>CM046673.1:27147446-29739946 GCA_025594165.1 Tamias sibiricus
GGGGTGGGGGGAAACAGGGCAGTTTCAGTCCGGAGAACGCATAAGGCACTAGTGGTCAGCGAGACCCCTGGAGGGGTCCCCATCTCCACAGGCTGCGGGGGGTGGGGGGGGTAGGGGGGGTCGAGAGGAAGACCCGTGCATCATAATTGGCTCAGTAAGGCACCTGAGGTGTGGCCCGTGGAGCTGGCGGAGGTGTGGCCGGCTTAGGGGGTGCATCTAGTCTTCAGGGACCCAGGGGTTGTGGCCTGGTTAAACTACCTGGGAGGCGTAGCCTGTCACCCGGATTTTCTTAACACATTTCATGTTCCCAGGACACAGCGTCTTTTCTGCCTTGGTGGGTACCCCTCCTAATGGGGAAGGTGACAACCAATTGAATCATCCCAAACAGGTGTAAAATAGTTATAAGAAGTGTGGCATGTTCTCTGTCCAGTTAAAGAGTTTGTCACACTTCCACAGCTTTGTAAATCCACTCTCCTTGACAACTGGGAATCAAATTCCTTGATTCTTTCAGAAAGACTTCCTGGGAGAACCTGACTCCTTTGGAATTGAGCTGGGAATATGAAGAGTATATAGATTCTCCAGATTGGGTGCCGGGACAGGGACAAAGCAGAACAGACTAGGATGGGGGAACAGGAATTAAGAGTCCTGAACTCTTCCTTCCAAAGGCCAAGGATGGGACTCCAGGTGGTCCAGCCTTCTGTCTGGCAGGAGGCAGGGTGCAGGACTTGGGAGGAAGGGGCTTCTGGTTGAGGCCCAGTTTATGTGCAAGACTTTGAGGACCAGCCTCGGTTTGGGCTCCAGATCTTGGATGGGTGGAATGATTTCCAAGCTGCATTTGTGTGCGGGACTCCAGAAAGAACTGCCTCTTGATTGGACAGGGTAACCCCACGGTGGGCTGGAGTTTGAGTGGAAAGACCATCCCCGTGGTGGGGTTGGGCGCTGAGGTCATGGTGGGCGGAGAGGGCGTGGCCTCAAGTTACGCTCGTTCTGATTGGCTGAGATTGGGTGGGCGGAAACTTTGGAGGGCGTTGCTGTGGGCGGTGTTCAGGCTTCTAAGACTGAGTGGAGGTTCCACTCTTGTGTGGCAGAGTTTTTATTTCTGACTGCGCGCAGATTCCAGACTGCTCTGTGGGTCTCAGCAGCGTGATGTTGAGGTTGCAGGTTGTTTGGAGCGACCTCACTGGCCGGCCCCAGTCGGGTCCGCGTTGCAGGGCTCGCCATACTTTGGTAAGCTTCAGGCAAGCCTCAGGCGAGGACGTGGTGGTGGTGCATGGAAGGCGCACTGCCATTGGCAGAGCAGGCCAAGGCATCTTCAAGGTGAGGCCCCGGGGTTGTCCTCTGGGGTGAGATGCTGGGGTCCAGGGTCCGTCTTCTGCTCCGGGGCTCGGGACCAGAGGCAGTCTGCATGCAAGCTGCAGTCCCTTTATCTGGCTGAGGTGTGTATCACTAGCCAAGCTCACTGCAGCTTTGCTTGCCGCTGCAGAACACCACCCCAGATGAGCTTCTGTCTGCTGTCTTGACTGCGGTTCTCCAGGACGTAAAGCTGAGGCCTGAGCAACTGGGGGACATCTCCGTGGGTGAGTGCACCACCCAGACTCTGTGCAGGAGCCTCCCGGTCTTCTCATCCCTCCAAAGTCCTGTTTCCATGCCTCCAGTCCCCTAATTGTCACTGAAGGGAACTATGGAGTCACTGACTTCAATGTGATCTCCTCCTGAGAGCCCGTCTACATCTATTCCGACCCTAGACACTTTGGACCTCCTCCACGTGCCTTCTACTTATTGAGTATGAGGAAAGTAGGTATCCCAAGTGCAGAAATTCTAGGACCTAAGGGTACGAGGACAGGAGGCCTGAGACTAGGCTTCTCTATGCACCTAGATTCTGTCTGTTGCAGGTCAGAGATGTAGGAACATAAAAATCATCAAGTTCAGCACTGATTTATAAATGGAAAGAGAGGGGAGAGGGGCCTGTGAATTTGCAACAGAGTTAGAAATTGAACATGGGGCCTCAACCTATGGTCCAACCCAGTCTCCCACTCCTATACCTCTTCCCTTGAAATGTAATAAAAGATAATACAGGACACTGTGTGCCTTACTTAGGTTGGAACTCACTATTTCTTCTGCAGTGACAGCAGGGCCTAAAGGAAGCACTCAGGGAAGTATACATTTTTAGAATCTCATTTCCTTTGCCCAAGGACCAATGCTTTTGGCCTTCAAGCTTTGCATTGTGTTCCTCTTTCCCTCATGTCTTCCATGTTATGAGGAAGGGCAGGTCACCCGCCCAGTCTATGCACATTTCGAAGAGTAAGGCACATGGGGAAGTGAGCTTGGGACCTTCCTGCATAGGGGTCCACACATGATCTGAACAGGCTGTTGTGTGTCTGGCTCCCCCTGCTGCAGACCCTGAAATTCCAGAGCCTCAAGGGAGCCTTCCAAAGGCTAATGATTCTGAAGAAAGTTCTGGAATGTCTCCTCTTTAGTACTCACAACTGTTGACACTGGATAAAGGCATCCCCCCCCCCACACACACACACCCAACAGGAAATGTGCTTCAGCCTGGAGGTGGAGCCATCATGGCCCGGATTTTTCTGAGGTAATCTCTTCTACCTCTAGCTCTGGGTTGGCCATTGTGATTCCTTGAGTGGCTCCTGGCCCCAGGGAACTTGGCCTGTGGGTAGTGGAGTTGAGGTTGGACTCCAGATGTTAAAAGATGTCAGGGCAACCAGAGTGCTTGAGATCCTGCTCTTTGGATCCAACCTTTCCCCTACATTGGGGAGGGGGAGGTGTTTACTTGGCTGAGAGCCAAGACACATAGGATTTGGGTAGTGGAGCAAAGTTTCTTTGTGTACTAAATGTAGCCAAAATTGACTTTTGCTTTACCTTTTAGACTCTGTTTTTAACAGGTAAATGACCACATGAACACCCTGAATGTGACTTTGCTTCCTTTGCTAGTTGAGCAATCTGAGAACTCCAGGCCCATCCCATCAGCAGAGGCTTGGAGACAGGGGGGACTCTGGGTCAGGGGGAGCCCAGGAGGAGCCCTGATCGTCTGATGCTTCCTGGGGAGAAAACAGAATGTGAAGAACTAACCATGTGCTTACTAGGAAGAGCGGGGATGGGTGCTGGCCTCATATTTGAGACATGGCTTTTGCTCTGGTGGCCTGTCCCAAGAAGAAGCCCACTGCTCTGTTCTCTGGGGGGGGGGGGGGGGGGCGGGGAAGAGATGTCTAGTTGTCACTGTTGAATCTTCAGAGGGATAAAAAGGATCCTCATGGCCCAGAGAGACTTCTCTGCCTTGGGTTGAGGAGAAACACAGGATGGAAGAACGTGTGCTTGTGTGGCCCTGGGGAGCATGCGCAGGTAGAGATGAGGTCTGCCAAGTAGTTCCCACCCTGTCACATGGATATGACCTGACATGGGTGCAGGGCTACTAGGTTGTGCCCCAGATTTTTGTCATCTCTAATGGGAGCAGTCACATGGCCCAGGAGCACAGGCCTGCTTTCAATGAGAGCCTGGCGGGGCAGGGCATTGACTGACTGTGCCTCTCACCTTCTGTTTCAGTGGCATCCCAGAGACTGTGCCTCTGTCCACTGTCAGCAGACAGTGCTCATCAGGCTGCAGGCAGTGGCCAACATAGCTGCTAAGGTGGGACTGGGTGGTGGTGCCCTTGGCCAGGGCCTGGGCTTAGTCCTGTCCCTGAGTGTTAAGATCAGCGATGTCACTGTCTCCTGGGCCAGCAGTAAACATTTCTGAGAGGACTCTGGGAACAAAAATAGAGCAGAAGCTCCCCTTGCCTGGACATTCTTGATGGTTCTGAGATAATTTGCAGTTTTGGTTCCCTAATGTTAGGGATAGTTTTCCACATATTACTTTTTGCTTTCCTAGGGTGTCTGTCCCCTTATTGCTACTTTGGTACTCAGGTGGAAATATCTGGAGCCTGCCAGCTTCTGAGGGACATGTTCAGACCTTGGTGATTTGCCCACTGTCACCTGTACCCATACCAAGGCTCCATCTTTGCCTACAACAAATGGCAGTGTCTCCAGATTTGGGCAGAGCTGCTGGGGCCATTCAGGCAGGGTGAGGGAGGCTGTAGCAGCCTTGGAGGTGACCAGCCTTAGTCATTACATGCTTCTGCTTGCCTTTTAGATCCTCTGTAGAAAGTTTATTGATAGGAAGCATCACTGGTCTCAGGCCAGGTCCTGGCTGACCCTCACTTGTTTGGTCTGACCCATGTCTTAGTTGGAGGACAGCCAAAGTCCACAAACAGAAATTCCGGCAGGCAAGGGCTCTAGCCCAAACTGCCCCTTGATGTCTCTGGTGTTCCTGTCTTCCTGGGGAAGCGTAGGTGTGTGTCATTTGAAGCATGGAGCCTTCCTGAGTTTCCTTTTTTTTTTTTTTAATTTAATGGTACCAGGGATTGAACTCAGGGGCACTCGACCACTGGGTCACATCCCAAGCCCTTTTTTGTATTTTATTTAGAGACAGGGTCTCACTGAGTTGCTAAGTGCCTCGCCATTGCTGAGGCTGGCTTTGAACTCGCGATCCTCCTGCCTCAGCCTCCCAAAGTGCTGGGATTACAGGCATGTGCCACCGCGCCCGGCTCCTTCCTGAGTTTCCTAGTGGGCATCTGATTCCCCAGCAGCTTAAGCACTGTGTTGCTGGGATACCAAGGGTTTGGACTGGGAGGATTCCCACATCACAACCCAACCATCCACTAGACTCTGGACTATTGCGTGGCACTTTCTAATGGGGAATGAGCTCTGGTGCAAGACTGCCTAAATTGGGATTTGGGATGGGTGACCATCCACTCAGGACCTCAGTGTCCTCCTCTATAAAAGGGATCTGTAGCTCAGCTCTGTCTTGATTCATAACAGGATTAAATGGAGTCTTAACCAAGCTAAAACCAGCGGGGTTTTTTTTTTTTTTTTTTTAATCATGTAACTGACGCTTTTTGAAGTACCTCCTTGCTTTAAGAGTTCAGCCTAGTGCTGGGACACTGGGTCAAGATCACCTGTTGTCCTTTTTAGGCCTTTGCCTCCCTTCTCATCACAGAGGAGAGACCTCTCCGCACTGGCCATCTCCCCTTCTTCTCAGCCCTCTCATACCTCCCTGCCTGTACAGGTCAGGTTGGCTTTCAATGTGAGCTTTGTATGACTTTAAAGATTTATGTCTTTCCTCCTCTGAGTTTGTGGGCCCTGAGGGCAGGGCCTGGGCTTACTGAATGTGTTTCCTGTACTGTGGGGGAACTAGAATGCTTTCCTCAGGAGCTCCCAGTTGGTTGGTTCAGCAGAGGTACAGAGACATACCCCTGCCCCTGGGGGTGCAGTGCTCTGTCCTGGGGTGGAGAAGAGAGAGGGCTCAGTAGCCCCCAGCCCCAGCTCTGCTTTACTGGCCAAGTGCCTCCCAGACAGGGCACTGCACTTCCTGAAGGCTCCCTGGCTCTTCCCATCTCTTGCCAAACATCCAGCCATTTCTACTGGAACACTAGATGGTTTAACTCACCTCTGTTTCCTCCTTCTAGGGTGGAGTCTATGTCTATGGGTGGAAAATCCAACCCTGGAAACGTTGCTTCCTGTGTGCAGGAGAACAGGAAGGCCAGAGACTGCCCGATCCCCATGGGGTGAGCGCCCATCCTCAGCTCCTCCTCATCTCTGGCAATGCCAAGCCTTTGCCTCTCTCCTTTGGATCAAGAACATGTGCTGTGCAGGGACTCAGCATGGAACTCGATGCTGCCATGATTTCCTGTCCCCAAGTCTCCCAGAGTCTTCTCTGAGTTTCCAAATATAGCCCATTTTGTCATACCCCCTCTGAGGTGCTCAGCCACAGGGAGGACAATGACAGCCATCTCCTGAAACCATGGGATCCTAGAGTGTTGAAACTGGGGAGTTTTTTTTTTTTTAGTTATAGATGAACACAATGCCTTTATTTTATTTATTTTTATGTTGTGCCGAGAATCAAACCCAGTGCCTCACACGTGCTAGGCAAGCACTCTACCACTGAGCCCCAACCCCAGCCCGAAAGTGGGGAGCTTTTGATCCCTGAACATGCTGGTGAGGGGCTTTGGGGCCTGTCAGATGCAACCTGTGATGTATGCTGCATCAGTCCAGCACCTTGGTCAGCAGCCAGTGCCCCTGAGCTAGGGCCATCTGCAGGGCCTTTGGGCAGGGAAGCCTGGTTCCCATGGATGTATGAGGAGGTTGAGGCTGGATTGTGTCTTGGGCTTGACCACATACAGTACCTCCAAGGGCAACCTAGAGAACCTTAGTAGAAGCTGGCCCTAGGGAGCCATTAGGGCCCCCAGCAAACCCCTTGACTCTCTTCTTCAGCTGAGGCAACTCTCCAGGGAACACATTCTCTTCTGTCTGCCCTGCAGGCAGCCTACCCTCCCACTTGGAGAGAGTGTCTGGCCAGCATTGGTGACTCCCTATCTATTTCATGCCCGTGCTGGAGAAGGGAGTGCCACCTCCAGAGTCCTCACTATTGTCTCTGTGGCATGGATCAGCCTCCCCACCTTTAGCCCTGTGGGCCCAGTGTACAAACACGGTGTTACAGCCCAGCCTTGGCCCCCAGGCTACCAGACCCACACCCAACCAGTTTGCTGTTTGTGTCCTAGGATAACCTCGGAGAACGTGGCTGAGCAGTTTGACATTTCAAGGGAGAAGCAGGACACCTTTGTGCTGACCTCCCAGCAGGAGTGGGTGTTGCTGGGGTGGGACTTTGAAAGGGCTGGAAGGTGAGATTGTGAGGCCATCCATCCTGAGTGGTCTGAGGTCTGAGGTGAACTTGTCCCGAGGGTACAGCTGTGTCCTAGGGTTTTGCAAGCCTCATGCCTCCAAGCTGAGGAACGGAAAGGTGGCAGTGCCATTCTGAGCTGGTGGCCCTTCCCTGTCCCCAACTGACTTTTGATATTGAGTATTTGAGTGCCTTCTCCCTACATGGGCCTCAGTTCCACCTCTGTGTTCTTTGAAAGATAATGACGACTCTTACCTAACTGTGGCTTGGGGACTGAACATGGCAGCCAGAGTGAGGAAGGACAGCAAAACAGGGAGTGGTGCCTGGGCCAGGTGGGCATGTGAGCTTTGCTGGAAGCTCTGGGTTCCTCCCATTGAAACATCCCTAGGTGTTGTAGTTTTCATTAGCATTGTCAGAGTAACCCTAAAATGCCTTGGGGTTCGGCTCTGTTTGAATTGGAAAAGATGTCAAAGAGTTTGGGAAGTGTCTCTTTAGATATGGGGAACCTGAGAAAGGGGTGAAATTCAGATGTTGGTGTCACCTAGGAAAGTTGGCAGAAGCCATCACAAATGTTCCTGGGGCTCCAGTCTCAGAGTAACAGAGGCAACTGACAGGCTCAGTTCTTGGATCAAGGGCTCCAAGAAGCAAACACCACCTGCAAGCTCCCTTTTCCGCATTGGGTTTGTAATTGCCCATGATGCAGACACCTGGGGTTGATAGTAAAGGAGGCTCTAGATGGCCCCAGGCAAGCCTCCACCACCACAGGGAAGGGCTTCTTCAGGACATCCCCTACACTTGGTCCCTCTGCTGTCCCTTAGGACAAGACATGTCCCCAATTTTAGCAGGCTGGGGTCGCACGTCTGCCACAGTGGGCCAGAGTGGGGACAGGAGGAAGGGAGCTGCAGCAGAGCCTGAGCCTGGCTGTCTGCTGCTGGCAGGGCAGCGAGAGCCCAGAGCAGGGGCTGTTTCCGTGCTGAGATTGTGCCTGTGACCACCACCATCCTCGATGACAAGGGCACCAAGAGGAGCATCACGGTGTCCCAGGATGAGGGCATCCGCCCCAACACCACCATGGAGGGCCTGGCCAAACTGAAGCCTGCCTTCAAGGACGGCGGCTCCACCACGGCTGGTGAGTATGGCCAGGGCGCTGGAGTAGGGTAGTGACTGCCATCAGGGACTGTCACCAGGCTGGCTCCTCTGCTGTGGAGTCTGGGGCAGACCAGGTCCCTTGGTAGTCCCTGGTGGCAGCCTGGTTGATAGCAAAGAAGACTCTGGATGGCCCAGGCAAGCCTCCCCTCCCCAGGGCAGCATTTCCTCAGGACCTCCAGCTAGTCCCTCAGATGTCCCCTAGGACCAGACATGTCCCCACATTTAGCAGGATAAAGTTGCATGTCTGCATCAACGGGCTGGTTCTCTTCTCTGCCCTGATGCCTCCTCCCCCAACTCTTTCTTCCTAGGAAACTCTAGCCAGGTGAGCGACGGGGCGGCTGCCATCCTGCTGGCCCGGAGGTCCAAAGCAGAAGAGTTGGGCCTCCCCATCCTTGGGGTCCTGAGGTCCTATGCAGTGGTTGGAGTCCCACCTGATGTCATGGGCATTGGACCTGCATATGCCATCCCTGCAGCCTTGGAAAAAGCAGGTCAGGTGGCTCCTTCAGACCCTAGACCTGGGGCCCCTCATGCCCTGCTGCTGGGGCTGGGGATGAGTACTGGGAGTGCCCCTGTGGGTACTGAAGAGTGGGGTGAGGTGGGCTAGCACTCCATACCCAAGGACTTCCTGACCCACCGATGGGACCCACTCACCTGTCTGAAGTGACAGACACACTAGGCATTGTGGGCCTGTGCATGGGTGGAGGTTCTGGGAGACCTGGATGCCTGCCCACCCATGGTCCTTGTCAGCTCAGGTCTGAACCTTGCCTGCAGGGCTGACAGTGAATGACGTGGACATCTTTGAGATCAACGAGGCCTTCGCAAGCCAGGTGAGTCTTAGTCTCCCCATTGCCTGGGCCCTGGGCACCCAGTGGGAGCCAGTGGACAAGCCCTGCAGGGGAGGGGCCAGAGTGTGCAGGCACTGCTCTGGCTCCTTCCAGGCTGTCTACTGTGTGGAGAAGCTGGGAATCCCCCCTGAGAAGGTGAACCCTCTGGGAGGAGCGGTGGCTCTGGGCCACCCCCTGGGCTGCACTGGGGCACGCCAGGTCATCACGCTGCTGAATGAGCTGAAGCGCCGTGGGAAGAGGTGAGGCTGTTTTCCTTGGCGTGTTGTGGGGTGTCATGGGGGATGCTGAGCTGGGGCATCAAAGGTGGGGGGTTTGGGAGTTCAACATGCACTTTGAACTGGGCATGTAGGGGCATAATCCTGTTGTCCCTGAGTGTCAACCTCAAAAGGGCCTCTGGCCTACAGAGGGCATCTGCCACTGAGAGAGTTCCTAGGTGGGCAGTCAGGGGACCGATTTCCCACAGGTCTGGTCTTCTGGTTTTGCATCCCCCTTTCAGGAGGGCCTTGGTCTTGGGGGGTTGGTGGTTGGGCCCCAAGTGCCTGTGCCCAACCAACGTAGTTCCCTTTCCAGGGCTTATGGAGTGGTGTCCATGTGCATCGGCACCGGAATGGGAGCCGCTGCTGTCTTCGAATACCCTGGGAACTGAGTCCCTGGCTCAAGGCGCTACCCAGAGGGCCCTGCTTGGCAGCCAGAGAAGACTCTAGGGAAGCGAGTCCACGTGGGACATTCAGCACTGGTGGTGGTGGGGACAAATCAAGGCACTTCAACTAATTTGGAAACTGTGAACACTGATGGCACACTACAGGAGTGGGCGTGGTGTTGGGCCATACCACCAAGCCCCCTCTAGCTGGGCAGACAAAGTCAGTGTGGGTCACCCAGGCCACAAGGCCCCCATGTAAATCCTGGGAACTGTGGCCTCATGAGTGAGGGTGCAATGGACATAGTAAACGTGTGTTATCTCATTTTGGTGGCTGTGCATTTCTCCAATGGTGGGTGTTTTCCTTGCTGGACTTCTGTGTGCTCCATCTAAATAGTGAGTCTGACCTGCCACATTGGTGTGTTAGCTCTGGGGACTTACAATGCAGGGCCCTAAGGCAAGACCATTGCCTCGGAGGGGGCTCCTCCATCCCAGGAGCTGTTTAGAAATCCCCAGTCCATGTCCCTGCCCAGCACACCTGTTCATCAACCTGTGCCATCTTGTTCCCTAAGCTAAGTGTGGGGCCGAGGGATGGGGGTGAGCCTCAGAGTGGTGAGGGTCCATGAATGTCTCATCGTAAGAGCCTTGGCCCCGGAGCCGTAGGGCGCAGGACTTCTCTCCCAGCATGCCTTCAACCACCATTGTGGACTCATACAGCTCATTGCTCCTGTGGGAGAGGTGAGGCTGAGATCTGCAGCTCCCCCCCCCCCCGGCAGGGTCCCCAGCCCTGTGGGTAGTGCCAGAAGGTGGGGAGGAGGAGCCAAACCTGGGAGTGAAGAACACCTGAAGGGTGATGGAGGTTGGGGGTGCATTGGTGGGTCGTGCCTCCAGCAACCCACTGCTTGGGGAGACAGCAAAGTCCTTAGCCTCCTTGGTGGCACTCTGGTGACCTGCATCAAGGGGAAGGGAAGACACACATGGACACAGGCAGCTCCGTGTTTTGTCCTGGAAGCCTTTACTTGTCCCAGGTCAGCCCATCCTCTCAGGAGTCACCTCTGGTCTTGTCAACAGCACAGGACAGGGAAACCTGGGGTCACAGGTTTAGGGGACTGGCTGTCTCTAGAATTTCCAGGTGATATGAGCCGTGAGGTGCCATTCTACAGGGACAGGACACACAGATACTGGGAGAGTTGGGTTTTACCCAGCCCCACCTAGGAACAGTGGGCAGGTGTGAGGCCCGACATACCCATCAGCACAGCCCAGTAGCTCCGGCAGCTGCTGAGGTTCATCAGATAGATCTCCCGGGCTGTCTGCTGGTTCACAAAGCAGGTTCCGAAGTCCACCCAGCTGCTGGAGAGCTGCAGCTCAGGCACAGCCACAGTGGCCCGCAGGGGCACGACCTGGGGAGCACACTCCAACTTGGTGGGGAATGGAGTGACCTTGCCCACTGTGGTGGGGTCTGAGGCAGGGTCACTGGATTACGGGGAACCCTGGTGCCCCTGAGCACCAGTGCTTCTGAGCAGAGCAGTGGCAGCAGCACCGGGGGTAGCAGGGGCTGGCATGGCCATCATATGCCAGGGGTTGCTGGTGGGATTCAGCGCCCTCTGCTCTCTCTGCCATTGGTGCCAGCCTTGGTCCCATGGAGGTCATCCTCTTTCCTCCACTCTTCCTTCCTCCTCCCTCCCCAGCCTTTGGTCTCTCAGATTCTGGGCCACCCTGCCTTGGCCCTGACCTTCAGGTTCCCCACCCATGCCTGCCTGAACACCTTAGCAGCCCCTGCCGCAGCTGCCCAGCTCTGGGCAGGAGTGTCCAGCTCCCCTGCTCTGCCTCTGGCTTCTGCCTGTCTGGAATCCCGCACCCCACCATTCCTCCTTACACCTGGCCCACAGCCCCAGCTCCGCTCCCTGCTCCCCTCTGCTCCACTCCATGGCCCATGACCTTCTGACCAGTGGAGCCCCACAGGAGCCTGAGCGTCCTTCACAGCTGCCTCAGGTGCTCATGTCCCACCCACCAGTCCTTTTCCTCGGCCTGACTGTCCATGGGGTTTCCCTTCTCCCTCAACCAAACAGTTCACAGGCTTCACCTGTCACCTCTTCCAGGGAGCCTTTCCTCATTTCCCACCCTCCAGCCCCTCACCTGACTCTGAGCTCCTGAGACAGGTGAGGATAAGGACTCTCCTCTCTCCATGCACAGGGCCTCTTTCTGGCAGACTGTGTCCTCAGGACAGGGGCCAGGGCTCCTCATTCATGAGGGTCCTGCCTGGTGGTATCCTCCTCACTCTAGGGAACAGCTCTCAGGGAGTCCCACCCCTTCCCCTGCCTCAAGGAGCCCTCCTGGGACTAGCCTGTGTGGTCCGGTTGGTGAACTCCAGGAGCAGATCCTGAGTAAACACCATCTCTTTCTCTCCACTTGTGCTCTGCTGGATGTCCACTCCGGGCAGCATCTGGTCAATCGGGAGCTTCTGGTAGGAGAGCAGCTCCAGGGAGAGCGAGAAGGACACATCCACCTGTATGGACATGGACAGGCGCCGTCTCAAGCTGCTGCAGGCAGGCACTGCTTCCCCCACCCCTGAGCCTCTGAAGCCCTGGCAAGGTCCCTTCAGCCTGTGGCACAGTGCAGCCTGCAGGCCCCAGACTGACCCAGGCTGCCCCACAAAACAGCTTGGCAGCGCCCCCACCTGTCACATTGATTCCACAAGTGTTGCCCTGCACCTGCACTGTGCCCAGCACCCTGTTGGTGCCCTCTGGAGTCAGAGGCTAGAGCAGAGGACAATAAACTGCCCTTTCCCAGCCAGCATGACCAGGGCTGGGTTCTAGCCACCCACAGCCCGAGGAAGGACTTTGCCTTTCTCCTGAGGACAGTGAGGGGCATGTAATGGGTTTGAAGCAGGGGTGTGTCCAAGTCTGCTTTGCCTTCCACAAGGTCACTCTGGCTGCTAATGGGGGGTGGGCTGCAGGAGCCCGAGTAGGTTGAGGACAGGAGTCAGGTGGCTGAGACCAAACTTAGGCCAACAGGACGGGGCTTGGAGTCCTGGCTCCCAGATAGTTCCGTGTTCTAGCTCATAAGCATCGACTGAGGCATTTGTTACAAATATAGGTTCCTGGGTCTTAGCTGAGATGGTGACATCTCTGAAAGTAGAGTGTGAGAGCTTGCATTTTTAACAAGATTTCTAAAGCCCACAGATGTATTGCCAGGCTTGGAAACCATTGTTATGGAACAAGACATGTATGTAGATGTGAGGACAGATGAGAAGCACTGGGAATTAGGGGCATCCACAGGGCTTGGCAGCTGGTTCTAGGAGGAGGAGACAGAGCTCTGACCTGGGCACTGGGGGCAGGTAGTATTTGCTGAGATGAAAAGCTACTACAAAAAAAAAAAAAAAGAAGAAGAAGAAGAAGAAGCCCAAGTTTGGAGCAGGACAGGGTCTGGAGGGTTATGGGGAATTCAGTTTTACAGTTTGAGACTGGTCTAGAACTGAGGAGAGTGTTTGGGTCAGGAACAGATGCCCGAGCATTATCTACACACGGGGTGAGAGGCAGTGCCACCATGTGATGTCCTTTCCCTGGGAGCCATGGGGCCTCCTCCAAGCTGCCCAAGGGTTTTTAAATATACCTGGGGGAGCCCTGGAGCTCTGGCAGAAGGGACCCCTAGCTGTGCTCCGGACTTCCGCTCTCCCCTCCATGTAGCCCCAGAAGGAGGAAGCAAGGCAGAATGCAAAGGAGCTCGCCCACCATATTCTGCAAATCTGTGTCTGGCTCCTCTACCTCTGTGAGGAGGTCCTTGGGGGGGGGGGGGCACAAATCCTTGAGTGAGGGCATGTGAGAAGGAGGGAGTCTGGGTGTGAAGAAGAGGTGCTCACAGGAATGCATGGGCCCCCACCAGGCAGTGTGAGGGTGGAGGGAGGGAGGGAGGGAGTCTGGGTGTGTCTGTAGAACTTGTGTGGCTGGCACACTCTGTCCGGTCCCTCCACACATGTGAAAGCCACCTGTGCAGACGGCATGTGCCTGGGATGGTGTGCAGGTGCTGTCTGGGCAGCGTGGGCATGACAGAGAGACCAGAGCCGCGCTCCCCTCCACTGACCAGCATGTTCTCCTGTGGCCGGAGCTCCAGCGGCTTGCCCCCTGGGGCTGCCTCCTCATACTCCTGCCCCTGGCCAGAGCCAGCCCTGTGGCCCCGGCTAGCCCGGCCTTGAGAAACAAGGAAGGGCCTGGAGACCAGGAGCCAGAAGTGCTGTGGGATTTCCGTAGTGTTGATCAGCTGCAGGTGGCGGGTGGTCAGCAGCTCACTCAGCACCTGGGCGGCCACAGAAGTGGGGAGTTCGTCTCACCCTCTCCTCAGGCCTGCGGCTCTGGGCAGGGCATTCGGGATGAAGGCCTGGGCCCCAGCAGGGCCCCTAGGTGCCTGGGAGGTCCGGGTCAATGGGCAGGGCCACGACGGGGAAGCAGCACACTTACCCCAGAGCAGGGCTGCTCAGGGATGAGGTCGCTGGCCTGGCACCAGAACTCCACGCTGCCACTGCTGTCCAGCTCCACGCTCAGTCTGCCCAGCGACAGACCGACACTGCTGGGGCAGCCAGGCATCTGGGGCCTCCTGGCTGCCCGCTCTCGGCTCACCTGCTCTCTAGCCAGCCTTTCCCTGGGCTTCCCTGCTGGCTTCTCCTCCCCTCAGCCCCCAGCAGGAGGCGAGTCAGCTGGTGGAGTGGATCCCTGCTCCACTCCTGGGAATAGCCTAGCGTATTCTACTCTAGGAGCCCAAGGGGTCGTTTCGTCCTTTGAGTCCAATAACCCTGTCTGGCCTCGTGAGTGACAGTGAGGGGGATGGAGAGGGATGGGACCACCCAGCCACTCACTGTGCACGCCTCACATGCCCATGCAGGTCCAGTCTCAGGGGTCCCACAGCAAAGTCCTGCAGGCGCCGCCTCCTCCTGGGAATCTCTCTTTCCACCTAGGGAGCCCAATCAACCGTTGATCGCTGTGGTGGTCCCTGGACTGAACGAGCCCTGTGCCACCTCGCCCCTGGCTCCCACCCCAGGCCAGGGCGCTCACCTCATTGTCCAAGCTCATGAAACCCAGGGCGTAGCTGGTACACTCCACCTTCTGGGGGGTGTCGGGGCTGAGCACCGGGGGTGTGAAGGAGATATAGATGGTGCTACTTCCCCCAGCAGGGACCACCTGGCATGGACACAGCAGCCTCAGCACTGCCCTGTGCCTGCTGGGAGGCCAGGGCAGACCCCCAGAGACAGGGCCACCTGGACTCACTCACCACCTGCTGGGGGCTGATAGAGTACGGGGTGTCGGAGGGCACCCCCTCATGCCCCTGCAGGACAACTGAGATGATCTGCTCCGCAGCCCTGTTGCTGGCAATGGAGTGGCCCTCCACCTGTCACCAAGAGTGGCTGAAGCTTACACAGGCTCAGCTGGCCCCTGAGTGACCAGCTTCCCTGCCCCCACGCCCCTGCTCACTGGCAGAGAAGCTTCATGGCTGCACTCTGACATGCTGGAGGGGCTAGGGGACCAGAGCACACTGCTGCTCTCAGAGGTCTCGGGGTACACGATCTCGTTTCCGGCTTGATCGCGCAGTGGGAATGGTGGTCCATAAAACACTAGCAGGTCCAACAGCTTGTCCTCCCTATCTTCTGGAACACAGGTGACCCAGTCTAGGCGAATGTCTAGGGCAGACATGGGCAGAGGGCAAGGAGTAAGAGAGGTGCCCATGGTCTCCCTGGGGCCTCCCCCTTCCTGTTCCCCCATGCCCACGGTGGAGGCACCTCACTGCCTTTCTCATGCCACCTCCAGGCAATTCTCGTTTCAAAAGATAGTCTTCACAGCCGGGCACGGTGGCGCACGCCTGTAATCCCAGCGCTTGGGAGGCTGAGGCAGGAGGATCGCGAGTTCAAAGCCAGCCTCAGCAATGGCGAGGCACTTAGCAACTCAGTGAGACCCTGTCTCTAATAAAATACAAAAAAGGGCTGGGGATGTGGCCCAGTGGTCAAGTGCCCCTGAGTTCAATCCCTGGTTCCAAAAAAAAAAAAAAACAGTCTTTACAGACTTATGCCATCTGGTTCAATCATCTGAAGCCCTTATGACCACCATACCAGCCCTCATGTCCACCTGCTTGAACCCAGACACTGCTCTCACCACGGCTCCCTCTGGGAGATGAGGTAGGGCATCAGGGATGCAGATGGAAGTGTCCGTTTGCTGTCAGGATGGGCCCTCCAACCCCCATATCTTCTACCTTCTCTCCCTCCGTCTATCAGCCTGTGTTTGCTATCATTCCTTCCCCAGCCAGGTTAGTCTTTGGGGGCCTCCACGTCAGCCTCTGCCTTGCTGGCAACTTCATGTCTTCCTTCGCCCCGCCCCCCCATCCTCTCACTCACCTAGCAAGGGCCAGCCCTGCACGAAGTGAATTGCACCATCCCCCTGGGCATCACTGGAGAAAGTCTCTGAGCTGAAGAGATTGCCACTTCTGTAGATTTGTCCCCACCTTAAACTGGATCCCCATGTTGCCTTCCCTCCCAACCATGACAACATCAAGTTGTCCCTGCTCTCCTGTGACACCTCCATCTGCATCCCTGATGCCCTACCTCATCTCCCAGAAGTTCCCTGAAGACCTGTCCCCACACTACATGTCTGTCTGCATCTGTCCCATTCCCCCCTCCTCCTGCCTCAACCCTGCTCCTGACCC
The DNA here is from genome assembly GCA_025594165.1 of Tamias sibiricus. Taxonomy (NCBI): domain Eukaryota; kingdom Metazoa; phylum Chordata; class Mammalia; order Rodentia; family Sciuridae; genus Tamias; species Tamias sibiricus. The sequence continues at coordinate 27,163,491 of CM046673.1, forward strand.
CCTTTCTTAGGGGCCTGCCATGTCCAGGACCCCCTCTCTTCTGTATAGCCAACTTACATCACATCTTGCTGCCTTTTTTTCTTTTTTTGGTACTGGGGATTGAACCCAGGGGTGCTTAACCACTGAACCACATCACCAGCCCTACTTTGTATTTTATTTAGAGACAGTGTCTCACTGAGTTGCTTAGCGCCTTGCTCTTGCTGAGGCTGGCTTTGACCTCTGGATCCTCCTGCCTCAGCCTCCCAAGTCACTGGGATTACAGGCATGTGCCACTGTGCCCGGCTCTACATCTTGCTGTGTTTTGACAGCACTGAAACAAGTTCAGGTCCACCATCATGAACAAGCTTCCCTCTGTCAGCCCACCTCCTCAGTTCCCCCTTTCTCCCCTTCACAGCAAACTGATAGGACCAATTACCCATACTGCCACCTCCTCTTTCTCATCTCCCACCCACTCCCCCGTTAGCATTTGATTTATTAGAACTTGTAATGCCAGCCACTGGGCTGGGCCCTGGTGGATACCCAGTGGACACACACCCAAGACTCCTGATCTTGTTTCTTAAGTTTACTGCTTTCTTAGCACCTGCCTCTTACTGAGGTCACCAAGGGACACCACAACCCTGAAGTCCAGTGGACAATTTTCCAGGTAAAGACAGAGAAATGTGCATGTAATTATGAGCCCAAGGGAGGGGAGGAAGCACCAGAGGGAAGGGAAGCGGAAGAGAAAGCCCAAAGTAACCAGTGAAGATAGACAAAGGCCACAAAGAGAAGGAACTAGAAAAACAAATAACAAAGCAAAATAAATCTTAAAATATTTTGAGATGGAAGAACTATATGGATTGACTAACTTCCCATTCAAACATTGAGAATGTCAGGGTGTGTTTAAAAAAAAAACAACAAAACTCAGCTGTCTACTGTTCACTGAAAACAAGTCAAATTCATAAAGGGTGACAATGGAAGGGTGGGCAAGGAGACCCCAGGTGAATGCCAATGAGAAGACACCAAGGAGAGCAAAAGAAAGTAACCTGGAATTTAGCCAGCAGCATTCAATAAACAAACAATAAAAGATTCAATTTGAGAAGACTATCCAGTGTTCAAATTCACTGACCAATATAGCAGCTGAAAGCATAAAGAAAAACTACCGGAAATACAAGGAGACATTGACTTAAAATACGGTGAGAGGCAAGACTGCCAATCTTCCAGAACTGCAAAGATCTAGCCGTCCTAGAGCAGGACCCTCTCCTGTGGCCATGCCTTCCTGAGGTTGCCTGAGCAGCTTAGGAATGACAGTGCCAGGCCCTGCCACCTGACATGGGCTCATTTGGCCCAGGTGGGTCAGCCCGGGGATGCCTCACACACTCCCCAGGGGACTCCCTGAGGCCAGGCTGATCCTGCTGTCTCCCTCAAGTCTCTGAGCTGCCCACAGCTCTTCTGGTGGCACAGCATACTCTTTGTCACCACTCACTGCCCCAGGCGATGCTGGCTTACTTCCCTTCCAGGCTCAGCCAAGTGCCCCTCCATGGGGACATGCAGGCCCCTTGATGCTCTGGCGCGACCCTCCATGCTCAGTCACACCCAGTCATGAGGACAGGGGCCCTAGGCAGAGGCCCTGCCGTCCTGTGCCTTTTGTGTCCCCAGCGTCTTGCACAGATCCTGGATAGAGTTCAGGTGCTGCTGGCTGAGGAATGAGTAACGGGGTCCCCTGGCAGTATTCCTAGGCCCGTGACCCTGATCACAGCAGGGCTCTGTGGCTCCTTTGATACCGGGAGACCCAAGTCTTGCAAGAGCAAATCCTGCCCTCGATGATGGAAGTGGCACTCTCTGGCAACCCTGGACTGCCATGGTCACCTCTCCTTCTTGATCCCTGTAGGCCTCCCTCAGTAACCACAGGCCCCCTCTCCTGCTCAGGGCCAGCAGCTTCCCCCAGCACCGCCCCAGTTTATCTCACGACCATCTCACCACAGGGGCTGGAGTTATTCAGGCGAAGTTTCCGTGTGACTGTGGCTCCTCCAGAGACCTGGGTCCCAAACCTGGAGGCAAGAGATGGGATTCAGCACAGCCACTGCCGGCTACACCTCACAGGCAGGAGTACTGCAGATAGGCGTGCAAGAGAAGGACCCAGGCCACTGGAGGTCCACAGTGGTCTGTCCTCACCGTGGTGACACTGAGACCCAGGGCTGGAGGCCCTCTCTGTGCAGTAGCTGATGACCTGTAACCTGGGGCCCCTCACTGCTCTGGAAATCCACTCCCTGTCCCCTGAATCGTGCTGATCTGTGTGAGCAGCCCCAGGTCTGGGACTGACCTTGAGTTACACGAACTACTCACTACTTCTGCCCTCCCCCCAAGTCCCTCAGAGACCCATAGGTGGTGGCCATGTCCCCTGAGGCTTCTCTTCCCCAGGGAAAACCTAACCTGGGACCTCTTGTGGGTGGCACCAGGGGGCCCTAGGCCATCTGGAGAACATTGAGCTGGATGGGAAGCCCAGATGGAGGTCAGAGAGTTTGGGGAGCCACCAGGGAGCAGAGGATGAGGACAAGGGTGGGGCACCTGATGATGGGCTCCTTCTGTGACTTGTCAGCCATGTGGGAGGTGGTCCGCTGGGAGCTGATGGGGCAGCCCACCACGGCCATGTGCACTGGGATGACTGCTGGTGGCAGGTCTCCCACCTGCAAACACACCCTTGGTCACCCCTGTTACCAGCTGCCCCTGCATTCCCTCCAGCCAGCTCAAGGACCCCACAGCTTGGTGGTCCTGGCTTGGCCCAGCCTCATTCCCCCCTGACTCCTTTTCCAGACAGCCCCAGCCTGGGCTTCCCTCCCAGCCTGCCACCTGCACACATCTCTATATCTTTAAAATGGAAAAAAATACCCTTATTGTTTTTCCCTGTTACTTAAAAGTAATAAATGCTTATTTCTAGAAAAAAAAACTTGGTACACTAATCACCCATAATCCTCCCCTTGCTGGACTCACTACTGCCATCTTGGCATGCATCTGTCCACCCTCTCTTTGTGTCCTTAAGACAGATACAGGTGGGCGGCATGCCAAACAGGTGTTTCTTTAATAACCTTCTCTTTTCTCTTAATGATATAATTTTACTAAAACAGAGTCATGACATCATAGACTAGGCTTTGCAGAATTCCACCGTAGGGAAGCAGTCCAATGGCTTATCCAAATCTTCTACAGATGGACACAAATCCACATGTTGTCTCCTCCCCGCCATTACAAGTAATGCTGAGAAGAAAAGGCAGCCTCGCGTGAAGTCATTTGTACATAATCTACAGATGCATTCTTGGAGACCCTTGAAATGTGTACGTGGCACAGTCCCAAGTGCTCCCACGGGCCAGAGGCATTCCCCACCTCTACTCCCACTGGGCTAAGATGAAAGGGATTTCTCTGCACCTTCACCAACAACTTTTAAGCCACAAAAACCAGTATTTTGTGGTTATTGTACTTTGCATTTATTTAACTGCTAGTGATGACGACATATTTTTATAAGCATTAGCTATTTGGACTTGTCTTTCTTTGAATCACCTATTCAAACCCTTTGCCTACTTGCAATACTTTATTTTCCCCTTACTGTTATTTAGTAACTCTTTGTGTATTAACATAAGCAACCATTTGTCATACATGATACAAGCAACTTAAAGCAAATATCTAACTATAATTAACCTGTTCAACTTACTAAAGAGTTCACGAAAATCTATGCAACAACAGAACAGTGCAGAATAATGTACGTGTGTTTCACCCCTCCGTGGTAAACCAGGGGGCTCCTTGCAGGCATCATCTCCTGGCTGATTGATTTCATCCTTGTATCCCCCACAGTATTGAGAGCTGCACAGGAACCCGTACACAGTAGGGGCTGCATGTGTGCTGAGTGAAGGAGCAAATGAATGGACCATGGGTAATAATGGAATGCACAGAAGGTGAGGCAAGGTGTGGCTCTGGGAGGCTGTTACTCCCACTATTCCTTACTCCCCTCTCTAGGTCTCGGGTCCTGGCATAGCCTGCTAATTCCTCTGTCCTTGCAGTGGTCCCAGTGCTGCACCTCAAGGGGAAAGTGCAGCAGGTTCTACTGCTCCTGAGGACCCCTCCTGCCTAAACCATCCCAGCCTCCATCCCAGAGGTCGTGGCAGGTATCCCAGGATCAGTAGGATCACCTTGTAACTTGGTGAGCTTTGAGAGGCTGAGGACTGGGTGTTGGAGAAAAGGAAGTCAGAAGGGGTGCGCCCACCTGTGTGTCCTTACCTTGCAAATAAGGTTGTCCCAGTACTCGCCCCACATGTTGGCACAGCCTGTGATGTCAATGCTCAGCTGCTGGTAAGCCCCCAGCACACCCTCGGAAGTGTGGGGGAAGAATGCAGCTCCTTTCCCATGAGATAACATGCTTTCCATAAAGTCTGGGGGAGAATCAGGAATGAGGGCTCAGGAGCCTGTCTTGAGAGCAAGGCCCAAACCCTCAGGTGTTAGCAATGCACTGCCCCCTACAAGCCACCCCACAGCCGCTCTTTGGTTAGGCGGCTAGTTCAGGTGCCAGCAGCTTGGGGCCCTGCCTGGCCAACTCTCTTCTCTCCTGAGAGTCCAGAGCTCAGTGGGAGCCCTCCTTCATGAGTCTCCATGCAGCCCAAATCAAGTTCAGGCCCTGCGCCTGAGGTTATGCCCTGGCAAGGAGATGACCTATTCAAGAGTGGGAGACTGTCACGTGAAGAGCCATGGCCACCTTGCTAGGAAAGACACCGAGAAGGGGGGTCTCTGGTCCTGGTTCCCTTCTCTGGCAGCTGCTGGCCCACATCTTCAGAAAGCCAGGTGAAATGCCACTCTGGCCAGGCATCGGCCCGCCACCTCCACCCTGGTGGCTCTTACCCAGCTGCTCTCTCTTGGCCAAGTGCTCTCGGATCCGCGCCGTCTTTAGCAGGGCAGGATTCAGGTCAGGGCTTCGCAAATGGAGGGAAAAAAAAAACAACAACAAACTCAGCATCAAAACAGCTAAGCTTTCCCATGCCCCACGGCAACCAGCATTGTACCCAGCAGAGGAAGGTGGCCCTGCCTGCTCCTCCCAGGGAAGAGCTGGACTGATCTCTTTTTCACCTCTTTCTCTGGTCTTTGTCCCCACTGCACCTCTACCATCCAAAGTATCCCCAGCTGCAGGCCACTCCCCAAGTCATACAGATCATCCCCCAGGAAATCCAGGAGGGCTCTAGGGCAGGGATCCCTTGCCCCAGGCTGTGTCCTGGTTACCTGGGATACAAACTCAGCCCAGTGTCCCCTCTCTTGCCCAGACTTCTGCAACAGGCCAGTTTCCAGTATACCCTGCTGACCTCTGTCCTGTGCTGGGTGCACACTAACCCTCTGGAGCAGAGTTGATGCATTAGACACTGCTTGTGGCTCTCTTACCCCCACCCCCCTCCACACAGCAGTGGTTTTAAGTTGGGCTCCCTGTCTCAGAGATGAGGCAGAGGTTTCACATAGTGGTGTGCCGGCAAACTGCCTCCGAAAAAGATGTCCTAAAATATCGTTTTGGCTAATATCTGTGGTGTGAATACTTTCACCCTAGCTAACTTCAAGTAACAGCCTTGTAAATATGCCTGAAATTTAACAATTGGCTATTGGCTCTCCTGAGCCAGTACTAGCTGATTCTGGCGTGCGTGTGTGCGTGGGGTGGGGGTGGCTGGGGGAGGGAGAGCGTGCACGCAGTGCTCCAGGTCTTGCCTCTCCCCTTGACCTCAGTGTCTCTGCTGATCTCGTGTCTTCTCTCCTGGACATCTTCCCCAGCTCACTTCTCCACATCAGCCCAGCCACACCATCCAGTGTCCCCAGAACACTCCCCATTCTTGACTCGTCACTCCCACATCTTTGCCCAGTTCTTGCTGTCCATAGTAATGTCTCCCTCATCCACGGGCCCTTCCTGCCTGGTCTCAAAAGCCCACCATGTCAGCAGACCAGGCTGAGGAGGAGGGGGCACACCCCAGCCTTTCCCACAGGCCCAGTCAAGGTTGAAGAAGTGGGTAGCAAAAAGCCATCTCCTCTCTGCGATTCCCGGTATCTCCCTGTGGAGTCACAGATGCCCCCTTCCCACACCAGTCAGCCTCTGGCTGCCTAAGCCACAAGGAGGCCCAACAGGGTAAACTCCACCAGGCCACACCCACCCTGGGAACAGCCTCCAAAAGAAACAAGACTTACAGGCTGGTGTTTTTGCTCAGGCTGTTTTGGGTGCTCCCAAAGTAGTCAAAATGGAGGGTGAAAGAGGTCTGCACTGGGGAACAGTTGGTCAGCAGGAGCTGGCCATTCACACGGGTCCTCAGTGGCACCACTGAGCCAAAGTCCAGGTGGAGATCCTCCAGGTCGCCTGGCCACCGCTTTGTCCTGAAAACATCGCCCCGTGGCCCGTGGGCACTATGTTACCCGCCATCCTTGGAGCTCTTCAGACAGCCACCCGGGTGGGGGTGCAGGAGCTGCCCAGAAACCTGGCTTCATCTTTGACTCCCTCCTCATGCAGCTAGAACCCCCAGGCCCACCCTTCCTGTCTGCCCACCGTGCTAAGAGAGGCCTGGATCTCTGTTAGGCAGTCCCTGGCTAGGGGCAGACTGGCATGTCTCCAGATTGCTGGGCCTCGTATGGGAAAGCCCACGGAGCCTGCAGCCCTGCCGCCTGCTATCTCCTACCTCCCTGGGCACACAGAGGACAGGGGTGGGGTGAAGGGTCTGCTCCTGCAGAAGCAAGTGGTGAGGGCCCATCACAACTCGTGGCCTCTTCCCAGTGGCAGGAATCAGCTCGGTACGTTGCCAGTTCTTTGTGGAGCCGCTCCCACCCTGGGCTCACCTGATATCAGAGCCCTCCACAGAGACAGCGATGGTCACTTGCAGTCCCTGGGGCTTCCCAGAGATACCTAGGGCCAGTGGCTTTTTCATTCCTGACACATAACAAGGAAGAGCCAGATCCGTCAGTTCTTCCTACAAGAAAACCCATCCAGGGGTCAGACCCAGACCCAGGGCCTCAGAGGTAGGTCCAGATGGTCTTCCACAGCAGAGGTGGTTTCTGTGAGTGGCTCAACATGAAGGCCTTGACCTCTGTCTGGGCTCATCTCTGAGAAAGGGCTCTTGAGTGCTTCTAGTAAGCCCAGCCAGTAGGCCCACATCCTGTCCCAGAGGCCTGGGCCCTTTCCCAAGGGATCATGCTGTCTGAGTCTTCCCGAAACATCTGTGCACAGCCACAGGAAGGAAAACCTTTCAGAGTGACTTCTGGAGAGCTGCACATTCTTTCTGATGCTGCTACTACAATAGACAGCACACCCTTCCAGAGTGAGGTCTGCACCATGCTAGGCCTGGGTCTGTTGGTCTATCATCTTGGAGCTCAGGATCAGCTGTGTAGGAAAGCTCACTGTCCCCATGTTTGCCAGTCAAAAACTGGGACCCAAGTCTGCAAGTCTTGGCAAGGAAGAAATCATTCCCCCAGGAAGAACCACTCGGCAATATCCAACAATGCTCAAGCACTAAGCATGTTCCACCCTGATGGTCTCCCTCTGGGCCCCTCCAGAGAAAAGCTGTGCCTCCCCCAGGCTGACCCTGGCTACCAGTCACCTCTCCTCCAGCAGCATCTGGCACAGCGTCCGCCTTAAGCAGCAGTTCTGCCTTGGGCCTCTGGGCCAACTGGAGAGCTGGACCCCCCTCAGCCACAAAGAATGGCCTGGAGGAGGTTAAAGCTGGTGCCAAAATGGCCAGGGGGTCTCAGAGCACAGCCAGGCCTGCTCCAGGCTCTCTGACCTTGTGTTCCTAGAAAGTTGGCCCAGCTTGAATGGGGATCCTACACCCAAATGCAAGGAATCCCTTCCCTAGCCACAAGGACCAGGAGCCAGGGGCAGGACCTCCCTGAGGCACAGGCACAAACTGTTGGCAGGTGTCTTAGTCACTCAGGCTCTCATGTCACTGTACTCACCGTGGTATGGGCAGTCAACTCCAAGTTGAGCAGGCGCTTCTCACAGGGGCCCAGCAGGCCACGTTTGGGAGAGACTGTTGCTGTGCAGAAGTCTGCTTGGTGCCCCAGGAGCTGGCAGACACAGGGGTGGGCTGTTGTGTGAGGCTCTGAGAGGGACCAGAGTCCAGACAGCCTGCTCACTGCTGGCTGAGACTCAGACCCACAGCAGGTCCCAAGGTCCCTTCTGTCCTCCCCAACCCTGGACGGACTTCACCACCTGTCAGTGGGTTGCATGGACTAAATGGGCTGTCCTGAGAGGCCCAGAGGAGGGGGAGCAGAAGGCAGTTGCCTTTGCTATACAAGCATGCGGCTCCAGCTTCCACAGATCTCAGAGCCATGGGCAGTACCACAACTGGGCTCCTGACAGCTGTGTGGACCAGGCACACGCTATGCTAACTGGAAGGCTCTATCTGTGTTCACCAGAAACTTCTTCTCGGGGAGGAACTGGAATTCCCTAAAGGCAGGATCAAAGCCTGACCAGATGCGCTGCTCCTCTGAGGAGCCAAGCTTTTCTGGGCTCTGTGGAGTTATGGATGGGCTGTGGGAGGGAGGCTGAAGAGATGCTGTGGGAGGGATTTGGGGGCCACACAGATCTCTGTTGCTGAGGGCTGCACACTGCACTCACCTTGCCCCAGTGAAACCGTGTGAACAGGAGAGTGCCGTTGACGAGGGTGATGGTTGACTTTGTGGGCACCCCCAGGTAGAGGTTGCCGACCTCCACCTGGCTGCTCTTCAGGTATACATGGGGCTCCTGTACCTCAGCATACACAGGAAGGTAGCTGGAACACCAGGAGGCAAAAGAAGAAATAAAACTGCCCCTATTTACAGGTGACATGATGGTCTATGCAGAAAATTCTGAGAAGACTATATTTTAAGAACTCCCAGAACTAAGTTCAGCAAAGTTATAGGGGATAAGATCAACGCACAAAAATTAATCAGGCTTTTACATACTAATAATGAACACATAGGATTGAGTGAAAATACTATACCATTTATAATTGGTCCAAGTTGAAATGCTGAGGTGTAAGAGAAATTATATACTTTAGGCTTATTTCAAAGTGGTTAATTTTCCAGAATAGTCACTTTGTCTCCCTGCCCTACCCTGGTAAAACAAAAGAGACTTTTTCCAGTCTCCACCATGAGAACCTAGTGAACTCCCAAGTTTGTACCTATAACTAGTCTACACTCAGCCTCCAGAATTTGCTGAAGCTACTTTTTAAGGGTTCCTTTCACTGCTGGCTCCAATAGCTTCTGCTTCAGGCAACTGATGTGTATTCTGTACTAGCCCCTCTCTCTAGATTTCGGGGTGGCTATGTGTCCTATGACCTCAGTTCTCTGATGGATCTAAGAAGCCAGTGATTTTCAGTTTGTTCAGGTTTTTCTTGTGGTGAGGGCAGGAGCTCAGCAAACAGGTGTTCTGCCTGGATGGACCTCTGAAGGTATTTTGCCAGCAGGATTAACATGCAGAGTCAGTCCAGGGAAAGCAAAGGAGATTATCCTCGATCATGTGGCTGGGCCTGGGTTAATCAGTTGAAATGAAATTACCCAGAGAAAGACATTTCACGTGTGCCAAGCAGCCTCAGCCCCTGCTTCCTGAAGGCTTGCCCTATGGATTCTGGAATTGCCTGGCCAATCACGTGATTGGCCAGTCAGTCAAATAAGCCAAACCCTTGCAATAAATTTCTGGTGGAACCCTGACTGATACAACAGCATTATAGTAATACATAGGCAAATATAAAAGGTAGAATAAATGTTATTTTATTGAAATTCTTTCCTTCTATCTGATTGAAAAGACAGTTGCATAAGCCAGAAACTGTAAAACTATGTCGGTGGGACTTTAGTGTATGAAAATGAAGTTTGTATGACAATAATTGTACAAAGGAAGGAAAGGAAAGAGTTAAACAGCACAATTAACCAAACAGACCCAACAGACACATATAACACTTTGCCCAACAACAGCAAAATACATATTAGTCTTTCTTTGGGGGGGTTACCACAGATTGAACTCAGGGGCACTTGATCACTGAGCCATATCCCGAGCCTCATTTTGTATTTTATTTAGAGATAGGGTCTCACTGAGTTGCTTAGCATCTCACTTTTTGGTGAATCTGGCTTTGAACTTGAGATGCTCCTGCCTCAGCCTCCCCAGTCATTGGGGTTACAGACATGCACTACTGCGCCCAGCCAGAATACATATATTCTTAAAGGCATATGAAACATTTCCAGAATAGAGGACAAGAGAGCCCATAAAACAAGCTTCACTGAGCTTTAAAGGACTATAACTTTATAAAGTATGTTCTCCAATAACAACAGAATTCAGTTAGACATCAACAACAGAAAGAAATTAGAGAAACAAAAATATCTGTAAATTAAACAACACACTTATAAACAAAAACAAGTTAAAATAATTAGGGCCAAGTAGGAAAACATCACAAGAGAAATTAGAAAATAGTTTTATGTCAATGAAATTGAAAACACAACATCTCAAACCTGATAGGATGCAGCTAAAGCAATGCTCAGAGGTAAATTTATATTTATGAATGCCAATAGTTTTTAAAAAATACCAAGAGCCTCAGCTGCCACCTAAGAAACTAGAGAAAGAGCAAATGAAAAGAAATAATAGAATAAATTATATCTATGTAAATAACATGACCTTCATTTTAGAACAATATTAGAATGAATAAATGAGATCAGCATGGTTGCAGGCTACATGACCAATATGCAAGAACATTGGTGTTTCTGTGCAGTAGTCATGAACAATCAGAAAATGAATTTGAGAAAACAGTTCTACTTCCAAGAGCACCAAAAAGCATAAAATATTTAGAAATAATTTAATAAGAAATATGAGTTGTACACGGAAAACAACAAAATATCATTGAAGTAAATAAAATAGAACATAAGTGGAAACAAAGACATTTCATGCTCATGGATGAGAACACTGCCAAGATGGCAACACTCTCCAAATGGACCTACAGATGCTACCCACCCCCTTATGGAAACCCCCGCTGGCTTTTCACAGAAAGTGACAAACTGATTCATATGGAGATATCGTAAAATTCATATGGAAATTCAAAGAAGCCAGAATGGCTAAAACCATCCTGAAAGAGTTGGAGAATTCATATTTCCCAGTTTTCAAATTTACTACATGGCCACAGCGATCCACAGTATGGCACCTGGCACAAGGACAGATATGTGGTTCAGTGGAACAGAATGGAGAGTCCAGAAATAAACCCTCACAGGTACATCAGTTGATTTTTGACAAGCATGCCAAAACAATTCTGTGGTTAAAGAATAGTGTTTTTAAGAAATGGTGCTGGGATAACTGGTTCACTTCATGGAAAGGCATAAAGTTGGACCCCCCCCCCCTTTTTTTGCACTATATACAAAAATAAACTTGAAATGGATCAAGATGTTTCTCCAGAATTGACACAGGTGACCTATGAGTGCGTGAACAGATGCTCAGCATCACAGGCCAAAGGGAAATGCATATCAAATCCTCAGGGAAATAGGCCTCTCATGCTAGGACTACTACCACTAGAAAGAGAGAATCACAAGTGTGGGTAAGGATGTGGAGGGCCAGAAGAGCAGCAAGGAGGACCGGGAGCGGTCAGGACTGGCAGCTGTGATACCCAGCACATGTGCCACCTGTGAAAGCTTACAAAGGAAGGGTAAAGAGATTGGGGGTGTGGGATCAGTGATATGTAAAGAATAATAGTAAAAAGAAGACAGGTACACCCCCACCCAGCTTCAAACACAAAATATTACCATTAGCCTTAAGAAAATATTTGACTTCAAAGTAATTTGGGAAGGGGTGGGAGGAGTGGATCAGGGATGCAGATGAAATGTTATTGGCAGTGAGCTGATAACTTTTGAAGGTAGGTGATAGTGCACGGGCACTTATTATACTATTCAATTTGCATATAGGTCAGAAATATTCCACTAGAAAGCAAGAAAGAGAAGGGAGGGAAAAGGGAAGAGGAGCCAGTCACAGTGGCACATGCCTATAATCCTGGCTGCTCGGGAGGCTGAAGTAGGAGGATTGCAAGTTCAAAGCCAGACTGAGCAATTTAGCAAGGCTCTAAGCAACTTAGCGAGACCCTGTCTCTAAATAAGATATAAAAAGGGCTGGGGTTGTAGCTCAGTAGTTGAGTGCCCCCGGTTCAATTCCCAGTACCAAAAAACAAAACAAAAACAAAAACAAAAAAACAGGGAAGAGGAAGAAAAGGACTATCACTACCTTTGAAACCTCCAGTGTGTCCCTCCCAGAATACAAAAATATTTGCTCATTGAAATATATCACTTTTTGTGCTCATTTGCCTCTTGATGAACATTGGACTTTCTAGTTTTTCACTATTATGTCACACCTTACCAGGAAATAGTAAAGTGGTTTTGAAGGTAGTTGTACTAATGTACATTCCCTTATCACACACATCCTAGAAAGACACGCCCAAAAATGTTATCAGTGAACTATTTCTAGGTAATGGATTATGGGTCATCTTCATTTTCTTTTGGGTAATTTCCAAATTTTATAGGATAAATATGTATCAATCATTTTAAATTCAGAATTGCAGTGAGCTAATAGCTTTTGAAGGTAACTTTTGTCTCTAGATAAATGCATCATTGCACATATAAATAAATATGCTGTAAATGTGCACAGACTGTTGTCATCTTCCCATCCCCCCCAATCCCGTACCTCCAGGTCCCTTTTTCCACTTCCAGCTCCAGTACAGTCTGCAGACGCTGGCAGCGCAAGGCCTCCAAGGTGATGGTCACCTGGCACTCCCCCAGAGGGTAAAGGTAACCACTTGAAGGCTCAATGTCGAAGGGAGACGCCTGATGCCAATCCAAAAGGATGAGGAGTGAGGACATGGAGAATTGCAGAGGCCCTAGGGGCTGGCCATGCCCAACCAGGTTCACCTCCAAGAGCCCCTGACTCTCACAGAGCCGTCTGGGATCCACAAAGAGGCAAGCACGTGGGGAACTACAGCTGGGCAAGGGTCTCAGGACTGAGGATAAAAAGTGAGTCTCCAAGCACAGAAATGCACAAGCTGGGTGCCCACACCCTGGCCCAGATGTGAGAGGTAGAAGGCAGAGGGAGGCCCCAGGAAGTGGGGACAGTGGAGCAGCCAGGTGGAGACTCCAGCTGGGGAGCAGGAGGAGAGCCTGTGAGCCCTGCGGGGAGCCCCAGGTCAGGACCCTGACAGCTTCAAGTGAGGAGAGCCATCGGGCCACCAGATTGCAGAAGGGGCCACAGATTCCTCCTTTGCACCCAGGTGGTCTTTTCTCCACCCTCTCATCCCTTGGAAGATTGGACTCCTTCACCTGGAAGGTCTGACCCTCCCCTCAAAGCAGGTATGTTGACCTTGGCTGAGGGGGAGAGGGAAAGGGAAGGAACTTAGGAAGGGGTTCTCTCCATTTTGTTCTCCCTATCTCATGAGAAATGGGGCACTCTTTTGACTGAGTAGCCCTAGGACCCGGGGTGGGTTACACTGGATAGCAGGGTGTCACTAGACATGGAAAGGTTCCATTGGAAGGGACCTTATCCTTCTCTTGGGTCTCTCCGTTCCATGAGAACCTCACGGTGAGTGCAAGGGCCACACCTGTCTGGAGGTGCCAGGGGCCTGATTTGTCCTCTCCTTCCCCCACCCCATAGGGTCGGCCTGGTGCTGTGGCCTCCTGCTTCTGAGTTTCCATCTCCCTGGCCCTTAGCAGGGACTCGCTCTCATAGAAAAAGAAGGTCATTGGAGTTTGGGGTCCAAGCTCTGTTACAGAAAGGGCTAAGCAATGCAAAGAAAACTAGATTTTTTTTTTTTCTTTTTTCTTTTTAGTCTTCAGATTTGGGCCACACGCCTGTGCCCAGGCGCCACCTGCTGGCAGTACCCACTGCAGGCACAGGCCCCAGAAGGATCCCAGCCCTGGGGGAGCCCAGCAGAACATGACCTCTGCCCAAAGCAGCTGCCCTTGTGCTTCCCAGCTCAGACTGCTCAGACAAGGGAGAAACCCAGGCCCTGTCCGGCATCTGATGGTGGAAAAGGGAACCGGAAACACCTGTTGAATCGGGGTGGGGGAGCACATTTTGGGGAGAGGAGCTGCCTCGTGGTGGGGAGAGCTGGAGAGACTGCCAGGTGACAGTGGCCAGGGGTGCCTTCCTCTCGCAGCCCCAGGGCTCTGATTGGAAAGCACAGCTCAAGTGTCCCAGTTCAGTCCTGAGCTGAGGCAAAGTGGCTTGTGGGGGAAGGTGGCATCTCAGGAGCCAGCAGGGCCGACTTACACCTTCATGCCTTTCTTCCAGGCAGACGGGACTCTCTCGGAGGTGCCACATGGCTGAGAGCTGGCTGACGTTCCGGATCTGGATGGTCCTCGTGACTTTGTGCCCCAGGCGGAGCAGACCAAACTGAAGGGCTGAGACGTTGATGACGAGTGCAGGTCCCTGAGGCACCCGGAGGGGCCTGTCACCGAGCAGCCGGGGAGTGGGCTCTGCGTCCTACCCCTGCCACCTGGCTGGGCCCACCCTGCTGCCCAGCCCCATCGGCAGCACCTTAAAGGTCCCCTCGATGTGCAGCACCACCGGCGAGGGGGAGTCTCTGATCTCACACAGCAGGTCCTGGCTTGCTGGACCAGGGACACCCCCGGTAAAGTTCAACTCAAAATCCCCGACCTCGTTGGCCTCTGGGAGAGAGGGGAAAGTGAGGTGGAGAAGTTTCCTTCTGTGGCTGGGCCTGGCGTCGGGCCTGCACTCATTTTTGGACTACTGTGTGCCCCAGGCCATGCTGGAGCTGATCACAAGACACCAAGGCCCCTGTGCAGGCCCCTTTAACTCTGAAACCTCCTTCTGCAGCCACCCCAGGGAGGTCCCCAAGGTACCTATGACCCCTGTGCAGGGCTCCACTTCAATGATGTGGCAATGGCTGATCTTCCCCCACGTGTACCTGATGGGCGACTTGCTGTTGTTCCACATCTGAAAGATACACCCCATCTGGGCTGCCCCAGGACTGCCCTTTCATGTCAAATCTGTACCTGCTGAAGGACTGTGGGATTGAGGGTTCACCAAGGGTCCACTTGACCTCCCTCCCGACTAACTCCTGGCCTCCAGAAGCCACAGTCTTCCCAACTCACAGTACCCTCACTCCATGCTGCAGGGATGAGGGTGCCTGCCACGTCCTGCCAATGACCTGGGAACCTGGGAGTGGGTTCCACAGGCCTGACTTCAGAGGATTCTGGAACACGGATAGACTAAAGCAGACTCACCTGGCTCCAGGCATCTACGCAGACCCACGCTGGGTTCAGGGGCCCGCAGGCTCCATGCAGTGGCTGTTCCAACTCTGTCCTTTCCACACCCTCACCCAAGAGCCACACAGCTTCAGTCAGCCGACACGGGGACAGATGATGACCTACCTTAAAATCCTTCTTCACATTTATGCCAATGTAGTTCTCCCCTGGGATGATGAGGGCGTAGGGTTCTAAGAGAACCTGGAAGGGTTCTGCTGAGCCTTTCACCTCAATTTCCAGGACAATCACGTCATCCACAGAGTACGTGTAGTCCTCCAGGTTCTTCACCTCGGAACTGGACACAAACCCACATGAGCCAGGAGCCGACACAGCCTGGGAGCACCTCGCTGCATGTCCCTGCCTCTGTCCCACATCAGTGGCCTTATGAGAAGAAAACTCTGCCCGGCCCACAGCTCCCAACCTGAGACAAGCAGGAGCATCATTGGTGCCCTGGAAGACTGTGAATGCCTGTGCTGTGACAGCAGGCCTCAGACAGGGACACTGCCCTGCTGCCTCTGTGGACCCGAGTGCAGTCCCAGCCTGGGATCTCTGCACTAGGCTGACTGCAGACCCAGCCCTGGCCAGTGCATCACGGCAAAACCTTTCCTCAGCACCACGTAGATGCCACCAGCTTGGTTATCCAAGGGTAACAGTAAGCCTGGAGCCCCAAGGTTCCTGGGGTGGCCTGTGGCACTCCTAGCACCCTCCTCCCTGCATCCTGGGCCCAGTGTAAGCTGGATTTCCAGGGCAATGCAAAAATGCTCATAGCCCTCAAAGCCTGTTGGGGTCAAGTTGTTCATCCACCCTTTCTGGAACCTTCCCCCAAAGCATCCCCAGGGGAGGCCAGGCCCAGCTGCCCATCCTCATCCAGTACAGGCCCTGCTCACCTCAAGGGCTCAGGAACTTCTTCCAGCACCATCTGCAGCACACTGTGGTAGCTCCTCAGCTACAAGGAAACACAGCGCCCTGACCATGCCGCAGGCTGCCTGGAGAAGACAGGTGCGGGCAGGAGCTCCTCCTCCCCTTAGCTTGTGCCCGAAATGCTTCCCTGCCACCTCTTGCCCACTCTTGAGAAAGAGGGGTTGCTGCCAAGACAGGAGCTGTGACCTGAACAAGAAGAAAATCCCAGTCCCCCACCCCTACCAGGCTCACATGGGCCTCGGGCAGGGCCTTGGGGCGTCTGAAGCACAAACTCCCAGGCAGACAGCGAGGCGGCTGCATGCTGGCTCCAGAGGCAGCCCTGTTCACTCAGGTCCAAGAACCACCAGCAAGGGCTCTGGACTGGCCCTGTGCTAACCTGGCCCTTGGGAACCGGCACCTTACTCTTTCTAGGTACTACTGTAGGATGGCAGGGATGGTAACGTGCTTTGGCACAACAAAGCTGTGGAAGACACCAGGGCTGTGGAAATAAGCCCAGGACCCTGTTACAAGTGGAGTGACTGGGACCAGGACCAGGCCGTATGTTCTGCTTTGTCCTGCTCACCAGGCGTATGCTCCAGTGACACTCTTAGACATCCAGGCGCCAACCTTGGCAGGATGCTCAGGTACCTGATCAGGCCCAGCTGAGGCTTTGATGTCATTAAAGAACATGGATTCAGAGCCGGGCGCGGTGGTGCAGGCCTGTAATCCCAGCACTTGGGAGGCTGAGGCAGGAGGATCGTGAGTTCAAAGCCAGCCTCAGCAATGGCGAGGCACTTAGCAACTCAGTGAGACCCTGTCTCTAATAAAATACAAAAGAGGGCTGGGGATGTGGCCCAGTGGTCGAGTGCCCCTAAGTTCAATCCCCGGTACCAAAAAAAAAGAACATGGATTCAGGGGCAAAAGATCATGACACAATCATGTGTGGCTCATGAGATGACATCATGTTAACCTTATAAGGAGAAAAGCTCAGGATGAATTCCTGGTCAGTGTGTGGGCTCAGAACCCCCCTCTCAGGCATGATGGAGAAGGCAGTCTCCCTGTCGGGGTGGTACTTGATGCTGTCCATGCTGTAGGTTTCTCCAGGCATCAGGGGCTGCAGGTTGGGCTTCATGATCTGCCAGTGGAAAGCCAGCTCCACGTGTCTGCGGGGGGCAATCATGACAGTGGGCAGCAGGCCCAGTGCTGTGCTCCAGTTCTTCCAGGACCAGGTCCTCCCACCCCAGGCTTGGCCTGCTCTGCTCCAGGAGAAAGCAACAAAACACCCAGAAACAGGAAGTGACCAGGCCAGTCTTCAAGCCCTTCCCATGGAGGAGGAATTGCATAAGGACAGCAGGGGGGGGGTCAGGGGGGGGTGGGTGTCCAAACTCGAGGCCATGTAAGAGAGCCACTTCTTCCCACGCACAGCCCTGGAGGCTAGAACCACAGCACATCAGGGGAAATGGACAACTCAGGAAACTATGCTGTAAGCATTAAATTGAAGGGATCTACCCACTTCAGCACCCCCACCCCTGCAAAATATTAGGAAAATCCTCTGCACTACCACGTGAGAGTTTCCACGGTCTGCCATATCCACCCATCCCTGCCTTCTGCCTCCAGCTATCGCCCCCCGGAACAGCTATGTCTTGAAAGACGTGTGCCCCTTGACTGCCAATAGGAACAGTGAGAACCCCATCGCAGCGGGAGGGGCAGGACTCCAGGCACGTTGTGGATGGGCAGCTGTCAGCATCTGCAGTCACCAGGTAGCCTGGGCTGGAGGTCCCCTGAGGTCGGTCCTGATGGAAGGGTAATGCTCAGAGGCTGGTCAGGAAGTAAATGGCAATGAGAGCTGAACCCGCAGACGCAGGGCTGGGGACCAGGATTTCTCCCCCCGCACAGGCACCACCTGACCTCTCTGGAGAACTATGCCTGGCTCAGGGTGGCATGAAATGGTTAGAGCAGCACTGTGAGAGTGAGGTTCCTGAAGCAATGGAAGTCGTAGAGAGCTGCCCTACTAACAGGGTAGCTACTGCTACCCGTGGATATTGAGCTCTTCGAGTGTGGCTAGTGGCCCCTCAAAGGAGATTGTAATTTTATTTTAAACATCTTGAATGCTTTTGTGTGTGTGTGTGTGTGTGCGTGTGTGTGTGTGGTACCAGGGACTGAACTCAGGGGCACTCGACCACTGGGCCACATCCCCAGCCCTTTTTTGTATTTTATTAGAGACAGGGTCTCACTGAGTTGCTAAGTGCCTCGCCATTGCTGAGGCTGGCTTTGAACTCGCGATCCTCCTGTCTCAGCCTCCCAAGTGCTGGGATGACAGGCCTGTGCCACCGCACCCGGCAATTTTATTTAATTTTAATTGATTTAGATTTAAGATTCACATGTGCCTGGTGGCTGCCATGATGGACGGTGTAAATCTGGGTCCTTCCATCCAATCTGGATCCACCTGGGATCAGAATCCCTCCTGGCCCTTGGGAGGAAGCTCATGCCTCAGTGGAAATTCAGGGCCAGGTGAGGCAGGAGAAGGGGGTACGAGGTCAGGGGCACACCCAGGGGCAGCTCACGTGGCATTTCGGATAATCAGCTGTTTTTTTCGCCGTGGACCGAAGGTTTTCAGGCTTGAAGCGTATGAAGTGTTGGGCCGTTAAGTCTGTGAGCTCTCCGGGGTCTGGTTGACTTTTTTCACCAGAAACATAGATCAGATCCAAAGCGATCAGCTGCCCCGTGCCTGACCAAATCGGGTAGTGAGTTTAGAGAAGCTCCAGTAAGCGGGAGGCAGGACTCTGGTCAAAGGCTGCCGTAGGACCCAAGCCACCGCCCACATTCAGTGGGCCTTGACCATGATTCCTGGAAGCGCATGCAAGAGTGCAAGAGGGGAAAGAGGGCCATCAACACACGTGCACACGTCATGTCCCCATGTCTTCACAGACCAAGAGGAGGGGATTTTGAGAACTTCAAATATAGCAAGCACTCAATTAATACCTGCCGAGTGAAACTGGGTAGAAGGAAGGAAGGAAGGATGGGAGAAAGGGAGGGAGGCGGGGAGAAGGGAGAAAGAGAGGGAGGGCGGTTCAGCAGGAAGCCCCTTCTAACCTTCCAGAAACCTGGAGGTACCTCTGGTGGTTTCTGTGTGTTGCTGATAACCCCCCAAATACCATCCCAGCAAGTTCCAAAGTGAAATTACAAGATTTCACCCCAGGTTTCCACCTGTTCCTCACTAAAAGGCTCCTTGGATTGTCCTGGAGCCCACACCAGCTTGGGTATTCCAGACCCAAGAGTGAAGGGCCAAAGATAGCGCCCGGCACCTGGTGGCCCCAGTGGCCCCCACAGCTGCCTAACACAGGGTGCACGAAACTGGGCCGCTGCCGGTGCCAGTGCAGCAGAGCAGCTCCTAGAGCAGCGTCGGTGCCCGCCAGTCCCCAGGAGCCCACGCAGCCCACCTGTGGTCACCAGCTCCCTGATTTGGCAGTTGTCGCACACGATGATGAAGGTCTGCTCTGCCTTTTCCAGGCTCGTTGGGAGGAACAGGACCTGGGGGAGAAGAGGGTGCCCCATCACCCCCCACCAGGGGCTCCCACCCCTACCTCTCTCCTTCCTCTTCTCAGACATGCACTCTGCTCCCCAACCTCCCTGCCTGACCCCCAAGCCTAGAGGTTTCAGTCCAGGCCCCACCCCAGAGTAATGCAGGGAGTAGTTGAAAGGGTGTGAAAAGAAAGTTCAAAAAACAGATGACAACATGCAACCTCATTTCTAATAAAAGAAACATGAATGAAAACTACCCAGAGGAACAGTTCCTTCATGCTACTGGCACAGAGCAGAAAGTACACTCTGTGATTCATTTTGTCCTGTTATTTTCTCCAACTTCTCTCCACCCCCAGGCCCTGGTAACCACCATTCTAGTCTTTTGTTACTCCAAGCTCTATTTTTTAAAATTCAACAGTTAAGTGAGATCATGCAGTATTTGTTTTTCTATGTTCGATTTATGTCACTCAACATAATGTCTTCCAGGTTCACCCATGTTATCCCAAATGACCAAATTTGCACCTTTTTAAAGGCTGAATAATATTCCATTGCATGTATATACCACATTTTCTTTATCCATTCATCCATGGATGGACACTTAGGTTGATTCCCTAACTTGGCTTTTGTGAGTAGTGCTGCCAAGGACATGGGAGTACCGATGCCTCTTCAACACACTGATTTCATTTCTTCGTGTATGCACCTAGCAGTGGGATGGCTGTATCATGTGGTAGTTCTATTTTTAATTTTGGAGAAGCCTCCATACTGTTTCCTATAATGGCTGCATTAATTTACATTCTCACCAACAGCATGTAAGCCTTCCCTTTTCTCCACATCTTCACCAATGCAGCTTGTCTTTCATCTTTTTGATAACAGCTATTCCAATAGTTATGAGATAATAGCTCATTGTGGTTTTGTTATTTCCCTGATGATTAGTCTACATAGGTACTTTGCCCATATTAAAAAAGAATCAGATTGTTATCTGGGCATGATTGTAATCCCAGTTACTTAAGAGAATAAGGCAGAGGATTGCAAGTTCAAGGCCCACCTGAACAACTCAGCAAGACCTGTCTCAAATTAAAATAAAAAGGGCTGGGGATGCAGCTCAGAGGTGAAGCACTTGCCTAACATGAGTGAGGTCCTGGGTTCCATCCCCAGTACTGAAACAAACATTTTTTTCTTGCTATTAATTTGTTTGAATTCCTTACATATTTTAAATACTAACCCCTTATCAGATGTATAATTTGCAAATATTTTATCCACTCCGTAGGTTTTTCTCTTCATTCTGTTGATTGTTTCCTTTGTTGTACAGTTTTAGAAATTCCATTTGTCTATTTTCACTCTTGTTGCCAGTGATTAAGAGGTTATGGAGGCCTCCCAGTTTCTTCTAGCAGTTTTACAGTGTCAAGTTTTACATATAAATCTTTAATCCCATTTGAATTGAGTTGTGTATGCTGTGAGACATGGGTCTGATTTTGCCCTGATAAATGCAATAACATTATGTCTTGATTCTCTTTGAAATAATCTAGAGGGGCAGGGTGATGATTGATTGAGGGAGACAGAGGGGTATAGATGCAATAAGTCTGGTCAATAGATAATTATTGTTAAAGCTGGGTAATGAATACACAGGTGATCACTACACTATCCTCTTTGCTTTTGTGCATGTTTTAATACATCCATGATAACATTATTTTTAGTTTGATTGGTAAGGATGTAAGAGAACAGGCACCATCCCATATTGTTATTGGAAGTATAAATTGGTACAATGACATGGTCCTCACCATGTGACATGCATCATGAGAGAAAGGACCCCTGAATCAGCAACCCCAACCAGGACTATATCCCGCAGGTTGACTGACAGTTGGATAGTGAGGTCTGTGTAATTTTTTGTGAAATAACTGGAGATCAGAAAAAAATCTTCACACCCATCAGTAGGAGACATCCCAGCTTAATTCCTCACACAGTGGAATACTATGCAGTTGTAAAATCATGAGCTTGATTGCTAAGGTATAGTGTTAAATGGAAAACACACAGTTTGGAACAGAGTATAGAACAGGCAACTCTGCGTAAAGGGAAATGAAGGAAAGAAGAACCATATGTGGTTCCTTATTTAGGCCTACACTATCTCTGGAAGGACTCTTAGAAAACTGGCCAGGTGTGGCCTCTGGGGAGGTGAAGAACTGGGGTGAAAGGGTGCATTTCGTTGTCAACCTTTTAGCATCTTTTGAATTTTGGCGAGGTGGGAGGCAGTTACCAGATATTGAACTCAGGGGCACTCGACCACTGAGCCACATCCCCAGCCCTATTTTATATTTTATTTAGAGACAGGGTTTCACTAAGTTGCTTAGCACCTCGATTTTACTGAGGCTGGCTTTGAACTCGCGATCCTCCTGCCTCAGCCTCCTGAGCTGCTGGGATTACAGGCATGCACCACCACACCTGGCTTGAATTTTTAATCATGTAAATCTATTTCTTAATTGGAAATGGTGAACAAATTATAAAACAAATAAAACCTCAAACAACCAATAAACAAATTCAAATACCTACAAAGGGGGAAACCTCCCCTACTGTCTCACTGCTATCCTCAACCTCCCTGGAGATCACAAGAGGTCAAGATGAGGCAGGACATTTAGGAGATGCCAGCCCCGATTCCGTAAAGCCACTACAAGGTTCTGTGAAGGCCCGGGCTGCACCAGGCCCAGAGAAGAAAGAGCCTGAGGCCTTGCAGAGCCCAGCTGCAGACAAGGACTGACAAAGCCCTACAGTGCCCTTGAGTCGCCCCAGTCCCAACCCTGAGAACCAGGCTCTCATGGGGGATCAGGTCAGCATGGGCGTGGCCTAGAGAGCCACAGCCCAGTGCTCCGGAGTAAGACCAAACCTGCCCTTGAAACTAGAAGGACCCTGGCTAAAGGAAGCCGACGTTACACCACAACAAAGAAGCGAAAGGCTCTTGGCCTCACACAGCATCATCTAAGCAGTTTTAAAAGTCCTGCATCCAGGCCACGCCCCAGACCAATGGACTCAGAATCCCAGGGCTGGAGCCTAGGCATGGGTATGTTTCCAAATTCCTTGGGTGAATGCAAAGTGTGCCTGAGTTTGAGAACCTGTGGCAGCTGAGTGCGGTGGCGCACACCTGTAATCCCAGTGGCTCGGGAGGCTGAGGCAGGAGGATCGTGAATTCAAAGCCAGCCTCAGCAATGGCGAGGCACTTAGCAACTCAGTGAGACCCTGTCTCTAATAAAATACAAAAAAGGGCTGGGGATGTGGCCCAGTGGTTGAGTGTCCCTGAGTTCAATCCCCAGTATTTAAAAAAAAAAAAAAAAAAAAGGATGTGTAGCTCTTGGATCTCACTACCTGTCAGTTTTTCTGCCTGAACTATCCTTAATAGTGAGGAAGGCCAAGTGTGTCTGTCACAGCCCCCACACCAAGTCACATGATGGCACAGTGGGACTCTGGGACCAGGGAGCCAGGGAGGGTGGTGGGGTGGAATCACAGGGCAGAAAGCATCACCATTTCTCACAGGCAATTCTAGAAACCAGCAAGGTGGTGTGATGAACCCAAAAGAATGCTGAAAGGGGTCAGGACCTCTGGATGCTTCTGAAGAGGTTCAGAACAAGACCTGAGGCAGATGGATGGGCCTTGCTGACCACAGAGACACGAGAGTAAGAACAAAGCCCCTGTCATCACCCAGGTACCACATGGTGGGGGAAGGTGTTGGGGAAGGGTCCCAGAAGACTGAAGACCCAAGGGAAACTCTTGGAGGTAGCTTAGACATTGCTGGAGGTGAATCCCAGCTAACAGTGCAGACAAGAGGTGCTCAGGGACTGCGATGGAAATGATAGCTCCATCTGCTTTGCAAGAGAGGTCATAAGGCCAGGCGCCATAGTGCACGCCTATAATCCCAGCAGCTCGGGAGGCTGAGACAGGAGGATCATGAGTTCAAAGCCAGCCTCAGCAATGGTGAGGCACTAAGCAACTCAGTGAGACCCCACATCCCCACAAAATAGGGCTTGGGATGTGGTTCAGTGGTTGAGTGCCCCTGAGTTCAATCTCCAGTAGGGGGTGGGGGAGAGGTCATAAGACAATCAAATGACAATGGCCTACAAGATGCAGGAACATGCACCTGGGACAGCAGTGGACAATTGGGTCATGAAATCACAGGCAATGCAATCATACAGCGGTGGAGGAAACAGCCATGAGCAATCACGAAGGGGAAGGCCCGTGAGCCAGTGTCTCGTTACCTACCTCCACTAACACAGCAAAGCCTGGGGCCAGCTCAAACACAGATGGCATGATTCCAAAGGGAGGCTGCTCAACAAAGCCGGAGGTTGCAACAGCCTTAAAGAAGAGCAGATTACGCAGAGGTGTGGGGAAAAGCGTCAAACCCGGTGCTCACGTTGCAAACTTCTGTCATTCATCTCGCTATCTGAGGGATCTTAAAAGGATCCTCCAGTGTCATGTCAGTAAGGAATCTGTGACTCCCTCATTCAGCATGCACTGTCTTGCCTTTTACCAGGCGCCAGGCACTAGATTCTGAAGGTGAAAGATGAGTAAGTCATAGAGCATCTTTAAAGAGCTGACCGCTGGCAGCAGGTGCAAGGAATGCCAGGGACAGGTGCAGGGACACTAGCAGGAGGTGCGTGAGAAGGTCCTCCCGAGGCACATTGTCCTTTCCCTGCCACAGTGTCCTGTCGGAGGTGCCAGTGTGTGTCTGCCTTCATTCCCATCCCCCCCCAGGTCCTGTTTCACGGGGGCAGCTGCCGTCTTGTTAGCAGAGCTGCAGCCCCAGTGTCTACACAAGAAGCCACTGAGCATGCCAGGGACACAGACCCATGCCTACAAAACCCTGGCAGGTATCTGAAGGGAGTAAGATGTGCTTCTTGGGATGTGAGGTCCTCTGGATCTATCACGTGTTTTCTGGACATCAGGGTGCAGAGGACTCTCCCTACTGAAACACAAAGAACAGCGTGCTCATGACCTTCAGCGCTGTCAGCCTGGGCAATGGAGAAGCCAGGCCAATGGGGCAAGTGCACAGACCCTGCCTCCCAGCCCTGGCTGACAGGGCCACAATGTTGGTGAACTCCCACCCTGGTCTCCACACACACCCATTCTCACTCAGCCATGGCAGGGGCGCCATTCTGCTTTAGTGTGTTTCCGACCATGGGTGCAGTCTAGCGGCTCCCTCCAGGGCACTATTTCCTTTGACAGATTTGCTCTTTTTCCAGGTAGCAATCTATTATCACTCACCCTGAAACTCGGCGGTGGCCAGCTCTTTTTAGGCATGATGCAGAATTTGCCAGCGCTGAAGCCCACGTTTTTGCAGATGAATTTGGTTATCTTTACTCCCCCAATGAGGCAGTAACCACAGTCCAACACTGGTGACACTGCAGCCACAGGAGAAGACGCACGAGAGAGGCAACAGGTCACGCTGAGTGGGCCCTGTTGTCATTGTGGTCCTGAGGTTCAGCCGGAGCTCAGCAGCTGCAGAAGGACCTGCGGGTCCTAGGCCAGCACCCCAAGTGGAGGGGATAAAGGGGACACGCCTGACCCTGCACCACTTGGGTCCTGCTCAGGTCGCTGTGGGCCACATGACACCAAAGGACTCTGTCTACTCCCGGCCAGAGCTGTGGGAGCCAGCACACACCGTGGACTCCCGCCTTGGCTGGGGCCACCCAGCATGACCCTAGGGGTTGTGGCAGAAGTGAGGGTGGTCCGAGTCCCAAATTCCACCTAGACCCAGCTGAAAAGGCCTATACCTGAGGGTGCCCAGCAGAAGCTCTTGCACGGGGCCCACCCCTTGGCCAGGGAGACAACACCCACCGCAAGCCCCTCAGGGTGCCCAGGCACCTGCTCCTTGCCTCACGCAGCGTGGCGTCAGGGGTGTCCGCCAGCCAGCTACATCTGTGATGGGGTTAGCTGGGCTGCAGGCCTCCCTCCCCGCCATGTGGGTCAACCTCCAGGGGACACCCAAAAGCGGGCCGTAAAATTAGGAGCTGACATTCTGGAAGATGGTGCGGAAGCTGCTTGGCAGTTCCCCACCCAGAAGAAGCCCCAGAGGACCAAGCTCTGTGCTGCTACTGGAGGGGCAGCTAGTCCTCATGGGGATCCCTTGGCCCTAACTGAGTCCCTGGGAAGGGTAGCACACACTCACAGGTCAGCACGGGGGGCGGCCTCCGGGCCTGCAGGGGGATCAGGAGTGTGTGGGCTGACTGGGTCTCGACTAAAATGAAATCATCAAAATCCCCGAGACAGTCCGGGATAAACTGTATGGTATACTGGCAAGTCATTCCCGGAGCCACCATTCCACCTTTTCCTGGGAACATCCCTGCGCATGACAAAAGCCACCAATAAGGATCAGGACCAACCACCCTAGCTGAGCCTCGCTGCCTCAGACCAACCACGGCTGGGTCTGGCTCTGTGAGCGAATCCCTTCTGGGTCAAAGCCAAGCTGACTCAGAACCACCAGGGTGTGCTAGGGGACAGGCTTCAAGGGCAGGGACTCCAAGCAAAACCAAAACAAAACAAAACAAAAATAAACCCACTAAGGCCCAAGAGGGGGTGCCATGATCCACCCGGAATCATTATCCTGGCTCATGTGGCTTGAAATTTATTTTGTGGGTGGCAGGGAGTCCTTTGAGATTTCTGAGCAGGAGTGACATGACCGGGGTTGCTATTGAGACCAACGCTCCCACCGAAGCTGGGAGGCTGCTACAGGGACACGAGCAAGGAGGAGGGCCTGACCAAGGGCAGTGACGGCATGAAGCGTGGGAGATGGCAGAACCAGTGCCTTGAGGGAGGTGATCAGGAGAGAGGTGCTGGGGCGTCACTGGGAAGCTGTCAGCCGAGCATGAGGGCCTCCAGTGACTGCTGGGGGAGGAGCCCCGAGCCCAGGACAGGGAGTCAGGAGGACCTGGTGGCTCAGTCCTGGCCACCAGCCCAGCACATAACTTTGAAGCCGTCTAGAAAGCTGCTATGCCGAACTCACCCAATCCCAGGGCAAAGTGTGGAGTGGAAGGTGGGAGGACTCGCAGGTAGCGGCTGGCAGAGGTGGTGTTCTGCAGCGAGATGACCATCTGTTCAAAGGCAAGGGTGATCTCTCTTAGACAGCAGCATTTAAGGACAATGGTGCTATAGTGTCTGGAACTTTAATAATATGGAAAGGGAGAGGCATAAATGAAATAAACCTGGCCATGTGTTAGTAAGTATTGGAGCTCAGTGACGAGCATACAGGATTCATTATGTTATTATGTCTACTTTTGTTTGTTTCCGGAAGTTTCCATAGTAAAAAATTTTAAAAAACCTTAAAGATGAAGAGGGAAGTAGAGCTGATCTATTTTGTCCTATTACTTAAAACAACTACAATAGTCTGCCTGTTTCCATGGGGGTTGGTTCCAGGACGTAGGTAGAAAACTAAAACCTGCAGATCCCTTATCAAATCCCTTCTATAAAATGTCTCTGTATTGACATACAGCCTACACTCACCCTCTATCCTTCTCAGTCTTTTGGCTAAAATCAAGTGTCCATCATCTCTAGATTACTTGTGGTAACTAATACAACGTAAGCTCTACGTAAATAGTTAGTTTACTGTATTGTTTAGGGAACAATGACAAGAAAAATGTCTGTATGGGTTCGGTACAGATGCAAACCTTGTAGGCCTAATTCAATAGTATGTGAACGAGACTCAAGGTGGACAATGCTCAAAGTGAAATGATGGGATGCTACGGCAGGGTCCCACCTATATATGGTCACACCTACAAGAATTTAGCACAGTCCTCAGCACACAGCTAATTCAAATTTGGTTTTATGGAACTTTCAGAAATCTGGGGTTGGGGGGAGTGATATTTTCAATCCATTCTTGGTCTACTGCATGGATATGGAACTTGCAGATTGTCGCAATGGGCAAAAGTGTGACATCTGCAGTCGAGAGGAAAGATAAAGAATGTCCATGTGCTTCTGCCCTTTTCAATGTTTATTTACTCAAATCACTTACTACAATTTCACTCTATAGGTTCTTAATCAAGGAATGACAGTCCTTAATGCTGGGTACTGCAATAGACATAATCAATTCAAAGCAAACAATTCTAAGTTAATTCTAAGCACTGCAAACACACTTAATCATGACAGACTCCTACAGACATTCCCTCTGCATGCTAAGCTCAAGTGCTAGATTTCAAAGTCTTAAGTCTCAGATCTTTTTTTTTTCAGCTTTTTTAAAAATATATTTTAATTTATTTGCTTTAGTTGTGCACAATGCGTTTTATTCAATGCATTTTATTTGTACGTGGTGCTGAGGATCGAACCCGGGTCGCCCACGTGCTAGGCGAGCGCTCTACTGCTGAGCCACAACCCCAGCCCCAAGTCTCAGATCTTAAGGCCAGCAGATGCACACTCACTCAGACCTCAGTGACCAGGTCAGGAACCCATAGAGGCTTCTCCTGGGGTGGAGTTGACAGCTGGCTGAGGAATCGGTCATGAGGAGAAGTCCCTTTCTCACCAGAGTCAAGAGGCTGCCGTGGAGTTTGAGAGTGGTGAGGACGATGCAGAGGATCAGGCAGATGAGGAGAGCCGGATGTCAGGCCAGGTCCTCATCAGGCGCTCAGGCTTGTGTGCATCAGCGTGGGCTGGCTGAATGTCTGTTCATTTGCTCCATCATTTATGCGAAATTTGGGGGCTTTTGATGGCCCTTTCAATCCCTATCAGCTGTTACTGGATTTCTCAGTGATGTCTTTTGTTCTGAGGTCAAGCCATCTGGTCTGTTGGTTTCTGTCTGATCTCTCGCCTTTTGCCTTTATCAGGGCAAAGGCAAATGACAGAGACTTCACTCTGAGTTTTATCAGGGTTGTGAAAAGTGACTTATTTTATCAGGCTGTGCCTGATGACCATATTGGAGGGCTCCGTAGGCGTGCCTGGTGAGGACTGCAGTTTCATTTCAAAATGGAGTTACTTAAGCTAAGGACTTTCGTAAGGCCATCCTTACACAGATACAGAAGGCTGATCACACTATTTACTGGGCATTTACTCTGTGCCTTCTCAACCTCTCAACCACCAGGAAAGGTGAGCACTCTTTCAATTGAACAGGTGAAGAACCTGAGAGGCAAAGAGACTCCTCAGAGATTCAATGTAGAGATTCAAGTTCAAGACATTTGGATCCAAAATGTTGATCACCTCATTTCATGTATTTGAGCCACTTTTTCCCATAGGCCCAGTCAAGGTATATGGCGGGCACCTCACAGTGTGTGAGGGCTGTAACTGGGCCTCTCCATCACTCAATCCATCCAGCCCCTGTTAAAACCCCACCTTCTCTCCCTGCCTCAGAGTGGGAGATCCCTAAGGGTAAGCCCTGGAAGTAAACCACAACAGCACCCTGCACAAAGGAAGGAGCCTAAAACATGTATTTCTTTTTCTTCTGTTTTGTGAAATATAATATTAGAAACAAATGTATAAATTATAACACAACAAAAGCCATGTTTCTATTACCTAACTTAAGAAACAAAACATTATAAATTCAGTTGAAGCCCTCTACCAGCTCCCCATCAGATATCATCTACATAGATTTGAAATACGTCTTCATATTTTTTCCCAGATATATATTCCTAAATCAACATCTAAGTTTTTTTTCCCAGTTCTTGAGATTAAATCCAGGTCTTGTGCATGGTAGGCAGGTGCTATACCACTGAGCTACATCTCCAGCCCCTCTTAAGTCCATTTTTGGCCAGCACAACACTTTGGTTCAATTCACCTGTGAACCAGGCCACAATTTAGAGAGACCCATTTTATAGCTTTAATTTTCATTCTTCTGTTATTGATAATAGTGAGCATCTTTTCATGTTTATTTGCTATTTGGGTTTACTCTTCTGTGAGTTGTTTACTCATGTACTCTTATCTCTTGCCACTACAGAGTTTGTTTTTATCTTTTTTATTTGTAGGAGTTCTTTATATATGTTGGAAACTAATTCTTTATAAAGTAGATGTTATAAACATCTTCCAGTTTACAAACTTGCATTATCTTTCAATGTATGGTTTCTAAAATTTTTGTGTGTATGTGTGTATGTGTGTGTATGTGTGTCTGTCTGTCTGTCTATCTGTGTGTACATTCTAGGAGTTGAACCCAGGACCTTATGTATGCTATGCATACACTCTACCTCTAAGCTATACCCTCAGCTTCAGTTTATAAAATTTTAGAATTTTACAACTTAAATTAGAAAAATTTTATCAATTTTTTTATGGTTTGTGCTTCAGTTTCAAGAAATCTTTCCATACCCCCTATATTGTTATTTTACTAAAACAACAGCTCTTTTACCTTGAGATCTTTACTGGAAGCTATTTAGTTTGGGGTATGGCGTAGGTACGGATTAACTTATTTTCCATTGGCAGGTCTGCACATATCCACGGATGAGCCCTAGCAAGAGCATGCACCGATCCCTTAGTCACAGACCTAGTTGCAGCCACTGCTGTCATTATAAAGTGAGGTGCTCCTGGCAGTAGGTGTTCATGTCAGCTGAGTTATGACTTGCTTCCAGCCACACAAGGCAAACTTCCCACTAGGGAAAGACAGGAGCCAGGGGGATGTGGGCTTCTCATGGGATGTCCCACTAGACAAGGCAATCAACTGTACTTAATGGTGGTCAACTCTACAGTACAGTCTCATATTAGCTCTCCCTCCTTTATCCCCTTTTCCCTCTTCCCGGTTGGACCTGTAAATGATAGTAAATAATCTCACCATCTCAGGCTCTGCTATACGGGAAATCTGAGCCAACATAGTCAGTAAAGAAGGGTCCTAAAACAGTAGACCCTTAGGATGCCATTTTGGAGCTGGCTTACTTACCAGTCTGGTGGCAGTAAGAACTCCAGCTGGCAGGAGGTAGGGTGTGAGGCTCCCGGCATGGTGGCATCACAATGATTAATGCTTCCACCAGCGGTCAGTTGGGATGAGGAACAGGTAGATAGGCAGGCAGTGACAAGTGATAGCTGGTCTGAGGCAGTGATAATTACAAGGAGTGTGGAGTGGGTTGGCTTTCCTTAACAGCAGTAGGAGTCTTGGAGGGAAAAATGACAGGCTGAGGCAGCCAGCTGCCAACTCAGCCCCCACCCAGACATTCTTTGCATTCCTGAGTTACACTTGCTCCTGTGTGCATGTTTGTTTTTAATTCCTGCTTGCTTTGGTTTGCTGTTTTTTTTACCTAGTATTTCTGGACCTATGTTCTTCAGCAAGATTGATTTGTGTTTTTTCATTTAGTGTCAAGGTAATCTTCAGCTCATTGTCAAATAATGAGGGTAGGTTCCCTCTTTTTCTGGTCTCTAAAACAATTTATATAAAATTCACATAAATTCATTTTAAAATTTATAATTAAAATGCATATACAATAGGCATTAGCTTGAATGTTTGGTAGCCTACGTCTGTACAATGATGTAGGCCTGGTGTTTTCGTTTTATTTTATATGGAAAGTGCTTTTCAAAGTTATTTTCATCAGAGTGGGACAGCCTCATAGTTTGAAGAGGCAGAAAGATCTACAAGGTTTTGGAAATAAAAATCCTTCCTCTGGTCTCCACCCTGCCATTTCCCACCCTCTCAGGGCAATGCTTTTTCCTCCTTCAGCTGATTATTCTCTTACTTACTTCCACACCTCTGATTGCACGTTACGTTTTGCCACTTCAGTTTTAGGTATTACCAGTGGATGGATAATGTGGCTGTGCTCTCTTTCCTCTCCCACATCCAATTCAATGTGAGACTTTCCCTTCCCATCCCCCATCTTCCCAATAGAGTTACACCATATTACTGGTTAGGTCAGTAATGAGTGCATTAAAGGCACTCTGTAAATGCTATTCCCAGCTGAGCAGGAGGCAAACTCTGCTTCCTTTCCTTCCCTTGAACAACTCGTTTTTTCCTGAAGTTAATAATCAACTAATTTTGTCGTCTGCTGTATACTTAATCAATAACTCAGTCCTTCTCTGCTACTCTACAGATCTCTTCCCGAGAGGTCCAGACATATCAGGGACTCTGATTATCAAGGTCTCCTCCTTAAATTAACCTCTCTTAGAGCCTCCTGACCTCTTCTAATCTGGGATGGTTGCCTGCCATACTTGCTGCTAAATTGTCAAACAGGACGTAGCCGTTTTAAGACACACCAACAAGTTCTCTGTCACTCCTCCCATAGAGGGGTGAGGTCTAGGTTATCTTCCCCTGAATCCGGGCCCAACTTGGCGACTTGCTTGCAACCCAGAGTATGCAGAGGAAGTAGTGCTGTGTAGCTACCAAGGTTAGGTCATAAAAGCCTTCTGGCTTGCAAGGATGCTCACTTCATATTGTCATGCAAAAGTCTCATTACCTGGGGCCACCACACTGTGAGAAAGCCCTGGCCAGGTAGGGAAGCTCTATGTTAGTGCTCTAGTCGACTACCTCAGCATCAGCGCCCATGTGAATGAAATGCCTCTGATAATTCCAGTCCCAAACTTACGAGTCACCTCTAAGCACTGATTTACCAGTCCTGGTCTTAAAACTTTGCAGAATAAGCCATTCCCATTGTGCCCTGCCTCAATTTACGACCCAAAGAACCAATAAGCAGGCTGGGATTGTGGCTCAGTGGCAGAGCACTTGCCTGGCATGTGTGAGGCACTGGGTTCCATCCTCAGCACCACATAAAAATAAAGAAATAAAAATATTGTGTCATCTACAACTAAAAATAATATTTAAAAAAAAAGAATCAATAAGCATGATAAAATGATTGTCACTAAGTTTAGGGAAATTTGCTTTGCAGCAACAGTAACCCCCAAAATTCCCTGACAAGTTTTAAACTGAAGGTTCCCTTCCCCGCTCCTGTGTTGGATCTCTTTCCATGTTCCATGTCTTCCTCTGCCTTGGTTCACTCATGTCTATGGAGCGTGTTCCCCGGAAGCTTCAGTGTGCACAGAACATACATTTTTAAAGGCTCGGAAAATTTGAAACAGCCTTAAACTTCATAATGTAACTAGTTCATACTGTTATGTGCACAGTCATAGGCCCAACAGACACACGATGATTCCCAAGAGAATGCACTAGATAAAATTCAGACTGGTGGATTGTATTTTCAAAAAATGGCAACAGTGAGACTTCTGGTTCCCCATGCTATTCTAGAACCTTGCTACACCCAGTCATTAAGGTGTGTGTGTGTGTGTGTGTGTGTGTGTGTGCACTTTTGCCATGAGTGGTCCAGAAGTTCCTAAAGATTATGGATATGCACAAGCTCCTTAAACTCTAAAGTGCAATCCACTGAATGTGAAGGAGCTATTGTCACAAGGCATTCGCAACTGGTGGGTGGAGCTAAATGTGGTTGAGACCTGCTTCCCCAGAGTGGTGGAGGCCAGCATTAAGACAGAAGTTGGGAAAAGAGATGAGGAATCTTTATGTTTGGCTCTCAGAGGAATTGCTCGGTATGCTGTTAAGGGGCAGAGGAGAGTAAGAAGGAGAGGGACTCAAAAATATATACATATTTGCTTATGGTTCCAAAAGGAAGCAATGGAAGAAACCAAACCAATAGAAATCATTACCTGTCAAGGTAAGGAGAGTATAAGGAAGAGGAGATGAGAATAGAAGATAGAGGGAAAGTTGTCCTCCCCCCTACCCAATGGAAAATCATCGCTGATGAATGCAAAAGGAAAAACAAAACTAGAAATCACCATTTTGTAACTCCCAATTTTGAAAAATGCAGGCAACAATCATCCAACACTATTAACCAGGAAGTCAACGGTTGGTAAGAATGTTAGGGAGGCTTACAACACCTGACCCCAGAGAGAATGCTTCCTCCTGAGCAATAAGAAATACATAGTAACACCAAAAGAGTATTCTTGCCAAAAAGAAAACAAAATTGAACCTGAATCTAATCATCTAATCAAACCTCTACATTTAACTACCAGTTTATGGGGCTGGGGTTGTGGCTCAATGGTAGAGCGCTTGCCTAGCATGCGTGAGGCACTGGGTTCGATCCCCAGCACCACATAAACAAATTAAATAAACAAAATAAAGGTATTGTGTCCATCTACAACTAAAAAACTTATTTAAAAAAAATGCCAGTGGACAATAAAGGAACACGTTTAATGTCACCAACAAGAAGACAATTGGCCAAATCCAGAATGCAAATAATTAAGTTTTGGACTGGGGTAGTGAGTTCAGTGGTAGAGCACTTGCCCAGCATGTGTGAGGCATTGGGTTCAATTCTTAGCACTGCATATAAATAAATAAAATAAAGATCCATTGACAACTAAGAAAATATCTTTAAAAAATTAAGTTTCTTCAACAAATAAATAGCATTTTTAAAACTTTAGAGTTGGGGGAGGAATTATTCTCAGCAAAGGGAGAACAAAGAATTATTTTCAGCCAGATTTAATATTTAGATTCTGATTCCAATAAATCCATTTTTTTTTTATCAAATAGAGGAAGATCAAACATTGATGGGCTATTAGTCTATAATGAGGAATCATGGCTAGTATGGCTGAGTGTGATAATGGTATTATGATTGCTTTTTAAAAGTCCTTGTCTGTTAGAGATACTTAAGTATTAACTGAAGAAGGAAGGATGTGCTGTGTAGGCTTTCCCTCACGATACGCCAGCTGGTGAGTGTGAACGTGGACACACACGAAGAAGTTATGGGGTGACAAATGAAACCAAATCTGCAAAATGCAGATAACTGTTGAAGTTATCTATGTTGGATGATGGGCCCACGAGGGTTCATTACCATTTTTTGCCTAGTTTTGCGTATGGTTCATATTTTGTAAACTCTATAATAAAGATATTTTTAAGGAAATGTGGTGGGATTGATAAAGAATCAAGATTTCTACCTCATAAACTGGTCCAATTTCATAATCCGTGAAAAATCCAATTGATGGTTTAGGTAGAAACACTGGAGCATCCACGCAGCTGCGGGAGGGAAACGGGGGAGAAAAAGGCTGTGAGTTTCTTCTACATGACAAAATACCAGGCAGTGACATTAACACAAAAACAAACACAGGCAGCCAGCAAAGATATTCACAGTATGTCACTTGTTGGGGTTTTTGATTACTGTTGTTTAAACAGGTTACAAAATAATTTATCCCATGATC
Organism: Tamias sibiricus; assembly: GCA_025594165.1. Taxonomy (NCBI): domain Eukaryota; kingdom Metazoa; phylum Chordata; class Mammalia; order Rodentia; family Sciuridae; genus Tamias; species Tamias sibiricus. The sequence continues at coordinate 27,198,216 of CM046673.1, forward strand.
CAATCCTTATGAAGACATATGTAGCCATGTATATGGTTTTCAACATGCACAGGGAAAACTGTGGAAGCTTAAACGCCAATACGTTAGCTAGTTTTTTTAATACAGTTTTTATTTTCAAATGTTAGTCTTTTCCAGTACTTCTTTATACAAAGATATCAGTTCTCTAATTAAAAGATGCTAAAGTTTTAAGTCCATTAAAATTACACACCTATGAAGCAATTTGTTTCCTTCATTAGGACAGTTAATGAAAATAAAGACAAAGGTACTCTTTTGAAGAAAGAATCACAACTTGCACCAATTACCTTTAACTAGTCAAATTGAAAGCATTGCTATTATCTAAGACACACCATGGAAGGGGTACATGGCTATGGAGATTCCTCTCATGTGACCCAGACTGTTCCACTGTGAACAGAGGGCCAACACCAACCCCCATTTTCCCTATTCCCCTATTTATGACCTTGACAGGTCAGAAAAGTATAAGACCAGGACTCTGGGGAATGCCCGAAGGCCACGTCTGTGAGTAACCCTGAAGCCCTGCTCTGTATGGACACTGCTATCCTGGCCCCCAAACCCTAGGGGTGTCCATAGCCAGACCAGACCCAGGACCTTCTGGGTTTACCATCAAGGTCAGGTTGTCTGAGAGTATAAGTCGGGGAAAGACGTACCTCTGTTCCAGCTCTGCACTCGGGAACTCTCCCATCAGTGCTGGATTAATTGGAGGAAAAATCAGAGACTTGCCTCCATATGGAGTGTTAGGAGGGAAAAACCGAGGGTTTCTCAGGAAGTGGTTTCGACTCTCCATTCTGGCAAGAAGAAGTCGTTCCAGTTCTCTCTGGGGCACACGTAAATGTTTCATCCAGTTTTTATTCTTCGGTGGTTTTAGTTTCTTTGAAACACACAGAAGTATAGTCAATGACAGGCAAAGGAACTGTGCTGTACATGTTGACATCTTGGCATGACCCAGAGACACCAATTCAAACTCTTAATTTGCTGTGGATTCATCACGACTTTTTGTGTCATCTGAACTCTTTTCCCCTCACCGCCTCCCTGTCTCCACTACCCACATGCACAGCTGGGCACAGGCCTCAAAACTAACCTTGATGGTTTCTTTGGTCCTTTGTTTGGCCTTAGGAATTGAGTCCCATTCCATGCTGTCCATAGTGTAGTTGAACTCATCTCCAAACACTGCAAGCTTCTCCTTGTAGGGCACTGCAAGATTCTTGCCCAGCATTGCTTTGGGGGTGAAATGCTGCAGACAACTGAATGTTGGTCTTGAACATCCAGGGATGTTGATGCCTAGGGCACCAAAGGAACAAACTGAGTTACCTACCATAACTGAGATGAGGAAGTGGGTGCTTCTAAGATGACCACATAAAACCACCAAAGCCACAGTCAGCATGAACGTCACATTCACTGCACCAGATGTAACTGCTCTTCAACATACAAATTACTCTTGGAACTTATTCCTTATATTTCCGATTTAGAACCACAAGATTAAAATATCTTTCAATTTTCCGACACAAAGAACATGAATGGACCATTGTCACACACACATATACACATACCCCAGAACATGCCTTTTAAAAAGCTTACGTGAGCCGGGCGCGGTGGCGCATGCCTGTAATCCCAGCACTTGGGAGGCTGAGGCAGGAGGATCGCGAGTTCAAAGCCAGCCTCAGCAATGGCGAGGCACTTAGCAACTCAGTGAAACCCTGTCTCTAATAAAATACAAAAAAGGGCTGGGGATGTGGCCCAGGGGTCGAGTGCCCCTGAGTTCAATCCCCGGTACCAAAAAAAAAAAAAAAAAAAAAAAAAAAAAAAGCTTACATGAAGGGGCCTGGGTTGTGGCTCAGTGGTAAAGCACTTGCCTAGCATGTGTAAGGCACTGGGTTCGATTCTCAGCACCACATATAAATAAATAAAATAAAGTTCCATTGACAACTAAAGCATATTTAAAAATAAAAAAAAAAGCTTACATAAGGAATCAAAATTTGCATTAGCTGTTTTTTTATTTTGTTTTGTTTTGTTTGGTGCCAGGGATTGAACTCAGGGGCACTCAACCACTGAGCCACATCCCCAACCCTGTTTTGTATTTTATTTAGAGATCCTGTCTCACTGAGTTGCTAAGTGCATCGCCATTGCTGAGATTGGCTTAGAACTCATGATCCTCCTGCCTCAGCCTCCTGAGCTGCTAGGATTACAGGCATATGCAGTGGTAAGTGCTCAGCTTGAATTATCTTTTTAACATCAATAAGATCATCCCCCAAAAGCTAAATGAGAACATTCATTGCTGCAAGAACGCAATGAAGGGGCTGGGGTTGGGGCTCAGCGGTAGATCGCTTGTCTAGCACGTGCGTAGCCTGGGTTCAATCCCCAGCACCACATAAAAAATTTAAAAAACACATTGTGTACAACTAAAGCAAATAAATAAATATTTTTAAAAAAAAAAAAGAACGCAATGAAAATTGGTTTCCCCATCCCATTTTTGAGCACAGGTTATCTACCTGCATGAGATAGTGAGTATCCAACTAACTATAAAATACCAAGTGGCTTAGTATCCATGACACTTGATTCTGCTATCGCTTCCTGGCTTTTCTTCCATATGTGGACCAGGAACTCATCAGTGAAACTCTTTTGTCATCACCACCCTCTGGATCTCTGGATCCCAGTCTTCCCACCCCCAGATGCCTTCTAAGCTCCCCCAGGCATCACCACACACTCCTGTTGCCTGGGGCTGCTGGAGAGCTTGGCACCACTTGGCAATCCTCATGCTTGGCCACAGGGTTCACAGAGACTTCTCTCCATCCACACAGTGACTCTTTCAAAATCTACCTCCTTGCATAAGCCCACGACCTACTCATTCTCAGAAGATCTTGACTCCCTGATCACAGAAAACTGGCCTGATATCACACATACACACACCTTCTCTGCCCCCACCCCCAAATCATCCTTCTCCCCGTTCTCAGTGGGTGAAAAGCTGCTCTTTTTCCCAATTGGGAATACTTTGTCCACATTGCCTCATCAGAACTGGCTCCCCTGCTTATAGAGTCCTTCAATCCCTTCCTTTGTAGGTCTATTCAATTACATCCAAAACTTTGGGGGTCTCTTATGATGTCCTCAGACATCATAACCCATGTTGGAAACTTCTGTCTTACAGGCAGTGTGAGAGTGAGGAAGTGGCACACTCAGATTTGACCCTCCCAATTGTCACTATAAAAACCAAAGAGAGAAAACCCTACAAATGAGGAAATGGCCATAAAGGTCACTAATGTGGCCCTGCTACTATGGAATGTCCCTGGAATGATACCCAAAACTCTGGAGACAACAGAAGCATTACCTTTAGGTGCAGAGCAAAATGGCACGGTGTCACTGTAGTAATCTTCTGGGCTGATCAAATGATGTTTCTGTAACAACTCGCTGTCCACGCACCACCTGAAGACAGTCTTAACTACACAGAGGGGGAAGAGGACAAAGGTGTGTCAAGCCAGACCCATGTAGAAGAAACTGCACCCAAACTTTCTTCATCCCCTGAGCCTATAATGTCCAAGGAAACTCATTCTTAGAGCCCTGGGGTAGTGTTGAGATTTAAGAAACTAATCAGTAAGTATTTATCAGCCACTTAAGAGGCCAACCACTGGGCAATGCTGCATTGTGGTATTATTTGAGCTTAACACTTTATGCAGAGAGAGTTCTAAAACAAAATGGAATTAAGTATGACATATGGTAATAAATGGCCCCAACTCTTCACCCTTCCCCAGACCTTTTACAACATAACTTTGTAGTCTCTCCTACTAAAGACAGAGTACACATCTTCACCCTTGACTTTGGCTGCACCATGTACTTTGGCCAATGAGATGGTGGTAGGAGTTTGCTGGTGCAGTGAACTTTCTCTTTTGTGCTTTGGCCATCATCAGGAAAGAGCTTCCTTGCCCCTACCATCTTGAACACCAGTGTAAATCCATGTCAAGTGAAGCTGAGCCCAACCTACAGTAAGGAGCCAAGGTTGTGGGACCCACAGTTGAAGCCAGTCCAGACAGCCAGGCCCAGCTAGGTCAACCAACCTCCCACTGACCCAAAGACACATGAGAGAGAAAATTTCATTTAATAGAATGGGAAGTTGATCACATCTATGTTGATGAACCAAAAACAGTAGTAAAGACATATTGTTTACACAACACATAAATAACATTATTTGGAGGTATCCAGAAGAATTAAAACTACCCTTGGCAAGTGGACTGAGACTAGGAAAGGTGAGTGAGGGGCTTCTGTTAAAATAGACTTTATATTTTACAGTAGTTATAGGTTGGCAGAAAAACTAAGAGGAAGATAACAGAAAGTTCCCATGCCTGTCCCCTGCATCCATACATGCCCCACCTTCCCCATTACTGACATCCCTGACCAGAATGGTATATCTGCTACAATTGATGAATCTACATCGACACATCATTCCTTGTTGCTGCCTGAAGCGAATGCCGCTTGGAGCAACAACACCGCGGGAGAAAACTCGGAGGCAGGATGAAAATGAAAAAGGTCTTTTCTTCTTCTTCTCTCTCCGGCTTCAGCAACCTCTCAAACTCTAACCGCTCTAACTCCTTTCGACCACCAACTTTCTTCTTCTTTCCACCTGTAACCAACCTCACCCGGTTATATACATTTAGCTTTAACAAGGACAAGTGCTTACAGCTCAAGCTTACAGGTGTGTCACACAGTGTTCACAGGCATACAAAGATTCTTTGAATAATGTATGAATATCAGGTGGAACTTAATCTTTTATGGCTCTCAGCTAACCGCAATCTTAGCTATCTCCTTGATTAGGGCTCCCTCAATTCCTACCCAAAGCCCATGTTTCACTCTTAGTATTGTACATTCAATATGTGCACAGATTTATAATGGCATGTATACGTGGAGGCTTTTTATACATTATTAGGTGTTCTTCTAATCTTTGTTCTTTAACACCATATATATCGATTACTTTGATAAAAATAAGGAAAAATAGGATGAATGAAAGATGTGGAAGTTTTCAAACTTTCTTGTTTGCTCCATTAGCCAACATTTTCCTAAGATGGGACACCATTAAATCGACTTTCCCTCTGGAGGTCTCCTCTAACCAAAATTGAGGATGAGACAAGTGAAGAATGCCCATTTCCCTGTCAGATATGCAAACTGAGGATTCTGAGGTTTGGCCTAATTACTCTAATAATAGAAACACAGCAACCATGCTATGTATATTAAACAGAAAGGCTTTTAATACAGGGGATTATGGGCTGAGGGAGAACAAGCCATCATTGACAATGTTAGCTGGTGGCACTGAGGCGGGTAACTTCTCAAGGATTTATCTGGAATCTGCTTCAAAACTGACACTACTGAATCATCTGCTGGGTGCTGCATCTTGAGAGTAATGGCCTCCCAGGGCCTCTCTCACCAGTGATCTATCCTGAAACTACAGGAGAGGTGCATTCTGGGAAATGTAGCCCCTGGCTTTTCTTCTCCTGGTGAGGGAGACTGGCAGGGAGTGGCAGCAGTGTCAAATTGACACAATCCAGCCCAGTTCCCAAGGACTTTGGTGACAGCCTATTTGAAATCTCAAAAGATAAGGGCAAATGCCCTGTGATAAGGGATGTGTCTTCTCTCTTCTCTGACACTGTTCTCTCCACAGTCCTCCCCCACTAGACAATGCTGCACTGGCCTTGTGACCATCTTCCTCCTCTAGGAAGGGTGGGCTTCCTACACTGACATCAAGGCTCCCGAGCATGGCTCTGCAAGGGGTTGGTTGTTGCATTCTCCAAAAGATAACATGGACGAGTTCCCAGCAAGAATAGGAGAAAAAGCACAAGATGTTCTTCAGGGTTCTGAAGATCCGGGTCCCTCTGTCTGGACAATGTATGCATGTTTTCCACCCTGTGATATTTGTATTAGTGGACAGAGAAAAGCTGCCTTGTTCCTCAGATAAGAAAAGTATGTGGGGGGCTGGGGTTGTGGCTCAGCGGTAGAGCGCTCGCCTAGAACGTGCACGGCCTGGGTTCGATCCTCAGCACCACATAAAAATAAATGCATTGTGTACAACTAAAGCAAATAAATAAATATTAAAAAAAAAGTATGTGGGGGGTGGGTGTCCTCAAGTTAGAAAAGAAGTTTTTGGGTCACCTTGCCCCACCCTGAGAAGCAGGGACCAGATGACATCCATGAAGCTGAATTAAGGTCTCTTTTTCTACCACTTTCATAAAAGAAAGACAGAAGAAGGCTGAGAAACCAGGACAGAAAATCTCTGATTATAATTTACTATCTTGGGTGAAAAATAAAATGAATGAGCTGGGCACAGTGGTGTAAGCCTGTAATTCTAGCAATTTAGAAGGCTGAGGCAGGAGGATGCCAAGTTCAAAGCCAGCCTCAGTAATTTAGTGAGACCCTTTGCACCTTAGTAAGACCCTGTCTCAAAATAAATAATAAAAAGGCTGGGGATATGGCTTAGTGATTAAGCACCCCCTGGGTTCAATTCCCTATACCAAAATAAAATAATAAATTAATTTAAAAATAAAATGAATGAAATTCTTCTGACATTTGTCTTCTGCTATCAATCTTTCATTTCACTTTCATTAAAAAATAACCACAACAAAACACAAATAGCTAACTATTTAATCTCTCCTGACCTTTAGCAAAAAAAAAAAAAAAAAAGAACAAAAGAAAAATTCTACCCAAAACAGGACAGTAGTATCTGACTCCCAGGGATTAAGGGACATAAAGCAACCAATTAAGCCTCCTAGGAATCTACTACCAATAATCTCTGCTGAAATCCACATTATCTGATGTTGGAAGGGCCACCATCGAGGGTGGGGTCCTGGGAGATACCCTCTGTTGTGGTGGAGGAAGAAACAGGGAGAGATGTGGAATATGTGCCTGAGAGTTCACAGTCCAGTTGGACCTGAACCTCAGAGGTGGCAACCTGACAAAGGATCTGGCCCCAAGCTCACATCTTAAGGAAAGTCATAAAAGCCCCTGGGATACTATGCCAGGCCAACAATCTCTTCTCCTAATAGAAGGAGATGGGCTGTCACAGAGGGCACACCCAAGTTCAAATCTGGGTTCCCCTTTTCTGTAGGACTTTGTTGAAGTTCGTCTAAGTTTAGTTCCTGCACCTGAAAAATGGAGAGAAAACCTACCCCGCAGCTTGTTGGAAGGATTCAGTGGATAACCTAGGCCAGGATTTGGAGGGTGTGTCCTGTTTACAAAGGACAGTGTCCCAGTTCTGGTGATGCTGTGAATGCTGGACTGTTTTGTGGTAATGAAATGCCATACCTACAGCTGGCTCTCCAAACATTCAGAAAAAGAGTGTGGGCAATGGCACAAATACAGTCAAACACCTAATCTGGGGAAACAAGGGCAGGCATATGAGAACTCCATACACACCTGGGGGCAACTTGACGGCCTGGAGGACTTGCATTCTGGCCTGGTTCGTGGCCCGCTCTGTTTCAGCGAGGGCCCGTGCTTGACCCTGAATGATATGTCTCTCCAACATTTTGACCTCATCCAGTCGCTGCTTATGGAGCTCCCGAATCTGCCAAGGGGATGATTAAATGTGCAGAAATATGGTGAGGTCACAGCTCTACTCTGCCCCACCCCCACATCAGGGTTTCCATTGAAGCATAGAAAAGCCAGAGAGCTATTGCAATTGTCTGGTCCAACTGACCAGCTGTAAAAACTGGTGGAGACCCACTTAAAGTTTTCATAGTAAGATCAGTAGAGTCAACCTTGGAAACCCTTGTCTCCTGGCTTCATGGTAAAGAGAGCTGCCTCCCATACTGTGAAATCCAAACACAAGTGTTTTAGTCAGCTTTTTCGCTGGTGTGACTAAAAGACCTGACCAGCACAATTGTAGAGGAGGAAAAGTTTGTTTGGGGGCTCCTGGTTTCAGAGGTCTCAATCTATGCACAGCAGACTCCATTCCTCAGGACTCGGGGTGAGGCAGAACATCATAGTAGAAGATGTAACAGAAGGAAGCAGCTCACATGATGATCAGGAAGCAGAGAGAGAGATAGAGTCTCCCCTTTCCAGATACAAAATATGTACCCCATAGCCACGTCCCCAATGAGCCATTTCCTCCAGCCACACCCCACCTTCCTCCAGTTATCATTCAGTTAATCCCATCAGGGATTAATTCACTGATTAGGTAAAGGCTATAACCCAATCATTTCTCCTCCAAACCTTCTTGCATTGTCTCACAAATGAGCTTTTGGGGGACAACGCACTCAAATGATAACAAGAAGTTAGCACACTCCCTGTGGAGCCACCTAGAGCCCTGTTCAGGGAAGGTCTTGCTCCCTACTTCCAAGGAACTGTAGTCAGCAGACAGCCTCCAGCTGTCAGCCCTGTCAGAGCCTACCTAAACTACTGAAAAGGGCTGGCCTTTTTGTGGAATCCACATCCAGTGACTGAGAGGCAGGAGTATATATACAGGCCTGGTCATTTTGACCCAAAGTGAGAAACTAAGACAGGCAATGCTTTCTCCAATGCAACCTTCTGCATTTACTGAGACCCCATCAAAATTCAGCTTCTTCCCTGGCTCAATCCTGCTTTCTCTCCCTTCCCTTTGTAAGTGTTGATTGCTAGTAAACACCTTGTACCCCAAACTTTGTCACAGTATCTGTACTCAGAAATCCAACCTGGTACCCAGCACACATCTCAAGACCACAGATTGACTGGTTAGCAGGCCAAGCTTCTGATCTGTATTTTCAAGTTCAGAATCAAGGCAAGAAGCAAAGAACTCACTAGCGCAGGTAATATTAAAGACAGTTTGTACTGGGGGTGACATTGATTCTTATTATATTCCTAGAACTGATAGGGCCTCAAATATGATTATTTAGTCATTTTTAATGTATATTTATTGTGAATTGACAATGTACACTTGAGGAAAGAATACTTCAGATATGGTTTCTGCTCTTAAGGAGTTTAAGATTTAGCAGGAGAGGACAGGGAAAGATATAAATGGTGGAACACTCTTATAAGTGTAAAAAATAGCATAGACATAAGGATATAAGAAAGCTAGAAGGAGGTAGGTAAATGTTATTGAGGTCAGGCAACCCCCTTTTAGGAGATGGTGGCCAGGTCAGTTCCTTGCACATGCATTGTGTTTTATTGTTGTATCGTGTGTTTTATTATTTGGTCCTGCTGATAACACCTAACTCTATTTCTTATATGTAGGAATATCCAAGTAATAACAACTATCACTTATCGAGCATATACCATGTTGTAAACAATGTTATAAAGCCTTTACTAAGTTGATTCAACCCTACTGAGTCAATAATATCCTATTGAGGTATTATTACCCCCATTTGATAGATAAGGAAACAGATTTATAAAAGGATTGCCCAAGGTAAGATAGGTGGAATGTGTTGGAGCAGGGATTTGAACCCAGGGTACAAAGTTCCAGGGAATTTGCTCTCAAACATTAGCGCACACAAATCTTCTTGCAGGCAGACTTGAGGAAGACCAGAAGCCAGTGACACTGTCTGGGAAGACCTCAGTTCAAGAGAGATGCTCCATATTGGATGGTGACTATTGCTTCCTTCAGAGAGAATGAATTCAAGTGCTGCACAGCCAGCCAGCAGATACTAATTACAAAGTTTCTTTTGTACCTACAAAATGAATTATGGTGCATTACAAAAGTTCTGAAAATATAGAAGTCTGCAAAGAAAAATATAAATGCTCCCCGAGGAATGCTATTTACATTTTTTTAAAATTTTTTTTTATTTTTGTACTTACAGATGGACAGAATGTATGTATGTATGTATTTATTTTTGGTAGTGGGGATTGAACTCAGGGGCACTCCACCACTGGGCCACATCCCCAGCCCTTTTTTGTATTTTATTTAGAGACAGGGTCTCACTGAGTTGCTAAGTGCCTCGCCATTGCTGAGGCTGGCTTTGAACTCGCGATCCTCCTGCCTCAGCCTCCCAAGTGCTGGGATTACAGGCATGTGCCACCCCACCCGGCGCTGTTTACATTTTGATGCAAAACTTTTCGTCTTCTTTCCATGCATATATTTGGGGTCTAAATTAATCCTAACATTTTCCTAATGACTTTTGTGCTAAATAAGTGGCAGGTAGCTGTCTATGAATAAAATATAGGTGTAACTCATGGTTTTTAACAAATTCATAGTACTGCATAGTGCATTAAGTATACCATAATTTATGAAGTCAAACTACCTTTGCATGAGTTGATTTTCTATAGGACCCCTCTAAACTTTTCTGCATTCTGCAATGTTTGAAACATGTATCATTTTTGTGTTAAAAAAATGTAAAGCCTTTTTTTCTTTAAACAGGGATTGCTCTGCCAGTTCAGATGCTGGCTAATCATAGAAGGGATATTAAAAGGTACAATCAAATGAACTGGGTGACTGGTTGTGGGGTTTATGGGTTAACAATGCTCCACATCTTCTGGCTCATGTGAATGACAGGGATGTGAGTCAGATATTCAAGATCAAGGTTTGGCCTGGGATGGCTGAAGTCAGTAAAGTGAGTGTGATGGTCCAGGAAGAACAGGGCAGTGGGTTCCCATCCAGGGGTCCTGTCTGGAATTCAGGAAGCCTATGAAACTTGTGGAGAGGGTTGAAGCTAATATCTCACATACTATATAGATATTCATGTTGTTAATGTCTATCTGCCCCAGTTAGATGGTAAGCTATAGAAGACAGGAAGTGTGTGTGTATAGGTGTCCATGCACCCATGTTTTCCTTACTGCAGAATCCCCACTGCCTAGAACAGAGCATGGCACATAGGAGACACTCAATGTGTTAAATAAATGAATGAATAAAGCCAGGAACAGGGATGCATATCACTTAAAGGGGGTAAAGGACAGAACAGAGTGGAGAAGAGGAAAATCTGAGAAGCAGGAGGAACACCTGGTAAGGGGGTAGGCTTCATTAGAGGACACCTCAGCACAAAGGACCCAACTCAGCTGGTTTCCCCCCCTTGTACAGATGAACAAATAAGAGTTGCTGTTCCAGAGACTGAGCATGCTTCTGAAAGCGTGGGGATGAATATCTCAGTCAAGATAGTGGTTGGGGGGCTGGGGTTGTGGTTCAGCAGTAGAGCGATTGCCTAGCGCGCGCTCAAGGTGCTGGGTTTGATCCTCAGCACCACATAAAAATAAATAAAATAAAGGTATTAAAAATAAAAGATAGTGGTTGGTGATATACAGGCACCCCAAAGGATAGTGACTTGACTTTATCACCTCCAGGGAACAACTATTTGGCTGTCTGCCAGAGTCGTTTAATATATATATGCAATATATAAATGTGTGGATGTGTGCAGAGAAATATAAACAGGCGCCACAGATCTGCGCCATTTATGTGTAGTATGTGTGCATTTGTATATGTGTGTGTTTATACAGCGTCCTTCCTCCAGAACGTCGGATCCGCTGCGGCAAGGACTTGGTCTGCTTTTTCCCAGCTGCATCTCCAGAGCCTGGCACGCGGCCAGGTGCTGACACAGGTTCAGGGCTGAGTCCTGCGGACCTGTCCCGAGTGCCCGGCACGGTCCGCAGATGTGATGCCACCGCGTGGGGCGCCGGGGCCACGTTACCTGCTGCAACTGGTCCACGAACTGCTCGTGGCGTGCATTATCGCTGCCGCGGGCCTTGATCAAGCTGGCGCTCACTTCCTCGCCGATCACCTCCCCAGAGTACAAGTTGCGGAAGACGCTGGTGAGCAAGTGCGAGATGTCCTGGGTGCGCAGCGAGGAGGGGCGCAGACGCAGCAGCTGCGGTTCGGGGTGCGGCGGGAACCCCAGCGACCACCCGCGACAGGGCCGGGTCGCGAAGCCGTACTGGTAGCTCTCCGAGGAGGCACGGGAGGACGGCAAGGAGGACTTTGGGGGGCTTCTGGACGTGACCAGACGTGAATCTGGCGCCCATGTTAGCCTCTCGTACTCGTAGGTCCCAGACGCCAAGGAACTCCGCTCCCTCGGCCTCTTGGTCTCCATGGCAATTGAGACGCTAACTTCTTGCCCCACTTCTGCTTCCGGCCCCGCCTCTTCCGCCTTGCCTCCCTCTTGGCAAGCGTCTTTGGTGTCGTCATCGCAAATGCTTGCGTCTTCAGCACCGTCCCTCCTAAAGTTGAGTTTACTGTGAGGAAAGGGTTAATTGACACAACCGGGCTAGTCCGATTGCAAAATTTTGTTCCTGACTACCTACTTTCATCCATCCATTCTTTAATTTGTTCAACAATTGTTCACAATCAACTTATGGTTGATTGTGAAAAACATCTGTTTTAGGTCTGAGCTGGGAGCCGAACATACCAAAGGAAGTAAGATGCTGCAGCTGCCCCTGGGAATCGCACTGTCATGTGTGTGTGTGTGATGAAGGTGGTGGGTGGGGAGGAAACAGTACAACAACTGCAATTTAGTGGGTTCAGGCCACCTTGGAGGCATGTGATGTTTGTGTAGAACCACAGAGGACCGGAACTTAGTCTGTAGGGTGAGCCGTGGCTTCTTGGAAGAAGTGAAGACCAGGCAGAGATTTGAAAGGAGGAGTAGACTCATCATCATTAGTCAACAGGGAAGTGGAAATTAAAACCAAATGTGATATCACTGTGCACTTAGTAGAATGGCAAAAAAGAAAAAATTACTTGAATAAAGAGATCAAACAAGTGCTAGTGAATATGTGGAGCAACCAGAATTCTCATGTATTGTGAATGGGGATACAAACTGGTTCAGCAACTCTGGAAAACAGTTTGGTAATTTCCTACACAGTTACACATACAGCAGTCCCACTGGAGGAATTTTCTCCAAGTGAAATGAAAACTGTGCACACATAAAATCTTGCACACAAATGTTTATGGCAGTTTTATTGATCACCACTCAAAAATGAAAAAAAAAACCCTCCAATGCTCTATAGACTGATGAATGGAAAAACTGGAAGAGTACTCAACCATAGAAAGGAAGCAGATTATTGATACATCCAACAGCGTAAATGACTCTCAAATGCACTATGCCAGGTAAAAGAAACCAGTCTCAAAAAGGCTACCTATGGAATGATTCCATTTATAGAACATTCTAGAAAATACATAACAGAAAACAGACCATTGGTTATCAGGAGCTGCAGAATGGGAACTAGGGTTGACTTCAGAAGGAATTTCTTGGAGTGATGGAACTGTTCTGTGACTTAATTGTGATTATGCAACTGTAGGGATTGTCAAACCTCACAGACTGTACACTGTAAAGGGTGGATTTTACTGTATGTGAATTATACCTCAGGTTTTTTTTTTTAATTAAAAAAATGAGTAGGAAAAGCCAATAGAGGAGAAAAAAAAAAAAAGGTTATGCCATCTCCAGTGGTCTAAAGTGTGCAAAAGCTAGGACAGAGCACAGGCTGGAGAGAGGGCTACAAGTGGGAGAAAATGCAAGAAATTTAGAGGTGGAATCAAAAGTTTGAGAGTGAAGGATGGGACTGATACGCAAAAGCCAGGTCATAAATGGGTTTGTACACCACATTAGGAAATTAGAACTTTATACTGAGGACAGTGGGAAAGCCATCAAGGGTCTTAAGCCGGGAGCACGTTATAGTCAGCTCTTTGTTTTACTAAGGTCACTCTAATTGCTGTGAGAATAGATAGCAGGAGGCAAGAGGCACCTGGGAGATCAATAAGGAAACTATTGAAGAAGTTAGAGAAGAGATAAAGGAGCTTAGTTGAGAGAGTTCATCAAACACCGAAAGCTCAAATTACTAAACTTCAAGAAGGAGACTATAAATATAGTTCTCCTCATCATATTCTACAACATGCTTTGTTTGTGATTAATCACCTTAATTGTGATTATAAAGGAGTAACTCCCTTGTTGAGACATTGGGAAAATGAAACAATATCAGTAAAACCCTTGGTAAAATGAAAAGATCTCTTGACGGGTAAAATGGAGAGGACCTGATGCATTACTAACTTGTGGGTGAGGATATGCTTGTGTCTTCCCACAGGACACAGATTCCCCTATTTGGATTCCTGATAGACTGATTCAGGCTTATGCCCAGCCTTCAGAACAGAAAGCGGAGCAGATTGTGCCCTCCGAATCTCGGGTACCTCCCACTGCTGGCCACACTGCCTGAGGAAGATTTGACAACCCCTTTCATTTCACCTTTTTCTCAGTTGCACTTTAACAGCTCTCAACCCTTACTTAGACAAGCATCTTCCACGAGATCTGCAGAACTACCTACTTGGAGACAATTAAAACAATTGACTCACCAAGCTCGAGAACTTATTTCTGCTAAGTCAAATTCTTGCTTGCCTGAAAATATGTTTGTTGCTATGTTAGCCATTCTTGCCTGCCAAATAACCAGTGTATCTTCTGAATATTATTGGGCATATTATCCTGACCCACCTTTATTTCATCTTACTGCTCAGGGAAAAGAAGATATTAAGGTATTTACCAATAATACTAATCTCTTGGGGGGTGAATCTAATTCCTTTATTACTCCTATATCAACTTCTAATTTTGGTTTTAGGGGTCACAATCCTTTACCCCCTCTTTGTTTTAGTCTATATAGCACTAAAATTGTAGGCCGTTTGCCACTTAATTATAGAACTTTTTAAACAAATTCCCCAAATGAGGAAAGAGGTGTGGAGGATCTTTGGGCACTTACTGTTTTAGCTTTAGGTTTTAGTAGTTTTAAAGATCTTTCACCCTCAGAAAGACCTCTATGATCCAAGACTGTCTGAAAGCTGAGACCCATCTTAAATATTCATGGGTAGGGGTAGAGAGACAATTTGGATTTCCCTCCTGGCATAAATGCATGTTTACTGAAAGGGGATTTAAATTCTTCCCCCAAAATTCTTTCTTTCCAATATATGATTTTTCTATTTCTAAACCTGACCGTGATCATTGTGGTTTTTTATCAGCAATTCACTGGTTTACTTTTCCACTGTGAACTGCTCGGTCTGCAGTCAAGCCTTTAAATAGATGGTTCTCAGCTAGATGGGTCACTCCTCTTTATTTTACTAAAATTAAACAACATTATCAAGTCTACACAGAACTTCATAAGTTATTGGCTTCTTTAAGTGCAATATATATTCATAGGCCTCATAGTGTACGTGAGCACCATTCTGTTACAGCGTGTGTGGGATCCCCCCATGCGATATTAATCAGAAATCAAGGAATTTTTCATATTTCAAAATTAGAGGATGAAACTTATGATGTTGTCTGTGAAGGCTGTATATTAACAAATTGTATTGATTCTAGTATATCAGAACCCAATGATATTTTAATTGTACATCAACCTTCTTATATTATGTTGCCTGTTAAATTAGACTCTCCTTGGTATGATGATTCTGGATTACGAGCATTAGATTTAGTTAATCAATCTTTAAGTAGATCTAAACATTTTGTAGCCACTTTAATTTTAGGGATTTCAGCATTAATAGGTATAATAGCATCCATAGCTATTTCCACTACTGCACTAAAGAAGTTCATACTGCTCATCATGTAAATCAGTTGTCACAAAACATTTCTACTGCACTAATGATTCAAGAACAAGTAGACAGAAAGTTAGAAGCAAGAATTAATGCTTTAGAAGAGGCTGTCCTTTTTGTTGACAATCAAATTCAAAATATAAAAACTCGAATGACAACCAGATGTCATTCTCAATTTAAATGGATTTGTGTTACTCCCCACACATATAATTATTCCAATGAAACATGGCTTCAAATACAATACAATTTACAAGGATTATGAAGTGATACTAATTTAACCCTAGATATAGAGAAATTACAAGAGCCGGGCGCGGTGGCGCACGCCTGTAATCCCAGCACTTTGGGAGGCTGAGGCAGGAGGATTGCGAGTTCAAAACCAGCCTCAGCAATGGCGAGGCACTTAGTAACTCAGTGAGACCCTGCTTCTAATAAAATACAAAAAAGGGCTGGGGATGTGGCCCAGTGGTCAAGTGTCCCTGAGTTCAATCCCCGGTACCAAAAAAAAAAAAAAAAAAAAAAAAAAAATTACAAGAAAAAGACATTAGTGAAGCACATATTTCAGAAACATCTGTCCCAGAGTTAGCTGATACTTTTGTTTCCAAATTGAAGTCTTTATTCTCCAGCAAAACTTAATTTTCTGTTTTAATCAATGTCAGTATAAGTATTTTAATTATTCTTGTCCTCATTATTGTCCTCCCAATTCATTTCAGATTAGTGAGTCATGGAATTCGTTCAAACCATCTGGAATTATAGTCACTTTTTTAAAAAAATAAAAAAGGGGCAAATGGTGAAGGTGTTCCTCCCCCTGCTGTCTTGACAAGGTCACAGTAAGGATGACAAGTGTTGGCAAGGCCCACTTGTGGGAAACTGAAGCCATGAGACCCTTTTTCTGTGATTGGGACTTTTTCATTCTTATGCTCATATTCCTAAGAGGAAGCACTAGTATACTTATTGCTAACTCAAATTAAAATCCAGGTGGCTAGAACATAACAGGCAGTTCATGCCTTGAAGGCTGTTCTGTTACCTTTCAGTTTATCAAGGACAAAATAGAAGGCTGTTCTACTATCTCAGTACATTGAGGACAAAATTGATATCAATGGACAACAATCATTCTCCAAAAGGTCATGAGAACTTTAGGCACCACATTGATTATAAAGAACCCAAGCCTATATCTTCAGTCTCTTAAAAAAGCCTGATTATTATGCTTACTGCACAAAGCCCACCATATGTA
Organism: Tamias sibiricus; assembly: GCA_025594165.1. Lineage (NCBI taxonomy): Eukaryota > Metazoa > Chordata > Mammalia > Rodentia > Sciuridae > Tamias > Tamias sibiricus. Next base: position 27,214,895 of record CM046673.1, read on the forward strand.
GCTTATTAGATTAAAGGAAGGTTGTGGTATCTACCCAGGAGAGAAAAGGTTAATAAAATACATCTCCCCATCTAACAGACCCTCTTTTACCTTACATAGGAACTTATGATGAACATAGTTAATACTAGCGGTAGGTGGACTGATGTTTAGAATTTGCCTTTCAGTTAGAGAGATTACAAAGATATAAGAACTAGTGCACTTTGACTAAGGAACAAAGAAACTCTCTGAGAAAGCAGCTCAATCAGTTTTATGAGAATAAACGTAGGCATTGATTTAAATAGGCTTTATAAGATTCATTTTTAGAATAATGTTAGAAATAATAATCTAGAATAATGAAAACATTTTCGGATTCTTAAATCTTTACCTATATGGGGTTTTTAGATGCTTTAAGAATAAGTTTATAGATTTTAGGTTAACAAAAGCTTTAAGACTTAAGGGGACTTTCAGATAGGAATCCTAGATTAGAAATAAAGTACAGGTGTACTTTAAACTTAAAGGTTAATGATGGACTAGGAGAGTTAGACTCTGGTTATGTAGTTTGGCATCTATTAATAAAGAAATATTACATCTTGGGAAAATCTGAAAAATGTAAATTAGTGATAATTTTGTACCCATGATAATTATTAAGGAAATGCCACATCCTGGTAAAATGTAAATTGATAACCCATTTTTCTATATCCATAATGACTGTGTCAAATCTTGAGAAAACCTGGAAATTGTAAATCAATGATGTATGATTCTGAATCCATAATGAGAAAAAAGAATAATAAATATGGACCCAGATAAAGCAGAATTAGCTCTCTCTCTCTGAAGATTTCTCAAACGGACCGACTCCTTGTCTCATTCCTCAAGCTGATGCCACTCATCCTTCCGGAATCCCCGGACCCAGCAGAGGCAGGACCTCCGCAGGTGAGGGGAAAGGATTGGAGATAGATCTAAAAGATAGAATTGACAGGACTTGCAGGTGGATGATGGGATGTGAGAAAAAGGAACCGAGAATCACTCCCAAGTGTCCTGTGTGTGTAGTGAGGTGGGTGATCTGCCATCCACTGACGTGGGGAAGAGGACTGTGCTTGTTCAGGGTGACAGCTTGGGACCACATTGCCCATTGTCATTGGCAAAGCTTGGCTCTGCTCACAGGTGAAATAATAAGCACTTCTTTCTCTGGTGAGAGTGCTTGCCTTACCGCCCAAAACCCACTTCCTGAGATGAGTCCCAGGATGTTGCAGTCAGACCTGGGCCACTTCCGCCTCTCTGGGTTGAGCCTGGCTACCTCATCTGTACTTTTCTGTACCAAGAGCTGGGAATCCAAGGGCCCCTGCTCTGGCTCTCCTCCAACTGCACCCTTCCCCACAGAGTAAGGAGTAAGGAGACTACACTGTCGGTGATGTGCCCTGTGCCTGTCCTCGAGGTGCCTGGGAGCCCAAAATTATCTTGAGTCCATTTCCAGAGCCTATGCAGTCTTCTTCTTTAACTCCCTCCTCCCAGGACTAACTGGCATATGCAATAAGGAGAAGCTTAATGGGGGAGAGAACTAGGGTAAGCGTGCCATTGGTCCAGCTTTCCACCTGTATGCAAGGCCCTGGATGGTGCAGGAAGGAGCTATGTGTGGGAAGGGAAGTGGGAGAGTCTGGGGAGCCTGCCTTGCCTCTAATTTGCTTCCCTCAAATAAATGGTCCTATTCATTAGGAATAGATCTACTTGTGGAGGCTCCCTGGCCCCCTTCTCGGTCCTGAACAGTTCCATGGATTCTTATCATTACTTTCGACTTCTCCATCATGCCTCCAGATTGCCTCAGGGAAAGTCACTGGAAGAGGTGCCTCCCAGCAACTCTGTCCTCTGCATGACCCCAGCACAGGCACACCCTCTGGTCTCAGCTCCTCTGATTAGCTGACACTATCTAACCAGTTTACCCTCATTACAGCCACTCCATCAGTCCTTACCTAAAGTCACCACCATTCCCTCTGACTGACACGCTCAACTCCCTTGCTTTCCCCTGCCTGTGCATCACTCTCTCCATCCTCCAGTCCCTCTTCTCCGAGTATTTCTCTGCTTGATAAGCTCAGTGCATCCCTGATTCTGCTATGAAGCAGCCCCAATCAGGGAGATGGCTATTGCGTTAGCTGGAAGCCATAAGTTCTACCTGATAATAATCATATGCACGTGACACACCTGTAAATGCACGTGATGCACCCGCAAAGCTAAAGGTATATAACCGGGTGAAAGTGGTCAGAAGCAGATTCATTCAGTCAGTCGGTCAATCGGAAGAAGAGTTCGGGTCGGAGAAGAAGAAAAGAGTCAGTGCGGCCAGAACATAGTCAGAAGAAGAAATAAGAGTCAGAGCGGTTAAGAGTTCGGTCAGAAGAAGCTAGAGAAGGAAGCTAAGAGACTAAGAAAGAAATGAGACAGAGACTAAGAAAGAAATGAGAGCTACAGAGACTAAGAAAGAAATGAGACAGACTAAGAAAGAAATGAGACTAAGAAAGGAAAAGAGTTTAGCTAAGAAGAGAAGAAGAGATAAAGAGAAAGCCAGAGACTAAGAATAATAGATTCCTGCCACCGAATCTCCTCCCGCGGTATTGTGGCTGTACGTCAGGCAGCTACACTGCTACACCCAGCATTCAGTTTCAGCTAACTGAATAAATGAGTGGCTCTTACCCTGCACCAGTATCAAAGGGCTCAGGTCACCTTTGGGACCACTCACTAGCTTCCATCCCTTGGGGACTTCCTCAGTGCAGAGGAAATTCCTTGTGAGCTGCCCTCTTCATTTTATCACCTGTTCTGCTGACTGCAGCTTCTGTTTGTTTATCTCTGGGTTTCACACACACTTTTGATCTTTCAATTGTTTTTTCGCTTTTAAATTTCAAAAGTTCTACATTATCATGGTAAAAACAAAAGTAAAGAAAACCTCTGGGCTGGGGTTGTGGCTCAGCAGCAGAGCACTTGCCTTGCACGTGGGCGGCTGGTTGGATCCTCAGCACCACATAAACATAAATGCATTGCATTGTGTACAACTAAAGTAAATAAATAATTTTTTTTAAAAAAAAGAAAACCTCCAACACTACACAAAAAAAATTTTTAAAAAGTATCCTCGGTCCTTTCCTCTGGTTAATTAGATTATTTTTATATCTTTTCAGCTATTTTTCCTGTACAAACATTGATATCTATATAGTCATTTTTAATATTTAAAAAACAAATGATACTATCATATATATTCTTCTGCCATTTTCTTTTTCACTTATTTTCTATAACAACTCATGAAGGACATTTTTTTACTACTATAAATAATGCTGTAATGAGCAACCTCTTTTCATACATGTACTACCCATTCCCTGTGCCTGGAATCCTCTCCCCCAGATATCCCTAAACAACTTACTCTCTCACTTCCTTTGAGTCTGCTCAAATGTCACCTTCAACAGCCTGGCCAACTGATTTAAAATTTACCCCCATCCCAGGAACTCCTTTACCTTACTTTTTTTTTTTTTTTGGTAGTGGTGCTGGGGATTGAACCCAGGGCCTTGTACATGTGAGACAAACACTCTACCAACTGAGCTATATCCCCAGCCCTACCCTACTTTTATTTTCCCCATTACTAGAGATCAAACCCAAAACTTCATGCTTGCTAGGCAAACACTCTATCACTGAGCTACATCCTCATCCCTTGCCCTATTTATTTTCATTTCCTTTCACCTTCTAATACAATACACAATTCTCCATATATGTTTATGATTATTACAGCATCTCTTCTCTTTCCATTAGAATTTAAGCTCCATGATTGCAGGAGATTTTGGTGAGTTTTATATACAAATGATTCTCAAGACTCTTGAACAATGTCTTGTACACAGTATGTGCTCAATAAATATTTATTGAATAAGCAAAATAGCGGAATAAAGGTTTTGGTGTCTTCAGTTCACACAGGCCTAAGTGTGCCTCCTCCCTCAGATAAGTGTCAGAGCAGAGGGCAGTCTCCTGATTGCTCTCCTCACTGAGCACTGCACTTGCCTGTGGGGTGCGATGGAATAAGATGACCCTTGGGAATTAGTCCATGGTGAAATGAAAACCCAATAAAATGCCATAAATACAATTATGGAAAATAACTCCAAATAATCCCATACTATCCCAGGGTTACCAAGAGGCTCAGCCACCTTGTAGTCTGTCTACTGTGGGATTCTGGATCCCTGTCTGGTCAGGATGTCTTCCCCACACGGTCCCAGGACCTTTGCTTTGCCAAAGCTGCTTCCTTGGGAGAGGCAGCCTTCACTTTTCCTCCTGATGCATCTGAACTTGGGTCCAGGACCCTCTGGAGGGAGCTCAGCTGGGCTTCCACATACCCTGAAAGCACCAGGGGCATGCCCTTAGACAAACAGCCTCTGTGGCCACCAGGATCTGTAGAGGCCAGGTAGGGGGTAGTTGTGGGGAGAGGGGACTCTAGCTCTGGTCCCTCAGCCAGTGTTTATTTGTTTTAGGTGGTTGACATCTGTTATTTCAGCCTATTCCAGAGATGATGGTAGCTCCTGATTATATACCTCAGACAGATGAAGTGACTTGTTCAAAATCTCACTGCAGGACACTGCAGGGCCCAGATTTAAACAGCCCTCTCAACCCCCTGTACCTTGGGGCGGAAGCACTAAAAACAGGGAGGGGCAGAGTAAACTTCTACTTCACCTACTAAGGCTTGCCTAGGTTTGAGTTTCATGGGGGAGGGTTAAGGCAGGACCAGCCCTGAAGCCACATAGAGCCTGACCATCCTGAAAGATGGCATTCTTGGGTTGACAATCCCCCCCCCCACACAGCAGGGCCTCCAGAGACAGTTAGGGGTGGTGAGATGCTTGGAACTCTGTCCTTGGGCCAATGTGGGCCCTCCGTCACCCAAACTAAGTCTGCCACAGAGTGTATGAGTCATGGGGATCTCAGGGCATGTTACAGAGGTGACTGAGAACTGGGTTTTAAAAAGGAGAGTAATTTAGGCACCTGGCCAAGGCTAAGCCCACACAGGGGAGTTGAGGGCAGAGGGAGCCAAATCCAGCAACTTTGTGGTTCAGTACAAAGCCTCTTGCTGTGTCTCCTCCAGCCCCAGCCCTTCCACACACAGATGTATAGTCATAGCACACAGACTTACATCCAGCAGAAGGAAGCAGTGTCTCCTAGCCTGTGAGAGAGAAGAGGTGCAGAGAGAAGGGAGGGGGAGAGTGCTGGAGTGAGTTCAGGGCTGATCTGCAGCAGCCTGCTTGCGCTGAGGAAAGCATGGCCTAGCCCTTCTTTCTGGCAAAACCTGGTTGCATGGGCCAGCTCTGAGTCAGCCATGCCCATCCTGCCCAATAACCCCAGGCCAGGGGAGGAGGCTTCAGTTCCTGTGGTGGGGGAGGAGGTTGGAGGCCAGAAGAGGGCCTGTTTGAGGTGGATTTAGGGTAAGCAAGGGCAGAGGTAACCCCACACAGGCATCTCTGGCAGAGGGAAAGACCAGGGTCACAGATAATGTTCTGGGAGACAAAAAAAGAGTAGGAATGATGATTGAGATGACACTACTGGTGTCAGAATTTCACTGTGTCTGCCTGGGAAGAGGGTTTGGGCTTGAGGAGATCTGGCTTGCTGAAGAGAGGGGCTGGCAGGCCCCAGGGGTGTCAGAGATCCAGGTGCGAGGTTCCAAGGCTCAAAGAGTTTCTGGGATAGAGAACAAGGCCTTGGAGAGGGGAGGTAAGGGCAAAGAAGGGAACCCCTCATCTTCCCTGCCCCCAGACTGGAGGTCCAAAGTGAGGCCTGCCAGTGTGAACTTGCCCATCCCTCAAAAAACATCAAATATGTACCTGAGTTTGTTGAAGGGAAATTAAGGAGGGCTCTGAAAACCTGCCCAGGGCAGCAGGACTGGAGTTGAACGTCAGATCAGGGGGCCAACCCCACTGTGTGGGGGTGGGGGGTGGGGAGGGAACATGCCCAGCTCAGAGGCTCTTTCTAAAGTCCTGACCCTCTCAGCACGCAGAACCTGAAGGCTGTCCTTCAGCTCTTTTACACCCCTTACTTAGGCCTGGTTGTGCCCAGAAGAAATGCGGTTGAGGCGAGCCAGGTCTCCTGTGGGAGAGGTCACTAGCTTCTGCCAGATTCTCACATTGACTTTATCAGCCCAGGTAGCTTCACTGGGGGACCTAGCACACCCACTGCCCATTTGGGAAGGCTGTCTCTGATTTCCCCACAACCTGAACCCAGCTCTCCCCACCCCAGGGATCTTCCAAGAGTTGTGGGCATCAGGATCCCTGGACCTTCCCTGGGAATATCTGAGCACCCTGGAAGGAAGGTTTCTGGGTCCTGGGCATTGAAAGGCTGATGTTTATGTAGGGGTTCCTTGCCCAGATAAGCCCCTTGGGAGGCCACCAGAAGAAGGGACCTTGGAGGTCCTACGGGGGAGGGGCGGGGCGCGGGGCGCGGGAGCTGTCGCTGCAAGCCTAGACGCCGTGGCTCTCTTTCGCAGCAACTCGGCTGGTTGTCGTACTTTTAAGTGATCCCTTCCCCAGGATAAGGCCGGATTCTTTCCAGCATCATCCCGACCCGGGCGAGGCTCCCACAGGCAGGGCGTGGGGCTGGCTGTCCGCGCTAATGACAGGGCCCGCGGCCTGTGGGTGGCAGCAGCGGAGGAAGCGGGAGGGATCTGACTATTTCGGGACGAGGCGCACCCACTGGCCGGGGCCGGGGTTGGCCAGTCTTCCCGGCCCCTGGCTCTGCCTCCTTCTCAATTCCCAGGAGGGGGCGGGGAGGGACGCGGGTTGGCGGGCCCGGAGGGCGGGGCGGTGTCCCGGGCCCACCCCCATCGTCCTCCGCCCACCTCAATCCATTCGGGTCCCTACACGGCTCTGCGCTCGGACCCGGGGCCGCCTGCGCCGTCGCTGCTCACTTGAGTCCCGCGGTGCCCCCTCCCGCCGCGCCGCCGGACGGGCATGGACTCGGGCCGGGACTTCCTGACCCTGCATGGTGAGTGTCCGGCCCGCGCGAGCGGGGAGATCCTGCAGGGGCCCACGCGGGGAAAGCCGTTCCCCGCACTGGGTAGGGGATCCCAGCTCCTTCAGCCGCCTCTGCACGGTCCCCGGCCGGCTCCTCGCCCCCTTTGCTGGGCTGGGGAAATCTCAGCCTGCGGTTCTCACGTAGAACCCGGGGTGTTCCAGGCTTGTCCCCAGACCTGGCCCGGGAGGTCGGGGAACGGTGTGGGTGAGAAGACCTCTTCTCCCTCGGGGTCTCCCCCTTGTCCCGGTCTGTATTCCACGGTTCAGATCGCCTGAAGGGACCGAGGGGGGAAGGAAACAGCATCTACGAACCAACCGACTCTTCTCCGCCCCGTGCAACCCATCCTTAGAGGTTCCTCAAAGCCCAGGCGTGCCTGCACCGCGTCAGGCCGCGCGGGTGTGGCGTGGTGAGGGTGTAAGGGGGTGGGGCGAGGAGGTGTCCCAAGTTTGGCTGAGGTCGGGCCCTGCAGCCTTAACTGCCCAGCACAGAAATCATAGTCAGCGATCCTCCGGCTTGGAGGAGCAATCTGAGGCCGCACCCTCCCGGTGAGGGAGAGCCAGGTCTCAGCTCCAGCGCCTGTCGCTCCATCCTTTGTCCAGCGAGCTTTGTTTCCTGCCATCTGGGCCAGCTACTCACCCTATCGCTATCCTTCCAGCATAGAGGGGAGCCTGGACTTCTGACTGCAAGTTCTGGAGGCTTCTGGGAGGAGAGGGGAGCAACTTAGCTTCTTTTTGTTTCAGGTGGGGAACTAACCCACATTTGGGGGGCCTTTGCACTCCTGTTCTCCCAGAGCATATGCCATCTCAGCAAACCCTGCTCCTCTCACACCAATCACTGCTCAACTATATATTCCTCTTTTCCAGGCCCTTGGAGTTGGAGACTTTAGGTCCCACCACCCACCCATCTAAACCATTCAAAGATGGCAAACAGTCTTCCATCCCAACACTCCAGTCCCCCCAGAGATGCATCCACCAGCCAGCCTCCAATCTGTTTTGTGTTTCTCTGTTGGCCCAGACCTGGTCCCCAGAGTCCATAGAGACCAGTAGCCAGAGTTTCTCCAAGCCATCTTATCTAGCTGGGTCACGGATTCCCTGCCCCTTCCACTGTTCCTTCTTTGCTTCCCTCAGGCCATAAGTGTCTTGAGTGCTCTTAGCATACTGGTGGGAAGAGACCCAGGGCCACCTACGCTGGGCAGTTCTGTGTTCTCTCTTACCACCCATTGGCTAGTGCTCTATACCCTGCGGACTGCCACTCATTCCCTGCCCACCTCAACACTAAGACCTTCTCAAAGACCTCTGGTTATCTCTGACACAGCAGCAGCCTCAGCTCCTGTTGGAATGGCCTCCATTCCCTGATGTCTTGTGTCTTTGCCCAGCGTTTCTCCTGGGGCAGCCCTGGTATCTTTTCCAGCAAGGAAGACACATGGAAGGCCAGTTAAGCCTCCCAAACTGGTGGCATGGGTTTGGCCACCCTGGCTCATCCTGTTTGGGACCAGTTTTCTGAATGCATGACTCAGTCCAGCCCTTCTTCCAGGGCTGGCATAAACACCGTGACTCCAAACTGTCTTCCCTGAAGGCCCTGCCACCTCTAGCTCATCATCCCAAGTAACCTCCATTAACTGCCTTCTGTCCACACTGCAAACAAGATAGGGAAGCAAAACCTGTTCAGGAGAATTGATGGTGAGAAGGGTGGTCACTGCACCCCATGCTGTTCCAGGTTGTTGACACTTTCATTGGAGAGTTTGAATCCCTTTCACAGTTTGTATCACAGCATTAGATGTGCTGCTAGACTGCACTTTCTAGTGTGGAAAGTTAGGGGTCTGCAGCAAGAATGCCCTCTGAGTTCCCTCCATTTGCTTGGGGTCTACAGGCTCACCTAAATGTGAAATGTCCCTTCTATTCCAGAGACAGTATAGCACAAAGGCATCAATTCTGAAGGAAAATACCTGAGTGGCTTGGTTTCTTCATGTCAGACAAATCCTTCAATTACCTCATCTGTAAAGTGGGGGATAATATACCACCTGCCTCACAGGGTTGTTATGAAGCATGAATGAGGCATTATCTAGCTCTAAAGCAGTGAGAACAGCCCTCCAACTGAAGTTACAGTTCCCATCCTCTTCTCCCACCCTGATTTCTCTGCTGCCTTTATTTTGGATAGGCCTGGACTACCTTCTCCAGCATGTCCCCAGATGTGCTGAAAGGGCATGACCCCGTGGGTCCCCCTTCACTGAACACATTCACCTCCACTAACTTTTCCTACACCTGAGCCCTCCTGTCTCACTGCAATGACTGGCATTTGTACAAGTGGAAAGTAAAGGGGCTTCATCTTGGTCCTAGGAGATCTGGGCTCAAATTCTAGCTTTGCTTCTATTTGCTATATGACCCTTTGCCTCTCTGGATAACATATTTCATATGGATAACATATTTCACAGGGGATGTTATTAGAATAAGATCATGCATTAGGAGTTCTAGGTTGCCTAAAAAGCAACCTCTTGGTACCCCAGAGCAAGTTGGGGTGACCAGCTCACCTTAGCTACCCCTCAGTTATGTTTCAAAGCTGTCTGCCCCTGGGGTTCCATACTCACACTACAGACACCCAGTTACTTATACTGCTCTTAACCTTTTGGTGCCATAGGCCATTTTAGCAGTCAAGTAAAACCACTACACCCTCTCAGGATCATGTTTTTAAGTACATAAAATAAAGCACATAAGATTCAAAGGAAGCCGGGCACAGTGGTGCACACCTGCAATCCCAGCACTTGGGAGGCTGAGGCAGGAGGATCAAGAGTTCAAAGCCAGCCTCAGCAATGGCAAAGCACTTAGCAACTCAGTGAGACCCAGTCTCTAATAAAATACAAAAAAGGGCTGGGGATATAGCCCAGTGGTCGAGTGCCCCTGAGTTCAATTCCCAGTACCCCCCCACAAAAAAAATCAAATGAAACAAATTATATAGAGGTGCGATTCTATCCACAGGTCCTTGGGAGGTCCTTCTTCCAGTAAAAAATCTCGGCATGGTTTCTCTACAACACCAGCTACTGTTATAGTCTTCTCCCCCCACTCCAAATGAAGAATAGGTTTTCTGTGTCCATATTTCAGGTCATCTGTACTAACGAACCATGCTCATCTGTCCTTCAGTCTGTTGTTTTTGCTGTGCTTTGCCAGTGACTCACTGTTGGTGCAGTGAGGCGAATCAGGGAACTTTTCAGAGGCTGAAAGTAAAAAGAGGAGTGACTCAGGCCTCTGGGTGGCGTCCTGACCTTGGCACACAGTAGGGGTTCAATAAATAATTGCTGGGTGAATGAAAGGGAAGTTGTGAGTGGGTTGAAAGGACCCACTGTTCCCAAGCACATTGGCAGCACAGTTTTGTACAAAGTTGCAGCCAATCTCATCTATTCATCAAGACAGGCCTGCCTTCAAGGCAAGCCTGCGTTAATGGGCTCTTTTAAGGTCAGCATTTTTTTTTCCAGAATGCCATATGCATCTGGCTATACCTTGGGGATTACCCTACTCAGATGGGGCAACTGAGGGAACGGATCTGCCTAAGGATCACAAGTGAGGCAACAGCAAGTCAGAATTAATTAATTGAGTAATTGAGATACAATATTTGGCGAACACGGTTGCCTGGCCCCGCCCCGTTCGATTCTCCTCTAAACTCTGTAGCCTGACGCGACTCCTCTGAGCAGCTCTGTTTCCCCCGCCCAGACCTGGTATCCGCAAGTGTAGAGCTGGAGTTGGACTTCCCGGCTCAGGCTCAGCCCCACACTCCTCTCTAGCCCTGGCCGGTCCCAGCCTCCAAAAGCCGAGGGTCCGCCCCTCCCTGACTGTACACCGCCTTTCCCCGTCTCGCTCCGCCCCTAGTGTGCTTCCTGGATGTGGTTCTGCCTCCACGTCGCCTCCCAGGCGGGGGCTTCATTGCCTGAACCCCGCCTTCCGGGCCTGCCTCTTACCCTGCCCCACATCGCCTTCACTCCGCGGGCTTTGTCAAAGATCGGCTTCCTAGCCTGGCGCGGTGGCGCACGCCTGCAATCCCAGCACCTCGTGTGGCTGAGATGGGACAATCGAGAGGCGAGGCGCTAAGCAACTCGGTGAGACCCTGTCTCTAAATAAAATACAACATAGGGCTAGTGGCTCAGTGGTCGAGTGTCCCCGAGTTCCATCCCCGGTACCAAAAAAAAAAAAAAAGATCGGCTTCCTGGCCTATGAGTTGGTCCCACTGTGCCTGTGCCTCCCAAGCTCGACCCCCCCTGCCCAGCCTCCAGGGTTCTGGTCCCACCTCCGCCGCCTGCATTCCGCTCTCGCCCCACCTGCCAGGGTCACGCCCCTCCTGGATTGGCCCCGCCTACTAGGGCATGACTCTGCTCCTTGCGGCCACGCCCCTCTGAGCCCGGCCCCGCCTCTTTGGTTTTAGTTCCGCCCCTGAAGGTTGGACGCTCAGTGATTCCTCCAGCTGGAGCCTGCAGGCTTCGGAATCAGATTTCACAGTGGCAAAGGCACACTGTAAAGCGTCATGCAGTGCCTCGGGGTCCCTAGCCGGAGCTGGAGCCGCAGTCGCTCCAGGGAGCTTTACTTGCAGGAGCAGAGCCTCAAGGTGGCGGCACTCAATGGGCAAAGGCTGGGTAAGGGACACCGAGAGCGTTGAGAGCTGTGGGGAATGGGAAAGCAGCTGGAACAGGACACAGACTACTTGTCCCTGAGCTTCCAGCGTTTGATTGCACCTCGAGCCTTTGTTTAATTCTTCTGTGGGGCTGTTGCAGTGGTAGCACATGGGGGTGAGTACTGTGGGAATTAGTTACCCCTTCTGATCTAACTCAGCTCCTCCAAAGCTCTTCAGCCCTTGTCACCCCCCAACCCCTCCTGTTTATAAATTTCTGAGACATCACTGGAGATACAACCCTGTATAATTGGTATGACTGTATAACCCAAAAAGATAGTCAAGACTGTGTGTAGTCTAGATATGCCTGTATGTGACAAGCGACAGTGGGTAACTCAGTGGTGACTGAGTGATGATTATACATGTGGTACCCTGGGCCCATTTGTTTTGTGATGATGGTGTGTAATGCTGTGTAACCAAGTGTATGACATGTGGCACCAGGGGTGTCTGCGTGTAACCAACTGCGTGTAACCAACTGTGACAGTGTATGATCTACTGTGATACTGTGCAACAGAGTGTGGCTGTGTATGATAGATGTGACAGTGGGTGACCCAAGGTGACTGAGTGATTCTGTGATTCTGTGTTGTGGTGTGTGTGTGTGTGTATGTTATGTGGATTTTCTGGTGTTGATACTCTGTTGCTGTGTGACCCTGAGTGGTGGCTTCATAAAATGTTTCATAGCAGTGACCCTGTGGCCTGCTCCTGAGTCCTGACTTCACCCTGAGACTTCCTTCAAGCTCAGTTTCCTCATCTATAAAATGAGAATAATAATACTGCCTTCCTCTTAGGATTGTTGGGGGGATTATATACACATGCCAAGAACAGTCTCTTATTCAAATATTAACTGTTATTATGGTGGCTGCTATCATTACTGCCATGATAATGATGTTCTAACTCCGTATGTTATGTGACTGTATGTGACTAAGGGTAACACTGTGCAACTCAATGTGACAATGTATAGTTTGGGGGGGCAGTGTGTCATGTGTGTGGCTCATTGTGTCTTTGAGGTTGTATCTGGCAGTGTGATTGTGTGTGATGTTGTAGTGTGCGATAGTGTATTTGTATGCTATATCTCAGTGTATTGCTATGGATTTCAGGCCCAGTGAGTCTTCATTATGTATCACCCTAAGTGCATGGGCGGGATTCATAGCACCCCCTGGCTTCCCACTGGCACCTGCAGCACCATCTGTGCCTTCTGTATGCCACTTCCTTGAGGCAACTGGCCTGGGCAGGTTAGTGAAGCCACAGGTTAACCCAAGGCCCCTGAGCTCAGCGCTCCTCCTGGCCCTCCTACAGGCAGAGAAGGTGCTACAGCTGAGTGAGTTGGGCTTGGTGAGGGGGGGCACATGCTTCCCATGTGCTAAGAGAGCAAGGGAGATGGGGCATGAGCCCAGAAGGCACCCACTGAGGCTGAGATGGAGGTACCTGCTCAGATTTCCCAAGGGCCCAGACGGCAGTAACTCTGATCTTTCTGGAATTATCAAGGCCCACCTTGGGGCTGAGGTCTCCCTCCTGGCATCCATGTCTGCAACTGGGGGCTTATCTCTGCCTGACTGCAGACAGGGCCATAGCCTGGCTCCAGGACAGGATGAGCATGTCATCTCTTCATGGTGTTTTCCAGAACAGGAGGGTGGGGTTCACCTTCTACTTCCTGACAACCCCCATACCCATCTGATCTGTTAGCAGCGGCTTGCCCTGATGTGTACCCAGCTTAGGGAGTGGGGTGCTGGCAGATGGTAAGGAGGTGATCCTCCCAGCTACATCTCAGCCTCAGATAGAACAATGAAATCTCCCAGCAGAGGGCAGAGGTGGCTCTCTCCTCCCACACCCTGGGAACTCCCTTACTCTCCCTCTTGTGCTAGGCCTGTCATATACAGCCAACAGTTTGGAACATTCTGTAGAAGCCCCCTTCTCCTCCACTAGCCTCCTGTTGGGTTGGAGAGGAACTTCTCATGCTAAGGCACAGTATTTTCTGGAAGTGACTGGACAGACCAGGGACACAGGCATGGGAAGACACATTAGACTGTTGTCTCTGAAGAAACCCAGGGATGCCTCCTCCTCCAGCATTGCACTCACCTCAGGGCTCATGGGGGAACAGAGGGACAGAGAGAGGAGGAGTTGCCTAAAGCCATAGGGGAGTGGGAGTGGATGTTAGCACAGGGCTCTGTCCCCACTAAAAGCAGGAGCTTGTATGAGAAGGTATGAGTGGCTGAGACCTGAGGAAGTGGTTCAGAAGTTTCTGCAGGCCCTGCAGATGTGTGGGACAGGCTGCCTAGGGGCATGGGACATGGATAAAGTGGGAGAGGATATCAGAAATTGTGACTCTGGGCTCAGAAAATAAAAAGTCTATGGCTTTATGAGGGCTACCCAACATAGGCCTAGGAACAAGTCCCTCATCATACTGGACCTTTCGGGTCCCTGATGCCACCACTCTGTCAGAGTAGCAGTACAGAGATGGCTGATAGGCCACATAGTTTGGAGAAGAAGTGAGGTAGCCAATCAGCTTTGAATAGAGATGGCTGCTGAACTCTGTGTGGCTATAGTCACACACACACACACACACACTTACACTTATAAATGTATCTAACTATATATTAAATTGATGGGTTATTAAGGTGCGTGTTGCAGGTCTATTTTATCACAGTTGGCATAGGATCTGCTTGGGACTGAGGGCTTCTGAGAAGGCAGGCTTGGTGTCCCCATAGTGCCTCCCGTCAGGGCCTGCAGGACAGAGGGCATTGCATCTTTGAAAACCTATGCTTCAGACCAGCCTGATTCTCTGAGAACAGTGGAAGAGTTGAGCAGAAGGTAGGCCAGGCCACCAGGGTTCTGATCTTCCCTGTGGGCTCTGCACCAGCCCTTCTGAAGGGGTTGCCCTGTGCTTTGTTTCTGTATTCCAGGAGCCCCAGATCCAGGGCCCTCAGCAATGAGGGTGGAGCAGAAAGGAACAGGGGCATCCCAGCAGGCCAAACATGGGCCACAGTGGGTTTATCATTCTCTTATGGGGAAAAGGTCAGAGACCTGCTTGAGCAGACTCTAGTCAGGGGTTAGGGCAGCAGGGAAGAGGGTGTCAGGTATAGGCACAAGGGTCCCACATTGACCACAGTGTCGACACCAAGAACTACATTGTTGTCTCCACAGACTTGTGCATTACCTCACTTGAAGTTAGAGCTCCTGTTTGAGACGGGTGTATTACTAGCCCATTTTATAGATGGGAAAGCAGAGGCCCAGCCACATGAAGTCACTTGTTGAGGTCACACAGGGGTCAGGTAGGGTGCTCAAACCCAGGCACAAATAATCCTGGAGCCATTGGAGTTGAGAGGTGTTGGGCTCCATGGTGCCCTGGGGTCCATTTCCATCTGTGTCTGCCCTCTCTCCCCGCTGCGTGGCCTGATCTTTGATCCCAGATTCTTTCAGTCCACTCTAATCCCTACAGGTGACCAGGAAGGGCCCATCATTTCCTAAGGGTTCTGTTCCCCCAGGAACCAGGGCTTCTTGAATTAGCTGCCTTTGTCCAGTTAGCTATGGGGGGCAGGTCACAGTACATGGGGATGGTCTTGGGTGGGCAAGCATCCTGTGGTTTGCATAACTGCCTCAGCTGCTGTTGGAGGTGACTCTGGAGGAGGCAGGCACTGGGAGTAGGCCAGAGAGTGGGATAAGGTGGGTAAAGAGAGCTGAGGATGAGACTAGAGAAATGTGGGCTGAGAGGGCCCAGAGGTGGGCATGGCCAGTGTGGAGCCAAAGGCAGCAGGGACCCTGGTGGAGGAGATGATATCTAACTGGGTGTTGGCCCCCCAGGCCTGCAGGATGACAAGGACCTACAGGCCTTGCTGAAGGGCAGCCAGCTCCTGAAGGTGAAGTCCAGTTCATGGCGAAGAGAGCGCTTCTACAAGTTGCAGGAGGACTGTAAGACCATCTGGCAGGAGTCTCGCAAGGTCATGAGGTCCCCAGAGTCCCAACTATGTGAGTATCCTGGGCTACAGGGGAGGGGGCAGAGTATGGATGGGTTCAGAGGGAGGAGCCAGTTAAATCACCCATAGAGAAACTGAGGTCTAGTCTGGGTTAGACAGGGCAACTGTGTCATGAGGACCACAATGCTAGAGCTCCTTAGGGAGGGGACACAAAACCAAGACCAGAGAAGGTCAGAGCCAGGCTCAGCAGCAGGGAGGGAGCTGGACAGGGTTGTTTGAATCACTCCAAGTGTAGGAAGGAGGAAAGTTGGGTGAATTAGCATTCCAGGTGTGGTAGTCCAAAAGATAGGCCCAAAGTCCGGAGGCAGATAAGGCCCTTCCTGATATCAGAGCCCAGGGTGTGAGGTGGGGCCACAGGAGGCAGATCTGCCCTGGAACTAGAGCCATTGGAGGTTGGGGTGGAGTAGGGCTAGGATACACAGAGAAAGGCCACTGCTGGGGCACTCCCTCAAGGAGGATGTGTGTGTGAAGGCTTTCTAGAAGCTTCTGAAAAGGCCTAGGAACACAAGGCTTGGACAGCAGATTCTGTAAAATGGGATGTTCTTGTCTACACTTTTACTCGGTGGTAAAATGTTAGGTGAATCCATCCAGTAGAACCGTCTGCAATGAAGGACACGTTGTCTGTACTGTCCGTTAGGGAAGCCACCAGCCACAGGTGGCTGTTGAGCCCGTGAAGCACAGCTAATGTGACTAAGGAACTGAGTTTTAAATTGTATTTCATTTTAACCCATGTATATTTAAATAGCCACAGGGAGCTGGTGGCTATTCAATTGGATAATGTAGTAGATCATTCCAGTCTGGGGGTGTATGGATAGGGCCACTGGCAAGTCTGTAGGGAGCAAGACTAGACTTGGTGACAAGTCCTGACTAGGGGAAAAGTGTAAGGAAGGGGAGGTTCCACCCACTGAGAGGGCTGCTAGGAGGGCGCCTTTGACCCAGGAAGGGTCTTCCAGGCATCAGGAGACGGGTCAAAAGCCTGAGAACGCATGGCCTGCCAGCCTGTGGCCTGTGGAGGGGCCTGAGGTAAAGTAGGACAGGACCAAGGTCAGATGGGGAGCGCTCTGCGGGGTCCTTGGGCCTGTGAGCCACGAAGGTCTCTGAGCAGTGCAGGGCAGGGTCTGCGAGGATGGGGCTCCTGTGTGTTCTCAAAAACCTCCCCGAGCCTGGGTCTGCCCCAGCCCAGCCTGCTGCTTTCCAGTACGGGAGTGACGTCCTGACCTTGCCTCTGTGGCGCCCGACAGGCTCCCTCCCTGGGTTCCTGCCCTGATACAGGGTTTCCTGTTCGAGGCTGGTGGGTGGGGGCGGGGCATGGTGGGAACTGGGGTCTTACAGTGGGAGCCCTGGGGATTCCTTGAAGGCCCCCGCCTGCCAATACACTTACATGACTCGCAGCGTGTGCCTGGTGCTTGGTGGGGAGCCTGTGGGACAGGGGTCAGGAAGAGGAATAGGAGATGTGGGCCCTTCCAGCAGGAACCCCCATCTGGGCTGGTGAGACCAGAATCTCATGCTGGGACAGACATGAGCCAGAGAGCAGGAACAGCATTCAGGCAGGTGACCCAGTTTGAGCAAAGGGGTGCATAGGTGAGCTGGAGGCAGTCTGAGGGGCTGTGCCCTGAGAGGAGGTGCCGCTGGAGTAACAGATCGAGGGTCAGGAGGACAGGTGCTCTTGGGTAAGGAGCATGGCCCACAGAGGCTTCCGTCCAGGTCAGAAACACAAGACAGGCCTCGTGCTGAGCGGTGAGATTGTTGTTCGTACCTGTACCCTGGGGAAACTGAGGCCAGGCGAAGGATGGGTGGCGTGTCCCCCATTTCTCTTTGGCTCTGGTTTCTGCTCTTTATCTCCCTGTGGTCACTGGTTCTCAGCAGACGGGGTGTTATCAGCAGTGAGAATAGCTGGACTTTATCTCTGGGCTTTGGGGGGTTCCCTGGTGTAGGCTTCCTGTTTTCATTCCCAGCGGGGGGGCAGCTACAGCTGTGGGGCCTCGCGGGGAACAGAAGGATTAAGCAGGGGTTTGCTCTGCACCCCAGATGGCTGGGCCCATGTGTCCCATTCCTCAGAGCCTGTGGCCAGGTCTAGGTGCATGCCACACATGTGGGCCTGCAGGTGGCTTAGGAGGCCCCTGGCACTCAGGGTGGGGTGGGCTCAGGGAGGGCCAGGCAGGCCTTCAGTCAGAGGCAGTCTAGGGCCCAGCACAGGTGGATGAGGGTGGCTAGGGATGGGTGTGTGGCAGGATCCTGCTGCTGGGCGGCTTGGCATGAGCCTGTCTAGTGGGACTGGTTCTCTGTGAGGCCAGTGGAGTGGCAGGTACCTAGGGTCTCGTCTCCCCCTGAAGTTTGGAAGGCTAGGCTCTGATAGCACTCCCTCTGGCTCCTAAGGGCTGGATTATGTAATCTCTCAGACCCTTGAGAACGCACCTCATTTTGCCTCGTGGGACCCTGGAAGGCAGGGCCTTCCTGCTGCCCTCAGAACACATACAGACACAGCACAAGGCTTTGATACAAACACTTCTGCCCCTGTCTTTAGCCCTCTGTCCCCACACCCCAGGCCAGGGCTGACTGAGAGCTCCCGTCTCCTAAATGGTCAGGAGAGGGGCCTGGAAGCTCTCATGGACAGCGGGGAAGGACAGGTCCAAAGTCCAGTACAATCAGGAGGGTACATGACCCCGCCCTCTCACAGGCATCAAGCTCCAGGGTGGCCTCCCTCTCCCCATCCCAAAGACCCCTGCCCTGCCCCAGTCCTCTCCCCAGGGCCTACTCCTTGCATCGCTGAGTTGAGGGTTCTGGGGTCCCAGTTGCCTTTCTCCCTCTGAGATCTCTGTCTCTGTCTCTCCCTGTGCGTTTCCACTCTGCCCGCTGTGACTGTCTCATGCTGTCTCTACCTCAGTCTGTCTTTCTTCCGCGTTTTTGTCCCTCCTCTGCCCTCCTGTCCTTCTCCCTTCCTTCTCTCTGGACTCAAGGCCTCAGCTCCGGTCCTGGTGGCATCTCTAAGCTGTTTCCCCCTCTGCTGCGGTCTTAGCCGTGTCAGAGGCAGGGACTGGCCTCACGGCATGCTTTGCCTCGGCTACCACCGTACCCCTCTCGTAGTCTCCATCGAGGACATTCAGGAGGTACGCATGGGGCACCGCACAGAGGGCCTGGAGAAGTTTGCCCGAGACGTGCCCGAAGATCGCTGCTTCTCCATTGTCTTCAAGGACCAGCGCAACACACTCGACCTCATCGCCCCGTCACCAGCCGACGCCCAGCACTGGGTACAGGGTCTACGCAAGATCATCCACCACTCGGGCTCCATGGATCAGCGACAGAAGCTGCAGCAGTATCCTCTTGGTGGCAGTGAGTCCAGGCCTGACCTGCGGAGAGCCTGTAGTTGTCCCTGGGCAGCCTGGGTATGGACGGTGGCTTAGTCAGTTGTGGCTGCTGTAACTAAATAGCATAGTTGGAGTGGCTTAAACAACAGCAATTTATTTTCAGTCCAGAAGCTGTAAGTTAGAGGTCAGGGTGCCAGCATGGTCAAGGCCTGGGGAGGGCCCTCTCCTGTGTCTGCCTTGGGGTTCGTTCTAACACGACAGGAAGGAGACAAAGGGCTCTCTGGTGTCTCTCCTGTAAGGGTACTAATGCCATCTTATGAACATATTTAAACTTAATTACTTCCCAAAGGCCCCATTTCCAAATACCATCACACTGGAGGTCAGGGCTTCAACATACGACATTTGTTGTCTGAATGTCAAGTCAGTCTGTGGCAGAAGGGAAGAAGGGAAGGGGCATGGAGCCTCCTTTGGTCTACTCTGACCCAAGGCCAGACAGCTTTGCAGCCCATGACACTCACAGGGGTCCTCTGTAAAGCATGGAGATGGGAGATTGGGAATCCTCAGGGGAACAGCTACATCAGTGGGAGACTTAGTGTGGGGTGTTCTAAACGTGTTTTCTAGAGTTACTATACTTTTCAACTCTGGGAATTGGGAGACCGTGGTACCTACCTGTGCCCTGTTTTAGGCAGTGGTCAGGTCTCCCTGGGCCTGGTGTTCAAGTCAGCTGTGGGCTTAAACAAAGGAACTTCAAAATCTGGTTGCACAACAACATACTGGTGTATGACCCAAACTACTCAGGCTTCTGTCACATATGGATCTAGGTAGAACCAGTTCAGCTTCCTTTTTTTTAATGACAGTTTTATTGATGCATAATTCACATGCCATGCAATTAACCTTTAACACATCGAACCTGATTCAGTGCTTTTCAGTATATTCACAGTTCCGCAACCATCCCCGCAATCCATTTTAGAACATTTTCATCACGTCAGAAAGAAATCCTGTGCTCTTTATCTGCCACTTCCCATTTCCCCTCAGCCCCAGGGGTGGACAGCCACTGATCTACTTCCTGTCTCTATCTGCCTATTCTGGACTTGTCATATAAATGGAATCACAGGGTCTTTTGAGACTAGCTTTCTTTATCTAGCACAATATTTTCAACTTGCATCCATGTCGTAGCATGTATCCGTACTTCATTCCTGCTAATATTCCATTGCATGGATATGCCATGTTTTATTTATCCATTCATCAATTGATGGACATTTGAGTTGTTTCCACTTTGGGGCTTTTATGGAATTTGCTCTTCACATCTTAGTATAGGTTTTGTGTGGACATAATGTTTTCATTTCTCTCAAGTGAATTCTAAGCGTGGAAGGGCTGGGTCAAGTGAATTCTATATTTAACCTTCTGAGGAACTGCCAAACTGTTTTCCAAAGAGGTTGCACCAATTTACATTCTCACCAGCAGTATATAAGGGTTTTGGGTATTCACATCCTTGACAACACTTGTTGTTTATACTTTTTGATCCTTGCTTTTCATAGCTGATTTTTTTTGGCGGGGGCACTGGGTGTTGAACCCAGGGTTACTTAACCACTGAGCCACATCCCCACCCCTTTTTTATATTTTATTTAGAGACAGGGTCTCACTGAGTTGCTTAGGGCCTCACTGAGTTGCAGAGGCTGTCTTTGAACTCACGATCCTCCTGCCTCAGCCTCCTGAGCCACTGAGATTACAGGCGTGCACCACTGTGCCCAGCCGTGCTAAATGTTTTATTATAGATACTCTCATGGATATGAAGTAGTATCTTATTATTGTTTTATTTGCATTTCATTGATGGCAAATGATGTTCAGCATCTTTACATATTTGTTGGCCATTGATTTCTTCTTTGGAGAAATACCTATTCAAATCCTTTGCCCATATTTGTTGTTGTTAAGCTCTTTTTAAATGGATCTACTTATTTATTTATTTATTTTGGTACTAGGGATTTAACCCAGGGGCACTTTACCACTGAGCTACATCCCCAGCCCTTTTTAATTTTTTTTTTTTATTTTGAGACAGATTCTCACTAAATTGTTGAGGGCCTCACTAAGTTACTGAGACTGACCTTGAACTTGGAATCCTCCTACCTCAGCCTCCAGAGTCACTGGGATTACAGGCATGTGCCTCCAGGCCTGGCTATTTATTTTATTTATTTTTAATAGATATATTTTTAGTTGTTGATGGACCTTTATTTTATTCATTTATGTATATGCAGTGCTGAGAATCGAACCCAGTGCCTCACACATGCTAGGCAAGCACCCTATGATAAAATACACATAATGTAATACACATACCCTCTTAACCATTTTTAAGTATATAATTCAGTAGTGCTAAGTATATTCACATTGCTGTATAAGCAGCTTCCAGAGCTCTTTTTGATTTGCAAAACTGAAACTCTATATCCTTTAAATGAAAACTCCTCATTCTTCCCCTACCCCCACTCCTGTCCCTGGCAATCACCCTTCTATTTTCTGTTTCTATGAATCTGTCTACCCTAGGTTCCTCATATAAGTTGGAATCAGACAGTTTTTGTCTTTTTATGACTGATTTATATCACTTAACATAATGTTCTCAAGTTTCATTCATATTATAGCATGTGTTAGAATGTCCTTTTAAAATAATGGTCCATTGTATGTATGTGCCACACTATGTTTATTCATTTATCTACTAATAGACACTTAAACTGTGTCTGCCTTTTGGCTGTTGTGAATAATACTGCTATGAACATGGGTGTATAAATAAATCTATTTGAGAACCTCTTTCAATTTGGGGGTATATATCTAAAGGTAATATTGCTGGATCACGTGGTAATTTTATTTGCATTTTTAAAGGAACTATCAAATGTTTTACACAGCAGTGGTACCATTTTACATTCCAATCAACGGTGTGCAAAGGTTCCAATTTCTCCATATCCTTGCTAACACTAGTTATTTTCTGCTTTTTTTAAAAAAATCTTTATAGTGGTATTATCCTAATGAGCATGAAGTATTATCTCATTGTGGTTTTGATTTATTTGCATTTCCTTAATGAATAATGATGCTGAGAATTTTTTTCATGTGCTTTTTTGTCTATCTTCTTTGGAGAAATATCTATTTCCTTTGCCCATCTTTTGATTGAGTTGTTTGTCTTTTTATTGTTGAGTTGTAAGAGCTCCTTATAGATTCTAGATGCAAGTCTCTTGTGAGTCTCTTTTTTTTAAATTTAATTTAATTAATTAATTAATTTATTTATTTATTTTTGGTACTGGGGATTTAACTCAGGGGCACTTGACCACTGGGCCACATCCCCAGCCCTTTTTTGTATTTATTTATTTATTTATTTATTTATTGGTACCGGGGATTAAACTCAGAGGCACTCGACCACTAGGCCACATCCCCAGCCCTTTTTTGTATTTTATTAGAGACAGGGTCTCACTGAGTTGCTAAGTGCCTCGCCATTCCTGAGGCTGGCTTTGAACTCGAAATCCTCCTGCCTCAGCCTCCCAAGTGCTGGGATTACAGGCGTGCACCACCGTGCCCAGCACTTGTGAGTCTCTTATGCAAATAATTTCCCCCATCCTATGGGTACCTCTTTCCTGATGGTATTCTTTGAAGCACCAAGATTTTAGTTTTGATAAATGTAATTTATTTTCTTTTAGTTATTTGTGTTTTTTGGTATCATATCAAAGAAGGCTTTGTTCAAAGTCACAAACAATTTATTTCTACTTTCTTCTAGAGTTTTATCATTAGCTCAAACATTTAAGACTTTGATCCATTTTGAGCTAATTTTTTAATATAGTGTGAGGTAGGACATCCAGTTTCTTTTTTTCTTTTTCTTTTCTCTTTTTACATGTAGATGTACAGTTGTTCCAGCACCATCGCCAGACAGGAGCTAGTTGAAAAGAAAAGATTATTCTTGTCTCATTGAATTGTCTTGGTATCCTTGTAAGAAATCAATTGACTGTAAATATGAGGGTTTATTCAGGACTCTCAAGTCTATTCCATTTTTTTTTTCAGGGGCACTCGACCACTGGGCCACATCCCCAGCCCTTTTTTGTATTTTATTAGAGACAGGGTCTCACTGAGTTGCTGAGTGCCTCACCATTGCTGAGGCTGGCTTTGAACTCGTGATCCTCCTGCCTCAGCCTCCCAAGTGCTGGGATTACAGGCGTGCGCCACCACGCCCGGCTCCATTTGTTTTTGTATCTGTGCTTGCACCAGCACCACAGTGTCTGGGTTAGGTAATTTCATAGGAAGTTTTGAAATCGAAAGTGTGAGTCCTCCAAATTTGTTCCTTTTTTTTTTTTGCAGAATTACTATGGTTATTCTAGGTCTCTTGAATTTCTAAATGAATGTTAGAAAGAACTTGTCAGTTTCTGAAAAGAAGCCAGCAAGATTCTGACAGGGATAGTACATCAACTTGGAGAGTATTCCCAGCATAGCAATATCAAGTCTTCTGATCCATGAACATAGATGTCTTAATATCTACTTATATCTTTTTTTTTTAAATTTTTTATTATTTATTTACTTATTCATCATGCACAAGTATAGTATCTTTTTACATACAACTGCTTGTATACAAAGTATATAAGTACCATTCAGATCTTCAAACATCTACTTATATCTTGTTTCACTTCTTTAAACAATGTTTTTGTAGCATTTCACAGAATAAGTTTTGCACTTTAAAACTTTTTATTTCAAATTATTTTATTCATTTTGATGCTGTTGTATATGGAATTGTTTTCTTTTTTTCTTTTTTTTTTTTTTCTTTTTTCTTTTGGTACTGGGGATTGAACTCAGGGGCACTCAACCACTGGGCCACATCCCCAGCCCTTTTTGTATTTTTTTATTTTTTATTAGAGACAGGGTCTCACTGAGTTGCTAAGTGCCTCACTTAGCAACTCAGTGATGAGGCTGGCTTTGAACTCTCAATCCTCCTGCCTCAGCCTCCTAAGTACTGGGATTATAGTCATGTGCCACTTTGCCAGCTGAAATCGTTTTCTTAATTTTACTTTTAGATTGTTTATTGCTACTATAGATGTAGTTCCTTTGGAGGACACATTTATGAGTCCTGTTAGCTTCCTTTTCTGTATGCTTTTCAGCATTTGAAAGAAGCATTCTAGGCAGCATCTGCCTGAATTTGAGCTTTCTTAAAAGCCCAATTCTGGGGTACTTTTTCCATAGTCATTCCTCTTACACAGACTTATTCTTAGACATCTCATGCCCTGCTTCAGGAGACCTCAAGATCATAAAGCCAAGAGCCGGGCGTGGTGGTGCACGCCTATAATCCTAGCACTTGGGAGGCTGAGGCAGGAGGATTGCGAGTTCAAAGCCAGCCTCACTAGTGGTGAGGCACTTAACAACTCAGTGAGACCCTGTCTCTAATAAAATACAAAAAAGGGCTGGGGATGTGGCCCAGTGGTCGAGTGCCCCTGAGTTCAAGTCCCCAGTACCAAAAAAAAAATAATAATAATAAAGCCATCTCTCTTGCTGAGTGGCCTTCAGCACGGGGAACTTGTGGACTTGATGGCTTCACGTGGCATTCTGCCATGACTAATATACATATGTGTATATATAATATTTTATGTATGAAATATTATATACACACATATGTGCATAGAATTTGGATCTATATATATGTAAAATTTAGAAATTATGGATATGTTAGAATGAAGTTTTAAAGAACCCAAAGATGCACCTCCTCCAGAAATTGCCATTTGGACTCTCCTAATCTTTTTTTCTGCATTTCAATTTGTCTAATGATGACTTTGCCAAAAATAGTAGAGATCATACATTTGTGATGCATTTGCAGTGTAACATTATATCATAATCATTTTCCTTAGTGAAGTCTCCATAAACAGCTTTAATTACTATAATATTCCACTGAGTAGATGCACTGTCAACTATAAATCTATTCCTGTAGTGCTGAAAATTTATTTTAGTCTTTCACTAGTATAAATAACACTGCAAAGAACTGTGTTCATAAAACCTCTCAGTATTTAGTATTTCCTTACCAATGGATTCCTAGAAGTAGAATGAAATGATACAATAATTATTTTAATCTCTTTTTCACTACTGTAATGAAATACTTGAGGCTGGCTAACTTTATAAAGAAGGGAGATCTATTTAGCTTATAGCTCTGGAGACTCAAGGGCATAGTGCTGGTATCCACTTGGCTCTGTTGAGGTTTTCATGGTTGATAGCATCACAATAGTGGGAGCGTGCCGGATAGGAATAGATCACATTACCAGACAGGAGCTAGAATGAGACTGGGGTCCCACAAGCTCTTCCAAGAGCATATCTTCAATTGACCTAAAGACTTCCTACTTGGCCTCACTTCTTAAAGGTCCACATCACCTCCCACCATTGCCACACTGAAGACGGAGATCCCACCATGTGAACATTGGGGGACAAACCACATCCAACCACAGCAATATTTTAAACTGTTAGCTGTCCCTAGATGACTTTCCTAAAGGTTGTACCAATTTACCTTGCCTAAGCCATGGATGAGTATCCACTCCTCTGGACCTTTACCTCCACTGGGTATTACACTTTTATGTTTGCAAAAGCCTAGTTTATATTTTGTGATTCTGTTATTAGGGTCATCATATTATTTTCTTTTTAATTAATTTTTCTAAGCCTTTGTTGTAAGATGTTTCCTTCAGTCTGCCAAATGGATGAGTTTAGTTTTTATTTATTTGGTCCTTAGATTTTATTTATTTATTTGTTCATTTATTTTTGGTATTGGGGATTGAACACAGGTTCTCATGAATGCTAAGCAAGCACTCTATGACTGAGCTATACCCGCAGCCCCTGTTTCTTTGTAATTCCCTCTAAAAACCTGCTGCCATTTTTTTTCCTATGGTGTTCTACTACTGTGTTCTTTTACCATTAATTTTTTTTTTTTCCTACTGAAGTGAGGTTTCCTCATCTTTGTTCTATGTAGTACTCTGATGTCTGTGGAACATACTGTGGAGCTTCCCCTTCTCTAGTTCCTCAAGGTCAAGCATGAGGCGGTGAGGGGAGCAGTGGGGACTGGATTGCCTCGATCATGACCACTTGACCCTGGCTTTGCTCTGCATGTGATGTCCTCACCTTCTGACCAGTGGCTAAAAATGTGCTGTTTCCCATGAAGGAAACAAGTACTCGTCAGGTTAGCTAACAGTTACATACTGAACACTAGAAGCACCTCCTTTGCAGTGTTGATGGTAGTTATCACTGGGGGACAGAGCTATCGCAGGCTTTGTTTGCTTACTTTTTTGGTATTTTCTAGCTTATCTACTGTGAACCTTTTTCACATTAAAAAAATTTTAAACATTTTTGAATGTTTCAAAACCAGCAGACAGATCAGGATTCCTTGATAGGAATGAGTGTTTTCCTCCAGAGAGTCCACCAGGTCTTGCCCTACAGTGTGGGACACAGGAGCTAGCCAGGCCTGTAGGGAGACGGGGGCAGCGTTAGCTCGAATGTGGTTCTGATGGGAACCTCGATGGGTTCCAGGGCTCTTGGGTTCTTTCCTTACTTCTTGCCCAGCTGGATTCACTCTTGCTTACGAAAAGCTGACAAAAACAAGGACAACAAGATGAGCTTCAAGGAGCTGCAGAACTTCCTGAAGGAGCTCAACATCCAGGTGGACGACAGCTATGCCCGGAAGATCTTCAGGGTGCGTTTGGGTCTGCACGCGGTCGGGTCCTTGATCCCCATCTGTGGCCTGCTCTGAGCCCTGCCGTCCTGCCGTCCTGGCTTTGCAGGACTGTGACCACTCCCAGACAGACTCCCTGGAGGATGAGGAGATCGAGGCTTTCTACAAGATGCTGACCCAGCGGGAGGAGATTGACCGTGCCTTTGCGGAGGCTGCGGGCTCCGCGGAGAAGCTTTCGGTGGACCAGTTGGTGACGTTCCTGCAGCACCAGCAGCGGGAGGAGGCGGCAGGGCCAGCGCTGGCTCTCTCCCTCATCGAGCGCTATGAGCCCAGTGAGACTGGTGAGGCCTGGCAGTCCCAGGGCCACTCTGGACTCAGGGACACCCGAGGAGACTGCAGACAGAGAAGGGGGCTAAAGGGAAGGGTTCTCAGCCAGCCTCAGGGCCCTTGGTCAAGGCTCGCCTGTCCTGTGAGATCAGGCAGATGGGAGAGAGGACTCCGGGGTCACTGTCTCAGTTTTCCTCTTGATCCCTCCTTCCCCAAGAAATAGAGAGGTGACTGGAGAAGCCAAAGCAATTCCTGTTCCTTCATGTCCATTCTGGGCCCACCTTTGAGATGTGACCGGGCAGAGAAAATGGAGCCCTTTTCCAGAAAGGACTCCTGTCTGGGGTGCACAGAGGGAATGAGACCCTGCCCTCAAGAGCCTCAGGGTTTCAGGACAGAGTCGGAGAAGGTGACAGAGCCTCAGAGACTGGTTACCACAGAGTAACTGGCCGCAAGACTCAGACTTATCCTGCTTCCCAGAACTATGGAGGACCAGCTCAGGATGGGCAGGCAGAGGGAACAGAGGGTCCCTCCTTCCAGAGTGGTGGGCAGCCAGGAGGAGGCCTGTGGCAGCCACCTCTGATGGTCAATGGCGGTCTCCTCCCCTCCTAGCCAAGGCGCAGCGGCAGATGACCAAGGATGGCTTCCTCATGTATCTGCTATCAGCTGACGGCAGTGCCTTCAGCCTGGCGCACCGGAGGGTCTACCAGGACATGAGCCAGCCACTCAGCCACTACCTGGTGTCCTCCTCGCACAACACTTACCTGCTGGAGGACCAGCTCACAGGGCCTAGCAGTACTGAAGCCTATATCCGGTGCGGTCCAGGGAAGCCTCGTGGGTGGGAGTCAGGAGGGGAACCCGGAACAGGACCTGGAGGGTCCTAGCCACCACCCCTACCCTCAGGGCACTGTGCAAAGGCTGCCGCTGCTTGGAGCTTGACTGCTGGGATGGGCCCAACCTTGAGCCAATCATCTACCATGGCTACACGTTCACGTCCAAGATCCTCTTATGTGACGTGCTCAGGGCCATCCGGGACTATGCTTTCAAGGTGGATGCTGAGCTCCTGGGGGATGAGGAGGAGGGGCCTAGGGCTGGCCAACCTGTCCTAACATGCCCTTGGGCCTCCAGGTGTCCCCCTACCCAGTCATCCTGTCCCTGGAGAACCACTGCAGCTTGGAGCAGCAGCGCGTGATGGCAAGACACCTGCGTGCCATCCTGGGGCCCCTGCTGCTGGACCAGCCTCTCGATGGGGTCACCACTAGCCTGCCCTCCCCCGAGGTACAAGGTGGGGATGGGGGTGCCCAGAAGAGAGGGCAGGGACTGACTGGGAGGCCAGGGGGGTCCTGATGAGTGGCCTCTCCGTCCCTAGCAACTAAAGGGGAAGATCCTGCTGAAGGGGAAGAAGCTTGGGGGGTTGCTGCCCCTGGGAGGCGAAGGCAGCCCCGAGGCCACGGTTGTGTCAGACGAGGATGAAGCTGCAGAGATGGAGGACGAGGCAGTGAGGAGCCGAGTGCAGCACAAGCCCAGGGTTCGAGAGGGAGCCGTGGGGCGGGAGGCCCTGGGGTCCCTCTCCCACCTCCTTCCCCAGCCCCCTGGGATGTCCGCCTTATCTCAGTTCTCTGGCTGCCATTCAGAACCTCTGCCCCTCTCTCTGTCTTCCTCTGTCTCTCTGTGTCTGGGTTTCTGGCTCTCAGTGCCCACCCCACCCTCTGACTCTAACGGGCCTCCCCACGGCCCCCAGGAGGACAAGCTCAGGCTGGTGCAGGAGCTCTCTGACCTGGTCATTTACTGCAAGAGTGTCCACTTTGGGGGCTTTTCCGGTTCCGGCACCTCTGGGCAGGCTTTCTATGAGATGGCGTCCTTCTCAGAGAACCGAGCCCTCCGAATGCTCCAAGAGTCAGGTGAGTCCCTCTGCAGGCAGAGGGTGCCGGCCATCTGTCTGACCATCTGGGCCGGCCAGGGCCAGGCCTGGCTGCTCCTGCTCAGGACCAGAGTTGGCGCCGCCTGCTCCATTACCAGAGAGAACCTGCAGGGAGGGCCGCGGGTTCCCTGGGAGGCCTCCGCTGCTGACCAAACCACACCTCCCCCCAGGAAACAACTTTGTCCGCCACAATGAGGGGCACTTGAGCAGGATCTACCCAGCAGGCTGGAGAACAGACTCCTCCAACTACAGCCCCGTGGAGATGTGGAACGGGGGCTGCCAGATTGGTATGGGCCAGCTGGGGCTGGAGGACACCTGGGGGAGGGGTTCAGCCCAGAGCCTTGAATGCCCCACAGTGGTCTGGGGACCTGAGCAGGGCCAGACGCAGGGGCTCGTGGAGCTGGTAAACTCTTTGGGAATGTCTCCCTACCAGCATCTGAAATACCATCATTAGCATACTAGCCCTTTGAGTTTTGACACCAGAAATGGAACACGTGGTCAGCGTGGTGGGTCAGTTAGAGTAGAGACGGCAGTGGGTATTGCAGTGGTATTGGGTCCTGGCTTCTTACTATGCGACCCTAGACCTCAGTGTACCCAAGGAGGCTGGCTGTAGGACCCTGAGGTCAGCCCAGCCTGTAACTGCTCTGTCCTGCTTGTAGTGGCCCTGAACTTCCAGACACCTGGGCCAGAGATGGACGTGTACCAGGGTCGCTTCCAGGACAACGGGGCCTGCGGGTATGTGCTGAAGCCTGCGTTCCTGAGAGACCCCAACACCACCTTCAACTCACGTGCCCTGACTCAAGGGCCCTGGTGGTCCCGGAAGCTGCTCAGCGTCAGGGTATGGCCAGACCCAGGAGGGACGGGTGCCCACGGGCCTCCCCTCCCCCTCACTTCCATTCCTGAACTCGTCATTGTCCCCCACCTTTCCTCAGGTCATCTCTGGACAGCAGCTGCCAAAAGTCAACAAGAGTAAGAATTCAATTGTGGACCCCAAGGTGACAGTGGAGATCCATGGCGTGGGCCGGGACGCGGCCAGCCGCCAGACTGCTGTCATCACCAATAACGGTATGTCCTGGGCCTGGGCGGGGCCCAGCTCCTGGTGCTGCTGGTGTGCCTGCTGTTGATACGCTCCCTGTCCCCAGGTTTCAACCCATGGTGGGACACGGAGTTTGAGTTTGAGGTGGTTGTGCCTGAGCTGGCGCTGGTCCGCTTTGTGGTGGAGGATTACGACGCCTCCTCCAAGAACGACTTCATCGGCCAGAGCACCATCCCCTGGAACAGCCTCAAGCAGGGTGAGTGTGTGGCGAGGAAAGGGGACGGCCTGGGTGGGGCCTCTCTTGTGCGGAGCCTGGCTGTGCCCTGACACGCCCTCCCTGAGTGACCAGAACTCTCCTTCCTGCCTTCCAGGGTACCGCCACGTCCACCTCTTATCTAAGAACGGAGACCAGCATCCATCAGCCACCCTCTTTGTGAGGATCTACATCCGGGACTAGGCCTCTGGGGACAGGTGGGGTCCACCCTGAGTCCACCCTGAGTCCATCAGGCCTTCTAGCCACACCTGGAGCCTCCACCATGGAGCGAGAGGTCCCTGAACGGCCTTCAACGCTAACATACCGTCTGTGCTGCTGCCTCTCTGGGGTCCCAGGAGCTGCCCCGGGCCCTGGAACTGTCCTCGATTCCGTTAGCAACAACACTGCAGCCCTCTCCGCCCTCTGGCCAGTGTTAGGTCAAGGGTTTTTATAAAATCACAGTAAGACTAAGCCTTGTGGTCTCTCTTTCTGGGCTAGAAAATCCCCTGTGAAGGGCATGTCCCTTCCCCACGCTCCTGGGGGTGGTCTGGAGAGGGCAGCAAGAAGCACACCCCCTCCACGGAGGAGGCAGGGCCTGGGATGTCACAGAGCCCCGTCCCCTGGGAGGGGGCCCACCGGGGGATCTGGGTCTGAAGGCACACATAGCACACCTGGTGCACACCACCAACTTTTATTGGCAAGGGGGAGGGGGCCTGAGGTTGAGCAGAGCCCCCAGGGCTCAGAAGAAGCCCAGCTTCTTTTTCTCCTGCTGCTGCCTCCACTTGGCCATGCTGTAGAACTCCTTCTTGGATTTCCCAAAGATGTCTCGGAAGTCAGCGTCTGAGAGATAGAACTGGGGGAGGGATGCGGGGGAGGGTGTCACAGAGCCCAGAGTCCTGTCCTACCCAGAGATGTCATCAGGGCACCGCAGCCCATCTGGGACATGCCTCCTAGGCAGCATGCTGCGGTCCCCATGGACTGATGGTGTCCTGGGCCCCTCGGCACAGCGATAGGTGCACAGCAGTAAGTGGTCACCCACCTCCTTGCGGGTGGGGTCCACACCCTGTGGCAGGTCCTCAACAGCCTGGTACCTCAGCCGTCCTGGGGGCAGGCTCCCGCTGTCGGCCAAGCTGACGCTGCTGCTGCTGCTGCTGGTGCCGGTGCCGGAGCTCCTGCCGCCTGCCCTGGGCCCCGACTCCATCTCTGAGATGTCCTGGGTGTCTTTGATGGCTGGCAGGGCTGACGGACCTGCCCTGCTGTCACCTGGCCACTGGGATAGCTGGAAATTGTTGACTTCCTGTCCAGAGAGGGGACCTCACGCTCGGGAAGATGGGAAATAGGCTCTCCTCGGGGAGGTGACGTTGAACCCACTTGCCTCTTGCCCCCCGCTGCAACCCTGGCCACCTTCCAGGCCCCTGCCCACTCTGGACCATGTTATCCAAGACTGCACCACTGTGGGCAGTGCCATGGTAGAGTCCCCAGTACTCACTGCGGTGATCCCAGAGATGGCAGATTCTGCTCCCAAGCAGGAGACCCCACCCTCCACCACCTCCTCATATGACTGGTTGTTCTGGGGGGCAAGAAGCAGGGTAATGATCAGGGCTGGGCAGGATGACGGGGCACCCCTGGGGCAAGGCCAGTGAGAACACCATCAGGTCTCCCTCACACACACTGGAGGTCCCCAGCCAGACCAGCACCTCCTCCTTCAGTTTGCTCAGGGAAATCCCGCTCCCCTCAAATGAGGATGGGGCTAGGGGCTTGGGGCCTCACTCACCGACCACTTGTAGGGGTCCCAAGTGGAGAACCATCCTGTGAAAGTGGGTGGCTCGTGGCCTTGCTTGACCAGCACGATGGGCGTGGCCAGGCTTCTCCCTGCTGGATGGGTCTTCAGGTACTCCTGGCCCCAGGCCACCGCCTCCTTCCGCTCACAGGCGGCAGCACCCAGCCACAGGAATATCTGGGCCACAGAGGGGGCTGGTCTGGGACATGTGGAGGGGCTGCCTGGAGCCACCCACCTCCCCCCACCGGCTCCCTGTCTATCAGACTTCAGAACCCCCGGCCAGCCAGACACACCCAGCAAGCTGCCACCCACACAGCAATGAACACAAGAAGCTCCACATGCACTCGTGCATTCAACCCCACAAATTTTTATTGAGCACCCACTGTATGCCAGGCACTGGGGAGTCAAAAATTTCAAAAAGAGATAAAAATCCCTGACTTTTTTTTTTTTTTTTCATGAGGGAGCAAGTCACATGTATGTCTGAGGAGACAATGAAGAAGAACCACCAGTGCAAAGGCCCTGAGGTGACGATGCACCTGGCATGTTCCGGGAACAGCAAGCAGAACAAGCAGCAGGGAGGGTGGGAGGAAATCAGGTCAGAGAGCTGGGGCTGGCCAGGTCACGTGCAGCTGTAGAAAGGGCTCGTTTTTTTCTGAGATGCGTGCCCACAGCCTTGCCACCAACCCACACGCTGCCACAGACGTGGCCCCATACAGGCACAGTGATGCAAAGGCACGCAAGCCTCCATTGTCATCTAGCCCAACAGCAAATCACAGCCACGGATTGCCATCCACTGCTGTCAAACACATGGCATAACAGTCACGCATGATCAGTTACACCACCTTGGAAAGTCACACAGAAACACAGTGGCACAGACACACAGAGTCACTCAGTCCCTACACCCACCTCTGGTCCCAAGGCTTCATTCTCTCGGTCATATATATGTGTATGCAAATGAGCACGCACACACACACACACACACACACACACACACGCACGCGTGTCTCATGATAGAGTCCCCAAGGTCTGGCCAGTTCTAGCCAGTTACTTGACCCCACAGCCACTGACACATCAGTCTCCCACCCAGCCACATACCCAAGAGCAATGGTCACACAGAATCACCCCCCACACCCGTGGTCAGTCCATCCACTGACATTCACTCCACCCTGATACATCCAGCCAAGGTGTGCAGTCACCTGGAGCTGTGCACAGCATCGTAAAGTACTCAGGGTTACAATTACACACATGTCCCAGTCGGACAAGACCCATAGAAGACTCAGTACTCTCACACAGTGATACAGCCACACAATCACACCATCAGTGTCACAGTCACTCACTCATTCACAGCCTTTATATGGAGTCACACCCAGTTACACAAATGCAGACACACCCCCCATTCACACCCCAGCCAGGTGGGCGTGGCCGCCTTACCTCCTGCCAGGTGTCCAGTAACATGATGTCATACTTGTCCAGATCCCCTTGACCGAAGAACACCACTTCCTCAAGGACCAGGCAGCCTTCCTGGCTGGAGCACTCAAACAGTCGTGGCTGGAAGCTGGAGGCCTCCTCCGGGAGCCTGGCCAGCACGAGCATGGGGCACAGGGGTGCTGTGCCTCTGCAGCCTGTGCCCCGCAGGCCCTCAGCACAGAGCACCTACCCCAGGGCCGGGAAGCAACTTCTCTGGGGCAGGAGACTGGGCCTTCCTCTTAGCTTCACCCACCCCATAATTCTCTCCAGGAGCACCCTGCTCCTCTCTGGGCTGCAACATTCTTTTCTGTCCATGGAGAAGGCAGACCAGGTGATCTATCTGTCCCCAGCCAGCTGTGACACCAGCTGCCCCATGAATTTCCCTGGAATAGACACTGGGGAAGGGTTTGGCAGCACCCTCTCTGGGATGGGAGAGTCCCCCTAGGCTCACCCCTGGATGGAGGTGGCCTCAGGCCCAGGGTCGGGGAAGGGAAGCTAGGCTGGGCTGGGTGAGGGGATGACCGTACTGAGCCCAGGAGACTCGGGAAATGTGGTGCAAACCAAGGCTCCACAGACACACCAGAAAGGCCTGGAACTTAGGCAGCTCTTCCCTTAAGGTCTAACTCTGCCCTTTCCTCCAACATATGCCTCATCCAATTACCCCGGCGGGGCCAGGAGGGTACTGCTGAGGAACAGTGAGTGCCTTTCCCTGACAGTGACAATTCAGGGAGAGGATTTGGCCAGCAGAGGGCACTACTTCCCCTGCTTGTCTGGCATCTTCTGATTCAAGTTACCCAGGCCTGGGGAATGAAGGGTGGGCTTTGCTCCTGAGCCTCTGGGGGGTAGAATTGAGAGTCCTCAGTCCTAGCCATCTCTCCAGCTCTCTGTGCGACCCTTGATTAGTCACCCACCCGCTCTGGGCTTCAATTCCTCCTTGGGATAAGAACACTCTCCTCCCAACCCTGTTACCTCTTGCTGCTGGGGTAGGGGGCCCGGCCCCCCAGGGCCTCCCAGAAGTGGGGAGGCTCCTGACCCTCTAGCACCGTTTCCTTGTCATTCCTGGAAATGACAGTGACCACCGTCCGTGCTGTCTCACGCTGGTCGCCGTTACAGCCCTGGCAAGCATAAATCTGGGTCAAGCCCCACAGGGGGCAGGCCTTGGCCTCCAGTCCTACATCCCACTCACCCGGCTTGTGGGAAGTGAGGCCTGAGCCACAGGAGACCCAAGCTGACGGCAGGGCATGTGTGAGCAAGGGATCTATCTCCCTTCTTTCCCCTCTAAGGCTCAATTTCTCCAGCTGATCAGGGTCACAGGGTCTGGGACCCCCTCTGCATCCAGAGTATGAATGGGGATTCCCAGGCTTGGAGGTGATTTGTGATTCATGCTGAAGTTCAGAGAAAACTCCAGCAAACCAGACTAGGCCTTCCTCTTTTCCCAAGAGACTTGGGATGGGCTGTGTCCTCTGCTTAAGGCAGGAAGGAGGGGAGGGGGCCTGGGCCAGGCCTGGCTCCAACCCATGGATTTGCACATCCACCCGTTGCTCTGTGACTTCCTCCCGGTTCTATCAGGAGTGCTGTGGCTCTTCACCCTCACCCCTAGCCTTACCCCTCACTGGCCTATTTTGGGCCTGTCCCCAGGCATGAGTCAATCAGTCAGTCCTACAGGTACCTTCCCAAACCAGAGGTAGCAGACACCAGCTGTGACTAGCAAGAAGACCTCACTGGAGTTGAGGGACGAGGCTCGGGCTGGCACCTCCATGGTCCTGGTGTTGTAGCTGTCAGTGCCTTGCACGTGGAAGAGCCTGGGGACAGAGGCTGGCTGCCCCTCCCCGTGGTGCCCAGTGCTCCCCTATAAGAGTACTTAGGACTCAGGCTGAGGCAGGGGCTCCTGGGGGGGGGGTTGCCTCTCTGTCCCAGTAGAGACAAACTGCCTCAAGATTCAGGCCAACACTGTCTTCTGGACCCTCTGAGTGTGGAGTGTGGGGATCCATCAGTCTAGGACAGGAAAGCAAGCGCTGTTTAAGTGGACCCCTCACCCCCTCTCTGCAGGGTCAGGGCACAATGCCTTGAAGGTGGAGCGTGGGGAGCAGTTCTGCCCATGTATGACCTCACAGGTAAGGTACTGATTCCCTTTGACTTAGTTTCCTTGCCTGTACTCCTGCTCCATGCCTATATGTGGGACCAGGGGAAGAAACTCAAGTGGAGGGGGGCGCACCTTTGGGGTTCCTGGGCCTTGGACAAGCTCCAGGAAACCAGGTGCTGGAATGCTGGGCCCCAGGCCTGAAGAGGTATTTAGCAAGTTCATGCAAGGTCTGCGGCCACGTGGAGGCCTGGGGAAGCTGCCACTGTAGCAGCAGCGTGGGCCCTACCTGGAAGACCACCAGCTGGCCCTGGAAGATGGCAAGGAAGTGGGGAGGCTCGCTGCCCATTGTCACATGCTCCTGCACCAGAGCTCCCTGGTACAGGCGGTCCAGCTCCTCAGCGTTAGAGTTCAGGGCCTTGGTCTCTTCTGCCGTGGCCTGGTGGCCCTGTGGGGTTTGGGGAGACAGTGATGGCCCAATGCCGCTCTCACATTCCATTCCCTGGTTCTAGATCTCAGACTTTCAGGTGCGCACCACCCCCTCCAGCGGGTGCACCTGCCATAAGTACAGGATGTACTGGGTGCGGCCCAGTTTCTGGTATGTGTAGAGGACGAGGTAGCAGTTGCTTGAGCACAACTGTCCGTGATGCTTGGAATCCACGGGCTGCCTGCTTGAGTCCTGGATGCGCCACACCTGAGAAGGGAACCAGTGGGCAAAGGTGGCTCCTCTACCTGAACCAGCCTGCCCATCCACACCTGCCCAGAAAGCTCTCTTCCACTCCTCATCTTGTGTAGGCAAGGAGCTCACCCCAGCTCTGCACCCTCCCCAGGCTCTGTGCTGAATCTGCAGGTGACCTTTCCTCCCATGGACCCCTGAGACCCATCACACCTGACCTGATCTGCTCTCAGCCAAGACTGAGTTTGCGTGTGGTACCTGAGTAAACAAGTGGCGAGGACCTCGAAGGCTGTGCCATGGACCCACCCCGCCCCACAATCACCCCAAGTCCCAGCTCTGCCAGCCACAGCCCTGGTCAGTGGCAGACAGGACCTCACACAGACACTCACTGCTCAGACCAGGTCAGCAGAAGTCAGGCCTTGGAGCATTAGGGAAAATTCCCTTTTTGCTTTCAAGCGTCATTAAAACAACAACAACAAAAACAATGCCTGCTCAAAGTCTGAGAGGAAAATACTTCCTCACATTTGTCAGTGTGATCTCCTGTTCCCCCAGGTAGCCACCCTTTGGAGCCAGGTAGACCCTGGTCAAATTGCAGGTCTGTGTGGTTAGCAGTGAGGCCTTTGAAGCTTTAGGTTTTCCTACTTGCATATTGGGGATCACAACACCTACTTCACTTTGCTTCTACAGGCCAGGAAACAATGCCTTGGCATCCTTTACCCACACAGAGCCCAAAGGCTTCTCTGGGGGAACTTCCCCTCAGACCAGAGCATCCAGAATCCTGCCTTTTTTTTCTTTTCCTGGTGCTGGGGATGGAACCCAAGGCCTTGTGCATGCAAGGCAAGCACTCTACCAGTTGAGCTATATCCCCAGCCCCAGAATCCTGCCTTTTGCAGAAGATGCTCATCTGGGCCACACATCACCCAAGAGTGGCACTTGCCTGGCAACCAGGCCTCCTGGTCAGGCCTCTCTGCCTGCTGCCCATCTGCCTCCTCCCCCTGCCCCGTGCTTGGAGCCTGGGTCCCAGACTCTCCTTCCCTCATTCCCTTGCCTACCTATAGGCTTCCCTGCCTTGCTCTCTCCCTGATGCCCCTTCTGTCTCTGTGCACCCCATTTCCCCACCTACTTTATCCTTGCCCTGAACCCCCAACTCTCCCTACTCTTCCTCCACCCCATCTCTTCCTCCTCTCTCTGTCTCCTCCCCACTCCCTGCCTGGTATTTCTCCTCCTCTTCTCTCTGTCTCTCACCACTCACCTCCTCTGCCCATCTCTATTAGGGCAAATGTGGGAGGAATCTTGCATTTCTCTGACCTCAACTCTCCTCGAGAACTAGGACCCCTCTCACCAGTGGTCCTGTTTCTGTAATCTCACAGCATCACCACATCAGCCTTGGGACCAGATGGGACCAGTTTCTGCCCTTGTTTTATAGATTTAACAACTGAGGCCCAAAGGATACCAAGGCCTCTGCTTGAGGGTCAGTCAGCAGATCAGTGTGCAATCCTGTGCTGCATGGAACTTGGAAGTGGCCCTCAACCCCTGCAGCTCCTAGTACACTGGTCTGAGCCCAGGATGAGTGGTTCACAGTTTATGACTGTGTTGGAGGCTGGGCGTGGGAGGCTGAGATAGATGATGTGTGACTGTGCATCTCTGTTGGTGTTGACCATTGTGTGACTGCGGTCATGTGTGATACACAGTTCATGCAATTTCATATTTGCACTTGTGCACCTGGCTGTGATGATGCAATTACAAAGTATGAGTACCTGTGTCTGTATTGTCATATGCATGGGCTTGTCATACATATAACTACGTATGATTAGGCTTGACTGTATGAGTCAGCTGTCAGGCAGTGTGTGTGTATGTGCACGTGTGACTGGATGTCCCCAATTGTGTGTGGATGTGCATCCGGGTGTCCCAGGGTCACCTTAGATAGCGCCTGTATGGTTCATGGGTGGGCAAAGCCTAGTCAGTTAAATCGGGGCCCCTCACCTCCACCTTCCCAGAGCCGTCGTCCACCATCCTGAGCTGGGCCGCTAGCTCTGGCTGGCTGTGCAGCTTGCTCACGTCCAGCTTTACCTGAATTGATTTACCTGAAGATGAGACAGGGGATGTCAGCTCCGGTCCCAGCCTCCACCAGCCCGGCCCCGCCCCGCCCACTCTTCACCGGCCCCTCCTAGACTTCAGGGCCCGCCCGGCTCTGTTCCAGCCGCTCCGGCCACGCCCCTTCACTCTTCGCGCCGAGGTTCTGTCCAGCACCGCTCGGGCCGGGCCACGCCCGCTCCCGCCCGTCCCCGCCCCTCTCCCGGCAGGCCCCGCCCCTCCAGCCGCGTCTCGCCCGCGCACCTGTCCGGTCGAGCTTTTTCCTGCCCAGCTCCCGAGACCACGTTCGGAAGAGCTGCTGGAAGGCGGCGGACTCGGCGCCGTCGTTCACCACCTCCACGTTGGTGTAGGTCGGGTAGCCCTTGGCCTGGATGAAGCCCTGGGGCGGGGGCTCTGTCAGCCCTGCGGGCCTCTGCTGCTCTCAACCCCCCTGGGCCGCCCCCTCTACTCCGGCAAAATCAGCCCAGCTCTGAGACGCGTTAATTAACGAGGAGTTTGTGACCCATTTAACAAGCCCACACTGTCATTACCGACTTCTCTGAGGTCCCTATGGGCAGACAGCCTAGAGAAGGGCTGGCCATGACAACCCATGCAGACTCGGGCCAAACCACTTTTACCCCCTACCCCAGAAAGGAGGGGCCACCCAGTGCAGAAGGCTCCCAGACCTCAATGCTGGGCCATGTGAGGATGCGTCCACTTTCTGGCTCCAGGATAGAGTTCCCTCTCCTTTGGGACCCCAGGACGTGGATATTTTCCAACTCAAAGTTCAAGGAGGGCCATTTCCTCCCTTAGACCCCAGGGAGGGGAACCCCCTGCCAGATTTAGGGCCAGTCTCCTCCCTAATCAGATCCCAGGGCTGTGCTGCGTCTCTCAGACAAGGACCCAGGGCCTCACCACAGCCCTACTGAAGGCAGCCTTTTTCTCCTCCAGGTTGGACATACGTCCCTGCCATAAGTAGATCTTAAAGCCACCCTGGTCCAGGATGTAGCAATCCTAGGAGCCAGGATAGGGCTGGTCAGTAGGTGGTCCAGACAGCTGGGGTTGTAGGTAGGAATGAATCAAGGGGCTGGGGGCTCTCCTCACCTCCTCCTGCAGCAGGTCCTGGGTCAGGGGGCGGGTCGCCAATTCCTGTATCACCAAGTCCTTTCCTTTCTCGTAGACACTGGGGGACAGGCATCCAAGTTATGGGCAGCCCAGTCCCTCCTTGGCCTGGCTTTACCCCACACCTGTTTAGAACTTCTACTTCCGTAGAGACAGAAGGCATGGGTGCTGGGGAGTTGTGGCCTTGCCATAGAGCCTTACGAAGCTCCTTGACCTTCATGGGGCCTCATTCCCTCATCTGTACAATGGGTTTCCCAGCAAGGTTGCCACACATCATTCAAGAGTGTAGGCTAGACCCAAGGTCCCACATGCCAGGTCCCCGGAATCCATCTGCTTTTACTGGAGGGCTTTCTAGAGATGCTGTGTTATTGCAGTAATGCTGGACAAGCAGTCCTGGACTGTTCTGCCCACCTTGTCCTCTCTCAATTCTGCTTACTGGTAGAGGCGGACATTGGCCTTCTGTAGCTGGTTAATACTCCTGTTGGGCATGGCTGCATGTAGACTGCCCACTCTGCAACCCAGCACAGCCTCCATGATATGCATGGGGTCAGTGGCTTCAACTCCGTCATCCACCACACCAATCTGTGCACGACCACCACGTTCCCTGTCCCGGATGCTGCAGGTCAGAACCAGGCCCTGTGGAGAGGAACTGGCAGTCAGGTTCCCCAAGTGTGCCCTCACTCTGGCAGCCCAGCTCAGATCTTTCCTGTCACTGCTCAGCTACCAGAGGCAGGGATGGAGGGAAGGGAAAGCTGGTGTCTCCTCCTCCTGGCATCTAGGGGGCCATCACCAGTGCAGGGGCTGAACTCAGTTTGTGCCTTGTAGGTGCTTCTCAGATCGAGGTGGAGAGTCCAGCCCACTTCTTGAGGTAGCTAGAGCATAGGAACCTAGAGGACCAAGCCCTGCACCCCCAGTTCTAAGGGCAGACACTGACCCGAGACTTCTCAGAAATGCTGGTCTTGGACCCATTCCACTGGATCATCACCATGCCCAGGTCCAACAGGAAGATGTCTCCCTTATTAAAGCTGTTCCAGGACAGCTCCACCTGCCAGAGTCAGGAGGAACAGGGGGGAAAACAAGTGTGTCATACCAGCAGCACCCAGCCAGAGGGGAGCATAGCTGGAGTGTGTCACTTAGACACAAGAAGCCCTGTGACTGCAACAACACCTATCACAGTATGCAGGTATGCCTCTGTGTAATCAAAAGTGACCTTGAGGGTGGCTCTGTGTGGCTGTGTGCACCTCTAGGCACGTGTGCCTGTAGGCAATGCTATATCCACAGGGTGTTCATGACTAAGCCTGACACTTTTCATTCAATGCATGTGTAAAGCTGCACATGTGTGTACAGGTGGGATGTATGCATTTATCTGTGCGTACATGTATATATGTGGGAGCATATCAAATATGAGCAAGTTTGTGTGCTCATGGTGACAGTGCATGTGTGCCTGTGTGCAGACAGTGTGTATCTATGGATGAGGATAGTTATCATCCACATGGAATCGCTTTTGAGGATAAAAGGGGGTACTCTAAATAATTATGCCAGGATAATAGTGAAACCTAGGGCTGTGTGGTGTCCCAGCATAACCAGGGATGCATGGTCAGTGGATCTGTGGGTGACAGGGCAGAGCCTGTGGGGGGCTGCCACACACCATGCAGACTGTAACATGTACGTCTGAAGGGCCTTGGTTCACACTGTTGACATCTGTACTCCTGAGTGGTCACTACACACATTCCGGCCTGATGGCAGTATAATGACTTGGTCTAACAAGATCAGTGTCTTCCTTAAATTTCTTGACAGATGGAAGCAAGGGGCTCTCTGTGCTGATTTGCACAAGGATATCATATGGACTAGAGTAGCCCTGCAGGTGTAAGGAGAGACAATGTGGGTGCCTGTGGGTGACAGTGACAGTGCTGTGAGAGAGCCTGAGGCTCTGCACTTCTTCCCAAATGTGCCACCTCCCCTTGTGCTGCTTACAAGGACCAGATGCACAATCTTATCTGCCTTACCTTCCCAAATTCCTAACATGCCCATAAGACAGGTGAGGAGACCGAGGGTCCAGGGAGTCGTGGCAGAGGTGGGGCTAGAAAACTGGCTCTGCCTTTTCTTCTTATTTGAGACAGGCCTTCTGGGAATGCTGACAGCTCATCTCCACCCCCCACATTCCCTGCCAACTTCCACACTTCCTTATACTTGGGTACACTCAGTCCACGCTGAGTCCAGAGGTCAAGTGCATTCCTGGCGGCCCTCACCTCGGTGGCAGACATGTGCTTCCTTGCTTTGATGTGCAGCAGTCGCTGGATGTTGTACACGCTGGTCTCCACATGCTTGAGGTCAGAGGCTAGGCCTCCCTTCCTATAGCTGAAAAGGGAACGGGTCCCACTTAGGGACGACGGCCATGTGCAGGAATGAGAGCAAAAGTGAGCACATGCACACAAGCACAGGGGATCACATGTGCCTGTTTAGTATATGTGTTAGAGTAAGTGTGAACACATGCATGAGTGAGTACATGGGTACACACGTGAGGCATGAGTGTATATTTTATCCATGTGTAGAGATGTGGACATGTGTGCATGTATGTACATGTGTATTCATTTGGGGGTTCAGTGTATGTCCACTTACCCGTGTAAGTCTGGATGGGAGTAGTGGGAATGGGCAACAACATAAATATGTGCAGGAGGATGTGAATATTTACATATGTGTGGGTGTGCCCATCTACAGGTGGACCCACACAGGGTGTGGTGTATGTTTCTGCATATACATGTATACTTATATGCATGTGTTCATTTATATACTGCATGTAAATATTAGGCCCAACTGTATGAAGCAGACATGGTCAGATATTGACAATTTACTATGTTCAACCTAAATATATTGCAATTATTTATTTTGAAACATTAAAATAAATTACAGCAAAAGACATATAGCTATGTGATATATATATGGTTGTAGTTGTGGATGGACATGATACCTTTATTTTATTTCTTTATTTTTATGTGGTGCTGAGGATTGAACCCATTACCTCACTTGTGCTAGGTCAACACTCTACCACTGAGCCACAACCCCAGCAACCCACAAAAGACATTTCTACCAGCACTGCAACATAGAAGAAAACTCAAAACAATATTGGTGTCCACTTCTAGGTATATACCCCAGAGAAATAAAAACATTTATCCACACAAAAACTTGTATACAAATGTTCATGGTGGAAACAGCCCAAATGTCTATTAAGTGAATAAATAAAATATGGCATATTCATATAATGGAATATTTTTTGGCAACAAAAATAAATTAAGTAATAATGTCTGATACCACATGGATGAACCTTGAAAACGGCATGCTAATTTGAAAAAAGCCAGTTACGAAGGACCACTTGTTGTAAGGTGCCACTTATTGGACGAGTCCAGAATAGGCAATATACAGACAGAGACTAGTGGTTGCCTAGGGAATTGGAGGGTGTTGGAGGGAAATGGAGAGTGACTGCAAAAAGGTGTGGGGCTTATTATTGGGGTGATAAAAATGTTCTCAAACTGGTTATGGTGCTGGTTGTGCAAGCCTATGAAAATCACTGAATTGCATTGTATTGTATGTGGGTTGTACCTCTCTCTCTCTCTCTCTCTTTTCTCCTCTCTCTCTCTCTCTCTCTCTCTCTCTCACACACACACACACACACACACACACACACACTCCTTTTGGCAAATGGGAGTAGTCATCCCAAGGCAGCCCCAGCCTGAGCACTGGGTCCACCAGTCTGTCCTCCCCTGTCCCCGCTCCTCCCTACTCTGCCCCACACTCACATGACTCCCGGGTGGAAGTAGCTGTGGAAACAGTCGGACTCATGGCCCTGCACCTCCCGGTGTTGCACTGTCCGGTTCCCCAGCTCCTCTTGCAGACGCTGCACAAAGGTGCCTGCAGTGCCCTGAGCCTCCGCACCTGCCTCCTTCCCAATCCAGTAGTGCAGGTCGCTGGCTACTTCCTGTGTGGCCTTCGGGGTCTGGGGGCCCTAGGGTCCATGTGTTTGTGTATGTGGGGTTGGGGGGGGGGCAGAGGAGCAGAAGCAGGGAGGGGTCCAGGCATCAAGGCCTGGGTGGAAAACAAGGTAAAGGATGTACTGAGAGCCGTGGAGGAGATGGTGGGCAGATCATGAAGGGGCAGCAGAGGCTAAGAGGGCTCAGGGCAGCAGCCCCCCTTGAGGGAGGTGATTCTGGGGCTCTCAACTTGCCTCTTTCCAGGGCAGAGATGGTGTCTGCACCCTGGACCGTCCAGTGCTAGGTCATGTCACCCTCTGCCCCAAACACAATCCCCCAGTGACTCACATGGAGGATGATATAGCAGTGTTTCTCAAAGAAGTTCCCGTAAGCCTTCTCAGGTACCGACACCATCTTCAGGTTCTAGGAGAAAAGGGTGCCACGTGACAACTCAGAGACCCCCTCCACCCACAACCACGGCTCCTGGTGTGTGTTGGGGGGGAGCTTTGGGTTGGGGGCGGGAGGAGCCTGGTTTCTGAATCCCCTGCTCCTTTCATGTCACCATCTGTGCCGTGGGTCAAACCCCTTACCTCGATGATCCATATGTGGAGGTCTCTGTGGCTGTCGATGGCTGGGAGGCCCTTGTTGTTGTCCATCCTAGGCCAGGCAGGAATGAGA
This sequence comes from Tamias sibiricus, assembly GCA_025594165.1. NCBI lineage: Eukaryota > Metazoa > Chordata > Mammalia > Rodentia > Sciuridae > Tamias > Tamias sibiricus. The sequence goes on from CM046673.1 coordinate 27,258,843, forward strand.
GAGGACACAAGGAACAAGAGCCAGAATTCTCAGGTGGTAGGTCCACCTCCTAGCCACCTGCTCTCTGGGTTCCAAACAAGAATTCTTCCCACCTACAGCTCCCCAAAGCACCTTCATCATGAAATGTGATTTCATTAGGAGGGCTCTGTAAACACACAGATGTCAGAAAACCAGGACAGGCACTGTAGACCAGTACATGGAGACTTTGCAAGCAGAGACCTGGGTGTGCTCTTAGAACAGGGCTGAGCTCTCTGGACAGGGGCAGGCATTGAAGCCTCTGCAAATAGGGAGTTAGAAACAGGCTATGCAGACGGATGCAAGATCTGTTATCAGGGGCAGTTGCTGCAGAGAGTGGTAGATTCTACAACCAGGCAAAAGCTCTGCCAATAGGAACAGGTTCAACAGGGGGGAACAGACTGCCAACAGGGACAGGCTCTTGAAATAGAACTCAAGCCTGTAGACAAAGACAGGCTCCGCACACAATCGAGCTACAAATAGACACAGGTTTTCCAGGCAGAGTTAGGATCAGGCTATGCCAACAGTAGGGACCTACAGTGTGACAGGCTCTGTGGATAGAAAAAGGCTCTGCAAACAGGCTAAGGCTTTGCAAGCAGGGACCGTTTCCTCAGACTGAAGAAAGGGTTGCAAAGGCTCCGGTTCTCCTAGTGGAAATGACTCTGTGTGTGTGTGTGTGTGTGTGTGTGTGTGTGTGTGTGTGTGTACGCGCATGCAAGGACCGCCTGTGCAGCAGACACAGACACAGCCCAGGACAATTCAGACAGGCTGTGCGAACCAGCAATGACTGAATGCTGACAAAGGCTTTACAAATAGCTATGGGTGCTGCAGGCATGTGGGAGATTTGCAGACTGGGAAAGGCTCTGCAAATGTAGTTGGGGACAAGCCTTAAGACAGGGACTTTTTGTATAAGGGGCAGACTTTGCAGACAAGTACATAGATGGGCAAGGCTCTGCAAATAGGTGTCCCATTTTTCGGCCACAGGAAGGTCACCCAGATGGAGGCAGGCTCTCTGTAGGCCCGGGCAGGCTCCGTTTGCAGGGTAGCCTCTGCAAACAGACTCAATTCCTACTTGCAGGGAGATGGGAATAGGCCAGGAAAGCAATCATGAGTGCTACAAAGAGATCAGGCTCTGAGAAAAAAAAAAGACCCAGGCCTTGTAAACAGAAAATCCAAAGATGAGATTTTCAGATAAGAGATTTTACAAGCCAACTCAGGGTCTTCAGACAGACAGGTTCTGTAAACAGTGGTGGCTCCTCCAGCGAAGGACCAGAGCTGCTGAAGGAGGGGCAGGAGTCAACTTTGTGTGCAAGCACATCTACTCCACATGTAAACAAGACTGAAGCAGGGCTGGGTTCTGTGGAGGGCCCTGAGCCCTAAGCCCTGCAAACGGGATGGGCTTTAGAGAAGATCAGTTTGGAGATAGGTCAATGTTCTGTAAATAGGGAAAGGGTCTCTAACAGGTGCACATGGAACTAGGAATAGAGTTTTGCAGATAAAGCCTCTGAAAATAGGGTTGTGCTTTGCCGAAAGACACCAATGCTCCCAGACAGAGCCCTCCCAGCCCCCAACAGCGTAAACTTCATCAGAACAAATCCTACAAGAAGTCAGTTGCTACCCAGGGAAATTCAGATAGGCTGTGCAAACAGGCAAACGTCCTGACAAATGCCAAAGATGCTACCCATAGGCTACAGAAAGAATCCAGTCCTGAAAAGAAAGAGGCTCTGTCATCAGGGACACAGTCTGGAGGTAGAGACACTTATTGTGGAGGGAACTGTTTCTGCTGAGGGGGACAGGTGCTGTAAATAGACAAAGCTTTGTAAATATGGGCAGTGTCTTTATGTAGAAAAATGTGTCCCAGACAAAGGCACCAGACAAGTTCAGCAGACAGGGATGAGCTGAGCGTGCACGGCAGCTTCTGCCCGGAAAGAAAATCTTTTTTTTTTTTTTTTTTTTTTTTTTTTCAAATCTCATGCCCAGGGAAACAGGGACCCACTGTTGAAAGAGTCCTAGAATCTGAAAACAGGCTTGGGGCAAAACCAGGCTCTGCAGACAAAACAAAGTTCTGTAAATCCAAGACAGAGTGCACACAGAACTGTCTCTGAAGACTGTGACAGAGTGCAGCAAGTGACAGGTTCAGCTGGCTTGATCATTGGGCAAATGAGGCATTTGCACTCTTGACAGATTCTTGAAACTGGGCTGACCACTAACACAGAGGCTCTGCAAACTGCCCTGGGTCACTTAGGTTTGGACTCTGTGGTTCTGAGTGTGCAGAGGAGGGAGAAAACATGAGGTGCTGGAGGAAGGCAGGCTTTCTGTTCTGTTGATTTTCTTACATCTCAGCAGATGGCCATCGACCCCCTGGGGCGCCCCTGCACAACTCCTTCAGAAATGTGTGTGTGAGGTTTGGTCATTCTTTCCTGCATGGAAGTCGTTGTGCATTTAACATAAATCCTGCCAGCTGCAGCTTTCTCTCCTTGCTGCTGCCTTGCTGAGTAGACGCCCAAGTCACTTCTTTCTGAGTTTCTCCCCTGGGCCCCTGGCATGGTGGTAACTCTGCTACTCTGGTCCTGGCACTCCTCCCTGGCCGAGTGAGGGGGAGCACACAGAGTTGCAGAATCAGAGCTGCAGGAGGCGGAGTGGCTCTTACTCTACTGTGTTGCCCAGGGCCTCTGAGGGCTGCTCAGGCCTTGGTGTGCTCACAGTGCACAGTGCAAGGGGACCACGGGAAGGGGTGGGGGACGGGGATTGCCCAGAGCCAAGTCAGTCAGCAGTCAGCCAGGGCGTTAGAGCTGTGTTCATCACGCATGCAGCCCCTCCTAGCACCCCTCCTGCTGGTGGCTTTGGTCTCCCACACAGGAGCAGAAGATTCCTGAAGGCAGGGGCTTGTCCTCTTATGTATCACAGAGTCCCAGCTGCCTGGCGGCCAGCAGGTGCTCAGAGGACAGGTGGAAAGTGAAAGAAGTGTGTTGCTAGTGGTGACAGAGTGAACATGGATGCAGAAGAGAGTCACCTGTACATCTAACTGTCCCTAGATGTCCCTAACCTGTACATCTAGAAATGTTGTAGGTGATGGCCTGTTGGTGTGACAGTGACATGCGGGACAGGCAGACACAGTGGCCACGAAAGGTGATCTTGAGCAAATGAAAATGTGACACTGTTGTACATAGTTACATGCAGTGGTGACGCTGCAGCAGGACCCTGAGGGACAGGCAGAAATGGTGATCGGTGACAGTGACCAGGGACCTAAGCAGGCAGTTGGCAGGAGGACAGCCAGACAAGACCTGTGGGATGTAGTTCACCTAACTGTGGCAGCCTCAGAGGGACAGGAAGACCACATGTGAGACAGGAAAGATAGACAGGCCGCCAGAGAATTAGAACTAGGCTGGTTTCACTGGGGCAGGGGGCAGCATAATGATAGATAGCTTACCCTCCCCCGCCCTCAGAGTTCTCCACATCCTGAGAGAAGCAACCTTGTTTCATTCTCGGCAGGATGTTTCTTCCCCGGACAGGATGTTTTTTCCCCCAGGCAGGATGTTTCTTCCCCAGGCAGGATGTTTCTTTTCCCCAGGCAAGAGCCAATAGGCTTAAAGGACACCCTGTTCTAGCCAATGGTGTTTGGGGTTGCTCTAGTGCACCCCCCACCAGAAATCCCTATATAAGGCCCTGTCTGAGAGACTCAGACAGACAGACAGAGAGAGAGACACACGGACACAACATCGGATCGTCGCTGCTGAGAGGAGGAAGACAGATACATCGGCTGGTCGCTGCAGAGAGGAGGAAGCCACTGCAACAGCTCCAGACCCATCGCCTCCAGCTCGACGGCAGCTGCCCCAGCCAACAGCTCCAGACCCATCGCCTCCAGCCGACGGCAGCTGCCCCAGCCAACAGCTCCAGACCCATCGCCTCCAGCCGACGGCAGCTGCTCCAGCCAACAGCTCCAGACTGACCACCTTCAGCCCGACGGCCGCTCCTAGCTGACAGCTCCAGCCTCCAGCCAGACAGCAGCTGCTTTAGCCGACAGCTCCAGAGATCCCAGCTGGTGCAACCAAGCACCCACCTTCTGTCCAGAGCTTGCACACTCCCCTCTCCCTGACTCCCTTCTCCCACCAGAGCTTGCACACTCCCTTCTCCCTGACTCCCCTCTCCCACCTCTTCGACCTTCGACCAGAGCACCTCTTCTCCGGTTTTCGCTACCAGCCACGAAGGCTGTTGAATAAATCTTTTGGCTGCACGGCTGTCCCCGGTGTGATGCTTTGCCCTTCACAGGCCGCCAGAGAATTAGAACTAGGCTGGTTTCACTGGGGCAGGGGGCAGCATTACCCCCAGGGTTACTGAGAGGATGCCCCAATGTCAAGTTCAGCCTGGGGAGCCAGATTCTCAGGCTGCCAGGGCTGAGGCCCCAACCCAGGTCACCCGTGTTCACCATCTTCCAACTGGGATCTGGGGGAGATGGGAGGAAGGGATGCTCAAAGAATTGGGGGTTCCCGCTCTCCCCTAACACCCTTTTCTTTCATCCAGGCTGTCCCTTTCTCCTCAGGGGACCCTTCCCTCCCCAGGGCAAGGGCTCCAGTCCCACGAGACCCCCACTTGTGTGTTTCACCTTTCCCCTGTCCAGCTCCTTTCTCCCACTGCTGTGGGGGGCTGGGAAACGTGCCCCCCCATGTCCTCTCCTCGTTCCAGAAAGCTCCCTTCTCTTCCTGGGGACGCCCCCTCTACTCAGGGCCCTCTCTCTCTTCTGGATGCCCCATTCTTATCTGGAGTGCCTTTCTCCCCTTTCCTTCTTTCCCAAGGTGCCCTCTTCCCCCAGCCCCTCCCCACTGGCCTCCTCTTCTCTGCCCTGGTCACCCACCCCCACTCCCTTCCTCCTCCAGACACTCCCTTCTCCCCCACGGTGCCCCCTCCTTTCCCGGAGTCCTCCTTTCTCTCTCCAGGGGCCCCGCCCTCCTCTGGTGTCCTTTTCTGTCCCCCAGGTGTGTCCTTCCTTCCAGACTCTGGGGTGTCTGTTCAAGTTCCAGGAAGAGGGAGGGGCACTGTCTGCTGAAGGAGGGGGACAGGGGCAGGGGAGGGGTCTTAGGCAAAACGATTATGGGTGTCAGAGACCCCAGTCACCCACAAAATCTGCCACTTTCCTCCCACTGGGCTGCCCGGCCACAGTTGCTCTGCCCCCTCGGTGGTCTCACCTGCTGGGCTGGTGGCTGCTCCCTCAGTTCTGCTGGCCTCTGCTCAGGGACTCCATGCCCTCCACCTGGGCTAGGAGCAACCCCTCTTCACCCAGTCGGCGCCCTTCTGCCCAGGCCTACCTGCTGGAAATGCTCCCACCTTCTCCCTGCCTGTGGGCAGTGCTGGCCTGGCAAGGGGCCAGGCTCTGCCCACTGCCCCACCTCCCCCACTGTAACTCAATCCCAGCTCCCGCCCTGCAGGACACACCCGACCACTTAGTCCTCAGAGGGGCTGGGCATTCAAACTTAATCAGTTAGTCAGTCCACAAATATTGATCGAGTTGTCTGGGAGCCAGCCCCCTCCCCACGGCCTGGCAGACTCATCTCCAGGGTACCACTGGCCAGAGAAAGCAGGGGATGGAGACCAGGCTAGGCTGAGAGGTGGAATATACTGTGATTTCCTTCTCTGGAGCCCAGATGGGCTCTCCTGGGCCAGGCCACTGAAGCAAACTTCAGGAGGAAATAGAACTAAGGCTGGGAGTGGTGGGTTAGGCTCTGCGAGATCCAGGTCACTGCAGGAGATGGGGAAGGGGCCACAGCTCCCTCTAGGCATCTCTCTGTTCTCTCCACCCCATCTCTGAATTTGGGCTGGCTGCCCAGCAGAGCCCTCCCCAGGGAACCTGATACCCATCGTGGGAGAGGCCATTCCAGCCCTTGCAGGGAAGTCACCTCTCTCATACCTCAGGCTACACCTCCCCTGCTTTCCCACTGACTGTGGGATGCAAGGGGTGCTGGAAATAGTGCTTTCCAGAAAGTCCAGAGGCACAAACCACCCTTACCTTAGGCCATAGGCCTCAGTCCCAGCCAAGGCCCAGCCAGTGTAGGCAGCCTCTTCAAGGACATGCACTAAAGCCTGCGCACTGGCCCCAAGACCGGTTTCCTGTGCCCAGTCTTCATCTCACTAAGGTCCCTGTCACAGTGGTGAGGGGATCCAGGAACTCTGGGCCAGTCTGTGCCTAGTAGGACCACATCCAGTGCATGCCTGTTTTTAACAAATGCAGCTGTGGGTACCCATGTGTGAAGGATGCCTATGCCACAGGGTGGTCCCTGTTTCATACCCACTTGTGACAATGTGCCTGTCTGTCCCTGTATGTGACAGTGAGTATTTTGGCCCTGATTGCCTGTCCCTGTCCCAGCAAAACTACATGTCCTCACTCTTCCCCACTTCCTCACCTCCTGATTCCTCCTTGCTTGGTCTCTGTTCCCACAGTCCCTGGAAGTGGCTCTTTCCTAGATCACCAGGGGTGGCTGGTCCTGTCACCATTGCCCCCTCCCTCTCATTCCATCTCTCTCCTTTGGGCTTCTGAATGTCAGGGGTACAGAGCTCAAGTCGTAGCTCCTGTCTCTTTCTAGTCTGTCCTGAGGCAGTAAATACCATGGCAGTGCTGGTGTCTCTCCCCCTCCTACTCCTCTCCCCCACCCTACGCCCAGCCTCCGTACAGTCACGTCTCTCCCGCACACCCAGCCCAGCACATTTACCCCAGGCCTCTCAGATCTAACTTCATTGAGCCCAAGGAGCGTGTTCAATGAATATCCAGAGGGTTGTTCAGCCCCAAACTTGGAGCTGTCCCAGGGTTCTTTTCCTTTACACCCATAGGGCAGCCCCTGGACAGTCGGTGGCTGGTTCTGCACAGATCCTGGCCAGCCCTCTCCTGACTCCGACCCTGTTCCAAGAGCCAGTGTCCATCAATAGGTAGCATGAGCTGCCCTCTGCCTCTGGCCTACCTGGCATGATGTTCACTGTCTTCATCCCCAGGGGGCTGGTTTTCCCAAACTTATAAGAATTATGGTAACATAAGTCATTCCTTGGTATCCACAGGGAGATTGCTTCTGGGTCCAATGGACTACCATAATCTGTGGAGCCTCAAGACCCTTAGGTAAAATGGAGTCGTATTTGCATATAACCTGCACAATCTTCCCATGTACTTCACGTGTCTCTAGACTACTTATACCTAATGTAATGTAAACACCACGTAAACACTTGTTATCCTATATGGTTTGCAGAATAACGACAAGAAAAAAGTCTGTACAAGTTCAGTGCAAATTTTTTTCTCTCAATTATTTTCTATCCAAGGTTGCTTGAATCCATGCATTATGGAATCCATGGACATGGAGAGCCAACTGTATACTTACTATGTATGTTGACATGTTCCTGTGGCTTGTGTGGCTCAGTGTGCGTGGCCCAGTGAGCGCGCGTGCGTGTGTGTGTGTGTGCGCGCGCACACGCGTGCACTTTGTGGGACTCGAGGCTGCAGCAGGGCCTGCAGTTGAGTCAGAGCTGTGATGTGGAATCTTCTTTGCAGTGGGGCTCCTGTCCCTGCCCTGGCACCCCCTGGCCGAGTGACTTTGGAGACATTTCTCAGACTCTTTGAGCTATTTCCTCCTCTGAGAGGCCACGGGGATGACACCACTGCAAACCCCATTCTGGGCGGGGCCCTCCACCTTGCAGAGTCCCAGCAGCTTAAGGGAAGGTGGCACTAGGATCTCTCCAAGGCCCTTCCCCTCAGAATTATCTGGACCCTGGGACCCAGAGGACACTGCCTAGGCAGAGCCACCCTATCCCAGAATCACCTCAGCAGACACCTGTGATCCCAGCCCAAGAGAGATGGCAGGAGGGCAGAGGGTCTGGCATTTTGTGTCTGCCTTGAGTAATCCCTGCCCCACCACACCTATGGCACAGAGGGGGAAGCTGAGACTCCCCCTGTAGGCTCACAGGCAGAACTAGGGGGACAGCGCCGCAGCCTCTCCCTCTCCCCTTTCCCAGAGGAAGAAGAGGGTCACACCACCCCTGCCCCTGCTTGCTCTCCATCCCATGGGCATCCCCGGCTATCCGTCTCCTGCAGGAAAATGAACTGGCGCTGAGACACCCAGTCTCACTGACCTATTCCTGCCTGTGGTGCCCAGGGACCCACCACCAACCTCACCTGGCAGGTTCCCAGAGCTACTTTGTTCCTGCAGGTCCAACCCACTCTGTCAATATTGACCCAGGTGGGGGAGTAGTCCTGGGAAACCCTCCCTCAGGTACCCTGGGTCCCACTCCCTGGTGGTGTCCTGGCCTCATCCCAGCCCTCCCAAGGCACTTCCTCCCCAGGAGCCCCTCCTGAGGGGCAGGGAGGGGGGAGCAGGAACTGCTGACTGGGGTTCTGGAGCCTGCAGGCGTCCTGGGTCCTAGCTCTGTGTGGAGCAGCCGGGGGGGGGGGGGGGGGGGGAGAACACGGGGGAGGGGGGGACACAACCCCTAACGGGGGGGACACGGGGGGGGGGGCTGCAGATTGTGGGAGGAGCAGTGACTCAGTCCCCAGGGCGGGACTGCCAGGGAGTGACACTGTGGGACTCCCAGGGTGTTCAGAAGAGACCAAAGCCTGGCCCTTGGCCCCTGCAAGGGGGTGTCACTCACTTGCCCATGTGACAAGGGGGGTGTGGTATTGCCTGGCAGCACACCCAGTAGGACAGGCTTGGGTCAGAACAGTCACCCACTCTGGTACAGGAGGGTCCACAGCTGGGTTCTGTTCCTGGGCAGTGTGACCGGGGCTCAGAAGTGCAGTGGGGAGATCTACCCTGCTGTCCACCTCATGTGACAGCAGGGTGCTGTCAGAGCCAGGGCTCTCATCAGGCCCCTTCCTCATTCTCACTTTGTTAGAAGATCCCAGTGCCCAGGAGGCTTTCTCTACTTTCCTGGATTTCCCTAATTCTTAGCAATGAACATGTATGACCTTTCAGGGAAAGCAGCCCAGGTTGCTCCCCATGCCCACAGATCCTTTGCCATAGCTGGGCATCAGGCCTGGAAGTTTTAGGGAACTTGCTTTTCCTCCGTATCATCACTGCAACCCTGGGTGCACGATCTGAGGTGCTTAAATAAGCACAATGCAAGTGCTCATTCTCAGAAATTTGAATATAAGTGGTTGAATATAAGTGGTTGGGATCTGAGTCTTTAAGAGCCCCAGTGATTGTGTGAAGTGTGTTGTGTGTGTGTGATGTGTGTGTGTGGCACCCGTGAAGGTGGGTGCACCGAGTTAGGAGAACGGACAGCGCGCATGTGAACATGAGATGCCAGAGATGGAGTCCACCGTCTCCGTGATTCTAACATGCAGCCAGAGCTAGTGCTTTAAAGGAGGTTTGGGTGGAAAGCTCTGGGGCCCATTTGTCCTCCATCTGACAGCTTGGGGTTCAGTCTGTTCTGAGATCAGGCTGGCTGGCTATACCAGTGGGTGGCTCTGCGCCTCCAGCGGCCTGTTGATCCGCAGCATGTATGGCACAGGATTTACCACACAAGTGTCCCTGATTAACCTGGGAGCTCTGCCACTAGCCCCAATGCATTACTTATCCATAGGCTCAACAGACTGTTCCTCAGCTAACCTGCCATCGCGGCTCTGGCCTTTTCCCAGTGGCTCCTCTCCATCCTCTCTGGCTTCCTCTCATTCCTTGGTCCTATATTACAGACAGATGATCTGTGTTTAGTCTGCAATACTTCAGGAGGGGAAATGTCAGCATGCCCAAGTGCCAAATAAGTGCCCTCTTGATGACCTGTGTTTCTTTCCCACCTACTCATGGATGCTTACTAGGACACTCAGCCTGGGGCTGCCACCATTCTCAGTCATTTTTCTGCTTTCATGCTAAGTTATGAAGCCAGCCTGGGGATGGAGTTAATGGCAAAGAAGGCAAGAGGAAGGAAAGAGAAAGCTAGGGAGCAGAGTGAAGGAAAGACATGGGACAAGGGACCTAACCAAGGAGTTGTAAAGAAGTGACCTCTCTGGCTGCCCCACGTGAAGACATAAGTAGAACACAGCACAGACTAGCTGTGGGGTATTTGTAGTAGAGTCTCTAGGAAAATACTGGACTGTCTCCCGGACCTAGGCACATACTAATATGATCTAGATCTGAATGTCCTCAAAGGCTCATGTGTTGAGGGCTTGGTCCCCAATGCAGCAATGTGCAGAAGTGAGGGCTTGGGGAAGTGTTGGATCAGGGGGGCTCTGACTCCCTGCATGGATTAACCCAGTGAGGGACTCATAATGGGATGGACTATTTGGAGGTAGTGGAAACTTCAGAGGGTGGAAGGGAGGGAGTGGAACCTTGGGAGCGTGCTCTTGGGGACTGTATCTTGTCCCTAGCTCCTTCCTCTCTGCTTCCTGGCATGAGGTAAGCAGTCTTTCTTCCACCAAGCCCTCCTCCATGATGCTCTGCCTCCATTCAACCCAAAGCAATGAAGCCAGTGACCATGGACTGAAACCACTGAAACCGTGAGCCAAAATAAACCTGTTCTCCTTTTTCTCAGGTACTTCATCCCAGTGACAGAAAGCTGACCAAGACACATACTGTGTCTGGGTTGTCGGGGATGAGGAGAGCCCCCTCAGTATCTGCACAGGATTGGTTTTAGGACTCCCCTTGGATACTAAAATCATGGATGCTCAAAACCCTTAAACAAAGTAGAATTTTTGCAAGTGGCCTATGCACATTCTTGTGTGTACTTTAAATCATCCCTTGATTACTTATAACACCTAATATATATGCTATGTAAATAGTTGTTATTTAGGAAATCATGACCGGAAAACACCCGTACAGGTTCCACACTGATGCAGTTTTTTTTTTTTTTAAATATTATGTCATGTTTTAAAAAATATTTGTTTTAGTTGTACATAATGCCTTTATTTTTACGTGGTGCTGAGGATCGAACCTGGGTCGCGCACGTGCTAGGCGAGCGCTCTACCGCTGAGCCACAACCCCAGCCCCACTGATGCAGTTTTCTGAATACTTCTGATCTCTGGTTGGCTGAATGTGGATACAAAACCCCGTGGCTGTGACAGCTGACCGGGTTGTGTCTGGCAAAACCTAGTATCCTGTGACAGAGCAGAGACTGCAGAGCTTTGTCTCAGTGGCTGCGGTGTTTCTGCACAAAATGAGATGGTGGACACTGGTGTTGTTTTCTGAATTAAATATCATGAAGAAACAGGGTCCTGAGAGTGATGAGGCCATGCCAGGAGTCCTGAGCAGAGGGGCCCCTGCTGCTTCTCTCACCTGCACACAGAGAAGGGCTGGGCTGAGGGCAATATCTGCAGGCTATCTCACTGTGAGCAAATTGTCTGCTACATCCCTGTTTTTCTGACTGCTGGCCGTACTTCTTCTAGTAAGCATAGTATCTCAGCTAGTGTCCTCGAGGAGTATGCTTGTGTATATACACAATACCTGTGGCTCTTCAGGCACAGGGTGGGGAACTGCAATTCTCTCATGCCGCATCTGGAAGCCTCTCGGTAGGGCTGGAGTCCTTGTGGGAGGATGGTGAGCCAGACTGCTTCCATCTGGGGAGAGGAAGCCAGGGGGCCAAACAGCTGTCACTTTTTGGATGACAGGCAATTTGGTTTTCTAGCTTCCCCTGGGGTCAAGGCCTGTGGTTCCCTGGGGTCTTGCAGCCTGGCTCCCATCCACCCTGCTCTCCAGAAGTGGTGACATTGGGAGACTCAAGGTGCTGGCATGAGGCTGTGCAGGGGTTAGCATGGAGGGAGAAGAGGCGCTGCCACTGGAGAAGCAGTCCATCCACAAAAGAGTATAGATTCACGTGTTTATTTTTGGCAGGAAGGAAATCATTGCAAACCTCTTGATTGACAACACTCACCCCTGGAAAGGTGCACAGTCCACATATGGTTATTTCCCAAGTAATGGTGGATTGTTCATCACATTCAAATGTCCATCAGAAACCCATGACTACCCAAACACCAACATCTCTGCTGCTGGGAGTGGGGGAGGGTGTCAGTTTGCAGAGAAGCTCCTGGGAGAATGGACCTGGAACAGACACCATCAGATTTACAGTAAAATAGGAACAGAGGCAGCCAGTCGATTTTGTACAGGTAACTGCAAATGCATCAAGCCATCCATTCTTCTCTGGCATGCCAACTGTCCAGCACAGCACCTTTAAAAGCAGAGGCACAAACGTCACGAGTGTTTGACCATAGGGCTGTGTTTCTGGATTTTATTAGAAAGCCATCTTTAAAATACAGGGTTGTAAATTGTTGCCAACGTATAGACTTACAGACTTCTCCTTTATACCCAAAGTTCAAATGCTGCAACCGTGACAAGTCAGTGTCATTAGGGTACCATGTCCCCAAAGTCATCTCATCAAAATTGCACCATGTCAAAGGAGCTTCCCCACCAACCATTAACCATGACAGGTGGTGTTTATTATTAGTATACAAATGCATTTTTTAAAAACAGCTAGTGCATGAAACCACAGACCAACACAGAGGATTCCAGAGCAAATGGAAGACAGAGCGTTAACATTATCAGGAGTGCCTGGGCACCCCCAGCTCTAGGCCTGGCCAGAGATGTTGTAACATCATAGTGGGCGGGAGTCCACAAACCCAAGGAATCCTGTCCCAGATTTTAATGTAAAAAAATACTTGCCCAGGAGGCTACATTGTAATCTGGTACTGAGAGGACCATGGAAACTGGAGGTCAGACTTCATTTTAGCTAAAAAAAAAAAAGTCTGAACATTTTGGTAACGTGGGAAATATATGGCACAGAGAAGTAGATAATAGGTTTCATTAGGTTTTAAAGCCCACAATTTAATAAAAGGTAATAATTAAAAACAATACCCGTATTTACCTTTAAAAACCATAAACCCCATTTGCCTAATTTCTTGGCCTTGTTAGAATTCTATTGCTTCATTTACATGTAGATGATTAAAAATATATATATATATATAGATATAGATAATTTGATTATGTACACAGAGCAGAATCAATGATTAAAATAAAAAACGGAATTTTGGAGTGTGGTCAAATAAGGTGCACGGATTCCAGAACCCTCAGAGGCTTTGGGGGTCCTCCCATGACATTCTGTGTCTGTGGTGGCAGGAACTGGGCTCCCTTCCCAACAGCTCTGCACTGGATCAGTGCAATGGCATGAACTGCGCTCCCAGGTGCAGGAGGTGGGAGGTAAAGGGTTTGGCTCAAGCCTGACGTGTGTTTAACTCCACCTGCCAGAAGGGGTGCACTCCCCTGAAATATTCTGGAATTTCAATCCTCTCTGCCCCTCTTCTAAGTAAGGCCCTGTGATGCCAACATGGAAGGGGGCATGGTGGAGGTCTAAGGCTCCTTAGGGCCTAGTTCTGGGTGGATATCAACACCTGACAGACACTTGACCGGAACATTCAAGACATTTAAGGCAGCGGGGTCATTTAATGACTGGTTTTCCAAATGAAGGTTTATGACATGGACAGATCTGCCATGTAACTGTCATTATCTGTGGCAATGCCTAACAAGGGTCTGTTTCTATTTTAATTGGCATATGGATTACTGGGTTCGGAACACTCATAATGTCAGGGGACCTGGTTACCCCTGAATATTTCTCTCCTGAATGCACAGCACTCCACAGACCAAAGTGCTGCAAGGAGGACACGACTGGCAGCTGGCTTTGTTATTTTCTGAATGGAAAGCACAAGAAGTTTTACTCTGACCCCTAGTTTTGAGCCTTGCTAGTGCCAGTCGCTCCCACCAGCCCTCTGGCTGAAGACAACCCACAGAGGACTAAGGCAATGGTGCCAAAACGAAAGGGTTCTTTTTAATTATTTTGAAAAGCAATACTTTACAGACTGTCTTGTTGTCAAACAAGGAACATGGCACTGCTTAAACACCAAACTGGGAGAGGCTGAGGAGAGAGCCTGGCTCAAAGGAGGAGCCCTTCTTCTCCCTGGTTTGGAGCGGGTCTCCCATCTAGACAGGCTTCCCCACCCTTGGCTCAAAATAGCTGTGCTTCCAAGGAGACCAAGAGATGGACTCGGGCCATCAGCCTGGTGGCTGGTTGAGGCCTCTGGTTCTCCAGTGAGAACAGTCAGCTTATCAGAAGACCTGATGTTGACTGTAATTCAAAGTTAAATGTTACAGCTGTGTGGTGCTCTGGCCCTTCTGCCTCTGTACACTTCTGCATTCCTGGCAGCCAGTGCCAGGGAAGGGACACAGTTGGTGCAGTCTGCCATGTGGTGGGACACCTGTTTTTGACCCTGTCCGAGTTTGCAGCTTAGCAGTGAGCATGTTCTGAGCATAGGCACAGTGGCAAAGAACAGTGTAACAGCCGCTGGTCAATTCCATTTGGTGGCAGCACGGTAGCAGCAAAGAAAATTCCCAAACAGCTCCATGTGTATCCAGCTTTTGGAAAGGAAAGGAATTAAAATTCAATAAACAGGCTTTTTTTTTTTTTTTTTTCGTATCCAAGGGTTTCAGGGTTTCTTTTAACTGTTCTACCCAAACCAATAACAACAGAACAGCAAAAAACACACAGAAGATATGGCAGTAGTGTGAAAGCAGAAGTGACGTGACGTCACTTTTTAAGGGGAAAATGTGACCTCAAGACATAATCTGTCATCATCAGAAATCATAATATAAAAGAATATTGTTTCCTAAAATGTTGAGCCACACAATTGCAGATACATTCCAAACTGGGTCAGAAATGAGTGGAGACAATGACATAGTCACAAAAAACTCCTGTCAATGGGAGCCTGACCCTGCAGCATGCCATGGGTCATCAGAGCAAAGTCACACCTATTGGGAAACAGGCTCCAATGACTCTCTCCCCTCCCTCATCCCCCACCCCATCATACACACACTACCAGGTTCTAGAAAATTGTCATGTTCATCTTCTTAGAGTATCTAAGACAATAAAAGGCTAAAAGATGTCTGGAAATATGTTTATGTAGAAAAAATTAACTCTCAGCTTAAAATAACATTCAAAAAGGCACTTCATCCTGTAGGAAAGAGATTCTGAGTTGGGTCAGCTGCTCTGAGCTGGGACAGAAGGGGACAGGTTGTCTGTTTGGGGGGGAGGACAGTTGAAAGGAAGTCTGATAGATATCAAGCTTTTTTTTCCCCTATTTTTTTTCTTTTTGGTATGTTTTAAGAAAAGCAAATCCAGTAAAATGCATGTCACTATGAAATTTGTTAAAAGAGTTCTTTTTAAAATAGTTGTTTCTGTTCTTAAAAAACAAAACAGGTAGGCATGGCCACATTCACCCTGTGGCCTGGAGCATGGAGTCTCCTCACTTTCAGCTCCAGGGAGCTGAGGCCAGGCAGGTCCCCTGAGGCCAGAGGTTCCAGAGTGCACAGGCGGGAGGTGGGCTGAGGCCAGGGCTACCTATTGCAGAGCCTCTGCAGCATGCTGTATACGTCATCCTCACGGCTCAGGCCCTCGAAGAAGGGGATGAGGTCCAGCAGCTCCGTGTCCGTCATGTCATCGAACCAGGACTGCACAGGCACCTGGAAGACAGTGTGTGGAGCAGGCAGCACAACTGTACCCAGGGGCTGGGGCTGCTCCCAACCTGACTGGGTCCGCAGACTTTTATCCTATTCTTTGGTAAAGAAGATTAGTGTCCAGAAATCATCACCATCAACTTCATGACCATCATTCTGCTTGTTCCCCTGTTCTAACCAAGGTCAGTCCAGAGCTACACGGCTTCAGGATCACTCAGGAGGCAAAGTGTACCCAGTCTGTGTGCATTTGCCTGTTTTATTCTCCTGCCACAGGAGAGGCAGCCAAAGCACTAGGCTTGCTACTTGCAGTGTCAAAAAGCTCTTTATATGGCACCAACTCATCAGCTTCTTGCACCTGAGAGCAAGCAGAGCCAGAGGTGGTGTGCCAACTCCTGACACCAGGAGGCGCCATCCAAGCACAGGAGGCTTCTACTTAGGGCTGTGCTGTGCTGCCTGGCAAAGAGAGGGGTGCATTTCCCCATGCTTCCCAATGTCCAGGTAAAAGAAGAAGCATAAGATTTCAGGGCTAAGGATGGGCAGAGACAGGATTTCTCCTTGCTTTTAGGCTGAGGAGTAGAGGGTGGTGGTGGTGGGTGGCAGCCAGGGGTGCAGAGAAAAAGATTTAAAAAGAAATATAAGAAAACCAAAAAGGTTTATGAGTAACATTTTGGCCTTTTCACAAATCAAAATTTCTAAACAGAAACATAAAAATTCATGTAATTTTGAAAAATAAACAAGAATTTTTGTGAATAAAAGAATTAATAGAAAAATGAACACTCCTAGGAGGAAGGGAGAGAATGGAGGAGGGCAGAAACAAGACTTCTCTAAATGGAAGATTCTCTAGATCTTTGTTGATAGCTTTGATGATGAAATCATGTAAATGTGTTACATAATTAAAAGAAAATAAAACCATTAGAAGAAAGGCAATTAACAAACAAATCTAAGTTATATAAAGCTAGTGACATGACCACACAGAGAGTTATTTCAAGTGTCTTTTTTTTTTTTTTTACCCCTCAATGCTGGGGATCAAATGCAGGGCCTTGTGCATGCCAGGCAAGTGCCCTACCACTGAGTAAACCCCAGTGATTTCAAACATGGTGTCAGACTGTACATCTCTCCCAAAACCTCTAGGCTGCATTCAATTTTTACTATCAGTAATTAATATCAGAACTGCTATTTTGACTTAAATATATAGTATAGAAAAAATGTAATTATGTTAATATCCTTAGGAATCAAGCACTTCAGCATGAGAGAGATTAAAATACAAAAACAAAGAAGTAAAATAAAAGTTCTGTTATCTTAATGTTGAATTGGAAAAACCAATATGAATTTATAATTTATTTTTCTTTCTAAAAAATAAGTTTTTGTTTGTTTGTTTTTTTTTAACCTCTGATTTGTAGTATGGCTAGGAGTAAAGAACGTGTCATCCCAATTGTGGCCTCTAAACACCATTTCCACTAACGGGGACCAAGCTTCACAGAAAACTGGCTGATTTCAGGGCTGAACCAAGAAATGGTCAAGTACAGCCTGGACCATCTCTTCTTCTTTTTATGCTGGGGATGGAACTCAGGGCCTTGCGAATGCTAAGTACAATGTACTTTGGAGCTACACACCCAGTCCCAGGCCTGGAACATCTGGTATCAGAACGTACGGAGGCTATCAAATATTACTGTTATTTGGAGGAGTCTCCACTGGTCAAAGGTGAAAAATGTGATCATCCAAAAGAATAATAAACAGATTGGATTGAAACAAACAAAAATCTATGAGCACATATAATACTAAAACTCACTGGCTGGCTACTTCTGGAGACTGTTAGATCTCATTACTCTAATACACACACATGTATGTGTGCACATACACACATAAACTTATTAGCCTGAAACTGCAAAATTAAAGGCAAAAAAACCAAGACTTTTATACTCCTTTCCCTATTCAAACATTCAAACTGTGTTTTAGGGAAAGCAAACAGACAACAGGGGCTAGTTCTATTTTATTTTATTTTTTAGAAGAAGTCTGGCCAAAAAAGGCAGAAGGAATGATAAGATTTAGATATCACCATTTTTCAATTTTGAATGAAATAGTGGATGTAGGCAACAACTGTTATGATTATGAGGTGAAAGATTAATGGGGGACTTTATAATAGATGAACCCAATGACCAATTTTAAATCTTTAGGGGCAATTTGGTATGATTCATAGAAAGTATGCAATACCATCTAGAATGTATTTGTAGGGGAAAAAAGAAAGAGAGAGAAAAGAAAATGAATGTGAATCTAACCAAGTAGTAGACAGAGGTCTATCTTCTTGTTTAACGGATGTAGGGCAGCTGGGAAAACATACTTAACACCACCAAACCACAGCAAATAGGCAGACTCAGAATGCAGGAAATTTCTATAAGAAAAATAACCAAACCTTCAACAAACCAATGGCATAGAAGAATGAGAGAGAAAAGAAGAGATGTTCAAATTACAAAAGAATTAACCAATGCAATGCATGGGTCTTTTTTGGATCCTGAGTCAAAACAATTCAGATGAAAGAAAACATTTTGTGATGATGGGGACAATAGGAATACAGTGTGGATAGTAGACAATGTAAGAAGCTGCTGTGTTGGATCACAAGTCTAAGGCCAGCCTGGGGGAACTTAGCAAGACCCTTTCTCAAAAAAAAAAAAAAAAAAAAAAAAAAAAAAAAAAAAGGGCTGGGGATACAGCTCTGTCCATCCCCAGTACCTCAAAAGTGAAAAGAAAAAAAAAAAGTAATCCTTATCTATTAGGGACATACTACCAAATGCACTATGTTAAATTTGATTTACTTGTTAAAATATTATATGTAAATACCATACATTTTGGGTAAGTATTCAAACAATAGTATCACACCGTGAATTGTTTGAATTTTGTTTGTTTGTTACTAAGTGGGGCTAGAGTTCTGGACACAAGGAAGGGACCTCTGCAAGCCAGGATGAGTCTGAGAGGCGTGTGTGTGGGAGTACGTATCCCCAGGGGGACTGCCTGAGCAGAGGTCTGCTGTTGCAGGCACTGCTGAGGGGCCAGTAGTGGCTGATATCTCTTCCTCTGGAAGAGCGCTGAGCGGGTGAAGGGAAGGCACTGTCCCCTGCGGAGGAGGCACTGGGAGCTGCCGCACTCCAGGGGGTTTGTGTAGGAACTGTTCCCATGGGGTGCTTCTCAGACCTCATTGTGAGGTATACGCTGACAGTCTTATCTGAAGGCCTTATTGAAGTGTTTTATTCATTCTTGTTTAAGATATACTTCTGCTATAGGGGTCATGTAGCCTGCTGAGTCTGCAGGGGTCACAAAATGCTGGGCAGCAGCCAGTTGTGTGAGGTTTAACAACACACAACCCTTCTCAACTACCCTCCCTGAAGTGCTAAGGAGAAACAGGCAGGTGGGATGCTTATCAGGGCAAGCCTTGCTCTAGCTGCTGCTTTTCACTTACTGCCCACTGAATCCCCCATCAACCCTACGAGATCAGCATTCCTAGAATTCCCACTTGACAGGTGATGCAACTGAGGCTCAGTGAGGTGAGATAACTGGGCTGATGTCCTGCAACTGCTAGGAGGCCAAGCTGGGATTTCACCAAGGAAAGTCTCCAAGACCTTCTCATGGAGGTGGTCCTGAGTGTGCTCGCCTGCCAAGACAGCTCAGATGCAGCCCTGCCATCCTGTTCTCTAGGGCTACTTACTGCATTCTCAGGATGGAAGATGTAGGAGGCAGGAGAATTGTCCACGATGATCACTTTGCTCAGCTCCCTACCCAGGCGACTCAGGTCCTTCACGTAGTTCCCACGATGGAAAACACAGGACTCTCTGAAGAGCCGGGCCCGGAACACACCCCAGCGGTCTAGGAGGTCAGCCACAGGGTCCGCATACTAGAAAGAAAGTGTCGCAGATGAAGGCTGGGTGCCCAGAAGAGCCAGAGACCCTGGCCTGCAGCAATACCCAGACTATTTCTTAAAAGGTGATTTAACAACTGGAAGTGTTTTAGGATCCTGGTTATTTTCCTTTCCATGTATTGAGACAGCACTGGACTCTGCCCTTTTTTATGTCGAATCCATCAGAATACCTTATCAGTTTTATCTCCAAAAATATCCTGACTCTACCTGCATCTCTCTAGTTTTACTGCTACCGCCATAGGCCAGCCTCTACTCTCTGGCCTGGGAGACTTTTTTTCCTGCTAGACATACCTTCCTAGCCCATTCACCTCAAAACTGTCAGAATGGTCAACGGAAAACATACTTCCCATTACATCAGCCCCCTGCTTAACATTCTCCACTGTCTATTGCTGCACCTGGAGTGAGGCCCACGTCCTCAAGGATGATGTGTGGACAGGCCTCACCATCAAGACCAAAGTGAGGGCACAGCCAGGCATTGCTGGGGACCTGTGACTCTGCCAGGAAAACTGGGAGCACCTGCAGCTGCTGGGAAGGCCAACAGTGAGGTGCATAGCAACTGAGTCCATGGGCAAGTCCTTTCCTCTCCAAGACACCCCGAGGGAGGCAGAGTCCAGGAATAGCTCTATCTTCTATTAACCAAGTGGGGTGAGATCCCAGAGCACTGTTCCAATGAGGGCAAACAAGGGTCATGTGGGTGGGCTACTAGGGGTTGGCTCTGTATGGAAAAAGATGGTTAATTGCCTTATAATCATTGCTGCTGGTGGTGCTGGCACTCATCTTTCAGGGAAGTGAATCTGGGGACTCCAGGCCTGAGAGGTGAATGTGAAGAATGTAGGCCTCATGAGGTCAGGGACTGTGTCTCTCTTGTTCTTTGCTGTATCCACAGTGCCTAGTACTGTTTGGCATATAAAAGTACTGAGTACATATGTGCTGGGGGAATGAAGGGTTGTGCAACAAGGATGCAGGTCCTAGAGGGCTCTGGCAGTCAGTGGGGCGGGGGGGTCCCTGAGGCTTTGGGTGATAGGCAAGGAGGCACAGTACACCAATGCTGCTGGCAGGGAGCTAAGCTGAGCCCAGAGCCAAGAGCTGAAGCGATGACCACCATAGTAAAACTTGGACATCAGGGAGGAAAGGGGCTGGAAGGCTGCCCTTGGGAACTGATTCCGCTCAGCCAGGCTGGAGTAGCAGTGACAGAAGGACTGGAGAAACAGATGGAGGGACAGGAAGAGAAGCCCAACAAGGATGTTTAAGCAAATACTGGGGACAATGCCAAGGAAATGTTTTCAATTTTTTCAAAGAAAAAACAACTCCTGGTCCAGTGCACCGGTGCAATCTTCCTGTTTTTATTTCTTTGATTATTACTTCAGGTTCCTCAGCATCCCAGAGCACTGTCAGAAGAGCCATCGAAGCTGCAGATGCAATTAGTCTTGGTACCACTCATCTGAAAGATTACCCACTGGGGAAGACTTTGCTTTCCCTGAGGCCTCGTTGTTCTTGGTATGCAAAACTAAGGCCCACATTTTGGATTCCCTCTCCAGAGGTGCAGGCTCTGTGCTGGGATGAGAATGGCAGAATGCTGTGCAGGTGGGGCTCTCTCTCACCTCACTCAGCACAGAGACGGACCCAGCCAGAAATGCCCAGGCTGGCAAAGCAGCGTACCCAGGACCCTGGAGACAGAGGCTCCAACATGCAAAGGAGGAGTATGGGCACCAGGGTACAGGGAACCATCCAGAGGGTGGCCATGCGGGAGCAGGCTGTTGTGTGTGTGCTTCCCTGGAGCAGGTCTGCGCACAGGCAGATGGCTAATGTAGGCCCCACAACACGCATCTTTGGGGGCACTCAGAGTCCCCAGGATATCCAAGGAGACACTGGTGGTGCCACCAAGTGGATGGCACTGGCCTCATGAGAATCAGGGTTTGGAAGATGGTCATGGCAAGGGCCCACCCTGGTTGGCCTAGACACAGCACAGTATCTTGTCGCACCTGTGAAGGAGGAAACTAAACCCTACCCTGGGGCTTGAGAACCTATTTGGTTCCTTAAGTAGTTGAAGAGGACAAAGAAACCTTTTGGTCAGACCAAGGTAGATGATGGGTAAGAGATTCAAACTAAATTGTACGATCAAAATATGTCTGAATGATTTTATCACCATTAACACTTATGATGCTAAATACTGACCATCAGGACAATGTGACAATGACCAGCGTAGTATATGGAACCCAGCCAAGTGCTTGCTGAGTACTCGCCCAGCATGTCAGGTGCCCTGCTAAGCCCTTTACATAGGCTGTTTACTTTAACCCACCCTATGAGGCAGAAGGAATTATCCCCACTTATAGAGGAAGAAACCAGGATGCCAAAAGTGAAGTGACTTACCTGAGATCACAAGCAACTTAGGGCAAAGCTGGAACTTTCACCAGCCCATGACTGTGGGTGACTGTCCACATGTCTCCCTCATTTGTCCCTCCCCCAAGCTGGTGTAAGCTAAACTCAAGGTGGGGGTTCTCTAGCATTTGGATGCCAGTTGGTGGACGGGAGGGCACCAATGTGCCTGTGGCAGGCAGCCATTTTTTCACAGCCACACTGGACATTTGTGATTTTCTCATCCGTGGACAACCAGCTTCAGGCGGCTGTGTACAGCAACTTCATGGAGCATTTGTTCTAAGTGCTCCCTGTTACCATGGTAACCAGAAGCCTTTCAGCCTGGCAGTGTGCACATGGCCTGTGTCTGTCCCATCTGGGTGGGAACCTGTCACCATAAAAACAGCTTTCCCCACCTTAACAAAGGCTTGTGACAGATCAGGGTTAGAGGTGGGGGAGGGGAGCGGAAAGCTGGAGCTGGGAGTCGGGTGAGGAATAGGACGCACCTTGGCCAGGCTGGCAGTAAAGAGCACACACTCAAAGAGCTGCCCCATCCTCTGGAGGAACTCATCCACGTGTGGCCGCTTCAGCACGTACACCTGCAACGGCAGGAAATAGCAAGCTGGTCAGTCGTGGCAGATGCTGGGATGCCTGGGCCCAAGCGCCCACTGTAGGAAGAACTGCCCCAAAGGTCCCTGCTTCATATCACCAGGTCCATGTGTGGCCTGCAGAGGCCCAGACTAGAGCATCAGATGAGACGCTCTCCAGGTGGGGCTCCAGGTCTAAGTTCATTGTAGACGACCCTCTTAAGGGGGAAAGGGAAGCTGACCATGGAAGGAGGGACTTGGGGATTTTCAGAGCCAGCAAATGGAATGCAGGTGCTGTCTGTGTGAAACCACTCATTCATTTCACCTGTGTTTCTTGGCGCCTATTGTGGGATGGGCCCTATGTGGATAAGAGCCATGTCTGGGTGCTGTCCTTTTGGAAATGACTGGCAGGTCTAGGATTGCTCCAGCTGCCACCTTACTCTGAACAGAACCCCTCACTAGAAGGTCTGGGGTTAAAGCACAGGCCCAGCAAAGCTGCAAGAAGGGTCTTCCTTGTCAGTATGGGAGCTGCCTATTTGAAACCACAGGGTTGCTCTACTGGGCATGGTATAGAAAGACATTTTGGGAGATGTGAAGCCAGCCACTTGGGACTCAGAAACAAGCCACCTTGAGGGGCCTCTGAGTAAAGAGTAGCCTTTTCTAGAATGGCTGGGCTCTGTGCACACTTTGTGGCCAGGCAGGCTGGGTGGGGCTACACAGCAGCCAGGCTTCAGCTCACACATGGGCTCCGGACTAGGGAGCCTGAAGAAATCAGGGGAAATTAGGAGACGGGAGAGATGGCCAAGCTGGTGAGAGGAAAAAGGAAATGGGAGGAGGGAAGGACCCATTAAAACCTGAATAAATTCCACTTGAAATTAGCCACTTCACTAAATAAATCAAGCTCTTCAAAATTCAATTCAACATATTTACTGAGCTGCAGCTCTGTGCTCAGCTTGATGTGGTTACAAAGATGAATCAAACACAGGCCTTGCCCTTGAAGGGCTCACAGTCTACAGCAGATGCATGCAGAAGTATAAAAGAAAACATGGCATAATGAAAGTCACAGCAGGGGGATAAATTAAAGAGAGTTCACTCCCCATTCAGGGGAGGGAATCACAGAAGGCAACATTTGGCCCAGACCCTGAAGGATGAATATGCGTTCGCCAGGTCTGTAAGAACGAAAAGAAGTGAGTTTCCAGGCAGAGGGAAGTATGAGCCTGAAACCTGAAATACTTGAGGTGTCAGACAATGCCCAGCCAAGGGGAGGCTGTGGGAGAAGACAGGGAGGTGGGGAGGAGGGGGCTGAAGATTGAGTTGAGAGGCAAGTCATGTAAGGCCTTAAATGGCAGATGGAGCAGGATGGATAAACTGCAGATGTAGCAGAGGTGCGGCAGGGGCTCTGTACTCCATGGAAGGGCACACTGCTGGCAGAGGAATTCTACCTGGAACTGAGTAACTTTCAATATGCCAGGTACAGGGACTCAGGAAGACTAGGACTTGGTGGGAAACTCATGACAAACAGAGTAGGGTGGGCATGGGTCTGTGGGAAACAGGGCACAGAGGAAAAGGGTGGCCTAGACACAGGGTGCCAATACAGCTTTGAGGAGTTGGTAGGCTGGGGTGGAGTTGAGAGCAGGGCTTGTGGCTGTAGTGATCCATGCCCCACAGTGCCCATGAGATTCCTTGGTACCAGTGCCAGCGACAGACTGCAGCCTGTGGTTCTGTGTCCTTGGGTGTACTGCTTAAAAAGCAAGCTGTGTTACATGCAAAGGACTGATTTGGGAACTCTGGCGTTGGTGCCTCTGGCAGAGAGGAGGGTCCTGGGCCTGGATGCCGGCGTCCAGGCTCGCGTCCCCGTGCAAGTAACCAAGAATAGGCCCATTGGGACCTGCACAGCCTATCCTGGATTACTTGAATGAGGCCACGGCCTTCGCCAAGGCCTTGGTCCTCCTGCTCTTGGCGCCTGTGGCTTCCTTCCCTCAGGAGAGTTTCTGACCCCAGCCCAGGGAACCTGGGGGGTCTATTACCAAGCAAATCAAAGCACGAACAGGAGGGAGGCTAGGGGTGGTTCCTGCAGGCCAGGCATGCTCACAGTCACATGGTGCGAAGGATTAATTCCTCTCCTAAGGCTTGCATGCCACTGGGCAGCTCTCCTTTGTCTGTCTCATCACGAGCACTCTGCAACACCAGCCAAGATGCAGAAGTCTTAATTGCTTCTCAGATGCTGAGTTAATTCAGTTGATTTTTTTTTCAAATATTAAATGCCCAGGTGCTTGTAGTTTTGGCCCCATGATGACTTTTACAAGCATGAAGTGTAGAGACAGTCCCTAGCTACCCTTTTCAGGGATGGTCTCCTGGCAGGATCTCCTGGATAACAATCCAGAAAGCAAGGAGTGGGTGGGGAGGGAAGGAGAACCTGGGTATCAGGCAAGAGCCCTGGGCCAGGAGGCAGGAGACTGGAGTTCTCATTTTAGTTCTTCCCATTGCATATGACCTTGAACCAACCTTCTCCTTGGCTAAACCACAATCTCCCCATCTGGGCAATGAGGTGGCTGAGCCAGCTGGTTTCCAAGGCCACTACAGTTTTAATATTTGCACTTGAGAGCCAGAGAATACTGACATTGTTAAGGAAAGACATCCTGTTGTGGCCCAGGTACCAAGAGAGATTTTCCTTCCTGCAATACGAGGCCAGAAACTCTCCCTTTAAGACCCTGGAGCTGGCAAGGAAGATGGTAAGGTCATCCCTGTGGGAAACCGGACAAAAGCCACCCCCTTCAACCTTCAAGGCTAGTTTTCCTGCAATGTTTCCAAAATGTTCATAAATGAAGCTATTTCCGGAAGAGCTTTATGCAGATAAGGGAAAAAAAATTACAAAGAATGAAGATGACGTATGCTAACTGACTATGGCATCTTTATTCATAGCAGCCTGCTGATCCAAAAACTCACACCCTTCTCCCTTTTTCTTTAGGGTTGGGTGGAGAATGCAGGAGTGACAAGATCAGTCTGGAGCAGCTGGTATTGGAAAAGAACACCTTTCCCCAAGAATCCACTGTAAGTGGGTACCTTGTGGCATTTTCCTATTGCCTGCTAGGAGAGTAGCCAAAAGCAATTACATGAGGAAGTTAATTAGATCATCAAGCTAGGCCAGTGGGGGAGATGGAAACTTCTGAAAGTCTGCATCAAATCAAAGAACTATTTGAACTTGCAAGCACATCTAATATTTATGAACAGATACAGTTTTCCTTATAAAATCAGTATAAACAAATTCAAGTGAGTAGGACAAAAAAGCAGAAAAATCATTGTATTTATTATTCAAAGTCTGTTTGTTTTAGATTGAATAAAATTATCACTGAAATAGGAATTAAGAAATAAAGTTCACAGGGAATATAATTAAAAGAAATGCTCACTGAAACTCAAAAGCTAGCTTTGATTTTTCTTACCTGATGTATAGTTCCATCGATTTCAACCGGAACAATAAAATCAGCATTACTAATAGGCTAAAGAGAAAAGAGACTATAATTAATACATCTGAAAGAACAAGATAAAATTGGAAATTTTAGCAAGAAAAAAGCTTGCCTGGACCAACGTTTTGATAATTGGAAAAAACAGTTCAGGAGAAGGATGTTGAAGCATGCCTTGGTTCCTTGAAATAAGCACAAGCAGGAAAGCACATTCTTTTCTGTTCTGAATGTCGTGACGTTTCCAGCATCCTGGTCCAACCTCTTGATCACCTGCCTGGCCTCAACCACAAAGGGTGGCACAGCCTGGCGAGAGAATGGGGTTCCTCAGAAACTCCAGCCCTTGCCCAGAGCCCTGCCAGGATGAGGGGACCACTGATGGCCACCAGGGGGAGGAGGTGAGAGCCCGACGGCCAGAAGCCAGTGCCACCAGGGAAACAACTTGGACTTTAGACCCACAGTGCTGGGTGGCTAGACAGGAGATGCTCAGCACACAGACTTACAACAGGGCCAAAGACATGCGGGGTAAAGTCAGAGGCCACAAACCACAACCTTGGGCAGGTTCTTCCCCTCTCTGGACTTCAGTGTCTCCTCTCTTCCATAGCTACAGTGACGGGTTTGATGAATAACCGAAGCTCCATCCAGCCCTGAGAATCAGTGATCTCAGGCCCTGCCTGGTGGTCTGGCACAGTCTCCTGTCCTGGGGGCGGAAGTGAGGACAGCCCTCCCTCAGGTGTCCTAAGGAACACAATACCCAGCATATCCACAAACTTCTAGATATTTAATATAACTCTTGGACAATATTAATAACACTTAAATATCAAAGACAGCTCTTCAGCAGTCATCTCATTCTCAATGATGAACTTATACACAGTTCTAAATGGAACTCCAAAAATTAGGTAGAAATGAAGAAGCCAACAGAATCCTCAGCCTACAAACTCTTGGGACAAGAGGAGACAGAGGGAAGGGGAAAGTGTATGGGGTGAGGGTATGAAGACTCTCGTTAGAGCCTGCCTTTAAGTCCGTCATTGTACACACAAGCATTTTCTTTAACTTGTAAATTGAAAAAAAAAAAAAGTGAAAAATGCTAGGTTGTAGCACCATTAATAGGCACGCAGTTGATAAGAACGCTATTGAGGCTTAAGATCACAGTTTAATCCCAGGGTTACAAGGCCAAGGATGAGCTCGGTATTTTATAATTTCACAACTGAAGTACAAAATCGTACTAAAAAACCAAAAAGACAAGGAAGAAACTCTCGCAAGCCATTGGATTGTGAAAGCCTATTCCACAGAGCACATGAAATGAGGCAAACCATTCCCCAGCCTCCACAAGCAACGTTCTTAATCCCTCAAGCACTGGTATAAAGGGAGCCCTACTAAAGCCAGGGCTCTTATCTGGGGTCCACGGGTCTGTGCATCATACGGTTTTCTATTTTCTAGGGAGGGGCTCATAGCGTTCAGATTCTTCAAAAGCTCTGATCCACCCAGAATGTTAAAAACTTCATGCTAAAGAACATTCTGCTTCCAAATGAAGACAGGCCCAGGGAGGAAGAAACGAGGAAATGCAAACTATAGCTGGTGGTATCAAGGCCCACTGGGCAAGTCCTGGAGACACAAGGGTCTGCCAAGGCTCTGCCTCTGGAGCCAAGAACACTCAGTAACCTTGGGCAGTCTGATCAGTATTGCCCACTGATCAGTATTGCTTGGGAAGATGCTCTCCATGCTGCTACAGCAACTGACTCCTGCTCTGAAGGGCTTTTCTCCAAAGGGACTGAACATGCCCATAGGGAAGAAAATACTTCCAATGCTGTTCAGAGCACAGCTGGCACACAAGGCCACTGTGGCCCCAGAACCAACCTAGGCCCCAGCCCTCAGGGTGCTATAGAATGAGGAGGTCCCTGCATGTCCCACTGGCCAGAAGGGGGCCGTTTCTCACTGCTAGAAGCCAGTGTGGTCCTTCCTCCACTCTCTGAAGGACTGAAAAAAAAAAAAAAAAAAACCTTTTGGCCTTGTCCTTCACATGAGAAGCAGGCAGAAGGAAGGATGTTTCTGGCAGGAAGGTGTTCGGGCAAATCTGATGGCTTTTCTGCTTGCCATACAACCTGCCAGACCAACAATGGCTCATGCGAGATCGGAAGCCCAGCGTAGATGGTGCCTTTCCTATCTCTCAGCAAAGTAAAGGGAGTCCCAGCTGGGGGCAAGACGAGAAATGGAGTAGCACTGGCCAGCAATAGAGCAGTTCCATCCCCAGAAATAACCCAAGGCAAATAGGACCAGAACATTAAAGACCTGCTGTTTCTCCTCAACACATCAACTTCTTTCTTCTGTTTTTTCATCATTTGCCTCTTTTTAAAAACATTTTATTTCATTTCCAAAAAAATGGTTAATTACCTTTCTTTCTTTTCTTTTATATAAGGGATTGAACCAGGGGCACTTAACCACTGAGCCACGTTCCTAGCCCTTTTTGAGACTGGGTCTTGCTAAGATGTTTGGGGTCTTAAGTTGCTGAGGCTGGCCTTGAACTTTCAATACTCCTGCCTCAGCCTCCTAAGTCACTGAGATTATACTGTGCGCCACCATACCATTTCTTAATAGGGTAGTCACTACTATCCTGCATGGAGGCCCTTTGGTAACCTGTCATTTTTGCTGTTTGGCTGGTGGGGAGATGAAGAATGGGGAAGGGTACAAGAAAGACTTTCTGCAGCCAATTTTGATATCAGTGCAGCTCTGCACCCTTCATGAGGGTGGGTGCTCAATTATTTAGCCCACCCTCCAAATCCCAGCAACCTCTTGCCATGAAAATGGTCAGAATAAATGGCTGAATTTGTTCAGAGGCTGTTAATTTTAGAAGGCTTCTTCAGAGTTGGATATCTTTCAAAAATGGATCCAGGAACATTTCCAGGACAACAGGGTGCCTGACAGTTTGCAAGAGTGCCTCCCACACCCCTCCCAATACGACACACAGCACTTGGTTACCTTGAGGAGTCTAGAATCCTGGGGCACAATGCGCTGACTGCCTGTGCCACCTTAAAGTACTCTTGCAGGGGTTAGTGTTGGAAAACTCCAACCTCGTAAGTACAAGGAGGTCTCGGTGGTATTGGCAACCCAGTGCTTTCTTTTCCCAACTGATGTTAATATTCAACTACTTTAGCTAATGTTTACTTGGGTTGGTGAGCAGCTGTTGGGATTTCTGGAGGAAGAATAAAGTCATACACTAACAACCATGAGCTTCCATTCTCTTTATTTTTCCTTTCCAATACAACGGTGTCCAAATCACAAAGACCATAAAAGGTTTTTTTTTTATGTTGATTTACCTTAAATGAACTGTGCACCAAGGTTTCATCTAAATCAATGACCACACATTTCTTTCCATAGTCAAGCACCGTCACCTCTGGAAGGAGGTATTTAGCTGGTGGCTAAAGGGAAAACAAAAATTGCAATTATTACTTCTATGTAAGAGACAAGCCAATTCCCTTATTGTACTATACTTTGTTAACGAGGGTGTAAGTGAAAGCAAATATTTATATGCCTGGTCAAGTGCATCATTTAATTTTATTAAGAACAACAGTAATAAGCAGTCACAAGGTGAGCTTTACCAAACCATCTGGGTCTGAACATCAACTCTGGCACTTTCTTGGCCATAAGTTTGGACAATAATACTTATTGTGAAAGGTTGCTGTCATCATTATAAAAGGCAGTGAAATGCCCAGCATTTTGATTGGCAAGTGTAATATGGCTGCTGTTGTTATTAACACAGATTACCCAAGAATGAGTGTTTAATTAAAACAGCTACTCTGACTACACACATTTTGCCTGAAATTTCTGAAATTTACTGTGGCATTTAAGAGCATTTTAGACCTGTGTTGAATCCAGTTTTTCTTTTCCTTCTTCTTCTTTTGTGTGTGTGTGTGTGTGTGTGTGTGTGTGTCTGACATTTTCATATATATGAAAAGAATTACCAGTGAAATTCAACCCAAAGTTACCCTTAAGACAAGGAAACAAATAAAACTGGTCCAGATACAGTGCCTGCCCCACTGTGGTATAATATTGAGCAAATATGACATTTTTTGCCCCTTGGGGTCTCTGTCTCTGAAAGTTGTATTTCAACCCGTAGCCTATATATTTACCAGAAAATCTGTTTAGATGTCTCTGTAGTATCTGTCTTGTAATAAAGAAGCCATAGAGTGTTAATAAAACCCGGGTATCTTCAACAAACCCCACACAGTTTGGAGTACTTATTTCATTGGGCCTTGCCTCATTCCAGAAATTATTTGAAGCATTTCAGTCTACTTGGTGGCATTTTTGGTGTCCAGTGTTAAAAAGTTAATTTTCTGTCCTGCAAGGTCAAACTCTGTTTAATATTTGATGCAAAACAAAACACAAGAAAATATCCCTAATCACCGAAGAGTGGAGACATTACCCAGTAAGAAAACATGAAATCAAGAGGTATTCTCTTTCGAGTGGCTGGAGGTATTCTCTTTCGAGTGGCTGGTTCTTTTTTTTTTTTTTTTTTTTTAATGGACATTAGTAAATGATCAAGAGCTTATTTTGAACTTTGGCTGGTTCAATAGTGAATGTAAACAGGCAGTCAACAGGGCAGGTGAATTTGCAAGAAAGAGGCTCTGTGGGGACCCAAGCACTGTGGCATCTTTTTCCAAAATCACCCAGAGGAAAAATTCTTTAATGCTTCCCATGCCCTTAGCTCTAAGTAAAGCCAGGCAAACAGTCCCTCCTGACCTTGGCAGTGCTGGCAAGAAAGGCGGCATGTACCTTGGAGACTGGCATGAAATTTGGGGACCTAAAAAGAACCCCCTCACTATACATAAGTGAGTCAGTAGGTTATTATTTAAAAAATGAAACTTGTGAGCCGGGTGCAGTGGCACTCACCTGTAATACCAGCACTTGGGAGGCTGAGGCAGGAGGATCATGAGTTCAAAGCCAGCCTCAGCAATGGCGAGGCACTTAGCAACTCAGTGAGACCCTGTCTCTAATAAAATACAAAAAAGGACTGGGGATGTGGCCCAGTGGTCGAGTGCCCCTGAGTTCAATCCCCGGTACCAAATAAATAAATAAATAAAAATGAAACTTGAAGGAAGTTTTTAATCAAAAAGTGTTTTTAAAAAGCTGGGTGTGACCTTTCTAAAGCTCTGCAAGTGACCACAACAGAGAGGGCTAGGATTATTTCTGTTTTCTGGGCCACAGCAAAAAGCATGTGTATGACCAGCACAAAATTTGTTTTAATTTTTATTACATAATTAAGTTAGAAAAACACATTCTCACTGTATAGACTATGGACACGAGAGTAAAACACAATTATTCTCTTGTTTGTGTCCTTTTTTAGTCTAGCATTTATCCATCCAGTTCTTCCCCTACGTGTTTATGTTCTACCAAAACAACATTTTAACTCAGTAATTTAATTGCTAGCATGGAAAATAAGGATGTAGAAATTCTATCCCTGGTATATCTAAAAACATCAAAGATCTGCCAAAAGTTGTTCAGTTTTTTTTTCCAAGCCTGAGAATAAAAATTACTTTCTTAGCTTATTTAACCCACACTTTACTAGCATTCTTTGAATTAAATGTAAGTAAAAAAACACCCCCCACTGTACTATCCAAGAGAGAAAAGATCAGAAAGTGTGAGACTCCTATCAGGCAAGCTATTGATTTTGCATTTGTGCTGTAAAGAACAAGGCCAGGCTGGAGGGCAATGGGCAAGGAGGTTTCCATTAATCCTCTGTCCATTTCCAAAATGCACACAGCTTCTCTAAGAGCCTGGTGTTAGATACATGCAAATTCCTCAGTCCACTGGTGAGAGTTCTGAACAGCAAGGATGTTTTCAGCCAAATTTTCTCTAAGGCCATCATGAAGCTCAAGAATAAGAAACATAAGTTCTATCAAGAGGGGCCTTTTCTATACAAAGTCACTTGCTCAAATGCACATAGGGAACATGGCCAGGGGTTTGGGGGGCAGAAACGTATGGTATATGTGGGTTGGGGAGGAGAAAGTGACTGTGGCTTACCACCCAAGGTTTGGGAATGGTGTTCATTTCAGTTCTCTTCCTGGGAGTAAATCTGAAATTTCCTGTCCCTGACGCTAACCTAGCAGCCATAAATAGTTAACACTGAGGTTATTTCCTGTGGCGTACCTGCCCCACAAATCCTCATAAATCTTCCAGAATTAGTACCTCTTCTTAGTACATTAGATTATTGTTTTCTTACTTAAGATTCCTTCGGCTCAGAGTCTGCACACTGCTCCCCAAGCCACAGAGTACAGGGCAGAGATCTCAGGGCCTGAGGCAGAGGGGAACCCAGGAAAGCCCAGGCTGGTTTTAACCAGCACAGTCACCCTCCTTATATGTTCTTCATAATGTTTTGGTGGAAAACAGTGTACTTCCACTTTATTAAAAGCCTTAGGCAAATAGCTCAGGAACCTGTTAAAATAAGTTCTGCTCTCCCCTCCCCTCTCAGAACGTTCATGGCTCAGTTGTATTGCCAACCCTGAGTTTGTGAGCATCATGTGGTGTGTAACTTTGGCAAGTGTCGGAACAGTAGGACTCAGGCCGCAGCCCCTGTAGCACTTCTTACTGATAATGCCATCCTTTGTACACTCACCTCAAGCCATGACCACTCAAACTTCAGTAATGTTGACGCTTTCTGTCCCTCTGCATCATTTCCTCACCCTTCAATACCTGACTTTAACCAAACACCCCCTGAAGCTTCCCCATGAGGAAGGTCCTAAATCCCAGCCTACAGCTGGAACTTTCAATAGTCCAGGTAAAGAGGTCACCTCTAACAGGTGAGTCAAAGATGATTATTTAATAAACGGTGCTGGGACAACGGAGTAACCACTTGGAAAATAAATAAGTTGGACTGCTACTCCGTGCCATCCACTAACATTTATTTCAAAAGGGTTAAAGATCTAAGTGTAATGATGAAAAACATCAAAATATTAGAAGAAAATATGGGTCACATCTGTAGAGTGGGGAAACCTTTCTAAGCATAAAATATCAGGAGCCATAAAACATGAGATCAATACCCTCTATAAAATTAAAACTTCCTTTTGGCCAAAATAATTACAATAAGACCAAAAGATATAACATAAAGTTGGGGGAAAACACTGCTTTTCTTAAACTTAAAAAACAAGAAAACATAATATAAACCCTAAAAGAAATGACTAGGGCAGAGGAAAGACATATGGCCACTGAACTTGTAAAGAGCTGTTCATTCTCATTCATAAAGAAATGCAAATCAAAGCAATAAACCTGCATCATTCTTTACTTTGGATCAGCAAAGGTTAAACCATTTGCTAATCATTTCAAGAAGGGAACAGGGCAATTGTGAGGATTCTTTCTGGAAATATAAATTAGCATAGGCTTTTGGAGGAGGATTTGTCTTTAATGTACCCACAACGCTGAATATATCCCTTGACCTAGTCCACATACCCACAGGTTTAAGGATATCTTAAGAGGAGTGTTTGTAATAGCACTGAAGTGAAACAAAGTAAATGCTATCAATGACATGTAAAACAATGAGGTGGATATATATGTACTAATATTTGGAAAGATGTTCAAGGCATCTTGTTAAAAGCAACAAGCAATTTGCAGAATGGTGGGTACAATGCAATCTCATTTGTATAAATATGCTTGTGTTTGGAAAACTTCTGGAAAGATACATAACAAATATTAAAAGTGGTTATATGAAGTCACGAATGGTGTGAATATACTTTGCATACAACCAGAGATTTGTAAAAAAGTGCTCTATATGTGTAATATGAAATGTAATGCATTCTGCTGTCATTTATATCATCTTAGAATAAAAAATAATTTAAAAAAGTGGTTATTCTATGCAGTGGGAATGAGTGGGAGGTATTTTCTTTTCCAATCTTTCACCATTAAAAAAAATTAACCATTGAACTTGAATTATTATTTAGCAAAAGATTTAAAAGATAAAACCCATGTGCCAAGGTTTGTGAATGAATGAAAAAAGAGGTATGAGGTGAGAAGCAGAGATGGGGGACTCTGTCTTGAGCTGCTCTGGGCACCCACAGTCTCTGAGGCAGCCTTCATATTCAGGGTCTGAGAAAGCAATCAGGAGGCTGGGGAATCTGGTTTAGAGACTCAGCACCAACCTGACTGGATTTCCAGTCCTGTGGTGTAGCACTGAAGTTCTTGGGCACTCCCAGCACTGACCAGGTTCCACTCTGGTCCAGAAAGGCTGGGATCACTTTGCTCATGTGATCTGGGGCCTTGGCAGGTGGGTGTAGATCTTGCTGGAGACCCTAGGACTTGAATCCCAGGGCTGAGCTGTTCCTAGATGGACTTCAGCTCAGTCCTGCACGTGAAGCAGGAAGTGAAAATCATATGTGCCTGTCAGCAGAACTGCTTTCTGCAGGTTTTCATTCAATGATGTAAGTTACTTTAGCTAGGCTCTGCTTTTCTGCAAGATAGTTTCAGGATTTATATAGCCTGACCCAGTGTCTCACATGCAGGAGACGGTTGGCAGTTTATAGATCTAACACTGAGATAATTACACAAAGAACCTTCTTCTCCTTGTCTGTTTTATTCAGGAATTCTGAATATGATGGAGTCTAAATCTGTGGGAAAAGGGTCAGTTTCCTTAGTAGGGTTTATACCAGCTGGCAACAGCTTTCATCTAGCATTTAATTTTAGAGATGGCCTTGAATTAACACTGAGAAAAGACAATAGTGACAGTGAAGGCAGGGATGGGGGATGATGCACACAATCTCCTTAATGGAGGCACCTTTGCAGGAGAAATATATGAAATTAGTATGTCAAAGAAAGTCTTCTGGTATTAACCCCACTAGGTATCTCCCTCAAACACTGGGTGAGATAAAATGCAGTGCCTGATCAATCTTTCTGAGCAAAGCCAGTTTCCCCAACAAGGGCCAATCCCCAGGCATGCTGGCATAATCACTCCACAAATTCTTACCACTTGTTAGTTTATGGAGAATTAAAGGGTTTTTTTTTTTTTTTTTTTTTTTTTTTTTTTTTAGGGTGGGGTGGGTGGGGGATACCGGGGATTGAACCCAGGGGCCCTCAACCACTGAGCCACATCCCCAACCCTATTTTGTATTTTATTTAGAGACAGGGTCTCACGGAGTTGCTTAACACCTTGATTTTGCTGAGGCTGACTTTGAACTAGTGATCCTCCTGCCTCAGGATCCCAGGCTGCTGGGATTACAGGTGTGTACCACCGAGAATTAAAGTTTTGAGAAAAAAATTATCAAGCCCTTTTTGAGCCAGTTGTAAGTGACATGTGGTACCAAAGCCTCTGGTCAACCCAAACTCACAAAATCCACTCCTTACAGTGTAGGATTATATGTCTCTTGGCTGTTCCAAAGTCCAGCAGAAAGAGATGAACAGATTTGAGCCAGGTAATCTGAACCAGATAATCTTTACAGACTAAAATAGCCATTTATGGACCTATTTGAAAACCTAACTCCTCCCCTGAGGACACAGAATTGTTTGAAAGGTCTTTGATAGGGATATCTCCACTGCAAGTTCCTCTGGGAGTCAGGCCCAGTGGCTACTGGATGCTGGCCTCAGGCTAGATGCTCTGCTGGCTGAGCAGCGGGGAGGGAAGACACAGCTGGGTCAGCAGCTGGCTGAGAATACTGGCACAGTTTCTCTCCCAAATTCCAGGGCTAAAAACAGAACTGGGGTGGCCCAGAAGTGCCCGATGGAGGCAGAGTAGCAGCTCAGCGGGCCTGTGGGGAAGGGGCCAGTCCTTCAAATTTAGGAAGTCTAATAGCAGAATTTCTCTGATACCAGAGCAACTGCCAAGCTATCAACACTGTCAAACAAGGCAGAAGTAGTCTGGTGGCCTAGGAACCGGGTTTGATGATCACAGCTCCACTGGACTGAACCTGCTGCAGAGAGCTGTGTCTGGGCAATCTATGGAGTTCTCCACAATCTGTGGGGTTATAGCTAAGCTGCTAAGAGTGGGGGATGTTCCAGGCTACCTCAGGCTATGAAGACCTGGAGGCCCTTTCCAGAGAGAAAGGAAGGTGAGAATTTGGTTAGTACAGGAGGCTGCTTGTGGTTCCCAAAAAGGAAAACCGTCTCTGTACACAACTTCCTGCTCACAATTTTAAAGTGTAGCTTCATTTTCCTTCTTCCTTTTTTTTTTTTTTGTAAAAGGGATTGAACCTGGGGCACTCAACCACTAAGCCACATCCCCATCCCTTTTTAATTT
The DNA here is from genome assembly GCA_025594165.1 of Tamias sibiricus. Lineage (NCBI taxonomy): Eukaryota > Metazoa > Chordata > Mammalia > Rodentia > Sciuridae > Tamias > Tamias sibiricus. Next base: position 27,294,836 of record CM046673.1, read on the forward strand.
TTTATTTTGGGACAGGGTCTTACTAAGTTGCTTAGGGCCTTGCTACGTTGCTTAGGCTGGCTTTGAATTTGCAATCCTCCTGCCTCAGCCTCCTGATCTGCTGGGATCATAGGGGTGCACCATAGTGTCTGGATTCATTTTTCTTAACAGACTGAGTTATTTATACCACATGACAAAACTCAACATATGCAAGAGTATTTAAATTTTTTTCATACTACTAGGCCTAAAGCCCCAATAATCTACAAATGTTTCAATAAAATTGTATAAATATACATACACTTGGTATGGGAATGACCTGCCTCTGGTCACCCTGAGGAAAAAGAAGAAAAAAAATCATTGTCAGGTTTGAAAAGAAAGAGATCACATTATCAAAAGAAAGTTCCAAACACTCAAATACAGCTTCCCACTCTCCATACCTTGGTGGTGTTTAAGGAGCCCAAGGACCTGTTTTCACAGAATTGGCACCAGGCCCCATGCTAGCTCCCTGACACTCCTCCCCCACAACACAGCCTTATTGTATATTTAAACAGTACCTCCCTTGCTCTCTGGAAATTAATGCTTAACTTAAACATAAAAATGAAAGCTCATACTTCACTTTGATTCTTGATTTCCTCTAATAACCAGTTTGTTTCTTGTTTTAAGCAAGTTTTCCCCTAAAAAGACCAAGTCAATATGACATGCAAGGAAAGGGAGACAACTTCACCAGCTGACAAGGAACTTCCTAGTGACTCTAGGTCCTCCTCTAGGGGATACACAGGGAGAGGGAACAAGGCAAGGTACAAGAAGTTCCCTCCCAGGCCACATGCACATACAATTCCTCCTTTAAAACAGGGAACAGAAACAGTATTAATGGAGAATGTTAAGAAAGTTCAGGCCCCAGGGGAAGGCCTCAGATATTCCCCAGCCCGGCATACCAGCCATTCCAAACCTGGTTCACAGAAACACCTCATTTTAGACTAATAAATGCTCATAAAAGAACAAATTTATTTTCATGCAGCATTTCCACTTTCTGTGTTGCTTCTTTTTCAGATAGTCTTAGAGGGAGATGTACTGCTTCATGCCATGACATTGAGGATTTGTAAAAAAGATGTGTCCACTGCTATTGAGGTGGAGTCACCAGTGGCAGGGTCTTACGTGAAGGTCAAACTTGATGGTCGGCAATGGTGGGTGGCTGGCTAAGAACCACTGAGCACCTTCCTGATAATGTCCAGGCTTTAGTCTTGCCCTCTGTGGAGTCACAGCAACTACTATTTCCTCCTGAGATGATCTTGATGGCCAGGAGATTGGGGCTTGTCTTAGGGACTCTAAGCTGCCTTCTGACATTATGCAGGGCACAGATGTGTTGCTCTCTAGCACGCTGGCACACTCTCACCAAATCTCAGTTTCCAAGAACTCACACAGAGAAGTTCATTTCAGAAGTTCCCAAGTAATATTGTTCCCAACATTTGGACCCAGGAGCAGGTCCCTGTCCTTGCTGGGGAAGATCTTAACCAGAAGCTCCCAAGCCTATTGGGCCATTCTAGAAGAGGGCTTCTCAATCACTCTAGTGACACTCTGGTCGAATGACTCTGTTTCAGGGCTGTTCTAGACACTGCAGAAGGCTTAATAGCATCCTGGGCCTCTATTCACTTGATGCCTGTAAAAGTGCCCAGAGCAATGACAATCAAGTTTCTAGGCATTACAAAATGTTTCCCAGAGGGCAAAATCATTCTCAGTTGAGGAGTATTGCTTTATTTATTAATTTGGTCTTTTTAGATATACATGACAGTAATAGTGTATTTATGGTGTATTTTGCCACATTATACATGCATGGAGTTTCACTGGTGGCATATTCATATATGAACATAGGAAAGTTATGTCCAACTTGTTCTACTGTCTTTCCTATTTCCATCCCCCCACTCCCTTTTGTCTAATCCACTGAACTTCTATTCTTCCCTCTCCCACCCTTGTTGTATGTTAGCATCTGCATATCAGAGAGAACATTTGACCTTTGATTTTTGGGGATTGGCTTATTTCACTTAGCATGATTGTCTTCAGTTCCATCCATTTACCAGCAAAAGTCATAAAGTCATTCTTTTTTTATGGCTGAGTAATATTTCATTGTGTACGTATGGCACATTTTCTTTATTCATTCATCTGTTGAAAGGCACCTAGGTTGATTCCATAGCTTAACTATTGTGAATTGAGCTGCTATAAACATTGATGTGGCTGCATCACTGTACTATGCTGACATTAAGTCATTTGGGTATCTACCAAGGAGTGGGAGAACTGGGTCAAATGGTGGTTCCATTCCAAGTTTTCTGAGGAATCTCCATACTGCTTTCCAGAGTGGTTGCACCAATTTGCAGTCCCACCAGAATATATGAGTGTAACCTTTTCCCCACATCCTCCCCAACACTTATTGTTACTTGTTTTCTTGATAGTTGCCATTCTAACTGGAGTGAGATGAAATATCATTGTAATTTTAATTAGCATTTCTCTAATTGCTAAAGATGTTGAATATTTTTTCATATATTTGTCAATCATTCATATTTCTTCTGTGAAGTGCCTGTTAAGTTTCTCAGCCCACTTACTGATTAGGTTATTTGTTTTTTTAATTTTTTTTTGTTTGTTTTGTTTGGTTTGGTATTATGTTTTTTGAGTTCTTAGTATATTCTAGATTAATGCTCTGAGGTGCTGGTAGCAAAGGTTTCCTCCCATTGTGTAGGCTTTCTCCTCATGCTCTTGATTGCTTCCTTTGCTGTGAAGAAGCTTTTTAGTTTGATATCATCCCATTTACTGATTCTTGATTTTACTTCTTGTACTTTAGGAGTCTTGTTGAATAAGTCAGTTCCTAAGTCGACATGATGGAAAGTCGGGCCTGCATTTTCTTCTATTAGGTGCAGGGAGAAAGTGCTGCTTTAGTGGGAGACCACAGACACCTCCTAAGAGGTGCAGCAGCTTCAGAACCACACTTCTGATGAGATTAGCAAATAAGTAACAAGAGAGACCATAAGAACACATCTGAGAGGCAGAATGAAATGATGAGCAGGCATGGTGCTGATGGAGACAGGTTCTTGGGCTTGGAGATTACCTGAGAGGCTGGCATGCCATGCACATACGTGTGTGTGTGTGTGTGTGTGTGTGTGTGTACACATCAGGTATGCACATACTTGTGAGCACAGAAATACATTTTACTCTGTCCTGGCCCTCCTCATGTCTCTGCCATTGGCATCTCCTGAGTGAAGACTCCTTGAAGCCTCTGGAGGCTACTAGTCTGCAAGTCCAGGATGCAGCTGTGATGGTGGCAATGGCTGCCACTTTCAAACTGCAGAAGCAATTTGAAACCAGAAGGTCCAAATCTTCATCTCTCCAGGACTAAGTAAATATGCAGGGTGGATGGATCCCTTGAGATCGCCTGTCCCATTCTGCCATGGCCTTCCAGTTTCCTCTTGCATGCTGAGTTCCAAGAGGCAGGGATGCCTGGGGATGGGTCGCAGCAGTAGAGTCAGGCCTAGAATTTCTTCTACATCTATTGAGCCTGGGCTTTGTGTTCTCTGGGTGCTGACTAGGCTGAGTGCAAGGGGCAGAGGGTCCTTCTCTGGGAATTAGTTGCTCCTCTGATATGATGGTTTCTTTGGGGCCTGTTCTCACAGACAGGCTTGTTGAATGTTATGCAAATAAGGATCCCCCATTTCAGATTTAACTGTTAACTGAAATTAATTTAATTCCTTAAAAGGCCATTTTGACAAATATTAATAGAAGGAAGTCATGACTAAACAATAAGCCCAAATGAGCTCAGCTCTGCCAAAGGAAGTGCCTTTAATGGCGTTTATCCCTGATAGAGACAGCTGGCTACTCCAGGAAACTTTGGGGTGCAACATCATTTCCTCATGTCACTTCATCTAGGCAATATTACTTTATAATTAACTTTTACCATGACAGCAGCAATTCTTCTTTTTCCCCTCTTCTACAGGTCCATCTCCCCTTTACTATGGACAATCTCTACCCTGTTGAGGGTATGTGTGTGTGGATAGCACACTTATAGGAGATCCCAGGATCTGGGTCTGTGGCACAGGTCACAGTGAAATCTCACCCTGCAAACTCCACTGATATATTTGTCCACACCTATGCATAGTAACGCTTAATATCTGTCCAGACAGGCAAGTTGTCTCATGGTTTTCTTTCCAAAACTTTGTTAGTCTTTGCATTCTTCTTCTTTAAAAACTTAGTTTCTCTATCCAAAGCACAGCACGTTTCTCTATATACAAGTGCTTCCATATTAAAATCTTACAATGATTTCTAAACAGTTTTTTTGTTAGACCCTTTTGGATTTTCTATGTAAATAACCATGTTATCTCCAAATATGTTTTCCATAGTTATACCAATCGTTTCAGCTTTTGGTTTTATTCCATTAGCCAAAACCTACCTATGATTTTCCTATGTAGTTTGCTGTTAATTTTTAGAAAAACGTTTTTATCTCATCTAAGCAGTTTTCTTCTTGTATTTGGCTGTACTGTTGATTATATATAAAGGCTTATGGATTATTATATACTTCATGTATTGGACCTTTTATCATTTAAAATGTCCTTTTTTGATTAATGCTCCTGACCTTTAATTATACTCAGTCTTATATTAATATTGCCTTGATGTTAAAACTCTTGCTTGCTTTCTGTTTGATTTGTCTTATACATTTTGTCTATCTCTTCATTTTCTTCCTTCCTTTATCATGGTATCTTAGAGGCTGTGTTGGAAATTATCAGTCACCTACCATGATAGATATGAGCACTGTTTCCAAATAATTGCAGTTTTCCTTTGGGAATTACTATATGGTAAGATTACACTTCTGTGCTTTTGAAGTTAGATATAGCATGTGGCTTGCTCTGGCCAATAAAATAAGTTGAAATGAGGTGTGTTACTTCTCGGTGAAAATTTTAAGAGTTTGTGTGATTCATCATATACCCTTTTTCTTACTGTGACAATCATGGAAGCAAAGAGATTGGGTCCATGAATGAGGATAAGTTGTGCTGGCCAATACAGTAGCTCCTAGCAACACATGGCTGCTGAGCACATGAGATGTGGCAAGTCCTGATTAAGACATGCTGTAAGTGCATAATACACCTCTGATTTTGATGAACTAATAAAAGTAATGTAAATTATCTCATTAATAAGTTTTAATATTGATTACAAATTGAAACAATATTTTGGGTATACCAGATTAAATAAAACACTATTAAAATCAATTTCATTTATTTATTTATTTTTTTAAATATGGCTAGCCGGGTGTGGTGGTGCATGCCTGTAATCCCAGCACTTGGGAGGCTGAGGCAGGAGGATCGCGAATTCAAAGCCAGCCTCAGCAATGGTGAGGCACTTAGCAACTCAGCGAGACCCTGTCTCTAATAAAATACAAAAAAGGGCTGGGGATGTGGCCCAGTGGTCAAGTGCCCCTGAGTTCAATCCCTGGTATATAAAAAAAAAAAAAAATATATATATATATATATATATATATATATATATATATGGCTAATAGAAAAGTTTAAATTACATACATGATTCACGTTATGTTTCTATTGGGTAGTGCCATATAAAGCTGAGCCAGCCCATGATAATCAATTGGCAGATGGGGGGGAAAAAACTTTTATTGTTTTAAGGCTCTTAGGTTTTGAGGTTGTTATTGCAACATAACTAAACCCATACTGACTAGCACTTCTACTCATTAGTCATTCCTCTTTATTCCTTTGTGAAAGAGCTCTGAGTTTGTTAAGAGCAGGAATATGCTGGGATAAATTCTTCCCTTTCAGGACCCACTTGCTGCTGTTGTGTAGCCATGTGATAGAGTTCTGGCAAAAAGACAAAAGCAAAAGTCTCCTGCGGTTTCTGAAAAGCACCACTTTCCATAAAAGGGACAGACATAGCTACTGCCACCTATCCTCTTGTTCCAATGGCTGTAGATCTGATGTCTGAAGCTTGCAACTTTGAGAGAATACCTAACAAGCCTGAGGATGAAGGCAAGCATGCTAAGGTTGGAGGAGCAGAGAGACTGAAAGAAAAACAGGAAGAGTCTGGGTTCCTGATGGCATCTTCAACCAGCCCCAACTCCTGCCTAACTCAGGCCTTTTATGTGGGAAAAATAATCCATTTGTGTAAGCTACTATTGGTCAAGTTTTGCAGAAATTGGTTTGTTAAACTTGGTTTTATGTCTATTCTTTATATTATGTTTACTATTTATCTGTTATTTGTTCTTCTTCCCTGTCCTCAATTTTGACAACTTGTTCACATTTCTGTTTATTTCTCCTATAAATTCTGAGGACCTATTTTCCAATCGTGCTACTTGTTACAATTCTATTCCTAATAATATATTTATTCCTATACTTCCTATAACTTTATCATAACTGAATATCAATCTCATCCAGATTTTTGTTTTTTGGCCTCTCTCTGAATTATGATATGTCTGACAACATACTTCTTTTGCCTCAATAGATAAAGGCTAGTTGGGTCACATAGGGGATTTTTGCTTTGTAATTTTTTTCTCTCAATGGCCTGCAAACATTTTTCAAAATCTTTTGGACTTTAGCATTGCTGATGAGAAATCTGATAATAATCTAACTTTTTTTCTGAAGTTAATTTGTTCTGGTAGCTTGTAAGATTTTTTTCTACATATTGCAGAATTTTAGTAGTTTATGTCTAGGCATGCGCTCTCCACCTCCTACCCACTCTAATCCTGTTGTATACTTGGTAGGCTCCTTCAATCTGTAGATTCAAACATCACTTTTCAGCTCAAGAAAAACTTCTTCTATTACTTTTTCTTGTTCTGGAGCTCCTTCTGTTTGCATGTTAGGTTTCCTAGCCGCCTTTCTCCTCCCCCTCACAATTTCCATCTTTGTTTCTGGTCTAAATTCTAAGATACTTCTTCCATTTGCTTTTCCAGAACATTAATTCAGTTCTCAGAAGTGACTATTCTTGTTCTCCTTTTCAAGTTTGTTTACTGAATTTTTATATTTAGAAACCTGAAGTCTTTTAAGTTCCAAAAGTAACTCAGAACTGATGTCCTCCGCTGTCTGTTAAACTCTCCTCTATTTCTTCTGTTTCTTTTTCCCCAGGAGGAATATGATTCTAGTTCTTCAACTTGGACTTTTTCAGTTGAAGCAACATTCTTCTTTGCTTGTACAAGGCTGTGTGTTCCACTAGGGTCTGTTCAGATCAGTCCACTGGGATCTCTGGGAGGCAGTAGATGGGGGAATGTTGCAAAGCCCAGCAAGGAGTAGTTTCCATGGACCAGCAGAGGCCATGCTAATAAACTACAAATAGATGAAGAAAGCCTCATACTACTGGCTCATCCAGGGCACAGGAAATGAAAGCCATCCAGCTCACAGGTGCAGCCCCTTCAGGGCCCATGCATAGCAGGCTGGCAGTGTAGGCCTCTTCCAAGGGGATCCATAGGCTCCTGCTGCCTGGCTGACCTCAGGAACTGTCCATTTCCAGTCCCTGTCCTAGGACTCTAGGGGAGGCAAGCATTTTCCTCTGTTGGTGATTCCTTGCTTCTCACTGAATACCAGGACTGAATCTTGTGCCAGCTCTTTCCCCTGGGATGTCAGGAAATGTGGGGGTCTTATTGTACTTTCCAAGTTCCACCAGCAGGACCACCTGGGTCTATCCTGAGAGGGAATTTTAATGATTAGAGCCATGTGCATAGGCTGACATTCTCCCAGAATTCCCTTCGTTATATCCAGATGTACTTTAAAACTAAATTTACTTTTTAGACATATAAGTAATTTAAGCTTATTTTATGAAAATAGAGGGAAAACAAAGGAAAAGGAGAAAATCCTATTATCTAATCTCACCTCTTCATATTTTGGCATATGTCCTTCTAGTTTTAGAAATGCTTGTGTGAGAAAGCAAGAGAGATGATATATGCTCTGAGAATAAAGTCCCTTCCCATATTTTAACCTGCTTTTTACTAAATGATACATTGTGAACATTTCTTTATGTCAATGATATTTATGACACACCATTTTTTTGGCTATGTCATTTTTAATGGCTATATATTATTTGTATGTTTATTATGATTTTTTTCTAACCAATTGTTTATTCTTGAATATCAGGTTGCTTGCAATTATACAATATTATAAACTCTGTTGGATAGTCTCTTAAATTTTTGCACACACTCATAATTATTAATTTCACTATAAAGGAAAATTGCTTTTGTCAACAAAATGACATTTTTTAAAAAAAGATTTCAGTATATTAAAATGACATATTTTTAAGATTGTAGGATAATACTGTCAAATACTCCTCTGGAAAGGTGTAATCACTTCATATTCTCATCAATAATCAATATAATTCCTCTCCCTTCCTTCCTCTACCTCATGACAAAGCCAAATATTATCTTTAAAGATATCTTTGACAACATGTTAGAAAGGGATGTGTCATTGTTTCAGTTGGCTTTTTTTTAAATAAATATCTTTTTAAAAATATTTACTTATTTCCTTTAGTTGTACACAATGCAATGCATTTATGTTTATGTGGTGCTGAGGATCGAACCCGGGCTACACATGTGCGAGGCGAGAGCTCTGCCACTGAGCCACAACCCCAGCCCTCAGTTGGCTTTTTAAAAAAATTATTAACCATGTTGAAAAGTTTTTTCAAATGTTTTGAATTTTTTCATGTTTGACCAACTGTATTTCTTATATTGTGAATTATGTGTTTATGTCCTTTGCTCATGTTATTGGGGAAATAAAGTTTTATGACTTTTGAATTCTCAATGTTGACTCTGTCTCTTTTGGTGATTTTTACCTGAAAATTCTGTTTTGACTGAGATGAATACTGTAACTTTTTTTTCTTTTTGGTACTGGGAATTGAACATGGGGCACTTAATCACTGAGCCACATCCTCAGCTCTTTTTATTTTATTTTGAGACAGGGTCTTGCTAAGTTCCTGAGGCTGGCTTTGAATTTGTGATCCTCCTGCCTCAGCCTCTGGGAGCTGCTGGGATTATAGATATGAGCCACCATGCCTGGCATAACATCTGTTTTTACCTATACTTGATGTCTCTTTGCTTATCCTTCTGTTTTGAGTCACTTGTTTCAGATGTGTCTGTTAGACCTTATTTGGGCGAATTCTGGCTTCTGACCTATTGTGACAATATGACATTTAAATTTCATTTTTTTACATACAAAAGAATATATAAAGCATATTGTCTGTTATTTAAAAAGGTAGTTAACTCATTTATACTTACTGTCAGCTCTTTTTCATGTCTCTATCATCTCTTGTCTTTGCATTTCTGTGTCTGCTACTGGTTCTTTAACTCTCTATTTCATGAATTCAATTTCCAAAGATAGAATGTCATAAAAATGTGAAGTGACTCTTATAACTCCAATCCAACATGTTCTATAGTTGCTAAATTGAGATGCCTGAGATAGCCTTTATCAATAAAGATATATGTGTGTGTATATATGCATGTATACACACACACATAAACAGACATATATAAATGTATATGTGTGTGTGTGTGTGTGTGTGTATAAAATTTTAAAGTAAATGGCTGCACACATACTGTCACATACTCTTATTAAGGCTATCTGTCAAGGATGGGACAGGCATGCCACCAATGCAGTTTTATTGCACACACAGTTCCCCAATAGTACTGACCTTCTGAAGCCCACCATTCTCCTCCACCAGTGGCGGAAGCACACTGGGACTGCTGGATGGAGGGGCCTCCACATTATAATCACGGAAGCAACAGAAAAAGGAGCTAAGGATGCTGCGGTTCCTCTGCTTCTTCAAGCTGACATTGCACTGTGAAGCTGGAAAGAGAAATAGAGCACACTGTGGCCAACTGCAACACGTACTGATGCAATGTGAATACTGGAATGTGCAGCTGCCCCCCAGGACCCTGATTCCAGGGGTCCTGCTCAGGATGAGGAGGTGAGGGGCTCCTGCAGTCCAACTCCACTGACTGGACAAAATCCCTCTGACCTCAGCCCAGTAGGAGCTGCTTGCTCATTAGCTGGACCATCTGCAGGGTCATTGCCATCTGCATTCCTGAGCCCAGCACATGAAGTATTCTCATTATGCATTAAGCATTACTTCAAAACAAATGTCTTCTTAGATACAAATTAGACTTGACATTTCCTGAGAAATATCTCTTCATTACCAGCACCAAAAATATGTCACTTTGAAACTAGCTTGGACACTCCCTGCTCACTATGTAAATGACCAATTTCATAGATTAAGAAATATAACATGGCCAGGTATGGTGGTGCACACCTGTCATCCTAGCAACTTGGGAGGCTGAGGCAGGAAGATTACAAGTTGCAGGCCAGCCTGAAGAACGTAGAGAGACCCTGCCTCAAAAAAATAAAATAAAAAACAAACAAATAAATACATAAAAATAAAAAGGGTTGGAGGGACTGGGGTTGTAGCTCAGTGGTAGAGTATTTGCTTCGTGCATGTGAGGCACTGGGTTCGATCCTCAGCACCTCATAAAAATAAATAAATAAAATATTGTGTCTACCTATAACTAAGTAAGTATTTAAAAAAAGGGGGGGGGTTGGTGATGTAGCACAGTAGTAGAGTGCTTGCCTGGAAAGTGTGAGGCCCTGGATTTGAGCCTTAGTACCACAGGAGGAACACAAGAAAAGTGTAAGAGCTCAGAGAAAATCCCTTCTTAAGCTCAGCCATTTGTCAGAAGTTGATGGGGGCCTGGACCCACCAAGCTCAGGGCTGAAGATTTCCTTTAATACAGAGACAGCAGGCGACGTGGCATGGACAATGTGTGTTTTGGCTGAACAGGGCAAAGCAAGTCTTTATGAGATCCAAGGCAATAGTGTGCCCTGGCCTGTCCTGGACTAAAACACCAGAGGGAGTGATGGATGCTTTCTGTTTATCCAGGGATCCAGACGAGCTGCCACAAGTCAGAAATAAAAGGCAAAATTTGGAGTAGATGGAAAACACACCTCAGGGCAGGAGACTGACAACTTGGAGGGGCAGGAGCATTTTGCAGGGGAATGCAGCCAGGGCTGTCCCACTACATACCATAGTTGGGTGGGTCAGCAGGGCTCTGAGTGGAGGCCACAGGCAAGGGACCATGTTGAGCATTAATGGGAAAACTGACAATGCAGGAAATGACTTGAGTCCACGAGATAACTCTTGGAGCTTATCTCTACCAAAAAGCAATTCTGGCATGATTCTTCTTTTTGTGCATTTATGAGTGATTTGTGCAGTACCTTTCCTCCCAAGAGATCACAAAACCTTTGATGAAAGTTTTTGGGGTGCTCAAAACCAAAAGTATTTAGATGGGAATTCTGAAAAACTGTTTTTTGAGCAACTCCACAAACATCGGTGATCTCTACCCAGGGTTTGGCCAAAGGGCCAAGTAAGTTTGAGTTTAAGATCCCCATTAAAGATGTACTTTAGTACCCTCGATCTTTGGGAAAGCCGGCTGCTTCTATTTCCCACATGAATCCTTGGGTGCACATCACAGAGTGCTAGTGGTCTCATTTTAGGATCCAAATGCTTGGCCAGGCCATTGGAACCACCAGATAGGTGGTCTTTCAGGAAGCAGTGGTGGGAAGAGATAATGACTGCTGCTGACCAAGGGCCAACCCTCTAGGTAATACTACTTCATAAACCTCATCTCACACAATCTTGGCTACCCAAGGAGACAGGTGTCACTGCTTGCATCTCACTGCTGAGAAAACTTGGCCAGTGATTGCTAATACCAGAATTCCAACCCAAGTGGGCCTGCTTCCAAAAATGTGTGATTTCCCTGCATGTCATGCTGAAGGCAATTTTTTTTTTTTTTTTTTTTTTGGTATTGGGGATTGAACTCAGGGGTGAGTTCAATGGGCTACATTTCTTGCCCTTTTTGTTGTTGATTTTAAGACAGGATCTAAGTTGGTGAGGCTGGCCTCGAACTTTTGATCCTCCTGCTTTGGCTTCCCTAGCTGCTGTGATTACAGGCATGCACCAGCATGCCCAGCTTTGCTGAACACAATCATGAAACAATTTAGATCAGATCAAGGAGGAAGCATAGCAAAGGGAGAGAGAAGCATTGCCATAAACTCATATTTAATATAAATGATTGGTTGAATTGTTTCATTGTTACTTTGGGTGTTTTAATTTTTGTACCACACTCACATAATTTAGCCAGGGGCAGAGAATGACTTTTCCTTGGCTGACAGCACATTTTTCTGCAAGCAAACAAACTGTTCATGTCTTGGAGGTACTGAGCAGTCTGAAAAAAGCACCTTCCATGATTCTATTTTCATCCTTGGATAATACAAATCTTCCCCATAACTAATTAACAAACTAACATATACTAAAGAAAATTCTAAACTCAGAACCAGTAAGTGACTTAAAATTTCCACCACATAATTCAGTACTGTATAGAAGGTACAAACAAGAGCTTCAGGAATCAGTGAGCTCAAGTCACGTGGATGCCACCATGCCCCAACAGGCAAAGAGCAGCCCATGCACATTCCTCCTTCTTTGTATGAAGAAGTGAACCTGCAGTGGTCTCCCTTCCAGAACTGTGGGAGGTTCAAGGACTCTTTCTGTTAAATAAATCTAGTTCTAGGATGCAGGCACTTCCAGGAGGCTAGGGCCTAAATTACTCATCATTCTTGGGCTGGTCTGCCACTGGACATTAGACTAGGTGGGAAAATGGAAGGACTCCTCAGGACCCACACAAGACCCCACACCCTCAGCATTCACTTGTTCCTGCACAGGGCTTGAGACAGGCTGCCAGGGTCCAGCACCCCATTGCATTCTACCCTGCTGCTACCTCTTGCCCAGCTATAATCCAGAAAGGCCTGGATTTGCTCATAAACTGATAAAAGGGTTTTGATTGATAAATGAAACTAAAATCTGTAGTCTAAAGAAAGCTGTTTATAACATTAACTTAAAAAAACTAGCCTTGGGGCTGGGGTTGTGGCTCAGTGGTAGAGCGTTTGCCTAGCATGTGTGAGGCACTGGGTTCAATCCCTGGCACTACATAAAAATAAATCAAATAAAATAAAGGTATTGTGTCCATCTACAACTAAATAAGTAAATTAAAAAAAAAAAAAAAAAAACTAGCCTCATAGGGCTGGGGATATAGCTCAGTTGGTAGAGTGCTTGCCTTGAATGCACAAGGCCCTGGGTTCAATCCCCAGCACCACCAAAAAAAAAAAAAAAAAAAAAAACAAAACCAACTAGCCTTATAATTGTATAAGTATCTGATTTAATCATAATAACACAAAACAAGCTGAAAAAGATTATAATCAGGAGAAAATTGGCTAAGAATTGTGTCCAAATGTTAATAGCGGTTGTCAGATTATGGGTGTTTTACATTTCATCTTTCTATATTTCCCAAATGTTTTATGGTAATTGTCTAATTGGTCATTAACAATGGGGGAAGAGTAAATAGTCTTGTTAAACTTCTTTTCTAGCAATTCTGAGCAGCTCAGGAAAAACCACATCCTACTTTTAAACCTAAATCTTCACCTTCAGACTTATCTTATGCTTTTCCAGTCCAAGCCTATGAGGCAAATAAACCAGGCAAGAAGTGCTTTCAGCCTTGCAAGAAGTCCATGTGTTCCTCTGATCCTATGTACCCCCTTCCAACAATACTGTGAATTAGCCTCCTTATATCAGCAAGCAGTTGTATGTAAAAAGATACTATACTTGTGCATTATGAATAAGTAAATAAATAATTAAAAAAGAAACAATTAAAATTTTTAAGATATATATATTAAAAAAAAAAAAAAAAAAAAAAAGAAGTCCATGTGGCCTGCACCAACGGCTGGCCTATGACACCAACAACACAGAGCATAATGAGTAGCTCAAGACCAGAGAAGGCCAGATGACCAGCAGTTACCAGAGAAGTGTCCTTTCACCAGTAGTATGCACCCCATCCATGCCCTCCCCATACCCACACAAATGGGTTCCACTGCTTCTGTTTTTAAGAATCTGCCTTTTGCTACCTTTCCCAGTGCACCCCTTTAAGTGATTCCACTAATAAGATGTATCTGAGAGTTGTTCTGTTGGTCCAGTTATCTAGAAACAAGGTCTTTTAGGATACTAGAGACTACTGAAGCATATAGCTCCCTGTTACATTGGCTTTAATAACTACTTTGGAGGAGTGTAGGAATAGCAACTCTGAACATTAGTCTAAAACATTTCATAAAGACTTTCATTTTTATCAGACTTAGAAGTCATCACCAAAAATCATTTCAAAGCTTTCTGTTACTTTCCCTGATAACCTTCATTCCTATCCACACCCAGCACCCGCCCACCTCACTCCCAGCTTCCTCCACATAGACTCCTCAGCACATTAACCTCCCTCCTTCCCAATGCCCACTTCCTGGAACATCCCTGCTATGCAGGGGCAGAATCAAAGCCAACCTCTCCAGTGGAAGTGATTTGTTCCTTGGCCACTGAACTCCAAAACATGTGTGCTAGGTGAACCCTGAGCCCATAACTCTTTCCTACCTTTCAAGCCACATTATTTCCTGTGTGCCTCCCATTTGGCAGGCCTAAATAGGACTCAACATCTTCCCTTTTTACCCAGGGGGAAGCACCAACCTCTTAGTCTAAACACCTGGCCCTCTCCTTCTCCAAGATGCTGGTTCTGATATCCTAAATAGCTCTTCAATCATTCCTCAGCAACTCCTTGCCCCTGCCCTATCCAGACTGAGGCCCTCATCACTTTGTCCCTGGACTACTGTTGTCCCTGGACCACTGCAACACCTTCTTCACTTGTATCTCTTGCCCATTTTGTATCCCACAATGAATTCTCAACATGACACCAAGTTAACAGACTGTGGTGGTTGTGAATGTTATCTAAGGAAGCCAGCCTGTAAGAGTGTGAAGACTGGCTCAACCAGAAACATGATGGAACTTGGGTAAGTTATGTGACCTCTTTGAGTCTCAGTTTCCTTATTTTTAAACTGAAAACAAGAGAGACAGCTGCATCTTACAAGTCTGTTGTGAGAATTAGATGAGTTACTCAGAACAGTGCCTCATACAGAATAAGCAGTCCATAAATGTTAGTTCTTGTTATTATTAGTCTCTTAAAAGCTTCTGCTTGGTAAAGGGGTAGGACTTTCTGTGGGCAAATCCTGGATCAGGGATGAATTCTATGGGCACAGATTTTTTTCCCCTAGCATATGACACTGGGAGGCATATTTAACATAATAGATTTTAGTAATATAAACTGTAATTTAAAAGGAAAAACTAGAAAAATATATTAGGAAATAATTCTGCTCAATTGCTCTAAAAACTGGATGCAGAGATGGGGAAGGAAAAGGGACGGGCCGAGGGCCAAATGAGCTCTGCTGGATGCTTTACTTAGGAAAAGAACAATGCTCTTGGACCAGGGGAGGAGGCATCCATGCTCCCCCACCCCCTTACTCACTCCCCTCTGGGGCTACACTCAGTTCTCCTCTGCTGAGCTCTGCTCAGATCCCAGGCACTCCTTGCCCGAAGGTGTGTCAGGAAGGAGCATCAAGGAGACTGGCTGACCCAGGGTCTCCGGTGCCAGTTCCCCTACTGGGCCTTTACATGAGGCCTGAGAGGACCCGCTTTCTCTTCCATAGCCCTGCCAATGAAGACATGCCCGTGGCTGGTCCCAGCAGCTGCCCTTTTCTCCATACAGATGGTTGGGCCATGGGCATAAACACCCCACAGGGTGAGTAAACGGATGAGATTATTGACAGAGGCAGATGAAGTGATAGAAAAGCTTAACTTTCTCCATTTCCCTGAATAGGCTTGGGTGGAGCAGAAATTCGGGGGATGATTGTGAATACATGGAGATGTTAGACAAAGCCTGACCTGTGGTCCTTGTGTGCACAGGAAGGACAGTGTAACACTGAGGGAAAACAGGCACATGGCTGTTTTCCTAGGTGTGCCTTGGAGATAATGCTTCTATCTAGGTTCCTGGACCTGGTGTTACCTCAGTCCAGCAAATAAAGACCATTTCCTACTCCTTTTTCTTACTCTAGGGCTAGGGACTTCCTATCTCCCAGCACCAGGCTTATGGAGTCTATGAATGAGGCAGCTTAAAGTGGACTCATTGATGATTGCCTTCTTCTCAGAATCAATCAGTAAAGACAAGATGGAAAATACCTCCCTGATCCCTATGGGCAGAATGTTGACCCTGTAGCAGGAGCCTGCATCTTCAGAGCACCAGTTGGGAATCGAGTATACACAAGACATTTCTGCTGCCAAATCCTATTACCCTTTCTGGCAAAAATTCCTCAAATTTCCTCTGGGGTATCACTCTCACCCACTGACTTTCAGCTTACTACCAAGACTTGGCCATGTGATCCAACTTGGGCCAAGAAGAGTCTGCCCTGGGATTCATGCTAGAGCAACTGGAGGACAGGGAGATGTCCTCTTTTTGCTGGGTTTTCTAAAGTGGTAGGGTGTGAGCCTAGAGCCACCAGTGACCACCTTTGCTATCTAATGGTAAGCAACAACCTGAGAAAGAGCCAAAGCAGAGAAAGCAGCAGCTGTGATAGAGATGTCTAGATTTTTAGGCTAGAATCTTTTGGAATTTTTGTTACATAAGACCATAAATTCTCTTTGCAGGCTCCAATCTAGGCAGAGCAGAACACAGGCATGACCCCACTTTATGAAGCCCGTGTCTAGAGGAGCAGACATTAGAAATGTGCCATCTGGAGAGGGATGAGTCTTGTTTTGAGGGGGCTATGCTGGGCACTGCTGAGGCCCAAAGAAGAGTACATGGTCCCAACTAGGGGTCAGAAGGTACAGGCATGGCTTCCATGAAGTGGGGCTGTAGTAGAGAAGTAGAGACAGACACATTTAAATGGTCTGATATGAAAAAAAGCACAAAATAATTTGAGAAATCAAAGCAAGAAGGGTGAGATGGGAGTGACTGACAGCAAGGGCCCTGTGAGGCAAGCCCAAGAATTTGGATTTGATCTTATGAAAATGGGGAGTGACAGAATCAGATTTGTACAACAAATGTCATTGTTTCCCCCCCTGTGATTGCAACTACTGAGATTAACTTTTTTATTTGTACCAAAGATTGAACCCTGGGGGTGCTTTACCACTCAGCTACATCCTCAGCCCTTTATTTTTTAATTTTGAACAGGGTCTTACTAAGTTGCTTAGGACCTTGCTAAGTTGCCGAGGCTGGCCTTTGAACTCATGATCCTTCTGCCTCAGCCTCCTGAGTTGCTGGGATTATAGGGCATGTGCCACCATACCTGATTTGAGATTAAACTTTAAATTATGACTAATTCAGCTTTTCAACCTGTAACAAAGATCCAGGATATTTGCAAATCAGAACTGTGAGTCATTTACAAGCCTAGAATGGAATTTCTTGTTTAGAAACTGGCTTTAAAAAAAGTACTTATAAATTAGTTGGAAAGATAACAGGCTTTGGGATTGCATTTGTGTTCAAGTTCCAGTCCTGACACTTGTTAGGTGGTGTGAGTTTGTCTACCTAAATAGCAATAGTAATGTGGGAATAATAATACATATCCCACTGGGTAATTGTATGGATAGAGCAAAAACACATATGCTGTGTAAGAGAGAACACACCAGCAGCTTAAAATATAATAACAAAAATTATAATCAGTTTAGATACAGTGCAGTGTCTCACTGGGAACACTGAGAATTTAGCTTGTATCCAGACAACGATCCTCACAGAAACAGCCTGCCTTTAGGAGAACACATGCAGGCAGACCCATTTGGGTTTGGTTATGTGAATCCTAAACTTAGAAAATTAAGTAGCTCTTTCCAACTTTACCTTCTATCCTGTGAAGGTTTCTGTATATAATAATAACAATAGAAACTAAACCAATAAAATGCAGCTTCATATGTAAGATTTAAACCCTAGGGTGCAGGCCTCTTCTAGGAAATCTTGTATTAAATATGGTTAGAAAGGAAGTATTGTAATTAAAACCATAAAGCGTCCTGGGCAAAGTCTACCAAGGCTGACAGTGGGGTTTGGTCCTTCAGTGGCCCAAGAAGACCAGTCTAAAGAACTTGTGATCAGAGCTCCTAGACATGCTGATGCCAGCAGGTGGAAGCCACAATGGAGTGGCACATGCATAGGGGGAACGGGTACATTTTTGGTCATCCTCTTGTACTTCCTGACCTATTGCTTCCTTTCAGCATTCAGAAATTGAATGTTATCCCCAAATAGCCAATGTTGCTTAACTAGTGTGATACTGCCCATGCCACATAACTACTGACCTTTTACATTCTCTTGTTCGTACCTGGTTTAGAGTCAAGATAATGGAGGCTCTGGAACCATTCTAAACCTCTGGGGTCTGCCATGATTCCGAGCTTGTTATACTCACCTTCCTGAGCATGCCCCCCACACCCACCCCCCAGCACTTTCTTTTGTCCTCTGGTCTCAATCCATGTCCCAGGGCCCCACAGCTCTGAGTAATACAGAAGTAACTCAGGGCAAAGATCAGTGTCTGGAACATAGGTGGAATGTTTTCTCCTCACTGTAAATCCATCTCTTATCATTCAAATTCCTCCCTAAGTGAAGAAATTGCCTCTTAGCTGCTATAGAAGATAAAAGTTTGCCTTGTATAAAAGTTTGCTTTCCATGGTGCAATGTGAGCTTCTCACTAGCACAGGGGTCAGATCACCAAAGACTCAGCACAGTATGATTTTCAGGACCCTGACAAACATCCTTTGCTAAACCAAACTTCAGTTAGGCTCCAGAACCTTCTCTTAGGTCTCTCTATACACTTCTTTGTAGAATCCAAATTTCCAAATTCTAGGACTCTATACCATCTAGGTCAATTTAGCAAGAATCCCCATCCTGTGTATGGAATCACTCCAGGTGTGGCTGGGGTCTTCACCTTCCCTCTTCCCCCAGGCGATGCCTCATCACACTGGCCTGAATTCACTAAGAGCCCTGTTTGGGCAGTTTAGTCAGAACAGCCCCTTATTCCTGATGTTTCCTCCCAGTAAGTTTCTCTCCACTGACCTCCAACCTGCATTTTATTGGTTTAGTTTCTATTGTTATTATGACAAGTGGCTATGAATGCCCACTTGTCCGTGATGTATTCAGAACTGAGCCAGGTTCTAGACTGAGGTATCTTTTCCTCTATTGCAATAGTCTTGAATAAAATCCTTTTTTGCTGTTTTCACTACTGCCCAGCACTGGTTTCCTTCAACAATGTATCAAGTCTACTGGCAATTTGTCCAAGCTCCAAAAACCTACTCTCAAAATTCACTTCTTTCTTGTCCCAAGAGCAAAATTTTAAAAAGTAATCTATAGCAGATTTACACTGTTCAAGTACTTACAGCAGAACATCAAAAACATGTCCTGTACAAAGTATCAATGAGGACATCAACACCATTAAGACTATAAAACTGTACAATGAAATTGCCTCAGTTAGGGCTATTTTGTCACATGCAGGAATGTCAAGAGTGCATTACAACCCTAAAGAGACCATACAGCTGAATTAATAATTATATGATTATGGAAAAAGCTAAACAACTTTTTTTTTTTTTTTTTTTTTTTTTTAAAGAGGGGCAAAGGGGTGTTCTTCCTAGAGGCCAACATTTAAATGAATGCACCATTTCTTCTCTTCTAGAGTTGGGCTCCTATCTCTGGAATGCATCCCAGAGCAGTGGTTTGGAATGGGTGTCTAACAGGAAATTCTGGGCAGTCTATGCATACATTACATTCCTTTCCCACCCTGAAAGAGTGGTCAACAAACACAACTTTCCTCTGTTCGAATAAGAGGGGAGTGTTGGGTGTAGGGAGAGGCCAGGGCATATACCGCATAGAGTTCAAAAGCAAACATGGCTGCTGAGAATCCAAACAACCTCTTTGCCTAGAAAAAAGACTTAAGTTACTAAGAGTCACCTTTTGAGATATCCAATAGGTCCCTATTTCATTTCCATGCAATAAACTTCCCAGGCTCTATGGGGCACCTTGAAAGCAATGAACCCTCGAAAGCTCCTGCAGTTTGGCAGGAGCGGCTCCAGCAGGGCAGAGCATGGCTGGAGCGAGGCTGTGGAAGGCTGGGCAGGAGGAATGTGATCTCCTCCCTCCCTCCAGAGTTACCCCTGTCTACTGTTGGCTCCTAACAGCCCACATCTGTCGAGTGCCTCGTTTGTGTGAGGCCCCTGACGTAAATCATCTCTGGTCTCCACAGTGTGCAGTGCTGACATGACCACCCCACTTTCCCATGAGAAGACAGACTCTGTACATCCTCCTGCAGTCACACAGGACACTGGGCTTCAAAGTCAGAGCAGCTGACTCTGCTTTCTCACCACCCTCCCTGCAGAGCTCTGTGCAGCACTCTTCCCGGTTTGAGTCTCTTTTCCAGGGAGAATCCTGGAATCTGAGGTTCTGTGCTGCCTGCCTTCACTCCAAATGCCACACATTTGAAAATCCAGAATGAACTGGTAATACTCAGGGGCAGCCTCACCATGTAGCCACACAGTGCACTGAACCACTGTGCTCTGCATGTTCCTGGGCTACAGGCCTCTCAGTGACAGCTTCCCAGGAGAGCCCCTCTGCTGGGAATGCCCTTCCTTGCCTCAGCACCTCCTCGACCCATTGGCCAAGGTCACAGAGCTCCTAAGTAGCAGGGCTGAAGAGCTCTTAACCATCACTACCAAGTCTGTTTTTCACACCAAGAGTCAAAGTAAGTAATGGAAAAAAGGATTTAAACACATAATGCACTGCAGAGGAAGTAAAGGTCAAAGCTTAACAGTAACCAAATAAATGATTGTTTAAACAACAAAGCCCAGTTTTGTACCCATTTAGTGAACACAAATGATAAAAACATACAGCCAATGGTGGTGAGGCTTTGATGACACAGGTCATTCATTCACATGTTTCTGGTCAACCTAAATCAGAACAACTCATTTGAAAAACAGGCAATCAAATGTCAAAGACCATGAAGTGCTCACATAAACAATCTGAATGTCCAACAGAACAGGAATGGTTAATGAAAGTAGTGCATAGCAACAGACAGAGTACTGTGCAGAAAGGAGGAGCAATCTTTATAAAGACACATGGGGAGGTGTCTGTGGTCTGTATTAGACATTCTGGAAGGTGGGCTCCTAAGAGATTTTAATATCTTGTTCATGTCTGTGTCCCCGGACCTATAAACATGCTTGCACAACACAGACCTAACATAATAGATGTTTACTGAATGAATGAACAGAAAGGCAGAAGCTCAGAACAATGAAAATGACTAATAACATGTCTAACTCCTGCAATCCCTGAAGAGACAGCTTGGCCCAAACTGCACCCCTCAAGCCCCTCTTGTCCCTAGCAAACCTTCCTTTTCCAAGTAGTTTTAACCTGTGCCACCCACATATGGCCAGTCCTCCCTCTGCAGAACCGACTCATAGCTCCTGCTACTTTTAGCAAAGATGGTTAACTGCCACTTCCTATAAAATAACTAGTGCCAGTTTTTGAGAGATTATGTAAAATACATCAACATGTTAAGTGTGGCTATCTCTAGATTATAGGATCTACTTCACACTCATTGCAGAGAAAATCTAGAGAATCCTATTAAAAATGTTTATTTCTACTTCGTAAAACATATATGAACATTTTCACCTTTCAACTGAAATCCTTCTACAACCCCATTTTGATAGTTTATACATTTTGTTCCACTGTACAAATATGCATTGTGCCATAATCAAATTACTGATGTTTACATTGTGTCCTTCAAAAATATGTGTCACAACAAACATCTCACTTTTTTTTATATCAGCAATGCTGGAAACAATGTAGTTGTACATCAATATGGGACTGATCAGACAAAGCAGAATAGATATTTATAGCCCTGAATATTATCCAGCTCTTAAAAAGAAGGTTGCAGCTCCACATGTACTCCTAATAGCTAACACTTAGGTCAAGATGTACCAGGCATTGCTTTATATATTTTGCACATAGTGACTCATTTAATACTTACAGTAATCCTATGAGGTAGGGACTATTATTTTACCCATTTTATAGATGGGGAAACTAAGGTACAGAGAAGTTAAGAAATTTGACCAGGACGACATGGGTAATAAATAGTAGTTTGCTCAAACACAGGTGGTCTGTGCTCCCAGTTTTGCTCTGCATTGCTTATGGATAATGGAGCATACTCTGATATATTAAGTGAAAAAAGCAAGGTGTAAGTGATGCATATAGCATGCTGCAATTTATTTCTAAACTGAACATTAAGTATATAAATAAAAGGCACATGCATGTGTGTTCTTATATACACAAAGAGTATCTCTGGAAGGATTTACTTAACCGGATGCCTTGCGGGAGAGAACTCAGGTGAATAGAGGACAGAACTGGGATGGGGAATGATTTTTCACTCTATTCTCTTTCATATCTTTTGAATTTTGTATCATGTATTAACAAACTATAGAAATGATCCCTAAGAAGCAAAGTATTGCATCATGCTAAAATAATAATTCTGTATCAGGTGTTATACATTATACCAAGTAAAAATTCAAAATGCCAAAAATAACACTACAGTGAGCATCAGTGCATTTCATCTTTATGTGCATGTCAGATTATCTCTTTAGAAGAAATTCCTAGAATATAAGGGCTGGGACCAAAGTCTTTGAAAAAAAAGTCAAGCCTCTTGATTTCTGTGGACAACGTGCCACCCAGACAGGCAGCACCAATGCACACACCTCCCAGAGGCACCCCAACAGGAGCACTCGCGCCCATGCAAAGACCAGGCAGCCTCTACAAACCCAAAAGGTGAATCTGATGGTTCACTGTGGTTGTTTTTTTTTTTTTTTTGGTACCAGGGATTGAACTCAGAGGCACTTGACCCTTGAGCCACATCCCCAGCCCAATTTTATATTTTATTTAGAGACAGGGTCTCACTGAGACAGCCTCACCTTTGCTGAGACTGATTTTGAACTCATGATCCTCCTGCCTCAGCCTCCCCAGATGCTGGGATTATAGGCGTGCACCACTGTGCCCAGCTCACTGTGGTTTTAATTTACACTTCTTTGAATACCATCCAAAGCTGTGCACGGTGGCGCATGTCTGTAATCCTAGCACTTGGGAGGCTGAGGCAGGAGGACTGCGAGTTCAAAGCCAGCCTCAGCAATGGCGAGGCACTTAGCAACTCAGTGAGACCCTGTCTCTAATAAAATACAAAAATGGGCTGGGGATGTGGCCCAGTGGTCGAGTGCCCCTGAGTTCAATCCCCAGTACCCAAACAACAACAATAACAACAACAACAAAACAAAAAAAAAAACCATCATCCAAGTTCTACAATCTCTTTTTGCTTTTTTGTCCATTTCTACTTCTTTTGAGAACGGTGCTTATATCTTTTTGTTGTTGTTGTTGTTCTACTTATTTGTACATGACAGCAACATTTCAATTATCTGGTTGTACACGGTGTAGAGACACACCATTCATGCAATCATACATGTACCTAGAGGTAATAATGTCCATCTCATTCCACCATCTTTCCTACCACCATAACCCTTCTCTAGCCTCCCGTATGCCCAACCAAAAGTTCCTCCATTCTTCCCATGTACCCCCGACCCCCATCATAGATCAGCATCCACTAATCAGAGAAAATATTCAGCCCTTAGTTTTGGGGGACTGGCTTACTTCACTTAGAATAATATTTTCTAATTCCATCCATTTACCTGCAAATGCCATAATTTTATTCTCTTTTAATGCTGATCTTTTGCCTATTTTTCCTGTGGATGATGAGGGTTACCTTATTAGAGGCATAATCCCTTGATTGTTCTGTATACTGGAAATACTGTTTTAGGCTTTTAATTTTGTTTAGAGTGGTTATGGATATGCAAAAGTTTAAACATTTTAGGGAGTCAAATCTAACAATCTTTTAAAAATGGTTTCTTTCTACCCTAACATACTATTCACTTATATTTTCTTTTAGTAAATATCTTTTGACGTGAATATTTTATCTGTTTGGGATTTGTTCTGGTACACAAATTACCACTTTTTTCTTCCAAAAGATTAATCCTAGCATTTATTGAGCAACTCAGCCTCACACACTGATTTGGGCATTCCATTCTATTCTATCCTATTCTATTCTATTCTCTGCTTGTGCCAGTAAAACAAAACTTTGCTACTGTAGATTTATTGTTTTATACTTTATAGCACTAATCCTGCCCTTTTTTTATTTCAAAAATTTCTTGGCTAGTCTAACCCTTTACACTTCCAGATGAATGTTAAAGGTACTTCATTAAGTTCTTTAATATCACTGGGATTTAGCTGCATCAAACTCATAAAATATATGTCTACTAATGTTAGTTCTATTTAAAGCTATTAAATGAAGGTTAAAATGAAAAAGTTAAAAAAAATCTATTTGTTGTACCTTATGCCTAAAAAGATGATGAGTGGTCTTGTATATCAACCTAAAATAGGTGATTATTACTGTAAAATGTCTTATGTAATCCCCATGGTAGTCACACATAGAAGATAAATGAAAGAAAATGAGAGAAATTAAATCATGTCATCACACACACACACACAAAAAAATCAATGAAACACAAGACAGAAAAAGAGGCAACAGGAACAAAAGAGCTGTTAGATAAAAAATGATTAACAACATAGCAATAGTAAGTCTTTTTCTACCAATAATCACATTAAGCATAAATGGATTAAACTCCCCAGTCAAAACACATTTGAGTGGCTAAATGGAGGGAAAAAACAAAACAAAACAAGATCCAATTATATGTTATCCACAGGAGACTTGCTTTAGACATAGGGCACACATAGGCTGAAAGCAAAAGAATGGAAAAGGTATTCCATGCAAATGGTGCCAAACCAGAGCTGGTTAGCAACACAGATTTCACAAAGGACATTACTATATGATAATGAAAGGACAAGTTCACTGGGAAGATATAACCATTATATTTGCACCTAAAAACAGAGGACCCAAATAGAGAAGTGAAGAGAGAAGCAGCAACACAATAATAGTAGATTCCAAAACCCCACTTTCAATAATGCAAAGAATATTCAGACAGAACATAAATAAGGAAACAGGACAAGAACAATACTACATACCAAAGGATCTACAGACACACACAGGACATTCCAACCAATATAGATTATGTGGTTCTTCTCAGACACATGCAGAACAATTCTCTAGGACAGATCACATGCCGTCACTAAATAAGCCGTGAAGAATTTAAGAATGAAATCACACCAAGTATCTTTTCAGACCATGAAGGAATTAAACTAGTAATCCTCATCAAAAACAAAACAAAAACCTGGAAAATTCATAAATATGTGGAAATTAAATAACACATTCTTGAACAACCAAAGAAAAAACTCAAAAGAACTGTAAAATATCTTAAAAGAGTAACAGAAGGCCACAACATACCAAAAGTTATGGGATGCAGCAAAAGCAGTACTAAGGGGGAAGTTTATAGCCATAAGTGCCTATGTCAAACTAGAAGATTTCAAATAAACAACCTAACTACATTTCAAGGAACTAGAAAAAGGACAAACTAAGCCCAAAGATAACAGAAGGAACGAAATAATAAAGCCTTAGGAAGCTGGGGGTGGAGCTCAGTGGTAGAGGTGTGCTTAGCATGTGTGAGGTGGTGGGTTCAATACTTGGCTTCAAAATAAACATTAGAGTAGAAACAAATGAAACAGAGAAAACAGAACAATAGAACAACAGGCTTTTTTGAAAAGATCACCAAAATTGAAAAACCTCTTATCTAAACGGGGGTTGGGGGGGGGCTTTAACAAATGAAATCAGGAAGGAGGAGATACTACAATGGATGACAGAGAACCTAACAGGAACCAACAGTATACCAAGAAATTGGGCACTCTACTTCCATGTTGCCCCATGATAAAAATACAGCCATTAGCTATGTTCTCTATCTGCTCCCAAAACTGGTTGGAAACTGAAAAAGGAATAGCTGCCTCAAATAATGTCTCAAGAATCCTCAATAAATACTCCTCAAAGACTGACATCACCTAGGCCAAAAATAAAATTAATTCTGTAATTGATAGTTTGTTTGATAGCAATGCCATGAGGTCCATGGAGGGGGCAGGAGTGAAAAACTCACAGTGGTCCTCGTGAGGCCTGGAACCCTATGATCTCATCCACCAGAGCTGCTGCTTGGTTTCCCTGGCATGGCTTTGGTTAGGGCTCGAACTTGCTCAGCTGCTCTGCTCATTTGGGCTCTCCTAGTTTTAGCCTCCACTTGTGTGGTGCCTTTCAATTTCCCCTTGTCAGCCAGCCTGCCATCTCCTCTGTGACTTTCCCATGGTCTCACAGACCCCTCCCCAGCTACCACTGTCCCTCCTCTGGTCACCTCAAGTGGCAGGACTGTCTGTCCCACAGAACATAAGAGTCTTCCAATGCTTGTTTATCTAGGGTTTACTGTGTGTCAGGGCATGTTCTCAGTACTGGGGAACAGACGTACAAACATCCCTGTCCTCACCAAGCTCACATTCCACTGAAGAAAAATGTTAAATAAAAACATAAGATACAGAGTACATTATGTGGTGCTAAGTATCTTGGATCAAAGGATAGCAGGGAAGAGGTTCTAGCATGCGTATGTGTGTTGTTTTAAATAGGGTGTTCAGGGAAAACCACACTGACAAGTGACATCTCAGGAAAAGCCGGAAGGAGGAGAGGGTGGGTTTTCTGGGGAAGGGTGACCCAGGCTGAGAGAAAGCCGATGCATATGCCCTGTGTGGGGCTTTCCTGCTGTGTTCAAAGCTGGTGAGGGGGCTGATATGGCTGCAGCAGAATAATCGAGGGACAGTAATAGCAGAAGAGGGTGGCGGCAAAGGGACAGGTCAGATAGGACCTTCAGGCCACTGGAAGGACTTGACTTGTCCTCTAAGTGACACAAGGTTGTTGTTGGAATAGTGCCATAAGAAGGCAGATTATGATGGCAGGTGTGGCTGATTAGGGCCAAATTCAGGTCCTGTGCAGTCACCACTCCTGAGGACCACTCCCTCACAGCTTTTAGTAGAAGAGAACTGTCCCCCTGCAAGAAATGTGCTCCACAATAGGTGCATCCTTTCACATCTTCCCCCAGGCTGCTGCTCACACCCCACTGGTCTCCACATGTACTTCACCCAGCATCCCTTCTGTGACATTTCTCACCTCACCTATCATCACCCTCTCTGTTCCTAGAACTGAGCATATCATTAGTGCGATTCAGCACGAATGAAAATGTAGGGCCCCTTGTTCAAAAGGTAGGGAGAATTTCAGGACAGTAGCCGCAGAATATTAAACCAAGGGTGGGAGCCTCTGTGTGGCACACATGGTATGCCCACAGAGCCAGCCCTGTTGGTTTTTATTCCACCTGGGAAGGCAGGTGGAGGCCAGGCCCTGTGTGCGCAGGCCCCACTTCCTCCAACCAGCCCCAGTGGTAGATCGAGGCTAGCAGCTGCCATTGCCACGTTCTACAGAGGGCTCCATGATCCAAGGGGAGGAAAAGGCCCAACCAATGCTGGGAGGGCATGAGGACAAGAACCTGATGCTGAAAGGGAAATGTCTCCTAGGCACCTTGTTTGTGCTGGGCATTGAGGGAAAAGAACTGATGGATGGTGCAAATATTCAGAATGGACAAACAAAGCTTCCCTTGGGCTGGGCAGTCTCCCCAGGGAGATGGGACTAAAGCTGAGCCTGGAAGGATTGTCAGTGGGGATAGGGAAGGACGTTACACAGGGAAAATGGAAAGTTACAGTGTGTTTAGGAGGCAATGAAGAGGCCAATCTGGCTAGTGGTGGAGAAAACCACAGCAGGGAGGACCCTCGGCTTGAAGGTGGCAATAGGGGGAGGTAGTCAGTAAATGCTTTGAGGAGAAACAGCGACAGGATGAGAGCTGCACTCTTGGAAGACTTGTCTGGCAGTGTCTGAAGGGCAGACGGTGGGCTCAGCTCCTCATCATCTGGTGAGGGCAGGCGGTGGAAGCCTACCAAAATTACCCAGGCAGAGCCTTCCCAGCAGCAGCAGCAGCGGGTAGGCACAGATGAGCAGACACAGAGGAGGTTTGGATGCACATTTCCAAGCAACAGCAACAAGGAAGAGAGCTGCACATCTCTGAGACAAAGTTCTCCGGCAGGATGCCCCAAGCCACGTGCATCCCGCAGTATTTCTAATTTTAGAAACCAGACTGGAACTTATCTGACCAAAATAAACCTGGCCCCAAATATTTACTTTTGTCATTATTTTCCAGTTGTAGAAGCAGGAAGATCAACATGAGCTGAAGGGTATTTCATGTGTTACCCACCAGGATTATTTCTTAGGGTCTCCTCTTGTACTTCCTTGTTGGGAAAGCTGGCAATTACTGTTTTCCAGGCTCTCAAATATCAACCACCTCTGGACTCCACAAACCTCTCGATTTCCTTTTTTTACATGGATAAACAAGTCTTCCAATCATGGGACAGTAACCAAAATGGACAAAAGAGCAAATGGCAGGCCTAGAGACATTTATTTTCATAAACAGGACACACAGTACTCTTTTCTGTTTAGGCCAAATTATGGAAACAGCCTTACTAAGAATATAACGCATTCTGAATTCTTAAAGCAAGAATTTTAAGACAAAGAAAATCGCACTTTGGGGACTAAGGATGTACCTCAGTGGTAAATCACTTCCCTAGCATGCACCAGGCCCTGTTCAATCTCCAGTATTGGGGGGGGGGGGGGGGGAGAATCCCACCTTGAAATAGTTTGAATGTTCTTAAGAGGCCCCTTGTCTTTGTTCCCAGTTTTGAAACACAGAAACACTTTCCTGTAATGTTTTGTTTTAACAAGAGTAGAAGAGTTTATTCTGATTCAAATAGGCATCACCTCTTCTGAATATGCAGATATTTTCAAAGATGTTAATTTTGAAAATGTCATCGAATTGTATCTTGTGTCCTTTCCTTCCTGCTATCTCAGTATTCTGACTGCCTAAATGAGTGATTTAATATTATTTGGATATCTGTGGCATTGGTTTACAAGTATTTTTTTTCCAATATTTATTTTTTAGTTGTAGTTGGGCACAATACCTTTATTTTATTTTTATTTTTATGTGGTGCTGAGGATCGAACCCAGGGCTACAAGTATGTTTACAAGTATTTTATTTTAAAAAATAGACAAAGTATTCTAAGGAATACTCAGAAGGCATACATCAACTAGCTATCAGGTTAATAATTCAAATGGAAATATGCATTAAAATGTCACCGGAAGCCTATAGTTTTTATCTGTATAATTTGGATTCTCATAAGAGTATGACTCTTTAAGAAATTCTATAAAGTCATTTGTTCCTTAAGCAGGAATTTTCTAGGAAATAATACTTTTATAAATGGAAAAATATATTAACAAATGACCCCAAGAAACCTCTCTAGATAAAATTGCATAAACCACATATTTCAAAATTAGATACCACACGTTGGGACTGAACATGGAATATGAAGTACCACGTGATTCTTCCTACACAGAGCCCCACTCTGCCAGGAGATCAGATATTTTAAGAACACACTTGAACTATCAGTTGGGATGGCAGTTCTCTGGAAGTCTTCAAAGCATTTTCAGGGTTTTCCAAAAGAAGAGCTCAAGATTCCTCTCTCCAGCTGACAACTTCAATGTCACTCCAAGAACACTAATTGTGGACGCCACCTCAGCTTTTCCTCCTGCATTCCAGCAGCTAGCCACCAGGCCCAGGCTCTGCTCCCAGTCTGCTCTATGGCGTCCTGGCCCATGCTGCTGTCCTTCCCTCCCTAGGATCTTTTCAACAGTCTGATTGCAGGTCTCCTCCACTCTTCCAAAGTGATGTTTTCTGAAGAGCAGATGTGGCTGGCTCCCTTACCAGCTTTCAACCTCTTGGTGGCTCTACATGGTTTGGACTGGGCTGTTGTCATGGGATCATACAGGATGGGAAAAGATGATTACCCTTTACTGTAAATGGTGGCAATGCTGCCTTGGCCTGTCAAATATCCACAGGCATGACTATCCTGCCAGGCCTGTAAGCCCAGGCGGAGTCAGGATGAAGCCTTGAAGGCAGCCCTCATAAAGAAACACATACTTAGCGCTGCAGGCTGAGCAGGCTGTGTTCACAAGCCTTGCTTGCCAACCACTTGTTTGCAACCTGGAATGCTATTTCCCATAAATACCATGCGATAAAGAGTAATGAGGTGCCATGCTGGCCCAGAGGGGCTGATTAACCCATAACTCAACAGAACCATATTTGCAAGGAGAAAGAATGGCAATCTTTTCAGTAAAGACTGATCTGGCACCTGCTGCAAGAAAACCTTGCTAGCTCCTTTAATAAAACAATGCTCTCAGCTTCCCACCATGGACAGAGGACAGAGCATCTCCCTCTGAGGTGGAGCAGGTGGAGGTCCTGGTCATTCACCTTCCCTTAAGTAATCTTACTATCACTGTGGTCTCTGCTTCCAGGGCCTCACGGCACCATTTCCCAGACTACTCAGGCCAGGTCTGGGAACAGGTCCTGCAGGCTCTACAGCACTGCAAGCCTTTAAGTGAAGGACAGCATCCAGGAGTCAAACTGAGTGAGTAACTTATGGGGGCTGCTAGACATGTGGACCCCAACTACCTTTCCTGTCCCCAGCAGAAGCCTTCATTCCCATGACCTGGGACAAAGTCCTCAAGCACATGTGACTCCCATGGAGGCAAGGGCCAAGACAACAGGACCCAGAGAAAGCAATCAGTCTGTGTCCTTCTCCCAGGATGACCAGCAATGGTAACAACCTTCCTTATATGAGGTCTGCCCCTTATCACAGGGGCGAGGACTTGCAGATCTTAAAAAGTCACAAAAGGTCAACATTGGCACAGAAGCTGCTCACACTGAATGTGTATAAGCAGGGTGGTGGGGCTGAGGATTCTCACACCCACTATGTGCCAGGTGTTGACCTAGGCACTAAGAGATTAAAAACAGTGAAGTAGGGAAATGTTCCTGTCTTCAGGGAACTCCCAAAATAGTGGGAGGAGACTGACACACAGCCAAGGACCTTTCACTTGGGGGTGTTAACCATGATGTGGGTTGAACAAGTCTGGCAGTGCAGGCACTGGGCCCTATGCTATAAAGGTCACCAAGCCCAGCTAGCAGTGCCCCTCCTCAGGGAATAGGGTAAAAAATGGACAGCATTTACTCTCCAGTATCCTTTTCCTTAGGCAAGTCACTGAGCCAGTCAGAGGCTAACCTGTTACTTGGTGGGGAAAAGACCCTGGGCTGCCCACCTCCAGATGATGGAAGAAAATGTTAAGACAATGAATAAGAAAGTCCTAGGACAGCTATAATGGGCATGGGTGGAGGAGGATGGCTGCTCTGCTCTTCCTCCGCTGGATGCCCCCACCCCATGCTGTCCTGAAGGCACTGGCTTGCTGAGGCTCACACAGGCCTTGGAGCCAATGGTTCAACACCATGGCTGGCACAAAGGATGCAGCATGGCCAGACTCTGGCCCTCAGGGCTGAGGAAGTGCCAAGGGAAGTAGGTCTCACGGGTGGTTTGGAGGCAGGGAAGAACTGTGTTATTAGATCAGCTTACACTTAAGTGAACTAATCAGACTAAACCATTTGTTTGCCCATTCCACCCAGCCAGTGGAATGCAACCACCTTAAATCCCCTAGAGTTTCTGAAAGTGCTGTTGTAAAAGGGTCAAAGTGCGTGTAACAACTTAAACCAGTTGCTATTCTTCCCTAACAGAAGGTCACTTTTTGAAAATCCTACTCTTTAGGGATGATGTTTCCAAACTGAAAATGCCCCTAGAACCTGGCTGTTCACCATCCATAGTGTAGGTGGGAAAGAGCAAGGGATTCCCACACACCTCCTGCAGGGCACCTGGCAGGAGTCTCCAGCCTCCCCCTGGTATGAAACCATCAAGGCAGATGTTGCACAGCCTGGGGAAGTATGGTTGGTTGGAGCAGAAGGAGACCTACAGAACAACCCAAGCTGTCAATTAAAAGGAGGATAACAGTTTCCTTTTTAAGCAGCTGTAGCAGCTCACACCCCTGCTCCCACCCCAGGCAAGCCAGCTGTGGAGAGAACTGCACCCACAGTGCTCAGCCTCACCAACACTTGGTACACACCACAGAGCAGTCCATCTGCTGGAAGGAAGGTCTGGAGACCGATGGCAACAGGCCAGCTCAGTCCCCAAGACAGTGTACCCTAGCAAGGCCTCAAAGAGCTCAAGCAGACATCATGAATCCCTGTTTCATCCACAAATTTTTCCTTGAACAGTTTTAGGAGACTAATCCCTTCTGTCAGATGGTAGGCTGAGTAACACTTCCTCCAAAAGACAGACACATCCTGATCCCCAGAACCTGTGAGTGTTACTGTCTATGGCAAACAGAACTTGGAGATTTGGTTAAGGATTCTGAGATGGGGAGATTATTCTGGATTATCCAAGTGGGCCTTAAATGTAATCACAAGGGTTCTTATAAATGGGAACCAAGGCCAAAAAGGGAAGTAGGAGATGTGAGATGGAAGTAAAAGGGTGAAGTAATGGAAGAAGGCCAGGAGCCAAAGAATGTGGGCAGCCTCTAGACCCAAGTAAAAGGTAAGGAAATAGATTCTTCCTGGAGCCTCCAAAGAGAGCCAGTCTTGCCCATACCTTAGTTTTAACTCAGTGAGGCTGCTTTGACTTTGAACCTCTCGAATTTTAAGACAAATTTGAACTTTTTTTTTGGGTACTGGGGATTGAACTCGGGGCACTTGACCACTGGGCCACATCCCCAGCCCTTTTTTGTATTTTATTTAGAGACAGGGTCTCACTGAGTTGCTAAGTGCCTTGCCATTGCTGAGGCTGGCTCTGAACTCACAATCCTCCTGCCTTGGCCACCCATGTGCTGAGATTACAGGCATGCACCACCATGCCCAGCAATTTTGTGCTTTTTTAAGCCACGGAGTTTGTGGTGGTCTTTTCTAGAAGCCAGAGGAAATATAAGGCCCCAGTAAGAGAGAAGACTCACCCACAGGGCTTCCCTAACTTCTCATCCTCTTAAGTTAGTTTCTGGACCCCTGGCTGCTCCAGCTAGATACCCTCTCCCACTGAGCTGTGGGCATCTGGTTCATACATGCAAACCAAACTTCCTTCTCTATCTCCCCCAGGGCTCTGCCAAGCACTGCTCTTGGAACCCAAGAGAGGCCCCTTTCCCATTCCACCCCTGCTCATTCTTCTTCAGCTGCAGGCTGACCTGCTAATCAATTCTCCAGCTCTTAGAACCACTGCCTCCCACCAATTCCTCGACTTCTCTAGGATCTAGCTTTGGATTAGAAACAGTCTCCTTAAAATAATCTGTCCGGAAACGGCTCTCAACACCTGCCCTACCTAGTTCCTATGCCGGTTACTATCTCACACTTGAATTCTAAATAAAGATGGAGGTGAAAATATATTCAGAGAATCTATCCTGTCATGTCGTGTTAATTATCAGCTTGAGGCAAAATTCTAATACTGTTTTCCCAGAGAAGAGAAAGGTTAAATTCTATGTTGGGGAAACTGTTCTGCAAGTCCAGAAGTGAGGGCTCTCAACTCAGCAACCCCTGGGAAGCGGGTTCCTCTGCTCACAAGATGCCTAAAGGCCATTTCCCAAGGGAATCCACAGCAGAGTGCCTGATATAGGAAAGGAGTTTTCAAACTTTACCTATAATCTTTTTAATGATAAATAATCCCATTGCCACAAATTCTAGTATAGTTGAAGGCCTCTGCTACTCCCCAGAATGTTCCTTACTGTTCTATTCTTATCACCCTGTGGGGCCCAACTCCCTGGGTAAAGCAGGAACTCCCTGGGGTAGGGAGTGGTGTTTGCTTCACTGACTGACCTAACTACTAACAGAGAACCCAGATCACAGGCAGTTCTTAATGTTTATTGGTGAATGAATTGATTTGTTTCCAAGCTGCAGCGACTGTCCTTTATTTAAGCCTATATTAAATGCAAACAAACAAAAACCAACTCTCACAGGGTATGGAGGCACACACCCATAATACTACCCAATATCAACTAAGGAGGCTGAGGGAGGGAGATCACAAGTTCAAGGACAACCTGGGCAACTTAGTGAGACCCTATCTCAAAAACAACTAAAATAAATAAAGGAGCTGGGCTCAGTAGCAAAATACTTGCCGAGCATGAGCCAGGCCCTGGGTTTAATCCCCAGTACCTCAAAAAAACAAAAACTCTACTACAAGAATATAATCACTTAGAGTCACTGACAAGCAGTGTAAGAGAACCATTAAGAGAACTGACTGATATGAAAACAATGTGACCAGAAGGATAGAATGAAAAGGGAGTGTCTCTAATAATGTCAGTCCAGATGACAATCCTAAAGACAGATAACATTTGTAGGCTCCAGGGTTCTGGGAAATACACTAAATGCAAGAAGACTTGTAAATATCTTACATGAGGCCACAAGGACCCCAGCTATCTGGAGCAGATGGAGGGTCTTATGAAGCTGGCAAAGGCCTTGACTGATGGCAACGGGTGCAAGCTGGACCAGGGCAGAAGGAGTTCCAATAAATTACGCTGTGAGGCATTTCCTGATGTCAGGTGGATTTTTTAGTTCCTTAATAAGGGCACAGAGAAACGAAGCGAGCTGCCTAGTATCAGAGCTGGTTAGAGGCAGACAGAAGACTGTAACTTGGATCCAGGTACTGCAGTGTGTTTCTCTATTCAATGAGCAAGAATTCATGTAACTGAGTACATCAGCATCTGTTCCCCCTGGAGCACTCTTCTGTACACTTCTGGGCTCTTCCCTGACTCTGCATCGGCTACCCTTTGCCCCTCAATTAGCACCCCCAGGCCTCCCTGGATCCCCCACCTGTTCTTCCCTTTTAAGAACTAGTGCTACGAAACTCGGAAATTTCTCCCTGAAAACCCCATCCCATGCTTCTCTTCCCTAGTTCCTCCTATGCCTTTGGGCCCTTGGCTCATCCAGCTCTTTTCTCGAATATCTGCTGTCAAACACAACAGCAATGAATTTTATACTTTACTAATTCATGTATTATTCAACACCATATCCCCAGTGCTTGGATGCTTAAATTAAGGTTGAATGAATTAAAGAATGAAGGCTTCATTGCTTACAGTTTGTCTCTGGCTGAGGGTAGAAACTGCCTTTACACCCCTCTGGAAGTTTTAAATAAAAATTTGATGACTGAGTGACACTGTGTACTAAATGGAAACATTGAATAGTAAAACTATATCAGTACATTGTGGTCTGGCATTTGCTGGGTAAGGCTACATTTTCAATTTGGATGACATCAATTTCATAAGGTCTAAATTTATTCATCTATATTGGGTTATAATTTAGAACATCATATCAGTAGATAATTTTCCAAATAATTACAATGAAAGTGTCTTTAACACTTTAGGGCAAAAGATGTGCCATAAATATTTAACAGGATATATAAATACTTTCTTACTTTTCATTTGTATATAAGCCAGAGGAAAATTCACTTTATATTTAGAAGGTTGTTCATACTTTGCTAAGTTCTAACTTAAAAGCTAAAGTATTGTGGTGTCTCAGTGGTACAAAAAGAAGCAAGACACCCAGGTGCTATCCAGACTTTGCCAGCGCTCATGGCACCCAGAGTATTTGAAGCCTCCTCTCTGAGCCTCTGTTTCTCTTTCTCTTTTTTGGTACTGTGGAGTGAATCCAAGGGTGCTCTACAACTATATTCCCAGCCCCTTTTATTTTTTGAGACAGGGTCTCACTAAGTTGCCCGGGCTGGACTTGAACAATCCTCCTGCCTTAGCCCCCTAAATCACTGAGATTACAGGCATATACCACAGTACCTGGCTATTTCTCTAACTCTGATCTTACCCAGCACCCCCTGCCTTCTTGCCTTTCAGCCAGAATATTTGTGCACAACAAACAAGGTGGGCTATGAGAAAGTACCTGGTACACTAAGAAGCACTGTATTAGTTTCCTAGGTTTGCCATAGCAAAGAACCACAAGATGGGTGGCTTAAATTGCTGTCTGACAGTTCTAAAGGATATAAGTCTGCAATCAAGCTATTGGTAGGGCCAGGCCTCTTCCTTGCTTCTTCTAACCTCTGGTGTTTGTCTGCCATCCTTGCCATTCCTTGGCTTACAGGCACTTCACTCTAATCTCTGCCTCCATCACTACAGGGCCATTTTCTCTCCTGTGTGTCTCTGTGCCTCTTCTCTTCTTTTTGTAGGGATTCGAAAGTCACCTGGGATTAAGGGCTCACCCTATTCCAAATGATCTTACCTTGACCACTTACATCTGTAACAAACCTACTTTCAGATAAGGCCACCTTTTGAAGAGCTAGAGGTTAAGACTTCTACATATCTTCTTGGAGGACACAGTTCAATCCACAAGTAGCATGGAATAAAAGCACCATATTTAAAACCCACTGAGAAAATGTTAGCAGAGGTAATTCAGACTAATCCTCCTACTGGGAAGAACAGCTGAAAAACAAACAAACAAAAAAATTTAAAACTCTGCTTGAAGTTATGAGGAATTAGCAGGTAGTAAGGAATAATGGGCCCAAGATTCAGGAGAATAGAGAAATTCAGAGACATGAGTCTGGTATTTGGAGATGCTGTTCCCACGGGAATGCCTGACACTTCTGGAAGGAATGGCTGAGTCTAAGAAGCTGAGTGGCATTTCAAACAACTTGTGAAGCCAGGCAGACTAAAACTGTAGTCCCATTCCCAAGGGACTATACCCTAAGCAGACTGGTTCTCACAGGTACAGAAGCCCTCTCAATCCCTAGATTGAAAAGCTAGATTATAGTAAATACCACCTTACTGGTACTCTAGGTGCCTGCCAGAAGAAAGTATAAATTCTCCTTAAAAAACGATAAAGACTTCAGGTTATGTCTATAAATTGTCATCTATGATATCTGGCACTTAATAAAAAATGACTAAATATATGAGGATATAGGACAATACA
The DNA here is from genome assembly GCA_025594165.1 of Tamias sibiricus. NCBI lineage: Eukaryota > Metazoa > Chordata > Mammalia > Rodentia > Sciuridae > Tamias > Tamias sibiricus. The sequence goes on from CM046673.1 coordinate 27,331,649, forward strand.
AATTTATTCCAAGTAAAACAACAGGCAATAGAAACAGCTCACAAGGGCTACAAATAAATGTGATCAGGTGCTAAATTAAGGAAAAACAGTTTAAGAAGGTAAAAAATAAAATTAAAAAGTTTCTAAGTTTCTCAGGCAACTAGAGTCAGAACAGAACAAAAAGAACATACAACAATTCTAGAACTTAAAAAAGCTAAAATTAAGAATTTGATAGGTTTAATAGCAGTTTCAACACAACTACAAGAGCAAATTAGTGAACTAGATGACAGAACTAAAGAAAATATATGGTTTGAAACTCAGAGAGACAGAAGGACAGAAAATAAAGATGAGAGGGTAAGAGATACAGGGAATACAGTGAGAAGGAGTAAGATATGTAATTACAGTCAAAGGAGAGAAGAGACAACTGGGCAGAAGAAATAGCAGCCAAGAATTTTAAAAAACTGAATAATACCACCAAGCACAGATTTAAGATCTTAAGTGAATGAATCCCACATAGGATAAATAAAAATAAAACTAAATCTAGGCACATCATAGCAAACTGTTTAGAAACAAAGACAAAGAGAAAATGTTAAAAGAAATATGCGTATTATTATTATTTATTATTAAAGGATTAACAATAAGATCAACAATTGATTTCTTAATAAAAATACTAAAAGTCAGAAGGCACTGGAATATCACCAAAATAGAGTGAAAATATCCAAACATTTAAAGAGCAAATATTATCATGATAAACAAAGTCTTCAGAAAGAAATAACAAATATTATACAAACTCTTCCAGAAAACAAAATAGAAGGTACTTTCCAACTCATTTTATGACTTAAAGCTATGATCTTAAGAACATGGCAAGGTCTTTACACAAAAGTAAAATTATAATAAAAAATCCTTTTCATGAGCAAAATCCAACATATTAGGAAACTGAATCCAGAAATATATAAAAAGAAGAGGTATAAAAGAGTCGAGAAAACCTGCATTCATAGATGTTTTTGTGCTGCACATTGAAAATCTGAAAGAATCTTCATATAAATTTCTAGAATCAGGGCTGGAGTTGTAGCTCAGTGGTAGAGCCCTTGCCTGGCATGTGTGAGGCCCTGGGTTTGATCCTTAGCACCATATATAAATAAATAAAATAAAAGATCCATTGACAACTAAAAAATCTTTAAAAAAAATTTAGAATCAACAATTAGTTGGGAGCTATGAGATTAGTTTGAAAATATAATAAACATTTAGAAAAGAAAAACATTTTAAAGTTGTAATGCATACGAACATCAAAATATAAAATATGTAGAATGGAAGCAAAAGATATGCAAGACCTCTTTACACAGAAAAACTTTAAATGTTATTTGGAGAAGTTTGAAAAGTCTACAAATGAAGGGGCATACTATGTTCATGAATTTGAAGATCTGATATTATAAAGAAAGCCAATCCCCATCCCCCACCCCCAAGCCAGCCAAACTGGTCTACAGTTTCCATATAATCTCAATGAAAACCAAAACAGTTTTTGTTTGTTCGTTTTCTGGAAACTGGGGCAGACAAACTGATTTTAAAATGTATGTGGAAATAAACACAAAAGACCAATAATAGACTTATTCCAATGTCTAATAAAACTCAGCACAGAGCCACAGTAATTACAACAATGTTGTTTTGGCAAAAGAACTGACAAGCAGAGCAACAGAATGAACAGAAAGCCCAGAAACTGACTCAGGTACAAAGATGTTTGCTGCTGGATTCCTGGAGCAACACCTCATTTCTCTGTGAAATCCCAGGCAAGGTTCTTCCCTTCTCTCGACCTTGGTTTCTTCATCTCTTACTGTGAGGCACTTGGACTATTTCACCAGAATTCTGATTAGAAATCAGAATTAAACCCATTAATTAACATTTCCAGATTGTAAGGTCTCCCCACTTCTCACTTTCACCCCAAAGCAAGACAGTCTTCTAGGAAATCAAGCAATGTTCCCTCTCCATTTTCCAGGAAAAAAAGAAAAGCAGGAATTTTGGCCCTGTGTTCTGCCACATACAGATCTTAGCCCAAAATATTCCAGGTAGCCTGAATCTATAGGGTACACCTGAGTCTTGCTTTGGTTGCCCCTTTGAAAGGCATATGCGGCAGAGATAAAACAGGTTTTAAAAATACTGTTTTTCATTTACATGTTTAGCATGTTTCTAACCAAACTACAGGAGCTCTATAAGTCTTAGTTTCCTTATCTGTAAAAGGAAAGTTATTGTGAAGGTTAAATGGAATAATGCTTATAAGGCACTTAGGACAGTATCAGGCACATGATAATTATTTAATACCTGGAAGCCATTATGGACAACATACTGGGGCTGAATGTGGGGCTACAATGAAGAGGAAGACAGGTAATGGGAATAATGAACTAGACTTGTCGGGATTTATTGCATAGTAACTAATGTGTGGTTGATGCTCAATAAATATTTGTGGAATGGAAAGTTGTCAACTCACCACACTCACTGGTAGAGTCAAGGTCCCCTTGTTTCACAGTGTTAGACTTCCTTCAAAATGATAACTGGGTCCCTAATATATATTTTCTCTCCATTATTACTAAAGACAGAGATTACTCCCATGTCCCTGGCACTGCACATGCACACACCCCTGGCCCCAGCTAACATCCTTCCCTCCCTTCCCACCTGTCTCTTGAGGTCATATGGAGCTGGGCTAAGCCCTAGTTGGTTTGATAAGCCTGTCCCTTACCCAGTGACTCCTTAACTCAAAACTGCCTATAAAGAAATGATCTCAAAAACCAAGAGGCTTGAAGCTACAAAGCCTATTCTAAACCTTGTGCATTAGGTCTAAAAACACCTGTGTGGAATGAAGATGGTGGCCAGGGATGACTGCAGGAAGGAGCAGGATTCCTCCCTTCCAGCAAGAGAGACACGCCACTCTCAATCACTCCCTACTGGGACAGTGGAATCATGTCAGGACCCCATCATGGGGGCTGACTAAGGAGGTAGGTCTCCCCACCCCACTGCAGACACTATAAATCAAGATGCTTTTGAAGTCATAGATGAATATGCTAAACTGTAATTAATTGAAGAGGTTTTCCTGTACAGTTTTTGGCTTGTAAGCACATCAGAATCCTGCTCCTCCCTCTCTCTGTAGAGAGGGTTACACCCTAGGCCATGAAGGCATCGGGCTGCCTCCTGATTCTTGATGCTACTTGCCCTCTTGCCCATCCAGGTAAGAAATCTAAAACCTGTCTTAGAAATTCATTACCATGTAAAGCCAACCAAACAAACATTTTTCTCCCACAAATCTCTGTTATTTGCCTACAGGTCTTCCTGTTGGGTGTTCAGCGGGATCAGACATAGCTAAAGGGCACTCTGAATTTAGTCTTCTATCATTCCCTCATCCCTCAGTCTTCCAAGTTCAAGCAACACAGCAGCTTTACTTCGGCAAGGTTCTTGCGTTCCAGATCTTGCTGGCCCTGCTCTAATCCTCTCCCTGTTCTCAGAGTAACAAAAGGGAAGTCATTCCTCTGCAGCTTCAACTTAGTTCTTAAGTTTCAAACACACGCAACCGTTACTTAACATTGTGATCTTCCCCAGTCTGTAAAATCTACAGAATACTATCCACTAATGCACTATTCAGTCACCTTGGCCAACTGCACTATGCAGAAGTGAACACAGCGGTCACTGTAACTGTATCCAGGGCTCACCCCTGCTTTGATTGCCTGAGCACAGCAGTAAACCCAATCAATATTCTGTGAGAAAGAGTTCTGAAGGAAGTGAGGGCATGAAGTGATTTCAATGATGGTGCCTGCTCACTCTAAGCTCCGCATTTCTGCTAGCATCCTTGAAAGACATGGGACAACCATTTCATCTAGCAAACACATTCAGTTATGAACTAGACATAGCCTGATTTGCCACATTAGGGCAGGAGCCTCAACTCAGGGACCAGCCAGAACTTGAGAAGAGCTGCAACCCATCGTATGTCACTCCCTCAGAGAGCAAGGACCACATTCACGTGTGGTGAGCTCACACCTTGTGCCCTCATCCCTTGACCCCACCCTGTGGAATGGAATAAATCAGCTTCTATGTACTTCCCTGGGACAAAGGGACATTTATTTTAGCAGTAAGGCAACCTTTCCCCCTGAATTTTAAAAACTAAAGCAGGTAGAAATATTTATTTTATATTTTACAACTAACTCTTTAGAAATACATCTAATATGCTCTTGCAGATTCTTCAATAATTGTGTGCTTCTCCTGAGCTGAGAATTTCATCCAATTATCTTTAAAATCAATTTCCAGATCTCTGACCAAAAGAAGGCAGGTTAGCCTCTGAAATCCATGGATTTGACTGGAGTTTATCAAGTAAAATCCTTGGAGCGCATGTTAACCATTGTGTGGTTGATTACTATGGGGCTCAAAACTCTGTTAATACTTTACTCACATTATCTTGTTTAATTCTCATAATAACCCTGTGAGGTAGTTAGTAGTATTCTCCCCATTTCACAGATGAGAAAACTGAAGCGTAAAATGTTTAAGTCACTTGCTCAAAGTCACTTGGCTAATAAGTGGTGGGGGTGGTATGTGAACCCAGGCAGTCTATGCCCCCATCTTAATGACACTTTCAAGAACATGAAAAGAAATGACTGATATATTGACTTTGTGGGAAATAAAAGTTTAATGTTTGTTTAATCAGCATTATGTTTAAATACCGTTAGTGTTAGCTCATGGGCACCACTAGTTTTGAATCGCCAGCAATGGTGATGTGCTGTCCCTTCACTCCCTCCCATGTATGGGACCTGGCGTCATGGTCTTGCTCAAGGTCAGAGCCCCTTGACTAGAGTCCCTGGTGGAAAGGGCCAGACTTTCTCTCAGGGGGAGGATTAGGGAACGGAGGCTGTCCATGCAGGACTGTTTCTTTCCCTCCTGCTGCTGATTAAAAGAACACCACCACACCAGGAAAAACAGGAAGCTGGTTTCCAGATAGGCCCAAACAACAACTCCACTGTTCGGAGCTACTGGCAGGAGGCACAGTCACTGCCTGTCCCTGGGCCTCCTGCCTGGAAGGAAATGGTCAGCCTCAGGGCAGCGTTGGGCAGGCCACAAGCAGGAGGGGTGAGCGCTGCTGCCTGCTTCTCTTATCCAGCCACTAAGCCACCCTGCTCAGCCCAAGGCTGGAGAAGGCAAAGAGGCTCCAGGTTACTGGGAACCCACTATGTCAGTGTCTGCTCATGGTCCCAGTCCACACCTGGATGTTGGGTATCTTAACTTCCATGGTACAAATGCAGACGCAAGGCTCAGAGCACTTGAGTGATCTGCTCAATTAGGACATCATAGCAGCAGGGAGTAGAACCTGGCTATGTCTACCTCCGAAGCCCCTAATTTTGATGCATTTTTCATTATGCCATACTGTAAAATTTCTTTCTTGAATTTAGCCAAAGGGATATCTTGATTTTTATTTAACTAGCGAAATAGAGACCCCAATGAACTGGTATCAGTTTCACCATAAAGAAAAACTCAATGTCAATTTCCAAAAATTCTAAAAGAAATAAAGTAGTTGTAGCAGTTATGACAAAGACAAAATATCAACACTGGATAAAGTCTGCATATAAATTGCAAAGAAAAATCAATAGTAATCCCTCCAATAGGAATCTAAACAGAAATACTAACCTCTAACAAATGTGGAAAATTTTTCCACTTCATTATTAATCAAAGAAATGCAAAAATAATCTCACTTATATGTAGAGTCTAAAGAAACTGATTTCATGGAAGTTGAGAGTAGAATGGAGGCTGCCAGAGCCTGGGGAGAGTCAGGGAATGTGCAGGGATGGGGAAAGGGGATCAGTAGGTACTAAGTGACAGATGGATAGGAGCAAGAAGTTCTGGTGTGCTAACACAGCAGGGTCACTACAGATAACAATAACGCACTGTACATTCCAAAACCTAGAAGGGATTTTGAAAAAATGGATGAATGTTTGAGAAGTTTAATCTGATAAAAACATTATATAAGGTATAAATGTACTGAAACATAAAATAGCTTCCCATTAATATGTATAATTTTTATGTTTTCATATATTAAAGATAGATTAAAATGTTTTTTAAACCCAAAGAAGTGCAACCATACTATTAACATCCATTAGTTATAAAACACAACATTGGTACAAGAACAGATTGCTAGTAGAAGTTTAAATTGTTACTATTCTTTTGAGAAGCAATTTAGTAATCTGTACCAAGATTCAGAGATGCTTTTATATATTTCTTTACTCAGTAGTTCAATTTCCTGAGTATCCTAAGGGATTAATTTGAAATATGAAGAAGCTGTATACAGCATGGGGACCTTCCTCTCTGCATTTCTTATCCTATAAGTAGGATAAGCAGAAAGCAGTCTAAATGTTAGACAGAGGGAGAATGGCTAATAAATGTGGGTATATTACTCAGACATTAAAAATGATGGTGGTAGCCGGGCGCGGTGGCGCACGCCTGTAATCCTAGCACTTTGGGAGGCTGAGGAAGGAGGATCACGAGTTCAAAGCCAGCCTCAGCAATGGCGAGGCACTTAGCAACTCAGTGAGACCCTGTCTCTAATAAAATACAAAAAAAGGGCTGGGGATGTGGCCCAGTGGTCAAGTGCCCCTGAGTTCAATCCCCGGTACCACAAAAAAAAAAAAAAAAAAAAAAAAAAAAATGATGGTGGTAGAGTCTACAGAGCAAAACAAACAAACAAAAAGGCAGTTCACTGAAACACTGGGAAGCAATATTTGGGATAAGGGTGTAGAAATGTGGTTTGTGTGAAGTGTGATATAGTGTAGACATGTGATTTATTTAAAAAATTACACATGACAACAAACTAGAAAGAAATACACAAAAGAGAGAAAGAGGGTATATCATTCAATATATTCTACGCAGTCTCTTGTTGTAGGTTTACGTGCATTTGTCATAGTTTCCACTTTTATCAGGCAGTTTTTCAACAAAAGAGAACCACATCTGGAATACTCTCTGCTGTGATGGACATTCGCCCACTTGGCGGGTGCTCCCAGGTGGTGAGCTTCCAGAAGCAGGCCTGAAGGGCGGCTCACAGCATCCCTTCTTTCATGCGGTTTCTAGGCAGCGTTTGTGCTGTGTTTGTGTTCCCACCCTACAAAGGGTACTTTTGTTCCATTAACCACTTGTGGTTTAGCTGCTACTCTAAGGGTTATGGGGATGACCATGCAAATCAAACAGTAGAAGCTTTCAGGTTTCTTAAGAAAAACCCGAGGACTTTCTATTTGTCAGTTTTGCACCTCAGGAACAGAAGTTGCATTTACCATGGTTCCTGGCACCTCACTGACACTATCTAGGCATTAGTCCTCTGTGTATATATGCTTTTCATTTCCTTTTATCCCTATAGCCTGCTTCCACTGCTTTATCCATGGGCAAACTTTATAATGTGCTTAAAGTGAATCCTTTTATGTTTGTGCCAGTGCTCACAAAATGTGCACTGTATTTATATGAGCACCTACTTTTAACTTACAAAAATAATAGTCTGTGCATCTCATTCTCACTTTTCCCATTAAGCACTGTTTTCAACATTCACCCGAATTGCCATACGCACGATTCCTAATGTCTGTGTGACGAATACCCTGTGGTGGGCAGCACTGTTCACGGCACCTCTGGCCACATCCTCTCCAGGCCTGGCTGGCATTCTGTGGTTTTCTCCTTTAGCACCTCTGTTTACCCTACACACATAACACGCATGTCCTGTTTGCATATGGCCTAACACAATTCTAGCAGTATCAAGCAACGAGGACTAAAGTTCTTTATTTTTTAAAAAAAGAAAATTGCATGTGACATGTGATTTTCAAAAATGTCTTTTTCTTTGTGTCAGGAAGTCTCTGTGCTAACTTTAATAATTAAGAATATATCAATAAAAAATCGTTGGTTTCCTTCATCCTTCCTTAGACCTACTTTGAAGCAGCTGCTTTCAGAGAGGCCACAAATGGCCACCTAAGACCCTCAAGGTCAGAATCTAAATTCCAGAGATGTCAGAAAGTCCTCACTGCTGTTAGAAGTCATGATTTTGTAATGTGATCTCTCTGAGGTCATCCTTTGATCCTAAAATTGACACCGTGGGAACCATGTATATCTCAGTAATGCACATATCAGGGAAGAGAAAAGGAGGCAGGTTTTTAGCAGGAGTATGCGCAGGGTAATGGCCTCACTCGGCCAGATGCCCTGTCTGTGACCCCTACCTACCACGTATGGGTGCTTATGACTGAAATACTCTTCATTTTGCACTACACAAGTACAAATGAAATGCTCCTCATTTTGCAGGGCCACACAAGCTTCATATTAACAAAGCAGCTACACATATCTTCATCTAGACCTCACGGCCAATGGGCATGGCTCAGGATAGGTATTCCCCACATTGGGTTAGGAGTGAAGAAGGTAAGGCTCAGAGGGTGACCTGTTCACAGTCGCAAGGGCAAAAGGGGTGGGAGTGACGACAGTCCAGCTTCAGTTAGTGTGATGGTCCCTCTCCCCTCACCACAGTGTACAGCACCCCTTCTGTGCATTCTTTGGAAATCAGATTCTACCAGTCTGTGCCTACCAGGGTACCAGGGACTCCTGTCCTAGGGACTCTTGCTCTGAAGATCATATTTCTACCAGGCCCTCCCTCCCAGGATCTTGGTGAACCATCAGGGAGGCACTGATGAAAAATGGGAGGCCCAGAGGGCTGGCTCCTCCTCTGTGTGCAGTCATCTCTTTTCAGAACTGGAAAAGATCTGAGGAACCTCATCCACCAGGGTTCTGGCAGGAAACAGATGGCACTCCCCAAATGGGTAATTTGAGAAGAGTTTAATAAGGGGACCATTTATAGAGGGACCAGAGCGCAATGCTCTGGGAGCAATAACAGTGGTGCACTCACACCCCTAGGCCCAAGGGGGTGAGGGAGGAGAGGCCACTGAAGCACACTGCCTCTGGAAGGGGCACAGGACCTTCAGTGAAGCCAAAGGGTGGGACCAGGAGAGTCAATACTTCTTCTGATCCATGCTCCCCAGTGGGCAAAGAACACAATAGGGGGCCAGGAAGCCAGGGAGCCCATTCACATGGTCCTTACTGGTCAGCTTCCAGGGCACAGGGAGGGTGGGGAAGAGTAGGGAGGAACCCTGGAGGGGCAAAGAGAAAACATCCTGCACAAGACCCAACTAAACCAACCTCCTGACTTGAAAGGCACTGTGCCGGGGAGTGGGGGTTGTGGTGTGTGCTGGCCCAGAAAATCAATGGAGAGTTGCAGAACTGGGCTAGAAACTTAATTCCTGGCTGCCAGTCCATACTCCTCCCCACTCCATTCGATTCAGGGATACCTTTTCCTACACGCATTATTAGAGCCTTGAAAACTAACAAACAGACTTTCATATTAACCAGACTTAGTAGGTTATTCTGTTTTATGGATGGTACACTCTGAAGCTACCACTCCATGGTACAGTCTACACTCCCCCGAGCGACTCCCCAAATGCCTACATGGTTCACATCTGGGCGCTATCCTTTTGACACAGGAGTCAAGACTCTCTGAGTTTAAAGGGAGTATAACTCAGGAAAAAAAACACAAAACAACACCTTAATGAGGTACAGGTATGTAAACACACGTGAATATGTGGCTCTATAGAGAAGCCCAGCTGCAGCAATAAAGGGAAGCAAGGAGCACTTCCACCCAACCATCCAGCTCAGATGACCAGGCCCCTGACCTTCAGTGCACTGACGGCACTCTCCCACTCCATGTACATACAGAAATAGCTGTGCATTGACCCGCGAGTCGCCCAGGCCTGGAAAAATACTCCAGGATATTTTAAAAATCACATGTTCTTCCAAGCCTTTTTAAACTTGACTGGAGAACAGGCCGGCTAAAAAAAGAACGAGTCATTGAGATCCTTTTTGTAGGCATTATCTGAGCTACAAATTAAAAATGAAATATTGAAATGTTGATTCTCAATTTTCTTTGTAAATTCTATCAACCTTGCCCCCTTTTATGAAGTAAGGCACATTTCTCAATTCTTTGGTTAACAGGTTTTTATAAAGTAAACTCTGAAAAGACTATTGATGATTAATCTCATACAGATATTAGTATGATAGCTCTATAACTACAAAATCAAAAACACCAGAGAATTCTTGTTTAGCTTCCTAATTTTTATATTCAATTAATTCCATCTTTAAATGTTTCCCAAGTCCCTGTGCTTGAAGCTGTGGGCAGAACAAAGTAACGAGTTAGCAAGGCAGGCGGGGGCCAATCACAAAGGAAGGTTCTCCCACTTTCTTCTGTTTCCTGTAGGCAGTGAGGAGGCACTGACGGCTTCCGAACAGAGGAGTCATTAGACCACATTGTGTTTTGGCAAGTTATACTTTATAGGATGATGAGGAGATCCAAAGGTAGGAAGCCTGGTGAGGAGGCTGTTGTAATGTTGCAGTTTGGATGTGAGGATGTGCGCAAAAAGGATTTTCTCAAATCAAGAGATTTGGACCAGGTTTGCACAATGCAGAAGGAAAATGTGTCCCGAACACATGGGAAGAAAGGGATTTGTGGCCATGGACATGTTTTCTCCATAACAAGGAAGCTGAGCAGAGAGCCATAGGCTGAAAGTCAAGACAGAGGAAGCTGTGTCATTTGCAAGGTTTTGGAGTGTGGTACCCAAGATACTGATCCTTGGAGAGCTGGGGTTGGGTAGTTCTCTGGTTAGAGAGTTGAAAGGGGATGTCTTCCATGACAGGTGGAAGACATCTCTGCTCTGGTGGGTCACCACCTCCTGGGGAGCCGTTTTCCCCTTTGTACAGCTCTTTACACTGTAAGGTTCCTTCTCAGCAGGGGTGAGACCAGTACCCTGGGGTTGCCCATCCATAAGGGCTAGGTCCTTTTCTCTAAAGCCTGATGGAGTGCAATACTCCTGCTGGCTCACTGGCTGCCTGAGAAGGAGTGAAGTGCAGACCCCACTCCCCCCAAAGGGAATTAGTCCTAAACAACCAAAATAAACAAAAACTCCATAACCAGCTTGGTGCTTCTCAGTAATCTGGCTTTCTTCTCTGCTTAAGTTGCAAACGTCACATAATCAAGTTCAAAGTTTCAGTGAAGGGCTGTCCTGCAGGTGTAACAGGTAGCCAGCCCATGGAGTCAACTGTACTCTATAGAATTCTTCATAAGAAAATCTGCTCTGTAGCCTTCAGCCCTAGACAGGCTGAAGGAGTCCTATAGGCACAGGAGTATGTGGCAGGGATCTTGTGACGTTACTTTCTGCTTTAACCTGTTACAGGCCCTGCAAAGACTGTTTGAATAAACCAGTAACCTAGTGGCAGCAGCAGTGAAGGCTGGCTTGGGGATTGGAACCAACCAGAAGCAACTATACATGGAATTGGCAGGCAGGAACTCTGCCCAGCAGTGGCAGCATCCTGAACCATTGTGGTTTCTCTGGAGAGGAATATAAACACAAGGTGACAACAAGAGGGCCTACCCAGATCTTACCCGGAGAGGCTATGAGCTTATGCCTGGTACTATGAGGCCCCCTCAAAGTCCAAACTGAGAGGAGTCTGGTGGGGGTGTGTCAGATTGTGACATTCTTTGCTAAGTCTATTTGCCTATACAGGCTTGTGATAACCCTTGTGACAGCAAGGACACCTCTGCCTGCTGCTGGCACTTGACCCTGAGGGCCCAGATGTGCTATCTGTGTCAAAAATTGCACAAATAACCCAAAACCACTACTGAAGAAACAGAGGAGCATTCTGCATCAGTCCTCTTTGTGTCCCCTTCCCCAGTTACTGAATGCAAGCTCTCACGTCTGTGTTCCAAAAACTCTTCCCCACCCCCTCAAAAGTCAGCCTCACACCTCAGGGTTCAAAGCCATTTTGCAGCAGCAGCAGCAGCTGTAATAACAGCAACAAGCAGGCCTCTCAAGTGAGTCACTGTTTGAAAGTATGTGTACACACATTCCCTCATTTGTCCTGACAACTTGAACCTTACCTCTAAGCAGCTTGAGATGAAGGATATGTTAACAGCAGCTTCCTCTTCTAATGACAAGGTCTGCCTCAGGAGTGCCAGCTCTCTTTCTGCTCCCTTTGCAAGCCCTCTCCTCCATCTTTGCAAGGAACCCACACTTTTGACTGTGCCTGGGGTTGGTAGACCAGTTGGTTGGCCCAGGCTTGTGCCTGGCTCTCTAACAGAGAAGAAGAAGCCCACAACTACCTCAGTCTCCAATACCCCAGGCCCACTGAGGACCAGCATCACCATGTTGCTCAGCTGCAGGGGGATGGTGTTTCCTGAAGCACAAACCACACAGGTTGTGAAGTGGGTGATGCTATGTACTTGAGACTCTGCTGTGATGCACTGGGGAGGATGTGGGATCCAGTGAGCACTTGCTATAGCCACAATGATGGAGAGCACTAACCGTGTGTCCTGTGGCCATGGGGCAGCCTGGTGTAAGACTCTGCCTTACTGCGTATTACTTAATGATAGCTAATGACTAACCTAAGACATCATCTTTTCTGGGAGGTTTTAATGTGAGATGCAGTAGTGGCAGCAGAGACAGTATTTAAGAGGAAAAAGTGAGCAAAGACACCTTGAAGAATCCCTAGGGTGAAAAGCCATGGGTGCCCAATTCTAAAATGATGGCATGATGGTAGGTCCCCAGAGCTCCCAGCACCTGAAAAATGAGACACCAATGGGCCTGCCAGGAAGTACAGAGACTCATGATGATAGATGAGTTTCCCCACATCCTTAGGAATCCTCACAAGGAGCTCCCAACCCCTGAGGCTAGTGAGGTGTACCTCTGGTAAGCTGAAAGAGCCTGGCTAGAATAGGGAGATTATTACTGAAGGAAACTGAGCTTCAAAGAGATGAAGTGACTTGTCAATTCAGACACTGAAGGCTGCTATCCTGTCACACATTCCCTCTTCTCCCTTCCTGACAGAACTTATTTCTTCAGGGATGGCAATATGCCCTGCTAAAACTTCTCCCTGGTTTACAAGTGACCATGTGACATAGTTCTGGCCAAAGAGGCTTTTGAAAACAGTGTTTGCTCTCCTGATACAGGGATTGCCCTTTCCCTCTTCCCTACTTCTTTATGCTTGGACCACTCGGAAAAAAGGCCTCAGAATGCAGTAGCCACCCTGCACCATGAGGATGAAAGTTATTTGCCAAGGACAATACAGGTAGGAAGATAAGAGATTGGGTCTCCTATAAGCCCTGGCCTGGCTTCTTCCAGAATTCTCATTATGTCATAAAGATAACTACCTACCGGTTTATGCCACTTGCTGTGGTTTGAATGTGGTTTGTCCCCAAGGATTCATGTGCTAGAGGCTGGGTCCTCAGTGAAGCAGTATGAGAGGTGATGGAACGCCAAGAGGTGGAATCTAGTGGGAGGTCATTAAGTCATTGGGGATATGCCCTCAGAAGGGGTTGTAGGACCCTAGTTTTTCTTGTTTCCTGTCTGGTGATGTGATCCTTTGTTCCTTCATGTACTCCCACCATGACACCATCTGCCAAGGGCCTTACCAGAGGCAGAACCAATGAGGCTGCCTGATCTTGGACTTTCAACCTCCATAACTGTGAGCTAAATAAAACATCTTACTTTATACAATTAGCCTGCTCAGGTATTTCATTATAGTAAAAAGGAAATGGACTCATAATACTACTCCATTGGTTTTCCTAATTTTTTCAGCTAATCCAAATACCTGCCTATACCACAGAGTTGCTGGTAAATGGCAGATCTGCAATATCTAAGGTCCGTAGAACTCTAAAGCTCACTTTCCTTATTTCTTTTGGGCAACACTACCTCTTGCTCTCAGAACAAAAAGGTCTGCAAATTGAACAAGGTGCTATATGTAAAGCATATCACTATGAATGCTCAATAAATATCAACCCCCTATTACCACTGTCATCATTTGGTCGAGTAGGGTCCACACCACTTTAAACTCCTGTTTTAGCACCTTACATACCACAAGTACAGACTCAGAAAGTGGTATCTCTTTCAGAAAGAAAATAAAGAAGGAAGGGCTAGCTCCTTTGGCTTAACAGGGTTCCTGGGAACAGAGGGGTTGTCCTTGAGATAAGCTTCTATTCCCATAGCCTGCTTGTCCCCCTGGAAAGAACACGCAGACCCAGAGGCCAGAGTGAACCCTAGCATGATCAGTGGATCTGAATATTCCCTTCCTGTTCCCTCCACCTGGTCTCAGGCCCCTTCAGAGCATGCACAGAAAGTCAAAGCCCCTGAAAAGGGGACCAACCAGGTTTAGTTAGGGGCTTCAGACACCCTGGCAAACTCACAGATTGTTCCTTCCTAGGCACAGAAGTGTGTCACCTGAAACAATGGATATTGCCACTTTTACAAGAGGAAAACAAAATAAATGTCTAATGTACTGTTAGAAAAAGTGATGCTATGTCTACAAAATTTAGTGGATACATTACATCTTTGTTCTCAGTAACATGAGAAAATTTTGGTATGTAAAAAATAGCTGGTAGAGTAGCTGGGGGTGAAGCTCAGCATGCAATCCCCAGCACCACAAAAATAAAACAACAATAAGAAAAAATAGATGGCATCGTAACCAATATCTGTGGCATATTTCTGATGATCGCCTTATGACACTTACATGCATATACACACATACATAAGACAAATTAAAAGGTAAGAAGAAAAAAAAACTCTTAAAAACCTCTTTAACAGGAGCCGGGCGCAGTGGCGCACGCCTGTAATCCCAGCACTTTGGGAGGCTGAGGCAGGAGGATCGCGAGTTCAAAGCCGGCCTCAGCAATGGCGAGGCACTTAGCAACTCAGTGAGACCCTGTCTCCAAATAAAATGCAAAAAAGGGCTGGGGATATGGCCCAGTGGTCGAGTGCCCCTGAGTTCAATCCCCAGTACCAAAAAAAAAAAAAAAAACACCTCTTTAACATCTTTGTTTTATCGTGGATGGCTGTTTTTTTCTTCACATTTTTCTACGTTTTACAAGATTTCAATAGTACCTTTTATAACAAAAAAATCCTTATAAATTAAGTTTTTTAAAGCAATGTCATGACTTGTCATGAACACACTCCCTTTTTTCTCTTCACATGCTTACATCAATAGAAGCTAAATATTGTCAAAAGTGACCCTTATTAATCACAAAAAAAGGGGAAACTTCCAAGATGATTGGAAGAATGGCCGATCCTAGTTTTTTACCTGCTCTGAATCTAAGACTTCTGACAAGGTGGAAGGGATATGATCTATTTCACAGTCCCCACTGGCAGTAAGGAAGAGAGTCCTTGCGTTATTTAAAGAACAAAAATAGCTAACACTGTTTGAGCATTTTCTGTGTGTTAGCAACTGATTGAAGTTCTTTACATGTATAAATCTGTAAATACCATTATCATCCCCATTTTATAGATGAGGAAACTGAGGTCCAGATACATTAGGTAATTCACCCAAGATTACTTAGTAAGTGGCAAAGCTAATATTAACATTCAAAAAAATGTCAATCCATTTAACAACCTTACTTTGCAATATCTCATTTCAATTGCCCACATGGCCTATGTTAGAATTGGAGAGTCTCTGGGAAGCAAGGCCCTCTGAGTCTTTGCTTCTCCTGACACATCTATGATGACCTGGCCTCCTCACTTTCTTTTCCACTATCATCTCTGATCCTCATATCTTTGGCTTGTGCCTGTCCTCTGCCTTTCTGGGCTCACATTTTTCAAGGCCCAAGTGCCAACATGGTGGATGCCCAAAGCCTAGTCTTTCAGCTTCTCAAGACCAAACTCCAGAGGAAGCAGCCTGACTCATTTCTGTTTTTTGCCCAGACCACAGAATGGTCACAGTTCAGGCCATGAGCTGGCAACTCCTGCAGGTGGTGTCCTCCTTGGATCAGACCCTGTGGGTGGCTGATGGTTGCTGTGGACTAGAGACTGCAGCACTGGCTCTTGATCCACAGGGACTGATTTCCTAAGGGGCAGGGTCTCCAGCTTTGGGGTGAGCTACTGAAAGCTTGAAAACTCACTTTACAATCTAAATGGCAGCATTCTTCAGAACTGTTTACTCTCTCTCCCTATATGAGCACCTTCATTCCCATGAGTTTAAATATCATCTACGTGCTGGTGGCCTCAAGTTCACATCCCCAGCCTAGACTGCCTGCAGGTTCCGGCCCGGGATTTCACTGCCTACTTAGCACCTGTCTCTGAAAGGCTCACAGACATCTCAACCCCTAAAACAGAAAGGCCTACATGGACCTCTGTATAAAACCTGACCCTGCTTACCTCTCCAAGTTCACCTCAAGTTATTTTCCTCTCACTCACTCACTGGGATCAAGTTGGCTCCTGGATCATGCCAAGCATTTTCCCACTGCATGGCTTTAGCACCTGCTGTTTTCTCTGCCCCAGAATGCTCCTTAATAATAACCCTTCAAGAGGCTTCCCTGACTACTGGGCAAGACTGAGGGCCCCCAATAATATCTATCATAGTTACTGGTTTATGGCTTTCCTAGACTTAACTGTATGTGGAATTAATGAATTAATTTTCTGTTTATTTGCTATCATTGGCTTTCCCCACTAAATAGTGAAGTTCATAAGAGCAAGAACTCTGTCCTACTCGTGTATTATTTGGCACATAGCAGGTCCTCAGTAATTACTGCTGGATAACCAAATGGAATGTGGGCCAAGCCAGTAATTAAACATATTTAACATAATTGGAATAAGTGAAAGCATTTGTGTAAAGCTCTTGGTGTGGGGTATATAGTAAGCACTCAGTAGCAGTAATAATATGGCTACTGCTGTTGTTGGGTTGAAGCATACGATACAATTAATATTTGAATTTTACCGGTAAAAACAGCAATTTTATATGGTTCAACACAATATGTTATTATTTGGACAGTGTGACTTCAAACCACACTGTCTGCTACCGCACACAATTCAGTACAAATAGAAGGAAGCTTCTGATGCAGCCCTCTGTTTTTTCAGAGAGGTAATGTGCTTTCTTCCCCAGCTGGGGTCTGCTAGTGGTTTGAACTCACTCTGATCTGAAACCCCTTCCTCTGGGGCTTCCTAAGAAAAGACACTCTTTGCCCAACACCCTGGTGCTTCTGAAATCCCTGTGGACTCATCCAATCCATGAATGTGAATACTGATTATCTCTGTCCAGTTGTCCAGTTCTTAGAAGATAAAGAGGTGAAGTTTTTAAGTGGTCATGTATGATGAAGACCAAACAGAAGTGAAGACAAATGTCTTTTCCACAACAGGGCTTTCTCTTCTGTATAACCAACAGTCCTTAAAGAATCAAACTTGAGTCTTTGGAGCTGAGTCTAAGCTAGTCATGAAGCATAGTGGTAATGGCAAACTTAATAATGGCAGTGTTCTGGGTACTTTTCTTTCTGTTTTTCCCTCAAAGAAATCTGTGTTTTCACATCACAAAATCTTTCGATTTTTTTCAGCATATTGTTCTTTTTCCCCATGGGATGCTTGATCCAGTGATCTGAAAATATCAGTATTTCCACTTGCCTTCATTCTTGACACAGTACATGTTCACCTAGACCTTGATACTTAAGAGATGAAAATATAAATTTTCATTACTCATCCAATGGTTCAATACATTGTTTGGGATTTACAGTTCTGTGACAAAGATCAAAACATTTATTACATTAGAGATAATAACAGCATTAATAAAACACAGTAAGAGCTTTTCTTTTCACAGAAAGAAATGGTGCTGTTCTTTTTAATGTACAATTTTAAGATCCCACTGCCTTACACTTGGGAATTAGAAGAACACTATAAGCATTTTGTGCTGAGCATCACTTTAAGCAGGGATTAAGACTTACCTGAGACATGTGCAGAACCGCAAGGTCCTGCATAAGAGAAAAGGTATAAGCTTTCCCTACAACCCCTGTTCAGCTCAACAACATAGGCAGCCTTTCTCTCACAGAGGAAGGTTCTGCAGTTTGAAGTGGTGCAGCCCTGAAAAGCAATGGCTGCCCAGCGATAGCTCATGAGCTCTGGCACTCTGAATATGGACTTTGCAATATATCTAACAGTACCATCCAGACCAGGAAGATGGAGCCAACTAATACAGTGAAGCTGCATTACAAGTGGAAATATTTTATATATCTGAGAAAGAACTTTTCAAGTAGCCATGCAATCACAGAAAGCTGCCAGCAGGACCTGGAGACCCTCTGGGGCAGCTCCTTCAAGTCAAAGCCATCCAGGCATCCCACCAAGAGGGTATGGTGGAATAAAGCCTCACAGGAGTGTGAGAGCAGTCTCCCTCCTGGGCTTCCCGCATCTCTATGTCCCAGGTAAATAACTGCATATACCTACTAATTAGAACAAATAAAAATAAATAAATAAATAAATAAAATAACTGCATGTAAAGGCATTTATCAATGTCTCTCCCACCTCACTTCCGAATAAAACTCAAATCTGTCCTTTAAGGCTCTGGCCCCACCTTGCTAGGTCTATTTTGCATTACTTCAGTATACAGGTCCTTTCTGCACCTGAGCTGCCCCGCCCCTGTTGAAGCCCTCTGTCCTATTGGTCCCCCTCCTCCACGCAGCACCCACAGTTCCTTTACTATGCTCTCGCTCTCCTGAACAACACGCCAGCTTGTCTGCACTTCTGAGCGGATGGATCACACTCCACATTCAATTATTTGTATATTTGTCTTATATCCTTCATTAGATTGCAGATTTCCAGAGGGCAGGGAAATCATTTGATTCATATTATCTAATTATTCCACAGTCCTTTGCTTACAGTAGCTCCCAAGAAACTAAGAACAAATGTATTCATGACACATTCTTCTTATCCATTTATAAAAGCAGATCCCAATGAAGTTTCAACCAAATGCATTTCAGTGATTCTGTGTACGTGGAATTAACAAGCACTCTGTTTCCTCATTTCTTTTCAACATTCTTTTATGAAAAATTTCAAACATACAACAAGGTATGCCTAAGGCCACCTAGACTCTACCATTAACATTTACTACACTTGCTTTATCACTTTTCTATATACACATCCATTCTTCTACCATCCATAAATCCACGTAATCTCACTAATGTTTCTCAAAACAAATTGCAGATATTATTTTACTTCCCTTAAATAATTCAGCACATCCATTGTTAAATACAGTTCAAAATAATTTTTTCTTTTGAGGTAAAGTTTATTTTCAGAGAAGTGCCCACTTACGTGTAGGTTCATTGAACTTAGACTATTATATTATGCACACCTAAGTAAACCCTTACTTCTCCATGGGAAATCAGCATTTTGATTTTTTTCCCACTGCTATGTGTTAGGTTTGTCATACTGGACTCTCCTAAAGAAAACTACAAGCTCTAGACAAAATACAAAAGCATAACTATCTGAGGCACTAAGAAGAAAGTGGGGCTGACACCAGGAAAGATGAGAAAAGATCAAGATATGTCAATTTTAAGACCTTTAGGCTGGTGGCCAGCTGCAATCAGTGCCATGGTGGGTGACCAAAATGACATAAGCATGTGTTCCTTGGAGACAGATTTCAGGATAAAACCAGTCACTAGAAAGTGAAGCAGAGCCGGGCGCGGTGGCTCACGCCTGTAATCCCAGCACTTTGGGAGGCTGAGGCAGGAGGATCACGAGTTCAAAGCCAGCCTCAGCAGTGGTGAGGCACTTAGCAACTCAGTGAGACCCTGTCTCTAAATAAAAATACAAAAAAGGGCTGGGGATGTGACCCAGTGGACGAGTGCCCCTGAGTTCAATCCCTGGTACCACAAAAAAAAAAAAAAAAAAAAAGAAAGTGAAGCAGGAATTCAGAGAGTACAGAGGCATAAAGGAAGAGCCCCAAGTTCTGTGTAAAAACTACCCACAACTCAGGCTAAGTCAAGATGCATGGGGTTGATGCTAAACAACCTGGCTCAAGATAAGAAAACAGCTGAGGTGCTGCCCAAGAGACAGGGTTTGCGGTTTTCATTTCACCAAGCTAATTGCTAGTACCTAGAACAAACATCTTAGTCCCCCAAAAACCTCCTCAGAGAAATACAACAGAATTCAGAATCTCTTCAATAGGATATGCACAATGCCCAAAATATAATCCAAAATTATTCAATATGTAAGTAGGAAATGAGACCCATCTTCAAGAGAAAAGGACAGTCTATAGAGGTCCCAAGATAACTCCGATGTTGCAATTAACAGAGGAGAATTCTTAAAGCAGCTTTATAATTATGTTCAATGGCACAAAGGAGTCCATGAAACATCTAGGAAACCTTGGCAGAGAAATAAACTGTAAAAGAGAACCAATCAAGCTCTGGAATTAAAAAATACAATATATGGAAACTTTTAAAAATCCTTAGGCAAGCTTAACACAATAGAGATGATGGTGAAAGCATCAGTGAATGTGAAGATAGACCAAGAGAAATTATCCTGTCTGAAGAACAGAGAGGGGAAAAGATTAAAAACAACAACAACAACAACAACAAACATGTCAGACCTGTAGGACAACATCAAAAAAGGTCGACCAAGAAGTGCAGTCCCAGAAGAAGGGAGCAAGGGCAGGATGGAAAAAACATTCAAAGAAATAATGACTGAGAAGCCTTCAATTTTACAGAATCAAGAAGCTCAATGAATTTATAGATTCAAGAACCTCAATTAACTCCAAGCAGGATAAATGCAATGAAACCAATGAAAAAGAAAGCAAAAGAGAAGAAAATCATGAAAGCAGCCAGAGAAAAATTACACAAATCATAAAAGTAACAATGATTTCAGAGACTATTAATTTCTCATCAGAAACCAGTGATGCCAGAAAATAGTTATTTAAAAATTCTTCGAACCAAATTGTACATCTAGTGAAAACATCCTTCAAGAATGAAGGTTGGGGTTGTACCTCAGGGGTACAGAGCTTGCCTAGTATGTGTGAGGCACTGGGTTTGATTCTCAGCACCACATAAAAATAAATAAATAAATAAATAAAGGCATGGTGTCCATCTACAACCAAAATAATAATAACAACAAATTTAAAAAAAGAATGAAGATGAAATAAATACACGTTAACTTCATCCTGCCTTTTAGTCAAAACTTTTATACTAAAATTTTGTTAGCCAAGCATCATCAGTTTGCACACCAATTCACACAAACTTTAAGATACACATTTTAAAATTGATAGTAATTAAAAATATATGGGCTGGGGGAAAAATCAGCATAACAATCTGCCCTCAGTTTTTCCTTTAATGGTGAATAGTGGGCAAGAAGTTACTTTGATGTGATCAGAACTAAGACTAAGACTCATTTACATTTTGCTAAAGTGTCCTGGTCTAGACTGTTCTGACTGCCTCTTCTCCTCTCCTCTTTTCCACAATTACATGTTAAGAAAATGAAGGAATGGTTGTATTTCCTCCCCTAAACATTATTCAGACCTAGAGAAAGAATGCAGAACTGACCATTAAAAAGCCCACCTGCTAAAAGTTCAAAATAAAGGGAAGGCAAGTGACCAGACATGAAAGAAAACAGAGAGGCCAAGATATCCTGAAAAGACACATTGAAGTCAGAGAATTAACTGTAAAGGTGGAGACTGAGTCAATATTTGTATTAGAAAACTCAACCTGAATTAACATGTTTGTTGGTCCAGGAATAGCTCCCCTGAGAGCTCTGGAAGTGTGATCTCCTGCACATCTGCTCTGGCCTTTATGAGTTCTCTTAATACTTTTCAAAGCTGCTGCTAAGTGTTAATTTTTGTTCAAAGAAGGATTACTAAACAACCTGTTGGGAACACAAAGATTCCCTTCATACTGTTCTTCTGGCTTTCCTTAAACCTAGAGGCAGACTGTTTTCCAAACTGTTAACATCCGAGTTGACTGCCAAACTGTTATTAACTAGCCCCTGACATCTAAACAACAGCTGTGTTCTGTCCCGTGAAAGGGCAGCCTCACCCAGACAGTGACTCTCCAAAGGTCAGCTGTGTCCTGCAGCAGGAAGTCCACTCCACGGTTGGTGGCACATGCCGGCACAACGGAACAGTCTGTGTTTGTCCCAATTCCCTTTCCTCCCTTTTGGCTACTCTTCACTGGTCATAAACGTTCAGCTCGCCTTGCACAGGAAGCGGGGGCCTTAAACTTCATCCTGCCTTTTAGTCAAAACTTTTATACTAAAATTTTGTTAGCCAAGCATCATCAGTTTGCACACCAATTCACACAAACTTTAAGATACACATTTTAAAATTGATAGTAATTAAAAATATATGGGCTGGGGGAAAAATCAGCATAACAATCTGCCCTCAGTTTTTCCTTTAATGGTGAATAGTGGGCAAGAAGTTACTTTGATGTGATCAGAACTAAGACTAAGACTCATTTACATTTTGCTAAAGTGTCCTGGTCTAGACTGTTCTGACTGCCTCTTCTCCTCTCCTCTTTTCCACAATTACATGTTAAGAAAATGAAGGAATGGTTGTATTTCCTCCCCTAAACATTATTCAGACCTAGAGAAAGAATGCAGAACTGACCATTAAAAAGCCCACCTGCTAAAAGTTCAAAATAAAGGGAAGGCAAGTGACCAGACATGAAAGAAAACAGAGAGGCCAAGATATCCTGAAAAGACACATTGAAGTCAGAGAATTAACTGTAAAGGTGGAGACTGAGTCAATATTTGTATTAGAAAACTCAACCTGAATTAACATGTTTGTTGGTCCAGGAATAGCTCCCCTGAGAGCTCTGGAAGTGTGATCTCCTGCACATCTGCTCTGGCCTTTATGAGTTCTCTTAATACTTTTCAAAGCTGCTGCTAAGTGTTAATTTTTGTTCAAAGAAGGATTACTAAACAACCTGTTGGGAACACAAAGATTCCCTTCATACTGTTCTTCTGGCTTTCCTTAAACCTAGAGGCAGACTGTTTTCCAAACTGTTAACATCCGAGTTGACTGCCAAACTGTTATTAACTAGCCCCTGACATCTAAACAACAGCTGTGTTCTGTCCCGTGAAAGGGCAGCCTCACCCAGACAGTGACTCTCCAAAGGTCAGCTGTGTCCTGCAGCAGGAAGTCCACTCCACGGTTGGTGGCACATGCCGGCACAACGGAACAGTCTGTGTTTGTCCCAATTCCCTTTCCTCCCTTTTGGCTACTCTTCACTGGTCATAAACGTTCAGCTCGCCTTGCACAGGAAGCGGGGGCCTTAAACTTCATCCTGCACGTTCACTGCTGCTCTGGCTCTCACACTAAGGCTTTTCACTGAAGACACCACTGAAAGTGCTGATGGCGAAGGACCACAAAATAAAGTTAAAACCCTCATCTCAGAAGCAAGCACTCTTACTAAGTATTTACTAGCTGTCAGGCACTGTTCCAGGGTTTTCTTACACTATCCCCTCACTCCTGTAAGGACCAGCCTTCCTATTCAACAGGTAGGAAAGCCTCAGGGCTTGGTGTTTAAATGAACTGCCTGTGGCCATGTGGCTTTGGAAGGATGTCAAGAGAGCATCCAGTTCTGTGACTCAAGTCCAAGGGATTTTCTACACTGGGAACTTTCAGAAGTAGAGATACCATCCACAATGCCAACTGGATTTTTTTTTTTTAATGTGTCCAATTGATATTAAGTTGGTGCATGGATGTTTTTATTTTTAGTTTGTTGATGGACCTTTATTTTATTCACTTATTTATATGCGGTGCTGAGAACCGAACCCAGTGCCTCACACATTTTAGGCAAATGCTCTACCACTGAACCACAACCCCAGCTTTGGTGCACTGCTGATTTTAAAACAACCTGGAAGAGTAAATGCATAGGAATAACTAAAACCATTTTAATAATGATGATGAAGCCCTTGTCTTCACAGACATTAGGAAATATGTTATAAGGCCAAATCACAAACAGGGTGCTATATGTTTACCTACATAATAGCTGGCTGATAGTGAGAACCCAATAAATGTCAGTTATCACTATCATATTATGTCAAATGCATTATATGTATTATCTCACTTAGCTTTTTTCCACTTAGGCATACTGTGAGAACAGTTTCATTCCCATTCTATAAATCAGGAAACTGAGGCACTAATGCTAATGGTCACAAAGTATATAAATGGAACTAACGTCTAGAATCTGAACTAACCTGACTTCAGAGGTAAGCATATTACTGCAGCACTGACACTAACATCAAGCTCTGGTGGAATCTAAATGCTCATCAATAACAGGGACTATTTAGATAAATTGACATGGATATTCCTAAGAACGAGGCAAACCTGTAAATTCTGATATGAAAAAATATCTATGTCAACAGAGAAAACAAGTTGCCATGATATCATTTTTAAACAACTATATGTGAATCATCACAGCCATCTGTGAAGGTACATAGTATGCATTCATATGCATGTTGTGCAAAGTTGCACAGATATATAGATACACTATCCTTTTCCATTATGGACTGGATTTTTTAAAAAAAATGTGTCCAACTGATATGAAGTACAGAGGCACCCTAATACTACACTTTAAATGCATTTTTGTATTGTTTCAATATGTTACAAGCATGCCTCTTGTAATAAACAAGATTTTTAAATGACTCACTACCTTAAAAAAAGAAAGAAAAGAAAGGAATGTTCTTTTCAAAGGAAAATGCTTCCATGAAGAGGTTGAACAGCTAACTGACAGTGCAGGGGGTCCTCCCTAAGTAGGAATTTGGTGCCATAGTTCCCACTGTAAAATGGCACTCCACGCCTGGAGAAGAGGACAGTCTGGGTTTTAATGCAGCCATTTCCACAAACAGCTGTGTCCTAGCTTGTGGCTGGCCCACTGCCCTGCACACCTGTGCGTAGGAGTAGAGCAGCTCTTCCCTTTACAATCACTTCTTTCAGACAGTGCGGTCAACAGGCGTAGGGGATACAGACACGAAGGGCTGCTTGAATGTCCTGTGGTTGGGAGGGAAAGGTTCGATCATAACTGGACTCAGTGAGCCCAGACATAGATCAGCCTGATCTGGGATAGGTCAAAGACTCATGATAAGGCACTGCAGTCAGCAGTAGTGATGGATGGAGAGAAGGCCAGCCAGGGGGAGGGGGAGGGGTGGAGGGGAACCTGGGACATTCTATTTTCTTAGACTGATCATTGACCACATCCAACCCCCACTTGCAATAGGGACATAAAGGGGAGAGCCCAATGTGCAAGTTTCAGATGGTGAAGAAGTGGCATTGTCATCTGATTCAGCTGGTTGGCACATTTTGGATAGAATTTCCCTGGAGCTGTCTCAATAACAAAGTGGCAAATTGTTTTCTAAATCCATCTATGAAGGGAATTTTCTCTTTCCTTCCTTCCTCTTCCTTCCCTTCCTGTTATAAGGCATATACCACATATGTAATATGACTCTGACAGGTGAGAGTCCAATCACCTCTCAATGGACAGGGGACATCCTGTGACAAAGATTCTCAAATCAGAGAACCTAGATCTTTTTGTGCAGGAGATGCCTATGGTGGCCAAAGCTTTGTGGATGATTCGGGCTTAAGATTTCTAGGGTCAAACTTTTAATCTTTTATTTTAAAAATTATTTTTCATTTTTATCACAGCAAATAAAATCACATGGTTTAGATCAAATTGCTCAAAAAATAAATCTACCCTGAAGCAAACTTTCAACACTTTTAGCTGTTTTTAAACCAAATAATATGCTGATGTCACCATTTCTTGATTTATCTATTTTATCCTTCATCTGTAACTTCCTGTTATACTTATTTACATTTTAACTCTTTTATACCATCTACCACATTTCCATTCCCTTACATTGCTATAATTAAGAACTGGTCGCTAAAAAGCCAACACAGTTTATTTTATTTTTCTTTGTATAATTTTTTCTGTTAGCGTTAATACTTGTTCTTTATTTGCCTAATATAGGACCTATATCCAAATTTTCCAAATATTTTATGTTATCTATCTACTACACACATACACACACACACACACACACACACACACACACGCACACACACACACGTAATTTCCCAAATCACCAAGCATATCAGATCATCTGCAAATTTCAGAGTAGCTATGTCTATTTTACAAACCACTGGGCTGCTTTGGCAGTTTTCCTAAGATTGTTCCCTGCCTCCTGGTTCTGTTTCTCCCTCTTTGTTGATTTATTTCCTCATTTTTCTGAAGTACGTATTCTGGTTACTTCCTAGAAAAGGATCCACAGAAAGAAAAATTTTGAGTCTCTGCACATTTGAAAATGTCTTTGTTCTATCTTCACACTTGATTGAAATATCAACAGAGTATAAAATTCTAGATGGAAAATAATTCTCCATCAGAATTTTGTGGATTTTATTCCATATTCCAGCTTCCAGTACTGATGTTTGGAAACCTGACAGCATTCTGGTTTTCCTTTGTGTTTGTCTGTGATAAGTTTCTTCCCATTCGGATGCTTTTGTAATTCACTATTTCTAGAGTTCTGAATACCAATCATTAATGTGCCTAGGTATGGGTGATTTTTTTCACACACTGTATTGAGCTCTAGGTTGAAAGCATTTTTCTAAATTTTTTTTGTATTATTTATTATTTTTCTTTTCTCTATTGTCTGTGTTCTTTCTCCTTAGAATCCTACTACCCAGATACTAAACTTCCTGGACAAGCCACTTAAGCTTTTTATTTATTATTTCTCCTCTTTTTTTTTTTTTTTTTTTTAATTTCTTCAGCTTTTCATTGTACCTTTTGTAAATTCCCTGATTTTGTTTTCTGGACTTTCTACTGCATTTTAAAACTGTTTGGTCAGTTGTATTTTTTATTTTTCAAGATTTCCTTCTTGTTCTCAAATATGCTGCCACTTTAAAAAATATATATATATATACATACATACATACACACACACACACACACACACACACATATATATTTAGTTGCAGATGGACAAAATACTTTTATTTTATTTATTCACTTTTATGTGGTGCTGAGGATTGAACCCAGCGCCTCACATGTATTAGGCAAGCGCTCTCTACTGAGCCCAGCCCTTCTGTCACTTTTTAAAAATGTTATTCTGAACAATTCAAACAGTTTGGTATTCTAACTAATTCCCTGCATACATGTGCTTAGCCAGACTGTTATGGTCACTGTCCTTCCTCTGCAGCACAGCATGGCCCATGTCCTGCACTAAGGAGGCAGTTTGTGATTTAAAAAACCTGCAGTGAGCTCAGGCTGCCTAGCCAATGCCTGCCACCCATGCTTTCAGCTAGCGTTCTGATCTCCCACACTGCTTCGACAGGCAGCAGTGAAAAAGAAAATATTCATTCTGAATTTTGTTCTCATTTGTAAATACTAAAAACTGTTTATTTTACAAGACACAGAGGTAAGATTATGGGTTTCAATCCAACAAGGCTTTTCTGGGCCCCATCCATTCCCAGACACTCATTCCACAGCAGCTTCTTGCTAAGACAAACGGTAGGCTGTTCCCTAATGCTGGGGCAGAGCCAAAGCTTTCAGCCCACCTCTGTGGGCCACCATCTCCTTAAGCATCCTCCTTACCTGGCTTACAGGCCCTCAGCTTGAGTATCACCTCCAAAAAGGTTTGGCAACAATCGGACTATTCTGGCTATTCATAGGAGCTGAAGATGATGTTTGGCCTAAAGATTGTTCCAGAAATAAAGCAGTTTTCTGGTCTCTAAAAGTTTGAGCCTTATGTGACGACAACACAGTTTATTTAAACCAGTTGGTTCTTTTTGAGGAGGTACTGTATGACTCAGGCAAGTATTTTAGTGATCAGCAGACAGGATCACTATAGCTAAGTGCTCAGATTCGCATCTCCCACCCCAAAACTGAAATAAGCCACTGGAACCTGCTTCCGGACACCCTTCCAGGGCTTGAAAGCTGGAGTCCTTGGAGTCTGGAGGCTGGCACCACTGTGTCTGAGGCATCAAGGAAGGCTAACTTGGCAATTTGATATGGGAAGGTGATGCTTTGGGGACATATAAGTTGAGTGCTTTATAGGAATTTGATAAAACACTCAATTTTTTAGATTAATTGAGTTTTCTGTCACGTTAGAGACTGATGTGATCTTATTGTAGCTTAAAAACATGACCAATGAGTAAGAAAACACTGGTAATATGACAAATATAAGCACGCTTTCATCCCTCCCCTTGGTATTTGCCTGATAGTAAATGTCAGGAGATGTTTTCTCTGCCAAGCCAACACGTCTAAAGGCACGGGGCGTGCATGAATCTTCTAGACCCACACTTTACCAGGACTATAGCTGCTGTCTGTCCCTCATCCATCACACCCTTCACCAACACGCTTTTCAAAGCATCCTCTCCCCGACCTTTGGTTCTGTTCATCTGCGTGGTTGCAGCCTATTATGTAACTGCCACCTTATCGAAGCACCAAAATGCAGAACTGCTGTATATGTCTTAAATTATGCAAGGCTTGACCTTCTCGTTGGCAAATGCCTAGCATTTCTGTCCTCAGAGGTCTAGGCAGCATTGTGAAGAGCTATTACTACATTGCTCATCATTCCTCTGATGAATGCTCACCCAACAAGCAGGGGATTGATAATTTCTAGATGGGTACCTGTGTAGTACAGTGAGTCATCTCTTTAGAGTCTCATCATTTCTCACAGTCTTCATGAAATAATTATAATAGTAAGACCTCATGGAACACTTACAATGTGCCAAGTACTTCACACGCATTAATTTGTTATTACTCTACCCTGCTAGATAGAAATTATTTTATTTTTATAATATAATGGTTTTATAACTTTTCCCCTCATTTTATAAATGAGGAAACAGAGGCAAAGGTCATCCTGTTGGAAATGGGAGTGCTGGGATACAAAGCCAGGCAGTGGGCCCCAGAGTTTTCCCCCCATCACAACACAAACCATGTCCCCTCCCCTTGGCCAGGGCTGCATTCGCTGGACTTGGAGAGCTTGAGGCACATATTTGGGTCTGATTTACTTGGTTGTGCGGGGGTGCAGACAGTTGGCAGACCCACAGGCTGAATACCCACACCTCAGAAGGTACTCACACATACCTAAACAAATGGGAGATTTCTAACAAGAACTCTACTACACTCAACACTTTACTCTGGTATGGCTAAAAAATACTTTGAAAAATAATTTGGCTCCTGGAGTCCCTAATAATGGGCAAAGACAGGAGCTTGGGCCCAGGCCAGTTTGCCTGAGAAGATGCAACTTGGTTGTTCATCTGTTTGGGAATATGGTTGCAGAGTCACCAAGAGCTGCCCCATGCAATGGGAGTGCTTCCAAAAACCTTAACAGTCTGCAAGGGCAAAATCAGGGAACAGAACCAGAAACCAAGGTTAATCTGAAAGCTCCCAATATCAGGATCATCCAGGGAGGTTGTTTTGTTTTGTTTGCAGATTCTAGGGTCCCACCCTAGACTTACTGAATCAAGGCTCCTCCCTATTGGGTTTAGGCCTAGATTGGTAGAAATCTCCTCAGGCAATACTGATATACTCTGAACTCTGATAACCTATGGGTCTCTAGGGCTTCGCGGCTAGGCATCAGAAAAAAGATGTATTACAAAAGTAATTTTCAGTTCAATAATATTGTAGCATTTAGGTTTGAGAATCAGGGTTTTGGTCTCAGCTATACTAACAGCTTGCTGATTGACTTTGAAAATGTCCCTCAGCCTCTCCAAATCTCAGGCTTCCTATCAGTGGGATCAGGACATGAGGTTCTTCTCAGCTCTAAATCCTGTGCCTCCCAAGTATTTACTGGAACAGAAGTGATAAAAGTCCAGGGAGTGATCAGAGGAGTAATAGAAGGGAGAAGATCAAGGAGTGATCTGGAGGTGGGTATAGGGCTCTGACAACTGGAAGAGTCTGCCCTGGGGTGGTCATGGTGTTAGGGCGGATGTTCTAGCTAGGGGACAGAAACTGTTGTGAGGCTGTGGGAGAAGTAAACTGGGAAGGAAAGGACAAGGCACAGCTAAGTGGGGGGGAAAAAAAAAAAAAAAAAAAAACCCGGCTCAGAAACAAGAGTGGGAAGGCAAGAGGGCTCCAGGTTACAGACGCCCAGCCAGCCAGGCAGGGGACTTGGAATACAACAGAAACTAAGGGTGACAAAGAAAAAGTAGTGTTTTGAGAAGATGACTGTGGCCACCCACACATGACAGGAAGGCTGGGATGGGGATGGGGCATGCTTGTGGGCCTCCCAGCTGGGGACAGGCACTAGTGAGCCAGAGGAAAGGCTTATTCTGAGACCTGAAGCTATGGCAATGGGAGCTGGAAGGAAAGAACATCTCAGTGGGAAAACCTCCAAGACCCTGGGATTATGGGGAATTCTTCCTGCTTTTTGTTTACTTGTTTTTGCTTTTGCTTATCTATAATTTCGGTTCTCTGTAGTGAGCAGATACTGCTTTGTGATTAGAAAAAGAAATATACAGTTCAGCATTTCCTTTGGAAAACCTGCATACAAATCTCTACCCTCTGCAGTGCAGCCCTTCCTCCCATCAGTCTGTTTCTCTTTAGAACCCCTCCCTCTGTCCTCCCTGCCCCACTGATCTGCATCCCACACTCTTTGTCCCTTTGCTAAGAGGTTTCTGCAGGGCATCCTCCTTTTCTAGACCATTCCTCCTTCCAGCCTCCTGTACTGCAACTTTGGCTTTGCCCTTTGGTGTCAAGAGGAGACTTCTTCCAGAGCCCCGACTTTGGGTAGAGGGTGAGTGAACTCCCACCATCTCAGAGTGGTGCCCCAGGACTCTACCAGTTCTCTTCATCAAGCCTTCTCTGAGAAGTCAAGCTTCTTTTTTCATCTTTGTAGCCACTCTCTTAGGACCTGCCTCAAAATCTTCTCCAAAACAATACCTACCAGCCACCTGGAAAATGCTCCCATGCATGAGGAAGAACACTGAACCTCCTGCATCACCATCCTCTGGCCTGCCCAACTTCTATCACTGCTCCTTTGCTTCCTAGCAGACTTAGTGTCCCCCAGGATTCCTACAACATGTCAAACTCTGACTTTGACTGCAAACTCCTAAACCTTTGTGCATATGCATATCCCAACAAAATATCCAGTCGGTGACACTCCTTCTAATTCACTTTTATCCCAAGCATCTTGGATTCAGAGGACAATCATTTAATTGCCTTCATCAATATCCTGGATTCTCTCATCCTTAGAAGCTCTGCTAAGCCTGCTATGCTCCCCACCTCCAACTCTTCCTCCAAAGAAAAGCTGCCCAGCTTTGCTGTTGGGCTCCCTTACAAATGCAAGGTTTACAGTTCCAGTAAGGACCCCTGGTCAGCTCAGCTGCCCACACCCCATTGAATTCCTCTCCTGCCCTCTGTCAGTTCTATTGAAGACCCTCAGCATCCTGTTGTAATCTCACTGTCCCTACTCTTGGCAAATCATCACACCTCTGATTTTCACCAAAAAACAGA
Source organism: Tamias sibiricus (assembly GCA_025594165.1). Classification (NCBI taxonomy): domain Eukaryota; kingdom Metazoa; phylum Chordata; class Mammalia; order Rodentia; family Sciuridae; genus Tamias; species Tamias sibiricus. The sequence goes on from CM046673.1 coordinate 27,362,895, forward strand.
AAACCATAAGGTATAAGCACTTTCATTTCCCCTTCTCTCCAGCCCTGAATGTCCCTGTATCTTGGATCATTTCCTTTCTGGGAAGAAATGGTATCCTGTCCCTTTAAGGCTGACTTAGGTGCCTGAGTCCAGGCCCTCCCCTCTTTCTCAAGCCTTCACTCAATTGATTATCCCTTCTTTCTTGCAGCTTCAAATTTTCCTTCCCTGGCTGTTCCCCATGAGGTGACAAAAATGGTGTGACACTCCCCTCCCCTACCACCCTCTCATCTTCTTGCTCTTGCCAAGCTCTTTAGAAAGTTTTGCTATTTTTGTAGGAATGATGCATGCTCATGCAAACATTTTAAACAATACAGAAGAGCAAAAAGAAAATAACCATTACCCAACATCCTACCAAACACAGATAACTGCTGTGAGAATCGTGATCATGCTTCCAAATCATCCTCTATGTGCACATTTGCGAGGAGCATGTATCCCATTTCACAGATAAGAGGCTGCACTTTGTGACCTGATTTTGTACTCAACAAAGAGTCCCTAGTGCTCTTCCATGTCAATATGTTATATTTTGTGATTGCAAGTTATTCAAATCAATATAAATGACAAAATTACTTCCTTGGCCCCTATTAATTTCCATTTTTTCCTATTGTAGATAATGCTGTGTTGAATATTTTGCATCTATGAAATAAATAAATATTTATGGAAAATTCCTTAAAAGATATTTTGACAAAATATTCATATTTCATGTTTGATATGCACTGTAGAAGAGTCATCTAGAAAAGCTGTACTAATTTTAGACTCCTATCAATGGTTACCATTTCCCTAAACCCCTAAGAACCCTGAGTTTTATTAATGTTTATGGTTTTTACCTAAATAAAAAAGGATAGCAGATTCTATAGATGGGAAAGATAAGAGGATATTTTGAACAACTTTCACCTATTCTTTCGAAAATTCATATGAATTGCACAAATTCCTAGGAAGAAACTTGCCACAACTGATACAAGAAGAAATAGAACATCCGAACAGTCTTGTATTCATTAAGCAAATTAAATGTCTATTTAGAAATCCTTCCAAAATGAAACTCTAGGCCCCAAGGGCTTCATCAATATATTCTACTAAATATGTAAGGAAGAAATAACATTGACTATACACAAATTTTTGCAGACACTTAAATCCCCCCCCCCCAACTTGTTATTTGAGGCCAGTATAGCCTTGACACCAAAACCTCACAAGGACTTTTTTTTGTTGGTAATGCTGTAGATAGAACCCAGGGCCTTGCACTTTCTAAGCTATATCCCCAAACCCCATTAAGGACATATAAAGAGGAAAATCTCAGGCCAGTCTCATTTGAACATGATGACAAAGTCACTGGGGTTATTAAATACTACAGTGGGTTATTGCCCACCTTTATAACTGAGAAAAATGCTAAAATTTTAGTCTGATGCAATCTTTTTCTGTCCAAATTCATGGACTTCTTGAATTCTGTTCATGGACCACTAAGGGAATCTGTGGACTCCAGGTTAAAAATACACAGTGCTGTAGGCAGCCTAGAGCACTGGGAACCAGAGTTCCAATCCAAACAGAAATCCCACCAAGTAGAAGGAAGCCTTAGTGGGGCTTCTGTGCTAGGGATGCCACACGCCTTCAAACACTTTTCCAGCTAGATTTCTTTTAAGATGACTCCTCTTGATTCTGCATTTCACATATTTCTTTGTTCTCTTTCCAATATGATTTTACATTGATTAATATAAAGAACTAAAACATTCCAGTTCTTTTATCCTCAAAATTAATTCCCATGATAACAGGGTAGAACTGGCAAATCAAGCAAGCCTATTTCCTCTGATGATACCTGTACCATTTAGCTACATTCTTGTAAATAGGACATTAAAAACCATTTTGTGGCTAGTACTCTGTACAAAATCAATTTGGCTTTAGACTAAACCCTTATGCCACCCTTAGGAGGTCACTTGGAAGAAGCACACCAACAGTGGGGCCTAACGTGGCTCCAGCCTGCACACCTGGCACAGCCTAATGAGCACCGAGGACCTCTTGAATGCCCTTTAGAAAGTTCCATTACTTAGCATTTTTGCTATCTGTCTGGATACTCTCCTATTCACTACTTTTAAATTCATCTCTATGTAAAGCAGAGTATATTTTCAAAAATTTATGCTATTATGTTGAAACAAGAGTCCAGGATTCACATTTTTCATTATTAAATATTTAAACATACAGAGAAATATAAACAACAAGTTTAACAACTACATGTTGGGCTACTCAACTACCTAGCTCTAGCAAATTTTAATATTTTACTCTATTGTCTTAAGAAAATCTCAAAAAAATACAATATTAAAGGTGCAAATGTGCTATATAGAAATATTTTGTATGCTTTCAAACTTTATAAGTATGGTATCACTGTGTCATGATGAACTTGTTTTTTGGTTCACCATTACATATTTTAGTTTTTTTTTAGCCATGTTAACATACATGATTCTAATTTATTCCTTTTAATTTCATTGGACATGACTTCATTTATTTATTTAGGATTTTGTTTTTATATGATTTCTTCTAAGTAGATCTCAACTCAACCCTTCAAAAAAGCATATACCTAAAGACAATCAAGTCAGCCTGTAAGAATTAGTCTTGTTTATTTGTAATAATTAAATTCTTTTACTTCTAGTAATGCAAGAGTTAACAAGGAGATGCTTTTAAGTTGAATCATGACCAGTCGAACTATTTCACTAGAATAGTTCTATGGTGTAGCTGAGCATATTTTCTGGCTGTACAATACCATGTTTGATACTTTGGCAATACCAAAAATCTTCTGAAGAAAAAAAAAACTCTTTTTTTTTTTTTTTTTGTCTAAAATATTTAAGTGGATTCCATAGTTTTCAATTAAGAACCCTGACTAATATAACGGAATTCAAGCATCTTTGAGAGCCTCCTTGGTATGTTTCCCTTCTAAAAGCATCTTGAAGCTCCACTTTTATTTAGTTATACACCCAGAAATAAATGTGTGAGTGAGAAGAGTGAGGCCTGTCACTTCTTTCAGTGCTACTGAATTCTTGACTTTTGCTGGAAATTTTGAATTCTCTCACTTCTAGTGTTCATAGTATACAAGTGAGCATGAAGAGTGTCTAGAGTTAACAGCAAAACTCAAGGAAACAGGATTTGTTATATAAATAACAGAACAAAATGCATTGTGAGAAAATGTAGCTTGTCATCTTGGACATGCCCTAGAATTTCTCCTGTTACATATACTGCCTATGGCAGAAGCAGAAAGAGGCATCCTTTGGGAAAATGCAGTTACTATCTTTCAAGATGTAAATATGAAAAGGCTTGTAATAGTCTCCAAACACTCCTTGAGTTTCCTTGGAACAGACAAACTAGGTTTAACTCCTGGCTCTACTACTATTTGGTAGGCATGCAGCTCCATCATTGGCAAGTTAGTTAACCTCTCTGGTATGTAATCTCCTCCTCTGTACAATGTGGTTAAATAGCACCAACATCTTAAGGTGGAGGATGAAATGAGATATGTAAAAAACTTGGCATATGGTAGTTATAAAATTAAGAGTCTCTGTGGCACTTAGCATGCTCTTTCCTTAGAGCACATGCTTGGGTACTTCAAATGCAATGGTCAGGTCTCATTCATATGCATCTCAGGCATCTGCTACAAATGAGTAGCACAGTGTTGCTCAACAAATGTTTACTGAAGAATTGAACTTGAGACAATATTAATTAATATTAGCCAATTAATATAATATTAATAGGAAGTGTTTATTAAATGCTTATGTACTTTATATATATTATACATCATCATAATAACCATATAAGGTATTTACTGCTATGAGATTAAAGCTCAGAGAAACTTAGAGAGTTCATGAAACTCATAGGTGATGGATGGGTGGAATCCAAAAACAAGTCCATGCCCTGAAACGTTATGCTCTTCTCACCATGTCCTGCAGAGATGGGGAAGCAGGTGTCAAAAGAAGGTGACAGGCACTGGATCTTAGAGGATAACTAAGAATCCACCAGGCACATCATAAAAAGGCATCCCAGGAAGAAGAACCAGTACATGTAGAGTAAGGTGAAGGAGGAGCACAGCATGTTTGGTCTCAGTAAGTGGTTCATTATGGCATGGAAGGGGATTCCAGTACAGGAGGCTGGACAGGTGGTCTTGGGTTAGTCGGTGAACTGTGCAACTGCATGTTTTTATTTTGGGGTCACTGAGAAACAGCTTTAGTCAGACAACAGCATGACCAGAGCTATGCTTTAGAAATTCCCGGCCAGCAGCAACAGGAATGAGAGCCATGATGAGATAGGAGGATAGGTAGAAAGGAATGTTAGCCATTTGCCCTGTCTTTGCCATCCCAGAGATTCTGGCTGTCTCTATATTATTTTCTAACCTCTGTCTTAAAGCTGGTAGAAATCGGGGCTCCATAAAAACTGGGTCACATTTCTGAGTGAGGAGTGCATTCTCAGGAAAGCTTCACCTGGTTTAATTACCTGGTGGTGCCAGAACTCAAGCCACTGAGAGGATGAGCCTGCTTGTTCTTCCCTTTTGTTTCAGGCTGTGATGTAACCACTTTTTTTCCCCCCTGCAGACCTTTGTGGATAGTCTGAAAGGTGCCCCACATGCCCTCAAGAGCCCAGTCCCTCTCTGCATAGCTGGGGCTTCAGCACATTTATTTCTGTTCTAGTGATATCTGATTCCTTCCTTCTCTTAGACCCTATCAAGATAGTCACTATTTTTGTACTACTGTATAGTGATATTTAAACTCAAGTGCCTATTTATCTTATCTTTTACTCTTGTATTAATGTTCTACAGAAGGATACTTGAGATTAGAACAAATTCTCAGCCCCAATGGTAAGCCTGAAAAAATACACTATTACAAAATCTGTGTGGGTAAATTCTCAAAACCAAGAATGGATAAAGTCCTAGGTCTTGTCGTTTAGAGTCCCCTTACTGCAAAGTGCAAAATAAATCTGCATTGTCAGATTATAAATGCCTTCACTTTCTCTTCTGCTTAAATCATGAACGAAAATTTACTTAGGAGAGGAAGCTGGGACAATATTAAGTTTCACAACACTATACAATTAAGGAAGATGACCAGAATTGGAGAACAGAGTTCTTAAGTAGATCCACATATATATAGACAATTGATTTTCAATAAAGGTTCAAAGTCAATACAATGAAGAAAGAATGATCTTTGATAAACAGTGTAGTGTCTATTGGACATCCATGGGCAAACAAATTTACCTTGACCCATGCCTCCTATCTTATCCAAAATTTAATCCAAAATGGAATAAATGTAAATCTCCTTTCCCTCTCCCAAAAATGCTTCTAGAAGAAAACACAGTAGAAAATCTTTGTAATCCTGGGTTAACAAATATATAGTTACAAATACATAAGCATGATTCAAAAAGACAAAACTGGTAAAATGGACATCAAAATTAGAAATTTCTGTTCTTCACACCTATTAGGATGGACACCATCAAAAACCAGGAAATAAGAGAGTGGTGAGAATGTGGAGACACTGGAACCTCCATATACTATTAGTGGCAAGGCTGTGGGAAACAATATGAAGGTTCCTCAAAACATTCCAAACAGAATTACCATGGGGTCCAGCAATTTTATCTATGGAGATATATATATATATATATATATATATATATATATATATATATATATACCCCAAAACACTGAAAGCAGGGACTCAGATGCTCACATACCTATGTTCATGGCTGCATAATTCACATTGGCTAAAGTATAGAAGCAACATCGACCAATTGATGGACAAGCAAATTGTGGTATACACATATAAGGGAACGCGATTCAGCTTTAAAAAGGAAGAAAATTCTGACATATGTTACAGCTTGGATGAAGCTTGAGGGCATTATGCTGAGTAAAACAAGGAGTCACAAAAATACTATATGATTCCACTTACATGAGGCAGCTACAATGGTCGAATTCATAGAAACAAAGTATGGTGGTGGCTGCCAGGGGCTGGGGAAAAGGGGAAGGGGGCGTTATTGTTCAATGGGTAACTTCATTTTTGCAATACAAAAGAATTTGGGGGAATAGATGGTGGTGATGTTTGCACAATAGTATGAATGTACTTAAAATCTGTGAACTTAATAATAATCAGGATAATAAATTTTATCTTAGATGTTATCTTAGATGTTTTTTAATAACAATTTAAAAATTGGAAAAAAAGAAAAGACATTGCTAAGAAAATTAAAAGACAAATCAGAGCCTGGTAGAAAATATTTGCAAAATATATTCAATACAGCACTTGTACACAGAATTATGTATTTTTTAAAAATCTTTTAGTAATAAGAGATCAAACAACCCAACCAAAATTTTCTTTTAATTTCACCAAAGAAGTTGTATGCACAGCAAACAAGCACATAAAAAGAATCCCAGTACCATCAGGGCCCTGGGGTGGAGCTCAGTGGTAAAGTGTGTGCTTAGCATGCACAAGACCTTGGATTCAATCTCCAGTGAGGGGAAAAAAAACAAAACACCACCAACAAAAAAAGGCATGGCACCATCAGAGGTTTAGGAAAGAAAAAGAAACAAAACAAAAAAACCATGACAAGATACCACTGGACAGCCATTAGAATGTCTAAAATAATTTTTAAAAACTGATAATATCAAGTACTGAGAAGCAGGCAGATCAGCTGGAACTGTCATATGTGGCTGGCAGGAGTGCAAAATGGAGTGCCACAGGGAGCATTTTACAGGTGATAGAAGCGTTCTACCTCAGTTGTGCTGGTGGTTACATAGCCACATGAATTTGTCAAAACTCACAAAATTTTTGTAACCTTGGGTTATACCAAAAGAGTGATTTTTACTCTGAAGCTACTTCAACAAATACATTCAAAACATTTGAGGATTTTACACTTGTTTGTTGACTGCTATGAAATATATTGCTGTAAGAAAAACAAAAATAAATATGTTCAGCTATTTCCTCAAAAGGGGGAAAGAAAATATGTCCCTGATTGAAGTCTGTGGAACCGAAGTCCATGGTTTTTGACTTGTACACAAGGGAGCCAATACTTCAAACAAATTTATGATATGCTAAGCATGAAAGCTAAATCTTGATCGGAACAGAGAGAGATATACAATTTAAAGCACAGGCTTAATTTTTATTGGTACTAAAAGGCTATATTTATTCAAGCCATGTTGACAAAGTGGTGCAGTTTATTCAAGATACTCTGCAACACTGAAAGCTTAGGTTAAACACTAATTTTTGAAAAGTAAGAATAGCATCAGTCATCAAATGTTAAGCTGCTTCTTTTCAATTTTTAAAGTGATTTTGTACCAGGATTTTGGAACATTTTGGCAAATAGCCTTAATACAAAGTATAATTACAAAGAAACCTTTCAGTTTTTAACTTGAAGCAGCTACTTAGAATCAACATGAACTGTTACTTATGTGATTACATAATCCTTAGCACCCATAAAGACCACTGTTTATTAGGTCCTGGTTTCAGAGGACTATACCACCAGTGTTTCCAGTCCTGATCCCAAATACAAAAATGTCCACATGCCAATTCAGTGCTACAAGCAGTTCCTGAGCCTTGGCTCTACTGAGTGCTGTTATTTTAGAGCCATAAAGACAAATAGTTGCTAAATTTTATTTTAAATAAAGTACTGAATATGCATTAACATTTCTTAAAAAAACAGGAGACTGTATGTTGGAGGATAAAGCAAAGAGAGACCTATTTGGAGAAAGTACATTTTAAAAAGAAAGATCATTTAAAAAGCTTGAACTTTAAATGTCTAATGAGTTAGGATTTTAGATGTGGAAAATAAGTTCTAAAGTATACATTATCCCTTCAATATTACCTAAGAGAATTCCTTCATTTGCTTTGTCAGTAGCTAGATGCTACTGACCTTAGAATATTACTGCTAAAGGCAGTGAAAAAAATCACAGATGTTGTACGTGTTTCTGGAATCCTGTGGGGCCAGAGTGTTTCCTGTTCTCTGCCAGGTATGGATGAAAAGAAAGGCCCAGTGAACCCACCAGCACTATCAAGTAACTCCCTCCCTCTACCCTACTGACCAAGGAACCAAGAGGGAAAAAGCCAATGAGCCTGGGATTAAACCTAAATTGTGTAGTCCTTTCTTAAAACCCTGTCCTGCCTATCTGAAAAGGGTTTCTCCCCAACCTGGGATGCTCCATTTAAGCGCAGCATGGGGTAGGTTTCTGGAGCCCACAGATGTATTTCCAGGGAAGTCCAGACTAGAAGCAGACCCTTTTAGTCACTGGCCAGCAGCAAGCCCTGTCTGGTTAAATCCAGAGACAAATTCCTCTGTTTTCCCCAAGAAGACATTTCTATTTACTTAACATGATGTTTTTTAACTGAGAAATAAAATGAAAGATATCAGGTTGGACATACTTGCCAAACAAACAGAATAATAGATCCAAATGCATTTAAGTTAGAATGCTTATGAACTTGAAGCTAAAATTTTGGTGTTAGGACCAAAGCTTATGAGTGCATCCTTTAAAGATTGGTGAAATAACACTTGTCATTGAAGCCTTACTGATCTAGACTTGATTTCACACTGAATTAATTATTATTTCTCTTTTTAGGAGATAACCAAGAGTCTCAAAGCACTAACTGATTTTAATTTTTACACTGGTCATTAGCACAATATTGAAATAAATCTTTAAAATGACAACTTTCTAGCCCTAGTCTTCTTTAAAATATTTAATTTGGATAGATCTAAAAGTTAACCAGGGAATTTAAAAAATGGAGCAGACATATTTCTTTTTATTCTTTCCACTAAGTGCAACTAAGAACCCTGAACATTATAAACTAAGCAAACATAACAACACTCTGAAAGGTAGAGGGAAGAAGACCTGTAGCTCAAGGAACAACATGACAGTGATTTCTCTGGGTTTTCTCTTTGCCTTATGGATCTGAGCCCTGGAGGTGAAAAAGTTGGCTATGAGGGGAAACCAACAGTTGCACACAAAAAGCTTCCTCCCTATAACCAAGGAGCAGTCTAGCAAGACTGAAATCTTTCTGATAATAACCACTCTGCTACAACCAACTCCCACTCTCCCCCCAGAACTGTAGGCCCACACCCTGACCCAAGCCAGCAAACACTTCAAGGGTACTAAGAATTCTACCCTCCTCAGTGTGCAACAAAGTACCCCAACCACCCCTGCTGGACTGCCATCAAAGAAGGTCTAGGTGTCATAGCAGGCTGGTGACAAGCCCCATCCTCTGGCTGCGTTAAGTGGAGAATGTATGGCCAGCTTGGACTTCCACCTCCACATGGCAGTAACCATGTTCCCTCTCCCACTGAGGTGGTGTCAGAGGAGGCCTAAGAAGAGTCAGGGCTTTTGCAACAACATTGGCAATGAGATCATGCCCAGTGCAGTTTTAGTAGAAACCTTATGGAGGCTGAACTCCCTTGCCCACCCAGCAAGAAGTCAAGAGAAGTCAAGGGGGAGGCTTGAGGTCTACCTCTACCTGACAGCAACAAGGCAGGGCTTCCTTTCTCTGCTGGAGCCATGTCAGAGAAAACCAACTAAAATAGAAGGTTTAAATAAGCCCCAGAGTCTCACGAAATGATACAAAAATAGCCAAGCCTCAAATGTAATTCACTTGTTATAGTAAGAATGGAGAAACCGCAAACTGAACAAGAAAGGACAATCAATAGATGCCAATATTAAGATGACAGAGACGCTACACTTATCTAGCAAAGATTTTTAAGCAGTCATGATAAAAAATGCTTCAGTAAGCAATTAGAAACATTCTTAAAACAAATGAAAACAGAAATCCTTAGCAAAGATGTAGTTTCAGTAAGGCAGAAGGCATCAAGAATAAACAAACAGAAAATTTAGAACTAAAAAATTTAATAACTGAACTAAAAATCTCAGAGTATGGGTGCAATAGCAAAATACAGAAAACAAAGAAAAATCAACAAACCTGAAGACAGAACAGAAATTACCCAATTTGAACAACAGCAATTTCTTCCAAAACTAAACAAAATACTCTTACCCTGTAATCCAACAACTGGGCTACTTGGCATATAGACAAATGAGTTGAAAACTTATGTCTATACAAAGACTTGCTGATAAGTTTCAATAGCAGAAGCTTTATTTGTACTTATCAAAACTTAAAAGCAACCAAGATGTCTTTAGGTATAATAAACTGTTGTACATCCATATAATGGGATATTATTCAGCACAAAAAGAAATGAGCTATCAAACCATGAAAAAACAGGAGACTGAAATGCATATAAATGAAGAAAGCTAATCTGAAAAGACAACATACTGTAGGATTGCAATTTGTATGACAGTTTCAGAAAACGAAAAATCAAGCTGGATGTCGTGGCACATACCTATAATCTCAACTACTTAGGAGGTTAAGGCAGCAGGATTGCAAAGTTGAGGCTTATCTGGGCAAATGATATGAGTTCTCAAAACAACGACAATGAAAAAAAGGGTTGAGAATGTAGTTTAGTGGTAGAACATCCCTGGGTTCTATTCCTAGTACTAAAACAATGGTTGCTAAGAGTTGGGAGAAGAAAAGGATGAATAAGTGAAACATGGACAACTCCCTGAAATTATTCTGTATGATTCTATAAGGGTGGATACATGTCATTATTCATTTGTCTAAACTTACAGAATGTACAACACCAACAATAAACCCCAATAAATACTTTGGGATGTTGGGTGTCAATGTAGATTCATCAACTGTAATAAATGTACCATGCAGGACAGGATGTTGACAGTGGGAGAGGCTGTGTGGATGAGGGGTCAGGGAGGATACTGAATTCTGCTTTCTGCTCAATTTGGCTGTGACCCTAACCTGCTCTAAAAAATAAAGTTTATTTTAAAAAATACGCTAAACTGAATAAAAACGAAAATACAAAGTATCAAAATTTGTGGGACACCAGCTATGGCAGTACTAAGAAATCTGAGGCACTAAATGCATATATTAGGAACCAGAAGTTTCCAATCATCTGAGCTCTCCTCTAAGAACCTGGGTGTGTGTGGGGAGCGGGAAGAATAAACCTAGGGGAGAAAATAAGCCCGAATCAAGCAGCAGAAAATAAAGACATAAACAAATCAATAAAATTAAAATCAGAAATGATCAATTAAACAAAGAGCTAGTTATTTACAAACATAAATAAAATTGAGAGACTTCTAGGAAGGCTGACAAAAAATAATAATAATAAGGTGGAGGACATAAATTACCAGTGGGCTTATCACTGCAGGTCCTACATGCCTCAAAAAATAATTAATTAATGAAGCCATAAACAATTCTATACATACAAATTTGACAACTTAGATGAAATGGATCACATCTCAAGAAATAAAAACTGTCACAGCCAAGCACAGTGGTGCAAGCCTGTAATTCCAGCAGCTCGGGAGGCTGAGACAGGAGGATCACAAGTTCAAGCACAGCCTCAGCATCTTAGTGATGCATTAAGAACCTAGTTCTCAAAATAAAAAATAAAAAGAACTGGGGATGTAGCTCAGTGGTAAAGCATCTTTGAGTTCCAATTCTGGTACAAAAAGCAAAACAAAACAAAACTATTGCAATATACCAAACATAAAAGAGATTACTTGAAAAGCTCTGTAAGTATTCCGAAAACTGAATCTGTAGTTAAAAAACTCTCCCCAAAAGAAATCCCCCAGGCCAAGATGATTTCACTAAAGAATCAACACCAATTTTATATATTTTTTTCAAGAAAATATAAAAGGAGGGAACAATTCCCAACTTATTTTATGAGGCTGATATCAAACCAGTTAAAGACAAAGCCAGAAAAAGAAAAGTGCTGACCAATACCACCCACAGATGTAAAATCCCTTAACAAAATACTAAGAAATGGAGTTTACCAATATGTAGAAAGAATTATATACCACAACCAAGTAAAACTTATTCCAGGAATGCAAGACTGGTCTGATAACCAAAAATTAGTTCCATCTATCATATTAACAGACTAAAGAAGTGGGGGGAAAATCACATTATACTTATTCAGGCAGAAAAAATGCATAATAAAATTCAACATCCATTGTTGATAAAACTCTCAGAAAACTTGGAACAGAGAACTTCCTCAAATTGGCAAAGATATTTAAAAACACCCTAAAGTTGACATTATACTTAAATAACTGAATGATTTCCCCTTAAAACTAGAAACAAGACATGGATGCCTATTCTCCCACTATTATTCAATATGCCCCTAGACATTCTAGTCAGTGCAAGAAAGAAAAAATAAACAAAATCAAGGCAGACAATCAGAAATGAAGCAATGTAAGTGGTCTTATTGATGACATTTGCCTACAAAAACTCCCAAGGAATCTACAAAAAGCCTCTTATAACTAGTAAGTGAGCTCTGTAAGAATACAAATACACAAAAATCTATTGTATTTCTATATACTAACACTGAATAATGGGTACCAAAATTTAAAATACAGTACAATTTATAATTGCAGAGAGGGAGAGAGAGCCCGCACACGCGTGCGCACCCAGGTATAAACTAATAAAAAATTAATAGGACTTGTTTCCTGAAAACCATACAACCCTAATGACAGAATCAAAGAAGATATAAATGAATAAAGACATGTATTCATTGATTTAAGAAGACTTAAAATAATAAAAATATCAATTTTTCTCAATTCATATACAGGTTTAATTCAGTTCTTATAAAAATCTCAAAAACAACTTTTTTAAAACTATAGATAAGTCTATTATAAAAGATGTATGAAAAGGAAATAAATTTAACAGCTAAAATAATTTTGAAACAGAACAAGAGTTGGTGGGATCAGTCTACCCTATTTCAAGACTTATTACTTAGCTACAGTAATCAAGATTGCATGCTACAGAAAGAGGGATAGATATATAAACCAGTGGAGCACAATTTTAAAAAACCCCAAAACAGAACCACACAGATATGCTCAATTGAGTTTTGACAAAGATATAAAAAAAAAAAATTCAGAGGAGGAAGGATAGACAGTCTTTCCAAAAATGCAGGTGAAGCAACTAGAAACACAAGGGAAAAAAATCGAACCTAAGTTTCATAGCTTACTAAAAAACAGACTAAGAAGCCAGGTGCATGGGTCTGGGGCTATGATTCAGTGGTAGAGCGCTCACCTCGCATGTGTGAGGCCCTGGGTTTGATCCTCAGCACCATATAAATAAAATAAAGGTATTGTGTCAACCTACAACTAATATATATATATTAAAAAAGAAGCTAAGTGCAGTGGCACATGCCTGTAATCCCAGCAGCTCGGGATGCTAAGGCAGGAGGATCGCGAGTTCAAAGCCAGCCTCAGCAAGGTGCTAAGCAACTCAGTGAGACCCTGTTTCTGAATAAAATATAAAATAGGGCTGGGGATGTGGCTCAGTGGTCCAGTGCCCCTGAGTTCAATCCCTGGTACCACCACCGCCCCCCCCCGCCCCTCCCCCCAAAAAAACAAACTAAGAAGTGACTTGGAGGTTCAGACAGGAGAATCACAAGTTTGAGGCCAGTCCCTAACTTAAGGAGGCCCTAATCAATTCAGTAAAACCCTGTCTCAAAATATTTATTAAAAAAATAATAAAATACAAAGAGCTAGGGATGTATGTAGTCCAGTTGTTAAGTGACTCTGGATTAAATCCCCAGTAACAAAATAAACAAACAAACAGACAGACTCAGAATGGATCATATGCTTACATGTAAAATGTAAAACTATAAAACTTTTGGAAAAAGAGAAAAAAAAACAGGAAAAACTTTTTGGGATCTGGTGCTAAGCAAAGAATTCTTAACACCAGAAGCACAATCAATACATTGCACCATAACAAATTTAAAAATTTTTGCTCTGTAAAAGACTGAAAGAGGAGGAAAGACAAGCTACAGATTAGGAGAAATGTTTGCAAACCATGTATATAAGGACTAATATCTAGAATATGTGAAGAATTCTCAAAAGTTGATGGTTAAAAAAAGAAGAAAAATCCAATTAGAACACAGGCAAAGATAGGAGGGACCATCGCACTAAAGACAATATACAAAAGGAAAATAAGCACATAAAAAGCTGTTCAACATCATTAGTCATCAATGAATTGCAAAGTAAAACCATAATGAGCTACCCCTACACATCTATTAGAATTGTTCATGTAACAAAAAAAGTGACACCACCAAATGCTGGCAAGACTGTGGAGAAACTGGATCTCTCTACATTGTTGATGGGAAAGCAAAATGGTACATTTACCCAAGAAAACATTTTGGTAGTTTCTTTAAAAAGTAAACATGCAACCACCATGTGACTCAATAATTACTGTACTCACTTGTGGTCATTTTACCCCAGAGAAATAAAGACTGGGGTTCACACAAAAAAGTTTATACCAATGTTTACAGCAGTTTTATTCATAGTATCCAAAATCTAGAAAATTAAAAAAAAAAAAAAAAGATATCCTTCAAAGGGTGATAGTCAAACAAACTGTGGCATATCCATATCGCTGAACACTTCTTAGCAACAAAAAATGAACAAACTATTAATACAAATAACAAGCTAGATGAATCTCCAGAGAATCATGCTGAGGGGAAAAAGCAATTCTAAAAGGCTGCATATTGTTTGATTCCACTTAAACAACATTCTTAAAATGCCAACATTTCAAAAATGGAAAACGGAATAGAGGTTGCAAGTGAGCTAAGAAGGGGATAGGGACAGGAAGGAACCAGGTCTGGCTAGGAAGGGCAACATGAGGGATCCTCCAGGTGATGGAATTTTTCTGTCTTGGCTATGTCAATGTCTACATCCAGACTGTGATGCTGTTAACTATGGTTCTCCAAGATGTAAACACTGGGGGAAACCAGGTAGAGAGGAGAGGGGATCTCTGTGTGATCTCTTATAACTGCATGTGAATTCACATTATCTCTAAATAAAAAGTTCAACTTTAAAAAGTTAAATCACACTGAACCTACTTCAAATCTGTTCTGTCATCTGAAATAATTTTTACTTCTAAGAGTCTTCTCTTTGCTATAATTCTGTTGGCATCCAAATGTTAAATGTTTCTGGTTTAAGGTTAAGAGCTACAAACGTGCTGGTACCTCCCACCTTGGACCAATGTATCAAACAAACTCCCCTGCAGAAATCATCAGGGAAATGTATTAGTTCACCAAATAATTAGTTGTTTCACAAGCACTGATATGGTCTTCCTAATACTGCATACTAATTGAGGTTTCTTGGCTTTGTTTTATTATTGTACAATTCTCTCAAACTATTTCTCTCCAAAGAGCTATGGGAAATTCCCTATTTATTTATTTATTTATTCATTCATTCACTCATTCATTCTAATTTGTTATATGTGACAGCAGAATGCATTCCAAATCATATTACACATATAGAGCACAATTTTTCATGTCTCTGGTTATACACAATGTAGAGTCACACCATTCGTTTCTTCATACATGAACTTAGGGTAATGAAGTCTATCTCATTCCATCTTTCTTACCCCGTGTCCCCTCCCTTCCCCTCCCTCCTCTTTGCCCTATCTAAAGTTCCTCCATTCCTCCCATGCTCCCCCCAATCCCCATTATGAATCAGCATCCTCATATCAGAGAAAACATTTGGTTTTTTGGGATTGGCTTACTTCAATTAGCATAATATTCTCCAACTCCATCCATTTACCTGCAAATGCCATGATTTTATTTTCTTTTAATGCTGAATAATATTCCATTGTGTATATGTACCACATTTTCTTTATCCATTTATCTACTGAAGGGCATCTAGGTTGGTTCCACAATTTAGCTATTGTGAATTGTGCTGCTATAAACATTGATGTGGCTGTGTCCCTATAGTATGCTGTTTTTAAGTCCTGTAGTGTTTGGAGGGGTTGCAGCCATATTGGTGCAGCCAATATGGGAAATTTCCTTTTATAACTAAAAAAAAAAAAGGGGGGGGGGGGGGCAAAACACATGTATATTTTCATTAATATTTAAATAAAAAGGCAAACTTCTATCACTTCCCAGCCCAGTTCTGTACCCAGAGAGAGAGAGAATGGTAGTTCTCAGCTTATTTCCTTCCAGATTATTTTTGTGTATTTCTTGACATATATACAGTTATGAGTGATTTTTTTCACAGATAGGATCATATTGTTTATATCATTCTATAAATTCTTTCTCTCCCTTTAAAATGTCTTGGAAATTTACATGTCAGTATGTTTAGATCTAATTTAACTGATTCTTTTCAACAGCATCACAGTAGTCTGAAGAACTGAGGTACCATGGCCAATTATTTGCCTGTTGACACAGAACGGTTCCAGTTTTTACTATTGTAAGCAATGTAGTCATCATTGAAAACCCTTGCACATTATTTCTTACAGTGAAAATGAGATTATTTCTCTGAGACAGAAACTTAGAAGGAGAACTGGGGCTTTAAAGCATAGCCAACTCTGTCAACTGGCTGAACCTGCAACTATTCCCTCCCATTTCCAACTTTCCCTCCTGCCTCTTATAAAGGAGAGAAAGCTGGACACACTTTCCTCACTTTGCTTGCAGCCAGGGGAGGCCATGTGATCCAGTTCTGGCCAATTAAACAAGAACAAAAGTTTGCTGGGCAGTCTCTAGAAATGTTTTTGCTTTCCAGGGAAAAGAGAAAGACATGAACGGCACTGTCTTTTTTCCCTGCCCGGAAGGTGGCTGTAGTGTTTGGAGGGGTTGCAGCCATGTCACAACTTGAGGGAAAGTCAAGAGAATCACTGTGACATTGGCCTTGATAGCAATGAGCTGCTGAACCAAAGTCAGCAGCAGCCTACCTCCAGACTGCTTATTATGTGTGAGGAAGAAACATCTATTGGTTTAAGCCATGGTTAAGTCTGGCTTTCTATTACTTGCAGCCAAATGCATTCCTAACTAATTCAAAACTAAATTACTCTTTAAAAAATCTGTACTTGCGTTATTTTATCACAAACGTCTATTGAGTACGTATTTCACAAACCTTTATCTACTGAACATTGGCAGCTTTTAAATGTTTATCCGTGCTGACGCATGAAAACATTTCACATGAACAGAAGGCCATATATTCATTGGCCTTTCAGATTTCCTCCCCCATGACTTTTTCGTTCATATCTTTTGTCTACTTATCTACTGTACTATTTGAATTTTTCTCATTGATTTTAAGAGGAAATTTTCAGATAGCAAAATACCCTGAGTTAAACTTTTGGGAAATTCATCTTTGCATTTTTACTCTATCAACCAAATCAAACATGACTATAAGAAATAAATCTTGCATGACAGCCTAGGCTGACAGTGACTGTCATCTCTGTGTGGTGCCACCACCACGTGGCAAAGTGTCAAGAAGAAATTCAACTCGTGCAAAACACCACAGCCTGTACTTTGTACTTCCTTTGTAACTCTACACTGAAAGAAGGGTTTACAAGATAGTAACATATTGGTGGAATAGGCACAGTCCTCAATGGACGCATATCTTTTGACCCTCACATCAAACCCAAGAGATGGTCAATATTATTCCTATTTTACAGAATAAATGATAAAAGTAATGATTTAAAACAAATTGTTTCTTTCCTACTACAAAACTTCCCAACATTCCAGGCCTAATATTTAAATAAAATATTAATATTAAAATAATTGTTTACCTCCATTTAAAATTATGTAAAATATATCATGCCTGTCTGAAGGCATAACATACTTTAGCTAGAAACATTGCTGAACTTGTTCTTATTAATCTAAATAAACTGTTTCAAAATTTTCACTCAGGTTTATTGTCACACTACATATGACCAAAATTATACCTACTTTTGAAAGTAAAAATTATACCTATTCAGCTGAGTAGAATTTTAATGCTTCAACAAAAAGCGTCTACTAGCTAACCACCCTACCCTAGGACAGCAGGTAAGGAATTCCCCTAATCAGTTAACAACAACAATCTGACCCTGGAAAACAAAAATAGG
Organism: Tamias sibiricus; assembly: GCA_025594165.1. Lineage (NCBI taxonomy): Eukaryota > Metazoa > Chordata > Mammalia > Rodentia > Sciuridae > Tamias > Tamias sibiricus. Next base: position 27,380,807 of record CM046673.1, read on the forward strand.
GTATTAAAGATATTTAAAGATTGTTAAACAATGTAAATAAGTTGAAAACAAGCACTATCCTTGAATATGTATACATGCTTTGGAGTATGGATTGACTGATTCTGCTTTAAAAATCTTAGCAGTCAGAAGAAAAGGGAAATTTGGCAAAGTGCCTGCTCTTGGAGTCAGGTGGGGGCAGCAGCAGAGCCGAGGTTCTAAATATTTCCCTGCATTATGCACACCGCTCCCAACAAGACCTGAGGATCCTCTGGCAAAGCATCACACAAAGCACTCAATCTACACCGGGAAAGGAGCAAAGGCAGCAAGCCTCCTGCCAAACCTTTCCTGGGAGTAACACCCACCCGGGTCCCCGCAACTCAGCCCCTATGGCAGAAGGCCAGACCACCCAGGTGCTACCCACATGGACCCCAGGGAAGCATGGGCTACACCCAGAACACCTTGCAAAAATTTTTAGCCCATCTCTTATACATAGAAAACTGCTTGGGAGAGTTTTAGTTCTTTATTTTGAATGAAAGAACACCAATCTGCAGACATATCTGTTTACAGTCTAGAAAAGTACAAATGGGTTGACAAATCCCCACCCTGAGGATATCTCTGATATTCCTTCTGTTTCCCTGGTGGGCTTGTCCAGGGGCCTCTGCTTGGGGAAAGGCAGTACAATGTTCCTCCCACCCCAACCCAGATTCCTAGTAGAAGACACACTCCTAGCTCACTGGTACAGAAAGGGTGGAAGCATGTGGAAAGAAATCTGACTCTTTTCCAAAGTCCGCTGTGGCCAGGTCAGACCTGGAGAGGGCACAGGGGCCCTGGAGGGTCCAGGTGTTTGCACAGCACAGGGCAGGAAGAGTGAGGCAAGCTTTAGTCAACAGGACAAAACAAGCCAGATTGCTTAGCCCTTCAAAACAGTCTGTCCAAGCCTCAGGACACCAGAGGGACAGTAAGCAAGGAACTTGAGAGAGGGGGGCAGCAAGTCTCTGAGGAGGCAGAGACAAACAGAAAAAGAGCAAGAAGGAAACAGAAGTGGGGGACCGGGGCCAAAATCAAACCAGATACTACAACATACTGCAACACAGCACTGGCTGAACCCTTGGTCAGATCTCTGGGAGGGGATACTTCTGGCACCTTAAGGACTCCCCAAGTGCCCCTTAGAGCTGGGTCCTTAAAGGACTATGGGAGGGTTAGGCCTTGTAGATCCTCTCAACAGGCTGGTGGCCCCCAGACAAGAGCCCAAAAGACAGTATGGCTCAGCACTACCCCTCCTCCCCACACACACTCTAGCACTTGCATAGCCAACTAAATATACACAGACACATGGCCTCACTGTCTTGGTGTACACACACATCTGTACGCACAGGTTCATAGGATGTAGATGCACATACAGCCTCCCTGTGGGTGAGTGACATATACACCCTCCCAGTGGAGGAATATAACACATTCAATCTGCTAGTTGAGTGTTGGGTGGTACAGGCACACAATCATACACACACACAAACTCTGTCAGAAGTGAACATACATACAACCTCTCTGTAGGCTCACACTACTAAACACACACGGCACAAGCTCTTCGACCAGTACATACAAACCTCTACATAAGATACATGCACAAACTCTCAGCTTGTCATGCAAACATGCACTCAAAACCTGTTAGGTGCACACACACACTCTCACAATCTCTATTATGGCGTGTGCAAACACACATGTAAGTGCACACACTCAACCTGTCAGATGCTCAGCACACTCACAACCTCTCTGTTAAGTGCACACGCACCCTTTTCTATGGCTCTGTTAGGTGCACACATAAAATCTACCCGGGCACACACACGATTGATCACAACTTCTCTCCCGGCGCATGCACATGCACACCAGCTCAGTCGGCACACGCACACTCTGCTCCAGGCGCATCCCACACCCACGCACCTTCCTGGCCGGGTCCACCCTCCCCCAGGCCGGTGCAGGCGCACACAGTGAACTCCGGCAGCGCGGGTGTGCACACGCCCCCAACCGCAGCCGCCCGCGCCCTTCCTCACCTTTCTCGCCCGCGCCAGGCGCCCGGCCCTCGTCCTCCTTGGGGTTGGTCACCTGGGTGATGATGGCCGGGCCGTCCATGGGTGCGCGGCGCGGCGGCCGCCCGCAGGCCCGGCCCCCCGCAAGCCAGGCGCGCTGGGGCGCGGCGCGGGGGGCGCGCGGGGGCGCGGCGCGGGGGGGCGCTCGCCGCCGCCTGGGCGCGCCCGCCGCCCGGCCCCGCGCTCTGGGAGAGGCGGCCGGGGCCCGCGCCCCAGCTCCCGCCGCCGCCGCCGCCGCTGCCGCTGGGCTTGAGCGGCCGCCGCCTCGTCACCATGAACCCCGGAGCCGCGCCCGGGAGAGCCGCGCACGAGGAGGCGGAGCAGGAGGCCCGGCGCCGCGGGAAGCGGGAGCGGGCGGGCGGCCGAGAGGGAAGGAGCGAGCGAGGAGCGAGGGCGGGCGGGAGGGAGGGAACGAGGGAGGAAGGGAGGGAGGGAGGGAGGGAAGGAAGGAGGGCGGGCGGGTGGGTGTGTCCCGGCCCGGGGACCGGCCTCCGCCGCCGCCGCTGCCGCCGGCGCTGCCCGCCCGCCCGGGGGGAGAGGGGCGCGGGGCCGAGACGCGGGCGGTGAGTGGAGGCGGGAGGGGGCGTCCGCGCGCAGGGGGTGGGGTCTGGGGCAGATGGGTGGGGCGCAGGCTTGGGGTGAGGGGGCGTCAGAGGGGTTCTGGGCTGGGTGTCGGGGGAGCTGGGAAACGAGTGGAGTGAGGGCTGGGGGATGAGCCTGGAGCAGATGCGTGGGTCGAGGGACGTGGGGGTGGACGAGCAGAGGCCCGCCGGTGTGTGGGGTGGCATTCCGCGCGGTATGGGGGCCTGGGGCTGAGGCGGAATCGCAGGGAGGCCAGAGCTAGGGAACCCGAGAACGGGTGTTTACCCGCACGAGGCCGGAGTCTGGTAGACGTGTGGGATCGGTAGGGGATGCTGGGTGAGGGGCGTCCTGGCACGGCAACCGACCGGCCAGGTGTGTGGGCGCGGAGGCCCGGGCTGCAAGGCGGTGGTCCTTTACACCTAGGCGGCTCGCGGAGGGGTGCGAGCGGGACTCTGGGACAATGTACATCAGGGGAGTGCGGGGAAGTTTCAGTGACACCCGGGTGTGACGTGGGGTGGCGGAGGGGTCCCCGGATGCTAGGGCGAGAAATGGTCCGCCGGGAAGTCTATAGACCCGGCGTGGGGCACGCGGGCGCGGGCAGAACCCGCACCAGTGCTGGAGCCAAGCCTGCTTGCAGGGTGGCACGTCTTCGAGGACCAACCCCCTGGCACGTGGAGGCGTCGACGCCGAGGAGACCTAGGCAGTGGGCATTTCCGGGTGATCCGCAGCTAGGTGGTCTGGGGGCCCTGTTGAGGGCTGAAGAGAGAAAGGGGCCTCTGGTGGGCCGCGCTGACCAAGGACGATGCATGTGCTGGGAAACTGGCCACGGACCGGCCGGGTGCACGACCAGAAAGTGGACCTGACAGGAAAGCGCCCCCTTCGCCTCAGAAGGTCTTATCCCTTTGGCACCCGCGCATTCTCGTTCCAACTTGCAGGCCACATTGACTGCCCAGTAAGCCAGTGGGCGGGGCAGTGCCGCAGGAGGGCGGGTGGTGTGTGTATGTGGGGGTGCGCTCTCTCGCTCACTCTCCACCAATCAAGACAGCTTGGGCGGGGCGGGGGAACGTGACGTAGGTGGGCGGGGCTGAGTGGGCGGCCTGGCAAAGAACTCCCGATCTCCGCTTGCTGCCTTGAGCGCGCGCTTTGGGCCTTGAGGGCAAGTCCTGCCCGAGCTCCGGGACTTTCAGCAGGCGAGGCTGAGAGGACTTTTCTAAATTTTCTGCATCCCCTCAACCTGGATCTGGACTCAGTCAGAACGTGTGCTCCCTCGGGGGACCAGTAAGCCTTTCCAAAATTTTAAAGAACACTTCCTGAAGCGATTCTGCTGGAGGTCAGTCCAAAGACCTCACTGGCCTCTCAGGAGAGAGATCTGGGACGGGGCTGCGGAGATTAGGCAGGTAGGAAAGCGCTTAAGCAGACCTGCTGTAAAATGTAATTGTTAGGCAAGAGGTGGGCGTTTTGCCCTCAAATCCAAGATCACACTGGCATTCTGGCACTGAATGGAGGTGGGAATGGGGGGCTGGTGCCAACTGCCCTTGAGGTACGGTCACCCATGAGTAGCTGTTCTAAGGACAACTTTAGGACCCCAGTGAATATCCTGGGGCAGCTGAGCCAAGAATATTGAAATGCTCTTTTGTTTAGGAAGGCAAGCCTAGGTTTAAGTAGGCTAGGCTCCAGGGCATGACCTCTCTAACCTTCCCAATTACAGACTGAATTAGGGCCAGGTCACCCAGGACTTCCCTTGTCCCAGCTTTTGAGGCCCCTTCACATTTGTTCGGAGGGTGTGACTGGGTGTGTGGCCTGGTGAACTCAGAGGTTCTCTGAATTCAGTTGAAAAAGAGTACTGAATTCTAAGGAGTCAGAAGGGGATCTTACAGAGATAGATATTTGGGGAGGTTCTTGGGATACAGTTCTACAAGTTTTGGTATAAATCCACAAAGATCAGCCTGGTGATGGTTATTGGGTGATGAAGCATCCCAAATAGTCCATCAGATGCCAGGCGCGGTGATGCACGCCTGTAATCCCAGCACTTGGGAGGCTGAGGCAGGAGGATTGCGAGTTCAAAGCCAGCCTCAGCAATGGCAAGGCACTTAGCAACTCAGTGATACCCTGTCTCTAATAAAATACAAAATAAAAGTGGGGGCTGGGGATGTGGCCCAGTGGTCCAGTGCCCCTGAGTTCAATCCCCAGTACCAAAAAAAAAAAAAAAAAAAAAAAAAAAAAAAAAAAAAATACTACCAAATAGTCCATTAGCAGGAGTCAACTGATGGGGACACTGGGACTCACTGTCCATTTGGATAAGGCTGGTATTCCTTTGGAGGCAGGTGGACGAAGGTACTTCCAAAGGTTCTGTTCACTTTACTAAAGGTGGGAAGGAACTCAACACTCCTTAGGAGTACAGCGCCACAGGAGGTGATTTTAACATGTGGAGTCTTTATGGTTTGGCCTCTTCTGCAGCAGTGACCCCTTGGAACACTCTAATAACAATTTCCCCTTGCCTGCAACCTCCACCATCCTCAGCTTCCTGAAATCATCTCCCAACCTTCATCTCAGGCCCATGCAGGAAAACAGCTGTCTTTTAAAGCCCTTGTTCCTTTCCATATGCTTCATTTAAAATTTCAATTTATTATTTACTTTATAAATATTAATAGAAATCAAAGAAAAATATTACCCCTAATCTTATCCTATCCTTAAATCAATCTTTATTTTCCTTCATTTCCCTTGTCCTTATCTGTATGCTGACTAAATTTTTATGTAGCTATAAAAAGTGTTTGAAATGCTAAAGTTAGCATTTTTCCATATGGTGACATAATCATGGTAAGTGTCATTATAAATGATTGCTTAACACCTTACTAAAAGGGTCTTAGATAACCCAGTATCTTGGTTTTACATATGAAAGAAACATTTAAAATTTTGGGACAACTTGATTATCTGTGAAGAGAAAATAAGTCATTACTGTAGATTCAAGATCAATCAAATAATTAAATATAAAAATTAGCAAATATACCAGAATAAGTTTAAGCAAATTCTTTTTAATCTTGAATGAGAAAGACCTAAGAGTGATAAAAATTCCATAAACTTCAAAGGATAAGATTGACAATTTGGCTACATTTGTTCAGTCAACAAACATTTATTGAGTGCCTTCTGTGTGCTAGGATCTGTTTTAGACACTGAGAATCTCAGCATTGTCCGAAGTGAGAATTAAGGAATTGAGCTCATTCTCTCACACAAGTCAGTCATCATGGCCAAGGGTCATGGGGGCCATTTAAGCCTTCAGGCGTTTGAGGGCTCTCTGGGAATTTGAGCAAAGTGGCCCCAGCAACCAGAGGACATCTGGGTGACAGCCATTGGAGGTCAACACATAACAAACCCCAGAGAGGGAGGCCCAGAAACAGTAAAAAGGACCTAAGGGGATCTGGACTGATCACCAAAGTATTGGTGAAAGTCATAATTCCCAGACTCCCATCATACAGTGTCCTTGAACCACTTGTACAAGGACAGGTTTAATGTTTAACTTAATTTTTATTTAAATATATTTTCAAGCTAAAAATTAGTAGATAGCATTTTTTAAAAAGGCAAATGGAAAACATAGGAAGGACCATGACCCTAGAAAGAAAGTGCTGCGAAGAGTGACAGCAGAGATTGGGATGCCAAGGGAAGGGGAACATGAGGCTAGGGCTGGTGAACTTGGTCCCAAGGGGCCAAAGATAGGAACAGATAGGAAGGTGAAACATATTGGTGATGGCAGCCTGGACTAGAGTCTGTTAGAGCCCTGGAGTAGAGCTCTGACGTGGGTGGAGATAAGTGGACTGTTAAAGTAGATATAAGACTCTTGTAGGGATCCTAGGGTGAGAAGTGAGTGAGGTTGCCCCTGAGGAAAGAACACTGGACATTGGGATTAAAGTCTGAAATGGCTGGGTTTAGGGTTTTGGTGATGAATAGGGCCCAGATCAAGCAAAGCCTTATACACCAGGAAACACATCTGGGCTTGATTTAGGGAGTGGGGGATAGAAGTGACATAATCAGACATGTGTTCAGAAAATTCCTGATTAACAGAGTGGGTTGGGACAATGCAAGAGGCGGGGAAACAGAAGATGCTGCATTAATACATAAAGGAAGCCGGGCGCGGTGGTGCACACCTGTAATCCCAGCACTTGGGAGGCTGAGGCGGGAGAGGATTGCGAGTTCAAAGCCAGCCTCAGCAATGGCGAGGCACTTAGCAACTCAGTGAGACTCTGTCTCTAATAAAATACAAAAAAAAAGGGCTGGGAATGTGGCCCAGTGGTCGAGTGCCCCTGAGTTCAATCCCCGGTACCAAAAAAAAAAAAAAAAAAAAAAAAAAAACAACCATAAAGGAGATGATGGCATTTGTGGGGGTGGAGAGGGCTGGGTAGACTCCTGATATATTTTGCAGGTAAGATGAACAAGTCTTGCCTACAATTGGGTTTGAGGAGTGAGGGATGAGCAAGGAGGAAATGGCCTCCTGCTTTCTGGCTTGGGCACCCAGGTAAAGAGTTGAGGGTCCTCTGAGATGCTTGCTGCATCTGTCACTTCCAGACTGCTCCTGTCTACCCTCCATACTTGAATTTTTCCTCCATGCTGTTTTTTTTTTCTCACCCTGTTATACTTTTGTTAATTAAGTACAAAGACCTCTACTCTCCATGCATGTCACCTAGACAGCACTTATTTCACCCACTGCTCTGTTTGGCCACCAATCTCTTGTCTCTCTCTTCAGCAATGGTAAGGCAGATTCCTTTTCCTCGTGGAATAGAAATCCATGTTTCGTTTCCTTTGCCGATAACAAAAATGTTGGAGAGCCAGGTGGCAAAGCTGTTGCCATTGGCACCTTTCACATGAACCACATCAAGAGAGCCAGGATGTCTCTCTCTGTGTTGGTAATCACACCAATGCTTCCCAAGTTAGCACCTCTGGTTACCATACACAGGTTACCAGTGTCAAACTTGATGAAAATCAGTAATCTTGCCAGTCTCCAAATCAATATGAATGGTGTCATTCACTTTGATTAGGGGATCAGGGTAGCAAATGGTTCGAGCATCATGAGTCACCAGATGAGGGATTCCTTTTGTGCCCACAAAGATCTTTCTCACTTTGCACAACTTGTACTTGGCCTCCTCAGGTGTAATATGATGAATAGCAAAACGACCCTTGGTGTTTCACAGATCAGATGGAAATTCTTTTGAGTCTTATCAATGCTGATGACATCCATGAAACTGGCGGGGTAGGTTATGTCAGTTTGGACTTTGCCATCCATCTTAATGAAGTGCTGCATGCAAATCTTTCTTACTTCATCTCCTGTCAGGGCATACTTAAGTCTGTTCCTTGGAAAAATGATGAGAGGACGATGTTCTTTCAGCTTGTGGGGACCAGTGGATGGATGAGGAGCAAACACACCAGTCATTTTATCCAGCTTCCAATACTTTGGAGCTGCTACCCACTGCTTCAGTTGCTTCTTGGGACCATGAGCTATGTATGGCTGCTCTAGGCACATAAAAGAGGCCACCTTCTTCCGGTGCACTCCATGCTGTTTCTTGATCAACTGTGTCTCTTCTCTGTTTTATGTGTCTTTATCTCTGTTTTGTGTGTACTCTGTCTCTAGGTCTCTGTTTTTCTGACTAGCTTTACTAGACTATCAAGCTGGCTTAGTCTTCCCAGCTCCTTTCAAGAGAAGGCAGCAGGTCTCCCTCAAGAGGAGGGAAGTAGGATCTTGGCAGAGACTCCTGTTGGCTAGTCAAGTGGATACACAACAGACCCTGCCCACAGCTCTCTATTTTGGGGTCACTTTGGGACCTGAATGAGGTTCTCCAGGCAGTAGCCCTGCTCTCCTTTTGGGCACTAGGCCCAGAGTCTGCAGTCAGTCCCGGGGAGACCTGCTCTAGCCTTGGCAGGCCAAGCCACGCCCACACCAAGTATGTATCTGGTGCCTTCAGTGTGCCAGGCTTGGGTCAAATACAGTGGACAAAACACTCTAAGGGGCCCACAGCCTAATGGAGGAGGCAGAGGAAAAATCAGTGGGCAGTGGAGTACAGCCGACTTATTCTGGCAGTCCAGGGAGTCAGCACAGAGGAGATGATGCTAATAGTCCTTTTCAGAGGTCTCAATTTTCCCAGTGAGAGGACTTTTACATCCAGGGTCCACAGAGAAGGCTACATCAAGGAACAGTGGGACATGATAGAGGAAAAGATTGGGGTCCCAAAGGCCCAGTTGACTTTGGAATTTAACTTGCATAATATGGAACCTCTGATGATCTCCTTTCTCTTCCCCATGTACCACTTAAGAAACTAGAACAGATCTGTGGGTTGAAGTGAAAACTCAAATCAGTTAAGCAACAGTGGGGATGCTATTAGCTCATGTGACCAAAAAATGGTTACATGCCAGGCTGGAGTGGTCTGGAAGCAGTGTACCTGAAACAAGGAAGTGGCAGTCCTTGGTGGATGGGTGAGGGGTGAGAAATTAACTCCAGCTGGACCAGGAAGATTGAAGTGTTGCTAGGAAACCAGAGGGCATCTTATACCCCCAGACACCTAGTCTTCCCACTCAAAATACTGTAGGGCATCATCCCTAAGGGGTCTCCAACAGCTGTTCCTTTTGCCCTTGACACCTTTGTTTCTTCAGTATCCCTATCCTTCCTTACCAATACAGCTCTCACCATCACATATGGGTTCTTTAAATCAAATGCCTATGTACACTGACACCTGGGGCTTCCTGTTTATCCTCTCCTTCTATCCTTTTCACCAGGGATGTCATCCACCTGTCCCCAGGTCTTACTTGTGTACAGCATCCTTCCCACCCACTGGTATTACCAAGAACAGGCCCCAAATGGGTCAGTGGTCCAGCAGGTACAGCCTGCCCCCTGGTGGCTACCATGTTGTAAGGTCTTTTTTGTGTTTAGCTGGATATGGAAAAAGACTTGTCTACCTGCCAGCTCTTTGGGGTATGTCATAGCCAGAGTGGGTCCAGTCATATCTTCCACCCCACCCAGGTAACATGATTTTCTCAGCTTGTCAGTTTTCCCCAGGGTATTAGCAGGAAAGCCCTCATTAATGTGAGGACCGGTGTGCTTGTCTGGAAGGTTAGAGAGCAGGGGACCTGGAGTGATGTGCCCCACTTGGCAGCCAGTCTTGGAAGAGGGAGTTGAAAAGGAAGAGTAGATGCTGGCTGCTGGCACAGGAGAAAAGGGCAGCCAGCCAGGACTCCTGAGCACTGAGGAAAAAAGGACATTTGGTCTAAAGTTGGTGGTTACAAAGTGTTTTGGGGAATTTGAGAGCAAGACAGAGCCTGAGCTAAGATAGATTCTGAACCCTTGGCGCTGAGATGGAACATTATCAGGGTACCCCCAAATCCAAGAAGACTCGCTGAAGAATATGCCTTTCTGTTCCCCACTACCTCCAAAATTCCGGACTTGCCCTACCCAGAGAACTTTTGTACAAAAAAGAGCACAACCCTAGACTCAGCCCTGGTGGCCCTGGGTTTGGGGGAAGACATGCCCCACCCTGAAGCCTTATTACAAAGGAATAGGTTCCTGGAGCAGTGTAAGAAGGACCTGTGTGCCCTAAGCCCAGGAGTGGCTTTATTTCTTGAAAGAACAGAGTCTTGGGCTAGGATTGTGGCTCAGCGATAGAGCACTTACCTGACGTGTGAGGCACTGGATTTGATTCTCAGCACCACATATAAATAAATGCATAAAATAAGGGTTTATCAATAACTTACAAAAACAAACAAACACAAAAAAAGAGCAGAGTCTTTTAGTTGACTCTGTGAGTCCCTTGAGATAGGACCTTATACTTTTAGCCCCCACATGGATTGTCCCTTAATGCCTCTTACATATCTTAGGTACCAGCTGTCACCTGGCCAGGGAGATGGGGGCTACTGTTGCTTGGCTACTAACATCTATGGCCTCTCTCACCCAGACTTCCCAGGCCCTGGGCTCTGGCTCAGTCATAGGTTTCTGGTCTATGCCTATATGGGCTCTGCTGGATCAGACGTAGACAGAGCAAATATTGCCAAAGTTTGCAGTGTGAGTTCTATGCTGCCCATCATCCCCAGGCTGCTGATAAAGAGCACATAGTGCTGTCTGTCTGTCTGTCTGTCTGTCTGTTCGCATGCGTGCACAGCCCTCCCCCCGTCCCGAAAGGCTGCTGCTTTCTCAAGTCATTTATAGTACCAGCTTTGACAGGAGGCTGCCTGTGGCAGCACCTCCCACTGGCACCATTCCCATGGGTGGGGCCCTGGCCAGGCAGCTCTGGCCTCGGATGCACATCTTGGCACATGCAGCTACATGCTCACTTGTACACAGGCTCATATACATGTCAGGGCACAAGGTCCATGTGACACAGTTGAGTCTGCCCAGGCTGGTTTCTCTATGTTGGCACTGCCTGTTTCCCTCCCCATCTACCCATGTGGCAAACCTGACAAGCATTACCTGCCCCTTCAGCTGTCCTCACGTGTAGCCTCCTGCCCTCTTGGTTCTGGACAGGCTCTCAGAGCCTCCCTCATGTGCATGATCACAAGTGAGAGCAAAGGAGCCTCTAGAGGCAGTATCTCTTTTCACCAGGACTTAACTGGGAGGGCTTGGGGAGAGAGGGCTAGGCCCCTGAGGAAATCCCCATTATGCCTGCCCACTTTCTCTCACACACATGCAACAATCCTTCTGTGGTTTCCCCCAACACACACTCAGGTACCCCTGTGCACACTGTCTGTCTACCCCCACACTCTGCTAAACTTGATTCTTAGATGGGGCTCTTAATCCCAATGAATAGACACTGCCTACCCAGTCTGGCTCCCACCTTACTGTGGCCACAGGAGGTGCTCCCTGTGATCACATCTGAGTGTTGGCTAAGATGGGTCAAGAAGGAGGTATAATAGGAATGCAGAACTGAAGAGGCTCTACCTTAATTGAAACAGGCAACAGGCAAGCAGCTTCCTCTCTCTGGGCATTGCTTCTCCAGGCAGAATCATACAGATGTTGCCCAGAGGCCTGTGGGAATAGTACAGAACAGAAGAGGGCACCTGTCCTGTTTTGAACCTGGAGATGAGAGCGAGGAAGTAAACGGACATTCTAGAACCATTAAAAATTATTTTTTTAGGGCTGGGGTTGTGGCTCAGTGGTAGAGCGCTCGCCTAGCACATGCGCGGCCCTGGGTTCGATCCTCAGCACCATGTAAAAATAAATAAATAATAAAATAAAGATATGTGTCCAACTACAACTAAAAAATGAATATTAAAAAAATTATTTTTAGGCTGGATGTGGTGGCACATGCCTGTAATCCCAGCAACTCGGGAGGCTGAGGCAGGAGGATCATGAGTTCAAAACCACCTTCAGCAATATAGCAAGGCCCTAAGCAACTTGGCGAGATCCTGTCTCAAAAAATAGGCTGTAGATGTATCTCAATGATTAAGCATGCCTGGGTTCAATCCATGGTATCAAAAATATATATGTGTGTACATATTTTTAAAATTATTAAAAACAGTATTTTGGAGAAATGAAGATACTAGCCACCTGGATTTTGCTAGACTTTCAGAGTTCCCAAAGCATTTTAATGTCCACTGTCTATGAGTCCCTGGTGGCTTTTGATAAAAGAAATGAAGGGAAGTGTGGCATCCATCTACCAGCTTAGTGTACACCAAGCTCTAGCTGGTTACCATGTGTCCCCAAAGGTGAGAGGCCTCCTTGGCTGCGAGGAATGGAGACTCAGGGAAGGACCAGTAGGAGGGTCCTGCAGCTAGGGTCTCTGCCCATCCAAGGCCTCCCAGCAACCAGCACAGACCATGGAGAAACCTACTACCTGTCAGGCTTCAGGATGACAAGGCTCCACAGTTGAGCTCCAGAAACTGGGTCATTCAGGGCCAAGGCCACTCCTGACCAGAATTCCTGATACCCCAGACAAGTCATTTGTCATGAATGTGACACAGCTGCATCTCCTATCTCTGCTTCTCTTTTAGTCTGACCATTTATCTTCCTGTTAGCAGCTCAGTAATTTTCCTCCTTTAAATTCTGGAGAGAAAGAAAAAAAAATTTAGTTTGGCTAAGTTCATTACCATTTTTCAAGTTATTGTGGATGTGCAAAAAAATTATCCCAAAAGTTAGTGCCTTAAAAAAAAAAAAGCAAAACTACTTATATGCCTATGAGCTTGCAATTTGGTCAGGGCTTGGTGGGGATAGCTCATCCTGCTCACCTGTGGTGCTGGGAGGCTGAGTGCTGGAATTGTCTGAAGCCTTACTTTCTCACATGCCATAGTTGATGCTGGCTCTTGGATGAGACCTTTGGATGTTGGCTGGGACACCTACAAATGATTGTATTTAGCCAAGTCTCACTTTCTAACGCTGATGTTTTTAACATCTTGCAAATCTTGCTGACCTTGGAGGTATTATCCCTTCCAGAGATGATTCCTGGGAAACAACTCACCTATGAGGGTGTCTTTCATATGAAAAGCAACCAATCCAGAGCTCACATCAAGTAGTTATGTTCCAGGGACCCCTATTTTCATGTCCTAGACACCCCAAGACTAGATATCAGACAATTTGGGACAACCCTTATGCCCCAGAGCTGCTGAAATAATTTAAACTTGCAGATCCTGAATCTGTGTACCATGTCTCACCTGTTCCTTCCTGTGGAAACTGCAACAAAGGCTCTTACCCTGGTTTCCCCTCCTCTGGCTTCTAGATCGATCCTGATACTTCTTTCCTAGAAGGCCCCCAAGGTGTGGTGTGCCCTCTTTCAGGTTCCATTCATGTAACATACTGTCTTTTCAGTGTCTCCTGTTTTCCTGTTGGCTTCACCAGATCTGAATAGTAACAATAATAAACAATGAGGCTGGGCATGGTGGCGCACACCTGTAATCCCAGCACTTGGGAGGCTGAGGCAGGAGGATTGCAAATTCAAAGCCAGCCTCAGCAATGGTGAGGCACTTAGCAACTCAGTGAGACCCTGTCTGTAATAAAATACAAAAAAAAGGGGCTGGGGATGTGGCCCAATGGTCAAGTGCCCCTGAGTTCAATCCCTGGTACCAAAAATAATAATAATAAACACTGTGTTTTTAAATAGTGTTTTCTCCAGTGGGCTGAGCTTCCTTATGACATGGTGGTTGAGTTTCAAGGTGGGTGTCCTCTGAACAAGAGTCCCAGGTGGAAGCCATATCACATCTTATAATCAAGGCTCAGAAATTATTCAATGTCATTTCTGTTGCATTCTGTTCACCAAAACAACCACAAAGTCCTGCCTAGGTTTAGGGGGTGGGGGGGATGGCGCGGGGAGAAGTAGCCTCCCTCTCCTTGAAGAGGTGTGGTGAGGTGTTGGAAGAGCATGTTAATTGAAATATTGTGACCTATTTCCACAGCTACCTTCTACATTCCTACCAATCCATATGAGTGGATTAATTCACTAATCAGTTAATGCTTTCATAACCTGTTCACTTCACCTACGGTCCAGTTCTCCACCGTCATCCTCCCTGGGCAGAGCTCTTCATGCCAGCCCATCTCAGGGATCACAGGTCATTTGGTGATTGGGCTGTTTACCATTAGGTGTCTAATCCAGTCCCCAGTGTTGTTCTAAGACATGACCAAGAGGGTTTCATTCAAGCCCTTGTCCTCTTCTTCATGGGATGAGGAATTTGCAGGATACTATGTGAAGTTTGTGCAACTACAGTCCTGTTATAGAACACACTCTGGGTACCCAGACCCTAGAAGCTCCTATCCAAACAGCTCTGAACCCACTTCTAAGATGACAGGAATCTCTTCACCAGATCTGTTTCCTGAGGGCAAACCATACTATGGTGAAGAGAGGTGAAAAGATGGCTATTCTCAGAGTGGAATGGGGTGAGGATGCAGCTTGAAGACACCTGCTGTGGAAGAGCCTACCTGCGTGAGCATAGACCCACGTGTCAGGGAGAGGGGAGGCAGGTGGACCAGGAGGTAGGCCTGCTGCTCTCTATGCTCTCTCCCAGTGCAGCACTCTTAAGAAGTCTGATCATTTAAATTTGAACCTGGTATTTCAACCTCATTAGATTAGATGGGGGGGGGGGACACTTTGTTCTCTGGTGTCACAAATGACAGAGGTAGTCCAATCAGCATGGTCCAATCAGCTGTGGGGAAATGGGTGTAGAGAGGATGCCCCCCTGTTTTGGATAGATCCTAAGGCTGCTGGAGATGTGTGAAGCCCTGTCATGGGACTCGGTCTTCAGGACCCCTCTGTGAGACAAGAGACAAATAATGACATTTTACAGATGAGGACACAGACTTAGTGAGGTTAAGTGGCTTGCTCAATTACACAACTGGAGTGTGGAGATGAGAAGGCAATGACTACCCTCATATCTGGGCCTCCTTTCTGTCCAGGAAGCAGCTACTCAAGATTACAGGCAGGTCTCTGGCTGGGAGACTTTCCAGATCTTGCCTCTCAGCTCCTGCCACTATTGTACATTGTGTTTAAGTAGGGTGGCTTAGAAAAGGATTCTACTAGATTTGTTTGAAGAAGGGATGGCATTGACAAAAATCTAGAAAATTACTCTGGGATAAACAATAATAACACCCCTCAACTTGAGTGGAGATGTGTTTATTTGGGGTGAGAAGCACATGGTTGGGCTAAGATGGGTACTGTTTCTGCGTCCTGAAAAAGCAGGCCTGAGACCTAGCATCTAGTATATATGTGCTCACTAGGCCTCCATATCCTCAGGAAGCAAAACTCACATCTCTAGACTGCATATCTGTTGAATTGTTCACAGAGAAATATAAAGAGAGAGATCTGACAAGAGATTAAGACAGGCTCAAAGTTATAACCATAGTGCTGCTTAGTTCTTGGCATCTGCCCTTTCCCACGGTAGGAATGCCTTCCCTACCTCCCAAGGCCTGGATCATCAGGGAGCCTGGTCTGTGCTCCCCTTGGGCTATGAGCTTGTTAATAAGCAGGAAAGAGCTATTCAAGGCTGGGAAGGGGAAGGTAGCATGAACATCCCCTAGATCAGTCTGCAAACTGATTTAACACCTCCTGGCTCTGGCAGATTGGGCTACATGCGCCAAGGTAACCATCTCAAACTGCACAGGGGCCCTGAAGGAGGCCCTGCTACTCACCTGGGTTTTCCTTCCTCCTCTGAAAGGCTTGATATGCCAAGAACAACATTTCCCTTTTCAATAATAAAAACCACTTTCCTTCCTTCATAACTTCATTCATTCAATTTATATAAGTTAAAGTTTCTTTTTCCCTTTATTTACATAAACATTTTTTTTTTCTTCAACAGTGGGACTCTGAAAGATTAGGAGATACCCGTCTAGCACTGTGTGTGTGTGTCTGAGACCAGAAACCAGGAAGGCAGATTGCTTGCACCTTTCTGAGGCAGCTAATGAAATGCAGGCCTTCCGCGGGGGAAGACTGTCTGGACCGCAGCCGCTTGTTTTCATCCCTGAGGACTGGAGCTGCCTTCAGATTTCAACTGCTTTATTGTCAAATTGATTATTTATATAAGAGCTGTCTCTGCTTCCTCACTGATGCTAGGCTAGTTTAAAAGTTCCAGATGCAGCAAAGCATGCACTAGCAATAGTTGTTATCAGCAAGACTGCTTCAGATCAAATCAAGAAAACAGCTTGAAACCAGAGACTGCCACTGAAGCAAAATCCAGCCCAGCAGCCTGCGCTAGTGGCAGACACAATTTGTTGTTGTTCTTGTAGTTTTTGCCTGTATGGTGCAGACTCTCACAGTGTTTTGTTGTCATTGTTCTTTGTTGTCTGTTAGCAATGCTGGGGGAGAACCCAGAGCCTCAGACATGCTAGGCAAGCACTCTACCCCTGAGCCACACCCCTCACGCCTTTTTAAAAATAATAATAATTACAGACTAATGGAAATTTTATGAAAATAAAGAATTCCTATAAACTTTAATTTGATTCCCCAAATAACAATTTTTATTCCCCCAGATTATTATTTAAACTGTTTGAAAATAAGCTGTGGACTTACCCTATTTACTTCAAACTTTCCTAAAATACAAAAATAGCCTTTATATAACCACAATATAATGATCAAATCAGGAAATTGCTGCAGTTTGATTATCTAATCTATAGATCCCATTTCACTAATTGACCTACTCTGTCCCTTAAAGCAATAGAGAAAATTTATTTTTTGTGGTTTAGGATCCAATGAGAGATTATGTCACCAAGTTCCTTTGGTTTCCTTTAATCTGTATTATTATTATTATTTTGTCTTCATGATTTTGACAGTTTTGAAAACTACAAGCTAGTTATTTTGTAGAATATCCCTTAGTATGGGTTTGTCCATTGTTTCCTCAATCTCATGATGAGATTGGGGTTGTTCATTTGGGCACAGACACTCAACAGTGGTGTGTCATCGTCGGCAGTGCATGATCTGAGGAGTCACACATGTGTGGCACTATTTGTGATAATTAATTTTGATCTCTTGGTTAAGGCAATGTCTTTAAGGTTTCTACAATGCATATTCTATCCCTTTGTATTCTTTCCTTTGTAGCTAACAGGCATTTTTTAGGCATGGGGGAGGTTATCTCTATTCTCATTATTCTTGCCTGAATCAGCTATTGTTACCAGATTGACCCAGTTTGTTCAGAGAAATTGGATCAACTTGGCTTTTGAATGTTTTTGGAGTATCCCCTTTCTTCTTTGAATTCATCCTTACTCTCTGCTATGAGATGCTCCAAGCTCATGTTGTCCTTTCCTTGTACTAACCCCGGAATTAGTCATCTTGCCAAGGAACCCCAGTTCTTTTTGATGGAGAATGGTATTTAGAAAACAAGACCTGGGTACTGGATGTGCTCATTGCTACTGCAGTATCATTGATTCTAGGCTCACTTGATGGACACAGCTATGTAAATTTATATATCATCTATCTGTCTACATCTCTATTAACCAATCATCTATCTATACTCCACCTCCTAAAACCATGAATTTATAGACACCTCAAATTCATATCCTAAAACCATGCGATTCATTATAGCTACCACTTTTGCCATATTTATAACTCCCTTCTGAGAAGCTGATCCCATTATCTATGATATATTATTTATACACATATATATACTCAGTCTTACAATATCCAGAAAGTAGCTTCAGAATTGCTAACCCATCTCACTACATAACAAAAGAAAATCCAAAAAAAACTCAACTTGCCTTTTGTCAAAATACCCTATTCAAATGTTATTTGGTTTCAATCTTCCACTCCTTAATTAGGGTAACTTTTTTCTGTTTATATTCCACTTTACACCCCCCCATCCTGTTGATGATTAATTTTTAGGTAATACCAACTTGGTTCTCAAAGTGAGAGTGACACAGAAAGGTATTCCCAGAGAAATGTTGTTGCCCTTGTATCTCAGCCTCAACCCCACTATCCTCTCTACTCTGCTTCTACCCGACCACTTCGGGTAACCAGTATCATTAGTTTCTGATTTATCTTGCCTGTGTTTTATTTTGTTGTTGCTGTTCTTATTTCTAATTTCTCACATAGAAGGTGGCAGACAATAGAAATGCATTTGTGCCTTTTCTCTTAAAAATACAACCTGCAAATCACTCCATTTTAGTTTAGAGGAATTTGCCTCTTTCTTTCTCTTTACCATTGCATAGCACATAGTCCACTGTGTGGATTTACCATAGTTTATTCAACCACCCTTCCATGTATGACATTTTGTTGGTTTATTGAATTTTACATTAAAAACAACACTGCAGGGCTGGGACTATGGCTCAGCAGTAGAGTTCTCGTCTCACATGTGTGAGGCCCTGGGTTTCGATCCTCAGCACCACATAAATAAAATAGAGGTATTGTGTCCACCTACAAATAAAGACATAAAAAAAAAAAAAAAAAACACTGCAGTAACTACTTTCTATGTAGTTATGGAAGAGGATCTTAAGGGTAAACTTCTGGAAAACTGGGTCAAAAGGTCAACAAATGTATCTTTGCTAGGAAT
Organism: Tamias sibiricus; assembly: GCA_025594165.1. Taxonomy (NCBI): domain Eukaryota; kingdom Metazoa; phylum Chordata; class Mammalia; order Rodentia; family Sciuridae; genus Tamias; species Tamias sibiricus. The sequence goes on from CM046673.1 coordinate 27,399,382, forward strand.
TGTATTTCCTCCAAACAGGTTCTGTGGAGTGGCACTTCCACCAGCCTCATAGCACCGTGCCACTTTCCCCATAGCCTGGTTACCAATAGAATGTGTTGTTATGTTAATTTTCTTGCCAATCTCCTAGGAAATAGTGATATCTCAGCATAGTTTAAATTTGCATTTCTCTTGTAATATTAGTTGAAACTTTTTTTTAAAAAAATAGGTTTAAGCCTACTTTAATCTTTTCTAGTGAACCACTTATTCATGTTGTTTGCCCATTTTTCTATTCTTTTTAAGATCTCACCTCTCCTATTTTTGAAAGTTTTCTCTATATTAACGATTTGGGCCCTTTATCGTAACATAGACTGAAAATATCTTCTTTCATTTTGTCATCTTACTTTTGATTTTGTTTACACTGTATTTTGCCAAAAAAAGTTTTAGTTTTTTGTAGTTAAATTAATCTGTTCCTTTATTGCTACTAGATTTTGACTCATAGTTAGAAAGCCTTTCCCTATACCCAGATTTTGCAGGAATCCATTCATGTTTTCTTCTAGTACTTGTATGTTTTTTTTCTTTTACAGTTGTATTTCTGTTCCATTTAGATTTTATTCTCTTGTAAGTTATGAGGTACGAATGTGGTTTTATCTGTTCTGTGGCTACCCACTGTCCCAGCACCACTTATTAGAGTTAGTCTTTGAGATTGCTACCTATGTTGTATGCTACTGTTTTATATGAATTTGAGTTGATCTCCAGACTTCTTATTTTGTTCTGCTGCTCTGTCTATTCATGAACCACTACCATACTGTTTTAATTATAGAGGGTTTACAATATGTTTTAATATATAGTAGGGCTGGTTTCCTATCTCCATGGTAGTTTTTTTTTAATTTCCCCTCAGTATTTTTGTAAATATTCTTGCATGTTTATTTTCTCCATACAAACTGTAGTATCACTGGTGGTGTGAAACTCCACATCACATACAACCACAAGAATGGGATCCTAATTAGAATAAGTTATACTCCATGTATGTATAATATGTCAAAATACACTCTACTGTCATGTATATCTAAAATGAACAAATAAAAAAAAAAAAAACTTTAGTGTCAACTTGTCTATGCTATTTAAAGAAATAACTTGTCCTTAAAGGGTTTTTAAATTTTTAAATTAATTTATAACATTTTAAATGGGAAAAGCATCACATGAAAATCTGGATTTCTGGTTTTTCTTGAAAATTGAGAAGATCTATCAACACAGGCCTTTTCTCTCCACATGACCTAATAGTGTAGCGCCAGTAGCTGCTACAGTCCTCACAAGGGCCTTGTGTCTCCTGTCCTCCTGTCCTACTGACCTCTCACCCTGACCCTCACACATTTAAGGTCTCTCATGGCATCTGAGTTGGTGACTCTGCCTTTAGATGATTGGGAAAGAATATCCCATGCCCTCCTTTAGTCCTCCATCTCTCTGTCTTAGAATACAGATGTTATAAAGGGGGTTTGTGTAAGCTTTGTTCACTACTGCATCTCCAGAGCCTAAGAAGAGGGCATGGGGCATAGTTGGCACTAGGTCAGTATTTGTTCAGTGAATCAAAGTTTATACATAGGAAATAAGTAATGGTCAAATGAATCCTATATCTATAAAGCTATTGAAAATATATCAAGTAGAACCAGAACACTGTGGGTGGGAGTAAATTGGTATAGCCCTTAGAAAAGGCAATTTGGCATTATCTGTCAAAATTACAAATGTATCAACCAGTTGTCTTCCCAGTTCCATTTCTAGAAATTTGTCCTAAACTATGTTTGCACTCAGAAAAATGACAATGTACAGGATTAGTTATTGAAATAGTAAGAAAAGATTGGAAAAAACATAAATTTACCTCAAAAGGAGGCTGATTGCATAAATTATGGTTTATTCACATATTAGAACAATAGAATATTATAGTTGCAAAAAAGAATAAGGATGCTTCCTATGAACTAAGAGGGCAAAACACAAAGTACAGAATAGTATACACCATAGGCTACATTTTGTGTATAAAATGAAAACAGACCAAAAAAATCCATATCATATTTGCTTATAAGTAACTAAAGTAAATCTGGATGCACTCATAGGAAACAATAGAGAGAGCTGGGGGTGTGGCTCAGTAGTATAGTGACTGCTTGGCACATATGACACCCTGGGTCTATGACCAGCACCCCCACACAAAGGAAACAACAGGGAGAGAGGATGATGAAGAAATTGGACACATGGAGACAGGATAGGGGGGAAAATTCCAACTGTCACTTTTTCCATGGTTCTGAGGAGTAGGCTTTAAACCAAATATATGTGTACACACACACACACACACACACACACACACTGTATAAATACAAATACACACACATATAACAACTGTTAAACTAAAGTGACACCAGAAGAAGTCATCAAACCCTGGAGACCACAATTATCCAGCTGTGACACTATAGACAACTGGATGATGGAGACTCCAGATCACTCACTGGAATGTTCATCCACTCATGCTAGAAGATGATATATTGTGCTTGCTAATTCTAGCTGGACAGAAAAGACAATGAAATATGTTTCCACTCCTATTATCTTGCATCAGATAATCCCAGAGAGCACTTTACAAATTGACAGTTAATAAACCACTTCACCCAGTAGATAGAGAGAGAGCAGATTCCAAGATGGAATGGTGATACCCATGCCACAGGGGATGACCCTCCAGATGCTTCATGATAATAAAGTGAAATTTCCAGCTAGTGAAAACTGCACTGGGAATTTAGCAAAGAAATAATTTATCAAGGAACTATAATTCTAGAATGATAGAAAGCAAGATTTTCTAAACTATTGAAATGCACATTCAAGAAACCTAGAGAATATGTTGTACGGAGTCTAGCACATGATGAATGTAAAACAAATAAAAAAGAAAATTTATTAAACAGAGTGCTGTTGCTCAAATAAATTAAGTAGATGGATCTGTCTCTGCCATAGCATGTATAAAATATTCTAAATTGGAAAGCCCAGAGAATAATTAGAATAAGTACTGTGAAAGATAATATTTTTGGATGTATGCATGTTTCAATAACTTTTGTCTTTTGGAATTTATAATTTAATTTTTTTCTGGGATTGCAGTAGTTTGCTTGGTGTTACTCACTTTAAAAAAAATTCTCAAATGTCAAGTCACACCTTTGCAGATGTCCGGTAAGAACAAATGTTAACATTTTTGGTAGGCAGAATTCTGGCATCTTAATTCATTAGGTCACATCTTAAGGTCATATTGTCAAAGTAAAATATTTACATACAATCAAAAGTATTTTAACTGGATAGGCTCAGAGCAAATGGCTAAGCATCCATACACTCACGAACACAGATGTGGGAAAGAATCTGCACTAAGCACAACAAGAAGAATGTAAGTAGCTGAGAATCAAAGTACTTCTCTGCTGCTTCATAAGATGCATTTAAAATTAACATTTTTAAAGTAGTTGCAACAAAATTGTAGGGAAAATGCTGCAAAGAGGTACCCACTGATTTAAGGCATTTTGCTCATTGTTACAAGCAGATTATGAATGAATCCCCTTGACAGTGATAAAATTAATGGGGAGGGAGTGGGGAAAATAGATTTCACAATGGTATATAGAGAATGGTCCCTTTTCAAAATGGATTATGTCTTACACTTCATAATTCTGCATTTCTCAAGAGTTTTGCAACTTGAAATGAATTCCTCGTTTTAAAGTTGCTTTTATAAGTTCATGGTTGAAGTATTTTGTTCTTTGAAAAGATGTTTGCTTTCTTTTCTTTTCCCATTGTTACCACTAATTGCATAATTTCATTTTCTTGATTATTGTCCCTCAGCATTACTTCACTGAAGTTTTAGAAAGTTAACCCATTATGTTCCATCGTCCTATATGTAGGACACCTATAAAACATATAGAAATTTATAGGACATCTCTAAAATTGCTCAATTTAAGTTTTTATAGGTGGCCTATATATAGGATGACATGGAACAAAATGGGAGAAGTTCTGTTCCTATAAACATCCACAGTTAGAAAAGCTGCACTGATGAGTCCTGGCCACCAGGGGACAGCTGATAGCCATATTATTTAATTGATAAGGCACTGCATTTGAACAGCTTTTGAACAGACAGGGAGGTACTATTCTTGCAGCCACCTGCTAACATCAAATATGAAGTGAAGGACTGGGATGTTACCCTGGGAAGCCCTGAGCCCTCCCTGGAAGGACACACTCCCACAGCCAAACTTAGAATAAACATATGGACTGATAGAGGATGTTTTATAGGGAAAGCCATGACAATCAGTAGCTACTTTGGTGGCCATGAACTTTTGATGCAGAGGCTTGAGGCCAAATGCATCTGTCATCAATGTAGAGGGCTTCACCTCTGGGGCTAAGATGCTGTGGTTCATGAGCCAGGCTCTGTATCAGATACCTCCTCTGTGGGGTCCTCCAAGACACTTCTTGGGGCCCTTGGCTCATCAGTGTAGCTAGCACCTGTCTCTGGGTTCTGATGAATACTGCAGTGACTTTGTGAGGACTTTGTCTTGCTACTGATGCTGCCTCTCAATGCTTTAGGACTTAGGCAAGCCTCTTGACATAGGACATGGGATCTGACTCTCCAGCATCTGGTAAAGGAGCTCATATCATCATTTACTCCCAGAGTGTGGGAGAGTTAGCTTCCAGTGAGGCAGACTGTGACCAGTGGGGTCCCGGAGACGGAGGAGAAGCGGCAAATAAATTACCTCTATTTCAAATGTCCACTGAGCTCCATGGTTAATGGGTTGAGCAGCGGCCACACTCCTTTCCCCTCACTTTTGCTTCCCTGGGACCACATTCCCAGTAAAATGGTCACATATAAATCTTTGCCTCAAGTTCTCTATTCTGGGGAATCTGGGCTAGGACAGTCCCACACCCACACACACTGCAAATGCTCCCTTGCTGAGCTCCTCTGTGACTTGTCCAGGCTCCCAACACTGCACAGCACCCCACCAGCCAGGCACACTTTCCTTAGACAGTGCAATTAATTAGACTGACCCTTTCTTCATTATAACCACAAATCTGTCCTGATTCTCTGAGGCCTGCATTAGCCTGTTCTAGATAATTCCTTAAGTTTTATCATTTCTTCAGGTATCTGATATTATCCTTCACAAATTATTTTAAAATTTAGTTTTTAACTCTTATCAAAATTACAAACCACAAAGTTTAAAGAATCAAGGAATTCTATAAAGTCTGGTACAGATGCCTACCTGCTGTCACCCATTTCCATTCCCCAGGGGAATCATTTTCAACTAATTATTTAGGTATTTGTGTTCATCTTTCTAAATAACAATAGGCATTACCTATTGATTTCCCCCAAGGGAAGAAGATTTAGTTCATTTTTACAAACAACATGTCCATCTATAGTTCACACATGCAGACTTCCTGTCCCCTTTCCTCCTAATAGTTCAGTGTAATTTAGATCAATATTCAGTGTTTGCAGCCGGGCGCAGTGGTGCACGCCTGTAATCCCAGCACTTGGGAGGCTGAGGCAGGAGCATCACGAGTTCAAAGCCAGCCTCAGCAATGGCAAGGCACTTAGCAACTCAGTGAGACCCTGTCTCTAATAACATGCAAAAAAGGGCTGGGGATATGGCCCAGTGGTCGAGTGCCCCTGAGCTCAATCCCCGGAACCAAAAAATAAAAAAATAAAAAATTCAGTGTTTGCTTTATTATGACTATATACAACTGTTCAGAGATGATACAAGTGGTAACTATGGATTATTTTCCATATTCTGTTCAACTTTTGTTTTCCTTGAAATGAGTAATTGTCTACTTGGGGCTCTAGTCTGGACATCTGTGTGCCCCTAGAGTTCATACGCTGAATACCCAAGGTATTCCAAATACCATCGTATTTGGAGGTGGGGTCTTTGGGAGTTGTGAAGGCCATAAAGGAAAAGCTCTCATGATTAGAATCATAAAAGAAAATCTAAAGAGACACTTGTCTCTTCCACCATGTGAGGACACAGCTAGAAGCTACCATCTACAAACCAGAAAGTGGGCCCTTACCAGATACCAAATCTATTGGTACCTTGAACTTTGATGTCCTTGGCTTCAGAAGAGTGAGAAATACATTTCTGTTGTTTATAAGCTGCCTCATTTATGGTGATTTACGGTATTTAAGCAACCCAAATGGACTAAGATACTTGTTTTTTTTTTTTTCTCTGTAATTCATCCTTGAATAACCTTGGGCAGTATGTATCTCTCTCTCTCTCTCTCTCTCCTGCCTTTATAGTCAGAGATGTTAGGTGATCTTCATCTTTGATTTCCTGATGAAGCAGCATCTCCAGAGCCTCCACACCTGCTCAGTATGACTGCTCAACTCACCATAGTGCCCACTGCACAGCCAAGTTGGCACTGGCCTTTTCTAAACAATTTTTGTGATTGATGATGTGATTGGCCCCCTGGTGGGTCTGACTTCTCCCAGAGATCTGAAGGCATTGGAGGAGTTAGGTGAGGGGAACACACAGAGAATAGATGACTGAATTGTTATTTCCTGGTCTTCAGGCAAAATGGGAGTGGCCTCATCACACAGGAGCAGAGGAGGCTTATGGAATCCACCTACAAATCCCCATTCCAATTCTTTGGTCCCACTTTTTTTTTTTTTTTTTTTTTTTTTTTTTTAATCAGTGGCCTACATTTCACATGAAAGATCTGAGGACTTGTAGCTCTCAAGGATTTTACAGTTTGACCACCCACAGGATTCAGAGTGTAACTCCCGTCAACCTCAATCCTGTGGCTGCGTGAGAGATTCTTTTAGCCCCTTCATACAAGTGTCTTGTTCCTTGAACTCACCCTGAACCAAGAATTTTGAATTTGAGCCCCTTGTTCTTTTTCATTAAGTTGTCCAGGGCAATTAGGAATAACCAGGCTACCCTATAGTCTTTCAGTTCCTGGCACTCTCCCTGGAATTCAGGACAGTGGCCTCTCCAAGCTCTGCCTTCATTCCAGCGGGCCCCTATTTTGACAACCTGCTTCAGGCTGCTGGAACACCACCCTTTAACATCTAATGGATCCTAATTGCTTTCAGGCTCAAGATAAATAACAAATCTAGATCCCCATCTCCCTGTGGGGCTGTCATTTGCCATCACTCCTGATCCTAGCATCCAGATCAGACAGGATTCTTAGTTGCAACAAACAGAACACACTTTGGCTAGGTTAAGCACAAAATGAATGTTGACCTAAAGAAAGAGTCTTGATGGCTCTACAGACAGTTCCAAGACCCTGGTTATGCTGCTGAAGAACTGAGATTTTTTTTTTCCTTTTGCCAGCACTGGATTTGTGGTGCTACCTCAGGAGCCTCTGCCATTGCCAACTCTGAAGGCTTAGCTTTTCCACCTTGACCCCCCCTTCTCTATCATTAACTTCCACATCAAAGGCTTTTCTAGCTGTACTTCACTGGCAGCACCTGGGTCCTTCAGCTTTAAAAGAGGCTGGAAAAAGTGAGTATCTTGCTTATAATTTGTAGAGGCAACATATAAGATGGAATATCCCCAAGATGTATCACAAGTAGTTGAAAATCCTAACAAAATTTCTGCAATGGTTTAGATTTGGAACATCCCCCAAAGGTCCATGTGGGAAAGGCTTGGTCCCCAGCCCATGGTTCTGTTAGAGGTGATGGAACCTTTAGGAGGTGGTGCCTAGTGGAAGGAAGTTAGGTCATTATGGGTATCCCCTGGTAGATAGTGGGACCTGACCCCTCATCTCTCTCTTTCTTTTTGCTTCCTGATCACAATGAAGTGAATAGGCTTCCTCCTCTACACACCCCCACATGATGTTCTGTGATGCCACAGGCTCAAAGCAACAGGGCCATGAAACCCTGGAATGAAACCTCTGAAACTGTGAGTCAAAATAAACCTTTCCTCCTTTTAAGCTGACTATCTCAAGTACTTTGTCACGGTAACAGAAAGCTGACTATCACAGACTTCAAGGACTATATCCTTCAGGTGGACTCATTCTTGGATAGAGTGATGTAGGTCTAAATTATTTGCTAAAATCACTGAAGAGCAGATAAAAATCTTTGTGGCCATCACTGGGAGACTGCTGAGCTAAATTAGGGTTCACTCACTCAGTGGAATATTGTGTAGTTGTAAAAACCATGAACATGATCTCTAAGATATGGTGTTAAATGGAAAATGCTTGGGAAAGAATTGAATCTAGAGTGGGCAACTCTGTGAAGAAAAAATGGAAATGAAGAAAAGAATAACCATGTGCAGTCACTTATTTAGGCCTGGAATATCTCTGAAAAGACCTCAGAAAATTGGCTGGGTGTGACCTCTGGGAGCCAAGGAAAGGGAGCATCTCACTGATGAAGCCACTGTTTACCATGATAAAGAAGCTATGGCAGTGGTCCTCACACTCTCCTGTGGTCCCTTCTGTGAGGTTCTGGGACATGGCAGGTTGTGGAGGTAGTGAGGATTGTGTTTCCACTGATAAGGGCTCCTCCTTTCTCCCTCAGGACCCTAGTGGGTGTGGCCCTCTGCTGTTCCTGGGTGCTTCTCTCCTGCTTGGCATTCTCCCATGATCTGTCTACTTCAAAAGCTCATCCTCTCACCCACCCCCACACTGTACCTCCCACATCTTCTGTCAACAGGTTGGGTCACAGCCTGTGAACATGAGAGAATATTTGATATTGCAAATTGCCTGGGAAGGTGTTTGGTGGAGAGTCCCTGGATGGTCATTCATGTTTCAGGGGAGCTTGGTAAACAGCCTATGATTCTGTTATAGAAGGGCTTACTATGCATTTCAATATGGTGTATAGTATCTCAAAGCTACTGCCTGTTCTGAGAATGTGTGGTCCCTTTAGGAAGCTATATCACTCCTTATACTTGGGTTATATAATATACACTGTGATTCCCACAACTCAAAGGAGCTAACCTAACAGGCACCAAAAGAGGGCAGAGAAAAAAAAATCTAAAAATGCAAACACAACCGGCAAATCACCCCTGCTTGATCTTTGACATCTCTCATAGACCTGACCACCATTCACTAGTTGAAGAACAATTCAATGCAGAAGCAAAATCACATCATCAGACAACTGTATTCCAAGATACATACTCATTTTCAGAGGCCTAGAGCAACCCAATCCTTGTGGTCCTGTATAAATATTGTTCTATTGCCTCAAGAACCTTCAAGGAGCACTCAAGAAATTATTTGGCTTCTATAAGGGTATACTTTCTTAATCCAGTATAGAGAAAGAACATACATTTGTCTGAAGTTATGTATCTTTTTCAGATCCCACCCTTCTTAGACATTTTCAGTAATACTGGGTTTATAATATTTGCTATGATTACATGAGCACCATAAAAATCTATCCTAATAATTATTGCTGCTGATATTACACATTGACAAGTGGGATTCTAATTTATACCTGTTTCCATCAGTTCATATGTTCATATGCATTTCAGCACACAATTAATCATAAGTGTAATATAAAATAAGTTTTACTACATAGAGCTACTGCCAATAGCTACATCAAGAGCAGTGTCATTAATAAAACCTTCAACTAAAAGGCAGATCTCTTAAATGAAAAACCCAGAGGAAGCAAATAAATTTTAGAAATGTTATACAGTCTTTCTCATCTTCTTGCTTTTGGGATCTGATAAAAATCAGTTTTTACATATGTAAGTCAGAGTTTAACTGAGTAAATTCTTAATACAGTACATGAAAATTACTTGATACTAGAAGATATTAATAGGTTTTCCTTCCATTAGATTAGTTAAAAATTGACATCTTCAGATATATAGAAAAATATAGTTTTCCCGTTCTGACTTGCTTGCTGAAATCATCTAAAAGTGAAAGATGAAATCTTCTATTTGTTTTTCTTAAATTACTGGTGAAATGGCAAGGAAATAAGACATATCTAGCTAAGCACTCAGTTAAAGAGGGTCCCAGGTAGGGATAGGAGGGGGGTGGTCAGCAGAATGCTAGAGCCAACTTCTGCTCAGGAGATGTTGCAGGACTGAGTAAACTTGAGAATCAGTTTTCATATCATGGGGCACAGGGATTTGAGATGCAGTCCTGGAGTCACTCAAGGAGGGGAATCTTGAAAGAAGTCTCTTCTTTCCATGAATTGGGGACACCAGAGGACTACATCTTCAGTGTGAGAGGGAATCAGAAATAAGCTTCCTGCCATTGCACTCCCAAGGTGTAGACCAAGGAAACTGCCAAACTAGAACCCTGATGTTGAACAGAGAGGGACTATCTCCTGAGAGAATTCGCAACCTCAAGCCTGCTCCGACCTCAGTCTTCAGGCTGACTAAACGTGTCCTGGGTGGTCTGAAAACCTCAAGGCAAGAATTAAGTTGAAAATGGTTTCAGCTTATTAATTCTCTCAGGCACTTTGTAGAAGTAAATGAAAATCTTCTATGGAGAAAACTCTCTCAAATTCCCACAGATATGTTCTAAGGAAAATGAGCAGTTTATAGTAAAAAAATTATACAGCATGAAAGGAACAAGGCACACACGGAGAGCCACAGAATCCAGCAGACAATGACCAAAAAGACATCAGTTCTTGGTAATGACATATATGACGTAAAATAATTAAGCTTAATATGCTTAAGGCAATAAAAGAAGGGCTTGGGTATAGAGCTCAATAGCAGAGCACTTGCCCAGCACTGCAAAAATAAAATAAAATAAAACAAATAAAAGAAAAGCTGAACATATGTGCATGGTTGAAAAACAAAACAAAATAAAAGCCCAAGTAGGGTACAAAAGAATCATAAGTTACAAAAATGAAAGCTATGATTGCATTAAGAACTCAAATGGATATATAAAAACATTGACATTCAGAAGAAAATACATTCCACCTGAAACTTATTGATATGCATAAAAACAACACAAATGAATGGGTAAGGAGAGGGATGTACAAATACATGGCAAATCAAATATAATAAAATTTTGGTAGACTCTAGATGGTAAGTACAGGTGTCCAATGTAAAAAACTCTCAACTTTTCTGTATACTTGAAAATTTGTATATTAAAGGAAATGAGGAAACTAGATATTTGGAAAGCAGATATTAAGATTTTTGATTCAGGAATACAGGTAGACCAATCCCCCTAATAACATTAAAAACACACTAAAAATTAAGAACAAAATATTTTAAACCACGTTTTATTTATTTATTTATTGGGTAGCAGGGTTTGAACCCAGGGGCACTCTACTACTGAGCCACATCCCCAGCCCTTTTTTCTTTTCTTTTTTTTAAATATTTACTCCGTCTCTGGTCACGGCTTAGCTTTTTTTTTTTTTTTTTAACTCTATTTATTTATTTTAGTTGTACACAATGTCTTTATTTATTTATGTTTACGTGGTGCTGAGGATCAAACCCAGGCCGTGCACGTGCTAGGCGAACGCTCTACCACTGAGCCACAATCCCAGCCCTATGGCTTAGCTCTTATATAGATATACACACGTCAGCCTCTCGAGTTACTGGGAGCAATACATTCTTAAAAGCATTGAATAGATAATAAAACAGAACTTCTCAAGCCAAAACCTGATGAAGGTGGCCATGCTGAGACCAAAGTGGAGAGCTTCAGTCACTTTAGTCCTGAGCATACATCAAACCTACCAAAATCAAGGTTTGGTTTGCATAGCCTTGCAGAACTCAGGGGCCATAAAGTGCCACTGTAAGAATCAACCCAAAATAGACATACCATTCCTGCCAATACTCCTAGAGGACCAAGGGACTTGAGGAATGTTGCCTTGGTGCTGAGTCAAGGGTAGGTGGCCATGTTGAAGGGAAATTCCATCCCTTGGAAGAACTCATCAGGGCAGGTCTTGACATGGATTGGTGGCTTACATTACAGAGTGGTCCATACATGCTCAAGGTGTGATGCCAGATGGGGACCTGGCAGAGGTAGAGGCAAATGATCTCTAAAGAAACACATTTCATCCCAGGCCTCAAAGAATTACCATGAATAATTTCCCAAGGAAAACAAACAACTGACAGTAAACAAACAAACAATAACCCACTAGGAACAAAAGGTAAGAAAGCCCCATGAGTGAGACTCATCAGGGAAAAAAGCTCAAGCAGAAAACAGACTTGCACAAACTTTATTTTGCTTATCAGACACAAAACAGAAACTATGATTATCATGTTTAAATAAATAAAATTAACTGGAAATTACAAAAAGTGAGGAATAAAACACAAAGAATTTCCAACTGTATTTGAAAGAGAACTAATTAGATCATTTGGATGTAGGAATATAATAATTGACATTCAAATATCAATAAACAGGTCTAAAATCAGACTTGACACAGCTGAAATGACATTGGATGCAAAAATAGGCTAGATATTCCAGAACACTGCAAAGAGAGGCAATGAGAAGAAATAGAAATGGCAGGTAAAGAAGAAAGAAGGAAAGCAATAATAGAACATTTAATCGGAGTGAGGAAAGGAGAGACAATGGAGCAGAGATCGCATTTATTTATTTATATTTTTAAGTTTTTTTAGTTACCAATGAACTTTTATTTTATTTATTTATATTCAGTGTTGAGAATCAAACACATGCTAGGCAAGCATTCTACCACTGAGCCACAACTTCAGCCCCTAGAGATAATATTTAAAAAGATGAAGCAAACTTATGAAAGACATCACACCTCAGTAGCCCAATGAATCTCAAGCAGAATAAGTAAAGACAAATTCCACCTGTTTATCCTCTACCTTGTTCCTCCCTTACTTTGCTCTAGCTTCCACATATGAGAGAAAACATTAGACCCTTGACTTTCTGAGTCTCGTTTATTTCACTCATCATGATATTTTCCAGTTCCATTCATTAACTGGCAAATGCCATTATTTTATTCTTCTTTATAGCTGAGTAAAACTCCATTGTGTCTGTATACCACATTTTCTTTATCCATTCATTTGGTGATCGGCACCTGGGTTGGTTCTATAACTTGGCTATCATGAATCATACTGCTAGAAACATTGATGTGGTTGTATCACTACAGTATGCTGATTGGAGTTCTTTTGGATAAATACTGAGGAGTGGAATAGCTGGATCATAGGGCAGTTCCATTCCTAGTCCTTTGAGGAATCTTCATGAAAACAGAAGAGAGATCAGTGGAGTAGAGGAAGGGGATGGAAGGGAGGGAAGAGGGGTGGAAAAAGGGAGGGAAGATGGAATAAAATTGACCAAAGTATCCTATGTACACATATGGATATGCCATGGTGAATTTCATCTTTATTAAAAGTTAATTTGAAAAAACTATAAATCAATAGAAGGAAGACCAGTAGAGTAGAGAAAAGGGAGCATGGGGAGGGGAAGGAGAAGTACTGGGGACTAAATCAGAGAAAATTATATTGCATGCTTGTATGATTATGTCAAAATGAGTCCCAATATTATGTATAACTATAATCCACTAATAAAAAATAAATTCTGCCTAACACATCAGAATGAAACTACAGTGACAAGAGAGAGGAGAGGGAGGGAGAGAGGGAGAAAGAGAAAGAGAGAGAGAGAGAGAGAGAGAGAGAGAGAGAATGTTTTAAAAAGCCTAAGAGAAATGACACATCCTTTTAAAAGAAGCGACAAATGGGCTGTCTGATGACTTCTTAACAGTAAAAACAGATGCCACAAGAAAATGAAATGATATATCCCATCCATTGAGAGAAAACTGCTGGTCTAGAATTCCATACCAGTGAAGATTTGTTGGGGTTTTTAGCCCCTGACTCCTCTCGACCCGAAAGAGAAGGGGGAGCACGCTCCAACAAGGACGGATCAGGAAAGGTAAGAGCCGACTGACCACCCGCGCCCAGCCCTCCTTTCGGAGGACAATTAAATGCATCAGGGAGACCGCTCTAAGGCACGAGCTCAGTTTATTGAGGAAGTTGGTCGGCCTTTATAGAAGACATGGGCAATCAGCAGAAAGGTTATAGGGGAGCATAGGGAGCACGAGCAGATCACATTGGAGGAACAGCCACTAGCCTATCCTAGTAGTGGTTTGATTTTTCGTCATATGTCAGGGCAACACCCCTGGGCTAGGCCAAGTCCACATATCAGGAAGTGGGAGACAGCCAGAGAGTTAGGTTTTCATTTCCTCCACTTAAATTTCTATACTTTCGGCTGACGTGTTCTTAATGTCCCCAACAAAGAGTCAAGAATGTAGGCAAATTAAAGACAGCTTCAATGAAAGTGAAGCATTGTCCTAAGCAGAGTCTCACTGAAGGAAGCTCTAAAGGACATAATAGGCATGAGGAAAAATATCCAAGGAAGAATGATCTGAGATTCAAGAAGCCATTAAGAGCAAAGAAAGTGGCAAATACATGGGCAAATCTAGACAAACTCTTACTACAGAAAACTATTAAAACAACAATGTATGTAGTTAAAACATAAAATTTAAATACATCAAATGATAGCTATTACCTTTAGATTGTGGTCTGTTAAATAAATAGCAGTGAACCTTCAAGTTCTAGAGTATCTGGTGTCTGCTTAAAGAATAAAAGGAGAGGGAATAATGAAGGTTAGGAATAGAAGGTGAAAAAGAAGAGAGAAGGGGAAAAGAAACACAAAAAGATGAAAGAAAACACAAAAAAAGGTGATAGAAATAAATTGAATATTTTCATTAATAACAATAAATATAAATAAACTAAATATTTTGGCAAAGTGACAAAGATTGTTAGAGTGGTTTTTTTTTTTTTTTAATCGAACTATATGCTGTTTACAAGTGACATATCTGAAACTTTAGGATTTAGAAATGTTATAGTTAAAAGTATGGAAAAAGACATGTTGTGCAAATACTACCCAAAATAGACTTCAAGACAAGAAAGTGTTACTAGATATAAGGAAGGAAAACTGCAGAGGGATAGAATGTTCAGTTTCATTTGTCAAAAATAACCAATTCTAAACTTTTGGATACACAATAAAATACCCTCCACCCTAAATAAAAGGCAAAAATGGACAGGATTTAAAAAAAGATAAAGAAAAATCCATAGCAATAATGAATAAGAAAAAAGACTCAGGATTGTTTCTGAATGATCCTGAGAGCTCCTCTGGGCCTGGCCATGAGTTGAAAGGTCCAGATGCTCTGTTTCCTATAGGAGGAGGGTATCACGGCCTGACTTCTCCAGATGCCAGTAATGGGTATTCTATTGTGCAGTTCCCCTGAACATTTGTCACTCAAGCTTGCTTTTACTTCCACTCCCTACTTATACAGAGAATCTTGATGATGCTATAGAAGGCAGGGGGGTTTGTTCGCCAGGAGCATGATCCATGATTCTTTCAGCCACACCCAGACAAACATGCCTCTTCATGGGAAGTGGAGGGCCTGAGAATCTGTACATCCTCTTCCCTCACTGAGCTATGCTCCAGGCCCTCCTCTCTCTTGGAGGTAGGAGATTTTTTTTTTTTTTTTTTTTTTGTGGTACCAGGGATTGAACTCAGGGGCACTCGACCACTGGGCCACATCCCCAGACCTTTTTTTGTATTTTATTTAGAGACAGGGTCTCACTGAGTTGCTAAGTGCCTCACCATTGCTGAGACTGGCTTTGAACTTGCAATCCTCCTGTCTCAGCTTCCCAAGTGCTGGGATTACAGGTGTGCACCACCACGCCCGGCTAAGAGGTAGGAGATTATCACACATCTCTCTGAGTAACTGAGAGATCAAGCAGACAAGTAGGAGAAGATTTGTTGTCATAAGCATCTATAGAGCAATGCATCCCATAGTGACAGGGTATGTTTTTCCTAAGTACTCATGGAACAAAGATGAAAATTGACTACACATTGGGCCATAAAGTCTTATCAAATTCCAAATGATTGCTGTAATACAAATTACCGTTTCTAACCACTATGCAATTAAATAAAAATGGCAAACTAGATAAAACCATACGTTTTGTGTTAGAATTTTCTTAGAAATTAAGAAATTTACTTCTAAATAACTCATGGAACAAAGAAGAAGTCAAAAGGAAAAATAGAAAACATTTGGAATGAGCATATCCAAATGTGTGGGACACAGCCACAGAGAGATATATAGCAATAAATACCCAGAATAGACCAAAAGATGGAAAGTTGATGAGTTAAGCATTCATTTTAAGATAGAAAAAAGAATAAATCCACTAATTCAACCAGTAGGCACTGAGTACTTTGATGTGCCATATGCTCTGCTGTGTCCTGTGAATGCAGCTGTGAACAGAGCAAGGTAGTGGGGTGCACCAAGATGGGAGCCATCACCTGGCTCGAGCAAAGGAACAACATGGCGTGACTTGCAGTGCCACAGAGACCACTGAGGAAGCTCGCAATGATCTTGCCAAGTGATGACGGTGGCTTGGACCAGAGCAGTCACGGTGGATCTATAGGTTCTGCCTCTAGGATTACAGTAAACTTGGCAAGAATTTTCAATGGAATGGATGTAGGGTGGAGAGGGATGAGTCAAGGATGACTACAAGGTGTTTGGCCAGAGCCACCAGGAGAATAAAGCTGCTGTTTCCTGAGATGGGGACAGAAGTGGCTCAGTTTAAAAGTTCTGTGGTCTGAGTGAGCAGTTTGATAAGCGAGTTTAGAGTTTAGCGGGAAGAGCCAGGCCGGGGACATGTTTGGGGGCATGGAGGTGACAGTTCAGGCTAGGAGGAGCTTGGGTGGGATCTGTATGGAACATAGATAAAGACGTCTTCGGGACTGAGCTGGGGGGTTCTCCCAACTTCAGAGCTGGGAAAAAGAGTAGGAGCCATCTGAGAGGTGGCCAGGAAGCTAGGAGGGTATGTTGTTCTGGAAATCAACTGGAGAGAATGTTCAAGAAGGTGAGAGTACTTCCAGAAGAGGAAACCCAGATGGCTAAGAAGATGAAGAGATGTCTGCATGTGACAACCAAAAATGCTCCAACTGAACTTCATACTTTTTATACACAAGATTGGCACAAAAGTCATATAATTCATGTTGGGCAAGGATGTGGGAACAGGCACTGATGCAGGGAGTGTCCACTGTATGGTCATTTGAGAGGGAATATAACAGAAAAATGACACCTTAAGATGTAGTACATGTTATATGTACCAAGAGAGAGTCTGGCTCCATGTACCTGAGATTCTCACCACCCCCCCATCTTCACCCAAATAAAGGTTTTCCTCTTGCTTAAATCCTGTCAGACTTAAAGTTACCTGTTTTGAGCTTAGGGCAGCTATAGATTCTGAATATCTTATACATAATGGGTGTGGTAACTGTTAGTTTTCTCCAATATATACCCTCCTTTTAGTTCTTAATGCATTGCCCAGCCTCCCTTGTGGATGGTGCATCTATATGATTAATTTCTGACCAATTTCTATGAAACTCCTGGGAAAGCTAGTTAAAAAGAAAAGAGCATATGCTATTTTATCCTCCTCTACTGTTGGCTTGAAACATGGACATGATGGTTGGTGCTCTAATAATCATATGGAACCAAGAGGTAACCCCGAGGATGGAATCCATATGCTGAGAAAGATAGGAGCTGGTGTCCTGATTATCCCTGAGATTGCTATACCAGAACTTGATGACTCACAGCTGGTCTTCTTTTATGTGAATGAGGGATACATATCTATGTTTAAGCCATTATTATTTTGGAGTTTTCTATTATTCTAAATATTCTCCTAACTGATCAGGTGGGTTCTGAATAGACGTGGGATTGGAGAGAAGTTCATTTTTTTCCTCATCTGCCATTTCTTAGAAGAAAGGTTTCCAGAGATCCTTTGTGAAATGCCTCTAACTTCTTCACCAGATTGGTGTCTCCTGGAGGCATTAGTTAAATCTCTACTGAGATTTGTTTTAATTTTAGGATATTTTCAATTACTGAAGAATCAAAGTATGAAATAATTTGGACTAGACTCAGCTGAGGCAGAGGCTGACAGCAGGCCCAGATTCCACAGCAGAGCTGGTAATATCACAATATACACTTTCTAGTTGGATATGTCCATAGAGTGATCCAACATGGTCTTAGGGACAGGTGGCCTTGCTGATAGAGGGCCACCAGTTGGTTTGCTAGTGTAGATTCAGCTCTAAGCAAGCAGTTGTGTGAATTCTGTTACTAAACACAGTTACCTGATGAACAGATGGACTTTAAGGGTAAGAGGTAACCCAGTGGGCTATAAAATTCTGACTAAACAGGAAGCAGATCGCTAATGCATGATTTCTCTTCCTCTTATTTTTGTATCGTTTGATTCCTTTGAGTTTGTCAAGGCCCTTTCCTGGTTTAGGAAAAATGAACTGGGCCAACATAGGGGAGCATATTTAATTAGCATTAGAGAGGGAGGCAGGTTTGTTCAGCCAGGAAGCACCCAGATTTAAAATGCTTGAAACTATTCACTGGGTCAGTGTCCTGAAGGGTCAGGCTCACCAGTGCTCTTTGCTGAAGCACATTTCCTTTCTTTCCAGACTTACAATTTGGGGTCTCTTTTAGCTTAGCAATTCATATCCTCCTGGATGCAATTTTCTTTCTTCTTTTGCTTTCCAGTGCTGGAGATTGAACCCAGGGCCTCATGCCTATGAGACAAACACTTTACCACTGAGCCACGTCCCCAACCCTCCTGGATGTAATTTTATTTTTAACCTGAATATACTTATGCTTAATAAGATCTGAGATAGAAATGGTCATACTTGGTACTGAAAGGCAAAAATCAAATGGGCTACAAAAGGGAGAGAAAGGTATTGTCTGTAGTTCAAAGGATTCAAGAGAGATAAGACCTATACACTAGCAGGTATGTAGCTAAAAAATAAAAATAAAAAAATGGACTATTCCAGATCATGACTGCTTGTTGACTTCCTCGTCATATGCATTCCCTGTGCCATTCTGTATATAGGATGAACCAGAACCAAGGCCATACAAATGACCACAACATTTGGCATCATCAATGTTTTTCAAACAACAATTTTCTCCTTTTGAAAAAGGCCATTCCTGTAAGCAATGAATAAGATCCTGTCCAATGTTGTGGTCCTATCCAGCTCTAACTGTTGAGCAACTTGCTATAATCCACCTTTAAGATTTTTGCAAGTGAGGTATAGTGGCACATGCCCGTAATCCCAGCAGCTCTGGGGGCCGAGGCAGGAGGATTGTGAGTTCAAAGCCAGCCTCAGCAACTTAGTGAGGCCCTAAGCAACTCAGCCAGACCCTGTCTCAAAATAAAAAGGGCTGGGGATATGGCTAAGTAGTTAAGCGCCCCTGGGTTCAATCC
This sequence comes from Tamias sibiricus, assembly GCA_025594165.1. Lineage (NCBI taxonomy): Eukaryota > Metazoa > Chordata > Mammalia > Rodentia > Sciuridae > Tamias > Tamias sibiricus. The sequence goes on from CM046673.1 coordinate 27,418,536, forward strand.
CTGGTACCACCCTCCCTAAAAACAAAGATTTTTGCAGCTCTTCATGAGGTACTTCACCTCCTAAGTGACAGGAGAAAAACAATCAAAGGATCTCAAAGAAGTCAAGTTCTTCTTTGGGCAAATTAGAGTTGGTGAGGATTTCTGTTAAATAGTCCAAGTCGTGACTTATGAAAGGATAACCATTGGACCCCTTCACAGAGGACCACTCCTGAAGTCATAAGAGATTCTGCAAAGTACTGGGTCTCAATTCCTTCCTCCTCATGTTTCTTAAACTGGATACCAGATGTTGTTAGTGGCTCTGTAGAGTTCAGGGCATACACATCCTCCATCAAATTAAGTTGAAAATTAAACTGCCAAGTTAAAGTTCCTGGAGGATATTCCCCTTGTTCATTCATAAATGTCAGTCCTAGCTGAATCATCTTGGACAAGTCTACATTACATCACACAAATTGGTACTGATAGTCAGCATTACTCCTCTATTCCCTACTGGGTCTTGCAACCACACCTGGAACCTCGGTGCCTATAGCCACGTAATTATAGTTTTGGAAAACTTGACAGATTTTCTTCATCTCTTCATCTAGGGTACAAGCCCAAACTTCACAGATTCATTGGCTATGATCTACCGTTGCTGCTGGCACACTGAGGGCACAAGGGAGTCTAGATGCCAAGCAGCAAAGTGTTATATTTGATTGCAGATTTGTTTGATAAAATACTTTGTTCTTTATTTATGTACTTGTGTGTAGGAGCCCTGTTTGGAGAGATGGCTTAAATTGCGGTTGACTATGGGCCATAAGGATTTGGGCATTGTCGCCTTCTGTAGTCTCACGGGACTTGTCCCGGGATCTCGAGTGACTTGGGCGAGATTGCTGATCGGGTCAGCGCCATTTTGGTGGTGTGTGTGGCATGTGTTAGTCGTTGTTAGAACCAGAGAGAAAAGTTATCAGAATAAAAAGCTGTTTGTCTCCAGTTTGCCTCTGAACTTCTTCCCGCGGCTCCGTTGCTCCAAGCGGCCATCGCTTCAGGCGGCAACACTTGTGTCTCTGAGCTCACACTCCATCTCCTCCTCTTCCTCTTCCTCGACATAGAGGCGACACCTGGCAGTGGGTGGCAGTGAAGGTATTGGTGGTAGTAGGTGCCCCATAGACACTGCTCACCTAGCAACTGGAGGAGGGGAACCAGAGCTGCACCACACCATAGCTTTTCCCACATCCTCCTGGATGTAATTTTATTTAAAAACAATTTGCTTTTTTCATTGTTACAGAAGAAATAAATGCTTACTATAGAAAACTAAAACTCAGATGAGCAAAACCAAAACATAAAGCAAAAAACACTGACAATCCTGCCAATGTAAAGACAACCACGCTTAAACTGTGTGTACCTTTTCATACCTCTTTGTGGTGTATGTGTGAATTTTAACAATAAAGGCAGTAAAAGATTTTAATTCATATAAAAGCCATTTAGTGATGAAATAGAAAGCAAAAACTAGTAGATTTGACTGGTACAGCCAAAGACCTATTCTTGATAAAGACCAATGTAACAGGTGGATTTTGTTGGTTACATCTAGAGAAAAAACAAAAACATACAAATGAACAATATTTGTGTTAAGAACAAGGATATAACTAAGCAGGTGAAGATTAAAAAAAAAAATCTAAGAAGATGCAATAGCTATAAAATGTGTAAGATTACTACCAAAGAGCTTCTGGAGAAATGCTTAGTGACTGGGGGACACACATGGGAGAAGTCTATGAAGACTGAGGAATTCTGCCCATTTAATTTGGGTGCATTTATCTCCAGATCCAGATCCCAGATGTAGCCCTGGGGTGGGGGGAGAGTGATAAAGAGAAGGTGGTGGCCACAGCAGGGAGGACAAGGATTGGGGACACTTCAGCCACATCAAGAGGGTTGTTCATGTGGAATTACATGGACATTGATGTGCTCTTTAATGCTCCTGTTTTATTACACCTTAGAAAGTTCTTATTAGCAGAGAAATGACAGACTGAACTCCTGAATCATTCGCAGCCATTTTTGTTTATTCCAAACATGTATTTTTGTAAACCTGACATTTCCCAAACAGTGCAAGTGAATTAGAAGTGACTGCATAGACTTTAATAAGGGAGACATCATACAGAGGAACACCCTTCCCACCAAAATTCCTCCACGGAAATGTACATGGATGCCTCAGTAAAGTTCAGTAAGTGGAGAGAGCGTGGGTGCGCACTGCCATGCAATTAATCACTCTTAAAGCTTTTTAACTTATGCTGCCAGTCACACCATGCACATTAGAATTAAAAACAAAACACCTTAACAAAATCTGAAATCTAGATCATTGTGCTATAAAGCATTGCACCATGTTGGGAAATTTGCTCCTTGTCCTTCCTGTGTGCTGAAAAGGTTCAGTTTGGCCCCATTGGCTCTGTCTCCTCCCTTCAGCCATTGTTTCAGAAAAATATTCTCAACTGTGTATATTACTACCCTGTAGATAAAAACAAGACCAACTAAAAACATCAGCTAAAACTGCAATCGTGGGGCACTTCTGAAATAATGCTCACTTCCTGCCTTCTGTCTGCTAAAGGGGCCATTTCTTCCAAATGGAAAAAAAAAAAAAAAAAAAAACAACTTTTTTTTTTTTTTTTTTTTTTTTTTTTGGTTATGCTGGGGATTGAACCCAGGGCCTTGTGCATGTTAGACAAGTGCTCTGCCACTAAGTTACATCCTTAGCCCATTCCCCAAATGAGAGTTCTTTGTAGCACCTATACATTCTGGGAAACTGGAACCAGGGAATCAGGCCTGGTTTACCAGGTGTACATTTCACAAGTCATCAGGCATAATTGCATTACCTGGCCATAATGCCTTACCTGAAAATAAAAGTCATGAATAACCTCTAAAAACACGCCATGCTGGGGTTCAATAGGTGGCATTAAGCACCTGGGTCATGGGAAGTCCACCATAATTGTGCATGGAAGACAGGCCCCAGGTGTTTTGGGAGGGCCACAGCTTTTCTGTTTCCTGCCAATCTCCTTGCCTTTGCTTCTAGAACTGCAGGCTATGTGGAAGAGGACTTTAAAAGTTTGCTGAACCTCTAATCACTGGTGGTGCTGAGAGAGGTTTCCTGAAGCATGGCCAAAGGACACCTCAGTGGCAGTGATTCTGTATGTGCCTGTCCATAACCACAAAGCCAGTGGACACTGCTCCTTCCTATTAGTGTCCTCTTGCATCTGAACTTCATGGCTACTTCTTGATGACAGGTCCAGGGCTCACTTTTAGTACTATATAAATTGAACATAGGGAAATCTATTTTTGGAAAAGGGGCATTATTTTACTCAATTTCTATCAAGGTTTTTTTTCCCCCCCATATTTAAAAAGCATGTCAGCCCTTCAATAGCTGATTAAAACCTGAAGCAGACTGGAACAATGATACCCAAGAGAATACATGAGGATTCCACAATGAACACATCCATAGAAGCAAGAAGGGTGGAGAGCTCTGGGGCTGCTATGGAGCAGGCGAACTGGCCAGAGCACTCCAACAGTGTGTTTGACTTCTGTCTCCATCGCTCTGCTATATGACTACCTCCAGGTCCCTGTAGCCCCACCTGCCATTCAGCAGGATCTGACAAGCAGAGGCACCATCCTTTCCCAGATGGGTCCTTGGATGGCTTCCAGTATTTGCTCCTGGTGGTATCAAGTATAGTTCTCCTAAAAACTGCCTTATGGAGTCTTAGTGACCTCCTGAGTATGTAACCACTCAAGTGGGTCTACTGTTCAGAATCAAGCAGAAGTGCATGGATCCCAGCTCCAGGACTGCCCACGGGAGTCCATCCTTCCCCAAATGGGGCTTGGCCTTCGAGCTGGCAGAACCGAGGGCCTTGTGAGTCACCCTTCTACACTGTGACCGATGTGTTTGAACCTTTTGAAGGAAGCAGGTTAATTGGCAATAAATGCATTTGGCCAAAGCTGATAACGGAGCCATCCTTTGTTTACCACCTAAGAATCTTGAATGATTTGCTAAAGGAAAACATGGTAAAAATAAGGAGAGTCCATTAAAGGAAAGTTGCAAATGGAGTCTCAGAATCTACACTCTATACCCATTGAGGGCGGGCTTGCCACCTTGAGGCCAACATGCCTGTGGTGTTCTCTGGAGATCCTCTGGCACCTATCACAGCGCCTGACACACAGCAGGAATCCCATATGTGGCCATGAAGGAGTGACTAAACCCTGCCCCAAAACTTCTTTTTCAAATCATTTAATATATTTTTTTAGTTGACAGACTTTTATCTTTTTATATGCAGTGCTGAGAATCAAACCCAGGGCCTCACACATGCTAGTCAAGTGTTCTACCACTGAGCCACAACTCCAGCCCTTCATATTGCTTTTGATAAAATTCACAAACTGTGAGAACTGGCTTCTTTGCCTGATCCTGTCCTGATCCTACACCTTCATCTCACAGTTAGAAGCAATATCTCTGACTTCTAGGATCAGCTTAGCACATGTTTTTTGCTATCAATTCTCATGTTTACCAGGAAGGGAAGCGTGATATTATCTTCCTGTACCACAATCACTGCAAAATAAGAAACCAAAAGATACACATTCCATACCAGGTTTGCACCTGCCAAGCACCGACGATTTGGCCAAAACTTTAGATATATTTGCAAGTATTAGCCAAGAAAGTGTATAGAAATGTGTACAGAAAACTTGTGTCCCCTGAAGTTGTCTTTCAACAGTGTTCAGACACACCTAGCATGTTAGTGTCCAGTAAAAAAAAAGGTCCTATCAGAAAGATTCTTGATCTTGTATATTGTTTCATTCCCAGATGATACCCGTCTGTGTGTAGCTGGGGCTTTATCAGGCTCTAATAAGACCTGAGACCCTTTGTCAGACTCTCTGTTAAGCCCCAACTTCTGTCTTGTTAGATGGTTATCCAGCAGTGGAGACAGCAGCCATAGCTTCTAGTAGCTATTGGGTGTTCACCAGGGGCCAGGTGCAGTACTGAGCATGCTGCATCCAGCATCTCAGTGCCCTTTTAGAAAATTGCACTGCACTTAGAACTGGGCAGCACACTGCATGTGACACCAAATACCATCAAATAGAAAGTTTGAATACTGATGGCCATAACTCAGCATTTCCTCACATGGGAGGCCAGGGGTACATCAGTACTCTGCTCAGATCTCTGTATAATTTATTTTGCACCATTTCTATCTTCCTGGGTTGGGGGTGCACCTGTAGCCCTCCTGGGGAGGCGAGAGCCATCTATTCCCCAGCCCTAGGGCTATGGAAATACCAAAGTTCAGCTGGCTTATCTCCAGATGGGACAACTCTGAGGCATCACTTGCCCTGAAACAACCTTCCTTCCTGCCAGGTGCTCCTCCCCCTCCTCCCTCACTGGTATCTGTCCTCCTGCCCCCTTAACACTCCCTTAATAAGTTACTTGCAAATGAATCCTGATTTTAGGGTCTATTCCTTGAGAATTCCACCTAAAACACTTGAAATAACAATAACAATTTTAAAAGAACAGTTAAAAGTCATCTCTAAGAAGGAATCTGCAATCAGCATGAGTTGGGACAGTAAGAGTGGCAGGAAATGGAGACCTCCGAACCAAAGCAACCACAGAAAGGCAATGCCTCATGGCTTTCAGAATCATGTCTCTGTGTGGGGAGGCAATGATGGAGTCCTGGTCATGTGTGAACACTGATGCATGGTGTCCAGGAGGATATGCCACCTTGAGGTTTACCAGATGACCAACTGGCATTGCTCCAGGCTTTCATCTGTCCATTCAAGCAGAATGAGGGGGAGATATCTGCTGCATAGAGGTGATGCAGACTTGCTGCTAGGAATCAGGTTTTCCATCCAAATTCCTGTTGAAAATCTTCCATTGAAAGGTCCAGATGAAAAAGCAGTTATAGTTCTTTAGCACATGACTCCAAAACTTGACTCCAGGCAATAAAGATGAGAAGTGTCTTGGGGGTCTTGCCACATCCACAGTTTCTATGCGGCACTGCTCCTTCAGTGGATTTGTTTCATGAGGTTTCTTCAGCTTATTTTATCTGCAAGTGTTTATATATATATATATATATTTTTTTTTTTTTTTTTAACAGCAAGTTCCAAAGTACGATAAGATTTTTGTCCTTTAAATTTTGTATACAGGTACATGTATTTCCAAGATTTCAGGCCAGATATCAGTGCTTGAGTGAATTATATAACTATTTAATTAGAAATAATAAAACATTGATACAAATATAAAGACATGATCAGTATAAAAGGCTTATATTTATAAAAATACTTTTAGGTAACAGTTTTCCCCTGAGGGTTGACCACGCATGTTGCATCCATAAATATTGCTCGGCTCTGTAGCTTGTTTCCAAAGTTCAGCGTTCACCTTCAGAAGGAAGTGGTGGTGGCTCCGGTCATGGGACCTGGCTGAAGTGGCTGCCTGGGTCTGGCACCTGGCTTTGACACCATGAGGAAGAGAACAGCATCAGTGGGGCCTCCGAAAAATCTGGAGAAGATTTTTTTTTTCTTCCAAATATGGAAGATACAAAGATCAAGGACAACAGGCCAGTGATTGGGTCATGTGACTGGTGTGGCAGGTCACTGGTTTTTCTGGACCCAGTCCCAACTGTCTTCGTTCTCTTTCCGGTTCTTCTCAGCTTCAATAATTTCTTTGTACCTTCTGCGGAAGAAGCCCATCTGAAAGGCAGAAAGAGCAGAAGCTGGGTTAGTAATGCTGGAGCACTGGCTATTCTGATTCCCAGGCATCGGGCCTACGAGTAGGCGTGACTGACCTCATAGGCCTGGGAAGGCTTGAGAACTCCTTAGATGAGAAAACACACTGGCAAGACAAGCATTATGTGGAGCCACTTTTCAAAACGCACAGACATTCTGCAGGCTATCTTGTGGCAAATCGTTTGTTCCTTGAAATACGCTTCTGGTGTACTGTTTCCCAAACTGGGTGCTGGGGAACACTAGTTACTGAGAGTTATTCACAGGAGTTTGGGAATAAGAAAAGGTCTGATGGTCAAGTAAGTTTGGGAAATATTGTATTCTTTCTTTGAGAGATTTGTGATCTACAGTAGAAGAGCAAAGGATCCCTGGTGGGAAAGAAACCCAGGGGCCTAACATTTCCTCAGTTTATTCAATTTTTGATCAACTTATTAATATCCTGAGAGGTATTACCTCATGTGTGGAACAATTTGACAAATAATGCTCTGATACGATAAGCTTTTGAAAGCATCTGCAGGTCTGCATTCTGCCTTGCTGTCATCTAGATCTTTTTCTCATGCCTGTGGAACTCATGGGGTCTGTGTGGCAGAGTCATCAGCATGGACTCCCTGGAGCTGATTCTAGTTGTGGGGAAAAAACTGCCTCCTCCTCTGACGTTACATTGGTCTTATGACTTTTCACATATGCTAAGACAGTTTCCAGTTTTTCTCATATGATCATCATAGGAACTACTGCCAGGCATTTAAGCAACTTTCTGTAGACCAGATCTTTTTCTCCCATGCCCAGAGAGGTCTGGCATTTCTTGTCCTTTGCTAACCAGCAGAAGAGGCCTCTGTTTCTCAGGTCAGACATCCCTCCCTGTATCTGCCCTTAACCATGACTCACTGTAGTGGGTGCACAAACACCCCCGCTCTCCTTCTCCTGGGCCGGGAGAACCCTCAGGGACTGTTCTACACATTTTCCCAGTGATGCTTGCCCACAGTGGTGACCAGCTCCATAGCACACCTTTATTGCTTCCTTCCTGTCCCTGTCTCGCTTCCCTGTTCCCTCAAGTGCTTTTTGAGCTCACTTCCCAAATAAATGAGTTGCATTCAAGTTCTTGTTTCAGTGCCCTTGAATAGGGAACGTCAACCCGTTGCACACACTTGACCTGCTTCTGGCAGGCCTGCTGTACCACAGCTTTTGGCACCTCAATATCATTAGTTTGTAATTCCCATAGTCATATTTGAAAACCCTTGAGACTAACCATGCCTGCAATTTGCTGCCAACAGTGAGTGCAAATCAAAAGCCTGCCCTAAACAAATCATGCAGCAAAACCAGTTCTCACAGGCACACTTAGCATCTTCGTTGTATGTGTGTATGTCCTCTAGCTTCTGCCCTACAAGCCAAGCATTCAAGGAAGCATCCATAGTCACTGTATTAGTCCATTTTTCCTTGCTATAATGAAATACCTGAGACTAGACACTGGATAAAGAAAAGGGGTTTATTTAGCCCATAGTTTTGAAGGCTGAAAGTCCAAAAGAGGGAAGAACCACTCACTGGTTCTGTCTCTGGTAAGGGCCTCATGGTGAAAGGGAGCCCATGCAAAAGGAGGAGATCACACAAGATAGGAAGCCAGAGAATGAGTAAGGGCCAGGCTTATTCTAATAACCTTCTCATGAGAAATAATAGACGTCCCACAGGAACCATAACAATTTTTTTCAAGGGCAACACCCCCACTGGCCCAATTACCTCATTAGGTCACCCCCCTTTTCTTGGTACCAGGGATCAAGCCCACAGGTGCTTAACCACTGAGCCTCATCCCCAGCCCCTTTTATATTTTATTTAGAGGGCCATGCTGAGTTGCTTAGGGCCTTGCTAAGTTGCTGAGGCTAGCTTTGAACTCATGAACCTCCTGCCTCAGCCTCCTGAGCTGCTGGGATTATAGGCACGTGCCACCATGCCCGGCAGGTTCCACCTCTTAAAGGTGCCAATACCTCTTAATATTGCCACACTAGGGACGACCAGGCTTCCAACATATGAACTCTTGGGGAACTTACTCACAGCATATACCCAAACCACAGTAGTCACCCTGACAGCCACAAGTTCCCGCAAAGCAGAGGAAGCAGGTGGCGATCAGGAATTGTCAGGCTGTACCATCTCCCTATCATCAAGAAGGGGTGTCACTGGCCTAGCTGAACATGAGAGCTGTCGAGGGGCTGCCAGGTACTTCCGACATTGCCAAAGGAACCCTGAGCATTTGCTTCAAGTGGAGTTGCCAAGGCAACATAGTTTGAATGACTTAGGGGAGTGGGGACAGCAGCTTCAATCACGAGGTCACTTCTGTAAAGAGACACTGAATTCCTGGTGTCTCCAGCCCTAGAGGTTCCTTCCCAGCATAAGAGCACATTCGTCAGAACCCCACCTTCCAATGTCCTCACTCATACACTTTCCTCTCCTTAAACCTCTACCACCTTCTCTCTTCTGCAGGGATGAGGAAAGGGGGCTTGACATGAATATTCTAGATCATTAGAAAAAGTTACTGGGTGAGGAATCAGAAAAGCAGAGCAAGACTCAATGGGAAGATGAAAAGGTCTCTCTATGAAGTGACTGTTTGAACTATTCTTTTATTAAAAAATATTTTTGTAGTTGTAGATGGACAACACGACTTTTATTTTTATATGGGGCTGAGGATCAAACCCCGTGCCTCACGTGTGCCCGCCAAGTGCTCCACCACTGAACTACAGCCCCAGCTCTTGAACTATTTTCTAGAGATGAAGATGTGGCTGGTTGGGCACCTCCCCTGTTAAAGAATACTCTCATGAAACTGAGGCTGGATTTAACAGGGAAACGAGAGTCTTTAGCTCATACCTCTGGCTGCTATAGTGTAAAGTTCAATAATCCCAGCTGACTCAGTTTTAATTGCAGAGAAATAACATATTCCTACTGTGGCATGAATCAAGCCAAATGGTCTCAGGCTGCTCCCATGTTAGCTTCTGCATTTATCTCAAGACTCCTTGAGGACAGGACCTGTGCCTTTTATCCCCAGGTCTTAGCATCATGCCATCATGCTGTCATTGTGCCAGTGATAAGTGCAAAAATACCCACAATCCTTCATTCTGCGGCATCCTTGCCTTTGACTATATATCCACGGCTATTTCCAATAGGCTCCTGACTTGGGCCCAGCCTTGATTCTTCGCCAAGGCTTGCTTTGACAGTTGGGCCTGAGGGAGGTGATGCTGTATCTGAAGCACCAAGGGGCCTTGCACACTTCCAGTTACTTTCTCAGAAACTTTCCCTGCCTCTCTGCAAACAGAGGGGTCCAGCCTGTTGAAAGATGAGACCCCCCCCCCCCCGTGGAGGCCCTCCCAGACCAGTCAGCCTCTAACTGCTTGCAAGTGCATGTGAGAGTCCAGTAGAGACTGAAGAGCCACCCAGTTGAGCTGGGTCCAGATTGCTAACCATGGAACTGTGAGCTACCTAGATGGACGCTGCTTTCAGGCCACGGGACTTTAGGGTGGCTGGTTATCCAGCACATATTAGCTGGTACAGAACTCAGTTATTTGTTGGCTGACTCACTGAATGAACTGGAGGACTTTAGATGTAAAGGGCATCAATGTGCCTTGTCCTGCAGAACCAAAATTGTTCATCTCTAGGAAGGAAAAAAAAAAAAAAAAAAAAAAAAAACGGCTCACTTCTAGCCATGCTAGTGTAAGGATCTACTATGGAGTGTGTGAACCACCAAGTGAGGATTTAGAGCACTTACTTAGTCTAACTAGTGCTCACCCGTGGCTCTTATGCTTTTTCCCCTTCCTTCTTCTTTCTTTCTTTTTTTTTCTTTTTTTTTTTTTTTTTTTTTGTTCAGTGCTGGGGATTGAAGCAGGACCTCATGCATGCTAGGCTTGTGTGCATGTTTTTATGGATGTCATCCTTGTTTCCAACACAGTGGAGGCTCTGTCATCTCTCACAGTAGCATCCAGAAGCAAGCTCTCTTCTCTTAGTGCAGTGGTGTTGGCATTAGGCCTGAATGCCCCAGCTGGCAGTACCTACTGAGCTGCTCTCAGAAAAAAAGCCCTGTATGAGGATGTGGGGGAAAATGTACACTCATACATTGGTGGACTGCAAATTAGTACAACCACTCTGGAAAGCAGTATGGAGACTCCTCATATGGAATGGAACCACAATATGACCCAGCTATCCCACTCCTTGGTATATATCCAAAAGAACTAAAATCAGCATACTATGGGGATATAGCCACATCAGTTTTTATAGCAGTGCGATTCATGATAGCCAAGTTATGGAACCAGCCTAGGTGCCTATCAACAGATGAATGGATAAAGGAGAGAAATATGGCATATACACAATGGAGTTTTACTCAACCATTAAGAAGAATGAAATTAAGTAATTTGCTAGTAAGTGAATGGAATTGGAGAATATCATGCTAAGTGAAATAAGCCAGACTCAGAACATCAAGGATTGAATGTTTTCTTTCATATGCAGAAGCTAGAGAGCAATAAGGAATCAACAAAAAAAGACAGGGAACTCATCTCATGAAAACAGAAGGTCAGTGGAGTAGATGGGAAAGGGGAGGAATAGTGGAATGAAATTAACCTAACTATGTTATGTGTATGAACATCTCATACACATACATTTCACTTTTATGTATAACCATAATGCACCAATTACACACACACACACACACACACACACACACACACACACACACACACGAAACATCCTTGCAAGCTCCGTACTTCACTCTAGCACTGAAGGGTCTCAAGAGTCCTGTTCCCAGCACAACCTGCACGTGACCTCTTGGATGGAAGGTTGTTGCTGCTGCTGATGTACATGTCTTCTTTAGAACCCAAAGATCATGTCTCAAAATAGGGTGCGCTCTTGTGAGAAGAGAGTGCAACTCGGCAGTATAGTCTGAGCACTGTGTAGGTGGGGTGGGGTGCCACTCACCTCAGGGATGTATACATTTGTTACAACTATTTCCCAACAGATGGCAGTAGAGTGTCTTATTCTAACAGAATCAGATGGAAATAAAGGGTATTGAAGAAGAGGTTGCTGTTGATTAGTTGGCCCAAAGGTGCCATAGGTCTAGTGGTGACCTGTCAAACATTGTTTCTTATGTGATAAAACCAGTTCTATTTCAGGAGAGGAGCATGTTACTCTTGTACTTTCGTTTAGAGACTGGTTCTGGAGTTGGTATGAGCCCATTGACAGAGAGCACTGGTTCCCCAAACATGGTCATCGCAGACTTGCCTGGTGCCATAAGGGCCCACATAGAAGGGATACAGGAAGGAGATGTGGCAAAGGAGCCCAGAGTCCCAGTTACTATATAAGCTCCAACTAAACCCCTCTTCCCCATAGGAGAAGTCATTTTCTTGAGTCTCAGTGTCTTTGTTTCTGCCCTCAGAGATCAAAGGCATCCTCAGACCTCTTCCATCCCTGAAACAGGATGACAGCTCTTTATGCTGGTACTCAAAAGAAAATTCAGGGTTTCTAATTGTAGGCCACATAACTACATACTCTGGACTCACACCAAGGTTGGATAAGAACGGGGTGTGGTGGTGCACGCCTGTAATTCCACTGACTAGGGAGGCTGAGACAGGAGGATCGCGAGTTCAAAGCCAGCCTCAGCAACAGTGAGCCGCTAAGCAACTCAGTGAGACCCTGTCTCTAAATAAAATACAAAATAGGGCTGGGGATGTGGCTTAGTGGTTGAGTGCCCCTGAGTCGTAACCCTGGTATCCCCGCACCCCCGGCCAAAAAAAAAAAAAAGTTGGACAAGATGCAGAATTCTTGACCAGTATGGATTTTTCTCAAAGATTTTTAGAAAATTGAAATCTCGGTTTTCAAAGAAAACAAGTAAAACATAGTTTAATGATATTTTAAGTAATTATGAGGCTTTTGAATTCATAAAACATATGCAGTTATAGCCATTAACTTTTATAGGCTTTTGAATTATAGTGTTTTAATCTCAACTTTACCAATGAGGAAAGTAGACAAGGTTTGAAACAGCTGAAGCTCTTGATCAGATATAAGTGTCAGAGTCCTAAGTAAGTCTAGGACTTTTAGGTAACATAATGACTCATGATTTCATCAGGAATGGGGAAAATATCAATCCTTTTGTAAAAAAGTCAGAATGAACAACCCGTGAGAACAAACCACTTAAAATAATTTGCAAGAACCAGAGAGAGCTCTAAGTCCCCTGTTGGTGTAATATTATGCTCAACTGGTCTCAATAAACACAAATCCACAAATCAAGAACAGATATGCCAGCTACATTTTCTAATAAAATGTCAATTAAGAAAGGGGCAGTGGAAAACTAAGCTTAGCAAGGTTTTGTCATCCCTTGAGATAAATGATAAAGATAATGACTCTGGCCAGGTGTGGTGGCACATGCCTGTAATCCCTGAGACTTGGGAGGGAGGCTGAGGTGGGAAAATCACAAGTTCAAGGTCAGCCTCAGCAACCTAGCAATTTAGCGAGACCCTGTCTCAAAATAAAAAATAAAAAGGACTGGGGATATAGCTCAGTGACTAAGATACCCCCCCGATTCAATTCTCAGTACTAAAAAGAAAAAAAAATCTCTGAATTTAATCATCTAACAAGTACTTCTACCTAAGAGACCCTTGTTTTATATCATAGTTATTAATCTGCTGTCAGAGGAGGCCCACAAGCCCCTTGAACCTGCTGTAGTGTCTCATAGCCACTGCACAGCCATCCCCACCTATTCCAGTAGTCAGTACACCCCAAAGTTAAGCATTTGAGAAAGGACATCAGTTTACCCATCAGGCATGTGTGACTAGAAATGTCACCTCCTTCCTTTCCTTTAGTCATCTTCACATCATAAAAATTTTCAAACTGGCTTAGGAACTTATAGACAGTGCCTAAGGATCATAATCAAGACAGTTCTCTGATAAGCTCTGAGAGCCGGAATATTGAAAGAAGACACAAAAATTAGATGTTTGTAAATAGGGGGGGGAAACCGTTGTTAGTAGGTAGAGAATCAGGAACTTTTTTTTTTAAATTTTTTAGTTGTAACAACTTTGTTTTTATGTGGTGCCGAGGATCCAACGCGGTGCCTCCCACATGTGAGGCAAGTGCTCTGCTACTGAGCCACAACCCCATAAAATAAACATAACATGCTTATTTTCTACAAATCATCCACCTGCTTTATTGAGGCCCGACTGACAGTTTTTAGAAGCGTAAAACGTGGTATTTTGCTACATGCAGACATTAGGAAATAATTACTCCAATCAAGGTAAGTAATACACCCATCACCTCACATGGTAATCATTTTTTGTGTGTTTGGTGAGAACACTTCAGATCTGCTCTCATGGCCAATTTCAAGTATCCATATATGAATTATCATCTTTTAAAGTATATATGTATTAGAAAGCAGAAAGAATCGTAAAATCCTTAACAATTATGTTAAATCAAGGCTTGAAGTACGTTTCCCTCTCCTAGGCCTCTCTCAGCACACATGCCAGCTTCTGTTAGTATTCATGGGTATTTGGGAGAAAACTTTGAGAAGCGCCGGGCAAATCTGCCTTTGCTGCCAACTGAGCCTACACCAAGGCTGCCAGGAAACAATTAATGACGAGGCTAAGTTGTACCCACAGCAGTCCCACACTTGCCTCCAATGCAATGGAGTCAATGTTTTCCTGAACTTTTTCTGGAAACTTCTGGGGCTTGTTCTGCTGCTTGAGGGGCAAGAAGCTCTGTTTATAACTATTCTGTTGGTAGCAGAAGAAACAGAAATCCTAGAAGAGGAGACTCAAGCCAAGCTTTGCTCGGCTGGAGGCCCAGGAGGCAGTGTGCTCTCTGGTTTTGCGTCTGCGCTGATCTTAACAGGGGCCTGCAACCCAGAAAGCAGCTCCCTGAAATGTCCTGACAGGCTTATACAAGTTTCTGATATAATCTTGTATCAAAAGCTGTCCAGAGGGCTGGGGTTGTGGCTCAGCGGTAGAGCGCTCGCCTAGCACATGCGTGGCCCTGGGTTCGATCCTCAGCACCACTTATTAAAAATAAATAAATAAAATAAAGGTATTGTATCCAACTACAACTAAAAAATAAATATTAAAAAAAAAAAAAAGCCTTCAACTGCAGGACATCGGTGTCTTGGGGGACACCCCTCCTTCACTGGCCTCGGGTTGCTTCCTGGGCAGCCGATCCAGCGACCTTGGCTTAGTCCTTCTTTGGACTAACTCAAGGCCTCGTGTTTACCAGTCTCTTCAGTTACTCGACTATTTACACAGCATGTCTCTCTCTAGAGATGTCAACAATGCGACATCAGACCAATATTTACTTCCAAACATAAATAAGCCCGCACCGAAGGCCTTTGGCACATGGTTTTAATTGAAGCAGTGTGATGGCGTGTGTATGCACATGAGTGTGTGTGCGTGTGCTTGTGGTTTCTTTCTCTCTGGGAAAAAAGCAAGAATGGCTTTTCTCAGGCTGGTCTGGAGGTAAGGTGATAACCTTGGTGACCCATGCAGGGGTCACCAAGCCTTGCACATTCTCTGAGCCATTCCACAGAGGCAGCTCTCTAAGAATTTCTTTTTGAGGTCAGAAGTAATGCTTCAAATACAGACCATGAGCCCAAAGAAAACCCTAACACATCAAGCACTTGGAAGAGCCCCAGCCAATGGAGAGCAGGAGGCAGCCTCGTGTGAGCATCGTGAACACCTTCTACAGCCCACCTGTTCTCCACTTAAGGAGCAGACCAGGGCCTTTGGGGAAGACAGTCCCAGAACTGACAGAGCAATGGAAATTGGCTCTGTTGCAAGCCACCTTGGTTTGCAAAAGGGTCAATCAGAAGAGAGGAAAAAGAGATGGAGGGTCCTTGGCTAAAAGCAATAGAGGAGGATTTCTCTTTCACCGAGTGGGGGCAAACTGCACACAGAGGAAGAGTAGATGAGGGACAGAGAAGGGTGGAAAGGGGACAGGGGTCCCCCAGCCTCTCTTCACTGTATTACCATAGAGCTCAGGCTGGCTGGTGTAAATGAGTTGAAAGCATTTCTTAACAGTGCAGGTTACAAAGTTCTGCCTGCTACCTTTGAGCCATTAAACTTTCTCCTCATAAACAGGCCTTTATGAAAGAGGCACGAGGCCCAGGCATCTTCAAACCCAGTCAGGAGCTGAAGGAAAGGAGAGGGGATTCATTTGGATTTTTCTCCCTTAAAAGAGTTTCATATTTCAAAGTTTTCTTCCTGCATGGTGGCTTGGCAGGCTACTGTAATCTTTGCACATAAAATTTAAATTATGGCTCCCAGTGTCTGCTAACATCTCGGCTTTGGTAAGGCTGATTAGGATCCATTTCAGTATTTGAAGAAGGGTCTGGTTAGCTTGGGGGCCCAGTGTGGATTTTGTGTGGAAGCCAAGGATAGTGGACGCCAAGCACGAGAGTGTGCCTGAGATGTCAGCAGGGGGCCTTCTGGAAGGTCCTGGGAGAGCTGCAGAGGCAAGGCAAGGGGGGAGGCCGAGCTGGCCTAGAGTTCAGCTCTGAAGAAGGCATTTGCTGATCCCACCAGGGGTTTCTGTGGTACATAAATGTGTACATGTAGGACGGGCCAGGAGCTGGTGTCCCAGGCCAATTTCTGTTTGCCCCTCAGGTCTCTGCTCGGCTACCATCTCTAGTCACTAAACTGCCTCTGTCAAGAGGTTTCAAGATTGTATGAAGGCTCTGCTGTTTATCTCTGTCCCCTTGCCCAGGGCCCGCCACCTGGTAGGGGCCCAGGACTGTCTGCTGAATGAAGGCACCAGCCACCCTGTGAGCATCAGGCGTGCAGCCCTGCAGGCCCGTGTGTGCTCTGAGTGCAGAAGCACAGCCTCCTGCTTACTTAGCATTACTATCACATCAGGATTCTTTTTTTTTTTTTTTTTTTTTTTAATGCCACACACTTTTGGAACAACCACTTGTGGCTGACCATGAGGTCAAGGCAGTGGCAAGCGACCACAGGTAGCAACATTAAGAGCTACTCTGAAAGGAAATCCAAGAGGTGTGCCCTGTGAAGGGAAGAGGACCTGAATGCTGGCCACCCATCTTCACATCCCCTCAGTGAAGTGTTCCCAGGTCGGCTGTGGCAATTGGCTTCCCTCTGGAAGGAACGGAGGGAATTTGATATACAGTAAGGTAATAAGCCAGAACCACTGAGACCACCCATGTAAGTTAAATACTGGGCTGGGCTGGAGCCCCATTAGTGGACAGGCTTCAGTGCACTGCTCTGCCAATGTGGTGTTGGGTCTCTACTTGCTGCAGGCAATATTTCATTCTTAGACATAGAAATACGTGTTGATGAGAGGCCTGTGGCTAAAGCTTTAGGAATATGCAGGTCTTTAAAACAATATTGCACTTCATTTGCCCTTTTAACCTCTTCTGAAGTGATTAGATAGCCAGGCACAGTGGTGCACACCTGTAATCCCAGTGGCTTAGGAGGCTGAGGCAGGAGGATCACGAGTTCAAAGCCAGCCTCAGCAAAAATGAGGCACTAAGCAACTCAGTGAGACCCTGTCTCTACATAAAATACAAAATAGGGCTGGGGATGTGGCTCACTGGTTGAGTGCCCCTGAGTTCAATCCCTGGTACCCATAAATAAATAAATAAACAAATAAACGTAAGTTGTTATATATTTAGCCCTTTAAGAAATTTTTTTTTCGAAACAACCCCCTATGCCCAGTCCCTTACCACCCTGAGCAGCCTGTCCACTCTGACAGGAATGCTGCTCCAGGATTTCTTTTCTTACCTTGTCTCCAAAGGAGTTCAACTGTGATTCTACCTCTGACACTATAGCAGAAAGGTGACATTTCATCTACTTAAACACAGAAAAAGACCAGTAGTTAGGTGAATCTTCCTCTATAATAACTTCTAAAAGAGGAAGATGTTGTTCCTACTGCTGGACATGATGTATGCGGCAGATAAAAGATGGCTAACAAAGCCTTTGTCACTCCTCCCATCCAGAAGCAGGGCCACTTTCCCTTCCCTCGACAGGGCTGGCATGTGACCGCTTTGGCCAAGAGAGTACAGTAGAATGACGCTGTAGGGGAAAAGAAAAAAAAAAAAAAATCCAGCCCATAGAGAAGGGGCAGCTTTGACCGGGCTCTCTTGGAAGGTCAGCCGCCATGTACTCTGCTGGGAGGACATCTGGAAGGGCCCCGAGTTGACGTGGACAGGAAGAAAGGGCCTGGTGGTACCCAGCTTTCCACTGACTCCACCAAGGTGCTAGGTACACGAGGGAAGCTATACTGGACTCTGAGACCATCTCAGCCACAGGGAAATGCACAAAGACACCCCACTCAGTGTCCCAGCCAAACCCTTCCTGAATCCCTGGCCCATTCACCTGTAAGATCTGACCTTATGGTTGTTTTAAGCCACTCGATCTAGGGGCAGCTTGTTATGCAGCATTACTAACTGGATGATAATAAATGCAGGGGCCCTCACCACGGACCATGCTGTCCTGCTGGAGTGAGCACCTTTGGAGGATCTTGTAGGAGCCCTGTTTGGGGAGATGGCTTAAATTGTGGTTGACTATGGGCCATGGAGATTTGGGCATTGTCGCCTTTCATAGTCTCACGGGACTTGGCCCGGGATCTCGCGGGACTTGGTCCGGGATCTCGAGGGATTTGGCCGAGATTGCTGATCGGGTCAGCGCCATTTTGGTGGTGTGTGTGGAGCGTGTTAGTCATTGTTAGAGCCAGAGAGAAAAGTTATCAGAATAAAAAGCTGTTTATTTCCAGTTTGCCTCTGAACTTCTTCCCGCGGCTTCGTTGCTCCAAGCAGCCATCGCTTCAGGCGGCAACAGGATCTGTCTTAGTTTCTGTCTTTCCAGAGAGACCCCTGCTGTCCTGCACCCTTCTCTGACTCCAGCCTGAGCTGTCTGGGTTTGTGGGAGACAGGCACCCAAGCTGGGTGACCCAGGCAGATTCTGTCAACGCCTGCCTCTAGCCACAGTTGGCAGAGGAGGACACTGACTTAAGCTGGAGCAGAGAGATCCTCTCTCCCGGACGTGTGGACCCGGGAATCAGAAATGGCTGACCCTGTTGTGTCTGTGATCAGGAGTTGTTGAGATGTAAATCAGGAGGGCTGGAGGCGATCACTTTTTAGTGTGTGTTGGGAAATGCAGAGAGAGCAGGTGTGCTCTGGGAAAAGCATGATGTGGTGTGCAGAGCAGAGGTGAGGGGCTGGTAGAGGGAAGCAAGCGAGGGAGAGGGGCAGCTGGCTGGGGGTGGCTGGACCTTTCCGGTTTGGATGTACACATTGACTTGGGATCTGTAGTGCTGTCCCTGCAGCCTTAGAATCTTCTTTCTTTCTCTTGCTTAAGCAGTTGAAAGGTTCTCAGTTATTATTGTTATTATTATTTTTGGAAACTGGAAAAAATAGCCTCTGTGATGTCTGAGGTATGTGAGAATGCTCAGCCCTGGAAATGAAGAGAAAGCTGCCCAGGCCAGCAAGGTGACAGCAGTGTCCTTCTGTTGGCCTTCCCTCTGCAGGGCAGGGGTGGTGGCGACTGGGAGCAAGTCAAGCCCTGGTCTCCTGCAGCTGCCACACAACAGGAAAGCACAACACACCTATCCTCTTCCCAAAGGCCTTCCAGTCCTACCCCTGTCCTCTAGGGTGGCTGTCCATTGTCTGAACTAGAAACAGGGACAGCTGCTACCTCTCAAGTTCCAGTGGTCAACCAGACCCTGCTCATTCTCTGTCATGGTGACTGTCTTTACCGGCTCACTGTCACAGATCTCTGTTGAGACACACACCTGGTCACGTCACAGCTCTGCTTGCAGACATCCCATTCCTCTGCTTTGCCCTGCACATCTGTGGTAGATGATCTCGCCGTGGGCCACTGACTGCCTCCAGCGACCCACCTCACAAGCTGCTCCCTGCAAACCCTGCTTATTTTCTCACCTTCTCTTCCTTCTGCGTGGAAAACCCATCTGACCTTGCCTGTCTGAAAAACTCAAGCCAAACCAAGTTCAGACTCAACACCTCATTTGTGAAAAGTCCTCTGACCTCTGCTGTGGGCTTCTATGTGCTAAGCGTGGTGTGATGGATTTTCCCTGCAAACCCTCCACACGCCAAGGTAATGTGATGGTCTCCTGTTTACAGAGGAGGGACCTGAAGGTCATAGAGGGTCAGGGTGCTCCTGAGGCCTCAGGGCTAGCACATGTGAGACTGTGGCACAAAGCAGCCAGCCCGCAAGGCCCCAGGTCTCACCCACTGCACTGTGCTACACATGCTCCCTCGTTGTCAAGGCGGGGACTCGCAGCACCTCCTCTATGTCCAGAGCAGTCACTATGCAGCACTTGCCACTCTCCATTGTGCTCATTAGTCTACCTGCGGAGGGTTCAAGGGCGGGGCAGGGGCATAGTCACAGGTGCACCCCAATGCCTTGTCCAGTGTTTGTGTCAGAGCCAGAGTTCAAAGAGCATGGACTGAAATGAAACACTGCTCTCTGATGACCTGCAACGCTATCTGACCCATGCAGCCTCATGTGACAGCTTCCTCAAAGCTTTCCTTCCACCCTTGATCTATTGGCAAGACCTAACCAGGGTTAAGAAACATAGGGTGACCTCTGATCTGTCTCAGAAAGTGATATCTGGCTTCTCAGATCCTCCCTTTTTGGATTTCACTCAGCTGGGTGACCTCAGGGTTCTGGTCACACTATGACAGAGATCTCTTGCAATCACCCTTTCTTAAGCAAACGTGACAAGAACAAAGCAAAGCAAAGGGCAGGTGGGAGCAGGCAGGACAGCACGCACAGGAGATGGGACACCCCTGAGTGACAGGGGCATGCACTCCACAAAGGGAGTGGGACATGGCCACGATGTTCCCTGCTCTGTGTCCCCGTGTGGTCCCATATGCTCAGCCATGGAGAAGAAAAGCACTTCCTTTCATTTCAAGAACCCATAGAAAGACAGAAGGAAGTCTTTCTCTCTCTCTCTCTCTCTCTCTCTCTCTCTCTCTCTGTTCAGCTGGAAGTCTGTCTCTGTGGATTCCAAACACTGAGCAGGCTTTGTTCTCTACCGCAGACCAGAGGCCCTCGCAGCGGGAAGGAGTTGGAGTTGAGAAAAGGGAGAATTCAGAATCCAAGTGGCAACGCAGATTAAACAAATAACCAATTAGTGGATTAAAACAAAAAGGTAATAATATTCACTGTTGGCCAGTAGGCAGGAAAATGGACGCTTCAGACACACGGCTCGTGGGAGGGAGTCTGTACAAGCTTTCCAGAGGGCAATTGGCAACATGAGATAAAAGGCACAGTCATTCCATTTCCAGGGTTTCCAAAGGACATAACAAAGTATTTGTGCAAATATTTGGCTCCAGATTTATTCACTCTTAAAGGAAGTGTGCAACCAGGAGGAACCTAAATTCCAGCCCCAAGGGACCAGATGAATAAACATCAAACTCTCTCATTAAGATGTGGCGGGAAGTGGGCTCTTCACAGTATGGAAAGACAGTCACAGTATTGTCTTCAGGGGATAAAAGCTTGTAAAATAGCACACAGGATGCCTGAAGAGCATGGGAAGTGTATTTTCAAGTAGCACGCTTAAAATTTCTTCCACATCAAGACACCTTTTCAGGTGAAGTAACTCTAGGTTTAAAGCAAGGGTCTGATTGCTAATCTGAGATAAGTACAATGCATGCCATTATTTCCCCCCCTGTATTTCTAGACGTTTTGGTTACGCTTCTGAAATATATTTATTATGCTGGGAAAATTTAACTAACACACTATTTAAAACTAAGTTGATCCTATGAGAACACCTGGTTCATGTCCATATGTGCAGAGGAAAAGGTCAAAAGAGATAATGTTACACTCATTGTGGTTATTTCTGGGATGTGGGCGTGTAGGTATTTTATATTTTTTCCCTTAATGATATGTTATTATGTTTGATCGATACATAATATTATCTTGTAATCCCAAAGAAATCAATAATTTGAATTTAATGTATTCATCTATAATAATCTAGGAGGCTGTTTCCACCTGTACCTGAGACCTAGACACTAGAGAAGCATGGGTTTTGGTGTTAGGAAGTCGCAGCAATGGTCCCTGGTAACATTTTGGATTTGGGGACACAGTAGAAATAGGACAGGCTGGCCCCACTCACCTGGCCCATCATTGCCCAGTGGAGGAGACAGACCTTCATTGGATGACAACTCTGATACCATTGTTGATGAAGATGGAGACTCTGACATGAAAAGACTCCAGATCTCAGAGAGTGAAGCAAAGAGATCACCCTAGGCTTGGGGGTGAGGATACCCCTTTCAACTTGAGAGAATGATGCTTGACATGAATGTTGAGTAGGTGTACCCTGGTGACAGGGACAGAGCGATTCTGCACCCTGGCTCAGCTCCAAATGGACCACCACAGGGTTGGGAGAACAGAGCTCTAGACCTGTGGCCATCTCAGTTACTGAGTCTTCTGGGCAGAAATCTTTCTCATATTCCATGAGGTGGGGGGAGGCAGGAAGAAAAACTAAACTGCTCTGTAGTTTCCTTTCTTATTCTTTCTTCAAGCAAATGGTAAACCACCCTTCTCCCAGCTGTTCCCTCACAAGCTTGTTCTAGAGATAAGTTCCAGCATCCCACACCAGGACTGGTGTAACTCTCTTAGGAAAGAGGAGAAGAAACTGAGACTTTTGTTCTCTCTCTAAAGTGGTCCAAATCCTCAGTTGTGCAGAGCCTCAAGAGCAGCAAGATTCCATTCCCTGCCCAAAGGGGACACTGACATCCCCCGTACCTTGTACCACAAAGAGAGTTCCTATAGGAAACCTCTTCCAAGGCACACCTACCCTGGAGAGGCAGGAGAGCCGGATGTCCACGAATGGGGACACCATGGAGACCTGTGATTGCCAGACTCACCTTCCAGAGCAGCACAGCCAGCAGCAGGAAGATGAGGATTCCCACCAGCAAACTTATGGCAATGATCCACCCCACGACATAGCCACGGGGCTCCAGATTGTGCAAGGCTTCAAAGACCACCTAGGAGGCAAAGCAAAAATGAGAACATAAAAACTAAGTCCCAGGTCTCAAAGACATTGTAATGACAACAACCTTGATTTAAAATATCAGGGAGTGAGTGATCAAAAGTGTACTGAAAAACTTGAAAGCACAAACTACATTTTTTTGTGTGTGTGTGCCCGGGATTGAACTCAGGGACACTCAACCAATGAGCCACATCCCCAGTCCTATATTGTATTTTATCTAGAGACAGGATCTCACTGAGTTGCTTAGCACCTTGCTTTTGCTAAGGCTGGCTTTGAACTTGTGATCCTCCTGCCTCAGCCTCCCAATCTGCTGGGATTACAGGTGTGCATCATCGTGCCCACTACACACTATATTCTAGATTGAAAACAAACAACAGTGTACTTCACATTTTGGTTTAGAAACAAAGAATGTAGGGTGCTCTCCGTGCAAGATAATACTCTTTTTCAGGTGTTCAGTTCAATGTGTAGTTTAGTGGAATTACCTGACTCATGCCAGTTTACCCAATAGACTTTGGACCCTTGCAGGGTCTGAATGCAGTCTGTCTTGCATCTCATGGTTGTGCCTAACACACTGAAGGAACTCATTCAGGAAGCTGTGGTTTCTACTGTGAGCCATACACCGTCAGAGCCCGTGTCTCAATGTGGAAAGTGTTGCCAACTTTTATGGAAATTCAGTGTCACGCTGGAGCTGGCTGGCATCAGCTCATGAGAGCCAAGCATCTGTCTCTTCCATATTCCATATTGGGAATATTTACACCATGGAAATTGGCAAACAAATCAGGGTTCCCCTACCCTCCTGCCAGAAAACCAATTGCTAAGCATTCATCAACCCACCCCTGACAGTACCCTTCAGCTCTGCTTTAGCCCCACTTGCCACAGAGGAGCGTGGTTTTGCAGAATTCAAAGCATCTATTATGTCCTCTGCTGCCACATAATCCTTCCCAGCTCTCCCTAACACAGGGTCCTGTTTAAGTTCCTTACTGCTGAGGAGACATAATCCTAGCCCTGGGCAGTCATCTCTCTTGGCTCCCAACAGGCTGGCCCAACTGCAGGGCCTGTGCCCAAACTGTGGCTCTCCTTGGAGCTCCCATCCCCTCTTTAGGGAAGGTCTATCTCAGCTTTGCTTGATCCTCAAGACCAACTGACCTTCTGCCTCTGCCAGGAGCCTCCATTGCTCTCTAGTGGTCCAGTCAGTCCCACACTCAAGTCCAAGCAGTGACTGGGCATGATACCGCCCTGCTGCTGCTGCCTAGGACTGCTCATTTTACCTTTACCTTTTTAGGGTTTGGTTTCCACCTCTCTTTAGCATTTGCCAAATGTTCCTCTATGCCAGGCTCTGGGCTTCTCTTGTGATCTCTTTTCTGATTCACACAATCACCCCACGAGGTCTTTTTCTTTTTTGGGTACCAGGGATTGGGCACTCGACCACTGAGCCACATCCCCAGCCCTATTTTGTATTTTATTTACAGACAGGGTCTCACTGTGTTGCTTAGTGTCTTGCTTTTGCTGAGGCTGGCTTTGAACTTTCAATCCTCCTGCCTCAGCCTCCCAAGTGCTGGGATCCCAGGCATGCACCACCAGAGCGGTCCCCATGAGATCTTCAATACCTATTTTATAGAGAGGGACATGGATGTCCAGTGGGGGGGGCATGGCTCTAGGCTATGTAACTTAAGTACAGAGTCAGAATTTGAACCCAGGTCTTGCCAACCTAAAACCCTCAAACCTGAAATTGTAACCAACACCACAGAGCGCCTGGCTGATGGTGGCCCTCTTTGTCAATTAAGTGGATTATTCACTGGTTCTTCCCTGGTGGTAAGGCAAGAAAATAAAGACATCTCCATCTCTCTCTTTGCCTCCCTTCCCAGAGCCGGGGTAGCAGGGAGTTTGTACATGCTGAGGATCAGTGGGGCAGACAGTCATCTGTGAGACAGACAGGCTGCCAATTTTGCCTGTGGGTCCTGAATCCAGAATATTATCTTAAGGAAAATGAGGTAGAGCATAAACCACACCTTCCTTCATGAAGATATATGAGAGAAAGCTGCCTATCAAACACAAAGCCGCCTATAAAAGCTGCCCTTCTGAGAACAGACATGGGGCCTCTTTGCAGAACTTAGTAGCTGGGTGACTTCAGGTAAGGTACTTAACCTCTCTGAGCCTCAGTTCTCTCAACTACACAACAGGAGCACAATAGCACCTCCCCAGAGGATTAAAAGGAATGATATGTACAGGTCCCCAACAGCACCTGGCGCAGAGCCTGTGCTGACAAGTGGGGTGTGCTCCTGTTAGCATTATCATCATTGCTTTTGAGGTTATGCATGGCTTGCTATATTTCTTAAAAATGATTGAAGTCTATACTAGAGAGAAGCGCCCACACCCTAAGTGTACAACCCACTGAATTTTCACAAACAATGCTAAAGGCATCTGCATAACCAGAGCCCAGATGAAGAGATGGGATATGACTACTCTACAGAAGTCCCATACTCCTCCCTTCTGGTCACAACCTCCACCAAGGGTAACTACTACCTTGACTTCTAAGAGCGTGGGTGAGTGTCACCTGCTTTCTTCTCTTGATATAAATGGAATGCTACTGTGGAAAGTCCTGCAGCTGATTTCTTTTTCTCAACATTGTGTTTGGGAGACTCGGTAGCACATCCATGCTTACTGTTGTATAGCTTTCTACTCCATGGATACACTTCTATTTAGTCATCCACACCACTACTAAGGAGCACTAAGGTCATTTCCAGTTTGGGGCTGTTACAGAGAGTGATATTCAAACTGGGCACTCCTAGGGGAAGAACACCTTAGGATAGACGTAGGAAGTGGTGGGATAGCAATGGATTCTACTGTCCCCCTAAACCTACAATTTACTGCGGGTTCAGATGAGCGATTCCTGTCTTTAAAGGTAGATAGGTTCATGTCTTTGGGTTCTTGCTATGGATCAAATTGCCTCTCCCACACTCAGGACCCCTCATCCTGTCTTGTCCACGTGAATCTAGAGGCACTACAACCAAGAGAAAAGATGTGGAGGGAGGAGGGCGGGCCTGGACCCTGTCCTAGTGTGACTGTGGGCAATTAGAACACTACTCTATCTTTTCCCTTGCAAAATGGGGGTCTGGAGGGGAAAATACTATAGCTCTACGAGAGTGCCTGGAGCCTGGCTGTGTACCATAAGCCCAATAAGCCTTCTCATTGACAGTGCAGTGCTGGGCCAGGCTGCCGCTTGGGCGGGGGAGGGGGCGAGTTGTAACACACAGCCACTGTGTTAACCCAGATGGCTCAGGGACACTGAAATCCGCACCCTGGCAAACTCATGTTGGAGGTCTGGTTTTGTGGATACAGAGACAGAGTAGCCGCTACAGTTTAGTCTGGCAAATTCCACCGGCATGCCCTGTCACTTCCCTGGAATGCGCCTCATCTTTGATTATTTTTCAGTGATGTCCTTCGTCCTGTTGGACGCGTGCTGTGTGCTTTGGCAGAGCCCCGCCTCTCCCATCACGACTCTGATGAACTCATCTGCGGGTGACGATCTGAGTGTCCTGCAGTTCTAAGAAGTCATATCTTACATCTAAACCAAACCAAACAAAACAAAACATAGAGGGGTCAGCAGCAGGGACCCCCACGTTTTGACTCCACCACTTGGGAGCTGGGTGATCCTGGCCAAGCCTCTGGGCCTCTCTCTCCTCCACTCTCCATCCTCTGGCTTCCACCCCCAGTTACTGCCCTAGTCAGGCCTGGCCTTTGTTCACCAGCACTACCTCGGGAGCCTTGCAGAGCCTACCTGCCAGTAGAGTTGTCTTTCTAAAGCATAGGTCTCACCAGCTCCCCTCTCTCGGCTCACCTATTGATGGCTTCCCTTTTTACTGAGCATCTAATTCAGGATACAGGGCCCTATGAGCTGGTCTTGACGGCCCCTCCCATGACATGTATTCATATTCTAGCCATCTTCCTGTGAAGCCAGGGGTCCCCTGCCTCTCTGCAGGCTGCTTTTGCCATCTGGAATGTCTTTCCACCCTGGTCCTTTTAATAGGCTCCATTATAGCTCATCTTTAAAATGTTCATACCTTTTTTTGTTTGTTTGTTTATTTGGTACCAGGGATTAAATCCAGACCTATTTAACCACTGAGCCACATCCCTAGCCTTTTTTTTTTTTTTTTTTTTTTTTTTTTTTTTAATACAGGGTCTCACTAAGTTGCTGAGGCTAGCTTTGAATTTGTGATCTTCCTGCCTTAGTCTCCGGAGTCACTGGAATTACAGGTGTGCACCACCAAGCCTGGCAAGGTTCATATTTTTTCATTCACTAATTCTGTAATTGAAAACATGCCCCAAGGCAAGAAATATGAACTACAGAAATATAAAACTGCAGAAAAATTTTAATGCTCACTGCAGAATTATCTATATTGGTGCAGAATCAGAAATATTCTAAATGTCTAATAATTGGGCAATAGATAAGTAAATTTATGATCAATCAAAATGGAATATCATAGGGTTAATGGAAATGATGACAAAAATCTGTAAAAAGTATATTTTTAACAAGTTAAAAATGTGACAAATATACAGTGAATACATGCTAATGATTTATGTAATTCATTATGGAAGCAGTAAGATGGTTAAACTAGGTCAAAGAGGGATCTGAAAAAAATGTATAGTCATAGGAAAAAAATAGAGTTCTGAAATCAGATTGTTAAATCAGATACAAAACTGTCTAATACCCTACAGGGTGATAAACTATAATCTTTGGGATTATGTTTTTGGTCAGACAGAAAATACTTTTATTTTTACTTGCAAGAGTCATTTACAACCTATTAGCACTCTACAAATTTGTATGTAATGTCACAGAATCTGATCCCTAGAGAACTGGGCAGGCCTGCTAGACAAGTCCTTCTCAAAGTTTCCCGTTTATGAATAGCTTGATGCATTTTGTTAAAATGTAGATTCTGGAATGGGCATGGTGGTGCACACCTGTAATCCCAGTGGCTTGGGAGGCTGAGGCAGGAGGATTTCAAGTTCAAAGCCAGCTTCAGCAACTTAGTAAGGCCCTACGCAACTCAGCGAGACCTGTCTCAAAATAAAATATAAAAAGGCTAGGGATGTGGTTCAGTGGTTAAGCGCCCCTAGGTTCAATCCCTGATACAAAAGAAAAAAGAAAAAAAAAGTAGTTCTGAGTTGGGTGAGGCCTGAGAGTCTATATTTTAAACAAGTCGCCCATGCTGTGGATACTGCTAGTCCATGGTCCACACTTTGAGCAGAAAGGGGACAAGAGACTACTCCAGTATGTTCAGCATGGACATGTAATCATTGTTTTGCTTGATTTCCAAATTTTAAGTACTTCTGAAACCATGACAATAATGTGGGGAAAATGATAAGTATCATGACAATAAGAATCAGAACTATCAATTTAATATGTAGGACAGTTTTAAGGAAATGGAAGGAAATTTAAAAAGTAAACAGGCATTTTTTTGAGATTGTAGGTAATTTGTTCTCTCATAATTTGTACTATTTAACTTTTTTTTTTTTGAATGGAACATTTTAAAGTCAAGTCAAAAATTTTGTTCTTTGAGAAACTCTTCTCCAATTTCTCCTCTTCCAAGAAGCTTACCCCTATTCTTTTTCAGCAGTATTAATCATCCTCTGAGCTCTAAGAAATAGCGATTTGCAGCTTCTTCTAGCAGAGAAAACCTACCAGGGCATCCCAATGCACAGAACAGAAAAGGTGACAATCCTCTGGTTATAAAGAAGGTAGGCAGCAAATCTGGCCTGCTCAGGACCCTTTCCAACCACACTCCTCCCTACACCAGCCCCATCAGCTCCCATCCAACTCAGGGGCACCCAGGGCTCCATAAACTTAGTTTTACAACCATAGCTGAATACATCATGGTCCGATTCCTAAGGCCTTCTCATTCTCTAAGGCAATGATGACCTTCCTGTGTGTGGGTTCTAGGCAACTGTGCATTCTTACAGAAAGAGGGCTCGACTGCATATATTCTTATCTTCTGGACCAACATAGTAATTCATAAATGTGCAGATTAATAAATGCAACATCCTTCCTACCATGATATTAGACGAAGTGTGACTATGATCCAGTCTACAACTAAAGAGATGACAGGATCTGGAGATAAGAGTATCTGGGTATGATTTTTTTCCTCTCTACTTCCAAGATATATTTGTGTTTTTGCTTTTGGGGGTGGGGTTTGACTATCTATCTGTCCATCCATCCATCTCTCTACCAATCCATCCATCATCAGTCCATTCACCCTCTCTGTCCATCTGTTTGTCTGTCCGTCCATCCATCCAATAAGTGTGTGTGTGTGTGTGTGTGTGTGTGTGTGTGTGTGTGTGTGTGGTACCTGTGTGCCAGATACTGTGGAAATTCACCAATGAATAAAACAGGCAGTCTTCAGCCTCATACTGCTTCCAGCTTCCAGAGCATACTGGCCAATCAGACAAAAAAAATGCAAAATTACAACTGCAGAAAGGATCATGAAACAGGGAGAGGATTGCGGTTATGAAAGACTCTGAGATGGGCACACAGGTCAGAAGAGTTTCTGGAGGAACTGCTTGAGAGATGGCTAAAGGAGAGCAGAAGTTAACCAAAGAGAGAGGGGAAGCTCATCCTCTAGGACGGGAGCACCATGTGCAGAACCCTTTGGCAGGAGTAAGCTTGATAAGGGTGAGACGCTGCTCTCAGCCAGTGGGTTACAGCAAACAGAATGGACAAGAACCCACAGGACGAGGTTCAGAAGAACTGGAGGCAGCATTCAGAATTCTATGTTTGAATGGGGTCTGTGGTTCAGTGGCAGAATGCTTGCCAAGCACACACAAGGCCCTGGGTTCAATTTCCAACACTGCTGAAATGAAAAGAAGAAGAAGAAGAAGAAGAAAAAAAAAAGAATGATGTTTAGCTGGGCATGGTGGCACAGGTGCATAGTCTGAGTTACTCAGGAAGCCTAGGAACTCCAGGTCAGCCTGGCAACACTGTAAGACCCTGTCAACAACAACAACAGAATTACATGTTTTATCTTAAGCAGAATGGAAAGACAATGGAGGGTCTCCAATGGCCAAGCAAGGGTATGGCATGACTTCCATTTTGCAAAGCTCACGATAGCTGCAGAAAGAATCCAGGCTATAAGGGAGAGGTGGATGTGGGGTCCAAGGAACAAGCAGCCAGTGAGAGGGTTGCAGGGGAGTGGTTTCCAATAGAAAGGGTAGGTTTCTGCTTCCAATAAGAAAGGAGGTAGTATGAAAGGAGACGAAGGGCTGAGCACTGGAGTGGGGCGTCTACCAGCACTGGAGGAGCAGCTGGGAGCACATCAGGAAGCTGAGAGATGGGAAAAGCAGACTTTTGAGCAGTGAAGATATGGATAATGACATGGTCATGGACTGTAGCTGAGGGCTTATGGACTGGACACTAACTAATCAAACAAAATGAGCAGCCTGAGGCTTTGTCTCAACAGTCTTAGAGGAGCCAGGCACTGGGCACCCTGCCAGCCGTTGTAAAGTTTAATGCACCTGAGATTGGCAAGCTGGTGTCAGGGAATGACCACAAACCAACCTGCAGCCTGAGGCAGCTGGTGAACCTCAACCACAGCACTTGGTTCACTCCTGTGTTTCTGGGAGCTTTTATGTTCTGACCACTGCAAATACATTTCATGCAACAGCTAGAAATACCCAGGTCTCCTTAGGGCCTGAGAACATGAGCATCACGGAGGTACAGCTGGACGGAGGGTTTCCAGTGATGGAGAAGACACCATGGGCAGCATCACCAGAGGGGATATTCAAGCCCAATTCCAGGCCAGCAAAATGTCAATTACAATGGCAAGATGCTCTCAGAGGTAAACACCACACGCTTGCTTCATCAGAAGGCAGGAAATTACATAATTTTTTTTTTTTAAGTAGAAAGAGAAGACATCTGGGACAAAGAAAAAAATGACATTTTCACCTACTTCTGATTATATCCCATAGCCAGTGGAGGTGTCAGGGAGGGAGGAGGTAGAAAGGGCTGCCGGGAGTTGTAAGAAATGTCAGCAGGACATGCCTTCAATCACTCTCAGAACACAGCTCAGAAAGCATACCAGCTGAGCGGCACAGAGAGATTTAAGGAGAAGATATAAGTGAACTGTACCCATGACAAGGTGGATGCTATAAGTCTTCTCCCATGATAAGCATAGACATGCCCTGTGCCTGCCAGGTGCTGGGTTTTAGAAATCTCCTGCTTGGTTAGAATTTGCCAAGAAATGAGCTAGAAGGTGCTAATTCCTTTATTAGGAACCATGGGTCACATTTGTGGAATCCTTACCATGTGCCAAAGTCTTTGCTGAGAAGTTTTATATCTATGACCCCTGATGATACTCATGACCACTCTCTAAAGGAAAAAAGAAAGATAGGGCTCACTGACTCCACGCAATGAAGGGTCTCCAGGGAGGAGTGATTTCAATTGACTGTGTATCTGGAACAGGCCACAAGAGGAAGAGTTCCAGTCAACTGGCCACTGTGTCTGAATGTGATGTGCTTCTGATGCCACCAGAGCCAAGGGACACAGTTATATATCACCCTATGATTCCTGCTGCCTGCTCAGGAGGGGACTCCCACTGTGTGGTACACTGAGCAACAGGAGCAGGGATTAAAGATGGCTCAGAGCTCGTCAGGGGCAGTTTGGGTGACCAGTCCTGGCTCTTCCACTGATAAGCTGTGAGATTATAGGTGGGGCCCTTCACATCCCAGAGCCTCAGTTTCCTGAGGCTAGGGGGTAATAGGAGATATTAGGAAGTGACAGGAGATAATCACATTAGAGAAACTGAGCAGAGACCAGCATATATAAAGCAACAACAGGGGCACAGCACAGAGCACCCAAGCCTGAGCTCAGAACAGCTCTGTACGTAGCATGTGCTCTGCTGAGAGCCTCCTGGGCCCTCTCTGTGGGGTCAGAGTGCCCAACCCCAGCTTTCACAGGCTTTCCCTTCTAGTGGCATCTTCCCCCAGATGGAGAGACAGTAAAGTGCCCTAGAGTTTACAACCTCAGGGACAGTCCCTTGTCAATGACGAACAAGAACAGAGATACGAAAGCTCAGATCCCACGCTTCAAGGCCGGATGAACTAGAAATGGCTATTTGTGCTTCAGAGTCCCCAGTAGGATCCAGCAGAGGCTGGGATGTCCCCTCAAATCTTACTTTTGCTTCTTTCTTCCATTTCCTATCCTGCACCCCCCCCCCCCCTTCTTTTTGGATCTCACCAGGAGCACCTTCCTACTAAATCACACAGGATGTGCTTCTTGAGAATATGACCCCAAGACACCACCTGACTTCTGCTCAAGAGTTTGGCATTCCCTGGTCCACCTAGAACATTCCTTCTATACTTGGTCAGAGGTCACTTCTCCCAAGAAGTTGACTTGACCTCTTCAGCACAAGTGCTCTAAGCACATTGGCATACTGTGCTGCAAGGGGTGTGTGTGTGTGTGTGTGTGTGTGTGCACGTGTGTCTGTTACGGGTATGTATGTGCATGTCTATATATTGTGCATGTGCGTGCGTGGGTCTGTGCACCTGTGTGTGTGAATGTGTCCACCTCTATGCATGTGCCTAAAAGTCCCTGTGTGTGCATGTCTGTATGTCCACAATTGTGCGTGCCTGTGCACGTGCTTGTGAACCAAATGGTTTTAGAGAACAAGCAGTTGGAACAGGCTGTTCTGGCCCCTGAGTGCTGGACAGGGCAGGTTTCTTTAGATGTGAGAGCAGAGACGCGGTGCCAAGGCTAATGCTGGGATCCAATGCAGACTTAGAAGGGAAGCCCAAGCTAGGAGGAGTGCCGGTTGCAGCCTGGAGAAGCT
Source organism: Tamias sibiricus (assembly GCA_025594165.1). Taxonomy (NCBI): domain Eukaryota; kingdom Metazoa; phylum Chordata; class Mammalia; order Rodentia; family Sciuridae; genus Tamias; species Tamias sibiricus. The sequence goes on from CM046673.1 coordinate 27,451,040, forward strand.
GGCTGGGCTCCACACACACCATTAAGGAGTTTGAACAGAGAGACTGAAACAAAACTGTTTCCTTTCCACATTGAACACCTTTGCCTCTGTCTAGCTCCTTCATCCAGAATGGCTCAGTGCTCTCCCAGGTGACTGAGGGGTTGCAAGGAAGAGGGGAAAGGACCAACACGCTGGGAGTCCGGAGTTCTGCCTTATCCTTGTCTCAGCCACAGTGAGACCTTGGGCAGGTCATTTCTTCTCCCCAGGTGCCAGAGACTCTTTGATTCACTAGAGGAAGGGGCTTAGTGGTTCTCACCAGGGAAGGCACAGTGGACTTTCTGGGGATTTCTTAAAATTATGCCTTCTCTCCCCCTGTGCAGGACAAGGGCGACTGACGGTGGTGCGATGCATGAAGGAAGCAAATGTCTCTCTAGACATATGGCTCCCATGACAGAGGGTGAAGGGCCCCAAACATTCGCCCCATTAAATGGGAGAGGGAGAGGAGGTGTTGTGCATTCAAGCACATTGCTGCTTAAAAGAGAACAAAGCAAAGAGCTTGAACTCTCCCCAGCTATCTTAGACAAAAATTTTTGTGTTCTCTCATTAAGACTGCAACTTGCTCAGGAAGCTGCCATCAAGGAAAAAAAAAAAAAGTCTAAATGATTGAACAAAGACTTTCACTCAGGCCTGCTCCTGACCTTCACTAAAACAAATAGAACAGAAACCAAAAAAGCCCCCAGCATGTCAGAGGGGACAGTTGTCACTTTTCAGCCTGGTATTCAAACCCATTCTGGTGCTGGAAGAGTCCTCCGCTGTGTAAGACACAGGGAAAGGTAGGGTCCCTCCTCCCCACTACAAAGCCCAATAATGCTGGTGACCTGGTTTCCCAGGGACAGAGGCCTAATTTTAGCCAGCAAGAGGCTCTAGCCTGACTTTGGAGCAAGAGGTCCAGAGAGGCAAGGATAGCTGGGTCTAATGTCTAGGGTTCTGGATTCTTCCCAACGGCTGGACCCAGTCTGTGGTCCTGACCTCCCAGGTTTCCTTTTTTTTTTTTTTTTTTTTTTAATTATATTTTTTAGTTGTAGGTGGACACGATACCTTTATTTTATTTATGTGGTGCTGAGGATCGAACCCAGGGCCTCACACGTGAGAGACGAATGCTCTACCACTGAGCCATAGCCCCAGCCCCCCTCCCACATTTCTTGACCCCTCTTCGTGTTCCAAGTCTGGTTCTCTGGCAATTCTGAGAGCTCCCAGGAATCCTTATAACCTATTATGATTCTACTCAAGCAAGACAGAGGGGGTTTCTCCTCTTGTACCTAAGATCTCAGTATGGTTCCCACTCCCAAGGCCACGATTACTTAGTCATCTGTGGACTTACATATTTATCATACATTCTGCTATTTGAAAATACCAAGAAAATAGCAAGAATTCATGCCAGCTTCTAATACAGACTAAAAAGGGAGTTGAGGTGGTGTCTTACACTACTTATTAGGAAAAAAAAATTCTATAGTCTTGTAGTTTGCCTTGGTGGAATCCCTGGCCGGAAGTGGTGGCGCACGCCTGTAATCCCAGCACTTGGGAGGCTGAGACAGGAGGATCACGAGTTCAAAGCTAGTCTCAGCAATGGCGAGGCACTTAGCAACTCAGTGACACCCTGTCTCTAATAAAATACAAAAAAGGGCTGGGGATATGGCCCAGTGGTCGAGTGCCTTTGAGTTCAATCCCCAGCACACACACACACACACACACACACACACACACACACACACTATATATATATATATATATATATATATATATACACATATATATATATATACAAACACATACATATGCATATAAATATATATATATACACATATATAAATATAAAAATATATATATTTAATATATATAAAATATAAATAAAAGACTCAGCAAGTACCATATACCTGTGGGCCTCAGTAGCCAATTCAGGGGCTAGAGAAGCCCCCTCTCCTCCCCAAATCTTTTGATGCCTTTTTAACAACTGTATGAGTAGAGCTAAACATTTCTGGAACCCATCCACATTTTCATTTGGTAGGACAGCTGTCCCCTTCTCTAGGACCCCCAGTTGGTGCCTGAAAACTGTGGATAGGACTGAACCCTATATAAGCTATTTCTTTCCTATACAATACATACCTATGATAAAGTTTAATTTATAAATTAGGCTCAGTAAAATGACAATAAGATAGAACAATTATAACAACATACTATAACAAAATGTATTTAAAACTTATGAATTCTTTATTTCTGGAATTTTCTATGTAATATTTTGATATTGTGATTGACCACAGGTAACTGAAACTGTGGAAAGTGAAAAATTGTGGATAAGAAGGGACTCCTGTACCTTTCTGAGATGAATTCCTACTCTTCATGAGGACCAACTTTCTGGGGCATAATCAGCTATGTCTCCCTCGTTCTTAATTTTTATGATATTTGTGAACCCCAACCAGTACTTTTTTCCTTTTCCCTCATACCTGTTACTTATTCCCTGTTATTTGGATCTTAAATGTGCCCCGAAAAGCTCATGTTAAGTAAATACAGGAATGTTCAAGGTGAAATGATCAGATCATGAGAGGTGTAACCTCATCAGTGGATTAATCCACTTGGTGGATTAATCATTTGAATGTACTACTAGGTAGTAACTGTAGGCAGGTGGGGTGTGGCTGGAGGGAGTAGGTCACTGGGGACGAGGCCTGGACTGCATTTCTCCATGGCCCCTTTCTCCTTTCCATCACCCGCCCCCCCACTCTCTTTCTGCTTCCTGGCTGCCATGAGTTTCCTCTATCATGCCCTTCGCCATAACCTTCTGCCTCACTGGGATCTAGAGCAATGGAGTGGGCCCTCCATGGACTGATCTCTGAAGCTATTATCCCCAAATAATCTTTTCTTCCTCTAAGTTGTTCTTGTCAGGTATTCTTGTCACAGTGACCAAAAAAAACTGACTATAAAATTCCCCAAAAAGTCAGTCTTGGGTTGAACATGAAATTCAATGAATTATTGGCACCTAACAAGCAGTAGTCACAAAGGTCTCATCTGGAATTCTCAGGTTTGGGTCTGTATGAAGAAGCCAGATGAACTTGCTGTGGTTGGGCTTGGACACATGCTAACATGCTACCTGAGGAAGTTCCCCGGATATGTATATTAATAAATAAAACAAATGCCTAAAAATATTACATATTTCTAGTTAATTACCCAAATGTAATGCACTACTTGTACCATGGTATTTTTTATTTAAAAAAAAAAGGACACTAGAATTACAGGAAAATTATTTGATTTTCCCATCAGTTAAATTTACCACCACATATGCTTTTTTTGTGGTTAAAAAATGATTGTTTTCCTCTTCTCACCCACACCCTGCTCGATACCATACACAAATACATTTCCTGTTCATTCCAAGGCCATAACAATTTGGTGCCTAATCTGAAATCTTGTGAAGCTGTGCCTGATTTGAATCTGGTCGCTAGCCTCTGTGGAAATTCCCCTTCAGATGGATGGCTGACAGAGAGCCAAGCATTCAGCAGAGTCACGCAGGGAAGAACGTGCTTGTTCTAAAAAAGAAAGCCTTACTACTTAGCAATGATTTTTTTTTTTTCCCTGTCAGGAAAGTTGAGAACAGATTGCAGAAGTTCACCTTAGCTCGCAGATTGAAAAGGCAGTCATGCAAAGGAGGGAGAAGGGGGCATCATGGGATTCCCGTGTGTATTCATTTTTTTCTCGGGAGCGCAGAGGAAAAAAAAAAAAAATCAGTTTCTTCCCCAGAACTCTTGATCATAAAAATATCACCATGGTGCTCAAAATGGAACAGAAACTGATGGAAGTGGTATTTTGGAGGAAGTTAGATGACTCAGAATCCTACAGTGGGATGTTAAGCAACGCTTTCCTGGATCCCACAGCTTAGTCCTCTATTAGAAGGCAACGTGCCCAGTGATTTTCATCCAGCTAGCAAGAAAGTTCACCTTTAGGAAACCTGTTATTTCCATTGGCTCTTTTTTGGGGGGTATCAGGGATTGAACTCAGGGGCATTCAACCACTGAGACACATCCCTAGCTCTACTCTGTATTTTATTTAGAGACAGGGTCTCACCGAGTTGCTTAGTGCCTTGCTTTTGCTGAGGTTGGCTTTGAACTTGAGATCCTCCTGCCTCCACCTCCAGAGCTGCTGGGATTATAGGCCTGCACCCCCGTGCCTGGCTTCCATTGGCTCTTGTTAACATAATTAAGGACGTTCTAAATCTCTGACATTGGGCACGTATTTCATTCTATAAGGCCTTTTAACCAGAGCTATTACAACAAGCAGGGCACCACTGATCTCCTTAACTTCACAGGCGAAGGTCCCCATTGGTAGTTAAATGGCCGGAAGGGAGGAGGGAAAGACAAAAGCCAACTGCAAGTGTCTGACCTGCCATAAGAACTGACGCTAGGGGGTGAAGGTCTTGAAGGCCATTCTGTTCCATTCCTGGGCAACGTCCCCCTATGAATCAAGGAGCACATGTCTCCATACAGCCCTGCATCCTGCGCTGAGCTGGAGTACCGCTCCAGCAGCACTGACGCACCTTACCCGCCAGCCTGCTCATTGCAGGCTCCCTGACGTTCTCGTTTCTTGCTCACCGACTACAGGAACAGAACTAAGATTTTACCAAAATCCCCAAGGTTTTATTTTCTGTAGGAATCCCTCCCAGCCAGGGTCTTAAAAGAATGGACTTTGGTTTGCTCTGTATCCTCATATTTAACATGTGGAGTCTCCAACATTATCAGAAAATAAGTCAATATTTTTTTTTGTGTGTGTATACCTTATATTTATGAATTTATCACTTTTGTAAATTTATCATAGCAACATTGACTGTTCCTAGAGAAGACAAGTCTTTCTCTCAAGAAGGTAAATTCCAGGGAAGGGGCTGCAAAACAGAAGCACCCTGGCTACTGCCCCCCCCCCCCCACTTTCTGTTTTCCCAGGATCTGTGTGTGGGTCAAACAACAGATGAATCCCCCTGTCTAGGAATAAGAATAAAAGCAGAATTCCAAGGCCATAGTCGTCTTCCAGTCTCTCCCTCACCCCAACATCTAAGCCTTGGGGTATGCTGCACTGTCCCTTGTCCCTGATGCCTGTGCACTAACTGCACCTTATGGAGGACAAGGGGGCTGGGAGAGAGTGAAAGAGAAGGTTCCAGGTCTTGGCAATGTGAATGTGACCTCGTCAAGTTAACCAAACAACTTGTTTTTAAGACACTCAGTGTTTATCCATGGAGCAATGTGATTGGGAAGGCAGATGAGGTTTAGGGGGAAAGGTCTAAGACAGACAAAAATAGTCCTGGCTTCTGGGTAGAAATCTGGGCCCCATCAAGGGCACCTCCAGACTATTCTTCCTTTGGCCAATCATAGCAGGAAACTTTCACACAAGGATGGCGTCCTAAAGAACAACGCTAGCACAACAAGAACAAGCCGCAGCTCTCCATGGGAGCCTGGAGGCCAAGGCAGGCATGGTCCTGGGTCTACCACAAACCCCATATCTTGGCTCAGAGACTTTCTTCTCTTTCACATTCCAGCTCCGGGTCTCCAATCGCCCAGCACCACTGGCCCTCGGAGGAGGGCTATCACAGGGGAGGTGGTCCACTCACCGTCATCTCTTCTGGGTTCCCATGAGCCACTTCCACCACCCTGAGGGCGGGATCCACCTTCACCTTGGCCCGAGCCATGAACTGGATGACAGATGAACTGTCCTGTGGAGGAAACAACAGCTCCCAGTAAGATTTTCCAATGACAAGGACAAATGATTTTTCCTTGAGTGGGACTGAGCAGAACTGAAATTCCAAGATTCCTTGTAGACCAGACAAGATTTTTTTTTTTTTTTCACTGAACTAAAAACTTCCCCATCCCAGGATTCCACATAAATGTATACTTCTAAAGTCTCTCTTGAGAATTTTTTTTTTCCAGATGGTGGTAGATGCAGAAAAACTACAGTGTTTGCCAGTAATCAACACAGGCAAACTGTGTGCTGTGGTTTCCAAGTGGTAAGACCCAGATACTTGGATGTTGATATTGATGGATTCACAAAGAGCTGAGGATAAATGAAGCTGTTTGACTGTGTACAACAAACCCATGCCTGGCATTCCACTGAAGCCATCTGATTTCTATTTTATAGAATCTTCCTGCCCTGACCACAGCCCTCAAGCCCTTCACATGAGTTTCTTTTAACTCTTTGCTTTCCCTTAAAGGAAGCCGTTTTGGGTGTCAAAGCCATTTGACATTAAAAGAGTATCTGATGGAGAGACTAAGAAGGGGGACACATCTAGCTTATAAATTAGGTCTAACAGAAAGGGAGCTAAGGGCAGGGGTCACATCTAAGACTCAGGAATTACCTGCTAGCAGAAACAGAAGCTTTTCTGTGGGCTCAGATTCAAAGCCACCAACCTAGACAACCAGAAAAGGGCTCCAAAGCAGAGATGAAGAAGGAATTTGGAAAATATCAAGAGGAGGCAAAATCATGGCCCAGGGAAGGTCCAGGATCTTGGGGTTAGTGGTACAAATGGTGATGCACTGACTGTGGAGCCGAGAGGCACCTGGTTGCCACTGTGGAAAAGAAAGGCATAGAACTAGGGTGTTTTTTTTTTTTTTTCTTGGTAGCGGGGATTGAACTCAGGGGCACTCGACCACTGGGCCACATCCCCAGTCCTTTTTTATGTTTTATTAGAGACAGGGTCTCACTGAGTTGCTAGGTGCCTCGCCATTGCTGAGGCTGGCTTTGAACTCGCGATCCTCCTGCCTCAGCCTCCCAAGTGCTGGGATTACAGGCGTGCGCCACAGCGCCCGGCAGAACTAGGGTGTTTGGCACTCCCCCACTGGGGTGGCCTGCGCTCTGCCAGCAATGCGTTTATTGACATGCCTGCCCATATTTACTCAGCTTGCCTGTCACTCTGGAGGCTGTAATGTTTTGGAGATGTCCCCCCAGAATTCATGTGTTGGAAACTTAATTCCCAAAGGCATATATTAATGGTATTTGGAGCTAAGACTTTGGGAGATAATTAGGGTTGATAAGGTTGTGAGGGTGGGGTCACCATGATAGCACTGGTGGCTTTATAAGAAGAGGAGATCTGAGCTTGCACACTTGCTCTGTCTTGCCACATGATGCCCTTTGTGCAAGGTTATGATGCAGTAAGAAGGCCCTCACCAGATGACAAGCAGATGCCAGCACCTTGCTCTTGGACTTCCTAGTCTCGAAAACTATAAATAAACTTCTCCTCTTCATAAATTACCCAATCTCAGGTATTTTGTGACAGCAACAGAAGATGGACTAGTCAGAGGCTCTCAGATGCCAACTTTGACTCTCTGCTAGCTAAACCTACAAAGAAACAGGAAAGTGGAGGACTCTTCCTCTAGACTAATTCCAAGGGGGCTCTTTTCTCATCTTTGTCAAAGAAACCACAAAGGATCCTAGTTTGTGTACTTTAAAATAATTGATATTTTTAAAACAACCATGAAACATTTTTAATTTTTTATAGACATGTATTCATTGTACATATCAATGGGATCCAGTGTGATATTTCTATACATGCATATAGTGTAAGCTGATCAAATCCAACCATTTTACAACCTCTCCTGAAATTAAAAAAAAAAAAATGTGTGCATGTGTGTGTGTGTGCACACATACATTTGGATATATAAAATACTGGAGATTGAACTCGGGATCATTTGACCTCTGAGCTACATCTCCAGCTTTTTAATTTTGTTTTGAGGCAAGGTCTTGCTAAGTTGCCCAGGTGGGCCTTGAGCTTGTGATCCTTCTCCCAAGAGACTGGGATGAGAGGCATGCACCAAAGCATATTTTAATGCTTCTTGGAAGCTAGTTGTTCAGAGGACTTGATCCTGTTAACCACTTTAAGTGGCAAAAAATTTTACATGCAAATAATCTCTTAGCAATTTAGCAATTTTATAAATATTTGGTATTATGCATCAGGGAGTACTGTGTTTACAATCATGAATCATCATTATCACTTCAGGTATTAATTATGATAATGATGATGATGATGTTTGGCCAAGGCCAAACCGATGAGGAACCTGGCAGAGAACAGGCCCCTGGTGGTTACAGAGTCAGGGAACAGAGACTCAAGAACTGGAAGAATCCTAAATGCATGATTGAAGACTTGAATAGTACGAATATACTTTGTATATAAACAGTGTTATGTAAAAAGATGCTTTATTGTGTATTATGAATTGTAATGCATGCTACTGTTATAAATACATCAACTTTGAATAAAAAAAAGGATGGCTTCAAAATAGGCTATTAAGCTCATTTAAAGTTATGTTCAAAGAATATATTTTTGGGGGCTGGGGCTGTAGCTCAGTGGTCAAGCACCTGCCTTGCATGTGTGAGGCTCTGGGTTCAGTTCTCAGCACCACATATAAATAAATAAATTAAAGGTCCATCAACAACTAAATAAAAATACTTAAAAAAAGAATATATTTTTGTTGTAAAGATTACTATGATCTCAAATTAAACAGGGAATATAATAAATAAATAAAGATTTAGGATTATTAAAAAAAAAAAAAAGAAAGAAATCTGAATTCTCTGAAGCTTTAAAAAAAAATCAGCTCCTACATTTCAAATAAAACCTTAAGGTCAAAACAATAAAACCTCAAATTCCCTTGTCTAGGGCCAGACCTTCAGGTCAAAAGGAAAATAAACACAACCCTAGGCCCAGGCAAACCACAAGGCTGGAGCTGCTCCCCGTCCTTAGGGAGGCTGTGACGGGCCCTGCAACAGCTGGCTTAGCTCCCTCTAGGAGCTGGCGTCAGGGGGACCCACACTTTGCATTTCAAGCTCCAGGAGCAGCTGGGCCCCATCTGCCTTCCAGGTCAGCTGCGTTCGAGGCTTTCCTCTGCACCTGGAATTTCTGCTGAAAGGGCACTTGGAGAATGAGCCTCCATGGGCCCACAGCTCTCTTGTCTGGGGCTCCACTGGCCTGAATGACATGGGGACAGCAGTCAGTGAGACCGGTCCCTTGGCAAAGAGGTCACCGGGAGAGAGATGCAAAAGACCCAACCTGCAGGGCTGCACACATGATCAAAGGGCAAGTGACAGCTATCTGGTGTAAGGGTGCAAGGCATCATGGTGGTTTCCTGCCATCAGTGCCATCAACAGTGGCAAGAGTGACATGGGGAATACAACTGTCAGCAGTGTCATCCATCCAGAAGAAGGACAGGTCAGGTAAATCTACAGAATCACAGGCCCTCCTACCTGAGCTGGGGACCCATGCCAGGAAGGGACACCTATGACATGGGGCTTCCAGATGATGTTATGGAAGCAGAGGATGCTAGCAGGGCTCAAATTCATGCCTGGTCCTTCTCTAATGCCGTCCTTTCTAAAGATTTCACCATGAAGCGCTGCGTGCGGGGTCCCAACTTCCCCAAACCAGCTTTCGTCCTGAGCAAACCAGAACTGCCCCCAGCTCTCCATGGGCTTGTGGATCAACTAAAAGTTGGGAGGAGACATTCCCTCTTGCCTGTGTCTTCTCAGGTCAGCATGTTACCGCTGTGTTTAATTTAAAAAATGACCACAGAAGGACTATCCTAAGGATATTCATTTACCCACTGATGGACTTCTCACATTAAACACATTTAATCTGCCCAAAGGAAAATAAATAGAATCTCTGTGGCTAACATGCATATTTTATCTTATCTTCATATGCGATTATTTTTAGAGCTTCTTGTTGGAAGGAATCTCTCATACTCGGCAGCTCTTACCTTAAAATAAATCAGAGTAAATTTATATGATTCTTCAGGGGCCACCAATTATAGATAGATATAGGTATATATGCCCCGCCCTGAAAAAAAATTGTATTTCTCTGAAACAAGTAGTCAGCAAACTATATTTCATGGGTCAAATCCAGTCCTCTGCCTGTTTTTGTAAATAAAGTTTTATTAGAATACAGCCATGTCCATTCATTTGGGTATTGTCTGTGGCTACTTTTGCAATGCGATGGCAGATTCGAGGAGTTGCAAGAGACTATATGCCCATAAAGCTTAAAATAGCTCCCACCAGCCGGGGGCGGTGGCGCACGCCTGTAATCCCAGCACTTTGGGAGGCTGAGGCAGGAGGATCACGAGTTCAAAGCCAGCCTCAGCAATGGTGAGGCACTTAGCAACTCAGTGAGACCCTGTCTCCAAACAAAATGCAAAAAAGGGCTGGGGATATGGCCCAGTGGTCGAGTGCCCCTGAGTTCAATCCCCAGTACCACCAAAAAAAAAAAAAAAAAAAAAAAAAAAAAAAGCTCCCACCAGCCCTTTACAAAAAAAGGTTTGCCAGCCCTTGATCAAAAAACATGTTCTCCAGACCAGCAGTACTGGCATCACCTGGGACCCTGTAAGACTTGTAAAACCTCAGACTCCACCCCCCAAGGAACTGGAAATTTATTTCCAGGTAATTCTGATGCGAACTAAAGAATGGGGGACAAAATACTTGGGAGGCTTGGTATGCTGATCCAGTAAGTCTTGGGGGAGGTACTGGGGATGGAATCCAGGGGTGCTCTACCACTGAGACACATCCTCAGCCCTTTTTATTTTTTCTTTTGAGACAGGGTCTTGCTACCAAGTTGCGCAGGCTAGGCCTTGAACTTGCGATCCTTCTGCCTCAGCCTCCAGAGTTGCTGGGATAATAGGCATGCATCACAGCACCCAGCTATGATTCTAACAAACTCCCCGATGAAGCTGTTGTCCTTATAATACACTTTGAGCAGTGAACGTCTGATATTTTCCCCTTGCACCATCTGGAGAGTTACTGATGGCACATGCCAAAAAAAGTTTTAAAAGGAGCAGCCAGAGTGTCATGAGGAAACAAATTCAAATGCTTTTAAAGGAAGCCTGTGAGTGCAGGTCCTTAGGACTCACCTTCTTTAATATTTCTGTGTTCAGCAGCATGTAAATGTCTAGAGTACGACTTTCCTCTTTGGTGAGAGCACTAAGGTTACAGTGTATTGTTAGGCAAGAAGTTCCTGGCTTTTCACAATCCTGAGAAGAAAAAAGATCAGAGAACTGTCAAATGATATACAGGCAAAGTCAAAGCCACAACCATTTATAAAGCAGCAAGCTCTAGGGCTTCTGTTGTGGTGACTAAGTCAATTCCAGGCTAGGAAACCAAACAGAAGATGCAGGGCTGGGGGTGTGGCTCAGTGGTAGAGCACTTGCCTAGCAGGTGTGGGCCCCTGGGTTCCATGCCCAGCATTACAAATAAACAACAACAAAAATAATAATGATGATGAAGATGATAATAATGATAATAATGACAAAGGCAATTATTCTTTGTCACCACCAGAGGGCATTAGAGGGATTTCCAGTCTGGCAGGCACCAGAGCAGGCTTCAGAGTCAAGCAAGTAGGAGAAAGCATGTCCAAGGTTAATCCTACCAAAGAGTTGAATTTCACCAAGAGAACCAATTGCGCTTTTTTTTTTTTTTTCCAAAGAGAAAGAAATTTCTCCTTTATACATTCTGATAGTATTGGTAGTTTTGAACATAGGTGTATTTCTTTTTGTGTGTGTGTGGGTGCTGGGGATCAAACCTAGGGCCTTGTTCATGCAAGGCAAGTACTCTACCAACTGAGCTATATCCCCTGGTATATTTCCTACGTTATGTAATTTCTGCCTGTGTAGTAGCTGGTGTGTGTTCATGGTACATTTTTATTTAGGGTAAAGTAGAAGGATTCAAAAGTTATGTGACTCTTGCTCAAGAAAACATAGGAATTATGTAAAAAGAAATTTAAACAAAAAGAAATAAAAACATATAAAAAGAAAGGTCAACTCCATTTTCTATTTTGTATTGTAGAATTACCTGCCTTCATGATACTTCAGTTGCAGGTGAAATTTAGAGTTGGATACAGAGTTGTGTCTATCAAGCACACTTGATTCTTTATCAATACAGCTAAGGATTCTAAGGGCTTTTAAAAATCGAAGTACCAGCTGGTGGAACATGCCTATAATCCCAGTGGCTCGGGAGGCTGAGGCAGGAGGATTGAGAATTCAAAGCCAGCCTCAGCAAAAGTGAGGCGCTAAGCAACTCAGTGAGACCCTGTCTCTAAATAAAATACAAAATAGGACTGAGGATGTGGCTCAGTGGCTGAATGCCCCTGAGTTCAATCCCTGGTACCAAAAAAAAGAAAAAATAGAAGTACCATCCTCACTTTGTATGTGAAACAATCCAAACCTTTCAAGTGGCCAACAGTTGTACCTCTCCACTGTGGAAGACAGTGAGAAAGGAAACGATAAATGTGAGATGTGCCCAGGATGAAATGAAGAGCTATAGAAACATAACCAGGGTTGGGGCTGTAGCTCAGTGTGTAGCACGTGTCTAACACAAGTGAGGCCTGGGTTCCATCCCCAGCAAAAGACTAAAGATATAAGAAGAGGAACTGAGAAAGCATTTTGATTCCATCTCTACCACCTTCACTCTTTAAAAATGCAGTAAATAGAACAAATCTCAAGTGTACATCTTGATACAGTTTTACATACTTTGATACCTAGAGAATCAACACCCTCAACACAATGTAGAACATTTCTGTCAACTGAGGGGTGCCTTCATACCCCATCCCATTGGTACTCCTCCAAAGGAGCTCACTCCCTGACCCCCATTGCCACTGCCTGCCTGCCTTCCCTCCTGCCTTTACGGTACGGGGGATGGAACCCAGGGTTGCTTTACCACTGAGCTACATCCCCAGCCCTTTTTGAGACAGTGTTCCACTAAAGTTGCCTAGGCTGGCCTGTGATCCTCCTGCCCCAGCCTTTTAAGTAGCTGAGATTATAGGCATATACCACTGCACCCACTTAATTTTTTTTTCTATTCCTGAACTTTGTATATGTGAAATGGTCCAATATGTGTCCTTTTTTTAAAAAAAAATTTATTTAGTTGTAGATGAACACACAGTATCTTTATTTTTATGTGGTGCTGAGGATCAAACCCAGTGCCTCACACATGTGAGGCCAAGCGCTTTACCACTGAGCTACAGTCCCAGCCCCAATGTGTCCTTTTGTCTTTGACTTTTTTCATTCAATAGCATGTCTGTGAGATTTACTTATATGCTGTTGTGTGCTGCAGTAGTTTCATATTTTTCATTGGTGTGTGATATTCCATGGCATGGATATACCACAACTGTTGACTCATTCTTCTATTGATACTTACCTGAATTGTTCTCTGCTTTGGCTATTATCAGATTGCTATTAACAGTCTTATCCTAATCTTTCAGCAGATGCATGTACTTATTTCCTTTGGGGATAGACCAGGAATGGCATATATAGCTGGGTCATACTGTGTGTGTGTGTGTTTCCAAAGTGGTTGCACAAGAACAATTATTTTTGTTTCAATTCAGACTAGTTGGAGAAATATTTTACTTTGTGCTTGGCAGGTTGAAAACGTTCTCCCTTTACCAGGCAATGGAATTTGGAATATAAATTCAATGATAGGATTGAAACCTCAGGCTTGTGATTTTATAAGTCAATTGATGAGAAGCAGGCTTGGGAAATAAATACCAAATACCAAATAGAAAACTGGCCTCTCATCTCAGTCTTGCCTTCTGGTGAGGACCACCCATGTTACCCCAGCCACTGGGCAAATCCTTACCAAGACTTTTCTTCCAGACTTTGTGAAAAAAGCAAATATTGTGTGGAAGATATTTTCTTGTTCTTGAGGGATGATGCAGGGGGTTGGGTTTTTCTGGAAAGAGCAGTTTCCCTTCTCTTGGCCAACCTGAAAATGGAAAGAGGCTTGTCAGTACGGCTGGTCCTAAGAATGGGCTATGTTCCAGGAGTCCCATGTCATGAAGAAAGTTACCAGTTTAGGTTTTATCTCCTTGTTCATTCTATGGTGGACAGGAATGGCTAAAAGGCCTTTTATTTTAAAGATGAGGGTCTTTTGTTGTGTCGCCCAGGTTGGGCTGGAACTCCTGGGTTTGAGTGCTCCTCCACCTCAGCCTCCTGCCTAGCGGGAAGGAGCTCACCCGGGAGTGTAGTAGTGCACACCACTTTGCTTGGCTCTCGCCGAAAAGCCTTTAGGGCAGAAGCCGTAGCATCAATAGGGCCAAATAATAGAAAATGTGGATCTTACGTCCCTAAATAATTGAGATGCAAAGGTACCCAACATGCAAATGAGATGTGACTAGGAAATAGTAAAACTTGGAACACAATAAACTTCTTATGCTTCATGATTTTCAAAGTACATTTACAAACATCCTTGCAGCAATTGTCTGTTGGGCACCGATGTTAGAGTAGATGAGGAAAAAGAGATTCAAGTCAAGCCACTTGCCAACACACATAGAGTCAAGAGCCCAGTCAAGAACTTGGGTCTTCTAAGACCTTAAGATCCAGAAGTGGACCTTTGCCCGAAGGTAGTCCTCTGCTAGAAGTTTTCATGGAGCCCTCGGGGTGCTGGGAGGAGTCCTTCTTGGGAGGGAGAAAGTGTACCAATGCTGCTCCGTGCTCTACCTCTTCTCCAACTAGAGTATCCACCACATACGATGCCACTTAAAATCAGAGTTCTGATTAAAAAAAAAAAAAAAAAAGCTGGACAGACAGACACTGCACTGAGCCAGACAGGGACTTTGACATTTGGTGAGTCATCTGATTTTATTTCTGACAGCCATGACAATGGTGCTGAGCAACTGCACTACGAAAAAACAAAACACACCCAAACAATGGTGTGCAGCCTTTTAGGTGGAGTTCTTGAAGAACAGTGCTTTCTGACATCCATCTGGAACAACTGTTGAACGAAGTCTTCTTTATCCATCACCATAGACCCTGGTGATAGCTGAAGACTGAACAGGATGTAAGGCCAGACGAGAATGTTAGTAATTAGTAATCCATAATTTAGGACTGTGTTTACAATCCCCTTGCTAACTAGAATCATCTGTTTAAACTTTCCTATCTTTGATGCCTGTGAATAAAATATAGTGTGTTTGAACTTACTCAAGAATGTTTCAACTTCCCATTTGTGCTAGGGTGCAGGGTTTAAAGTTTTTACATAAAGAAACTTCCAACTGGAGAATGATCATCTTTGAATAATGCACTATAAAACGAGACCACCAAAATTGGCTTAATTAATCTCTGCTTTATCTCTAGTATGAACACATTCCAAAATTTACTATACATGTCTGAAAATAAACAAAATGAAGTTTTATTTCCTCAAATGAACTATGAGAAGAGAGAATGTTGCCTTTAAAAATGTCTCACAGTTTGGGACTCTTAAGCCCTTGAAAAGTTCTCACAACTTGGGATTCTTTCAATTACTTTATTTGAACTGCAAAATTTGGGAAATACATATCAGCCAGGAATCTCAGGACTCACTCATAACATGAGTTTGGGATGATTTTAGAAGTTCCTAGAGGGACTAATGAAAAGGAAGCACCAAAGTTTAATGCATTTTTGATGATTATTTCATGGGTCCAATTGTTGCAAGTTATGATAAATATTTCAAAGTTCATTTTAGAAAGCAATACATATGTTGTTACTGTGGTGAAGATCACGAATAGTTGCTCGTAAGAAAAATGAGAAAAACCACCATTGCTGGGTAAATGAATATTTGTGTGTTGAAATGAAGTTTCAAACACATATTCAAAAATTCTGCATTTTAAATAAATGAGACAGATCAAAGATGATATATTCTGGAAAACTTGTCTAAAACAAGTGGCCTATAACAGTGCTCTCAAAAGATGCACGTTAGAATAAAAGTATTTGTGGGATATGAGAAAATGGCAAGAGTATTATAAATGCATGCGTACTCTTCTACGTTTTAAGTACACCACTACATAATTAAACATTATTAGTTGATTCCTCCTTTTTCCTAACACTTTCAGCTGAAATAAAAGGTACATTCCCTCTAATGCAGATTGTAAGTGCAGTTTGATGAACTTTGACAAATGAGATCACCCATGAACCACCACCCCCCATGAAAGCACAGAACACGTTCATGAGTCCAGAAAGTTCCCACTGGCCCCTCTCCAGTCTCTTATCCAAAAGGCAACCACAGTTCTGATTCTTATTAAGTTGAGGGGGGAAAAAAAAAGGTAAAGTTTCCTTTTCGAGGAAGTGAGGGGATGTGAGACTTGGGGGTTACACTCTGTTTAGGCACATGCAGAACCTGCTGGATGGAAAACATTTGTCACGGGGCACTTAAAAGTTGGGAAGTGCATGCTCAGGCTCTTTATTCCCATCCTCTTTCCCTCGGAAGCACATGGGGCTCCACTTTCTCTGTGTGACCTCTGGAAGATGCTCTTCCGCAACCCTGCGGCATGCCCATCCCTGTGAAGATCACCAGGCCTGGCCACCCAATCCATTTGGTCTGAGGCTAGACAAACAGCACTTTACAGGATGCGTGCGTCCCTAATTGAAATCAGAGGTGGGGCAGAGTTCCTCCTAGCTCTGCAAACCGGTGCTTTGGGTCTCATGTGCTTTGGGTGTGCAGAGCTGGCCCTGCCATCGGTCCCAGATACCAACAGAGAAAGGCGGGGAGCTGGGAGTGGTGGGGGCGGGGAGACAACTAAACCCAGCATCAACCTGAAGAGACAGAGACAGGCTCCAAGTTTACTTTTCCTCTTCTATGGGGAGTTTCGATGGGGGACGGGGGAGTGGCTGTCAAGAGGGAAGTGACCATAAGGCGACATGATACCACATGACAGTCTGCCCCTGGTGAAATGGAGTCTTGGCCAGTTGTGCTACTAACTGTGGTTACACAGGAATCATTTTAATTGGGGAAAACTTTTTTTTTTTTTTTTTCCTTCTGGCAGGTTCAGGGTGGTCCCATTTCAAAGGAAGACTGAAGGCTGTTGGGTATTGCATGGGTGTTATTGAGACCGGCTAAAGTTCAGCAACCCAGTCCTTGGCCAGGGTCATCGATGGGAGTCACTCTTCTGTGTGCTGGACAGATCATGTGACAGCCAAGATACTAACATCTAGCACCTGCATAGCCCTTCCTTCCCGTGTCCTGGCTCTGAGTTTGCTTTCCACGCATGCACATTCAGTCCTTGCAATCACCCCGAGGCAGGGGCCTCATCATCCTGGCTTTGCCACTGTGGAAGCTGGGAGGGAGGGGAGGCCAGGTGAGCAGCAGAGGTCTTGCAGCCAGTAGGCTGCAGAGCCAGGCCGGCACACACACCATCCAGCACTGGACCTGCCTATAACCACCTTCCTGCACTGCCTCTTAGGTGCAGAGGCTGAGGACAGGGCTGCCGTGGGGTCAGGGAGGAGTGATGGGCGAAGGAAACCATCTCTTCCTGTTCTTACCCAGGTCAAAGAAAAGGAACCGCCAACTGAGAAACCCAGAAACCCTAGAGTCCTCCATTCTGCCCCATTTCTGCCTCTGTTGCCGGGGGAGGCGGGGGAGATTCCTACCCAGACCATGGGAGGTAAACGCGCCTGCACGCCAGGAGGCCAGGCTGCTCTATCGCTGGAAGGCGAACAGAGCACCCTGGAATGTTGTTTCTGGAAGGCAGCTCCAAGATCACGCAGTCCCGTGGCCTCAGCTGACAGATAAGGAACAGAGGCCCCGAGTCCAGTGACTTGTCCAAGGTCACGTGGTTGGCCGTGAGCCTCGTCCGGCACCCAGTGGTGGAATTCTTGGTGAACACTCACTGGTCCCAGGCTGCAGCCTAGCTGTACCAACTCCAGTCTCCAGGGCCTCACCTTCCTCATCCATAATATTAGGACAGTGGCCTACATGGTCACCCTCAGATGCTAACTGCACACGGTGAGGACTATCGGTGTGTTTCATTTTTCCTTACGGCCTGGGGTCACTTAATCTCACATCACACACATAAGCAAATGCTGACTACTCTCCCCACAGCCTGGTTTTAACCAAACTCTTTGCTCAAAATCAAATGAAAGTAAGGCTTCCTTCCTCTATTGCAGATCATCCAAGCACCACCAAGCTAGTGTCCCCAGCTTCACTTCCTTGGTGGGTCAAGAACACAGTGGCACTGCCCCACGGTCCTCTCGGCCCACTGACTTCTCACGTATTTTCCCAATTGTTTGAGCCCAGATGCTTCCCATGGCGTGGCTGCTTATCTTGCAGGACCCCTGGGAGCCGACAGAGGCCCGTGGCTACTGGAACTTGAACAAAAGAACCTCACTGAGCATACAAATGAAGACAAAGAGGACACATGACAAGGATGAATTCTGCCAAGGCACTTATTAAGGGTTTTCTGTTGGTATCCGTCTTCCCTTCACCCCAAGCCCAAAGAAAACATTGTGCAAGCCGAAACCAAGAGATGGTGGTAATCTGGGGAACTGTCAGGAGCCCTGGCTATAGGAGCCCAAGGAGAACATGGACATCATACAGTGGCAGAGTCTGGGTCAGCCTTGTTCAGGGCACTCTTTGTGAGCAGAAGCTGCCAAAGTGCCAGGTCTGTTTGCTCCGGCTGACAGGACGCAGGGCCCTGTTTGCTCCATGTGGTGTTACAAGACCCGCTTCCTGAAACAACAGCTTTGCAGCATGAACCGGGGCTCAAGCTGCAGGATGATGCTGACAAAGTCTCCCTTTTGCCTTTTTGGGGGGTGGGGGCTGAAGAATGAACTCAGGGGCACTCAACCACTGAGCCACACCCCCATCCCTTTATATTTTATTTAGAGACTTGCTGAGTTGCTTAGGGCCTCCCTAAGGCTGGCTTTGAACTCACGGTCCTCCCGCCTCAGCCTCCTGAGCCTCTGGGATTACAGGCGTGTACCAATCGCGCCCAGCTACCTTTTGCTTTTAATGTCACCATCACCTGTCCCCATGTGGGAAAGGGAAGCCTAGAGATTTTATGGAGGCCTCTTCAAGCTCTGGTGACTATAGAAAGGGGCTGGGATTTCCCCTAGGCTCAGGAGATGGAACTTCCTTAGGAACCTCAAAGAGTTGTTAGCTGACCTTGAGCAAGACAGCAAACACAAATCTCCCTCCAGTTCTCAGAACAGAGTGGCTCTAACACAGTCCCTGTCCCCAGGCCTGAAGACTAGAGGGGCAGAGAAGTTCTCTGGCCATTTTTCTAAGTTTTATGCTCCAAGCACATCATCCAGAAAACCAGTTCATTGCCTATGCCTCTCTATGCTCAGGTCACAGGTGAAGAGGGAGACAGCTCGTAGCACGAGGCACTATTCCAATAGTTGGAGCGTACCCCAAATCTGAACACCACCATGTGCAGAGGGCACTATCATCAGTACCGTGACCTTATGACTCACTATCTGAAGTAGGACTTAAAAATCAAACTTTTTAACTGATACACAGAAATTATACTTATGGAGGACTGAGTCTTCATTATACGTGTACAATGTCTAAGGATCAGGTCAAAGTAATCGGCACACCTGTCACCTCGTACATTTACCACCTCTTTGTGTTGGGAGCATTTAAAATCCTCTCTACCAACTATTTTGGAATATTCAATTAATTGTTGTAAACCAGTCATTCTGCAGCACCACGGAACATTAGAGGTAATTCCTCCTATGCAAGTGCATCCTTACAACATGTTAACCACCTTCTCTCCACTCTCAGGCACTTGTAACTACTATCTCTTAATTCTGAGTTCAACATTTTTAGCTTCCATGTAGAACTAAGATCATGCAGTTTTTGTCTTTCTGTGCCTGGCTTATTTCACTTAACATAATGTCCCCCAGGCTCATCCATCTTGCTGCAAACAACAGGGTTTCATTCTTTTTCATGGCTGAATAACATTCCACCGTCAAGCGGCAAAATGATTTTGGGAGTAAAACTGGGGAATCAGGCGCAGAATAGCAAGGCATTTATCAGAGGTATATGCCAAAGAAAATGGAGACATCTAGTTTTTTTTTAAAACTTTCACCCCCATTTTACAGATGACAAAACTGAGGTCCAGAGAAGTTAAACAAACTGCCAGGTACCCATGAGCTCCGCGTGTGTGAGAAGCACATCTCCAAAGTCCTCACCAGGAAACTCCCTCTCCCACTCTGTCTTCTTTGTGCCTAGGCCACACACTGTGGGGCCCAGACACGCCTGGACCATCACTGCATAGGAGTGCATGGGAGCAGGGCTCCTATTGTGATTATAAATATTTTCTATGTGTTTCTTCCCCACCAGGAAATCAGCCCTGTCCATGATTTGCCTTCCTCAGAGGAAGTGGTACTTCAGGTCGATCAGAGGATAAAGAGAATGTCTTGGGTTAAAGAGGAGGGGAAGGGAATCCCAGGCAAAAGTGAACAGCATCAGCCAGAGAGCGTGGTGCACCCTAGAGACTTGATCTGCACAGCCTGGTTCACGTGGGGCGAGCAGTGGAAGAAGGCTGGGTAGCAGTGGCCAGAAAGGAGGCAGGAGGGGTGGGCCGGAACAGCATAGCTTGACACTATTCCCCCAATTAGAATCTAGTCCTTAGAATTTAAGGATTAGAAACAAAATCCCTAAATTCATATGCTCATGGTATTAGGAGGTGGGGCGTTTGGATCAGGAGGGCTCTGCCTTCATAAATGGAGTAATCCATTCACATATGGATGGATTAATCCACTATCTGGCTCTGTTAGACAAGTGAGCCCTCTGGCTAGCTCACTCTTTCTCAGTCATCTTATGAGGTAGGGAAGAGCCCTTACCAGAGGTGGGCACCATGCTCTTGGTCTTCCCAGATGCTAGAACCATGAGCAACCTAGACCTCTATTCTTTATGGAAGAATACCAGCCTAGCAACAGAAATGTACTAAGGGCCTTGTAAGCAAGTCTTGGAAGTGGGGCGAGTGGAAGTGGTTACCCAGAAGGTGGCGGGAGCCAGACTTGGAATCAAAGCAGGAGCATGTATGATTTAAGCCACACAGATCAACACGTCCCCAAAATAAGAACCCAAGTTTACCTCAGGCATGTGTTATCATTAGTGTTTTTATTTTTTGGTAGCAGGGATTGAACTCAGGGGCACTCGACCACTGGGCCACATCTCCAGCCCTTTTTTTGTATTTTATTAGAGACAGGGTCTCACTGAGTTGCTAAGTGCCTTGCCATTGCTGAGGCTGGCTTTGAACTTGCCATCCTCCTGCCTCAGCCTCCCAAGTGCTGGGATTACAGGCGTGCGCCACCGTGCCCGGCTTATTAGTGTATTTGTAACAGGCTGAGGTACAGATGCCCCCTTTCTATCAGCATTGGCCTCCTCTCTTCACCATAATCCAGTTGGCTGGGGCTGCAGGGAGGGGCAGGATCCTCCAAATGTCCCTGGATTGATGCCCCTTGAATGCTGTGCACAACCAATAGCAGGGAACGGGAGGACAGAATTAGCAGAGGAACAAACTCAAATGAGCCATGTTTGGAGTCGTCATCGATGCGGTTCTTGGGTAAAGTCTGATCTAAAAGCCGTGTTTGTTGAATTGACTTGGATTAGAGGGGACACGGGTTCATTCCTGACTAACATGTGTTTCGTGTTAACTCGCGTTTCTCTGTTAACCATTGACTTTCTGTTCCGTTACATCTCTGGGCCACGTTTCCATATCGCGTTACATAATCACAGCTGATGGCAACCGGGTAAACCCGGCGGGCCCCCAACTTACAGCCTGCTCGTCTGGATTCACACGCCCTTTGAGGTTGGAACCCCTGAGAATGTTTTGCATGCCTACCCTGCTAATTCAATTACCTACTGCCTACGCTGGGAACCACGGCATCAGAAGACTGCAAGTCCCCATCCTGTCACCGGAGGCTCAACATTTTCCTCAGTGGCTGTGGTGATGTTATTTTAGGACTCCAAAGTTTGAAGCAAAAATAATATTCATAAAATGACTTTGTTTCATGAGGCTGACCTAAGATGTTTACGACTAGGAAAACAAATTAGGGCCTACTTTCCATTCAGCAAAATGTGAAATATATTCACAGTTGTTTGATAGTCTTAAAGTCTTTCACATTATATCTTCTGTTAAATCACATTGCTTTGATGGACTGTTGCATGTTGTTCTTGGTATTGACTGAAGACCAATACTTAAGACATATTTTAATAATAAATCCTAAGACTAATATTTTCATGCTTGCCATTTACTTGATGCCTTTGTAATAATGTCAATCCATAATAACCTATAGGGGTGGACTCTCAAAGACTATTTATTTACTCTGATTTTTCCATAGAAATGATGCTATTTAACAGACAACCAGAGATAGCAATAATAAGCTTGGATTGTTCCTCATCATGGATAGATCTCACTTTATGGTACCAATGTATTCAAAGGTGGAGAACATAATGTTGGCATACCATCAGGCCACCGAAATGCCTTCTCACAGGCGTCATTGGCATATCCTTCTGAAGAGTAAGGGATTCTTTTACTCTGTGAAAAGGGAACCCTTGCTTATCAGTTTGGCAAGTTCTGATTTTTCTGATGTTTATCTCTATGTGCAGCAAGAAGCTCCAATGCGTTCATTCGGACAGACAGAAATCTGAAGAAGAAAGCCAGTCCAATGACCACAACAATGCCAGGAAAGTTAATGTGTGGCTCCAGCTTTGTTTGATCCCTTCTAAGCTTCGATGTTCATACCAAGAGCCAAATGAATGAGGAGCTCATAAAAAGAGTTCTGGTTTTGAACTCAAAAGGGAAAATGAAGCCAGGGAACCACCGTCCACAAGTAATAGCCCACTCCAAATCTGCATGTTTGGGGACCGATCAAGAGCAGCATGAAATTAAGAATGACCTAGTGGCATTTAATACCAGAATGGAAAAGAGAGCAACGTTAAAAAGCCTGAAAAGTTCATAACTTCATAACTGAAAAGTTCATAACTCTAGATGTCTTCTCTCCTTCTAATTAAAAACTGTCTTCTAAATAAACTACTTGCTTTCCTTAATCCCTTCCCCACCCCTAAAGGCTATTGCTTCTTTGACAAGCTGCACTGGGTCTGGAAAGTTCAGGCTGTGACTGAGACCAAGACTGAAACCAAAAAATAAAGGGGCAAATCTTCAAAATCAATGTTCCTGAGGAAAGTGAAAGCATAATCCATTGTATAATTTTGACCTCTGCATGAGTCTGCCATTATTTCATGAACAACTTCGCCTCTTAGGATAAAAGTTGATGAATTTGGTTTCCACGAGCTTTAGGGTTTAGCTAAATCAGTGCTCTCACCCCTGGCCCTGGGTGACAGGCCAGCATGCTGGAGGGTCTGGAGTGCAGGCCATACCAGGCTCCCTGCAAAACAGAACTCATTTACATTCAATCAGAGAAAGACCGGGCCCCCAGAGGAGGCCCATTCACAAGTGTGGGGATGGCCTTTGCTGCAGTTAAAGTGATACAGATGGGAAGTAGTTTCAGACGAGCAGTGACACCAAAGAATTTCCAGATGTGGTCAGATTCTCTTTAGTGAAAAAGCGAGACATAAATATGTTATCTGAG
Source organism: Tamias sibiricus (assembly GCA_025594165.1). Classification (NCBI taxonomy): domain Eukaryota; kingdom Metazoa; phylum Chordata; class Mammalia; order Rodentia; family Sciuridae; genus Tamias; species Tamias sibiricus. Next base: position 27,474,358 of record CM046673.1, read on the forward strand.
CACTTGACATGCATGCCAGAAATGTTTTCCTTCCACAGATAATGAAACATTTTGGAAGTCGAATGGTCTGTTGATTTGGTTAATAAATGAGCCAGTAACCCCCAGAAGGGACACAACACAGACCTCGGAATTACATCAGTTTAAATTCCAGTTCTGGCTCTCGGACCCCTCTATGGTAAAGAACAAAGCTCACGTCCTACTTACGTTAAAGGATTCACTGGGTCGTCTTTGCATTTATTAGATGTATTGCTTGATTGTCACTCCTTATCAAAAGGTAAATGATTATTGTTTCCTGGGTGCTGGGTGCAGGCACGGCCACCTGCCTGACTTCTCATGCTACTTTGCTAAGTGTATACAATGCCGCAGTGATGAAAGGTGAGACCTAGATGTAGTTCGTTAAGTCTAAGATTTCAAGGAAGTCACAAGAGGCCTGAAATGGGCCGCAGGTCTTAAGTTTAGGTAATTAAAGAGAAGTAGGTGAAGTTGGCTCCTGGCAGCTGGGGAGACAACTACTTCTCAGCGTCTAATGATGTCGAGGCAGTTCCTTTGGCTCAAAAGAAACGTGGCGCGCACGTCCGAAAGCTGTTTTCCTACTTGGCATTTCTGAAGTGCACACAATTAGCCCTCAGCAGGTTAAATGAGAACCATGTGTTGGTCGGCAATGTCCGATGAGCTCTGTTTATCCTCAGCAACATTTCCTGTTATCGACTTGGGTGACAACCCATCAGCCCTGCAATGGCAGGGCTCTGTGTCATGCTGCTTTTAAGGAATGAAGGGAAGTCAACTGCATAATCAACAACTTTTAAGGCCTATTCATGTTAGAGACCAGCAAATACGGGGGCATCAGCATTCCAACTGGCCTGCACACTGGCAACAAAGCCTTACTTACCACTTCCAGATGTTGCAGCAGCTGTGAGTGCGAGACACTGGGGCTCCTTGATAAGGCCAGGCGCCCCGGTCAGCAGGGAGATGACACTGCTGGCTAGATTTATTCTCTGTCCACATGGTGAAAGGGCAACCTCTGACCTACACTGCCCATGGACAGTCTGGGCTGCAGCTTGTCCTCGTGACCAGAGGAGGGTGTGTTGAACACGGTCTGTGCACAGAAGCAGACACTTCCTCCCTCCCCGGCTCACACTGACAAGAGCCGAGGAATGTAACTCTTGCTCCAGAATTCAACAGCCATCCCCTCCACACACACTTTGTAAAGTGTTTGGCTTTTGTTAAAAAATAAAATAACAAACTTAATCCTGACCCATTTCAGGAAGTTGACTATTCGGCTCACATTCATACATGTGCAAAATGAAAAGAAAAAAGAAGTCGGGGGGCCATTGCTGAGATTGGCGGATGTGTATGTGGGGCGCTGGTGGCGGAGGGAATGTTTTCATAACATGTCTGCCCAAAGTTTGTGGTGTATACTTTTGCTCTTCAAAGTTTTCATTTAGGATAAGTGATTCAACCTCATTGCAAAGTTTCACCTTCTTACCTTTCTCACATTGAGATTAAGTCAACTTCTGCTGTGGGTTCATGGGATGGGTCCAAATGCCTCTGCCTGAGGATTTTAATTCAAGGCAAATTTCTCAAGTTCTTGGGACGCCTGAGGTGCTCTGCTGGCTACACTGCAGGGTATTTAAGGACTCACCCCTATGCTAAGGCAGGAAGAAATACGTCTGGCCGTGGGTCTAACTGTGAGGTAGCCAGTTCTTTCATTTATCTGAGCACAACCTACAAAGTCCAGGCACCAAATGCTAGGGACGCACAGAGAACAAAGGTCATGCCCTTTACACTCATGGTGTTTTTTAATCTCGTGGAAGAAGTCAGAGAATCAAAAATAGTAATTGTAGATCATGGTGAGTGCCATGAAGAAGAGAGAACAATGAGGTTTGCAACTGTAGGGAAAGTGGTTGGAGAAGACTTGTGAGAAGGGGAGCTTTGGGTTCAGACCTGCAATATGAGGAGCCAGCTATGCAAAGGCCTGAGGGGGGCGTGTCCTTAGCAGAGGCTGGACCACCTGGGAAGACACGTGACTTGGGTCTGGAGGCACCAGTGGGCTTTCCACAGCAAGAGGGAAGAGAGAAGCCATTAGCAAGGTCAAGGTGCCCAGGGGAGAGCATGGTGGGAGCTCAGCCAGCCTTCCCTGTCCAGAGTGGCTAGAAGACATGGTTGGGGAGGTTAGGGGAAAGGGGTTGTGTATAAAAGGGCCAGGAAAAACAGAGTTTCAGTCTTACAGTTTTAGCCATTAAGATCTCCTTGATGGCCTGGCACGGTGGTACACGTGAGTTCAAAGCCAGCCTCAGCAAAAGTGATGTGCTAAGCAACTTGGTGAGAACCTGTCTTTAAATAAAATACAATATAGGGCTGAGAATGTGTGCCCAGTGGCTGAGTGGTTGTGTGCCCCTGAGTTCAATCCCTGGTACCTCCCCCCCACCGCACCCCCAAAAAAGGAAAAAGATCTCCTTGATGGTCTTTCCAGAGACTCTCAGTGGTGTCTCTGAGTATGACACAGAGAAAGATTATGGCCGGAAATTGGAACAGATAAGTGGTAATACTAGCTAAAGGTCTTGAGTGGTTTCAGTTTTTGCATTGCTGTGAGCAAAACACCTGACAAGAACAACTTAGAGAGGGGAATGTTTATCTGGGGCTCAGTTTCAGAAGTCTCAGTCCAAAGACAGTCAATTCCATTGCTCTGGGCTTAAGGTGAGGCAAACATGTGGGAAGGGCTCAGTGGAGGAGAGCTTCTCAGGACATGGGAGGTCAGGAAGCAGAGAGGGGTGGGAAAGGAGCCTCAGGGAAGATGCACCCTTCTGGGTCATGACCCCAGTGACCACCTCCTCCAGCCATGACCTACCCACCTACAGTTACTATATAGTCACTCCATTCAAACTAGGATGAACCGATGAGGTTACAGCTCTCCCAATCCAATCATTTTACCTCTGAACATTCCTACATTAATACAGGAGCTTTGGGGAGACACCTCATATGCAAACCATAACCAGTGGTAAACCAGGGCTTAATGCCTAAGTGGTAAGAAGCGGGCAAAGAGGCATGGTATTTGGTGCTCTGTTTTGAAATTTTATTTATTTGGCAAAAATGGAGAAAGCAAGGAGGATGCCCTCAAATGGGGAAAAGAGAATTAAAGGAATTGTAATACTTTTTTTTGGAAGACAAGGGGCAAGAATGATTACATAATGTAGCTCAATCACTTCTCTGTGAGAGGGAACTAGGCAACTGTTTTCCATTTTACTAAGAAAAGGTTGGGGCAGGGGGTGGGGGTGGAAATTAGAGCATGAAGAATTGAGCGTAGTCATAACAATGAGATCTGAGAGATTCTGGAACGGCTTAAGGAACAGAACTTGCTGGAAACAGGTTCTGTTGTACTGGGGAGACCTCTTGATTATACTCTGTACAAAGGTGGAGGATTGGATCGTATAATCCCCCAAAGCTGCTCTGGGGCCGTCCATGCATCTGCTCCTGCTGGAGAGGGGTTCCTGATCCTTGAATCCTCACTGGAAGGAGCCTCTTACCCAGTGAGCTAGTCTGGCACAGGGCAAGTCCTTGAATGTCTACAGAAAAAGACTGAGGATGAGTGGGGGTGGGAGGAAGAAGCATGTGTTCAGGACAGAGAATGGTAGTAGAGACTGAAAAAGAAGGGTAAGTTGTAGGATTTTGTTTTGGGTTATTTTCTGGGTTGCTTTCAAGTCCCAGGCCTGGCTCCTGTACAAGCCGAGTCTCAGCCACAGCAAGCCCTGCTGCAGGGGAAGCTTCTAGTTACAATTATCCTTCAAGCATGGCTAAGTCGTAAAATCCAGGACTTTTCTCATGTGAAATGTGCTGGCTTAGAAAACCAGTGTCACTGTCAACTGCTATTGCCAGAGAAATAAATGACTCATATTGAGGCAGAAAACTCCCCCAGAGTGAATGCTAACTAATAGGCACACACACAGAGACTTCTGGATGTCCAGTTTGGATGCCATGTGGGCATAGCCTGGAGGCTGGCATTTCCAAAGGGAGAAATCAAATGGGGCTGAAATCAAGGGCAGAGACTTGTCAGAAAACACAAACTTGGCAAGGCCTTCAAGCACAAAGAAGATCTCATTACAAGCTCCTGTAAGAGAACACTGGTCTCCTTACCCTGAATGAAGCTCATCACAAGACTTTAATCACTCTTTAAAATTGCATCTCCTCCCACTTCCCACCCCCTGGCCTCCTTTATTTTTCTTCATGGCATTTACCATCATGTAATACTTTTTTTTTTTTTTACTTATTTAGTATTTCTCTTTCCCACCAGAAACTCAAAATGAGCTACACAAGGGCTGGTAATTATTATTATTTTTTAAATCTGTTTTGTTCTCTGTAGTTACCCAATGCTTGACATATGCTGGGTGTAAAGTATTTGTTGAATGGATGGACATGTGGATTAAAAATATTCCACCATAGCCTCATGTGGCAAGAACTGTCATCACCATTTTGCAGACATGGAAATGGAAGTGCGGAGAGATTTAAGCATCAGGCTTTCAAACAGGGCTTCTCAAATATCAATGTGCTAACGAACCACCCAGGATCTTGTTTAAATGCCCACTGGGATTCAGCAGGTTTGGGTGGAGCATCAGATTCCACATTTTCACATTTCTGATGCCTAGGGTTGCAGGGTAGCTGCAGGTCCCGAAAATGGTGGCCCAAGGCCTTAGAGGTAGCTGTCCAGCCCAGTGGTAAAGACTAGAGACTGTTAGCCACCTACGGACTGTGACCTTGGCCATGCTTCTAACTCCTCTATGCCTCTATCTCCTCACTGAATTATTATGAAGATAAAATGAATTTGTCCTGGTAAAGTACTTGCTTGTGGTAAGTTTTTTGTTTTATATTTGAGAAATTTATTTTTTATTGAATCTTTTTAGTTATATGTAACATTAGGATATTAAAATTTCTAAAAATATTTTCGCCAGTTTAAGAAAAACTTCATTTTGAGTTTGTATTGCTCTGATTACTGGTGAGCTAGTCATCTATCTATCCATCTATCATCTACTTATTTATTTTTACGGTCCTGGGTTGAACCCAGGGTATCATGCATGGTAGGCAAACATTCTATCATTGAACTACATCCCAGACCCCTAGATATTTATCCGTATGTTTATGTACCATTAAGAGTTCTTCTTTTGTGAATTTCCTGGTTATTTACCTTCATCCATTTTTATAAATTTTGGCCTTTTCCACATCAACAAAACCAAAAGCTAAAGATTTTGTCTAATAAAAGAGACAGCAAACTTGATCAAGAAATAAAAGTGATAATACAAAAGAAAAAAACACTAGAAAAGAACCAAATTCATGTGAAGATGTTTAAGATCTTTTTACGAGTTTATTTCCATAGATGCAAAAACATATTAAGATATGAATGAGGTTAAAAAAAAATCCAACCATATCAATTACCTTAGGGAAAAAAAAAATGTAAGAGTAGACCAAGACCTATACCTTTGAAAAGCACCAGACCTAAGTAGCTATAATAGCAAGTTCTACCAAGCTTTCAAGGAACAGATAAATTCTGTTATTGAAGCTGTTTCAGAATATAAAAAGATGAGTAACTCATACTAGGAGAGTAACAATGGTACAATAGAAGTCGGAAATGGAGAGTGGGCACACTGACATAAAACAAGAAAACTATAAGCCAAACAATTTTGAAAACAGATACCAAAATTCTAAATAATGTTTGCACACTGATTCCTATTAAAAGAATGACATCTTCTGGGTAAAGCAGGATATAACCCAAGAATGCTGGCTTGGCTCTTCATGAGGAAATTGATTACTATAATTCATTGTATTAAAAAGATGAAAAGCAAAATCAGCAGATGATAAGCTGTGGCTTTTAAAAAAACAACACTTAAATCCAGTATCCATTTGTGATTCTTTTCTCAAATCTCTAATTTATTCTAATTCATGGAAACCCTGTCTTTTCCCATCACTGTGAAGGCAATACTTCTATCTCTCACTGATATCTTTTGTTTGCCTAGTTACTGCAGCTTCTAGAAGTGGTTCTTCTTTGACAGTAGTTGGTGCCTCTCCAGCTTTGTGCTGATGCTCTGCATTTGGTGTTTGGTTCTGGTGGTTTGCTCATCACTTGTCTGTTGACTGAGCATGCCTCTGATGGACTGGGGGTGGGGTGGGGGTGGGGGTACTTGCGCGGTGCACCCAAGAGGGTATGGGATGCAGCACAGTGGGAAGCCCTGGAGTTTCAGAGTCAGAGGGAGCTGGTTACAAACCCAGTTCTATTACTTCACCAGCTATGTGGGTTGGGTAATTCTTTTGATATTGATCTATATAGATATCAATATCCTAATGTTATTTCATAACAAAGTCATTATCCAGTCTCCTTGGAAATTATTCTTCATCCTCTATTTCAGTACCTGGAAATCAGGTAATTTCTTTAGACTCAGTGCTCAATAATAAGGATGGAACAAACTGCGGGTGAGGGGTCAACATTTTCAGATAGATTTGTAGGAGGAAGAAGGAATGGTATGGCATTCATTTCATGGTTATTTTCGTTCAGTAACAGAGTTCTTTGAAACACCAGTACTTGCACTTGAGACAAAGGTCTAGGCTTTCACTCTCCATTAGTATCACTATGGCTTTTTTCCTTCTTGCACTTGAAAGGAGCCAAGCCCCAAAGACATACCTTCTGGTGTTAGAAAGCTGCCCACATAGCCAGATTTTTAGCTTCATCCAGTGAAGCCTGAGGTCTGAGACAGACCTCCCATCTCCTCCTTGAATCTTTGTACATCATGAGTCAAACTGAACTGTGCAGCAGACCACCCCCCAAATTCAAATGGTCTTCCCTTCACAAGCCATAAAGCTGGTGAGAGGTGTGTTATCTTGGCCCTCTCTTAGACCCGTGCTCAGGGGCTCTGCTTCATGTTTAATCTCTGCAGAACTGAAGCCAAGTGAAGTGGTTAAGTTTTTCAGGCCAGTTCTCATCAAACTGTTTGAGAGAAGATATGTTCCAATAAGTATCTTCTCTAAGAAGCAAGTGGCTACAGCGTGCCTCACACAGGCCATCTTGCCACAGAGCTACTGCCCTCCACTGTGGCCTGAGGGTCATTTGCTAACAATGTCCATGGCGTGCGTGCAGTTAGACAGCTTCAGGTGACAGGACATTTGGTTGTCCCTATTCCTAAGTCAGCAGAAATGAAGGCACAGGCCCATGAGTGCATTCACTCCATGCACCCAGAATGGGCATTAATTTACCACCATCACAGAAACTGGGTTAGTACTTCCTGTCATCCTGTCAAGATCTCTATCTGCTGTACACCCAAGGAAAGCACAGGGGGCAGTCACCTCTGCCTGTCTATATAAGAGCTAGGTAGAAACAACGGAGAACCAGATGTCGCTCCAAGCATGGAAGATACACACACACAGTGACTATGACATCTATCTGGAATGTTCTCCTCTTCACCTGCTCTCCTGGTCACTTCCTACGCATCATCTTGGCATTGACCTCAAAGATCCTGCTTCATGAAGCATTTTCTGCCCCCTCCCCAATGTGGGCATTCTGCCCCTATATGTCCTTTGGGCCTGGACATGCCTCCATCGCTGCATTTGCATGTGGTAATACAACTGTATGTTATATATCTGTCTACAACAAGTGAATTTCTAGAGCAGCCTTTTTTCTTTTGCTTGCTCAGCCAGTGTTTCAAGAATTATTTATTACTGGTAATGATGTTACTTCAGACAGACTAAAAAGATCTGTCATTATTTTCTATTATTTTCATGGTCATTACAATTTGGTTTCCTGATGGACGCTAAGTCCACAATGGCCTGTCCACATTTTTTCCCCACTGTGGGAAACCATTGTATTTCCACAGGGTTCCATGTGACCCCTCTGGGTGGAAAGCAATGGAAATTAATGGCCTTTCCTATGGCCACCATCATGGCTCTGTCTCTAAATAAAACAAGCAGAGTGGAGGGGCTCAGGATCATTTCTATGAGGAAAGAAAATCGTGTGCAGAGGCTTAAGAGTGTGGAGTGGTCTCACCTCATTAGGATACTCCTAAAAATTTCTCCTATACAAGCAAATTTTCACTCACAAACATCTGGACTTCAAGACATGCTCCAGACAAGCACAGAAGATGCTCTGGTTATAGAAAACTGCCAGACTCAGGGCCAAAGGTAGGGACTAGCCTATGCCCCACAGTCAGCAGGGACACCACTCTATGTGGATGATGACCAGGCAGTGTGGATGCCAAGGGCACTGCTAAAGGGAGAGGAACACTCCGAGGGTCCCCTGGGGTGTGGGGAAGGATGACAGACATCTGCTTCTGGGTTTCAGCTGGCTTAACATGTCCAGGTGGTGCCAGGCTCGGTAACCTGTCAAAGGCTGGGAATGGCAGTTGCTGGGAGCGGGGGTGGGAAAGGATGCCACCAGGCCTCAGGGTCCACATGGAGAAGGAGCCCTGGTTTCTCTAAGAGGAGCGAGTTTGACTAGCTCAAAACCATCCAAATCTACAGAATGAATGAATGGCCTGCTCCATTTAAAGTCCCAGGACGCCAAAGCAGGGAACATCATGAGCTCTATAAGTAGCACAGGACCCAGTGAGCACCCTCAGGCTCTGCTGAGCAAGGGTGGCACCAGGACAGGGGACTCCGCGGAGCTGCAGAGGAGTCTGAGGGTCCACTCAGCTAGACTAACAGACAGGCAGTATTGCCAATCTTCAGGAAAACCACGTCTAAAACCTTCCATGAAAGCCAGCCATTTAGAAATGTGCTCCAAACTTCTTTCCAGTGGCCCTTCCTTGGCCTGATGATGGGTAAGGAGGAAAAAGGGTGTGCTTGGTTCTGAGATACCTTCGGGATCCAAGTGACTGAAATTTCCTGTTTTGGTCCATAAGTATTTTGGACTTTGGAAAATCTGTCTCTCTACAACACTTTAGAAAGTTTATTGAAAACTCTTAGCATGCCTTATGACAACATTCGTAGATGTTGGGGGTGGAGGCACAAGGTGGAATGGTTAGGATGATTTATAACATTTAAGAAGGAGAGGGCTAGGGGCATAGCTCAGTGATAGAACACTTACTTGCCTAGCATGTGTGAGGCCCAGGGTTCCCAGAACATAAAAAAGAAAAAAAAAAATTCAGAGGGTAGACAGAAGTGCATGGTTTGCTTGAGGGTTATAACCAACTCAACGGGCAACGCAGGCTGGCAGGGAACTCATTCTACATTCAACATTCACATGGTTCTGGTTTCTGGCCCATGTGATCCAAGAGAACAGCCATGCCAGAAACCATGACTGTATCACACAATGCTTTCTGAGCCTCCACCCTGTGGGCAGGGTCTTCTTTGACTATGCTGCGATGTGTCACATGCTGTGGGCTTGCTGCCCCAATTTTCAAGCACTGTAAGGAGAGATGTCCCTCTATCTGGCTGTCCCTCTGTGCCCATATAAAGAGCAATGCTTTCCTGAGTCTCTCAATAAGAGACTGCATGAGCTCCCCTGTAGGTGACTCTCCCCAGCTCTGTGGCCCATTCCTCCCAGGAGCTCAGCAGGAGGCACCGCCTCATACTGAGTCACTCTGGAGACTGGGACACAAGGGCTCCCAGGGCACTCTGATAGGAGAACTTGAATTGGACGTGTTAAAGCATTCTCAGCAATCAGAAATCAAATCACTTAACAAAAGGATTCATTCCTATTTGAGATTTTCTTAGGGCTTGGACCTGGACTGTCCCCCAAAAGCTCATGTGTTAAAGACTTGGTTCCCATTCAGTGATGTTCAGAGGTGGGGCTTTGGGGGAATGATTGTATCATGAAGGCTCTGAACGGATCAATGATTTACCCCATTGATAAAGTCAAAGATGCATGATTTATTGGGAGGTTGTGGAAACTTTAAGAGGTAGGCCTTGGGGCTGGGGTTGTGGCTCAGTGGTAGAGCACTCGCCTAAGCATGTGTGAGGTACTGGGTTCAATCCTCAGCACCATATAAAACTAAATAAAGACATTGTGTTCATATACAACTAAAAAAAATTAAGAGGTGGGCTTAGTTGAAAGGAGTGAGTCCTTGGGGTTCTGCCCTTAGGGACTGTATCTTACTCCCAATCCCTTCTTTTCTATTTCCTGGCCACCACAATGGGAGCAGTTTTGCACTATCACATCTTTCTGCCAGATGAGGCCAGAGAGTGACCCGTGACAGACCGTGAGGTCAGTGTAGCTGCTGGAAGAATCTGGGGAGAACAAAAGCCATTGGAAGTTTTTTGAGCAGAGCTGACTTATATTCTGCAAGGATCGTTCTGCCACTGGGTCCAGGGCAGAGGCAGGTGCACCAGTAAGGAGGCTACTGCAATCACCTGGGTGACAGATGCTGCTGCCTTGGACTGGGGAGCTGGAAGTGGAGATGTAAACAGTGATGAGCTTCTGGATTTGTTGTGAAGGTGGGGATGTTAGGCTTGCTGATGGATCGAATGTGAAGAACAGGAAAAAGAGAGGCATTAAGGATGACCCAGGCTTTTTGATCTAAGCAACTGAGAATCGAGTAGCTATGTGCTGAGCTAGGGAAGTTATGGGAGGGGGTATAGTTTGGATATAGCTTGCCCCTTGAGAAACTCACCTTAGGGTTTAATTTTTAGTGCAAGGCATCCAGAGGATGGAAATTTAATGTGACTATGGTGTTTAGAGGTGGGGTCTTTGGGAAGGGATTAGGGTTAGATACGGTCATCAGGGGTGATTACTCCCATGAGTGAATGCTGGTGGCTTTATAATAAGAGGAAGAGAGAAGGGAGGAAGCGGGGACAGACAGACAGACACATGCACGCTCTCTGTTTCTCACCATGTGATGATCTGTATCACCTTAGGACTCTCTCCTAGCAAGAAGGCCATTGCCAGATGAGGCCCCTCGACTTTGAACTTCCAGAACCATGAGCCATAAAACTTTCCTTTATAGCCTGCCCAGTGTGTGGTATTATGGTATGAGCAACAGTTTAAAAAAAAAAAAAGAAAGAAAGAAAAGCATGATGACAGAAGAGTACTACTGGGAGCTCGCTTTTGGATAAAATTGAGATAACTGTCAGGCACCCAGGTAGAAACAGGCTGAAGGTAGTTGGCTATCCACATCTGGAGTTCATGGGAGGGGTATTGTCAGTACAGACTGGTTTTAAAGCATGAGTCTGGGTGAGATCTCAGAGACAGAGTGTAGGGTAAAGAAGGCTCCAGGCCCCCCAGAAGGTGGGGAGATGAGGAGAAAGGCCAGCGAGAAAAGGGGAAACAGAGAAAGTGACGTCCCAGAAGGAGGAGGGTAGCAATGACCATGTTCCCGTTCTCAAACCCTTGAGACCAAGTCATCTGCTGTGGACTCAGAATCAGGCAGAGGGGCGCACTCCACACGTAAGCTTGAGTTGCAACGTGCACTTACATCTTACAGATTAACCTTTATCCTTGGGTGTCCGTAGCCCTTTGAGAATCTTTATGAATGCTGTGGATCTTTCTCCTCAGAGAAATGGAGACACGCGCAAGATGGAAGACAGTCTCTGGGGTTCCCAGAGCCAGTGAAGCCTGTCCCAGAAGGCGGGTTCACTACCAGCCATTCCCCACCCTATGGCATTAACCAAACTGCCTCACCGTAGAAATTCAGGTGTCCCAGGTCCCCTGGCTTCCTCTGCTATGTTTCCAGAGGGTAGAAATGAGTTCGGTTCTCTGGGTGTTCAGGGTGGATATTGGGGTGGGTGGGGCACCAAATGTGAAGAGGCTGATACAGGCACAAAGCAACTGAGAAAATAAAGAGAGGACTCACCACCATCTCCTGCACCTGAAACATCTCTGCACCACCAGACGACAGTCGGTTGGGGAAGGAGATGCTGACAGATGACCCAGGAAGGGTGCTCGGGCCAGTGTTATAGACCTGTGGGTGTGGAACACACACAGCACATGTCAGTGGAGAAAAGAGAGCTTCATTTCATGTCCTGCAATATGTATTCCACACACAGATGCCCTAGGGTTTGGAGCTAGGTCATAACTTTAGGTGAAATGAGATACTAAATGGTGGGAAATTTTAACAAAAGGAAAATCCTTCAAATAGGCACCTAAAACCCCCAAGCTTTCAAATTAACATTCTCTTTTAACATCTTCTTATCCTCTTCTTACTAAAAAATTATATTTATTTTGACATACCAATAAACTGGACTATTATATTCGGTGGGAAAGCAGACATAATAATTCAGTTCAGCGGTTCTTAAATTTCAGCCTAACATCAGAATCACCTAAGGGGCTTTATAAAACACAGACTGGTGATGAGGGGTGAAAGGGGGTTCATGTCAAGAGCTTATGAGGCAGTAAGTGGGGTGAAGCACCAGCATTTCTAGTAAGTTTCCAAGAAGCTGAAAGCCATGGTACATGCCCATAATCCCAAGCTGCTTAGGAGGCTGAGGCAGGAGGATCAAGAGTCCAGGGCCAGCCTCAGCAACTTATTGAGGCCTATCTCAAAATACAAATAAAAAGGACTGGGATATAGCTCAGTGGTAGAGTGCCCCTGAGTGCAGTCCCTAGTACAAAATAAATAAATAAATAAATATTCCAGAAAATGCTGCTGCTGACCCAGAAGCCACCCCTGAGAACCAACCTCCTTCCTTTTACAGTCTGAGGTAACTGAGACCTTCAAAGACCAAGTGGGTTGTCCTAAAACCAAGTGATCTCATTTACAGAAAGGGCTGTTTTTATTACACTATCCAGCTCATTTGGGTTCTGTGCAATTTATAGCTAGTCCTGTGTTGACGGTATTTGATGACCTCTGGGCCTCTTTTCTATCCTAGCATTTGGTCCTATAAAACTTTCCCCTTCTTCTTTATCATCCTTTTTATCTTCTGTGTCTAGAAGTCAGTCATCTCCCAAGAAATGAGGGAAAAGAGGAAAGAAACCAAAAAGAGTAAGATGACAGAGCAAAGGCTGATCTTAAGTAGAATATGGAATAAAAAAGAAAGACACAAAAGATGAGTAGATCTTCAGAGACAGAAAGTAGCTTAGGGAGAGTAGGGAGGGTGATTGGCGGGCAGGGTAACAGGACCTCAAAATGTCCATGTCCTAATCTGTGGAACCTGTGAACATTATGCTACATGAAAAGATGGAATTATGGCTGCCAATCAGATGACCTCAAATAGATTATTTAGGATTAGCTCAGTGGGCACATTTAATCACAAAGGCCCTTACAGAGAGAGGAGGGAGGCAGAAAAGTCAGAATCAGAGAGAGAGCCCAATGAGAAAGTTTCAACCAGTCATTGCTAGCTTTGAATACAGAAGGGGCTACGGACCACCTAATTCACACAACCTCCAGAAGCTGGAAAAGACAAGAAATGAATCCTCCCCAGACCATCCAGTGAGGAACACAGTCCTGCCAAGACTTTGATTATAACCCTGTGAGACCCATTTTGGACTTGCGGCTCCCAGAACTGTACAATAATAAATGTGTGTTGTTTAAAGTCACTAATTTTGTGGTAAAAATTTGTTACAGCAGAAATAGGAAATTAATCCAGGCTTACCTCACTCTATCATACTTTATTTTGCTTTGAAGACACTGCGTTTTCTTACAAAAAAGAGGTTTAGGGCAACCCTGCAGCAGGAGAGTCTATTGACGCCATTTCCCCAGAAGTGTATGCGCATATGTTGTTAATGTGTCCTATTTTGTTAACTATCACCATATTTTAAGTCATTTCATGAATATGATCTCTCTTGTGGTAATGGTGATCTGTGGTCAGAGATTGTTTTTTTTCTTTTGCAGAGCTGAGGACGTGCCCAGGGCCATGCATATACTAGACAAGGGCTCTCTCCCTGAGCTACATCCCCAGCCCCATCAGTGATCTTTGATGTCACTATCCTGTTTGGGGCTGCCATGACGGTGTCCACATAGGACAGCAAACTTATTTGATAAACGCATGTTCTGAGGGCTCCACTGACAGCTGTCCCATCTCCCTTCCTTTCCTCAGTCATTCCTATCTCCTGAGACACTACTGAAATTAGGCCTTAATAATTCTATAGTGGCCTCTAAATGCTCAAGTGAAAGGAAGAGTCGCGCATCACCTAAATCAAAAGCTAAATGTGATTAAGTCTGACGAGGAAGGCATGTCAAAGTTGAGGCAGGCCAAAAGCTGGGCCTCTTGGCCAGTTGGCCAGGTTATAAATTCAAAGGAAATGTCCTTGAAGGAAATTCAAAGCGCTCCTCCAGTGAACGCGTGCATGATTCCCGATAGGGAGAAAATGTCAGTGGTCTGGAGAGATCAACCACCCACAGAATTCCCTTAGGCCGAAGCCTAATCCAGAGCAAGGCCATCACTTTCTTCAATTCTAGGAAGGCTGAGAGAGAGGAGAAAGCTGCAGAAGAGGTCATCTGAAGCTAGCACAGACTGGTTTGTGAGGTTTAAGGAAAGACACCATTTCTATAACATAAGAGCACAAGTGCCCACGGAGAAGCTTAGAAGTTACTCAGATCTATCCATGATAACTGATGCAGGTCACATTCAACAGCAGATTTTTTTTTTTTTTTTTTTCTCGGTACCGGGATTGAACTCAGGGACACTTGACCACTGGGCCACATCCCCATCCCTTTTTTGTATTTTATTAGAGACAGGGTCTCACTGAGTTGCTAAGTGCCTCACCATTGCTGAGGCTGGCTTTGAACTCGCGATCCTCCTGTCTCAGCCTCCCAAGTGCTGGGATTACAGGCGTGCACTACCGCGGTTGGAAACAGCAGATTTTAATGTAGATAGATGAGCCTTACATTGGAAGAACATGCCATCTAGGACTTTCTTAGCTAGGGAGGAGAAGCCAATGCCTGGCTTCAAGACTTTGAAGGACAGGCTGACCTTTTATTAGGCACCAATGCAGCTAGAAACTGGTGACTTCAGTTGAAGCCGAGACTCATTTGCCATTTTAGAAATCCTAGAGCCATTAAAAATTACACTAAATCTGCCAGGCATGGTGGTACATGCTTATAATCTCAGTGACTTGAGAGGCCAAGGCAGGAGGATTGCAAGTTTGAGGCCAATCTCAGTAATTTAGCGAGACCATATCTCAAAATAAAAAATAAAAATGACTAGGGATGCGACTCAGTGGTTAAGTACCCCTGAGTTCAATCCCCAGTACAAAAAAAAAAAAAAAAAAAAAAAAAAAAAACCAACTGTGCTATTTAAGTAAAACAAAAAGCCTGGATGACAGCACATCTGTTCCTAACATGGTTAACAGAATATATTAAGCCCATTGTTGAGACCTACTGCTCAGAAAAAGAGTTCTCTCAAAATATTACTGCTCATTGATGATGTATCTGGTCACTCACTGATGAGCCAGATCACCGATGTAGAGGTACTATGAGATCAATGTGGCTTCCGTGACTGCCAACACAGCACTCACTCTGCAGCCCAGGGATCAAGGAGCAATTTCAACTTTCAATTCCTATTAGTTAAGAAATAAATTTCATTTGCCTATAGTCATCATAGACTGTGATTCCTCTGACAAATATGGGAAAAGCAAATTGATAAGCAGGAAAAAAACTCTGAAAAGCAGGCTTGACCATTAAGAATATTCATGATTCATGGTGGAAGGTCAAAATACCAACAGTAAGAGGAGTTGGGAAGAAGGCAATGCCGACTCCCACGGATGACTCTGAGGGGTTCCAGACTGCTGTCGGGGAAGTCATTGCAGACATGGTAGAAATAGCAAAAGAACTCTCATTAGAAATAGAGCCTAGAAAGGTGATCAAATTGCTGCAAACTCACGAGAAAACTTTAATGGATGAGGAATCACTTCTTACGCATGAGCAAAGAAAGTGGTTTCCTGAAACAGAATCTCCCCCTGGTGAAGATGTTGTGAAGATCATTGAAATGACAACCAAGGATTTAGAATGTTACTTAGATTAAGTTGATAAAGCAGTGGCAAATTAAAGAGGACTGACCCCAATTTTGAAGGATGTTCCGCTGTGGGTAAAATGCTACAAATGGCATTGCTCACTACAGAGAAATATTTCATCAACAAAGAGTTAATCAACATGCAAACTTCACTGTTACCTCATTTTAAGAAACTGTCTCAGCCATGTTCCCCTTTAGCAAAGAACACCCTGATCAGTCAGCAGCCACCAATATCAAGGCGAGACTCTTCACCAGCAAAAAGATTACAACCTACTTAAGGCTCAAAAGAACTTTATCAATTTTTAGCATTCAAGTATTTTTCGGGGGTGTTAACTGGGGATTGAACTCAGGGGTACTTAACCACTGAGCCACATCCCCAGCCCTATTTTATATTCTTTTCAGAGACAAGGTCTCACTGAGTTGCTTATCACCTTGCTGTTGCTGAGGCTGGCTTTGAACTCGTGATCCTCCTGCCTCAGCCACCTGAACTGCTGGGATTACAGGTGTGTGCCACTGTACCTGGCACATTCAAGTATTTTTAAGTTTAGGTATACACGTTATTTTTTAGATATAATGCTATTGTACACTTAATGGACTAGAGTACAGTGTAAGCATAATTTATATGTGAACTGGGAAACCAAAAAATTCCTGTGACTCACTTTATTGGGATGTTTGCTTTATTGCAGAGGTCTTGGACCTGCAATGTTTCCAAGGTACACCTGTATACCACTAATGGGAATAGGGTTTTTTTTGGGAAGTGACAAAAATGTTCTAATATTCAATCATGAGGATGGAAACACCGTTCTGTAAACATACTAAAAATCATTAAATTGTGTACTTTAAACAGGTAAACTATAAGGTGTGCAATAACAATAAAGATGTTATTCTTTAAAAACTTGAGTAAAAATTATGCACATTTTTTTTTTCTTGGGGTGGGGTAGGGGGTTTAACACTGAACTCAGGGCACTTGACCACTGGGCCACATCCACAGCCCTATTTTGTATTTTATTTAGAGACAGGGTCTGAGTTTCTTAGCCTTGTTGTTGAACTTTGATCTCACAATCCTCCTGCCTCAGTCTCCTGAGCTGCTGGGATTACAGGAATGTGCCACTGTGCCTGGCAAAATTATACAATTTTGGGCTGGAGTTGTGGCTCAGTGGTAGAGCACTTGCCTGGCATGTGTAAGGCCCTGGGTTTGGTCCTCAGCACTGCATGTAAATAAACAAACAAATAAGTACAATCTAAAAAATAAAAGGTCCATTGACAACCAGCAAGTACCTTTAAAAAATTACAATTTTAATGTGTCAATAAAAAAAGATGTTAAAGATGAGTGGGAGAGAGGAGGAAAGGAACTGCTGCCTGGCCTGGCAGTCTGGGAACTAGACAGAATTCAGGGTTCAAGGTGACTGTGAAGCTGAGGTCAGAAGGGCAGAACCAGAAAAAGGGTAGAAATCTAGCCAGGTCTTTGCCTATGACAGGATGGAGGAGCAGCTAGTTCCAGCCAGCCTTTCCCCCAGAACAGTAGCTGGTTCTGTTTCAAAGAATAGATAAACACTGAGAGAGCAGATGAGCAGTAGTGGCCAACTCTTGATTCAAAAAGAACGAGATTCACCAAAAATAACAGCCCTGAGACATAAGACAGGGAAGGAGTCTCCAACCACAAGTGAAGTAACTAATTTGAAGTGAAACATGAGAACACAGAACCAAAAAGAACCCTCTTGACCTGTCTGGGAATTCCCAATTAGAGCATGAATGGGGATAAGCGAAGGAGCAAAAGATTTGCTCACACTGTGTCATTTATGAGAACCAGGCAGAGGGGAGAGTTTGAATTATCATATTTACTTTTAACAATATCTTAACGTTTGATTTTCTGGAAATGTTCATCTGCATTATTTCCCCCCATTTCCAGGTGGGAAAATGCTTTGACTTCTAATGCAAAAACAAGACCCAAAGTCTACCAATGGCCAATTAATTACTGTGTCTCTGTTTAAAAGAACAAAACAAAACTGGTAAAATGTACTAAGCGAACCCAAGACCAGTATTTCTTTCTGTCATCTGCATTGATGGTGGAGTCCTTAAACAATTATGTTGCTTGTTGAAGAATGGATTTTAAAAGACACAGGAAAATCTGTACATAAGAGAAGTCTTGTGTTCTTCTTCAGAAATGAGGTTTCTAGAAAGTGGAAAAAAAAAAAGAATTTTCTCCTATTCCTGACCCCTTTTTCTCCCCTACCATCTCCATTTCTTGGTTGTTACCACCAACACCACTGGTCAGTGACCTACCTGCAGGACGACGTAACAAGAGTAATTCTACCCCCCAAAAAAGAGTCATCAGAGACCTCTCACGGAAATGGTGGGCTTTGCTAATACAGAGGCATCACACCCTGATCAATGGCACCTCTATCAATCTCTCAGACCCAGCCGCCCGGCTCAAACTTGGACTGAATGCTATGCACCCCCTCAGGCATGAACTCCTGGAGCAGTTTACCCAAGGGGCAGGCTAATCACTCATTCCTGGGGACAGGAGTCAGCAGCTTGGGTCCTTTTTCAGGTCAGATGTGAAGAAATTATGGGCCTGAACATCAAACATTAAACTCCTTGTAAAAACACCTTTAGAGAAATGACTGCAAGAATAAACTCTGTGCCCTCAGATTTCTTTTTCTTCCTTCCCCCAGCAGAAGATAACATTCAGTATCTTCCTTACAACTACCATTCCCTTTGTTTTCTTCTTGCAACTCCCATCCCTTCTTCATTACATGGGCTGCATCATTTAAACCATTCTAAACAACTATTTTTATTTTAAACCATTCTAAACTCCTATTTTTATTGCAAGACATCTCAAAAAATTACGAGAAGAGAATATACACAATTAATGTGAAATACATCCACTTGGTCTTTACCTGTTTTCTATCCAATTGCAAAAGGCAAAGGGAATGATACACAAACTCTGAGAAGCAATTCAGAGACGCAGATGTGTGTGATTCACAGCTGTCAGTCTCCAAAGAAAGCCCAAACCCCATCTTTTACTTTCTCCCCTGTAAATCAAGGACAGGGTGTGACAGCCGGAGCTTGGCTGGTCAGGAGGCTCATCCTTTCTGAGCCGAGGACATGTGTTATCCATCATGGTTTCAGAGGTCTCCTGCCTGCAAGAGCATTCTGGAGAGATGGAGACTATTGTCTGCAAGAGCCCACAAATGTTTTATGGCCTCATTCTCTTGCACCCTCACCCCATCATTATTTTTCAGCCCCTAAATCCACTTAGGAGAGGCCACAGGAAAAGAAAATAATAATTATTTGGCCACAGTAGTGAATACCAGGGTGGGAAACCATCCTCTCCATGGGGGAAGGATGGAAGAGACAGTGAAGAGCTCTGGGAGCTGGAACTGGGAGTTGTAAGTCACGGACTTCAGTGCTCTGTGGGTGAGATGAGCCATTTTTCCTTTATTTCATCCACAGCTCTGGGTCATGTGGAATCTGGTCAATGCCTGACCAGTCCTGGCCCAGTCCTGCCTCACCCCGTGAGGGACCTCAAGCACATCTTTCTTGCTTGGACCTACATTTCCTTGTTTTTCCTTTTAGAAGAATGGACTAGATAATGCTGACCTCCCTCAAACTTCATATTCACAGAGGCACATGTTGAACAGTTGGCCTGAGAGTTCATACTCTAAAAGCAGGGATCAGCAAACTGTGGCCTGCAGAACAAATCTGGTCCAATGCCTGTTGTATAGCCTGCACACTAAGAAGTGTTTACATCATTAAATGGTTGGAGGGGGAAAAGAGTCAGAACAATAGTGGCATTCATGACATGTAAAAATTATGTTAAATTTGAATTTCAGTGTTCATAAACTAAGTTTTGTTTATATAGTGTCCATGGCTGCTGTTATGGTTTGGATATAAGGTGTCCCCCAAAAGCTCCTATGTTAATGCAAGAATATCTAGAGGTGAAATAATTAGATTATTAAACTGTAACCTAATAAGTTCATCCTGGCTTGAATGGACTGACGAGGTGGTAACTGTAGGCAGGGGGTGGGGCATGGCTGGAGGAGGTGGGTCACTAGGGGTGTGCCCTGGAAGAGTGCATTGTCTCTGTGGCCCCTTCCTCTCTTTGCTTCCTGGTTGCAATGAATTGAGCATGACTCCTCCACCATACCCTTCCGCCATGATGTTCTGCCTCACCTTGGGCCCAGAGTAATGGACTCAGCTGGATCATGGACTCAACCTCTGGAATCATGACCCAAAATAAAACTTTTCCTCCTCCAAGTTGTTATTGTCAGATATTTTGGCCACAGTGAGGAAAAGATGACTGACACAGTGCCTTTTGAGCCACAGTAGGTAGCATGGCCGAAAAGTTGCCACAGAAATTGTTCAGCCCGCAAAATCGAAAACACTTTTTTCTAGCCTTTTTCAGAAAGTTTGCCAACCCCTAATTAAGTGAAGGGACGATGTACTTCATAATGTCCACATTCCATGGACCTGCTGGAGATGACAGGTGACTGAGATGAGCCGGCCGGGGCTCAACGAGGGAGCAGCACGCTTCTTCCCGTGTGGTGGGGGATGGGGATTTACATGGGCTCAGGCTGCTTTGCCCCTGTAAATCCGCACTTCTGAAAGGCAGTTCCCCTGGGGGAGGAGTGGGCTTTTGGCTGAGTTTGCACAAAAATCCCAGGAAGAAGAGAATGCAGCAAACCTTCTGGGGCTTCTCTGAGCACAAGGTGAATGAATGACAGAGAAGAGAAAAGGGTCGTATAGGACCACTGGAGCTGGGATATGGCCTAGGCCTCAGCCATCCAGAGGCCTTCTTGGGGGAAGCTGCTCTGCATGGTGTGGCTCTCCTTTCAATTCTTGAAAAGTAGAGGGGACTGCCTGTGGTTACAAAGAACGAGCACACACACACACACACACACACACACACACACACACACACCCAGTAAACCAGGCTGGGGTTTCCCCTGAAAACAGCATGGCCCTTTAGTAGACATGTCCCATGGCCTTCTGTTGGCTCTCAGTGACAAGAGGGGTTTCCAGGGGTGCGTACCTGAAGGGTGACATTGAGGGGCTGGAAATGGCACTCCAGGTCATCCAGCTGAATGAAGTTGGAGGCATCCACAGACTCGCCGTACACAAAGGAGGTTGGAGATACGATTCTGAAAGAAGAAAGCATGAAGGTCGCCATCCCCACCCACAGTCCACGGCACTGTCACCGCAGCCCTGGAACCCATCATCTGTTTGTTTCATCCCGTGTCTTCCACCAGATGCTTCCACTCTGACTGTGACTTCTTTCTCCTGTGAATGGACACAGCCACTCTGTGCTTTCTAACCAGATTTTTTTAGTATGCCTTCTCACCTTAGGTCACATTGATAAGCTACATCTATCCTATACAATGGGATTACATTTCTAAAATAGTTTTTTTTCTTTTTTTTTTTTTTAATCAAAGCCATGGCAACGTTTTACAAAACTGGACTACAAATCTGTACATTTTCTGTTTTGTCACTTGAAAAACATTTTGTGGGTCAAGGAGGCCTATAATAAGTTTTTAAGAGATAAATGCAAAGGAATCATATATTTGGCACCCTAAGCCCCACCCTGTGACAAATTCATTTTAAAAACTTAAATTTGTCAGGCTACCACAATCACTAGGAATTAGGCACTTGAGAGCTAAGTCAATACAAAATGGCATTTTTCCTAAGGTTTCAGACAGTGGCTACCTAAGTGGTGATTAAGAATTCAAGCTCAGACTGTAGCAATATTTTCACCATTGCTTATGTGAACAAACCCCCGAGGAGAAAAACGAAGCTCAGACTTACACCCCCAGATAACAAATCCTAGGAGCTTGAAGCTGCTCACCTAAACACAATGGAAGGTTTGGGGGACCAAGTCCAAACAGACAACCACCCATCTATTTTCAAGTTAAGCAAATTATTTTAGAAACGGTGAGTTCTCTGCATTGCCAAATGGCAAGAACTAGTTCATTTGAATTCATCCTGTTTTACATTTCTGGAAAGATCAGAGGTTGACTCATTTGTTTAACTGATGGCTTCAGCAGGGGCTGTTAACACCTCACAACGAGGTCTCCCGGAAGACCTGACAATGTGATCGAGTGTGCGTGGGAGGTGTTTTCTCTTTATCCCCAAGGATGGGGCTGGATTCTGGGTACATTCTCACTGTGCCTTGGGCAGGACAAATAAATAAACCATAGGGTTAAAAAACAGAGCTAAGTATATGCTAATCTGCAAATATATTCCACCAACGCCTTGTGTCTAAAAAACGTGATAAATATGCCAAGAGCGAAGGAGCAGAAAGGCAGGGCTGTGGCTCTGCTGGCTCCCGACAGAGCAGGAGCCGGGGACAGGCTGGCTCCTCCCACGACGGGTCAATGTTTCCACTTCTAGCCAAGACTGAGACCCAGAAGCCCTTGAAAACTGAAAAACGAGAAACTGTGAACCTCCAGAAAGTTCAGCATGCATTTGGGTCAAGGGTTCAACGGGTCCTCATTTGATCTAAACCAACTGTGCAAATCTTTTTCCCACTATCAAAGAGGTATGCGTGCATTCTGTCTGCTGAAGCCGGAAACAGGAACGGAGTTCTCATTTTTCCAGGCCTGGGCTTTGGCTGAAAACAGACCTGGGTTGTTGCGGGTCCCTGCAGACCAGAACCTGCAGCCCTGATTTCCAACAATGCCAGCAGCCCTGAGCCCTGGGCCTCATCTAGGCGGGTGGTGTGGCCGCTGTGCTGGGTCCCTGCCCGTTCCAGACCATACAGACATCAAACAGAGCCATCTCAACTTTGCAGAGAGAGTTCACAGAAACAGGCAAAGCCAGCACCAACCATGAAGCAATTAAGACAGGCAGCCCTCCCGTGAGCCAGGACACATCTGGCTGTAACCTCTGGCCCAACAGGTTTTGGCTGAGATTTTAATCCCAGGAACCATATTACCTGTCACCATATGGCATTCTGTGGCAGGGGTGGAGGGAGGCTGGGAGTAGAAGTATATAAAGATGTATGGAAGGTTCCAAGAAGCTATGGAGTTTAAACTTGTCATCAAACTTCTGTTACCAGCCAGGTGGGTGGGTAGCTGGGTCACCGGAGGAGTAAGGACAGGAGCGTGTAAGTCATACGGCTCCAGCTTCATTCTACTTTTCAAGGCTTGCGGGAGGCGACAGGGCTCCTGGCTGGCTCCATGTGCAGACACGGGAGATGCAGAGCATTCTCCTGGAGGGCACCCTGTGTTGTGGCCACCCAGGGCTGGGCTACTCACCCAGTGATGGACGTGTCCACTTCGTGCATCAGCGGCACCGTCAGCGTTAAGGTGTTGTCGTGCAGGGCCTCAGTGCGCTCCACGTTGCCACTGTGTGGGGAGAGAAGAACGGATGACGCTGGCCAGTCCTAGCCAGCCAGCAGTGGGCTTGCCTGCCCCACGCTGGAGCCCAGGACAGATTCAGCGTACTTGGCCTCAGTTCCATTTTTGTTCGAGTCCCCCGTACAGAGTCACTCTACTGTCTTAGTTGTATTCCACTCACAGAAACGTTAAGGGCAAGCAGCTTATTTGGGAGTTGACTCCAGGAAACACCCCAGGTGAGCTGGGGCTCGCCTCCCGGGGGACTCTGGGAGCAGTGCAGAGGACACTCAGCCTTCCCCACTGAGGGCGTGGGAGCTGGATCTTTATCCACTAAGTCCTGGAGGCCGCTGAGGAGAAGGAAGGAAGTGATTTGAATTCCCCAGGACCCCTGCCTCACAGATGAGTAGGATCCAGCCAGAGACACCTCGGCAGGGTGGCAGGAGCTGAGAGTCAGAGCTGTTCCGTGGGCAGGTGGAGCACCTGCTGCGTGAGCTGCGTCTGCAGGGCTTATCCTACCAAGAGTGAGCCAGTGAGCTTGGTGCTCTGCAGTTGGGAAAGGGTTGCCATCTGCTACCTGGAGAGCTCACCCTCCATTCATGGTGAGTCAAGCCCAGGAGAGAGGCCCTGACAAACCTGCCTTGATAAATATCCTGCATCCTCTCGTACCAGACTCCACTGTAGCGTCTCTCACCAAGGCACCCCCAGCCCTCAGTGAGAAAGTGTGGGGTGTGGATTTTTACAAGAATTTTCTGGGATGGGGAACACTGGGAGATGCTGCTGCTGAGTGGCCGCCGTGTGCCAGGTAGTGTGCTGGGCACTACTCAGCATGATCGCACTGCAACCTCACAGGGACCGCAGGTGGGGAGGGATGACCACCCTTGACAGGGGAGGAGCAGCTCCGACAGGTCACAGTCACACTGCAAGCCAGACAGAGCTGAGACTCCAACCAACTCATGCTCTTTCCACTGTGATTCCTTCTCCTGACACCAGACTAGGGGGCAGGGAACAGGAGGAGGTGGCGGCCAAGGAGGAAGAGGGGGAGAGAAGAGCTAGTTTCCCTGTACTATGTTATGACACTTCAACCTGAATTGTGGCGATTCCTCCAGGGAAGCAGCTGGCCTGGGAAAAGGCAGGACTGTTGGTGCCTATTGCTGAACCAGCACTCAGCGCTGGTTCCAACACAGGAATGAATGGGGGATCCCAGCCAAAAGCCAAGTTCACCCTCCAGGGTTAGGACCTACGAGTCCCCCGGACCTGCTGAGGTCTGGTCACGGCCAATCCTGACCACTCCCCACCACACCGGCCCCCTGAGCATCTGTTGAGTCCTGCCTGCCCTGTGCCCTCCTCCCCCCCACTGCCTCCTCCCATCCAGCAAGTGCTGAATGGCAACAGTACCTAAACAGCTCTCGCATCCTCTCTCCTTCTCTCTATTGTTCTGAAACAATGGTGCTCTGTGACTCCGACCCTGCAGGGCCACAGTCACTGCTCCTAGACCCTCATCTGTCTTCCGTACATGGGATGACATCAGTCCCTTCCAGGACAGCCACACCACGCAGGAGCAGCAGGGTCAGGTGCCCACCCAGCCTAACTTCCTTGCCTTGCCTTTCCTGGGGGGACTATAAAAACCTTGAAGTCATTGCCATGGGTGGAGCAGGGGCGACTCCCGTGCTGATGGGATGGCACCACCCTGGCCTGATCCCCTCTCCACCCCTCAGCATTCTTCCAGGTCTGAGCAATTGGCTCCTGATGGAACAGCCAACCCTTGTCCTGCCATTTGTCCTGCCACCTGTGGCTGCTGGCAGATCTGGCCCGACAGTCTCATCTGTCATCAGGTAACGGCTCCAGCATGAGCTAAGTTGAAAAGTTGAGATAAAAAGGCCAAACATCAAAAGGCTCCCGGCCATCCCACAGCCCAGTGGCTGGGATGGGTTCCAGAGGTCTGCAAAGCAGGGGCTGCCGGCTGCGGAGAGGAGCGGTCTGAGACACTGTTCAGTCTCCACTTTATGCCCTCCTAAGCCTACAAGTAGGCAAGAGACCTTCCAAGAGTGGTGACGAAAGAGAGGAACGAGTGATATTTTAATTGTGGCTTTCGAGATAAGGAGCTTTAAGCATCTATCTTTGTAGGAGGGAGTCAATAGTGAGTGTCCTCGCAGGCAGTGAGATCACATTTTCACCAAAGCCTGTACAGAAACAAGTGCCTGAAGTGTTCTACGGTGTGTTTAAAAGATAATGGGGTCTCCTTCCCATTTGTGATTCAGGGAATTAGAAACTCTCATGCTTAATCATTTAAACTATAAATACTAGGTCCCCCTGATGCTGTGTCACAGTATCAACGTACATTAGGAAATGTTCTTGAATTTAGTAGGTTAGTGGCATTTTCTTACATGACCCACACTTAATGGTGAAACTGGGAAACAGTAGGTGCTTGAGAGAGATTTACTAAACAACAATGTGTCCAGCATAGCATAGTGGCCCTCGGCTGTGGCTGCTCATTAGAATCATGTGCTGAGCCTTTTCAAAACTCCTAATGCCAGCAGGGTGTGGCGGTACATGCCTGAAATCCCAGCAGCTCAGGAGGCTGAGGCAGGAAGATAGTAAGTTTGAAGCCAAACTCAGCAACTTAGCAAGGCCCTAAGCAACAGAGCGAGAATCTGTCTGAAAATATAAAAAAAAAAAAAAAGGCTGGGGAGGTGGCTTGATGGTTAAGTACCCCTGGGTTCAATCCCTGGCACATAAATAAATAAATAAAACCCCAATGCCCAGCTCTCACCACAGACCAATTAGATCAGAATCTCAGGGCCTGCAGGGGAGCCTGTAGTTCTTAAAGTCCTTAAATCTCCCCAGATGATTCCAACGTGCATCCAGGACCAGAGTACCACTGCTCTATGGGCACATTGTTCTAAAATGCCAATCTTTCTCCCAACATACTCTGGGTTCCACATCCTCTCTGACCCCTCCGATGAGCTGTGAATGAGGCTGGGCAGGAGGTAGTTCCCTCTTTTTTGACAAGGGGAAGTCCTTTCCATGTCATGTTCCTTCCCAGGAAAACTGGCTGCCCAGGTTTTGAAGGACTGAGCGAGCACAATGATGGCCGAGTTTTCTGTGGATCCAAGAAATGGCGGGAGAATGAGGAATTTTCAGATTTGAATGGACACCTGCCTTCTATATTAAATCCAACAACCTCACGCTCTGTGTTGAGGCATTCTGTCCTGCCACTCTCCTCTTAAAAAGCGTTCAGTAGGTCCTCTCTGCTGTCAGAATGCAGCCCACACTAAGAGTACCTGGTTTCCCCCATGGTGCCCAGCCCAGCTCCTCTTCCAGCCTCATCTCCCACCACCCATGTGTGCTCCCACCCTTCCACTCCCAGCCCGACTCACTCTGATTCTCCTGACCCCAGGGGTATGACTCCTGGTATGCCCCACTGCCACCTCCCCAGAAGCCCCTCTGGATTCCAGTCATGGATGTGGAGACCCCAAAATAAGGGAAAATAACCAAGTCTTGTGGACCAGTGAGAAAGTGTGACACAGCTGAGCCAATCTGACCACACACAGAGGACATCTGTCTGATTTGGAAAACATGTGGCCAAGCAGGAACTGACCAATGATGTGACCTTGGACTAGCACTTCACCTCTGCAGGCCTGTCTCTCCTCAGCTATAGAATCATTACTTCTCACGAGTTGACATGCAGCCCCTCCCAGCTCAGTGGAAAGTGGTGACAGAGCAAGCAGAACTAGCCAACCACCATCCTCCAGATCTAATCCCACCTGGTTGAGTGGATGGCTTTACCATTGAGTAACTGGTGCTCTCTCCTCCACATCCTGGGGAATCATCAAAGCATGTCCTCACTTCACCTCTGTGTCTCTGCTATAGTCCTACAAGTCTTTTATCTTTAAATGTGTGTGTGTGTGTGTGTGTGTGTGTGTGTGTGTGTTTAAGTCCCCCTTACCTCTGAGCCGTGACGATGAAGCTGAGAACTTCCTCTTCCCCGGACAGGTGGCTCGTATCAAAGATAACGCTGAATTCATACTAGTGAAAAAGAAAGTGACATTTGGCACCAGTAAGCATTCCATACTTATGTGTTTGCTACAAAATTCTGATGCCTGTGACTCTTGGAGGCTCATCTGCATGACCAGCTTTATTTCCTATGCATGACTTTCTGATAGGCCAGAGGCACTGCTTTCATGGAAAAATTGAAAAATCCAGCCTGATGCCCACTCAGTGAGAGGTACATGGTCCTTTTCAGCCATTAAGGTCCTCTTAAGAAGGTAACATTTGAAATGCCAAAATAGGACTTTCTAGATTTCTCTTGCATCATCTTCCCAATTTGTGTGACATCTGTACATCAGCCAGTGACATTCACTTTGAAATTTTGTTGCCTCACTCCTTTAAAGATTATTTGAAAAGAACAATTTACATCAAAGGTGAGAAAAGTAGTCAAAAAATGAATGCAGTGGAAACAAGATGATGTTGAATTCCATTGGCTCCTGAGGCCTCGGGATCTAAGGTCCACTCTACTTTTCTTAAAAAGCAAGAACAGCAAGTGATAGGGAGGCATTAAAGACACGGTAACAGTGTTGGAGACTTTCTCCTTCGTGGGGTTAGGATTGAGAGAGTGCTGAAAAGTGCTATGAGCTGAATGCTTCTGTCCCCTCACAAATCCATATATTGACACTCTAATTCCCAACATATGGTATTAGGAAATGGGGCCTTTGGGAGGTAACCAGGTCTAGATGAGGTTGTAAGGGGGTCCCTCGTGACACCCTCATTAGAAGAGAAGACAGAGAAGCTCTCTCTCCACATGCACACCAAGTCTCTCAGACTTCTGACAGATTATCCTCCATAATAAAGGTAACGACTTTCTCACCTTTAGAGTCAATGTTGTTTAATGCTGACCACGTATCACTCCAAATAATCTTTTTCTAAATATTTTTTTAAAATATTTATTTATTTACTTTAGTTGTACACAATGCAATGCATTTATGTTTACGTGGTGCTGAGGATCGAACCCGGGCCACGCACGTGCAAGACGAGCGCTCTGCCGCTGAGCCACAATCCCAGCCCTTTTTTCTAAATTTTTTAAAAACATTTTTAGTTGTAGATGGACACAAATACCTTTATTTAATTTATTTATATGTGGTGCTGAGGCTTGAACCCAGTGCCTCACACATGCTAGGCAAGCACTCTTCTGAGCCACAACCTCAGCCCCTTTTTCTAAAAAAAAATTTTTTTTTTTTTTTTTTTTTTTTTGGTACTGGGGATGGAACTCAGGGGTATTTGACCACTGAGCCACATCCCAAGCCCCTCTTTTTTTGGCATTTCATTAGAGACAGGGTCTCACTGAGTTGCTAAGTGCTTCGCCATTGCTGAGGCTGGCTTTGAACTCATGATACTCCTGCCTCAGCCTCCCAAGTGCTGGGATTACAGGCATGCACCACCACGCCTGGCTCCCTTTTTCTAAATTTTTAAGAAAAAAATTTTCATAGTTGCAGATGGACAATACGCCTTTATTTTATTTGTTTATTTTTATGAGGTGCTGAAGATCGAACCCACTGCCTGACAAGTGCTAGACAAGTGCTCTGCCACTGAGCTGCAGCCCCAGTCCCCAAATAATCTTAAGAACCACCTAAAATCATCTTAGTGCCCCAACCCAGTAGTGAGCATCCAGTGATTTGGGAAGAGTATCCTAAACAAATGGTCTTCACCATATGCACACGAGGCATATGTGGGAGTACGGGAGGAACCCACGGGTGGGGCTTATAGAACCAGGCTCTACCACCAAGTATGTGATCTTGGCCAAGAAACTTATAAACTAATAAAAAGTGGAGGACAGAAAAAATGGTTCTTAAGTCCCACTGAGCTCTGAGAGTCTATAACTTATTTGATGCATTTAAATTACTTGGGTTCCACCATGATGAATTCCAGGCAAAGGTCTGATTTTTGTGACATTGGATCCTACTGAGCTGAACGCTGCTTGAGAGTAATGGGCAGTGGACCATCACATTGGACTGTCATCTAGAGTGGTCATGGAGAGCCCTTTTTAGACAGCAATTTCTCTTGCAGTGGGGCCTGTCAGTTTACAGGGAGGGTGGGGCACGGAAACAGGGCTGGAGCACACAAACCAAGGGAAGTGTCAAGGGTCTTTTCCTAGGAGAGTCAGAACTGGCAGGCGATCTGAATTAAATTTCGCACACCACAGATCAAGGGGACGGGGGAGGCAAACGATTTGGGTGGGAAGCCAAAATCAGAGATGAAGGTCTGAAACTGTGCAGGGTGGCCCCGCGTGACAGAAGCACATAGACAACCCAAGAGAGCCAACCGTAGTCATGACGCTGGGCAGCTGGTCTGGGGCCTGACCCCCTCAGGGTCTGCAGGACAGGGGAGGTCAAGTGAGGCCACAGATAGGACCATCATCTTAATGTACCAACCTCAGTGATGAGCACCCAGAGATTTGGGGAAGAGTGCCTTAAAAAGTGTGTTTTCATCATACACATGTCAAGCATATGTGGGAGCCCTGCCCCTGCTGGTCACATGCTAGGCTTTCTGACCCTCTAGTTCCATGCCCCACCTCTGGGTTTAGTCTCACTGCACCATCTATATGCAGGGGAAAAGTAGCAGCATTGCCAGCAGAACAAAAATAACCTAATTTTCCTATATTCTGTTGGTTCCATGAGTATTTTGAGAGTTAATAAATTTTAGGAAAATCCCACATTCCACTAGAGATAGTAGGAGACATCTTAGATTTGATTTGTGCCATAGGTGAGATTTTACAATGAAATGGCAGGTGTTAAAGTTTCTCAAGCAAGTCTAATTTCTGTTGCTCAAAAAGATTTCATTAACTGTGTGTGTGTGTAAGGGGGTGCACATGCTTTACTCTGGTCAAAGCTGTTCAAGGATCAGTGTCTTTTCTCCTTCATCGTCCTCAGCATCCCATCCGGAGTCTAATGGGACATGGCCTGCACTTGGCCAGGTATGTATAAATATAAATCTACTTTCTAAGGGTAGCCACTTCTTAAGGCTCCCCTTCTCCCAGAGCAAAAGTGTGAAGGATGAGGAATGGAGCCAGAGGAAGACTGAGGAATCACGGACACAACCGCCACCATTGTTTGGAGCAGCTATGTTCAATGAGGTTAATGGGCTTGAGAATGATTTGCAAAGAAATGAGCAAATCTCCTTCCTCGCTAGAACATTCTTACCACTACTGTACAAAACAGCTACTAGGTACTGGGACAAAAAAGCCTGAGAAATTAAAACAATCTGCTTCTATAACCTAGTCAGGAAAGAAGGATAAAGCTTTCTTTCTTCTTCTTTTTTTTTTTTTTTTAAGGGGGAAAACTGATATACAAAGGACCCCCCCCCCCCACCACCAAATCAGAGCAAGGAAAACAGCTTTCATTTCAAAAGTCAGAGCTGGTCTTTTAGGTTCTAGTTTTGTCTCCTCAAATCAATCTTTTATTCATCTTTGTATCTTCTTATGACCATGGCACATACTAGAAAGCTCTATGAAGGACTGGGTCTGCTTTATAGCATTACTACATGATCTTAGGAAATCTGTCTCTTTATAAATACCACAGTGACTGTAACCTTCAACTTTTTCAAAAAACAAAGTGTAATACATTGAGAATTTTCAGAGGTCTCCAGAAATTTTTGAGTGCCTAGGGGAGTGACAGAAGCAGGACTGTGGGTCACTGGCTCAGACCACATCTTCTCCTGGGATATGTTGGAGACTCAGAGTGGTATGGAATGTTCCAGAAGAAAACATTTCAGGAAGGCCAACTGAGTGTTGCTTGCCAATGCAAAGTGGTGTTTTCTCCTTTTTCTTTGGAGAAAACATCATGTGGATCAAACATAAAGACAACAGGACCACAGTCCCTCTGGAGTATATAGCCAGTGACAGGAGCAAGGCAGGGCTACAGTGCCAATTTGGCTGTGGTGGAAGGCAAAGGCGTTGAAGAAACCATGGGGGAGACAGTTGCAAAGTCAGAGGCTGCAGCCAAGAGGTATCCTATCTCTGCCCTTACCTTTGACTTTGACCTCATGAAAGGAAAACCCACGCTGCATTTGAGGAAGTCTGATTCCAGCAGCTCACATGAAATGCCCATCTCCTCCTGAAAGAGAAAACACACAAATGGGCAGGCTGAATGGAAGACAGAAGTGTGGGAGTATTTCAGAGCAATTTCCAGACAGCAGTCCCTGGGGCTGTTGGTGTGCTGAGCCCTGTGACCAGGCCAAGTCCCCAATCCTCCTCTGCCTGCCCACCTTCCCATGGGTCCTCTGAGAAGACAAATACAGAGCATAAAACTACTGTTCACTCTAATGTTTTGGGTCCAAACCACAGGATTGGCCTGGTAAATTGGGCTGAGTTGGAATCCTCTTGCTGTTAAGACTAAAAAGCAACCAAATCATCTTTGTGGCTCTTCTTCCTAAATCCACTCCCAGATCCTGTCTTTCAAGATGTTGCTACTTTGGGGAAGACAAATTCTAAGTAAATCACACCAAAGAAAAGAAGGCTGCTTTCTACAGCCTGAAGCAGTGAGGCTGAGCTGCCCACCTGCAAGTCTTCCCAGGTTGGGGTGGGTGCCAGAGTGAGGAGAAGTTTCTGGCATGGCTGGACTCTGCACACCGTGGCTTGGGAGAACCCAGGGAGCTGCCATCTCCCCACCCAGGTGTATGGTTTCACCATCACAGGAAAGGCAGGAGGCTTGTGCAACTAACAGGGCCTCTCTGAGCCACAAAGCCAAATCAAGACTTCCAAGAGAAGACAGTATGTTTGCAGATTTTGGAAAAGGAACAGGTACAGAACTAACTCTTGTGTCAACCTTCTAGCCAAAGCCAGGACACTGAAGTTCAGTGAGAAGGTCATATAACTTCCTCAAGGTCATTCAGCTAAAGGGGCAAAGTCAGAAAAATTTGGATCAAGTTTGGCTAACTCTAAAACTTTTCTCTTTGTCCCCTCCATGGCCCAGAATTTCTAGAGAGTGAGCAGAGCCAATGACAATAGCAGCCCAAAGGAACCAACTCATGGATTTTGGCACTGAAATCTACCCATCCTCCTTCCTCCAATTTCCAAACCCATATCTTGGCTCAGACAACAATTCCAGTACTTCAGATTGGCAGAATGAGTTTTTTTTTAATTGTGCACTCGAATTGTCAAGAAAACATTTGCCATGATATGTCTATTTAGATTATATATAACCTATTATTTTAATATATTCTGAACATTATCAAATGCACAAAAAATAGAAATTACAAAAGATGAATATCTTCTTTAAGGATGAGTAATATTCCATTGTGTATATATACCACATTTTTTATCCATTCATCTGTTGAAGGACATCTAGGTTGGTTGTACAGTTGGATATTGTGAATTGAAGGGCTATAAACATTGATGTGGCTGCATCACTGTAGTATGCAGATTTTATGTCCTTTGGGTGTAAACTGAGGAGTGGGATAGCTGGGTCAAATGGTGGTTCCATTCCAAGTTTTATGAGGAATCTCCATATTGCTTTCCATGATGGTTGCACCAATTTACAGTCCGATCAGCAATATATGAGTGAAACTTTCCCTCCACACCCTCACCAACATTATCGCTTGTATTTTGGATAATTGCCATTCTGACTTAAGATGAAATCTTCGAGTAGTTTTGATTTGCATTTCTGTAATTGCTAGAGATGTTGAACCTTTTTTCATATATTTGTTGATTGACTGCATTTCTTCTTTTGTGAAGTGTCCATCTTCTTAGCCCACTTACTGATTGGGTTATTTGTTTTTTTTTTTGGTGCTAAGTTTTTTGAGTTCTTTATATATCTTGAAGATTAAAGCTCTATCTCAGGTACACGTGGTCAAGATTTTCTCCCATTCTGTAGGCAAATGGATAGAGCTGGGGAACAGCATGCAAAGTGAAATAAGCCAATCCCCCAAACCCAAAGGCCGAATGTTTTCTCTGATATGTGGAAGCTAATAAACAGTAAGGGGATGGGGGATAGTAAAGAATAGAGGTACTTTGGTTTAGACAGAGGACAGTCAAGGGAGGGGAGGGGATATGGAAGTAGGAAGGATAGTAGAATGAATTGGACATTATTACCCCATGCACATATATGATTACATGACTTGTGAATCTGCATCGTGTACAACTAAAAGAGTGAGAAGTTGTACTTCATTTATGTATGATGTGTCAAAATGCATTCTACTGTCATGTATAACTAATTAGAACAAAAATTTTAAAAAAAGATGAATATGTAAGCTATAGGGTTAGAAGTCAAGACAGTAATTAGGGAGACAATAAACAGAAGGGGGCTCTTAGGAGTGCTGGGAACATCCTCTTTCTTGATTTGAGTGCTGTTTACATGTGTGTGATTATTTTGTGAAAATGCACCAAGTTGGGCATTTAATGATTTATGTACTTAAAAAAAATACTATTTATTTTTAGTTGTAGTTGGACACAATACCTTTACTTTATTTACCTTTATGTGGTGCTGAGGATTGAACCCAGGGCCTTGCACGTGCTAGGTGAGCGTTCTACTGCTGAGCCACAACCCCAGCCCATGATTTATGTACTTTATATATGAAACACCAATGCAACTTTACTTAGAAAATAGCAATGAAAAAAAAATATAAATTACAATTTAAAAAAATGACAGGAGACAAACAAAAGGAAACCGTAGAATCTTTGTGGACATCTGATCTTGGAAATAACTGATCTCAATGGTTATAATTTCCCAGTGGATCTCCATAGCCTTCACCAGCATTGCCCACATGAAGACCCAAGATTAGCTGCTTAGTATCAACTTGGGAACATCTCTTAAAATGTAGACCCTGGGCCTCAGATGAGTAATTATAAGTCGTTTTCAATAAATGTTAAGTGACAAAAGAAGCAATTCTGCTGTGCAATGGCTGAAATTGCTTTCCTTCAGTCCACACTGAAGGCTTCCAGAAAAACCTTCTTAAAACCTGCCTCTCCCCATAGCAACGGGAATGAAGTTCAAAACCCTGATCCTGGCTTCCACTTTGGCCCATGCTTTTCTTTGTTGTCCCCATCCCTGCCCCACCACATACATGTATTTCTATTCACTGACCCTCTGCCTGACATCCTTTCTGCAGAGTGTTTAAGTCCTCACCGTCAAGACTCCAAGGGTTTCTTCCTCCACCTTGGCCCAAACACTCACAGTGGCAAGTTCACATATGGAAAGGGAAATGGCCCAGAATTCAGGATGGACCCTGAGCATTCAGGTCATCGTATCACCATCCCCCCATGCTTGGCACTGAGGATGCGGGTCTGAATGGTGTTAGTCCCTGTCCTTGTTGAGCCCAGAGCTGAGAAGGGCAGACCTCTCAGCACACAGACGTTCACGATGGCAGTGTGACAACAAATGCGAAGGTAGCTGTTGGAACTAGAGGACAGGTGTTGGCAGTTTCAATAAGAAAAAACAGAATAATTTCTCAAGTGCTACCCCAAGGCCTGCATGTCTCAGAGATGGTCACTGATGATTCACTGCCACGGCCCCTTGCCACATCTTCTTCCTTCAATTACTCCTACCAGAAGAATGTCCACAAATGACCCTAATTGAAGATTCAACAAATTCTAGCTAATGGGCCCATGGATGTCAGAGGTAGTGAGCCCAAGTCCAGGGTGACCTTAGCTTTCTTGTTTTTTTTCTGGGACATTCCTAGTTCATGTCCATTATCCTGGTATAATTACTCTTAAGAGTGTTCCACATTTAAACACATATACCATGTTTACCCAACCCAGTTCCCAACTCCTCTTGTAATGCTCAGAACTTTACTGGGAATCTCTTTCAAACCAATGTAAGTCACAGCTCTATCTGTTCTTGAAGTAAAGATTTATTGCCCCAAAGACTTCAGTTTTTGCATGGGTGTGAAAGAATGACTATAGCTTCAAAATCTATTCTGGAACTTGAGGGAACCTTGGTGTACTTAGCTTTGACCTAAGGCTAATTACCATTATTAGAGAGCTACTTTGTTATTGTTAAATGCTAAACATTTATTGCGGATTCTTTATAGCACTGGGCTTTACACATGTAAGCAGGTGCTCTATCACGGAGCTACATCCCCAACTGAAAATAACATTAAAACCAGCATTTATTTCACCATTCCAAGTCTTCTTCCACCAAACTCAGTCAAATAAGAATTTCAAAATTCTGGTTGGATCTTGATGAGGGCAAGCAAAAAGAGTGAAAACCAAAGATGTCGCTAGGAACCAGAGAGCAGAGCATCTGGCTCCTCCCTCTCGTGTTTCCAGGATGCTGCTACAGGAAGGGACCCCATGGTGCCCCTTCTGCACCATTAGCACCAACATAGCCACCTGTAGCCACTGAAGCTGCCCTGGCCAAGCGTCTTTAATTCCTCACCTCTCTCTCCTAGAGTAGCTGTTCGGCACAGCAGAACATGGACTTCGGCAAACACCAGGACTCCCATGTAGATAGTACCGGTGCTTCCCCAGAACTGCCACCAGCTGCATGGGAGTCACTTTGCCTGGGAGGTTATAAAGCCCTCCCTGGCAAGCATTCAGCAACCTGGCTGACATGGGTACCAAAGGACCCCCGCCTTTTGCCTCAAGATGGGACCAACTGTGGTGTGGTTCCCGTTCCAGAGCTCTCTAAAGAACTGGGCTGGGGGCTGGGGTTGTGGCTCAGCAGTAGAGCGCTCGCCTAGCACGTGTGCAGCCCAGGTTCGATCCTCAGCACCATGTAAAAATAAAGGCATGTGTACAACAAATAAATATATATTAAAAAAAAAAAAAAAAAGACCTGGGCTGAAGCAGTCACCAGCTGAGACTTCATTCTTGTATTTCTCACTCTGTCCCTTCACCCCTCTTCTCCCAAGGTCATTTCTGCAATAACCACTTGCACAGGAATCCCCACCTCACGTGCTGCTTCGGGGGAACCTGATCTCAAGGAATACCCCTCCCAGGTGAGGCTTCCAGCACTGGCACTGGGAGCCACTGGAACATGCTGAGCATTTGCTCCAAGGTGGGGAGAAGGAATGAATGAGGAACAAAGGGAATACTCTTGTGTTTATTAATGCTACACTGGTTGATTCCATACTAAAAAAAAAAAAAAAAAAAAAAAGAAAAGAAAAAGGAGAAAAAACCTGAACTGCAGTTTATAGAATCCACGTGGCTCCTGCCTATGAGGAAGACACTTTGAGTCAAGGCAACTCCAGTACCTCCTCGTTCTCCAGGGTTCAGGTCAACATCTAAGCATAGCCTTAAAATAACAGGGTCATTATGGAGACATGCATTTCCTTGGCAACCAGGCAGGGACCCTAGAGTCACTTGAAGACCTTGAATTAAAAAAAAAAAAAAAAAAAAAAAAAAAAACTAAACTAAATAAAAACATCAAATTTAATCTTTAAAAATCAATTTAAAAAATCAATTCAATTACAAAATTAATTCTGGGGAAATGTAGCTAAACTTAGCTGTCCTCTGGCTTTAGAAAGCATGTCAGTGGATGGTATTTGGGTAGGGCTTGCTCATTACTTCTGCCACACATTTGGTACCGGCCAGAAAGTATACAGGAGAGATTCCAGGGACCAGGCTACTTCTTTGTTCTGGTTTCTTCCATGTTCCAATCATTGCTTACACTGCCTTTAAAACACCTAACTTTAGCATTTATGCAAGTTTTCTGATTCTAAATTCTCAGTGGACTGTTATGAAGACTAGTGAACCACCGTCTAACAATATCCCTGATTGCCAGGCAGTGTAGACATCCCATTATCCGACTCAAGTAAAATGCAAATCTACTGCACAGTGAAACTGAAACCTTTTGCCAAAAAAAAAAAAAAAAAAAAAGAGCAGGGTTGGACAAACGTAATGAAAATGGTGCTGGAAAACTAGTCCAACCTCTACAAAGCCACCAATACATGTGGGCCTGGCTAGTTACATCAGTTATCTGTTGGGGAAGTCAATGTTATCCCGGATGATCTAAGATGCTTTCGAAGACAAAGATTTAAATGAAAAAGATCCAGAGAAGTCCTTGGGAAGTAAGTTGTTGTAAGAGAGAAATCCTTTTGTGACTGTACTAAAAAAAGAGAAGGGAGTGGGGAGTAAAACATGAGATAGTGGCAAAATTCACATCCATCAGATGCCTGTCCAGCATTTAGTTCCTTTTTTTGTTCCAGAAATCAGGCACAGTTATTTTAAAGATGCTAACAAAGCAAATAAGCTTTTGCCTTTGCTCTAAGATACTTTTCACAATCCTATTTATGATGTTACAAGCGCTATTAAATGTAGGATAAAATAAACTTGCTAATACAATATTTTAGTTTCACTTTGTAAGCGAAGTCCCAAATCAAAACTTTTAAAAACATTTTGACTATGAAACCTTGGATCCTATTCTAAAAGGATCCACTAACTGGCCCTTTTCCCAGCCCCGTTTTTTCCTTGGCTAGCAGAGACAGCCAATACCATAAAACACTATCAGGAGGCCTCCCTGGAGATTATAGGTAATTCAATTTAAATTTTCTACCAATACATGTTACTCTCAGGATCAGGAAACCATCAATTTACATTTTTCAAAACACAATGATGAAAAGCATGTTTGGTCTGGGTGCATTTGCTTCCAGATTCTGAGTGCCTGGCACTTGGAAGCCCCGAGTTTACATTTACTAAATGAACGGACCTTGGCTCATGAAGGATTTGGATGAGGGGTCTGCAAGAAGCAGCTCATTTGCTGGTCTGCCTGGCATGAGGGATGCTTGCCTTGGCAAAGTTCTTCTCTTTTCCAGACATACCTCAGCTGCCCAGCCTGGGGAGCATGGTCAGCAGAGCCAGGCTCTAGCCCTCTTTGGAACGTGAGGTGGTTGGAAGAATCAGATAATGAAGTTAGTGCGCCTCTTTGGCCTTCAGCCCCCTTCCTCTCTCTCATTCATATGAGCATTTGATCTCAGTGTGGAGAAGGGCCTTACTTGACCACCAGTGCAGTTCTTTGGGAACAGAAAAACCGTGAGGTCAATAATGGGTTTCCTCTTAGCATCAGGTGGAGTTTCAGGTTGGACTTCCTGTTTTCCAGCTCCCATGTTTTTGTCACACTGAAGGTGACCTTCAGGTTTCTGTATCTGGCAGTCAGTTCCTCCAAGACCCTCTCCTCCTTTCAGACATGAGGAGCAATCCCCGTGAGCTTGTGAACAACTCATTTGGTTGATACAGAATTCAGCACTATGGAAATGCTTTATCCTGAATCCCTAACCAACTGAGAGTCAGAGCAGAGCAGAGGTCCTAATACCCCACTCCAGGGAATTAACAAAGAGAGGATTTATTCCCAGAAAATACTTCACTGGCCCCACTGGGCCATGAGGCAGTTTAAGTCTCACCAGATAAATCCTAATCCCAGAAGGGCATCCTTTGGAACAGTCCACAAAATTACTACCAGGGATAAAGGCATGTGGGCTTGCTGCTTAGAAAGTACAGAAGTGAAGGGAGGGAGGGGAGGGGAGAGGATGTGGGGATGGGAAAGACAGTGGAATGAAACAGACATTATTACTGTATGTATATGTGTAACTACATGACCAATATGATTCTGTAACATGTACACTTTGAAAAATGAGAAATTATATCCCACCTATGTATGATATATCACACTGCATCAATGCATTCTACTGTCATGTATAACTAATTAAAACAAATTTTAAAAATAAAAATAAAAAAGAAAGTACACGTACTTTGGCATTAGTGTCCAAACTTTGATTATCAGTTCAGATATGTGTCTTCAAATACTTTTTATTTCTGGTCCTGGGGACTGAACCCAGTGCCTCAGGTATGCTAGCCCCGCACTCTACCTCTGAGCCACACTCCCAGCCCCTGTCCTGTAAGCATCTTTTCTACACACCTCCACTTTCTCACCTGTAAAATGCAGTCATAACACCTACCTGATATGACTACAGCTGGTCCGCCAGGGTGGATGGGTGCAAGATGGAGTACCTAGATGACCCTGACTCTAGGCTATCTCAGGCAGTGAGCCATATGTAAGAACTCCATGCAGTGGCTTCCTTTTTATGCCCATTTTACAAGGAAGAAGCTGAAACTCAAAGAAATTACATCACTTGCCTAGAGTTTCCCAGCTGGCAAAGGATAGAGCCAGGATTTGAATAAGCACATCTCTTCCCAAAGCCTGTACTTATAACTGCCTCCCTGCATTTTTTTTTTTTTTTTTTCAGGTGGTGGTGCTGAGGGTTGAACCCAGGACCTCGCACATGGTAGGCAAGTGTTCAACCACTGAGCTACATTGCCAGTTCTACATGTTCTTTATTTTTTTGTGGGGGTGCCATGGATTGAACTCAGGGGCAATCAACTACTGAACGACATCCCCAGCCCTATTTTGTATTTTATTTAGAGACAGGGTCTCACTGAGTAGCTTAGTGCCTCGCTTTTGCCGAGGCTGGCTTTGAACATGCGATTCTCCCATCTCAGCCTCCCGAGCTGCTTGGATTACAGGTATGCCCCACTGTGCCCAGCCTACACGTTCCTTTTAGATGTTAACTTCTTCTG
The DNA here is from genome assembly GCA_025594165.1 of Tamias sibiricus. Taxonomy (NCBI): domain Eukaryota; kingdom Metazoa; phylum Chordata; class Mammalia; order Rodentia; family Sciuridae; genus Tamias; species Tamias sibiricus. The sequence continues at coordinate 27,514,054 of CM046673.1, forward strand.
ACCACCTTCCACCAAAAAACTCCTTGTGGAACAAACGCATACTTTGAATACACATGGGTGTGGGGAAGAGACTTATCCTTCTATCATGACACAGAATTCAGCTGTCAAGATCCACTCTTCAGTGTGCCACACTCCCATAATGCCCTGTGTCCTGCTGTTTGCGCTGGGCTGGACTATGCCTTCTTAGCTGAGGGTTTGGGAAGTCCTGAAGTCAGAACACACACAGGTCATGCACTCCCAAGTCAAGAGTGAGTATGTGACGCAGACCTATAACAACATGGACCTCCCACTGCTTAAAGCCACAGGAGCCAGGGCTCCTGCAGATGCCTGCTCTAGGGGCATCCAGGTGCTCTTTGAACAAAGTGGTCCAAAGCATCCTTGGTCAGAGACGCAGAGGATGAACCATTTTGCTGATTACCTGGTGAAACCTCCGAAAGAGGCTCTCAGGGCCCATGCAGTCCCTCTTCAGGGAACGTGGAGCCTGGGAAGCACATGGGACCTGAGAAGTCATGAGGGGGTGCTTTTCTTTGAATCCAAATGTTGGCAACCTGACCATCAAGTAAAAGCCCTCCCGGGTCCTTCACGTAAAGCTTCCTGTGGAGGAGACTCACACGTCACCCATCCATGAATTCCTTCACTCCCTTGTCATTCACCTGGTGAACTCCTACAGAATACCAGACACAGAGCAGAGGAGACAAGTGACAGATAAGAAGGGCTCTCTGCTTTTGAGGACATGGCACTTGGTGAGCCAAAGACTCTAAATCCATGCCTTCTAACACAGAGGGAAATGATCCGGTGTCCCCAAATGAAGAAGAAACACAGTATAGCCCGTCCAGACAGTGGGACATTATTCAGCCACAGGAAGGAGTGAAGGGCTGCTGCGTGCCACATGTGGGGGAACCCGGGAAGCATGACACTAGATGAAAGAAGCTAGTCACAAAGGGACTGATCGCATTTCATATAGATTAGACTGTTCATAGGAAGTGTCGAGAATGAGCAAGTCGACAGACAGTAGCTTCAGTGGTGGCCTCAGACTGGAAAGGAGCTAGGGGATTGCAGATGGCAGCCAAAGGGAACAGGGATTCTTCTTATGGTGAGGAAACGTCCTAAAATCGATCATGGCATGGAACAGCCCCGTCTTTTTTTTTTTTTTTTTTTTTTTTTTTTTTGGTACCGGGGATTGAACTCAGGGGCACTCGATGGGCTGTTTTTTGTATTTTATTAGAGACAATGAGTTACTAAGTGCCTCGCCATTGCTGAGGCTGGCTTTGAACTCGCGATCCTCCTGCCTCAGCCTCCCAAAGTGCTGGGATTACAGGCCGGATGAATCTTAAGATGTAAGTTTGTTTCTGCTCAAAAGCCTTCAAAGGTTGTTAACGATCAACGCTCTTCACTGATTCCTAACAGGGAGTGTGCACAGTACCGCCCTGGAGCCAGAGATGCTACGTACAGTTGTGCAGGCTGTGTACGGCACACAAGACCTGGCTGAGGACTGGGGCTGAATCCCATTGCATGCTACTCTCACCAAGCCTGATGCCCTGTGAACCACCAGAGGGGGCACCTCTCCAATGTGTGTAATGCTGCTGAAAAGATGATGATGACCCAATGCAATGCTTTATAAAAAGACCCAGGTGGAGGCCCCACCAAATCAAAGCAAGCAGCCCAAGTGTGCTTTTGCTGAAAGCTCCTTAGGTGGTTCTGATAGGAACCCAAGTTAAGAAACTTCAAAAATTAGACTGCATGGGGCTGGGGTGGTGGCTCAATGGTAGAGTACTTGCCTAGCATGTGTGAGGCACTGGGTTTGATTCTCAGCACCACATATAAATAAATAAAATAAAGGTCCATTGACAACTAATATTTTTGAAAAATTAGACGGCATTAAAATTCTCTGGCTTGTTAGACTGCAGATTGCAGGCCCTACCCTCCAGAGTAGGAATCTTTAAGGCAGAATCCTGTGAATCACTGGCCTTGAAGGCTGGTGCCAGCACAGCCAACATGGTGGTTAAGGCACTGAGACTCGGGGTGCTTAAGGGACAACACGGTGCCTCCCTGCAGCCCCAACCTTGGTGAGGACCAAGGACCATGCCATTATGGTCCTCCTTGCCTGTTAGTCCTCAAGTTGTAGCCTCAAGCAACATACCTCAGACATGATCACAGCTGGCTCCAACATCCATGCCAACCAGCTACTGCCCCCAGAGAGAGCCCATCCGCCCATCCATCCATCCACCCACCCACCCACCCACGCATGCATCAAACAAATGTTTCTTATTTTGCTTCAACAGGAAAAGGCATTTGTAGAATGATTCTCGTGTTCAAGACATGTATATTTTCTGTTATGTTACATTCCTCTGTTCATTCTCTCATTTAATAATTGTCTATTGGGTAGCCAGTGCCCTTCATTGGGCCTTATGCCTTTAGAACACAGTCCTTGCTGTCTCCAAGGAAGAGACCCCAGCCTGGCAGAAAGGAGGAGGACTAAATGGTTCAAAGAACAACGGGCAGGTCCTCTGCTGGGGCTTGAGCAAACTGCATACAGGGCTGAAACGAGAGCATCTTTTTATCAGAGAAACATTGGCTCTCCCCAGCCCCAACCATAAGTCTCATAACTCAATATCATTACCATTCTCTTGCCTTCCCTTTTAACTAATGAAAAAGTCTACGAGTTCTTTAAATTATGGAATCTAAGACTGGACACAGTGGTCTACCAGCTTCACTGTTGCTCACTCTGGTAGAAGAATTAGCTATTATTTGAATGCACAGGTCAAAAGCTATTATAAATGATAGTAACAAAAACACCATTCACAAACTGCATGATGTAGCTGAAAATCCATTTACTCAGAACTCTATCTAGCCGACTCAAAGACTATTCACAGACCCTTAGGCTAGCATAGAACTTGTGCTCTGCCATCAATTTATTCAACAGATGTTATCAAGCTCCTCTCACATGCCAGGCATAGAAGTGCAAAGATATACCCCTATCCTCAGCAAGCTTTTCTGTTAAATACCAGTGTGCCAGTCAGCCTTCCATCACTATGACAAAATACCTAAGACAATCAACTTAAAAGGAGGAAAGGTTTATTTTGGCTCATGATTTCAGTCCATGATATTGGTCCATTGCTTTGGAGTCTGTGGCAAGGTACCACATCACGGCAAAGCACCCATGATGGAGAAAAGCTGCATATCTCATGGTGCCCAGGATGCAAAGGAGAGAAGAAGGGGCCGGTGTTCCAATATCCCACACCCCCAGTGACCTCACTTCTTCCTAGTGAGTCTAGTCTCTTAAAGGTTCCACCATCTCCCAAGAGCACCATGGGCTGAGGCCCAAGTCTTTAACACGTGGTCCCTCTGGGGATAGTCCAGATGTACAATACAGCAACCAGACATAAAGGAATTGCCTTGGCAGCTGATGTAGCAGGGATCATGTACCAGCTGAGAGCGCAAGCTTTAAAAAAAAAAAATGCCCATGAGGGCAGAGGAGGGAGCAGAGGCTATATCTTAGGGTGTTCATGTGGTGCACTCATCAAGGAAAACCCAAAGCCAAGGACTTTGGTGATCAATACACAATGAGAATGTAAGACAGTTATACAGGAGCCCTGGAATAACAAAGACCTGCAAATACAACTAAATGCTCAAGTTACGTATCCCTTACGTATGTTTGAAAATTCAGGGACCTGGCTTCGTTCTCCAGGATTATACTTGGTTCTCTTCTCTATTTGATTTCAGCATTTTCGGTCAATTGTCCAGTTGTTTAAAACAACTTGCACATACGAAAGTCAGGATTGCTTTTGGTTTGTTTTAATGGCTAGGTTTTAAATTCACTCTTGTTAGCATTGTTTGCAGAAAATTAATGACATTTCCTGGTCCTTTGAAGACGAGGCCAAGCCACGGGGTCATAAGATGGCCTAAGACACAGTGTGTTTTCTCAGAACTTTGTGCATTTGTATGTGAATATTTTAAATGTCTGATTATGTTAGGAGCTGCCTTATAATGTTGGGGAGAGACGACTGCACTGGTTTATTTGTGACATCCTTGGCTCTGACCCTGCCGGGGTCACTGACAGATCAACATCTCCTGCTTCTCTGTCATCTTGTACATGTCTCCCTGACATAGGACAGTTTTGTTCATTCTGTTTCTTCCTTTTAAACATGTTTTCAAGGATTGTGCTTCCCATACTGGGTTTTAGTCCTGTTGCAGATGGCTTGACTGGTCATACACCATCTCCCTCAGGGCAGGTGTGGGAAGGACAGCTACACCCACTGGCAGAGCTCCACCAACGTCCCTGCAGCACCCTCCACAATATGTGGCCACACATACCAACTTCCCAAATGCTGGCACCATTGTGTCATTTGTTGGAGGATGACTCTTTGGCTGCTGGAACCTACCTTACCTGGGAGCATGGAAGCACTTGGAAATTCCCATTCCTTTGGGAGAGGCTTAACCAAGCTCCCCGGTCCCTGACTGGGGATCTGAAGTGTGACCTATTTGTTGGACTGTACCAAAGTTACCCACCTTGGATTTCCTCCTCAAGATTTTTTGGGGTATCATGTTTTAGCTTGGCCTTTTCCCCTTCCAAGCCCTCCTTTCCCACTCCTCCGGGAACACTTGGGTCATTCATTCCTCCATGACATCTTAGGATGTTGTTTTAGGGAACTCAGCCTGTGAGAGTGGGAAAGAGACCCACACAGACACATCCAGCGTCCCTTTTCTCTCTGTGCCTCAGCTCTGGGGACGCCACCCTGGCGTCAGACTCTGAGAAGACGGTCTCCCAGGCCTTGTAAATGTCTCTTCCTCTCTAATGCATGATGCCAGGTAGAGCTGCTTCCCTGGGACTGCCAGTTACAAGATCAGGATCTTTTAAAACAAAGAATTCCACCCATGAATTAAGGATGCCCGCTAACATGGCTTCACAGCCTTACTTGGCTACATATTGATTTTAATCCACTTAAGTGCCTCTTAAACATGGACTCATTTAATTATCATTCCTGGGTTTTTTCTTTGTCCACTTTGGAAAGGATGCCTCCTGCATGGTCCACGCCAGGCTCCAGGGAATGAGGGCAGAGGCCCTGAACAGCTGGCTAAAACCACTTCTTTCCTCTTTACAAAGTTTCCCAGGGGAACCTGAAAATTCTTCCATTTATGATGATTTCCCCCCCCCCCAAGCTGACATGTGTACAAGTCTCAGCTTTACCATTTAGTAAGTAGTATCTTAAGTTCGTCCCTGTAAAACACAATGGTAGCCGGGCACGGTGGCACATGCCTGTAATCCCCGTGGCTCAGGAGACTGAGCTAGGAGAATCGTGAGTTCAAAGCCAGTCTCAGCAACATAGCGAGGCCCTAAGCAACTTAGTGAAACCCTGCCCCTAAATAAAACACAAAAAAGGGCTGGGGATGTGGCTCAGTGGTTGAGTGACCCTGAGTTCAATCTCTGCTCTAATCATTTTGCTAGGATGAACCAATTTATGCTTCTCAACAACCTTATATAACTAAGTGACAGGGACATCCCTTTTGTTTGTTCTTTTTAGTTATACATGACAGTAGAGTGTATCTTGACATTTTACATATATGGAGCATAAATTCCCATTCTTATATGTGATGTGGATTTACACTGGTTGTGCATTCACATATGAAAATAGGAAAGTTATGTCCAATTCATTCCACTGTCTTTCCTATTCCCCTCCTACCGGTTTATTATTCTTTGTCTAATCCAATGAACTTCTATTCTCACCCACCCCCACCCTACCCAGTGTGTGTTAGCATCTGCATATCAGAGAGAACATTTGGCCTTTGGTTGTTTGGGATTGGCTTATTTCACTTAGCATGATAGTCTCCAGTTCCATCCATTTACCAGCAAATGCCATGATGTCTTCTTTTTGGCTAATATTCCATTGTGTATATATACCACATTTTCTTTATCCATTCATCTGTTAAAGGGCACCTAGATTGGTTCCATAGCTTAGCTATTGTCAATGGAGCTGCTATAAACATTGATGTGGCTGTGTCACTGGTGTATGCTGATTTTAAGTCCTTCCGGTATAGACCCAGGAGTGGGATAGCTGGGTCACATGGTGGTTCCATTCCAAGTTTTCTGAGGAATCTCCATACTGCTTTCTATTATGATTGTACCAGTTTGCAGTGCCACCAGCAATGTGTAAGTAAACCTTTTTCCCACATGCCCCATTTTTCAAGTGAGGACCCAGGCCCACTGAGTGGGAAGGAACTGGTCAAGGAAGCAGCCACATGGAAGAGCTAGAGCTGGAGTCTGGCGTCTGACCTCAGAGTGCTGCTGCCTTGCTGGTGCCTTCCGAGGGCCCAGGGCAGAGGTGTTCCTTCCTCGCTCCGCAATCACCTCCCTGTAGCACAGTGGTTCTCAAACTTCAGTGTGCCTCAGTCATCCAGAGGGAGGCTCATCAAAACAGCTCCCTGAGACTCACCCCAGAGTTTCAAATTCAAGAGGGATCCATGCCTGTGCTTTTCCAACCGGGTCCCAGCCCACGTGGATGCTGGCGGTCAGGAGACCATGCTCTGTGTGGCGCTGGTCTAGATTCTGAGAAATACTGGTGGCTTCCTTCCCTTGGGAGGGGAGCTGCCCACAGGAAATGGTGGGCATTAGCCTGCTCAGCCAGTGGACGCCCGAGTGCCCCTTCTGGCCTGGAGCAGGGTATGCTGGGAAGTCTGCAGGGCCCTGGCCAGTTTACCAGCAGTCACTATGCTACGGGGTGTCCCCCTTCTTTAAGCTGCAGAACTGCTTTACAATGGTGCTGTGGTGAGGAAGTGCTAACACGGAACCCAGAGGACGAGGGAACAGACAACATTTGTGGAGTCCGGGGGAGCAGTCTGAATTTGAAAATCTGAAATGATCCAAAATTCAAAGCTTTCTCAATACTGACCATATGCTCAAAAAGTTTCAGGTTTTGGATTGTTTTTGTGTTAGGGCTGTTCAACTAGGTGAAATCTGAAAATATTCCAAAATCCAGAAAAACCTCTGAAATCGGAAGCACTTCTGGGTCCCAAGCATTTCAGATAAGCGATGCTCAAGCTTGCACCTTCTTCCGGGCCCATCTGACTTAATCCTGACACTGAGGTAGCTCTTAGACTCCCCACTACACAGATGAGGAAAATGATGCTCTGAAAAATTGGGCAACTTGCAAAAATGGCTATCAACTATCTCATACCAGAATTCTAATCCAGGTCAGGGTGGGTCTGCAGCCCCCACACGTGATCTAGCCCTGGCTGCTCCTCTATCCTGATGGTGGACACCCCACCTGGGACATAACCACACAGCTATCTTCTGCCAGGGTCCTGCAGAGGGAGGCCTATGGCTCAATCAAAGTTTCCGCCAGAAAGGGACCATTGTGTGTGCAGCATTTCAACCATGAAGCAGACTGTGTGTGGGACTTCCAAAATCATCCACCTAGAGCAGCCACAGCGCGCACCCTCAGCTCAGATGGAAGCAGCGGTATGACCCTGGGTGGGGAGTGGTCTAGGTCATCACAGCTGGCCAGGAGACCCTTTGCTGGTGGCCAGTATGCCCATCTATGGGCCCTGAGCAGCAGCAAAACCATGAAGAAGGCTCAACAGGCTTTTTGTAAAAAGCAAAGAGTTTTCTTTGGCAGGAGAGTCAGATTTCCTGCCCTGCCCCATGACCTCACAGGGGAGGGCTGAGCGCGCCTCCCATCACCCCGCTGTCTCTGGAGTCCGGCACGGCTCAGACTTTCTGCTTATCTGAGGAGAGAGTTTGCTTTGTCTCTGGTTAACTTGAGACCTTTCTCCTCCTGCCTTCACGGCTCCACCCACTGCCCTCCACTGTGCTTGGAGACAGAAGGCAGCCCCTTGGGGGTGGAACCTTCTAGATGAGGGCCTGTGGAGGAGGGAGAGCCAGCTCTGCATCTCCTCAGGTGTCAAAGAACGACACCTGGCTAAGAATTCTGTGCTTCAATCTTGTACTTCGGCAGCACTACAAGGCAAAAGCAAGAGAGAACTTCTCTTGTCCAGGGGCCCCAGTTCTTCAAAGGGTTTCCAAAGAGACAGAAACTCTACACCCCCACCCCTGCACCACCGTCTCCAGCCAGCAGGGTGCACCACCGTCCATCCAGCTTCAAGTGGACTCTTTTTTTTTTTTTTTTTTTTTTTTTTTTGGTACCGCAGGGGCACTCGACCACTGGGCCACATCCCCGGCCCTTTTTGTATTTTTATTAGAGACAGGGTCTCACTGAGTTACTCCATTGCTGCCAGTGGCCTCGCCCTGGAGCTTCAGGCGTGCGCCAGTGTGGACTCTTAAGATGACCAAAGACGACGGAGGAATGAGGGCTGGGGTGGCGAGAACACCTTCCTTCGTCAACATGAGCAGGGCAGGAGGATCAGGACGCCTGTGAGACTCGGGGCCACTCACTTGTCTGCTCTGGGTCCCATAATCTTCCTCGGTGAGTGGGGCTAGCAGTACTATAGCAGACCCACATCCGAACACTCGTCCCTCAGGGGAACCACTTACACCCCACCCTCAGCCCACCAACTGGGGGGGCACTCCACCTCACTCCCAACCCCATAAGAGGGGCATACGACCTAGGCTTAAGTCAACGGGTAAGGAAACTCGATGACATTTTTGCTAGAACTTTTGTCAAAGGAGAGTACCTGTTCACGATGGCCCGGCCGTCATCTTGCTACCCTGAGGGGACAGCCTGTCTTAAACCGGAACCAAAACAAGAAAGAGAAGCCGACAGGGAGAGAGACACAGTGACAATGTCTGGAGGTTCAACAGGAAGCGGTGGCTCAAGCCAACCCTTGGCTTTCAACTTGCAAAACAATAAATTCTCTGTTTTCTGGTGTCGGTGTGGGTTGGGTTTGCTATTGCTTGTCACTGAAAAAGTTGAAACAGAACAAATACCTCACAGTGTTCGGAGGCCCCTGAGGGCCTGGCTGAGTGGGCTGGAGAGCGTCCCTGGGGCAGCCCTTGCACTAGAGGTCTTAGGCCAGGTTGCCCTCAGTGGGAGGGAGAAGCAGGCAGAACGGCTTTGAGCCCCCAAGAGCAGGCACAGGTGCTCACCAAAGGGTTCCAGCACGAACCCAGGCAGGGTGCTCTGCGGCCACCTGGGCCTCACTGAAGCAGTGACCTAATCTGAGGAAGCCTGAGCTCTGGCCTTTGTCCTCGGGCCTTTAGCTGTGAAGGTGACCTGGGCTCCTCCATACCCAGCAGGACTGCTAGGCTTACTGTCCATCAGCACTCAGGAAAGAGCTGCTGGGCCTCAGATTCTGATTTTCAGTGGGTGCCAGGTAGGGCTGCAGGCCTTTCACACTCAGTACTGAACTCCTAAGTTCAGAACATCGACCCCAACAACGGTGGTTGCAAGATAGGCCCACAGATTATGTGAGGATTCTCCTTCCAATAGGTGGAGCCTGGTTCCCTCCCCCTTGCCTGTGGGACAGACTTGGTGACTTGCTTCTGGAGAACAGAATATGGCAGAAGCAATGTCGTGTGGCTTCCGAGTATGGGTCGTAAAAGGCCAGCTGCTGCCTGGCTCCCACTCTCTTGGATGGGCGGCACTGGGGGAGACGGTCACTGTATTATGCGTCACTAATGCTACCTGTTGGAGGGGGGTCCACGTGAAGTAACTGGCCAGCCATGTGTGGAGCCTGGGGCCTTGCACGTGACTGTGCCGAACACAGCGTGCCCCTCCCCTTCGCAGCACAGTGCTGGGCTGAGCATTTGTGAAAATAAATCCAGAACGGGAAAGACAGGGCTAGACTTTGTTTCCTCTATCACAAGAAAGAGTCCGATTCCTTTCTTCTTCCTTGTGCTGGAATGGGAGTTTAAACCAGTATCTAGAAATGCTAAGTTCATACTCTCAACTCCAGATTTCCCAAAACCTCACTTCTCACAACGTCCCACCACGTGGGTTCTCAGATTAAGGATGAAGAGTGGAGGTGATACAGCCCCCTGCTAGGATTTGTCACCACCAAAGCTTGTGCTGAGGCTTAATTCCTCAACGTGGCAGCATTGGCAGGGAGGGTCCAGGTCAAGGGGGAAGAGCCCGAGTGAATGGCTTATGCCCTTCTCTTGAGAATGGGTTAGCTAGCCTGAGTCTAGCCCCATTTCCTTCCTCCACACGTACCTGCTTGCCCTTCAGCTTTCTGCTAGGAGTTAAAGTAGCACAAGGTCCTCCCCAGCACCATGGTTTTAGACTTTTCAGCCTCCAGAACTGTGATCCACAAGAAAGCTCTTTTCCTTTGTAAGTCATCTGGTCTCAGGTATTCTGTACAGCAACAGAAAAGAGACCAATACACCCTCCCCCATATTGCTGATGTTCTGAAGTCCTATCTCCAAAGCATGGACTTGTTCACGTGGTCCCCATATTGTCCCTGATCTCTATGGCCTCGCAGAGGTTTTGAAAGAAAAGGTGATGATCAGAGATGATTTGCATGGTGCAGGGTCTGCCCTGGGAGGCATTGATCTGTATTATTTACAGATCTTAGAGGCTGAGGGTTGTAAAAAATGACCACTATTCTCACCCCTCATGTCTCCACATTTCTTTGCAGTTTGACTTTATTTTTCCACCTTGAATTTGAGAAGGATTCAGGATTTGCTCTCACCAATCAAACTCAGCAGAAGTGATGCCGCGCCTGTTCTGAGCCCAGGTCTCAAGAGACCTTGGAACTCCTCGGTCACCCTCTGTTCATTCTTTTAGTCGCTGTCTTGGAACCCTGCTGAGGTCCCGTGAGCTGGGTCTAGTTTGCTGAGAGAGGACAGCCACACAGCTCAGTCACTCCCCTGTTCCAGTCAACAGCTGGGCTCCAGCTGATCTGCCAGCTAACCAGAGACACATGAGCCAGGCCAGCCAAACATCCAAGCCTGGCCCAGAGCCAAAACACTGCCTCGCTACCTCCTAGAGCCGTGAGCAAGAACGGTTGTTGTATTAAACCAATAAATTTTAGGGTGATTGTTACTTTAATGGATACAGAATTGCTGTAACGAGTAAATGAGCGCATCTTTGAGCTCCCTAGACCCTACCCAGCCCCAGGAAGCACTTGGGAAGGGACAGCCATGATGATGAAGTCATCTGCCCACGTCCCTTGCAGAGCCTGTGCTGCTGGCCGGTGCACACTCCACTTTCTAAGATGCTAAGGTTAACCCTTTATTGGTTAAAGCACCCAGAAGTAGAAATGACCACCACAGGTGAAAACGTGAAGAGAGAGAAAGCACAAGGACACTGCAGAACAGCAGCGTGGACTTTATCAGGTTCCAAGGGCTGAGATCACAGGGCTGAGTCCATCTACCAACAAGAAGGGAAGACGGGGCCTGGGGAGACGTGGAATGCACACAAGAACCCCTGACAGGGCTTCATTTCCCGTAATCATTATGTCCCCCGGGGCCAAGGAGTGAACTCCTGAACACAGAGAAACATGCCAACTCAGAAGATGGAAACCCAAAACTGACCGTCAGTTTTATGTACTGTCCCTAAATCTTCAAAGTACTTGAGGGTACTGCAAATAAAATGAAATATAAGAAGAACACAAACATAATAAAATCAAGGGAGGTGTCTCATAAACTCCTTCAAAGAATTTTTTTTTCTCTCCTGTGGAAGGTACAGCCACTCCCTGAGAGCCTACTTGACCTTTTAGAAAAGAGCTTCTTGGTAAAATTGCTCCTTAACTAAATATTTGTAAATTACTGAAGCACATTTATTTTTATTTGAATTGCACTGAACTGTGTTAGGAAGTTTTTTTTTTTTTTTTTTAATTTCATATGATTCACTTTGTAAGCAGAAGGAATTTGTGATTAAAGTCAATTGCTCATTTACTTTTTTTGAAGACTGGATTGTACTTGTTTAGCTCAACATTTCTTAAATGGTATAGTTTAAATGTCCTAACTTTTCAGACAATTTTAACATTTAAAAGTTTTCTTAATTTATATCTAGTGTCAAGAACAATGACCAGAAGAGCCCCACCAAACTCTGTCTGCTCACTCTACTTAGTATGTACAGGGGTCTCTCTTATCCACAGGGGATATGTTCCAACACATCCAGCAGATCCATGAAATGCACACAAGAACACAAAAATTGCAAATTTTGACAAACCCTATAAAGACTATATTTTTTCTTGTATGTCCTGTAGCAATATCACATAGTACCAGAGTTAATCTGTCCTTCCAGGTTTCCTGCCCTGGTGTTCCTTTGCATTGCTGCTCCTACACATGGTGGACACTATTAAGTAAAATAAGGATCACTTGAACATAAGCACTATAAGACTATAACAGTTGATTTGTAGAAGTAATCTAGAAGGCCACTAAGTAACTAACGGGTAGGTAGAGGATATAGCGTGGAAACTCTGGACAAAGGGATGATTTACATGCTGGAATGGATTGCACTCAGAATGGCATGTGAAATTAAAAGTGGAACAATTATTATTTCTGGGATTTTCCATTTAATAGTATCAGACTGCAGTTGATCATGGGTAACTGAAACTAAAGAAAGTGAAACACAGACAAGTAGGGGCCTACTGCAGGCTGCTTTCCCTTGGGGCTTGTAAAAAAAAAAAAAAAAAATCTCAGTAAACCGGTTGTGGCTGGGGAAAGAGCTGACTGATGCTTTTGCACAATTGTAGAAATCAATTACTATTTGAACTTGTGTTTCTGAGAGGCCAAGCTGTGGTGGAGTCAGAAATGGTTTTAGTGTATGTATCAGATACCCCATAGCTTCCTCCTGACCCAACACTGATTTCAGTTCAGTGCTATCATTCAGTAGTTCCAGGGGTACTCATGCCAGGGGAGGACTGACCTTTTCTTTGGAGCAGTCCTTAGCCAACTAGGAATGGAGCTGGTGAACAAATGCTCTAGTCTCTGTCCTTCAGGTGAATATTTCTGGGTGACTTTCTGCAATGCTTCTCAAAAGTCCCAGCAGCACCAGCAGTGACCTCAGAAACAAGCCCTCGTGTTGGCTTTCCTTCCCTCCTTCCTGGGACTACTACTCCACTTCAGGCTTTGCAAATGGAAGGCACCATATGCCCTTGGGTCAGTAAATCCTAGGAAAAGGTCTGAAAAACAGCACTTTGGGAAGAAACTGAATCAAAGATCCCAGACTGTCCCACTGAGATGGAGAGGGATAGCGCCAAGGGAGTAGATGGGTAAGGGGAACCCTGAGAGCTCGAAAGGCTAGCAGAGAAGATTTCCACAGACCACGAGACCTCCTCGGGCAGCCCAAGATGTGGATGGTGGGAAGGAGAAAGCCAGTGTGTAAGAAATAAATCAGCCTGGGTCCTCATTCTGCAAAGTCAAACTTCCTCTAGTTTCACTTCCCACCTACATCTCTATTTTACCCCCAAAGGCACACCCACCCCGTGGAAACTGCTGCACCATCAGCTGGCCTTTCTATTTTCTGCTGCCCCATCCTGAAGTCCCCATAAGGAAGAGAATGAATGGATAACTTAAAAAAATTAAAAAAAAAAAATAAACAACTGAGACCACATGGGATCTAGTCCTCCTAGAACATTCCTTCCTTCCAGATGGACAAGTGGGAGGACTGAGTGGCTAGTGAGAGCTCACTCAGGCCAGGCCAGAGGAAGTCTAGGAAACCAGAGTGAATCATGCTTTTACAAAGCCCCAAAAGCTCAATATGCGCTCTTTCCTCTCACTGCCCAGCTAATTCATAAGGCAACATGAAATAAAATGGCTGCTATGTACTTCCAGCCAAGTAAAAGAAACTTCATTTCCCAAAGCCAAAGCTAATATTGCACACTGGAACTGGCTAGAAAACCGATCCCGAGAGCAGGTAGAGCATTTCAGGGACTACACATCACAACCCTGGGCTGGGAGGGAGTCCCATGTTCTCCTGCACCAACAGCACACTCAGGGAAGCCAAAGAAAGAAGGTATTATTCTGAACCTAGATCTAGTTTTCATTAAAAAAAAAAAAAAGGGACCATATTTTTTTGATATACCATTTGGCTTTATGATTTCAATAGACCATGTCCATTACCAGGGGTGAGTCCATCTGTGAAATGATTTTAGAAGACCAAGCTATAAAGGACCTATCTTCCTGTGGATCCAAACACTGGGTCATGACCATCAGCAGTGACCAAAAGTAAGTATGGGTGTGTGTTTTAATGAGCACCCTGTTTCAATTTAAAAGCCTCTATTTTCATTAAGGACAGTTTCTGGGCTTTTTTTCCAGGGGTGGGGAAGGTTATCTTCTAAAGTAAGGGAAAATGACAAATGTATACACTTTCTTCCCCAGAGTTCACTACTGGACTAGAATTTTATAATATATAAATAAATGTTCATAAACACTTTTTGTTTTGGTACTGGGGATTGAACTCAGGGGCACTCGACCACTGAACCACATCCCCAGCCCTATTTTGTATTTTACTTAGAGACGGGGTCTGAGTTGCTTAGCATCTTGCTTTTGCAGAGGCTGGCTTTGAACTCATGATCCTCCTGCCTCAGTCTCCTGAGCCAGGATTATAGGCGTGCACCACTGCACCCAGCTTTATAAACACTTTTATGGCATTAAAAAAATACATTGGGGGCTTAAATACACATGCAAAATAGAAGTTGTCACACACTCGTGACATACCCATTCACACGGATACCTTATCATGGACCTTGCACGCCCTACACCCTCTGGCCCCCACCTGGTCCTTCAGCCTAGTCTCAGGCCTCTCCTCTCACTCACTCCATTTCAGTCACACTGTCCTCTCCTGCAGTGGCCTGCATTCCTCCCAGTCTCAGCATTTTCCCACTTTCTGCAAAGCTTCCACAATGGACATCTTCCCTGGCATTTAATAAGGGCTTTTATCTCATGAAAACTGCAGCTGTATCTACCACCCAGCACTGCCCCAATACACTCTACACACCAGCAAATTGGAACACATCACTGGATTCTAGTTGTAACATGATAAAATGAATAATTTCACAACCTATCGATTTCCTTGATGTCAACAGGGGCTTCAGAGTACAAAACCATCGGCATCTAACAAGTTGCTCTCCTAATAATAAGTTAGGAGATTTGGGGGTTTTGTAACAATATTTGGACCCAAGTTGGGACAATGGTGGTTGAGTCAGGGACAGAGAAAGACAATTCAAGCCAGATCCCAGATAAGAATGTGTGACTCCATCTCTTCCTACCCTTCCAACCATGCAAAGGGCAACAGGCAGGTGGGAAACCAGGATGGACAGAGCTATTTCACCTTCCCAGCCCCATTCAAGGGCAAAGCTCTCCAGTGTGATCTTCCCTTTGAGTTCACCTGGGACAAATTAATTCCAGAGAGGAGAACCCAAAGGTGAGGCTACTGCCAGCTTCCCAGGACCCAGTGTGGAGATGTGTGACCACCATAGGAAAGCTCACTGCAGGGGAGCCAGCGGAGGGGGTGGGGTCTGCATGCCAATATCTCTGGGGTATTAAAGAGAGCCTTGTTCAGACAAATCACAGCTGCCCCAGAAAATTCATCAATGCTTCCTTGCCTGCCACCTCCTGCACAAAAACCGAGCCATGACATAATGAGAAAGACCTAATTCATGAAGTGCCTGGCACTCCAGAGGGTAATATCCACGAAGCCACATCGGCAGCCAGCTCCCCTGTTGGACATGCAAATGAGCCTCTTTATGCAAAGATGCATCAGAGCCACTGGAGTCCTCCTGCCTGTGCCTGAACCCCAGCTCCTGATTTACCAGCTGTGCCTTCCTCAGCCTTGCTAAGCCTCAGTTTCCTCATCAGGAAAACGGAGATCTTAATGGGACATACCCCATTGGGTTGCTGTGAGGCTAAAACATGCTAATAAGTGTGAAGTGCTGAGCATGGAGTCTGGCATAGAATTAAGCACTTGCTAAGGGCTGGCACCTATTGCTTGCTGCTGCGACTATACTAGTTACATGTTTCCACAGAGAGAAGGTAAGCTTTCTGCTTATTTTCACAAACACTAGCAAAAGTCTAACACCAAAACTTAACACCACACAAAAAAACAAACTATAAACAAATATTGTTTATGACTACAGATACAAATATACTAAATAAAATATTAGCAAATTGAACCCAGGAACATATTTAAAGGATAGTAAAGAATTATATACAATGATAAAGTGAAGGGGAAACTTTTTGTTATTGTTGTTCCTTTTAGATATACATGACAGTAGAGTGTATTTTGACATATTATACATATGTGGAGTATAACTTCCCATTCTTGTGGTTGTACATGGAGTTAAACTGGTTGTGTATTCAGATATGAACACAGGAAAGTCCGATTCATTCTACCATCTTTCCTATTCCCATCCCCCCTCCCTTTCCTTCATTCCCCTTAGTCTAATCCAGTGAATTTCTATTCTCCCTCCTACACCCTTTTTGTGAGTGAACATCTACATATCAGAGAGAACATTCAGCCTTTGGTTTTTTGGGATTGGCTTATTTCACTTAGCACAATAGTCTCCAGTTCTATCCATTTACCGGCAAATGCCTAATTTCATTAAGGGGGAACTTGAAAAATACAATTCATCTTATTAAAAGGTCAAAAAAGACCTTTTATAAATATAATAACTTTATAATTCATCTTATTAAAAGGTCAAAAAAGTCATAACAGCTTAACATATCAACATTTTAAGAATTAATAGTTCATGAAAAAGAAAGCTGTAATTTCAGATTTGACTGAAAAAGATTGGACCTCATTGGAATAAGTAATCTTGCAGAACAAATACAAAGTAAACTGAGGTTGAATTATAAAGATAAGATTCTTCATCTAGAGTCACTTGAGGGAAGACTGTGGTCACACACACACTCAAAATCAAAATATACTGATGGTTTAGATCAGTAATTTGGGAAGTTTTCACTGTAAGGAATCAATCCTTCATATAAAAAGGGGACCCACTTTAGATCCTGCTCCCCAGAACCAAACAATAAAAGATATACAAAAATGTGTCCCCAAGAAGGACATCAAAGGAGTGGAGGATGCAAGACGGTGATGGGGCAAAGTCCCCAGAGGGTCACACCTCAGAGCCCGCCTGACCTGGGGTGCTGGGCTCTCGCACCTCTACACCAGACCTGGAGGGGGCCCAGGTCATGGCGCTTGCAGCTGTTTAAGACTACAGGGAAATCAGCTCCAGCTCCTCAGTCAGCTTTCCAAAGAAAAGTCATGGTACTAGGTGTTAAAAGAAAAGCCAACCAGGCTGGAGGGGAAAAAATGACAAGAAGGGACTGGAGGAAATCAGACACCAACATTCATCGTGACACTGACCAACTGGATAATGGACCCCAGGATCCCATCTCTGATCAGCAGCACTCGGCCACCCCTCAGGCTAAGAAGCTAACTCTAACTCTTCTGGGAAAGTCAGCACAAGTATAGCCCCAGGAGGCCAAAATGAGAATCAGGAGAGAGAGAATAAAGAAATTTAAATCCTTGATATTAGCACTTAGGTATTTGGCATTTAGTGTTAGCCTACTGATCAGTCAATCAGGAGTTTGCCTTTTAAGGTACTAAATCATTAAGAGAGTTTGAGGCTTATGAAAAAATTCAATTATTGGCTTGCATTCAAAGATAAAATGGGAAAATCTATTAGTATGAAACATATGAAATTGCCCATATTTGGCAATTTCTTTGACATTCAGTGGTATCAATTTCTTATGGTTCAACCTAAATCTCTAAAATTCATGTTCTAATTTACAAGTTATGCAAACACTATGGGAATACGTGTACAATGGTAGTTGTTTCAAAATAAATGAATGGGATATTAGACATACTACTAACAGAAGTGACCCTTCCTTTTCAAGCACAAAATCCCCTCAGATAAGAAAGGACCTTACCAATGGACTAAAAGCACATGTGACAAGATGTTAGTTTCATCCGTGACAGCCCCACCTCTTGGGCATATGAATGCCCTAGGAGCAGCCCTCAACCAGTGACAACTGGGAGTTGGTGGATGAAGACCTCAGCCCCTCCCCATCGGGTAGAACTCTGGGGTGCTTGGTCTACAGAGGCTCCCTGTGGGAGTCCCTCCAGTTGCCCACAGTAGTACTTGGCTGGATAACCTGACCCTTTTTAGCTGCTTGCTCTCTGCCCTCTCATTTCCTTTTTCCCTACCTTCAGCTCCCAAGCAAACCCCTGCACTGGAGTTCTTGACTTAGGGCTTACTTCTGAGGAAACCTAACCAAGACAGAGTTGTTTCTTGGCATTCTTTTAAGAACTCACAGCACAAATGATTTTTAAGTTCAAGGGACTCACACCCCAGCCTTACCAGACTGCAAACCTGGGGCCACCAACAAACCAATGTTAACATAGGGTTCCTCTGGTGGGAAAGAGATGCTGGCTTCAGCTGAGGAGGGGGTACAGGGAATTTGTAGGCATGGCCTTGATCCGCTGCCTGTCTCCCCCCTGAAATGCATGGACATGAGACTGTCCCTCAGGGATGAGTTTCAGCACCAAAGGATTTAACCACCCTCTCTTTCAGCTCGACTCAACACAGGACAGCATTACCAGGTGGGGGAAGCATTTCTACATTTCTCTGATTCTTGGTGGTTTCCCTCTCTAGGGAGATCATCTATCCACCTACCTACCATCATCCATTTATTCATTCATTCAATAAATACTGAGGTCCTGCCACATCCCAGGTACTGCTGTAACTGGTAGGTATGAATCAGCACATAGAAAGTCATTCCATATTGTAGGGAGCTTATATTCCAATAGGAGAACTAGGACATTCAGCAACAAACCAGCAGTATGCCAGATGACAATGAATTCTATGGAGAAGGCAGAACAAAGGGGTTGAGATAGGGATATATGGGAGTGATAGGGTGTTTCTAATCAGGTAACCTCTGATCAGAGACAAGAAGAAAGGAAGAAAGTGTGCCATGTGACAATGTGGGGAAAGAGCCAGTGCAAAGGTGCTGAGGCAGAAACAAACATGGTGTGCTGTAAGAAACAGCAAGGAGGCCAGCATAGACACAGAAGTTGAAGGCCAGGGGGAGAGCAATAGGTGCCATGTTCAGGGAGGCAGCAATGGCATAAGATCTTATGGGGCCCTACGGGTATTGTAAAGAACTAAGATTTCCAACGAGATGAGAAGCGCTGGAGGGTTCTGAGCAAAGGAGTATAAGGCAGCAGGGGTGGAAGTAGGAAGATCAACGATGAAGAAGGCTACCACAAATCAGTAACCAAGTGAAAGATGGTGACTTGGGCCAGGATGGAAGCAATGTCGGTGGCAGGAAAGGGCTGGATGTGGACATACCCTGCAGGTTCAGCCAACAGCTTGCTCGTGGAATAGATGTGGAGTTCAAGAGGAAGCGGGGAGCCAAGGAAGATGGTGGTGTTTCCCTACACATGGAGCATGTTTGGGGCATTAGGATCCCATTGTGGACACCCTGTTGTGAGAAACCTGTCAGACATCAAGTGGAAGATGCTAAGGAGGCAGTTTGATACCCACGACTGAAGTTCAGCGGTGAGGTCTGGGTTGGTGACAGACATTTGGGACTTGACTAGTTTATCTCAGGAATGAGTACAGACAGAAGAGAAGGATGCCAAGGACTGCACCCTGGGGATCTCTTAGGTTAAAAGGTTGGAAAGATGAGGAAGGAAGGAAGCAAAGAAGGAGCGTCCAGTGAGGTAGGAGGAACAGAGAATGGGGTGGGAGCACCCCTGAGTATAGGAGAAGAAAATATTTTACAAAATAAGTGAAAAGCACATGAAAAAGTTTATTAACTATCTCAGAGATGAAAATCCAAACCACAAAGAAATGTGACTACCACTCAACAGAATGGATAAAATAAAGGCTGACTATAACAAGAGTAGGCAAGGAGGCAGAGCAACCAAAACTCTCACACATTGCCAGTAAGGGTGTAAGATGGTAAAATCACTATTATAAACTAGTTGGAAATAAGCAGAAGCTTATGTCCTGGGGAAGCCAACCAGATTCTTAGCAAAGCATTTGAGAAATTTCCCAATGGATAAGTCAGTGAAAGCAAGGTCAAAAGGTCTGCTCAGCACCAGCTCAGCCACCTAATGTGTAAACTCAGTCTTGTTAACCTTTAAGAGTCTTGAGCCTGAAATTATTGTGTTCTCTTAACCCTTTCCAAGTCTTCATTTCCTCATTTATGCATTGGGAATCAAAGAGTCAATCTCACAGGGCTGTGGTGAGATAAAATATCTGGCACAGTGCTTGAGAAATGCTCAATACAAGCCCTTTCCTCCCCTCCCAGACCAGTCAGTGAGGTCATGTCTGCCCAGAGGGAGTCACACCTGAAGCATCACCGGACCCCATCCTTGCTGCAAGGGCATGCAGGGTCCTCATCATGGTCATGGTAAAGTTACCAAGTTAGATGACCCAAGGGCAAGAGCTATGGCTACTGTGATATGACAGTGCTCCTCAAATTTTACTCTGGTTCTTGTTAAAATGCATGTCCTGATTCAGGAGGGCTGGAGTGGGGCCTGAGACTCTACATTTCTAACAAGCTCCAGGGCAATGCCAGGGCTGCTGGTTTGTAGTCCATGAATAGCAAGGCTATAAACAAATGGCATGGGGAGGGA
Source organism: Tamias sibiricus (assembly GCA_025594165.1). Taxonomy (NCBI): domain Eukaryota; kingdom Metazoa; phylum Chordata; class Mammalia; order Rodentia; family Sciuridae; genus Tamias; species Tamias sibiricus. The sequence continues at coordinate 27,534,543 of CM046673.1, forward strand.
GAGGAGAGGAGGGGGCAAGGGGATAGAAACAATGGCAGAAGGAGTTGGGCATCAATATACTAAGTGCATGTATAAAAGCTCAAATGGTATGAAAATACTTTGTGTAAAACCGATGACTTGGAAAACTGTGCTCTTTATACGTAATATAAAAGGAATTGCACTATAAAAGCATGTATAACAAATTAAATTAAAAATAAAAAAGAACAACAACAACAAAAACGAATGGCATGATTAAACTTCCAAACAACATAAAAGACCAGTAAACTCAAACAGAAGGAATGCATCAAAAGTCAATGTAGTTGTGTAGCAGCTACTGTGTTAACAAAAATATCACGTTTTGATTCAAGGCAATATAAACTACATGCAGAACTCACTGGATCATAGTTCAGACCTGGGCTCTGCATTTTAAAAAGGAAAACTAGAGACAGATGAACAGATCATCAAAGAAGGGGCTAGAAATGACAAAGACCAAATAGTCAGAAGGACAGTGGTACGAGACGTTGGCCTTTCTCTCATGGATCAGCCTAAGTATGGAACTACAGCAATCCCATCGAGATCCAAAATCCAAATACAGTCATGTCATTGCAATGGCTTCATCTTGTAAAAATAAGAAATGGACATTAGTGAAGATAGGTGAGACGGACAGATGAGTATCATGGTCTAATTTACCAGGGTCTGACGTCGATTGAAGAGAGTGAACTTGTGGACCAGTGCAGACCTGAGTCACATCTCCTGCTAGTTCACCCCAGGTGCTCTGCTATACCTGACTGTGGCCAAGTCAGATCTCCTCAACAGGTATCTAGGAGGACGATTTCAAAAGCATCCTAAATGCAGTAATGCTGGGCCTGAAAGCACTTTGGCGAAACAATAATACGGCAATTGTGTGTATCATTTGCCTTTTGGCCTTTGATTCATTCTGTGTCTTGCCCCTGCGTTCTGCTGTTCATCTCAGAGAGACCATCTCTCCCAGGTCTCTGCTGGTGCTTCCCAGTGGCCACTCTTCCCTTTCAACAAGCAGAAAACTGACATTGGGGTGACAATGTTCCCAGCTAAGAAAATTCATCGGCCAGTCTCCCTTGCAGCTAGGGCTTGCCATGTTCTTGTTGGAGTTCTGCCCAACAAGATGTCCAAGGAAAATACCAAGCAGAGCTTTAGGATGGTTCTTTAAGAGGGGAGAGACCTTTTGCCCTTTGTCCTCCCTCTTTATCCTGCCTGGTGTGCAGCTGCAGAGTTGGAAACTAAGAACCAACACATATAAAGGTGAAAGCCCATGTGAAAGTAGTCTGAGAGGAGAGACAGAAGAGACTGGGATCCTGATGCAGTTGCTTACCAGCCCTTAAACGCCCAGCTCTCCATTTAGTATCAAAAAAGAAAAATCAAAATCTCATTAGAATCCACTGAGGACTATTGGTTTTGGTTACACACAGCCAAACATATTGCTAACTGATTTTTAAAACCCACTTGCTTAAGAAAGCAGAACAGTTACATTCACTAGTTATGCTCAGATGCCCGAGCTAAGAACCACAGCAGCAGACATCACAGAGCATGGGGTCTGGGAAACCCTGAGCCATCTGTAAGTCTGGTCTCAATGAGATGAAATGACAGCTCAGGACTGTAATGGTCAGCAGTCGTGCATTCAGGGTCTTTGTTAAATTCCATGGGTGTTTACATACGTCAAATCCCCAAATCAGACACTGGCAGAAATACCCTGTGTCCAAGTAACACTGAGACAATCCTATACGCCTGTAACAGACCCTTCAGAACAGGGAGGAGACCAGTTGATGATAAACCTACTACAGCAAACATTCACAGTGTTCTGCTTCTATCCTCTGGGGTCCCCTTTAGGGGACCACCCTACAGCTTCAGGTTGCATTTGCTTCCAAGAGCCAGAACCTTGGGTCAACTTTTGAGACCTTCCCTTGGCTCCTGGAGCCACCCTGAGGGGGTGGAAATAACCAGGGACTTTTATTCCTCCCTAGGTGGCCCTTAACCAATGCCTCCAATTGTGAAACAATAAAAGCCAGGGTCCCTGGTCCTGAGACGGGACAATGCTAGTTCAGAGCGCTCGGGTGCAGGACCAAGTTGAGGCCAAGCTCCGAGGGACTTTGCTGAGATTGCACCCTGCCCTGTCCTGCTTCACCTGGCCCAATGCCTGTCTCCCTTGGGAACACACCCCTTTATAAGCCACTTGCACTAGAATCTTCATCTCAGCATCTGCTCCAGGGAAACAGCCTAGTCCTTGATACTTTGAGTTGTCTTTTATTTGCCTCAGCTTAGCAGTTTACTTTCATGGCTTTTTCTTTTAAGAGGTGCTCTGTTGCTTCATGAAAAAGATTTAAAACTCAGGATACTCCCCTTCTCCCTCAAAAGAAAAAATTATTAAATTGTTGTTTTGCAATTGATTGGGGGAAAAACCCAGAGGTTTAAACATACGCGCTCTAAACGCCACTCGAAAATTTGCCCAAGTTGCATGGCTCTGGGAAATGTTGTTCTTAATTGATCCTTGTCACAGAGACCGCTCTGTTGACATTTCTACAGCAAAAAGTAACCTTCCTTTCAAACGCAGTGAATACACAAATAAAGCTTTTCATGCACATGAAAACTGAGCCCTGCCGTGGAACACTGAGGCCACTCTGTGACTTGAAATGGACATCTGGGTTTCTCCACCACTTCCTCACTGCCAACAGCCACCAGAAGGACCCATGCTTTCTCTCAGGCCCTTTCACTCTGGGCTAGGTCTCTCTGATCTCTGCTGGGACAGGAAAAAAAAAAAAAAAGAAAGAAAAAACACCACCGCTCCCCCCCCCCCCCACACACACGTGCATTCGCCACAGGTAAAAATCCAGGTGAGCAGTTATAAACATGACCTGAGAGCACCTGCTTCCCACCACCCTCTCTAGTCCTCTTAAGGACAAAGGCCAGGATCTGCAAAAGTGACTCAAACACTGAAGGGTCTGGAGAGAACGAGGGATTTACTTTTGATGAGGGATGGAAAGGCCAATATTGCAAGATAAGGAGCCGGATCGGTGAGGAGCTCAACTGGGCTGAGAGCCAGGTGAGAGGTTTTTTGCTTGGCATTATGTAGGAAGTTCAAGGTAAAGTCACTGGAGTTTGGGGCACCAGATTAAAGATGGGAGAGGGAGGAAAAGACTCTTATTTACTGAGTATAGATATCCACCCCTCAGGGCTCTCTTACAAGGGCAAGCAGAAAGTTCATTCATCATCTTAAAGTTCATTCATCATCTTAATGGCTGGGCCAAGATAACTATTAAGATCTAAGGGTTGCATTTGCCTGCAGGCTACTATTAACTTGACAAGAGACACCGGAGAAAGCCCAACACAATGGAAATCAGTTCCGGCCACAGTAACCCGCTCACACACTGAACGATCCTAGTGCAACTTTGCCTTCAAACCACTACACTTGACTTCCTGGCTGTGCTGCCACAGTAGTTTTCTTTTTTTTTTTCTTCCACATGCACAGACGCATAGGTCTGTGTGTGGAATCCTCTGTCTGGGTATAGGCCAGGTCTCTCAAATACGCAGGCATATAAGTGTGTACACCCTTCCTCCTCCCTCCAGATTAGAAAGAGGATCCATCTTATCTCCTGGCACCATCTTGAGTGGGGAGCCTTGAAAGTGAGGAGAGAGACCCCTGAACGGGAACACCCTGTCTGTGGTGAAGGCAGATATAAACTGGAAAAATCCTTTTACAACAAAAACAAACTTACCAGTCCTCGATGTCATCTGTCCTAAAAAATAACCTCCAAAACCCAGCTTGGAGGCCCAGTTTAGTTTGCAATTCAAACCACTCACTCCTCCAAACAGCAAAAATGAGCTTACCTTCTAACACGTGCACACCTCCCACCACAGGCCTTGCCACGGAGGAAATAAAAGGACATAGCCTCCCTCCCCACCTCAGTCTCTCACGGAGATGAGATGCTGCTGCTGCTGCTGCAACTCCTCGGCCACATCGAGCAACTACCAGCCAACCAACACTGAGCACGAACTCCATCTCTAAGAGCCTTGGGAGTGCTCTGAAAGCTATGAAATACACACTACGCGGGGCTGCTGGTTCTCCCTGCTGAATCCATGATCCACCTTCCTCACTGGCTCCTTTCTGCCAGTGGTCCCAATGCTGATTCTCACCTTCTGACCTTCTGGCTTGGTTGCTCTGCCTCTAAGAAAAATCCCACTTTATAGAAAAAGAAACTGAAGTGCAAAGGAAGACCCTTGACCCAAGGTCACCCTGATGACAGACACAGGGCTGGGCCTTCCTTTGCATATGCTGGTGGAAGAGTCACGTGTTCCCGCCACTACATTCTGGACACCTATTCCTTTCTACTTCTGAAATCCAAACTCCAGCTTGGCTGCTTTTTATAATCACTGCAAAGTACACATATTCCAGCCTCATATGGTTTTCAAAACATCATTAGCTTTAAAAATTCCACAAACATTACTTTTGGGTTGAACCCCTCCAGGGTCCTCCCTCCTCCAGACACACACTCACACCTGAAGCCTCCAAACGCCAATCCTTTTGCTGAGTTTATCTGCTGCCAAGGGAAAGACACGAGACACAACAAGGCTGCAGACAGACTTAAGTGCTACCAGAAATGCAGATCCCTGTGACAGCCATGCGGCCAAGAGAATGAACCAGAATACATGAGAAATAGCTAGGCTGGAGGTCGCAGGCTGGTGGCCTACAGGCTGGATGTGGTCAGCGGACATGTTTTGTTTGGCTCAAACAATGTTCAGAAGACATTTTAATTAGCTGCCAGAGTCATGAGGCTTCACATAAAAATGTGGATTTCTAGTTTTTCTTTTTTGGAAAACAGGGCCTGGCAGCATCCTCCTCACTCCTACCTGCAATGCTTGGGTACTGCTGTGAGCCTGGAGCCCTCAATTTTCCACAGCCTCCACCTCTTTCTACTGTCCCACACCTGCCTTGCCCCAACCCTGCAGACTGTGAGGTGTGCACCACTAGCTCTTGCACTAGAACCCCAGTGGGGTTCCATCAGGGCAGCACGCAACTTCTCAGAGTCTAGAAAGTGAGCCCCGGCCACATGGCTTGTACCTTTTAGAGTGTTCCAGCCCACTCTTTGTTGTTATTATTATTATTATTATATTTGTCAATGGACCTTTATTTTTATGTGGTGCTAAGAATCAAACCCAGTGCCTCACACACGCCAGGCAAATACTCTACCACTAAGCCACCTCCCCAACCCCTCCAGCCCACTCTTGGTGGGGTGGTATATAAATCCCGTGGATCCCTCACCCCTGAGGTATGTATTCTACACTGTTTCCAGAGCTGCCCTCCAGGATGAACCCGACTGCCTACTGGGGTAGCCGGCTGCTTTTTTTTTTTTTTTTTTTTTAATATTTATTTACCTTAGTTGTACACAATGCATTTATGTTTACATGGTGCTGAGGATCGAACCCAGGCCACGCACGTGCGAGGCAAGCGCTCTGCCGCTGAGCCACAACCCCAGCCGGCTGCTTTTATTCACTGCCTCCACTCGTATCACCTGTCCTCCCACCCCCACCTTGTTTCCTGCATCTCCCAAATAAACCAAGTGCTTTCAGTTTCTTGCCTCCAGGTCAGCATCTCGTGCTATGTGGAAGAGCCATGTCTAGGAGCTTGATCCTGTTATTCTCCCTTCTCTCGGGGCACAGCCTCTTTTGTAACTCCTTGGCAAATGACTGCATCCTCTTGGGGTTACCCAAACTCAGCTGGGAGCCCTCTTGCACTTGGCTTGAAACTTATACTTTCAAGTTCATGTTTGTTTCCTTGTGGGTCATGGATACAATCTCTTTATTTTATTATCTTTATGTGGTGCTGAGGATCGAACCCAGGGCCTCACACGTGCTAGGCAAGCATTCTACCACTGAGCTACCACCCCAGCCCCTTCCTTGTGGGTCATGGATTGGGGGGGGGTACCATGAAAGTGTGTGCCTGAGCCCAGCCCCTTGTTATGTGGTTTATGGTTTCGAGCTTCAATGTACCCACAAAAGCTTGTGTGTTGGAGGCTTGGTTCTCAATGCAGCTGTTTTCAGTGATTGGGCCCTTTAAGAGGTAATTGGATCATGAGAGCTCTGACCTCATGAGTAGATTAATGCATGTATGGATTCACAACTCAATGAGAGGTGGCAGAAACTTTAGGAGACGGGGTCTCATTGGAAGAAGCAGGTATTATGGTTTAGATACAAGAGGTCTTCCAAAAGCTTATGTTTGGGACAATACGAGAAGTTTTCAAGGTGAAATCATTAGATTATGAGAGTTGTAATCTTATCAGTGGATTAGGCAGGTAGTAGACAGGTGGGGTGTGGCTGGAGGAAGGAGGTCACTGGGGGTGTGCCTTTGGGGATTATATTTTGTCCCTGGTGAACACAGCTCTCTCTTTCTGCTTCCTGGCTGCCATGTCCTGAGCTGCTTTTCTCCTTTTGTCATGATGTTCTGCCTCACCTAGGGCCCAGAGCTATGGAGGCCACAGGCTATGGACTGAACCTCCGGAACCATGAGCCAAAATAAACTTTTCCAACTCTAATTGTTCTTAGGTCTCTTGGTCATTGTGATGAACAGTTGACTAAAGCAGTAGGTCCCTGGAAGTGTGCCCTGGAATGGTGTATTTTGTCCCTAGTCACTTCCTTTATCTTTCTGGCCACCACAAACTAAGCAGTTGACTCCACCACACACTTCCCACCATGATGCTCTGACTCACCACAGGCCCAGAAACAAGAGAACCAAGTATCCATGGACTGAAACACTGAAATTATAAAAATAGATCTTTCCTCCTTTTTTTTTAAATTTATGATTTACGTTTTTTTTTTAAAAAAAAATATTTATTTGCTTCAGTTGTACACAATGCAATGCATTTATGTTTAGGTGGTGCTGAGGATGGAACCCGGGATCAAACCCGGGCCGTGCGCGTGCTAGGCGAGTGCTCTACCGCTGAGCCACAACCTCAGCCCCCGATCTTTCCTTCTTTTAAGTTATCTCAGGTATTTTGTCACAGCGACAAAAAGCCAACTGACACATATTTAGTCCCTTTCTCCCCTCAACCCCTTAGAGTCACATGAGGGCAGGAGTCCTAACTGCCAAGCCTAGAACTGCAGGGAACATTATTCCTAAAATGTTCTGATGTCACCCTGCTGCCAGGAATGTTACTGGCCCTTGGTCCATGGGGCCTCTTCTACGGGGCCGCCCCTCCTCCTCTGCCTTCTCACTCCTGACCCAGCCCAACTCCCTCCTTCATCAGCTAAATAAGTGGCCCAATCTGTGCCAGTTCCTCCCCATCATCCCTGCTCACCTCAGCTCTCTCTGAAGGTCATTCATCTCCCCCAAGCATTTATCCAAGGATTTTGCCCAACATGGGACTATCTACAGAAATAGCTTATTTCACCTTGTCACATGTGGGCTTCCAAGCAACCTTTCAGCGCCTCTGTAGGACAGTTGGCACCTCATACTTTAATTACTTGCTGACATGCCTTTGGCCCCATTAGACCGCATGCTCCCTGGGAGCAGGGACTAGATCTTTTGCATCCTTTTGACTCCTAGTGCTGGTACAGTTCCTGGCGATTAGCAGATACTCAATGACTGTTGTCCAAGACATTCTGTGCCAGAGGCTAGAAGAGCCAAGGTCCTAGGTATTAAGCAGCACCACAGCAAGAACAAAAACTAGACTTTATCTCCACTAAAGGGTCACAGAGCAGTACAGCTCCAAGGGCACCACACACATCATATTCAGTGGAGTTGGGTCCTGGGCATGTTGCTCACCCAGAACCCAATGAGAACAGCAGCCCTGGAGCCGGGCAATGTGGTAGTCATCTATTCTTCCTTGGTCTCCCTTTTAACTGGACACCCTTCATCCACCCCGGGAGCTCCCTCTCACTGCTCCCACAGGGGACCCCAGGAATAATCCCACTCTGTGGTGAGGCTTTCCCAGGGTTACCCGTTTCTTGTCTGGTGGGGAACATGGTATACGGGGGCTGTTCCCTTCCGAACCTCAGGTTCCTGTTAATTCCACCCTGAACTCTGGTGGCACAGCACATGCCCTTGATTCCGCAGGACAGCCACCAATAAATTAACCAAATGAGCAGTGCGTTTTCAAGTTAGCTTCATTTAGGTGAAAGTCAGCAGGTGGTCATCTGTGTATACTCCACATATTTACACACAGCCTCCTCTTAAAGGAAAAAATAATCCAGAATAAATCTATGAAAGCAGCCTTGCATTAGAAGAGGACAGAAAAACCCATTTTGGGGGGTGTTACAGTTCGGATCTAGAGTGACCCCCAAAGGATTAAATGCTTGGTCTCCATCCAGCCTGTGGTGTTGCTGGAAGTTGGTGAAACCTTTGGGAATTAGTGCTATTGGAAGGAAGTTAGGTGATTGGCGGTGTGCCCTTGAGGCGGGTATTGGGATGCTGGTCTCTCTGCTGCCTGGCCTCCATGAGTGAGCAGCTTTGCTCCACACATGCTCCCTGCCTGATGCGCTGCCTAGCCACAGGCCCCCAAACAATGGAGCCAAACAACTATGGGCTGAAACCAAAATAAACCTTTCTTCTTCTAAGTTGATTTTTCTTAGATGTTTTGTCGTAGCAATGACAATCTGACTAATACAACTTGTTTTTGGTGGTGGTGTTTTGTCTCAGAAGCTAATATGTCACCAATTGACTGCAATGAGAGAGAATGCCTGGGCTCTGAGTTCCTCTGTGACTTTGGACAATAGTAATAACCCTCTATCCACCCACCTGTTAGGAGACAGGTCCCATGTAGCCAGGCCTTGTGACTAAACACTCAAAACCACTCCAGGTGAACTGAGCTACATGAAATAACTACATAGTCAGAAAGTTACCTTGATTTGGGGGATCTTGTGACAGCTCCTCTTTGACCTTGGGGGTCCGTGGGAAGAGTGGGAAAGCACACCCCGAGCCCAGTTTTATTGGGGAGAAGTCATGCAAATGAGACAAGGGGTCAGGTTTCAGGGGATTGAGGCTAGCTTCGTGATGTCTTGCTGTCAGCAGGTTGAGTGACATCTAGGAAGGCCACCCCCATCTCATGTGCTGAGTGGGGATCAAGAGCAGAGCAGACAAAGGGAGTTTCCATGGAACATTCTATCCCAAACAGAGCAAAGGGGTAGGATACAAAGGAATAGGTGGGTGTAACTCAACCCCAGTGGGCACGCCTACTCCTAGGGCCACACCTTGTTATGCGAGCCCAGGAAGCACGGGAGTCATGAGTCCAGACACTGCCCCCCCAGACTCCCATAATCTTTCAATTTCCTGGTAAGACATCAAGACTAAAAGGCGCATGCACCTAGAGTAGCTTCCCATAGCCAGGTAAGGAACCTACATAGGTAACACCTGAACTGAGATTTCGGGGAAGAATAGTTCATTAAACAAAAATAGGAGCATTGGGATATCTGGGTAAAAGCAGCTTCAGTAATAAATGGGGGCTGATTCTGTGTGTACATCCAAGGGTATGCAGTGAAACAATGAGTCTGGTCAAGAAAGAAGCTGGGAAGGCCCAGGTAACAGAGGATGGCCTCACAGAAACAGCTGAGGAGTCTGATCCCCACCCTGAAGAACGTGAAGCAAGACGGGGGACGAAAAGTCATCCTTATCAAATCAAGGCCTTTTTAAAAAATTAATCTTTTAAATTATATATTATAGAACAATTTTTTTTTTTGCATTTGTTTACCACTTTAAGCATTTGTACAATTATTTTTTTTTTCATTCTATCACACCTTTTACTCAAGAACTTTTATATTCCTGAGTGGTTTACCTGTCCATAACTATTTTTCAGGAAGTTTTTGTGGTGACTTTAGTAGATACTGCTAGCACCTTGCTCACATGCAGTCCTTAGCACCAACCAGGGCACTGGCCCACTGAAGTCAGTACCCTCCAGGTCGAAGGTTTCCTACATCTTTCTGCCTCAGCTGCTTCCTGGCCCAGGGAATGTGGGTCATAGTTGGGGAAGGCTGGACATTTCCAAGAGTTAATGTCCAGGAACTATCCTCCGTGATGAGTGACAGCCTTGTTACCACTCAGGGGGATGATTCTGAGGTGTGTCACACCCAGATTCTCAGAGGATCTGCAGAAGATGAAGCCCACGTTGCTCACAGTGGTCACCTGCTTACCAACACATGCTTGTCTGTCTTCTCCCCCTTCTTTGTCTAGTTCTCCACTCCCACACAGCAGCTCCTGAGATCACTTCCTAAATAAACCACCTTCACCTACATCATTGTATCATCATTCACTTTGGGGGAAATCCAAACTAGGAGAGCCAAGAGCATATGAATCCTCATATATCCAAGAATCTCTTTATTTGGAGGTCACAAAGGAGGGCAAGTTAGTTAGGTTGTAGAATTTTTGATTGCTCTCAGGATGTGCAGGATCGTTTTGCCTGTCTGCTTTTCTGGTTGGTCCTGACTCTCCCAGACACATGATGTCTCTGCAATGGAATATACTGTTCTAATGTCTGACACTAATGTTATAGAAAAGCTTCTAGAAAACTTGTTTTCTATTGTTTGTAGTATCATTTTCGTGTCCTGAAAATTAAGAATTTCATGAAGCTATGTGTAGACATCAAAGGGTTCTTAATATCTGTGTCTGGCATTTGTAGCACCCATTTAATAAAATGGAGATTCTTCTTCCGTGGCTAAGGAATGACATCCACTCCTGTCTTCTCTTCCAATTTTCCTGGAACCATTTTTGCTGAGCCCCAGTTTCCGTCTTCCACATTACAGTCTCCACACTGTCATCTCTCTTCCTTGGTTTGCTCTTTTTCTCTGTGTTCTCACAGATCCTCTACAACAAGGAATAAGCTTCCGATGCTGCTGCTCTTTCCCGATGATCACACACACTAATTCTGCCGTTGCTTCCTGGGCTTCGTTAGAAAGTTCCTTACCCTATCCACAAGCTTTATTCTTGCTTGCCTCTGAGTCCATGCCATGTTCTATAGTTCCACTATCTGATCTGCCACCATCCTCATTTCTTCTTGAATTTCCTCAAGAACAAAAGTGGATGTTCTGGGAACTTTACTTTAGTTCCCTATTAATAATCCTAAAAGTTACAGCTTCCCTCTCTGTAGCTCGAGTTATGCTCTTCTTGGTTTGTGCGTTAGAATCTTTGTGGGGGACCATGCCACTTCTATTAGGTCTATGCATTGTTAAACAGGTTGTGTGCGCTCTCTCGGCTCCCTTCATTATCCACGAACATATGTGTTCTCAAAATCGTACCCTGAGACCACTTATATCCCCAGGTGATCAACCTTTCAGAATAGTCATTGTCACGGGAAGGGAACGTTTGTTTCTTTCCCTACAGCCACGTGATGTCTCTGTGCCCTGCCACCACTCTCACACTAATGCTCACCACATTCCAAAGGGCCCCTGACACCCTGTCAACTTTCTGCCAAACTGAAACCTAAGGTTTCCTGTGCTGAAGATTTTACAGGATGCTGGAATTCAAAGGCAAAGAGATTAAAATGATGTGTTCCCATTATCCCAGGGCCAGCTACAGAGGCTGAGGACTCATACCTGTGGCCTTCTCAGATATACTGTCCTTGACTGACCGGAGCCTCTTTGTCCAGAATGCCTGGCAGGCTACTCACCACCCCTGTCCCCTGTGCCCATAATGATACAGAGGTAGAAAATGGTGCTGTTCCTTGCAACTTCAAGGGGGGACAAGTCTGCTGAGTGACTTATGTTCTTTGATGCTCCCCCTCCTCTTTCCACTCCATAGGACAGATCAAGGCTAGATGTGACCTGACAGCATACTCCTGCACAGCCTTCCTGTTCCTATCTTGCTCTCCTCACTGCTCTTCTCCCAAAAGCAAGCCTTCAATAAATCACATGCACTGCCTCTCATGCAAGGAGGAAGGACTGGGAAATGTAATGTGAAGTCATTGGGGGGTTGCAGGTGCTCATTAAGGCTCCTGCCCCACCCCCAACTAAGGATATGATCATTCGCTAATACTAATATCTGTAAAAGACATTCATTGCCATATTATTTTTAAGAGAATAAAAAATTGCCAGGTGCAGTGGTGCACGCCTGTAATCCCAGCGGCTCGGGAGGCTGAGACAGGAGGATCGAGAGTTCAAAGCCAGTCTCTCAGCAGCTGCGAGGCACTAGGCAACTCAGTGAGACCTTGCCTCTAAATAAAATATAAAATAGGGCTGGGGATGTGGCTCAGTGATTGAGTGTCCCTGAGTTCAATCCCTGGTACCCCCCCCCAAAAAAAAAGAATAAAAAACTGGAAATCATTTAAATACCTAATAAGAGGAATTTGTACACATATCCATTTGGTAAAATATTATGCAGTCTGCAAGCTAATAAAAACTGGAAATAATCTAAATGTGTAATAAGAGAAATTAGTAGGTGATGCTTAGTATATCTATCTATATGGTAGAATATTATGTAATCTCCAAACCAAAGAGGAAAATGTGGTGAAGGGAAGCAAAGCAAGATTCAGGTGGCTACTTAGTTCATAAAATAATACTAAAGTCCTACATATTGGTAGAAACCAGCTCTGAATTTTCTAGCAACTGGTAAGAGAGAATAGAGACTGATAAGTCACAAACTGTTTTCAGAGGTAAAGACAAACCACAATGCCCAAGAAAAGCATAGCTATTTCTAAGCCTGAGAGAAATTTCTCCCACAGGTCCTGAGAGAGAGGAATCTGTATAATATAATGACCTGGTCACCAACTACCTGCACCCAATTACCACAGAGCCAAGCTTCACAGGTCTGGTCCCTGAGTCAACCCCTCCCACCTCACACAGGGAGATGGCATTAGGGCATGTGCAATTAGGAGTGGTCAGAGATGCTGGAACCCAATGGCTTACTTGGTTCTCTCTTGACTGGGTTCAACTCAGGATAATGTTTACGGTGTAGACGGTGGATGGAATCCATGCCCTTCCCACAGTCCTTGATTGCTTTTTTGGCCTCCTCTAACCCAGAAGCTGCTGAGAGCTATTAAGCAGCAGAGGTTTGAGATGGCTTCTTGGAAAGTTCTTGGAGTGCCTCCATTATGGGTGGCTCCATGTGCTTTAGATGCCCTCTAGGCTGAGTAAAGTTTGGCACAGTCCCGTCAAAACCGTTGAGCCTGGCAGGGTACGTGACTGAGCAGAAGGCTGCCTGCCTGCTCAAATGTGCACTTACAGGCACAAATGGGCTCCCTCGGGGGCTGGGAGGAGGTTTTCCTCAGAAAGTTATTTAGGTTCCATTTTAACACAGAACCCAGGGCAGCCCAGTTCAATGCTACACATTCTTTGAAAAGCTGCAAAAAATTCCCATTTGAACAGCTGTCAACACAGCAACTGGGCAGAGCAGTCAGCCTGGGTCACTCCCTGCTCCCGCTGCCTCCTGAGGAGCCCATCCCTTTTCTTCTACAAAGGCAGCGCCTTGAGGGATTCCCTGGGAGAGAGAAAGTTATCCACTCCTTTTTTTGTTTTTTCCCTTGAGTCACACTGCGTACATTTCAATGCATTCAAATAAATTAATCCATACAATTTCATTCCCTCAATATACTCAAATACAGCAGGAAAAAACAAATATGTCAAAGTATAGGCCGATAGAAATGACTAATAGAAAACATCAAGAACATTCTTGGTGATAACAAGCATGATCAACAGTGAGCTGTCCTTATTTCTTATGTTTCACAACAATATTGCTTAAAACAGGAACTTTTTAGAACAAGCACATACATGGTGGTGATGGTGACCATACCATCTCAGAGAAGGGGCAAAGGTTAGCCACACAGGGAGGGTCCACAAGAGAAAAGGGATGGGGGACAACGTAAGATACAGACGCTTCTCCAAGGTATTTACGGCTGCTGCGTTGGTTATACCAACACATTCTCTAAGTCAGGATGAAAAAATTTCTAATAGTTCCAAATCATGTTCCTTGTGCACAAACGGTCTTTGCAGAATCACTGCGCAGTTCAAGCTATCAAAGTCAGCGAGCGCACCAGACTCTCTTTTGGGGGTGTCCCCCTTACCTTCTGCCACATGTTGATGAAGAAGAGCTCCCGGGACACATTGAAGGACACGTTGGCATCATAGGCATCGTCCCCAAGGTTGGAGATGGAGATGTTTAGGGAGATATTCTTCACAGCTCCCAAAGCTAGATATGGGGTTTTCTCATCAATACTACAAGGGAAAACAAACAAACAGCAATTAATATTCTGAAGCTTACACTAATATAACCTAAGGCATCAGGGATAGTTGAGGGCAGGGAGCAGAAACTGGGATCACAACTACAAGTGCCAGGTAGCCCATGAACCAGTCACGTGTCCTCAGGGAATCACGAGCCTCAGCCTCCTCACCTAAAATACTGCCCCATTCAGTAGATTCTTACATGGCTCATAGGAAATCTTAGACATCAAACTTGGAAAACTATAAGGCATTTTATAACTATACATATAATTAATTCATATAGTTATTTGGGAGCATTTACTATATATTCTGGTCACTATGCTACGTGATAGGGAGACAGCAGTAAACCAGAGTTCTTGTAGCTTCAGGAAACACAGAAAGAAGCAAACATAAATACCAGACTGGAGAAACTTAGTGTAAGGAGGATAGAAAGTGCCAGGTTTGGAGCGGGGAGTGGGTTGCTGTTTTAAACAAAATGGTCAGAGAAGCCTCCATCGCGAGGTCACCTCTCAAACCTGGAGGAAGAAAGGGAGCAATAGGCAGAAATTCAGGGCCTACCAAAGGAAAAGTCCTTAAGGTGTGTTCAGGAAACAGAAAGGAGGCCAGGGTTTCCAGAGAGGAGTGAGCGAGCAGCAAAATGGGAGGAAATGAGCTTGGGGGGGGGGGGGTGTTATGTTTTGGATGTGAGGCATCCCCCAAAAGCTCACATGTGAGACAATGTAGGAAGGTTCAGAGGAGAAATGATCGGGTTGTAAGAGTCTTAACCCAATCAATGATTTAATCCTGATAGGGATCGAGTGAGTGGTAACTGACGTGGTAAGGTATGGCCAAAGGAGGTAAGAATTGGGGCATGGCTATGGGGTATGTATCTTGTATCTCAAGAATGGAGACTCCTCTGATTCCTGATCACCATGATGTGATCTGCTTCTCTCTGCCATACTCTGCCGCCATGATGTTCAGCCTCACCTCAAGCCCTGAGGAACGGAGCCAGACTTCTGTGGACTAAGACCTCTGAAACCATGAGCCTCAAATGCACATTTACTCCTCTATAATTGTGCTGGTCGGGTCCTTTAGTCACAGAGGCTAAAAATATGATGAAAACAGGAGGTTAAGGCAGTGGAACCAGTGGGTCCCGCAGGGCCTTGCAGGCTACCATTAGGACTTGGTTTAACTGTGCAAGAGATGGGAGGCCCTGCAGGGCTCTGAGCCCAGGGGTGGTGTGACTTGGAATCCATGAGGCGAAGACATTGTGCACATGCTGGGCACAGCGTGTGGAGTAGCCCGGGCAGAAGCGGGGAGCCCAGTGAGGCAGCTCCTGCAATAATCCAAGCATGAGCAGGTGAGTGCTCAAACCAGGATGAGGCAGTCAAGGTCACAAGAAGAGGTCATGTTCTGCAGATGCTTCAAAGGTCAGGCCAGCAGATTTTTCTCATGGATTGGATGAGGGGTGCTAGGAAGAGAGAAGCCAAGGAAGGCTCCAGGCTCACTATCAGAAAAGAAGGGCTGTCGTTCATTGAGAAAGGAAAGACTAAGGTGGAGAAGATTTAGCAGAGAAAACCCAAATAAATGCCTGTTGGATTTTAAAGGAGCTACGGAGAAAGTTGGATGCAGGATTCTGGAGTTCAAGGAGGCTTCGGGGCTGGAGATCTACCTCCGGGATGGACCAGATAGGACACCAAGGAATAAGTGTAGGTAAATAAGAGGTCTCACAGGAGCTGAAGACGGAGCCACCAGCAAAGGGAGACTGAGAGAAGCTAGGGAGGAAAACGTTGGAAAATGTTTCTGGGGACCACAAGAGACAGGTTCCAAGAGGAGTGGTCAATTTTGTCACATGTGGGAATAGGCCAAAATTATCTGAAGAATCAGAACCGGCCATTGGAATCAGCTCTTTAAAGGTCACTGATATAAAGTGCCTCGGTGGAGTCATGGGGCCGGGAGTCTGACTAGAGTGGGTTTAAGAGATATAGGAAGAGAATAAATGGGAACAGTGAGTACAGATGTCTATTTAAAGGTTTTTTTTTTTTTTTTTCTTTTTTTCCCTCTGTAAAGAGGAACGGAGAAATAGGATGGTGTCTGGTGGGGGGAAGTCAGCTCCTGGGAGATGGTTATTTTTCTAAAGAGGGGAATTACCATTGTATATTTGCAAGCTAATGGGAAGAATCCACCAGACAGGGAACAAATTAAGACAGACAGGATGGGGGACAATTGCTGGCGGGGGCCTGGTGAACAAATGGAAAGGCTGGTGGGAGGTGAGGAAGTGGTGCTTACAGGCAGCTGCAGACGGGTTGGTAGAAATGGTGGGAACATGTGGATTCCTTCCCGTTTGCTTCCACTTTGGGTGAAACGGAAGCAGAGCCAAGGATGGGAAGAGGGAGGAAGAGGGTGAACGAAATGGAGGGACTGCTCAGGAGAGCAGGGGAGTGAACAGGCCAAGGATAATGATGGGGATGGGGATGAGGATGAGTGCACGAGACTCAAGATCACTACGTGGGTGAGATTTAGACAAAATAAACTCCTATCAGTACCCAGTCTCTAACTGGGGACTAGTTAATGAGAGATGTCATGAAGCATTAAGAGGGCTGGTGTAATGGAAAGTCATTATTTTCAGCCCCTCAGTCTCCTGATATCTTCCTGGTTTGGGGGACCCTCAAGATAGATGGGAGGGGCACATCAACAGAAAAGAGGCAGACCCCATCCCACCCCCCTCCCGTCCTTGTGGATGCTAGGCTGTGGGCACCCAAGTGCAGTCATGTGACCTAAGGGTGGTCAGTGGTCTTAAGATGCTGACAGATGCTCCCACACAAGGCTATGAATTTTGAATGCTGAGCAAAGACATGGGGACCTTGTGAGATCCTCTGAAGTGGCTGCTTGAAGGCTGAGTGCTCCCCAGCCTTCCGGCCTCTGCTCTGAACTAGCCCATGTCTCTCCAATAAATTCCTTTTCTGCTTAAATTAACCAGCATGTGTCTTGGTTGTTTGCAACTATTAATACAGCTAATGCGGCATGAAAGAGAACTATTCAGACTCTCAGTAGGCTGTGATACTTTGAAATACACATTTTGGGGGAAAGGAATCATCATTTCCCATCCATGGAAAGAGGACCTGGCTCTCCTGCCTGTCTGGCACGTCAACAAGAATAATATGTGCAATGAGCAATCTGATGGCCTTGCTGTGAAAGCAAGAGCTCGGAGGATCCAAACAAGATGTGAAACGTTAACTCGAAGAAGAGTTTCAAATTCTTGAATGGCCTCCAATAAATTAAGACCCTGACCTCCAGCAATTGTGGCAATTATTTATTATTGTTGGCCATTTTAGTTTTAAACAATTGATGGGTTATTTCTGTCCTCCTGTTTGCTTTTATAAGATTAAAGGAGTAATTGCCAGACCTTGAGTTAGGAGAGAGTGCTAACCTAGGTTTATCTAGAGAAGGAACTGCATATACACTCATTTGTAGCCAGTCACCTCAGAGTGACCACGGTTTGTATGGCTTAGTAAGCAGAGAGGCGATAGAGAGAGCAGACGACCACTGGGTGAGGACCGTCGCCTCCTTCCCGTGCTGTTGTCCACGTGACCAGTCACTTTCTATCACATGCGAACGTCAAAGGCTCAGGCCAGGGATGGCTCAACCTCTGCCAATCCCTCACACTTGGGCCTCCGTCACTCAGTCATATGGCAAGGTCATTCCTGGGATTTCGTAGTCAAATGATCCAAACGTGGCTCTGTGATGGAGAGCAGCCAGGGCAGAATGTGAACTCTGCTGTTTTAAAAGAAGCCTCCACATTGTTTTCATTCTTTCTCCAAAGCTAAAACTCCATGACCAAAAACAGTACGTTTTCTGCTTCCAGAGGTATTCTTAGAAATGAAATGAAAATGTAACCTGCCAGCATGGTGCTGGGTACTATCAAACATGTCACCCTTCGGAAACCTCACAGTAACTGTCACAGGGACCTGACTTGGGTCCCATTTTCAGAGATGAGGAAATCATGAAGCAGAGAGACGAGGCGATTGGCCAAAGGGTTGTTCTGGCCGAGAACCCAGCGTCTCCTACGCCTTCAAAGCCTGTTCCTCTCCAGTCCCCCTCCATGGTCCCCACATTCCCGCCTTGCCTGTCACAGCCCCAGGAGGCCCTTCCTGTCTCCCTGTTGGGTGAAATTGACCCATCATGAGCTCCCTACCCATGTGCCCCCATCAACCCTTCAGGCACTTACCGAGGCTGTGAGCACATGTTTGCTTGTGTGGCTCTTTGATTAACCTACACTGGAACCTAAACACCAGGGAGCAGGGAACTTTGTCTGGTTTTGCTCATCACTAGGCTCCCAGAGACAGAAATGTGGCACCAAAAATTCTCAAATCAGAAAGATTTTTTTCTTCCCTAAATAAGCAAGCCCCCGTGAAATGTTTGGTAGGAAACCTCTGAGCCTGATCATTTTAATCTTTCAGCATGACTGCCACAGAGGTTGGTCTCTCGAGGGGTGTCTGAAGAACTCTACTTGCATGAATGAATGAAAGTCTGTGACATCCCCACAACAGATCAGCTCCACCTTCACATTTCCCAGAGAAGAAGCCGAGCCCCAGAAAGGGCAGCCCACTCGATGGAGATCACACAGCCACCCAGGGCATGAGGTGAAGCCAGCACCAAACTTCCTTAGACATGAAGGCCATTCCAGCTATGGCTCTTACACAGATGCCGTCTAAGTCAGGAAAGGCTTTGATGAGAGTGTTCTTTTAATGACATCTGAAAAGAACAGGATTCCACGAGGACCAGCCTCTCCAACAGCCCTGCCAAAAGATCAAAATGATCAGGCACAGGGGTTTCCTGCCAAGCATTCCACGGGTGCTTATTTATTTATTCAAGAACAATCTTTCGGATTCTCAAGGAATTTTATTCTCTGATAAATTTTCCCATTTAATTCTAATTTGTGCAGCCTTTTTCATGGGTCATATTATTTATATATGGATATCGCTGGTATATTTTTATATGAAAAGCATCAACGTAAGATGTGATCTGTACTGTTTCTATAAAGCTTAGCCTCTAGCACTTGTACAACCTGCGGGAAAATTATTGCTTGCTATTAAAAATCCTACCCTAACACATCTTTATAACAGCTTTTTTTTTTTTTAACATGTTGTTAGATCTAGCATCAATTCACCCACTACTCCCAACATCAGATGCCACTGGATATGACCAGTAGCTGTGTAAAGCCCAAAAACCTCTTAGGAACTTGTTCTCTGACCTCATTTTCACCATACATTACGATAGACCAAAGTTCCTTAGTACGTCAACACAAAACGTTTATAAATCAGTCATGCTTCACGTATCACTCATAGATGCGGAATCACTAAGGCCACTAAAGGCAATCCCACCCACCTCCCGCCTTCTATCCAGATAATTTCTGAAGTTTCAATGGAAGAAACTAAGGTAGCTGAATGAGGTTTAATAATTGTTTCTTTTTTTCCATTGGATCATTTTAAAATTTTCCTGAAATATTAAAAATATAAACTGTGACCTTATTTAAATAATGTGTGGTCATAGTTGACCTGCCAAAAATACTCTACTCTTCTTTTGCTGCTAGCACAAACCTAGCCTGAATACAGGATGCTAATGCAAGTGTTGATCAAGTGCATCGGAGGCGACTGTCAATGTCCTGATCATTGTTACTGAAATTGCATCTGCCAATGATGACTGTATTTAATAATGATAAATAGGATGATATACTATGGCAGCAAGTCCATCTGTCCTTCCTTCTTCCTCCTCCCCTCATTCTTTCTTACCTGCTTCCTTCTTAATCATTAATTCATTAATTAAAAAATTAATGCATCATGGGTTCATTTTGACATATTCATAAACGCACATGATGTAATCTGCTCCATTTCAAACCCCAGTACTACACCCTCCCCTCTCCTCATCCATTACTTTTTAAAAACTACCTTTTACTGCTTTATACCCAATAAAATAAAAAACACACAAAGTAAGAGTTGCAGAGGATGTGGAAAAATTGGAATTTTCATGTACCGTTAGAGGGAATATGAAAGAGAACAGTCACTTGAAAAACAGTATGAAAGTTCCTCAAAAAAATAAACATAGAATTATCATATGATTCAGCCATTCCAAAAGGAAAAACAGGGACTCAGAGATTTGTATACATGTGTTCCTAGCAGTGCCACCCATAACAGCCAAGGGTGGAAACAAGTCAAGTACCTGTGGACAGATACACAAAATGTGCCCCCCCCCCTTGCATTTCCATATATGCGAAATAAAAAAGGCACTGAAGTAGATTGTGTTCTCTTGTAGGAGCAATGTCACAATTGGGAGCAGCATTCCTCGGCAAGGATTCAGCATTCAACGAATCACAGATATCCCAACCATGTATCATAAAAGTAATGATGCAAAATTACATACGTACATTGCACCTGCAATTTAAGATCAAAAGCATAGAAGGGTGACCAGTAGGCTGCTAGAGAAGGGAACCAGGGGGTAAGAGGAGGAGAGGCAAAATGAATGAAATTGACCAAATTATGTTATGCACCTGGAACAGGAGTGCCACTGTTATTACAGTGCACCAATTTTTTTAAAAGTCAAAAAGGGTTTTTATTTAAAAAAGTAAAAATAATAAACAATACTTTGGGTTTTTGTTTGTTTGTTTGTTTGTTTTTTTGGTACCAGGAATTGAACTTAGGGGCACTCGACCACTGGGCCACATCCCCAGCCCTTTTTGGTATTTTATTTAGAGACAGGGTCTCACTGAGTTGCTAAATGCCTCACCATTGCTGAGGCTGGCTTTGAACTTGTGATCCTCCTGCCTCAGCTTCCCAAGTGCTGGGATTACAGGTGTGTGCCACCGTGCCCGGCAATATTTTGCATTTTTAAAGAGAGCAGACATCATAGAATCAGATTCAGAATTTGACAGCTTGAAGGGGGCTCTTCTGGGTCTTCACTTTGCAGTTAAATACACAGTTAGTTAAATTACTTTCTAAATGTCACTTCACAGATAGTGGCAAACCTAGGCAGCCCTAACTCCTGGTCCAGCACACCTTCCCCTGTTCCTACTGTTTCAAACGCACATAAAAATACTACTAAAATAGTATACATCCTGGGCGTGGTGGCGCATGCCTGTAATCCCATTGGCTCAGAAGGCTGAGGCAGGAGGATCATGAGTTCAAAGTCTCAGCAACTTATCAAGGCCCTAAGCAATGCAGCGAGACCAGTCTCTGAATAAAATACAAAAAAAGGGCTGGGAATGTGGCTCAGTAGTCAAGCAACCCCAAGTTCAATCCCTGTACCAAAAAAAAAAAAAAAAAAAAAGTATACAACTTATGTAAAATGTACTTGGCTATCATAAGATTAGAAATGAAACTGCATTTGCCTTCTTAGCATTTAGAATACTTAAAATATAGGATGTACCATCTACACAAAGGCTAACTGAGGTGCTTAGTTTTCTTCCTGACAACTTTTCTTGAAATTGGTAGAGGCATTTGGGATGACTCCAGTTGGCTTTAGCAGCTCTCGGGGGCAATCTCCTCTCTTGGTACTTTATTGACCACTGTCAAGGCTTTTCAATTACTACCGCTCACCATTACCATTACAAACATGAGTAAACCACACAACTACAATTACTCATTTAATGTCTTCCTATAAAGGATGCGATCACAAAGTACCAAACATATTGACCGTTACATAAATAATTAAGAAATGGGTGTTAATAAAGCCCCAGGGAATGGGCAGGCACTGCCGGGCATCTCTTGAGTGCATGCCGGTGAGTGAGTTACCTGGGAAATACATCACAAAGTTGACAGGAGTTGGCAAAGGAACAGGCACAAAATTAGATGCAAAAGAAACTCAGGGGGAGAGTCCAGGTAGACTGAAGTTCTCCAAAAGATGTAGGAATTGAGCCACATCTTGAAGAATGAGGAGTATGTGGGTAGGCGGGGAAACAGGAAGTGTAGGAGCCCTGTTTGGGGATTGGCTTGAATTGCGGTTGACTATGAGCCGTGGAGATTTGGCCTTTGTCGCCACCCGTAGTCTCACGGATTGTTGCGTGATCTCGAGTGACTTGGCCGAAATTGCTGATCGAGTCAGCGCCATTTTAGGGTGTGTTTTTGGCGTGTGTTAGTCGTTATTAGAACCAGAGAGAAAAGTTATCAGAATAAAAAGCTGTTTGTCTCCAGTTTGCTTCTGAAGTTCTTCCCGTGGCTCCGTTGCTTCAAGCGCTTCAGGCAGCAACAAGGAAGTACATTCCAGCAGAGAGAGAAATAAACATGAACTGAGGATGGAGGCGAGTCAGGAAAAGGATGCTCTTAGCATTAAGGTTGGTGGGAAGTAAGTAGAACACGCAGGGTACATATAGTTCCCTTCAATCTTGAATGTCAGACTTTGGGGTTGATTCTTTAGGCCAGGGAACTTAATTGGGATACCTCAGTCACCGATGCCAGGTACATTACAAGCAGCTTGTTAATGATAAGGCAGAGTGAGATCATCACAAAATGCAGTAGGCCACGGTGGGTTCGCCCCTGTCCCAGGCTCTAATCGCGGTGCCTGCATAGGCTATAGTTCCATCGACCAGCATTCCTATTTCTTTGCTGGAAGGCTCCTCCCTGCTGTCTAGCAGAGTGCTTAAGAATGGAGTCTCTGATAGCCATGCAGCAGCCCTCAACCAATGCCAGATGGGAGCTTGTATATAACTATCCAGCTCCCTATTGCATTGGGTGGGACAATTCTGAAGTCCATATTCTAGACCTGTGCCATTTAATATGGTAGCCACTAGTCATATGTAGCATTAAGCACTTAAAGTGGGGCTGGTCTAGTTGGGTCCCATGACACAAGCGTATAATCCCAGCTACTTGGGAGTAACCCCCAGAGGCAGCTGTCCCAAGGACACATCCCAAGTGCCATAGTCTCAATTTCTACCACTGCTTGCAGTCCACACACACCTCATAGTCCTGCCATGTGTGGGTGACCAACCACATCCCTGAGCCAGGACGGACCATCAGTGGGTTGCATCAGTGAAGTTGTACTCATTATCTATGGTTGTAGTAACAACTGTTCTTACAGGCAGGTATGCTCAGGATGTACAGGTTGGTCATTATTTTTGAATAATGTATTCAAAATATTGCCCCTGCCTTAAACTAGTTAAGGATAAGACACAAGATACCCCTTGAGGATTCTGTGGTGTATATACTGCGTTACTTCCTTGAGGTGACTCACTCTGTGGAAAATGATTGGGGATCATTTGAGAAGACAGAGATGACATCAATTAAAAATTTTATGAGCCCATCTCCAGGGGGCATGCACTCTACAGAGAGCCTGCTCTCAGTCTCCCAACCTGGGAAGGCATCTGCAGGTAACCTCCAAAGCACAAAGAGTATTCATACATTTGGGTCCCAGAATGTGGTTGTAGTGTTTACTCCTCAGCCTCAGTTTACCTCTGAGGCCTGAGAGCTCCTACAGTCAAGTCTACCATTGTATCCGAGAGTTATTACACAGCCCCCCAGGTTCCCCACAGATGTCTTCCAAAGAGCCACATTGGGGGGTCTCTCCTCTGCGACAGTAGCAATTCCTCTTTATAGAAAATTAGTGATCTATGTCAAACAATATAAAAACCCATCTTAAAAACCACTTTTACATATTTACTAAAATAATTAAGTTGCCAACCTCAGCCTTTAGTGATAAGATACCAGGGTCAATCCCTCATCAAATATTGCACACATAGTATATCATAAAGGTTAAGGCTACATCCTGGGATGTAAACAATAAAAACTGTCTACATCATAAATGTTAAAAATATGCATTTAAATGACTATGTATTAGAAAATCAAAGTTTAGACACTCATGGTCTTTCATGACAAAAAGGGACCTTGGAATCAACCTCCTCCCCATTTTGCAGATGAATATTGAGGACCAAATCAGGCAAGTGGCTTGTTAACTTCTTTGGTTACTAGTGGTAGGAACATTTACCTAGTAGCAGTCAGTACCAAGATTCAAGCCCACTGTGTATCATTCGAGGTCCAGACAAGAAAACAACCCACACCAGGTAGTTCACTAGAAGGGATTAAAATGGGGAACTAGGTACAAAGGCATAAGAGGAGCCAGAAAAGTAAATGAAGGGAGATGAGGAAAACCAGAAATCGGAAGAAACACCCCTAGAACTGGAGCCACAGAGGAAGGAGGTGGACGGCTGGAGGTGGAACTTCAGAGGAGGAGCGAGGACCACCAAGGAGAAAGTTCCGTTGCTGAGGATGCTGCTTAAAGAAGGTGGGGCTGGGGGGAAAACCCTGACACTTTTCCCCTCCAATCACTGCTGGCTAAACTGAACAGGAAGCCTGTGGGCAAGGAGCCTGGGAAATGTAGCTTTCCCTGTAAGCTGCGGGAAAATGTGGTGAACAGATCCACATACCAGTTTTCACATTCTGAGCCCATTACTCTCCGCTTAGGAGTTAAAGATGCTTCTTTCTCCTTATCACAGTCATTCATGTGAGATAGGATCTTGGTAAGGAAAGCTTAGAGCACAGCCAAGCACTGCAGTGGAGTCAGTTCTTATGGATTTTTCCAGCGTAAGCTCCAAAATTTCTCTTTCCCAAAGGGGTGGGAAACTTTTTGTCCTGCTGTCCCATTCTAGCTGCTAGTGACGGCCTATTACTTTGGATTCCTGCAGATTTCATTAAAACAACAAATTATTGAGAATCCAAATATCAATTTTCATTGCTATACAAATCATGAGAGCTTCCTGATTTATAAAGTTCTAGCTACTGTGGTAAATATTTAGGGATTTATTTAACTAACCAAGAACTCCAAAGGAAATCACTTCTTTTTTTATCATAAAGACAAAGATCATCAAGAAATATTTAAAGCAGGGGCTGGAGGCTTAGCTTAGTGGTAGAACATATGTTTAGCATGTCAAAGGCCCTGGGCTCAACCTGCAGTGGGAAGAGAAGGGAACAGTCAAAAGGAACAGTGTACAAAAAGGGTACAATTCTAAATATAGTTAAGAAATTTTGCCGGGTGCGGTGGTGCACACCTATAATCCCAGCACTTGGAAGGCTGAGGCAGGAGGATCGCAAGTTCAAAGCCAGCCTCAGCAATGGTTAGGCACTTAGCAACTCAGTGAGACCCTGTCTCTAAATAAAATTTTAAAAAAGGGGGCTGAGGATGTGGCCCAGTGGTTGAGTGCCCCTGGGTTCAATCCCTGGTACCAAAAAAATAAAAAATAAATAAGAAAAAAGAAATCAAGTCTAATTTGATTTTGTATTTTAATATACTCTAGATAGTGGGGAATTGTTATTTCTCCCCAACTGTTGGTCTTATCCTATGGTTATCCTATACCTAGCTCCACATAAACATAGGCAGCCTCCTGAGGTTACAGTCTCAGTCCTGAACCTTCTGTTCCAACCCTTCTGAGGTCCTTGCTCCTGACAATCTCAAGAGCCTTTCATTTTATATCCCAAAACATGCTTCCCTTTGTTCAAAACTTAGTGCTACATCTGGGACCTGCCTGCTTCTCTGTTATGCCCATCCCACCCTACCTTGGTGAAGTCAATAGATATTAAATAGAAATGTTAAATGGAAAAATTCAATAAATAATTCACAAGTTTTAAATAAAGCACTATTCTGAGTAACATGATGGAATTTCAAGTCATACCATTCCATCCTGCTTGGGATATAAATCATCTCTGACCAGAGTGTCTACACTGTGTATTCTACCCACCAGTTAGTCACTTAGTAGCTCTTTTGGTTATGAATATGACAGTCCAAGTGTTCATGTAACCCTTGTTTTATTTAATACTGACACCAAAATGCAAGAGTAGTGATGCTGGCAACTTTGCTACACTATATGGCCATGATTCTTCTATTTTATTATTGTTGTTAACCTCTTATTATGCCTAATTTCTAAATTAAACTTCATCATAGGCATGTATGGATAGGAAAAAACATACTAGAATAGTGCCAAACTTTATGAACTATTAGTCTTGGAACATATCTCCTCAGAATGGGGGAGTACAGTAGCTTTAATTTTCATATTGTTTATATTCTCAAATACCACATAAGCCAATAATACCATGATTTAACAGAATATGCTATACATTTATGTATGTATACTCCAACTGTGGGTTATTATTCCATATAGTTTGAGATTTGCTTTACATCTAACCATATTCTATAAATCTCTTCAAATCTTGTAAAATAAACCTGCATGGTTATTGGTTCCAACTAGAAATTGGGAAGTATTTCTGTAAGGCACCTCAATTAAAAGTGACCTTGGGTCAGGGAAATGAGTCCTGGGACTGAGTTCCTGGGTTGAAAACCCATGTATACAAAGACAGAAGCACCTAGCCTCCTTCCTATTTAGTATCCACCTGGTCCAATGCTGTGCTCATAGAATGAGAGAAAGAGAAAAGCATTTACTAAGGTGATGTGAGTCAAAACAGTGGTCTTCCTAGCAATATTCCAATAATTGAGGTAAATAAGTGTTACTTTAAAAATAAATAAATAACATGCCTATGGGTGTTCCTGCTGACTTTGGCCCCAGCTTTGATTCATTTAACAACTCACATAATGGCAGAATCAGTATTTGCTTCAAAGGTCATCTTCTTTCGAACAAGGCAGACAAACAAGCAAGAACAGGGTCCTTCCCTGTCCCTCTAAGCTGCTAGGGGTCCCTCCTGCTCCGTCTGTGTAACCATGCAAAGAAATACTGATTCCTGGCAAACAGAGGAACTCAAATCCTCATCATCCTTTAGAGCGGCCTCCTGGATCCCTAAAGCTGAGGACATCTGGAATGAATCAGGTTCATTCACTG
Source organism: Tamias sibiricus (assembly GCA_025594165.1). NCBI lineage: Eukaryota > Metazoa > Chordata > Mammalia > Rodentia > Sciuridae > Tamias > Tamias sibiricus. The sequence continues at coordinate 27,561,481 of CM046673.1, forward strand.
TAACCACTGCATTAAAGACAAAGAATACTTTGAGGGGCAGAGGAATTCCCAAGATCTGTGGGCTGCTCGGAGGTTTGATGTCATAAGACAGGGATGGAGGGCCGTGATGCTCGAGTTGACCCAGCCCTGGCACACTGCCACACTGTGCCACACGCACATTGCCCTGGAACCTGGCTAGGCTCACCATGAGAGAAGCCCACCTGCACGTCACAGGAGGCAGCAAGCCAGGCAACCCCAGAGAACTCACGTCAGGAGGGCCATAGCAGTCCCCCGATTGATAACTCCGCAGTAGCCACAACATTTCCCCCGCTTCTAGCTCAAGAGCCAAGTGGGAGCTGTAAATGGTTCCAGGCAAGAAAATATACTGGAAATTACTAGTCTCGCTGGATTGTGGATCCCTTTCCCTTTACAGCCAGTGAGTCGTAGGGCTGGAGAAAGCAGCTCTTTCCACCTGGGTCTCTGCATCTCTGGAGGTCCCCAAAGGCAAAAACAGGTCCGCACTACCCAGACGCAGCACCTCCACATCAACATATTTTGTCCACACATACCAGATGCCAGCTTGCTCTGCTTTGGGCCTGAAGTGCTCGTTTTCTTGAGCTCATCAAAGCCCTGGAGTTCCTGGTCTCTTTATAATCAAGGAACAAGGAATGAATGTTTACTTCATTATCAGGTTCACTATGATTGTTGTTAAGAGTGAGAAAAAACACTTTCTCCAGAGGCTTCTAAGTTTGTCTTACAACGTATGCCTAAAATCCCAGCAACTCAGGAGGCTGAGGCAGGAGGATCACTCAACTCCTAAACCACATCCCCAGCCCTTCTACTTGTATTTTAGAGACAGGGTCTAGCTGAGTTGCTTAGGCCCTCACTAATTTTCTGAGGCTGGCTTTGAACTTGCAATACTCCTGCCTCAGCCTCCCAAGCTGCTGGGATTATAGGTGTGTGCCACCACGCCCAGCTCACAGAAAACTTCCTGAAGAAGAGTCCAGGGATGCTGGTGAGGAAGTCTGGCTATTCCAACTGAGTGTCCTGTGTTCCCTTTGCTATAAGGAACTGTTTCTGGTCCCCTGCCTGTGAAAATGTTTTGCCGGGGAAGCCATCTCTCACAGGGTGCCGCTCTCCTTTTATCTCTTGGGTCCTCTTTAAAAGCAAAATCCCAGGGAAGAAGCATCCAGAAGCAATCCCTGGGACCCAAGTCCCAGGATGGCCTGAAGGGGCTTCCCCCATCACTCCATGGCCTGGATTTTAAACACAAACACAACAACAATCCTCCAATTCCAAGAAGGAAAGCAAAAAGCCCACCAGCAACTGTCTCATCATTAGTGTCTGATAAACACAATGAACTTGATTCACTTTTGAAACTTAATAGTCCTAAAAAAAAAAAAAAAAAAATCAGTCTGCCTGGCCAGACACTAAGCATGAGTGTAAGTCCTACAGTACCTCAGGATGGGCTCCCCGATGCAGCATCTATGACAGGGGGTGGGGGTTTGCCGGGGAAGCAGGGAAGCTGGCTGGGCAAGGCTGTGGGCTTAGGTGAATGAAGCCCAGCCTTGCTGCTCATGAGAGGTTCTGGAGCACACAGTGCCGTGAGTCCATCTAGACTTGAGATAGAGGCTGGCCTCCTACACCCCGACCAGCCAGCCAGCAGCTGAGGGCTGTCCCCCCAGGGAGGGGGTGTGAACTCCCAGGAAAGGCAGTGTCAGGACACGAGTGACTCCCCCAGCCAGACGACGGGCAGCTGTGAGTCTTTAGCTGCCAACAGCAGCAGGAAACAGGCACCTGCACTGTGAGGGACCTGGGTGTGGTACCAATTGCATCCACCCAGCTCGTCATGTTTGGATCAAGAGCACCTGGAATAAAGTCAGGAAAGAAGGCTCATAAAATCTAGATGTTTCTATGTGGTACGTCCCTCTTTCTGCAGCTGTGATGACCGACGTCAAGGTAGTTCAAGGTAAACCCAAGCCTCACCTTTGGCTCTTGGGAGTGGGGCCGGTGACCACTGGGGACCAAATAAATAAATAAATAAATACATAAGGCTCATCCTTCCTTAGCCACAGCTGTCTTTGGCTTTTCATCCATGGACAGACCACAGGGAATCCTGATTTTCCCAGAGTCATATCAGGGGGCTCAGAACAAACTTTGAAGAGATGCTAATGAGAGGTATGTGCAGGGCAATAAGAAAAGTGCACAGAAAGCAAAGCAACTATGCAACTACAGATTTGGGCTTCTGTCACATTAAAGAGTCCCCTCTAGGATGGGCGAGTCTCGTATTCAGTGGCAAGAGACCAACGAACATCGTCACACAAACTGCAAAAATCTCAGTGAAGAAAGCACACGGCTTGCCATCCGCAAGGAGGGAGGGATCTAGGGGCTGCATTTTCTTGGTAGGTCCTTTCCTGAGGTCTGATCAGAAGGAAAACTGTCATAACACCATCACCCTGCTGGAAAGACTGTCTGACACACAATATCTCCAGTGGGTGTCTATATTTGGAAGACAAGGAAAATACTACTGAATAGAATTTTATTAGGCACACAGTGAGGTAGACCCAGACTTCCTGGGAGTCTCAGGAGGCAGGATGGCTGTGAGCACACCCCTTCTGTGGTTGCCATGGTTACTGCCTAGGTCCTGCCTCTCACACCCCTCTGTGGATCCCCACGATCCTACACCCCAGAAGGCTGAAGCTGGAAAATCTCCATCAGTGTCTGCTCAGCAGGGGGAAGGGCTGTCCCTGAAACATGCTCTTTGTTGGGACAGATCTGTTGCTCATGTGTTCTGGGGGGGGGCCTTGGGAACCTCCCTCAGCACTTTGAATCTGTCCAACAAAAGGAAAAGGGTCAGTTCCTTGGGTGGCGGCCCCTCCGTCCCCAGTCTCACACTCAGGAAACCACAAATCAGATCCTCCCTGCCATAGAAGAGAAATTCCAAAAGTCATTTCCACCCAGAGATAGGCCAGGCTCTCTGCAAGCTGTGATGGCTATTTAAAGACAAAGGCCACGACTGGAAATTGCTGGAACGGTGGACTCTGGGGCCACCCACCAGGTGTTTTTCTTGCCTCGGCCCTTCGACTTTCTTTTTGACCTCAGACAAAATCCCTATCAGCTTCCTGATCTGTTCCAGAAATGTGGTGGCTCCAGGTACATAGATAAAACACGCCAACCTCAAAAAAGAAAAAAAAGAAAAAAAACCTCTGGCGCTGGGCTTGTGTCCAGCCAGCTGGATCACACGTGTGACAACTGAAGTGGCGTCATGGAGCCACCGGCTGTGCTTATTCCTGGGTTGGGCTGCAGCCACGGCTCCCAAGAAGCAGTGTTCTGGCTTCAAGAATGAGCCTGGCCCACATCACTCCCAGGATGCTAGAGGGCTCTGGGGTCTCATCCTCTCTGCCTGGGATCAGCCGTGGACAAACACCTCACCTGTCCCTGCTGCCATCCTTAAGGAAGCAAGAACAAAGCTTCTGGCCCTACCCTTGGCTAGTAGGTCTGCTCTAAAGAAAAAGCCCTTCTGTGTGTCGGTGATGGCTGTCATGCTGGGCAGGGATGGGGGAGGGATAAGACACAGAAAAAGTGCAATGGGAAATGATGTCGCCAAGGTCGTGGAGAAGGCTGGGTGTTTGGCAAAACGTGGAGTAAAAGCATTCCCAGGAAGTTCATGGGAAGAGGCCTCCACATCAGAAGGTGATTTAACAGTCCTGCAGGAAACTCCATGGTAAATTCACCAACTGAAAATCTTTAAGGAAGTGGCTATAGGAGACAGCATCCGTGTCCCTCACCATTGCCCCTCAGACTCTTCCCAAAGCTCTGGCTGACTTCCAGCTGCCAGCATCCTTGTCTTCCTGAGGGTCTTGTTCTAGGACTAGACAAAGCTGCTGTCCATCACAGGTGGAATCAAGCTTTAACTGCCTCCCACCCCGGCCCCAGAGTGGCCCGCAACCCATGGGTCTCAGGAGCTGGTTTTCCAGCTTTTACATGCAGGCATTCTAAGAGCTCCACTCTGTGGGCCCTCCACAGCTCCTCTCCCTGGCATTGTCCTGCTCGATGCATCTCAGTCGGTCACTGTGCCAGCTGGGTCTGGAGGCCTGCTTGACAGTCTCTGTGAAGTCACACCCTGTGTTCTGTGGCTTCACAGCTCCTCCCAACAGGAAGCAGAGTCTAGTTCCCCACCCCTTGAGTCAGATCGATCCTGTGACTTGATTTTGGCCACCGGAATATAGGAAAAGTGATAGTATGTCAGTTTTGCAACCAGGCCTCGTGAAGTCTTACGTGCTGTTGTTCCTTTTAGGACCCCTGCCACACTATAAGAATAATTGTGGCTGGGCATGGTGGCACAAACCTGTAAACCCAGCGACTCAGGAGGCTGAGGCAGGAGGTTCATGAGTTCAAAGCCAGCCTCAGCATCTTAGCGAGGCCCTAAGCAACTCAGCAAGATCCTGTCTCAAAATAAAATGTAAAAAGAGCTGGGGATGTGGCTTAGTGGTTAAGGACCCCTGGGTTCTTTAAAAAAAAAAGAAAGAAAGAAAAAAAAAGAATTGTGGGCTGACCTGCTAGAGGATGAGACCCCATGGAGGGGAGCAGAGAAGCCCCAGTGAACAAGTCAAGTGCCAGAAACAGAGCTACTAGACAACCTGAATCTGGCTGCAGACACACAAGGGAGCCCAGACCGAACGGCCGAGCCGCAGAATCAGAAGTAAACACATGGTGGTTATTTTAAGGCATAAAGTTCTGGGGTGATTTGCTGCACGGCAATAAATAACCGATATGCTGGTGTTACGGCGCACCCTTACTGGCAAGCTTCCCTGTCGATACTTCCTTACTCCTTACCTTTGCTTCCTGCACATTTCACATAAATTACTTGTGCTGAATCCCTGTCTCCGGGTCAGCGTCTAGGGGAACTCAAACTCAGACCATATGCAGCGCTTCCTCCTTGGCGCCTCCAGGGAACTCCTCACATTGCCGTCATTACGCCAATCATGGCAATGACAACGCGTTGCTGGCATGCACGTCTGCATCTGGACTGAGAGCACCGTGATGCAGCAGCATGAACCCATTTACTTCCACCAGGCCAAGCACATCCACGGCAAGTGCCCCATCCACATTTGTCAAGTAAACGGATATATTAGCACCGTATCACCTCTTGACAGGTGAGCAGAATCTGGGCTCCCTGGAAGGATCTCACCTTCAGTTATCTCTTCCAGAGTGTGACCGACTGTCCCTCGCTCGCCTTACACCACCGATCGCCTACCCTAGAGCCTGAATCCCACCCTTGGCTAGGTGACCCCCACAGGAGGCCCACCTACATGTTATTCACCTTTGAAACGCTCCTGCAGGGCGAGGAGAGGTATCTGCTGCCTCCTCGTAGGAACCCGCATCAGAGCAAGGCCTAAGGCGTGTTCTGACAGGAGAGCAGGAGGGCTTCAGCCCTCATTCAGAAAGTTGTAGCCACTGGAGCACTCCACCCCTGCTTTCAAGAATATACCATTGAGAAAACCAGAAAGAACTACAAAAACCAGCTGCTCCCAATCAACAAAACTTGCCTTTTTTTTTTTAAGTGGCTGCCTACAATGAAGCAGGGAGGGGCGGGGAATCACATGGCTAATGTTCTGGCAACAGCAAAAGTTTTTCCAGGCTTCTCAAAAGCTCCCACTCACCTTCCCTCACAAAATGGTAATAATAATTGTTTTAGTCAGCTTCGCATCACGGTGGTCAAAATACCCAGCAAGAACAACTTACCGGAGGAAAAGTTTATTTGGGGCTCATGATTTCAGAGGTCTCAGTCTACAGACCACTGACTCTGTTGCTCTGGGCCCAAGGTGAGGTAAATCATCATGGTGGAAGGGGCCAGTAGAGGAAGGTTTCTCAGCTTGTGTGGAGTTAGGGAGCAGAAAGATAAGGGGGAGAAGGGGCCACAGAGATGATACACCCTTCCAGTGGGGAGGGTGAGTGGGAATGGAAGGACGCCATCTTTGATCATGGACTTTTCCCCAACCACCTCCCTCCTGATCTGGGGTTTTTTACATAGAAGAGGACCCTCAGGGTCTCTGCCTTGGTACTTTTGGTGCAGAGCCAACTGATATGCAAACTCAGCAGCAACTGAGGCCAACATAAAGAGCAGAATAAAGAACCAGGCACCCCAACTTTGATTTCCCGCCTAACATGAGCCCTTGAGCAAGTAACCTGGGGCCTCCCTAGCCTCTGTATCCTAAGCACCAAAATGTATGTAACCATATTTACTTCTCAGCATTATTGAGAAAATTAAATGGGAAAAAGTGTAGCTCTCATTTATAAGTGTTTACTATGTGCCAAGCACTTTTAGAAGCAGTTAAATACATATAAGTTCATTAACTATTCAAAATAACCCTGTAAGATACTGGAATTATTTTTCCATCTTACAGAGAAAGAAATTGAAGCACAGAGATGTTAAGCAACTTGCCCATGGTTATACAGCTGGTGAGACACTACGGTGTTTTTTTGGTGTACTGAGTACTCTGTAGGGTGCCCCATGCACAAAAGGTACCCATGAACAATGCTCTCTTCCCCTTCATAATGCAGGACACTGTTCCTTTTCACCCTTGTGATGCAGTTGATGATTCTGATCACTTTTGAGAAGGAGAACAATTTGTTTCACGCTACATCGCTCTCTAGGTGAAGTGGTCCTTCTCTAGAAGGTTGGTCATTCATAGATAGTCTAGCCATCTCCCAGCTAGTCAAAGGTTTGGGGGAACCTATTGCACCCCACACCCAGTTCCTGTGATAGCAGCCATAGGACAGTTATATGAGGTACAAGATGATTCTAACTTCACAAATATTTCACTCTTTACTTCTCCTAAAAGATTTTTTTAAATTATTTTTTTATTGAAGTTGACCAGCCAGGAAACAGAAACATTCCTCTGATATCCACTGAGATATGTTGGGAAAAGAAAATTAGCTCGACTGCCATATGTTTTTCTTGATCACATGAGATGTTATCTTCGGTCCTGTGAGCCTTCAGACAGACAAAACATAGGTGCATCCTTTTACAAATGAAAAGTTTCTACTAAACAGGACTGAAAATATCTAAACAGCTTCATCCCTATTCCTGGATATTTTAGAAATGGCATGTTCTAGGACTAGGCTCAACTCATTAAGGATCATGGACTTTTTTAAGTTGTAGGTGGACACAAAACATTATTTATTTATTTACTTATTTAATGTGGTGCTGAGGATCTAACCAGTGCCTCTCACATGCTAGGCAAGTGCTCTACCACTGAGCCACAAACCACCCCAGCCCCAAGATCTTGGACTTTTAACTTAAGAGTTGAATGTTTTGGGTGCTGGGGTTGTGGCTCAGCAGTAGAGCGCTCGCCTAGCACATGCGCGGCCTGGGTTCGATCCTCAGCACCATGTACAAATAAAGGCATTGTGTACAACTAAGGCAAATAAATAAATCTTTTTTAAAAAAAAAAAAAAGTTGAATATTTTAACTAACAACAGATCCTGCCAAAATTCATACTCTCTGGGGAGAAAAATGAAAACATCCATGAGTGTCATAGTGAGTACTTCCTTGGCTTGATCCCTGGATACTCTGGGTGACCCCCTTCCTCCCAGATGTCCTTCCCTCTGTCGTAAGATTCAAGCTCCTCCATCTGGTGGGTGTTCCGCTTCCTCCAGCCACTGCACTCCACACCACCTATCTACCTGGTCACCAGAGTCGTCTCTCCCTTACCCTCTTTCATATAGTGAGGGTACAGCTGACATGAGAGCTAGGTTCTAAAGGCAGCATAAAAGGCAAAAACTATGTCCAAATTGCCACGGTGAAGCCCTAGGGGAGCATGATGGTGGAGAGCCACCTAGCATCTCTCAAAAGCCCATCCCTGCCAAGGGCACTCTTGCACCGAGACATGTGGCAGTGGCCCCACAGACCTGTGTCAGGAAAGTAGGAACCGAGATGGGTGGAAAGAGGGACACACTCAGAACTCACGCTGGAACATGCCTTTTATTGGTGGAGGAGGTGGATTGACCCACATCATCCCTCCCCCTGGAGTGTACCTAGCTGCATCCCTGTTAAGTTAATGCACCTGGGCTGGGACTCTGCTCTACTGCACTGGCTTGGAGACGCAGCCCCAAGTCACAGGTGAGTCACACTCCAGCTTCTTTCTTTTTCTCATACTCTGTTCTCTTCAACTGCAAACACCTGCAGGTCCTCATGGGAGTCCTCTGCTCAACTTCTTCCTTGCCTAGAGTGCCTAAGTCCTCCTCCCTCCCTCTAATACAGCCTCCTGGAAGTCATCCCATGCCCTCCAAGGACCCACCCACCTCTCTTCTCATACAAGGTCATGCCACGCTGTCCAGTCTCCCGGCCCTGTCCTGGCCAGGCTGTGCATACCCAGGGAGCAGGCCACAGATGGTTCACATCTACAGTGGTGCCCAGTACTTGCTGGAACAAGGAGGGAGTGTACATCCCATCCTGGGCAATAATGACTCAGAAGAATTAAATGATAACCAAAGCTGATCACCCACGGCTCAGGCTACTAAAACACCCTCAACCAAATCCAGACCCTGTTTCTGCTACAGTTTGCTGCACATTGTGCCTGGCTCCGCAGAGTGAGCATTCCCAGTCTGGGGCCATCCTGTGTAACTGAAACCACAGGTTTAGCTTTGTATCCACACTTATCCAATTACCAATCAACATTTCCCTGATGGCTCCTGCGGGAATGGCTACGGGTCCAAGAGTATAATGAAAGTTTCTTAATGGAGGATCCAGCCAAAGGGTTATTTTGAGAGACCAGGAGACCTCCTGGGAAATAACTCATCCTTCAGAAAGGCTCAGAGGTCCCTTGGTCCAAGAACATTGATTTTTGAGGTTCAGCAAAACTCCTCTAGTCTCCAGGGCTCATGTCTGAGTTCTATAAGAAGGAATTGCAAGAAAGGCGAAAATGGCCTTGGAAGCTGCAAGGCACCAGGAGGAGAGACAGGGCTCCCCACAGTTCACATGCTATAGGAGATGGCCTTGTTGGTCCCAGTTCTTTACCCCTTCCTATATTCATGCCCTCTGCAGTGCAACTTTGTAGCTCTCACTAAAGGGGCAGAAAATATTTTCCTGTCCCTTGACTTTGGGTATGGCCATATGCCTTGCTATGGCCTATAGAAAAGTCTGATATAATTGTGGGGCAATTCTGCCCCTAGGCCTTAAGGGCCATTGCATGTTTCTGTTTGTCCTTGAACAATTTCATCATTAAGTGAGAAGAATATGCCCATGCTAGCCCATTGGTTCCCCAGGGGCAATTAAAGACAACTGGGACAGAGTTAAACTGGGCCACCCAAGACAGGAGTTTACCTTCCACTGAACCCAGATGTATAAATAAGTCAACCAAGATCCAGCTGAATCCAGCCAATCTCACCTGACCCAAGAATAAATGATTGCTGTTTTATGCCATGTTTTGGGGGTGATTTGTTATGCAGCATTGTTGGTAGCAGTAGCTAGCTGATATATGTGGGGTTCTGGGCCCTGGCCACCACATTAGTTATTCTGGCATTATTGACTAGATCCACAGAGTACATCTGATTCTGACCACACTTCTGAAAGGTCAAGTTGGAGCAGAGGAGGCAGCTTTAGTCACAAGGTGCTTTACTGACTGTGAGCCTTGATTTTTATATCTTATCACACAGAAAGCACAACTTAAAAGCTGGGTTTGTCTACCTACTAATAGGTAGCAAGAGCAATAGGACTGTCCTTACTTAAAATTTAACCTTGGATCAAGTAAATTATTATTCCACATCAAGTTTTCTATGATCCAAAATAAGTTTCCAGCATTTATAATCTCCTTTGAAGTTAAAAAATATACATGTACTTTTTGTTACTTTTTCCCTAAAAGATTTTGGAAAATCCCAAAATTAAAATTAATGAGCTGATAATTTATGAAATTTCTTTAGAATTGGTTTTTCTAATAACCCTGGAAGGCCTTTCTTACTAAATTAAGCAATCCCAGAATCTACTTCATGAGTTTAAAGTAATTTTTTAAGCTTGGCAAAGGATGTGCTACTTTAAGCTGCCATTTTTTCTCCAGTGTAAAAGTGAAATTAATGAATTAATATTTTAATATTTAAGTGGTTTGGAAGAGTATTTGTGTGTATGTTGCAGTGGGGAGAAGGAGGTTAGGGAGACACATACCTTCCTGTAAAAAAAATTCAAAACAGGAGAAAAGGCATCTTAGCATTGATGAATAAAAGACTGTTTATTTTTGGTACTAGGAATTGAACACAGGAGCACTTAACCACTGAACCACATGTCCAGCCCTTTTTTAATTTTTAATTTTGAGACAGTGTCTTGCTAAGTTGCTTAGGGCCTCACTAAGTTGCTGAGGCTGGCTTCGAACCTTTGATCCTCCCCGTCTGAACCTCCCTAAAAGATTATTTATCATAAAAAAAGAAAAAATGTCCTAGTGTAGGCACTCATTCATGAAGGGATATTTCTTTAATTCCATTCAAATTTAACTCTCAGCATTGTGAATAAGGGACATGTATGGTATTTTAGAGACTAGATATCAAAACTGAGGACTGTTTTGAGAAATGGTGATAAATCTTACAGAGGAGTTTCTGGCCCCAAGGCTAACAACAATCTTTCAGAAGGTATTGTTCCAAAAAGAAACCATTCTTGAAATGTGGCTAAATGATTCAGGACCAGCACCTTCATCCTAAAAGAAGTCTAAAATAAAAGGTTGGCAAAGAGGAAACAGAAAGCCTCTGTACTGTTCACCTTTAGCCTTGGGGGACTTGCATACTGCAGGAGGAAACCCTGAAATAATAAAGAGACAGTCTGCTTGGATCAGATTGGCATGCCCCTTGCCTCCACCACTATCCTGCTACAGAAACATGACTTGCTGCTAAAGCCAGAAAGACACCACTGTTCAGTGTGAGGGGGAAAAAAATTTTTATGCAGTAAGAGGTTAAAATCATGACACCGTCCCAAAAGGTCCAATGTTGGCAATACCACATGATTCAACTTAATATAATGAGTGAACATAAAATATCCTCCCAACGCATAAATACTCTTAGAAATTAGAGATCTAAGCTAAATTGTGAGATATGTAAAATTGCAAACAAAATCCAAACTATCTTTCCCCAATCATAGCTATTGTTAAAATTAGAACATATTTAAAAAATAAAAAATAAAAACACAATATAGGACCACAACCCGCCAACACTGTTTACCCTTTGTGGTGGGGAAATCTGAACATTCAGGTTTGGGGCCTGGAGGTGAGAAAAACTGAACTTCTCAGAACAGTGTCATAAAAGCAACGTTGACATACCTGGAGAGCAGCAGTTTACCCCGGAGCTGCAGGTCGGCAGCACAGTCCTCAGATCGGCAATTCCTTTCAAAAACAGTCTGTGAAAGAAATGATAGAAAAGTTGGAATAGGGTTTAAGGGCAAAGCAGTAAGTGACGGCCTATTCCCTCTTGCAAAGCAGTGGAAATTCTTTCTTCAGGCCCTCCACGCCTCTCCTCCCACCTCCAAGCAGCAGCTCCCTGGCAGGGGGAGGGAAGCTTCTCAAGGTTCCACAGGAGCCTAAATCAACAGTGGTCTTGATGTGTGAGTGCATTCCTTACTCGATTCCCTTCTCTATCCACTGAAGCACTTCTTCAAGAAGTACGCATGACTGGTGTCCTTTTGCCTGTGTTTACCTGAGAAAACCTGTTAGATGCTCTTGGACACGAATGAGTAATCATTCCATGAAGTAAATAATTCTTAGGTTACAGTCAGGTCATTCTCCCCCCTTGTTCTCTTGGGGAAGAGGGAAATCGGCGGTTGAGACAGGCTCTGCCTAAGCAATAGGACCATATTGAATTGTTAGTGCCAAAGGGAAATGTCAAAGGCCATCAGGCCATTAGGCAGAGGGCGGCACAGTGGGACCGAAGAGACGCTTTCCAGTGACTGGGTGAAGCAGCTCGTGGTTAGCAGGGAATTGTGGCTTTTCTCTAACCGAGACTAGGCCTCCGCAGTCAAAGCCCCACCCAGTGCTGGGGCCTGAGGCTCTGCGGCTAAAACCAACATTACTTGCCGAGAGCTTGCCTGATGCGCAAGGATGAGCTCCATGGAGGTTGGCCAGGGACTCCAGAACAGCACTTTGTGAAGGGATCGTTTTCTCCTCTCTGCAGTACATGGACAGCTTGTTAGTATGTCCCTCCATGTGGTCTCAGCCTCTCTGATGTTTCTGATTTAGAGATGGCAGTCTCCCTATACTCCCGACGATGGAGATGCTTCACCATTGTTAGATGGCTTTGATCATGTCAGTGGGATTGGGAGAGAAGAACCTGATGCCCTCTTTAGTTGTAATTTATTTGCCATTAAACTTCTTTATTGTCACTCCTCATGGCTTTGAGTGTTTGTTTTTTCCCCTCGCCCATAGTAGAGTTTGGGGTGATGGCCCACAGCAGAAGTGTAGGTGGCTTCTCAGAGCGCCAGTGTGGACTCCAACAAACTTGCAGGCCAATGGATAGTCTAGACGCAACCAGACAGGATAATTTTGCCTATGGAAATTCATATTCCTGTGCCACGTTTCCAAAAGAATAAAGTGTCCCAGCCAACATTCCCTTCCTTGATTATAGGGGAAAAAAATCATGGAAGTCTCGGGCAAAATGAGGAAATTCCTACATTCTTTTGGACACTATGGGGGCAAGGAAAGAGCCAGATCTCCAGGAGACTTCAGAGTAAGACTGTTTGTGCTTTATTTGCAATCTCGACCAGGGTCAAAGCAGGAGGAAGAGGGTTTAAGAGCTTCAACATTCCAGGTAAGAAATGCTTTGTGAGCCTAGAACTAACAAGAAGCACCAGGCCTCACCACCAACCTGATCAAACTTACACTTGAAGGTCCCCTGACACAGCCCCTGCATGGCCTTGAACCTAACTTTGTATTCTTAATTCTACATTTTTTCCTTTAAGCCCTTCCCTCCCCCTCAACCATATAGGCTTTGGGCCCCACAAAACCCAGATGCGCCCTGGGTTAGTCTCTTCCACACACATGCCTCGCATCGCAGGGGAGGGACACAGTCTGACTCCAGGGCTTTGGAGGTAGGATGGGGGGGCATGGGTGGGTTAGGAAGCAGGTGAGAACTGAAGAGGAGGATGTCACCTCAATCCATCCTGTGACATACAGGCTGCGAGTTCTGGGCCCTGCCCTCCTGCTCTCTGTCATCCTGCTAGCTGTCCCCTGGACTGGCCTTGCAATTTCCTCACTACATCTAAGTGAACTCCCCTGGGGCCTCCTGGGTGATGGTGAAGAGAGAGGGACAATGGAGCCAAAGAGCAGATGCGACTCTACCTCTCTGCAGTGACCGTGCTTTCCAAGAATCCATGCACTAACACCTTGCAGGGTGACTTTTTGACAACCCATCATTGAGAGGCAGAATCTAATGCTTCTTCCCCCAGCATTGGGAGGATTTGTGGTCACAGTGGAAATAATGTTACGTGACTTCAAGGCTCAGCCATAAAAAGCAATGGAGCTTCCACCTCTTTCGCTTGGGGCTTTTTTCTTGGAGCTTGGCCACTCTGCAGAGGAGAGCCCAGCTAGCCCCGGAGAGGATTATATGGAGAGAACAGGCAATCCCCTCATTTCGAAGGCCATGTGAATGAGCCATCAAGGAAGTGGGACTGTCAGGGGTCCTCTCTAACAAGCACCCAGTGGAGCAGAGATGAGGCATTTTGACCAAGTCCTACCAAATTACAAATTCACAATTTTCCCATTTTCTTGCGGTTAACCAATTTCTTGCTCATTCCCTCGTGCTTGGGAAATTTGTTAAAATTTGTTTTGTGTCCTAACGTGTTCCACCCTGAAAGTGTTCCTGTGCACTTGGAAAATGTGTATTTTGTCAAGGGCAAAGTTTTATGTGTGTCCATTAGATTGTCTGGTCTACAAAATTGTTCAAATCTGTTCTGTCTTCATTGATTTTCCGCCTAGATGTTCTATTCATTATTGAAAGTGAGGCACTGAAGTCTACTATTACTATACCACTGTCAAGTTCTCCTTTCAGATCTGTCAATATTTGCTTTAGATATGCAAGTATTTTCATGTTGGGTGCATACATATTGATAACTGTTTTATCTCCTTGTTGAACTGACCCTTTAACATTATGCAATCCCTTTTTTGTATCTGGAGAAGCTTTTAACTGCAAGTTTATTTTGATGTAAGTATAAGCTGCTCCTGCTTTCTTTGGTTTATCATTGCCTGGACTCTTCTCCCACTCCTCTGTCTACCACTGAATCTAAAGTGAGTGAGCCTCTTGTAGACAGCGTACAGTTGGACCTGTGTGTGTGTGTGTGTTTAATCTATTCAGTTACCATGTAGCTTTTATTGAGTTTAGTCTATTTACATTTAAAAGTAAGTAATGAATATGGAATGGATTTCTAAGGCGGGCATGGTGGTGCATCCCTATAATCCCAGTGACTCACTAGGCTGAGACAGGAGGAATGCAAGCTTGAGGACAGCCTCAGCAACTCATTGAGATAGGGTCTCAAAACAAAAAGGACTGGAGATATGGTTGCGTGACAAAGCATGCTGAGATTCAATCTCTAATACCAAAAAAAAAAAAAAAAAGAATTTCTGCCATTTTGATAGCTTTTTCCTTTTATACCTCATAGTTCTTGTGGCCCCTTTTCCTCCCTTGCTATTTTCTTCTTGTTACTTTTTCCTTTTTTAATTTTTTAAATTTATTCTTTTGGTATTGATAGATTGGAATCTTTTTTTTTTTCCTTCTTCTTCTTTTGGGTAACTTCTATGTATATTTCCTTTGTAGTTACCAATGAGCTTACATAAAATATCTTATGTAATAAGGTCTCTTCTGACGGTCTATTAGAAGCTGATAGCTTCACCTGCACAAGGCAACTCTGAGTTTCCCTTTACTCCCTCTATGTCACATGCTATTGGTGTCCTAACTTACAACAACTAGCATTTTATAGTTTTGTTCTTTTAACTGCTATCATAGAATGACAGGTGATGGACTCACGCCTTTTACAGTGATAGGATATTGTGTTTCTGTCTATATCTGTCTTTGCCAGCCAATGTCCTACCTCATCATTTCTCTTGTTGCTGCGTAGAGTCCTTTCAACTTGAACCCCTTTAAGCATTTCTGGTAAAGCAGGCCTAGGGGCAAAAGAAGTCTGTACACACACGCACGCACGCACGCACGCACGCACGCACGCACGCACGCACGCACAATTCTGAAGGGTAGATTTTCTAGATAAAGCATTCTGGGTTGGCATTTTCTTTCTTTCAACTTTGAGTATGTCATTCCACTCCCTTCTGTTCTGCAAGGTTTCTGCTGGAAAAGCCACATTGGGCAAATGCAAATCAAAAACCACAATAAGATCACCTTGCAATAGGATGGCTATTGTCAGAGAGGAGGTCACAAGGGTTGGGTGAGGGTGTGGAGAAAAGGAAGCACTTCTATGTCACTGACACAACATAAATTGGTAGAGCTGGGATGAAAACCGGTATGAAAGTTCCTCAAAACATTGAAAATAGAACTTCTGTATGATCCAGCAAGCCTAAAGGAAATAAAATCAGCACCTTATAGGGATATCTGCACTCCCAGGTTTATTGCACCATTCACACTTGCTAACACAGGAAGCAACCCGTCTGTCAACAGGTAAGTAGATAACAAAATTTTCATGAATGCAACTGCTCCTCCACGCCTGGGGGGGCCACATCCTGAAATCCACCCTAAGTTGAAAATATCTTAAGTAAAAAAAAAAAATACATTTCATACACCTAACCTGCCGAACATCATAGCTCAGTCTCACCTACCTTAAACATGCCCAGAACACTCACATGAGCCTCCAGCTGAACAAAATCATCTAACATGAAGCCTATTATATAATGAAGTGTCGAACATCACAAGTAACTCACTGAATACTATACTGAAAGTGTGTGGGGGGGGGGACACCAGAATGATTATGTGGGCACAGTTTCACCCCATCATAAAGCAGAAAAAGCAAAAGTCTAACCATCGTAAGTGGAGGAATGCATATCTGCCATGGAACATTATTCAGCCTTAAAAAGGAGATCCTGCCATTTTTGACAACATGAAGGGACCTGCAGGATATTATGCAAAGTGAAATAAACCAGACACAGAAAAGTACTGCATGTTCTCACTTATATGTGGACTCTTTAAAAAAAAAAAAAAAAAAAGCTAAATAACCAGAAACAGCAGAATCTTGTTGGTTACCAAGGGTAAGGAACAAAGGGCGGGGAACGGGGTGAGGTTGATCAAAGGTACACAGTTGGTTATATAGGATAAGTCTAAAGATTAAGATACAGCATGACCCTTCCAGTTAATAACATTGTATTGTATACTGGGAATTTGCCAAGAGAGTAGATTCAAGTGCTCCTCCCACCAGTGGAGGTGGGGGGAGTAATTAGTGAGGAAACGGATATGCTAATCTGCTGCATTGTAGTCATCATTTCACCATGGATATGTTGATCAAAACACCTACTCTGTGTACCTTAAATATGCACCAAAAAAAGAAAAAGAAATTCCTGAGTGGTTTGTTATGCAGTGATAGATTTAACCATCCATTCCTGGAGTGTTCTAGAATGAACCCTCCACAGCCTACAGGCTTTCCTTAACTAGGCAACACTACAGACAAAAGGAAGCTATACAATCTAAGCCCTGGCTCAGGCAAGGCTGGGAATGCAGCTGTGTTGAGGGTAGAATGCAAGATACCTGGGAATCAAGAGGCCTGTGCCATGCGCTGGAGGCGCCAAGGCTGAAACTCAAATCCTTTGCCTGGGTCTGGATTAGCCTCTAGGCAAAAGACCAAGCTGTTCCTAAGGAGCTGAGAAACCTGTCTCTGGCACAGGAGTGCAGGCACAAGCAGCCTCAAAATGCTAGACGACAGCATGGTTTCCAAGAACAAGTAGAAACCACTTCTCTTTGTGCACAGTACAAAGAGTCCAGCTTCTCCACGAAGCCAATGGGCCGCCCTCTTGATTTTTCCTCTGATGAACAATCCCAACAGCTGCAAGCTGGACCTCCAAAACCCTTCTCCATCTGCTTTTACCAGTATCCTCCTGGTTTTCTAGGCAAAAACTGGCTTGGCTGTCTCTGTCAGACAAATCCCAATCCTGCTCAGAAACCGTCTCTCTCCTGCTGCCCCCTCCAGCCTCCACCTACAGGTTGGCAAAAGCCATCTGTTGGCATCCCTGGAAGAAGCTTTCCAGGACATGCCAACCAGTCTCAGACTCCATCATGTCCCAGCCCTTCCTGGGAACAGGAGGCTGGCTGAAACTTCTCTCTCAGGAGAGGGCTGCTTCCTGCCTTGGGCTTCAGAGAGCCAAGGAATGGATGCCCCGCACACAGCCTCCTCAGCCTCATAGGCTGGATTTACGTGCGGGCTCCTTCCTTACCTCTTCTTCACCTTGGGTTTCCTTGGACAATACAGTTTTCATTTGGAAAATCCTCTAGTTTCTCACCAAATCCTTATTCTACCTGTTTTAGAACAGGGTTGACAAACTTTGTCCAAAAAAGAGTCAGATAGTAAAGCTGGGTGTGGTGGTGCACACCTATAATCTCAGCCATTTAGGAGGCTGAGGCAGGAGGATCACAAGTTTGAGGTCAGGCTGGGCAACTTAAGATCCTGCTTCAAGATAAAAATTTTAAAAAGGGATGGGGATATAGCTCAGGGATAGAGTATCCCTGGGCTCAATCCCCAGCAACACACACACACACACACACACAAAGTCAAACCGGGAGCTACACGGTCTCTGTCCACAACTCTTCAACTCTTCTGTCATAGGAAATGAACAGCCATGGACAATACATAAAAGGAGTGGTCAAGAACACTCCAACAAAACTCAATTTATAAAACAGGCAGCCCTGGACGTGCCCATGGTTCCCTGGATCCTGGTTCCTTCACTCCCTTTGGGCCAGGGGAAACAAAACAAAAACAATCCAGCCCAAGCCCATTTCCCTCTGAGCCATAGCACAAAGGCTGCAGCGGGCCTGCCTTTCTCACAATGTCAAGGCCACGAAGGCCAGGGCAGCCTTGGAGACCTGGGATTCCGGGTCTGGCAGCTCTGAAACTGCTCCTGGCTGAGGGTGACTTCAGACAGGAAGTCATCCAGGAGCTCAGTCCTTAGGGGATGCATTTCTTCTACCCAAATCTGCACTAGAAGTAAATTAGTCAATCTCAAAAATCTAAATACCGAATATTTTCTCTGATATAAGGAGGCTAGTTCACAGTGTTGTTGGATGGGGGTACATAGGAGGATTAGAGGAACACTAGAATGGTCAAAGGAAGGGAGGGGAAGAGAGAGAGCAAGGGGGGAGGAAAGGGGAAAAGAAAAAAAAAAAAAGAAAAGGTGGTTGAATGAGACGGATATCATTATCCTAAATGCATGATTAAAGACCTGAATGGTATGAATATACTTTGTATACAAACAGTTGTGTGTAAAAAGATGCTATATATGTGCACTATGAATTGTAATACATACTATTATTATAAATTTAAAAAAAAAAAGAAAAGAAAAAAAGAAAGTCCTCCCTTCTGACCTAACAGGAAGGAGGAGTCTTACTCCCAGCTGTAACCTTCAGAGGAGGACAGGGCTTTTTTTGATTTGGTTATATTAAAGAAAAAAAAAAAAACACATAATTACTGACACGGATTGGATACTTATTTACAGGGTTGCCATGGCAACCGAGCCTCAGGCTAAGCCTGGAGAAAAGGACAATTAGACCAGGTGGGGATAAGTGCTCTTCAGATCCCACCCCAGGGAACTCCCTGGGAAGGCTATTTGAAGCTGAAATGAGCAAGACACTTCCTGCTGAGCAATGTGACTTCCCTGAGGGTCTCTGCCCTGGAGTGTGGCATTCTGCCTGGATGACACCAGTGACACCTCTGAGCTAGTACTGCTCTTATAGTCCTGCACGAGTTCCTAGAGGCCTGGCCATGGGGAGTTCACGCCTGCAACCTTCATGACCCAGCTCGGAACTCAAAAAACATTTTTGTGTAACTGCTGTGACCTGAGTGTAAGAGGTTCCTCCCTCCGGATTCTGTTTCTTTTTCCAGAACCCAGCACCACCCTTCTCGGGGCATATTTTAAGAATGCAGGGTGGTCCCAGGAACTTTGGCTCCACTCCAGCCTGGGCCCAACTGAAGGCAGGAAAAAGCCCAAGACCTGGTATTTAAAACCAGGTCATGCAGAATATCATGTCCTCAAGAGTAAACGAAAGTCTAACACTTTGTAAAATCAAAACTGTGAAATGCCTTCTATCCCAAGGTCCGTACAAATTGTCCCCTTAGGTTTTGTAATTGTGGGAGCAGAGAGAACGCTGCTGTTCTCCCTCTAAACACAAGCATGGCACCAATTTTGCGTCATGCCGGTGTGGAACACTGGAGGTGAGGAGTTCTCCTGTCTTGGCATCTCTGGCTTACTCCATGGCTCTGCACTTGGGGCAATGACATCTTTAAATGATCCAGGTCAACCTCGGTGGCTGACTGCTCAGGGCAGCTAGATGCTACCAACTACTGTGGTTTGGACAAGTGTCCCTCAAAGACCAAGGGCTTGGTCCCCAGCCCACACTATTGGGAGGCAGGGAGGTCCGGCCTAGCGGAGGTGGTTAGGTCACTGTGTGTGCCCTAGAAGGAGATATTTGGACCTCAGTCCCTTCTTTTTTCTTATCTCTCTCTTCTTGCTCCCAGCCATGAGGTGAATGGGCTTCCCCTTCCTGCCCTCTGCCCATGATGTCCTCTGCCACCAAAGATTCAAAGTAACAGGCTTAATTGGTTATGGACTGAAACTCCAAAATTGTGAGCCAAAATAAACATTGTCTCTGTTTAAGTTGACTTATCTCAGGTATTTGTTTGAGTAACGGAAAGCTGACTAACACAGAAACTTAATCCCTAAATCATATGTTAATGGTATTTGCAGTCAGTGCCTTTGGAAGGTAAATAGGATTAGATGAAGTCATGAGAATGGGGACCTCCTGAGGGCACTAGTGGCTTTTTAAAAGACCCACACTTTGCTTTATCTTACCATGTGATGCCTCCACCATGCTATGATATACAAGAAGGGCAGATGCTATGCTCCTGGATTTGCCCACCTCCAGAGCTATAAGTCAAATAAAATTTATTTATTTATTTTTTATAAGTTATCCAGTCTCAGGTATTTTGTCACAGGAACAGAAAATGGACCAAGAAAGAAGTTCTGGTCCATTTTGAACTCCCAGCACAATGTCCTTCTGAGATCTGCCTGGTACTGGATGGCTTTTATGTCCCTCTACAACACCCAAAATTTTTGTTTTGGGGGGAGGTACTGGGGATTGAACTCGGGGTCATTCGACCACTGGGCCTCATCCCCAGCCCCTTTTTTGTATTTTTATTTAGAGACAGGTCTCACTGAGTTGCTAAGTGCCTCGCCATTGCCGAAGCTGGCTTTGAACTCACGATCCTCCCGTCTCAGCCTCCCAAGTGCTGGGATTACAGGTGTGTGCCACCACGCCCGGCTACAACACCCAACTTTTAATATTAACCATAAACTTTCTTCTAGGGACTTTCTGCTTCCAGAGATGAAAATATTCCCTCCATGATTTTCATCCTTTTGTGTGTTTTTTTTTTTAAGTTGCTATTAATATGTCACAAAAGGTCAAAAAAGAGAACAAGGGGCTAGGGTTGTGGCTCAGTGGTAGAGCACTTGCCTGGCATGTGTGAGGCCCTGGGTTCAATCCTCAGGACCACATATAAATAAATAATAGGTCCATCGACAACTAAAAAAAAGAAAGAAAGAAAAGAACAAGTTCAAATAAAGGGGCTAGTGCCATCAGAGAGCCAACTCTGTCTCAAGAAGCTGCTAAGCCAGATGCAGGCAGGCAGCTGGGAGCGAGAAAGATGGCTCCCCAACTGGGGAGGTCTCAGCCAGACTTCTCCCACCCACCTGGAAGGACACCCCGTAACATGGCCCCAGGTAAACTGCCAAGAACAAGGGCTTCACATTTGACTGCTAAACCATCCCAGGAGACGAGAAAAGAGGTGCTGATACTGTTTCTGGCCCAGCCAGAGACTGTCCACTGGGTGTGTTTCCTGGATCATTCACACATCCACCCGCCACAAGCTCTCAGGCAAAGTTTTCAGTAAGACAAGACAATACAGAAGAACACCAGCATGCTTGAAGAGTTTGGGAAAAGCCACTATTTTCTTCTCAGAAAGACTCTCAGAAGATCAGGGAACATTTTCTCCATAAGTTGCGAAGATAAAATACAACACTACAGAAAAATCTTATAAATTTAACAGGTCACTTCAGGGTATACAGCCCAGCCTTTGACAGTAGGAGCCCTCTCTCTCCTTTGCCCTTGTGATTAACCTTGGAGAAGAGGCCTGTGGCATAGAGACACAGCCAGACTTCTCTAGTCCCCAGGAAAGTCGGTCTACTTATGTTTTTTCCTCACTCATATTTAAAACTAGATGGTTTTCTGCACCTGTTGCACTATAGTGCCTTTCTAGAAAGAAGTATCTGCACAAAAGCAGATGTCTATAAAAGTAGGGTGATCTAGTTGAAACCAGGATGGAGGGTAGGAACCTCCTCCTTTAACACGCCTTCCCCTCCCCCTCCTTCCTTGGCAGGTTCAAACTGCTCCCTGGCTCCCAGGTATGCAATCTGGGATCCTCCAGGCTGAATGGTTGTGAAACCTTCTCTGGTTCTGATGTCTAGAGTTACTCTTCTCATCTTCCCTCTCATCCCCTCAGCTTTCCATTCCTTCTGCAGAGACATGTATATCATTCCTGTATATCTGCTAAGGAAAATAAGCCTTGGAGCTGTAAATAATGGCGCTGTAAGCCAGTGGCACCTCAGTCAGGAAAGTGTCACTATTGTCCAGGCTATGCAAAAAGTGGGTTTTCACAGGCATGGGGCCTTAAGGGTCTGGGGTGAGAGGAACCAATGCTATATTTCTAGCATAATGGAGACCCAAAGCTTATTCCTTCAACATGGTTAAAAATTAACATTGGGGTAAAACACCTTGAGTTTTCACTTGAGAGATAACAAAGTGGGGATTCTCAACAGTCGTTAGTCATGTCATACTGGTTCCATCTTTTTTTTTTTTTTTTTTTTTTGAAAAGCAGACTCTGTGCATACATGTACTGTGGTCTAAGTCAATGGAAAAAAACCACATCACTGTCTCTGGTCCACGGGAAATTCCCAGAGGTATCATGGAATACTTTTTTTTTTTTTTTTTTTTTTTTTAATAATAGAGCTTTGCTGAATCTGTCAGTGATAAAATTCTGATGTCCAACCTTTGCAGAATGGCCTAACCTTATGTTCTTTCAGAAGGGCTTTATCAGCTGAGATATATTAACTGAGCACTATTATAAGCCAGACAAGATGTTGGGGATCAATAGCCAATAAGGTAAAGTAGATCTCTGCCCTCACTGGCCTTCCTTCCGTTCTAGAGAAGAACACATAAAAGCAAGTTGATGAGATAATAAACTGGAATAGGTTTCATGAAGGAATGAAATAGGCAGCTAGGCCAAGGAATATAGGATAGATGAGAGATGGCTCTGTGAGGAGGTCAGATTTAGGTTGAAACTTAAAACATGAAAAATTGGTCATTAGAAAAGCAGGATGAGGAGCTTTAGAGAAACAGTACAGAATGTACAAAGGTCCTGAGGCAGGAAAGAGCTTGGTAAGTTTGAGGATGGTTGGAGTACAGTAACAAATGACACTAGACAATTCTGGAGACGTAGGGGCCCCATGGTGCAGTCTTGTGGATCTTACAAAGCGGAAAAGCCATTGGAGGGAGTTAAGCAGGGAAGTGACCTGGTCTAGGTGACCAATAATGGTGGCCTGGCCTGGGGGAGGGGAGTAGAAAACAGAGATGGAACAAAGAGGAGGGATTCAAGTACTTTTTGGGGTGCAGCTGGCTCTCGAGTTCTCATTAAAAATCAGCTCTGCTTCCTGGAGTGGGCCTAGCTCTCAACTGATCTGCCCCTCAAACTGAGCCAACATCTGGAAGACACATGGAGGAATCGTGGAAGAAGATCATTAAACTGTCCCTCCCCCCTCTTTTTTCATAATTAGGGAAAGCAGAATAAGCAAGAATTGCTCTCTCAGAACATTTCTTAGGTTCCTGGACAATATTCCCAATGGAACAATATTTTTTCTTTTAATTTCAAGAAGACTCACATGGTTTTTTTTTTTAAAAAAAAAAAAAAAAAACTAGCCCCTGGCTACACACCTCCCATAACCATGCCCTTTTCTCAAGGGGAAACTAGTATCACCCGTGTCTGTTTCTTTTGGTGACTGTTTCCCTATCTCTAGAAAACACGCTGACAGGACTGCTCCTTCACTTACCAGATGAAGATGCTATCTCACTCAACAGACCAGAAGTGGTCTCATGGACACAAGGGCTCTCTCCCTTCCTCCTAACTTTACAGGCAAATCACTCCCTTCAGCTTCTCGATCGCCACGTTAGCTGAATCAGAGAACACCAGGTCAGTGTGATCACACACAGACTGCGGGACCCACCCCAGGAGTTTCTGTTTTGGTGGGGCTGAGTTGGCCCCAAATTTTCCTCTCTCAACACACAAGATCCTGAGAGAGGGTGCAGCTGCTGGTTCAGGGACCACACTTTAAGAAGCAATGCTCTCCTGGTGACCTCTGCAGTTTTAAGTAATAGACAGCTATTTCTCATTTCATCAAGTTTTACCATATCTCTTGACTCACCCATTTAAAAGATTAAGGTACTAAGAGAACGTCTGTCATTCTTCCTTTATCTCAATGCACTTGAATTTGATGACATTTGTATTTTATGCTATCACCATAGCTCTGATTTTAGCTTGACTGTAAAGACTGATAACCAATAGTGCTAATGTTATTATGGCTCCCCGATTATTTTTCACAGTAGAGACAAGACAGCTGCCATGGTTATACACCCTCCTGTATGGAGACAAAGGTATAGTCTAGAAATGTCCAATTTCTATTTATGGGAGAATGTTCTAGTATGAAGGTCCTTTTCTTCCTTGTACTCTTCTACTCATTCAAAATCCCACATTTTGATGGAACTGGAGAATATCATGCTAAGCAAAATAAGCGTATCCCAGAGAAACAAAGGCCGAATGTTTTCTCTGATAGGTGGATGCTAATTCACAATAAGGGGGGCAGAATAGAGGTACTTTGGATTAGATAGGAGTGAAGGGAGGGGAGGGAATATGGGGGTAGGAATGATAGAAGAATGAATTGGAGGGGCTGGGGTTGTGGCTCAGCAGCAGAGTGCTCGCCTGGCACGTGTGCAGCCCGGGTTCGATTCTCAGCACCACGTACAAATAAACCCATTGTGTACAGCTAAAGCAAATAAATAAATATTTAATAAAAAAAAATAAATTGGACACTATTACCCTATGTACATACACAATTACACAACCTGTATAGCTCTATATCATGTACAACCAGAAGAATGAGAAGTTATACTCCATTTATGTATGATGTGCCAAAATGCATCCTACTTTATGTATAACTAATTAGAATTAAAAAATAAAAATATTCATTCAGAACCAAAAAAATCCCACATTTTAACTTGCTTTATATTTGAACCATGACATTGATCATATTTCTATCTTTCTAGGAGTTTTTGATTAATTTTCTTTTATGTGTATATAATAATTTCATTTACCTTACTCAAATCAATGGGCCCTTAAATTTTCTTTAAAAAAAAAAAAAAAAAGTTTCTCTTTAAGCCTAGGAACTTTTATTCTATTCTTTCATAAATTTTTCTTTTGTTTATCTTTCACTTTTTTCTGGTTTTCTCATTACTTGGATATCAAATTTTAGAGATTTACCCTTTTAGTTGTTCTTGCTGAGATTTATTACCATTGACTTCTAATCCTTTCACTAAATGTTTGGCTCTGAAATTATTTTCTTGTTTTCCGATTCCTCCTTTGAAAAGGAAATAGAGGCTGTGCACTCTGGTGCACGCCTGTAATACCAGCATCTTGAGAGGCTAAGTCAAGAGAATTGAAAGTTCAAAGTCAGCCTCAGCAAGACCCTCACAATTAAAGACGACGACAACAAAGAAGAAGGGCTGGGGATGTGGCTCAGTGGTAGAACCCTTGCATGAACAAGGCCCTGGGTCCATGCTAGCATGAACCATAAAAACAGAAAAAGACATAGAATCCCACCCATTTACCAGTAAATAAACCATGTTCATAAACCTCTTTGTGTTTACTGCATAGAATTTGGGGCTTCTTTTACCTTTTTGTGATTTCGTTTATTCCCTGAATAATCTGTTTCTAAGTCACTTGTTCTCTTTATTTAGATTTATACTGATCTTTCTTTTCATGCATCACCTTTCTTCCCATCGGTTTTCTTTGGTTATTCACTTATATTCAAGAATAAGGTAAAGAGCTGATTGGGAAGTCCATGGTGCGCTTGGGTGGACGGGGGCGAGGGAAAGCTAACTAATTGGAGACTTCAAGTGCCAGGAGTGAGGGTTTCCTCCCAGACCAGCTCATGCTTTCCGTCTCAAGCAGTGTGTTCAACTCTTCAGACAGCAAGTGAATGAACTGCCCGCTGCTTGCTAGCCTGCAAGTCTGCAGCGTGGAGAAGGGGGTACAGGAGTATATCACTTCTCCACATACCAATCTCCAGGTCACACCCCTCCCGACCCCCATTTTCAGTCCTGTTCTCTCTTTTGCCCCATCTGCAGCTGCTGGCCCGGCTGAGGCTGCAGCTTTTCTGGTTCCACACGGGGGAACCCCACCCCTCCACTGCATGGTTCAAATTCACCCACCAACACTCTTCCTCCTACTCCAGAAAATTATCATGAGCTGATTCCTCTTCCCCAGAGTACTCCTTGTTCTAATCAACTTCTTCATAATTCTTGCAGTGGGGTCTCAGGAGGCACAGACAGACACATTAATGTTTGGTCTGCCATCTGGAACCCAAAATGACCAAGAATGGTATTTTTTTTAAAACTATATTTTTAGTTGTAGATGGACACAATGCATTTATTTTTATGTGGTGCTGAGGATGGAACCCAGTGCCTCACATGAGCTAGGCAAGCGCTCTACCACTGAGCTACAACTCCAGCCCAAGAACAGTATTTCAATAACTAATCTGTCCCTGGATTTCTGGCTTTGATTAGGCTACTTGATCTGAAACGTCAGTAAAGTTTCCAAGATGCTCTTCACTACAGAAGGTCCACTTTTGTGTCCTGATGATGTATAGGAACAAGAGTTGGGTTCATCGTAGAAACTGTGCCCCGGGCTTGCAAGATACCGAACTGCGCAGGCAACTACCTCACTGGGTCAGTTCAGAGATACAAAAGCTTTGAAAGGAGCCCTATACCCGCTGCTTGTACCATTTCCATAACACATATAGGGGTGTTTATCAGGCCAGCAAGATTTTACTTCCAAAGTAGAGTGATTAGGAAACATTTTCCAGAAGTCATCATAATATTCTGATTTACTAAGGTCTCCAGCCTGACCGCTTTTCCCCCATTTCACTGGCAGAAGAGAACACGAAGCTATGATTCTCAGAAGTCCTCTCTCCTCCTCTCCCTGCCTTCTTCATGCTGCACGCTAAGGTCAGCCCTACTCTCTGCCCCATCACTCAGGCACCCTGTGTCCTTTCATTTCTCCCCTCCTTCTACTGGAGCCTGTTCCAAGCATCAATCACCAGCAGGACATGCAGGCCACCCTCTCGTGGCACTTGTGCTTTGAAAGAAGATCACGTTTTAAGTCAAAAGCAGCGTCATGAGAGTGAAGCCAGTCTTGAAAATCAGGATGGGGTCCTGCTCCCCCCACAAAGGACAGGTACCCGATTATCAAAGAAAAGGAAATGGGTAGATAGCACTTCCCCATCACATAACAGCCTCCAGGGGAAGGAAAGGATCACATTTTCCAACACAAGCCACCCCTGGATGGCTCTCTGCCTGCCCTTTTGGTGACCATGTAAGCAGGATGGGAGGAGGGCGCATGAGAAGAAAGGAAACCTGAAATCTATAAAAGGGGCAAGACACTCCCACTCCTTCGGGCACCAGCTCTGGACCCCTCCTCTCCAGAGCAATCTCTCTCTCTGTTCTATCCTTTAAATAAAACTTTTTGCTCTTGCCCTGGTGTTTCTAGGGTGCCTAATCTTCAACACCAGGGGAACAGGGACCTGATCCTGATGTTCAAGACCAGTTTCAAAAGTTAGTAGTGCAGCGGGCACTGACCAGCACAGGCCCTTCCCTAGCTGACACAAGCGGAGGCGCCAATGGCTCACGTGCACATCCTTCCACAGAGAACGGTCCTCAGCCGAGAGTCCAAAGAGGGCTGCACTCTCCTTCCACCCCACCCCATGGCCAGCCAACACCTGACTCATAAGGGTGCAAAAGGTGCCAACCTCGTTGCCTCAAAGGAGGACAATTCTCAGGTGTCATTTACGCTCCTGGGTCTCCCAGCTAGACTTGGAGATCCTGTCCTTGCTCAGCCCCCTGATCATCTTTACAGACCTCCTCACAAGGGCACAGCCTCATCCGGCTCCCACATCCACATCTCAAGCTCTGAATCTAGGACACCTGGCCCAAGAAGACATGGGAGAGACTCTGGGAGAAAATGAGGATGCCTTGGCAAAAACCCCACCACTCACTCCCACACCTGGACAGACACTTCAAAACCCATGCTCCTCTCTGCTTCCATTTGCCACGCTAATCCGCAAGGTGGGGGTCACTGTTCTGCTAGTTTCCCTCTCTGTTCAGGACAATTTGAAGAACTGCAAAGGCAGGTGGTTCTGAAAGTCTCTGCTACTGCCCTGCCCAGAGGATTGGATTAGCCCCCCCCCCCCCCAATACTTTTCCTGGTCCTGCCCAGGGTCTTGGACCATGGTGAGTTTAGGTTTTAAGATTTAAAGATTTCAGATCACACATTCCTTGCATATATCCTGCACTGATCTCAGTGCCGCACATCTCCCTGATGGCTCAGGGCAGACTGAATCAGTGCCCAGGTTCACCTGTAGCTCAGGTGCCCCACCTCTAATGTCACTCCAAAGCTCCTCCACAGAGCAGCCTGTCCCAGAATCTGATGAGCATGGGACAGGTCAAGACCCACCTGCATTTGTAGGGTGCTCTGGCTTCGGGGGCACGTGAGTCGGGCATTTTTAACTCTGCCACGATTTCAGTAAGATGCAGTTCTTGCTTCTTTGCTGCACTCCCTCCCCCACCAATAAAACATTCATTGAGCACCTACTGCATACTGATCTAAGCTCTACAGTCTCAAAACAGCTGGCAAGTTTGAGGGCCAAGTGTCCTGTTGGTAACCTCAAAGGGATTACAATTGGCTAACAACTTGAGCACGGTCTCTATATGATCCCAGAAGACGACTTCTCACTTTGCAGATGTGAAAGGGAAGCCCAGTAAGGGGGTGTGCCCTGGCCATTATTCTGGGTCATTTCTGTGGGCTTTCAGGTTCTGACCTGATTCTTTTGGGCAATCTTTTGTCCCTTCTTCCAGCGCAGAACCGGAGTCAAAGCTGGCAGCTCCCTCTCCTCCTCGCCAGTCACATGTGCTCCGAGGCTGTAGGTGGCTTCAAACACGATGGGGCTGATGACGTCCTGCACCCGCCGCTGCAACAACAAACAAACCGGCGCGTTAACCAGGGGCACCCACTGACAGCCACGGAGACTCCTGTTCACAAAGGGTTTTCACAAGTATCGACTCACGGGATCCTCACAGCCACCCCTGTCAGGTCAAGACTTTGGTTTTTCAGATGAGGTAAGCCTGGCCTCTGCAGTTATCACCCTATCCCAGGTCACTCTGCAAATGGGTGGGGCTTTTTGATCCACCTTCCATGGTGCTAAGTCATCTCCTCTTGGGCATTTGAAGGACATTACTTTACTCATCTTCCAGAAATTCCTGGCAGGGGGGAGCATTGGCACTCTACAGCTAACCCTCTGCATTCATGGCATTTAGATAATCTGGGCTCTTTTGCATTGAGATTATGGATTTTTTGTTAGGGCAAGGGACTCAGACACTGAGGGGCCTAGTGTACCCCCTCACTCCAGGTTAGTTATCAGTGGAGCCTTATGTTCTTTCCTCTTCCACCAAGTAAATGAAGTTACAGAGGATTTGACTCTGCCTCACTTATTGTTTGTTTTTACTGTATTTGCCTCTGAGAAGCGGGGATGGCTCCTGAGTTTACTGGCCCATGGAACCCTGTGTTTCCTCAGACTTCCTTGGGCTCGGTGTTGAGAAGAGCATGCTCAGAGATGCAGGAGGGTAGCTTAGAAATCACCCACAGCAACCCAGGAGGGAGACGGTGGAACAGAGACCAGGACAGCACGAGCTGGGGAGGGAGACGTGGCTTTGCCCGAGGCTGCCTAGCTGTGGCGGATGGGGCACAGATGACTTAAGGAGTGGGCTGCTGAGTGACTAACAGATGATTTACATCAGTGCTCAGCAAGGCATCCCCCTAGGAATAGATTCAATTATTTTGCATAAATAGCATAGGGAACCTCTCTAGGAGAGTGACGGAGGCAGCTTTGGATAAACTGTTTCCAGAATATTCTTGGGAATTCCAGATTCTAGGAGCAGACCTTTCAGATTCTCATCCTCTCCAGGAGTAAGTCACTCGGGATCCAGCCCCTTCCTGCCTGCCTGCTGGCTGTGCTCACCAGACCTTGAAACTGTTGGGTGAAATGGCGAAGAATGAACGAATGCAATCCTAACATGTTTATAAATAAATTATCTTTCTTCAAGCCTATCTCAAGTTTTTAGCATTCAAATTCTTCATGTCAAAATACGTGAGCTCTGGGCTGGGGATGTAGCACTGTGGTACAACACCGTTGTTCTAAGGATGTGAAGATGACAGTGGGGGACCGCGATCACTTCACATTTCCCCGTTCCCAGCTGTACTTCAGGGACTGGGCTAAGATCTTTCATAGACATTTGACTGAAACCTCACAGCACTTGAGCTGCTGGTAGATTCCTGTCCCCATTTAACAGAGAAGGTAACGGAGGTACAAGAGTTCAAATAAATTCCCTCCATCCCAAAGCTAGTTAAGTGGTAGAATCAGACTTATTCTTAGAACTGCAAGCAAAAATACCTTCCTTGTCCATAAAAATACCATTTTAAAATACTATTTTTAAAAAAAGCATTCCAACCACTTTCAGTTCTGGAATCACCCTAAAAATTACTTGTTTGCTTAAGAGCATATTGAGCAAAGAGTGAGGGGAATGTGTCACACACACTAGGCTGAAGGTGAATGAATGACAAATAACTAGAAAATGGGCAGTTTTCAAACATGAAGCTGTTCAAGCCACGGCTGATGGGGAAGAAACCTTTACCCAGGGCCTATCTTATTTTGGGTGAGTATTTTGACATCTAGGCGTGTGGATGCTTGCTCTCTGGAAATGACGTCATGAGCCTGTCTTAATTAAGGAATTTGAAAAACAGCTTCCTATTACATGTCCCAGTAGCATGGAGCACACAGGAAGTAGAGCCCTACTGAGCTGTGGGTAGGGGCAGGGGAGGGTGAAGCAGTTTGAAACGGGCTGACACCCCCAGAAGCAGAGCCTCCCCTTCCTGGACTGGGCTTGTTTTCTCAGAGCTGCGGAGGAAAAGTAGCGGGCCCCATTTAGTGGTTTCCTGATCATTTCTGAAAGCACAGATTCCCTCTGCTCAGCAATTAAATGGAAGAACTTCTCAGGATGGGGAGAGGCCTAGGGCTCTGGCACAGACCACCATTACTGGAACTTCACTACTTAAAGTCACTATTATGAACTGAAACTTCTGAAGTCGAACATATTCTGACCGATGGAAAGGTCAGAATCTACCTCTTCCGTTAAAAAAAAAAATCTACGGGATTCTCCTGCTTGGAACATGGAAGGAGCCCCCATGGAGAAGAACACCCAGACTGGTAGCAGAATTGGCAGAGGCTAAGATTTTATAGGGAACTTAACATACGCTCCATTCAGAATTTATTGGGTGCTTACTTTATGCCAGGCAATGTGCTGGGCCACAGGGAGCCAGACATGAAAGACCTTCTGGGAATTATTGGTCACAGGGGACACGGGCAAGCAGTGACAGCACAGAGCACAGGCAGGAGGGCAGAGGCGGCTTTGGGGACACAAAGCAAGGACACCTGGTTCATACAGCGCTGGCAAGCTTCCCAGAGAGGGTTCCCCTGGGCTAAGTTAGAGGGCAGGAGGGCAGCCAAAGCGTGGGCTGGGCAGGAGGCCCAGGTGGCACAGCACTGGACAGTGGGCACAGGGTGTCTGGTGGACTGTGTGCAACTCCCAGAGGTGAGAAGGTCAGACTGGCCTGCCAGAGTGGAGGAGAGGAGATGCAGGCCCAAACCAGATCCCAGGCAGCCTCGAAAGCTGTGTGAACATCATCCTCAAGCTATGGAGGATGGAGAAAGGGGTTAACATGGCACCAGTCGCTATGTTCTAGAAAGATCCCTCTAGCTGCAGCATGGAAGTGAACTGGTAGTGGTAGGGCCCGGGAGAAGAGGCAAAGGAGGAGGTCACCAAAGCGAAAAGATAATGAGTCTGAGTCAATGGGATAGAGAAAAGGGGACCTGGCTACCTGGCCAAAGGAAGACAGGGGCCGCTGTTTGGGAGAAACACCCAGGTGACTGGGTTGCACCCCTCACTCTACAACTCTAGGCAAGCTGGACCTGCAGACGGTGGCACCGCTGCCTGGCCATGGGACTTAGCAACCTGCCCCACAGCTGCTTTTCTCCACTGAGAAATGAAGGGCTTCTCTCTTCCTCAGCTTACCAGCAGTGACAGTGAAATGAAAACAGGAAGAGCTGGCCTCACTTTAAATTTGCAAATAACACAGAAGGTCAGCAAAGAAGCAGTTAGCATGAAGCCAGATAACTGCATTGGGGAAAATCCTCTAAGTGTTTTTTAAAGAGGCCTCACAATTTTTTTTTTTTTCAAAACGTGATCTTTTTGTCCCCTCCATCCTGTGTCCTCTCTATTTCTCTGTATCCAACCCCACTTCTGTCTAGGATGACCTTGCAGACTCCTTGAAATGAGAAATCTTCACACACTAAATGCCATTTCCTTCATCACTATGATCATGTCTCTCAACAGACCCCATGTTCAATAGTGGCCCCACAAGACTGTACTGCCAGTGACCTCCCAACCATCTTTGTGTAACTTCACTCTCCTGTGCTACATGGTGGCAAATCTTTTACCCAGGCCTTTCTCAGAACATCCTCTTCATTAAGTAACACATGGCTGTAATTAGAATGGCACTTGTACGTTAGGGGCTATTTTAAAATTCTCATACACTCCAAGATTCTTTTAAAAGCAAACTGAGAATTTTGCATTTCCAGAAATACAATGACTTACTAAAGATCGACCCTCCCAGTGGCCACTGGAAAATGCTGAACATGCAAATGTATCTATTTAAAAGTATCAAGGAACCATCAAGACAGCCAGGACTTCAAAGTCCAAGGTCCCAGAAAAAAAGGACAGAACATGGAGGTGGCCCCAATGTCTACTGGTGCTTTTGCCTCGGTGCGTCTCCGGGTTTGGGAGCAGTGTGGGATAAAGCTGAACATGAAGGAATGGCGATTATTAGTGAGCCAGAGGTCCAGGGTCTGGGCTTCTGAGCTCAGCTTCAGGTAGTTTGGGGAATCTGTGGTGATGACACTTTGAGATCAGGACTCCACAGGACAAGTCATGGAGAAAGACAAGCATACTGACATGAGGCCAAGGTTGATGCGGCATTGCTCCACAAGGCACAGGGCAATTCCACAGCAGCCCTGGGCCACAAGACCAAGAAACCAAGCAGAAGGCAGAAGCCCAAGTTCTGAGAAGGCAAGAGAGTTTAACTAGAGACTGGAAAGCAGAAGAGAGGACCACGTGACCTAAAAGGGTAAGCCAATAGGAAATATTCAGATTCAAGTGGAGAAGAGAAAGAATAGAAAATTCCAAAAATGAACCTGAGAAACTTACAGGACACAGAGAAATACATGATTACATAATATACCTAGCACAGTGACTATGATAATGTGAGAAGTAAGCAGTGGCTATTATCTTTGCTGTAATTTAAAAAAATAGCTTCATAAGAAAATTTGTAAAAACTGCCCTATTGCTAAAGGAATTCTTGTGATGAGCTGTGCATGTAGCAGGACCAATTTTTCCATTTCATAAGAAAATGAGTTGAGGCCAGCTGTGGTTTAACAATGAATTACAAAACGAACAAAAAAGTGAAAACCCAGGGAGAAAATTTCCAGAAATAATTTTAGGCAAAACTTTATAAAAAGGCACCACTGACTACAATAGTTTTCCAACACAGGATTTATGCTGGGGAAAGGCGACAGAGCTTTGTCGTCTTCAGATGAGTTCAGTTATGAACACTGGCTGGACAGTCAGAGCTCCAAAACCAGTTGAATTCAATGAACTCTAGAAATCCCACCAGGACAGCAGGAAATAAGTGGCAAGAAAATCAGTATATCTGGTTTCTGAAAGTTTCTCAGTGAGTTTAGAGCTTTTAATTATGGCCACATTAATTTTATATGCAATATCATATTACATGAATGGATATCACCAGTCTGGCGTATATGACCCTTTGGCAAGCATTGGTGCTCAGTAAGGGCAAGAAAGCGCTCCGATTAACATATTTACATAAAGTATTCTATTGGACTATGAAATTCACAAACCCCACTGATGCTTTATACTCTTTGAAGGTAAGTAAACATCTAACTGGATATTTGGAAAATTGTTTGCTTCTGTGATTTTTTGTTTTGCTCTGTTTTATTTTGTTGGCGGGGGCGCGGGGGGACAGTCTGTGGCTGTGGGAACAGGATCTCGGCTCTGCCTTGAACTCCCCCATGTCCTGGACAATATGGAGCATGTTCCTGTCTGAAAGGGTGGAATGCAGCAGCAGTGGCCAGGACACGGAGCTCAAGGCAGGGCCAGGGATGACAGATGGGTGGGGTGACTGAGCAGCATGAGGGGCAGATACTGCAGGGACCATGAATGAGGAACATCAATGGGCGGCCTTTTGCCAACACTTGGCTGCAGTGTGCCTTGTGCCTGGCACCACACAAGGCACAGGGAATCAGAGAGAAGGCAAGCAGGGAGAGATGAGAATGAAAAACAGTGATGCAGACGAGAGGGAGTCCATGCAAGAACTGTGGGGACGCGATGAGGGAGGAATTGCATCTGACCCAGAGGGGGATGGATGTGGGAGTGTGGAGATCATGGAGAGGAGGTGGCCCTACAAGGAGACCTCAAACTTCAGCAGGCTGACAGGGGAATGGGAATGAGGGCCATGGCAGCAGTTACTGAAGACAATCCGGACACCTAATGGACAGTCCCAAGGAATGGCGGAAGCATGATAATAGGGAAAGCAAGGACTTTGAAATCAGATGGTGCTTGGTCTGAGGGAAACCCAAAACTGTGAGATCTTGGTCACCTCGCTTACTCTCTGAATCTGTTTTCTGAGACATCAAGTGGGTTGACAGAATCAACCTTGCATAATTGCTTTGAAGATCAGACAAGCTAAGCTACTCATCAAGCACCTTGGAGAGCTCCGAGCTCTCTGGGAAAACTAGGGGCTGTATCCTCCTTATCACCACCCACCTCTACCCAAGATGAGAGAGTGGGCAAGATCACAAGGTGAAGGGCAGGGAGGGTTGGGAGACAGAGGGAACGCAGGGTACAGCAGGTCTCAAGGCCTCAGGGGAAAGAGCTGGCCTTTCATTCTATGGCAATGAAGACAACCATGAATTTTTGTTACCCTTAAGAAAAGAACCCTGGAGGCAACCGGAAGGAATGATTGAGGTGGAAAAGAGTAAGGACGGGCTCTTTACAGGGTGCGTGCACTCCAGCTGCATACTCCTAGCCATCAGCAGGCCACACCTCCTCTGCAGGGGACTGTCCTTGGTCAAGTGAGAGCCACCTCATCTAGGCCTTATATTCCTCACTCCTTCCCACAGGGCCACCCCCTAGCCTGCCTGGCTGCAGAGGGGTACAGAAGGGACCCCATGCCTCAAGGTGGGACAACTCTGAGGTGCAATCTGCGCTCCAGAGCTTTCTGGGGTTAGCACGAGGCTTGTCTCCAGCTGAGAGCGAGTTCTTGCTCAGCTCCTTCTCCTGACTCCTCTCGGGTTTTCCCTGGTTCTTCTGAGACGGCACACATACACACACACCTGTGCGAACTTCAATCCTCCTGTTTCTGCTTCTAAGGAACCCAACTTCAGACAGAAACCTAATGTTACCAAAAACTATGGCAACAAAATACACTTACAATTTATAGATAAAATATGAACCGTTGGAGGTAGGGAGAGACAGAGTCCACCCCTCTTCATTCTGCGCTCCTAGACTCTGAAGGACACCAAGAATGAAGCAGGGATCTGATGAGGAAGCTGCAACCAGGGAGATCTTTGAATCAAGGAGAAGAGGGATGCTCCCTCTGCCCTGTAAACCCCAGCCTCTTATCAGGAAGGAAACGTGGCTAAAAGATGGCTGCAAATGGCCTCAAAAATGAATCAGTCAGGCCTGGACAGCTCCCAGGAGATGCTGGTCTGCAGGAGACAAATTCCTCCTGTTTAGACTCCGGCCTGCACACCCAGAATTGAGTGTGTCATATATCATGTGATGACTTGTCTTCGTGCCATCTCTACCACCACCACACTCTATAATCAAAGTGACTCTGAAGGCAGCTCATTCCACACCTGCTCAGACCTCTATTGAGGGGGCGGGGGGCAGCAGGCCTGAGAACAGTTTACTGCATGCCTACTCTATACTGACTTAGAGTTTACTACCTGTGTAAATCACACAACACTAAGTCCATTTCCACCATTGTACCCATATTTTATTGGTGCATTATAATTGTACGTAACCAGGGATTTGTGTTATATACTCATACATGCACACAACATAACAATATAATTTGGCCAATATCATTCCCCAGTATTTTCCCCTTTCCCTTCTCTCTCCCTGTGGTCTCTTTTTTCTACTCTACTGATCTCCTGCGATTTTCATGAAAGCTCCCCACCTTTCTTTTCCTTTTTCCTCTCTAGCTTCCACATATGATCCATATGACCCTTGACCTTCTGTGTTCGACCCTTAATCTTCTGAGTTTGGCTTATGTCACTTAACATAATGCTCTCAGGTTCCATCCATTTTCCTGCAAATAGCAATTTCATTTTCCTTTACGGCTGAATAAAACTCCATTGTGTACCAATACCACATTTTCTTTATCCATTCATCCATTGATAGACACCTAGGCTGGTTCCATAGTTTGGCTATTGTGAACTGTGCTGCTATAAACATGAGTGTACATGTGTCACTGTAGTGTGATGACTTTAATTCCTTGGGGGTAAATACCAAGGTGGTATAGCTGGGCCAGATCTCTATTTTGAAAGAGTTGTCAGGAGATTCCCATATACAGCAGCCACTGTCAGTGCCCTTGACAAAGCCAGTACCTATTCCTAGCTGCTATAGGCTTTGGCCATCAACATCTCACACCGACAACCTTCTCAGAACTGGTAGGTGCCATCTCTAGAATAAGCCTTCAAGGAAATGCCCTGTGATAGGGAATGTTCAAAGATGACCCCAATGACCTGTGCCGTTGCATAATCCCCTCCCCTTGAGTGTAGGAAGGACTAGATACTGATAGATGTCACTTCTGTGATTATGCTACATCATTCAGCAAAGGTGAAAAGACTTTGTAAATATAATTGAAGTCCTAAATCAGCTAGATTGAGTTAATCATATGGGAAGTATTCTAGGAGCCTGTACAGGTGGCCCCTTGGTGACTAGAAGCAGTAGACACTCTCCTGCTGACCTTAAAGAAGCCAGTCACCATGGGCTCCACAGAGGTAAGGAACTGAATTTCACCAACAACCCCAGGAGCCTGGAAGATGACCCCCGACCTCAGCCAAGACTGGCCCAACACCTGGATTTCAGCCTCACAAGACCCTGAGCAGGGGACTAGCAATGCCCAGACTCCTGACCCATAGAAGCTCTGAGATAGAAAGTGTGTGTTGTTTCAAGTTGCTAAGTTTGTCATTTTTTTGAAGTAACATAGAAAATGAACACACGCCTGACTCTTCTAGCTGGTGGATGCAGTGTGGTAACAGCCCATCGCCCACGTCACTGGGTAGGATGAGCTCTATTGCAGAACTCTTCCATGGGACAGACTGAGGCCAGACTCTTCCTGAGACCACGTGTGTTGCCCTCACTCTGACAGCATCCCCTCACACCAATAAATCTCAGGCAAAACTCCCAGCACAGATTCTGCTTCTAGGGAACAGGATGCAAGATACCAAGGAATACATTCCCTACTGAACTTGTGGTTTAAATAGCCTCAAAGAGGCGAGAAAGGTTGGATAAAGTGTCAGGGTGACCCAGAGCTTCATCTGACCAGAATACAAGGAGATCCTCATCAACTCTGGGGAAAGGAAGGGTCCCACACCAGCTCTCATTTTGACCATTGTTCTCCACTGCTTTCAACCTGGAGTTTCACTTTTCCCTTCTTTTATTTATTCTCAGAAATAACAGAGCTAGGTCTCCAAGAATAAATCTTAGGACTCAAGGGGTAGATTAAAGGTACAGAGCAGCCCCTGGCCATCTCAGGACAAACGTGTGTGTGTCTGTCTGTCTGTCTCTCTAGCTATTCATGAAACATCTTTGGTGTGTGTAATATGTGCTGAGGTTTACAAAATACAAAGCTTGGATAGAAAAGGAGCGGAGCTGGGCGTGGTGGCGCATGTCACCAGTAGCTCAGGAGGCTGAAGCAGGAGGATGGTAGGTTGAAAGGCAGCCTCAGCAACTTAGTGAGGCCATAAGCAACCTAGTGAGAACCCGTCTCAAAATAAAAAGGGCTGGGGATGTGGCTCAGTGGTTGAGCACCCTTGGGTTCAATCCTTCAATCCCTGGTGAAGGAAAGGAAGGAAAGGAAAGAAGGGCAGGACTTAGATCATCCACAAAGTTTATAATGAGCTCCTCAACCCTAAAGACTTGGTCTGTTACTACAGGTCACATAGATGATATACTGTTCTATTATAGTGAACCAAATTATATACTAAATCGGAGGTCACTAACCTCAGGGAGTCTGTGAACTTAAATGGAGAAAGAAATTACATTTTTCAACTGGACATAATACCTCTATTTTATTTATTTTTATGTGGTGGTGAGGATTGAACCCAGTGCCTCACACGTTAAGCAAGTACTCTACCACTGAGCTACAGCCACAGCCCTATGGTTTTATTTATAATTGAAATTTAATATTTTCTTCCATCACAAATTTAAGCAGCAAACCACAGAATTCTTAGAAAGCCCTAAGACTCAGTCATCAATAGAAATCTACAATATTTTCACATCAATGTTGTAGATACTTTGAAAGATCGTCTATGTGCATGAGTCCCTCAAACTTTCAGGTATCGTTATATAATGCATTACTAAAAAGCAGGTATATTACTATTTCACAAATGTGGTTTTTTTTTTTTTTTTTTTTTTTTTTTTTTTTTTTTTTTTTTTTTTTTTTTTTTTTTTAGTACTGGGGATTGAACTCAGCGGCACTAGATCACTGGGCCACATCCCCAGCCCTTTTTTTTCTATTTTATTAGAGACAGGGTCTCACTGAGTTGCTAAGTGCCTCGCCATTGCTGAGGCTGGCTTTGAACTCGTGATCCTCCTGCCTCAGCCTCCCAAAGTGCTGGGGATTACAGGCGTGCGCCACCGCGCCCGGCTCACAAATGTGGTTTTTAAAAAAACATTCCCATAACTGCATTTCAACATGATTGGATTTCTTTGAAATAGTTCCATCATATGCATTTAAAAATATTCTTCTGAGAAGAGATCCCTTTGTATCTCTCAATGGCCACAGGAGTCCATGCAATGCACAGAAATGGTTAAGAACTTTAAATAGTAAAGGATGATGAAAGGGACCATCCTGTGACCTCTGAAATGCTTCATAATATGCTTAATAATTACAGAAAGAAACATTATGTTGCTTCAGTCTTCATAGGTTAGATGAATGCCCCAGTCTCAGCAGTTAAAAAATATACCGTCCATTACATTTTATGACAGGTTCAGGGCCTGAGCTCAAAATCACCCCAGGATCCCTAGGGTTTTAAGAATTTGGTCTGACTAACTGTGCAGTCTGGATGAAGTGAAGCCCCTTGGATGCTGGGAGCTCGAGGAAAGCATCTGCTCCACCGTGTGAGCCCATGGGAGGGGAAGGGCAGAGAGAACGGGCTCTCTGGGCTCCACACAGAGTTGGCTCCTTTTACAAAAAGGATCCTGACCTTCCCAGGGCAGGCCTGCTGCTTCACGAGCCCGCAGAGGGTGTCCAGAAAGCTGAGAAGCTTCCCCTAGACCTTGGTGGTGTGTGAAAATCCTGAACCGTGACTGGAGTGAAGAGGAGAGTCAAAATACTAACCCTACAAGATTTCCAAGTTACTCAAACCACAGTGGGTCTATTTGCTCAGCTTGGGGGCTAACTGAACCGGCACCATTGCTCTGAATGATTTGTAGCTTAGCAAGCAAAGAAAGTAGCTCCCCCTAAACCTGTAATAAAACAAAGCCATCAAAATTCCGACAAGCTCATCAAAACTTGCTCTCTCTTTGGTCTAGCCTGTTCTCCTTTTTGCCATTCCATTTCTGGAATGGTTCTAACAGAATTGCTAAGGGCCACCGATCCAATGGACATTCTTTATCTGTCCTCCCCTTTCTTGACCCCCACAGGCACTCCTCATAGTTGAATTTCTGTCTCTTGAAGCTCATCTTTCCCTGACACCCCCAGGAGATGCCTCACTCCTCCTGTCCCTACTGCCTTACCCTTCTGGGGTGGCATCGAATGCATCAAATGACATTCATTGGCTAACACAATTTCCCCAACAAATAGACTGAACTCTTTGGGAACAAGGTCACCCCACCTTCATCTCAGCATGTCCAGTCTTTACCCCATGCATGGAACACAGTGTATACTCAAAAAGACATTTGCTGAGATGCACATGAACTGAAATGGACATTCATCCAATAAAAAGGCATGGGTAAATTGAGACCACCCCTCCCAAGAAAGGCAGCTTTATTCGACAGACAGATCCTACATGTATATTCAATGTATAATAGATGTATAAACATGTTACTAATTTATCTGAAGCTTTTTCTTTTGCTTTGTTTTGTTCTACCATTACTTCCTTTTGGTGTTTGTGTCTTAGAACTTTATTGCTTTTCTTTTCAAATCTTCCTTTTTAACCTTGGATATTTTAAACATCTTTTATGTTCAAAAGAAGTGTTCATAGCTACCCATGAAACTTTATAAGACCACTTAACAGATATCACTTATTACATTCCTTACCTAGAGCTTTGGGGCTTACCAGATTGTCGCGAGCCAGCCACGGGCTGTGTGTGGTGTAAGCTATGAGCATTGGAGCACAGGAGGTGACTGTTGTTGTTGCTGCTCTGACTGAGCTATGCTCGCTCTGCCTTTGATCCCACACAGTACCTGAGGTGGGTGTGGCTTTCCGAGATGTCAGTCAATCTGTTGACCACAAGACATCACCAAGCAACCCCCTGAAATCCAATCTCTTGCCTTATTTGGGTTGAACGTTATCAAATGTCTTCCCCTCAATAAATAGGATGGTCAAGGGCATGCTCTCTCTTTTGCCTGCCTCTCTTGCCTCCCTCGTGGGAGCTGGGGCAGAGGAGCTATCACCAAATCCCAAGAAAAAGGTACTTTCTGTTCTGTGTGATTATTTACTGCCAGCCCAATTCACCTGGAGTGACCCTGACTGATTTAGTTTCAGCAGCATGAGATAACATGAGGTTTTAACTCAAAAAGAAAGGATGGGTGCTGGGCTCTTATTTGGAGGAAAGGGTGGAAACATTGGCAAATGGACACCCTTAATGAGGCCTTCTTTGCTTTGTTCCCTGAAGCACTAGCATCTGGTCCTATCTGGATTCAACTAACAGCGACTGATCACGGACACTCCGGAATGGCTACCTACTATTATGGGCTATCACGTACAATCTCACCATAGTTGTGCTCCTCCTTGCCAGACTCAGACAAATTAAGTCTGCGCACATGCCATTTTATGATCCCAGGAAACTGATAACAGAATCACAGCGGAATATTCTGAACTATCATTACATTTCTGGAATCCCTATAAATAGGTAATGAAAAAATAGAAATCGTGTATCATATCTCCTCATTTCTTCCTCCTCTATTTGGGTACACCTTTGTTTTTTCCTACTTGGCCATTAAATGGAAACTTTGTACAAATTTAAGATGAATGGAGTTTTAATTAAACAATTTAAAGAATAAAAAAAAATCTCATCTTTCTCATGGGTAATATAACATTAAATAGCCATGCCTTCTCAGAAAACGTGGCGTGGAACCACCATTTGACCCAGCTATCCCACTCCTCAGTTTATACCCAAAGGACCGAAAATCAGCATACTACTGTAATGCAGCCACGTCAATGTTTATTATAGCAGCTCAATTCACAATAGCTAAACTATGGAACTAATCTAGGTGTCCTTCAATAGATGAATGGATAAAGAAAATGTGGCATATATACTCAATGTAACATTACTCAGCTTTAAAGAAGAGTGAAATTATGACATTTGCCAGTAAATGGATGGAGGTGGGAGAATATCATGCTAAGCAAAATAAGCCAATCCCCCCAAAAAAACAAGGCCGAATGTTTTCTCTAATATGTGGACACTAATTCACAATAAGGCGGGGGGGGGGGGGACACTAGAGAAGAATAGTATTACCTTAGATTAGGTAGAGGGAAGTAAAGGGTGGGGAGGTGGGGGAATGTGGGGATAGGAAAGATAGTAGAATGAAACAGACATTACTTTATGTATATATGTGACTACATGACTAATAAGATTCTACAACATATACACTCAGAAAAATGAGAAATTATAGCTCATCTATGTATGATATATCAAAATACATAAAATGCATTCTACTGTCATGTATAATTAAAACAAAATTTAAAAATTAATTAAAAACAATTTGAAATGTATTTTAGGACATACAACAAACCTCTCAATAAGCCAGTCATTCTGTACCTGTCCCTGCTTGTCCCCAAAACAAGACTGCTCGTTCTTATATACGAACCTTGGCTGGGATCCCTCACTCCTCTCCTATCTCTCATTAAAGTGCAAGGTGAATCCCAGTATCCCTTCTCCCAAGACATTTCCCCTAGTGCCTCTGTTATTTGGTAACAATCGTGATGGTGCCACACATTCGGGCATTCACCTATTGTTGTGGAGTATTTTCCAAAGACGCTTGCAAAATACCTCCCACTCCATGTGCCTTCCTGCAATGTGACCCCGTCACCTCTCTCATTAAAAGTCAGGGTCTAATCCCCTCTCCTTGAAGACTCTTCCACGCTGGAAGTGCCAGGCCCAGCTAAGCCTGGCCTTCTAAGCCATCCCTGTCAAGATTGGAGATGTGGCTAAAGATGTTCATGTGCACATGCACACACTCACATGATACTTGGACAAAGATTCTCCAGCACCCAACTCTTCAAGTCACCTCAGCTGAAATTCCAGCATTGTGGAACAATGACCAGCCATACCTATTGTTCTCTGTCCAAATGCCTGTCCACAGATTCTGTAAGATTGATAAATGGCTGTTTTACACCATTGAGTTTGGGATGCTTTGTTACTCAGTAGTACATGATTGAAATATATGTTGTAATGCATAGTTACTTAAGAGTGTCACCAGTGGCGGGGACCATGTCATTCTTTGACAAATTTTCCACTGTGCCCAGCACAAGAATGTGCACATTGGTGTTAACCAACTCTCAGTCATTCAACAAACATTTAGAACATACTCTGAGCAGGGCAGAGCGCAGTAAGGTCTACAAAGGTGAATGAGATACCATCCTGCCTTAAGTGGAGCTTAGAATTTTTCTTTAAATGAGACAAGACTTGTTTGCAAATAGTTCCAACCCAAACCTAGAAAAATGCACAGGAAGAAGTAGTACCTCCTGTTAAATTAAGGGATGGGTGAGAACTGGTAGGAGGAAGCGGGGTGGGGGGCACTGGGGATGAGAGCAGAGTGCATGAAGGAGGGTGACCCCCAGCGGAAGAGAGCCAGGCGAGCCCCACAGGAGCCCTGTTTGGGGAGATGGCTAAAATTGCAGTTGACTACGGGCTTTGGAAATGTTTGGGCATTGCCGCCTTCCGTAGTCTCACGGGACTTGGTCCGGGATCTCGAGGGACTTGGCCCGAGATATCTCGAGGGACTTGAGTGAGATTGCTGATCACGTCTGCACCATTTGGTGGTTAGAGGAGCGTGGACGGTGTGTCGGGGTGTAGTTTTAGAGCCAGAGAGAAAAGTTATCAGAATAAAAAAAAAAAAGCTGTTTGTTTCCAGTTCGTCTCTAAACTTCCTCCCGCGTCTTCGTTGCTCCAAGTGGCCATTGCTTCAGGCGGCAACAGAGCCCAGAGCACAGCCCATCTCACAGGAAGGTCAGGGAAAGGACTAGTCATGTTATTTTAGTAAAGAATGTGTTGCTCAGTGGGTAAAAAGTAAGGGTATCACATCACTTACTTTGGGGGAGTCACACTTTCAGAGGACCATGGCCTGTACCTTAGGGCAGGATGGCATAAGGCAGAGGCCCTTCTAAACACACCCTTCAGTCTCTGGTTCCAAGACCTTGGAGCTGGGGTCCATCACCTGCCACATCTCCACCCTTAAAATGGGTCACACCAGGATCAGAAAATTCAGCTATATTCACTAACAGAAAATGTGTATATGAAACACCAATGCAAAGAAATGGCTTTAGTGGAGATGATGCAACCGATGAAGACTTGAACAAAACCCTGGTTGTCATCCTTGGATCTAGTCATCAAGAATGCTGGTTCAGGGGCTGGGATTGTGGCTCAGCGGTAGAGCACTCGCCTAGCACGTGCGCAGCCCGGGTTCGATTCTCAGCACCACATAAAACTAAAAAAAAAAAACACGTTGTATACAACTAAAGCAAATAAATAAATATTAAAAAAAAAAAAAAAAAGAATGCTGGTTCACAAACTCCAGATAGCTCCTGAGAACTGGGCCAGTCATCTTAGCCACTTTTGTCCTTGGGACCTCAGATCATTCACGGTATCTGTGAATCACCTTAGATGTGCATGTCCTTGGTACAGAGCTGCACTCAAGTTTTTGGAGATACTTCTCTTTGCCAACAAAAGGCTCTGACTGCACTGCTCAGTGACATGAAGTTGAAAGTACAAATACCAGACATCAAATTCCAAACGGAAATTAGATGCCATTCACAATTAACACCTCTACCAGTGAGCTTGGGCACATCATCACTCTTTCTTTTCTCACAGACTGAAAAGATAAACATTGGGTCCCGTGTTTGAGTCCTCACGCTGTTTCCCCTCTGCACTAGCAGTCATCTTCCAAATTTTCCCTGTATGGACAACAACTGAGCTACCCAATGTCTGGCCATGAATCTACACCGTCTCTGGATTCTAGAGAGCACCATTAGCTCATCCATCCACCCACCTGCCTTCCATCAGAGGTCACCTAAAAACACTCCTGCTCCTAAGGAAATGGACAGATACACAGAGTTCTTTGCTGAACGTAAAGAGAGCCACAGCTTGGCTGCTATTTTACACCTGTACATGGTCTTGATCCCCCAGAAACCTTTCATAAGCCAAGTAGGAGGCAAGAGCCAAGAAGCAGCCGACTTTCAAGTGTGTTTGCCAGAGGGACAACATAAATGCCAAGAGTCGAGAATGACAAAA
Source organism: Tamias sibiricus (assembly GCA_025594165.1). Taxonomy (NCBI): domain Eukaryota; kingdom Metazoa; phylum Chordata; class Mammalia; order Rodentia; family Sciuridae; genus Tamias; species Tamias sibiricus. Next base: position 27,606,160 of record CM046673.1, read on the forward strand.
ACCATTCCTGGGGACTTGCTACCCTTCACAGCCACAGCTGAGCACCCAGAGATCAAACAGGAGCTGGCTGGGGCTGTAGCTCATTGGTAGAGTGCTTGTCTGGCAAGTGTGAGGTCCTGGGTTCCATCCCCAGCACAGACACACACAAAGTTAACACAGAGATCAAACAGGAGCGAGAAAGAGCTGGAGTAGCCTTCAGAGGGGATTCATCCAGCCCCAAGAAGACAGCCTTCTCAATGATCCCTTTTTATGCCACTTTAATCTCACATCAAGGACAATGATGGCCAACCCCCATGACTATCCACCGAAAGATAGATGCTATGACCTTCCCCGAACCATACAGAAACATGAGGGATGATCTTTATGGGAATTGGGGGAGTTTGTGAGCTTGTGGATTCACCAGACTTAGGGCTAAGAGGAGGGCTCTTCTGCAAGACATCAGAAATTCCTCTGGAGCTGTGCTACCCAATCCAACCATGGGTGGCCATTAAAAATTAAAATTTTAACACCGTTCAAAATTCCAGTCATACCAGCCACATTTCAAGTGTACAGTGGCCACAAGTGGCTAGTGGCTGTCATACCGAGCAGGGCACATCTAGCCCATTTCCACCACTAAAGCTCTATTCCATGAACATTTTCAGTTGGTCTCTCTGGGACCAACCAAGACCCTCTTGAATGACAGGGCAGCAAATCTCAGCGTGTGCTTGGTGCCACCACACATGATTGCATTTGAAACTGGCTATTTCCTTGAAATAAAAGGATTCTGAATGGCCTGCACTCTTGACAAAAGGTGTCTATCTTTGCTTCATCCAAAGCAAAATAACTATTATGGGAGCACCTGGGGTGGAAACACGGCAGCCTGCTAGACTAGGGGACAGGATGGTCCATCAGCACTGATTGGGTGCTAAAAGCACCAGGCCTTCTGTCAGGGGGAGAGCGACTGCGGTGGCTTCTGGCCTTGCTTAGGGCTGCCCTCACTTTCACAGCATGTCACACATACACACTGCATTACATGCATGTGTCACCCACAGATGGTGAACAGAGATGTGAAGTTAGGAAAAAAAAAAAAAAAGGCTCGACCATTCCAAGTTATTACCCTGTAAATGTCTACATATAAATGACCACACCATGTGATTTTTAAACCAGCCGCTCAGCCTCAGAGAGACATCCCCAGTAGTAAAGAAACAAAAGCATCTTTTTTTAGCCTGGGGCCATAATAAAACGTTGCTCAGACAGAGGCAGCCGAGGGATTTTTCCAACTTTGTAGGAGTCCACCTCCTCCCTACATGCATCATGCTACAGCTCAGATAAGCATATGGTCCGAGTTTATAGAGGACTTTATGAATACGTATGCCTCCTAGGAGCCACATGAGAAAATACTTGTCCCTATTTTATGAGGGGTGAACAGTTAAATGCCAGAGAGATTAGGAGACCTGCCCAAAGTGCATGGTAATGAAGTGACAGAGGCAGAATTAGAATTCACTCCAGTCCCTGGAGACGGGAGGTGGTTTCTGAGCCAATACTCTCTGTTTGCTCTCCTTCCTGTTTCTTTCCTGTCCGTGCTCCAGACCAGAGCAAGGTAATCTTCTTAAAACACCAGCAAGACCATGTTCCCCAAGGCAGAAAACCCTTCCACAGCTCTCCATTGCTCCTCTAATCAAACCCACCCACTGAGCATGGCCCACTGGGCAGCAGCAATGCCATGGGCTTTACTACTACCTCCCACCTTCCCTCCTTGTCCACCAAACTCAAGTCACATGGGCCTATGAACACATGCTCCTGCCTCCAGGCCACCATGTCTGCTGTTCCCTCTGCCTGCAATGCTGTCCCCTCCACACTTGGCATGAGTGACCCTGTCAAGCCGGGTCAGCCTGGTCATTTTCCCTCATAGCACCTATAACGCAGCTCTCTGCTTACAGATCACATGTCTGGTTTCTATTGCTCCTATTGGCTGGTAAGCCCTGTGCAGAGTAACCACGCTTGTTTCTTAGACCTCTGAGTAGCAAGCCCACCCAAGGACCCGGTAAATGAGCTGAATAAATCCACAAACTGGATGGAGGATGGAGTGCCTTTCCTAGACCTCACAGATGGCCTTTGGCCTGTTCACAGATGGGAGGAGGCAAGAAGGTGGGTTCTCTGTACCCGTGAGAACCTCTGCACAATTTCCCTCCACTTTAGGAAACTGGCTTAAAGGGGTGGAGTGAGAACCACCGAAATTCTACCAACGACATCTGCCAAAAACTACATCTTTCAGGTTTCTGTTCAATGGTGAGTGAAGAGGGGACATTCAGTAAAGGTGAATCATAAAAACTGAGCAGAATTAGAGCCACACATGATTTCTACACCATTCCCCAAAGTGACACAAAGCCCCAGTGTGGAAGCCCTCCGGCTACACTGGCTCCAGGGGCAAGGTTTTCCTGAATGCTCGGCTCCTGTGTCTGATCCCACAAGGAACGGGTATTTCTGCTACGCTGCAGTTATACACAAGAAGGCATCAAGTCCCATCGATTGCTTTTAAAACATGCCAAAAGGGGCAGCTTCAGCTCTCATAAATCTGAGAGTTCACCTGATGACTAGAATGATCTTTCTGTTATGGGGTTTAATGCAAGTATTAGGAAGTATAGAAAATTTGGGTGATGAAATGGGAGGTTCAGCTCCTTACTGCTCAGTCCTCTCTGAAACCATTACCTGCACTCAGCTGTAGGTCTCGCCCTGCTCCTTTCTCCATGCAGAGCAAAGATACTAGAGGACTTCAGAGGCCTCAAAAAATGTTTCACAACCGAACCGGCATCCAAAAGAAATCCTCAGCCTTCATCCATTTCCTGGCTGAAATAGGCAGCCTGCTTTTCAGCTCCAGTAGAGAAACTCAGGAAACCAGAACAGTGAGGACTGGGCTCCAACGCGCCTCTGATTGCAGCTGATTCTTTCATTCAGCCTTTCATTCAGCAGTGGGTGTCCCCTGTGACCTTCTCCATCCCAAGGAGACAAAACAATGGCAGCAAGTGTGCTGTGAAGAGCTGAGCTCTGGCTTTGAATCTTTTGGGCTGTGACAACCTGGGTGAGGAATTTAACCTCTCTGAACCTCGGTTCCAAGGGAAGAGATGTGAATGAACGTGCATCTCACAGAGTCTGGCACATGGGGTGAAGGAGTCCCTGTCACATGGCCCCTGTCTATTACTTATCGGTAAGAAAACTTAGAGATGCCCCATCTAAAGCTTAACGGCACCTCTTTAATCCTCAGGAAGGATCACATCATTTCCTTCTTATGATAACATGACTAGAGAACCATTCATGCTCAGCGGGGAAAGTACTGGCACAGCAACTTCACTTAGTGAGACCCCCCAGACCTCAAGGGACTGGAATACATGATTCCCTACAAAATGAGGAAATTGAAAGTCTGGGTGAAGGTGGAGGGTGCTTAGTGACTTTGGCTGCATCCAGACCACACTACAGGTCTAGAGCAAGACACAGGCATGGGAGGGGAATGAAGCATAAAGAAATCCATCCGGGTGTTATGCACTCACAGGAGAACATTAGAGAGCCATGGATAAAATCACAAGCTTTAGAGTAATACAGCCAATCAAGAAACCAGACTGTGAGCTGGGTATGTGGCACACACCCTTAATCCCAGCAACTTGGCAGGCCGAGGCAGGAGGATTTCAGGTTGAGATCAGATTCAGCAACTTAGTGAGGCCCTAAGCAACTTAGGTCTTAAAAAAAAAAATAAAGAAATCATGCTGTAAGGACTATGGGGAGCAGCCGAATGCAGTGGGGTATGCATCAAACTTGGGAGGAAAGTGTGAATCTGTCACTACCAGAACTGTACTATGACCTCACTGAGACTCCTTACTTTGAATTAGCAAGTAACCTCCATCAAAGAATTGGGCAAGCTTGTAGCCAACTTGCACAGATAGACAGGACCCAAATCTGATGAGGCAGACTCTCTCTTTGATGCGCATACCCTGGGAGATAGTGATGCAAAGAATTAAGCCTTGGGCTGACTTCCCGGGTCACCAAGACAGTGCATACCCACTGGGGCTCCCTTCACCTTTTCTATGAGCTGGAATTAAATGTTTACTGACGTTCTTCCACTTGTTCCATTCCCTCAAATGAAGAAATTTAGTACCCACTCCCCAAAAAAGAAATACACAAATTTATTCTGCTATATTAGATCAGGTCTCTTTCTTGCTCTTCCCTATTGCCTCTCCATATGCAGCTACTGTTATCAGCCTTGCAGAATTTTGAAAATGTGTGTCATGCACGTACATACTTACAGAGTTGTGGGGTTTCATGTGTAAGTGGTATTGATGGTGTCTATGGTTCTGCAGCTCTACTGTCAAAAGCTGGGCTTCAGGGCAGGAGACCAAGATGGGATTAGTGTGCATAGCAATGAGTGTACTAGGCAGTGCCTTTAGGGTTAACCTCCTGGGAGGGGAAGGGAGAGAAGCTGGACTTGGAGGAGGGGGAATGTTGGGCTGCACAGTTTCAATGGAATCCTCCGCCAAATGAACAGAGTCCACACATAGAATGAACTTTTGGAGTTAGCCTAAGCTGGCCTAAGAGGCCCTGGCCTTCATTTCTTAGGGAGGACCCACCATTACATGCAGGCCACTCCAGGAAAGGGGCGTGACCCTGGACAAGGCTGGCTAATGGTGATACACAGAGAGGACAGCCAAAGGCCCTAACTGGAGGAAGAAGTCCTGTATTTCTGGAGAAAGATCTGGGCTGTGAGTGGTACGTCAGAGAATCTGCCAGGTTGCTTTTTTTCATTCCCAACATAGGGTCTCTAGAACTTGCTTTGTTGGTACCCAGACATTATTTTACCCGTTGCATATTATAGTCCATATATTATTCCATTAGAATTCATACAACAATCACTCCATTTGTAGACGTTTAGTTTCAATTTTTTTCTGCTGCTATAAGCAACACTGTATGAATATTTTTATGGAGAAGATTTTAAAAAGTGAAATTGCTGAGGTGAAGGATATGAACAATTAAAATACTTGAAGTCAAAATACACTCTCATCACTGGTAAATGCAAATAACCGTTTCCCTATTTTCACCCACATTGTTAATATTCTAAAGATTTTGCCAATGTAATGAGTGAAAAATGCTATTTCACTGTTTTGTCCTTCCTTAGTTATAAGTGAGAATAAGTATTTTTATTCGTTTATTGGGCTACTGTATTTTCTGGACTCTGAACTGCCTCTTTATGCCATTTGTTTCTTACAGGTGACATTTGGTTTTATTGTTTCTAAAAGGTCTTTATATATGTTGGTTAGGAATTTTCTGCCTATTATCTACTAGTCATTTTTTTCTTCAAGTTAATTTACTTTGTTAATGTCATCTTTTAAAATTTGTTCTCTTTAAGCCGGGCGCAGTGGCGCACGCCTGTAATCCCAGCACTTTGGGAGGCTGAGGCAGGAGGATTGCGAGTTCAAAGCCAGCCTCAGCAATGGCGAGGCACTTAGCAACTCAGTGAGACCCTGTCTCTAAATAAAATACAAAAAAGGGCTGGGGATGTGACCCAGTGGTCAAGTGCCCCTGAGTTCAATCCCTGGTACCACAAAAAAAAAGAAAAAAAATTTGTTCTCTTTAAATATACATAACAGTAAAGTGTATCTTCACATATTACACATACATGGAGTATAACTTACTCTAATTAGGATCCCATTCTTGTGGTTGTTGTACATGATGTAGCGTTTCACCAATTGTATATTCATACATGAACATAGGAAAGTTATGTCCAATTCATCCTACTGTCTTTCCTATTCCCATCCCACCTTCCTTCCCTTTATTCCTCTTTGTCCAATCCAGTGAACTTCTATTTTTCACTCCCCGCCCTGCCCCTTTATTGGGTGTTAGTATTCACATATCAAAACATTCAGCCTTTGGTTTTGTTGGGACTGGCTTATTTCACTTAGCACGATAGTCTCCAGATCCATTCATTTACTGGCAAAAGTCATTTTTTTTGGATAAGTAATATTCCACTGTATATACATATATACTACAGTTTCTTTATCCATTCATCTATTAAAGGGCACCTAGGTTGGTTCCATTGCTTAGTTATTGTGAATTGAGCTGCTTTAAATATTAATGTGGCAGCATCATTGTTGTATGCATATTTTAAGTCCTTTGAGTATAAACCTGGGACTAAGATAGCTGGGTCAAATGGTGGTTCCATTCCAAGTTTTCTGAGGAATCTCCATACTGCTTTCCAGAGTGGTTGCACCAATTTGTAGTCCTCCACAAGCAATGTATGAGTGAACCTTTATCCCCACATCCTCGCCAATGTTTATTGTTACTTGTATTTTTAATAATTGCCATTCTGTGTTAATCTCTTGTCATATGAAATGGTATATAATTAAATGTCAACCTATTCTTTATAGTGTTGACACATTTAATCATATACCCTTTTGTACGGGTATATAATTATATGGGTATATAAGATTATATCATTAAACTGACCTCCTCTATTCCAGGATCATGAATATAGCCTTTTAAAAAAAAAGGCTATATACTTTTTATACTTAGCTCTTCAATCCATGTGGATTTTTTTTTTTTTTTTTTTTTTTTTTTTTTTTTTGGTACCAGGGATTGAACTCAGGGGCACTCGACCACTGGGCCACATCCCCAGCCTTTTTTTTTTCTTTTTCTTTTTGGTATTTATTAGAGACAGGGTCTCACTGAGTTGCTAAGTGCCTCGCCGCTGCTGAGGCTGGCTTTGAACTCGTGATCCTCCTGCCTCAGCCTCCCAAGTGCTGGGATTACAGGCGTGCGCCACCACGACCGGCAACAAGTGGAGTTTTTGTGAATAGCATAAAGGGGGATTTTTTCTGCAAATGGATAGGCATTTACACTAATATTTAATGAATGATTTAACCCTTTTTCCAATATTTGAAAAATCTCTACTTTTATTCAATTTTATATGGCTTTCAAAACTGTTTAATATATTGGTATCTTCCTAAGCAAGTCCCATCTTCTATTTTTTAAAAATGTTTGATTCTTTTTATGCATTTTCTTGTATATGTGAACATACAATAACAGAATCAGCCTACCAAGTTCTATGTTTAAAAATCTTTCTGTAATAATGGCTGGGGACAACTGACATATTTATGTGACATCTCTCTTTATTGAGTCAACTCTTCTGAATCTTTTATACAGTTTTATGATTTTCCTTATATGGATCTTACACATTAGGCTTAATAGGTATTTTACATTTCTTACTATTGAGAATTTGTGATTTTTCTAAATTAAATTTTTTATGTGCTAGTATACAGGAAGGCTAATTATTTTTATATACAGTAAGTTGCTAAAATCTACATATCTAAAAGCCCATCAATATTTTCTAGGTAGGTAGTGTCATCTATAAATGATGACAGTGTTATCTTTCACTTTTCACTATTTTATTTTCTTCTTGTATTACATTGGCAAGAACCTTCTATAGACAATAGCAGTGACACTGAGTACTCTTGCCTATAGTTCCTAAAATAATGCAAATAATTTCTATATTTCACCACTAAGTACGATGATTGCTGTGGATTTCTGGTTGGCATACTTTAAGAAAGAAACTTCACTCCTCAGAGTTTGCAACCTGCATTTCAGCTGTGATCTCTGCGCCACTATTACCGCAATGCAACGAGCAGAGACCGCATGATTTCACTTGGTTTTTTTCCTAAAACCGTTACTACCTCACAAGAGGTCACAATTAATGTTAGTTCGACAAATTGATGGCATATAAGAATGAATGTGCTTTCTAAACAATGCTTTTGGCTATTTTTCTATTTTTAGAAAACAAAGTCATCAATTTTGGCTTTAGTGTTGTGATTAAGGGAAGAAACGCAAGTTCTGAGATGTGAGAATTCTGTTAAAGCATGGGTTGCCAGAGTTCAAATTGGTTGATATCAGAAATAAAGCCAATATTGCTCATGTTGATGGTTAACATAAGCCACGGAGTCTGGAAATTATCAATATTCTATCTGGAATCCTTTGCAAAAAAAGCCTCCTACATATAAGCTTCTGGAAATTATACAAAACTACCTCAGGAATATGCAGTCTCTGGGAAATTACCAACAGGGACTCATGTTCCTGGAATGTTAAAGAGTGAATTCTGAGGCTGATGCCTCATCTGCATTTTCCATGTCTACCTCCTGGGAACACCACCTGACCAGTGACAAAGAAACCTCTGCGTTCACAAGATCTTTATTCCTCCTGGCCTCTGTGCCGTCTGCTGGCTGTGACAGTTTCTTTTACAGACAGCTGCTCTGGCCCTATTCACATTGTACCTTCTTCTCCCCACACCCCACCCCACCGAGCAGACAGAGTCTGGTTTAAGAGCTTATTTTGCTTAGCAAATATATTATGGAGGGAGAAATGGGAATCTCCAAGGGAAGGTAGAGGCACGACAGAAAGAAAGGAGTTTCTGTTCCCAGCTTTCCTCCAATATGGCTGGGAGGTAAGCAGGAAAGGGGCCTAGAATCTCAAGAAGTTGCTGGTGTGTCTTAGAAGAACTGGTGGTGGAGAAGCAAAAGATCTAGAGTCCCCTCATGGGTCCATGGGGAAGCCACACTCAATGCCTCCTTCCAGTCACATGGCTAGTGACTATGGAGAACTTCAATTTCTTCATGCCATTTACTAAACTTCATTCATATCGTCCAATATGCTACCCTTCTCACCTAACAACTATACATTAAGAGTGGAGTGTGGGGCCCTTGCTACTCGCTACTCACAAACGCAGGAATGTGTCTTTGGTTAGGAGGATATCATTGCCTGTGGGACTCCTAGGGTTGAGTACACTGTCAGTGGGTGAGGACGCAGGCAGAAGGCAGAGTTGATGCCCATGCAACCCTGAAGGGGATCAGAGTGTAGACCTCTTTGAGGCAGGCAAGTCACTGTGAGATATGCAGGGCAGGTAGTATCCATGAAGGCCTTTTGAGATGGAGGTGACAGTGTCCTATCTCTGGACTCTGAGCTCCTGGCCACATGCTGGCTCAGGATTCCCCACACTCAGTGCAGGCATCTGTCAGCCTGGCTGCTCTCTCTCACTCACCCTGCAATGGGGAACGCATTCCTGTTCTGGCCCTGCTAGGAAGAGTAAAGCAGCACGGGGCATGTTTGGGGCAGAGGGAAGAGTCCGCTTTGGCTTGTGCGTAACACAGGAACAGGACCTAGAGGGAGACCCAGAGGGCGGGGTAAATGTGAAGGGTCACCCACATCCTGCTTGAGAATTTACGACTTCAGAAGCAATGGGCAGTCAGTCTCAGAGTTTTCCGGGAAAGAAATACTGGGTAATGATAATAATGAGAGCCTCAATGACCTCTCATTCTGTCTCTGGCTGCTAGCAAAGAGTCTAATATATAATTAGTGCTTACTTTTACCATTAAAATTTATCTGAGGGATCACTATTCTTATATGTTAGGATGTTAGAGAAGTCTCGAAGACAACCGTGGAATGAACAAGGATGAGATGATGTTCTTTTGTTTGCCTGAAAGGCTCTCTTTATAGGTTCCTCTACAAAGATGGGAGTCCCCTTTCCCCCCTACTCTAATTTCTCCTTCCCCAATTTCCAACATGGATAAGTATTCATCCCTTACTGTTTTCCAGATTACAACTCTGAGTTCATATTACACCAAGATGGGGTGGTGATCACCCACCCCCCTGTGTCAGGGAAGGGTCATATTTTCCAAACTAAAAAAAAAAAAAGGAGATGCAGAATGAGTTTTTCATGGAAAATGCAAAATGCACAAAACATTTTTTTTCCTGAGCATTTACTAAGCATCAAGCCTACATGCATTGTGTAATCCTCAAAATGATCTTTTTAAGATAAACACTATCAGCATTTCCATCTTACAGATAAGGGATACGGTTAAGTGAAGAATCCAGCCTGACAGCCTCATGTGACTCTAAAGCCAGACTCTATCCACAGCATATGGCCACAATTTTCCATGGTAGTTCCTCCTATCAAAAGGTAGAGTCTAGGGGGCTGAGGATGTCACTGTGAGGTATGCAGGGTTGCGTATACTGTCAGTGGATGTGGGCAGAAGACAGAGTTGACGCCCATGCATCAACTCAGTAGTAGAGCACTTGTCTAACATGCATGAAGCCTCGAGTTCAATACCCACTATCACAAGGGGAGGGGAAAAAAACGTGAGAGGTAGAGTCTGTTTCTCCCACTTTTGAACTCACTTTTTGACCAACATAATATGTAAGAACCAACATCACGCCACTTCCAAAGCCCAGGCTGCAAAAGGCCTTGCTGGCTTCCCTCTCACTCTTACAAACATAGCCAAGCATGTCAACAAGCCCAGGCACAATACTGACCCATGGTGGTACTCAATAAATGCTTGTTGACTGGCCCAACAAATCAATGAACGAATTGCAGAAAGAACCCATCTGCAACCAGGAAGCAGCATTTCAACCATTCCGCTATGGTGGGAGAAGTGAATGGGGCTTATGATCACCTCTCGGGCCTGGACAGAAAGGCAGACACACACACATGCCGGCTCGCCGAGGGCCAAGTCTCCATCCACAGCAACAAAGAGAATGCTTTTAAAAACCCCGGGGTAGGAGACTTCCTAGAGCTTCCTTCACATGTGCATGGCCATTGTGCTGGCAAACCCGACACCAGGCCAGGAAAGGAATGGAATGGAGCAGAGAGCTCCACTGTTTTGAACATGGGGAAAGCCAAGTGAGGTCAAGGCCATCGGAGCTGAGCTCCACTCCTACCACATTCCCGGTGCCACTTCTGATTACTAAAATAAGGAGATTAAGTAGCTCAATTTGCTTTGCAGTGTTTATGCTTCTTGGGCATTTTCTGGATTGTGTGCACTTTGGATGGGGAGAGAGCAAGTTTCTCAACTCTAAGTCTGTTTGCTTTCAATTTTGGTTGATATTTTCTATGCAGTTTTCAGACTCCAATCTGGTCACCTGCCATCAGAATTCCCTGCCATCTGCACTTCTTGCTGGTATGGCTTGTTCCTCCCTGTTTTCTTCTCCCTGCTGGCTTGGTCTTGCATTGCCAAGGGCACCGCCTGGACTGGTGGCAGGACAGGGTTAGATGCTAATTTGTAGAACACAGACACACCATTAATGGTTTCAGTCTGGGACAGTGGCCCCAAAGCTTTCAGTTCTATCACCCTGTAGAACATCAACCAGCTTCAAATCTAACTTGGAATCTTATTCTAGCACCCTTCCCTGAAACCCCACTACACAGATCTTGTTCCTTACCCCCGCCCCTGTGCTCCAAGAACCCTCCTCCTCCCCTAACACCTTGCTCTGCACCACATATTCTATTAGAGAAACAACTCCCACAGCCTCAGTGGCACCCCCCCACACACACACTTCTGGCATTGCTAGGAAGTAACCTGGAGCCTCACTCTGAATCCCACAGTGCTGTAGGAAGGTGCAGCACTTCACACCTGTTATATATCAACCACTGCCTGATCTTAGTATCTGTCTCCAAAGTACCCAAAGGCAGCAGAGCTCAGTGAACACCATGGCCCACCACGGGAACAAGAAGAGAGGCCTGGCACTATGGGACAATCAGGGTTCGTGTCCTGGATCCTGGACTCTGAGGCTGTTTCCTTGTCTATAAAATGGACATAACATCACCAGCCTTCAGGGTTTGGGGCTTTGTTTAATTTTGTTTGGTTTTAGGATAAAAGGCAATTTAATCCCCAAATAAGCTCAGTGCAGGCAAGCTGTCCTTTATTCCCGCTCCCTACCCCCAGCTGCAACCTCCCCTGTGCACAAAATGGCAAAACGGCCCTGGAGATGATTATCTATCATCACCATGCACAGCTAACAAGGGCTGCAAACACGAAGAAGCATGTCTCCTTGGGGAAGTGACTGGGAGATTCTTGAGGGAGAAGACTGGGGAGAACTAGAAACTACCACTACCGTTTATACCCACTCCTCAACTAACTGCTAAAAACACCTGCTTTATCATGTGCCAGGCGCTATTCTCAGCACGTTATAAACATTATCTCATTTGATCCTCAAAATGCCCTTGGGAGGTGGTACTGTTGCCACCTGTTTACAGGCAGGAGGCTGAGGGAACTCAGCACAGCATTTGTCCAGGGTTGTAAGAGTCTAGTCTCAGCCCCAGGTGCCTGGCCCCCACGTCTCCACGCTGCAGCCCCTTCATTGCCCCGCCACATTTCCTGATCTCCTTTGGGGTCAGCTGTGGCCATGGGACTAGACCTTACCAATGGAAAGTGACAGGAAGGGATGTGGGTCATCTCTAGGAGGGTTTAAGAAGTTAGTGAGCCATGTCAAAGCTCTTTCTCCTGTCACCAGACAGCCAAAGACTTTAAAGCCCTAAGGGACAGCAGAACCAGCAATGGAAGGAACATGGAGTCCTAGAATCACTGTGTGGAGGAGGTTACCTCCAGGGAGGAAAGGCCTGATTTGACTGACACATATGCAATGACCACACTTCTAGAGGGTCAAGTCACTAAACATGGAGGGTTTGTTACAGAAGTTAGTGTTGTGTCGATACAGGTAGGTACAGGGTCACCTTGCTCATAATGAAGGTTAATAAGCATGTTTAAACAGAGAAATGATGTGAAAGGGCGACATCTCAGGCCACAGGAGGAGGAGAGGGAAGAGGAGGAGGAGGACAGAATGGGCTCTATACCATCTCCCAGTATAGGAGTGCAGGGAGGGAAGGTAGGGGTACCCTCCTCAAGACTGTTGTAACCAACTTCAGGGTTCCGAACACACTGTCTTTGCCTCCTTTTAGGATCTAGGGCAGGTTAAACCTCCAGCCCCCCACAACCCAAGAAAATACCCCTGTCAAACAAGTCCATGTAGACCTGGAGAAGGTTTCAAAACAGAAATCAAGGAACCTCTCAGGTTGGCAGCCAGATGGAAGGGTGGCCCCAAAGGCCCATACTGCTGGGGACAGCAGGAGTGTACAGACAGACTCCAGAGGCCAGCCAGGAAGGAAAGTGCCAGAAACATGTTCCAAAATCCTGCAGAGGCTCAAGCAATGATGCTCAGGCTTTTTTCTAAGACCCAGAGACAGGCTGCCAGTACTGGCAATTAAGAGCCCAGGCTTTGTACATGAGGAAGACCTAACCCCCAAGACCTGCAGCTAGGGAGCCTCAAAGCAGACCTATGAAGTCAGAACCCCCCACGCCCCTCAAAAAAAAAAAAAAAAAAAGAAAAAGAAATCGTCCAGCTTGATTTTTAACTCTTCCTCCATGGGTTCCTTCGACTCCCCAGCTCCCCACCTCCAGCAACCCAGGGGCAACCCGAATATGGGGAGGGGGCTCACCCTCTTATAGGAATGGCTAAGGGTCGGATACACTGGGGCCCCCACATGCCAAAGGGACCCAGTCCATCCCAGGTTACATAACCTCCCCGGCCGCAGCCAAGGTCTGAACTGAATATGAAAATGGAAAAAGCTCCAGCAAATAAATTCCAGGGGCATTAGGCAAATGGTCCTTTTAAATAAACAATAGCTTTCAGTTTTCACACAGACATAATGAAAAAGAGGTGGGAAAACAGGGTGGTGGGGGGAGAGAGAGAGAAGTGGATCCTTCCCAGATCACAAAGCTCATACTTAGCAGAGCACAGGTGTGTCTCTCCTCCCCCACCCCCCCCCAAAAAAAAAAAAAAAAAATAACCAAAGCCCTGGGGCCATGGGCGAGAGGCAGAATGAAAGTTTCCCCCAGATCGACACTGCCCAGGGGATGGCAGACTGTCCTGTGGGCAGGGCAGCAGGACTGAGGACTTCCTCTCCTGAGCCGCCCTGATAACACAGGGCTGTACAAAGGGAGACGGGTTTCCACGGGCAAGCTCTTCCTGAAGCACAAGTTAGGAGGTGCTCTGAATTTGCTTAGAGTAGGGGTAGGGTGCGGGCACAGAAGCTCTGACTCAATAGGAAACCCTGTGACCCAGGGGCCACCCCTCATCTCCGCCTCTGGGAGCAGGGGGTACAGCAGGCCTTGACTCCCCTCCCCACCCCCCCAGGGCCCACCCACTACACTGCAAAGGGGGACATCTGCACTTTAGCAAAAGACCCAGAGGAGCCTCCCAGACCAGGCAAGGCCTTCCAGGCTGATGCCAAGGGCAGGGCAGACATCTCTTGGAAGGTGTCCGGACTCATGTCTGCAGCACAGTTGCAAGCAGAACTAGGGTTGGTGCGGCTGTAGCTGAATATCTAGGCTCCACTACAAGCATGCAGAGAAACAATGCGTCTTCAGACTGAGTCCCGAAACCCCGCGGGAGAGCCATGATGGGGAACAGGTTAGAGAACAAGGCCCAGCCCTCCTTCCTACTGGCTCCCTAGCACACACACCAGCTGTACTCCACCCGGACCCTCCACCCAGCTCTGGAATATCTTCCTCCCATGTTCTTTTCTTCTATCGTTGCTCAGAGGATAAAGCCAGCCAGGAGAACGAGGGCCTGGGGTAGCCTGAGGACAGGCCCTGGCTCCACAGGAGAGCCCAGTCAGAACAAGATTCCTGAAAGGGCGGCCTCCTAAAAATGAAGGAAGCACCTATGACCTCCAGAGGGGTGGGGAGGCGGACTTAGGGTGAGTGGCCATATGCTTGCAGGACTGTCCTGGCTGGGCTGTCCACACACGTGCACAGGAGACCAATGCAATGGGGGATGGAGTCAGAAAGGGAAAAAGGGTGGTAAGACATGGGCCAGACCCCAGCCTTCCAGGGTACTGTAAAAGTCTGTCAATGTAGGAGAACAGAAAAAAGCTTACTTAATATTATTTTGATTTGTAACTTTTGAGCATTTAGATGTCCACTAAGAGAAACTCCATTTACACTTTGGTACAAATGAGGGGGGAGTCCAGTCAGAATTAGATTCAAATTTCTTATTGTTGTTTTGTTTTTGCAGTACTGGCAATTAAACCCAGGGGTACTTTACCACTGAGCTACATCCCTAGTCCTTTCCTTTTTTTTTTTTTTTTTTTTTTTTCCCTGAGACTGGCTCTTAAGTTGCTCAGATTGGCCTCAAGCTTATGAAGTTAGAATCCCCCTGACTCAGCCGCTCTAGTTGCTGGGATTATGGGCATGTGCCATTGTACCTGGCTCAGATTTCCAAGTGGTTGTAAATGGGAAAGCAGAGAAAGGGAGCTGATGGATCTTCTAGTTTCAATCACAACAGGAAGATACCCCCAGGGACAGAAGACACAGCAAGCAAGTCCTGTTCCAGCTCTGGCCTGCTACAGCAGGCAAATACCACATGCCCAAGGAAGAGGAGGAGATGCTGCTCTGGTCCCCGATGTTCCAAACATGTCTCGGGCCTGCTCCACTTTACCTGCCCAGGTGAGCTGCTGTTCTCTCATAAAATGGAACATACAATCCTTACCTCACAAAGCTGCTTTAAAGACTGGAGGCTGCCTGACACACAGTAGGTGTGTCAATAATAACTGTAAGTGATTATTATTATTAATGCACTTTATTAATGACCCTAGCAAGTACACAGTGCCAGGTACTGTGTAGGAGTTATGAAATGGGGGGGGGGGTGTGAATGGATGTGTGAGTGGGGGTGGGGTGAATGGATGGGTGCGTTTTGTTTTGGTTCTTTAAAGGACATGCAAAAATGTGCAGCAATCAGAAATCTCCCCATGCAGGTGTGGGGGTGTATGCCTGTAATTCTAGTGACTCTGGAACCTGAGGCAGGAGGATAGCAAGTTCAAGGCCAGACCGGGCAACTTAGTGAGACCCTGTCTTGAAATTTAATAAATAAATAAATAAGGGCTGGGGGTATAACTTAGCTGTGGTTCAGACCTCAGTGCCCCCCCAGCCCCCCCCAAAAAAAAAAAAACCTTTCCCCATCCAGTACTGATCCATCCAACACTGCCCTTGAATTGAACCTCAAATATTATAGCACAAAACTTCATCTGTCTTTCAAGAAGAAAAATAACAACCAAAAGCTTGGAATTCATCGCTGGATTAGGAATTGGGCTTCAATGTATCCTCCCAAAGTAGTGACATAAGTTCATAGGCAAATATGCAAGTTCAGTTCTGGAGATGCATGTTTCAGGGTCCTATGGGTCTCAAATACACACCATGCCCTGATCTCAGCCTTGGGAATAGAGAGACTTTTTGAATATATAACACTTACTGGCTCTGTTAATGGAGGCTTGAATCTCAGTCAATGCTATTTTAATAGAGAATCAGAAAATAAATATCACGTACATCTTCACAGATATACAATGCAATCAATATATGGTAAAATGAGGGAAGCTGTAAAATCCATTTCAGCCCAGGGTACCACCACAGATGAGGGTGGTAACAATAAGTACATGGACATCATAGCCCCTGTCCTCCCAGCCCTTGGGCGTGTATTTATTCAACACGGCCATAGACCCTGCAAAAGGCAGGCAGGGAAAAAAAATGCAGTCAGGCGTGGTGGTGCATGCCTGTAATCCCAGCACTTGGGAGGCAGAGGCAGGAGAATTGCAAGTACAAAGCTAGCCTCAGCAATGGGGAGGCACCTAGCAACTCAGTGAGAACCTGTCTCTAATAAAATACAAAAAAAAAAAAAAAAAAAAAAAAAAAGGGCTGGGATGTAGCCCAGTGGTCGAGTGCCCCTGAGTTCAATCCCCAGGAGCACCCCCCAAAAAACAAGCAAACAAAAAAATATATACAGATTGGGAATGAAAAGAAAATGAGAGAACTAAATGTCACAAACAGCATGTGTGGGGCAACAGAAAAACAGAACAGTTCACACTTCCTGAGAGTCAAACTCAGCTTTGCCAGCAAGACATTTCCTCAGTGGGTCACAGAAGCAAGAACCAGATGATCTATAAGTTAATAGGCAGCCCAGACTGCCCAAAAACCGATTAAAATCCAGTATCATGATGCTTTCCCAAATGTATTAATTAATAGTTTGCAAAAAAAAAATCCACCAAAAATCTCAGAACCCAATAACAGTACACTTGATATCAAAGGCTGCAAAGTCATTGGGCAGCTGAGTAATTATACATTTTCTAGGCATGGTTTTCTGCACAACTACTACAGAAAAGAAATGGCATTCTTAAAGAGAGGCTTCATACCTGTAAAAAAGAAAGAAAGAGCCATCGTGGTTTTTTTTTTTTTTTTTGGAGGGAAAACGGTGCTCCCTTCAGAACACAGTGGACTAGAATTCCCCTTGCCTAGAGCTGTCTGCTTTGAGCCATCTGCCAGAGAAAACCCTCCTCAGAGCTTTCTAGAAACACCTCTTGCATGATCCAGGCATGGAGTAGGTTGAACAAATCTTATCAAGAAGTCATTCTACTGTCGTATATAACTAATTAAAACAAATACAAAAATTAAAAAAAAAAAAAAAAAGAAGTCGTGCAGTGGCTTCCCAAGAGTGGGCTGTTTGCCTGGTGCTTTCATATTTATAGCATGACAATTTCTGTATCTTTGCATCTGGTATTAATTTGGATATTTCACATAACTCTGCTGGTACCATTCTTCCCATTTGATTCTGGTAAAATAATGTTGGTAATGTTAGATGAGAACCAGCCCCAAAAGGGCAAATGTGGTTATGAGACAATACATGTAAAGCCTCAGCAAACTGTACAGTGCTTTCTAAGTGTCATATACTCTTGTTCACTGGCACTATCATCAGATTTCTCCTTAGCCAACAGACCAACATGTGTAAGAATCACTAGACAGGCCCAGTGCTTCCTGCACATGACTAATACGAAATACCTGGGATGCACGTTGGAAACGAATTCCTATGCCCAACCCAGGCCCAGGGAACATGAATCACTGGAAATCTAAATTTTTAACAAAATACAATGTTCACTGGGGGCAGTTTTGGAAATGCCTCAAGGAGTCTCAAACTCATTCAAGACATTAAAATTTGGGGGCCCTTTTTCTCCTGCTTAAAAAACAAACAAACAAAAAAAACCATACTGCCCTATTGAGTCAGGCACCACAGCGTTTAGCTCCTTCCCAAATTAAGTGAGGCGATTATTATTGGTGGGTTTTACATACAGTTCCTCATACTGAGCCTTCTTTAGCTGCAAACATTCTCCGTGTCCCCTTCTAGTAACATGATAGGGCAGAAATCACTTCCGGGACATAAAGTTTCCATAGTTGACAAGGGAAAATGTTGCAACTGAGAGAATCCTTCCTCAATTGTCTCAAAGGGTGTGCCAGAATTTCCAGAGAAAGGAAAGTGAGAGAGATTGTCAGAATTCACTCTGATGAATTTACTCTGCTGGGTTCTGGGGAGAGGGATGCTGGATGGACAAGCACTGGGGGGAGAGGGAGGAATCCGTGATCTGACATCCCACAGGGTTTTCAGGCTAGAAGTGACCAATGAGTAGAGACCAGAGGAAAGGAGAAGCCAGGAGGCCTGATAATCCACTGTGCACTTATTGAGCACTTACCCTATCCACGAGGGTCCTAGCCAGGAACAGATGTCTCTTGCAAACAGAAAGACTGAGAAGGGTTTATACTAAAGGGACTATTGGCAATAGGGGGCAGATGTAAAAGGGAGACCCACTGTGGTAAAGCAGCAGGGAGCTACCACCCCATGTCTCCACGGGGCAATGCTTCTCACTGTGCGCCACAGTTTCGGGTGGCTTGTTGTTAGGCAGCCACAGCTGACATCAGCCCACCCAGGTAAATAAGCCCTCCCAATTCAGTAACAGAGGACCCAGGTGTCAAGGCTAAAGGGCAAAGGTGAGCATAGTTGACAGAACCAAGCAGGATGCGAGAGCTAAACGCCAATGGTTTCCAGGAAGGAGAGTATGGATGTGAGTCCCAGGCTGACATATGGACCTGTCCAGCATGGATGTCCACTCATGGTGGTGACATAACCCTCCTCTCACAGGTGCTGATGCTTTTTTTTTTTTTTTTTAATTCATACCCAGCCTCATCCAAACACGATTCAAGACTGCTTACCAAAATGCCCCCAATAAAATGAGCAAGTGGGAAAAGCAGAGCAGCAAGAAAATGACGCGTGTGAGGTCAAGGGATCAATGAAGCCCGTGCGTGAGTGTCCTCCACTGGCCCTGAACTGCAGAACTGCCTCCGAGCTTCCCAGCAGGTGGTGAAGATAGAAATAGGAGTCATGGTATAAGGTAGCCACTCCAGAAAAGGACCACCGTTTCCTGGCTCTGAGATCCAATAGACGTCTTTCGTGGAGCCCCAGAACCACGTCCTGCCACAACGACAAGGAGAACCGCTCACACTTTTGCAGCGCTTGCTGTGCCCAGGCAGGCGTTTTCTGAGTGTTCAACATGCAACAAGTTGCTTGACCCTTTCCTTACCATCCTCAAGGGAAGTGCAGGAACAATAGGACCCAAAGCTCCCTTTGGGAAGACAGGGACCTATGCGTAGCAACCTGGGTCATCCCCTTGAAGGAAGAAGTCTAAACTAAGGATGGATCTTAGACCATCCTACAAGAACCCAGAGATCAAGGCATGTTAAAAAAAAAAAAAAGAAAATCCCATGTTTAAGATATTGGCAATTGTTTAGGCGTATACCACACAGGGCACACAAAACACGGCCAGCAAGACACCAGTTTTCAACCTCTGGCCTAAAAACAAACGGACAGAACAACCTTCAGGTACAACACCATCCACAGCAATCACTTCAGCCAAGCTTTCAACAACTACGGAAGGGCACTGGAGGTGAAGTCCTACTGGCTAAAAAACTCAGGGATGCCGACATGCCAGTATTTTTGAGTATAGATGCTCTTTGACATAAGATGGAAGTATATTCCAGTAGTCCCCATGTTAAGTTGAAGATATCATAAGTTGGGAACACACCTGATGCACCTCACCTAGCAAACGCCAGGGCTTGGCAACACAGCGCACCGGAGAGTACAGTGGACCTCCCTGGTGATCACGCGGCTGCCCAGCGTCATGAGACAGTGTTGTCCACACATTGCTAGTCCAGGAATAGATCGAAATTCAAACTCTGGTTTCTACTGAACACATACAGCTTTGGTACCTGAGAAAGTTGCAAAATCATAAGTCGAACCATTCTAGGTTGGGGACCATCTATACAGAAGCCTGAGAGCTGCTTAGGCCAGGAGCAGGTTGAACACCTTTTGTAGGTCATGGAGCAAGATGACGACATCATCTCTGACTAGAAATGAGAGAACAAAGGTCCGGAAGTAATCTACTCAGTCTTTGAGAAGCCACACTGCTCTTTCTTCAACTATGAGTTTATTTCTCCAATTTAAAGGGTTTGTGCCAGACGCGGTGGCGCATGCCTGTAATCCCAGCAGCTTGGGAGGCTGAGGCACAAGGATTGCGAGTTCAAAGCCAGCCTCAGCAATGGTGAGGCACTTAGCAACTCAGTGAGACCCTGTCTCTAAATAAAATACAAAATAGGGCTGGGGATGTGGCCCAGTGGTCTAGTGTCTCCGAGTTCAATTCCGGGTACCATAAAGTAAAGGGTTTGTGCAGAACCCAGCAAGACCAAATAGTTGGACTCCTGCCACCAGTCCTTGGACTAGCTGTCATCGAATGTGCCATCCACAAGCAACACCACTAGCACCTCTGAAATCCTGGCACCGGGGAGCCCCAATTCCTCTACTGAGAGAACCAAACTCTCCTTTCACACCTGAAGAACAGGCTTGGAGAGTGGCGCCACACACAGAGAGAGAGAGAGAGAGAGAGAAGAAAACAAGAAATACCATATGCATTCAGCCATCTTCCTCCCCTTAAAAATCAATCCCTATTTGGAAATGTTTGCTGCCCTTTCTTAAACAAGACAAATGACCTCAGGCCCAGAGAAATAAAATCCCCTGCCTGTCCCGACTCAACAGGTTCCCTGACAAGCTAAACACAGCTGCACTTGAACTGCTATTTTTAGACCCTATAAATTCTGGCCTCCCTTTTTCCCCTCTCTGAAATATTCTTTACAGATCTGCCAAAGACTTTTATCTAGACTCGAACACCATGACAATACATGATGGTGAAACCGTCACTGTAGAGTTTGCTTGCTGCCCTTGCCATTATTTTGGGAACGTGCTCACAAAACACATGAAGCGTTTCTTCCTGGGGAGGCTGCCCGCCTCTAATTGCTTCCAGAGTCTGAAGCATGAGCAGGAAGGATATGCTGCCACCGAGCTGATTTCCAAAAAAAAAAAAAAAGAGGAGGAAGAAGAAAACCAGAGCAGGGGCCACCCAGAAAACCTTCCAGGACAGCGTTTCTCAAAAGGTTTCAGATCCAGAGATGCATCCAATTGCAATTCCCAGGGCGCGAGGTCCTGGACCTGCCTGTGACAGTGATGTCACTCCAGCGATCTTCAGGAGACTGCTCAGATTCTAAAGCCCATCCAAATCCTACCCTGGCCTTGCTTTCACTTCATTCTGATTTTTTCTTAATGCACTGGAACCATCTCAGGTGTTAACGAGGTGGATACCGGGGGGCCTATGGCAGTCAGGAGTCTGTCACTCTCCAGACCTTGCTCCATACTGTCCGACTCGATTGTGGAAGCTGCCATCTAAATGAGGTAGATGAAAACAGTCTCAAAGGAAGAGCAGCAGTGGAATGCGGCCTGTCCCCCCCGGCACTCAACATCCAGCGTGACCCAAGAACATGTGCCCCTCTCACCTCCGGATGCTCTGGTCCAGCCAATATTTTGTGGGCGTCACTCACAGGCACAGTCCTCTACAACACTGTCCAACAGGCACTGCCACCTCCTCCCACTCGAGACCCAAACCTGGGATCCACGCTTGCTTGTCCTCTTTCGTCCCTTTTCCACGTCTAAGATTTCAGCTATTCCTCAAAGCTTTCCAGACCCTTCTGTCCCCACTGTGGCCACACTAGTCCAGCCCCCTTGCCCAGGGTTCTCACATCCTAGTTGGGCTATCTGCTTCCACTCCTGCCCATCTCACCCTCCACCAAACCACATTCTCCATAAAGCCAGAGTGATCTTTTAAAAACATTCATCATATCACATCACTGCCTTGCTTCTCAAAGCACATAAATAAATTCCAACTTCTTAGCATGGCCTATATAGCCCAGAACAATATGGTCTTCCTCTCTCTCTCTCTCTCTCTCTGGATTTTTATTTGTACATCATTTCATCCAATCTTTGTCACAACCCTTGAAAGTAGGAATTAAAGTCAGTTTACAGATGAGGTTCAGGAGATTTAAAGAAGTAAAAGAGCTAGAATGTATATCTATGTCTTTTAAACACCCAAGTCCAAGTTCTTTCTACTTGACTTCTTAGTTCTTGTTGACTGGATGCAAAAACAGAAATACGGCAGGCAGACCCAGGGTTCCATGACAATGCATTTCCAAAGATGAGACCTGAGTTGCTTTAGGGAGAGCAGAATGGCTGATATATGAGTACATCTTAATAAAATGAAGAAAAGATCGGAAAGAAAAAGAAAGGAGGAAAGAGAAGAGACAACAAGGAAGATGAAACAACAGATGCTACAACCAGTGCTTAAAACAGAATTTGCAAAACATAGCTGCAAACCTCCATCTGCTTTTGGCCAGAGCTGTGTTACGCTTCCAGTGCCAGAGATTGGGCCAGCAATGATTTTCCCCTCTCCCTAAAAGTTGCAGTCCCTGGTTACATCACCTCTCCCGAGACTCAGCAGACACAGTGAGTCAGCCAGTCACGTGGGAAGGGCTCAAAGACACAACCCATGAGGTCGTCCTCGAGATTCCTTCTTCCGAAAGCAAAAGGGAAAGGAAGCCCTTCCTTCCAGCCATCCCGAGCTGCTCCATCCACCGAGTTTCCTTGCAGTGGAAGATAAATCTACATAACTAGACTTCCAAGGAGGATTCCCTGCCCTTCCACAAATACCAAGTGCCGACATGCGTGTTCCCAAACATATCCGCTCCTTCCACATTGTTAGTTCAAATTCAAACAAATCAGCGAAAAGCAGCATTTTAAGAAAAACAAAGATCTCTCCCTTACAGACAATGACTAGTGGCAAAACCATCTTGTTTTGCCAGCATCTGGAATCAGTAGTGAAACTTCCTATGTACCAACACTGCTCATTTCCAAGGCTAGAATGATGCTTCCAATTTAATTTATAACTCTCACAACCACTAATAGTCTATTAAACTGGTAAGTAAAAACCTCTGGGAAGAAGTCAGTTTTTAAAAATGCTTCACAAACAGTCACTTATAATGGCAGATGCACTAAAGGGGAGCAGGGGCAAGGGGTAGGGGCAGGATCTGACGCATTCAACAGAGACAGCCTGTGAACCAGCCATCACATGTGCCCCGGGCTGACACAAGTCTCTGGAACTCCTGGCAAGACCTGTTAAGGTTCACACGTGAGGTCTTCACATACGCTAGACCATGGCAGAGACTGCTATTTGCCTGGCCAATATCCAGGCTCCATTTTTCCCTCTTAACTGAACTCAATTTTATTCTAGTCTGCAATGTACCTGGCCCCTGCAATTTCCCCGTCTCCCCTGGAAGAAGAGGTGGTCAATATGATGTAAGCAGACACCATCCCATAAGGCTGCCAGGCAAGTTCCATTAAGGGAGACAAATAAGCTGTGAGATATACTCTTTGGTACTAATCTTCTCTCTTCTTTTTTCCTATCTGAAATGTGGGTATGATGGCTGGAACTCCAACCACCGTACTGAGCCACGTGGTTGGAGTCTAGCTTTGAGACTAGATGTCATGTTCTAAGGACAGTGGAACAGAAAGAGAAGGATCCTGGATCCTTGGTGACCATGAAGACACTGTATCAGTCCCAACTGCTCCTGTGGGAGCATAATACACATTTATGTTTTAAAATTCTTATTTGGGGGGCTGGGGTTGTGGCTCAGCGGTAGAGCGCTCGCCTAGCACGTGCGCGGCCTGGGTTCTATCCTCAGCACCACATAAAAATAAAGCTCATTGTGTACAACTAAAGCAAATAAATAAATGTTTAAAAAAATTCTTATTTGGGTTTTCTGCAACATGCAATTTTTCTTGACCTAAAAGAGTGGCAGCAGTATGTAGAGGGTCAAGGAAGAGTGGAGGGGATGAGACCCTTCCCTGGGGCAGCAGGGAGGCCCCTGCCAGACACCAGGGGACAGGTTCTCAAACTTCTCTTGGGAAGAGCAGGAACTGTAATGCTGATGGAGGGGACAATGCCACACACTCACGATCTGTTCCCTGCTCACTGGTTATACACCATGGTGGCCCTGCTCTCCTCCCCAACCCTCTCTCAGCCCTGGATGACAGCTTGTGACTGCACATGACTAAGTCTCAAGTATATGAAAGGGACGTCTTAGGCTCTTCTTTTTCTTCTTCCTTCCCTCCCACCATGATGAGGTTTTTCCCTGCAGGCTCCAGGGTCCTGGACACAGAGCCAGGTGAGGACTGGCCAGGAGGAACTGTTCTGAGTGTGTTGAGATTTTTGGATGATGGGAGGCATCTTCCTTTCAGCTCTATTTTTAGGGACTAAAGAATGCCAAGCAAGGGGCTGGGGTTGTGGCTCAGCGGTAGAGCGCTCGCTTAGCAGGTGCACGGCCCAGGCTCAATCCTCAGCACCATGTAAAACTAAACACATTGTGTACAACTAAAGCAAAATAAAAATAAATATTAAAAAAAAAAAGAATGCCAAACAAAAGTCCTGATGCTATCTAAATCCAAATCAGAGCAGTGGGCCAGGAAACCAGGAGAATAGTCTCTCCTATCAAAGTCAGCAGGTGTAACAAAGATGGCCAAGGTCGAGGATCCCCTGTGGCATGGCCAGGCCATGGAGACCCCAGGATGGGCAAAAGGAAGAAAGCCCTACGGGGTGCCAAGACAAGACTAAAGCAGGACGGGTGCCACCTTCCTTAAAGTTCATCCCGAGCAGACCGACTTGGACGTTTCTCACCAAAAAGCAGCAGGGCATTCCATGTCCCTCTAAGGACACAGTCCCTTTTAAAGGAGGCAGTTTCCCCTCCCCTTGCCCCATGCTGGCTCATAAGACATCTAATTCCTTCTGAAATGAGCTCATCCAAAGTTTCCCAGCAATGAACTAAAATTTAACAACACTAAGCAGCACACTTAAAAGTTCCAAAGTCCAACGTCCTGTCCCCACCCCCACCATGGGGAACACAACTTTTTAGAGGAAAAGGAACAGAAGGCAGAAAATCTTTCCCCACAGAACATTTCTAGCACTTCCTAGCCACAGCCTCCCCTCCACCCCCCGGTGGGTGGGGGGGAGTGGCGGCAAAAATCTTTCTAGAACTAAAAATACCAAACGTTATTGAATAGCTTTTCCTGACTAGAAACCATGTTTAGGCTTGAGACTAAATAGCCAGAATTCTTCAAAACTACATTATTTTACAAAAGTAAATAATGACCAAGGGGAAAAGAATCCCAGATTTTTCCAATACAACATAAAGATGACAATGCAAGATAATAGTGCAGCCCTTTGGAAAGAAAGACCAACATGCAAATCACTTAGGGCCTATTTATACTCTGAGTGATGCTCTCAACTAAATACAACTCTTCCACAGAACTGCTCTTTTTTCTTCTTTTTGCATGGTCTATGCACTTAGTCATCTTTTGCAGGAAGAACTTACAAAGCTTCACCATAAATGTGAAAATGGAAGGTTTTGTTAATTGCTCCTCTTATACCACCACATAATAAAAAACAAACAAAAAAGACAATTCAGAAAAAGTCACTCACAGGATTGGGGAGTCTTATTATTCCAAAAATCAGTAAAGCCACTTATCTTCCCAGCCATCATCCTGCCACTTCTTTATGCCTTTTAAGGAGGTTTGAGAAATACAAAGGAAAAAGGGTGCCAAAATCCACTTGGGTGATAGACCCGAAGCAGAAACAGCTGGCTCCACTGTTGGTCCTTGGGCCTTGTGCAGTCACATCTGGTGGGTCTCCAGGGAGCCCAAGGACACCAAAGTCCTGTTGCTCTCAACACTGTCACCTGCAAGGGTACCAGACTTGGCTCAGATGAGGCCAGGAGCATCACTTGGGTTGTATGATTACAATCACTCCATGTCTAATCAAAGTCCTGCTTATAACCAAGAAAACCAAAACTATGAGGCCTGAGGTACTTCCACCTCAGGAAGAAACGGGAAGCAGGGCAGTGGGGCTGAGGCTCGGCCATGCCTAACTAACAGCACATGAATGTTCACCTCATGCACAGCAGGTGTCACAGGCAGCACCACAGCAGCATATGACCCCTCTGGGTGTAACCCTCACCCCTCTGCTCTTCCCAACCCACAACCACCTCATCACATCAAAGGAACAGAGCTTGGGGACTGGACAGCCAGGATGTGGTCCTAAGGGGCAGGTGTCAGCCTATGTCAGACTAGACAATACACCATCCCAGAAGCACAGCCTCCTAAGCTGTGACGGGTGCCAACTTAATGCTATAACTTGTGTTTTTGTCACAGGAATCGTGGCCGGGGTCCACGAGCTTGTCTGTGGCTTTCTCAGCATTCCCACACACTTCATGGAGTCCTCCCCTTACTCTCTCCTCATTTTGACCTCTGACCCCAGGTGGGACCTCTCCTGACTTCCCTTGCAGTGGTGCAAATGAAATCCCGCAAAACAAAACCAAGATCTCAACAATTGGAGGGGACTTCCTCATCAAAAGCTTGGCTTCCTCCTATTAATGGAAAAAATCAGGACTCCACACTTAGCACATTGCAGAAAGGTTGAGTGTCTCCATGAAAAGATGCTAACAGACAAAGGATATAGCTTGGTGGTGAGTACTTCATGCTCAAAGCCCTGGATTCCAGCACCACCACCACCAAAGACACATTCAGAGGCTGCTCCAGGCCAAGGCCAAATGCATCTCCTCCTGGTGTTCCCCCAGTCCTGTGTGCCCAGCTGCCAGAAGGGCTCTGGCACATGCTGGCACAGTCATCTGTGTCCTCCCTGAGGATGAGGACACAGGATTGGTCAACTCTGCATCCCCAGCGACCAGAAGTACACAGGACAGGCACTGCACAAATCATGGCCATAGTGAAGCCACCTGAGGCTCTACTGTCTCTGGCAGAAGAACAGAGAGTTCTCCCTGGGGCACGATGGGCCCTTCCATCACTTCTGAGAACAGCAGGTCCAAAAGAAGCCTTCGACTCGACTCCAGTGTATTCTCTTGAGACAGATTTTCAGATGCTCTGAAATTAGCCTGCTTGAAACTCAATTCTAAAACCTTGAACTTTCATCAGAATAATATATATCCTTGGGGTTTTAATGACTTGTTTCCACAGTTCTCAAAGCACTTTACAAATAGCCCGATTTGGGGTGACCAGATACACAAGGGGTGGGATTACCCACAGCCAAGCCTCTGCAGCCATTTTCTGTCACCCAGCTCTCACACACACACACCTACCAGGGGGACACTCAGTGAAGCAGCCAGAAGGTAGAAGACAGTTGCCCACCTATTGGGCTTGGGTCCTGCCTCACTGCTTTCTGCTTATGAGACATTGGATGGTCTCTTTCTGCTCTGGACCTCAGTTTCTAAGTGGGAACGTGACGGCACAAACTCCACAGGGCTGTGGGGAGGACTGGCAGAGACCACATGGGTATAGTCAGCATTTGATAAATACTAGCCACCACCAGTGTATTGACCATCAAATAAAAGCTAAAAGAGAAAGCCAAACTAAGGAGCAGCCTGAGCAAATTCTAGCAGCTCTGGGTCTAGGAACATGCTGTTAGCCACCTACCAGTGGCCAGCCAGTAATCCGGGGCTGCTGCCCCTGGCAGAGCTCTGCACCAGTAAGCAGGGCAATAATAGGATCTGTGCCAAACAAGAATACATGAAGCGGTGCCCACCAGTGGAAGGGGCATGGGCACCCCGGGTGACAAGCCATTTGTGGCTGCATAAACTTCCTCCCCACCAAGATTCTCACCAATGGATGTTTCTTTTATTGTTGTTACCAAACACTGAAGTGCAGCTATGCACAGCTGCTCCCCACCCTCTCCATCAGCCTTGACTAAAAGGGTCTCCTCCGGGAAATGCCTTGAAGGAAATACACTCTATACACAGATCAAAAAACCCTGCGAAGGCAATTCCAGGGCAGGTTCTTCTGGAAGGTTCTGAGAATGTGCTTCAGCTCTGGAAGTCCAAGCCAAGTTGCTCACATCCTGCTGGGGTCCCATTGCCCATGTGGACCCAACTTTCCCCATGTGACCTCAGACCTGCACTACCGGGAAGGGCCGAGTGTGCCCCACCAGGAGAACTGTCCCTCTGCTGCACAGGAGCACAGCTGCAGAGACTGTGACCTTACGGGGCTCACGATTCCTGTTCCCCACTCTGATGGGAAACGGGAAATGGCAGAGAAATGTTAGGGAACTTTCCAAAGGCCAAGAAATCAACTATGGGGCTAAGAGGAGACAACTCAGGAAGTTTAGGAAGAGGTAACCACATCCCAGTGAGAGTTCAACAGCTTTATAGCTTACTGGTTGAAACCGTAAGTTTTAATTTCAGATTGGATCTTAATGTAACAATCCTTGGCTGCAAGACCTGCATCAATGTGGAATAACAGGAAAGAATAATAGGGGGAAAAAAATCAGCAAAGGTGACTCTTGGGACTGATAGTTTGTTACACTGCACTTGATCCTAACCCAAAGGTCAAAAAGCAATCAGATTTTACTCTCTACTTAAATTGGAGCTTCGCCAGCCATTATTTAAAGTTAGACATTCTGAGAACATGAGCATGATTCAAAAATAAGAGAGCTTATTCGGGAAGGGAGTAGCAAATGAGAAGGAAATACACGATTAACAGGCTTAAAAGAAATACCCACCCTATGAAGAACACCAGGACCAAAAATAAACTTCACATCAATGTAAAATAAACTTTTACAACCCATCTTCTCCGGGTGCTGATTTTTTCCTTCCCATCTGACTGAAATATAAGCCAGACAGGACATGGGATGAACTTTTCACTTCTTAGATAGTAAATGGAACTTGGTAGGGCCTGCACCAAACATAAATAAATCTTAAAAACGGTCTTCAGTGAAGTCACATTTTCAATGGGATGAGAATTTACTAGAGTCCTAGGACTGCATGTGAAGGGATTGTCTGGAGCACCGTGGCTAAGTACCCTGCTCACTCTGCCTGACTCAGAGATGGACAGAGCAAACACCTGTGGGTGAAGGAATGACCCTGCACCAGGTCCTCCAAGCTGA
Source organism: Tamias sibiricus (assembly GCA_025594165.1). Taxonomy (NCBI): domain Eukaryota; kingdom Metazoa; phylum Chordata; class Mammalia; order Rodentia; family Sciuridae; genus Tamias; species Tamias sibiricus. Next base: position 27,635,201 of record CM046673.1, read on the forward strand.
CCTGACCCTCCACCCAGGACCCTCACCCGTGGTTCCCTGGACCTAGAACATAGGTCATTTTCTCTTCCACCAACACAGAAATGTATTTCCTTTCTTGCAGTCATTTGCTTTCCTGTAACTCAACCTTGACTTTCCTCCCAGAGAGGTAGGATCCACCTGCCTTCCCCTGGAACTATGGGCAATTTACGGATTCCTCAAATACCTAAGTCACGTTCTGTGACTCTGGGGCTGGATCATAAAGGCACCGTGCACTTCCGCCCTGTTCTTAGGGACTGCCACTGGGAATCCAGCTTCCATGCTCCAAGGGAAGTCCAAGTCAGCTAAGCAGAGGGACCACACTGAGAGGAGACATGTGGGTATTCTGGCCAACAGAACATTTGAGGACTATTGTGAGTGAAGAATCCCAGATGATTCCAACCTAGTGGTTGAATCTCCCTGGTGGAGGCCCCAGGTGTCATGAAACACTGACAAGCCATCCTGTGTGTCAGGTCTAAATGACCCACAGAATCCCCAAGCAAAACAAAATAGTTGTTTCACACCCTCAAGTTTTGGGGAGGCTTACTATAGAGCAAGAACAGTGGGAACATCATCCCTCAATGAACAGAATCATATGAATGAATGAGCATCTGAAGTGACAAGGCAGCTGAGCATTATACACACACCAGCGAGAAGGGAGTCCCCAAAGCACATAAGGTTAAAATCCCAGCTCTGTCACTCACCAGCCAAGGAGGCTTTGAAGTCGTCACTGTATGACTATGAGACTCACAGAAGCTAAAGAGACCACTGTAAGGTTTAAATGAGACAGAGCAAACAAAGACCCTTTGAAAGGAGTCAAGCATGAGGTTAGGGTAAGAGGCGTGTCATCAATGTCACATGTGAGGCCTTCAAACACATGTACATCTTCAATTTAGATAAAGATGTATGACTCAACAAAGCTCATTGGAAAATCAGAATGAGAAGCAATGTTGAAAACAGCAATAAAAGTTTCTTTAAAAAACAAACAAACAAACAAACAAGTAGACATGGCTGGAGAAATTCAGGTGTGTGCCATTTCTCTTCCCTCCAGCTGACTTCCTCTTGTGTGCACACTGATAGCTTACTACAAAGCATGGTCCAAAAACTAAGAACTCTATTCCTAAAAGAGTATCTGTAGAAACATCGTATATCATACGGTTCAGATCTTCTAATGCCTTGAGGCTTGCAGTAAGGCTCAAGGGCCTTGACTTTCTTCTCTAAGTTCTGGGTACAGTTCTAATTGCCTGAGACACATTACCTTATTTAGTCCTTACAGCAATTCTACCAAATAGGTTCTAGCAATATCTCAACTGAACAGGTGGGGGTGGTGGGTTACATCACTGGCTCTAGATTCCAGTGATGAAGGAAAGAAACCATCTGGTCCCACTTCCTCTAACATCTAGGCAGCGCTTCTGGCCACTTGGGTCACTTCCCACCCAGAGCCCCTCTGAGTTTGCTGAGCAGGCTCAGCCTTCTTGTCCAATTGTCTTGATTTCACCCAATAGTTCCTTCATTCACTGGCCCTGAACCACGTGTAACAAGATGTGGTTCCGAGACCCAGGTCATCTCAATAAGGAGGACTTCAATTCTACACCCTCTCTCAATCTTGTGGACAACTCACTGTCTTCAGCTGGTCTCCCTGTCCTGGGTGAAACTTGGCCAGAGAGCAGCAGCTCCAGGGACTGAGTACTGTCACGGGTCCCCTCCTGCACTTTACAAGCGCCTCTGTTGAGACACCTCCCATCAACCACCACCAATGCCAGGGACTAGCCATTTGAGCTTATTCTTCTGTTTGCAATTACCACCCTGAAATCTAACAGCTCCTTCTCAGAAAAAGTGAGATGTATGTTTCTGGCCTGGTGAGCCTCAGTTTCTTAAGCAATTGGAGAGCGACGGGCCTAATCTTGAAAGGTCCACTGATCTCTGACAAATTCCTAGCATGCAATACAAACAGCCCCATTAGAGCCCATATTTGGAAGAGTAAATTAGAGCTTTTTATATCTGTCCCATCAGTGGGTTCTCATAATTCACCTTCTCACTTCACACCACTTCTGAACTATTTTTTCTAATGTTTTCTCATCTCTACTCCCTGCAGTTATACCATCCCATTATTATTTCTCTTTGCAATTTAAAAGGGGGAAAAAGGGATTAAAATAAGAGCCTTCTTATCTTTGGAAACTGAAGGACGCTCTCAAATGTCAAAGTTTGCCTTGGCAAAAGGTGTGAATGTTCCCAGCGGGCCTCGCCCAGGTCACCTACAGATTTGCCACCCCCAGGAGCCTTTCAGGGTTTTTGATTGTACATGTAATGAAACACCCCAAGGGATTCTGATAGATGCTACCAACAGGCAACCGAAAGATGAAGGGAGCCACCTGGTCTCCAGACTCCTCTTCACATCTCATTCCCCACTACTAACCCACTTGTTTCACACAGCTGAGATGTGATTTGTGAATTCTTTGGACATTCTGTTTAAGAATAAAACAACCAGAATAACCCCCAGGACCCTAAAGCTATCCAGCAAAAGCTACCAAGCACTTAAGAGGGATATCCAATAGGGTCTTTACTGCACCCTTGAGAAGGAGTTCAGCCAGAAGCAGCCCTGGGCAAACCCAGGGAAGAAATGCTGGGACCCTGAGGGATTAAGGCAGCTATTTTGGGATACAGTAAAATCACCAACCAATCCTATCTCTGTTTTCCCCATTGTGTGATCCTCTGATAGTTGAAAACCTCTCACTGGCATGACTGAATCGTATGCATTCTCTAAGCTACTTCAATAGCATCAGTATTTTGTAGCAGCAGAAGTTAAGAGGCCAATCTCATCCAGCTTTGTGCTCAGACATTGCCCTTTCCCAGTAACCACAATTGTACGAAGGCTTCTCAATGCCTCCGATATAGTACACACAAACGTCATGCCGAAACACTCTTGCACATGCTGTCCTCCTGCCCCTGGAAGATCTCTCCTTTCCTCAACTCCACCCCGAACTCTACCAATCCAGCAAGTTCAAATCCCTCTCTATGGCCCAGCTCTTCTCTCAAACAACTTAGACTGAATCCCAGGAAGGTGATCATTCAGGCAACTACATTGGCATGAAACATCACATGATTCACAGCCTAATCACTGTTAGCTACAAACTCTGACAAAGCAATTGAGAGACTCAGAGGATGTTCAAGGTATAAAACACTCAGGGAGCATTTGGTCTGAGCCCCTTCTCAGGGCTGGAGACAGAATTCCTATGGCTCATGCTTGAATATCTTAGGTGATGAGAAACTCACTAGCTCCTAAGATAGTCAATACCAAAAAAACAAGCTGGATTAGCCACAAGCCATGGGTGATGAACATAGGAAACTGGTCCAATCTAGATTCTGCTCAGTAACCAAGCTTTGCAGAAGACTTAACAAATCTATCTCAGGAACCCAGCACTTTCCCTGCCTAATGTTGCCAAAGTGGGGCTAAAGGTAATTGAAATTGATTCCTGGTCTTGAGCTCTCCTTTAAAAAAAAGAAAAAAGGAAAAAAAAGAAGAAGAAGAAGAAGATAGGACACGTGCCTAGTATGTGCAAGGCCCTGTTCAATCCCCAACAACCAAAAATAAAAAAATAAAGATGCTTAAGTATTAAATTATCAATTTCCCAGTTTTAATCAAACACTACGAATAGGAAAAAATTTTAACATTGGGAGAAGTTGGGTAAAAGGTACATGAAAGCTATTATTTGTACCTTATCAGTATTAAGTTATTTTAAATGGTTATTAAAGTTAGATATAGACATATAGGTAGATAAATAGATAATAGGAGCCATGGTCACTGTCCCCAGGTTATGTGCCCGTAATGGAATGCTGTGGGCATGGGTATGGACACAGTGGGGTTTCTCTAAGGACCTGTGAGGACTACTAAAAAATACTGCAAGTCCCACTGACACTAAGGAGTCCCCAGTGTTTCTAGCTAAAATTGTTCCCAAGGTCATTCAAGGTCATCTGGGGTTTCTTGGTGCAGTTCCCAGATTAGCATCAGCATCACCTGACCATGTATTACAAATGCAGATTCTCCGATCCCACCCAGACCTACAGATCAAAACGTCCGTGGATTGGGCCCAGTAGCATGCTTGGGGAGGGTGTGAGGGCGCTAACATAAAATTTGCCATTTTGACCATTTCTAAGTATACAGGTCCGTGGCATTAAGCCAGTTCACACTATTACACAACCATCTCCAGAACTTTCTCATCCTCCCCATCTGAAACTCTGTACTCACTGCTAGTCATCTATTTTAACAAGTCCCAGGTGATCCTAGGCCTGCTCCAGTGTAAAAACCACTCATCTATAGACACACAATGTAGGTTCACAGGCCACATAATGCCTGTGGCAATTGTCCTTTTACATCCTTGGCCTCCAAGGCCTCATCTTCCATCTTTGTGTAGGCCTGCCAGCCCAATAAGGCCACCCCAGCCTGAGGCTACACGCAACAGGAGGCGTGGCCCTGCTCTCTTAACCAGAGCTTTTAGCCAGAAGCCCAGGTAATGCTCAGGCTCCCTAGGAAAGTAAACGGACCCACAAAGAACATCAGGCAGAGCTAAGCACCCTCTGGGGCAATCTGGATAAACTGTCCCCATTAATCCTCACCACAATCCCTTGGCAGCTTTTATTTTTCATCCCCCCCCCCCTTTTTTTTTTAGTGATGAGGGATGAACCCAGGGCTCTGGGCTACACCCTAGGCAGGCACCCTACTGTTGAGCTATCCTGACTCTAGGATTTTTGTTTTACTGAAGAGGAAACTGGGTATTCCAGGTGGTTAGAAACATGCTTGGGTCACAGCCTGGTAGGTGCAGAGGTAGAAATCATATTCTAGTTCCTTCCTCACTCTCTGCAGGAAAGCCTCAGACTCTTGGACCCTCAGGTCAGCAGTTACCCTAGATGGGCCCTAAGTAGCCCAAGATCAGGCCCATTTTGCTCAAACCCTTCAGCTTCCTTTAGGACTTGAATTTCAACTCCTATTTCTACTTCCCTCATCCAGGTTGGCCTTTCAGAATTTCTGTCAATCCCACTGGGCTCCTTTTAAGACCCTTTCTCCTCACTAAGTCTGGGTGAGGATGGCTATGGCTACACTGTTGAGTGAGCAGGGCTCAAGGCCCATCAGGGAAAGCCCAGGACTGAGCCCCTCATGGTATCTGCACACAAAAGCATTTGACAGGTGCCTGTTGAATGAAGGAGCAATAAGTATATTTGTCTCGATAATATGTCATGATTTTTAAAAAGACACCCACTTATCCAGTGGCCACTTCCTCAGGTCATAAATCAGTAATAATTTAACAATAAGGGAGGAGGAGAAAGGATCATATTTTCTTCCATTAAGACCAGCAATCAATCAAACTTGCTAAAAGTCCTGCTAAATTTAACACAAGATATGGGGCTTTCAGAAAGGCTTCTACAGTGTAGGAGGCTACTAAAAATATAACAAAACAATTAAGTCACCACTGGGATTGATGGTAGTCTATAAATAGTGGAGACCCTAGAGATTGGTATTAGGCCCTGTAATATCTTTAAATAGGTTTTACTGATGAAAAAGAGCTAGAGAAAAATCTCTAGATATGAAATATCACTAAGTTCTTCCATTACTAATTTTTTTTTTTTTTTTTAGGAGGGGATACGATGGATCGAACTCAGGAGCACTCAACCACTGAACCACATCTCCGGCCTATTTTGTATTTTATTTAGAGACAGAGTCTTACTGAGTTGCTTAGCGCCTCGCTTTTGCTGAGGCTGGCTTTGAACTCACGAGTCTCTCGTCTCAGCCTCCCAAGATTACAGGCATGTGCCACCACACCTGGCTAAATTTTTTTTTAATTTTTTAAATTTTTTTTTTAGTTGTTGATGGACCTTTATTTATTTATATGTGATACTGAGAATTGAACCCAGTGCCGCACACGTGCTAGGCAAGCACTCTACCACTGAACCACAACTCCAGCTGCCCATTATTAAAATTTGAAGCTAGAGTTTCTGTATAAACAAGGAGAAAAGGACTTATGAAAAAAATCACATCAAATTATTTAGAGAAAACTAATTACCTTGTAGCAGTATCTCCTAAACCTCTAGAGTTCCATGGTCAAGTTCACTGGGAAATGTAAAAACATGTATCCTCCTTGGGTATACTCGCTCCTGAAGCTCTGCAGGGTCCTGCCTTAAAGAAATCTGCCCAGTTTTAAAAGCAGTATGTTGAATACAATTTGTTTCAAAATTTGAGCATGCAACTTTATTTGGGTTTTTGATATAAAACGTGCCACAATCCTTTGAAAAAAAATGCGGTATACAGAGTGATATTCTTTACGTTGTCAAGTCATTAAAACAGGGACCTGGGCCTCATCAAGGACTGTTCATAAAAAGGATTAGCTGGTGCATTGCTGCTGCCAGGCAGAATGACCAAACACCAGGTGCTGACAGAGAAGGTGTGAGCAGCCCAGCTCAGCATCTGCTGCCTATGAGGCTGGGTTTTGGATGGGTATTAGCGGACAGCACCAGGGTTTGAAAACTATAATATAGACATGCTCATAGGAGAAGGGCAATTCGCAGACTTACAAGCTCAAACAGATTATGACTCAGATATATATGCTCAGATAAATGCAGCTGCCTTAGAGGCATGGAAAACTGTACAAGGACCTGGGGATCTACAAGGTAGCTTGTCAAAAGTGATTCAAGGACCTAATGAGCCGTATGCCGACTTTGCTGATCGACTTTTGAGAACTGCAGGTAGTGTGTTTGCAGATGTTGACCAAGCTATGCCTTTAGTTGTTCAATTAGCTTATGAAAATGCAAATAAATGGTGCCAAGCAGCCATCAGGCCATGGAGAACTAAAAAGGATCTTTCCGTATATATACAACTATGTAAAGATATAAATGGCGCCTTTGTCACAGGAAATGTGATTGCAGCCTCAATGAGAGGTGCTTCCTCTCGAAATTTCACAAAGGCTAAACGTAGACATTATAATCAATCAGGATATTCCAGGCAAAATTATTATAATCAATCAGGCAATTCTAGGCAAAATCCCAAAAGAGAAATAAGATCAAGCTCATACCGTGCCCCAGGCCGCTGCCCCAGGTGTAAAAAGGGAAATCATTGGGCCAATAAATGCTATTCAAAATTTGACATCCATGGAAATCCTTTGTTCAGGAATTCAAAAAACGGGGCACGGGGCCCAGTACCCCGGGGCCCACAAATGTACGGGGCATTGCAGAAGGAGTATCCTCAAGCATCCACTCAGATGCTTCCCCAACACAATCCCTACTACCCATCCACTCCCTCGCCAGAGGAACAAGAGGAAATGCAGGATTAGACCTCTGTTCCACCGCCCGAATAGTGTTAACACCTGAAATGGGGGTTCAACTGATTCCCACAGGAGTCAGGGGACCTCTTCCCTCAGGGACTGTAGGACTTATTATCGGGCGTAGTCCTAAAAGCTTATTAGGTTTGCAAGTGACCCCAGGTGTAATAAACTCAGACTACAAAGGGGAAATAAAAATAATGCTTAGCTCACCCCAAAGTGTAAGTTCTGTTAATCAAGGAGATAGAATTGCTCAGTTGCTTCTCCTTCCCAATTTACATAATTCATTTAAAAATGGGTATGCCTCAAGAAGGGAACAATAGAGGATTTTGTTCCACTGACTCAAGTCCCATGGCTTGCTGGGTTCGAGACTGTTCAAGGAGGCCTATGTGTAAAATAAAAAAATCCAAGGAATAGAAATGGAGGGATTAATAGATACTGGAGCTGACTCTTCCATTATTAATTTACCCCAATGGCCCAAGCACTGGCCTCTGCAAAAAGCTTCAACCAGTTTAAGAGGCTTGGGATATAATAACCTCCCAGATAAAAGTGCAGTAATTTTTAAAATGGGAGGATGATGAAGGCCATAAAGGAACATTTCAGCCTTATGTTTTACCTAATCTACCGGTTACTTTATGGGGAAGAGATATTTTGCAACAAATGGGAGTACACCTTGCAACCAAGCCTGCAGATGTTAAATGTGAAAACCTACAGGGTAATCTTAACCATAAAAGAACTCATTATCAAAAAGTACAGAGTAATCTTAACCCTAAAAGTAATCATTGTCATAAAGGAAAAAGATATTTTTTTTCGGGGCCACTGAGAAAATAAATTTTGAAAATACCATGGCTTTCTGATAAGCCAGTGTGGGTCCCTCAGTGGCCCCTATCTAAAGAGAAATTACAAGCGGCCCACCAATTAGTTCAGGAACAATTAGAAGCAGGTCATATAGAACCTTCCACCTCTCCCTGGAATTCCCCCATATTTGTGATCAAGAAAAAGTCAGGAAAATGGCGATTGTTACATGATCTTAGACAAATCAATAAAACCATGCAAGTTATGGGGCCTACTCAACCTGGACTTCCTAGTCCCGTAGCTATTCCAAAAAATTTCCATCTTATTACTCTTGATATAAAGGATTGCTTCTTTTCTATTCCCCTACATCCTCTGGATGCCCCCAGGTTTGCTTTTTCCGTTCCTTCTATGAACAATAATGGCCCTGATCAGAGATATCAATGGAAGGCACTGCTCAAAGCCAACATCCAAGGGAATGTCAATGGCCATAACAGTGACCAAAGCAAAGCTACAGCTGGCAATTTGCCCTCCAGAAACAACAGGCAGGGCCCAAAGATGCTCACTGCAGCACTAAAACAGCACTCAACAAAAAGGGATGAGCGGTAAAGTGCAGGCACATCCAGAATGGGGAAGCATTAAGCCAGGAGTGGGGTTAGTGTCACCTGTGCCACAACCCTTGAGAAGGACTGGTAAAGAAGCATGCACTGCAGCACTGCAGGGCTGGACTGTGGCTCAGTGGTAGAGCGCTCGCCTAGCACGTACGTGCACAGTCCGGGTTCGATTCTCAGCACCACGTGAAAATAAACACATTGTGTACAACTAAAGCAAATAAATATTTAAAAGAAGAAGAAGAAGCCGGGCGCGGTGGCGCACGCCTGTAATCCCAGCACTTTGGGAGGCTGAGGCAGGAGGATCGCGAGTTCAAAGCCAGCCTCAGCAATGGCGAGGCACTTAGTAACTCAGTGAGACCCTGTCTCTAATAAAAAAAAAATACAAAAAAAAGGGCTGGGGATGTGGCCCAGTGGTCGAGTGCCCCTGAGTTCAATCCCCGGTACCAAAAAAAAAAAAAAAAAAAGAAGAAGAAGAAGAATGCACTGTTACAGCCCAGTGATGACAATCCCAAGTTCAAGGGGCACAGAGAGTTGCTAGCTGTCCCGTCCAAGGCCCTCCTTCAAGTGTAGGGGCTCTCAGGTAACCGAGCGTTTCAAGTTGACCATCAGGTTACATGATCTGACAGGTATTAATCAACTCATGATGACAATATATTTTTACAACTGTTGAAGACTATCTTGGACGATGCACAAAAAAATTTAACTCAAAATATATCGCTGACCTAATGCAATAACTAACACTGTAAAACTTTTAGTAGAATATCTTGAGCATATGTTCATCTTGGACATAACCCAGCATCTTCGAACATTCAGTGAACATTTATTGGGCAATTAGTCAATGTCAATTACTCTGCTTGGTGCTGGGGATATGGAGACAAATGAGATAGTCCCTGATGCCAAGCATCTTAAAACCTTTTTGGAGCTTTATTATTAATAAAATTATCCCAACCTTCTTTGATTCCATGTACGCTTCTTGCCAGTATTACCTTGGTTGTAACCCAAGTTTCTGGAATTTTTGGCTTATTAGTCAATCAAGTAAGGATACAATCTGCCACATGTTAACAGTTCTCTAACAAGGCTGATGGAAAGAGGGATATCAAGCCAGGGAGGTGGAGGATAAAGGAAGAACAAACATCACTCAGAGCACCCATGAATAAACATCGCTGTTGAATTCAGACCAATACGGAACTGCCAACGCTGCAGAAGAATCACCAGCTGTGGTTCCAAGTGATAGGATCATATCAACCAACTCCAGGGGCCTGGCTGGCAGGAAGTAATGAAGACATCCACGTGCCCTTCCTTTTCACAGGCCTCTTGCCTACCACTGTTGCTGATGAGAAACACCATTAGTTGAATTTCTTCTCGTCTATTTTCCCTGACCTTTTTCAGTAGGAGGGGAGGAAAAGGTCTAAAAGGTCAACTACAGAGGAAAAAGGGGAAGAAGAAAAAAAACACACACACACACACACAACAGTGTGAATGCATTCACTAGTTCTCAGGAACTCAGGACGCTGAGCCTGGGGAAAGCAGGAAGTAGGAAGTGGGGATGGGATGAGGGGAGACAGATGCCCGAGGCTGCTGCGGGTATGATTACACAGAGCTGGACCCAGGTTCAGCAAAAGGAAGGGCTTTCAGATCACTGACACCATCCACTGCCGGGTGGGCTGCCAGACACAGTGGAATCCTCCCACAGCCAGATGACCAGAGCTAAGGGATGCCTCTCCTGGCCCCATTCAGGGCTCAATGCTCTGAGAACAGGAAGAACCCCAGAAACAGAAGGCAGAGGGGTTGAGGAGGCTGGTGCTGCATTTCCCAGGCAGGGAAACAGGTGGGGGAGCATTATTTGTGACACACAGGAAATGCTTATGGTCTGACTTCAACACAGGAAGCACTTAGCCAGCAATCAGCTCATTTCCTTCATCATCCTGCGCGCCCATCAAAGCCTTGATAGTGTTATCAGGGCCTACAAGGAGTCCCTGGAAAGCTTGAACTTGAGCCCCTTGGTAAATGGTGGGCCTCTCTGCCCCCAGGGACTTTTTACTACTCAGCCCCATCCCTCTAAGGCAGGACACCAGAAATTCCTACAATATCATCAAAAGCAAAGCAGAAAGCTTGAGCCACATGGTGTCACAAGCAGACCAAGAGCCACAATACCGACCTTCTCAGCAACCAGACGGTGACCTCCTGCCAGGCTTTCTGAAATGCTGAAAACATTTTTCAGACCCTCATCACCAGGTTCATGAACTTTGGACACAGAAATCCCAGTTTCAGAACCACACCTCCTAACCTCTCTTGGTGTAAGTACCAGTTTTATGATACCAAAACATTCCTCCAAACCTCAACTGATGGAAGGTCCACTTTTAGTACTAGTTGACTCAGGAAATTCAGAGGTATATACGAATCCACTCAGAGCTCTCTGCAACTAACCCCAGGCACCTCTACCCCCATGTGGGGACACAGAAGGTGGCCACAGCAAGTCAAGGAGAGAGGCCTCAGGAGGTTTGGCTCTGGACCTGCACTGTCCAATATGGTAGCCCCTATCAACAGGATTTAGTGAGCATGTGAAATGTGGTTAAAACGCATGCCAGGGGCTGGGATTCTGGCTCAGTGGCAGAGTGCTTGCCTCACGCATGTGAGGCACTGGGTTTGATCCTCGGCACCCCATAAAAATGAACAAAAATAAAGATATTGTGTACATCTACAACTAAAAAAAGAAAAATTAAAAAAAATACCAGACTTCAAAGCCCTAATGCAGAATAAAATGTAAATACCTCTTAATTTCATATTGACTATAGGGTAAAATAAGATTTTGGATATATTGGACTAAGTAATGTGTGTTACGGGCTGAAATGTGTTCTCCCCAAATCCACATGCTGAAGTCCTAACTCCTATACCTAAGAATGATGGCTATATTTGGAGATGGGACTTTTTAAAGGGCAATTAAGTGAAAATGAGGCCATTAGAGTGGGCCCTTATCCAAAATGACCGGGTATCCTTGCAAAAGGAGGAAATTGGGACAGAGACATCAGGTATGGGTGGGAACTGAAGCCAACACAGCAAGCCAAGGAGACAGGCCTCAGGAGAAACCTACCCGCTGACACCCCGGACCCTGCACTTCAGCCTCCAAAACCACGAGCGAACACATTTCTAATGTTTAAGCCACCAAGACTTAGGCCTTTGTTATTGCAAACTAATTCACCTGTCATTAATTTCTTCTTTATTTTCTCAGTGTGGCTACTAGGAAATTCATAACGCCTCTGTGGTTTGAATGACACTGCGCAGTGCTGCTCCAGAGCATGGGGACAACTCTGCCATGGGGGCAACTCCTCACCCTGGCTAGCAGGGAGCAATGCTGCAGTGGGGCCTTGGGGCCCAGGTATAGCTCCCTTCACCAGGACCCCAGCCCAGCAAGCTGCCTTTCCACACAGCTGGCTGGTTTTCTTAAAGGCCCAGATACAGCCTTGAACCATTTCCTGAAATTGTCTGAGTCACTCCCTCATTCCCTCCAGGCAGGGTAAGGAAGCTGGGGAGGCTCCTAACAGAGCCATCACCACCTGGTGGGTCTTTGTTACTAAACAAACAAAACCAAATCACAAAGGGTAACCAGAGGCAGCAAGGACACCTGCCTGGAAACTCCAACTCAGTGGACTATGCACACTTACACCCTGAGCTTAGCACTCCATGAGCAATGCCTCACTTCCTCCTCCCACCAACCCCAAGGGTAATCATTTCTGGCCCATTTTTCCCTGTTTTAGATTAATACCCAAGGACAGAGATTATCCAGAAAGCGATTTCTTATTAAACGACTCCAAAACCATTACGTCATGTATACTCAGAGTCTTACATACCTAATTCTAGGTTCAAAAAAGTTCAATTTATTACCAGGGACGGGGAGTGGTGGTGATGGGGTCTCGAGTTCAATCCCTTAACTCCAATTCTTAGAACCGCACAGTAAGGAAGAGAGAACACTTGCACCTGCTCCTTTAACAAGCATTTTCAGGGTCCATGCCCAGGCACGGCCCAGGGTGATGGTGCTCAATGTCCTAAGCACCCTATCCTACAAGAAACGAAAACACAAATCCAGGCAGGAAGCAGCTACCATGACAGCTATGGTCTGAGGGAGACAGGGACCAGAGGGGCCCCAGACCAGTCCTCTGAGGAATAGGGTGGCAGAAAAGAATTGGGGGTCAGAACAGATGCCCGAGCAGACTAACAGATCCGGAAAGGTCTCAGTGGTCTTCATCTCCCCAGGGCTCACAGAGTGGCTGGCACAACAGTGAGTGCTCAAAACACGGAGCGTCATCCAACCTGGAGCACTTGAGAACCAAGGGGGACCATCAGCTGGGTCAGCTGTCAGCTGGACAGGCTACGGACCTCACCCTTCACTTGTAAGTTTGGGTCCCTCTTTCTCCCAGTTCCCTGCTTCATGGACCTGCAGCATCAGAGTCACCAGGGAAATTGCCAGAAATTCACCTTGGACATGCTGTATCAGGATCTGCATTTAACAAGGCCCCCAGGTGCTTGGCGATCATGGTGCCATTTGAGGAAGGAATCGTGTCAACTGGCTCACGAAGACAGCCGAGAGGCTCTGCCTTGCTCTGTTCCAGATGGAGAAGATAGATGCCCACAGGAAGAGCTGTGTCACTATTTGCCCTCTTCTCTTCCCAGAGATCATTCGCTCCCTGCTTTTTATTCTCTTTTCACCATCTGCTTCTAATCATTAAAAAAAAAATTCTCCCAAACACCTATGACACAAGTCTTGACTCATTCCAAAGGCAGCAGTCAGGTGGGTAAAAGATACACAGGGTAGAGGTGAGGGGAAAGGGGGCTGATGTTTACCAGATGTCTTCGAAGAAACCAGTATTACAAGTATTTTGAGTCTTCCCTTCCTCAGTTGAGGAATCTGAAGCTTGGCAATGAAGATGAGGCAACTTGCTCAAGACCACATGGTTGACCAGAGAGCACGCTGGCCTGGTCCACCACACCCAGCCCAGCCCAGCCCAGCCCATGCTGTCCTAAGCAGGAAAAGCACTGCAGTGCATGCACTTGGCAAACACTGGGTTGAAGAGGAATGTCTCCATCCAGCATAAGCATCAGGAAGGAGCACCTTTCTAGACCAACAGGCAATTCCATAATAGGTCTCCACCCTCTTAGACTGCCATTTTTCATGCCATTGAGAATCAAAAGAAGACATCAGACATAGATGCGAAGTTCTCTGATAATGGTTTCCTCCATTGTAGGTGTGACCCATGTGTGTAGATGTGAGCACTTGTGCGTGAATGTTCCAAAAGAATCATGTTCCATAGTATTGCCCCATAGGTTCAATCCCCAGTACCAAAATATATATACATGCATACATGCATACACACACACACACCAGAATTAGACTTCTCACCTTCACCATGATCAGCCCAGACAAAGCCACCAACCTCTCCCCTCTGCAGAGCTCTCATTGCTAACCAGTGTCCCTGCTTCTGTCCCACGCCTATAATCCATTTCAACACAGCATCCAGGGGGGTCCTTTAAACACAAGTTAGGCCACGTTATCCCTCTCCCCAGATCCTCACACAGCTCCCATCTCACTCAGAATACAGGCAAAGATCTCCTCGGGGCCTGTGAAGTTTGACATGACCTGAGCCTGATACCATTGTCACTCCATCCTCCTCACACTGGCCTCCCTGCTCTTGAGTAGGTCACTCAGGAGACCCGTCTGAACACTTCTCCAGAAGCCTCTGTGCTGCTCCCCTGTTCCTTCAAATCTTTGCTCACATCTCATCTTCCCAATGAGGTCGCCTGACCACCCCAACCCTAAGACTGCATCTTGCTCTAGGTTTTTTTCTGCCCATAGCTCTCATCCCCTTCTAGCACACTTCAGTTTACTTCTTTGTTCTATCTACTCTCTCTGTCCTTCCACTGGGATCTGAGCTCCCAGTAGGCAGGGATCCTTGTCAGTTCATGGTTGGAACTGGCCCACCAGACCAGGACATTCTAGCACTCAATGCACAGTTCTTGAAAAAGTAGAAGGTCAAGAGAGTCACATCCTTGAGCCAGTAGACAACATCAGTAACTTCCGTTCCTCTAGAAGACAGAAAATTCATCGTGTTATGCTTACACCCGGTACTGGGTTCTCAGGTCCTGACAGCTGAACAGAATTCCCAGCTGAAGCCTCTGTGGAAAACAGAGGCACCCTGCTTTCTTCTCAGACTGGGATCCCTGCAGACACCATGGTGCTCAGAGCCCTACTAATGACCGTTAGCCTTCTCCCCGGGGCTGGAACTTGCCTCTGCTCTAGGGTGCAGAGGAAAGAGGTGGTAAGCTCTTCTCCTATTATGATCCCCTCCCTTAATACTGAAATCCCCCTGATGGGGAATGGCAACCGAGTTTGGAAAACCATATTAAAATAGTCGCTAAAATACACCTGATGTTGGATGTATGTTTTTCAATACACAGGACACAATTATCCTGTGATGCTCCTGCAGACAAATGTACATTTTGGGTTCTGTTTGGAAAAGCAGGGAAAAGTCTCTGATGTATAGGTAGGAACGGACACCCAGAAGGACGTTCAACCCCCAAAACAGCAGCCAATAATACATATCTGTGGAGAATGTCACATAGAAAATAAAATAAAATCCAGGGATCCAATCAGATATAGAGAATGTGGATACAGAATAATGTACAAAAAAAGACTGGTGGTTTTTGATGCTTGATGAAACATGGGAATTCAGAGGAGTGTCTTCCTTTCTACTTGGATTTAACCATTTAATGTTTCTCATTGTATAGCTTTTCATTTAGCACACTTCTCTTAGATGACAAAACAAGTATGATAATGATGGTTAATATTTGGGCAACCTGGGGGAAGCATTTATGGTAGTTTTCTGTGCTAGCCTGGTAATTCTTTTGTAAGTCTCATTATTTCAAAATAAAAATATTTTATACAAAACATGTGAATGTGTAGACACACATGGAGCGAGACAGACCGGGAGGAAGGGAGAGCACGCACGTGGGCTGTTTGTTAAAAGTCTGCCCAATTCCAAACCAACTGCAGTCCAGGGTTTTTGTAACCTTTTACCCTATTCACTTTACTTCCAGCCAGTCAAATGCTGAGAAAATGACTTTCTTGTTCAAGGGCTTTAAAAGCACCCTTCCGAAATAAGAAGATGCCATCTTCATACACTGACCAAAACTAACAACTTCTCTTTAATCATACAGGCAGAAATAGAATCTGTATTTTCATAAAAAACAAGACAAATAATCCAGTGGTATAACTGCTGAACATAATGGTCCTCTCAAAAGACGCCCACAGACTGAAGGTGAAAGGATGGATAAAATATACAATTCATATAATGGTCCTCTCATTCCATGTGCTAAGGTTTCTGGGCCAGGCTTGCTTTCCTTAAAGCAGGTGGACTACCAAGGACGTGATGGAAGGACAAGTGAGAAAGTCTGAGATGTGTTGGGCCCTCAGGAAACTTAGCTGGCTCCAAGTCCTTCCTCAGAAGAGCTGTGGGCAATCCCCACACTGCCATCCAGACACAGCCCCATGACCAATGCTTTTACCCATGTCCACCTTGACACGGCGCACAGCATGATGGGGCATGGCTGGCCCCCACTTCCCTTTTTGTGATTCCAAAACACATGACTTCCATTATCAGTTCTGCCTTGAAAGCCACTCCCCTCATCCTCTGCTGCAGGGCCTGGGGACAGCCAGAATGTGTGGCAAGCTGGTCCGTGGTACGCTCCCGGTGCAGGAGCATTGCTGTCTTCATTCAGGGTTGTCTTAGGCCCTTCCACATGGAGTTGAAGGTGTCAGACACAAAAGCTCTCCTTAGGAACCTGGCAGGAGGTGGGGAATTCTGATGGAGGCAGCCTGTGGGACCAGCTAAGGGCCTTGGAATTCCTGCAGCCACATGGGGGGCCCACTTAGCAGGCCAGAGAATTCCCTGAATGACTCGGGAACAGATGCCTTGGGAAGGGGTGGAGAAGGTAAGGGAAAGAACAATGGCTCACTTTGGGCCACCTTGATATGCTGTGTCTGGTCAAAACAATTGGTAAGAAAAGGGTAGGACCAGCCCTTCAGTTTTACTTGATGAAGTCACCAAGCAAGAAGACCAAAAGGCTACAAATAAAAGATTCAAAGAATATCCACCCTGCACTAAGGAAGACCAGGGCCAAATTCAAGTTCAGGAAAATAGCAAATCCTCAGAGTTCAAACAGACCCATGAGAGGTCATATCTGCCCTTACCATCCCCTCCCCTCCTCCAAGCAAACACAAGGATCTGCAACTCACTACTCTTTAGCGTGCAGAGGCGGCTGAGCAGAATCCCCACATGCTTATGCGGGGCCGGGTTGAGGAATAAAGCCTCAGTACAGTTAAATAAAATCTTTTCCATTATTTGAAATGTAAACTTCTTACATGAGCTAATAAATTCAGTCAAAACAGAGTGCCTCTGAACCAAATGTACAAACATAAAAGCCGTGGTCCAGTGATTAAACTGTCCTCACAAATTTACTTTCCTTTTATTCATCAATTTAAAAAGCCACAGGAAACAAAGATAAAAGACTGTGATAATGACATGGCCGTGGGTTAGACATGGCTGCAGGGATGTGACCAGCTTATTATCACAGCAGATCCGGTGCTGCGCCGGGGCTTGCTGGCACTGGTTTACAAGAGTCCATTGTTCAATTTCCAGCAAGTCTCTAAGCCAGTGTTAAACACAGCCATTCGTAAAAGTTAAACTGGGTACTTAGAATAAGTTATATTAAGGTAAAGCTCATAAATACTCAAAACTCATCACTTCCTAATTATTTTACTAGCATCTACGCTCTGGAGGTTATTTAGATCTGTTGGAAACACAAGAGTGGCCTACTGCACCCCTCTTCCTAACTACGCACTCAGTGAACTCAAACTGGTAGCTTGAAATCCACCATGAGAATACTGACATCGAGGAAATGAGCAAAATGCTTCAAGTCAGGTGTCCCCTCCCCAAGAGCCAGTGGTTAAGCACCAGCAGCACGCCACTGCTCTAGAACACCAAAGCTGCCACCTCTGGGGCCATGTGCTCCTCTGAGACGCTCACACGAGTCATTATGGCAAAAGATGTGAAGCTTCTCCCTAGCCTTACAACCTTGGGTCAAGCACTTAATTTCTATTATAACACCCGAGAACAGTATCTGACACACCAGTACTAGTTAGTTCTAGATCATCTCTGCAAGCAGTGGTATAGTGTAGTGGTTAAAAGCCCAGACTTGCTTGGTTCAAATCCCATCTCTGCTATTTATCAGCCATAAAACAGGAGGCAATTCCCCAGCTCCTCTGTATCTCGACTCCCGAACAATAAAATGAGGATAAAAACAGCAACTATTTTACATGTGGTAACTGACCATGATTGGCACATACGAAATACTCAGCTAGTGTTAGCTGCTCCCATGACTATCACTCTAAATATTGCAGAATTTTTTGTACTTGGAATTGAACCCAGGGACTACTGAACACTGAGTCACATCCCTGATCCTTTATTATTTTTTGAGACAGTGCCTCCTGAGTTGCATAGGGCCTCACTAAATGGTTGAGGCTGGCTTTGAACTTGTGATCCTCCTGTCTCAGCTTCCCAAGCTGTTGGGGTTGCAGGCATGAGCCACCACAGCCACCTTAAATATTGTAGAAATTCTTTATGAATCATGTCAAATGGAGGTTAACTACCAAATTCCTAGTGCTAATTTCTATCACTCCTCAGTGTTCCCCAAGCACACTCTATTAACAAGGACCACTGAGAAATATGGCTATTTCCAAAAATCAAATTTCCTCCTAAATAATAAACATTTACCCAAGCAAAAGTGAGTAAATATATAAACCATGAAGGAAATTTTGAAACAGGAATGATGTTAGGTAGGGTGGTGCACACCTCTGATCCCAGTGACTTAGGAGGCTGAGGCAGGAGGATCACAAGTTCAAAGCCAGCCTGAGCAAAACCGAAGTGCTAAGCAACTCAGTAAGACCCTATCTGCAAATAAAATATAAAATAGGACTGGAGATGTGGCTCAGTGGCTGAGTACCCCTGAGTTCAATCCCTAGTCCCTCCCTACTTCCCGCCCCCCCCCCCCCAAAAAAAAGAAACCAATTCTTGATCAGCCTCTGCAACTTAGCAAGACTCTGTCTCAAAATAAAATAAAAAGGCCTGGGGATGTATCTCAGTGGTAGAGCACACTGGGTTCAATACCTAGAGTACCATATACACACCCAAAAAAGGAATAACTAGAAAGTGATTACTTTGAAGAGAATCACCCTTATAGATATGTAAGTTCAAGGGTTGAGGTGGCAGGATCTTTGTAATCCTTTACAATCACATCTTAAAGATAAATCCAGTCAGGGTACACATTTTCATGTGTGACTTCAAAGAATATTGGTGTTATAGGGACATCACCAGCAGATAAATAAACTCAGTGTAAGTAACAGTAAATAGAAAGTTGCCTAGGACAATTTCACAAGAAAAATTTACCTATAACAATGACTATAAACTTTATCTTACATAAAGCATAAGTAAGCTTCTGATAAAACCATTAAAATGTCAATGGCATGACTATTTATATCAGCCCTGTTTCAAAAAAAAAAAAAAAAAAAAAAGATGTGAGGTGGGCAAATCCCTGGATTCAGTTACTGAGCCTTCCTTTGCTAATCATAATGTCCGCCACGGCAATGGCCAAATGCAGAATACCAAGAACCCTTCATTCCATCCAAAGAAGAAATCAATAGCCGAACAGCACTCACAGGGCAATATCAGATCCCATGTCAAACATTCCCCCCCACCCACCCCCATTCTTGATTGGTCTCATTTGCTCTTCATCTATGCACAACATGGCCTCCCAGAGTAGGTGGTCAAGCAACCACACTCAGTGGGCTAGCTTCCAGTGTGGTCTCCGAAGCCCGGCATCCCATTTCCCCAATGGCACCCGTATGACCAGATCCTATCATGAGCAGCTTTACCTCTGGGCTGGATGGTGCTGTGGCTTCTCATTCATCATGTCTGTTCCTCCCAGCCTTCCCACTCCCCTCCCTAGTTTCCTGCACCCCTAACTGAACAATCAAACCATGTCCACTACCAACAGACCAGCAGAGCCTGCCAAAGGTGCAAAGCTAACACAGGAGTCAGGAACATCCCCCCAATTTTCCTTGGGTACCCCATGGCTGAGAGGCTTGTCCTTTGAAGGACATGTCCAAGGCTACCTCAGAGACCACTAGGGTACCCCATGCTGCCCTCTAAGGGGTGCTAACAAACCCTCCGTCAGAACACTACAGGTCTGAGACAGGGAGGAGGAGGAGGAGGAGCTGGCTGCAGGAGGAGCAGACAGCTCACTCACGTCTGATGACTTCTGCTCCAGTGGGGCTGTCCCCCTTCTGACGACAAGTTTCAGAATCTTTTGTAAAGGGACTCTGAGCCACTGTTGGAGAAGCAAACAGAGATTTTCAGTCTATAAACTCCAGATAAAGTCAGTTTAGAAATGACATTTAGAGGGTGTCCTGAACAGGTTAAATTAAGAGTCGGCCTCTTGAGCAGAGTGTCATACAGACGTGAAAAGATCAGGGAAATTCTAGTCGCATTAGTACAGAAAAATCTCCAAGGCATTAAAAAAAAAAAATGGTTGACTGAAACAATTCATTTGTACTAATATTTACTAATTTTAGGTACACACTCCACTGAGCTTTAATAAATCTGTTCAGTTACACAACCACCACCACACAATCAGGATCTAGCCTTCCAGGAAAATCTGTATATCCATTCCACCACTGGACATCTTAAAAGAAAAATTAAGCTCTAGCCTTCCATTGTATAGATCTGCCAAAATCTGTATATCCATTCCACCACTGGACATCTTAAAAGAAAAATTAAGCTTGTACACAAGCATGTACACAGCACGTTGCCATTCAGGAAAAACAAAAGCAGGTACACACGCTGCTTTCTAGATTCACTGACAAGTTCTTTGAAGACATAAAAGAACGGGAACCATGGCTGCCTTTTGAGGTGGCCAAGAGACACCCTCTCTGGGCATAATTCTTAGCTTAAAACCATTTTTAGGCCTGGCACGGTGGGAATATGAAGGAGCCCTAATTAGGAAGGGCTGTTGCAGCTAGCTGGAAGCCATGGGTTCCACCTGATATGTATGTGAGCACCTGTAGGCACCTGCAAAGCTGAAGGTATATAACCGGGTGAAAGCGGTCCGAGTTAGGAGAACGAATTCATTCGGTCAGTCGGGCAGCCACTCGGTCGGTCAGAAGAATCAGAGCGGCCAGAACGTAGGCAGAGCGGTTACAGAAGAGAAACCAGATAGAAGAAGTAATGACTGGCCAGAGTTAGGCCGAGGCTCCAGAGGACTGGTCAGAGTAAGGCCGAGGCTCCCGAGGAAGACAGAAGACAGAAGAAGGAAGAAAGAAGAGAAGAGAGAAGAAAGAAGCTCAATAATCCTTTCTATCTTTCTAACTAAGAACTCTAAGCTCTAGCAGCTCAGGAGGAAGACAAGAAGAAAAGCTCCTAATCTTTCTCTCTAAAAATCGAGGCAGGAGAGTTTTTCCTCCCGGGTTACGGTAGGATCACCGCAGTTCAAAGCCAGCCTCAGCAAAAGCGAGGTGCTAAGCAACTCAGTGAGACCCTGTCTCTAAATAAAATACAAAATACAGCTGGGGATGTGGCTCAGTGGTTGAGTGCCCCTGAGTTCAATCCCTGGTGCCCTCACCCCCACTCACTCCCCCACAAAAAAAAAAAAACAAAACCATTTTTAACTACTTGCATACACTACAAATTTAAAAACAACAAAAAAGGAGGTTTTAAGACTTCTGATATCTAAGTCTGCATCCATTTTTTTGCCAAACCCTGCAACTTCTTTTTAGCTATTTCTATGAATTATCAAGATGACCAAGAGATATAGCATATTATTCTCCAAATGAGGAAGGAAACCGTTTTCCTTTCTCAGAGTTTTTACTCACTCCAACTTAATCTCGCTTAACAATTTTTGTTTTTGGGGGGGTACTGGGGATTGAAACCAAGAGCACTTCACCAACACATACACACACACTTTTTTTTTTTTTTAATCTGAGACTCATTAGGTTGCTGAGAGTCTGAAATTGCTGAAGCTGGCCTCAAACTTGTGATCCTCCCGCCTCAGCCTGAGTCATGAGGATTACAGATGTGCACAACACCTGGCTAGCTGCTTCTTAAAACAAAAAGCCTCCAGCACCCTGAAACCCAGGGATCAATGGATCCCAGCACTCCGCAGACTCGGCATGCCACGTGGCTGCGCGAGGGTCCTGAGGCATTTTGTGGGATGTGAACGTGGAAACAGATCCAAGCAGCGGGCAAAGCCCAAGGAAACCACGGCCAGTGTGACATCCTGTCTTTCTCCAGGCCAGCCAGGACATCTGTCCCCCACCTCCCAAAGTAACAAAGATACTACAGCAATTTAAGAGTCCAACTCCCCTGAAAACACCTTTAGGAACATAAAAGGCTCATCTCATGAACACTTGCCATTTCCCAGAAAGCCAAAGTACTCATATAGTCCCTTGTCTGGTGTGAAGTTTTTGTTTAACATTAATCACTGTCGTTGGCCTTTTCGACAATGTCTGACATGTGGTTCTGCTCAACAAAGGTTTCCTGAAGGCCTCTGGAGGGTGTCCCTGACCCTCACAGGAGGCGATGCATGACCTACCTAACGGCCCCATTCTCAGTTTTGCCTGGACTTCCCCACCATTGAAACCGACTGCCCCCATGGTTGCTTGGCTCCTGAAGCGGCTGCTTGCCTGCCCATCACACAGCACTCATCTCACACAAGGCTTGCTCTCTCGAGGTGCTGCGCAGGACCAGAGAAGGGAGCACTGCCGTCATCTGGGCAAATACACGTAAGTCAGAAAACAAGGGAGCCACGGTGGGGCACTGGAACCCATTCTTCAGCACATGCCACACACTGAAATCTCTCTCCACCTTCTCACACCACCACGTCCAGCACACACAGAGAGGAGCAAACCCCACTCCATATCAGAGGTTTCCCATGCTCCCCAACTCCACCTCGCCCAGTTGGTCCCTCCAACAAAGTTCCGTTCATAAGTATTTATTCTGTGCCTATCATTCCCAAAGCAGGAAACAGGCAGCGTGGAACCAGTTCCAAGACAGGAAGACGAAGGTAGCTTCCCAGGGGCTAGGCCAGTGGCTGGCACTGACCCGTGGACTGACTGAGCCTCACAAAACAGACAAACCTTCAGCAGGAAAGGTGGGGCAAGGCATTTCTGGTCAATGCAGAGCCTCGTTAGGACTTCTGGGGGTGGGAGGGGGGTGCGGTTATGAAATGATTTTTGATGGTCCACAGACACAGCTCCATGATAGGATCCTCGTATTTGAAAAGCTATTCCCCAGTTGATTCCCCATCAGTTCTTCTGATTGCATAGGGGAGGAAGTTCCACTGTGGTTCCAGAGTGTCTTTAATGTCCCCTAGGCCTGGTAATCTCCCTTTCTAACACAAAGGAAGCATGGGTGCTTCTGCAGAAACTGGCAAAGGATGAACTCCAGCTAGCAGTCAATGACACTGTTGTCTTCAGTGTGTTTAAATATTTTTTTTTTTTTTAGTTGTAGGTGGACACAATACCTTTATTTTATTTATGTGGTGCTGAGGATCGAACCCAGGGCCTCACACATGGGTGATGAGCGCTCTACCACTGAGCCCCAGCCCCTTCAGTGTGTTTATTTTTACAGTTACTTTTTGTTTGGGACATGCAATGATTAATTTTATGGTCATAGAAGGGTAAACATTTTTGTTTTGTGAGACTAAAAGGCTGAAAGTCAGCTGGTTTAAAGAGAAAATATGAAATAGGAAGTATGACAGGAGGAAGAGATTTAAAGACAAAAAATGCTTAAATCATGCAGGTGGTGTGTGTTTTTCTACATGGACACGACAAGAACCAGGCCTCTGATAATTACAGAGCAGAGCCACTGGGGTGTGGGAACCAAGCAGGGAAGCATGAGAGGAAGGGGAAGAGCTCATGCAAGAGCCCAGGCACACGTGACACAGGGACAGATGGGGCTGGAAAGGTAAACTGAGGACAAGTCGTGGACAGCCCTGAGGCTGGAGGTAGCTATCTGGCTTTCACCTGTGACTGTGGGGTACAACAGAGCTCTCCAGCCCACCTGAGAAGTAGAAGGGGGCCCATCCCCAAAGCTGGACCGGTTTGGAGGAGGAAGGAGGATAAGCTGGGGTGCATCATGTCCGGGGAAAGGCCAAGGAAGCAGCTAGAACTGCATCAGCACTGACCACAGTCAGGCCTTGAAAAGGAGGATGTGGCTTATCACAAACTCGGGAGCCTCACCAGGGTGGTGAATGGAAGGGAGCATGGGAGGACATCGCGGGATTTGGGGGCAGGTGTGAGCCCATGCAGGCTCCTACGAGATAACTCATCACCATATTTGGAATGAAAATTTCTGGGGAATTAAAAAAAAAAATTGGAATAGACTTAAAGGGGAAAAAAAAAAAAAAAAAGACATAAAGATAGCCTAAACAAAACACAGTTGGCCCCAGCGCCTGCCTCACTGTCTGCTGGCCATATGGCGTGTGATAAGCCAGAATGCGCGTATTTATCTTCCATGGCTGGTCTATAAGGCTGAGCGCCAGCCCCTGCAGTAGAGACTGTGTCCTGCTCTTCAGCCCTGACTCATGGCTCCCAGTCCTCAGTCCCTGCTCCGGAGGTGGTGGCTGTCACTTCCCCTCCCCCCGTCCTTGCTGCTTGCCTCAGCCCCCACAGGAGCCACAGCCTCCACAGCTGTTTTCCCACAACCCAATAAACCACAGGCCTTGCCCGTTTCCTCCTCAGCCAGCCAGGCCACACCGTGGGCAGCTAGCTAGCTCCTCAGCATTCGCCCGAGGTTGTGCACTCCGCCATCCCCCAGGTCCTCCACTGTGACCCAGGCTGTGAGTGGTAGAAAAACACTTTGTGGCTGTAGAGTATCAGCACCTTGAACACTCCTTAAGAGCGATGTTGACTTGTGGACCACACAGGCCTCGGGGTTTCTATCTTCCTGGTGCATCCCCTCAGCCCTCCTTCTTGCTTTGGAAAATGGCCAAGCAACAACATCATCCCAGTCCACTAAAGCAGGCCTGCTCCCTGGCTCTCCATATCATGACCAAATAGCTACAGACAGGTCCATTATCACCCTGCGCTCAGGAGTTCTGTTCTCAGCCTCTGCTCATAGCTACCTCAGTCTTTCCTTTGGGCAGCCAGGGTTCGACTGAGCAGAGTAGTACTGCTTGCGGGGTGGAGGAAGATCACTAGAGTGCAATCTGCTCACAGGATGCCAAGTTACAAGTGAATTTCAGATAAATGACACATTGTTTTTAGTACGTCCCACACAATATTTGGGACATATAATAGTCCTTACTTTTCCATGTTCCAAAATATTCCATGTATATGTGAAACTGCAGACAGGACTGAACCTTATAATACCGTTTTATGTGCATTATATATGAACCAATGGTAAAGCTCAATTCACAAATTATGCATAGTAAGAAATAAACAATAATTAATGGCTGGGCATGGTGGTGCACGCCTGTAATCTCAGCAGCTTGGGTGGCTGAGACAGGAGGATCATGAGTTCAAAGCCAGCCTCAGCAAAAGTGAGGAGCTAAGCAACTCAGTGAGACCCTGTCTCTAAATTACAAAATAGGGCTGGGGATGTGGTTCAGTGGCTGAGCGTCCCGCCCCCCTCAAAAAAAAAAAAAAAAAACAATAATTAATGGTAAAATAGAACCATTATAATGATCTACTAAAAGAGTTATTTAAAACTTATTGTTTATGTCCAGAATTTTCCACTTAATACTTTCAGATCTTGGTTGACTTCAGGTAACTGAATCCTCAGAAAACAAAACCATGGCTAAGGGGGAACTACTCTATGTATGCTAAAAGAAATTACTCTTTGCTCAGGTAAAATTCCAATTTAACTGGGAGTCCTATGTTTTTACTTGCTAAATCTGGTAATCCTAGATTATCAGGAAGTGGCAGGACCGACCCTGGGGCAGCCCTGCTCTCACCCAGTAGCCCTCACAGGCCTCAGAGCAGCCCCGCTGTGGTCTGCACCTCCCTACTGACATCCCTGAGTGCATGTCACAAAGGCACGCAGGTTCTCCGTGGTCCAGAATTGCAGAGGTGACTCCTGGTAGCTTTGTATAAAGGATAACTTCTCAGCCAAAGCAAGAAGTTACAAAGAACCCAAAGAAAAGCCACGTATGGCACAGACCTGGCACAAGTAAGTGCAAGAGAAGATGCCCTGTCCCCAGCAAGTGTGAAAACACCACGCACGGACACACGGTGCCTTTGCATGTGAGCCTGTCTGAGTAGTCTCACCGCCCCCCCTTCCCGGGCACTCACAAGCCAATGGAATCTAAGAGCAAGAGAGGCAGGGGTTGGGGACTTAACAGGAATGCAGGCAGCTTTATAAATGGCCAGCACCCCAAGTGCTAGGGCAGCTGGTCTGGGCAGGTCCCAGCACGAGTCCTGGCAGAGGACAGAGCCCAGCCCCAGTGAGAAGCATTTTAGGGGCACAGACTCACGGGGTCTGGGCCAGACCAAGTGCCCTAGATGTGGGGGCATTTCTCTATACACACCCCAGAAGCATCCAGAAACAGCTGTTATTCTCCTGATCTGGCACCATCAACGTAATAATAGAAAGATACTTCATCTCTGATCTATACGCTATTTTTACTATCAGTCAGAAATCCACTGGCTCATAATATTAAGTTAAGCTATAAGAAATGGCCATTTTTCTAAGTTAAAAATGTTAGAATATTGGCAGTTTTGTTCGTTCAGTCAAATAACACCGAGCACCTACTATTTGTCAGACTCTGTGCAAGTACATTGCATAGGATATAAACTGATCATCAAGTATCTATTGATCATGCAGTGTTCAATTCACGTGGCCACTTTCAAGGTAAGTACTACTGTGTCCGTTTTATAGATTCAGAGACAGAGTCAGAGAGGGCACAATGTTCATCCAGTTGGACACACACACACACACACTAGGCCTGTGTGACTCTA
Organism: Tamias sibiricus; assembly: GCA_025594165.1. Taxonomy (NCBI): domain Eukaryota; kingdom Metazoa; phylum Chordata; class Mammalia; order Rodentia; family Sciuridae; genus Tamias; species Tamias sibiricus. The sequence goes on from CM046673.1 coordinate 27,661,990, forward strand.
AAACCCCCATACCACGAGCCCTGCCATGATCAGTGGTTGACCATTCCTGCAGTATCAAGCACTTCCAGAAGTCCCACCTGTACCTAATCAAAGCTGGCATCCTGTGTTAGCAGCAAAGTGTATTAAACAATTTCAAGAGGAATAAAACATTTGAACGTTTGTTTAGAGAAAGAAGGGAAAAGTCAAAACTGCACTCCTAAAAGAAACAAAAGTAATCAAGCAAGAAAAATATGGCCAACCACTTTTAAAATGCCTTAATTCTGCCTATGAGTAAATATATAATGGGCTACTGAGAAAGGCATCAGGTATGGTGAGATCCAGCACAACTGCAGGCCCAGAGGAATGTGCTTCTGAGACTGTGCTCTGGGAAGACCACTGAACTTCACAGAGGAAAGCAGATGAGAACATTCCCCAAAGTCAGGATCATCACTGGCCTCCTGGCCCCCATCATCCCTCTCAGAGGCTGAGACCAGTACTATCAAGCACATAAAAGGGCCATCAGAAACTTAGAACAGTAAGAAGAAATAAACATCCTTCTGCTTGTGAAATAGGATTTTGGACATTGGAGAATACGTGAACATGCTAAAAGTAGCTTCTTCTAGTTCCAGACGAACAACTGATGCCATCAGAAGTTGAGGATAAGGGACTGACCTTCACATGGGCCACGTAGTGACGACACGTCTCCTCCATGTGGGCCAGCTGCAGCTTCTCCGAGACCTGGCCTGCCGTCTCTCCCAGCAACACAAAGTACACCCTGGGCAGCTGGCCCTCCTCCTTCTTGGACACATCAGCCGTCAGAACGTAATTGAGGCCTGCCAGTGAATAAGAGGTCAAAGTGTCAGGAAAGACAGCGGGGCCAGGCCACCTCCCCCACATCCCTGCCACAGGATCCACACACGTTTCACAGGACACCTCGTCCTCCAGAGCATGGAGGACTGTGGCCCACGTCAGGACCACAGATGCAGGCAGGCAGGCAGGTGCTCACCGAATCTAAACAGAACCAGGAGGCACTCTTTCTGGTGACACTCACGACTCCTCTGATTGAAACTTCATGGCACCATGAGGTCCCAAGGGCGCCGCTGACATGCGCAACAATGAGCTGTACCCGTCACAGGGCAGTGTTCAGAGAAGCAAGCATCATGGCACACCTGCAGACTGTCCCTAGACGCCATTGAAAGGATGGAGGTGTCGTGCAGTGACTATCCTGGGTGACACGCACCCACCACAAGGAACAATCACTTCCAATAATTTCATCTCACCTCACAAACGCCGAGTCCCACTCACTATGTCCACTGGACGGTGGCACCCACAACTTACTGAGCACTGGCTGTGTGCCAGATGCTGTTGGGGGCAAAGGGGGGACAGCACAGGCAAGGACACACCTTCACGGTGCCCACACACTTGGAAACCCAGAGGAAGGCTGCAACAGATCTTGTTCCCAGGGGACGAGTGTGGTGACCGTGCACTTTGAGGTGCCCGTCCCTCCAGCAAAACCAGGGCCACAAGGGCCCAGATGGAGGTCCACCTCTGGAAAGAAAAACCTCCTCCCTTGCACCTGAAGGTCTATTGCCAGATGGCAGAACGGATGGGATGTGAAAACAAGAAGGGTTACAAGGTCAAATACATGCTGGAGAAACTGAGAATGTTTCACTTCCATCATTTCAGAGTCTAAGTAAATTATAACAGCGTGCTTTTTAGGTAAATATAGCTTTAGTATGGACAGACCCCTCTCACTGCTTTTTTGGCACAGCAAAGTGGTAGCTCTTTTTCACTCTTATGGATTCAGAAGATACTGAAGGTTTGAAAGTAAGATAACAGGAAGTTTCGTCCCTGAAGCTACTGGAGGACACGGCTTAGCAGTGGGAAAGCAGATGACCCAGCCCAGGCCCATCTCTACGCACCTGCCTCTTAGAACCCAGGGCCTCGGCACCAATAAAATGCAGTCCTGTGTCTGCCAGCAATTAGGTATGTGAAGCCAGGCAGAGGGCAGCTCTGGCTTTTAATAACATCAAAGGGGCCGGCCACCAGGGGAGGTATGAACAGAACGAGAGGAAGGTGACCTGGGCAGGCCTTCTGCTGCATCTAATGGCTTCCCTGAGCCACTGCCATGTCAGGGCTCTTGCCACGCCAAGCGGGCGGATTCCTGGTTAGCAAGAGCCAGCCTGTCCTAACTTGTTTTGTTCCAGCAACAGCTGATTTCCAAAGCAAGGCTGGGTCAGGAGGAAGGACCTAGGATATGGGTCATCCCAGGATAGTATTACCATTAAGAATAGTATGAATTGGGGACGGTGGTACAAGCCTGTTGCCCCAGCTACTTAGGAGGCTGAGGTAGGAGGATCACAAGTTGGAGGCCAGCCTGAGCAGCTTCATGAAGCTGTCTCAAAATAAAAAGGGCTGGGGGTATAACTCTGTGGTGTAGTACTTATGTAGCATGCTATGAAGCCCTGAGGAGGAGGAGGAAGAGGGAGGAAGGAGAACAAAGATGTATATGGGAAACCATTTCAACACAGAAAACATGGGCGTCAATACAAAAATTACACACCAAATGGTTGTGGATTCACAGGCCACTAAAGCTTTGCAACAATCTGGAGACCACCTAGTTTAAACCCTTCATCTTTAAGATGAGGGGACTGAGGTCCCATAAGGGGAAAAGGTTTGTTCCAAGCCAGAGCCATCCACCACAGAGAGCAATCTAGAACTCTGTTCTCTGGTGCTGGACTAGTCCTTCCATGCTAGTCCTTGGTGTTTTAAAAAAAAAAAAAAATTACCTGACTTTACCCAAAAACTTACTTTTTGAGTGCAGAAATAGAACCAAACACAGAATGAGATCCAGAACTGAACTCCAACCAATCTGCTTTCTAGTGACCACAACTTCCCTGACCAACAGTAAAGAAAAAAAAAATAAGGGAAGTTGAAATGAAGTGAGTCTCCAAGCCCCTGTTAGCAAGACAGCGGCTGGAGAGTACGCTGCTTGCTGGAAGACAAGCTGAAGGGTCCTGGCCCGTAACCCACCTAGGGCAGCAGCTGCCGAGCAGCCTGTCTTCGGTGGCCCCAGCCTCGCCTTCCTCCCAGGTGAGAGAAGTATGGTGCCGGCCTCAGGAAAGGGAGTAATGGAGAGAACTGGAGAACAGAGCTATTGTGCCAGAGACGAATTGGCTGAGCTCAGAGAAAACCCCGGGGGAAACGAATACAGGAAGACAGAGCGGACGGTATTGATCCCCCACCCATATCCTCTTGGCCTCAACCCTTTCTCTGCTGACCAGCCCAACCTACAGCTGCCAGCACCTGCGTTCCTTTACCCAGGGCTGTCTCTAGTGGCTCTGCCAACATGTGTGGCAGGCCAGTGTGCCCAGGCAGCTCTCTGTGAGGCAGGATCCCCATTCCCTCGGCCTCTGGCTGGGATAGCTCTGAGACACCTCCTCCACCGACTTTCAGGGTCCCCCACAAGTTCCGGCTGCCCACAGGGGCAACCTGCTGAGTAATACACCTATATGGCTGCTAGGATAGTTAATTTTATGTGTTGACTTGGCTAAGCTGTACAGAGTACCCAGATATTTTGCCAAGCATCAATTTAGTGTTACTACGAAGGTATTTTTAAAATGAGATCAACATTTAAATCAGACTTTAAACAAAACGGATTAACCTCCCTACTGTGGATAGGCTTGTATTCAATCATTTGGAGGTCTTAAAAAAAAAAAAAAGGTTCCACCACAATAAGAAGATGTATCCGCCCCTACTATCTCATTAACTCATTCCTTAAAATCAGTCAATCAAGGTCAGGGGTGTAGATCGGTGGTACAGCTCTTCCCTAGCATGTGAGAGGCCCCGAGTTCAATCCCCAGCACTAAAGTAAATAAATAAATAAACCAACAAATCTCACATTTACATACATACATACACAGAAATATATATATTTCTATCTCCCTCCCTCCCCAGTCTGTTTCTCTGGAGAATCCTGACTACAGCTGCCCACCCTTGCTGTCACTACCCCACTTCCCTGGATCACCCCTGGTTTTGCTGATTTTGTTTTTGTGATGCTGGGGAACGAGCCCAGGGGTATTCTACCACTGAGCTACATCCCAGTCCTTTTTATTTTTTTTAAATTTTGAGACAAGGTCTTGCTAAGTTGCCCAGGCTGGCCTTGAACTTTCCATCCCCCTGCCTCAGCCTGCTAAATTGCTGCAATGACAGGCATGGGCCACTGACCTGGATTAGAGTTTACCCCTAAATCAATGATGTGCACTTGGATCGTTGACTCTAGATCTATTTTGGGAAGAACCCAAATTAACACAGGGAAGTCCGGAAAAGGGAATGGATTTGACCTTCAACATGTGCCCAGCACTGGGCTGGGTCCTTTACAAACACTAACCTCCATCCTCAAAGCCCTATTCACTGCAGAACTGTAGGCATGCGGCATCCCCCTCCTGCAGCTCAAGGAAGAGCTGAGGACGAGGCACGCTGCTCTGCCCCAGGTGGGAGTGTGCATGCCAACGCTCTCACCTATCAGATTTTTCTAAAATGCTAACGTATACAATCACAGACAGACTGAATTATCCTATTCGCCAAGTGCAATCGTTCTGGAAGCATTTCATCTTGAGAACTGCCTACTTATGGCTTCTCCTTGGTTCAAAATTTATTTTGACATTTTAAATTACCCAAAAAAGTAGTCAATTCTCCATCAGACTCTTCTAGAAGCAAGGCACACCCTGAGAAGCCCTGCCTGAGAAGGGTCTTGTAGCTGCGCGTGGTAAGAACAAAGATCATTCTGCAGCTCTGTGCTCAACTGGTGGTTTTAAACAGCACTCACCCAAGTCCCCAAGAGGGCTGGGAAGGGGCACCAGGGGAAGTGGAGGAAGTGTCAGAGCAGCAGCCAATCAGCTCACTTGGTTTGGGGGGTGCGCAGCCGCCCCTCACGCGAGGCAGCCAACCAGCCCCAGAGGGCGCTGGTTCCGATCAGGGCCCTGCTCCAACAGCACATCTCACGTCTACAGGTTTTCCATTCTGGCAGCTTGTGTTCCTGCCATGTCAAATGATGTCATGGTGATGGAAAAGCTGATGAGCCCCGAGGGAGGCGTTCCTCCCCTCCTTCCCCTGCCCCCAGCTGGTTCTCCAGGGCCCCCCACACTGGCCCGGGGCAGGAGGGAGCCAGCTGTCTCGCATCAACTCTGGCTCTGGTCTCTCCCAGGCAGCGTTGATTCATTCCCAATCTCCATCAGAAGAAGATTTCTGCTGGGAAAATCTACTATTAAATTCTCCTTCCAGAGTTACTCTGAGCTCCCCTTAGAGTTTCCCGGGAGAGGAGGAGAAAGGTTTTCTCCCTCTCTTCCTCAAGGAACGACACAGTCATTACCAGACTGGGTTCCCCCATTCCGCACACATCTTCACTTTCCCTTGTTATCCCACCGCCTGCTTCTCACAAGACCAGGAGCTCAAAGGATGTGCTCTGCCTGCAAACACTCTCCAGAGCAGAAATGCATCCCTACGGCAGACAAAGGGTCTGTGGTCAAGTTGCTCATTTCCACCCCATTTCTGCTATTGGTGTGGATGGCCTTGCTGTCAGCTCTCAGGCCCTGGGCTCCACAGCTTGTCCATAAGCCAGGGCAGGCACCTCTGCTCACTCACAGCTTCATCAGGCTGTCTGAGAGCCATGGAAATGCGGGAGCACTGGGTCAGAGTGCAAAACAGAACCATGGAGGGCTCACCCCTCCCTGGTTCTCACTCAGCACTCTGGTGAGAGTCTAGAGTTCCCAGCCTTCAGGAAGAGACATGAACAGGTCGGGCTTCATCCTGTCCAGTGAGGGGCTAGGCACTGCCTACACTTCCTCTGGCCAGCCAGGAGGCTCTGCGAGACCATAGGCAGCTCCCCCAGGGAAAGGATGAAATGATGAATAACACTCTTGGGGACAGGCAGAACTCTTGTTTAAAACCACTTAAACACATCATCAACTTGCCCTTGGGGGAGTCCACTGTTGGAGTGAGAAGTCTGTGTTTGTGTACCACCACAAACCTGCCTACAAAGAGCCTGCATGCATCTAGAAGAGTAAGCAAGGAAGCCTCCTTCCACCAAAACACAACTCCATGAGGGCAAGGATTTTGCCCACTGCTCTCTGCTCAGGGCCGAACAGTGTCTGGCACTTTACAAGAGCCTCATAACTATTGATCAAACATGGATTTGCCTCATGATCCCATCTTCATGCTTCAAGAGACCAGGAAGGAACTCAAGAGAATGGGCCTGGCCTGCAAATGCTCTCTGGAAGAGAAACACAGGCTTTTATCATGTTTTTGTTTGTTCGCCTGGGATTTTTCTTTCTATTCAATCAGCCTTGCCAAGTGCAAACAAAGCACCTATTAATCTACATAATATCCTGGAATCATTTCCTTCAAATGATCGCGTGCTCTGTGTTCTAATCAGCACTGACCCTGTCTTGTTCAGGGGCTTCATCCAGTCTTTGGAGGCAGGACAGCAAGTTGGCCTTCCCCGGTCTAAGAAATAGCAGGGACAGCAACCACCTGCTTTCTTTGCACTGCCAGAGCAGGGGCCCCTCCTTTGAAAACCTAAGCCTTTGAAAACTCCATGTCCTGATCCCACAGTAAATGGAATAATCCCCCTGACATCTGGCTGATGCTGCAAACTCCATGGGGAGCCTCCAAAGTCCCATCACTTCTTTTCTTTTTCTAACTGCATGGAATGTTCCATAAGAACGAGGCTCCAGGCACTACATTCCCACAGCCTGGACCGCCCATGGCCCAGTGAGGTTGAGTCTGGTCCATATACATTGGGCAAAGGATGCCTGGGGTCCAACATTATTTGTCCTAGAGCTGTGGATGAGCAGAAGAGAGGAGGGAGGGAGCTCTGAGGGAAGGGGTGTCCAGCCCAAGGATCTGCTGCCTGCACAAACAGCCCGATGCAGGGCAGGAGGAAGCTCCGAAACATCCCACAGCTGCCCGCCATCCTGCAATCCTACTCCAGCTAAGATGTGTAACCTGAACCCTGACTCGGTGACTCATTACCAATTTCTCCCGGAACGTGTTTGCCGTGGAATCTAAAGCAGGCCGTGATGTTCAGGCAGTTCACAGGCTGCTGTCCATCATGACACTGAGGCGCCGTGATGTTGATGGAGCCTGGGAGGAAGATGGAGACGTCCACAGTAATGACCGGCCTGGCCCTGCAGGGCAAGAGGAGAAGATGACTCAGTCATGGTAAAGAGCAGCTCTCAGGAATCAAACAAGAACTACATAGACGGGATAAATCCTGGGCCTTCAGCCAGCATTTAATTAACGTATGAAAAAAAAAACCCAAAAGACAAGGACCAGTGTGCTCTGTAAGTACTTTTTCTGGTCTTAAAAGTAGCACATTTTCTAATATATTAATGGTTAGCCTTCCAGTAATAAAGGCAAGTTAGTTGTTAATCAAACACATCTGGTTGAAGCCATAAGTGAACCACCAGATGCTGGGAAATTAAAATTTTACCAAATGAGTTCCGATTTCCACTTACTGGGGAGCTATGGGTGTATTTAAGAGGAGTTCCTACACCAGGAGGCAGGGCTCAAGAACTAGGGGCAAGCTCGGGTGTCCCCCAAAGCATTCGCTGCCACTGTAAGCACAAATTGCAGTTCCTCCAACTGACTGAACAGCCTTCTTCATTTACCCCTACCAATTCAGTGACCATTTTTCTCAAAGAGCTTGATTAATGGAGTCCCTGCTGGTGACAGCAAAGCACTTCAAGGGCAGAAGAAATCAACCCGCCTGGCCTCAGAATCAAGTGAAACCCAATAAACTTTCACAGTCCTCTCCCTGACATGGCCCATCCCCCAGCTCTTGATGGATGTCAGTGTCCATCCCAGCCAGCAGATGGACAAAATTCTGCTCTTGTGGCAAACATCTGCTCAGAGAGGTTTCACCTAGGCTGCCACTTAGGCTTCACAAAGAGACCCTTTTACCTCTAAGGAGCCCCAGCACCCGTCACAGGGGTGACATAACGAGATTAAGGGACATTAGTGGCTTGAGAACAATGACCTCACTTGTATACTATCTCCCTCCAAGAGAGCCCAGGGTGATTGACAGAGGAATGACAATCCACCAACCCCAAGAGAAGGAAGTAGCCAAGAAAACCTTGGTGGGAAAAGGAAGTGAGGCCTGCGGCAGATGGGGTGAGGGTGACCAAGCGGCTGCCACCACTACTGGGACAGGAGGGTCAACAGAGGGGCAGCTGTGACCAGGGCAGTGGGACTCTGAGCAAATCCGGCTGTAGGGCAAAAGGAAGTGGGACAACAATGGTGCCTGAAAGAGATCAACATCCTGGCCTCTCAATTTTCTCCTGGGTTCATCCTGAAAACATGCTAGAAATTACCTTAGAAAATGGATAGGTTACCCCTGGTCAGCACGATTGTACAGATGCCAATGAACACTGCAGAAAGCCCCACTGACCCTTTAACAGCCAGCTGGAAGGTCCCAAGGAACCCTGGCTCCCTCTGTGGCCTCAGCTCCACCACCCTTGCTAAGGAGAACAGGTGCTAGGTTTTTCCAAATCAGCCCCCCCACCAAAAGCTGGGATCCCAATGAATTCATCCTTATGCTGGACACTATTGCAGGACAAGAGATGTGTAAAAACCCTGCGAAGTAGGTGTAAACTTTACTGCAGCCCAGGAAACTGAAAACCACAGGAGTGCCCAAAGCTTCAAGAGAGACTAGAGAGACCAAGAGGCATCAGGTACTGGAGAGAGCTGGTTTCTGCCTGAGACAGACAGCCCCAACCTGCAGCCCCTGACCTGCCTGGTCCTGGAACCCAAGAAAAGTCCAGCTGCTCCTGGTCCCCTAGGCCAGGGACTACCTGGTCCAGGATGGGGCCCAGTCCTCCCGTCACTAGAGAACTCTACTGCACAGCACAAGGCAAGCAGGAGGCAGAAGTGAGCGGTCCCCACACAATGACCTTGAAGGTTACAAAACAGAATCCTTTGAAATAGTCAGCAGGGACCCTCACGGGTACATCTCCTGCCAACATCTGTCAGATCGGTTCCCTCAAACCTTTTTGTTTCAACTCCAAGTATTGTTTTTGGATGAGAAAAAGCCCAGAAATCTTTCATAGCCTCTCCAATCACTTCCTTTGCCCCTCAATGGCAAAGCACCAGGTACCTATCACCCTAACACAGAGTCTGCCCTCCTGAGCAAACTTCCTGAGGGCAGAGAAGGGCCCACTAGCCCGCCCTCCTGGGGCAGGAGATTGCTTTTCACAGTCCCGCCTGCAAATGCACTAGCCTCTAAGATAAAAGCAAAGGGGCACCCAAGGACAGCACCGCAGTACTTTCCAGACTTCCCGGAGGCTGGTAGCTGGAATGCTTTTTTCTTAAAACTGACAGTTCAAATCCTAACATTCCATTTCTAGGTGAGTAATAAAAGCAGCTGGGGTACCCTATGGCACGATGTTGCTCAAATGTTTCTTGTCTTTTGCAGAGTAGAAACAGGTGGGTATATGAAACGCCTACCCTCTTGGTGACACTTAGCTACCAGCAAGCCCTGGGGCTCTCTACCTCCAGCATGCTGAGGTCTGTTTACACAGTGGAAGCCATCTTCAGTCAGGTCTTCTCTGAGCTGCAGCCCAAGCATTCCTAACCTAGGCCCCTCTGCGCTCTGTCCTTGAAGAGATCAAGTACAGTGTGGACATGGTCCTGGGCCTCCCCTTTTCTGGTCCCACCCAAAATCTGAGGTCACTCAAAATCCATTCACTTGCCCAGCAGCCAGGCCATGTCTGAGCACCCTATTTAGATCAGCTGAAGCCTCCAGGCCTTCCTGTTCCCTGTCATTCAGTCACATCCCAGAACCTGATCAACTGATGCCACCTTGGGGGCCAGCCTACATGGCCCCTCAGACGTGCTTGATGATTCCTTTGCCTGTCCCTCCTCGCTCCCTCCACAGTTCATCTCTGAAATCTCCACCGCTCCCTGAGTCCCTTGACCTCCTGGAAGAGACCGAAAGGGTCAGCATCCTCAGCTTCACCCTCATCCCAAGCTGAACCTCCCCTTGACTCTCCTCCTATCCTGGGACACCCAGAAGATGAGGTCGCCACATCCTCCGGCCTGCATGCCAGATTCCCTCTCCAGCAGCCCTGTCCTTCCTCACCCCCCACCACAACCCACGGCAACCTCCCCTTCTCCCTCATGTCCCTCAGGGGTCAGAGTAGCAGAGCTCACAGGCATGGGGGTGAAGCTGAGCTTGACCACCTCTGATCCCTTCCAGGAGGGTCAGGGACTCGGGAGATGAGAGAAGGTCTCAAAGATATTCTTGGCCTAACCCCTGCCACCCTGAAAACACCCTCTCCAAACCACCTGCCAATCCCATTTGCTCCTTAGCCGCCCAACTTCTAAAGAGGCAGTCAGGAGTCGCTGTGAGCTTTCGTGCTTCTCCTTCCCTCCCCCACCCACAGCCATCTGGCTCAGGCCCCTGCAAAGCTGCCACAGCCACAGTACCACTGGCTTGTCACTGCCACCTCCAACAGGACTCAGTCCTTCCTGAAACCAAAACCAGTGCCCTTGACCACGAGACCCTGCTTTGCTCTCCTCATGGCACCCCATCTGTAATTACCTATTGTTTTTTAAACTTTATAAAACCTGCATTCCCTTGATCTCTTTACCCATAAGATGGGAATGATCACCACACCTATATCATGGCACTGTTAAGAAACAGGGAGTCAATGCACATTCTGTCAAGAGAAACGTGAACAAACCCCAGCAGTCAACACAGCCCAGCGTGGAACAATCTTGAGAACATCACATTGCATTAAAGAAGCCAGAATCAGAGTCCATTCTATCTACCTCCATTTACGTAAAATCCCAGAACAGGCCAAAGTGATCCAGGTGACAGAAGTCACAAGAGTGGCTATCTATCAAAAGAATGGAATAACCAGAAAGAACACAAGGAAACTTTAAGTAGTGACAGAAATGCTCTTTACCTTGATGGGAGATGGCAGTTACACAGGTGTATGCTGGTCAAAATTCATCGAGCCATACACTCGAATTGGCGCCTTTTAACTGTCTGCAAGTTATACGTCAACACAGGAAGAAAACAACCACAAAGAATGAACACACTATGCCGGGCGCGGTGGCGCACGCCTGTAATCCCAGCAATTTGGGAGGCTGAGGCAGGAGGATCGCGAGTTCCAAGCCAGCCTCAGAAATGGCGAGGCACTGAGCAGCTCAGTGAGACCCTGTCTCTAAAAAAAAAAAAAAAAAAAAAAAAAAAAATACAAAAAAGGGCTGGGGATGTGACCCAGTGGTCGAGTGCCCCTGAGTTCAATCCCCGGTAGCACCAAAAAAAAAAAAAAAAAAAAGAACGAACACACTAGTCACATGCCACATGCAACATTTCAATGGACGGCAGACCGCATGTACAGTGGAGGTCCCTGGAGATGGCATCACCTAGTGAGGCTGTTGTAGGTTCTGTAAGCATATGCTCTGACACTTGCACAATGACAAAATCACCTAGCCACAGCATTCATGTCTCTGAACATACCTCTGTGGTGAAGTGGTACAGGACCGCATGTGAAATGCTTAGAGGGTGCCTGGCGTGTGGGAGATGTTCATCCAACATTAGTTGCGGTTATTACCTATTTGTGTAGGAGCTCCCTGGCTAGAATACAAGGCCAACAACCAGGTCTGTCAAGTTATCTGCCGAATCCCCAGGATCTGGCACATGCATGGTTGCATCTCAGCAGGCCAATATGACTAGCTGAATAAAAAAAAAAAAAATCAAAAAAAATCCTAGGATCTCAACATTCCCACATGCTCCTCCACAGCTGACCTGGCCTCTGGGCTCCTCATCCAAGCTGGGGTTCTCAAGTTCCTTTCTTAGACACCTTCCTTGGATCTCTGCTCTGACATTCTTCTCCATGGATTTCACATTGGTCCCTGTTAAATTCTACCTCATCAGACTCAACCCTCTACCTTGGGCTGGATTCTGGGATCTCAGGTCCACTGAGCAAACACTTCCACATTCAGATCCATGTAGGAGACAAAAACACCCGTCAAGAAAAGAAAAGCCCTTCCGCATCTTTCGCATGCGGAAGATGATACAGGAAGGATGACAAGATGATCTACACAAGGGAACTTGAAGCCAGATGCTCCCGGGGTCGAGAGGGCCTATTTTCAGCAGAGAAGCCAAGCCATGTGTCATGCTGTATCTGAGAGCAATCTCAAGAAACGGGATCAGGATGTTCAGGAGGTGAAGAGAGTACGAACATATCAGGAAGGCGGGTGAGAACTACGAGTCATCAGTTGAACCTCCTCCGTCATCTAGAGCCTCAAAAGTTGTCTTATGCAAGAGGAAAATCATTACCCCAGAGAAAGGGGTGATAAAGAAAGTAAAAACCCAGTCATATGGGGAATTAAGAACCATGGAGGTTTGATCTCAGTGAATCACTGCCTGGGGGACCTAACTGCCACCTTCACACACTGAAGGGTTGCTGTGCAGAAAATACTAGACCAGGAAGCAGAACCTCAGTGAGGCGAATTTAACCCAATTTACATCATAAGACTTGCTAACTTGTCGAGCAAGGAGGCCAGGCACTGCTAGGAGCACTTTGCACTATCTCACGGAGCGGAGTGCTGGCCGGAGTTCTGGCCGAGAACATCCTGTTCTGCAGATGAGAATCCTGGGGCAGAAGGGTCAGGGTCTTGCCTTTCTAAAGACACAGGCAGGGTTTGAATCCAGGCCACCTGGTCCCCAAGGTCACACTCAACCTCAAGGCTATTCTGCCTCTTTAACAATGCAATGTTTAGAGTTAACCTGGGGATCAACTGGTTCCTTAGAAGTTCCTAAGCTCCCACCCATGGGTACCTCATTCAGGAGGCTGTGTGTGTGTCTCTGGGGGAGACTCAGAGAAGGCAGGACTGAATGAGAAGAATCTGGGGCGTGGAACTACGTGGCCTCTGGGATCCCTTCCAGTTCTAAGATCCTATCAGTCTATTTTAGAACGTTCTGCCATGAGGTTACTAACAAAACCTAAGAGTTGGCTCCCACTCCAAAGTATAATTCTGCCTCCTCTGACTCAGACAGACAGAAATACTTAGCCATGGTTCATGGGTGGTGATGGTGACCACCCCACACACACCGGTCTTTGAAGGAGAGATCCTGACTGAATGGGCTTCAGTGAGCACAGGACGTGAGCTCACAGCCCTCACCTCTGCTGCCACCAGGCAGTAAAGTGCCCCTAGTCCCTGGAAGTTGAGGACTGACTGAGGTGAGGAAGCTGGGTATAGAGATGAAAAGGTAGGAAGGACAGTGCTTCCCAGCCCTGTGAGTATCCCAGCACCCATCAAAAATGATAATATTTATATCACCCATTAAGGGAAGGGGCTGTTCATGACCACAGGGAAACAGCCCCTGGGTTCAGGTCACCCAAAATCCTGCTATCGTCCCCCACCTATAAGCCAACAGCTAGAAACTCCAAGAGAGTGGATGATAAGAATGAGACATTTGTTCCACTAAGTGTCCCCAGCCCAAAAGAAATCCAACAGAGGGAACAGCTGCCGGACGGTGAATACGCACTGCGCCTCCCCCACCAGTCCCACCCCTCACCCACGAAGAACACACCCAAGGAGCAGGGGTGAGGCACCTCACCTTAGAAGAACCACGCTGTCGGACATGAAGGCTCCAATAGTGACATCTGAAAACAAGAAGTCACAGCAGTCAGAAAGTGGTGGAAGGCCACCCACAGGCACCAGCATGACACACTACCAGCAACAGACACCTCTGACTGCCATTGTCTACACCGTGTAATGATTCTAAGAATCAGAGCCACATTGTCCCAAATGGCAGCCAACCACATATGGCTATTAAGACCTTGAAATGTGTCTGCATGGAGATGGGCTCCAAGCGTAAAATGCACACCAGATTTTGAAATCCTAATTTAAAAAAAAAATTAACTCATTAATAGCTTTTATGTTGATTATGCATTAAAACAATATGTTGGCTATTTTATTTTTAAATATTTTTTTAGTTGTAGTTGGACACAATTCCTTTATTTTATTTATTTTTATGTGGTGCTGAGGATCGAACCCAGGGCCTTGCATGTGCCAGGCAAGCGCTCGACCGCTGAGCCACAACCCCAACCCACACTGGCTATTTTAGATTAAACATTATAAAAATTAACTTTACTTATTTTGTCTATAACCCTAATGTGGTTATAAACGTTTCAAATTACATATATAGCTCGGATTTTTAAGTTTTTTAATTGGTGAATCAACGAGAGGGATACTCTGAATTAAATAACTCTTGGAAAATGCTCTAGGGTCTCTGAACCATGGAATGATCACCTTTCACCCTCACTCTATGTGACCTCAGAGTGTCCCTGTGTCCTTTTCTGTGAAAAGTGGATCATCATTCCCAGGACCATCTTCAAAAGCTGTCAATACTTTATAATACTTGAGAAAAATTATCGAATTGTTGAATAGTTACTATGGTACATACTAAATTAAAAAATTCATAAAAAATACTTGGTAAACTATAAACCACAACGCCGGTTTAACTAGTAATGTTTTGTGGCGCAGAAGAGTTCTCTTTTTCCTCTGCCGTGCTGGGGATCAAATGCAGGTCATCACCTATGCCAGGCAAGCACTCTTCCACTGAGTGACACCCCTACCATTAGTAATTTTTAGGAAGTATTCACTCACCCACTAGCTGTCTGCCTTTCTTTCCCTCCCCTCCCCCTTAGCCCTAGGGCTCCATCATAGTTCACAGAAACAAGCTTCTGAGTCCAAGAGTCTAAATTGGAGTTTAAATCTGCCCACCATAAACAGAGAACATCTGTACACACCCTCATTAAAGAAAAGCACAGCAAATCCATGAGTTAAAGTGCTCCTAATGTTTCTGCACTTGGGTGTATTTATTAATTTTGTTGTTGTTCAACTCTTTTTTTGTTTTAGCAGACTGGTATTTGAAAATTAAAGAACATGACAAATTTGTCACTTAAGAAAAACTCAAGAAAAGTAGTTCAGATTCATTGTGAAATGTGAACACATCTGCTTACCATCATGCATTTATAGAGAAGCAGAGGAGCCACCCAGAGACCTGAGTCCTGCCCATTGCTGCAGGCTCTGGTCAGTCCCCAATCCCCCGAGACAGATGCTAACTATGAAGTGGGGAAACACCCCCCTCCCTCCCTATGACGTCACTGTGAGATGGCCATTGGATGTGGCAGCATTCTGCCCATCTTCAAGTGTTCAACCCATCTGAAATATTTGGGGAATGACCTCAGATCACCCATAACAAGAAGAACCACTTTCCTAAACTTAAAAACAAAGAAAGACCCAGGAGGGTCTATCTTGGGGCCAAAGTTTCTGCACTAACTCCTCTCTATTCCCACTCTTCTTGGTTTTGTAGTCTCAAAACTCCTGTTTGTACAAAAATAGGTGTCCTCATTCAGGATGGCATTAGTTTTCACAGATTTTAAGTAGAAAGAAATATTTTTCTCAAAAACAAGATGAGTACATATCCCGGGAAGTGTTTTTGGAACTTCCCGTGATTTTGGATATTTTCAAACTCTTGTCTGCGCTTCCTCATCTCACCTTCAAACATGCAAAGAACCACTTGACCTAAATCAGGTATCACTTGGGGGTGGGTTTTGAAACTGCAATTTTTATTCAATTAGCCTCAACCACTACAACACATTAATTAATCCAGAATACCAGCCAGCCAGCCTCAAACAGTGAAGGTCTGCTCTCCATCAGCAAGAGGACATGGTTTTCTTCTTACCCAAATCTTTCTCTCAGTAATTTTCTTTTGTGTGCATGGGGAGGTGCATGCTCTTTTTCCCTCTCAAGAATGATACATCTCTGAATATGGTCAACTTTTTTGAAAAATGAGGTTTCACTATATACCAATGTAAATGTGGACAGTGCTTTCTTTTTCTTCTTCATTAGAACTGCTACCACAGAAATCACTAAAAATTTACCTGCCTGGTACTTAAACCTGCCAAGCATTTTAAAACTCAAAAAAAAAAAAAAAAAAAAAATCATTCCACTTCATGCATCTTCACCTCATGTGTTTTTAAAGAAAAACAGCTTACCAGGATAGCCATTTCCATCCATATCAATGCCTCCCGATATGGACTGTCCAAACATCCGCAGAACAGGGTTAATCTTCCTCCCAGACAGTTTCTAAAACAGATAACAGGGAAATGGAGTCACCCGAAAGAGCCAGAGTCACAAATAAGAACCTGGGATTCCTTGAACCCAGCTTCCCCTCAGGGAACCTGGTATTAGGTTGTTGGGAAAAAAAAAAAAAATAATCACAGCCCTAATTTGATCAGGTAGGGGGTCTCTGGTAGGCTGTTCAAGACCACACACTGCTTTATTATTTGCCTTGGCCAAAAGTCATCATTTTGAGATTTTGCTAACAAAAAAAAAAAAAAAAAAAAAAAAAAAAAAAAACCACCTACACTAGCATGACACTTTCACATGCTAAAGTTGACATGGTGGATGAAACTTCTGTTTCTAACAGGTTCTGTTTCGTTTTGACTCACGTATACCTGGGTGAAATAGGAGAAGCATATTTACCTCTTCTCTACCCAAATAGGTACTGGATAACACTTCCCCCAAGACACACACAATAACAGTCTTTCTCTAGATGGTCAGATAAGTAACCCATCCAGCTGGAAAGACGGCCATGGGGAAACCACCCCACCAGGAGGCCTACAGTCTCCGAAGCTTCACAGATGGGATTAAACAATTTTGCCTAGTAAACCTAGAACTCCATGGTCCTGAATCTTCCATAAACTTAGGAATCACAAAAATGTCAGCTGCAACTGCCCTCCTTCCCAACAGGCAGCCCTCGACCAACCATTTCAGGTTCACAACTCTACCACCACAGGACACATTAGCATCTGCACTATCATCACATGAATCACGAATACTTGTGGTACAATCAGCCCTCCTCACACCAAAGCTGTGTATTGACCATCGTGTGGCATGGTTCCTCACACGATACCAGACTTCCTCAATCAGAAAAGTCCCATCTTCTGGAATCTGACCAGCCTCTCCTCCCCTGTATCCAGTCTCCCTGGGGAGGGTCACCTCCCGATACCCTCCTTGTGGATGAGAAGAAACATGCTTTGTTTTCATGTGTTGTAGCAAAATCCACAATGGAACCAGGTTTGTGGATACCAGGGACTCGCGCCTCCCTTTCGCTTCTCCCCACCAGGTCATCCTACAGAGAAATAACGAGTGTGTGCAGGGGCTTTCCATAGGATCTACAAAAGGAGATGGGGGTATCCCCACTCTCCAGCAGCTGGTAACTGCAAATAACCCTCCCAGAAATGACCCAGGAGGGCCGCTTGCCACCGTTAGTTAAGCCATCCAACAGGAAACGTGGTAGCATTATGGTACCGCAGCACTGCAGGCAACACTCTCACAGAATCTCTCCTTGCAAACAGCCCACATGGCTCCGTCTGAACAAACATGCATGTGCGTCTGCATACCTTTTAAAAGCCATGCTTTGAAGCAGACCATCTCTTGGCTCCAAAGGCAAAGAACACTAGTAGCAGCTCACCCTGGGTTTGCATTTCTAAGGTATGCTGTGGCTGGGACCAGGGGGAGAGTGAAGGGGTGGTCCATTTGGGGGTGGCGACGCAGGCTTAAGTTATCCGCAGACATCTGCAGGCCATTATGCTATAAAGCCAGGAAGATAAGTCTGCTCAGGGCTAATAACCCTAAATGGAAACCAGGAACCTTGGAAAACCTCCACTTGACCAGGTTTATATGCAGTGTCCATTATGGTGAGAGAAAAGATCACAGGGGCCGCCATGCCATGCCCAGAGGGCTCTCAAATTGAGAAAGGCACACAAGGATCTTAAAATCAACACTTTTCAGGGTAAACTCAAGAAAGCAGAATATACTAAAGAGTAATGTGGAAGAAGGTGAGGCCCTGAGCTCACAATTTAGCCAGCAGAAATAATACCAATCTGGGCCCAAAAAAAGCGATCCCGTTGCCTGGATTCGTTTCTCATTTCTCCCTCTCGTTCCTGCACACAATACCAGCTCTGTCTAGGACCTGGGCCCGAAAGAATGTCATTAAAGAATTTTTTTTCCCTTTTAAAATCACTGACCTTATCATATACATATTAGCAGCTTGGGAACATATAATCATGAAGATGTGTGTGTGTGTTTCCAAAGAGCTCCAAACCACTTCTCTGTCAAGGCTGAGGAGCCAGCATGTGCTGACGAAGGCCGGGCGGTCCAGCTGCTGATCCCTGCTTCCTACTACAGATGCTCCATGCTAACCACAAAATGTATGCTGCCGCTTTCTGCAGGGATTCCACCCAGCAACCAAACAAAACACTGCAGGGCGCTGGGCGGAGGGGAAGCAGGGGTCTCCATAGGTCGCCTCCCTGTGTGATTAGGCTCCCAGGTCCAGGAGGATGCCTGCGGAATGACTCTGACCCCCTGCTAAGGACAGGGATCCTTAGATGACTTTCACCTTGTCACACTGGGAACAGCATCCCTGACCCAGGCCAGCGTAGCTCTTGGAGCACAGATGTAACCTCCACACAGCTCCCAAAGCCTCTCCCTCTTGCATGTCAGCCAGATCACCTGGGAGTTCCTTGCTCCCACTATTACTTATTTCTAATGAAAAGAGCATGGCCCGTACGACTAGATGCTCCTTGGTTAAGTGTGCCTCGTGGCAAAATAAGTTTCCATATTCCTACGCTGTCCTACTGAGCTTCCTTGAGGGGGCCTTCTCCCAATGTGGAGTGGAGGATGGTGGTCATGATCAACATTTGGGAGTCAGAATGGTGAACTGTGAATGGCCACACTGTCGTCTACAACGTTGGGCAAGCAAAACACGCTTCCCGAGTCACATTTGCCTCATGGAGGAACAAGGGATAATCAAGACACCCATTTCACAGAGTTCACAGTAAGGAAAGGGCAGAGAAGTCTCCCCAGGAAACTGTCCCAGCACCTCCCTAAACACCTGTCTGTCACAGGCAAGTCACCTAGCTGAGCAATAGGGAATACAGGGCTCAGCTGGCCACAAACCCACCACCCCGAACTTACACCTGCTTTAGAACAATTACAAATGTATCAATTGTACTTACATTTACATACTGCCTCTTAAACTATAAATATACACAGATAAACATGAAAAGAAAGTACATGGCACGTAAATGTTCAGTATAACAAATATTCACTGATAGGAAGTTTCTCAATGTGTGCTCTCTGTCACTGCCCCAGCTGGGACCAAGACACGATCCAGTGCCACTCCACACACATCCACAAATATCCTGACCGTGCTGTCAAGAGCGTGACTTCCTTTTTTCCCATGGGCTGGGCTTGATACCATCAGCAAGATTGAACACCAAGCTGATACAGCGAAAAACAGAACTCGCCACTTCCACGTTCCCGAGTCTGGGGTGTGAGGCCAGAGCTCTGACTAGCTCCTGGTTCTCATGCCAATTGTGACAACAGCCCATAAAAACCTCCAGGACCTCCTCTGAACCACTCTCTCTCTCCCTCTAGATTTTATTTTAAAACATATTCCTATGGCTTAGCACAGAGATAGTTGACAAAGGAGTCACCAAAAAACTAAGTTTCTCTCTCTCCTTAAAAAAGTAGGTCTGACTCTGGATAAGAATTTGGATATGACGTTTTGTAGGCAGAATGTATCCTTGAATGTGAGCAAACTCAGGATCGATGAATACGTTTTTGTGTTTAATAAGCAATATCAAATGTTTTTCTCTTCCACCAGAGGGTGGGCAGCCTGAAGGCAAGACAGATGTGTTTTCATTTGTACCCCCAGGACATGGGGCATAATGAGGGTTCCATACCCGGTTGTGGAATGAATGTATCAACAGTTACCATATCACTCTCACACCAATTACCATTGAGTACTGGGGGACTATCCCATCAGCATCCCCATGATAGATATAGACAGCCCCCGCGAAGTCATCCTCTTTGGGTGCGCCAACCGCCACATCTGGGGGATAAAACAGACATGGGTTAGAAAAGCCATATGGAATAACAGTAAGTGTGGCTGCCCTAATTCTACTTATCATGTCTGAACCTCAGCCAGGAATTTTTGGTTGATTATTCAAGCATTAAATTAGGAACCTAGTCTCAAAAAAAAAAAAAAAAAAAAAAAAAAAAAAAAAAAAAAAAAAAAAACCAACAAAAAATGTCCAAAGTTAAAAAGGCAAAGTCTAGTTCCAGAAAAGTTTCTACCTCATCCTCACAAGAAAAAGCACTGACATACTCAACAAAAATTTAAACATAAACTTCCTATCCTAATCTCTGTCCAAGGGGAATTCCACTGCCAATGGCTATTGCACAACTAGGAAAAGGCAACTCTATTCCTAGATAACCATATGGAATGGCATTCACTATACACACACACACACTCAACATTACTCTCACAAACTGATAACTCCTGGAACAAATTCCAAATCTTTCTTACCTTTTTCCCATGGCTTCTTAACAGAAGTCATGTGTTTGCAGAAGTGAGGTCAAGGGTGAGGGACATGCCTCCCCATGACCTTGAGTTGCTCTATGAAACCCTCTGTGGTCAGTGGCATGAGGCATCAAAGGTCATCTGGCCTACACAAAAGCTGTACCCCAGCCCTGGGACATACTGTGCCCACAGTGAGGGAAAGAGGTATTAAACAGACCAGAGGCTGTGGAGGATAATGCTGTCCAAACAGGACTGGCCATCAGGTCTGCACATCTCTATGCCTGCAACATATACCCACTCACACACTCACCACCATGTTCAGGGAAAATTTCCTTGCTTATTTCCCTCACTGCATAGCTGAGCAGCCTGAAGCATCTGAGACTCGAAAACAAGAAGAGTTTGCAGCAGAGGAAGCTAAGTCATACTTATCTACCATAAGAAGCCCCAGCGGACCAACCCCAAGGTTCGCTTCCCCTGCAAACACATAGCAGAGGCCTTAGCTGGAGAAAGGATTATCCAGAAGCAAAACTGCAGCGGGCTCAGCACGTGGCTCTGAGTGTCTCCATGGAGAACTCCTCTAGGAGGTGTCCTCTCTTCCCTCAGAACATCCATGGGCCTTGCAGGGTCAGCCGGGAGGTCCCGGAGAGAGTCGCTACAGATGGACAGTTGGCGGGCAGGCTGCCACTCTGACAGAGGAGGGTCTGCTATACCTGGAGAGGCTCTGCAGCCCCGCGTGACCTCACTCACCTGGGAACCCGTCATCGTCGAGATCACCCAGGCTAGCAATGCTCTCCCCAAAGTGTGCATTGTAGGCACTGTCCCCATTCAGGGTCAGCTGCTCCTCCAGGGCTCCCTGGGAAACAGGATGGAGGAAAAAGTGGGGTGAAAAAAAAGAACAAAAGAAAAAACAAAAACCCAGGGCTCAGAAGGCCACCCTCCTACAGAACACCCATTGGCAGGAAACACCTGGGCAGAATCACAGGAACCCAAGCCTCTCCTGGGGGCAAAATGAGTCCCTCCCCTGTGCAGCAGGAGGGTCTCCCAGAGCCCGAGATGCATTCTAGAGGTGAGGGGAATATCATGTTGACGATGACTACACCTTCCCATCCTATAATAGCTCCACAGACCAGCAAGCCACCTGCCTGCCTGTCCCCACAATAACCCCCTAGCCTTTCCTATGACAACACTTTCCCCAAAGTTGTGTTCAAGGGGTAAACATTCTTCTATTTGTTTGCTCCTGTGCCTTTCAGTACCAGTTCATATAGCTGTTTTGCAAGATGCACGTTATTAGCAATCTCAATAGAAGGGGATCATGGTTCAGAAAATCCAGAAACCCAGTAGTTCCTAGTCAGGGGTGGAGAGTGATAAGATACCTAAGCATGCTGTCATTCATTGCTCAGGTATGAAATTCCTAAGCAACCATTAACAGAGAGAAAGGGGCCAGGGTGTATGGTGGCAATAAATACCACCCAAGAATACCCACTGTCTCCCCAAATCATTGACATGTTAATACCAGAGGGTTAAAATGCAATCTTATGTTTAAAGGCATAAGAATATTTAAACCTTCCCCATTACAGAGGTATTTGGGACACACCATATTCCCATAAGCCATCCCACGGGTGTCTGGCTTTCGTCTTGACAAAATCTCTTTCCCTATAAATACACCCTGCAATGTGGAAATAATAAAGATTTGATTTCTTGAGTCAATGAAACCCCCACCCCAAAACACAAAAGAGACGTCATTCGGTATCTGTGGGGTATTGGTGCCAGGACCCCTCAGATTTCCAAATCTGCAGATGGTCAAGTTCTTTATAGAAAGTGGTGTGGTATTTGCATATGACCTATGCACGCCCTCCTGTATACTTTAAATTATTTCTAGATTACTTATAAAATCTAATGCAATGTTCATGCTATGCAAACACTGCAAATGCCGTACTGTAGCATTCAGGGAATAACGACAAGAAGAAAGTCTGTACGTAGTCAACTCGGACACCATTTTTTGTGCACATATTTTCAATCTGTGGTTGGTTTGATTCAAGGATGCAAAACCCACAGATACAGAGGACCAACTGCACATGACTTCTTGCTAATCGTGTGATGGGGAAGAGGAAGGAAACACCAGCAGCTGATTCCTTCTAGGTACCAAGCATTGTCTGTCCATCTCCACATTCAGGTTGGATGTCCCTTCCCCTTTCACAGATGAAGAAAACTGAGGCACCAATTAAAAGCCACCTGTTTATGTCACTGGCTAGGAACTGGCAAAGCCAAGATTCAAACTGAGGTCCATCACTTTTTCTACTTTTCCATACTGCCTTACAATCACTAATTATATGAAATAAGGTTGAACAAAAAAATAGGGAACATTTAGTCACATTAGGTGAGGGAAGTTGGGGGGCAAGGACACACGTAGTTGCAACATGCCCAGAGGAGGTCTGGGGGGATTATCATGCTCCAGGATCCCACCTCCTCGCCAGGCATGGTGGCACATGCCTATAATCCCAGTGGCTCAGGAGGCTGAGGCAGGAGGATCTGGAGTTCAAAGTCAGCCTCAGCAATTCAGCAAAGTCCTAAGCAACTCAGTGAGACCCTGTCTCTAAATAAAATATAAGAAAGGGCTGGGGATGCAGCTTAGTGGTTAAGCATCCCTGGGTTCAATCCCTGATACCAAAAAAATAAAACCCACCTGTTCACCTGGATACACAGTCAAGCTGTTGGGCACAAAATCCATGCAAATGCTGGCCTCCTGCAAACACAGCAACAGCCACAAAGTGCCCATTGCTCTCATCTACAGAATCCTGTCAGTCCTCTCTGTTCTCCCTCCCAGATTATCAGTGCGGATGCAGGTGCCAAGAGCATCTTCCCACTCAGGTTTTAGATCCATCTTCCCCAAGAGCCTGCAAACATCACAGGCAGCACAAGGCTTCACATCTCCTGACTCTCCTCCTCCCTCCACTGGCCCTTCCTTCCTGGCATCTGCCCACCTGGTGAGAGTTGAACACCACCCTCTCCCACCACTAGCATCTTGGTCACTGCTTAACAGTACACTCTGATTTTGAGGGGTGGGGGCGGGGGGGAGTTGTACCAGGGATTGAACTCAGGGGCACTCAACCACTGAGCCACATCCCCAGCCTTTTTGTGTTTTATTTCGAGACAGGGTCTCATGTTGCTTAGGGCCTCGCCATTGCTGAGGCTTTGAACTTGTGATCCTCCTGCCCCAGCCTCCCGAGCCACTGGGATTACAGGCGTGCATCATCATGCCCTACAGATTATTTTGTATTACGAAAGATTGCAATGTCACTATTTGGATAAAAATCAAACAAAATCTACCCAAGCATCACCACCCAGAGATTTGTTATGAACATTCTTATGTATACCACATATATTAAGGTTATTTGTATACATAATTTTCATCCTTTTTATTTAAAAAAATTATTTTGTAGTTGTGGATGGACCAAATGCCTTTTTTTTTTTTTTTTAATGTGGTCCTAAGGATTGAACCTAGTGCCTCACACGTGCTAAGAAAGCAGTCTGCCACTGAGCTACAGCCCCAGGCTTCATCCTGCTTTTGAAAACACTAAGCATTTTGTCATGTTACCCAAGGTGTGGGACCAGAATGCATTTATTGAACCATTTCCTCCTCGCTGAACACCAATTCTGGATCCTGAAAGATGCTTTCTTATGGACCCTCCACCCACCCATCTTCCCTTGGCTGCAGAGGGACAGAAGCATCTTTCTGAACCTGTCCCACCCCTTTCATGGTTTTGTGGGACATCATGATTGCAGCCAGAGGCCACGTCATCAGCCTCCACCCTGAATTAGGGGCCCTTCTGCCTCATACCTCAACCCACTTGCCCAGCCCTCTGCTAGGAGTTCTGCCCCAGCCCAGCCTGTCTGCCTCTTTCCTCAAGATTCCTCCCAGCTATCATGTCCTCTGCTTCCCCAGAGCACATGTCTATATACATTCCCCGAAAGGCGGCATAACCTAGAAACAGCCAGCTCTGACACCAGCTTACCAAGGTTTGAATCCCAGCCTTACCACTACTTAGCTGTGTGATTTGGGGCATGTGACTAAACCTCTCTGGGCCTCAATTTTTCATCTGAAAAAAATGGGAACCCTGGATATCATGTGTGTGTTGTATTGAAATCATTCACTAAAATAAGGAAAAACAGTCCCTGGTAAAGAGTCAGCACTCAAATAGTCATTAGGAATCTTCCTGGCCCCTGCATGTTCACAGTTATAACACCATACATGACTCTCCATTAATGGACCATTAAGCTTTTTAAAGGCAGGAATTAGGCCTTTACACCTCCTGGGTAATGGCCCAGTAACCTGGCCCAGTGCATGCCCAGAGGGTGCTCAGCCACTTCCCCAACCCCTACCCCCACGTTGCCCAGCCTCGTACTCACATTTCCTCTGTTGATGTAGACGGTGACCTGCCCCTCGTCTCTGATCTCAGAAAACATGGGGGCCCCCACCAGCAGGTCGGAGAGGCCATCCCCGTTCAGGTCAACTGCGCATAAGGAGGAGCCGAAGTAAGAGCCCATCTGCAACCAAGTCGATCGCAACAGAGCATTCAGTGTCCGCCCTCACACACGAGGCCCTTGCTCTCCTCTAGCCCCTTGGCTTAACTACGTCTGCTCCCAGCCCCTCAGAGGCAGTACCGGCTGTGCTGCCCACAAGGCAGGATGTCTAGGCCAATGGGAAAAGGTCAGCTCCCTGGGGCCTTCTGAACCTCAGGACACCAAAACTCACAGGCTCAGTAAACCCCTGTCCTGGAGCCCCATCCAGGGAAGGCTAATAGGCCAGTCCCTCGAGGACATAACACTATTTCTTTAAAATGCAAGCTGAGATTGCAAATACAGGTTACAACCAGGAAAGAGTACCCCACATATCAGACATTGGACAAGGCCAAGCTAGCAGGAGTGTCAAATTTCACAATATGAGGTGGGCATGAAAATGATTGTACAGGCTGGGTACGGTGCTGCACGCCTATAATCCCAGCAGCTCAGGAGGCTGAGTCAGGAGGATCACGAGTCCAAAGCCAGCCTCAGCAAAAGCGAGATGCGAAGCAACTCAGCGAGACCCTGTCTCTAAATAAAAATACAAAATAGGGCTGGGGATGTGGCTCATTGGTCGAGTGCCCCTGAGTTCAATCCCTGGTACCACTCCTCCAAAAAATTATTGGTACAGGGGAAAATGGGTTATCCTCCCCCACCCCACTGCTGTGTGTACTAGAGACTGGTCAGGAAGGAATGATCTGAAGAGACAGGAAAGGGTACAATTCCAAGGCTGTTGGATGAGGGCACAGCGCCAGCTTCTGTAGGCCCTTCTTCAGGCATAGATTCATCCAGTACCTGTGGTTTTAAATTCAGAGTCCCAAACCCAAACACCACTGGGATCCAGGCAGGTGAAAGAATAGGGTGTAAGAAGACCTAACAGTGTAAGTGTGCTTATAGGTGGCAAGGCACAACTGTCCTAAGAACCCACAGGCTGGGACCCACAGGGCTGCATCTCATTTTCCAAGAGAAGCCCCAAATCCAAAATTTTATTTGAAGCCTGTTTTATAAATGCTGACAATTTATTTGTATTAAAAATGATAAATGAATACTGTGCAGGCCAAACAAAAACATGGGCAGGCTGTAACCTTTCTAGAGACTGCTAGTTTGTAACCTTTTTTGTTTTTTTTAAGTATGTCCTTTTAAAATAAAGGACAGGGCTCTGGCTCTGTTGACCTGAGGAACACTTTCTCTTGCAGTTGGAGTTTGTTGGCAGTCAACTCGGGGAGGTGGAGAGAGGTGGGAGCACTCAAATCTACTTCCTGCAGCTAATGCTAGCCCTGGAGGGTGGCTTCGTGGCAACCACTCAAACCTTTCCTTTTAATGTGCCAAAGCCAATGGCCCCATTCTCCAGGAAGGAGAACATCAGAAAGGTTTGAGGATGGGGTGGATAGAAACCAAGTTGCCAGTCACTGATCCAACAGCCTCACCAATCTCCCCATCTGAGCTTTAGTAGAAGAAACTGGTAAGACACAGGCAAGGCCAGGAAGAGCAAAGCCAAGGGCTGCTCTCTCTGGCCAAGCCCCAGGGCAACTGCTTGCTTCATTCCAGTGGGCTATTTAACTTGGCATCTTCACGGATGTTAAATCAGAAGTCCCTGTAGGTGAAGTTTCCTATCTCAGTTTTGAAATGCAAACACATCTTTGGCTAATTCAACACAACCTCAATACAGCTATGACAAGCTTTGGGGAAAGCACCCCTTGACCCCATCTCTCCATCAGTCTGGAAGCACAGGGACTTGTGTCTG
Source organism: Tamias sibiricus (assembly GCA_025594165.1). Taxonomy (NCBI): domain Eukaryota; kingdom Metazoa; phylum Chordata; class Mammalia; order Rodentia; family Sciuridae; genus Tamias; species Tamias sibiricus. The sequence goes on from CM046673.1 coordinate 27,688,728, forward strand.
TGTTAACATTTAAATTGCACACATATTTGTCATTTCTTATGTGCACTATTTGTGGGATGTCAACCCATAAAGACCAGAATCGGGTTTTCATTTTTTTTCCTTCCTAATAGAAGGTCAGGATACAGGACAACCTGACTAAATTCTAGGCAAATAAAAGCTGGAGTGAACTGGGGGGCTAGCTGAGTGGGAACCTTTGCTTTCTGGGTGTGGCACAGGGATAAAGCCTGGGGATCATCCTCTCCCTAGGAGATAACGGAGAAGTCAGAGCAACAAGAATATCTCATTTCTTCAGGCAAAAAGCAGAATAAGAAGCATAAAGAGAGGTGATGGCCTATTTCAAAATCAGAAGGCTGATGAGACACGTAAAGCAAGCTGGAGAAATTGGCAGAAGAAAGTGAAAGCCAGAGAGCCAGGAGGGCGAGGCCAGATGAGGAGCAACCACAGAGCAGGGCAAAGGTTCTGGAAAGACGCGGCAGAAGGCTGAAGAAAAGGCAGATGGCTATGCAGCTGGGGCCTGGGGGTGAACATCTGGACACTTCTGTCCCTGAATCAGGGAACCTAATGTATCTTGTCACAATCGGGATGTTCAAGTAGACATACAGGCTTGTCTCTTTTACAACCAGATGGCATTAAAAGTTTGGACAAGGGAGCTCTGGAAGATTTTCCCGAGCCGGGGATGGGGCTGTGGCTCAGTGGTAGAGCGCTCGCCTAGCACGTGCGCAGCCCGGGTTCGATCCTCAGCACCACGTAAACATAAATAAAGGCATTGTGTACAACTAAAATAAATAAATATTTTTTAAAAGAGAGAGAGTTTTCCCTGAGCCCTCTCACATCTGCCCCATAACCTGACCAACACCTGGGAACAGGTGGGTGGCCATGGAAGTTATCATCCAAACTGGGAGGTTTTCAAGGAGAGGGGGCCAATCAACTGCTAATTAGGCCATGACATACACCAGGACCTCAGGCACAAATGGAGCCCTGTGCTGGGTGGGGAGTGGAAGAGGAAGGCACCAGGAGGCACAGCCACAAACGAACAGAAAGATGCTCAGAAATAATTGTATGCTTTCAAACCCAGGTACATGTAAGGGGAGGGGACGGTCTGTACGGTAGACACACTCCCCCATGTATTGGGAGGTTTTTTTGGAGAAAGATCTAAAATGTTAGGCTTAGCAGTATTCACACCCACCAGGCTTGTAGGGGCTGTTTTGATCCAGAGTGGTATGGAGTTATTTCTTTTCTAACTTTAGGGGCAGTTGGAAAGTCTTTTCTGCAGAATAGCACAAAGTCCCTTTTCAATGCTGTTGCCTCTGGGGTTTTGGAAATGTTAAATCAACACAAGTCAGTGTGGTTCTCAGGGGAACGCAGAACCATTCTGAGGGAAAAAAAATGCAAAACCAAGTAAGATATTGCATTTTTTTTATTCTAAAGGTTATGACAACTATATACTAAGTGTGTTTATTAAGGTTATTAAAATTGCAGTGGTGTATAATTTCTGTCTCAACTACTCAGAAGGCTGAGGCAGGAGGATCACCTGAGCCCAGGAGTTGGAGGTCAGCCTGGGCAATGTAGTAAGACCCCCATCTCAAAAAAAAAAAAAAAAAAAATTGCAAAATGGCTTATTGGCGGAATGAGATGGATATCATTACCCTAGGTACATGTATGAAGACACGAATGGTGTAACTCTACTTTGTATACAACCAGAAAAATGAAAAATTGTTCCCCATTTGTATACTATGAATCAAAATGCATTATACTGTCATGTATAACAAATTAGAAAAAATAATTAATTAAAAAAAAAAAAGAAAAAGAAAAAGGCCTACTTGTGAGATATTTAGATCTCAGAATATGGCTTACACCAGAATAGTGTGAAATGATCCCAGGCTGTCATTCAGCAAGTTTAACTTAACAGGGAACAGAATTGGGGCCAGAGGCATGTGGCCCAAGATGGAAATGATCATTTTCCCCCCTCATTTCAGGATAATGTTAAGTAAAATTGCCTTCTGCCACTCTCCTATCTTCTAGAGTCTCCCTCCTACACCCCAGGCATCCTGTGCGTCTTCCCAAAAGCCCAGTAAGGCCTCCAACAAGACCAAGCCTCCAAATTACACCACGCCCCTCCCGGCCTTAACTGTGCCCCCTAGAGCAGCCGATCTTAGCCAAAACATCCTACTCCCCTAAAGCCACGTGCAGCTGTGCAGAACTGAGCAGCCTGTGGAAGAGCAGTGCTCGTGAATGAAAAGACGCTCTAGCCAGCTTAATTCATTATGCTGCAGTACAATGGAATCCTGTAGGTAACAGGACCAGGGACAGGGTGGGAACAACATATGCAGATGGACCTTCTCCAGGACTCTGGTCAGGCAGCTTCCTAAGCTACTTCTGTATCAAGATTCCAAAAGGAACCGGATGATGTCTGGATTTTCTTTGTAGGACAACAGTTCTCCCAGCAATGACAGAGGAAGGCAGAGGGTTCAGGAAGAGGGGGCAGCTCAGGCTGCTGAGAGAGACATCGAGCAGCATTTTTCCACCTAAGCCCTTTAAACAGGCTCACTGGTGTCTAATGGGCTTGCTACCTAAACCTAAGGAGTGAGGAAAACAATCTACTTAGGAGGCAAGCAACATCTTAGCTGTACCTGACCTCTCTGGAGGCGTAGATGAGAGGCAGATGGAGGGGGACTAAGGCAAGAGGTGGAGAAAGGCAGAGAGATGGAGCAGGCAGCATTTGGACGATGTTTCTAGACTGTGGCAACCTTTTAAAATGCTGGGCTGAGCCGGGCGCGGTGGCGCACGCCTGTAATCCCAGCACTTGGGAGGCTGAGGCAGGAGGATTGCAAGTTCAAAGCCAGCCTCAGCAATGGTGAGGCACTGAGCAACTCAGTGAGACCCTGTCTCTAATAAAATACAAAAAAGGGCTGGGGATGTGGCCCAGTGGTCGAGTGCCCTTGAGTTCAATCCCCAGTACCAAAAATAAATAAATAAATAACTGCTGTGCTGTAACTTTGCCATGTATAAGTTCATCTTGCTGCATGACCATTCTTAAAATGAGCATGAACCCCATGAAGCCTGCAGGTCACACACATGACTGAGAAAGTAAAGGCACCAACACACAAGCAGAGCTGTTGTGTAAGCATAGGGCACAGGCAGGGCTGTTACCCAATTTTCTAAAGGGAACCTGCTCCCATGTGACCTAATCTCTCAAACAAACAAACAAACAAATAGTTTCGTATACCAAGAACCTCACCTTTTTACCTGATGCCTGAAAAATCTTAATTAAGGTGCCTGATCTTCGGTCCACTCTAAAAATATAAACCTAAGGAATGAAAAGAAAAAAAATGGAGTTAGGATGGAAGCAATGACCAATGATACTGACCAGCATCTTCCTGGGGGTAGTCACATAATGTATGTGTTTAGATTGGCTGATGACAATAAAGACATCACCACAAGCTCTTGTCTAACCAACCCTGCCCAAAACGTGTCCTTCATACCTGAGGCAGAAGTGTCACCAGCACTGCTCCAGAGCCATACAGTCTATGGAAGCCATGTATGATAAGACCCAAGGAACACCCAAATTACTAGAGTAAACAACTCGACACTCTGGATTAAAAAAAAGTCTTTCTTCCTTAAAATGGCCCTTCAATCCCCTTAGTTAGAGCTTTAGCAGGTATCACGACAGAAGACAAAGGGACGGAAGAGAGCATTTTAGCCAAAGTTATTCTCCAAAGTGATTCCACATAATATTAGTGCCACAGAGTCTGTGTGGGTGAATGTGAGTTTAGTCTAGGAAACGCAAAGTTGAGCATTAAATAAATTCCTGCGTTGTGGAATGTCCCAGAGCCTTTGGCATGGGCATTTAAATAACAATCTCATTGACATTTAACTTTCTAAATGTACCCAACTATGAACTTCTTTTTCAAGTTACAACTTATGGAAAAACTATCTCATGAGACACAGGGTAGGGGCCTCTCCTCTGGGCTAAGGAATTGCCATATTAGGGTGAAGGCTTTTGCGCCCTGACATGAAAAATGAATACCAAAATCCTGAAGGCCAGAGGTCCATTCTGGGGTCCTTGGAGAGCAAGTCTGCATGAGCCCTAGTCCCTGGGAATGTGGGATAATGAGCAACTCTGTCCACTACAATCAATGTCCCCAGTGCCTCTCAGATCATGCAATTAAAACAAGCATTTTTCTATTCCTTTTTTTTTATTAAGTGGATGCAGGACTCCTGTCTGGCTCTCTTAGTTATAAATAACCATCCTTGCCTTCAGACCTGACAGGCACCATGCAACATCACCATCATCTGAAGGAGAAACAATACAACCAAATCAGGTTTTCTGCAATTACTGAGAAAAGAAAGTCGCTGTCATCAGCACAGAGGCATCTGTGAACCAGGAGGTAAGCAATTTTACCACATGACGGAGAAGGCTAGTGATAGACAGTTCCTCCCCGGAAGTCGCCATTGATGCGGGGACAGCACTAAGTGTTCTTCCTTCCGCCATGAAGAGGATTTCATGTGACTCAGACTTGAAATTATCAAAGTTCATGTGCATGATTCTTTATCTGCTGATGCAGGGCCCTGGTTTATCTGATATGACCTTTATCCATAGCATCAGCCTAGGGGGAGGGAGGCACATCTACAGAAATATGAGCAGTGGCTCCCAAGCCCTGTCCAGGAGGGTGAAGGAGCCCCAATTAGGAAGGGCTATTGCGGCTAGCTGGAAGCCATAAGTTCCACCTGATATGTATGTGACGCACCTGTAAATGCACGTGAGGCACCCGCAAAGCTAAAGGTATATAACCGGGTGAAAGCGGTCGGAGTCAGGAGAAGAATGAATTCATTCAGTCAGTCGTGCAGTCGCTCGGTCGTTCGGTCAGAAGAAGAGTTCGGGTCGGAGAAGAAGAAAAGAATCAGAGAGGCCAGAACGTAGGCAGAGCGGTTACAGAAGAGAAACCAGATAGAAGAAGTAATTGCTGTTCAGAGTTAGGCCGAGGCTCCCGAGGAAGAAAGAAGAAAGAAGAAGAAAAAAATCTTTCTTTCTCTCTCTAAGCTCTCTCTAAGAAAGTAGAAGTAAAAGTAGTAATAGCTTTACTCTGCCTCCGAGTTTTCCTCCCGCGGCGCTGTGGCTGGCCATGACAGGCAGCTTACAGGAGGGTCCACAGAAATGGCCCTAATGAACACACCTCAGTCATGCCCGTGAACTGCACAGCTCTCTGGCACCCTGATCTGCCTGACAGCCTGGCTGCAGGGTTGCAGTAACAGTGGTCTCAGCCCATCTGGACCGCTCTAGAATTCAGAGCCCATTTCTCCAAACCACAGAAATAGCAGCCAGATTCTACCACAAGTCCAGCCCTAAGGCTGTGGGTCCAAAGTTCACACCACTGCTCAGTCTTCCCCATCAGACAGAAATGCAGATTCCTTACCCATATGGACCTCCCCATTCTATGATTCCTATACCCTGAGGCTAAACAATGAACATAGTCCCAAAGTGAGTCAGACAGCCCAAGACCCACAGGTCTGTTCTACACTGTGGACAGACTTTGGAGAAAGTCAGACCCACATATTGCTAAAACAGCCTTGGGTTCCACCAGTCTTGGGAACCAAATGTTCCTTCTAAAACACTGGGGAAATAAATGGGAATCTAAATATTAAGAAAAAAAAAAAAAAAAAAGCCCTAAAGGTAGCTGGGACCATGCCTGGTTCTACTGAGTCAAAGCCAAATATGGCAAAGGTGGGAAGGTGGAGGATTTAAAGTTGGACAGCACTGAATGCTGTTCCTTCGAAGGACACCATGATGCCAAGGGGAGTCTTATAAATCATTCACATACACGTGTACACGCAAGCAGAGTCATTTGTTAAAAAAAAAAAAAAAAATGGAAAAAAAAAAAAAACCTTGAGAGAGACTGGATGGTGTGAACAGTATTCACATTCTGATGACACTTTCAATGTCAACTCTCCAAAGTTGTTGGAATGCACTGTCAAAGGGTTCCAGGGTTCCTCATGACTTTACCTCTTACCCACCAGTCACCCAAGAGAACAATCAGGTCAAAATCAGTTGGCAAACCCCTACGACAGGGCAGCATGCTCCCCTCCTCTGTCTATCCGAGGTATTTTACGAGCGTTTCTCCTCACCTTTCCAATGCCTTCATCCTGTGGGGCGCCTCCTACCACATCAGTGGTAGATGGGTTAGAGAAGTGGCCAGCGGTCACTGCATAGCCTAAATAGGATGGATGGAAACCAAGGACAAGGTTGAAGAAGGTGGCAAGAAAAGGAAAACATGCATGGGGGGGGGTAAAAAACATTTCTCAAGTAACTTTTGTTATCTGGGAAGCTATGGTCCAGTAATTCTTAGAATACAAATAGAACTAGGAACAAATGGCAGCTATCAGTTTCCTCGTGTTTAAATGGCGCAAATCACAGAAAGCCACATTCACAAGGACACTGGGGCAGGAAAGAGTACCAAGTATCCTCTCTGGGACTGGGACTGTGCTAGACAGTCTGTTTTTTGAGATGCAATTTTCATAAAGTACATGCACCTAAAGTGTAGACCTTAAGGAGTATGTACATACACAACCATGCTACCGCCACCCAGATCAAGAAAGTGAACATAAACCAAGGACCGTAATCCTGGAAGGTTCCTTCATACCCTGTTCCAGTCAATCCCCAGCCCCATAGGTGGCCATTATTCTGATTTTTATTACTATCTATTAGATTTGCCTATTCTAGAATTTCATTTAATATAATACCCTTGACACTCATCCATGCTGTTGCCTGTAGTAGTGGGTTATCCTTTTCATTTCTGAGTAACATCCTACTGTATGAACATACCATCTTTCTCCTTCCTGAGCATTTGAATTGTTTCCAACTTGGGGCAAGTAAAGCTATGAGCATTTATATATATATTTGTGTGTGTGGTACCGGGGACTGAACTCAGGGGCACTTGACCACTGGGCCACATCCCCAGCCCTTTTTTGTATTTTATTAGAGACAGGGTCTCACTGAGTTGCCAAGTACCTCGCCATTGCTGAGGCTGGCTTTGAATGCGCAATCCTCCTGCCTCAGCCTCCCAAGTGCTGGGATTACAGGCATGCCTCACCACGCCCAGCAGCTATGAGCATTTTTATACATCTTTGGGTGACATTTATTTCAATATAAAAACTCTACGAAGAATGCATGATCATTTCTTCTGTTTTACAGATTTGCAGATAGACAAAACATGTCCAAATTCAGAGTCAAAATGTCTCCTGCCTCTGAGGGCCTTGTTTACAGGCTGGAAGCACTCCTCTAGCCAGCAGAAATGCTAGACAGGTTTCCCACCATATAGTCCCTGCTCTTGCTGTCATCTTGAAGTCTTAATGCTGTGATTATAAGTTACTTGAATTTTGTGATGATTCATATCATCCAGGAGCTCCACATAACTGATTTCTCTCAAACTGATGGTTCACATTGCCTGAGAGTATCAAGAGTGACATCAACCCTTAACTGCCCCCTGCTAACCCTTGCAGCAGATAAAGGGCTCTGTTTTGTACACAGGGAGAAACCACAGACCCCAAGGTTCGTAACACCTGTCTGAGGCCCTAAAGCCACCATCCAAACTGGGCTTTCTTCTGCCCTCTCTTCATTCTGAGTCAGCGAGCATGTGTTCAGCTCCTGTCGTGCACCAGGCGCTGTATATACCAACTCCTGGGCATGAGAGACAAACTCCCACCTTTGAAGCACACGCAGCCCAGTAAGGAGTTTGGTAGCAGTGGCAGGTGCTGTTCTGGCAGCACACACAGACAGGCAGCTTAGCCTTTAGACCCTGCCTCAGGAATAACAGGTTTATACCCAACTCCACTGCTTATGAGCCATGTGACCTTGGAAAGTTACGTAACATACCTCAGTTGCTTCTCCTACAAAGTGGATAATAATCATAGAAACCCCAATTTCAGAATTAAAAGAAATAATATACAAAGCCCAGCATAGATTAAATGTTTAATAAATGACAGACTGAGGAGCTACGTGAACACAGTAGCAAATGCCCCAAAGACATATCAAAGTACTGTTGGGTCTGCGCTGCACACTAATGGTCAGAAGGGAAAAGGCAAGTCACCAACTCCCTGTCCCCACCTAACAGAGATTCCAGTGACTCTATGCCCAAGGGCCCTCCCCCGATTAGAGTTATATGTACTGAGTGTGAAAGAACATCATTTTGTTATTGTGAGACCTTCCTAAATATAGTTCCAATTCCAGTCCAGAATGGCAGCACTCAGGGCCTGGGCCACGAGTCCTGTGACTGTCCTCTCCCGAAGCAAACACAGTCTATCTCTGTCTTTAAATGAGCATGGTTTTGTCCCAGTATCCTCCTTGCCTCATGGCTAAATTAAATTGTACCTATCTTCTTTCTAGAAGACAAAGAGGGTTCAGAAAAGGAAGAGAATTTCTGAGCCTTCAATTAAACTTTAATTGAAGTCCGGTTGCCACCTGTCGTGATAATTTCTGGTTATTATTTCTATTTGTGACTAGGAAGCAGAGAACCCATCCCAAGGGATGTCCAAAGAATACTAGGATTCTACTGAATTCATTCTGCATCTGATCATCTGAACTTGAGTGATTGCTGAAACAAGAAGACAGTTGAGCCTGTAGAGAAGGCTTTTTAATTAAATCAGTTTTAATTCACCTCCCTCTTCTGTCTTCTGCATGAGCCGCTAGATGTTCAGGTGTTCTAGATAAAACTAATTACAACAAAGGATTAAAAAGTAAAAGCCAACCAACTCTCCCTTCCACCAATAAAGCAATAACCAGTAAGCTCGGTGGTAATGGCTCCCATTTCCCCCTCCTTATCTGGCCTCTCCCGCAGCTACTCACCCAGGTAGGTGTACCTCCTGTTCATGATGGCTTCGTCGTTCAGCTTCAAATAGGTGTTGTCCGTGAGGTTCAGCACTTTGACCGTCCCAGCCCAATAAAATGACCCGGGGGCGCCCATCACCACCAGCTCCTACCAGAAAAACCCACATGTAAACCAGCAAGCTGAGGAAGGGATGAAGAGACGTAGTAAGACCACAGTCACACAAAGGAGAACTCGGGATTCAATTAAAAATACCTCACCAAGGGTTTTTTGGGTTTTTGTTTTGTTTTGTTTTGTTTTTTTAAGCATTCCATAAAAAAAAAAAAAAAAAAAATCACCAGATTTCCTGGCATTATAGAATCTATCATCCAGCTGCTATGGTCAGGACTGAAGAGGCGAAGTTAACTGAGCAAGGGGACAGAATGAGTGACACCAACTACAGATGGGGCTGCACATATTTCCTCAACTTTCTACCAGGATTAAACATGGAAATGACAAACAGTGGGTGGTGTCCTAAACTGTAGAATTCCAGGGAGAGTGCTCAGGCAAAGACAGCAATGCCTCACCTAGCCTGGACCCAGGCCCACTATCAATGGCTCTGGCTGTCCGATGCATAGCAGGGCTTTGCAAAAACTGTGCACTAATGCCCCAGGGAAATCCCCTTCAGGGCTTCCCCAGCCCCTCTTCTCAGGAAAGGTTGCAAAGATGGGTTTTCTGGTCACAATGGCCCATTGCAAATTCGGAAGGACAAAAAACAAGAAACCAAAAAAGCCAACTCAGGGAAGTTCATAAACTAGAAAGAGAACAGATCACAGACAGCAAGAGACAGAAGCCTATTAAAAATAGACTCCAGAATACAGTAGACACAGGTCAGCATTTAAATTATGGGAAAATGGTCCTGCAGCCTGTGCTACAAAACCATTTAATGACCAATACTGATGATAATCCTAAATGCTCCGAAACAGTTCAGTTACCTTGGGAAGTCAACAGGAATATCTGCATGATTTTATCCAGAAGTAGATGCATTGTTAACTGTGCCAAGTTAGAAACGACCAGAATGTCTAACAATAGGGCTTCTAAAGCATAGCACATGCATTCAACAGAATTCAATGCAGTATTGACCATGCCATAGAAGACCTAATGGCATGGAGATGCTTACAAAGTGCTGTTAAAAAGAATATATAAAGCAATATATGTGCTGCTGACCATGTTTTATAAAGGAAAAAAAAAATGAACACAAAATTCATCAAATGGGCACAAATTCACAAAGACCAGGTGGACAGGTCACAAAACATTTTTCCCAGAGTGATGGACCTATGATCGTCCCTCCTTTTGTGCTCTCAACTTCAAAGTTTATTTTATCTGTATTTTTAGAAATTCAAGAACAGACTGTTTTCCAGGAGCACAGGGCTCAGGTAAAAGTCAACCTGTCAACTGTTCCAAACGTACCAGCTCCTCTCCTGCCAACTCCCCCTCAGACCGTAAGCTTGGGACACACCGCTCTTTGAATCTCCATTCCTACCTCATACTTCCTCTGCCTGGGTAACCCTTCTGCAATCTACAAAGCCCAGCTGAAGTGTGGGAGAGCCTTAGAGAAATGTTGATAGGAAAGAAGAGCACAGGTTAGGAGTCAACTCATGGAAGGTTCTAGAATCAGCAAAAAAGAAAAAGAAGAAGAGTCTATGATGATGAAAGTCAGAATAGTACTAAAGAGGGGCAGTACTATCTGCAAAGGGGCGTGAGGAATTTTCTACAGTGGTGGAAATGTTCTCAAGATAGAGATGAGATGGGTGTACACATTTATCAAAATTCATCAAACTATTGAGATAGGTGTGTGTTATTGTATGTATTAAACACAAAAGACTTGCTAGTCAAAAATTCTAGAACAGATAGTAAACACTGACCAGGAAGTCACCTCACAAAAAATGCAAAATTGCCAGTGAGATGACATTTTACAAATGTTCCAATGAAGCCCCTGCGGACTGAGGCTGCCTGGGACAAGAGGAAGCAAGGCAGTTCTTACATGTATTGGAAGTCTGTCATTCCTTCCACAACAGGGAAGAATCTCTTTTTGATTATTTTCTAAAGTATCTACACTGCCAGAAGAAATAAAAACTTATTTGTCCAACAAAATCATTTTTTTCTGTACTGGGGATTGAACACAGGAGTGCTTAACCACTGAACCACATCCCCAGTTTGTGTTTTGTTTTGTTGTTTTTGAGAGAGGGTCTTGCTAAATTGCAGAGGCTGGCTTTGAACTTGTGATCCTCTGGTCTCAGCCTCCCAAGCTGCCAGGATCCCAAGCATGTGCCACCACACAAAACCCATTAATTTTTTTTTTATTCAACAATATTTACTGAGCACCTACTATTATGTATGTAGAACTTCTGCTCCATACAAAGATAAAGTTCCCTGGCATGACATTCTTAGGATAAGGCAACATGGAAAAAACTACAAGATAACTGTATAGGCTGACGAAGGCTGCTGGCTTCCGACATGTCCCTGGAGGCCAGTCCCTGCCACGGAGACCCGAGTTTCTGATAATTTATGAAGTCGCCAAAGGATTCTTGGGGTGCAAGAATTTGCAAAAGCCAGAAAAATGGGGAGAAAAAGATAGAGCCCACGGGCAAGAGGGTAAGGCTTTGAACAAGGTAGTCAATCTGGGAAGAACTGTGACAATGACTAGGGTGTAAGCACAGATGAAAGGAAAGTCCCTCACTCAATTCTGACCTGAATAGCTCGCTTTTCACCCCTCAGGAAGGCGTGGACCAGGCTGTCAATGAACACGTCATCTAAGGTTCTGAGATTGACACCCCCTCAAAGCAGGCTGCTGCACTGCCAAGATAACCCCGGGGGTATCTCTCTGCTTTCTGCACTCAGGACCCGTCACCGGGAACACACGGTGGGGCACAAGTTCCCTCTTTTTTCTTACGCTTGCCTGTTTGGTGTAAGGGACTGTGCTGCTTCTAGAAGGCTAGGAGAAAGACAAACCATCGGTTCATCAGAGGACAGAGTCTTTTTTTCCTGGCCTCCAGTTTGGAAAGGAATTTGCAATCAGTGCCCAAAAACAAAGGGCGCCGAAGAACATCATGAGTGATGGCCCCAACACCAGTTGTATACACAGCGTGGAGCGTCCTCCTCCTCCTGCAGCTTTTACAAGCCTGAGCTCTCAGCATCAGCACGGGCTTGTACAGGCTCTGTGGGGCAGCGCATGGACATACTGCTTTCTGATTTAGATTAATCCAGGATAAAAGTTGAGAAATGGGGCTGGGGTTGTGGCTCAGCAGCAGAGCGCTCGCCTCGCACGTGCGCGGCCCCGGTTCGATCCTCAGCACCACGTAAACATAAATGTATTGCATTGTGTACAACTAAAGTAAATAAATATTTTTTTTAAAAATGTTGAGAAATGACTGTCTTGTCTACCTCTGTGTTCTCTCAAACTGCAGAGCGGATAGGGAAAGTAATCTCATTCCTTAAAAACTTTTGAAACAAATAGTTGTTTTCTTCCTCTGTCCTCTTAGGGCTCACGCCATCTTTCCCTTCATTCCAAATGAGATAAACTGGGACCAAGCCCGTGACCCTTAGGGCTGGGCAGAAGGGCAATGTGTCTTCTGGGAAATCCCTTGTATTTGGCTACTTCTGTTCACTTTGGATGATGTTTTAGTGACATTCACAAGTGTCAGGAAAATGTGATCAAAGCTTCACTCCCCATCTCCCAAGGAACAGCCAATACAAATATCACACCCCAGAACCCAAGCTTCCCCTCAAGCGAAGGCCACCACTGCCTAATCACATCGGGAGAATCCCGTAAATAGCCTGGGCCTTCTCCCGAGGTGCATTTTACTGGCAGAATCTCCAGAGGCACTGGGGCCCCTGGGTGTGCCTGAAAGAAGTCACTGCCCAGAGGTGACCCCAGGAAGGCAGAAGAATGCAGGGATCTACAACAGAAGTCCATGCTTAGGAAAGTTCCACACAGTGGTCTTCAATGGTGGGGTGGTCCCCTAGTCTTCTGTGGGTGCTCAGAAGTATCTGTCACTTCTGTTGCTCTAGTCCACAAAAATAAATAAAGTCCCCTGGAAACTCTCGCCCTCAACTCATGTGGTATCCATAACTCAGAGCTTTGATAACCTCAGGGTCACTGACCCGCAGGTCAAGCAGGCACCTTGGGCCAGAATATTTGGGGCCAAAGTGGCTACGTTCAGGATGGTAGGGAAGCCATCGGCTTCGGGAAGCAGCTGTGTGCCCCAAGAGGGGACAGATCAACTCACAGCAAAGGCAAGTGACGAGGTCAGCAGCAGGGCAGAGGAGGGAACAGCGCCTGCTTGACCCCTTCGACCACATTTCCTGCTCAGCCACAAACAGCTGAGGTTCCAGACATGAGGGAGGCAGCGAGTTCAAAGACCTCCTGTTTAAGGAGGCCAAAAGCCTGGGAACCAGAGTGAAGGCCGAAGCCCTGATGGGCCAAGAGACAGCAGGCCGGGGTCAAAGGACTGAGCAGCAGCAGCAGGGGGGCCGCCCACTCCTCCCCTGCCACTCAGTACACTATGTCCCCACTTCTGTTTGTACTGAGCCCAGCCAGCACATGCCAAGACACTGTGGCTCCCCTGGGCTCTGAATCCCAGAGCCCGGGGTTCCAACACTTCCTTTCAGTCCTCTGGTCATCCCGGCTTGCCCGGCCACCTGGGCTTCCCTTCCATACCCAGTGGCCTCCCAACTCCTCCTACCAAGCCCTCCTTCCACCCAGCCCTGTGCCCTGCTTTCCCTGACTTGCCAGCTGGTGGGGCCACATGGATGCCTCCCTCTCCTCCTCCAGTGTCATGGCGAGTTCTGATTTCTGTGATGAATCAGTCCTCCTCCCACCATCCACGGTGAAGCATCTCCCCGCAGCTCCAGGCTCACCACACTCATCCCCTCAAAGACCAGCAACGGCCAAGCCTAACTTCCTAGCTCAGACTGAGGTCCAGTCCTATGTCCAAAGCATCTTATAGGAGCAGCTACGAGCATGTCCCAGCACCTCACACTTGTGTCTGAACCAGAGGTCTTCCTCAAGGGGCATCAACCTGCTCCAGAAACCCAGCTCAACACCTCCTTCCTCTGCCCCACAGTGCTCTGGCCACCCCGCCCATGGACGTGTCCGTAGTATTCTCTGATGACCTCCATCATTTTTATTCCAGAAGTGTCACACTTTACCCTGCCCTGCTGCCTCATGGCTACAACATGCCACGGCCTCCTGTCTGGCCTCCCTCAGGACCAGCCTAGTCCAAAGTCCTGGGCACGTCTACCCTAAATAGCCTTTCTTACAGCACTGCCATCCACCATGTTGGTCACCCGCCTCTCAAGACACAGCAGTTCCCTGCCTATCAGATGGAGTCCCACTGCACTAGACCTGCTGGAGGAACAATGGCCGTGGCAGGTACACTGCCTACGCACTGAGAGGGAAGAGAGTGAAGCCAGCACGTGGCAGGGTGGCGTTTCCAACCAGTGGAGACAGGAGAAAGGGTTCAACAGACCACTGTCAAACAACCAAGTATGTGTTTAGGAAAACGATACAGTTTCTACTATGTAAAAGATATAATAATTTCACAAGGATTAAAGATACACATCTTTTCTAAAAACCTGTAAAAGTACTAGAATATAGGTGAATAATTTTGTATTCTTACAGAGTTATCCTTTCTAAGTGACAGAACTCCCGAATCCAGAAAAAGTGTATTTGATCAAACACGAGTGTGTAACAGTAGTACAACAGAGACGTGCAAAGCACATTTAAAAGACAAGACTGAGCTGGGCACAGTGGGGCACGGTGGCGCACGCCTATAATCCCAGCAGCTCAGGAGGCTGAGGCAGGAGGATCAGTAGTTCAAAGCCAGCCTCCGCAACAGCAAGGTGCTAGGCAACTCAGTGAGACCCTCTCTAAATAAAATATAAAATAGGGCTGGGGATTTGACTCAGTGATTAAGCACCCCTGAGTTCAATCCCCAGTGACCCGAAAAAGGGAAAAAATAAGACTGATCGGAAAATTTTTGCAATAAACAAGAGTGTTGAAAATATGTCACAAGTTTCTACAAATCAGCAAAAAAAAAAAAAAAAAAAAATCAGAACACTGGACTAAGAATATAAACAAGTCATTTCCAGAAAAATACAAATGGCCAATATTTGAGAGATAACAAATTATACTAATAATCATCTCATGGGACAGGTGTAACAGAAGTGGGAAAAACGTCCATTAACAAAGATTTTTGGAATGCAGTTTTCCTGAATGTTTCAAAATGTATCAATTTTTGAGCACTGCTGGATCCTCCTACCCATCTCCTCTATACATGCACTTGTGCACAAAACACGGGGAGCCAATCTCCAGCACACTGCCCCGCTGAGAGTGTGGCCTGTTCACACAGCAGCTCAGTCACTGCAGCTGGAGAGGCCAGGGAATGGATGAGGCTGGAAAGGCAGGACCTGGGAGGCCGGACGAGGGGAGGAGGCATCTGGGTTTTATAATAAGTGGATGGGAAGATACTGGACTGTTCTGAGCAAGACGTCGTGACACTTCTGTGCGTAGAAGACCCTAGAACTCATGCGTCGGGAGGAAAGGGTGGAAGCAGGACAACAGGGGGGCTCTGCAGTGGGCTAGGGGCAAAACAATTGCAGCTGAGATATGTGAGGTGCCAGAGGAGGTGCGGAGCAACGTGTGTGTTTGCAATGATAAATTTTGAGGGCAAAAGAAGTGGGACGTGCTGGTTGCTGACAGCGCAGCGAGAGGAGGAGGATTTTTTGGCCTCACCGGCTAGGACACTGGTGGTGCCATTCACAAGGCCTAGGGCGGAATTCTCTGGAGCAGTCACAAAACCAACACCTGCATGAATGGACAGCGTAGGAATTGCTGGGGGTTGGGAGGGAAGGGCTTCCCATTTATTGGTTTGAGTAAAGGATAATGAAAAAAAATTCAACTTTCTACCTTTCATTTTTGCTGTTTACACACTATATTGCCAACTGTCTATTTTCTCCGAATTAAAATAGCCATTTCTGAGACGAAGGTGGCCAGTTTCACTCCTGACTCAGAAGGGACGCTCTGCAGAAAGCTTTGGAAACCTGACAGCGCAGTCAGTCCTTACTCCTCCCCCAGTGTCACGTGCCCTCTTTCAGCTCTCTGCCGTCTTGGAGCAAAGGAGGGAGAGAGAGGTGGCCTCGGAGTCAAGCCCTTAAGCCAAGATGTGGAGTTTGGGTTTTGATCTTCCCTGTCATGAGAAGCCAGAGAGTCTGAACAAGAGGTTTGACTTTGAAGGAATCCTTCGGCTGGAGTGCAGAAGACCCACGGCAAGGGTCAAGCACAGACCCAGCCTGGGGCGGAGAATTTTAAAATTAGACTATAGTGACAGTTGGGCGACACCGCAAATGCACTAAATGTCACCGATCCCACATTAAAAATGGTTAAAATCGGGTGTTTTTGCATCGATTTGATGACTCTAATAAAATGGACTGGAGAAACCAACTCAGAGCCAGTGTATCTCCAGGTGAGGGTGGTCGCTTTTCCAGACACATGTGACAGAAAAGCTGTCATTTGGGATGTTTTGAAAATTCAAACAGTAAGATTTCAGAAGTACTGTTTACATGATGCAAGAGACCACAGGGACAATGGTGCCACTTCCAGAGCTCAGCAAGGAGTTTTGCCCAAGGCAGGCAGTCCTGAGAACGTCTAAGAAACGAGGAGCAGAAGCAAAGAGCAAACTTGCAGGAGATGAGAACGAAGTAAGAAAACAGTAACTAAAAAACACACTACAGGCCAGATGTCACGGGGCTGCTGGCAGGGCACGTTCAAGCGTGGGGTCCTTGAGAGTTTGAGAAAAGGCCTAGGGTTGTGTGTAAAGTTGAGCCTCTCCACCAAGAGGGACACTGAGGTGACAAGCATACACTTGACACAACTTCACAACTGCTGGCACCAAGGCACCAGCTATCTGAATGCTGTCTCAGGAGTGCTTAACCTCTGAGCCACATCCCCACCCTTTTTTATATTTAGAGATAGGATTTCACTAGGTTGCTGAAGCTGGCCTTGAACTCACAATCCTCCTGCCTCAGCCTCCCAAGCCACTGGGATTACAGGCATGCACCACCATGCCTGGCCTTATATCCCCTTTAATCAGGTCCCTCCACAGGTCTCAGCATCAAACTGCCATTTTTGGAAATCTGAGTGAGTCAGGTCACTGGCAGCCTCTGCCCAGCCAGTGCCCCTGACCAGGTTTAAATAACCCTCCCCAATGTAAGAACCAGAATCGACTCACCCTCAGCTCGAGTGTCTGGGACACTAACGGCTGCCCCTCTCCAGAGATCATCAATATCACAAAAAGCCAGGAAATGGACACCAAAAAGAGGCGTCCCCAGGCAGAAACACCCACCTCGGTGAAGAAGCCTGCTATCCCAGCCTGGCAGGAGCCGTGTTCCTCTCCATACTTCTTCTTATACTCTGGAGGGGAAAGAGAAGCAGACCACAGCCATGTCAGTGCGTGCCAGTCGTGCATGGAACTGGCCACTTCCCCCAGTGCCTCTGTGAGCGGGGCCAGGCATGCTGACCAGACTGGGGCGTGGAAGGAAAGTCTCAGGAATCCACCAGACCTCAAGAATCCAGGCTCCGGTGCCATCAGGTAGCAAGGCTGCCAAGTACGCCAGAGGACTTCCTCTGCTTATGTCGGGGAAAGAGCAGCGGCAGCCACAGTAATTAAGTGGGAGGCTGGTGACAATTATTTCAATTACTTTAGAAAGGATCAAGATCCCTATTGGGCCCTGAGGAGCTGAAAACATGTCCCAGAAATGGAATAATGTGGCCATCCCAGTGTGGAGTCCCCTGGAAGGTGACCAACCCTTCCCCAAAGACTCTCAGTACAGCTAGAGGCAGAATGTTTTCCACCACCCAACCAGAAACCAGCCATCCACCATGGGCTAAGGAAGAGGACTCTACCAGGACAGGCCCCAGGATGTGGCCCCACTGTCACCCACGGTCAATGGCAGCAGGCATGTGTACTCCTGTGTGGAAACAAGACGGGCAGATCTCTCCAGACCAAAAGAAAGCAATGGATGATCTCCATTGTCCCAACACTCCTACCCAACAAATGGGGATGCTCCGTTGCTCTTGTTTTATTTTTACACTGGCAAGAAAGAAACTTTTTTTCTTAATGTTTATTTATTTGCTTTAGTTGTACACAATGCATTTATTTGTATGTGGTGCTGAGGATCGAACCCAGGCCGCGCACGTGCTCTACCGCTAAGCCACAACCCCAGCCCAGAAAGAAAATTTTGATGAGAGTTTAATAATGCCAGGCTCTGTGGTATTGCCTCCACTAGCATCATTTCATCGATTCCCCCATCCCTGGGAATCCATCTCCCCATCTGTCAACAGGAAATACTGAGGCTCAAAGAGGTTGGATGATTTGTCCAGGGTCACCCAGCTTGTGAACTCATCTTTTTATTTATTTATTTATTTTTTTTATCTGTGGCCTAGCAAAGACTTTTCAAAGTAATTTCACAAAATCAAAAAGAAGTGACTGGCTGTTTGAAGTCATTTCAGGGGTAAAGGACAAGGAGGGAGGTTCAGAGTGACTCAAATTAATCACATGTGACACCGACATTGCTGGATACTCTCAGGCTGGGGCTACCCAGCAAATAACCCAGTGACCTTCTGGGGGTCTTGGCAAGTCTCTAGTACCATTAAAAGCAATATAATTATTTTTGAAATGCAAAATAAATAATCCAAAAGAACAATGAAGCTGTGATTGCAACACAGTGCCACTTCCCTGCGGCTCAAAGTGTCTACTCCAGGCAGAGCAGAGAAAGGGCCCTGGGGAAATAGGCAGAGTAATTCAGTTTCTAACAACACTCACCGCAGAGTCTAGTAACATTTTCCAGTAAGTGGCCATTAACCAACTGCTAAATTACAACAGAAGGTCAATGAGGGACTCCTCTTCCATGAGGGGGTGCAATCAGCTCCTCCCACCTTGTCCTGTGACTCTAAGGAAAACTTCCAGCCCTGCCAGAAAGCAGCCCACCAAGCAATGGAACCCGCCTATCCCTAGCAAAATCTTGCACCAATATCGTGGGTAGGAGTGCAAAGAATTAAACACACCCTGCGTCAAACAGCACAAGGACTAGAAAGAGCAAACTGTACCAAAACTAGGAAAATGAACCTGAAAGGTCTGGCAAGAAGCTCAGGGTGCCACTGACTCCAGGGGTAAACCTCCAATTATAACTCCTACAAAATGAAACAAAGAAAATTAAGACCCCAAGAGCTGAATGAAACTACCTTGCCTGACACACCAGTCCAGCCTCACAAATGTGGCTGGATTATGTGAAATTAGGAATTATGTGGTGTTGTGGTTGGGATATGAGGTATTCCCCAAAAGCTCCTGCATCAATACAGGAATGTTCAGAGGTGCAAGGATTAGATTATGAGGGCCATAACCCAAGCAGTCCATCCTCCTTTTGAATGGACTAAACTGGGTGGTGACTGAAGGCAATGGGGGGCGTGGCTGGAGGAACCATCATCTTCTCTGCACCCCCTTCCCACCCCGCCCCCCGCTTCCTGGCCACCAAGAGCAGGGCAGCTTCCTTGTCCTTCTGCAGTCATGTTCCTCTTCAGAGCAATGGACTCGGGTGACCATGAACTAGACCTCTGAAACCACGAGCCCAAATCAACTTTTCCTCCTCAAAGTTGTTCTGGGGCATTTTTGCCACAGCAACAAAAAGCTGACCAACACATGGAAATCTCACACCTTCTACAGCACACAGTCTCAAGGTCTCTCTGTGACAGGAACTGCCAAACAACACTCCAACGCCATTCTCAGCCTCCTCCCCACACAGTGCCGGGAATTCTCTATCCTGGAACAGGACCTGGCATTTCTGAGGTGGTCATGCTCTTATTGGAAGCTGGGAGTACCCCACTCCCGGCCCAGGATAGAGGCCTGCAAGGCGAAGCCCTTAGCAGTACCCTTCCATTTTATATGTGGGACCCGAATATCCAAGCAGTTTGGGATCTCAGGGGGTCCTGAAACCAGTCTCCCTCAGACTTCAAGGGACAATGTCACATAAAGTTATGCTAACATTCTCAGTTCCTAAAACTCTTGATTAGAGCCAAACTAACTTGATTCTTCTTGTCTAGACCTGAGATAGCAAGACAGACCATAGAGTTTGGGAACAGTGATGGGTAGAGAAACAAGGGGGAGCCCCACACACCAACCCCGAGAAACACAAGTCACACACCCTGCCTCCACTGAGAAGTTAAGAAATGCAAGGTAGAGGGACCCAGATGAGAGCGAGTGACCTCCGGTCTCCTGTTCCCAGGAAGAACTTGGCCTTCACAAACACAAAGGCCATGGGGCCAGCAGCTGGCTGCCCCTGGGCACGTCCACTCAGCCTCCACATGCCCCCAACACGATGACCCAGCAGGGAGGGCTGTAAAATGCCATCTCCCTCTATGAACAAAGCACTTATCCACTTCAAAGCAGCAGAGCAGAACCAGGCTTTGCATGACGACAGCAGCTCCTGATGCTGTCACAAATCTATTAAGTTGGGGGAAACTGAATCTGGTAAGCAAAACATGAAGTTGAACTGGGAATTGAGAAATATCTTGGAGGAACTGGGATTAGATGGGAGAACTCTTTGCCACGGATGGGTGTGAATTACTTGGACTGCTTCAATTTGTTAAGTCATAGGGCTCCTCCATTCCAAAAATGGTAGTATTTTCCTTGGGTTAGCTGCTGGTTTTATTACACCCTGCCTAAACAGAAGGCAATTCAGAAAGGAAAAGAAAAAGAAAAAAATCACGGATTCCCAAATGTTCAGAATCCACAACCCAATGCATAAAGTCAACACTCATGAATTTTAATTCACTCAAGGCGGCCAGTGATTGGGCGTGGTCACTTCTGCGCCCTTCCAAAACCCTGGGATGTGTCAATCCCCCAGAAAGATCGACATATGCACAGTATAACACTTTCCAAAAATCTCTTCCTATTATATATTTGAGAAAGTTTTATCTTTCAAAGCCAGTCTTTCTAATACACTGAATTTAAAATAATTTCTCCATGGTTCCTTAGCTGAACTAAGAAATAAAATACCAGGGAGAAAATTACTCTTCTGTATTGAATTATTTCTGAATTTCACCAAGGAAAGGCAAATCTAAATAGCTGATCATTGAACAGCAATTCAGACAGACATCTCTCTAATAATAAAAAGGGCATTTAAATGCACACACAAAAATGAAGAAAAGATAAAACTACCCATTAGGAGGCATCTCTGTCCAAATGAGTGTGTGTGGGGGAGGGGGGGGGGTAGTAAGTAAGTGATCTCAATAACTAGGTTAGAGAGGAAGGGAGAAGAATTTATCAAAATAGTTCATGATTAAACAATGTGAGCACTAAAAAGCAAATTGCACCAAACCAGAAACTTACAATTAAGTGAGAAAGAGGTTTTAAAGGGGAAATGATCTTCAAGACTAATAATTCTAACCCTACCCATTCATTTTACATCAGTATGCAATTGCTCAGACAGAAAAAGTGGTTTATTTAAAGCTACACAGCTAATTAGCCTCAGAGTCAGCACTGAAGAGCAGGGGCTACTCGCCTCCCCCCTACTTCTGCCACACAGCCGTATGGCATAAGAACAGACTCAGTCTTATTACTCTTCCCCCCTCCCCCCCAAAAAAAGTATTGTCCAACACCAGATAAATGAATGAATGGTATACACCTATAATGTTATTCTACATTTAAAAGTAAGGAAATTCTAATACATGCTACAACATGCATGTTTCCTGAGGTCACCACATTAAGTGAAATAAGCCAGTCACAAAAGGGCACACACTGTGCGTGTTATGCTTTGGATGTGTTCCCCAAAAGCTCATGTCCAAGACAATGCAAGAGGGTTTAGAGGAGAAATGATTGGATTAGGAGCACCTTAACCCAATCAGTGAATTAATCCTGCTGGGGATTAACTGGGTGGTCACTGAAGGCGGGTAGGGTATGGGCTGGAGGAGGTGGGTCATTGGGGGGCATGCCTTTGGGGTATATATTTTGTATCTAACGAGTGGAATCTCTCTGGTTCCTGATCATCAAGTGAGCTGCTTCCCTCTGCCACACTCTTCTACTATGATGTTCTGCCTCACTTCAATCTCTGAATAATGGAGTTGGCCTTCTTCGTAACCAGGAGCCTCTAAATAAATGTTTCCTCCTCTACAATTGTTCTGGTTGGATCTTTTAAGTCATAGCAGCAAAAAATCTGACTAAAACAGTGAGACTCCACTTACGTGAGGTCCCTACAATGGTCAGAGTCAGAGACAGAAAAAAGAATGGTGGTTGCCAGGGGCTGATGGGGAGGAGGATGAAAGGTAGTGTTGCATGGGTACAGACTTTCATTGGAAAGAGGAAAGTTCTGAAAACGAATGGTGGGGAAAGTTGAACAATGTGGATGTACTTCATGCCATGGTACCGCACGCTTTAAAATGGTTACAGTGATAAGTTTTATACACCTTTTTTAGCAATAAAAAATGACAAAAGAATTTTTTTTGTAATTGTTAAATAGTTCCTTGCATCCAGAATCTAGCAACCCATTTTGTTAATTCCCTACTTCAGAACAAGCAAATCTTACATGCACATAATAGTGTATTTCCAACTTATTCATCCTTTATAGAAACTGACCTGAACAGGGGTCAGTCACATTTATAGAAACTGACCTGAACAGGGATCAGTCACATTTCAGGGACCAATGAGAACCCCAGCTCAGAACCAAGGAGAATCCAATTGTGTAACAGAAGCTAAAAGACTCACTGGTACTAAAACACGGACAGTCAGACGGCTGTTCAGACATTAAAACCAAATATTTGAAGTAAGGAGAGACCTGGGACATAGAGCAGATAGATCAGCTCTAGCTACGTTTTACCAGGCTAAGGGCAACACCTGCCCCCTCCCACCCTGTACCTCTGGAGGACTTGCCCGTGGATTGTCTAAAATAGAAAAACTAAAACATGGCTTAAGCATTCCATAATGTAATCTCCTAAATACTTAAAATATCATGACAAAAATAGATTTTTCTGTGATAGGTTATAGCACCTGGTCATCACAAAGAAAACCAACATCCCACCAGGTCTGATGGCACATGCCTGTAATCCCAGGAGCAAAAAACTGAGGCAGCAGGATTTCAAGTTCAAGGTCAACCTGGGCAACATAATAAGACCCTGTGTCAAAAAAAATAAAAAGGGCTGGAGATGTAGTTCAGTGGTAGAACGCCCCTGTGTTCAATCCCCAGGGCTAAAAAAAAAAAAAAAAAAGAAAAGAAAAAGAAAAAACAGTGTCTCAACAGAACAGGTAACACAGATTCCTACTCTGGACTTAAACGGTACAACTCCACCTCTGTTCAATAATCCTGTGACTGTCGCCAACCTCACTGACCCTCAATTTTCCCATCTGTAAAACAATAAGAATACCCCAAATTGATGCAATTACCCAGTAAGATGCTGAGCACCCAGAACACCACCTGGCCGTTGCTTGACAAATGTCAGGTGAACCTGAATCTGCTAGTTTCTCAAAGAACAAACCCCAAGACACCCAGCACCACACAGGGAGTTTTAGAAGAGACTCAAAACATGGACAACCACAGGCACAATACTAGGAGATGCAGTTCAAGCAATTAATTTCACACAGTGCATGGAAACACATTTGAAAAATAGAACGTATCTTTGCCTAAGACAAAAGTCCTTGGCACCAAAGGGAAAGCTTGACAGGGCTCCTGAGCCACTACCAGAGACACTGGGCCCTCTTTCCAGCCCGGGCTGTCCTTGGGCCACTTTCTCTTTCCCTCTCAGATCCTTCTCTTTAGCTAGTCATAATGCAAAACAGTATCCTTTTTTAATTTGCTATATTTATTTAAATGAGATAATGTTATGAAAGCTCTTGGGAAATCATAAAATTCTGTGTAAATGTAGAGGTCTTTATTTAATAAAATTTTATGGGGCTTGTTTCTGAATTTTTAAATGGATCAACTCAGCCTTTGATGGTTTTCTCCAAAACAAAATAAAAACACGACAGAACCTGAACTGCTTTTCATTTGTAAATGAATCATGATTGATTTTTACCCCCTGTGGAGCCACAGCCTTTAATATTAAAAGGAAAAAAAAAATCTTCGCATTTGAATAAGTGATCTATTTCCTTCCCTAGAAATGATCACTGTCCTGAGAAATGCAAAGATGCCCTAGAAACAAAAAGTCAGCTGTTCTAACAATGAAGAACATGATATAAAAATCCTTGGAATCAATGTGGCAATTTTTTAAGATACAACAAAATTTTTGATCAATTCAGACCCTAACAATTTCAGACTTGAGAACATTTAAACACGGCAGGAGTTAAACCTTAGATCGTGCATAAAAAAGAGGGGAAGAAAGTTTACTAAAGAAATAAATTTTGCAAATATGATCAGAGATATATAAGTAATTATAATCTTTTCAAGGGCTCTTAAAATCACATTAATGCTACCCAGCTTTCTATTCTTCACTATCTATTCACTAAAGTAAACCTGTTAGATATCTCAGAATATTTAAGAATGTTCTGTCACCTAGAAATTAGAAAATTCACATGTATTGAGCTCATACTTAAAGCCTAAAACTTCTAAATACTTTATATACCTCAAACACCTGTGTGTGTGTGTGTGTGTGTGTGTGTGTGTGTGTGTGTGTGTGTACGCACATGCACGAGTGCAATATGGGAGATTAAACCCAGGTGTACTCTACCACTGAGCTACCATCCCCAGCCCTTTTTTAAAATTTAAGATAGGGTCTTGCTAAGTTGCTGAGGCTGGCCTCAGATTTGCACCCTCTTGCCTCAGCCTCCCTGAGTCACGGATTATAGCACTCAGCAAATATCTCTTCAGTAGGTATGAATCTCCCCATTTTATAGATGAGGGCACTGGGTCTTACGGAGCTTGCCCAAGTTTACCAAGTCTGAAAATAGGGGCATATAGGTTCAAACATCAGAATGAATGGAAAAGTCAGAGGCTGCAAGTTAGCTCTAATATACAATAGTACCAAAATTGCCTCTAATTGCATTTCTTTATCAGTGCCTTCTCTTAAAACGCTTTTTGTTAATTTAGCCAGGCTGCTCCCAACTTATTCCATACTCATGAGATTTTTCTGTCACAACAAAAAGATGAGCTGTTTACAGTCTCGCTCCTGCCAAGCTCTGGCTTCTTGCCCCCAGTGGGCTCAAAGGACAAAGGATGAAAGAAATGTCTGTACTTGGTTTTATCACATGCACTGACTTGACTTTGGGGAGTCTTAAAATATCATGGCCTGCCGAACAGTACCTAGATGTTTATAGTGCTCACTCCAGTTCACAGATAGTTTTCCCCACGTCCTCCACTGGAAATATCTTCTCACACATGAAACCAAATGACATGGGAGTAAAGATGCTGTTCCTATGTCACACAAATAAATGCAGACTAAGCTTCTACTGAAGGGCACGCACCACAAGTTTATTTTACATCCTAAGTTCATTTTTATTTCCCATTCCCTCTACGTTTCCTGGTTCAGACAGGATATTCTGGTAACCTCTCCCATCCAACCAGAAACAGGAAGCACCTGAGAAGCCATGGGAGAAAGATCCTTGTACCAAACCAAAGACCAGTGCAAAAGCTTGGGGCTGGGGATAATGGCTTAGTGGCAGAGTGCTTCCCCGGCATGTGTCGGGCCCTGGTTCAATCTCCAGCACGGCATAATAATAATTCAAAAGCTCGAGACATTTTTGGAAAGGTGCCCCCACACTTGGGAGGATTTGCCCAACCAAACCAACCCTCCGGCCTTCTACAAAGAACCCAGTTGGTCCACATGTACAGAACAGTAACTGGACTTCCTGAGCACTTTGGCCAGCATTTTCTCATGAGCTCCTCACAATAACCAAAAATAAAAAGCAATGGAGGCATGATAGCATCCACTCCATTGCAGGACCCAGCAACTCGTCCAACCCACAGAGGCAGCAATGTGGACTAGCCAACCTCAACCAAGCTCCCCCCTCCTATCCCACCCCCCCAATCTCTCCCACATCTGTCCACCACTGCATAGGAAGTGCATCTGGAGGAAGCAGTCCCTTCTGCCCCATGCCCATGGACGTGACCACCAGTGGATTTCCACCATCCTCTCTTCCAAGCCTGCAACAGGACACAGGCTGAGAGTGGTTCGCTTTTTTCCTATTGTAAAGTGAAAATAACCCTTTCTGCCACCTTGTACTTGGGTGCAGCTGGAACCTCTGGGGAGAGCAGCATACATGTGGGCAAGGAATTGTCCCCCTTTCAAACATTGTGTTCCATTTACTTTTCCCTGCAGATAGTCTCTTGGCTATTCACAAGTCCACTGTGTCACTTGGGTTTGGACTATCTAGTGCTTTCCAGGAACTCAAAATTAAGTGACGCCATTCCTGGGACACAAGTCACCCTTTAATAATCTCTGGCTCAGCATATCTCAGAGGCACACAGAATTTAATGCATACACACTGAGCATTTAGTATACTAGATATAGCTAGACGCTATTCTAAGAATGCATGGGAGTTAACTCAGTCCTCTTCATGCTACCTTGAGGTAGCAGAGAAGCTTAATAACTCTTGTGAGGACACACTATTAACAAGAGGAAGTGGCAGAACTGGCCTTGAACTCTGGTGTTCCGGGTCCCAAGTCTGCCTTCTGAACACCATGCCACTTTGCCTATCCACAGTATGGCACGTGAATAACACAACAGGAGGAAAAACTCAGGCTTGGGCAAGTTTCCGAACCTCAGTATAGACAGGAGGTTCGTCTAGGTGACATCTGAGAGGGACTGTCAAACTCTAATACTTCCGTTGAACTTAATCATAATGTGGAACAGAGAGCTTGCGTCACTGAGATTTTCCACTTGAAGATAATGGTTGCTTTGAGAGCCAGAGTAGGTTTGGTTTAGACCACAAAACAGGGAAGCGGAGATCTCCAAAGCCAACAGCACAGGCGAGAGCTCTCTAACGGGGGCCTGCCACCCACCCCACCCCTGGCAACACAGTCCTCTAGAGAAATCTGAGCACCTGCCATTCCTCTCCTCTTAAAGGACCAAGAACACAGGAACTTTCTTTTCAGGCCTCCGTTTCTCTAAAGGGTTGCTCTTAAACCCCAGTACTCCCCACAGCAGCCCCACCCCTCACTGTTGCCTAGGCCACAGGATGAATCAGGATATGGAAGTGTGTGTGCCCACGAAGAAAGAGAAATGTGTGGGGGCAAAATCTTGCTCATTCATTCACTGGCTCCATTTGGCTGCCATGAAGTCAAGGAACCAAAGCAAAGAGACTTGGGTCCAGCCCACAGCTACATGGCATGAGTAATCTAGGTTCCTGAGAGGAGCCCTATATCAGCCAGCTATCGCTGCATAACAAGCATGAAGCCTCCGTGACCATAACAGACAAGACTTCTCACACAAACTATACATGGGCTCTGGCTACAAGTTCAGTTCAGATCTGCTCCACACGATTCTTCTCTGGGACCAGCAAGCTATGTGGGACGACACATATGGTCAGAAGTGCAGAGATGGGTGGGTGGGAACATGCTGCCTGGAGCCCGTGCACCCTGATGCGCATGGGCGGCACACACAGCCAACCCAAACTGAACCGGACCCCTAGACTTGCAGCTACCTGCCTCAGCTCACGTGGGCACTCACATTCCTGACAAGCATCCCATCAGAGCCCCCCACAGAGGAAGGGGAAGACCGGCAAAGCCCCACTGGGGAGCAGTGACATGCAAAATGATTACTCCTCTAACCTCACGATTCTACTTTTGGGAAAGTTCAGTCACCTTTGTTTTGTGAGGGTTGCTGATTGGCCCTTCTTTTTCCATGTAGAAATTTGTCATGACAGTAGAATGCATTTATGCACTTTGATATATTACACCTAGATGGGGTATACTTTCTCACTTTTGATTGCACCTGTTGTAGAACCACATTGGTCATGTCACGTACATAAGGTAATCATGTCTGTTTCATTCTACTATCCTTCCTATCCCCACAGCCCCTCCCTTCCCTTCACTCCCCTTTACCTACTCTAAGGTAACTATTCTTCCCTAGTGCCCCCCCTCCTTATTGTGAATTAGCATCCACGTATCAGAAAACATCTGGCCTTTGGTTTTTTGGGATTGGCTTGTTTCACTTAGAATGATATTCTCCAACTCCATCCATTTACCAGCAAATGCCATAATTTCATTCTTCTTTAAAGCCAAGTAATATTCCATTAAATATATTTATACGAATATATACATATATATGTATATATATTATACACACACATTTTCTTTATTCATTCGTCTATTGAAGGACACCTAGGTTGGTTCCATACTTTACCTATTGTGAACTGAGCTGCTATAAACATTGATGTGGCTATGTCACTGTAACATGCTGATTTTAAGTCCTTTGTGTATATACCAACAAATGGAATAACTAGGTCAAATGGTGGTTCCATTCCCAGTTTTCTGAGGAATCTCCCTACTGCTTTCCATAGTGATTGCACCAATTTGCAGTCCCACCAGCAATGTATGAGTGTACCTTTTCCCCTATCCCATCCTCGCCAACATTTATTGTTGCCTGTGTTCTTGATGATTGCCATTTTGACTAGAGACGAAATCAGTATTGATTTGCATTTCTCTAATTGCCAGAGATGAACACTTTTTCATATGTTTGTTAATTATATTGGCTGTTAACCATTTAACAAATTGTCTCTACTGGGACACAGAATGGTTTGCCAAGTTAGACAGATGCAAAATTTAAGAGCTAACTCTACCATTTACTTATTGCCTGAGGTACGTAGGTAATCGACTTGGAGAATCAGTTCCCTCACCTCTAACAGGAAAACAGGGACACAGAAGCCAGCCTCTGAGTGGCCCACCCTGTCCCCTTGCCCCTCACCATGTGTGTGACATAGCCTGATGGCCAACTGCTACCACCCCCATCTCCATGCCTGGGCACTTTCCTAACCCATGCACATGGCAGGACAGGGTGCGGGTGGATGAAGACCCCAGGGTGGGTGACTGGAAGTGTCTGTTCCACACTGCACCAGCATCCCCCACTAGAGACTGCACCCCAGCTACCCTACCCTTGGTGGCAACTTGCTGGCTGGCACATCCTTCATTAGTTGCCTTCCCTTCTCTTTCTCACTATCCCACCCCCACATGGTATCCTCTAGAATTACCTCTAAAATAAACAACTTGTAATCAAACCCAAGTGAAGAATTTTTTTTCAGGGGGGTTGTGACAAATGAGAAAATGAGGCCAGGCGTGGTGGCGCACGCCTGTCATCCCAGCACTTGGGAGGCTGAGGCAGGAGGATCACGAGTTCAAAGCCAGCCTCAGCAATGGCGAGGCACTTAGCAACTCAGTGAGACCCTGTCTCTAATAAAATACAAAAAAGGGCTGGGAACTTGGCCCAGTGGTCGAGTGCCCCCGAGTTCAATCCCTGGTACCAAAAAAAAAAAAAAAAAAAAAAAAAAAGAAAGAAAGAAAGAAAAAGAAAATGCACAGTCCCCCAATGAAACCTGCCTCTGGCTGGTCCCATGGCTGCTAAATCAAAGTAAGAAATGTGAGCCAAGGTGGACGCAGGTCTATGTGGACTTTCAATCCCAGCACCCCCTGCAAGGGGCTGCTGTCCTTTTGCTTTCTGGTGTTTATGTGGCATGCAGGGGAACCACTGGGGACAGCAATGGGTCCCCTTTCACAACACATCATAATTAGTGCTACTGCATGACTAGTTTGGGCTCGGTCATCACCGCCTCCATTGCCTCTGTGGATTCTTTTTCCCAGCCTGATGAGCTACCCAACTGGTTGTTCCAGAGGCCATTCCCTTTTCTTCCCAGGAAGAGGAGGAATAAGCTGGGTGGTAACAACAATCCTGATACATTATCTCAAACTCTCCACTCTTGACACCGTTGTCGTTAATTTCATCTATTTTTAAGGCAAAATTTTTCCTTTGACAAGGATGTCACAGAAATGAAGAGGGCTAGAATAGAGCTCAAGATGGGCCAGCCAGGGTCCAACAAATGCTTACACAGAGAAAGAAAAAGTTCACAAAAATGGCTCACCTGCACAGAGGAGGGGTTTGCCCCCTACAAGGACACTGCTGGTTCTTCTGTGGGGGCCACATCACAGAGCACCTTGCTCTGGCCGGCCACCCAAGTCCCCAGAGGGTCCTCCAGGAGACAGGGAAATGCAGTGTCCTGACATTGTTTCTCAGAGGCCACTTTGATTCCACAAACGTGAAACCTGGGAAATCCCAGGGAAGCCCAAGGCACCGTGGATGCAGGCCCATGAGCCTCGGGTCCAAACAAGTGAATTAGGAGGGAATGAATTGAAAAAATAAATAGCCCAGCACTTAGGGAGCAGGTTTCAGTTCACTGCCTAGGATAAGAACCTTAGAGGACAGGCGATCACACTGAAGGAAAGGACAGCTGTCTCTGAATCCCTCAAACCCAAATTCCACTAGACTACACAGTGATCAATTCGACTGTCCCCAGTGCCCAGGCACTTGAGCAGGTACCTGAAAGGACACATTTATTTCTCAGTACTAGAAATTGAACCCAGGAGTACCACTGAGGCACACCCCCAGACCTTTTTTAAAAAAAATATTTTTGTAGTCCTAGTTGGACACAGTACCTTTATTTTACTTATGTATTTTTATGTGGTACCGAGGATTGAACCCCAGGCCTTGCAAGTGCTAGGCGAGAGCTCTAACACTGAGCCACAACCCCAGCCCCACACCTTTTTGAGACAGGGTCTCACAAAGTTGCTAAGGCTGGCCTCAACTTTGTTATCCTCCTGCCTCAGCTTCAAGTCACTAGACATACTCCTGTTTAAAAAAAAAAAAAAAAAAAAAAAAAAAAAAAAGACTCCAAGATGAGGAACTCTTAAAAACTTGTGGAAGGTGTACTCAATTCTCAGGTGTCTACCTCAGTTCCAGGATCACATGATAAGGAAAGTCAGACCTCAGGTGTCAGGAGATGACCTCATGGGTGGAGGTGTTACATTCCTGCCACAATGTAGCTTTATGAGTCCTGGGTCTGCTCTGCACCCTGCCTCAGGATGTTAGTCTCCTGGGCAGCTAGGAGCTTCTAGCACTACCTGGGGCAGTAAAGATCATCTTTCAGGTGAGGAAAATGAAGCCGGGAGACAATAAGTTTCCCAAGGTGCCACAGCCTCTGGCAGTGCCAGGACACCATGGGAACCATTTGAGCACTTGTCTGAGGGTTGGTGAATCTGGGTGCCTGAGGTTTCATAAAGCGTGGTAAGCACTGTGGGCTCTGGCAGAAATGGGCAAAGCTGGGAAGGGCCTAGGACTGCTGTCCCTTTGTACCCCTGGACAGAGCCTCAGTACTAGGGGCCATCTGGGGACAGACAGTGTGCCTTCTCAATAGCCTGCTGGAAGCTGGGAGAGATGCCGGGGGGGGGGGGGGGGGGGGGGGGGGGGGGGGGGTATGGAGAAGGGAACAGGAGTTTAAGGCAAGCCATGGGCAGGGGCATGGGGGAGAATCACTCACACACATACTCACCTTCATAGCAAGGGATCAGCGTCCTGCCTTTGGCCTGGAGGTTGGATGGGATAATGTAGCAGAAGCCGTGAGGCAGGATGTGGTCTGTTTCATAGTAGATGTTCTTCCACCGGTGGGCACAGGCCTAAGGGGACAGAGATGGGTGAGAGAAGGGAAGGCGACCGAGAGCCACAGTGCCAGGGGATTCTGTGAAAGGACAGAGGAGCAGAACGAGAAGGAGTAAGCTACCTCCTCTCCTGCCCAGACACACCAGGCCCTACCTGCATGAACCAGCCCCCGGGAGGCTCCTGGGGGGAGGCAGATGACCACAGATTGGCAAATGCTAATCACAGCGAGTGCAAGCATAAGAAAAGAAAGGATGAGGGTTATGGAATAGAGAATCTGAGAAGGAGCGACAGTTTCCATCTGGTGGTCAGGGAAAGCCTGAAGGACGAGAAAGACCTAACCACACGGAGCACTTGGGAAAGAGGGTTCCAAGGAGGAGGGAGAAATGGGTGCAAAGGACAGGAGGTGAGACAGACTTGGGGAGGTCCAGGAGAAAGAATGGAAGTGGGCAGGGCTGGTCTGGAGAGGCGATGGCAGGAGATGGAGTCAGAGAGGGAGCCAGGATGTGGGTGTGCATTTCAGAGACCACAAGGACATCTGTGATTTCAGCAGACAGACAATGGAAAGTCAGAGGACAGCCTCACACAGGTAAGTGGTGGATCCACTTTACAGTTTGTAAAGATCATCTTGCTGCTGCGTGGAGGCTCTAGGTGGGCAGGAGAGGAAGTGAACCACCAGGTGAGAGATGCTGCTGGCCTGGACCAGGATGGGCAGGGGGGATGTCGTCAGGACACAAGCTTGAGGTAGCACTAATGAGCCCGAGGAATGAGCAAGCATGGAGAGAGCCGGAAGGGAGCACCTGCCCACACTTAACTGTGCTTTTACCTGCGGAGACGCTTGAACAGGCAGCTCCTCAACTTTCTAGTAATAAAGGCTTGTTGATGGCTCGTTTATTGAGGTAAATTTACATACAGCAAAATGCAAACGTCAAATGTATCACTTCACAAGCTTTGACAAATGCACACACTACTCATGTCACCAGAGCCCTAACATCTCTTTCCATTTAACCAGAAAGCTCCAGGTGCCAGGGAGTGCCTGGTTTTCACAGGCTGCTCAGGGAAGGTCCTCTGAGGAGGGATGGGAGACATGAACCAGGGGGAAGATTCAGGGCAAAGGGGCAGGAAAGAGCTTGGCAGTTGTGAGGAGATGGAGAGGCCATCAGGGAAAGACAGGGCACCTTGGCCAGCTTTGGATAGCAGCCTCAGTTCTGGGACAAACCTGCAATGAAAGGCTGTGAGGCAAGGCAGTTCCTCCCAACAGACAGGGACCAAGCGCCGGCAGCCAGAACTCATACCTGGTCATTCTTCTGCCCCACAGAATGTGTCCCTGCCTCCCATTCCAACAAGAGAGTGGTCTCAGTTTTGCGTGCGTATCTCTGCACAACAATGACAAGGAACCCCCACCCCAGAATGCACATCTGCCCGGCCCAGCCCGCCTCTCCTGGGCACGCATGGCTCCTTTCTGTTACCAGCTCATCCCACTCTGGCCAATGAATGCCTGATCTTAAAATATTGAATTTTAAAACAATGATTTAATGTCTTTGTTTCCTTTAAATACACTGATTCCACGGGTTATAATATTTGCCATGGGTTATAATGGTCCATCTTTGACTTCTTCTGGGATTCCAGAAGGTGGGCAGAAGAGGGGTCCTTGGAATCTCATTTTCTGTACAGGAACACTGAGAATTCATGCTGGGCCTAAGCCACGGAGCTAGCAAGTGCTGCAAACCAGACTGGAATCCACAGTTTAAAGTCTCGTCTCACTACAAAGCATCCTGCGTCCAAGACTTCCAATTCCTACCTGAGGAGTCATTGAAATGCACCCCTGAAGCCGGTTTGGTACCAGTTTGTCCTCTGAGCCTCCCCATGGTCCTAGGACCCTGCAATAACCACCGTTGGGCAGAATGGGTGCTCCTAAGTATGCAAGGGAGCTCTCACGGGGCCTGGATCTCCTGAGGCCATTCTAAGACAAGGTCTCTGCTACCTAAGCAATCTGCTCTGGATCCTTTCAAGCCAACTGCCATCAGGACAAGCCACTCTTTGCCCATAAGCAAAAGAGGACACACTCAGAATGATTCTCAAAGCTGGGCAACCATACTGGGTCTCTTGTCTGAAGACATTATATAAATCAATCTGTTGTCACTCCTACTACTGCAAACCACCTTCCTGCCTCACCACTTGGTACTGCTCTGTGCTAAAATCATACATGTCTAAAAACATAGGAATCATATGCAGTAAGGAACTAAAATATCACTAAACAAAGAACCACTCCACGCCGCCCCACAGAGTTGTCCCTTGGTCCCCAAGGCAGAATGGCTCTAGGATGCCATTCAGAAACCAAGATTCACAGGTGCTCAAGTCCCTTCTAAAATGGCATAGTATTTGCACATCACCTATGCACACCATCAGGTGTGCCTTCAGTCATCTCTGCCTTACTCATAATACCCAATGCAGTGTAAATGCTATGTAAGAGTTGTTATATTTTTAGTGAATGAGAAGGAAAAAGTCTATGCATGTTCCATACAGGTGCAACTTTTTTTTTTTGGGGGGAGGGGGGTACCGGGGATTGAACTCAGGGGCACTTGACCACTGGGCCATATCCCCAGCCCTTTTTTGTATTTTATTTAGAGACAGGGTCTCACCGACTTGCCGCGGCTGGCTTTGAACTCGCGATTCTCCTGCCTCAGCCTCCCAAGTGCTGGGATTACAAGGCATGCACCACCATGCCCAGCCAGGTGCAACTTTTAAAAGATATTTTTGATCCAGTTATTTGAATCGACAGGTGCAAAAATCCATGGATATCTGGGATAGCAACTGTTTTTTTTTTTTTTTTTAATTTTCAATTCTGACTCCATCCTGATGGCTTGCACACTGGAATCACTTACCACCTAACTCGTGGGTAAATCAGTTTGTGGGCTGTAGTTCATGGACTCGGCACAGACCAGGGCTTAGAGGGCTTTCCAGGTCCTACTGCATTTCTGGGTTGGAGAGGTGGATGCTTATCACAGCTGGCAGCCAGCTGTACGCTGACATCTCAGGAAGGACTCGCGGTGTTTAACGTCTAATATACTGTCCACTCTTCCTAGTGCCATGAACTATTTAGGGAAGGACCTTGGAGAATTCCTAGAAGTTCGCAGTGCGGTATTTCACACTCAACAAAACTAAAATTAAGGCATTCTGGGAAGTTAAGAGATCAAAATGTCGAAGGCAGGCTCCATGCAGGGAACTAGCACAGCGTCTCTGAATGTAAACTGTAGAAAGAAAACACTGCCCTGCCCGGAGCCTGATGATCATTATGTACACACATCCATTTGACCCCTACACCAAAAAAATAGAGAATAAAACTTCTGAGGGGCTATCTGCAAAGTATTAATAACTCCATCTCTCCTAAAGTCATGAGGAGGAAGCAGACCAGGGAAAAATGGGCAAAGAGGAGCATTCTCTGGAAGCAGCAAGACCTACTCAGGGACGAGGGCTTAGCATGTATGAGGACATCCTGGGTTCAATTCCCAGGTGGCAAAGGAGGACTCACTTAAAAATCATTCTACAAAGGGGGAGGAGGGCCTGCCACCATTCCAAATCTTTCAAGCCAGAAGAGTTGCTTTTCCTCCCAAGGAATAAAAAAAAGAAAACCAATAATTTCCTTCAGAGGCCTTTTTTTTTGTATAGAGACGGCATGTACTTCCTGGGGGTGGGTACTGAGCCTCTCCAGGTGGCTCGGCCACAAAGACCCACCCCCCCTCCTACACTCTCATTCACCATGTACAGATGGCCAGAGCCTCTCTCATGCCTCCAGGTCCACGGCTCCCAGCCAGCCAGGCCAGGGCCACTGAGAACACTGTGTGCGGTGTGCGCAAGATCAAAGTGAGGCTGGGGTGCCACAAGGCTCCCCTGAAGGAGTTTCTCGATGGAGGAGGATGCAATGACTGGGAGTCACCGGGAAGGGGCTTGGGTGGCACTGGGAAGGTTGTTCAGTGGATGTGCCCCCAAGAAACACTCATCCAGGTGCCCTCCGATGGCTCACGCCCTCTTCTGCACGTGTCCCAGCTCAATAAAGAATTCACCCTCCCACACGCGCACGCACGGGCACACGCCCATACACACCAGGAAACAGAGCAACAGAAGTAAATGTAAAAATGTACCCTGTGGCTTTGAAAGAAATGCACACATGGGAAGCGGTCAGGACAGCCCTGACAGCTAGAAAGGAAATGGCAGAGATAGAGCCGGAGAGCACGGCTTTACCCAGAAATAATTGACAAGCTCAAATTATTTGTTGTTGTCCGAGCCTTGACAACTCTGATCAAAAGGAAAGATACCGGGCTTGAACTTCCCGAGCCGCCCTCCACTGTGGTGAGAAGCATCAGTGCCCGTGCTGGGTTCAGCAGTGGTTACTGCAAGAAGTGATGTCTTTGCCTTGCCTATTTCTTAAAATATCAACTGCACACTGGGAGGGCAAGATGTATGTACAAGAAGGGAAGGGGCTCGCCCCCCCAGTCCTGATGCTGTGTTTACACGGGGATCATTCATTCCCAGGGGCAAAATTGGAAGGTACCACACTGCTCACAGAGCCCAGGTGGACAGGTCTGAGGCCCTGACAGGCTGGGTCTTGCCTGAGCTCATCTAAATAATGCCATTTGTCAATAAGAGGCTTCACTCCCTTGTCACAGCTTTCTAGTTCTCCATCTGTTCCTTACTTTGAAATCGGGACCAGATGCCCTTTCAAAGCAGCTCTGCCACCTCTCCCTCTGCAAACCCAACCTTGGAATCCGATGCTGTGCTCCCTGGGGACCTAGATCTCATTCCTACAGCACCTCTTTCCTGGATTTCCGAAATGCATCTAAATGACACATCCTTTCTGGTTTTAATTTTAAAATAAATACTTGCCTCCTGGAAAGCTTCAACGGGGAGAACGGAGACATGAAAGAAAAAGCAAATGGATCAAAGGCCTCTGAAACATGAATGTGGACAAGATGGCCACTCATTGTACCTTGTCATCACCTGTCACTTTATAGCAGTTTGTCTGATACTTCTATCAGTGACTTAGAATCAGCCACCAAGAAAACATGACAGCTTGGTTTCTAAATGTTCTAACAAGGATGCCCAGGCCTCATATTATGCAAACACACTTTAAGATACCATTCCTAAGAGATGTCCTCTAGGCATGGAGAGCAAAAGTGGTCTCTGTCCCCAAGTGGCTTCCCTAAAAAGAACACAATCACAAAATAAATCATACTTGCAATATGAGGCAACAACGTCACACTGAGTTCCTAAGGACACAAAAGATGTTGAGCTTGTTCCATACAGGCTTCACGGAGGAGGCAGAGCCCAAACTGGGAAAGGGGGGTGGGGTATCAAGGACACAGGAGACTTAGGAAAAGCCTTTCCTAGCAAAAATGTGCAAAATCCCTGAGAACAACTCAACAATAAAAGGTAGAATTCCATCTAAAAATGACCAAAGACTTAACCACTTCTACAAAGAAGTACAAATGGCCAAAAAGTAGAGAAGATGATGTTCAACATCCCCAATCACCAGGAAAAGCAAACCACATCTATAATGAAATATTACTTCAATGCCCACTAGGACAGCCAACATTTTTTTTTTTTTTAAACGGGGAGAGCTGGTGGCCTGGAGATGTAGCTCAGTGGCAGAGCATGTGCTCAGGATGCACAAGGACCCCGGGTTCCAACCCCAGTACCACCAAACAGCCAAAGAATAAAAGCCTGCAAGGATGTGACAAAACCAGACCCTTGTGTGCTGCTGGTGAGAATACAAAATGGCGCAGCCACTTTGGAAAAATAGTATCCAGGTTTCTCAAAAGGTTGAAAGTTACATCACCACGTGATTCAATAATCCCACTTCTGGGAAAATACCCAAAAGGATTGAAAACAGGGACCTTGGAGAAATCTTTGTAGATGCACGTTTACAGCAGAATTAGTCACAACGGCCAAGATATAGAAGCAGCCACCAGTGGATGAAAAGACAATTTGACTTTATATAGATCATGAAATACTATTCAGCCTTTAAAAAAAAAAAAACAAAATCCCGTCATATGCTGCAAGAAGGTTGAACCTTGAGGACATCAGGCTAAGAGAAAGAAGCCTGTCACGAGAGGATAAAAACTGTGTGATTCCATTCATATGAAATCTAATAGACTCTCAGAATAGAAATTAGGAGAAGTTGCCAGGTACCAAAGGGAAGGGAGTAAAGAGTTGTTCAATAGATAGAATGTTTTGAGTTTGCAAGATGGAAAAATTCTAGACATCTACTGTACAACGTGCATTTAGTTAATATTATTATATACAACATTAAAAAGATTAAGAGGGCTGGAGTTGTGACTCAGCAGTAAAGCGCTCTCCTAGCATGTGTGAGGTCCTGGGTTCGATCCTCAGCATCACATATAAATAAATAAAATAAAGGTATTGTGTCCACCTACAACTAAATATATATATATATATATATATATATATATATATGTGTGTGTGTATATATATATATATATATATATGTGTGTATATATATATATATATATAATAATTTTTTTTTAGAAATATTTTCTTAAAAAAGATTAAGATACATCGTGCCAGGCAAGGTAGCACACACCTGTAATCCCTGCGGCTCTGGAGGCTGAGGTAGGAGGATCATGAGTTCCAAGCCAGTCTCAGCAACTTAGTGAGGCACTAAGCAACTCAGCGAGACCCCGTCTCTAAGTAAAAAATTAAAAAGAGGCTGGGAATGTGGCTTAGTGGTTAAGCATCCCCGGTACCAGAAAAAAAATAAATAAATAAAAAAAAATAAAGATACATTGTATGTTACTTTTTTACCACAATTGGGAACAAAAGAGATGAGACCACAGATGCCCCTGGATACCCCCTCCCTCTCCAGCACCCATGTAGAATGGCTTACTAAATGTGTGATGTAATCAATGTGCAAGACATTAGAAAAACAGCTCTGCACGCAGTTAATTAAATGGGATTATCCACAGCACCACTGTCTACAAATACTCTACTCTGCCTTGAATTCCTTTGCCAAATCTTCCCCATGGTCCCCCCTGCTGCTCGTGTCCCCAGAGACAGCCCCTTCTTGCAGAACATTTGTCTTGTCCCTCTGAAAACAAGTCTCAGCCATAGCAAGATCATCCTTCCACCAGGCACCGTGGCAACTCTGGAGGTTGAGGTAGGAGGATCACAAGTTCAAGGCCAGCCTCAACAACTGAGCGAGAGCCCATTTCAAAAAAAACAAAAAGGGCTGGGGATGTAGCTCAGAGACACAGCACCCCTGGGTTTAATCCCAGTACCCTCCACCCCACCCCTCCCCCCAAAAAATTATCCTTCCATGAGGAGAGGAAATATCTTCACAGGAGAAGACTCAGCTCTGGGCTCAATGTCGTTAAAAGCATTTTCTGATATGCTGTTGCTGGGCCACTGCCTCCTCTTTTGTTCTGAATCACAACTTCAGACAGTGCTTTGATTTATAGATGGCTGGCTTCTTCCCTTCACTTCCCCAAAATGGCAGGCATGAGTTCTGGCCCTCCTGGGGCTGAGTCCTCCTGTTGAGGTCAGGCCACCAGGCCTGGAGGAATGTGACAGCTTGGCAAAGGTCCAGGGCCAGCAGGGACAGTGATTAAGGAGTGGAATCCAAGGCACACTTCAGGCCTGAGGAGCACAAAATTGGGCTCCTCAGAGAAGACACAAACATTTTGTTTAGATCCTCAAGGAAAATCTGCTTCCCTTGGGCTCAAATACACATAGAACCCTCCCCTTTATAGCTGGTGGCCCGAAGAAAGCCTCGGAGGAGTGGCAGCCAGTTGTCTCACTTTCCCTTCTTGATCTTTTGCTGTTGGAATAAAAATCTTCCCACAGCATTCAAGAACATCCAGTGGCAGAAGAGACCTGTGAGGTCAAACAGTGGTTCTCCCGGCGGAGCAGGGACTGACTAGGAAAGGGCATGAGGGCACCGGCTGGCATGTCAGCAATGGGGGGTACCGAGTGCATGTCACGAAAAAGTCACCAAGCTGTGCTAGAGTCGTGCTCGTTCAGGGCCTTAGTGTTACATCTCAATAGAAAAGTTTACAAGAAAAAGAGGGAAATGGGCAAAAATAAAACCTCTGTGGCAGTTATATTCCTTTTTTGTCGAGTCCAACAAAACTTTCTGGGATGACGGAAATGTTCTCTGTGACGTCCAATACAGTAAGCGGTGACATACGTGGTTACTGAGCACTTGAAATGTGGCCAATGTGGCCAAAAGAACTGAATTCTTAATTTTGGTACATTTAAATAAACTGAAATGTGGCTACCTCACTGGGTACTACAACCCTAGGCCATTAGGAGCCTCAAAGGCAAAGACTGTGTCTCCTTCAAAGCACATAATGGATCAGAAGACATCAAATGCACTTTGGAAGCCAAATAAATGACTAATTAAAATAGCAGGCACAGTGATGGGGTAGTC
Organism: Tamias sibiricus; assembly: GCA_025594165.1. Taxonomy (NCBI): domain Eukaryota; kingdom Metazoa; phylum Chordata; class Mammalia; order Rodentia; family Sciuridae; genus Tamias; species Tamias sibiricus. Next base: position 27,728,653 of record CM046673.1, read on the forward strand.
CCAACTACTAGGGGGAGGCTGAGGTGGGAGGATCACTTGAAACCAGGAGTTCAAGTTCAGCCTGAGTAACTTTAGAACCTGTCTCTTAAAAATTTTTGTAATGCATGTATTTCATAATGTAATACCATAGAGGAACAAATTGGAATCAACTACTGAAGCCAGGTGTGGTGGTGCATGCTGTATAATTAATCCCAGACACTCATGAGGCTAAAGCAGCAAGATCACAAGTTCAAGGCCAGCCTCAGCAACTCTGTAGGACTCCGTCTCAAAATAAAAAAATTTAAAAGGCTGGGGATATGGCTCAGTGGTACAGCATCCCAATAAAACAAAATGGAATAAACTACTGATACACACATACTATAGGACTACACTTATATCAAGTTCTATACAAAGCTAAAATAAATATGTGGTACTACCAATCACAGCAGTGGTTGCCCCAGGGTGGGAAGAGTTGACTGGATAGGAACACAGAACTTTGGGGGGCAACTGAAATATGCTATAGCATGGTGTGGGGTGACACAGGTGTGTGCAATTGTCAAAACCCAAAATGCAATCTTAAGATTTGGATATTTTATGTAAATTATACCTCAACTTAAAGACATATACACACACAAAAATTATGTAATGAGATTTACAAAGTTCTTTTACACGTTTTGTCAGTTCTCAATATCTAGATCTCAGCACCTTGGGATGGACATTAACATTTGGCAGATAATAAAAAGGCAAGTCATTTGTCTAAGCAATAGAGCAGACTCTGCAACCTCCAAGCCACTGCCACATCTCTGTGCCATCCAGCTTTCCTAATGGGTCAAAATCATTCACAGTCAGGGAACCATCCCCTGCCCACAGCACCCCAGAAGTCCTTACCAACACGCGGCCATTGGCTTTGGGCTGCCGGGCCAGGCTCACCCCCATCCACTCATCATCCCGGTCTTCCCGGCAGGTCTTTCCACAGGGCGTGCCCCGATTCTTCCCTGCAGAGAAAGAGGCATGTCAGACTTGGGTTGAGGAATGATCTCCGCTGGTCACTATTGAAAAGGTGGTCCACAGAATCGATGTCTGTTACATGTAAAGAAATAGGGGCCTTATCACAAAACAAGAATCACCTCCATTACTAAGCACCATGCTTAATTCAATTTTTGTTTTCATAGCAAGGCTCAATGAAGAAAGCAGTGCATGGATTAATGCTCTGAAGCAAGCTCCTTCATTTGTACTGTACCAGTAAAAAAAAACATTTGGCAAACTGGTCATTCTCAGTAGCACCAGAGGACAGTTTTCCTCTACTGCTAAAGAAAAATCACAAGAACTTTTTTATTTAAAGATAATTTAAAAATAATAATGCTGGTGGGCTGGGGATGTGGCTCAGCGGTAGAGCGCTCGCCTAGCATGTGTGCGGCCCGGGTTTGATCCTCAGCACCACATAAAAATAAACGCATTGTGTACAACTAAAAACAAATAAATATTTAATAATAATAATAATAATAATAATGCTGGTGATGGTTGGCACACAGCTGTAATCCCAGCATCTCAAGAGGCTGAAGCAGAAGGATTGCAAGTTCTAGGCCAGCCTCAGCAACTTAAGCACCATGCTTAATTCAATTTTTGTTTTCATAGCAAGGCTCAATGAAGAAAGCAGTGCATGGATTAATGCTCTGAAGCAAGCTCCTTCATTTGTACTGTACCAGTAAAAAAAAAACATTTGGCAAACTGGTCATTCTCAGTAGCACCAGAGGACAGTTTTCCTCTACTGCTAAAGAAAAATCACAAGAACTTTTTTTATTTAAAGATAATTTAAAAATAATAATGCTGGTGGGCTGGGGATGTGGCTCAGCGGTAGAGCGCTCGCCTAGCATGTGTGCGGCCCGGTTTGATCCTCAGCACCACATAAAAATAAACGCATTGTGTACAACTAAAAACAAATAAATATTTAATAATAATAATAATAATAATAATGCTGGTGATGGTTGGCACACAGCTGTAATCCCAGCATCTCAAGAGGCTGAAGCAGAAGGATTGCAAGTTCTAGGCCAGCCTCAGCAACTTAACAAGGCCCCGAGGACTTACAGCCCATCTCAAACAACAACAAAAAGGGGTTGGGGGGCTCGGACTGTGGTTCAATGGTTAAGCAACACTGAGTTCAATCCCCAGTACCAAAGTTTTATAATAATTTGAAGATCTTGATGAAAAGTGCTCTGAAGGAAATAGGCACTTGAAGTGATAATAAAAATGATTGTTTTTAAATATACCTTTATTTTATTTATTTATTTATTTTATTTATTTATTTATTTATTTATTGTGCTGAGGACCAAACCCAGGACCTTGCATGTGCTAGGCAAGCACTCTACCGCTGAGCCACAACCCCAGCCCATAAAAATGACTCTTATTCATTAAGCACAGTTCTACATGTGTGCTCCCTTATCTGGCTAATCTCCTCAAGGCAATCCTTGTGAGCTATGTATTTTCTTCTTGGTTTGACAGGGTGAGAACTGAGGCCCAAGAAGCTATAGGGCATTCCCAGTAAATCCCAGCTAGGCTTTGAACCCAGCCAGATCCATCCTATTCCAAAGATGTATTTTCCACTGGGGCCAAAGTGAGCTTTTAAAAACATCCACCCAATCATATATGCTCCCCACTTAAAATACAAGGCCTAAAACTGATTTTAGCATCCTCACCCTCATATACAGAAAAAAAACTCCTACACCTCACCCTGGCCTGCTAGGTCCTGTGTGACCTAGCCCCAGCCCTCCTTCCCAACCTCCTCAGCTTCTGTCCTCCTCCCCCACCTAATCCCTCCATTTAGAAGTTCTCCCTCCCAGACCTCCTGCCCAGAACTATGCATCTCCTAGTCACGTGCAAAGGTCCTCGGGGAGCCCCTTCCCCATCTTTCCAATCTAGACTAGAAGGAGTACCCACCTTCCCTCTTTTCTCATTTGTTTTCATGTCCCTTCTGACCATTCATATTCAAAGCCAAGGAGGACAGGTTCCTTGTTTTGTTCACCAGGATATCCTAGTGTTTAATAACTAAAAAGCACTTAATACATATTTGTGTGGAGGGAGGGATGAGGAACAAGTGGGTAAGTATCAGACCACCCTGGGGAGAAAAAGAGCAAAGAATGAAGTTTGCCCATGGAAACGTTTGCGGTGACATCCACCCACCTCGAGCCATGTCCAGTTCGGTGCATCTGCGGTCAGGGTTGGTGTGGACGCGGCACTTAAACACAGCCCCGGGGGACTTCACTGAAGTGCTGTATTTGGAATCTGCCTTCGGTGCACCCACCAGGACCCTGTATATTGAGAGGAAAAGAGCAGGCAGGTGTCAAATCCTCACCCAGCCATGAGCGAGTCATCTGAATGCTCACTGAGAAACCATTACACACGTGCACAAGAGTTAAGATCTACAGTTAACCTGTTAGATATCTCCAGGTGCATTAAAAAGTTTAAAGAAGGGCTGGGAATTGGTTCAGTGGTAGAGCACTTGCCGAGCACATATGAGGCCCTGGGTTCCATCCTCAATAGTGGGGAAGTGGGTAGAAAGCTTAAAGGATGGGTCCGAGGTGCAGCTCAGTGGTAGAGCCCTTGCCACACATGCAGAAGGCCCTCAGTTCATACCCAACACTGGTGGGGGCCCCCCCATGAGGGGGTGGGTAACCAAAGGACAGTTGAATAGAAACACATAAAAACAAAATGTTCCTATTCAGAACACAAACTCCTAACAAACCCATAAGATAAACACCGACAAACCAATAGAACAACAAGTCAAAGACCTGAACAGACACCCCACGAAATGAGGTAACCAAATGGCCAATAAATACATGAGCAGGTGCTCCCCTGTATTTGTTACCAGATAAATCCAAATGAGTTAGCACTCCCTACACCCAAGAAGGCCAAAACCAAAAAGACTGAAAATGCCAAGAGCCGTCAAGGATGCAGAGCAACTGGCCCCTCCACACGCTGCTGGTGGGAGTGTGAGCTGCTGAAACCACTGTGGGAAACTAGTCGTCGGTTTCTCATAAGGCTGAGCACGTGCCTCCTCTATCACCCGGTCATTCCATTTCTAAGACTACACCCAATGCAAGAGTCCCCCTCTCTGGGGGGGCATGCACAAAATGTCCCCGGCTGAAAGACCCATCGGCACTAGAGTAGATAAGCAAATCTGGGTGCAGTCATGCCTTGGAGTTCTAGTCAGCAAACGAAAACGTGGACATCGCACCGCCGCATCGCATGCCAGAATGCGGAGCACAAGACGCCAGGCACAACAGCTTCTTGCTCTGAATCCATGCATCTGAAGTTCAAAAACAGGTTAGTTTAACTATGGCACTAAGGTCAAGAGAATGGTTCTCTCTCCAGGGAGGAGAATGGGACGGTGTAACTGGTTTCTGGAGGTGGTTATGATGATTTCACTTGAGCAGTGCTTATATATAAAATTCACAATTCATTTAGTTGTATGTGACATGGGCACTTTCAATTTAAAAAAGTGGGAAATTTGAAGATGCCATTTCTCTTCTCTGCCCTCCTCCTCTCGCCCGACCCCACACACACCACACCATACAAACATCATGTACAGCAGCAGTGGGAAATTATAACCATGTCCCCTGTCCCAACACAAAGCAGAGAGGATGGCTTGCCCTCAGACAAGGGCAAGAAAGAAGCTCCGCATGCTTCATTTTGAACCGCAAAGCTGCGGAGCTGGCCATCACCCACAGGGCCTTCCCTGGCTACAGAGAGAGAGTGAGGCCCACCACGAGGAGGAAGAGTCAGGTCTGAGCCTGGGTGGGTGCAGAACACGAGGGAAATGGCCATAAGTCCCTTCCGGATGGTACAAACATATTGCCCTAAAGTTTGGTGCCTTGTTGGAAAGTCGTCAACCAAACATCTACAGCAGAGATTACCTAAAAAAACACTAATTAGACACAGTTGTACGGAGCTGTGAGCCATTTGGAAAAGACTCATACAATGAGACTTTAATCAAAATCCACACTCATGTTCAAAGACTAGAAAATTCCAAGCCACTGTTCAAGGAGAACGTGAGTGGCTCCATATCTCCAGCAGGCTGGAGAGGAGAGGAGACCCACCTGGCCAGGACATTCCACTCATGAAACTCACCCTCTCCCACATGCCTTGGAGGAGGACACATCTTCTGCGAAGTATCTGTGAGAAGGTGTCCAGCAGACCGGAAAGATCCTAGACAGTCTCCCCGAGGGTGAAGCAGGCACGCCCAGGCTCCTCTCATTCTGTCCTGAGAGTCACCTTCTTCTGAGGGTTTCATTCACCCCATCACCCCCACCCTGGCCTCAGAATGACACTGCTCCCCTACCAACACTCTGGCTGGGCACACAAGGCCTCCCACCCCACAGCAGCCCTCTGAGACCCTCAAGCAGGACTTCAGCAAAGACTGGCAGACATCAGGAAGAACACTGGCGCCAGGGTTCATGGGAAGGCATGGGGATCCCGTCTTAATTTCCACTGCCTCTGAGCTGAGCTTCCACACCCTGAACCTGAAGGATCCCTGAGCACACACAGACAAGGAGGCGCCAGGCACAGTGGTGCACGCCTGTAATCCCAGCGGCTTGGGAGGCTGAGACAGGAGGATTTCAAGTTCAAAGCCAGCCTCAGCAACTTAGCAACTCAGTGAGACCCTGTTTCTAATAAAATATTTTAAAAGGGCTGGGGACATGGCTCAGTGGTTAAACACCCCTGGATTCAAACCCCAGTGCCAAAAAAAAAAAAAAAAAAAAACCCACAACAGGGAGGTTTTCCCCCCTTTCCCCACCAAAAAAAAAAAAAAAAAAAAAATAACTCTCTCCAGGTCAGTATTGGAGGGTATTTGCGTCCGTGAGGATGCCTGGCTGTAGTGTGACATAGGTAGGCCCTCCACAGTTGGTACCCACCCCCAGCAGCCCTACCCCCACTTCAGTAGTGTCATGGGAGGTTCGGGCTGGGCAGCTCACACTCCTCTGGTCTCACCAAGGTGGGCCACAGCTGAAGAATCCCCAAACAGAAGCAGGGCTGGAACCCACAGCCCTTTGGAAATCTAACCAATCACTTTCCCAAACAGACCACACTGCCTCTCGCCCACACAAGGGCATTTTGGCGGCCCTTGGCTGCTCTAACACAAATGCATAATGACACACAGAACAAAACTCCAGTGAGAAAAAACCACATGAAGAGATTAATTTCCCCCCTTTGCTTCTGGGGCTGAGCGTAGAGCCACCAGGGTAAATTAAGGATTGTGCGCTCTAACACCAGCTGTTTTCACAGGTGAGAAGAATTAGCAGTTGGACATATCAAAACTGCTGAAGCATCGCCAGCAGGCCCACATGTCAAATCCTAGGAGCCGGGGACACAGCTCACTGGAAAACCCCAGGGCCACAGCGCTGGGACCAAAAATTCCCAACTTCAAATTCACATCAGCAGGGTGAAGAACTGCCATTTGTAATTCACTTTTGAAAAGTCACAAAAAAAAGAAAAAACAAGGCTTGAGACTGGAGCTCAGTGGTAGAGTGCTTGGAGGCACTGGATTCAATCCCCAACATCAACCCCTCGCCAAAAAGAAAAGTCAAAAAAACAACCAGAGAAAAATCCATTGCCTATGATGGTCGGGTATTGGCTGCAAGAATCAATCTATGATGTGCCTGCAACGGTCATGTGACTCTGGAAACTTCAGATAGCACCACTGCATAAAGTCACAGATTCCTAGGCAATGTCCCAGCAGGCAGGGAGTCTGAGGGCTGAATCCTCAGCCACTGCTTCTGGACACACACACCCCCCCCCCAGGCACAGCCCAGTGGGGCCAAATCTACATCAAAATCTAAAGCAGACCTTCTCCAGTTCCATCCATTCACCAGAATATGGATGTAATTTCAATTCTTCTTTATGACGGATTAGATCCCCATAGTGTATGTGTGTGTGTGTGTGTGTGTGTGTGTGTGTGTGTGTGTGTGTACACACACATACACTGAGAAAATACACTAGAATCCAAGTCAAAGGTCAAATGTTTTCTCTTATGTGTGGAAGCTAGAGGGGAAAAAATAATAAGAGGAATATCTCCTAAATGAGAAAGGAGAACAGAAGAGTAGAAAGCCGGAAACAGAGGATAGGGAAGAGGAGAGGCCAAGAGGAAGAACTGGGGAATAACGTTGGTCAAATTATGCTATGTGCACATATGACTATACCACAATGCATTCCAATTTTATATATATAGTATAATGCACCCATTAAAAATAAATACATAAGCCGGGTGCAGTGGCGCACACCTGCAATCCTGCAGGAGCCCTGTTTGGGGAGATGGCTGAGATTGCAGTTGGCTGCGGGCCATGGTTAGGCATTGCTGCGCCACCATCTGTAGCTGCCTTAAGCGATTGCCGCTTGAAGCAACTACACAGCGGGAACAAGTTCAGAGGCAGACTGGAAACAGGCTTTTTATTCTGGTAGCTTTTCTCTCTGGCTCTAACAACAACTCCCACACGCACCACACACTACCAAAATGGCGCCCACGCGATCTGCTAAGTCACGGCTCAAGTCTCTCGAGATCCCGGCCAAGTCCCGCGAGACCCGGAAGGTGGCCATGCCCGACCATGGCCTGCAGCCAACCAATCTCAGCATCTCCCCAAACAGGGCTCTCATAATCCCAGCACAGGCTGAGGCAGGAGGATCCCCAGCCTCATCAATGGCGAGGCACTTAGCAAACAATGGGCTCTTGGGTGGGGATGTGGCCCATAATTCCCCTCTTAGCAAGGAAGACTTGGATGAGGAAGATTGGGGGGAAGAGGAGCTGAAGGGAAGATGATCATACTGAAATGGATTGCGAATGAACCACACAACTACAATGCACTAGAAATAAATACAGCAGCTATCTTATCAATGGCGTGGAGAAAGGATAGCAATAAATGTGTGCTTAACTGCCAATGCTCAATGACAAAATTCAATTCAAAGTGGACCCTAGTCCAGAGACAATCACCTAATAAAGAAAAAGTAAAAACATGTCGGATTAGGCCCCAATTCCTTAATAAGAATCCTGTAGCACAAGAACTATTACCAAGGGGGATGTTTAAACTGGCCTTCTCAGTGGAAACAATCGAGGTAATAGAGAGCCAACTAATTGGAACAAATATATTTAATACATGCACATCAGAGAATGTATATAGAACAAAAAAACTTAAACCCTCTTACAAAAATAAATAGATAAATAATCATAGAAAAAATGGAAGACTCAAAACTACTCTAAGAGAGAGCTGAGGGAGAAGATTGGGGGGGCAAGAGGAAAAGCGAGGAGAAGGACCCAGAAGATGACTCATTACTGGGGCCACTTCAATGTTTATAGCAGCACAATGAAACATTAAACCAACTGTTATGAGGCATTTATCAAATAAGAGAGAATAAAATAATGGCTTTGCTGTCAGAATGAACTCACACCGGTTATGTGCAACTACAATAGAATGGTCACTAGAAACAATTTTTTAGATTTTTAATCTAACAAGCAGAGAAAAAGGCCCTATGATGAATGATCATTTCTAAGCCCAAGGTACTTGATGGTTCTAACAATGGCTGATGGAAACGCTGATAATATCCCTCTAGTTAAAACTTCTAGTCAGCTGGCCAGAAGAGGTTTTCCCAAATCCTGTGCAATGGAAAATAAAGCCAGATATAAAGAAATGTGCACACATGCAGGACAACTCATGGCTGGCACACTGGAGCAGGTGCTTTTAACAAAGTTTATAGAACCCTGTGGCTGGCTCTATTCTTTGTTCCAGGGATTGAACCCAGGGGCACTTAACCACTGAGGCCACATCCCCAGCCCTTTTTATTGAGATAGGGCCTCACTAAGTTACTTAGGGCCTCAGTCACTGAGGCCGGCCTTGAACTTGCGATCCTCCCACCTCAGCCTCTAGGATTACAGGCATGTGCCACTGCTTCCAGCTAAGTGTGGCTTTTGTGAAGTTCATTCAACTGGCTATCTGCCAGGCTGATCCTAGGAGATAGGTGACAATGGCTCAGAGTTGAGGACAAGCCACTGAAAAGATGCCAACTGCTTTTTCTTACTGTCCTCAGTTATAGTGATACTCCAACCACTTCCAACATCCCCCCTGCCAAATCTTCCCCGATTCACCTAAGACAACACGTCTTTCCTCTATATGGTCACTGTATCAAAGGACTGGCGTGTCTCCAACAGGCTTCCATCAAAAAGCCATCAAGCTGGTCCTCACTTCTGCCGCTCCTTCAAGTGTGGCCCTCAGACCCACAGCATGGAGAACACCGGCCCTTGATGGAAGTGCAGAATCCCAGGCCATCCGAAATGGCTAACCCAGAATGCGCACTTAAAGCAATCTGTAGTCTAGGAAGTGCTACATAACCACCTACACTAATTACAAATGACCATGTTCAGTTGGAGCCAGCAGACTGCCCTTGAGAAATGAGGTTATGCTCCTATCTCACCCCCTGTTAAAGACGCCACAAACTTCAAAGACATTTTGGTGTCCTCTCATTAGCCTAGGACTCTGGGTTTCTAATTAATTAGGGCAATTGTAGGTAGCAGGCATTTAGAGCATGCGTGCAGGTTTGGGGCAAGACTGTTGAATTTAGTCTCTACAGCAACCCAATGGGACAGACTATTATTATCCATGTTTCACAGACAGGGAAGCAGGGGACCAGAGGCGGTCCCTGGATCTGTCCCATCCCACAGCTGCCAAGCTGCAGCAAATTCCCCAGCAGCAGAGTGTATTGCCCACTCCCCGTCCCATCCAGCCCACATCAGCAAGAAGGGAGGAAAAGGGAACCATCAGGGATGCCGTGCCCCCTCCGGTGCCAGTCACTCACACACATGACCATGCCCGAGAAAGTCCGAGGGAGGCTCCATGGGTAGCTCTAAGGTTAGAACTGCGAAAGGTGTGAATATACTTTGTATACAACCAGAAATATGTAAAAAGGTGCTCTATAAGTATAATATGAAATGTAACACATTCTGCTGTCATTTCTAACAACTTAGAATAAAAAAATAAATTAAAAAAAAAAAAAAAAAAAGAACTGGGTTTGGTGCAGAAAGAAACCTTTCTCGAACACCACCCCTGGCTAAGTGGCCCAAGAAATGAATTCCAGTCACCTTGCTTTTCCAAAACACTGGCATGGCCGGAGTGTTTAACTGCAGGTTTAGCCCTCTTCAGAAGGGGTTCACATCCTCTTGAAACAGGAGCCCATCTGTCCATCTGCCAGCACCAGCCATGCTCCCGAGTCCGATTTGCTGCTCAAGTCAATCCTTAACAGGTGGCTTCCTGCAAGCATTCCACTCAGACGCACGGGGCCACACCTCTGCTGCACAATAGCTGGGACCTGAGCCCAGGGTGACTGCGTCCAGGGGCATGCTTCTTTTAGTCCCCCCCAAACTCCTAGTGTGGCAGTTTCAACGCCCTATTTTTGCAACGGAGGTTCTTTCTCAGTTTCCCCACGTGTGGTTGAGTGGCTGCAAAGGTTCCATGCCAGCAACCACCTTCCTCCGAACTCCTCCCTCGCTCCTGTAAGTCATCTGGAGGTAAGTTTCCTGGAGAGCAGGTGGCAGAGCCACAGCTGTCTCTCTGGGGAGGCCGGGAAGCGACAGTGTCTAAAGGTTCCCTCCCTCCCCACAAATGCCACAGCGGCCACTCCGCAGGGCAAAATTACAGCTAGATCGAGGACAGCAACTGGGGATTACAAACTTAAAACCCATTAGGTTTGCTTTCATGTATTTGATCCCAAAGCCAAAGTTCCCCAGGGACCCACATTTCAGTTACATGAGTAGAATTCAATCACTGTGTGAATTCCACCACAGGGAAACCCCAGGAATCCCCCCACATCCCTTGCTGGGCACAAAGCAGCCAAGGTTTGAGCAGCAGGCTGGTGCCAGAGAGCCACCTTTGACCACAGCAAGCCCTTCGTTCCCAGAGAGAGATGATGCTCCAGTATTTACCAACTGGAGTTGTGACCAGAAAGCCTCAGTAGCTCCTCTATTTGAAGAAACTGAGGGTCCAGGTATTTAAGCAGAGGGCTTTCTAGGAGTTTTAATGGCTTTAAACTAATGATTCCACCTGAATTCTAAGCTTTGTGGGCCAGTTCCTCAAGGTGATGATGTGTAAGATGCACAGGGAGTAACATGAGGGTCAGACTCTGCCTCTACCATTGGCAAGCTGTGTGACCTTCAGTAAGTTTCCTGACCACTCAGTCTCAGTTTTCTTCTTTTGTAAAACAGGAGAAGCTGGGCACGGTGGCACACGCCTGTAATACCAGCACTTGGGAGGCTGAGGCAGGAGGATCGCAAGTTCAAAGCCAGCCTCAGCAATGGCAAGGCACTTAGCAACTCAGTGAGACCCTGTCTCTAATAAAAGAAAAAAAAAAAAAAAAAAAAAAAGGTGGGGATGTGGCCCAGTGGTCAAATGCCCCGAGTTCAATCCCTGGTACCAAGAAAAAGAAACCAGGAGGAAGAAAGGTGTGCCCAAGAAGAATTCTTGTGATGTTTAGGCAAAGAGGATGTTTACAAAGCACCCGGCATGGTATCAGGCAAAGCAGTGTTGGAATGTTGGGCAGCCATAGGCCAAACACCTTGAATGCCACTGTCCCAGCTCTAACTCTTCTTGGCAGTAACCCAGGAGCTCACAGATCTTTAAAACTGCGGTTTCTTCTCTGATGTGCGAGGCAGAGATTGATTCAGACTCTCAGTTTACATAACAGAAATCTGGGGGTGTCCAGGATGATTTACCCACCCGTAACATTAGAAAAACAGCCACAGTTCTCCACCTGCCCTTTTCAATGTAACTCTGCAGCTTCTTCCATCAAGGGGTGCAGTCTGGGGCTGGGGGGTTAGCTCAGTGGTAGAGCACTTGCCTAGCACATGTGAAGCACTGAGTTCGATCCTCAACACCACATAAAAATAAAGGTATTGTGTCTAACTACTAAACAAAATTTTTAAAAAGAGGTGCAGTCTGCTCCCCCCCACCTCTCGATGAGAACCAGCCTCGCAATTCGCATTGGCCAACAGTACACAGCAGCAAAGGTATGGTCTGGCCTTTGGACTTAGGCCTCAAGAGACCATGTGTTCTTCTGATGGCCTTTTTAGCACCCTGCCCAGCCACATGTGTACCAGCCCAGGTGAGCCTGGAGAAGGGAAGACGCAGAGCAGAGATGAGACACCCCAGCTGAAGCTGTCCTACACCAGTCAACCCAGAAATGGGCCAGATGTGAGAGGGAGCCCAGCTGAGCCCAGCCTCAGAACCATGAGCTGACGGATGGTGGCTGGTGATAGGGTGGTTTATTACACAGCAAAACTGTGATAACAGAAAACGGATATATCATCCAGCAAGGGAACTGGGGCCATGGGAACTCCACCAGCCACCAGCGGCTCTCAAGTCCAAACCAATTATCCATGCCTGAGGCTGAAAACTACTGCCATTGCTCCCTGGTCACCTGATCCCCGACCCGGAGGGAATCTCCTCACCAGCCAGGACCACAAGCTTTCTTAATGGCCCTGATGTGTGACAAGCAGGGTGGGGTGTGGAAAGAGCCTTGAAAAGAGTGCCTGGAGTCACATCCAGGAGTAGGCCAGCTCCTCTCCAGCCAGGTGCCCTCAGAAAGTCCCCTGACCCCCACCCCCATCTCTGGACAAAGACCACAAATACATGGTCCTCTCCCAGGGCAGCAATGAGACACAAAAGGAAATGGTAGACAGCAAAGCATTTGGGGGGGACTATGCACCCCAGGATGAGTGCATTAGGATTTTTCCTCTGCAAGGCCAAGGGCAAACAAAAATGCTCCCAACAGCAGCATGGGGCACTCTTCCTTCTCGATTCCTTGAACAGGAGGAGCTTGATACACATCTGACCCTGAGAACAGTCAGATCAACATTAAATTAGATTGATCTGAGTTCCTATCGCAGCCCTGACACGTCCTTCCTAGGTAATCTTGGACGGGTGACTTGGCCTCTCTGTGCCTCAGCAGTAATCCCCACCACACCAGGGTAACTGAGCACAATGCCCCTAGCTCACTGGAAGCATTTCTGAAAAGGCGGGCAGAAAAAAAAATTTACCGTGGGAACTGTAGGTTGCAGTAAATAAGAGGAGGAAGAGGAGTACAAGTGTACAGGAAAATGCAGAGTTAGAGGATGAATGAAGCCGGTGGAATTCCACGCCCAGCTTAGAAAGAGCAGAGAGGCACAGGAAGTGTCCCCTCAGCGGCACTGGCAATGCTTTTACATTTAGATTATGGTATATATCTATATTATTTTCCCCTCACCACCACCTCTACCTCCCCTCGGAAACGTAGACCTATTTCCCAGACTTATGTGGAGCTGGGGGTGGGGGTGGAACCAGAGCACCCATAGCAGGGCTGGGCTGGCCTCCCACTAGCTGCCCGGTTCTGCAAGACCACAAAGAAAGAGGCATGTACGACTCTAGGACTTACAATTCCACAGGTCTCCGATTGAAGGCCCTGCTGTCACACTATGTCTGGCATTAAAACAAGAGTTCTCATGGGGCTGGGGTTGTGGCTCAGTGGTAGAGCGCTCGCCTAGCACATGCATGGCCGGGTTCGATCCTCAGTACCATGTAAAAACAAGCACCACATAAAAAAGGCATTGTGTACAAGTAAAAACACAAATATTTTTTTAAAAAAGGAGTTCGCTGAGAAAGATGAGGCACTCCAGAATATTCCATGGATTCACCTGGCACTGCCCCAGCCAGCAGCTCCAGACCCATCGCCTCGCTATCACTCACTATTTGTCACTCTTGTACCCAACTCCGAACCCTCCCAGCAACTGTCCTCTACAGTGCCTCTTAAACAACCTAGCCACTCTCGGCCTAACTCCTCCCGATATACAACCAACAAGACTTACCAAATTTTGCACCCAAGATTGGCCCACATACCCTTAGATAACCAAAACAAATGGCCTGCTTCTGGGTCCCTGGCTCCCTCTATACTGAGAGATCTTTTCAACTTCTGTGAGCGATCAAAAAAATGGGCAGAGATTCCGTATGTTCAGGCTTTCTCCCTCCTCCGTTCGAATCCCTCACTCTGTACCCACAGCAGCTCCACAATTGCCTCCTAGCCTGCCAACCGGCTGCTCCCCTACCATCCCCCTCCTTTCTTGATTTTGATCCCTGCGGGATGAGCCGCCCCCATACCAATCTGAAACCTCTCCGCCTCCCTCGGCCCCTCCAGCCCACTTCTACAAAAACACATCCTGCCACCTTTTCTCTCCAGCCCACCCCTTACGCGATTCTCGCACAATGTCTGCTCACCCTCTGTCACTTACTCCCGCCCAAGTCCTGACCACCACTCCGGGGAAGTTGCGGGTCCAGAAGGAATTGGTCCGTGTCCCTGTTCCCTTCCCAATGACCCGACGGTAGTGCAAATCGAACCTCCCCCCACTGGGAATTTCAATGGGTCCATCCATGCTTATAGCCTTACTTCCATGACATCTATAATGATTTTGGCAAATACCCTCCTCCCTGAGGAGCGTAGGCGAGTCTGGGAGCAGGCACGGGCCTATGCCGATGAGAAACCATAGAACCAACCCTAACCATTCTCTCATTGGACCTCAGGCTGTCCCCCGAAAGGGACCCTAACTGGGACTATAATTCCCAGGGGACGTGGCCTTGCGAGATCCAGTTTTCCACTTGTTGTATACTAACTGGTCTTAAGCCCTGTGCAGCACAAAAAGTAGTTAATTTTGACAAGCTGCAGGAAATCATACAAAAAAGGGAAGACACCCCTCTGAATTTCTAGATCGAACTAACAAAAGCTCTCCAACAGTACACCAAATTTAGATCCTGAATCTCCAGGGGGACGTCATTGTCCTTATGACTTATTTTTTGTCCCAAAGTTACCCTGATATACGGGCTAAATTGAGAAAATTAGAGCAAGGACCTGCAACACCTCAGACCGAGATCTTGGCCATGGCCTGTTAAGGCCTATCATAATAGAGATGAGAATACTGAACGCCGTAGGTTTTTTTTTTCAGAACCATGAAAAGGCCGAACGAGCAAGATTTCAAATGCTGGCCCAGGCTTTACAGTTGGCACCGACTCTCGGGCCTTTGTCACAAAACAAGGGGCCCATTACCCCGCGCAGAGGGGACCTCCAGGGCCGTGTTTCAAGTGCGGGAACGAAGGACACTGGGCTAGAACTTGCCCAACCCCAGGCCCCCTATGCGCCCATGTCCTAAATGCTCCAAGATGGGCCACTGGGGTGTTGACTGCCCAGTTCCGCAGGGGGATGGTCACTGGATCAGAAGATTGACGGGGGGTCCAGTCATGAAACCCTAGGGTCACCCTTCTGGTTGATGGCCTACTTGGAGACTAGCCACAGAAGATTGACGGGGCCTGGGTTTTCCTCTCCCGACAGTTGACATGCCCCTCGACTTACAGGAGCCTAGGGTCACCCTTTCTTGTTGATGGCCACCCCATAAATTTCCTACTAGACACAGGAGCCACTTCCCACTTTCTCGGTCTTGAGGGAGTTTGGGGGCCCACCACCCATTATCGTTACCCCTGTTTATTCGGGATAGAGGGACACGCATTCACCCCACAAGACTTGTCCCATGCTGTCTTGCCCCGCTCCACATCCATTCATTTCCCCTACCAGTTTTTCTAGTAATCATCTCAATGTCCCTGGAATGCCTTTATTGGGCCGGAGATAACTGGTCAAATTTGGAAGCCTCAGTTGAGTGTGTTCTATCTGACCCAATCGCCTCGATCTCAGCCTCTTCTCCCCGAATATCGTCTCACTCCGTCTCCTCTTCCGTCTTCCTTCTTAGCATTTTAGAGCCTGATGCCAGAAACTTCCTTAGTTACCCTGCCCCTCCCATCTGGTAGACCCCAAAGTTTGGGAACACCCAGGAATCCATCCCTTGCTCACTGTGACCTATACGAATACACCTTAAAAATCCTCAGTATTTCCCTAGCTAGAGCCCAGTACCCACTCCCTAGCCAACTAGCCTGGCTGCTTTGTCACCATGCCCCATCCACTCAGAGTCTCCTGGCTCCCACCACTTACTTAGGACGCTCAGCCTGGAGAGCACATGGGCTGCTCCAGTGGCCAACAGTATATGAGGGAGGAGGATTTGTAACCTCAAATACCTGAACACCAAAAAAAGCAGGAAACCTCATTTCAGCTCACCACTTCACCTGGGAGGCCACCTCTCCTACCTGTTGCTGTTGCCAATTCAAAAGCACAACAGAAGTCCCCTTTGCTCACCTAAAAAGCAGACGTTGGGGACCAACTCTGTGGTTCCAAAGACTCGAGATTTTTCCCAGTCTTGGACTCACTTTAGCTTCCTAAGACTGCCTCTGGCAAAAAGGAAGGTAGGGATAAAACAATTTATTCTGCTTTGGTTGGTTGCCAAATCCACTTGGCTAAAAGGATTTGCAGTTCAGAGAGCTTGATGGCTCACCATGAGGTACGGTCCTGGCCTCAGGAATCCCTCACCTGCAACTTCTGATGTTAGAAAGCTGCACCCTGTCAGCTGGAGCAAAGATGCTCTGGATTCTGTATCTGGGTCAGTTCCAAGGCCCTGACATCAAGCCTAACTCTCCACACCCCAACCAGAGTGGTATGAGCATAGACAGATGACCCCAGCCACAGGACAGGCCAGGAGCAGATCTCCCAGCTTCCTAAGGCGCCTCCTGCATGAGGAGCTCCAGAGCAGCCCGGGGATGTGCATCACCTCCTGCCTGTCAGTGGTCAGGGGCAGTAGGGGACAGTCAGCTGAAGCTTCCAGATGCTGCCCCTTTTCCATTCTCCACAATGGTCAAGCCAAGGCACCCCCTCCTCCCAGACAGCCCCAGCCCATGACTAGTCATGGCAGTATCACCCCTTCTTCCCAGTGGTCCCCACTGGGTTAACTGAGACTCTAATCAGGTCTGCATCACAACCTCAGTCTCTCTGCTTCACCCCCCTTTCTCCTTGGCATACCACCCCTCCAACGATTCTCTTACACCCCTGTCAGCATCTGCTCCTTGATGGTGCAAATTGACGAAGTCCCCCAAAGATCTTGCAGGATGGGGTATAACTCTAAGCCACAGCTCCCTAACTGGCAAACTGGAAACCACACACCCAACTTGTCAACCATTCAGCTGAAGAACATGATGCCTATAGAAGTATCTAACCCTTCCTAGATGCCAGAAAATACTATCTGATGGATATAAGTTTTGTTCTTTAAAGTTACAAGCAATTCCCTCATAAGTCAATTATTTCAGAGAACACTGTGGCTGCTTTTAATAAACGCAAAAAAAAAAACAACATTTTCCCTGGACAAGTCATAACAGAAGTTATCAGAAGCATGTCAGCATGAACAGCAGCATGTCCACGGGGAATCGGGGCTGGCTGGGGCCCGGCCCTTCACACCCTCACACCGGGCTGTTAGACACTGGCTGGAGACAGCTGTCTGCTCACCCCGCAAGGCTCTGCCCTGGGTAAGACAGCCGCCTCTGCCCGCTGCCTTCAGCACCAGCTCAGGAAACAGCACCCTGGCCACTTCTCAGCATCTCCTGGGAAACGCCCCAGAAGCCTGGGGAGGATGCCTTCTGGGTCCTCTTAGAAAGCAGCCCACACATATGTGTGGTCCCTTCTCCAGAGCTTAAGAAAGCGGGCTCTGTTGGGCAAGCAAGGACTAGGGACAAGGTCAAAGAATGTCATTTCCAGAAAATGCAGCTGAGGAAGTGCAACTGCACCTTCCCCTAGGAGCCAACCTGGGACAGAGGAAGTCAGGGAGCACGCCCACAGGGAGTTTATGAGAAGGCAGGGCTGCCACCGGCACATCCGGGTGTTTCTTCACAACAATAGCAAGGCAGGAGCAGCGGAGCCCCTAACTCCAGGTCCACTGCCCTTTTACATCTTTCTCTTTCACACAGTCTCTCCTCCACCCTTGGAGCCACCTGTGCTGAGAACAAGCTCCCCACAACTGGAGCCTATACCACATCTTAAATTTTGCCTGAGACACAAGACTAGAACTCCACAATTTTCCCATCTATCCAATTTGCAGGTGGACTTTAAATTCCTGAATCCCCACTCCAAAGCCCAGAACAGGCACTCCAGTGTCTAATGAAAAGATTCTATTCATCTGCCCACAGTTTTCAGATTTAAGCACCTCTGTTTGGGTTTTAGCACTCAAATATGCCAATGGTTGATTTTTCATCTAAAATCTTTTGATCCTTTTCTAGCTCCTTCTGACTAAAATCATTGCTCTAAACCCACACTGTCCAGCTGACCCTTCTGCAATGAAAATACCCTCTCTGTGGGCTGTCCAAGACAGTAGCTAGTAGCCACACGTGGCTACCAATGTAAGCCAACACAACTGACAAAAATTCTTTGAGTTTTAGTTCATTTCAATTTAAATAGCAAGACATCTGGCTAGCAGTGACCACCCTGGGCAGCTCCCCAGAACTGTCCAGTTTGCCCTGTTTTACCCTCAACCTGAATGCAAATTGAGGACACGTTCTCCTTGGCTCTGAACAGCCTTTTTCTCACTGAACAATATTCTCAAAGCAAAAAGTCAAGTGCGTCTTCCATTTCCGAGCGCTTACTCTGTGCCTGAGCGCAGCCGTCTCGACGAGTCCCAGGAGAGGGGGCCAGGAAGCATGTCTCCAGAAAGGAAGCCAGTGCACCCAACCACTCCAGGGCGTCTGGGGTGGGGGGGTGCACATTTATTTATATCACAGAGTGTTACAGCTGTCGACTCTGCAGCTGAGGAACCACCAGGGAACGGGACAGAAATCAGCTTTGTCCGTGTTCCCTGGCACCTACTGCTGTTGTTTAAAGGATGCCAGAAGATGCTGGGGGCAATAGAGGAGACCTTTGGGTAGACAGACATGCTCTAGGTGTCATTAGAAAAAAGGAAATTGAGTCAATTACATGTTTGCATCCAAACTAATGAGTGTCATCAGGTTATGCTAGTCCAATTCTCAGTGCTCAGGGCATGGTGACAGAAGGACCATAAAATAAGCACGTTGAGAGAAGCTGGGTGTAGGGCTCTGTTCTCAGTAGGATATGGCCATAGGAATCAGATTCAGCACCAAAGCTCAAAAAAGCAAGATCACCCCCATGCTTTACACAGGCACTTACGACCCACTGATCAGTGACAATTTTTGGTTTACAAAAAAATTGGTAGAAATGCTGTTACAGGATTAAAGTAGTGATAGTTCTACTGACAGCACATCCACATGCTCTGATAATGCACTAGGGCAGGGGGAATCTCTGAAAATGCGCTGTAGATTGAATCTAGAATGTCCCCCAGAGACCCATTTGTTAAAGGTGTAGTCCCCAGCTTGGCACTATTGGGAGGTGGTGGAATCTTGAAGAGGTGGGGCTTTGTACGAGGTCACAGGGGGGTGTGCCCTGAAAGGGAATAGTGGGATCTCAGCCCCATCTTCTCTTTTTGGTCCATGGCTACGAGGTGAACAGCTTTCCCCTCCACGTACTCCCATTAGGATATATGGACCCACCACAGGCCCAAAAGCAATCGGGTCAACTGGCTGTGAACAGAAACCTCCAAAACCGTGAGCTAAGATACACCTTTTTTCTTTAAGGCTATATCAGGTGTTTGTTATAGTAACAGAAAGCCAACTAACAGGGGAACCCTCGGCTCTGCTGCCCAGTGTCCCTTCCAGTACATTCCCTACCCTAAATCCAATACATCCTTTCCCCTGTAAAATGAGTAGCTAGTTAGCATGAAGCAAATGGCAAATCACCAGAGACCCAGTTAAAAAGCTAAAGAGTTAATTTCTTCCAGCTGGGTATGATGGCACACACCTGTAATCCTAGCAACTCAGGAGGCTGAGGCAGGAGGAAGGTACAGGGGTTAATTAACATTTGTCATGGTTTCCTTTCAAAGTTAACATGCTATTTTCTTTTTCAGGTCTAAATCACTTGCCTTCCTCACCTACTTGAGATCACGTATTTGCCAGCACCACATAGCTGTCTATATTCTTCCATGACACAACAGCAGCCTTTTGCTAAACTACTCCAAAACCCCAGCGCTGGAATAAACTAATGCACATCCTTAAAGTACACACTTGAGCTTCACTGGCACTTTGGTAATTCGATAGAGATGGCCTTAAAACCCCCATCCTCTCTGACACAGCAATTCTAAGCCCAGGGATTGATTTAAAGGAAATAATTAAGGATGTCCGCAAGGATTTAGTCATGAGGATGTTTACCCCTGCTCTTGTTAATTGTGAATAATTAGAAACAACCTACATGGCCCTGAAGTGGAATTAGAAGAGCCAGGGTTCAAGGATTGCCCCATAGTAAGAGACCAACGATCAATCACTTAACCAAGATTAAAAATTAGAGACAAGCCACGCGTGGTGGCGCATGCCTGTAATCCCAGCACTTGGAAGGCTGAGGCAGGAGGATCTCGAGTTCAAAGCCAGCCGAAGCAATGGTGAGGCACTTAATTCTGAGACCCTGTCTCTAATAAAATACAAAAAAGGGCTGGGGATGTGGCCCAGTGGTCAAGTGCCCCTGAGTTCAATCCCTGGTAGCAGATTTCATAGGACCTGAATCTTTTACATTTGGGGCAACTACTTTTAAGAAAAGTTTTTCAAAATTATGAGGAAAACCATGTGGCACACAGCCTGGTAGGGGCCTGTGTAGGTAAAAAGCCTTGGTTTAAATTTCATTAGCCTCTAGAGAAAAGAGACATTGGAAGTCTCTTGCTTCAAAGGCCACAGTACCCAGATTGGGTAGCATGATCAGCACAAAGTATATTCAAGGTCTAAGATGAAGACTAGAGGAAGGGTGAAGAAAGGAAAAGGATGGGGAGGAAAGTCTTTGACAAAGCATCAAGAGAATGGAAATGAAAAAAGGCAAAAACTAGGAAAATAATTAAGGCAATGTGGGGGGATGACGTGCTTCAAAAAGATTTTATTACAGTGCAGTGGGTACCTGAGAAGCTACAGGGACAAGTACTCCAACACAAAGAGCAGCTGGCTTAGTATCAGACTAGGAGAGGCTACTGGGTTCCCACGGACCCCAGAAAGACCAGTCCCTCTGCTGGCTACAAGGCCACGCCCCAACTTTATCTCCAGTTCCTCCCTACCATCTACCCTGGGTACCAAGTTTAAAGTTTTCCTGCACTTGCCAAATGTATTCACAACATACAGCTTTTCCTCATCCTTTTTTTTTTTTTTTTTTTTTTTAAACAAAATAAGCTGAGCACCTTTTCTCTGTAAGGTGTGTTCTTAACTCTACCCACCTGTTCCCATCTGAGGAAATCTTGATGTGGGCCCATGCAAATCCAGGTGAGGGGAGCTTGGCACCTCTCCCTCTAGCCATGAAAGAGTTTGAGGGCACACCAGGCAGCCACACCTGCAGATTTCACCCAATGCCCTGGCACACACAGTTGCCTGCTCCTTCTTCAGCAGCCCCTACCCAGAGCAACCCTGCTATTTTTGACAGCTCTTCCCACATGCCCAGTGCAAAGGTCACACAGTCTGGGAGCCCAGGACGGGCTTCTGGGATGTGTTCTCCAACTGCTACTGCCCAGGTTTCGTCTGTACCAAATCCAAAGCCCACAGTAGATCTGGAGTCTGGAGAACATAGGAGAGGCATTCAGTCTTTGTTTGAAAAGAGGGATTTGGCAAGTGCAGGAAGAAACAGTCCAGTCTTAAACTCAGCAACTGGAATAAATGTTGGGGATGGTGGTGAAGAACTGGACAAGAGCTGCACAAAGACTTTGGAAACTGGTTTTCTTTGTGGCAGCTCTCCTAAACAGCATGACTGTTAAAGAGCTGGCTGGTCAGAGTTCCCTTTTGCAGGAATGTCTAAGGACGCCCATCCACACACCACGCTTTTCCATTAGCCTCTGCTCATTCCAGAGCAGTGGCTCTCCAGCACATATGTGAAATGCACAAGTGACACTGATCTCCATCTCCCACCTGCCACCAGAGGATGCTCACACTGGTGACCAAACAATACAATCAACCCCACTTCCCCCTCAATAGCTGTCACATAGACCCACATGGAGGCACGATCATGAAGAGAGGAGGAAGAGGGTGGAACTACTCACAGCCTCGGATAGAAAAGTAACCATGGAGTGGCTATTTTATTCCCTCCCGTTCAGAGGAAGTGGCCAAAGAGGGCACCAGTCTCCTTAGTCCTCCTCCAACAGGACTGGACACTGAAACTCTGAACACCGCTGAGAGTGCCTAATGAGAGCTTCCACCATTTCTCCGGACCCACCCCTCTGGACTGGGGAGCCAGAACTAGATTCTTTGACCTCTACAAAACCCGTGTTCCTCTCCCAAGACACATTGTGGCGTTTGCCTCAGACGGTACATGAGATGATGACCCAATCCACACAAGTTTTGTCACTTAGGGTTCCTCCCTCATCCTTCCCTACATCCCGGCGCCTCTCAGATCCGCTTCCGCAGAGGGGACCTCTGAGTCCACTGCGCCTATCCTGGAGGACCCCGCTGCCCCCACGTCCCCGACCCCCATTCCCCTCACACGTCTCCGGGTTACTGCTATCCTGCATGCAGTGGCGCTGGACAGACTTAAAACTATCCCCAAGGTCCCCTGAGGTCTCTTGGGGTTCCTGGGGAGGTCGGGATGCTCGGCCCCTCGGAGGCAGATAGGCTAAGTAACTTCTGCGATCGGGAGGGAAAAGCCGAACCCGGCAACTGGAGAGGTTCCCCCGCACGCTGCACGCCGGACCCCCAGGGAAGCGCCGGGCCCGGCCCCCTCCGCCTTGAGCGCCGGCCGGGACGTCAGCGGGGCCGGGACCGGGCGTCCTGCCTCCTCCCGCCTTCTCCGGCCGCAGAGCCGCGCGCCGCGGAGACATTTAAATCGCCCCCTCGGGACCGCAGCGTGGAAGAGGCCGGAAAGGCGGCGACGGCGGCTGGCCCCGGGGCTGGCCGGGCCGGGGTCGGGAAGCCGGGAAGGCACTCACCAGCGCGTGTTGTCGTGGAAGTGCTCCAGCACCGCGTAGCCGAAGAAGGAGCCGGCGGGGCCCTGGAAGCGCACCGGGCGCTGCGGGTCGAGGTTGTAGGCGCCTGCGGGGACCCCCGCGGCAACCAGCGTCAGGAGCAGTGCGCGGAGCCCCCCGGCGCCCCTCCGCGCCGCCGAGCTGCCCATCCCTAGCCGGCCGCCGCCCTCCCCTCTGCCCGAGAGCAGGGCGCCGAGCGCGCGGGCCGCCGACGGCCAGGAGGCTCCCCGGGGCCGGAGCTCTGCGCTCGGACACGGGCGGGATGCCGACGCCGGGACGGAGGTTTGAGCGGGCGATGAAAGCAAGCACCGGGGAGGCCGCGAGCGGGCGGCGTCCGCAGTCCGGCTGAGAAGCCTGCGCGCTGGGAGAGAGCGGGTCCCGGGCCGGGCGGCGCTGGTCTGCAGAGAGGCGCGCCCGCGGGGTGGGCGGCCCGGACGGCCCGCGGCAGGACGGCGCGCCAGTGCCCCCTGCGGGCCGCGAGTCCCCTGCGCATCGCTCTGGCAGGGAGTTAGTCCCGGGACGGCCCTAGGCGTCCCATCCCTCGCTGCTGCGTGGTCTACCGGCGCTGCTGGGTCCGTCTCTGTTTTTGTCCTTCCTCCCCTCTCAGTCTCACACATCAGGACCAGAGCAACCCGATGAAGGACAGGGGTATGTTATATCCCTGCCCATCGACTGCCCCTGAATTCAGCTGTGAGATAACGTGTAGACAACAAGCGTTCAAAGAACGCCAGGTTATAACAATAATTAGCCGCGTGAACACCAGCAGAGCGCCGCTGCGTGTTCTACTCCCTTGGTCTCCTAAGCCAGTGATTCCCTTAACGTGGTCTCGGGACCCGCAGCACCGACATCACCTGAGAGGGAATTTGTCAGAAATGCAAATCCACAGGTCCCAATCCAGATCTGCGGAATCAGAAGCCAAGCAGAGGGGGTTGGGGTCTTGCATGTGCATGTGTGATTGGGGTAGAACGCACATCAAGTTTGTCATCTTAACCAGCTGTTGTGCGATCAATACCACCACCCAGCTCCAGAACGCTTTTCATTTTACAAAGCAAACCCAAGGGGCAGGGGAGGAAGGAAAAAAAATTGGTGGTGAATGAGATGGATATCATTATCCTAAATGTATGATTGAAGATCTGAATGGTACTTATATACTTTGTATACAAGCAGTTGTATGTAAAAAGATACTATACTTGTGCATTATGAATAAGTAAATAAATAATTTTTTTAAAAAAAAAATAACTTCTGGGGTGGGGGGAGAGGCGTGTAGCTCAGAGATAGAGTGCTTCCTTAGCGTGCAAGAGCCCCTGAGCTTGATCCCCAGCACAGCAACAAACAAACAGAAACCCCTCCCCGCTTCTCCCTCCTCCCAGCCCTTGGCAACCTTCATTCTACCTTCTGCCCCTATGAATTTAACACTAAAATCTAGGATTCCTACTGAATTGACTTTCCTCACTGTGAAGTTTTGCCACACTTTTGTGCTTTCCCTACCTGTGCTCTGCTTTTTTTTTTTTTTTTTTTTTTTTGGGGGGGGGTCATCTGTCATCTGGTAACTGAACCCAGGGCCTCACTTGTGCTAAGCACACACTCTGATCTTTTCCTTTATAAATAGCCTATACCAGGCATTTCCTCATAGTGACTAAAAGCAGATTAGTACAAGGGTTTTGAGATGGGAAGACATCCGTGGACTTTCTGGGTGGGCCCAGTCTAATCTTAAAAGCAGAGAACCTTTCCTAGCTGGAGTGAGAGATGTAACAATGGGAGCAGGGTCAAGGAGATGATACATTGGGGAGAGGAAGGAATCCACAGGCAAGAATGCAGGCAGCTCTAGAAGCCAGGAAAGGCAATATAATGGCCTTCTGAAGCTGCCTTAGAGCTTCATAAAGAAACACACCCTTGAGACACCTTGAGTTTAGTCCAGTGAGACCCAGATTCATTTTTTACCTCCAGAAATATAAGATGTATTTTGTTGTTTTAAGCCGGTATGTTTGTGATTTTTGTTGTTGTTACTATACTGGGGATTGAACCCAGGGATGCTCTACCACTTTTTATTTTTTATTTTGAGACAGGGTCTTGCTAAATTGCTGTGGCTGGCCTCAAACTCACAATCTTACTGCCTCTGCCTCTGGAGTAGCTGGGATTACAAGTGTACATCACCTCCCTGTTTCATGATAATTTGTTAGAGCAGCAATGAAAAATTAATATACCTACCTTCCATGTAAAAGTGTGTATGTATGTTTCTTAAGGAAAAGAGTTCATAGATTTCAATAGCTTATTCAGTGATAAGGTAGTTTTTTAAAATTTAGGAACCACTGACCTAAAACACACTGATTTCTATCTTAATAAACTAAACCCATTGGTCTTTGATTTCATAAAACTACAGCTTCCAAAGCTGACTGTGTATCAGACTCCCAAGAAAACAGTTCAAAATACAGATTCATAAATACCACTCTGAGTTGATTTCTAGGGGCGAAACCAGGGAATCTGTATTTCACACTCCTCTCTGGAGATTTGCTAAGTAATCAGGTTTCAAAAACACTGTTCTACAAGAAAGAGATTCTGAATTCAGCACTGTGGCCCTGAACATATGGCACCATGATGCTGCAGGAAAATCACAGGCATCCAATGAAGAGGATTTAAATCCCACATCTGACCAGCTGTGTGAGTCAATGAAACAGAGAGACTAATAAACATAAACCTATCAATGGACTGCTTGGGGCAGCAATTTTAAACTGTAAAACTCTGAACATTTATTAGTTATTCATATAATCTGACATCAGGAGTAAGCTCAATATCCTAGTTGCCAGAATAAGCTTTTCTGTCTCCAGGATGACTGGCAAGAGAGCCATTCCATTTCAAACCTGCCCAGATCAAATGAAGATGTGCTTCCTGGGACTGTGCTTTCTGAAAACTTGCACCTCTTATTCCATTCTTATCCAATTTTCTCACTGAACTGACCACTCAATGCTCTCCGTTCTTTTATGAGAATAAAGAATTAACCTGAAACTGGCATGGTGGTGCATGACTATAATCCCAGTAGCAAAGGAGACTAAGGAAGGAGGATCACAAGTTGAAAGCCAGTGCAGCAGCTTAGCAAGACCCTATCTCAAAATTTTTTAAAAATTAAATAAAAAGGGCTGGGGATGTGGCTCAGTGGTTAAGCACCCCTGAGTTTAGTCCCCATATACCTCCCCCTCCCCAAAAAAAGAAAAAACTAATCTGAAGTTCTTCTCTTGACCTCGGTGGGCGTACACTAAACAGCATGCACTATTGACTCACCTATCACTAGCCTTCAGTCACCCTAGGCACACTCGACTTCCGTGGTGATGAAGGCTGTTGAGAGCATCGTTACCACAACAAGGCAAAAATAATGGTTTTAAAGCGGGAGCTCCCTCCCCACCCCAGAGCAGAAAGGAATATCGAAATGACTAGGGACGGAAACAATGTTGGTTTCTCATAAGTCTTGGAAAAAAAAAAAAAAAAAAAACAAACTTAAGATTAATTGGCCTATTTTTTATCCTTTCTTTTTCTTCTCTTTTTTCCCCCTTGCTTATAAATTGATAGACACTAGAATGGTCAAGGGAAGGGAGGGTAAGAGAGGGAGCAAGAGGGGAGGGAGGGGGAGAAAAGAAAAGGAAAAAAAAAAAAGGTGGTTGAATGAGACGGATATCATTTTCCTTAATGCATGATTGAAGACCTGAATTGTACGAATATACTTTGTATACAAACAGTTGTATGTAAAAAGATACTAAATATATGCACTATGAGTTGTACATATTAAAAATTATAAAAATAAATAAAAAAATAAAATAAATTGATAGATATTTCTCTGCTTCTCATTATTTTGTTTTTAAACAACATTCTTGGTACAACTATATATTTTTTAAATAAAAATTTTATTTTATAAAAATATATATATTTAGTTGTAGGTAGACACAATACCTTTATTTTATTTATGTGGTGCTGAGGATCAAACACAGGGCCTCACACATGCAAGACGAGCACTCTACCACTAGCCATAGCCCCAGCCCCCTGCTTCTCATTATTTCTTAAACACTTAACTATTAGGTCAAAAGCTAGGAAATCTAAGGCTCTTAATATAAGCTGATTGACTCAGTAACCTTCAGGTTCAGAATATGATTTTTCATTACAAAAGCCTTAAACCACAACAGAAAATAACAGTTCTTCCTGTCGAGAAAGCCATAAAGTGTTACCAGGCCCTGTTGCTTGGGTCCTGTTCTCCTGGAGTGTCCTTCCCCTGCCCTCCAAGTAGAAACTCACTCCTGCTTGACAGAGCGCCAAACGTGACTCTCCAGCATCAGCCTTGGCTCCTGGTCAGTGCTCCCCAGCAAAGCCCCAAGTGGAGGTCTAGACACTTATCAGTGGTGGGAGGAGGCTGGTTTGCAGAGACTGCACGTGCAACCACAGAAGCAGGGCAGATGCTGGGGAAAGCTGACCAGGCAGTCACCTTTGCTGTGTGCACAGGACACTTTATACATTGTTTGATCTCAGCTAAACTTCACAGTGATCCAGTTAGGAAGGCACAGGCTGATTTGATCTCAGTTACCATGGAACCTGCATTTGATCTCAGTTACCATGAAGCCTTCCTGTATCAAGGCAGTATTAAACACAGTATCCTAGTCCCAAACTCTTGTGCCAGATGTATTTCTGAATTTATATTTTTTCAGAGTTTAGAAAATAATACAGCATACCTACCATTTATTACATACTTGTCCCACAAGACAAATAGAAATAAGTGAGCATTCACACTTGCCATAGGCAGAATGCCCCCTCCTTGCAAAGATGTTTATGTCCTGTCTCCAAAACCAGGTATACCTGATCTTACGTGGCAGGAGACTGTAGATCTAATTATGTTCAGGATCTTGAGGTGGAGAAATTGTCCTGGATTATCCAGGTGGGCCCAATGTATTCATAAGTGTCCTTATAAGATCAAGGAGAGTCAGGGTCCAAGAAAATGGCAGAAGCAGAAACAGAATGATGTCATCATCCAAAAAACATAGTGTCCTGGAGCCAGGAAAGGTGAGGAAATGGATTCCAGAAAGAGTGCAGCTTCTGGAAGACCCCTGACTTCTCCAACTGTAAGATAACAAATTTGTGTTGTGTTAAGCTCCAAGTTTCTGGAAACTTGTTATAGAACCAACAGGAAATAGATACAACATTATTACATAAGATCAGCTAGGGTAAGGTTTGGCTACCAAATTATTTTGAGAAAAAAATGTTCAGTTTCCAGTTTTTTGTCTTTTACAATTGTAAATTTCTTCATTCAGAGACACAGAAAAACCAAGGTGTCATGCAGATATGAATAGTAACAACCTAGTAAGTTTTCTATAATGACTGAATCAAAGAAGGCAGATTGACCACAGCACCATGTGTAGCACATAAGAAAGCCTTTTTGAATGTTAGCTATTCTTCATTCATTTTTCTCAGATACTTATTGAGGGCCTACTATGTGTTAGGCACTGCTCCAAGCTCTGAGAATTAAGGAATGAGCAAAACACTAAAAACAATACATTTTAATACATTTGTGATCATAGAAAAGATGTCATGGTACTAAATGACATGGAATAAAGAAAACTGGAAAGAGAAATGGGGGAAGGAGTGTCAATTTTAAATAGAATAAAAGAGGCCATTGAGAAGGTGATATTTACATGGATATTTTAGTTACATTGTGAGATATACAGAAATGCATGCCAAGGAAGGATAGTGTACATTTCTTGCTAATTCTTTTATTCTACTTAGAATTTGATGAGCTTCCTGACTTTAAGGATTGGCATCTTTCCTTGATTCAGGGAAGTTCTCAGCTATTACCTGTTTGAATACTGCTTCTCCCAGTTCTCTCTAGTCTCTCCTTCTGGAACACTAATTTGATAATTAGGCCTTCTTGCTCTATTATCCACATCTTTAAACCTTTGATGTTCTCCAGCTTTTCTCTCTTTTGTTTCCATGCTGAGTAATTTCTTCAGTTTTATTTTCAGTTTCACTAATTCTGTCTTCAGCTATGTGTAACCTGTTCAACCACTTCTTGGAATTTATAATTTCATTATATACATATATTATATGTGTATAATATGTTATGCATAAAAATACACACACACACACACACACACACTTTTGGAGGGGGAGGGTACTGGGGATTCAGCCCAAGAACTTGTACCTGCTAGGCAAGCAATCTGCTACTGAGCTATATACCCAGTCCTCATTATTATATTCTTTAATCCAAAAATTCTAAATGGTTCTTCTCTCTATATATGTCTATGTCTATCTCTCTCTTCCTTTTTGTGGTGCAGTGCTGGGGATTGAACCCAGGGTCTTGTGTGTGCTATGCATTTGCTCTATCACTGAGCTACATCCCCTGCCCTGTGGTCCTTCTTTTGAAAACAGCCTTGTCAAAAAAAAAAAAAAAAAATGGTAGAATGAGATGGATATCATTACCCTAAATGCATGTTTGAAGACATGAATAGTATGAATATACTTTCTATACAAACAGTGATATGTAAAAAGATGCTCTATGTGTGTATTATGAATTGTAATGCATGCTACTGTTACATATACAACTTCGAATAAAAAAAAGAAAAGAAAACCGCTTGTCAACTTCGATAGTCCCCTGCTCCTTAATCATACTTTCAACATGTTCCTGAATGTCTCTAAATAAACTCACACTGTGTTTCTGATCCTTCAAATATCTGCAGTCTGTACATGTCCTTCTCCAGCTTGCAGTTTCTGCTTATTCTCTCTCATGGTGGCTTGTTTCCTTGTATATTTTGTAATCTTTGGCTGTGAGTTCATGTTCCTTAGAATTTTATCTTTGTTTAGAATATGTTCAGCCACAAATGATTTGTGTTTTTTCTGCCAATTCCCCAGGGTATTGCTGATTTGCCACCACGTTAACATAACAGTCTGGTTTTGATTTTTTTTTTTTCCCTAAATGCATGTCATGACACAGGCCATGGTTTAGTATTCTCAAGAGTTATATTTTCCTTTTATTTACTTTTTTCATTCCACCAAAAGTGAAGGCCAAAACAGGAAAGACTTCTGACCATCTTTCTTGGTAGGGTAGGTTATCCTGGTTTACCTACTAATGGGGGTCAGCTTGACTTGGGGTCTCCAAACTGACTACCCCCAGGCTTGGGTACACTGCTTTGTCTGATATCCCTTGAAAGTATGAGATCCACTTAAATCCAGATATTCCTGAGGCTAATGCTGATTTTGTCATCTACTATTTCTTCTAAATTAGAATTTTTTTCATTATATACGGCCTCTGACTATTTGCTTCATACCATCCAAGCCACACATTTTTTTTTTTTTTTAAACTAGGGATTGAACTCAGGGCACTCGACCACTGGGCCACATCCCCAGCCCTTTTTTTTTTGTATTTTATTAGAGACAGGGTCTCCCTGAGTTGCTAAATGCCTCGCCATTGCTGAGGCTGGTTTTGAACTTGTGATCCTCCTGCCTCAGCCTCGCAAGTGCTGGGATTACAGGCGTGTGCCTTCGCTCCCGGCTACATTTTTTACTTTCATATTTAACTCAGTAGCTTTAGGTATTTTGTACCAAGAAAGAGTTCCAGATATCTGAGCATTTATTCTAACATAATGCCAAATTTTTTAACTTGCTTTTTCTGTTATTTCAAATCCATAGAGCAGTCAGAGTAAATGTGGGGCTCTGGAATTTGAAGGTCAGGTCAGACTATCTTCATGAACACTGCACACTTCACAAAACTAACCTCTTTGTAGTTCCTGTCCCTCCAAAAAGTAAGATGCAATACATCAATTCATGCTCTTGCTCTTGGGACACATGGCATCTCATGTCAAGTCAGGTGTTCTCTGGCGCTAACCCTAAAGAACCTTTTAACTGGATTCTTACGAATGCACAAGCCAGGTTATACTGTATTGATTACTTAGTTGAATCAGCACTTCACATGAACCTGTTGCAAAAGGATAACAACCATCTTCATATACCTACAAGGAATAATACCTACAGCATATGGAAGGTAGACTCAGATTCCTTAACATGCTCAGGATGATCTGATGCATGTAAATTTTCATGCATCTCTATGCATATGTGCACATAAAAGGAAATCTGGAAGTTTACCTCAAATGTTAATAATGATTAGAGTTGAGATTATGGGCTGTTTTTGACTATTTGTCTATCTATCTATCTATTAATCTATCACCTATCTTTCCATATCTTTTGATTGTCAACAGGTAAACTGCAGTGGATGTAGAAGATACTACCTCCATAAAGCCCAAGTCTCTAATCAAAATGAAAGCCTGGTAGAAATAGGGAAGTAGATCAGAAATAGTACACACAAAACCATCTCCAAATGAGAAGGAAACTTAACCTTCACAGGACAAGGGAAGGAAGCAGAGCCAAAGGCAGCCACCATTACCCATCTACTGACGAGCCCAGCCCTGCAACCCTGGACTCTGTGGAGGGGCTGACATCCACTTCCTAGGAAGGGACTTCACCAACAGAGCCAAGGAGGAGGCCAGCCAACATGTGGGAGAAAAGTGGTCAATTGCCAGTGGCTCCTCACAGCATTTTTAAGGGAGGGAGAGAAAAAATAAAAAGGGTCCAGATCATTGGCATAACAGATACTCATTCTCTCAGTGATGGACCCCTAGCTACATGAAATACTTAATTGTCGATTCTTCAAAAGTTGCTTGATCTTACTTTTTATACATAAGACAGACGATACCTCACATGGTTTTGAAATCCAAAAAGTTCAGGGGAAGGGCAAATACTATCGCCAAACCTTCAACTATAATAGCAGGCAGAGATTTAAGCAAATACTTTCCCACTGAAGTCTTCCATAAGCCAAAGGTCCAACTGTTATTATTGGGTGCAATATTTCCAACCTGTTTGCATGTACAAAAACTCTTTTTTTTCCAGAAATCTAAATTTAGTGAAACTGCTCTAAGTTAGAATAGACCCACACACTGTTGCCGCCTGCAACAACGAGACCGCGGGAAAGAAATCAGAGGCAGACTGGGAATGAGTAGTTCTTTTATTGTTCCTTTTTCTTCTTTCTTTCTTCTCTCTGTTCCTCTCTACAGTCTGGTTAAATACCCTTCTTATCCATTACAGGTGCATTAGTTCTCTTAATAAGCATACACGTGTCTCATCACAAGCTCAGCACGCAGTGCCCACGAGCACGGAAAAATTCTTAGCCAATCACTATAAAGGTCAGATCATGGTAAGTTGTCTGACAAACAAGTAAGCGCCATCTCTTGGCTCTCAGCCAGCCGCCATCTTAGAGCTACTTCCTCATAATGATATATCAAAGGCTCTTACAACACAACATAATGCCAAGTTTTGAAAACATTTCTCACTTCAATGTAAATATTAAAACTAGCCTTGAGCCGGGCACGGTGGCACATGCCTGTAATCCCAGCACTTGGGAGGCTGAGGCAGGAGGATCGCGGATTCAAAGCCAGCCTCAGCAATGGCGAGGCACTTATCAACTCAGTGAGACCCTGTCTCTAATAAAATACAAAAAAGGGCTGGGGATGTGGCCCAGTGGACGAGTGCCCCTGAGTTCAATCCCTAGTACTGCGCGCGCGCGCGCGCGCACTCACACACACGCACACGCACACACACACACACACACACACACACACACACAAAAACTAGCCTTGTCAAAACATAAAAATATAAAATGATGATTCAGGCAGTGCCCCAGTGTCCACTTTATTATAATTCTACTTAGGATTTTTCAACTCTATGATGGTGTGCAAGCAAACACAGACCACCATTCTGTTTTCTACTTTCAGTATTCAATAAATTACATGAGGAATTCATCAGTTTATTATAAAATAGGCTTTCTGGTAGATGATTTTGCCCAATCCCAGACTCAAGTGAGTATTTCGAGAATGTTGAAAATAGGTTAGACTAAGCTGCGATGTGTGCATTTTCCACTTAAGACATTATCAGCTTGCAGTTTGTCAGATGAGGAGCACCTATATTTCTAGGAGGCAGTTCAGCATCATGCATGAGGACCCTGGTGCTTATGTCCCAGTGTGGTGGCTTATCAGGTATGTTGGCCTGCTTAGGCTGCCGTAGCACACTACTATAGACTGGGTGGCATAAACAACAGAAGTAAATTTCCTCACAGCTCTGGAGGCTGGTAGTGGGAGGTCAAGGTGCCAGCAGAATTGTCTGGTACAGTCTGTCCTTTGTGTTGCAGATGGCCACTTCCTGCTACAGGTGACCTCTTCTTTGGGCTTGCATGGGGCATGGGGAGAAACACACAAGTGAGCTCATGTGAGAACACTAATCCTATCAGATCAGGACCCCACCCTTATGAACTTAGTCTCTTTCTTACTTCAAATACAGCCATACTGGAGGTTAGGGCTTCAACATATAAATTTTGAGAGAATAAAATTTTCAGTAAATAGCAATAGGTATGTGACCTTGAGAAGTTATTCAGCCTCTCCAGGCCTCGGTTGCCCTATCTGTAAACCAGATGTCACACAAAGAGGACAGCTGTGAGGATAAACATGAGATAAACCATATAGTGCTTGCTTTGGCAGCAAAAATACTAAAATTACAAAGATACGAAGAAGATTAGCATGGCCCCTGTGCAAGGATGATGTGCAAATTTGTGAAGTGTTCCATATTTTTTGAAATAAGCTAATCCCAAAAAACCAAAGGCTGAATGTTTTCTCTGATATGCAAATGCTAATTCACAATGTGTGGGGGGTGGCTAAAAAGATAGAAGTACTTTGAATTAGACAAAGGGGATTGAAGGGAATGGAAGGGAAATGGGACTAGAAAAGATAGTAGAATTAATTGGGCATTACTATCCTATGTGCATATGTGATTACACGACCAATGTAATCCTACCTGATGTACAACCAGAAGAATGAGAAGTTATACTCCATGTACGTATAATATATCAAAATACATTCTACTGCCATGTGTAACTAATTAGAACAATTTTTTAAAATAGGTAAAATAAAAAATAAATAAAGCACATTGCAGAGTGTGGGGCACATGGGAAACAGTGATGGATATTAGCAATTTAATACTACATCATGCTATTTGTTTCTTCATAATAGATATTTTTATTTGGCATAAGAGAAAAAAAAATCCAAGTTGCTGTTCTAAGGTTCTTTTTTTTTTTTTTTTTTTTTTTGTGGTACCAGGGATTGAACTCAGGGGCACTCGACCACTGGGCCACATCCCCAGCCCTTTTTTGTATTTTATTTAGAGACAGGGTCTCACTGAGCTGCTAAGTGCCTCGCCATTGCTGAGGCTGGCTTTGAACTCACGATCCTCCTGCCTCAGCCTCCCAAAGTGCTGGGATTACAGGCGTGCGCCATCGCGCCCGGCTCTAAGGTTCCTTTTTAAATTTTCTTTTGTCTTTTGTTTGTTTCATGGTACTGGGGATTAAACCCAGGAGTGCTCTACCACTGAACTATATCCCCAGCCCTTTTCAAATTTCATCTTGAGACAGGGTCCCACTAGGTTGCCCAGGCTTCAAACTTGCAATCCTCCTGCCTCAGCCTCCAGAGTAGCTGGGATCACAGGTGTGTACACTCACATATGGACAGGCACAGGTAAGAGAGATTCACTTCATATCATCTAGATGCAACATTCACAAAAATAAGCTGAGGAAATTGAACATATCGGAAATTGGCTATCATAATGAAATGTGTCTAAAAGCTAGGAATGGAGAGTTAGGGTAGAGAAGGGGGCGGGGGATGAAACTTCAAGAGAAATGGAAGGACAATTCTAGCTTCTGTGTCTTCCATTAGCCAGACTCTAAGTAGGTGCAGATGTCTTCAGGGAAGGACAAGTCACTGAACAAGATTCTAGTCCAGTTTTCTGGATTCTTCCTTCTATTGAATACCTACACCACTGGAAGAGTCCTTGAAATGCAGGAGGTGTTGATGTTTAAGATATGTAGAGCTGCAACACCCTCTGGGCACATCCAGTTTATTCCAAGTTGCAAGGGAGGAAGAAAGAACTTGTAGTGAGACTAGGATGGCCCAGAATCAAGTTCAGTGACAGGAAAGGCCCCAAAGTCCCTGCCATGGAAACCGGAGACCCAGCTTCCACACAGAATTGGGGTTGAGGCTGGAAGAGCAAGAGTCTGGGAGAGGAGAGAGCCAGCCACGGTGGCAGCCGTCCTTCCTGGCAGCAGGCTCACACGTGCTCTAGGGCTGGTAAACACTTGAATCAGTAGCACCCGGGGCCAGGCCATGCTTGCTGAGGTACAGTGGGAAGAGAAGACAGGCCCTCCTTCCCCAGGGTGCATGCTGGCAGTCACACAGGCGACAGGAGCAAGACACCAGGCCCTGGTAGTGTGGTTGGGATGTAGTAGGCTAAGATGCACGCGGGCATTGTGGCATCCTCTGGCCTGAGGTGGAGGTTCAAAAGCAAGGTGGAAGGAAAAGAGTCTGGCATGGTGGATACAACTAAGCTTTGGGATCTCCTTTCCTGAGGGGAAAACCCAAGGCATTTCTCAAGACGACAAGATGAGGGCTCAAGCTGTCTCACTGAGATGTTACAAGAAGATGGGATCAGGTGGGCACGGTGGCATACGTAATCCCAGCACTTGGGAGGCTGAGGCAGGAGGATCACGAGTTCAAAGCCAGCCTCAGCAATGGCGAGGCACTTAGCAACTCAGTGAGACACTGTCTCTAAACAAAATACAAAAAAAAGGGCTGGGGATGTGGCCCAGTGGTCGAGTGCCCCTGAGTTCAATTCCCAGTACCAAAAAAAAAAAAAAAAGAAGAAGAAGAAGAAGAAGAGGAAGAAGAAGAAGAAGAGGAAGAAGGGGAAGAAGAAGAAGGGATCTTCTTTCATGCTTTAAGACAGAGAAGCAGCACACACTGGCCACTTACATGTATGGAGAATGGACTACTTCCCCACCCCTCCCCCTCAGTCATAAGCACTTCAGAAAAGCCACTCCTGAATTCCTAACAAAAACTGTGGCATAATTATATTTATTGTGTTAAGCCACTGTGTTTCGAGATACTTTGTTACATAGCAATAAAAGACTGATTCTAGTTTAGGGGTAACTTGTTACCCAGCAATAAACAACTAAAACACACCTCTTGGGCTGGGATTGTGGCTCAGCAGTAGAGCACTCGCCTAGCACGTGGGCAACCCGGGTTCGATCCTCAGCACCACGTACAAATAAAAAAATGCATTCAATAAAAAACACATTGTGTACAACTAAAGCAAATAAAAATATTTTAAAAAAAAACACCTCTTCGCCCTGCTGATGAGGGGGGACTGGTGGGTATAGAGCCACATGATAGACTTGCATGGCCACGCCTGCCTATCTGAGGCCATTAGGAAGTCAAGGTGATTGTCCTCATATTCCTGATTGTGGGACAGCTTTGTGGTACAGGAATTGACCCAGCTATGGCCTGAGATTTGAGATCTGACTCCAACTATGGATCTACCACTTACCAGCTGCCACACACAATGCTAGTTCCTACACTTTATAAAGAACCCATTTCCTCATTTGCAGAAATGGAAACAACGTGGGGCCTAATCCAACATGTTGGAGATTAGAGCTTACTTTTTCTTCTATTAGGGGTAGTGTCTCTGGTCTAATTCCTAGATCCTTGATCTACTCCGAGTTGAATTTTGTGCATGGTGAGAGATAGAGGTTTAATTTCATTTTGTTGCATGTGGATTTCCAGTTTTCCCAGTACCATTTGTTGAAGAGGCTATCTTTTCTCCAATGTACATTTTTGGTGCCTTTGTCTAATATAAGATAACTGAAATTATATGCGTTAGTCTCTGTGTCCTCTATTCTGTACCATTGGACTACCAGTCTATTTTGGTGCCAATACCATGCTGTTTTTGTTACTATTGCTCTGTAGTATAATTTAAGTTCTGGTATAGTGATGCCACCTGCTTCACTCTTCTTGCTAAGGATTGCTTTAGCTATTCTGGGTCTCTTATTTTTCCAGATGAATTTCATGACTGCTTTTAAAAAGCCAAATGCCGAATGTTTTCTCTGATATAAGGAGGCCAATTCACAGTGGGGTTGGGACGGGGACATAGAAGGATTAGAGGAACACTAGAATGGCCAATGGGGAGAGAGGGGAAGGGAGGGAGCAAAAGGGTGAAGAAGAAGAAAAAAAAAAGATGGTAGAATGAGATGGATATCATTACTAAGTACATGTATGAAGTCACTAATGGCGTGAATATACTTTGTATACAACCAGATATATGTAAAAATGTGCTCTATAAGTATAATATGGAATGTAATACATTCTGCTGTCATTTCTAACAACTTCGAATAAAAAATAAATTAATTTTAAAAAAGAAATGGAAACAATAGTATCCACCTCACAGTTATGAGGAAAAGTTAAATGGAAATGAACATAGGAAAGTAACAACCAGACAGAGAAGCAATTGAGCCTAAATGGAGACAGACTATATATATTTCTGTTTGCTTTGTTTTGTTTTTTATTTGTTCATTTGGGACTGGGTGTAAGCTACCTGGTACCGAAAACCGGGAGGAAAAACTCTCGGAGGCAGAGTTAAGCTTTTACTACTTTTACTTCTACTTTCTTAGAGAGAGCTTAGAGAGGGAGAGAAAGATTTTTAGAGAGAAAGATTAAAGAGAGCTTTTCTTCTTGTCTTCTTAGCTTAGAGCTTAGCTTAGAGTCTTAGAGAGAAAGAAAGATAGAGCTTAGCTTAGAGAAAGATTAGAGCTTCTTTCTTCTCTCTTCTTTCTTCCTTCTTCTTTCTTCTGTCTTCTGTCTTCCTTGGGAGCCTCGGCCTAACTCTGACCAGTCATTACTTCTTCTATCTGGTTTCTCTTCTGTAACCGCTCTGCCTACGTTCTGGCCGCTCTGATTCTTCTGACCGACCGAGTGACTGCCCGACGGACTGAATTCTCCGTTCTCCTAACTCGGACCGCTTTCACCCGGTTATATACCTTCAGCTTTGCAGGTGCCTACAGGTGCGTCACATACATATCAGGTGGAACTTATGGCTTCCAGCTAGCTGCAACAGCCCTTCCTAATTAGGGCTCCTTCAACTGGGTGCTCTGCCAGGGGTGCTCTACTCCTGAGTACATTCCCAGACTTTTAATTTTGAGACAGGGTATTACTAAATTGCCAAGGTTGGCCTCAAACTTGTGATCCTCTTGCCTCAGCCTCCCGAGTCACTGAGAGCACAGCATATGCCACCACGCCCAGCCTGAAAGCTATATTTTTAAAGACGTTTAAAACATGAACAATGGACACTACAGCTATTTGTCCAGTCACCTGCCCTGTTTGGCCTCATGTTACCAGGAGTCTTGTGAACACAGACCCACTCAGCCCTGAGAGAAAAGGCCCAGGCTCTCTTCCCTTTGGCACTTAGCTTTATCTAAATTACATTCTAGATTGTGACATTCTGAGATTATTTTCATATTTCAAACACACTTAAGAGATAAGCTTGGAGTTAATTTAGAATTGAAAACATTTTGTGGGAAGTACCTAGACAGCACAGTGGATTGTGTTTTTCTGTCTGTGCCTGTGAGCCTCAACCCCTCCCTACAATCCTGACAAATCCTCAGGCTCCAGCACTTCAACATAGTCTTCTGCTTAAACCAGTGAAGAGAGGAGGGAGAGCAAAGGCTTGACCCTCAACACTTGTGAAGCTGAGGAAAGCCCTCCTTGGTGCTGGCTGCAGGAGGTGGCCTCCACAGAGGCTGGCCACCTGGGGCCCACCCCTGCTCTAACAGCCCCCTCCCTACTCTCCTCTCCTTCTAGTCTCCCACCAAAATTCCCATTCTCAAAAAGACCTGTGCTCTCCAAGTATATGAATGAGAGCAGACAGCAACCAAGATGGAGAGAGAGGAAAATGGAGCCTGAAGGACCTATAAAACCATGGAGGCTCCATCTGAAGGTCAATGGGAACCACTGAGAAGTATTTATCAGGGAAGGAAAATGTTCAGATTTCCATTTCTAAAATTGGTTGTGGTTTTTCCTCAGCAGCTGAGCCCCAGTAGACCTTTCCAAAGGAAAGGTATGCACCAAAGTCTCAAAGCTTTGGTGACATCACCATAGCGTAAGTGCTCTGCACACATGAGCCTTTGAATACCAAGAGATTCTTCTGCCGGTGCTAATTTTGCCTGTAGGTCCAGTTCAGCCTGGAGGACTGAGCACCAGCTGCAACATCCCTTCACAGCACAAGTCTCTATAAGCAAGACAAAATATGGCTGTGAGGCGCTGACTAATTTCTCTGTTCAGTTCCCTGACGTCCACGCCGTGAGTGCTGCTAGGCTGGAGACGAGGGACGCCCAGTCCACCGTGTATACCTTCTCTGCGCACCCGCGAGCTGGCGGGGAGCCTTTGACTCTGGGCTCTCTGCGGGGCAAGGTGCTGCTCATGGAGAATGTGGCTTCTCTTTGAGGCACCACGTTCCGGACTACACCCAAATGAATGAGCTGCAGGAGTGCCTTGGGCCCGCGGCTTGGTCGTGCAACCAGTTTGGACATCAGGAGAATGCGAAGAACAACGAAGAGATTCTGAATTCCCTCAAGTATGTCCGACCTGGTGGCGGGTTCGAGCCCAACTTCCCCCTCTTCGAGAAGTGCGAGGTGAATGGCTCCAAGGCACATCCACCCTTCGCATTCCTGCCGGAGGCCCTGCCGGTGCCCAGCGATGACCCCACTGCACTCATGACCGACCCCAAATTCATCATTTGGTCTCCGGTGTGCCGCAGTGATGTTGCCTGGAACTTTGAGAAGTTCCTGGTGGGCCCTGACAATGTGCCCGTACACAGGTACAGCCGCCGCTTTCCCACCATGGACATCGAACCTGACATTGAAGCCCTGCTGTCTCAGATGCCCAGCTGTGCCTAGGACACTCCTTTTATCCTGACTTGGCAGTTGCCAGCAACTTTCTGTGGGGATTTTATCCATGATGGTGTTTCCTCTAAACCTGCATTGAGAAACGCCTGATTTCCAGGAAAATCCCCATAGAAGGACGCTGGGCTTGTACATCCTGCCTCCTCTCTGCCTACACCAAGGTAATTTTTACCACTAATAAATTGCTGGATGACAAAAATAAAAAAATATATATATGGTTGTGATACACAAGTACATTAGAAAACTAGAAGGGGGTTCCATATAGATGTGAAATCTTGAAAATCCCCTGAGTATGGAAGGCAGTGGAATCTGGTATTGAAGTGTGCGTGGGAGATGACTCCAAGGGCACTCAGCCTGGAGGGTCAACAGTGGGAGCAGGAGTGACTCTGAGCACCTGATGGAGAATTAGCCGGGGAGCCAGAGTAGGAGCTGCCAGGTTGACAATCCCTGTTCCTGTTTCCCCCTTGGACTAGGCGGTAGCAACAGAGGTATCTACCTCCATGTAAGAGCAAGGGATGAGCCTTTAGAATAGAAAGCCAGAATAGTGTCCAGGGAGCTAGTGACACCAAGGAGGAATGAGGAGCTCTCACCCCAAGAAGCCCTCCCCTAGTGTCTGTGTCTGACTTTCATCCTCCATTCTGGACGTGGGCTTCAGTAAACAGCCACAGAAGAGCTAACAAGGTGCCTCATGCCCAAAGATGGTCCCTGAGCAACTGTGGAATCCAGCTCTGTGCCTGAGAAAACATCGTCTCACCAAGCACAGAACTTACACCTGAGGAAATAGAGCTGATAGACTGAGCTGAGCTGAAACACTACCATTCTCAAGGAGATGCGAGATTACCATGTTGCAGCATTATGAATGGTTTTTATTTTTAAAATTAAACAAAAATTGGTAAATGAGAAAAAACTCAAAACATAGGTAGAGTAGGAGAATGGACTGCCAAAGAGCAAATTTGTAAGTAGTAATGCAAGTCAAGAAAAACTTCCAGAATATAACTAAGATTTTTAAAATATGAAATAGAGCTTAAGAAATGTAGAATATAAATCATACTTCACCAAAATTGAAAACTTCTGCTCTCGAAAAAACACTGTTGGGAGAATGAAAATACAAACCCAGACTTGGAGAAAAATCTTCACAATACATATATCTATTAAAAGACGTGTATCCAGAATATGTAAAGAACTCCCCAAACTCAATGGTAAGGAACAAAATACCTCACTGGGTATAAAGGCACATATCTGTAGTCCCAGATACTTTGGAGGCTGAGGCAGGAGGATCCCACAAATCCAGGAGTTTGGAGCCAGCCTAAGCAAAACATTGAGACCCTGTCCCTTAAAGAGAGAAAAGTTAAAAATATGTCAAAGATTTGAACACTTAACTAAAGATGATATATAGATAGCAAACAAGCACATGAAAACATACTCAATATTATTATCTATGAGGAAAATATAAATTAAAATAATAAGAGATTTAATATCACCATATACCTGTTGTTACAGCAAACATTAAGAAGGCTAGCCAGAGGCAGAAGGTGTGGGGAACTGGAACTCTCCTGCACTGCAGGTGGGAATGTAAAAAGGTACAACCACTTTGGAAAGCAGCTTTATAGTCTCTCTGAAAGTTAAACACACACTTAGCATATGATTTAGTCATTCCAATCTTACTTTATCCAAAAGTAAAAATATGTCGTACAAAGACTTGACAACAAACATTGATGGGAACTTCATTTGTAATAGTTCAAAACCAGAAACAACCCAAATGTTAGATGAACCGATAAACAAATTATTACTTGTTCTTACAGTGGAATGCCACTCAGCAATGTAAAGGAATAAACATGCAATAACACGAGTGAACCTCGGAAAAATAATACTGAGTTAAGTGACACAGACAAAAATAGTGCGTGCTGTATAACTCCATTTATACAAAACTCTAGAAAATGCTACTGACCCATAGAGACAGAAAGCAGATCAGTGCCTGTGTGACATCAGGAGTGGGATGACAGGAGGGATGAGAAGAAGGAATTACGAAAGGCAGGAGGAATTTGGGGGGAGTATTGGGTATCTCAGCATCTTGATTGTATTGAGAGTTTCCCAGGAATAGATCTATGTCAAAATTTATCAAGTTGTATGCTTTAAATATGTGTAGTTCATTGAACATAAATTATACTTCAATAAGGCTACTGTGGTGTATGTGTGTGCATGTGTGTGTGAGTGTGAATATATCTATCTGGGGGCTGGGGTTGTGGCTCAGTGGCAGAGCACTTGCCTAGCATGTGTGAGGCACTGAGTTCAATTCTCAGCACCACATAAAAATAAATAAAATAAAGGTCTATCAACAACTAAAAAAAATTTTAATATATTTGTGTATATATCAATGCATATATAAAATTTCTTTGAATATATTTATTTGAGAAATCTTTGGCCATGATGCATTTTACCCAATCATCTGCTAGCCTGTTTCTCAGAGCTGTAGCCTCCGAAGTGAGACAGACCTGGGCTGATCCTAACCCTACTCTCAATTGGCCATGTGTCCCCTTCAGTAAGTCACTCAGCTCTCAGAGCCCCAGTTTTCTTGTCCTTAAAATGGGGTGTGGTCATTGAAGGGCAAAAATCACAGCAGAGACAACCATGCAGCCAAGAGATTTATTCACCAGGCTTTATGGCTGGTCGGAGGTAGAAGAAGTACGGGGAGAGAGGAGTCAGGGAGAGGGAAGTATGCAAGCTCTGGACAGAGGGTCAATGCCTGGTCATGCCGGCTGTGGTCTCTGGAGCTGTCGGCTGGGGCAGCTGCCATCGGGCTGGAGGCTGGAGCTGTTGGCTGGAGCAGCTGCCGTCAGGCTGAAGACGGTGAGTCTGGAGCTGTTGCAGCAGCTGCTACCCACCCCCCCCCCCAGGGACGAGCTGTTGTGTCTGAGCTCCAGGCAGGCAGGGACTTAAGTAGGGATTTCTGGGGGTGCCTGAGCGACCTTTAACGCTATTGGCTCTTTTCCCAGTAAACAGGGCGACCTTTAAGCCAATTGGCTCCTGCCTGGGGAAAATGAAACCAGGTTGCTCCTAATGGAAATTTCCATGGGGGAGGTGGCCTGTCGGCCCAAGCCTATCTATCAGTCAGGATGAAATCAGTGAATAGCCAATATCTGCTCCATAATGTAGAAGTTTCTTGAAAACCTTATTTTTTAAAATATTTTTGATACTGGAGATTGAACCCCAGAGCTCTGACATGCTAGGCAAGCTTTCTACCTCTGAGTTATGTACCCAGCCTCTAGAAAACTTTAGTCCACCAACCACCCTAGAAATCAAACCAGCCATGTTTACTGTTTCCCCCAAAGGCATTCCCTCTATTTTTAGCTAAGGAAACCAGCAGCACTCAGTCATCTTGAGTCCAAAGGTCCAAAGGGAAAGATGTTGAAATGCTTAGCGCTGCCCAGCAGGCCCATCTGCTCTGCATTAGCCGGCCTTCCTCTGTTTATTATTCCTCGTGTTAAATCGCCTCCAATTCTTATGTGAAAAGTTCGGGCACACAATAACCTCTTTATCACATGTTCAAAATCTGAGCCTGTTCTGGAAAGTTTACACCTTTTTCTTGCTGCCATTGTTTTCATGGGGACTTGGGTTTCTGAAAAAAGCATTGGGAACATTTTGCTCAAAATGCTTATGTGTAAGTTTGATGCTGATCAGCATTGCCAAAAACCAAAAATGAGACATCAGAGGAATTGGAAAAGCACTGATTGGGCCTGTGGTGGTCTCAGCTACACAAGGGAAACCTGAAACCCAGGCTTGTGGTTGGGCACCTGGGCCTGGGGAGTACCCTCACCCAGTCTCCTTTGTGGGTAGAAATCGAGTAGCAAAGAGAAAAACAGAAAAATACCAGGATAGAGGTGTACAATAAAAAGGGCACATGGGGCTGGGGATATAGCTCCGTTGGTAGAGTGCTTGCCTTGCATGCACAAGGCCCTGGGTTCAATCCCCAGCACCACAAAAAAGAAAAGAAAAAAAAAAAAGACACATGACTCAATGCCCTGTGATAACTATATTGGTTACCATTCATTGAGTAGTGTTTGTGGGTCGGGCTTCACTAAGTACTATCTTATTTAAACTTAACAAAAGCCTATAAGGTAGCCGGGCGCGGTGGCGCACGCCTGTAATCCCAGCACTTTGGGAGGCTGAGTCAGGAGGATCGCGAGTTCAAAGCCAGCCTCAGCAATGGCGAGGCACTTAGCAACTCAGTGAGACCCTGTCTCTAATAAAATACAAAAAAGGGCTGGGGATGTGGCCCAGTGGTCTAGTGCCGCTGAGTTCAATCCCCGGTACCAAAAAAAAAAAAAAAAAAAAAAAAAAAAAAAAAAAAAAAAAGCCTATAAGGTAGGTATAGAATCAGTGGGGACTGTTTCAACCACAAGTGACAGGAAATCCACCTCCACGTGACTTACTACACGAAGGTATTTTATTGTTACGTCAGTCAAAAGTCCAGATTTAGTTCTGGTTTCAAGTGAGGTTTGCTCAAGTAGCTCCAAGAGATGTTTGCAAATACCCAGATTTCTTTCCCTCTCCTCTCTGCCTTCTTACTGGCTTTTTCTTGGGGTGTCTCACAGTCAGCTCAGAAGTTCTAGGCTCTGCTGTGGTTGCCAAATGCCTGTGGCTGTCCTGTACCTTACACTACATCAATCAGGTAAGAAGGAACAAGATTTCGAATTCACTTGTCTCAGGGATCCAAAACAGATCCTGTATCTATCTCTAAATGGATCACAGTGGTGGTGGGGAGAAGGTAAGTAAAAGAAATTGATGTACTCAGGGGTGGAGATGACAGGGGAGCCCCCACCCAGGAACTAAGAGTAGAACTCATTCCAATCAAAACACCAGTCTATGGCTGGGGATATAGGTCAGTTGGTAGAGTGCTTGCCTCACATGCACAAGGCCCTGAGTTCAATCCCCAGCACCACTGAATAAATAAATAAATAAATAAATAAATAAATCAACAAACACCAGTCTACAAAACAGGAAGAAGAGGAAACAGGATTAAGGTTGATCAGAAAAGAGAAAATGGATGCTAAAGACACATCGAGAAAATGCACACTACAGTATTCATTCACTGATTATAAAAGGGTGC
Source organism: Tamias sibiricus (assembly GCA_025594165.1). Taxonomy (NCBI): domain Eukaryota; kingdom Metazoa; phylum Chordata; class Mammalia; order Rodentia; family Sciuridae; genus Tamias; species Tamias sibiricus. The sequence continues at coordinate 27,773,551 of CM046673.1, forward strand.
CCAATACTATATAGGGGTTGGAGACATTTAGGTATGGAAAAACAAAACGCTGGGGCTGGGGCTGGGGCTCAGTGGTAGCACACTTGCCTGGCATGTGTGAGGCACTAGATTCGATTCTCAGCACCACATATAAATAAATAAAATAAAGGTCTATCAACAACTAAAAAAAATTATTAAAAAAAAAAACCCTGAATGGCAGATTCTCTTGACGCCCCCACTGCACGTACCCTTCCCATGCACAGGGACTGTGTGCATCTCTGTTTCTCTACCTGAAGTCCTTCTCTAGCACTGGGAAGCTTGCTCAGCCCATGTACAAGGCAGCCTGGGTTGTGCCAGAGGTTTAGTACCCTTGGGGACACCTACAGCCAGAAAGTTTCAGGAATTAGGGACAATACTCCAGTTTTCCTCTCCCCAGGTAGGAAATTTCTGAGACCTGTTCAATGAAGATTTTCAGAGGATCTCCAAAGAATTTCCCAGAGTGCTAGTGAGCTTATAAATATGTCTATCATTAAATGCTCTCTCTCCCCTGCTTCTTTCTTCCCCAGATCCCTCTCTTGTATTTCGGTTTTTGTTTTGTTTTGTTTTGTTTTTGTACCGGGGATTGAACTCAGGGGCACTTGACCACTGGGCCATATCCCCAGCCCTTTTTTGTATTTTATTAGAGACAGGGTCTCACTGAATTGCAAAGTGCCTCGCCATTGCTGAGGCTGGCTTTGAACTCTCGATCCTCCTGCCTCAGCCTCCCAAGTGCTGGGATTACAGGTGTGCGCCATAGTGCCCGGCTTCTTGTATTTCTCAGATCACCTCCCAATTGTGTGCCAAATCCCCTACCTCAGGTAGAATGGAAACTCAGACCATCACTATCTTCATAAGCTTACATTCTGGTGGCAGGAAGAGAAATATAACAAATAAAACAAGTAAGCAAACTCTCTAATGTTACATGGAGATGGGTGCTATGGGGGAATATAAAAGGAACAGGATAGAATGATGGTGTGAATGTGGCACAATTTTAAATAGGGAGTAGAAGGCTTTGAGCAAAAGGTGACATGAAGAAGGGATATTAGTCAGGTTGAGATATGTTACGTGGAGCTAACAAGCAGCCCCAAATCATAGTGGCTTATACAACAGGGATTGTTTTTTGCTCAAACTATGGACTAGAAACATAGCTCCATGTGTCCTCATTTAGTAATCAATGAAGGAAAAAGTTGGCTGTCATGGAAGACAGAAAAGAGAATTCTGAAGGACCCCATATTCTCAAGTAAAAGTTCAGCCCTGTTCTTACACACATCATCAGTTCTACTCATTGCCCATTGCTGAGAACTGGTCAGATGGCCCCACCAATCACAGGGATGGGGAAACACAATTACCAAATATCTGAGTGGTGGAGAATTGAAGGTAGTTTAAAGTTAGATCTAGCTATACCACAGACAACCACCCTGCTCCTCAGATATTCAGAAAAAATCCATACACTATCTCTCTAAAGGAAAAAATATAACCATGGAATCTATGCCGATGACATTCTTTCAAAGTACAAAATAACATATATACAAGGACATTTATTACTGCCTGATTGCAAAAGACTAGGAACAACTCAACAAATGTTCACCAAATGTTATTCTGATTGGTTGAATAAATTATGGTCCATCATGCAATGAAATACTGATGCAGCTGTGAAAAGAATGAAGACCTTTGTGAACTGGACTGATCTCTAATACTGTTAAATGAGAAAAACAAGATGCAGAGCAATGCGTATAATATGTAAACTTTTGTGCAAGGAAAAAAAAAAAAACTATGTATGGTTGTTTTGTTTGTTTGCCAAAGAAACATTGAAAAATAAGACAGTGTAGGGTGATGTATAGGAAAGAAAGTGAAACTTTTCTGATAATACCTTTTAATATTGCTTCAACTTGGAACCACGTAAACGTTTTACATATTGAAAACTAAAATTAAGCCAGGCATAGTGATGCATGCTGTAATCCCAGCAGCTCAGGAGGCAGAGGTAGGAGGATCACGAGTTCAAAACCAGCCTCAGCAACTTAGCCAGACCCTAAGCAACTCAGGGAGATCCTGTCTCTAAATAAAATACAAAATAGGACTGGGGATGTGGCTCAGTGGTTGAGTGCCCTGAGTTCAATTCCCAACACCAAAAAAAAAAAAAAAAAAAAAAAGGAAAAAGGAAAAAAAAGAAAAGAAAGAAAAATTAGAAAGAAAAAATGCAAACCCTAAAACTGAAAGTAGCACTGTAAGGATTTGGCTGTCACTGGATGTCCTGTAGAAGACACAGGGGTGCAGGTGAGGAACTGGAAGACAATCTTGCCTGGAGCTGATATGGGGTAACCGGGGAGGAGCAGATTTGACAGGATAATCAGGCCTGGGTGTTGGGTATGAAGTTCAAGATGCCAGTTAGACATCCATCCAAGTGCAGATAATAAATAGGCAGCTGGATTTGTGAATCTGGGAACCAGGGAAGTCGTCTGGGCTGAAGACATAAATGTGAGAGTTGCCGGCATACAGCAGGTGCTGAAAACCACACAGCGGGATGAGGTATTGTAAGAAAGAGGAAAGGCCTGGAGCCTGAATCTTAGGGTCCCCCAACACCCAGCGGTCAGGGAAATGAGGTTGGACCATTTGGCAAGGACGGAGGAGAAGGTGGGAACCAACTGTCCCAGAGGCCAAGTGCCGGGAGGGTTTCCAGAGGAGAAAGTTCCTACCCACAGAGAATCAGGATGGAGAATGATCACTGGCTTAGCAACTAACCTGGCCAAGAATGGTTTCAGAGGGAGGAAAAGAGGGGTCCTGACCAGAGAGATTTTAAAAGAAGCCCACAGACTGGGGATTGTGAGCACAGTATCTCTCTTTTTTTAAGCATTCATTTCTACTAAAAAATAGGAGAGAAATTGAGTACTACATAGAGGGGGACAAGAAATTAAGAGATGATCAGTGTTTTTAAGAGAGGAATGATGATAGGTGTTTGTATACATGGTAATGATCGAGTACAGAGGGAAAAACTGATCATGACCTGGAGAAAGCCTTATTGTGTCATTTGTAAAGACAAGGGGGAGATGGCAAAGAGAGGTTAGAACAGTGTTGGCCAAGGTCGCAGAGCAGGACGTGACCCACACCTCCAGCCCCCCTGCATCTCGGAATGATCACAACAGGGCTCTGGCTCTGCCCATACATGGCCACAACCTGTAAGTGGCTTCTGCCCCAGGCCACCACAGAGGGACAATAAAAGTGAAACCGCCTGCATTAATCAGCACGTAGGATTAGATAGGAATGGCTGAAGTCTTGCCAACAGAGCTGCAGCCATGAGAGCTGCCCCGGCGGGATTCGGGAGGCCCTTCAGCAAGAACATGCTGCTGAGAGCCTCTGTGAAGCTCCTCTGGGAGAAAGTCACCTAGCCTAGACGCTGCTGTCTGGCCCAAGGGAGTGGGCTCAGGACCCCCACAGAACCTGCCACTGATGCAAACAGAGCAGCAGACCACGGACCCATGAGAACCAGAAATCAGCCAGGCACCATGGTGCACGCCTGTAATCCCAGCAGCTCGGGAGGCCGCGAGTTCAAAGCCAGCCTCAGCAACTTAGTAAGGCCCTAAGCAACTTAGTGAGCTCCTGTACCAAAATGAAAAAGAAAAAAGCTGAGGATATGGCTTAGTGGTTAAATGCTCCTGAGTTCAATCCCCAGTACAAAAAAAAAAAAACAAAAGAGAAAGAACCAGAAAATACGAAGACTCAAGGATGCAGAGTATCTCTCCCCTTCTTCACTCGCAGTTGGGTGGTCTGTACACTGACCCAATGTGATCAACATTTGTGTAAAAAAAAAAAAAAAAAAAAAAAGGCCATAAGTCCCCTTCCTATACCCAGGCCTGGTAGCAACATGACTTTACAACTCCTCTGGCTATGATGTGGGAGTCTGTTCCCCAGCCCTTGAATCTGGGCCAGTCTGTGGCCTGCTTTGACCAACAGAATATAGTACGAGTGATGGCGTGCGGGATCTGAGCCTGGGCCTCCAGGGCAGCCTGAGAGCCCTGCCAGATGGCCATGGGAACAGGCCCACGCTGACCTGCGGAGTATGGGGGACGTGCAAAACACAGATAAGCCATGACCGCCCCTCAATGTGGACTGTCCAGCCTCCACAACCATGAGAAATAAATTTCTATTTATTACAAATTAGCCAAGTAGGCTGGGGAGGTCACTCGGTCGTACAGAACTTGCCCAGCATCTGAGAGGCCCTGAGTTCAATCCCCAGCACCACAATAAATAAATAACTTGAGAATAAAGTACCTGGCTATTCTGGTACAGCAGCACAAAAGGGGCTAAGACACAGGCAGCCCTTCATGCCACACGCCAGGACACAGGCCTGTGGCTCCGTGCCTCTGCCCATCCCCTCCAGCAAACACAGGCTTTCTGGGCCCCCCTGTACCTGTTTCATTGAGGCAGGACCTCCCTGGAGCTCACACAGTCAGTGCCCACCTTCTTTCATGCTTACTTCTCCCTAGCCTGTCCACCATGGTCTAGCCACACACCCTGCCTCCAGTCACAGGGCTCTCGGGAGCACAGGCACTTCCTGCACCCAGGAAGAGTGCATTCTGGGGACGCGTCCCACGGGTGCAGAGCTCAATATGACTCCCTTATATGACAGGTTGAGTCACTTACCCAACAACCTATCCCTTCCTCCCCTACAAACAGGACAGGTAGCAATGGGCCAGGTAAAGACTGTGTCACCCACCTCCCCGGTGGCCAGAGTGACCACACATACATTCCTTCAGGATTTATTGAACACCTACTGGGTGTCAGGCAAGTTCTGGGCTCTGGAGGTGCCCCAGTGAACAAAACAGAGGAAGACCTTGCGCTCGTGGAGCCACATGCTAGTGAGGAGAGAAGATGGAAATCAGCAAATGCCCAAGAAAAAAAATATAGAGACAGAGCATATTATATGGAAATGATGACTTTGGAAACCCATAAAGTAGTGTAAGAGAGATAGAGTTTGCCTAGTAGGGGTGGAGGCACTAATTTTTGTAAGATCGTCAAAACTGGCCTCTCTGAAAATGTCAAATTTGAGCAGATACCAGATCAAGATGAGGGAAATATGAAGGAGCCCCAATTAGGGAGATGGCTATTGCGGTCAGCTGGAAGCCATAAATTCCACCTGATAATAAGTATGTATGTGACGCACCTGTAAATGCACGTGAGGCACCCGCAAAGCTAAAGGCATATAACCGGGTGAAAGCGGTCGGAGTCAGGAGGAGAAGAATGAATTCATTCAGTTAGTCATGCAGTCGCTCGGTCAGAAGAAGAGTTCGGGTCGGAGAAGAAGAAAAGAATCAGAGCGGCCAGAACGTAGGCAGAGCGGTTACAGAAGAGAAACCAGATAGAAGAAGTAATTCCTGGTCAGAGTCAGGCCGAGGCTCCCGAGGAAGAAAGAAGAAAGAACAAAGAAGAAAGAAGCTCTAAAAGCTAAGCTCTCTCTCTCTCTAAAGAAGAAATCTCTCTCTTTCAAGCTCTCTCTCTTTCTCTCTAAGCTCTAAGAAGAAGAAGAAAAAGCTCTCTCTAATCTTTCTCTCTAAGCTCTTTCTAAGAAGAAGAAAAATCTTTCTTTCTCTCTCTAAGCTCTCTCTAAGAAAGTAGAAGTAAAAGTAGTAATAGCTTTACTCTGCCTCCGAGTTTTCCTCCCGCGGCGCCGTGGCTGGCCATGACAGGCAGCTTACAGAAATATGACAATGTAGTATCTGTGTAAGAGCATTTCAGTGGGAGGGAACAGCATATGCCAAGGCCCTGGGGCAGGAACATTTCTCAAGGAGCCGCCAGCAAAACAGCATGGAGCTGAGGAAGGAGGAGAAAGCAGCAGAAATCAAGAGATCAGAGAGGTGATCATGTAGGGCCTTAGTGGCCACTAATAAAAATGGGATCTACTGTGAGTCAGAGGGTTGAACAGAGAGTACAATGGTCTGACTTACTTTTCAGGGGGGCTACTCTTACTGCCATATTGGAAAAATATTTTAGCTGGGCAGGGTGGTGCACACCTGTAATCCCAGTGACTCAGGAGGCTAAGGCAGGAGAATCACAAATTTGAGGCCAAACTGGGCAATTTAGGAAAAGGCTGTTCCAAAATAAAAAAGGCTGGGAATGTAGCTTGGTGGTAGAAAACGTGCCTAGTGTGCTTGAGGTCCTGAGTACCATCCCCAGCACACTAAAGAAAAATTTAAAAAGAGGGAAGCAACTGGTTGGAGAATGGGAGGGCTGGGCATTACCTTATGGAAGGTGCGGATGGCAAGAGCAGCAGAACTAGAAGATTCTAGGGAGAGAGGAGGAGCAGCAGCAGCCTGGGAGCTGCAAGGCAGACGTGACTCCACCTTCAAGCCAGTAATCCAGGAGGACCTGGTGGGAGAAGCTCCAGCTCTCCCACCCCCATGTACAACCTTGAGAGAGCTGCGGAAGAATCAAGAGTCCCAGAAAGGAGGAAGAGTTTCCCTTAAATAAAGAAGTTAAAAGGAAAGTTCAGAGTAGAGAGGGAGGACACAGGAGATTTTGCTAATGGTTGAATGCATATTTGAGAGGGCCCAGTGGTTTGGAATCGCTTAATCTGTTATGGACCAGGCTATATGTGCAATGACCAAACAGACTCCATTTCACCCTGAGACTCCATGTCCTGTAAGAAATGCTTCTCCCATGGGAACACCCATGGGTGTTCTGTCTTCTGCTTTAAAATTGACTCGGTGATTTATTGCAATGTCTGCCATCCTGATCCTGCTTAGCACACCCTGCTTAGAAACGCAAATGTTTCTGTTCTTCTCATACAATGTAAAATTGTTCTCTTTTTGGTTCCCGTTTTTCTTGGACAACGTACCCTGTCATAGAATGATTGTCTAGACGTTAGTAACCATTCTTTAACTTGTACTCAACTAGGGTCGTTTTGACCCATTTCCCCCTTTTGCTTATGACTTTAGATCTCATGATATTTGTTTATGGCTTTGAATCATAGCAACGGACACTTATGATTAATGTGGTTTTGGACTATAAAGGTGGACTCTACCCTTGGAGGGGGTGGAAGGGCGTAGACTTGCAGCCTGCCCCTTGGCCGGCCAGCTGGTGAATCCAGACCACCAGCTGGTGAATAAAGATGGTTCTGTCTTCTGCTTTAAGATTGACTCGGTTATTTATTGCAATCTTGCCATAACAAATCCAGGCTCCAATTCCTGCCTTCCCAGTTATTAGCAATGTAACTTTGGGCACACCTGAGCTCTCAGATTCCTTACCTAAGGCCCTGGTGGAAGTTAAAGAAAACAAGGCATGCAAAGAGCCTGGCATAAAGTGACATTCAGCCAGGCCACACTTCTGAGGATCAAGCATGTTTCAATGACCATGTTATCAGCTGTTTTCAAAGCAAGAGTTCTGTCTCCTGACTGCTCTTAGATTTGTGTTCTCTCTCTCTCCTTCCCCTCCCCCTACCTCTCTCAATCTCAGTCTCTCCCTCCCTCCTTCCTCCTGTCCCCATCTGCCTGTGGTTGAGCAATTCTAATGTATCCCATTACTCCCAAGGAAGGAATCCAACTGTATGTTATCACTAGACCTGCACCACAGGGCACCTGACCTTTTTTGGAGACAGGGTCTCACTAAGTTGCTGAGGCTGCCCTTGAACTTGCAATCCTCCTTCCTGCCTCTGCCTCCCAAGTCACCGGGATTACAGGCGAGCACTACTGTGCCTGGTGCCACCTGACATTTTCTGATCCTTGAGCATTTTCTGGTTGAGGCTTCTATCCTTGTTATGGCTCAATAAAACTCAGTTTCAACTTTTTAGAAGTTATTACCTATGGTGAAAGGTGAATCCTTAGAGTAAAATGGGAAGGACACAATCTGTATCCCTAGGAGTCCCTGGCCCTGAGCCTGCAGGAAATGCTCCACCATCACTCCTTTCCTTTTCTGTCCCTATTAAAAGATGGCAGTGCCCTCTGTGGGTGCCCTGAGGCAAATCTAGCATTAGTGCCTAGAAATGAGAGAAAGATAGCTACTCTAGCTGGGCGTGGTGGTGCGCGCCTGTAATCCCAGCACTTGGGAGGCTGAGGCAGGAGGATCCCGAGTTCAAAGCCAGCCTCAGCAATGGCGAGGTACTTAGCAACTCAGTGAGACCCTGTCTCTAATAAAATACAAAAAAGGGCTGGGGATGTGGCCCAGTGGTCAAGTGCCCCTGAGTTCAATCCCTGGTACCAAAACAAAAGATAGCTACTCTTGTGGTGTAGAAAGAGAGGAGGGGGCAGGGAAGAGGAGGGGAGGGGAAAAGGAGGGAAGAAGCATATCCAGGTCAAAATTCCCTGATTTCTGCATAAACCTAGAGGTCTCTTCTCCAGCTCCTCACCATGAAGACTGGGCACTGGGCCACACCAGCACTGAGGCCATCAGACCTGGGTCGCTGGTACCCAAGGAGGCTGTGAACCTGACCTCTTCAGGTGGCCCCACAAGATGAGCAGGAAGAGGCTTTGCTGTTTTGTCCTCTGTGTGTGTCAATCTCCTCCTGCCCCTCTCGGCTTCGGGAGTTGTAAGGAATTGCCAGCCGAGGCATAGACAGAAGGGAGTTAAAAACCTGTGTTCACATAAAAACTTGTACACAAATGTTCATGGCATCATAGTTCACCACAGCCAAAAGGTGGAAGCAACACCGAATACCCGTCCATTGATGAATGGATGGATAAAATGTGGTGTATCTGTACAAAGGAATATTATTGGCAGTGAGGAGGAATAAAGTTCATAGACATGCTACAACATGGGTGAACCTTAAAAACATTAAGACTGATAAAAGAAGTCATTCACAAAATGCAGGAGCCCTGTTTGGGGAGATGGCTTGAATTGCGGTTGACTATGAGCCGTGGAGATTTGGGCATTGTCACCTTCCGTAGTCTCACGGGACTTGTCCCGGGATCTCGAGTGACTTGGCCGAAATTGCTGATCGGATCAGCGCCATTTTGGTGGTGTGTGTGGCGTGTGTTAGTCGTTGTTAGAACCAGAGAGAAAAGTTATCAGAATAAAAAGCTGTTTGTCTCCAGTTTGCCTCTGAACTTCTTCCCGCGGCTCCATTGCTCCAAGCGCTTCAGGCGGCAACAACAAAAGACCACATATGATTTCATTTAAATGAAATGCCTCCACAAGGCAGATCTATAGAGATAGAAAGTAGATTAATGGTCATTCTGGGCTGAGGAAGGGGGTGGAGAGAATAAGAATTGACTGCTAGAGGTTGCAGCTTTTTTTTTTTTTTTTTTGTGGAAAAAATGCTCTAAAATTAGATTGTGGTGATGGTCATAAAACTTTGAATTTAAAATCATTGAATTGTATACTTAAAATGAGTAGAATGTGTGGTCCACGAATAATAGCTCAATACGACACTTTTTAAAGAATACCTTATTAATATCTCTTGTGACTCTGCTGATTGGGCTCAGCCAGGTGATTCGTGTGGGGTCAGATGGTGACCGGGACTGGAGTCTTCACTCCTTACCTTGAGATGGCTGGAACACCTAGGGACTGATCAGGCCTCTCTCTCCATGTGGTTGGCTTGGGCTTCCTCATGAGTATGGCCGTTTGAGGGTAGTCAGACTACCTACGTGATGGCTAGCTTCCTTCAAATTGAGCATTCCAAGATGGAAGTGGAAATTACCAATCTTTTAAAAGTCCTGAAATCAGAAACTGGTTCATTGTCACTCTGCCACGTTCTATTGATCAAAGCAATCATACAACTCACCTAAATTAAAATGGTGGGGACACAGATACACTTCTTGATAGGAGGAGTGTCAGAGAACCTGTGGTCACTGTTACTATGCCTCAGGATAGGATACAGCATGCAGGAGCCCTGTTTGGGGATTGGCTTGAATTGCGGTTGACTATGAGCCGTGGAGATTTGGCCTTTGTCGCCACCTGTAGTCTCACGGGATTGTTGCGGGATCTCGAGTGACTTGGCCGAAATTGCTGATCGGGTCAGCGCCATTTTAGTGGTGTGTTTGGCGTGTGTTAGTTGTTGTTAGAACCAGAGAGAAAAGTTATCAGAATAAAAAGCTGTTTGTCTCCAGTTTGCTTCTGAAGTTCTTTCTGCGGCTCCGTTGCTCCAAGCGCTTCAGGCGGCAACAACAGCAGCCACACGTCACGCCTAGGAACAGAAGGGAAGGCATCTGCCTGGGTTGAGGTAGCCTGGTAGACTTGGAGGTGAAAAGATAAGAGTGTTCCTGTGAGAAACAGTGTGAAATAATAATTTTGGAAAGTGGAAAAGAATGTGCATTAGGACTGTCCATGTGAGTTGCAGCAGAGGTGACCTTGACAATGTGCCATCCAGAGCTCTCTTCAGGACAGAGCCTGTCACTCAGAGCCAAGGAGAGCAGTGAGTGACAGTCTCCAGCTGTGGCACCTTCAGAAGCTGCCTGGGCACTGAAGGCCCAGGCTGTGCTCTTCCCAAGCAACCCCAGCCAATGGCTGAGCAGAGCAGGGAACTAGGGCCCTAGTCTCCCTGAGTAGTCCAGGCTGGCCTCAAACATGCCATCCTCCTGCCTCCTTTTGGGTAGCTGGGGTTACAGGTGTGGGCCACCATGCCAGGGAAGTTAACAGAGGGTAGTAGCTGGAGGCAGACTGCAAAGGCTGAGTCCCTTCCCTCCCTCCTGGTCGTTAGCCTTGACCTCTAGTATTATTAATAGGGCATTACTGGGCCCATGGATGGAGGGAGAAGGCAAAGCGGAGCCCCAGGGGACCAAAATGTCAGCACAGACCCGGAGATCAGAGATGAAAAAAGTCACCAGCAGGCCCCCTTCCACTGACATTCTATGCAAAGCTGGCCGTTGGGCTCCAAGGACAGGATTCTGTAGCAAACTGATCTAGACAAAGAGAGACTCATTCCAGCCTCTGAGACAAATCTAGCTGTCCACTGTCCACCATGGACTGCCAGCTGCCAGGCACCAGGGAACACCAGTGAGCATTTTCTTTTCTTTTTTTTTTTTTTTTTAGATGAATAAACATAACAACTAACCCAGAGAAAACAGCAAATTTAGAATAAAGGTTAAAAATGTTTTGCTTTGTTTTGTTTTCCTTAATTCTAACTGGTAGCCGGGCGTGGTGGCGCACGCCTGTAATTCCAGCACTTGGGAGGCTAAGGCAGGAGGATCACAAGTTCAAAGCCAGCCTCAGCAATGGCGAGGCACTTAGCAACTCAGTGAGACCCTGTCTCTAATAAAATACAAAAAGGGCTGGGGATGTGGCCCAGTGGTCCAGTGCCCCCGAGCTCAATCCCCAGTACCAAAAAGATAAAAATAAAAAAATAAATAAATTCTAACTGGTATCCTCTGAGGGATTTAGGAGAAAGTTTTGTTAGACTATTTTAATATAAAAAAATCAATTTAGTAAATTATTCAATTTACTAATATCACATATTTAGAATTTACTTAAGTTTATGTCCAACTAATACATCTCATTTTTCTAGTTACAAATCTACTTAATGCTAGAAGTGCACTTAAAGTAGGTATCTTTTTTTCTTTCTTTTATTTTCAGTGCTGGGGATCAAACTTTATATATACAACTTCATTATGTTCCCTTAATATTTGAAATTGCTCATTTATAAATTAAAATACTTGATTTCCTTTATGAGAATTTCACTTATTTATCTGACTGAAAAACTTTCCCAAGTACTTATGTAAATCCTTAATTACCAAAGTTGATAAATCTATTTGTATTTTAAAATAACAAGCACCTTAAATATTCCAATGCTGTTTGTAAACTTAATAAAAGTCAATGTAAAATCACAAATCTAAATCAATTCCTCCATCATAAATTGTAAAATGAATCACAAAGCATATTTGTTAGGTAATTGTGCCAAATTATTCACAAAAATCACCAAAGATTAGGACTACAGGTTTGTTCTCTTTGGTGTTTTCATTGTATTTAATTAGTATATTTATTTATTGGTACTGAGTATTGAACCCAGGGCACTTTACCTCATCCCAAGACCTATTTTTATTTTGAGACAGGGTCTTGCTAAATTGCCAAGGCTGGCCTTGAATTTAGGATCTTCCTGCCTCAGGCTCCAGAGTAGCTGGGATTAGAGGTATGGGCCACCGCACCAGGCTCTTTGATGCTTTATTTGGATTCTAAGTTCAGAATCATCCCAGGGGGTGATGATGTCCTTCTGAAGAGTTTCTGGCTGGGCCTGGATATTGAATTAATGTCTGGAAGGCTTTGCTTCCTCACCTCAGCTGGGGTGCCTGAGCGGGTGAAGGGCCTCAGAGCTGAGCCCTGTGTGGACAAGTGCCCAGCAGGCTTCAGGCCACTGGTCAGCCACGGACCTTTCTCAGTCTGATTCCTGCTTCCCCAAGAGCCTGGGATGTTCTGGCTCCTGATTCTCAGACTTAGCTCCCAAGCCCACGTGAGGCCTCTCTCTGGGCTACTCTCTGGGGAAGACACCTGGATTCTCAAACCCACAGACTGAGAAGGCCCTGGTGCCTCTGACTCCTCTTTTTGCCACTTGCTAGGGTGGGCTCCCTAGACTGGCCAGAAGCCCTTCCACTGCCTTCTATGGCTCCACAAGCAGCCCCCTCCTCACTGCTGGTTTGGATCTAGGAATAACCAACTTCACTGAATGAAAGAACAATTAGAGCCAATAACAATCATGGAAACACATTAAAGAGGGCAAATGCAGGAATAGGGAAAGAAAATAGAAATAAACCCACCAGGGGTGACCCAGTAGTTGGGTCTGAATCAGAATCTCTGCAGTTGAAGCTTTGGAATCTGTATATTAAAAGTTCCCAGCCGGGCGTGGTGGTGCACGCCTGTAATCCTAGCACTTGGGAGGCTGAGACAGGAGGATCGCGAGTTCAAAGCCAGCCTCAGCAATGGCGAGGCACTTAGCAACTCAGTGAGACCCTGTCTCTAATAAAATACAAAAAAGGGCTGGGGATGTGGCCCAATGGTCGAGTGCCCCTGAGTTCAATCCCTGGTACCAAAAAAAAAAAAAAAAAAAAAAAAAGTTCCCTAGACCTAGACCATTCTGGTTCTAAGAATTATTAAACTCGTTACCTGAATTTGGCATTGACTTTCCATGTGGCCAAGGTGAAAAGAGAAACACGATACATTAAAAAAAAAAAAAAAAAAAAAAAAAAAAAAAAACTTGAAACAAGCATGAAATAGTTCTCATTGTCCATGAAGAGAAAACATAAACATTTCCCTGGCCCTGGCTGTATAGTAGTTTTCTCACCTATGACTGGCACTCATAAAACAGTTGTAAAGAACATATAATGATCCAGGTGTGGTGGCACACGTCTGTAATCCCAGCACTCAGGAGGCTAAGGCAGGAGGATTGTGAGTTCAAGGCCAGCCTCAGCAATTTAGTGAGGCACTAAGCAACTCAGTGAGACCCTGTCTTTAAATTAAATACAAAGAAGGGCTGGGGATGTGGCTCAGTGGTTAAGCATCCCAGAGTTCAATCCCCACTACCAAAAAAAAAAAAAAAAAAAAAATTCACACATACACACACACACACACACACATTAAAATGACTGATTTCCTGAAGTTCTTTCCTGTCATGACCTTTGAGGAGAGCCTGAAACACAGCAAGCAGGAGCCCTTCTGTAGGGACCAAGGAAATCTATACTAAGCAGGCTTCTTTGCCTGTTGATCTGAGTGCATCTAAAGAGCGAGAGCTTGTTCAAGTTTTTTTATTTTTATTTTTATTTTTTTTAATGGCAGAATCTTTTTTTCAAACAAAACTAGAGCAAGTCTAGGTGAGGAGAAGGGTCCAGAGCCCCTCCTTTCTGTCCTCTCTCTCCCTGCACCACCTCTGCCTCTGCAAGTAATCCTTGGGAGCACCACAAAAATCTAGTTTGCAAATCTTGTATTATAGTTGTAATGAAAAACAGGTCTAGGCCATGTCTGCACTTGGAGAGGACTCAGTGGGGAAGTGTTTTGGTGAATGCGTTGCTTTAAGTCCCCCACGTCTTCACCCCTCACCGTGTGACACCCCAGACTGTGGCTTCCGGGCTCCTCCCCTCAGGAGATGGTCTACTCTTCCCTACCCCTTCATTCTGAGTTTGGCTGAGGTCGTGACGTAGAAAAAGCTTTACAAAGTTCCCTCAGATCACCATTTCTGCCCTTGCACTTCTGCTTTCCCTGTGAGACCATGACTGGCAGCCTGTGGAAGAATGATAGAATTTTCCAGAGAGTTTTCCCCTGCAGAGCCAAGGTTCCCTGCAGAGGGTGTCCAACATCAGCTGAGCCCCAGACAGGTGAGTTGCTCACTAGCCAACAGCTGGCCACCTCCTACACCGCGGGCAGGAGCCTCACAAAGACTAGAGTAATCCATCCTAGTCACTGACCCAAAGAATGTGTGGAGCTAAATTGATGCTTGTTTGAAGCCGATGAATTCTGAGTGGTTTGTTATGCAGTGTTTATTGTGGTGATAGAAAACTGAGACAAGTGCTGAGAGTTATGTCTGCCCCAGGAACCTGGGGGGCCAGCTGCATCCGTGCCAGGCACTCTGGGAGAAGCAAATGGACCGCACAGACTTCAAATCATTTTTCCATATCCTGCCACTCCTGGCCTGCCTGCGTCCTACACACCACGGGCAAAAGCCCCATGTCAGAGGCTCACCCACGATCACCCTCCTGACAGTGGCGTCTGAGGCGGATCCGCTCTTGAGCCCCCTTGAGATGCTAGAGAATCAGCGAGCGGAAGGGAGGCTGGGGTCCGGCACCTGCTTCCCAGCAATCATAATCCACAACTGGGCAGAGGGAGGCATGAGTTCTTAAGTTCTTGAAAGGCAGAGACAATCCCCTGCCCCCTTCAATCATCCTCCCGTCATTCAGCTGAATTGACAGCAGTCGTCCGCACCCACAGATGTCCCATCTCATGAGCGGGATCCATTTGTGGATCAGTTCCATAAAAATTGAGCCGTAGGCCAACTAGCCTGGGGTCTAATCCAAATCCTTGCCTGCGAAGCTGTTCAGATTGTGGGCCTTGGTGACAAAGGCCAGCTGGCTGTAACCTCATTTTCCTGGGCCCAGACAGCAAGCAATGGGGTACGCACAGCTCCAACAAACAAACCTGACCTCAGACAGCTCCTTCCTTTCCCTCCCCCTCCGAGAGGCCCAGATTACTCTGTGTACAGCTTGAGCAGTGGAACTCCCTACGTGCATGTCATTTTTCAGAGTCCCCACTAGCAAAGGTGTTCTTGCAAAACTCTGGTTGCAAACTCTCAAGGAAGGAGATAAAATGCATTGAGCTGAAAACATCCAAGACGAGGTGAAGTTGCCTCTTGCTATGTTTAAGATGAAATCTAAGAAATTAGCAAGGAAGATGTGGCCCTGAGCATCTGGCCCCATCTGTCTCTCACCTTCTGCATCAGCGGCTCTCACTTGCTGTGGGTTCACGTTCATGTTCACACAGACCTGGCTGTTTCTTACCTCTGAGCTTTGTGGTTCCTTCCACCTTGGACACCTTCCCTGACTTCCCTGTTCTTTCCTGCTCCTCTTCCAGGGCTCAGATCAGCTGCTGTCTTCCCAGGCTCAGCTGGGTGCTCCTCTTCTTTGCTCCCAGAATGCCAGTGCTTTCCTCTCTGTGCCTATATACCTGTCTCTCTGGGATGGTTTTTCTTCCCTCTTGATTGAGATGCAATTGTATTTGTGTGTCTGCCGCTTCTCCCTCTCATGGATTTGTTTCCTCTTGCTGCTTGGAATTTTTTCTGCCAGCTCATCTTTAGAAAGGTGATTCTCCAAATGAGTTCCAGCCCCTGGGAAGTGTGGTCATCCCCATAGGGCAGCTTCTTGCTGGCTGGCTCACGCTGGGCATCCAAGGGCTCCAGAGCAGTGTTGACATTGTTCCTTGTGTGGGGTTCTTGCATCACGTAGGTGGTGAGAACCTAACTGTCATACACTCACACGGTGCAGGCTCAGCTAAAGATCTCTCGTGAGCAATTCTTGTCTCTACTGACATGGGCAAAGGCCAGCTTCTGCTTTCCCAGGCTGGAGAACAGTTTTTTTTTTTTCTTTAGTTATAGATGGACACAATGACTTTGTTTTTATTTATTCATTTTTATGTGGTACTGAGGATCAAACCCAGTGCCTCACACATGCTAGGAGACCACTCTACCACTGAGCCACAACCCCAGCCCTGGAGAATGGTTTTTCTGTTTCTGGTTAAATGAATGGACTGTGTTCTGTGGTCCCTGGGTTTATTAGGCAGGAAGTTCACATCTACCTTCTCGCCTCACAGAGCGGGTCAGGAGCTCAGAGCAGACACATCTGGGCTCCAGTCACATCCTCTTGACCTCATCTCTGATTCAGCCATGGCTTGAGTGGACAGTTTTATATGCAATTAAGTTCATTTCACACACACAGGCCAGGCACCCAGAACCAGTTCCATTCCCTCCCCTGTGAGCCTCAAGGACCTGCGATGGGGCAGGATGCAGGGGCCAGGTACAGACCATGCAGGATGATTTCCTAGGGCAGCCGTGAATGATAGCCAGGGGGTCCTGAAGGTTGGAATTAGGTTAACCCTGAGAATATGATCAACAGAAGGGCAATCTTGAGACTGAGCAAAGTGAAGGTAAAAGGAAAGGCCCAAGAAGGCCAGTCCTGGTAGTTAAGTTTGACATAGGCAGGAAAAAGGTGGGTGTGTCCATTCTCACAGAATACTGGCAAGTAGGACTCCTGGTGGCTGGTCACTTTGCAGACCTAGGGCAGAGCTGTACAAGCCCTGGTTGTCCCAGGGTAATGAAGCAAATAAAGCAGAGACAAATAGAGCCCCTCGTGACAACGCTGGCTTGCAGGTCCATGAATCCTGAGTCTTCTCAACAGATGCAGAGCTGCCCTCCTGGCCTGCACCCAGAGATGTCCTGGCTGCTCAGAAGGACCATGGGCTTTGGCTGGTGAACACCAGCCTGACACAACTCCTTAAGGACCTCTTCATCATGGGGCACAGGGAGTAGGGAACAGACCCACTCAGATTACGCCTGTAATCCCAGCGGCTGGGGAGGCTGAGACAGGAGGATCGCAAGGTCAAAGCCAGCCTTAGCAACTTAGTGAGGCACTAAGCAATGCTGTGAGACCTTGTTTCTAAATAAAATACGAAATGTGGCTGGGGATGTGGCTCAGTGGTTGAGTGCCCCTGAGTTCAATCCCCAGTACCAAAAAACAAAACAAATAAACAAACAAATAAAAAAACAGTATTTGGGGCAAGGGTTGTAGCTCAATGGTAAAGCACTTGCCTAGCACATGTGAGGCACCTGGTTCAATCCTCAGCACCACATAGAAATAAATAAAATAAAATAAAGTAATTGTATCCATCTACAACTAAAAATATTTTTTAAATACCAGTATTTGCCAAAAATCTATAGCTTTTCTATACACCAACAATGAATCCTCAGAGAAAGAAATCAGGAAACAAACAAATGAATTAGGTCATGTAACAGCAGAGATTAATACAGGCTGTACTATTGATTATCTATTCACGATGGCTTAAAAAAGAACTTGGGAATAAATCTAAACAAAGAGGTGAAAGAACTCTACAAGGAAAATTACAGGACACTGAAAAAACGAAATTGAAGAAGACACCAGAAGATGAAAAGACATCCCATGTTTATGGATAGGCAAAATTAATATTTTAAAAATGATTTTATTACCAAAGGGATCTACAGATTCAATTCAATCCCCATCAGAATATCAATGATATTCTGAGAACTAGGAAAAAAATCTTAAAATTCGAATGAAGAACGGAAGATCCAGAGTAGCGAAACTAATCCTGAGCAAAAAGAGCAAAACTGGAGGCATCACAATACCATACTTCAAATTACACTACAGAGTCACAGTAACAAAAACAGCATGGCACTGGCATAAAAACAGGCATGTAGACCAGTGGAACAGAATAGAAGACACAGAGACAAACTCACACAGCTATAGTCATCTGATTCTTAAAAGGAGACATTGGAGAAAGACAGCCTCTTTAACAAGTGGTTCTGGGAAAACTGCATACCCATATGTGGAAGCATGAAAACAGATTCCTAACTCATCCCGGACAAAAGTCAACTCAAAATGGATCAAAGACCTAAGACCAGAAACTTGGCAACTGTTAGAAGAAAAAATAAAGGAAACACTTCAACAGAGAGGCACAGAAAAAGCTTCCTGAATAGGACCCCTATAGCTCAGGAAATAAGAGAAAGACTTAATACATAGGATGTCATCGAATTAAAGCAAAGGAAACAATTGACAGAGTAAAAAATCTTCAGAATGGGAGAAAATCTTTGCCAGCCACTCTTCCAACTAAGGAACAAACAAACAAACAACAACAACAAAAAAAAACCCTCAACATTAAAAAAAAAAAAACCCAATCAATAAATGGGCAAATGAACTGAACTGACACTCTCAAAAAAAAGTACAAATGGCCAAGAATTATATGCAAAAAACAATCAACCTCTTTAGCCATCACGGAAATGATCTCACTACAGTTAGAAGAGCATTTATCAAGAAAACAAATAACAATAAAGGCTAGCAAGGATCTGAGGGGGAAAAGAACTCTTATACAGTTAGTGGGAATATAAATTAGTATAGCCACCATGGAAATCAATATGAAGTTTCCTTAAAAAGCTAAAAATAGAGCCACCTTATGACCTGGCTATACCACTCCTTGGTATTTATCCAAAAGAATTAAAGTCAGAATACTTTAGGGATACATGAATGCCCATATTTTTCATAGCACAATTCATAAAAGCCAAGTTATGGAATCAGACTAGGTGTCTGTCAACATATGAATGGATAAAGAAAATGTGAGATATATATATATATATATATATGTATATATTATATATATATACATATATATATCACATATATAATGTGACATGTATATGATCTGTATACACACACATGATGGAGTTTTACTCAGCCATATCTTCACAAAATTATGTCAATGTTTATAGCAGCTCAATTCACAATAGCTAAGCTATGGAATCAACCTAGGTACCCTTCAACAGAAAAATGGATAAAGAAATTGTGATATATATATATATATATATACATATATATATATATATATATATATATATCACAATGGAATATTACTCAGCCATAAAGAAAAATGAAATTGGGGCATTTGCCAGTAAATGGATGGAAGTGGAGACTAATCATGCTAAGTGGAATAAGCCAATCCCAAAACACTAAAGGCTGAATGTTCTCTCTGATCTGAGGATGCTAACACACAATAAGGGAGGGGGCAGAGAACAGAAGTTTATTGGATTAGACAAAGGGGAATGAAGGGAAGGGGTGCATGGGAATAGAAAAGACAGGAGAATGAATTGGACATGACTTTCTTATGTTCATATATGAATTCATGACCTGTGTAACTCCACATCATGTACAACCACAAGAATGGGAAGTTATACTCCAGTATGTACAGTATTTCAAAATACATTGTCATTTATATCTAAAAAGAAAAAAGAAAAAAAACTAAAAAAAAAAAAGTCTTTTCTTTTTTTAGGAAAATATTATGTTTTCTCCCATGTGGAAGCTAGAAGGGGGGGAAAAAGGAAAAAAGGGATTTCCTGAAATTAGAAGGGCAGAGAAAGGGGATAATGTGGAGGCACAAGGGTTCAATTTCCAGTTCTCCAAAAAAAAGGGAGAGGTATTGAGGAGTGAGTCTCTCAATCATGTTTTTATGTATATACGAAGACACCAAATGAAACCTACTCTTCTGTATAATTTTTTAAAATTTTTTTAGTTGTAGTTGGACATGATACCTTTATTTTATTTATTTTCATGTGGTGCTAAGGATCGAACCCAGCACCTCACACGTGCTAGGCAAGTGCTCTACCGCTGAGCCACAACCCCAGGCCCCTCTTCTGTATAGTTAATATGCACCAATAAAAATCTCGGTATTTGTGATGACTTCTAAAGTAAACTAAAATGGAGTGCAGGTTCTGCCAGCAATTGCCTCTCTCAGGCTCCCTTGCCTTCACTCATGCTTTCTCATACTGACAGCTCCAATCTTTTAAAAAATGGTTTGTTTTTAATTACAGAGAAATTCTAGAACACTTTATCCCCTTCCATTTATTCTTTCATTCAATAAGTGCTTACAAATGCTTACTATGTATTCTAGGTAAAAAGGATATAACAGTGAGCAAAACAATGTTCCCATACTCTTGGAGTTTTTATTCTAGTAAGAGGAAAAAGACAATCCACACACACACACACACACACACACACACACACACACACACACACACAGTAAGGACAGTTAATACTAGATGTTATGAAAAAAATCTAAAGAGTGATAATTAGGGCTGGAGTTGTAGCTCAGTGGTAGAGCACTTGCCTAGCACATGGTGAGGTACTGGGTTCAATCCTTAGCACCACATGAAAATAAATAAAATAAAGGTATTGTATCCATCTACAACTAAAAATATTTTTTAAAAGAGTGATGATTATAACCACTATTGTGAATTAAGCTGTATTTAATGTTTATAGATTTATTAATATATATTTGATCTGCACTCACATGTGCATTGCAGCACTATTCACAATAGCCAAGATATGGAATCAACTTAGGTATCCATTAGCAAATGACTAGACTAAGAAAATATGGTATATAGGACTGGGGTGTTTAGCTCAGTATTAGAGTGCTTGCCTGGCATGCGTGAGGACCTGGGTTTAATCCCCCCCCACAAAATAATAAATAAGGAAGGAAAAAATGAAAACATGATATATATATACATAACAGAATATTACTCTGCCATAAAAAGAATGATTTTTTGTCACTTGCAGCAACATGTATGAAATTGGAGGAAATTAAGTAAAATAAGCCAGGCGCAGAAAGAAAAACATCACATGTTCTTGCTTATAATGTGGAAGCTGCAAAGTTAATCTCATACAAGTAGAGTAATGGTCAATAGAGTAGGTGGGTGGAGAGTAGCTGGTTAATAGGGCATAGGGGTATAGCTGGGTGTTGCCGCCTGAAGCTATCGCCGCCTGCTGCAACGATACCGCGGGAAAGAATTTGGAAGCAGACTGAAAAAAGAATAGGCTCTTTATTCTTGCTTCTTGTAACTTCTCTCCCCAGCTCTGACAACCTCTCCAACTCCAACCACCCTCTAGCCAACCTCACCCTGTTAAATACCTTTTGCCTTAACAAGTATACACGTGTTAACAGCTCAAACTTACACGTGCGTCACATAGTGTTCACGGGCATAGAAAGAATCTTAGATAAATGCATGAATATCAGGTGAAAATACTGAAACACCTCTTATGGCTCTCAGCTAGCCGCCATCTTAGCTATCTCCTTAATAGGGCTCTTACAATAAGGAATAACCTTCTTCTCCTCCTCCTCCTCCTCCTCTTCCTTCTAGTCCTAGGAATTGAACCAGGGGTGCACTACCACTGAACTACATCACCAGCCCTCTTTATTTTCTATTATGAGACAATCTGTCCAGGTTGCTGAGACTGGGCTTGAACTTGTGATCCTCCTGCCTCAGCCTCCCAAGTTACTGGGATTAATGGTCTATAGCACAGTAGGATAACTATGGTTGACAATAACTGATTATATATTTCAAGATCCAATAGAGATTCCCACCCTTTGGGGTCATGTAGGCAGATGGGAGGAAAGGGCATGAGAACAAAGAAAATCTGAAATCTATAAAAGGGAGAGGACAGCCCCACTTCCTTGGGTGCCAATTTGGACCCCTTCCTCTGCAGAGCAGCCTCTGTTCCGCCCCCCCCCCCGCCCCCCCCCCCAGTGTGTTCTGTTTTTTGGTGCTGGTGATTGAACTCAAGGGCACTCAACCACTGAGCCCATCCAGTGTTCTCAACACAAAGAAATGATAAGTGTTTGAAATGATGGACATGCTACTTACCCTGATCTGATAATTATACATTGTATACAAACACTGAAATATCACGTCATACCCAATAAATATAACTATCATGTTAATTAAAAATAAATATTAAGAAAAAAACTTTGTGTATCTGTAATAATATGCAGTTTTAAAATTTTACATAAATGAAGTCACATTATATAGGAAACTTCTACTTCTGGGAAATTGGAGCTGACATACTTTTCTGTATTTTTCTAGCAAAGTACAACTAAAAACCCTGGACATTATATATATATATATATATATATATATATATATATATATAAAAGTGTCCCTCCCCATCCCTGCCAGGCTGTAAGATGAAGCCTAGCGAATGATCAAGGGCTGTCACGACTACCTAGAGGTGAAGAGGTTGCCCTCTCCAACACCTCCTACACTTTTTTTTTTTTTTTTTTTTTTTGTGGTACCAGGGATTGAACTCAGGGGCACTCGACCACTGGGCCACATCCCTGGCCCTTTTCGTATTTTTTTTTATTTAGAGACAGGGTCTCACTGAGTTGCTAAGTGCCTCGCCATTGCTGAGGCTGGCTTTGAACTCGCGATCCTCCTGCCTCAGCCTCCCAAGTGCTGGGAGTACAGGCGTGCGCCACCGCGCCCGGCTACACTTCCTACCCTTTGAAGCCAAAATGGTTCCAGTGGCGGACTAGCGGGGCACCAAAGCTCTACATCCCCAAAGTAAGATGGAGGCTCTGCTCCACCTTGGGTGTCAATGATGGCCAAGTGGGAACCCGGACTTCTACCTTTGCCTGGCAGTAATGAGGTCTCCCCCATCCCTCCCACAGCCATAGGTATCAAAGGAGGCCAGCTAAAACAGAAGGTTTAAGTAAGATCCAGAATCTCATAACATCCAAAATATCCATGTTCCAATTAAAAGTCACTAGATATTCCAAGCACCAAGGAAACCTCAACTTGGGTGAGAGAGACAATAGACACTAATACCCAGATGACAGAGATGTTAAATATCTGACAAATGTTTTAATCAGCAATTGCAGACATGTTTGAAATAAACAAAAAGACATTAATCCCAGCAAAGAAATAGAAGAGATAAAGAACTAAGTGGAATTTTAGAACTAAACACCACAATAACCAGAATAAAAAAACTCAATGGATTAAGCTGGCATGGTGGTGCACACCTGTAATTCCAGCAGCTCAGGAGGCGGAGGCAGGAGGATCTCGAGTTCAAAGCCAGCCTCAGCAACTTAGCGAGGCCCTAAGTAACTCAGCGAGACCCTGTCTATAAATAAAATATAAAAATGGGTGGGGATATGGCTCAGTGGTTAAGCACCCCTGGGTTCAATCCCCAGTACCAAAAACAAACAAAAACCCAAAAAACCCTCAATGCATGTGTTCAACAGCAGATGGTGAAGTCCAAAGCAAAGAATCAGTGAACTTAAATACAGAATGATAGAAATATTTTTTTTTTTCTTTTTGCAACTGGGGATTGAACACAGGGGCACTTGACCACTGGGCCACATCCCCAGCCCTTTTTTGTATTTTATTAGAGACAGAGTCTCACTGAGTTGCTAAGTGCCTTGCCATTGCTGAGGCTGGCTTTGAACTTGTGATCCTCCTGCCTCAGCCTCCCAAGTACTGGGATTACAGGTGTGCGCCACTGCGCCCAGCTGATAAAAATTAATATAGGTAACAGAGAGAAAATAGGCTGAAAAGAGAAAGGAACATAGACTCAGGGAATTGTGGGACCATATAAAAGATTTAATATTGCGCCACTGGAATCGAGGAGGAGAGAGTAGGGGTGGGAAAATACTCAAAGAAATCATAGCTCACAATAGCTAAACTGTGGAAGCAACCTAGATGCCCTTCAATAGATGAATGGATAAAGAAACTGTGGTGTATATACACAATATTACTCAGCATTAATAGAGAATAAAATCATGGCATTTGCAGGTAAATGGATGGAATTGGAGAATATCATGCTAACCAAAGTAAGCCAATCCCAAAAAAAAACAAAGTCCAAATGTTCTCTAGGTGGATGATGATCCTTAATGGGGGGGGGGGGGAGGGGAGCATGGGAAAAATGGAGGAACTCTGGGCAAGGGGGAGGGAGGGGCGGAAAGGGGGCTTGGGGGAAGGAAAGATGGTGGTAGAATGCAATGGACATTACTATACTAGGCACACATATGATTGCACATATGGTGTGACACTACATCATGTACAATCAGAGAAATGAAAAGCTGTGCTGCAAGTGTGCACAATGAGTCAAAGTGCATTCTGCTGTCATATATACCTAATTAAAATAAGCAAATTTAGAATAAAAAAAAAAAAATCATAGCTGAAAACTTCTCAAATTTGGCAGAAGACCCACAGATTTAAGAAGCCAAGCAAACCATATACAGGATACCAAGACACATAATAGTCAAACTTCCAGAAACTGAAGACAATCACTTTGTCTTGCAACATTTTGTTTTCTTTTGTTTTACCTGCTGCCAACATACAGTGGTGCAAGAGGAGCAGGAACAGACAGGGAATACACCATGCACACCCTGTTTAAGAGCAGAAAGTAGAATGAATGGGACATAACTTTCCTATGTTCACATATGAAACATGACCGGTTTAACTCCACATCATGTTCAACCATGCAAATGGGAAAGTTACTCTCCATGTATATATGATGTCAACTATATCCTACTGTCGTGAATAACTAAAAGAAACAAATTTAAAATTCTTAAACTAAAATAGAAAAAAAAAAAAAAAAAAAAGAGCAAAAGGCTGCCTAAACTGAGGGGTGACCAAGAAGCCTTCTGGCAGCAGGGGTGTGAGCAACTAGATGAAACTATACCTGCATTTTAGATTGCTTTAAAGAAAAAATTTAGAGTTAACTTTTTAAATAGCTGCATTGTTTACCAAGTGTTGTTGTGGCAATGCTCACATTTAGATTTTGAACACTTCCAAAGAATATAACAACAAAAATCTTACTGAAGAGGACTCCAAATTAAGGTGAGAGGAAATTTTCACTATCATAGAAATACATGGTTCAAGGATGGAAGGCATTACCACTGCTGCCTTGCTCACACTAGCTGGCACCCCACACATCCCCTTCTCCGTCTGTCATGCATAGCACCCTTCAGGAGTTGTTCTTTCAAGTCATCTTTGACCCTTCAAATCTGGGTGAAGCCCAGGTTTGACAGGTAATGTCCTAAGAGTTTACAGACTTAAAGAGTTTTTCTGTGCTTCACAGCTTTGGAATGTCAGGGGAAATGGTACCAGACAAATCTGGCACACATTAAGCTGGAATGTGTCCACTGGTTTGGTAGCAAAAGCTGCTGAGGGAAAGACAGGCTGGTCCTGGTTCATTTATTCAAGTATTTTCACACTATGGACAGTAAGATTATCATGGAGTACTCAGTGAAGGTGACTGCCTGTAACCTAAGTGTTCAAGAATTAAAAAACAGGTCAAACAATGGCATATCCATAGAATAAAACATTATGCAATCAAAGACAGCTTCAAAGAAATTTTAATGACCATCAATATAAACATATGTACACACACACACCTGTTGCCACCTGCAGCAACAATACCGCAGGAAAGAAATTGGAGGCAGACTGGGAATGAGTGGTTCCTTTATTGTTCCTTCTTCTTCTTCTCTCTCTCTCTCTATCTTCTCTCCTCTCTGACGCCCCCAGTCTGGTTAAATACTCTTTACCCATCTCAGGTACATTAGTTCTCTTAACAAGCATACACGTGTCACAAGCTCGACTTACAGGTGCGGCACACAGTGCCCACGAGCACAGAAAGATTCTTAGTCGATTACATTAAGGTCAGGTGTAAGTTGTAGTAAACAAGTAAATGCCTCCTCTTGGCTCTCAGCCAGCCGCCATCTTAGCTACTTCCTCATCAAAGGCTCTTATACACACCAGCATATGCTCCCATCCATCTCTTCATGTATTAGGAAAAGACTCCCATGATTAAATGCACTCAAGTAATAACAGTGACTTCCTGGTACAACATTCTGGAGGATTCTTTTTTTTTTTTTTTTTTTGGTACCAGAGATTGAACACAGGGGCACTTGACCACTGGGCAACATCCCCAGCCCCACCCCACCCCCTTTTTTTTTTTATATTTTATTAGAGACAGGGTCTCACTGAGTTGCTAAGTGCCTCGCCATTGCTGAGGCTGGCTTTGAACTCATGATCATCCTGCCTCAGCCTCCCAAGTGCTGGGATTACAGGCGTGCGCCACTGCACCTGGTTTGGAGGATTCTTATTTTTAAAAAATGTACTACTCAAATTTTCTAAATTTGGTGGGGAGGCCCACTGGGGATTGAACTCAGGGGTGTTTCACCAGTGAGCTATATCCCTAGTCCCCAGTCCTTTTTTTTTTTTTTTTTTTTTTTTAAGACAGAGCCTTGCTAAGTTGCTAAGTCTTGCCTCAAACTTGTAATCCTCCTGCCTCAGTATTCTGAGTTGCTGGGATTCCAGGCATGTACCACTACCCCAGCCCAATTTTTCTAAAATTTTAAATGTAAAAATTTCATCTAGAATGAGCCTGAATTTCAGAATCAGGAAAAAAAAATGTTTTCTTACCTTCTGTTTGCTTTTTTAAAGAAAAAAATTCAATCTGAACATAGTAGTTGACTGCCTCTGGCCCTGGTCTGCTGCAAAGGATGAGGAAGCCATAGCTGAGGCAACTCTTCTGGTCTGTGTTACAGGAAAAAGAGAAGACCACCATGGCCTGTGTGTGCTGTAGAGTGCTACTCACTCTACAAGGTAGGAATTGGTTTATTTGGTTTATTTTTGTTGTTGTTTTGTGGCCACAGAATTTTTTTCTTTAAAGAATCTAAATCCTTTAATTTAGGAATGCCTAATTCAACAATTTTTCAACAGTCAATGACAGGTCATTCTCTTACTGAAATTCACAAGTATCTGATTGACTAGAACAAAGTAACTACAAATAACAGTAACTGCAAGTGAAATTTTTGCTGAGGTAACATCCTAATAGCACTAATACTTTTCAAAATGAAATGCTTGTTTCTTGGAAAGACATTTTGATAGGCCTTGGTTCTGAGTCCCAGTATCTGGATTTTAGCGCCAGGATCACAGCTTTCCCTCTATGGCCTGGGTCCAAGCCTGCCATCACAGACTTGTTTCTTAGTCTGCAGGGATAAGAGAGTAGAAAACAAAATACCCAGCAAACCATAATTCATTATGCAAACATGTCCTGTAACTACTCTTGGAAAAACTGTCATTTCTCCAATATCAATCAGCAACAGTTATAGGGTACATGAGAAAAGAACCCAGATGGGCCTAAGGAGGTGACACCAAGCACAATGTAAGACTTCATCTTTCTCATTGTAACAAGTAACACTGAAAGAATGTCACCACAAGTCTTCATTAAGGTGATGCAAGCTTGCTGTACCCTTACCTGAAGGAGGAGCTGCACTGAGGAAAAATGGGCAACTCCTACATATTAACTGATTATCACTCCTTTCACTTCATGTTTATAATCTAGTTTGTTTGCTTTCTCAGGGGTTGGCAAACTACAGTCTACAAGCCAAATCCAGTCAACTGCTTGCTATGTAAAAAGTTTTATTGGAACACAGCTATGCTCATTCATTTACACAATATCCATGGCAGCTTCTGCAATGCAACGAAAGAGTTGAGATGCTGCAGTGCAAGAGTTGAGATGCTGCAATGAAAGAGTTGAGATGCTTCAAGACAAACTACGTGGCCTAGAAGACCAGAAATATTTACTCTCTGGTCCTTTATGGAAAAGCTTGCTGATTCACCGATTTGTGCATGGTTGTTTCCAAAAATGAGTTAAGGAAAAATTACAGAAAGTTGCAAATGGATTTGACTGAGAAGCTGCCATTTCTAGCATAGAAAAAGATGTAAAAAGGATAAGAAGTCATGTCTGTTGTCAGAAATTCTTCAGACAGAATTTTGCCAATTTAAGTAAACTATTAAAAAAAAAAAAAAAAAGGGTAAGAAGACCCTGTTCCCTTGCAAAAACACTAAAGGGGTTAGGTGTAGGGCATGGTGGACCCCATTGGTCAGCATCCCTTCACCCCAGAGCTTCCCTCTCTTTTATCACAAAATAATATACACCAGGAAAGCTAGGGTCCAGGCTGGCTGGGTACTGAGATTCTATAATGGGACACTGATTCCTAGAGTATGAAGGGTATATGAAACCCTTTGAGCAGTACACAACTTTTTTGTCCAGAAATTTGTCACCAAGATTAAAAAGTAGCTATGACCTACTCCAGAGACAGGTGGTATTTTCAAGTTGGCAGAATCTTAAAACAAACACCAGGGAGTAGTTCTTGATTCCATACACCTTATATTTTGGTTGTACTAATTTTGAACACACACAAAAAAAATGATTCTAAATGCTCAGCATATAGCTACCCTGACAGTTCCTCATAATATAGCTACCCTGACAGTTCCTCATAATATCCCTCCACCCAAATAGAACAAGGATTCTTAACCATTTTGAAAGAGATTTCAACTTAGAAAGCAATACAATAAGAAATGTTATATAGTAAATAAACTTTATTTTTCTGTTCCTCCAAGATGACATTGCCAGTCACAGATTTGTGTACAATACCATTATGTATTGACTATTTACAATTTACAGTAGTATTTTTTCCTCTGAAAAATATAAGTACAAAAGCTAAGTAAACAATGAGGTACTGCCATTTGGGATTTATCATGTGTACATAGCTTAAAGAACTAGTCTTTAGCAAATATTCAACAAATCAATCTAGATAATAGTCAATTAAATACTTTAATTATTTTTAAAAATCTGCTGTTTTACCTCAAAATGTATTGCACAAGTCTTTAAAAAAGAAAAAAAAAATCACTCTAAAAATAAATAAGAAAGGCAAGCAGTTCTTTAAAGGGAGGAGGAAAAAAATGGAAGAAAGAAACATTACTGAGTCCATAAATCAGGTAAAGTTATTCAAAATATCTTTTAAACAACATAAAACTCTTTCCAACAGAAACTGAAGAAAAAAGAAAAAACTATCACCATTTCTCCACTGATAAAAGCTTATTTAAAAAGCAGTCTGCAATATATCTGTGAGCCAATGTCAGATTTTTCTTAGTCTTCTGGCTGCACAAGGCACCCTGAATGACAGCTTCATTATCAAAGAGGAGCAAATGTGAACAGTTTCAGAGTAGCAGTTGCCCAACATCTCTCTCCCCATTTCTTCAAGATGAAGATCGGAGCCATGACTGAAAAAGAAAAAGGAAATGATGGTGGATATACAAAGAAAGAAAGAAAAAAAAAAAAACACAGCCTTTTAAAGTCAAATTTTTGGGAGAGACTTGTTGATTTAAGTTAAAATAAAACAACATCTAGAGTCTGGGGATTGCAATAAAGAAGTAAAAATATTCTAAAAATTAAATCACAATGGAATCTTCTAGAAATTAATGTCACTGGAATGATTCAAACTAACTGATATAGTCAGCAATCCTGGAAAACAGTGTTTTCAGATAAAATTTGGAGCTGCAACCTTTCACTATGTAACAGGCTGAAAAGAATCCCAGAGTACCAGACTGATGTGGAAGACTATCACAAAGACACAAGTCTTCAAGCAGAATTTACAGGGGACTAAGAGCTCATCCCTCTCTCTCAATGTGTTGATTTTTGTACATACTGCAATTCTCCCAGCATGATGTACATGGCAGCAAAAAAAAAAAAAAAAATTGGTATGAAAAGCTAAGCTTCATCTGGAATTAATAAACATAAAATGCTATGAGTAACAAGGCCAAAATCTTCCTAAGAAAGTTTCAAATGCTAAAAGCCAGTGTCAGATCAAGTATAAGGTTTAAAATGTCATAAAAATAAATGACCAAGTAAGATTAAGTAATAGAGATAAACTTTCCATATACATTGAACAGAAAGGGGAAGTTTTAAAGTCTTCTCAATTTGGAAATGAACAATATGATCCACTACTCATGACATACCCCTAAGAGTGTGTTATTTAATTCAACAACCTTGTTGGTCCTAGGAACCTAAAGAAGATATGAAAATTATCTGTATTGCCAGTTATTATTTTGAACCCTTAGACAGAGCTATTGTAGGAAACTGAATTCTTGGATGATTCAACAATGTAGCATAATATCAATGTCATAAAATACAAAATGGCCAGGAGATATTTTCTAGTTTAAAAGAAAACCAGAGGCTGGGCACAGTGATACATGCCTATAATCCAACTACTTAGGAGGCTGAGGCTGGAGGATCCAAAGTTCCAGACCAGCTTGGGCAACTTAGTGAAACCCTGTGTCAAAATAAAAAATAAAAGGGGCAAGTGCTCTGGGTTCAATTCCCAGTACCATAAAGTGTGTGTGTGTGTGTGTGTGTGTGTGTGTGTGTGTGTGTGTGTAAAATAAAATAGAATAAAATAGATGAGAAAAATATGACAACTAGATGCAATGTACAATCTTTTGTGGATTCAGGATTTTTAAAAATTATGAAAGACATTATTTGAAAACTTGGTAATACAATATACTGGTAATTCATGTAGACACTATATGAATACTATACATTAGATAATATTATGTTTCCTGAGTGTGATAATTATATTGTGAGTATGTAGGGAAACATCCTTCTTTTTTTTTTTTTTTTTTTGGTAGTTACAGATGGACAGAATGCCTTTATTTTATTTGTTTATTTTTATGTGGTGCTGAGGATCGAACCCAGTGCTTCACTCATGCTAGCAAGTGCTTTGCCATGGAGGAACAGCACCAGCCCACAGCCCACATCCTTCTTCTTAAATTTTTAAGATATATTTTAAAGTATTTGTTTATGTTTGCAACTGTCAAAAAGTAACTATAAAAGGTTACAAAGACAGAAAAACATATGGAGAGAGAGAGCGAGAGTAAAAAAAAAAAAAACCTGACAAAATGATAATAACTGGCTAATTTAGGTGAAGGGTATATGGGTGTTCATTACACTATTTTTGCAAAATCTAAAATGTTTCCAACTAAAAGTTGAGCAGACAATCAGTTAATCAATAAAATATTATGCAGCACACATTTCCAGTGATAAGTGATAGTATTTAACTTTAATAATATAGTAAGTGTGCTTATTATACAAAAAAGGAAAATATAAGACTTAATGGGTTAGATATAGGATTTACTTTTTAATTCAATTTTCATATGTGGAAGGGAGGAGAGGGGCTTTAAAGGGAAAAAATAGTTAACTGTGTGGAACATTTTAGATGCTCACATTTCACTGTAATAATAATCAGAAACAGCCACATTCATGTTAAAGTAAGAGTGTCTTCAGAACAAATGTGTCATCTTGTGTTGAACTGTATGATCCCCAAAAGGAATAAAACTACATTTGTTTTTAATTAACCTTAGTAGCTTTCATTATTTCAAATCTGGTCTTGACTGTAATTAAGCTTTATAGTAATTTTAATTCTGGATTTGTGAAATATGTCACTTTTATCTAAAAGATTTTTTTTTTAATTTCTTCTTCACAATCTATTAGTTTTAAAAAACACTGCTGGTGACTATTAATCTATACATTATTAATCTATGTAACAGAATTAGCAGAAAATATTTATATTAACTCAAAGCATAATCATATGTTCATTAAATGAAAGCAAAAGAATTGCAGCAAAATGGTTAGTACCATGCAATACATTTGATTTTTGCACAAAAGACAAAAGACATATTATTCTCCACTCACCACATGCTAACTAAGCACAGACTGATGGTTTACTCAGAAGATACCACTTCGAGGTGAAGTAAACTACAAAGCCAGGAAGAAAAAAAGCTTATTGGGTTAGTTTTAAGACTTAATAGAATACATAGATTATATGTGAATATGAAGTTTACAGGATTAAACAGACTGTACTTAAAATTTTCTCAAAACTCTCCAATCAAGATTATTCAGGCAAAATATAAGGAATATGTAATACTCCCCCATACTAAGTAAATATAATATTATGTAGCCCAGATTTTACTTGCAACTTTCATTTAAAAATTCAAACAACATAATGAAAGGTGCACTTCATACTTTAAGTACATATTTAACCACTAGATAAATTAGGGAGTGATTATTTGCATTATAAAGGGTTTTTAAAATAATTCCATTAAAGTATACATTAAAATTTGATTTATATAATCTTGGTTTACTCTCAAAAGGTACCTGGAAACATGTTGATGAGTTTATAGCACAGTATATCTATAAATTAAATTTTCATTCCTAAAACTGTCAGTTTTATCACTAAATAACTCTTATAATTCAACAGAAAAGAACAAGAGCAGTTTCGAGAATGATGACCCATGTTAAAATTTCAATTTAAAGAAACTCAATCTTAAATATAGTTTTTACCAAAGCAAACTATAAAAAAATTATATATCCTATTTTTAAATGGCCATGATCCAGAATAATTAATTAATGGTTTGCTTTAAAAATGGCAACACCAAAAACAAAGACTGTTTATAAAAGCTGAGTATTACCAACTTTGGAAGTATCATTTTAATTATATTTTACATTTAATGTGAAGTTAGTAGAAAGCAGCAAAATCAAAAGACAAACTAGAAAATAATGTTTTGCAACACAGACAACACAATAAGATTAATATCCTATAGGAAAACTTCACACTTCGAATTAAAAAAAAAAAAAACTTTCATAAGTATGCAGAATATATATGGGATATTCCCCGTGTCTAAAAACAACCTAAGTGGAAAAAGAAACTGGTGAACTAAACTGTAGGACAGCTGTATATTATACAGAATTTATATAATCATAGAATCAGCATTAAAAAGAATGAGGTAGATGAATTTGTAATGAGGTGAGATAATAAAATGACATTAAGTGAAAAAAGCAAGTTGTTGTACACTCATTTTATAAGATAAGTGATAAAGGAATAATCATAAGGTTTAGAAAAAGTGGAGCTATTCACATCATTAACAGAGATGATCTTGGCATGGTGGAAAGTATGTAGGTTGAACATCATGAAGGCCTCTATATAATATGGTTCTGAATTCTTCACAACTTTTTTTTTTACAATTATTTCATTTTACCTTATCCAACATCAGAGTCAAAAACACATTCACAATAATAAATCTATATTTATAAATATGTATTCCACATATTTTTCACCATAAAGCACTTTTTTTTTTGTATTTGCTTTCCAAATCCACCTTGACACATCTTCTTATACGCAAAGGGAAAGGTAAACCTCATGCTGGCATAGAAAACCTTTGTACCTAAGAAATGCTGAAAAGTCTTGATGATTTTATTAATTTAGGGGAGATTATTTAAAATTTCAAATGAAGAGAGAAAAGTGTGGCACAGTATAAGATGGGTCTAGAACAGGAACTAATCAAGAACTAGACACAAGGTCTGGGGATGTGCTTGCCAGCATGCTCAAGGCCCTGGCTTTGACCCCCAGCACTGCAAAACAAAACGAAAACTAGATACAACATGAAGGATCAGTGTAAAAGAAAAGCAAAAATAATCAACAGATGAACTGTAAAAAATGAAAAATAGAGTGGCTGTGTAATAAAACATCCTTGTTCACTGAAGAAGAAAAACATTTTAATGGAATCATCAAGAAAATAAGATAGATAGGAGCCGGGCGTGGTGGCGCACGCCTGTAATCCCAGCACTTTGGGAGGCTGAGACAGGAGGATCGCGAGTTCAAAGCCAGCCTCAGCAATGGCGAGGCACTTAGCAACTCAGTGAGACCCTGTCTCTAAATAAAATACAAAAAAGGGCTGGGGATGTGGCCCAGTGGTTAAGTGCCCCTGAGTTCAATCCCCGGTACCACAAAAAAAAAAAAAAAAAAAAAAAAAAAGATAGATAGGTTATAAAGATTTCTGTGTCATCAAGTTTTACTAGCACTCGAAAAAGAAGAACTTTTAAAGAGAGGTTTCTTTATAAGAAAGGAATCTCTTTATTCCAAGAGATGATTGGTTAGTCAATTATGATAAATTTTCTTAATTAAATTATCTTAAAAATACACAAAACAATAATATGACACTATCAAGAACTAAGAATCTTCTAATAATGACAAAAAGATGACTCAGTTTGATTAATTTTATAAGTAGTTTCATGTTTTGGGATCTCTTCCATTTTAGGCTCATTATAACTTATCTTATATTTCCTAAGCATGTATTTTTATTATTTGAATTATACTACTTAGACACTATTTTATTCATGTATATATGAAAATTTAAAGGTTCCAAAAGGTCAACAAACAATATGCTTTAACACCTTCAATTTTTTCTATATTCCCCATGACAACTAAAAGAGTAGCTAATTATTGACTGAATTTACTAAATTAAGCAAAAGATAACAATGGATGAGACTTTGTTTCAAGGAGCAGTAGAAATGTCCAACATTCTTTCCAGGTAGGTCAGTTTATGAGATAAGGGAGGGCTGTTTCAGGTAGGGATAATCAGCCATAATTTCATGCCTATCTAGAATGAATGATTACCAGGTGCAGTGGCGCACACCTGTAATTCCAGCACTCGGGAGGCTGAGGCAGAAGGATCATGAGTTCAAAGCCAGCCTCAGCAATGGCGAGGCACTTAGCAACTCAGTGAGACCCTGTCTCTAATAAAATACAAAAAAGGGATGGGGATGTGGCCCAGTGGTTGAGTGCCCCAGAGCTCAATCCCAGGTACCAGAAAACAAAACAACCACCACGTTTTTTTGCCTACTTTAAGATGTTTTTACATGATTCATTATTTACATTTAGCAATTTGATTAATTTTTCATCAAAGCAAACCAATCTAATACCACACTGTATATGGAATAAGGGGGAATGTGTCCTTTTCCATTTGTTGTAGCAGTGATTTAGGATGAACTGCTATAGAACAGATTCTGATGAAACATAATCCGTACCAGGCAAGTTTGCTATACTCCAGAAGCCGTGGGACAATGAATAAAGATAAATAACTGAGTAAAAATTCTTTTGTATCACTTAAAAGTATTTTCTTAAACTATAATCAGAGAATCATGTCAGTAGGCCCAAATTGCATTGGAGACTTTTATTTCTACAAAGATACAAACCTTTACTCTGACTGCATGCTTATGACATATACTATAGTGACCAAACTTCTTTATCAAAAATAATTCTAATCAGAGATGCTTGAAGTACAGCAATGCTGTAGTTGTACTATATTTGGCCTGGAGAAGGTAAAGCCTTCCATCTAGGCCACACCACAACAAACCAGAACAAATAGGTGACCACTACAGAGAAGGAGATCTGGGCTCAAGATAAGCAAGAACTTTTGTGAGAAACATAGTCTGTAAAGCTACAATGGCATACTTTGGGGCTTAGTGCTCCTTATTGCAGATACTTATAGACATACCCTAACTAACCCACCACTAAGGAAAAGAACATTGCTTGCTTTAGTGAGGGGAAAGAAGAGAAAAGCAGCACTGGGGTCATGATATAGATGAAGAAATTGTGGGAAGGCTACAGAGAGCTCTGCAAGCCTTAACCAAGACAAGAAAAGGAAGTGGAAAGAGAGCTAGGGGCCAGACACCAACTTCACAAGCTTCGGGTTCTACCAAAAGTGGCAATTTTCTTACTGAATTACTAGCCCAAGGCAGAAAGAAGTTAAGCATGAGGAATTTTACATAACTTATGAAGTATGTGTTTGTTTCATTCTTCAATCACAGCTGATTTCACAGTTTTTAAAGATAACTGTCTACCTTTCCCCTTGTAAGATACCAAAATCTCAAAAATGTTTAAATTCTTTCATCTAGAATTAGTATATATAAAAATCACTTGAAATAAAGAACTGTAATCTATAACACATCTCACATATAATATAATTTGGTTTGAAAAAATGTTATTACATGATATACCAGAACAAAGGCCTTCGCCATCCTTTCCATAATAGCTCAAGTTCTGGAAATCCCACATAGCACAAATGGGCATCAACCTCAAATATGCTATTATAGAAGACTTCTTTCACATTCACATTTCCCTTGGTTAAACTTTCTTAATGTAAATTCATTCTCACTTTCCAGGCTGTGGCAAAATCAAGCTTTAGAATTTTTCAATTTCTGTTTCAATTCAAAGTCTCTATAAATGAAACAATAAGCAAATGAGATAAAGTCACTATCTATAGTTTATTTATAAAGCTTACCATTAATCGAGCATCTTCTCTTTCCAAAATTTTCTGAGTCTGATCATCAGGGAACTTCAGTACAGTGGTTATAACTTTTGCCATGGTCTACAAGAAAAATGAGAGGTCGTCATTAATGGACAGTGAAGCAGAAGGAGTCTCAACCCATTCTGACATGTTCTGCTAGTGGGATTCTTTAGTGCTCTCAATGGAAGCCACGAACAAAGAAGTATGATGTGAAGGTATTAGTAAAGGAAATAACAGCCAACACTAAAATTTCAATTTAAAAAGATGCTTACAATGTCTGAGTTTATTTTAAGATGTATATCCAATAGCATGAAGCTATATAAAGATCTAATGCTCTTGGCCCTTTGTCTTATTAAGATGAAGCTTTATTACTCATTTATTTGAAAAAGCTTTTTATTTGCAGGAATCTATAAAATGATGTATTGCCAAAGCATATGCTCTAAATAATCAGAATTAGATGGCCCCAAGTTCAGCTTTCACTAAATCACATCATATATCTCATAAACATGGGCTACTGCATGAACATGAACATGCTTAGTAGGTACTTCTCAAGACATGCAGCACATCAGCCTAATAGAATTACAAATTACATTTTAAATAAACACGAGATGTTTTGTTTGGTAGAAAACATGATGAATCAAAACATTACACATGGTGGCTTGCAAAAACAAGATCATAAATTGTGCAGATCTAAATAAATATACCGTAAATCAGACCGTCACCCATAAGCTCCTGGAAAATTCGCCTCAAAGGTTGAAACTCCCTATTTTGTATCAAGATGAGATGTTTTGAGGGAGACAGAGAGGAAAGAAGATACCACTTATGAAATAAGTAGGATAACAAGTTCAGTGCTTACATACAAAATCAAGTGGCAGTGCTCTCCTGAGGATTCCTACTGTGGGTAGGAAGGGAGCCCAGAAAACTGACTCTATTCTTTGTTCATGGTTACAGAGACTGTGTGTAGGGTGGGGCCTTGGTTATGGGAAAGGTCATTAAGAAAAATATGGCACAACACAGTTAACCAAAAGTTTTGGAAAATCACAGCATTAGAAAAAATAACATAATTATTTCCAGAAAGGAAAGAAACTAAAACATTGTTTAAAAAATTCCTATTATGTACTAAGCCTAATCAAGACACTTTACATATTTCTAATATGTAATCTAAACTAATAAATTACTAATACTGTCCCTCCACCACAAAATTCACATAACAAGATTTTTGTTTGTCCTCTTCCTCCTTTTATCTTTGCCCTTACCATTCTGATAGCTAGACAGAAAGAACAGATGAAAGAAAATGCCATTTAAAAGTGAATGGCATTCTGTCATCATGTATAATAAATTAGAATAAATAAATAATTTAATTTAAAAAAAGGAAAATGCCATTTAAAATGTTACTTAAAACAACTTAGTTCCTGGAGAATTCAAAGACATTTTACAAAAACTCTCATTTAAATTGTATATACTAGGGGCTGGGCTTGTGGCTCAGTGGTAGAGCACTTGCCTAGCATTTGTGAGGCACTGGGTTTGATCCTCAGCACCACATAAAAATAAAATAAAGGCATTGTGACCATCTATAACCACCCCCCTCAAAAGAAAAAAAATTTTTAAATTGTATTAACTAGACAGAACACAATCTTGTATGCTAACCTGAAGTCTGGACATCAACTATATATGTGGCATGAAATGGCAAGAAAAATAGGAAGAAGTAACCATTTCAGTATTTTCTTTTTATTAACACTCTGAAGCAACTTACTGTATACTATCTATGAGGATTATTTTTAGGAAGTACCAAAAAATTTTTTAAATGTAAGGATTCACAGTTATAGGGAACATTTCTTTAATTTCAATACCATATCAAGCTCAAAATACCAAAAGTCCACTAATGTTCATTATTCAAACAACATACACACTCATGCATGAGCATGTTTGGGGAAAAAAAAAAAAGAATTGTGGTAGTTGTCTTTTCACATTTATAGACAACATTAAATGGTAAACCTACCTCTAAATTCATCAGCAATTCAGAATCTGCTGCTGATATGCACCACACCCAGTAAAGCCCTAAAATTTGCCAGAAAACACTTTACCAAAGAAACCCAGGCTCTTTGCCACACCTTGGGAAAGAAATCAGATTGTCTCTTCTATGTACCATATCCTCAGGCCCTGGGAAGGGAAGTTCATATGAGCCACCTGATTTAGGAATGGCCTGTCCTGCCTGTCTTTCCATAGGAAGAGGCTTCTTCAACAAAGCTTAGGATGAGAAATACCTTTTAGGCTAAATTTCAGTATCAACAATAGTGTAGAGGATCAAAATCTAAGAAAAAGAAGTAGAAGGAGAGAAGAAAGGAGGGCTTACTTAACTTTATACTATAATAATGTGTGTACTATAGTCTTCTTTAAAACATCAACTGCCTGCCGGATGCGGTGGCGCACGCCTGTAATCCCAGCACTTGGGAGGCTAAGGCAGGAGGATCACGAGTTCAAAGCCAGCCTCAGCAATGGTGAGGCACTTAGCAACTCAGAGAGACCCTGTCTCTAATAAAATACAAAAAAGGGCTGGGGATGTGGCCCAGTGGTCAAGTGTCCCTGAGTTCAATCCCCAGTACCAAAAAAAAAAAAATCAACTGCCTCATAAAATAAAGAACCCTGAGTGCAAAAGCAGATGAAGAAACAAGTGAGAAAACACACAGAGCCTGCTAGAAAAGAAAAAAAACTACTACAGATGGTCATCAAATCACAAAGGCTTCAACATACTCTGGCTCATTCAAAATCACATCCTGGCCTCCATTTCAAACTCTTTGTTAATTCATAGAAATTAGGCAAACAGCAAAGATGTTAATAAAAACAACTCTATCTTGTCACCCCCTGCTCAAACATTTCAGAGATAACCTCTCTACCATACCTTCAAGTAAAACTCCAAAAATACTCAAGTCCCTCCACACTCTGCAGCCTTAAGGGAAGCACTTTCACTTCATAGATTCAGAGTTTTGGTTACACTACACTCTGTCATTACAGAAACTCATATGCCATTTCCTGCCTTAGACTTTCTGCCTGGGTTTCCTCTACTGACCGGGCTCATCTATCAAAATCTAACCCTACACCACCTGCTCCATGATGTCCTCCGCAACCCTTCTACAAGTAAATATGAAGACTCTACCTCTCTTGTAGCCCTTACTACATTCTACATCACATTATGGTTAACTAAGAATGGCTCCATTTCTTACTATAGAGTGAACACCTTAAAAGTTAGGGATATTGTTAAATTACATTTTATTATCCATCACAGTGCTAAATAAAGGATTATATGTAGTTAAGTGCCCAAGAAAAGTGTAGTAAATTAAACCTATTACCAATTCTCCATATTTAGTTATAAAATGTGAAGGTACAATGATAGACTACTTCTTCATTTTTAGTAGCCAATAAAGTACCATGAATGAAGATAAAGACAAAGCAAGCACTGCTTCTCAGCATGCACTCCCAGACAGGCTTAAGATGAGACTGCTTGTGCCAGGGGACACCCCTTTCACCTGTCTCCCAAGTCACACCCTAAACTGAACTACAGGACCCAGAAAAGAGGCCTACACTTGGCTGAACTAGCAGCCAACCAGAACATGTTATGCTTGTGCTGGGTCTTTCTTCAGGGGCTCAAACTCTGTAGAGATCTCCAGAAGAACTAGGTTGAGGCAGCCAGTCTCTCTCTATCATAGATCAAGTAAAGATTAAATTATTTTACAACACTTGCATCAGAGCATTAGAATCACTAGTGAAGCGGGGTAGGTAGAGTTCTAAGAAACATTTTATTATTATAATTTTTTTAAAGATATGCCTCTCTTCCCTATCAGGCAACACAAAGGCAACATCACCAACCTCAAATACAGGCTGCTGTTTTATGGACATAATAAGAGAAAAGTGATATCTCATTAGTTTAGTTTTAAAAGATAAGCAGAAAGTCAGTTTTAGCTGTCTTTGAAAAATAATAAAAGTCCTTAAGAAAAAAAATGACACAGAACTACTGTGAATTAATATATCTCTTTCCTGTGACACATGTTCAAAATCATATTAGGCATTACTTTAATTTGAAAACTATTTGATATAATGAAATGCAATTCTCTGGATAGTAAGGATTCAAATGACTTCTAGCAGCCCTGTAACTCCTAGTGTTGAATCTCCAATCCATAAATTCAAATAATTTTTTAAAGATTGTTTTCTATGACTTTTCTTTTTAAATTTTAAATATATTTTCCAAATCAATGCCTGAACTGGCTTAGTATCATATGACTCAGCAACTCCCACAAAGCCATATGTTAAAACACTGAGTGCTTCCAAGGATAGGAAACTCATTACCCCATTTTCCAGCCAAGATACACAGATAATGTAAAATTCCATAAAGGTAAATAAAGAGTTTCAACAATATCAAAACAAAAACTGCTTAAAATGAAAAATATTATTTGAGGAAAGGCTCATGAATTTCCCTAAAGCATTCTATTCCATTTATGATATAGTTACCAAGTGTCCAATACAAGGCTGTTTTTAAAACACTGAAGAAGATAAAAGTAAGAATAAGGCAAGACTC
Organism: Tamias sibiricus; assembly: GCA_025594165.1. Classification (NCBI taxonomy): domain Eukaryota; kingdom Metazoa; phylum Chordata; class Mammalia; order Rodentia; family Sciuridae; genus Tamias; species Tamias sibiricus. The sequence continues at coordinate 27,814,083 of CM046673.1, forward strand.
TATATGTAAGGATTTTAAAATAAATTTAACATTTTAGAAAACAAATTAGCCAAGCATTATCAGTTCAATGATGTAGTGATTTTAAAATGATTAATATTCCACATGTACAGAAATGATGTTCTTATAGTAAATAAAGTATAATACTTCTAAATCTTCCTAAGAAGCCATTGCTAATTATGACCATTTCCAATGTTACCAACAACATCCTAAAGTCTCCTTGAAAATAAAATTTCTTATCCTAATTTTCAGATCTGAAGAAAAAAAAAACACATGCTTCACAAATTATTAAGTGAAATTTTAGTTTTTAGTATTTAGCAGCATTGCATAGCACTTTAAAAATTAATATTTTATAAATGTAGTAAATATAAGCAAGATCTATCAATTCACTGTTTTTACTAAGAGCAGTAACATAATTAGCTATAGCTCACAACTAGCATGCATAGTCTAATAGTAAATGTATGGTTATGTGTGCTAAAAGTGAAGCATATTTTCTTTTAGGTTGAGGCTCATAGACATGATTTATACCTTAGTCTCACGACCCATCATATATTCAAAAAGCACTTTTCGCAGATACTCAAACTCAGTAGGTTCTCCCAAGAGTGATACATCAGTATGGTACAAATTGCTACCTGTCAAATAAAAGATCAAATTGTAAAATCAAAACAAGATAAACTACTTGCTATTTAGAAAACAGACACATTAAAAAACAATTACGTAAAGAGAGACACTGATTTTAAACTAATTGTACTGTATACACATGAACACATTAAACATTCTAACTGGTATGTTGGAAGAGAAAATAAGAATTATTATAACGATTTTAATTCTCCTATCTTTTTCTCCTCCTCCTGCTACAGTTTAAAAAGACAATTCAGATAGTATGAAAGATTCATAACGTTGGTATTTCTCTTCTAAATATTATGTGGTTGGCTTCAGATGTTCTACAATGACTGAAATTACCATTTTTTATTTTACAAAGGATTTAGTATGTTCTGAGAACATCTCTCAGAACAGTTTTCTAGTTTTTCTAATATTCCAATCTGAAAGCACTTAGTTTAAGTTTTCAAAACTGTTTTGAAACATGGGATAATCTGAAAGTACATAAAATATTAATACCATTACAGTTTTAAATATATTGATTTGACATCTTAAAAAGACTAAAAAAAAATCTGTTAATCAAGCTCCCCTTCAATCTGAAAGTAAAGCACATAAGTCACACAATGACAAATGTTTTTAAAAATTTTTTTTAGATGTTGATAAGCCTTTATTTTATTCATTTATTTATACGGTGCTGAGAATTGAACCAGTGTCTCGCACATGCTAGGCAAGCGCTCTACCACTGAGCCACAACCCCAGCCCACACACTGACAAATTTTAATCTGAATAAATTAATCTATGCATCAGGCATATACTTGTGCCCATTTCTAGCAGTATGGTATAACAGATATCCCTCTGTTACCAAGAAACATCTAGATACTACTTTAGAACCTTCTAAAATTGTAAAAAAAAAATCCCTAAAGGGGTAAGAGACCAGAGGAAAATGAAACCACAGGTTTAATGGCAAGGCAGATGGGAATCTGGGGATACCCAGGGGTAAAAAAAAGTCCAAAGTGAGGTGGTTTTATAAGAAATAGAAGACTAGCTTAGGGTCCTCGCACTGTGGGAGTGCCAAAATACAGACTCTGATATAAAACAGGGAACTCTGTCTGCCTGAAAGACAACTTATTAGGAAACCTGTCCTTGCCTCTGCTTGAAGTAGAGGGGGAAAAAATAGATCCTCTGAGAATGTGTAAACCAGGAACTTACTCTTAGAGTACAGGACTCAAAGTTGTAATATTTCTTCAGGCAAGGAATTCTAAAACTAAGAAAAATTTGTTTAAGACTAGTTATGCCCAATATCTAACAGAAACAAATGGAAATACTTTTTGACAAAATACTTAATTGAATAGGTCACACTCAAATGAATCCTCAATACAGAAAGAAAAAAAAAAATCATCATATCACAAGAGACAAGCCCCATGAACAAAAGTTTGCAGAAAAAAATAAACAACAGATATGTAACCCAGAAAGATCCTGATAATAAAATTATCATATATAAATTATAAATTCACTGTCTTTAAAGAATAAAGATAGTATTTGTTGAAATGTTCCCCAAAAGCTTATGTTTTAGAGGCTTGGTCCCCAATTCAGCAACATTCAGAGAAGGAGATTTGGGGAAGTGATTGGATCTTAAGGGCTCTAACCTTATTTACTGAAGGATTCATAATTTGATCACATTATTGGGAGGTGATGGAAACTTTAGGAGGTGGGCCTAGTTGAAGGAAGTAGGTCAAAAAGGAAATGTCTTTGAAGGGTATACCTTTTTCCCACACACTCTTCCTTTCTCTCTGCTTCTCCACTGCAATGAAGTGAGCAGCTTTTGCTCCACCAAGCCCTCCTACTATGATGTACTGCTTCACCACATCCCCAAAACAATGGAGCCAGCCACTGAAACTCTGAAACAGTGAGCCAAAATACATCTTCCCTCTTTTGTTTTTCTCAGGTATTTTGTCACAGAGGTGAAAAGCTAACACAGTACTGAAGAAGTAAAACTATTTGCAAATGACATGATTTTGTATATAGAAAATTCTAAGGAATCCACTAAAAAACTATGAGACTAAGGTAAGTTCAAGAATACTGCTAGATGCCCTTCAGCAGATGAATGGATAAGGAAAATGTGGTATATATACACAATGGAGTATTACTCAGCAATAAAACAGAATAAAATCATGGCATTCGCAGGTAAATGGATGAAGTTGGAGAATATAATGCTAAGTGAAGTTAGCCAATCCCAAAAGCCAAATGCCAAATGTTTTCTCTGATATAAGGAGGATGATTCACAGTGGGGTTAGGAGAGGGAGCATAGGAGAATTAGAGGAACACTAGAATGGCCAATGGGGAGGGAGGTGAAGAGAGGGGGCAAAGGGTGAAGAAAAAAAAAGATGGTAGAATGAGATGGATAATATTATCCTAAGTGCCTGTATGAAGACGCAATTGGTGTGAATATACTTTGTAAACCAGAGGTATGTAAAAATGTGCTCTATAAGTATAATATAAAATGTAATGCATTCTGCTGTCATTTATAACAGCTTAAAATAAAAAAGATACAATATTAATAAATAAAATTCAATGGCATTTCTATACATCTGTAAAGAACAATCTGAAAATAAAATTTTAAAATATTTTTAATTATAATAGAATCAGGAAAAATGAAATGCCTAATAATAAATTTAAACAAATACAAAACTTAATCTGAAACTACAAATGCTGAAAGAAATTTAAAAGATCTAAGTGGAAAGATATCTCACATTCACAGATTAGAAGAAAATACCTCTAAAATGGCAATTTCCATACATACATTGAACACAACCCATCAAAATACCACCTGGCTTCTTTGTAGAAATTGATAAGTTGATCTCAAGATTCATATGGATAGTCAAGAGACCCAGAAGAGCCAAAACAATACTGAAAAAGAACCAAGTTGGAGGACTCACTATTGGCAATCTTGAAACTCAATACAAAGCAACAGTATCAAGACAGTGTGATACTGATAAAGATTATTAATACCTAGTATCTCTCTCCCCTCACACCCTTCTCTTTCTCCAAGTGATAGAAAAGAATCCAGACTCCAAAAATAAACACATATACATACAACTGATTTTAACAACATTGCCAAGATAGTTTAAAGAGGAAAAGAACAGAATTTCTTTTTGTTTTTGGTACTGGGGATTGAACTCAGGGGCACTCAACCACTGAGCCACATCCCCAGTCCTACTTTGTATTTTAATTAGAGGCAGATCTCACTGACTTGCTTAGCACCTTGTTGTTGCTGAGGCTGGCTTTGGACTCACAATCCTCCTGTCTCAGTCTCCCTAGCTGCTGGGATTATAGGTGTGCAACACCGTGATCAGCAAGAATATGATTTTAAGCAGCACCAGACAACTGAATATCCACACACCCACACAAAATGAAGTTAAATCCCTTCTTCACACCATATGAAAAAATTAATTCAAATCATCAAGAAAGTGAAAAGAGAATTCACATAATGTGAGAAAATATTTGTAAATCATTTATCTAATAAGAGACTTATATCTAAAGAGCTCTTACAACTCAATAATAAAGACAACCCAATTTAAAAATGACCAAAGGAGATAAACCAATGGCTAGGCAGTACAAAAAAAAAAAAAAAATGCTCATTATCAACAGCCATCAAGGAAACAAACTAACATCACAGGATACTACTTTAGACCCATTGGGATGGGAAAAAGACAACAATAAGTGTTAGCAAGAATGCAGATAAATGGAAACCACCACACATTCCTGATGGGAATGTAAAACGGTATAGTCACTGTGGAAATCAGTCTAAAGTCTGGCATAAAGTGAAACATAGAGTTAACATAAGATCTAGCAATCTCACTCCAAGAGAAATGAAAACATACATTCACCCAAAAACTTATACACCAATGTTCAAAGCAGCATGATTTATAATAGTCCCAAAATGGAAACAATCAAACTGTCCATCAACTCAACTGATGAATGGATGAATAAAATGTGGTATCCATACAATGGAATATCAGTCATCAACAAAGCAAAAAAGTACTGATCATGCTATAACATGGATGAACGTCAAAAACATTTTACTAAGTGAAAAAAGGCAGTCATAGATAGTCACAAATCATATGATTCCATTCCTATAAAATGTCTAGGACATGCAAAATCTAGAGACTAGAATGTAAATTAGTTTTTCTCTGGCTGGAGGGAATGAAATGAGGGAAGATGAATAAAAGTTATGAGATATCTTTTTGGAGTGCAAATATAAAAGTTCCAAAACTGAATGTGATGATGGTTACAGATTTTTTAAATATACTAAAAACCATTAAATTAAAAATTTAAATGTGTCAATTGTGTGGTTTATGAATTATGTCTCCATAGTCTTTTGCTGGTGGTAGTGGTATTAAAGACAGTATTGGAAAAAATGATCACCAGTTAAGGGACTACGATGATCTGGGAGATGTGAAAAAGGAGAAAATAAAACCTCTTAGAAATAAAAATTACAATTGGGGGATTAAAAAAATTAATGAGTTGGCTAGATACTAGATTAGATAAAGCTATAAAAGAAATTAGTAACTAGAAAAAGGACTAGATGAAATTTTCACAATTCATCCCTGAAGAAAAATAGACATAAATATTTTTAAAAGGCTAAGTGCATAGTACAAAATGAGATCTAATAGCAGGAGAATTAACACATAGAATGAAAGGAAATCTCTGAAGAGATAATCACTGTGAATTTTCCAGAATAAAGAATCCACAAATGCAGAAAGTACAATGTATGCCAAGCAGAAAAAGTTAGTCGACACCTACACAAACTATAGTGAAATTGAAATCATTAACGAAGACAAGAATACCTTAAAAGCAATCAGAAAAGAGAATAAAGATTAGCAACTGGAGTAAAATGTACAACAGGCATTTCAACAATAAAACCCAGAAGACCATACAGTAATAATTTCAAATTGCTAAGAAAAAAACTCACGCTCAACCTACAATTCTATGCTTAACAAAATTAACTCTCAAAAAAGAGAAACTGTCCAGAGTGGTGGCACATGCCTGTAATCCCAGTGGCTCGGGAAGCTGAAGCAGGAGTTCAAAGCCAGCCTCAGCAAAAGTAAGGTGCTAAGCAACTCAGTGAGACGCTGTCTCTAAATAAAATACAAAACAGCTCTGGGGATGTGGCTCAGTGTTCGAGTGCCCCTGAGTTCAATCCCTGGTACCCTCCAACCAGGAAAAAAAAAAAAAAAAACAGAGAGAGAGAAACATTTTTGAAGTGTTCTCACCACAAAAAAAAAGTTAGGTGAGGTAAAGCACATTAATGAGCTCAATTATTTTGAAATGTCTTACTGCAAACAAAAAATACATACAATATTTATTTGTCAATTAAAAATGAGAAAAAAGAATATGGATTAGTAAAGACAAAAACTTTTACAAGCATCTCTAAATCTACCAATAAGAGATAACCACGGATTACATCACCTGAAACATTCTTACCTTTGCAAGGTGTCTCCACAGTTGTTGCATATAGGTTATTTTCATATTTCTTTAAACGGTCTTCTAAATTGTGAATCTAAAAATAGCAAATATTCAAATCATAAGATTTGCACAGGAATCAAACGTAAGAAAAATGTAATTACTGTAGCCACTCAGTTTTTTTAATGCTGAAGACAAAGTATAGGCAAGCAAAATTAATTTCTTAGATATAAACCAAAAGTACAGACAACAAAAGAAAAAAATAGAAAGCTGTGCATCAAAAGACAGTATCAAGAAAGTAAAAAAGATCCACTTTGAATTGAGTTTTTGTGCATGGTGAGAGATAAGGGTTTAATTTCAATTTGTTGCATATGGATTTCCAGTTTTCCCAGCACCATTTGTTGAAGAGGCTATCTTTTCTCCACTGTACATTTTTGGCGCCTTTGTCTAATATAAGATACCTGAAATTATATGTATTAGTCTCTGTGTCCTCAATTCTGTACCATTGGTCCACCAGTCTGTTTTGATGCCAATACCATGCTGTTTTTGTTACTATTGCTCTACAGTACAATTTAAAGTCTGGTGAGGTGATGCCACCTGCTTCGCTTTTTTTTGCTCAGGATTGCTTTGGCTATTCTGGGTCTCTTATTTTTCCAGATGAATTTCATGACTGCTTTTTCTATTTCTTTGAAGAATGACATTGGGATTTTGATTGGAATTGCATTAAATCTGTATAATGCTTTTGGTAGTATGGACATAGGAATTAGACCAGAGACAATATGCCTAATAGAAGAAAAAGTAAGCTCCAATTTCCAACATGTCGGATTAGGCCCCAAATTCCTTAATAAGAATCCTATAGCGAAGAATTATTACCAAGAATTAATGAATGGGATAGATTTAAACTAAAAAGCTTCTTCTCAGCAAAAGAAACAATCAGTGAGGTGAATAGAAAGCCAACTAATTGGGAATAAATATTTAATACGTGCACATCAGATAGAGCACTAATTTCTAGAATATATAAAGAACTCAAAAAACTTAACACCAAAAAAACAAATAACCCAATCAATATATGGGCTAAGGAATTGAAAAGACACGTCTCAGAAGAAGATACACAATTAATCAACAAATACATGAAAAAAATGCTCAACATCGCTGGCAATTAGAGAAATGCAAATCAAAACTACTCTAAGATTTCATTTCACTCCAGTCAGAATGGCAGCTATCAAGAAAACAAACAACAATAAATGTTGGAGAGGATGTGGGGAAAAAGGCACACTCATACATTGCTGGTGGGACTGCAAAATGGTGCAACCGTTATGGAAAGCAGTATGGAGATTTCTTGGAAAGCTGGGAATGGAACCACCCTATGACCCAGCCATCGCACTCCTGAGCCTATTCCCAAAGGACTTAAAAACAGCATATTACAGTGACACAGCCACTTCAATGTTTATATCAGCACAATTCACAATAACTAGGTTGTGGAACCAACCTAGATGCCCCTCAGTAGATGAGTGGATAAAGAAAATGTAGTACATATACAAAATGGAATTTTACTCAGCAATAAAAGAGAATAAAATAATGGCATTTGCAGGTAAATGGATGAAGTTGAGAATATAATGCAAAGTGAAATTAGTCAATCTCAAAAATCCAAATACTGAATGTTTTCTCTGATATGAGGCTAGTTCACAGTATTGTTGGATGGGGGTACATAGGAGGATTAGAGGAACACTAGAATGGTCAAAGGGAAGGGAGGGGAAGGGAGGGAGCAAGGAGGGAGGGAGGGGGAGAAAAGGAAAAAAAAAAGGTGGTTGAATGAGATGGATATCATTATCCTAAATGCATGATTGAAGACCTGAATGGTACGAATATACTTTGTATACAAACAGTTGTGTGTAAAAAGATGCTATATATGTGCACTATGAATTGTAATTATTATAAATAAAAATAAATTTAAAAAAAAGAAAGTACAAAAGACAACCTACAGAATAGGAGAAAATATTTACAAATAATGTATCTGATAAAGAACTTGTATCCAGAATATATAAAGAGCACTTACAATTCAACAAGAAAAAGAAACAACCCAGGGGCTGGGGTTGTGGCTCAGCGGCAAAGCGCTTGCCTCACACGTGTGCGACCTGGGTTTGAACCTCAGCACCACGTAAACATAAAATGCACTGCATTGTGTACAACTAAAGTAAATAAATATTTTTTTAAAAAAAAACAACTAAAAAAATGGGCAAAGAACATTAATAAACATTACTCCAAACAGCCAACAAGCAGATGAAAAGATGCTTAACATCATTAGTCATTACAGAAATGCAAATTAAACCCACAATGATATTCTATTTCATAATGTCTCAGATGGCTATAATCAAAAATACTTGGTGAGGATGTAGCAAAATTGGGAGTCCTTACACATTATTGACATAATGAAAAATGGTGCTGCTGCTATGGAAACATTTTGGCAGTTTATCAAAAAATTAAAGTATTATCCTATAATCCAGCAATTCCATTCCTGGGTATACATATACCCAAAAGAATTAGAAACAGGTGTTCAAACAAAAACCTTGTACACAAATGTTCACAACAGCACTATTTTCTATAGTGAAAAGGCAGAACAACAACCAAATGTCCAACAACTGATGAACGGATAAACAAAATATGGTATATCCATACAATGGGACATTATTTAGCCAGAAGGAGGAATAAAGCACTAAAATATGTTAAACATAGATGAATCTTGAAAACATTATGCTAAGTGAAAACCAAACATAAAAGGTCATGTATTGTATGATTACATTATATAAAATACCCAGAATAGGCAAACTTATAGAGATGAAAAGCAGATTAGTGGTTGCCAAGTGGTTGGAGGGAGAAGGTAACAGTGAGTGACTGTTTAACGGGTGTCAGATTTCTTTTCAGAGTGATGAAATGTTTTAGAACTACATACAGTGAATGTGAATAGTGACTGATATTTGTGAAGAACTAAATGTCAATTAATCATGTACTTTACAATTATTAAAATGGAATATTCTATGTTATATGTATTTTACCACAATAAAATAACAAGTATAAAAATTGTTATGCCACAACAGTTTTGAAGATTTAAGGATGCTAAAGAAGAGAATTTTTTTTTTAAATATTTATTTATTTACTTCAGCTGTACACAATGCATTTATGTTTACGTGGTGCTGAGGATCGAACCCCGGGCCGCACACGTGCGAGGCGAGCGCTCTGCCGCTGAGCCACAATCCCAGCCCCTAAAGAAGAGAATTTTAAAGCACTAATCTTAAGAATTAAGGGAAGAGCTGGAGCTGTAGCTCACTGGTAGAGCACTTGCCTACCATGTGTGAGGCACTGGGTTCTATCCTCAGCACCACATTAAAATAAATAAAATAAAGGTATTATGTCCATCTACAACTAAAAAATAATAATAAAAAAAAAATGAAAAAAAGAAATAAGGAAAAAGTTAAACCCCTGAGGAAGTAGGGTAAAAATGTAATAGTTGAACATAGTACCTATCTTAATGAGTTTAAAAATATGAAAAATTTCAAATATACTCAAATAAAGAAAGCATAGAACAATTAAAGACCATATACCCATTTATCACCCAACTTCAAAAATAATCAAGACTTTGTTTGGGGCTAGGGATGAGTGTTTGCCTGGTGTACATGAATACCTGGGTTTGATCCCCAGCAGTGAAAAAATAAAAAACGATTTTTGTATATATTTTAAGAGAACTGGTAAATACCTGGAAATTTAGCCTTCAAACTTAGCCTACTGACCTAAGCCACCACTGATCCAAAGTTTGGAAAAAGACTTCACTAAGGATCATGTAACAAAGTTACACACACAATGGTGTATGTGTGCTTGTGTTGCATACCTGGGATTATACCCACACATATTTAAATTGCATTAAATACACTGTCTATGGATAATAGACAAATCATATTAAATTAGAACAATTTAATCACTATGAAAAAGCACCAAAGATTGATGTCAGTGTATTTTCTCCTGATAAACCAAAAAACAAAAAAAAACAAAAAACCCTTCTTTTTAGATCTTAAATTATTACAAATTAATCAAACACAAATTGTTATTCAAAATGTTAAACACTAGAAATAAGAGGATGCAAATGTTTTTGTTTAAATATATGTAATCATGAATTTATAGATAACCTCTGGCACCTCTAGACTTGGAAATAAATTTCCTGTGTAAAATGAATATCAAAGCCAATTATTAGATCAGTTGTTTTTGTAAAATCAGCTAAAAGAGATCCAAGTGCATACTAACATACATTAAGTTAGTTAAAATTAAAAGGCATCGATTGGCCTGTACCTGTTCTCTGAACTCTTGCTCTTTCAACTTTGAGTCACTGATTAGAGAAGTCTTCTGTGCTAGCTGGGTCTGAAAGAACAAAAAATGGATCTGAACTGTGTATGGGTTTCATCATTGCCTGGACACATTTCTCTACTACTTGAGAAAATTTTCCTTGTTAAAACATTTTTTGTTTGTTTTAGTTATAAAAAAATGCATTCCTAAAATGCACTCTTTAAATTCATTAAACAACTAATCTTACCTGTAGTGCCATAATTGTTACCTGAAAAAGGCAAAGAAAAAATAATGAGTGAATGCAATAAAATCTGCAAGTAATAAAACAGAGCAATATGAAATTACAGGGAAATAAGTCAGTATTACAGTCTTAAGGAAGTGGTCAGATTTGAGATAAGGCACTTTAAATATTTGATTTCAAACCTGGCTTATTTTGCTATACAAAAATCTACCCACAAACATAGATGAATACAAAGCAAAGGACTAAAAAGTCACTCACCAAACTTCTAACAGTGATGATCACATAGGGAAGGTGCCCCCTCCCCCAATACAGGTTTTATTTTGTATACTTCCGCATTATGTGACTCCTTCTACAATATGTTTATTATTTGTAAAATTTCTTAAAATTAAACATTAACATCTATTTAAAGCATACAGGCCCTTCAGGGAAATTTCTGAATCATTGTTTCTAGGAACCTACTTTTTTTCTTTTTTTTTTGATACTGGGAATTGAACTCAGAGGCACTTGACTACTGAGCCACATCCCCAGTCCTATTTTGTACTTTATTTAGAGACAGGATCTCACTGAGTTGCTTAGTGCCTCACTTTTTCTGAGGCTGGCTTTGACTCATGATCCTCCTGTCTCAGCCTCCAAACTGCTGGGATTACAGGCATGAATGCACTCTTAACTATGATCACAAAGTATTTTTCATGGAACTCAACATGGGTGTGTAAATTAAAATATCTAGAAGCTGGGTACAGTGGTATGCAACTGTAGACCCAGCTACCCTGGAGGCTGTGGTGGGAGGATCACTTGAGCTCCTGCTTGTTCTAGATCAGCCTGGACAACACAGCAGGAATCTATCTCAAAAAAATAATGATGCCTAGTAGATTTGAGTTTAAATTCCACCACAGTGTGAGCCTGGACATTTTATTCAACCTCTTTGAATCTTTTACTGTCTGTAAAAGGAGACAAAAATCTCTTGAAAGGTTTGTTAGGATTAAATGAGATGCTACGTATGTAGATCAAGTCATGGAAATAACAATGTTCATGTTTTCAAAAATCAAACTTGAATTCCTCTCACGTTATCATTGCCAGAATTCTCCTCCTGATGAATCTTTTGCTGATATTTCTTCTGTAGTTCCTCAAGCTGACTTTGCAAGTCCATTACTTTGGCAGTCATTTCTTCTTCACGAGCCTTTAGAATAAAAAATAGCAATGATGTGCTATCAAAATAACATGGTAGAGAGGAAGCATAGTGTAGAGAAAACTTAGCTCTGCAGGAGAAATAAGCCAAGTTTTTGAGATACACAGTACTATTTTTAATTAATTACTATGATTCAAATGTTTTCCTTCGTGCCCCACTTTGAGCTCCAAGCCCTTTCTAATGCCACTCACTATTCCCAGGATAATATTTTTCATACCCTCACTCCCTTATCCTCACCCAGAAAAGCTCATCAAGCTGTTTCTTTGCCCTGAAAATAGAATTTTTTTGAAGGTTTGAAGCATGAGGTGTATAACAGTGTGCTGTAACAACTATAATGCCTTTTCCATATTGGGATTTGATTTTCAGAAAACATTCAATGAAATAAAGTAGCTTGTATAACTAATTGGAACAAATTTTAAAGTATTTTTAAATTTAAAAATAAAGTCACTATTTTTATACACAGCACTGTCCAACCAGCTGTCAACTTAACTGATCTAAAGAAGTTGTGGGGGAAAAAATAAAATAAAGAAGCTGTAGAATTTTGGGATTTTTTTTCCTAACTCCTTTGGATAGGCTGTGTAACTCAACAGTTGGTCTTCTGTCATAGATTGCCAAATTTACAAGCACATCTTCTATACATCTGCCCCCAAACCACATTAGTAGGTTCTTCAGAGTACAATGTATAATTAAAATCTTTTGTCCAAAAAAAAACAACAACAAAAAGAGCTACTATTTTGTTGGTAATCAATGTAAGGCCTCCATTTGCCTAAACTTTGCAAAATCCAGACATGGCTAAATTAGAAAAAGTAATATGTGACTTTTTGACTCAAAGAACCTACTTAGAAAATCTGGCCTACAAATCATTTCCTCTTCAGTTTTGACAGCCTTGGTAATAGGATGTTGCCCGTCCTTACATTCCTTCATCGGTCTTGATAATTGCTGTGATTTACTGTCCAGAGTAATCCAGATCTTTCCTCAAACTTATAAATCTTGCAATAACCTTTATGCTAAAAGAACATTTGGAATCGGAATATTGATCTGATTTGAGTAATGAAGACAAGTGTTTGCTGACTATGGGACTTAACAGGAAAAACAACCACAAACAGGTATCTGATTTAACAGATGCTGACTTTCCAGAAACATTCTCTAAGACAAAAACAGATGGTTAGGCCCCATGGCACAAAATAAGGCAATGTGAGCCATAAGACACTTAGAAAATCTAATTTTCAGTACTACTTGTCATGAAATTTTCTTACACTAATTGAAGAAAACAAATGCCTTCTCTCAACATCAGAAAAGCTGAAATCTCTAGTCACTAGCCTCCTTAGATATTGCCCCACCAAGCAGACCTTAACCAGGCCTCCACATCTAAAACACCATCAACCAGAGTTATTTATAAAAATATTAGTGCCCTCAGTCCTAGTTTACTGTTTTTATTTTACTCTGACATATCTCTCATGGCTGTCTGTGTCAATGTGGTTTAGACTTGTTTGAAAAGATCACCTCCACAGCTACTTATTCAGCTAGGCCCAGATTTTAATATGACAATTGGCACTTCCTTTGATAACTGTAGGATACCAACCTAAGACAAGCCCTCTAACAATTAGGGAAGAATCCTTTATGAATTATTTCTAATTTAAGAAACAGTTCTGGTGCTGGGATTATAGCTCAGTGACAGAGTCCTTCTCTGGCATGTGTGAAGCCTTGGAAACTTAGTGTCACACACATATAAACACGCACACACACATACACACATAGCAACAGTTCTGTAATTTTTTTTAAATTAATGCTTGTTAGTCTTTACAATAAAAAAAGACGAATGTATGTAATTTTCATTAGATACCATTCTTTTTTTTTTTTTTTTTTTTTTTTTTTTTGTGGTACCAGGGATTGAACTCAGGGGCACTCGACCACTGGGTCACATCCCCAGCCCTTTTTTTTTGTATTTTATTTAGAGACAGGGTCTCACTGAGTTGCTAAGTGCCTCGCCATTGCTGAGGCTGGCTTTGAACTCGCGATCCTCCTGCCTCAGCCTCCCAAAGTGCTGGGATTACAGGCGTGCGCCACCGCGCCTGGCTAGATACCATTCTTAAGTGTACTTTTTGTATTATTTTCATCTTCTGGCAATGTGAATATGTGGTTCGATTTTTTTCTAAATAAAAGTTAAATTTAAAACTTAAAAAAAAAAAAATCCAAGAGTTGGTAACACTAGCATTAGTTAATTAAGCTTGAGAATATGGTTTCAAGCACACAGAGAAGCATGAGAAAATGAAGAACAAGCTCAAGTTGAGTTTAACTGGTATACACCAATCACTGGGACAATGGGAAGCCAAAAGACTTATTTAGGAGGTGAAGTAATATGATCATCCTTTTGCTTCAAGATAGAAAATAATTATGAGAAGAATGTATGAATATGTCAAGGGGGAAAATAAAAAGACAAGTAGAAAGGAGATCAGATAAGAAATTAAAATAACAGACTAGACTAGATGAAAGATGGTAGCCCAGACTGGTAGCAGCAGTGGAGTTAAGAGAAGAAGAACATGGAAATAATAATTTGGGTAATATTATATTTAAAAAAAAAAAAAAACTCAATCAAAATCTCCTACACTACCATAAAATCTACTATAGCTAAATTTCAAATGAGAAAGAAAATAAGGTACATCAAGGATTTCTTCATATCTTTTGGCAGTTCTTTTTAGATCATCATCTTTCTCTGCAATTTTTTTATGTAACTGATTTGTCTCTTCTCGGTGGCTTTCCAAAAGTTCAGCTTCTACCTCCTGGGCCTTATCTAAAAATAAAAAGAGATATACACAAGAAAACACATTAGTCAAGAGTGACTACCTATATCCCAATTTTTGTTTTTTGATTATTTATTTACTTATTCATAATGCACAAGTATATCATCTTTTTACATACAACTGCTTGTATACAAAGTATATAAGTACCATTCAGATCTTTAATCATGCATTTAGGATAGTGATATCCATCTCATTCAACCACCATTTTCCCCCCCTTTCCCCCCCCTCTCCCTCCCTTGCCCTCCCTTTCCTTTGACCATTCTAGTGTTCCTCTAATCCTATGTACCCCCATCCAATCACACTGTGAACTAACCTCCTTATATCAGAGAAAACATTTGGTGTTTGGATTTTTGAGATTGACTAATTTCACTTAGCATTATATTCTCCAACTTCATCCATTTACCTGCAAATGCCATTATTTTATTCTCTCTTATTGCTGAGTAAAATTCCATTTTGTATATATACCACATTTTCTTTATCCACTCATCTACTGAGGGACATCTAGGTTGATTCCACAACCTAGCTATTATGAATTGTGCTGCTATAAACATTGAAGTGGCTGTGTCACTGTAATATGCTGTTTTTAAGTCTTTTGGGAACAGACCCAGGAGTGGGATGGCTGGGTCATAGGGTGGTTCCATTCCCATTTTCCCAAGAAATCTCCATACTGCTTTCCATAGCGGTTGCACCATTTTGCAGTCCCACCAGCAATGTATGAGTGTGCCTTTTTCCCCACATCCTTTCCAACATTTATTGTTGTTTGTGTTCTTGATAGCTGCCATTCTGACTGGGGTGAAATGAAATCTTAGAGTAGTTTTTATTTGCATTTCTCTAATTGCCAGAGAGGTTGAGCATTTTTTCATGTATTTGTTGATTGATTGTATATCTTCTTCTGAGAAGTGTCTTTTCAGTTCCTTAGCCCATTTATTGATTGGGTTATTTTCTTTTATGGTATAAAGTTTTTTGAGTTCTTTATATATTCTAGAAATTAGTGCTCTATCCGATGTGCATGTATTAAATATTTTTTCCCAATTAGTTGGCTCTCTATTCACCTCACTGATTGTTTCTTTTGCTGAGAAGAAGCTTTTTAGCTTAAATCTATCCCATTCATTAATTCTTGGTAATAGTTCTTGCGCTACAGGATTCTTATTAAGGAACTTGGGGCCTAATCCGACATGTTGGAAATTGGAGCTTACTTTTTTCTATTAAGCGTATTGTCTCAGATCTAATTCCTAGGTCCTTGATCCACTTTGAATTGAGTTTTGTGCATGGTGAGAGATACAAGTTTAATTTCATTTTGTTGCATATGGATTTCCAGTTTTCCCAGCACCATTTGTTGAAGAGGCTATCCTTTCTCCACTGTACATTTTTTGCACCTTTGTCTAATATAAGATAACTGAAATTATATGTATTAGTCTCTGTGTCCTCAATTCTGTACCATTGGTCCACCCGTCTGTTTTGGTGCCAATACCATGCTGTTTTAGTTACTATTGCTCTATAGTATAATTTAAAGTCCGGTATGGTGATGCCCCCTGCTTCACTTTTCTTGCTCAGGACTGCT
This sequence comes from Tamias sibiricus, assembly GCA_025594165.1. Lineage (NCBI taxonomy): Eukaryota > Metazoa > Chordata > Mammalia > Rodentia > Sciuridae > Tamias > Tamias sibiricus. The sequence goes on from CM046673.1 coordinate 27,830,264, forward strand.
TTGGCTATTCTGGGTCTCTTATTTTTCCAGATGAATTTCATGATTGCTTTTTCTATTTCTTTGAAAAATGGCATTGGAATTTTGATTGGAATTGCATTAAATCAGTATAATGCTTTTGGTAGTATGGACATTTTGACAATATTGACTCTACCTATCCAAGAGCAAGGTAGGTCTTTCCATCTTGTGAGATCTTCTATGATTTCTTTCTTTAGTGTTCTATAATTTTCTTTATAGAGGTCTTTCACCTCTTTTGTTAAGTTGATTCCCAGGTATTTTTTTTTTTTTTTGATGCTATTGTAAATGGGGTCATTTTCATCATTTCCCTTTCAGAGGCTTTGTCACTGATGTATAAAAATGCCTTTGACTTATGGGTATTGATTTTGTATCCTGCTACTTTGCCGAATTCATTTACTAGTTGTAAGAGTTTTCTGGTAGAGTGTTTTGGGTCTTCTAGGTATATTATCATGTCATCAGCAAATAGTGCTAATTTGAGCTCTTCTTTTCCTATGTGGATCCCTTTAATTTATTTCGTCTGTCTAATTGCTCTGGCCAGAGTTTCCAGTACTATGTTAAATAGCAGTGGTGAAAGGGGGCATCCCTGTCTTGTTCCAGTTTTTAGAGGAAATGCTTTCAATTTTTCTCCATTTAAGATAATGTTAGCTCTGGGCCTTGCATAAATAGCTTTTATAATGTTGAGATATGTTCCTGATATTCCTAGTTTTTCTAGTGTTTTGAACGTAAAGGGGTGCTGTATTTTGTCAAATGCTTTTTCTGCATCTATTGAGACAATCATATGATTTTTATCTTTAAGTCTATTGATGTGATGTATTATGTTTATTGATTTCCGAATATTGAACCAGCCTTGCATCCCTGGAATAAACCTCACTTGATCGTGGTGCACTATCTTTTTGATATGTTTTTGTATCCGATTTGCCAGAATTTTGTTGAGGATTTCTGCATCTATGTTCATTAAAGATATTGGCCTGAAGTTTTCTTTTTTGGATGCGTCTTTGCTTGGCTTTGGAATTAATGTAATATTGGCCTCATAGAAAGAGTCTGGAAGAGCTCCCTCTTTTTCTATTTCTTGAAATAGTTTGAAGAGCATTGGTATTAATTCTTCTTTGAAAGTCTTGTAGAACTCAGCTGTAAACCCATCAGGTCCTGGACTTTTCCTTGTTGGTAGCTTTTTGATGACATCTTCTATTTCTTTGCTTGTAATTGATCTGTTTAAATTGTGTATAGCCTCCAGATCCAGTTTAGGCAAATCATATGACTCTAGAAATCTGTCAATGCATTCAGTATTTTCTATTTTGTTAGAGTACAAGTTTTCAAAGTAATTTCTAATTATATTCTGTATATCTGAGGTGTTTGTTGTGATATTCCTTTTCATCACGAATGTTAGTAATTTGAGTTTTTTTCTCTTCTTCTTTTCGCTAGCATCGCTAAGGGTCTGTCAATTTTGTTTAATTTTTCAAAGAACCAACTTTTAGTTTTGTCAATTCTTTGAATTGTTTCCTTAGTCTCAATTTCATTAATTTCTGCTCTGATTTTAATTATTTCCTGTCTTCTGCTACTCTTGGTGTTGATCTGTTCTTCTTTTTCTAGTGCTTTGAGGTGTGATGTTAAGTCATTTATTTGTTGTTTTTTTTTTCCTTTTAAGGAATGAACTCAGTGCAATGAATTTTCCTCTTACTACTGCTTTCATAGTGTCCCAGAGATTTCTATATGATGTATCTGTGTTCTCATTTACCTCTAGGAATTTTTTAATCTCCTCTTTGATGTCTTCTTCAACCCCTTGTTCACTCAGTAGCATGTTGTTTAGCTTCCAGTTGATGGAGTAGTTTTTCTTATTCCTTGTTTTGTTGTTGATTTCCAATTTCATTCCTTTATGTTCCGATAGCATGCAGGGTAGTATCTCTATTTTTTATATTTGCTGAGAGTTGCCTTGTGACATAATATATGGTCTATTTTGGAGAAGGAGCCATGTGCTGCTGAGAAAAAAGTGTATTCTTTTACTGCGGGATGAAATATTCCATATATGTCCGTTAAGTCTAAGTTATTAATTGTTTTAAGGAGGCCTACGGTTTCTTTGTTTCGCTTTTGTTTGGATGATCTATCTATTGGTGAGAGAGGTGTGTTGAAATCCCCTAGAATAACTGTGTTGTGGTCAATTTAACTCTTGAATTTGAGAAGAGTTTGTTTGATGAATGTAGGTGCTCCATTATTTGGGGCATATAGATTTATGATTGTTATATCCTGTTGATGAATGTTTCCTTTAAGTAGTAAGAAATATCCATCTTTGTCCCTTTTGATTAGTTTTGGCTTGAAGTCTATCTTATTTGAAATGAGAATGGAAACCCCTGCTTGCTTCCGCAGGCCATGTGAGTGAAAAGACTTTTCCCAGCCTTTCACCTTCAGTCTATTGATGTCTTTTTCTATGAGGTGTGTTTCTTGGAGACAGCAAATTGTTGGGTCATTTCTTTTAATCCATTCAGATAATCTGTGTCTTTTGAATGGTGAGTTTAGGCCGTTAACATTCGGGGTTATTATTGAAATGTGATTTTTATTCCCATCCATTTTTATTTGTATTATGATCTTTAGCTTGATTTGGTTTCTCTTCTGGTTGGTATTTCCCTTAGTTTAATATCTCCCTTTGTTGATTTTCATTGTTATTTTTCTCTTCTTCTTCATGAAAAATTTTGCCCAGGATGTTCAAAAGTGCTGGCTTTCGAGCTGCAAAATCTTTTAACTTTTGCTTGTCGTGGAAGGTTTTTATTTCATCTTCGAATCTAAAACTCAGTTTTGCTGGATATAAGGTTCTTGGTTGACATCCTTTTCTTTCAGAACTTGAAATATGCTATTCCAGGATCTTCTTGCTTTTACGGTCTGGGTAGAAAAGTCTGATTGGTTTCCCCCTATATGTAATCTGCTTCCTTTCTCTTGTGGCTTTTAATATTCTCTCCTTGCTCAGTATATTAGGCATTTTCATTATAATGTGTCTTGGTGTGGATCTGTTGTGATTTTGTATGTTTGGTGTTCGGTAAGCCTCTTGAACTTGGTTTTCCCATTCATTCCTCAAGTTTGGAAAATTTTCTGTAATTATTTCATTAAATAAATTGTTCATTCCTTTGGCTTGAAACTCTGCCCCCTCCTCTACCCCAATCACTCTTATGTTTGGTCTTTTTATGTTGTCCCATAATTCTTGGATGTTCTGTTCTTGGTTTCTTACCATTTTTGCTGTGTAATCTAGATTTTTCTCTAGCGTATATATTTTTGTCCTCATTGTCTGAGGTTCTTTCTTCCAAGTGATCTACTCTGTTGGTGATACTTTCGATTGAGCTTTTATTTTGGTTTATTGCTTCTTTCATTTCCGGAATTTCTGTTTGGTTTCTCTTTAGAGCCTCTATCTCCCTATTGAAGTAATCTTTTACTTCCTGTATTTGTTTTTATGGAGTTCTTTGTCAAAATGATCTTTTGCCATCTGTACTTGCTCCCTCATCTCATTTTTTAGTTCATTCTTAAGTTCCGCAAGCATTTGGCAAATGTAATTTCTAAATTCCATCTCTGTCATTTCACCAACTGTGCATGCCGTGGAAATTACTGAGGAGGTATATTGATTTGTTTGTGCCACTTCCTTGTTTCTTCATCTGCTTTTATGTCTATTCTTCTTGCACTATGGGACCTTGACTATTTTGATTTTACCTTAGAACCTTACGTTGCTCCGGTAGTACAATGCTATCAGATCCCCTTATATTTCCTTTACACTTTAAAATCAGACACTTTCTATACAGAGAATCCCAGTTTGATCACAATGTACAGATTTAGTTAACCTAGATAGTGTTTCCAATTTAGTCTGTAAGCTTCTAATGGGGCTTTATAGATTCAAGTAAGGGACACAGAGGTGATATGTTTAGTAAGAGGGAAGTGAGTGAACTGACTTGTTCTTTCTTAGAAAGTATGAAAAGAGAGTTCTATGGAAGTGGTTTAGTATCAGCAGATGAGAGAGGAAATAGTGAATGATTAGGTGGAAAGACCAATTTATATATAAACCTGATTTATGCAGCGGTTGAGAGAAGAAATAAAAAAAGATGGAGAAAAAGGAAAAAGAAAAAAAAGGAAAAAAAAAAAAGGAAGAAAAAGAAAAAAGTGACCAAGGAGTAGAAATTAGTATGAGAGAGAGTGGGTCTAGAAAACAGAGAATACACTATATATAACACCACTTTGCTATATATTTCAATTGTACTCGTTCAAAAAAACCCAATTTCTGCGTATAACTTGTTTTTGCCTTTGTTGAGTATGCAATGGCAGGGTGTAAATAGGGAAGATGAAGGAAGAAGAAAAAATACTAAAGTAAGAAGGAAGAAAAGAAAGAAAGCAAAGAGGAGCAGAAGCAAACAAACACACTGTCAATCAAAACAAAACAAAACAAAAAAAAAAACAGAAACTAACAAACAACCCCCCCAAGAAACAACAAAACAAACAAACAAACAAACAAACAAAAAAAAACGTTGAAACCAGGAATAAGTCTCAAGCCAAATGGACCCTTGGAAGCCCTTCTTATTTCCCTTCCAGATTAAGCCAATTGACCCGGAACATATCCAGTCAGCAATCCTGTTAGTGGAGTCCAGGCTGCACCTTTGGCCCTTTGCAGAATGGCACAGTGGAAGAGTGGAGGGGGCTTATCCTCAGGATGAGCCCTGTGTTCAGCAGCAGGGAGCTGCCACTCTGGGCCCTGCAGGCCAGGCAAACTGGAGGCTGGATCTCTCCTTCCCGCAGGCAGGCGGATGCCTACCTCTTGCTCTGGTCACCGCTGGGCGGGTCCCGGGGAGTGGAGGGGGCTTATCCTCAGGATGAGCCCTGCGTTCAGCAGCAGGGAGCTGCCACTCTGGGCCCTGCAGGCCAGGCAAACTGGAGGCTGGATCTCTCCTTCCGGCCGGCGGGCGGATGCCTACCTCTTGCTCTGGTCACCGCTGGGCGGGTCGCGGGGAGTGGAGGTGGGGCTTCCCCAGGTCTGGCCCTGCGTGCAGCAGCAGGGAGCTGCCACTCTGGGCCCTGCAGGCCAGGCAAACTGGAGGCTGGATCTCTCCTTCCCCTATATCCCAATTTTAGTAAAAACTCTCGCTTCCAGTTAGTTTTAATAAAATTCAATTCAAGCCGGGTGCGGTGGTGCATGCCTATAATCCCAGCACTTGGGAGGCTGAGGCAAGAGGATCACAAGTTCAAAGCCAGCCTCAGCAATGGCGAGGCACTTAGCAACTCTTTTTTTAGACCCTGTCTCTAATAAAATACAAAAAAGGGCTGGGGATGTGGCCCAGTTGTTGAGTGCCCCTGAGTTCAATACCTGGTATCAAACAACAACAACAATAACAACAACAAATTCAATTTAGTGTAAGCATTACAAGATGTTAAATGAGACAACCAGCCTAACCAATGATCAAAATGATCAAATGATCAAAAGAACCCTTTCACTAAGCATGAGTGTCTTTACAAGGTAAAGCTAATACTTTAGGGTTCTTTCACCCACTCTTCCCCTTCAAGGTAAGTCACTGCCAGGTATAGCAGGTAAGAGAACTTTCTAGAGAAATTTATAGAACTTTATTTGGCAAAGATCATTTTTCCTCCAGTTTAATGACTTACAGCACTTACCATAAGTGCCGAAAATAATAATCTCAAATTATAGCATCTGCTGGTTGTGATTTGTTCCTTATCAAATTTAAAATTGTACTTACTGATCGTTTCTTTTATGGTCATTTCCAGCTCCTGTTCCTTTTGTGCCAGCTGGGTATTAAACTCTCTCATCAGCTGTTTTAATGTAGAATTGTGCTTCAACTCAAGGTCTTCCTGTTCCTGCCTGAATGAAAAAATAAAAATTGAAAGGTTTACCTGCTGCCAACAAAACGAACATGTTGCAAAGTTACCTGGTCTTCAAAACAGTATATGTAGGATGATCTTACTAACATGAAAACAATTCTAAGGGTGTGTGTGCATGCGTGTGTGTGTCCAGGTACAGAAAATTTCTGTGGAAAGATATACAAACTATGATTACACCTCTAGGAAGTGGCTGATTGGAGAATATTTTTCTTTTCCATTTTGAATCTCTACCAACACATCTATGTTATATCATAATAATGTTACAATTAAAAATAATAAACCAAAACTAAAATATCTATTTGGATATATATCTAATAATTATGATCTTATATTCTCCCCCCCAAATGGACATGGAATAACACTTGCCCTAACCTGCTTTTTTTTTTCTCCTCAGTATTTAACTTACTAGACTTTTGTTTAACACTTTGGTAGGGAAATACCCAAATAACTTAAAAATAACTGTATTAGGCACACACAGAAAAAGGATACTTAATTAAGGAAGAGTGCAGAAATAAAACATACTTGATTTTCTCTCTCCATTTCTTGTTCACATTCTTTCTTTAATATGTCCAATTCTTGCTGATGTTCCTTTCTCAATAGCCGAAGGTCTTTCTGCAATCTAACAATCTCCTTGCCCAGTTTCTGTTTTTCCTTCTCTGCCCCTGCTAACTTAAACTCCAGGTCATTGTGCACAGCTTCCATGTTACTAAGCAACTGGGGCTGGACCACATGTGATTTGGATTTTTCTTCAGTACTGTCTTCCAAAACTTCAGTGGGTTTATTTTTTCCATCCATCTGTTGTTGCAAAGCCTGTAATTTTTCATATTTTAAGGTTAACTCTTCCATTTCAACTCTATGTACTTCTTTCTCTCTTACTAAGCGGGAATCCAGCTCTTTTATCTTTTGCTCCAAGGTATGACAGGTTAGTTCCTGCTCCTGGAGGGTTTTCTGTACATTGTCAGCCACATTTTCCCTGTTTTGCTTTGTCCCTAGATTATTTTTACCTCCCTCTTCTTCCACACGCTGGGACATTATGAAGGGATATTTCTTTTTTTCCTCAAGTTCCTCTTGAAGATGATCTATCACAATTTGCTGCTCATTTTGCTTTGCTTCAGCACATTCTAACTTTATTAAGAGCTCCTGGTACTTACACTGCATTTCATAAATAAGATGAAATTGCTTCTTCTTTTTCCTGCTCTAGTCTCTGTAACAGCTTTTCTTTTTCTGTTAGATTTCCTTGTAAAACACTAAGTTTTTCTTCATATTCCTTCTGCACATAGCCTTGGGAATCTGTTTCTTCTTGCTCAGCATAAGGAGCCACATTTTTGGCTGATCTGGATACAACTGATGCTTCTGATTGTGGAGAACTTTCCATTGACTTAAGTTTCTCTTCCAAAATATGAACTTCCCTTTCTCTTTCTTGCAATTTTGTGTTTAGCTCACTCAGATGGCTTTCTGTACCTTTTTTATATTGTTGTTCTTTCTCTTCCATTTGAGATAACAACTGTTTCTTGATAGCGGCAATTTTTTGCTCAGCTTTCTTCTTTAGTTCTGCTAGTTTTCCAGCACTTTCTAACTCAAGTCTATCTTCTAATGCCTTTAACTCCTCTTCTTTGCTTTTCACACATGAATTCACATGTTCTATTTCTTGCTTCTTAATTTCAAGTTCAGCTTCCATGGAAGACATTTGCTGTTCAAGTCTTAAAACTTTTTCCTCAGCTTCTTTAATTCTGTTGTCCTTTTCTTCTCCTAACTCTTCAAAGTGTTGAAGTTGCTGAACTAATTCTTTTTGTTCAATATCTTTTTGTTGATCGTAATTTTTAAGAACTTCATGTAAAGACTCAATTTCAATTGTTTTCTGAGTAATATGGTCCTCTAATTCCACAATCCTTGCTGTTTGAGCCTTTAATTCAGTCTCTAAATTACACTCCTTTTCCTCCATCTTGCTCATCTTGTCTCCAATTTCACCCCTTAAACATTCATATCTTTTATTTTGTTCATCAAGGTCTTCCTTCAATAAATTTATCTGCTCATCCTTTTCATTAGTTTCCTTTGTTTTTAACTCAAACTGCATCTTCAATTCTTTAATAGTGTCTTGATGTAGCATAAGTCTTGATTGAGCTTTTTTCTTCCATTCTGAGAATTTGTTGGACCAGTGATCCACCTGCTCAAGAGCAGACATTTTCTCTTTACTCAGGGTATCAACTTTCAAAGATAAATCTTGTACCTGATCCTGCAATTCATGTTGCTCTTTGTCATATTGCTCAGTGAGAGATGAAATGGCTGCTTCTTTTTCAGTTAGTTGTTTACTAAGACTGCTGATCTCAGAATTTTTTTCTGTAAGCTCTTCTTTCATCAGTGTGACAGCATTGATGTTTTTCAGATAACTCTTTCTTCAACTGTGTGATACAAGACTCCTTTTCAGAGGCAGCCTGTTGCTGATTGCCTCCTTCCTTCTGTAAGGCTTCTTTTTCTGTCACAAGACCTTCAATATCAGCCTTCATGCTCTTAATTTGATTTTCTTTTCTTCTAGCTGATGGGTAGCCTGTTGAAAAGAACTATTCAGTGCATTTTGTTCTTGTGTTAGCTGTGTAAGTTGTGCTTCCAATTCAGAAACTCTGCAAGTTTTCATTAGCAGCACCTCCTTAACTTTAGTTGTGTGGTGTTGACAGAGGGAAATCCTAGAAAGAAGGGCATTAGCTTTACTACTACTAATGTTGATTAGCTCATTTGTTTTAGCTTCCAATAGAGCTTCAGTTTTCTTAGAGTAATTGTCTAGCTGAAATGCTAGTTCCTCAGATAATGTTTTGAATTCCAAGCTTTTGTCTTCTAGGCTCTTCTTACAGTTTTCATGTAAAGATTTCAAACTCTGAAATTCCTCATCCATAAGTTTTAACTTGTCTGTCAATTCAGAAACCTTAAGCTTCTCTTTTTCTGCTAGCATTTTCAGTTCAACTTGCTGCTCTTGAAGAAAAGCATTTTCCTTCAGAGAATGATTCAAGTCAACCTCTAGCTTTTCAAGTTGCGCTTTCAGTTTAGTTTCATTTTGTGAGAGAGAGGTCATGTGAACAGACTTTTGCTTTAACTGTTCTTGTAATTCATTTAACGTAGTATCTTGCTTAATACCTTCTTCTTTCAGCCATGTTATTTCCTTGTTCATCTCTTCTTTTTCACACCCAAATATAAGAACCTTTTGCTTCAGTTCTGCTATCTCTTGTTCTTTTTCTTGTAATTGGATTTCATGTTTTTCCTGAAGTTCTTCAGCTTGCTGATTAAGTTTCTTTTCCCAGCTTGATATGACATCACTGAGTTCTCGCTTGTGCACCTCAGTAAGACTCTCTATTTGCTCCTTTTGATTTGTTTCCAGTCTTGATACTGCATCATTGATTCCATCTGAGTTAGCCTGTGCCATTTCCAACATTTTTGCATTGAACTGTTTTTCTTTCTGACTAAGCTCTAGAACAGTATTTTCAAGCTCTTTTTTAAGTTTGGCTTCCTGATCTGACAATTTTTTCTTTAATGTTTCCTGCATCTCCTTTGCTTTATGCTTAATTTTTTCCATCTTTTTTTCTTGATTTTTAAATTTGGTTTCATATTCCTCATGCAAAATACTAATACTGTCCTCCTTGGCTGACAATTTCTGTTTGAGAATCTCAATTTCTTTGTTCTGTCCTTCTTTCATTTGTAAAATTATATTTTCCTTTTCCATCAAAATTTGATTTGTCTGTTCCTGCTCAATGTTACTATCCTTAAGTTGGGACTCATAGAATTGGGTTAAAGATTTTATTTTTTCCTCCATTTCACTACTTTGTTTTTCAAGCTGCTGCATTAAGTCCTGCATCTGGTTTTTTTGAGTATCTAACTCAGTACAAACATCTTTCTTTTGTGTTTCAACTTCAGCTACCTTTTTGGTAAGAAGAATTTTTTCTGTTTCCAAATCCAACAACTTCTGCTGCAATTGAGCCAACTGCTCCTCATATGCTTTTGCCTGTTCACATGTGGTACTCTGGTGTGACTGGAAAAGATTCAGCTTAGCAGATGCCTCTTGGAGTTCTCCCTCAGACCTTTTAATATCTGCCTCTAAATTTTCTACATGAGCCTGATGTTCTTTCAAATGCTTGTCCTTTTCTTTCAAGAGAAGCTCCAGTTGATTAATTTGATCTTTCAATGCCTTCTCCGTTCTCTGGATAGATATTTCTTGTTCTTTTATCATAGTATCAACTTGCTGCTGGTGATGATTTTTCTGTTCATTCAGCTTGGCTTCTAAGTCTTGCTTCATTTTATCAGCCTGATCCCGTAGAACAGAAAGTTCCTCTTCTAGCTTATGACGGGCTTTTAATACCTCTGACAATTCTGAAGATAATGATTCCAGTTCTGTTTGCTTCACATCAAGCTTTTCTAAAGTCTTTTCATTCATCTCCTCTATGTGGGCCTGGAAGAGAATCTCTTTGTCTTTCAATAGTGTTTCTTTTTCTTGTTCACATGTTTCTCTAAGTTTTTCCATTTCAGACTGATGCTGCTGCTTTAAAACTTGAAGTCTTTCAGACCAAAGATTATCCTGCTGATGCTGTAGGCTCTCCAGTTCTGTCTTGTGTTTTTCAACCAAGACGGTAATTTCTTTATTGTGCTTATTTTTTTCAGCTTCCCAATGAACAGCTAAATCTTCTGATTGATTTTTGTTTTCTTGTAAGCTTTTCTCCAGAGAACTTTCCAATTCAAGAATTCTCTGTCAATGAAAATGAACATATTTTTATTAAAGTACATATTAGCTTATGAGCAATGATATACAGACATGATGTCTACCACTTACTTAAAAAATTAAAATTTAGATAAATAACTTTACCTATCATACCAAACACACAAAAGACAATGTGTGCTCAGTTACTAAAGGAATCACACAACAAAGAAAAGTTTCTATTTTTTACACAATCCATAATTCCAGATTTTTTTCCACTTGCTTGGGTAACTTTCAATTACCTCTCTTTTCGAGAATATTCTAATGGGTAGTCAAAAAGAAATAAATCACAAACAGATAATAGTAACTTCTGATAGGAAAATGTTTTTTCCCCTTTGTTTATTTAAGGCCTACAGTAGTATTTTATTACTTCCATAACTTAATTTCAGAAGAAAAATAATTTATCTTATTTTTTAATCACAAAAATTATTATTTAGAAGGTTTTCATCTGTTTTAAAAAGGAGGTACTTAGTCGGGCGTACTGGTGCACACCTGTAATCCCAGCACTTGGGAGGCTGAGGCAGTAGGATTGTGAGTTCAAAGCCAGCCTCAGCAATGGTGAGGCACTTAGCAACTCAGTGAGACCCTGTCTCTAATAAAATACAAAAAAGGGATGTGCCCCTAAATTCAATCCCCGGCACCAAAAAAAAAAAAAAAAAAAAAAGGAGGTACTTATATAAATTTTACCAAAGATTACTATCATTCATGAAAACATCCATCTTGACTGAAGGAAAAAGAGCTAAGAAAAGCCATGAAATGTCAGAGATGAAAACATCCTGAGGAATTACCAGATTCAATCTCTTCAGGTGACTGGTAAGAAAATTAAGACACAATTAATTTATAAAACTAGCAAGTGTAAGATCTAGTCCTCTTAAGTGCCCATTTCACTCCACCATGCCACCTTTTATTAATATGAGTAATGGAAAAGTAAAGAACAGTTTGGAATGATGGGTAAGAAGTTTGACAATCTTACTAAATCAGAGCAAACGGCTAAAAAAAAAGTCTAACAGTGTTTTCAAAACAGGAAGCATATTCCAAATACTGCTGAAGGAAAAGGTCAGTAAGCTTTAAAATATGCACAATGAAATATATATACAGATATATTCATTATAGGATTATGTTAACTTGGAAAAACTTAAGTGCAAAAACAATATATTGAGGCAAATGAACTGTGACATAAGCTGAGAATGGATTGTGTTTAGGACATGGCATGAGGTGAAGCTGGACAAGCAGGAAGGAACCAGGGCAAGTGCTGCCTACACAGTGAGGCCACTTCCTAGAGACCAAGGGTAAGTAAGCAATGGAGCAAAGAAGCTGTGGAACCTAGTGCTCAGAGGCAGAGTATGCAGCTGAAAGAAATATAGTCAGCTAAGGATAAAACCAGAAGCACCAGGTAGCAAACACAGAGCACAGAGCCTAAAGCACTCCCACCTAAAAGTGAAGTGCAAGTATACATACATATACCCAGTAAAAGAAAAGCTTCTCTGAAATCTTATATTGCTATTGTCTAGCCCTTTCTCTCAGCTATTTGAAATGTGGTGCCTGTTTGAAAAAACACAAATTATTTTATACAAATAATTTCACAGCTCTAGAATCTGCATATTATTTAAACTTACAGTTTTGTACGTCTCTGCTTCTTGCTGAAGGTCCCGAAGTTTATTTTCACTGTCTATGAGGATTGCCTTTTTCTGCAACTCTAACTCTTCCAGGGCCAAAGATTCTTGTTGCTCTTTTTCTTGGGTGATCTTCAAATATTCTGATTGACTCTTTTCCTGTGCCAAAAATAATTAAGATCATCTTAAACCCACATAAATCTTCAGCATTACCAAAGCAGTTCCACAGGAATCATGCCTTTCATTTGATCTGCACCCAGCCCTGTGAGGTAGGCAATATCATCATCTCTCTTGTCTGCAGAAATGGCACTTTGGCTTTTCCAGTGTGGTCTGGCTGATCTTTGCCACAATTATTATTAATATGAAAATGCTTTTTCCAGGAACCCTACTATGTCTCCTATTTTACCACTACTTAAAAAAAAAATGTTTTACAAAGAACTGCTAACTATGAAGGGCCACATAATTGTTGCTGTCTTTTCTGCGCTTGAGATTGGTATTTCAACACTGTCTAGATTTTAAGTTTATGTAGTCTGTGAGAAATACCTCATTATAATAGGGTACCTCACATGGAAAACCAAATCAAAATCAGATGACTTGTGAATATATGGATAAGAACAAGGAAATATCTATAAAAGAAAGCCTACCATACTCTTTTCAGATTATCTATGCTCTTTTACCCCTCATCTCTGAAATTTTTCTCTAATTCTCTTTATTACATATCAACGATCATATTAAAGGTTTTTACTATTTTGAGAAGAGAAGCTCTAGGGAGTACTTTTTAACATAGGTTAGCACACTAAAAGTTAATTTCTTGAATGAACTTCAGTTATGATAAGTGTATTTATATATACCTGATATTTAGGTATAGTCTGCCAACAGCAGTACTTTCAGGTCACTATACACTGGTGAAGTACACTGTTGTAAGCAATGATTTTGTATCATTATATGAATAGATTGATAAGAAAATACAAGTTTATATAACATTGATTTAAATTAAAAAGTTTTAACGTACCATATTGTTTAATGTAAACTATATTTTAAATGCATTTCTACATGCTTATAAAAATAAGAAATTTTTAAAGTCTACTGAATCAAGAAGGGGGCAAGCAGACTTGTGTGCACATTTTGCTCTATGTGGAATATATCTGAATATATCAGTCCCTAGAAGTCAATATTAGCATGGCCAATGATTAAGGCCTAGTGCCTGTAAGTCTGCTGAAAAAGCATAGTGGGTCTTGATGAAAGAATTTTAGAGTCATTCCCAGTTTCATTTATGTCCCACTTTGTTTCTCAATTCCCTGCCCCTATTTTTAATTTATGCTGTCTTATTATACATTCAATTTTCTTATAAACTGCTTTAATTTCTTTCTGGACCAACAAATAACACAAATATATGTTCCTTATTTGTATAAGTTTCACAAATACACACTAATTTCCTTAACCTCAGCCAATTGTACTATAAATTTATAAGCTTATTTGCCCCATAGAGCAGATTAGAAAACTCATCAACTTAGTTCATGAATCACTACTGTTGGAAATTCTCAAAAGTTTTCTTAAGAAAACAATGTACAAAGGTAGGAGATTAAAATTTTAAATACTATTTCTTCATGTTTTCGCACTGAACACATTTTAAAAGAATACATACTATTTTAAGGATGATAATTTCATATAAAAACTACATTTTTTGCATTAGTACTTTTTATGGTAACTTATATAAATGGCTTTCACAATTGAAGGAAAAACTTTTTTAACTATACTATTTCAACAAGTCTTTCAGGAAAAATCTGAATCTTTGCTTTTCCGGTTATTACTTTTCTTAGTTCAGTCTGTTTTTAAATTTAACTTATTTTTTAAACATTATGTGGATTGAAGATTTTCTCCTTTTTAAAATGCAATTTAGGCAAAACTTTGGGAGACTTGTGCTCTGGATACATTGGGTCAGTTGAGTTTTCAGACATTCTTCCTGAAGTCACTACTTCAATTAACCTACCTTCTCCTTTTCTTCCCCTTAATTACAGCCTACTGCTAAGGTAGAAGGGCTGGATAAACATACCCAAACAAACAAACTGAATGATGACAGCTTGGTAAACGAATACATTTGATTTTCATATAATCCTAAGCTAAGAAACTCTGACAGCTTTTTCTGACTACCTCCTATCCTCTATGCATACCCAATGGTCAAGAGCATGGTAGTCTGAAATTAAGCTGAGACAGGGGCAGAGGATGTCAACTCTTTAACTCTGTGAGGTTTACCTATAGCAAAAACAAAATAGGTACTTACAAGAGCTACTTTCATTTGCTCCTGTAATTCCTTTTCTCGGGTCTCAAACATTTTGGTCAATTCCTGCTCTTTGCTGGCCAGCTCATTTTCATGCTGCTTCTGCAGTTTAGCAATTTGTTCTTCAGTGGATTTCTGAAAATCAGCCAAGAAGATAAAGTGAAAACACCCAGAATAATATATGTAACTCCACAACTAAATAATATTTTATTATAGTTTAATCAAGCTAATAAGAGAAAAAAAATCTCTATACAAAGTCACTAAAGCCATGACAGTTAAAAAAATAAGCTGGACATGGTGGCCTGTGCCGATGGTCCCTGAACTTGGGAAGCTGAGACAGAAGGCTCACTTGAGACCAGCTTGAGTAACAAAGCAAGACTCCACTGAAAAGAAAGGAAAGAAAAAGGGAAAGGGAAAGAAAGAAAAAAAGGAAAGAAGGAAGGAAGGGAGGGAGGAAGGAAGGAAGAAAGGAAGAACGAGAGAGAGCGAGACAGAAACAGGAAGGAAGGAAGGAAGGAAGGAAGGAAGGAAGGAAGGAAGGAAGGAAGGAAGGGAGGGAGGGAGGGAGACAGAAACAGAGGAAAGAAGGAAGGAAGGAAAGAAGGAAGGAAGAAAGGAAGGAAGGAAGGGAGGGAGGGAGGGAGGGAGGGAGACAGAAACAGAGGAAAGAAGGAAGGAAGGAAAGAAGGAAGGAAAGAAGGAAGAAAGGAAGGAAGGAAGGAAGGAAGGACCAGTAGTCTGATGCAGACCAGTAATCCTTTTCTCTTAGTTTAAGAGTGCTGCTGCTGCAATAGAGTCCTATGGGGTTGAAACTCCATTTCTACAACTTGCCAGGAAGTTCCCCAGAACAAGAAAGCATGTGGGGGATGGGGGGGGTCGTCACGATATTCTCTGAGAGGGCACTTCATTGTGGTCAAGCTGCCCTGGCTGCACCAATCTGATTATGCTAGCTTTCTAGACATGGATTATTTATTAAAGAGTTACTGGCATTAGCTGGGCACAGTGGCACATGCCTGTAATCTCAGTGGCTCAGCAGGTTGAGACGGGAGGATCTCAAGGTCAAAGCCAGCCTCAGCATTGGCAAGGTGATAAGCAACTGAGTGAGATCCTGTCTCTAAATAAAATACAAAATAGGGCTGGGGATGTGGCTCAGTGGTTGAGTACCAATGAGTTCAATCCCTGGTACCAAAAAAAAAAAAAGAGTTACTGGCCTTGTTCTTGCTTGGAGGAATCATTAGACAAAATAAACATGCAAAAAATAACCAATACTCTTCCAAAAAATAAGAGTAATTAGGGAAGGCTACCAAATAGTAGGACATACTATAAAGGTAGAGTAAATACAATAGTGCAATACCAGTATATGGCCAAAGCAACAGAACAGCACAGTGAATCCAGAAAAAAAAAAGACCCACATTTATTACTTAACTTAGTATGCAATGAAGATACCATGCAATATCAAAAGGTAAAGGGTAGATTATTAAATAAATAATTTGGAGAGTACTTGGTAGACCTCTGGAAAAAGTTTAAGTTGGATCTGTACCTCACTCCTCACACCAAATAAATTTCGATTGGAACAAACAGGTAATTCTTAAAACAAATGAAAGAATAAAAGTGCCACAAGAAAAAAATACTATTAAAAAATAGGATCTTAAAATTGAGCATGTGTTTCTTTTTGTGTTCTGTTTTGTTCTGTTTTTGTGTTCTCTTTTTGTGTTCTATTTCTATTTTTGTATTCTGTTTTGTGTTCTGTTTTGCAGTGCTTGGATCCAATGTAGGGCTTTGTACATGCTAGGCAAGCACTCTACAACTGAGCTATATGCCCAGCCCTGTAAGTGTTTTTAAACAGAGTAAAAATCCAGATAGCATTTAAGGAAAAGACTAATAAATTCAACTACCATGAAAAGAAAACTTCATGGCCAAAAATAAAAAAAAATAATAATTAATAAATAAAAAAGCCAAAGAAACAAAAACAATAAGATTACTTGGATAAAAGCACCTTATATCCAAAGGCCTAATTCCCACCATCGGTAAAAAGCTTCTACAATTCTGTAAGTAAAAACTAACATCTTGCCCAACAACAACAAAATCAAGTCTAGAATTTAGTCAAGCAATTCAAAGAGGAAAACAACAACAAATTCCTTTTAAACATATAAAAATATGTTTATCATACTGGTAAGAATTATACACATCAGAACTACAAAGAGCCAGGCCTGGTGGTACACACCTATAATCTAGCTACTGAGGAGGCTGAGGCAAGGAGGATCACAAGTTTGAGGCCAGTCTTGGCAACTTAGGGAGATCCGGTCTCAAAATAAAACATGAGGAGAATTGGATATGTGGCTCAGTAGTAGAGTAACCCTGGGTTCAATCTCCAGTAACAAAACAACAACAACAAAACCCCTATAATGATATCCCTTTTTTAAATTTATAAGCTTAGAAAGAGAGAAAAATAAGATGATACCATCTTTGTGACCAGGGCAAACACTTGTAACACATGGCATGTGAGATTGTCTAAACTGTAGTCTACAGAACTATAGCAACCAGGCAATAATTACAAATGCACATAATCTCTGCCTGAGTAATATTTTACTTCTAACTACTTCTAATAATTTATCCTAATGTAATACACATGTAAGCAAATAAGGATATCACAATTTCCAACAGCAAAATCTGAACTATCTAAACATCTAACAGGAGACAATTAAATTATGAGAAATTCATAAAATGAACTGAAGAAGTCTTTAAAACAGATGCGGGGGGCATCATTATCAGTTATCAACAAATAAGGAACAATCTCCTAGACAGATTATTAAGTGAAATAGCAAAACACAGAACAATTTACATAACATAGCGTTTTTCTGAAATTATTTTTTAGTTATACATGGACACATGTCTTCATTTTGTTTATTTATTTTTACATGGTGCTGAGGATACAACCCAGTGCCTCACACATGTGAGGCAAGCGCTCTGCCACTGAGCCACAAGCCCAGCCCAACATGGCATTTTTGTATCAATAAAAATTTAAAGAGGGGATTATAAAACAACAAGGAAATTATATGCGGAGATTATCTCTGGGAAATATTCAGAAAGAAAACAGTTTATCTTTGGAAAAACTAAGAGGTTAAAATGGAGGGAAATCTTTTTTCACTATATAGTTTTTATCTTTTGGTTTTTATATCACAGCCATATTAGTATCTTTCAAAATAATTTATATATTATTACATTGTTATATTCCATGGTAAAATTAAAATTAGCATATCATATGACCATTCAAAAGATTAAAATATAATCAGACAGTCATGGTCAATGCCTTGCATTTCAAATAACTGGTCACAATTAATTTCTACCTTGCAATTTGCATGTAGTTCAGCAGAAGGTTTAGAAAACATGAAATTATGTAATTAGCCAACCTCCATATCTCTATGCACAATATAACTATTTATACAATACCTGCTATGAATAAATAAAACCACAAAAACCTTGCCAGAAGTTGTAAAAACATACACTGCAACTCACCTATTGAGATCTGTAATTTATCTTAAGCCATTTTAGAGGCCATAATCAAATATCAAGAATGCAAATGGGGAGTCAGCAAAGGAATAGGATAAAGAGTCAACAAAGGCAAACATGACAGGAGGAAAAATAGGCAAAACCAAACCAGAAAAAAATGGATGGAAAAGAGAACTGGAGACAGGAAGTGTTAAGGTATTGAAATGTTTGCATTTCTGAAAAACTGGAAATCTTGGGATTTTGAAAATTCATCCATTTCTAAAAGAAATTTTAAAAACACTAACAATTTTAAAAATGAGGTCAGTCTATCTATATGTATGTATTGCAGTACTAGGTATGGAACCCAGGGCCTCACATGAGCTAGACAAGCACACTACCACTGAGCTACATCTCCAAGCAGCCCCATCTTTTTTAGATTTTGAGACAGGATCTCACAACGTTGCCCAGGCTGGCCTTAAATTTCTGGTCCTCCTGTCTCAGTTTCCCAAGTAGCTGGGATTACGTGCATGAGACACCATACCTGGCCTATCTATATTTTTAAGAGCAACCAGAACATTAATATCTTTCAAGGGACTAAAGATGTAACTCAATGGTAAGACATGTGCTCAGCCTGAGTGACACCCTGGGTCGAATCCCCAGTACTGCATAAAAATGAACAAATAAATAATTACTCTTTAAGCCGGGCGCGGTGGCACACGCCTGTAATCCCAGCACTTTGGGAGGCTGAGGCAGGAGAATCGCGAGTTCAAAGCCAGCCTCAGCAGTGGCAAGGCACTCAGCAACTCAGTGAGACCCTGTCTCTAAATAAAATATAAAAAAGGGCTGGGGATGTGGCCCAGTGGACGAGTGCCCCTGAGTTCAATCCCCGGTACCACAAAAAAAAAAAAAAAAAAAAAAAAAAAAAAAAAAAAATTACTCTTTAAAACATTTAAAACAACCTGCTTTCAATAACTTACTCCCTCATTGCCTGAAGTACACACACATTAGGCAAGCACCTTCTCAACCAAGTTCTGCAGAAGATATTCTATTCAATCAGCTAAGCAGCCTACTTTCAAGGAGCCTAAAGTCAAAAAAACCAAGTAAGGCACAACTCAGTTCATAACAGCCCACTGGAGAGATAGCAAAGCTGAAAAGGATCCAGATAAGTACTTAAGTATTAAATTTATTTCTCTATCAAAGCACTTTTTTACCATATTCTGAACATAAAATGGTCAAGGTCTGAAAATACAAATTAATTCTTCCCTACAGTCAAAAATGTGGGCCAAACATCAGACTTAAATTTAAAAATTGTTATAGTTCATTTCAATACTTAATTATTCTTACTTTCATTATGTCAACAACTTCCTGTTTCACCCGACTTAATTCCTGTTGAAGGCTGATGCGTTCCTCCTCACTTGTTTTTTCAATAGCTTTTATTTGTTCATCCATTTCTGCCTTCATTTTTCTCCGTGCCTCCTCTGTTTTTTGGGCTGTGCTCAAGGCTTTTTCAAGTTCCTCAAAAGCTATAATGAAAAGAGCAGAACACAAGTATCTCAAGAAATACCATCATTAAGCTACAAGTGTTTTGCATTCAATTAACGGGAACTAAGAGCAGCTGTAGCAGGACAGGTTAAAAGACGCATCATTATTCGAAGCCAAGAGATATTTCTGAGCTATTCAACAAAGCCACAAGAATTATTCAGTCACTGAAAACCTATTTTCATTGAGTGCTGGATTGGGTTAAAACTACTTATGTAGACTAAGCTCAGAAGTTTGAAAATTTCACTCTCCCACACTAGTGTCCTTGTGGAGAACAAATTAAAAGAAACAAAGTGTGTTCTTACTTCTATACTGTATAATTTCAAGTGCTTTCTTACTTGTTATACAGTTTTAAATTTATCTATCATCAGTAATTACATAACACTATTGTATTCTAGGACATTTTTAAGAATGAAAAAATGATTCTTAGGCAAATCTGATGTGTAAAAACTTCTTAACCATGTAACAAAAGAGCAGGGGTTTTGCTTCTTTTTAAAAACATTGACTGGGTGAATAACATTTAAATAATAAACTTTTGAAAGGAAGCTCACTATTTATATAAGTTTAAAACTAGGGCTGCTTTCAGTTTACTACAAAGAAAACTTTATCTGATTCAATAATACAAAAAAAAAAAAAAGGCACTACCAGCGGGGAGTAAGTGAGATAAGAATGAACTCAGGCCCTAACAGGCACAGTGGTGCACATCTGTAATCCCAGGGACTTGAAACACTGAAGCAGGAGGATGGAGAGTCCAAAGTCAGACTCAGCAACTATGCAAGGCCCTAAACAACTCATTGAGACCCTGTCTCTAAATAAAATATTTAAAAAGAGCTGGGGAGGTGGCTCAGTGGTTAAGTGCCCCTGGGTTCAATCCCTGGTACCAAAAAAAAAGAAAGAAACCTCAGGCACTGAAGAAATCATCATCATCATCTTAGAGTAAAAAGACTTTTAAAATAGATTATCCAGCACTTAACAAAATCAGATGGAATAGGTACAAAACTTGGGTAACTTGGACTCCAAAATATATAAGTATGTTTATACTTGGGTATATATGCATGTATATGTCTGTGCATACATGTGTGTTGTGAATATATATATTTCATGCATATATAAATATACTGTATTTGCATAATTACACCCTGTGAAAAATTCTACTGTACTGTCACCCTAGATATTTCCTTTAGTCTTCACAGAATAGAAGTTCCCAGACCTCCCACTACACAGAGATAAGACTATAAACCAAACTCAAGTGTTCAGGAAGGGTGTTCGAACTCATCAAGAAACATGTTCAGAGGACACAGTTCATTGACATATGCAGTATTTTCACTTCCAGTTTTATAAGAAATGTGGGAACTTCAACCTAGGACATTTCAGGAAAAAAAGGCCTTTTGCTAATCAGGGCTTGGCTTAACAGTGGCTTGGGCAAAGAAATTGCATGCCTTAAGACAAATATCTATTCTAAAGCATTTTTTTAAAAATGGTAAATTGCATCAGATACAGAAAAAAGGAGAAGACCAGAACTCTGATTAATAACTGGAAACACAACTTGGTGCTCAACAGTTTAAAAAATAACTCTTATAACAACCATAAATCTTTTATGTAAAAAACAAATCTATCTAATTTATTCATTTTATATACCCAAAGTATAAAACAATGCTAAATAAGGTCTAAATTTCAAAGGGATTAGCTGAAATCATTTTTCAAGATTCCTAGTCTAACTTTACTCGCATTTGCCTGTAAACACTAAAGATTATGATCATAATCTTTAGAAATGAATATATTTGGAAAGAAAAATATTTGCTTTATAGTTATTTTTGCCCCATAAATTCTAGTATCAACCATACAGAAATAATTGACTCTTGCTACTACCATGAAATTAGTTTCCTCACTTAAATATCAGTCAAGTCAAAGACTGATTATGAGAAAGATTCTATAACAAGAGTACTTATTGCTTAGTTTGTGCTGATGACTTAATTTTGGAATAACAAAAAAAATGGAAAAGTAATGACATATTTTGTAATGGTTAGATGTCATCAGTGCCTTTTCATTCATTAAGTCAAACTGTATCTTAGCTTTCTAAGTACATCACAGAAACACCTTAAATCACACTCTGGAGAATTTGAAGATAGTTTGATTATCTTCCAGAGTATAAATGAAGAACTTTGGTCAATTAAGCAAAATAAAACAAAACTTTATGTAGTCAATAATAAGTAAGTTTTCTCTGTTTTAATTTCAGAATCAAATACAGTATAACATTAAATGGGCTGGCAATGAGGCTCAGTGTTAGAACACTTGCCTAGCATGTGGGGCTTGGCTTTAATCCTTAGCACCACCACAAAAAAAAAAAAAAAAAACTTAAAATCCAAAAAACTAAATGTGATTTTCTCACCTTTCAAACAAAAAGTCCATGCCATAAGTTCCTATTTAGATATAGAATAAATATGTTTAGTGTTTAATCCATTAAAACACTTTCCCTAAGTCACCTTATTATCCACTATGTAATGATTAAAGGAGGACAAATTTCACTTCACAGTTCTTTTTTTTTTTTTTACTTGCTTTACTTGTACACAATGTGTTTATTTGTATGTGGTGCTAGGCGGAGCGCTACCGCTACCGCTGAGCCACAAACCCAGCCCCCACTTCACAATTCTTATCATTAAATTTAACCCTCTGTTGCCAGGCGTGGTGGTGTACACCTGTAATCCCAGCACTTGGGAGGCTGAGGCAGGAGGATTGTGAGTTCAAAGCCAGCCTCAGCAATGGTGAGGCACTTAGCAACTCAGTGAGACCCTGTCTCTTATAAAATACAAAAAAGGGCTGGAAATGTGGCCCAGTGGTTAAGTGCCCCTGAGTTCAATCCCCAGTACCAAAAAAAAAAAAAAAAAAAAAAAAACCCTCTATCTCAGAGAACCAAATAATTTCCCACCTAGAAAGAAACCTTTGAAATCTTTAACCAAATATACTTATTCAAATGAATTTCTGGGGCATCCAAATTTTCCCTCAGATGATAAATAAATTTAAAGTAAGGCTTGGTGGTAGGCTTCTGATTCTCAACTAAATACAACATGTTATTCCTCTGACCAAAAAAAAAAAAAAAAAAAAAAACAACCCATGCTGCTTTCTACCTCTACTGTGCTATTTAAGGAAAGAGTGAGTAACCCCAAGAAAAAAATTAAAGCATATTACATATATCCTCATATGTAAAACATATTTCAAACCCATTATGGATTCTATGCTGAATCACTAACGAAACCACTTCCAAACAGAAAGTCAGCCTTCATCAGTGAGTCACATATTTCAATGTCTGAGGATGATAACTGAGAAAGTTCACTTATTAACCAGCAGAAGCATCTCACCTTCTGACCCTGCAACCACCAGACACAATAAAGTAGTACCTACAGCCTATAACACCCTAAAAGTGAACTGCTACTCTTTTCAAAGTGAAAATATGATACGATTGTAGTGTAAGTACCAAAGAAATATGTTCTGAATGTCTACAGAATTTACCTTTCAATTACCAACAAAGAAAGAAGGCATGCATCAACTGCAGTTGACAAGTCAGCCAACATGCAAGAGTGAGCAGGGAAAACTATGGTCAAGACACATACTGAACAGACAGGAAGGCTAAGCACAAACTGCTGCAGAATGTTGCAAGAACACACTGTGTTCTTCCAAAGCAAAATTCAATGTATCTCAGGCAATTTTTATTTAAAACAAACAAACAAAAAAACTTTGAAAATAGTTCCAGACCAAAATTTAACCAACGTTAATTATGGCCCTCTATTAGTTAAGTAAAATACAGGGCAGGACTTTTATTGCTAACTCTGCAATTCCACTTCAGGTGAGGTTCACTCACATCCTTGGGAATTATAAAAATGGATGAATGCTCACTTTAAATTAAACGAGAAGTTGGCAATCTACAGCTCAATAATCTAACAATTCATTCATGGAATATGAACTGGATATTTACCATTCACCAAGTATATGCTAGGTTTTGAGTACACACAGAAAGTATTTCCCAAAAAGGTAGGTGAGCTACTGAAGGAAAAAAATTAAAAGAACAAAATTCTTAGATAAAGCTAGAAAGAATGTGGCATTGTTTTTGCTACTCCAACACCTTCTCTATAAGCATCCTAATCAATCATAATAACAAATGCCAGAATTATGAGGTTCCACATACCATTATTGTTTTGATCCTCTGTCATAGAGTATACTCTATAATATGGCTAATAGGACCCACTTCTATTTCCATTGCAGGGAATAAACAAAGATGCAGTAGTGTGGAAAAGCTGCCAATCTCTAGATAAACTGCTGATTTTAACAAGCTGTCTAATGACATAAAAAATAAGCCAGTACCTTTATCCTAGGAAAAAAAAAAAAAAAAAAAAAAAACCCTGCTAAAAGCATGTGGCATTAGGCTTTTTAAAAAACACAGGCATTTACCACAAAATAAATAAAATGCAAATTAAAAGAATAAAGAAAAAAAGAATTTTATTAGAATTCCTACCCACTCATCAAGCCTCTTTTGTGAATTAAAAAAAAGAAAAGAAAAAGAAAAAACTAGAGTTGCAGTTCTCAGTGCACGTTCCAAAGATCCTAGGGCCCTGAGAACCTTTTAGAGGATCTCTGAGGTCCTCCCTTACATATCTGCATAGAGTAGATTTTCTCCATATGCTTCAACTAAAGTAATGTAGGTTGAATGCAGAAACATGCATGAAAATCCAGCTGTGTTCTATTAAGCCAAACAAAACAATATAAAAGTCATTCTTCACACTATAGTTTATCTTGAAAAATATAGGTATATTTCATAAAAATATTTATGCTAACATGTAATAGGTTTATAACTGCTTTTTAAAATATTTTTACTGTCAATGGACCTTTATTTTATTTATTTATATGTAGTGCTGAGAATCAAACTCAGTGCTTCACACATGCTAAACAAGCACTATACCTCTGAGCCACAACCCATCCCCTATAACTGCTATTTTTAAATGAATTAAATTTTTTAGATTTTTAGTTTAATTACTAATACAATAAATATCAATATATAAAGCCCGTGTATATATAGCTCTTTGGTATTACAATAAGTTTTAAAAATGTAAAGTGGTCCCTGAAATCAAATAGTTTGAAAACTACTGTGATACAGTCTATATAAATAAAAATAAATACTACAACCCAGTGACATACACCAGACAACACAATATTTATATATAAAATTGAGGCCTTTATAAATTTAATAAGCATCATGTTTACAATGGAAATCTACTTGTTAAGGTCACTTTTCAAAATATGTAACAAGATTCATTCTATTAATTATGCTATGAACTTCAAAAAAGTTGGAGGGGTTGGGTTGTGGCTCAGTGGTAGAGCACTTGCCTAGTATGTATGAGGTACTGGGTTCGATCCTTAGCACCACATTAAAAAAATAAGGGCTGGGGATATAGCTCAATGGGTAGAGTGCTTGCCTCGCATGCATACGGCCCTGGGTTCAATTCCCTGCACCATTAAATAAATAAATGAAGTTATTATGTCCACCTACAACTCAAAATATTTTTTAAAAGTTGCAGATTTAAAAAAAAAAGCTGCAGATCTATCCAAATTTTCACGTATTCCTTAGAAATTTATCAAATACCTTAAAAACATCAAGCAAATGTTTTTTAAAAAATTGGACTAAAGTAAAGCTAAATAAATTTAATTAAATTGGAGATAAGATCCTACACTCCCAGAGAACTGTGTTCTTCCAGTTGCTGATGCTTTCTACTAATAGTGGCATTGCCCGGGACATAAATGCATTTAAAAATGCATTGAAAATAATAAATTTTTTCCATCAAATAATCATTTAATGCCAAAATACATATATATCTTATCTAACATGGCATATTTAAAATCTAATTCAGACTTTTCTTTTTCTTTTTGCCTGAGACACATGGAATTTTCTTTTTAAAGCTTATTCTAAATACCCATGATAAGAAGAAAAAGAAAAAGGGGGGAAAAAAAACAGCCCTTACCCCAGTCCTGTTCATACAAGGCTTGGGAAAGGCACCATGATTCACTTATTGGCATGTGTGGATGCACAAAAATAAGATGTTTTGTGAGACTTAAGACTCCAAGAAAACTATGTCATATAAATTATCAGAAACAAAGTACTTAAATACACATAATTTTGGTGTGTCATATAAAATGCATAAATCTTACACATTATTTAAACATATAAACTTTTAATGGGTCTGCTTCAAACTTGAAATAAATATGTTCAGTTGAATGTCTCTGATATGTCAAAACTATACTATACAAATGATGGAAAGCTTATTTCCTGCACAAACACAACATGACAATAAAAAAAGCAAAGAATGAGTTAATCCAAGTTTTTCAATGCAGTTTTTCAATGCATATAAAACACAACTTCACAAAGACAATTTACATGAAAGGGAAACAAGAGTTTATGAAAGTTAATGTGTTTTGGACTTTCCTAATTCAGGAAGATATTTTATTCATTTTGACTAATTGTAGGCAAGAACTTTTTAAATTTAACACTGTGATGTTGATTCCCTTTTTTGTAATGGCTATTTAAATTGCTTGAAGGTAACTAAAAAAACAAGACTAAAATTCTATGGGTAAGACTTATCCTAAGAAAAAATTTTAAAACCTAGAATAAGCTATATCACAACATTATTGTAGTATTCATAAAAGCAAAAATACAAAACAATTTAGGCATGGATCAATAAAGACATGGTTACCCAGTAAATGATGTACTGCACTTTGACACAGCCATTAAAATGTGATAATACCTTACCTATATGTAGAAGTATACCTAATATAATGGTAAATGGTGGCATAAAGAACATACAAAATTATATGTATATTATTAGAATAATATTAAAATACAAATTGGATAAAAGACTACATGAGGTGTGTGCTGGAACAGTGGTGAGCTTTCATATTTCCTATTTTCCAAACTTTTGGCAAGATAACTGCATTAATAATTAGCCAACTATCCCTACCTCCCACATTGGTCAACACACAAACACACATACACTCACAGAACAGCCAAGATGCATTGTGACATTTAATAGCATTAACATTATACATTAGCACTGCATGAAGATATAATTTTCAAGATGACTGGAAATATTTCCTTGCACCTAAAACAGCATTATGCACTAAAGCTAAATCATCAGATTTCTCCAAGTTTAAAATCTGGTTACTAGAAGATATGACCATTTGTTCCTAAGTAACACCTAAAAAGTAATAAAATGAACAGCTGTAGTAAGGTGCTTGTAACAAATATGTTTTTCATTTTTATCAGTAACATAGTACCATATTCTTGAAAATATTCCTAACATTTCTACTAAAAAGGACACTACTTAAGTACTAGAGGTTGATAGAGGATGTGGAAGTCCAGATTCATGACATTTGTGAATAATTCATAGAAAAATTATTCTTTGTAAAATCAGATTTCCTGCATCTTACAACATATGAGAGGCATCATGGTTTATCTAGAAAAAAATATGATAGCACATAGATTCAAGTAAAGTAGCAGGGAATGTTCTTTAGTGAATTTTGACATCCAGAATAAGCAATTCAAAAGACTTATCTATTAATATCCATGTGTCAAGAAGTATTAACAATATCAGAACTACAATTTTAAAAAAACAACTTTATTTGCTTTGGACTGCCCTTCTTCCTACAATAGGGTTAATTTTGAATAAAGAGGAAATTGATATTGGGCTGATTAATAAATTTTTAAAACTGGAAACTTAAAATGAATGTCTAATGATCCTGAAATACTATATTTAAAAAAAAATCAATGACTCTATTTAAAAGAAATAGAAAATAAAATGAGAAAAGATTATGGAGAGATTGCAAATTAGAGAAATGCAAATCAAAACTACTCTAAGATTTCATTTCACTCCAGTCAGAATGGCAGCTATTAAGAACACACACAATAATAAATGTTGGAGAGGATGTGGGGAAAAAGGCACACTCATACATTGCTGATGGGACTGCGAAATGGTGCAGCCATTATGAAAAGCAGTATGGAGATTCCTTGGAAAACTGGGAATGGATCTACCTTATGACCCAGCCATCCCATGCCAGTGTCTATTCCCAAAGGACTTAAAAGCAGCATGCTATAGGGACACAGCTACATCAATGTTTATAGCAGCACAATTCACAATAGCTAGGTTGTGGAACCAACCTAGATGCCCCTCAGTAGATGAGTGGATAAAGAAAATGTGGTATATATACACAATGGAATATTACTCAGCAGTTAAAGAGAATAAGATAATGGCATTTGCAGGTAAATGGATGAAGTTTGAGAATATAAATGCTAAGTGAAGTTAGCCAATCTCAAAAATTCAAATGCCAAATGTTTTCTCTGATATAAGTAGGGTAATTCACAGTGGGGTTGTGTCGGGGAACATAGGAGGATTAGAGGAACACTAGAACTACATTTTTTACAGTTGAAAATGCATTAGGAGGGTTTGTTTTCTTTGATAGCAGTTTTTGTTATTGTTGTTGTTGTTTTTTTTTACATAGACACAGCTAGTTCTAAAATCCTAACAGCAGCAAATGATGTTAATGTTCCCTTTACGTGGCCAACTCTTAGTGTTTAGCTTTTAAACTTTAAATCCCAAAAGAGATTTTACTCAGAAAAAGGAAAATATCTAATGAAAGCAAATACATGTTCAAAAGTCAGATGATGCTCACAGAGTATAGAAACTCCACTTCCTTTACATTGATTCTTTCTCATGTTAAGTACTTAACTGAAATTTTTCTTTTATAGCATATGCACTTTATATTTAAACTGAGATCCATTTTCTATTTGGAAAATTCTGTTCAGCTCACCTGATGTGCAAAACTAGTTTTCAGCATAGATTTTAAAAAGTGGAACGAGTTCATTATAATAGCCCTCAATAATTATGATTACAAGTATATGTTTTAAAAGTATCTATCAAAGCACATATAACTGTGTTATCTAGAGATTTTCCAAAGTAAATGTATGTATTAAATAATTTAAATCTTAGCTGGAGATGCAGTTCAGTGGTAAAGCACTCACATGTGCAAGGCCCTGAATTTGATCCCCAGTACCTCCCCCCGACACACTAATAATAATAATAACGATGATGATGATGATGATGATGATAATAATAATCACCGCAATTTGAATCTTCTCTCTTTTAATACTTATTTTTGCTATTTTGATGAAACAGAAAAGGTTCTCAACCTATAGCCTACCAAATATTAATGAAAATTTTTTAGTTTTTAGTTTTAAAGCTTGAGGGTATAGCTCAGCAGTATAGTATATGCTTAGCATACACGAGGCCCTAGATTCAAACCCCAGCACAGAGGGGGAAAAAAGAAAAAACAAAGTGTGTATGTGTGTGTATGTGTATGTGTATACATATATACACGTACACATACACATGCTTATTTATGAAAATCACATTTAAAGACAAAATACATTTGTGTTTCAGAGAAGCAAAGGAAGGAAGGCTGAACAAGTAAAGATGTGATATATTACCAAATATTATCTGGAAAAATTTTATCCTTATGTGAATAAACTGTGTTTTATGTACCTTTTTATCATCTATCATTTTCAATCTTATTTATCATTTTCTACCTCCTCATAAGTATACCCCAATTTAAAAAGAAAATTGAATCACCTGACCAACATTATTTCCTTTTGACTGGTTATAACAGTTAACAAAAAGCAGTCATAAAAATGGGAAGGCTTTATAGGAGAAGCTGAGACTATGCACTGGTTTTTCTGTTTGCAGAAAATAAACCTGTTCCACAATGTCCCATATTCTTTCTGTATTCACAAAGAAGCTATTACCTCTCATCAAAAGGAAATATTCATAGATTTAACAAATTAATTAATTAATTTCCCCAACCACTTTATCCATAAAACAAATGCAAGGAGATGGAGATTTATGAATAGTCAGTCAACTATTTCTCTTAGCCAGACCCAATCCCCTCCTTAACACCTTACTTACAATAAGGTTTCAAAAATCATAGACATCATTACCCTAGATCCATGGATGACTGCATAACACTATATTGTATACAACCAGAGAAATGAAAAGTTGTGCTGCATTGTGTACAATGAGTCAAAATGCATTCTGCTGTCATATATACCTAATTAAAATAAATGAATTAATTTAAAAAAAATCATTTCTCAAAACTGTATCCTGAGAATCAAGTCCTCACCAAATTCAAAAACTTTTTAAAACTATTCTATCTCCCCTACTTCCTGAAACATCTCTTAAATTCAGCCAGAAAACACAGGTATTCACAATTCCTGTGACTTCATGAGGTAACTTTTTTCTCATCTCTCTCTGCAAACTCAAAACCTCTATAAAAAGCACAGACTCTGAACTACAATGCCTGGATTAAAGTCCTGGTGATATACTTAACCATTGTCCATGAATGTAGACGAGTTACTTAACTTCTGTGTTCTTGTGCTTTTTTATTTGTAAAATGAGGATAATACTAGTACTATTTTACAGAATTATAAAAAGACTTATTACAAGTAAATATAAGGAAAAGCACTGATAGCACAGACTTGCTAAAATAATCTCTGGTCCACAGTAGTATTAATAGTGGCCATATAAGCAGCAGCAAGTGCGAACTAAAATAGCTCCTACTGCCACTACTATAAAACTCACTCTTCTGGAGTAAACAGTCTTTCCTACAGTTTTAACTACAGGCTTCAACCTCAGGCTAATGACTCCTGAAAGATGTTCAAAATTTCTTATTTCCAAAATTTTACAAGTCAATGTCATTTGGAAATCTCAGGATTGACTCAAATTATCTGAACAAATTCATCATCTGACTCTAATCCTCATCTTCACCATTTATATTTCCTATTCTAACTCCACAGTATCCAGTCTCCTAAGCTTAAACTTTGAGGTCACCTTAGAATCCTACTTTTCTTTGGCTCCTCCAAGTTGACCAGATGTCAAATTCTGCACTCTACTTTTCCTGTCCTGTCCAGAACCACCAATCCCAGTCAAGGTAGCCAAAGTTCTATCCCTCAAACCTGGATGTCTGCTATTGCTTCCAAGTTTGATTTCCCACTTCATCTCTTTAATACATAAAACACTAGCTTCGATCACATTATGCTTTACTATTACTGATTTCCTATTGTCTTGTATGCCAAAGACTATATGCAGCTACTCATCTTTAGGACTCCAATATTCAGGTCCTTCACAGTCCAACTTCATTTCCCATTTTGGCAAAAATATTTTCTAGTGGATTCACATACCGACTATGATCATTCTGTCTGTTTATGGTCTTGTAGCAACTGAAATGTCTGCTATCTCCAACTCTGTTTAGGTCCATTCTATTCATAATTTATTTGAGATCCAACTCAAAACACACATTCTTCCTGACATGAAGACACAGTTAATCCTGCTCTCTTCTCTAACAGGTCTCCTTTCCTAGTATTACTGGAAGCTATGCCTCAGTGAGTACTATGCTGATCTTTATTTTTTCAGCCTATCATTTATTGTATCAAAACATAATGCTATTATATAATACTAAATTGTTCATTATTCCTTTTAAAAACAAATTATGCCTTTTGCTTTCTATTCACCCTAAAGCGTGTATAAAGTAGCAGTTAATTAATAAGTACTATGCTGTGTCTACATGAAAATTTCTAAATTTTTAACCTGAATTTTGATACTATAAGAAAGTGGTCTATAAGGGAATAGATATTAATGTCTTGTTTTAAAGGCTACATATGATCTCTATCACATTTTCATTCTTTTCCCAACCACTTATAAAAGTAAAAGTCAGGGGCTGGAGTTGTAGCTCAGTGGTAGAGCACTTGCCTAGCACATATGAGGCACTGGGTTTGAACCTCAGCACCACATAAATGAATAAATAAATAAAATAAAGGTATTGTGTCCAAAAAAAAAGGTAAAAGTCACTCTTAGCTTAAGGGCTAGACATAAATAAATCATGGGCTGGATATGCATATGGCCCATAGGCTGCAGGTCACTGACCTCTGCTCTTTGTAATGAGCAGTTTACTGTTTTATAAAGTCTCTACAGTAAGCATTTTTACCAATATTTTACTAATTTTTAAAAATACTCATCAAGCACTTTAAATGACTTTTGACTGCAAACCTAAAACAAGTAACCCCTGAGTCCTTACCAGCTCTTTCAGACTTTTCCTTCTGTTCCCGTAATTCCTCTCCCTGAGTAGTCATCTGTTTGATGCGACTACGCAGTTGAGCAATTTCCTCTTCTTTCAGTTCCAGGGTTTCATGCATCTGACGTTTTGTCTCTGCTATTACCATACCCTGAACAGAAGTGAAAACTCTAAAGCATTTGCATAACAAAACTGATCATCAATAGCACAGTTCAAACTTAATTTTAAAGGCAAAAAAATATTTCTTACAAAATACAGCATAAGAATTATTTCACTATTTCATACTCTGAACTCCGTGTTCTGCTCTATGCCTCAGTTTACTGGCATAATATCAGGACTTTTTTATATAAAAATTATTTTACTATTTTAATGGTAGATTTAATCTTTTAACCATTAAAACATGTTTATAGTTAAAAGATTTATTTTATAACCTTTCTATAAATGTGTTATAATTTTTCCTGTCTTAATAACAGTTTATAAGGAAGAATATAACATAGCCTTTGGACTTGGTTCAAAGTCTTAATAAAAACACAATTATTGATCTGTACTATAATACACAGATAATCCCAGAGACTGCTGAGAGTGTGAGGTGACTGCTGCCCCACTGGATGGAGCAAAATGGCAGTTCAGATCTATGTGGTTTTACTCTTTTGTTCTGTGATTGTCTCTGGTCCCACCACCACTCAGTAAGGCACTCCCAATTCTTCTAATTTGCTAGTTGCTTCTGTTCCCTCTCTGTGGATATTCTATACTAGACACAAACTTTGCTGCGGGAGGTGGGGGTATAACCAAATTATTATATATTAAATCAGTCATTCAGGACTAACAAAAAATGGTGTAGCTCAATTTGTCTCTTGAGAAAATGCTCAGACTTTGTGACAGCTATTTTAGGGTCTTAAGAAGATTATTACCTTACTTGCAGGGTCTGCTGACCCCTGTGTTAGAATATGATTCTTCTAGATAACTACTATCAAAGGACAGATAACAACCAGGTAAGTGGAAGAGCACTGTTAAGAAGAAATTTCAAAACAAAATTATGGGCCTTCAGTTTCTTCAAAAACCAAATCACAATATAAAAAGAAAACAGAGAGAGGAAAGTCAAACCTAAAGATTAAAAGTAAGCCTTAAAAGTTATATCAACAGCAAGCAAGACCCTGTCTCCAAATTAAAAACAAAAAGGGCTGGGGATCTGGCTCAGAGGTTAAGCACCCCTGGGTTCAATCCTGGTATCAAAAAAAGAAAGGGCCGGGCGCGGTGGCGCACGCCTGTAATCCCAGCACTTTGGGAGGCTGAGACAGGAGGATCGCGAGTTCAAAGCCTGCCTCAGCAATGGCGAGGCACTTAGCAACTCAGTGAGACCCTGTCTCTAAATAAAATACAAAAAAAAGGTCTGGGGATGTGGCCCAGTGGTCGAGTGCCCCTGAGTTCAATCCCCGGTACCACAAAAAAAAAAAAGAAAGAAAGAAAAAAGAAAAATCTATTAACCAAGTGCAATCAAACAACTTCATCTGGATCCTGATTCATAAAAGGAAAAAGAACACTATGAGATAATAAGGAAAATCTGAAACTGAATAAATAACATATCATATTTAAGGAATTTTTATTAAAATTGTTAGATTTAGTTATAATAATGTGCTTATGTTTTTATAAAACTTAAAAAAGAACTTTGGTTTAAAGATAAGTTAAAATACTATAGCTATAAACCAGCATATTAAATAAAATGATAGATGACATGGAACAAACTGGGAGCTGCTTTTGAAAAGGACCCAAGAACTTAGGGCTAAAACACAGATCAAAACTGTCTGCCCAAAACTGTTTTCAGCTGTCCCTGCTATATTGCTACTGCTGATGCTCCAACTCTAACCCTTTCTCAGTCCTCCAACCTCACATCCTAAAATCCATGTGTAGAAATTTTTTATGTTAATATTTAAATTATTACTTTGTTTTTCAGGCAACTTGTTTGAGAGATTAGTGTGCTTTCATAATATTTAAAGGAATATACTGAAACCATTCACATTTAGAATGGCCTAATCTAACTTTTCTCTGAAAAGTAGATATGTACCAGAAGTATAGATTTCCTTTGCAACCATTATTCAAATCTATAAACTAAAATGCTAAGATCAAGAAAACATGGAGAGAATTGGCTTCACATGATATAAAACTAATGATAATAGTTACATAAATCTACAAATTTAAAAGATTTTTCATGGAAGCAAGTTGTAATAATTTAGAAAGCAGAAATATAAATGCTTCTAGCTGCTTTCAAAAGTGAATTCTGGGATCCTCCTGATAAATTTTAGTATCATAAATATTGTTGTTTTTACCTTATCTTGTTCAAGCTGTTCAATTAAGTTCTTTGCATCACGCAACTGAGTGATAAGTTTAGTCTTCTCAGCCATATGAAGTTCCTAAAAAAAGTTATCAATAAATATATGAAAAAGCATTCAACATCTCTAGCAATTAGAGAAATGCAAATCAAAACTACTCTAAGATTTCATCTCACTCCTGTTAGAACGGCAATCATCAAGAATAGAGGCAACAATAAATATTGGCGAGGATGTGGGGCAAAAGGCACACTCATACATTGCTGGTGGGACTGCAAATTGGTGCAACCACTTTGGAAAGCAGTATGGAAATTCCTCAGAAAACTTGGACTGGAGCCACCATTTGACCCAGCTATACCACTCCTCAGTCTATATTCAAGGACTTAAAATCAGCATACTACAATAATGCAGCCACATTAATGTTTACAGTAACTCAATTCACAATAGCTAAACTATGGAACCAACCTAGGTGTCCTTCAATAGATGAATGGATAAAGAAAATGTGATATATATACTCAGTGGAATACTACTCATCTTTAAAGAAGAGAGAAATTATGGCAATTGCCAGTAAATGGTTGGAGTTGGAGAATATCATGCTAAGTGAAATAAAGCCAATCCAAAAAAAAAAAACCAAAGGCCAAATGTTTTCTCTAATATGCAGATGCTTATTCACAATAAGGCAGAGGGCACTAGAGAAGAATAGTGTTACCTTAGATTAGGTAGAGGGAAGTGAAGGGAGGAAAGGGGAAGGATGTGGGGATAGGAAAGATAGAATGAAACAGACATTATTACTGTACGTATATATGTGACTGCATAACCAATATGATTCTACAACATGTATACTCGGAAAAATGAGAAATTATATCCCATCTATGTATGATATATCAAAGTGCATAAATGCATTCTATTGTCATGTATAACTGATTAAAACAAATAAAAAATTAATTTAAAAAAGAAGAAAAAAATTCATTTCCACCTCTAACAAAGTTTCTCCTCATATGAGAACTCTAAACAAATCTATGTACTCTAGATACACATATTACATAGGAGAAAAGTACAAAGGAAGTCTTAAAAGTATGCTAAATGCAATCAAGCCCAGGGCACTTGGGTGCCCAAACTAAGACACCCTCTCCATCCTCTCTGTGGAGGATGGAAGAAGATTTTCCAGAGAAGCTGCAGGTCACGCTGAAGCATGTGGATATGGTTCTACAGAATTAAATACAATAAAACTCATTCGCTCTTTTACCTTCATCTTTTCTAGTTCTTGAAGTCTTTCATCTAGTTGTTCTTGCAATGCTTCTTTTTCACTGGTTAATAGTGTACATTGTTCCTTATGTGACTGAATCGTTGCTTTACAACGCTGAAGTAGATTCTCTTGCCGCTTAACTCTTTGCTGAAGCATTTCCAGTGTTTTAGCAGAAGCTTCATCTTCCACTAGCAATGAAGTAGCATAAGCAGAGGCAGTCAGTAAGGAATATAAGAGAACTCCAGGAGTTAGTCTGTTAATACACAGGAGTTCTTTATTTTTTTGGTGATAGGAATTGAACCCAGGGTTAATTGAACCCAGCATGCACTCCACCACTGAGCTACACCCCCCAATTCCCAGGAGTATATTCTCATGCCAAAACTCTGTTATACTCTTGAAGGTGATCAAGAAGAGAGGGGACTAGCCAGGCGCAATGGCGCACGCCTGTAATCCCAGCACTTGGGAGGCTGAGGCAGGAGGATCGCAAGTTCAAAGCCAGCCTCAATGGCAAGGCACTTGGCAACTCAGTGAGACCCTGTCTCTGATAAAATACAAAAAAGGGCTGGGGATGTGGCCCAGTGGTTGAGTGCCCCTGAATTCATCCCCGGTACCACAAAAAAAAAAAAAAAAAAAAAGAGAGGGGACAACTCTGGTCTGCTAACAAGATGGTGCTCACCAAAACCTCTACTCTTAGTTACTATTTGTTTGATATTCATCTGAAGATACTAAGTAGTGCATTCACCTATTTTGTGGTTCAACCCTATTCTGGAGTGGCACAATAGTTCACTAATAATAACTGAATCCATCCTCCTTAAAAGACAGTTTAATAACATTATTATTATTATTTTTTTTTTTTTTGTACTGGAGATTGAACTCAGGGGCACCTGACCAGAGGGCCACATCCCCAGTCCTTTTTTGTATTTTATTAGAGACAAGGTGTCTCACTGAGTTGCTAAGTGCCTTGCCATTGCTGAGGCTGGCTTTGAACTCGCGATCCTCCTGCCTCAGCCTCTGGCCTCAGCCTCCCAAGTGCTGGGATTACAGGCATTGTGCCACTGTGCCCGGTCTTGTTGTTGTTATACAAAATTACTCCGTGTCTTAACTCCCATCCCAAAAGGATTAATTAAAAAAAAAATCTTTCCAACCACCTTCTAATCTCTTCCTGAGAGGAATTCTTTTTTTGTGGGGGTACGGGGGGTACCAGGAATTGAACTCAGGGGTACTCGACCACTGAGCCCCCTAATTTTGTATTTTATTCAGAGACAGGGACTCACTGAGTTGCTTAGTGCCTCGTTCTTGTTAAGGCTGGCTTTGAATTCATGATCCTCCTGCCTCAGCCTCCTGAGCCACTAGGATTAGAGGCGTGCTCCTCTGTGCCTGGCCATCAATTTATTTTTGCTAGGCCAAAGGTTCATTTTAAGTCTCTTTGAGAGAAAATGTTAGAAAATAAAATGTGGGAATTTTACTGAAGGTGTACCTCGAAGAGTCAAAAAATAGGGAGGGTAATAACTAAATTTTAAGATAAAATTTAACTGTTTCTTCTTTTCAAGTTAAAATAACAGGGTAAATATCACCATATTTAAATATAAAACTATATAGGCAATGTTATTTTAAAAACTAAAACATGGCTGGGGTTGTGGCTCAGTGGTAGAGTACTCACTTAGCATGGGTGAGGCACTGTGTTCGTTCCTCAGCACCACATAAAAATAAATACAGACAGACATTGTGTCCATCAACAATTTTAAAAAATTAAAAAGAAAAATAAAACATCCTAATAATTACAAATAGCATATTTATTAATCCTGAGCAGAAATGACCCATTCATATGAAATCTTGCTACTGCTATCAATCAGTGTAACACAACAAATTTTAATTACAACAAAATTATAGTGCTAATTACAGACTATGCAACTTTCAGGTCTTAAAACAAGTCCTGTTTTCCTATAAAAGTAAGACAACAAAGAACCAAAAAATAATAATAAACCTTGCATTTTGTGGAAATGTTATGATCAAGAATATTTTACATTTATCTCAGTCTATTTCTATCTGCTCATGTTCTGAAAGCCCTTAACATTCTCCTCTAGTTCTTAAATTAGGCTTTGGATAAGATGAAGCTTACCTACTGGTTCTATATCACCCTCTGTGTTCTCTTCTTTAGTGAGGACTTCTGCCTGTGCTTCCATTTGCGGGAGTGGTTTCGATATATCAATATTCATTGGGCCATTTCGTAATCGTTGTTTCAGGAGAGAAACCTAAAAGAAGTACTTCATTAGGGGAAAAATACTATGGCAGCAGTACTTTCTTTAAAGCACACAGTGGATATAGTAACAATATTCTTTTTATTATAATAGAGGGAAAATTAAATAAAAAGTCTACTCCCAATGCAACTGATTTTAATATGTGCTATGTTACCAGTGATATTATCATTAGTCAAACGGCCAACAAACAAAATCACCCTTCGAATGAATTAAGGAAAGCCCAAGAGTTTTCAAAATAGGCTTTTTTTTTTTTTTTTTAATTTGGAACTCCTTATATATCCCATCAAACCTTTGTTTTTCTTCATTGAAAAAATTCCATGTTTTTTTTCTCTCACTCTTTTACCTGAGTTTGAAGAACACTGATATACTGATCTTTCTCCTCTAAAGATGCATCAAACTCCTCTTGGAGATGTTTTTTGGCTTGCTGATCCATTTGGAGCTCCTAAAACACAAAAGATTTCACAAGCGGTTTTCAGTACAAAACTTACAATTTTCCAAGTTTAAAAACATGATCAATCCAGATTTGCATACCTCTATTAATATAGGGTAGCAGCAACAATAATTACAGAATAGTCAGAATCTAAGACATTAACACTATTTAAAATATTTACAGCAAATAATTTTGTTCCTTAAATAACATGAAGATTTAAGAAGAAATTATATACTTTCTGGAGCTATAATGATTGCTAAATTGTTAATAATGTGGGAGGGGGGAAGCACTAAAACTTTACTTCAAGATACCATACTGCTTTACATTATCTTATATTCACTTAATATAGAACTAAATTATAATATACCAAACAAAAAGCCAACTGTCTCCCTCCTTCAAAAACATGAAAGCATCAAATATTCAAAAACTTTCTTATCTGTAAAACAATAAAAACTTGCAGCTTCTAAAACTGCTTAAAATGCTGTGTTCTTTGGGTCATGAATAAGCCTTTCTAATGGAATCAATCCAATTATCTGAGTTATCTCCCTGCTTCACCAACCACAATAAATACCATCTCAACAGAGGTACCCATTTACTTGGCTTTGCGCTCCTGGCCATATTTTTCTTTGTCTTTTATTGATTTTATCCCTCCCTCTAGGCTCAGTCCTTTGTGTTCTATGTTTCTCCCTTACACTTAACTCCCTTAGAATGCTAGAGGTAAACATCTAGAATACACTAAACAGCCTTCCCAAACCCCTTTATTATTCTAGGATTCCCACTTCACTAATTTCCTGAACAAAATACTCAAAAACAAGTTTTACTGATCCCTGCTAAGATTAAATTATTTTATCACTTTCTCTACAATGTCTAGGGTCTTTTTCCACAACTAGAACCACAGCCCAGTTAGCAATGATTTTTGAATGGTTAATTTCCATCAACAAGCTTCTAGAAAGATTCATTATTTCAAGCCTTCCTCTGATTTAATCCATCCCTTCAGATTTACTAGAATAATTTTCCTCAAACAATATTTCAAGGACTTACAAACAACTCCTTGCACTGTTTTAAACTTATTAATTTTCAAAACACTATGGCATACTAAGTGTCCTCTACACACCCCGGCACCTATAAGGCCCCAAATTAACAAGCGTCAGCAGTAAAGAATATTACACCTGTGCTTTCCCTTCTATTAATAAAGTCCATTCCCCATTCAGCTATACTTTCTTGAGGATAGCTCTCTCAGTGAGATTCCTTAGTGGGGAATGAGTGCAACAGGACAAAAAAAAAAAAAAAAAAAAAAGTATTCTTGTGTCTCCATATAGAACACTCTCAAAACCTGATATGCAATCCGTAATGTACTCTCTCTGAACTTAAAACATGTCTGCTGTACATTACTATCAGTATAAAACCTTAACATTTAATTTTCTAACCAAAATAGAAATGTTATCTATTGTTAACACCCTTTATTTATTCCCAAAATGCAAGATGAGAAGAAAAGTATATTAAACTAAAAGATATTAGCTTAAGAGAAAACGGTTTGAGGCAAAAGTGTCATATTATTTGCCTCTCTAGTAAATAAAAGATGCTTTTAGCTTATAAAAATACTTTCTAGTTATATAAAGCAGGAGTGATGGGGAAAAAAGAAAGAATGCCCAAGTTGTTATTGTTCCACCTCCCCCAGCATCCTTCCACATGCCCCCAATCTCCATATATGCTATTCTGAGTACTAGCTATCTTCCAAGTCAAACTAGAAATGGGGGGTCCTGGGAAGGCTAAAAATTAAAGATTTGCTCCTTCTCTAACACTTCAAGTGTGTATTAATTTTTCTAAGGTATTAATTAATCCAAAGCAAGTTATACAGATTTTCATTAAGAAAGGTTAAGTGTAATTATTTATATCACAAGGTCAATGCTTTTTCTTGCCAACATAACCAAAAAAAAAAAATTTACACAGGTTTTCAAAGTCCTGTTTAGAACATTTTAAAGAATTACTGAGGGACTGTGATAGATCACATAATATCTTTTGTATCATTCACAAAAGCATCAGGAACTTGGATCTATAAAAACTGTTGCAAGAGATTAGATGACAATCTTATTGATATCAAACATGCTATCAATAAGGATAAAATGTTAATAATACAAGAAATTTAATAATACAAGAAATGCTAATAATACAAGAAATTTCTACATGATTAGTACCAATGGTGAATTCAGTCAACAAACTGTCATTAATAACAACAAAAAAATATTCTGTGCCGGGCACAGTGGTGCATGCCTGTAATCCCAGCTGCTTGAGAGGCTAAGGCAGGAGGATCTGGAGTTCAAAGCTAGCCTCAGCAAAAGTAAGGTGCTAAACAACTCAGTGAGACCCTGTCTCTAAATAAAATATAAAATAGAGCTGGGGATGTGGCTCAGTGGTCGAGTGCCCCTGAGTTCAATCCCTGGTACCCAGAAAAGATATTCTGTGGAACAGTGTAGCTAGTTGATGATATCAATCATTTAAAGGAAATAATACTCCCATGTTTTTCTTCTTTTTTGCCTCCATTCACAAATATATCAGCATTTCTCAATTGCTATCTGCAGATTTACTAATCTACCTGATCCTTTTCAATCCTATTTATACTTTCAACATATACTATACTATCTTAGACTGATAAACTCCACAAATTACACACTTAAAATACATAATCCTTTTTCTAGTACTAGGAATCGATCCCATGGTCTTGTGTATGCTAAGCAAGCACACTACCACTGAACTACATCCCCAGCCCTATGATACATAAATTCTAAAATTATTCTGATTTGCCCTAAAGCCCAACTTCTCAAACACCCTGGTATGGGCAATAAAGTAACAAAAAGTACAAACCCATGAAGAACATTCACAACAAAAATAGGCAACAAAATATTCCCCATTAATGGCCACAATACAAATGGGTGAAAAGAAAGAACCAACAGCAGTAAAATATGCATGCTATTGGGATTTATATAGGATAAATTAGAAGGAAGCAATAAGCTATCAGATGGACTTAAGAACCAAAGAACTGGAAAAAAGCAATAAGTACTCACTGCAAAGCGCAGCAGGCTGATTTGAGACAATGGGTGAAACCAGGAGTGGTCTTGCCCACTCTCATAGCAGGTGGGTGCATGTGGCCTGCAGTAAGACATAAAGGAGCTCAATCTAGCCCCTATGAAGAACTGATCTATAAGAACTGATCTGTGGTCTCACAGGCTGGGCTGGTTAGTTGCTCCCATAACTGATTACATGCATGTGAAACTGCCCACCCCCAGCATGTACTATCGTTCTAAAAAATTTAAGAGACTGAATTACTATTCTCAGAGTAATAATTACTAAAACTTACCTCTCTTAATTCTCCAATTCTCCGAAGTGCTTTATCCTGACTCTGACTTAATATACCCTTTAATTAAAAAAAAAAAGCTGATTAAACATCTACATGACATAGTAATACAAAGCAAGTTTAAAATAATTATATTAACATATTATAAGTCTTCATCCAAATAACATGAACACGAAAGACAGGACTGAAAGTGTTAAGGTTATTACCATGCTGAAAATCTGTAAAAAGGTAAATCATAACATTATAGAATTGCTCTGCGCATGGGAATGTTTACCCAGACATTTGTTAAATTATATAAACATATACCAAACAGAACATCAGTTTCACTGTACATTGTACATTCACTGTACATAAAAATGTGAATTTTTAAAGCTAAATTTTAAATGCACTGGGCGCAGTGCCACACACCAGTAATCCCAGCTACTTGGAAGACTGGGGGAGTGGGATCACAAGTTCAAGGCCAGCCTCTAGAGCTTAGCAAGACCCTGTCTCAAAATAAAAATAGCCAAGGACATAGCTGAGTGGCAGAACAGCACTACAATTCTTGTACCACAGAACTGTAAAAAGGAAATGAATAGAAGGTTGGGTGTCAGGGCTGGTGATGTAGTTCAGTAGTAACTGAGCATTTGCCTAGCCCGTACAGAGCCCTGGGTTTGATTCCCAGCACTGCAAAAACAAAAGGTTAGGTGTCTCTTCACTACTAAACAAAGAAGAAATGGGCAGATAGAGACTGAGATACTAGGAAATGTGTTTGAAAGAGGCAAACATGCCTTAAAACCTCTTAAACACTGCAGGGCTCTTTAATTTAAGGAAACCTCATCCCCCAAAAGACATAAAATCTCTAAGGTCTCTTTATCAAAGCCTCCAGAAATTATTTTACTGGGTTAAATACTGTGATTATTTGGAGAATTTTTAAAGTGAGGGTTAGAAATATCTTACTGTAAGACTTATTTTAAAATTATATATTACTTAACAGCAGCTCAAAAATATCACTTACTTGTAGCTTTTTCTTCTCTCTCTGAAGAGTCTGATAAGCTGTAACAAGCTAAAATAAAGTCATAAATAACATTAGTTATTATTAACACAATCATTCTTTACTAAAACATCTTTTATTTTATAAAAGTCAAAAAATAAACAAATTAGAAGACTCGTTTATAGATCATTCAATTTAATTCAATGTGTACCAGTTAAAACTATATAACATAGTTAATACATCTTTTTAGGAAA
This sequence comes from Tamias sibiricus, assembly GCA_025594165.1. Classification (NCBI taxonomy): domain Eukaryota; kingdom Metazoa; phylum Chordata; class Mammalia; order Rodentia; family Sciuridae; genus Tamias; species Tamias sibiricus. The sequence goes on from CM046673.1 coordinate 27,872,785, forward strand.
TACATTTCTAAAAAACTAGAAGGTAGGGCTGGAGTTGTGGCTCAGTGGTAGAGCACTTCCCTAGCAGGTGTGAGGCTCTGGGTTCAAGTCTCAGCACCACGTAAAAAATAAACAAATAAATAAAATAAAGATATCATGTCAACTACAACTAGAAATTTTTTTTTTTTTTTTTTTTTTTTTTTTTTTTTTTTTTTGTGGTACCGGGGATTGAACTCAGGGGCACTCGACCATTGGGCCACATCCCCAGACCTTTTTTGTATTTTTTATTAGAGACAGGGTCTCACTGAGTTGCTAAGTGCCTCGCCATTGCTGAGGCTGGCTTTGAACTCGCGATCCTCCTGCCTCAGCCTCCCAAGTGCTGGGATTACAGGCGTGCGCCACCGCGCCCGGCTCAACTAGAAATATTAAAAAAAAAAAAAAAAAAAAAAAAAAAAAAAAAAAATAAAAAAAAAAAAAAAAAAAACTAGAAAGTGACCTGATTATATATGACTTCACCTTAGGCACATACCTCAGATTTCAGTACCTAATTCATAGGTGAGGATTAGTGTGAACTTGCCTAAATTGTAATCACAGACTACATTAGCAATAGTTTCACATAGGAGTTTGCTAGAAATGAAAACTCTGACCCTCCTCAACTATTTGAAGGAGAATTGGGGAAGACAGGGTGGGAAAGACAGGAATCTGTGTTTTAAGCAGCTCTCCGGTGATTTTGCGTGTGTGTGTGTGTGTGTGTGTGTGCACTGTAAAAGACCATACAAATGACCTCTGAAAGTTCCTTCTGGTTATAGGATCTCTGACTACGGCTCTGCAAAAATATGAGGAAAGACACTCATAACCAACAGATGGAAACTAGCAATTCAATTCCAAAAGAGATGTTTAACCTAAATAGGAGATTTAAACATTCTAGTACAACTGGATAAAATTATGGATTAACAAATCTTTTTGAAACTGTAAATTATAAGCATTACACATCTGCATATGACTCCAAAGACTTATTTGAATTCCACTGTAGAAGTGCTAGTGGTGTCTTAAAAGTCAGGCTACATCTTTAAGAAGAACCCCTTATTATGAGGCTTGCCATTTTCCTTGGAAGGCTTCTGTGGGTCCCCAATGCCACTACTAATGTTTTGAGTCAAGAGACAGGCAACAAAAGAAGGCAAGTCTAGCAACAGATACAAGAATACAAAAATAAAATTCTGCCTAACACCAGGACCCCTCTCCTCATTATCTTCAGGCCAAAAAGAACAATGGTGCTCAAAAAAGAAGTGGGGTGAGGAAGAGGAGTAACCCAAGAACTACATGTCGCTTACAGCACTATTTTATCCTAGTTACCTTCAATGGCAAAGAGAAGCAGAGGCAAAGACAATGGATTCTTGTTATCCCTAACAGGCTGGCTGACTCAGAATTCTGAGATAGCACCAAATAGTAGAAACAACCAAAGATTTATAACCAAATTCAGACTGTGTGACCTAAGCAAGTTACTTAATCTCTGAGTCTACAATCCCTTTTTCTACAAAATAAAGATAATTAACATCTAATTCAGAGGGATGGTACAAAATTAAATTACATTATAAAATACAGTGTCTGATCCAGGCATGGTGGTGCCAGCAACTCAGAAGGCTGAGGCAGGAGGATCACAAGTTCAAGGAGCCTCAGCAATTTAGTAAGGCCCTAAGCAACTTAGAGACCTATCTCAAAATAAAAAATAATAAAAAGGATTGGGGATATGGCTCAGCAGTAAAGTACCCCTGGGGGGTGGGGGTGGGGGACAGTGTCTGACATTTGGGATTTGGTTGGCAGAAGAGCCACTGTCCTTAGCCATTTTGGAGCCACTGTCCTTACAGATAAATAAGGGAGGGAATAAAGTTGGGAATGTGGTATGGAAACAGGATGTCCTCTCTATCCTAGGTATCTAAGTGACATTGAGATGGGAGCTAGGAAATGAAAGGAAAACAAAATATGTGAACCGGAGTCTATAAACAACAGTCTTCTCCAAGATTTTAACAAGACTCTTGCCAAAAAAAAAAAAACTCTGTACCACTGAAAGTCTTAACTAGATACTGGTATAGACTACTTACCATTAGTAACCACAGTATCTAGGGGACCAATGGTTTTATCAGCTACAGAAGTAACAGCAATACAGAAATATGAATAAGAGGAGGAAATTTTTGCATAATATAAAGGTTACGCTCCTACCTCAGAATATTTTCCTCTGTAGCTACTTAGGCTTCGTTCCATTCTTCGCAACCGCTGAATCAACTGTTCTTTGTTGAGACTGTCCGAATTCCCCAGTGAGTCTTCAGCCTCACTCTCCATATCAGAGGGTGGATCAAAGGTGGCAACAGAATAGTCTAGATCAAGTCGATTCAGGGACTCTCTGGAAGACGTTCGTACCAAAGACTCTTTAGAAGAAGATCGGAATATAGATTCCTTTATTGGACTTCGAAACAAAGACTCCACGGAGGGCACCCGGAGCTGGAGCTTCTGTGCAAAAGTCTGTACGTCACCTGACTGCAATCAAACCCAACAGAGTGTGGGGGTTAAAATACACACATCTGCACTTCCATTATTCCCCAATCAACAGCAATAACCTGTTAAAAACCTTGATGAATTTAAGTTTACATTCCTGACTTTACAAAAATACTGCTACTAAAAAATATGACATCCACTTATTTCTGAAAAAGCTCTGGACCTGGAGTTAGAGGACTGTGGTATAGGTCCCAGGTCTGTCACCAGGTCTAGCAGTACAATGACCTTTACTAAGACATTTTCTTTCAGTTTGCACATCTGTTTAAAAATTAAATAAATAAAGGAAGGAAGCCATGCTTCCCCCAGCTGACCCCACACAAGTTTATTGTGAGGATTCATCCACTAATTTATAAGATCCTTAATGCAGTGGCCAGCTGTATACACCATCTATATCACTAGTATACATCAAGTGCTTAAATATTATGTAGAAAGAATATAATTGAAATCAATTGGGTTTCATGAGAAGAATCTATGAAGATGGGGATTCTTGATCATTCTTAACAAGAGAGGAGAATGGAGACAGGAGGAAAATGTATAACAAGGCCATTTTGTTTAAATAGAGAATGTGAGGTAGGGTGACTTGTGACATACAACTCTGCCCTATTTATCATTCTGTCAAGTGGGAATAAAAATAAGAAGCTGGCGCCTGTAATCACAGCACTTGGGAGGCTGAGGCAAGAGGATCGCGAGTTCAAAGCCAGCCTCAGCAATGGTGAGGCACTTAGAAACTCAGTGAGACCCTGTCTCTAATAAAATACAAAAAAGGGCTGGGAGGGGCTGGGATTGTGGCTCAGCGGCAGAGCGCTCGCCTCGCACGTGTGCGGCCCGGGTTCCATCCTCAGCACCACGTAAACATAAATGCATTGCATTGTGTACAACTAAAGTAAATAAATAAATATTTTTTAAAAAGGGGGGGCTGGGGATGTGGCCCAGTGGTTGAGTGCCCCTGAGTTCAATCCCCGGTGCCAAAAAAAAAAAAAAAAAAAAAATCACAGAAGACTGCTGAACAGTCTGAACCAGAGACCTTTGTACAGTTCAGTAAGTAAAATTGTCAGAAAAAGCAATAAGCAAGACTGTTCTCTTAGTTAATTTGAATAACAATGAAAATTAATACAACATAATTCAAATAACTGTTCTAAGCAGGATTATTCTGTTCAGGTGACAGCATCTAGTATTTAGAAGGTGTTTCTTAGAAACTCAGTGCAACAACAGGGTCACCAGGAAGATCTTTACAGTGCGCCAAGGGTGGGGGTGTGTAGTTCAGTGACACAGCACTTGCCTAGCATGTGCCAGGTCCTGGGTTCCATCCCCAGCACCACAAAAATTATACAAAAAGATGAAAGAAAGAGAAAGGGAGGGAGGGAGGGAGGGAAGGAGGAAAAGAAAGGGATGCAGGAGTGAAATGCTCAGGGGAGAACATGGTCATGTGTAGGCAAAGACCACAGGAAAACAAAAATATTATCTTTAATACACAATTTTAAAAATCAAAACAGAAATGTTTTACTTATGGATTTTAGAAATTTAATTACAGTATTAGAGAAAGTGGAAGTAAGTAAGAGGGGAGAACACACCATGGCCACTTCATATGCACACAGGTTGTTTATAAGAGCAAAAACTAGAAAACAATCCAAATGTTTGTCATTAGAGGTTTGACAGTATGTAGAAAGAAATTCAAGTTATTACTATTAAATGGGGAAAATTAAATTATAAAATAACATATATAGTGTGAATTGATTTTGATTTCAAGTAATTACGTGTAATTTTCAACTTATGTGTACATTTTCACAAACACCCTTACAACTAAGTCATGAAGGATAGACACCACAAGTTAATAGTGTCTGAGTGGCAGAATTTGGGGTGGTTTTTATTTTCATTTTATTTTTCTGTACTTTCTGGTGTTTTTCACAATGTGCAAGTTTTATCTTCACAATGAGGGCAAGTAGGGAGGTATTAAAGAAGAAATCCTTCATGCTCAAAAACTCAAAACTGTTTTACTGATAACTCCATCAACAGTCACTTTTGACCCATGTGAAAAATGCTTCAGTTAATAGCAGACAATCTTCCCATAAAATGCCACACTATAAACTGGTGAAGCAAGTTTTAAGGACACCAAGTTCAAATTCTGACTCCATCACTATGTTCTGTAGACGTTAAACAAGTTACTTAACCTCAATAGGTTTATTACCTTCTCCATAAAATGGGGATAAAAATGATGGTGATGAAGTCCACCTTGTATAGTTACCCAAGAGACTGGATGAGTTCATACATACAAAGTGTTTACAATGTGGCAAATATGCTAACATTAACAGTTACCATCACAGAATACTGCTTCAAACAAAAGACTAACTTACAAAGCCTGGCGCAGTGGCACAGGCCTGTAATCCCAGTGGCTCAGGAGGCTGAGGCAAGAGGATTGCGAGTTCAATAGAATGTCTTTGAGGCTGGGGATGTAGCTCAATGGTAGAGCACTTGCCTAGCATGCATGGGGCCCTTGGACCAAACCTCAGTACCACACACACACAAAAAAGAATGTTATCATAGTGTAAGTGGAAGGCTATTCACATTGTAAGAGCTAAGATCACAGGCTATGAAGCCAGACTTGTTAGGCATAAGTCTTAGCTCTACCATTTACTAGCTGTGGGCTTTGGTCAAATTACGTAACCTCTCTGTGCCTCTTTCTACCTATGTACAATGAGGATAACAGTAACACTCCTTTCATACGGTAGTTTTGAGGAGTAATAAATTAAATATATGCGAAATACCTAAAACCATGACTGACATGATATAAATACTATCACCTGATATCCAATCTGCCTTTCTTCCACCCCAGTTTTGTTCCAAGTAACAATACAACCAGGTAAAAGTAGTCATCTTCTCAAATACAAATCAAAGATACAACATGGTATCACCCTACATCCATCAGAATGGCTAAGATTGAAACTACGGAAATCATACAGCATTGATGAGGATATATTCAATCCATGTTTAAGAAGTATTTATCAATTTTACTAAAGCTAAGCACAAGCACCCTCTCTGAACCATCAATTCCATTGCTAACTATATATCAACAAGAATGTGTAAATATGTAAATACTATTGATGTCAATCAATAGATTGGATACTTTAAAAAAACTGTACTCTGTTCACCAGTTAAACACTAGACATCAATCCTGTTCACCAATGGAATCTTAAAATAGCAATAGGAATGAATGATTTACAGAGAATACAAATAAATTTCACAGAACACTGAGCTAAATAAGGCAGATACAAGAGTGCACACTTATATCAAGTTCCCAAGATGGCAAAATTAACCTGTAATGTTAAAAGCCAAGACAGTATTTATCCTTGGGAATGAGGGGAGGCAATGGAAGGGAGAATAAGGGCTCCTCAGGGGGTGCCAGTAATTTATTTCTAGGCTCCAGGAGCTAGGTATAAAGGTATAGTTGTATAATAAGTAAATCGTCCTTTTCTATAAATATTAAATTATGATATTATTGTTACATTTCAATTACTGGCTTTTTTAATTTTTAATTTTTTCCAGATTCTTTCAGTCAGGAGTAAACCATTTGACAAAGTTCAATAATAGACATTATAAAAGAAAATCTATAGTATGGAATCTTTTGGGGCAGTTATTGTTTTTCTGTTAAAACAGAATATACCTTTTGTCCTCATCTTCACCCTTTTCTCCTGCCTAGAATGGGAAATATAATTCTTGGAGTCCAACTTGACTTTGTGAGGGTGAAATGCAAGGAGCAATGATAGGCAGAGGGACATGAAGTTAAAGAAGCAAGGGTCCCCTTGAGATGACTCTTCATTTGTAAAATAGGAATGATAATAGCACTACCCTAATAGGATTGCTGTGAGGATTTGGTGAGTGAAAACATTTAAAACACTCAGAATAGTGCCTTTATACATAAGCTCTAAGTGACTTTTCCTATTAGTGTGGCAGCTGCACACACACCCTTGCTAAAGTGCTTCCCATAAACTTGGTACTTAATTCACATGTGTCCAGTTGAACCTTAACCTTTAATGATAACTGTCAACATTAAACCAAAGTAAACATGTTTACCTCAAACTCTACTATCATTATGATTTTTTTAAGGAGTCAAAAAAGTATCACCTGATCCCTACTCTACATGTAATTTTTCAAATCAAGGATAACCTTAATTCTCTAGAAGTAAAATACTTTGCATTAGATCAAACTTCAATAAAAGAAATCCCACTTCCTGGGGCTGGGGTTGTGGCTCAGCAGTAGAGCACGCGCCTTGCACGTGTGCGGCCCGGGTTCCATCCTCTGCACCACATAAAAATAAAGGCATGTGTACAACTAAAACAAATAAAATATTTTTAAAAATATTTAAAAAAAAGAAATCCCACTTCCTTCATATTCATCTTTCAGATTATATAATTCAAAACGTCTCACAATGTAGCTATCTCCACAATCTTTTACAATTATATAGTAAGATTTCATTTTTTCAACGTTTTCAATTCACTACCATTATTTTTAAAATGTGGCATAACTGAATCTTGCTTTCATTTAAAACTTTTTCCAAGTAATTATGAACAAATCTATATTTACCATACATACTGTATCAAATGTTTGGACATCACTCTTTTAATGTAATCAAATACTTAGAATTAGCCGGGTGCGGTGGCGCATGTCTGTAATCCCAGCACTTGGGAGGCTGAGGCAGGAGGATCTCGAGTTCAAAGCCAGCCTCAGCAATGGCGAGGCACTTAGCAACTCAGTGAGACCCTGTCTCTAATAAAATACAAAAAAGGGCTGGGGATGTGGCCCAGTGGTTGAGTGCCCCGGAGTTCAATCCCCAGTACCAAAAAAAAAAAAAAAAAAAAAAAAACCTTATAATTAATATACATTGGTCAAATTACTCTGAAGTTAGTTTTTTAAAAATATCATTAGCAACAAACCTGAGGAGTGGTTGGTTCACTTCCATTAACACTGTCTGGAGATTTCGATGCATTCTAAGAAAAAGAAAGAAACATCATAAAGAAAAGGAACAGAAAACTAAAGTTTTAAAACTGTTAAGAACAAAGTCTAAGTGCCAAAACCTATTAGACACATTTACCAATTAAACAAAATTAGTAATTATTCATTTATTAGAATGCTCTCATGCAAGGCAAAACTAGTATAGTAAGTATTTTAGAAAATTCATTTTGTGTAACATATGGACCTAAATAGCAAAGATTAGTATGTAACAAAATTTACGTCAAACTAATCACATACCTCTTCCCATTATGTCCCCAGGTTTTTTCCCATGACAAAAAGCAACAGGGATTCAATTAGCACAACTCATTCAAATAGAAAATTATCCAGAAAAAGAATTATCATAATGTTAGTTGTTCCCTACAATAAAGTCATATTCAAGTTATTTAAGCTATGAAAAATATCTTGATAACAAAATGGAAATGCCTCACTCATTTGGAGCCAGCAATTTAAATGAAATTACTGTGACCATTTTTAGAAAATTACAAGTAAAAATCTCTTCTTCCCATGTGAAAGCTTTTGTTTTGTTCTGTTGGTATGACAAATTCTCCAAGTAACATTCTGATTACATCATTCCATTGATTTAGGTGATGTATGTGATTCTCTGAGATTCAAAATTCTATACTGCATTCACAATATACTATGTCTTACCTACAAGTTGCTGGCACTACAGAAGTAGCTCATGATAAAATAATTCCATGTTTCAAACAAAAGCATTCCACCAGAGCACTGGCCACTGTGTTTCAGTAACTGGTTAGCTGAAGAATATTTCCCTACCTCTAGAGCCGACCAAGAAAATGTCAAGTGTTTAATCTAACATGTCATAAACACAAGTGGAGATGGTACACATTTGCAACGTGTTCTCAGATTTTTTAACACAAATTAGGTATTTAATGGGAAGAAATTAACTATTAGGCATGATAAATTTGCTGTGGCTTCATATTTTAGTCTTTATCTTTCTGAGATATATACTAAAATATTTACAGACAAGTTTTTTTTTAATTTGCTTCAAATATCTAAAGGCAGGGGTGCTCAAATGGGGAAGGGTAGTAGTGGTGTGGTTAGGGAAGCATGGGAGTAGGATGGTAATAGATAAAACAGAATGATAACGAGTTATTAATTCTTGACACTAGGTAATGGATAAGGGGATGGGAGAACAGAATTCTTCTACCACTACTACTATTTCTACTTTTGTAATATGCTTGAATTTTTCCTTAATAAAAAAAATTTTAAGTACATTCTCTTCCCATTAAATAAAAAGTTAGTGAATTTTATCAGTCCAAGACATTTCCTTAAAGTTACATAAGAAAGAGGCTGGAAGAACACAGGAATTAAATTTTATCTTCCTATTCTCTGCCATTTCAAAGAATTACAAATTATGGCATATATTTATGTAGCATCACAATAAATTCTTTTTAGCCCTAAAAATATACTACACTAGGGCTGGGGTTGTGGCTCAGCGGCAGAGTGCTCGCCTCGCACGTGAGCGGCCTGGGTTCGATCCTCAGCACCACGTAAACATAAATGCATTGCATTGTGTACAACTAAAGTAAATAAATAAATACTTAAAATATATATATATATACTACACTACATACTATAAAATATGGAAGTTCTCTTGGCCAGTCAGTATATTGAAAAGCAATGGTTAAATTATGAAGAAAGGAAATGAAAGGGCTCTATAAAATAGATTAGGAAGAAGAGTAACAAGAAGGTCTTTGTTCTAAGTAAATGACTTGACGCATGATTGTGGTCCCTATTAAAAAGCTGCTCAACAACAAAAAAAAAAAGCTGCTCAACAATTATCTGAAATACTACCTATCAAACGCACACAGCATATTTAAAAACTCTTCCTCCCCGCATATATATTTCAAATATTTCAATTTATATATATGGTATAGTTTATGTACTATAAATAAATGCAGGACAGCTAAGTAAAATAATAGCCTAAAATACTAATTTTAGCCTAAATTTAAATTAAAAATCTCCAGGAGCAAAATTTGTGATTTTGGGGGGCTAGAGTTGTAGCTCAGCAATAGATCGCTTGCCTTGTATGTGTGAGGTACTGTGTTCAATCCCCAGCACCACATATAAATAAGCAAATAAAATAAAGGTCTATCAACAACTAAAAAAAATTTTTTTTAATTTGTGATTTTGTCACTATCTGTAATGCTTTTTCCATTTCTGCCAGGTAAACTCCCTTTTATTTGTTAACTTTCACATACCCCTTCCTTTGTGAAGCTTCATATGGCTCACCTATAGGACGAACATATTCTCCATGCCTGTAGTTCTTCTATGAAGCCATAATTCCTTTCTACTACACATATATATTGATATCTTTGTCTCTTTACTAAACTCTCTGAGGATAGGAACGCTGTGTTTTCATCTTGGTGCCCAGGCCCTACATTCTACCTACCAAGCTCTTGATGAATGCTTGTTAAACCCTTGTGCAGTCACTTCCTTCAGAATAAGACCTCTGAGAGGCCTTCTCCCAGACAGAAGCCTGAAGAACTTGCTCAATACATGTCAATACTTGAGGTTACCAATATTTTCCACTGGAGGAAATTCTTTTTTGGGGAAAGAGAGTTTTACTGGGGATTGAACCCAGGGGTACTTTACCACCAAGCTAAATCCCCAGTCCTTTGTTTTTGTTTTTGAGATATGGTCTCACTAAGTCACTTAGGGCCTCAGCCTCCTAAATCACTGGGATTACAGGCATGGACCACTGTGCCTAGCTCCAGAAATTCTTAGGTTGACAGGAAAACTCTTTAAGTGTGTATTTAATTAAAAAGCACACACAAGTTCCCTGCCAAATTTGGCTGCAATTACCTTCCCCCCCCCCCCCCCTCAATTTTTCTACAACCATTTTATCAACTGCTGAGCACTAAGGCTATACCAATTTTTAGAACACAGTGTAAAGAGACAATTTTTTTAAAAAAAACTGAATGAAAGAAAAGTCAGCACTTGGTAAACTCATGATGGAATTAGACACTCACTAAATTTTTATTATGATACAGATTATTATGTAGTTTCTCTTTATTCCAGGGAGAAAAATAAGTTTTTAGCAAAACAAATACAAACTGAATAAGATTAGAAAAACTTTTAGTCTACTTAAGTTTTTTTTTTTGTTGTTGTTGTTGTTGTTGTTTGGTACTGGGGATTGAACTCAGGGGCACTTGACCACTGGGCCACATCCCCAGCCCTTTTTTGTATTTTATTAGAGACAGGGTCTCACTGAGTTGCTAAGTGCCTCGCCATTGCTGAGGCTGGCTTTGAACTCGAGATCCTCCTGCCTCAGCCTCCCAAGTGCTGGGATTACAGGCGTGCACCACCGTGCTCAGCTGAGTTTATTTTAATATAATTCTAAAGCTCCCAGTTTTACATTAAATAGCATTTTTGACAACAAGATAGATATTCAACACAAATGATTTTAATGTTCTGTATTTATGGGAATGGGCCCATAAGAAGCTCTTAAAAAAAAAAAAAAAAGGTTCTATTCTATTACTACTACGTAAAGTATAAAGCAGATCAATCTCTGTTTTAAAGTGAACTGGTAACTTCTAACTGGGACTCCTGACTCACTCCCAAATCAGTTTTGAAATTAGGTGTCACTTGTAGTCACTTGAGAAATCAGCTTCCAAGAGACCAGTTTCTAAGGTATCACTAAACATTCCATTTTCAACCTGAGCTGTTTTCTTCCCTAAAACAAAGTTTAGAAAGTAATTAAAAATGGCTACTGGCCATATGCAAACAAGTCTTCACTGGCTACAGGACTTAAGTACAGGAATGTGCTACTTTTACCATAAACTCTCCAATAGGTTAAATAAATTCTTAGGGACTGAGGTTGTGGCTCAGCGGTAGAGCGCTCGCCTAGCACGTGCGCAGCCCAGGTTCAACTCTCGGCACCATGTAAATATAAAAGGCATTGTGTACAACTAAAATAAACATTTTCTTTAAAAAAATAAATTCTTCTTGTTTAGAAAAACTGCTGTCCCAGTTAAATTAGTGTCCAATCTAACATCAAAACTATCCTTACTGGACATTCTAAATTTTAATTGGTAAATTACATATTTACCAGGTGAATAGGAAAATGTCCAATTTCCCAAAATAAGAACTATGTGGATTCAATTTAAAAAGTAAAATCATTATTTCCTTTCAGATATTCAATGCTTAGAACTGTAATTTTTATAACTGCAAAATAATGTAGATTATTTGTTGTAGTAGAACCTACCTATCTGATGTTTATACAATAATAAATTCTTTCCCCTGAAAATATGAGTCACATCTCAAAATATTCTTGGCTTCTTACAAATAAAACAGAGGTTTCTACCAATTCATACATATTTTTTTTTTTTTTTTTTTTTTTGGTACTGGGGATTGAACTCAGGGGCACTTGACCACTGGGCCACATCCCCAGCCCTTTTTTGTATTTTATTTAGAGACAGGTCTCACTGAGCTGCTAAGTGCCTCATTATTGCTGAGACTGGCTTTGAACTTGCAATCCTCCTGCCTCAGCCTCTTAAATAAATCAATCACCCAACATTCCCAAGGAGAAAACTTAATTGCTTACACCAAGTAAAGACAGCCTTCAGTATATTAGTGAAAAGTGTTATTTTGTTGTTATGATGCTACCAAAAAGCACACCAGCCACCAGCAATTTACTCTCTGATTTTTTAGAGCAGTGTTAGCAACAGGACACTAAAGGTACTTTGAGAGATGGTAAGTGACAAGCAATGTAAGATTTGCTGCTATAATTGCCAAATGATGTTGCTTCCCCACAGAGGGAATGCAGAAAGCGGTGGAAGGACTCACCACACTGTCACTCTGTGTTTTAGGCTGTTTGGAGGAATCCAAAGCAAAAATAGTATACTCAGAGAGAAAAGCAGGCTCTGCTATCATCCCGGCTAGTAGCTGTCTCATTCAGTGTAATAAGCAGAGGTATAAAAATAAAACAAATGATGAAAAATAAATCATAATGTCATGTTGCAGAGCATTCTCACCACACAGCACTCATAATACTATAATGGACACCATGATCAACATAATCACCATCACCACCACCACCACCACCACCACCATCCCCCACAAGAGAAATAATAAGTTGTTGGGAAAGGTCAGGAAAAGAGATGAACTGATAAGTTTCAGATCCCAAAGAGCAACATACAAACAACTTGCTTATTGGCATACAAATAATATATGCAACAGGCACCATGGCATACAGCATGTCTGGCAATTTGATATAAAAATTCATACCAATAAAAAACAACATCTGGGGCTAGGATTGTGGCTCAGTGGTAGTGCGCTCGCCTAGCACGTGCGCGCCCCCGGGTTCGATCCTCAGCACCACGTACAAATAAAAACACATTGTGTACAACTAAAGCAAATAAATAAATATTTTTTAAAAAAAATCTAAGAAAACAAAGTTTCAGTTATGAAAAATAAAGAAGTTCTAGACATCTGCTATATAGCATAATGCCAACACTAACAATACTGTATTGTATGTGTAAAATTTTGTAGCAGGGCAGACTTTATGTGTTATTATCAATAATAATATTCAATAATAATGTTATGTATCAATAATAATGTTATGTATACAACTCACTGAGTTACAACTCAGTGAGTATACAACTCAGTGAGTTGTATACATAACAACTTTTTATATGTCCATCATACCTTTGTAAAGCAGGTTTAAAAAAAATGCACGTAGAGAACACAAAGTCTTAGCGTAACATTCATAAACATTGAATCATTCATTTTTATATATTCAAAAAGACCATGGAAATGTTATAGGAAAAATAGAACTAAAAAATTAAATAACCACTAATTTGTACTTACATGCAAATTTACTTTTCTTCAAAATATGCACAGAAGAAATTTTTAAATGGAAATGTTTTAAGTTTTATAGACAAATTCTATTACACTAGTTCTTTTGGTATACAGTCTCTTCTGTACTTCAGTTTTCTTTCACAAATTATATATTATACACCAAATACTAACAGTCACAAATTAAATATACAAGAAATTATAACTAAAATGAATTAACAGTGGTAGTCACATAAATCTACACACGATAAAACTACACAAAACTCTACACACACACACACACACACACACACACACACACACGAAGAGTAAATGTAGAACTGGTGAAATCTGAATAAGCTCTATGGATGTCACAATGTCAGTCACCTTATTTGGATAGTACACTATAATTACACAAGATGTTACTATTTAAGGAAAATGGGTGAAGGGTACATAGGGCCTGCCCCAATCTGATTTTTTATGACATTCTAAGCATCAATAATCATCTCAAAATAAACACTTTAAAAAGTGAATCTGTTGAGATATTAACTTCACAGTTGATGTTATATAATAAATTAGATAACATATTATGCAATATGTAATAAACATATATTATAATATATAATAAAGAACTTATTCTGAAAATAAATATCTGCAAAAGCTTAAGAACATCTCAATATCTGTGATAGATTAACATCATCTCAGTACTGTAAGATACTGACTAGAACCTTTACTAACTTTTCACCCAGTCCTATATTAGAGAACACCCTAATTATAGATAGGATGAAGTTTTGTGGTTGGTTAGTTGGTTGGTTTTTTAACCCCACATCTGGCGATGGGGAGGGGAAGAGAAGAGAGGAGGACAAAGATTTTTAAAGTCTTTTATGTAATGTTAATAACTGGTACTCCTTGGATAGAATTTAAGAAGTGACTTTATACTAAACTCTAAATTTTAGTAGTAGTAGTATACCAAGCTATGCTAAATGCCTGCTTGGCTCTAAGGAATCATACTACTCAAGTTTCTCTTCTTGCTGAAAATCTTTCTGAATAACTCAGAAACGTCATCCTTTGAAAGGATATTAATTTTAAGTTAAAACAATACAAATTCATTCTTCTTAGGCTTTCAGAGTTAATTTTTGAAATTAAGTCATTCTTACCTATACCAGTAAATAATGCAAAATGTTCCAGGAAAGAGTATATTGAAATTTTAAGAGAAAAAACACAAAAGTTGATACCTAGCATAGAGAAATGTTGACCACCATTTCAAAAGATGCTGCCAAACAAACTATGGACCCTAGTCACTTCAAAAGCTAAGTACAAGGGCTGGGGCTCAGTGGCAGAGCACTTGCCTAGCATGTGTAAGGCACTAGGTTCAATCCTCAACACCACACATACAAAAATAAGCAAATAAAATAAAGGCATGCTGTCCATCTACAACTACCAAAAAAAAAAAAAAAAAAAAAAAAAAGCGAAGTATACCAAAATTAGTTTCCATTAACAACCACCTTGGGGCCTAAGAAAAACCCTCTCCCTAATTGTCCTTATTATTTGTTTATTATGCCTGTGAAAGTCTCACAAGCACAAGTTCCAGGTTGTGGGCATAGCTCAGTGGTAGAGCATGTGGTCAGTAGGCACTAAGCCCTGGGTTAGATGCACACACACACACACACACACACACACACCAGTTCTAAAGTTCTCTCACTAAAAATCAATCTCAGCTCAACTCAATCTCTCTCAAACTCTGTTCAAATTCTAACCCAAAACTATTTGCTAGGAATTTAATTCCCTTCTTTTATGTAGTCCCCCACTAAAGCCACAAGCTAAACTAAAACTGAGGACTAAAGACTGACTAAACTGAAGACTATCTGAAACTCCTTATGGGTGTGCACTGAAGGATTCCAATCTATCCTGCTACCTCATGTATAGAGACACATATTTACTTTCCCTTAATCTGTTTTTAGTGGTATTATCAGTATTCTTTTTTAATTCCCTAATTTTCCCTGAATTTTATTATTATGATTTTTGTGTTCTACTCAATTTTTTAACGTGTAGTATTTCTAATTAATTTCCATATCTACTTAGTCTAATTTTGTTCCACCTCCCCAACCACAAATTTCTATACTTTTTAAGAAAATTATTATTTCATTTTTCTTACAGAAGAAAAAATTTTAAAGTCTTTTTCAGGTTATTCCTTTATCTTAATTTCATTTGGAATAAACTTATACCCCAAATTTCTGTATTTATTGGCTATCTTCTTAGCATTATTTTATAATTTCACGTACAGGCTCATTTTGAGAAAGGTATTATCTTTTAATTTCCTTTGGCAACCATGACTCTTTCTTTAAAATATTTTTTAGTTGTAGTTGGACACAATACCTTTATTTTATTTATTTATTTTTATGTGGTATTGAGGATTGAACTCATTGCCTCACACATGCTAGGCGAACACTCTACCACTGAGCCAAAACCCCAGCCCCCACAGCTATGCCTCTTTATCCAGTCAATCTGATTCCAGAGCCCCAGTTAGGGTTTCTATCCTATGGCAGTATAAGAGTTGTCAAACATTCACCAAGCCAATGTGAGGTTTGATTCAGTTCATAATCACAAGGCCTCCTTAAGGACAGTAGTTTCCCTTAATAGGCCAAGGACAGATCTAGGTATAGTTAGCCATATCCTTTTGTGGCGTCCTTTTAACCACTACTAGGAGCCCTAACTCATTCCCTGGCTTATAGCACAAAGTCTAACTTCCTAGCTTAGAAGATTCCCAGTCCTTCTAAACCAGAGTCCAAAGACTATGTCCTAAAGCCTACAGTAAGGCATCTACTGCACATAATGAGTTAATGTTAACATCTATGCAACTTGATACCATCCTTGGGAAAATTAAGAAAGTATTGTCAAATCATTTTCTGGAGGGCTTAATTAATTCTCTTACAGAACTCCAGTTGAAGGAAGGTACAGTGGCACATGCCTGTAATTCCAGCAACTCAGGAAGCTGACGTAGGAGGATTGCAAGCTCGAGGCCAACTAAGACAATGAAACCCTATCTCAAAATAAAAAATAAAAAGGCTGGGGATGTAGCTCAGTGGTAAAGCATCACTGGGTTCAATCCCCAGTATGTTTAAAAAAAAAAAAAAAAAACTCCAGTTGAAAACAGCTGCCTTTGTTCCAACCTTGAGTCATTTAAGACTAGGGCTTCAGTTTACCTTATTTGTGAATCCAGATATATATCTCCATTCTTAAAAGTTATATTTCTTATTTCTGTGTTTTTGAAATAGGGTAAACTCACAGCAGAGTTTGACCAGAATATCTCCAGATAAAGATCTAGCATGTCAGTAACATAGCATTTTGACTGCTTATTTCTAATAACCAGCAGTGTTTTTCCTCCAGAGAAATAGCTTTGAAATTCCTTGAGAAACAATTACTATTTATTTTCAGTGATTTTTAGATTTCCTTTTATGCACAGCTTGATTGTCATTTCTCATACGTAACATGGAGCAGGGTGCTCAGAAATTATGTACCTTATCAAAAGGAAAACTACTTTTGCCTTGAAGATAGCTGTCCTGTATCTATCATCCCAGACACTGTTAAGTACAACCATCAGTAGCAACAATTACTATTTTGGGTGAATTAAATCCATTACATGCTTATTTGCAATACTGTCTACCTTAGCCAAGTAGCTATGATGATACCCCCTACAGAAGATAAAAGAATAAATTGTCTATAGCACAGCAGATGAGGAAATATGCAGTACAGGTTGTGAGTGAATCCTTTGGTCAAATTCAAAACCACAATTCAAGTCTATATTTTGTCTATATAGATATCTCTACTATATGTAGAATCTTTAAACCAAAAAAGTACCAATAAAAGAGAAAAAGGTATCTATCTTTCCCAAGCCCTAATCACCAATAAAAAGACTAAGGGTATATAAAGATGGGAGGAAAAAAGCATTAGCTGGGAAACCAGGAAACCCAGGGTATTAAAATCAATGGGTACTCTACCACTATGCTACATTCCCAGTCATTTTTTTTTTTTTTTTTTTTTTTTTTGGCGAGGGGAGGGCAAGGAGTTTCACTAATTGGTGAGGCTAGCCTCAAATTCCTGATCCTCCTAAATATCTAGGATTACAGGCACATGCTGCCACTGCACCCCACAAACTTTTCTAAGTTGATTATTTTGGGCATTTGTTACAGTAACAGAAAACTAATATAGGTATGACATTTTTAAGTTTATTATGGTATCAACATCTACTAAATAAATGACTTTTTGGTTGTTTACTTTTTGTGGGGGGGGTCAATAGTAGGGATCAAACCCAGGGTTTCATGCATGCTAGGCAGGTACTCTATTGAGCTACACCTGCAACTTCTAAATAAACATTTTTTAACTGGTTTTTAATAAAGCTTTATTGGGACAGTTTACATGTAACTTTTAAGTTTTTAAATTTGCACATACCATATGACCCAGCATTCCCATTCCTAGAACTCTATCCTACAGAATAATAGCATTATAAATGTATATGTACAATACTCGTTATAGCACTATTTGTAATTCTAAAAAATTATAAATTTAATTTGTAATATTAAAGTTTCCTCCAAAACTAATCTATAGACTCAATGTAATTTCAATCAAAAAATCCTTATAGGTTTCTTTTGTGATCACTGTGCTCTATTTGCTTTGCTTTGAGTTTGTTTTTGTGGAACTTAAATATCTGATTCAAAATTTTATATAGAGGTGCTGGTGGTGCATGCAGCTTAGTGGCAGAGTGCTTGCCTAGCACGTGTGAGGCACTGCGTTCGATCCATAGCACCGCACAAAGACCTAAACAAATAAAAGCATGCTGTCCATCTACAACTATAAAATTTTTTTAAATTCATATAGAATTATATGGAAAAGAATAAGAATAACCAAGACATCAAGAAGATCAAGATGGGAAGACCTGCTGAGAACAAAAATATAAACCTATAGTTAAGATGTGATATGGATCAATGACAAAGCAAACAATGGAATAAAACAGACAACTCAGAAACAAAGCCACTCAAAAATGGACAATTTCTGCAAAATTCAGAGCAATGTGGAAAAAATGGGACAGCTGGAATAAAACTTGATCCCAATCTCACATTATCTTGAAAAATCACTTCCAAGTGGAGTAAAAAAGCTAAATATGAAAAGTAAAACTAGATAATACAGATAAATACTCTCAGGGTAAGAATAAAATATTCTTTTAATAAGCAACAAAGAACCACTAGCCATAAATTTAAATCTTGATAAATTGGACAGAATATTAAAACTAAGAACTTCTGGAAAAAGATACCTGCAAGACATATATCTAATAAAGAACTCCTACATACACTATATAAAAAAGAACTCCTAGGGTTGGGGGTGTAACTCAGTGATACAGTGCATGCTTAACATACAGAAGGCCCTGAGTTCAATCCACAGCACCAACAAAACATAAAAAATTTCCTATAAATAAGTAAGAAAGAGACAATTCAATAGAAAAGTGGGAAAGGTACTTAAACAAGTACTTCACAAAAGAAGGTATCAAAGCCGGGCACGGTGGCGCACGCCTGTAATCCCAGCACTTGGGAGGCTGAGGCAGGAGGATCGCAAGTTCAAAGCCAGCCTCAACAATGGCGAGGCACTTAACAACTCAGTGGGGACCCTGTCTCTAAATAAAATACAAAAAATGGCTGGGGATGTGGCCCAGTGGTCGAGTGCCCCTGAGTTCAATCCCTGGTACAAAAAAAAAAAAAAAAAAAAAAAAAGAAGGTATCAGATGGCTGACAAAGAGATAAAAAATGTAATGTTAATCATCAGAGAAATGCCAATTAAAACTATAACAAACAACTACTACATACCACCAGAATGGCTGAAATTAAAGACTAACAGGGATGTAGAGCAAGAGTAATGTTCTTTCTTTCTTTCTTTCTTTCTTTCTTTCTTTCTTTCTTTCTTTCTTTTTATTTATTTTGTAGTTGTAGGTGGACAGCATGTCTTTGTTTATTTTTATGTGGTGCAAGGATTGAACTCAGTGCCTCACATATGCTAGGAAAGTGCTCTGCCACTGAGCTACAGCCCCAGCCCCAAGAGTAATGTTCTTGAACTCCTGGTGAGAAAGTAAAATTCTACTGAAAAACAACTAGTATCATCCTTTACAGTGTTAAAACTAGTTATGTCCTATAAGCCAATAATTCTCTTCCAGAGTAAATACCAATAGAAATGCAGGTAAATGTGTACCAAAAGAAATGTACAATAACGTTCACAGCAGCATAATTCATAACAGCCAAAATCTGGAGACAAGCCAAATGCTTAATTATAAATATCACATTAGAAAGCATATTTTCATGATAAAACTATAAAGAAAACAAAGAAGCAAATAACTAAAATTCAGGGTGATAGTAATCTCTCAGGAGGGAAGAAAGACTAAAGTACTAGAAATGTTTCTTTCCTTGACCTGGGTGATGATAACATGGAGATTCATTTTGTGACAATTCACTAATTTTCACATTCATGTCTTTATGTTACTCTTCACAGAAAGAAAAAAAAATGTTGGAGAAAAAATGAGTTTGGGTGTCAACTGCTAATTATGTAGAATCAGTTAAGTTACTTTTCAGCTTCCACTCATCAGATTGAAAATGCAGGGTTTTTACCCATATTATGCTATGCCGAACAATTTTCATCAAATTATTCTGAAATTTTCAAATATTAAATACAGAATATCTATCTTCTCAAATTAAGGTCCTTAAAGAAATGCTTTACAAAAGCATAAATGTATTTTTTTTAAAGACTACATTACTAATAAAAACAGTATGCAAGAATTAAATAATAGACCTGAGAAAATAGTTTCCCATTGTTACTGACAGTAGCATTACATTTTAGATTAATCTTCTTAAAGAAATATATTTCAAACTTACCTCTCTATTGGGTGTACCTTCATCAAGTTGCTCTGTAAATGAAGATGTCCTGCTCCTAGTTCTTGTTGGTGTTGACGAATTAGAGGAAGCCTAGATTTTAAAAATATTATAAAAATTAGAAACACTACATTGTCAGTACACTTTGTACTTGGTAGTTCTCTCAGAACATGTCCAAGAACTCAGTGAAAGAAAGGAAAGGCACAACCACATGAAAAGCAGAAAATAGCTAAAACATAACTAAGACTGGGTCCTTAGCCTGACTCTGCTGCCAACTAGAACTATAATCTTAGGTAAATGAACATTTTGAAGGTTAATGTCTCTTCATATATAAAGTAAGGTTGTGATGGTAACATAATTTGAAAATATTAGGACAAAATGAAGCCAGATAAGGAGAATATGAAATCTCTAACTTTGCAACTTTTCTGTACAACAAAATGTTTTAAAGTTCATTTAAAAAAAAATAAGATTGTTAATTCCATCTTTAAGGTCCCTTAAACAGTGAATACAGGACAATGAAATGCACAGTTAAACAGCAATTCCCCACCTTTCCAGTTAAAGGCCTTTCTTTATCTATTTGTACTCCATAGCTGGATACTGAGATGCTAAGGACATCCTGATTACTGAAATCCTTAGCACAAAAACCCTCAAAAGAAAGGGCCCAAAATTTAAGCTAGGAGTCTGAGGTCTACTCTAAGGTAAGATAAAAACAGCTATTAAAGTATAAAACCAAGGAAGGGGCTGGGGTTGTGGCTCAGTGGTAGGTGCTTGCCTAGCATGTGCGCAGACCGGGTTCAATCCTCAGCACCATGTAAAAATAAACGCATTGTATACAACTAAAGCAAATAAATAAATTTTTTTTAAAAAAGTGTAAAACCAAAATTTCGATACCCCTCTATACCTGTAACAAAACACATTTGAACTCATCTACACATAGAAATTAATGTCTTGATGCTTACCCTTCTGTAATCTAAGTATTTGTCAAATAAATAAGCAAATGAATGAACAAATAGAACACTGATCTATCAAATCTGAAGTCAGTATGTAATACATACTGTTTCAGGTAGGTTGGAACTGAGAGGTCATGAGGAATAGGACACATGTATACACATAATATACACACATAGACAAATATGTTTACTTTATGATAAACACAACACTTCACATCAGGACAGATATTCAATAAATGGTATTGGGACGAATGGTCATTCATATGGGGAGAGAGACATCAACTGAATCCTTACACTTTATACTTAAGCTTTATTAAAGATTTAAAATTTTTATTTGAAATACAAATAAATTATAAGTCTATTTATTTACTCCCTCAATGAGAAAGAGATTATAATGTCAAAAACAGAAAATAATATGCACAAGGGCTCAGATCACCAAAAAAAGAAAAAGAAAAAGAAATTGAAATCAAAAGAAGTTTAATTGGGAAGAGGGAGAAAGCACCTAGGAAGAGGGAGAAAGCATCTACAAATCATGACAAAAGTTTAATAATTTTTTTTCTATAAACAACTTTTATAAGTCCATAAATTACAACTCCAAAAACTTGGGCTAGAGATATATAGCTCAGTAGGAGAGCGCTTGCCTAGCATGCACAAGGTTCTGAGTTCAATCCCTAACACTGGAAAGAAAAGACACAAAAACAACCAACCAACAACAAAAAAAAAAAAAAAAAAAAAAAAAAAAAAAAAAGTCAAAAAACTCACTAACCGTTACAGTCTTCTTTTTATCTGGGACAGTAACTTAAGCTCTACCAACCAGACACACCCACATGAGACTGAGTCATAAGTCAGCCATGTGAGAAAATAGACATGCAAAATTAAAGTTCGTCATCAGATGAGCACAGAACAGAGCTTGATACAGTCATGCAGACATGAGCTGTGAAGTGAAAGATGCACTGCTGGTTCCAAACTGGAGCAGTTGCGACATTTTTATTAGAGCAGCCTCCCAGTGAGGCTGGATGTAGTAAACAGCCCAGACTACAGGGCACTCAAGGAAATTCTGTCAGCTACTCAATATTCACAGCCCCTTGAGCTGCTCTCACCATACCATGTGTTGTTTTTATAAGAACAATATTGAAAACTTGGCCACTAATTTTTTTTTTTTCTCCTTGAGACAAGGTTTCCAATATCCTTCCCAGGCTAGCCTCAAAGTCCTGGGCTCAAGTGATCCTCCTGCCTCAGCCTCGTCAGTAGCTGGGACTACAGGCAAGTGCCACCATGCTTGACAAGCTCTTAAATCTCTGATCCTTCAAACATATTTAATGTTTTAACTATATCAAAAAAATAGAAATTAAGAAGTATCGATCCCAGGTTAAACAACACAATTTAAATAAAAACACAGATTTGGGGTATTCATATGCTAGGAAACTCTATATTAAAGTCAATACTTTGTTAATCAAAGTTTATTCTGTAAGGGACTGTATTACCTGGGAATTCAATGAAAAATTACTCAAGAGAGTGGAATTGTTAGAGATAAAGATATAAATATATCTCCAAACTTCTTCAAGCTCCAATGAGATTTTTAACTGCTTTGAATCTATAATATTCTGAAATCAATTAACTAATTCCAGACAACTGAACATAATTTAACATTTCCTTGGTCAGTTGTCACTGTCAATATTTCTTCTCCCTCCATTCTAGCTTGCTACTAGTTTAGAAACTGAGTAAATGTACTAACTGAAAATGTACTAGTTGAACTGTAAACTATGTCATTAAGTAATCATGGCATAACTCTAAATGAAAACAATTTTAAGTGTTTTCTTATAAATAACTTACATTATATATAAAATATACATATTTATATATATGGTATTTATATATATATGGTCACATATATATATTTATATATATATATATATGATCACATTAACATTTTTGGCTGCTTATAGGCCTTTTGATTTATCTCCTAGTTAATTATCCCCCAAATAATAATACCTTTGCAAAAGTATAACAGCTGGTTCATTTTATTCCTTCTCCCTCCCGTACTTATGGATAATTGGTCATGACAGTGATATAGCTACAGACTCCCACCCCACAACACTGCTGAAAGTCATTGGTCAGATCAATTTGATATCCCAGCTCTAAAAGAACGGTTGCAATAACTTGGGGTTAAATAGTTACCAAAATTACTAGAACTTCTCATCATGTTCTTTTTTTTTTTTAATTTATTTATTTGCTTTTAGTTGTACACAATGCGTTTTTACATGGTACTGAGGAGCGAACCCAGGCCATGCACGTGCTAGGCGAGCGCTCTACCCGCTGAGCCACAACCCCAGCCCTCATCATGTTCTTAATATAGTATCTTCCTTACCTGATGTCTAAGATAGTAGTGCCAGAAATGATATACTGCTCTTCTGTTATTAGTGCTTACCTCTCAAAAACAGCCCCTCAATATAGTGAAATCCACTCATCTAAAATAATTTAAGGAAACTCCCAGTTTAGACATGGTAGAAGAACTATATGCTCTTACCTCTCCCTCCCTCCCTCCCTCTCTCTCTCTCTCTCTCTCTCTCTCTCTCTCTCTCTCTCTATATATATATATATATATACATATGTATATATATACATATATATATATATATCCCCTCCCCACAAAGAGCTAAGAAATTTCAACCAATTTTCAGAAGACTGAAGGTGAACAAAAACACAGTAAAGGATTCAGCACAACTGAGGATATTACAACCCCAGGGACGGGATCTAAAGAACAGAATACTTTTGAGAAGAAGCAAGCCTATTTTTATCCCCAGAACACTGGAAAGACTTAGAACTTAAAGCAAAAAGTATGTGCAAGACTTAGAAGTGAACAGGCAGAACCAACAACATGAAGACTGGATGAAATATTCCCAGGTCCTTTGTCCAACCCTACAAAGCTACTGAAGAACAACAGGTTTAAAAGACTTGTGGAGCAAATGGAGCAAAGAAGCTTAATAGACTTGTGACATTAAGCGCAGTAAAATAGGGATGAAGGGCAAAGTGTGTAGCTAAACTGAGAGGGCATAGTAACCAGTGAAACCCCCAGCCCACTTCCTTAACCCTGCTTGAAAGAAACAGAATGCTTCTCTAAAAAAAAAAAAAAAAAAAAAAACTGAGTAATCTATTTTATTTTATTTATTTATTTATTTATTTATTTATTTATTTTTGGTACCGAGGATTGAACTCAGGGGCACTCGACCACTGGGCCATACACCCAGACCTTTTTTGTATTTTATTAGAGACAGGGTCTCACTGAGTTGCTTAGTGCCTCAGCCTTGCTGAGGCTGGCTTTGAACTCGTGATCCTCCTGCCTCAGCCTCCTAAGCGCTGGGATTACAGGCGTGCGCCACAGTGCCCAGCTCAAGTAATCTCTTTTAAAAGGTTTCCAGTTACCAGGCTGGGGGTGTGACTCAGAGGTAGACTGCTTGTCTACCATGCTCAAGGACCTGGGTTGGATCCCCAGCAGGCGCGCGCGCGCACATACATACACACACACACACACACACACACACACAAAAGAATTCCAGCCGGGCACAGTGGTGCACGCCTGTAATCCCAGCGGGCTCGGAAGGCTGAGACAGGAGGATCGCAAGTTCAAAGCCAGCCTCAGCAAGGCTGAGGCACTAAGCAACTCAGTGAGGCCCTGTCTCTAAATAAAATAACAAACTAGGGCTGGGGATGTGGCTCAGTAGTTGAGTGCCTCTGAGTTCAATCGCCCTATGCAAAAAAAAAAAAAAAATTCTTCCACTCACCAACATGTGAAGATATTTCCCCCAATAATAAAGCCAGGGCATAGCCACTACATAATAGTAAACTAGTGTCTTCCTATCACATGTTACTTCCATGTAGCATCAGATTGTTTGTGCCTCACACTTAAGCATGACCAGATAGCACAAAACATTCAAAAAAAAAAAAAAAAAAGTTTCCAATGTAAAAGAGAAAGACAAAAATATGAAATAAACCTAGAAAGAACAAGGGCTGGGGTTACAGCTCAGCAGTAGAGGCAGTAGAGCACATGCCTTGCACATGTGAGGCACTGGGTTCGATCCTCAGCAACACATAAAAATAAAGATACTGTGTTCATGTTTTAAAATAAAAGTAAATACATTTATTTAAAAAAAACTAGAAAGAACAAAAACAATAAAGATTAAAAGAAAAACATCAAAAGGAAAAAAAACCCTATTAATTGTAAGCTGCCTGGTACCGTAACCCGGGATGAAAACTCTCGGAGGCAGAGTTAGCTTTTACTACTTTTACTTCTACTTTCTTAGAGCTTTGAGAGGGAAAGAAAGATTTTTCTTCTTAGCTTAGAGTCTTAGAAAGAAAGATAGAGCTTAGAGTTCTTAGAGCTTTCTTCTTGTCTTCTTCTTAGCTTAGAGTAAAGATAGAGCTTAGAGAGCTTTAGCTTAGAGTTAGAGTTAGAGTTAGAAAGATAGAGCTTAGAGAAAGATTAGAGCTTCTTTCTTCTCTCTTCTTTCTTCCTTCTTCTGTCTTCTGTCTTCTGTCTTCCTCAGGAGTCTCGGCCTAACTCTGACCAGTCATTACTTTTTCTATCTGGTTTCTTTTCTGTAACCGCTCTGCCTACGTTCTGGCCGCTCTGATTCTTCTGACCGACCGAGTGACTGCCCGGCTGACTGAATTCTCCGTTCTCCTAACTCGGACCGCTTTCACCCGGTTATATACCTTCAGGTTTGCGGGTGCCTACAGGTGCGTCACATACATATCAGGTGGAACCCATGGCTTCCAGCTAGCCACAACAGCCCTTCCCAATTAGGGCTCCTTCAATTAATCTCAGAAATACAAAAGATATATATATAAGAATAATACTCTGGAAAAGCAGAAGACAATAAGAAACAGCCCCGAAATACTTAAAAATAGGATAGCCAAAATTAAAAATTCAACTTAAGAATTAGATAAATTAATCTCTTAAAAGTAGGACAAAAAGTAAAAATAGAATGTAAAGGGTAAAAAAGAAAGAGAAAAAAAAATCATTCAGAAGGCACAAAAGCTAACTTAATAGAGTTCCAGGAAATAGGAGAAAAAACAAAGGAGAGAGAAATGTCAAAAATACTATCTAATAGTTTCCAAGAGGGGCTGGGGTTGTGGCTCAGCGGTAGAGCACTCGCCTAGCAAGTGTGCAGCCAGGGTTTGATCCTCAGTACCACATAAAAATAAAGGCATTATGTACAACTAAATAAATAAATATTTTTTTTAAAAAAGTTTCCAAGAATTTAAGCACATAACTCCCCATAAAGTGCCCACTGAATATTCAGCAAAATATATAAAGAAATCCATACAAAGGCATATTTGTCATGAAATTTCAGACAAGAGATAGTGGAAAGATGCTAAGTCTTCAAAAAGGAAAGAGAAGCAGAATGGTACTAGACTGCTCAACATCATTAATGCAAATGAAGAACAGCAGAGCAATGCTTTATTATTCATTTTCTACCTGGCCCAATGGTGCACACCAATAGGCCCAGTTACTCCAGAGGGTCAGGCAGGAGGATTGTTTAAATCCAGGAATTCTAGGCCAGCTTGCCAAATCATCTACTTTGGCAGGAAGTGAGTAGATACTGTTGAAAATCTGTCATGGTTTGGATGTGGTTTGTCACCCAAGGGTTCATCTTTTGGAAACTTGGTCCTCAGTGTGATGTGAGAGGTGGTGGAATTTTTAAGAGGTTGGGGCCTAGGGTACTGTCCCCGGAAGGGATTAAGGTTGGTTTCACAGAATGAGTTTGTTCCCCAGAGTGGTTTGTTATAAAAGAGCAAGAATGAGATGGGCACAAGTGAACACGCCCATAAACCTAGCTACTCATGAGACTGAGGAAGGAGGATTGTTAAATTGGAGGCCAGCTTGGGCAATTTAGTGAGAACTTGTCTCAAAATAATTTTTTTTAAAAAAGGGATAGACTACCCTTGAGTTCAATCTCCAGTACCGCAAAAGGGGTAGGGGAAAAAATTGACTGGCAGGGCTTCTTGGCACTAGCTACCTCCACCATGTGACCCAAGTTTGACCCTAAAGAAATTAAAGAATATTTGGATGATAAATCTATGGTCACCTTTCAAAGTAGGGCCCTATTTGTTTTGGCTGACAGAGGAAGAACTCTTGCTGAACTCTTTCCCTTCCTACCCACCACCCACATAACAACCAATTTCTAGCCCTATACACAGGAGTAGCAGGTAACAGCAGAGAAAAACTGTGGAATTACCTAAGTGAATCAACCTCCAAGATTTCATAAATATAAATGAATCAACAAGCACAAGACATTGAGAGGTGGGCAGGCATCTTTCTTAAAAAAAAAAAAAAAAAAAAAAAAAAAAGTGGGCTGGGAGGTAGCTCAGTGGTAGAGTGTGCTTGCCTAGTATGTTCAAGGCCCTAGGTTCAAGTCCAAGAATCAGAACAAAAAAGAAAGGCAAAGCAAGATGGCCAATTTGAATAAATATAACAAGAGACCCAGAAAAATCAGATAAGACACAGAACATAACTTAAATATGTGTACATATATGCATACACACAAACACATATATATTTGTGTGTACATATATCTGTGTGTATATATATATATAATAAGATGCTTATCTTTTCAAAATTTGGAGAGGCTCTAGTTTCTATAAAACAAACACAGCTGAAAACTAAAACAAATCAACAATTATAGCATTGCAATTGAAAGAATGGACTTGGAGACAGACTACCTGGGTTCAAATCTCAGCTTTACCATTTAATTAGCTGTGTACCATAGACAAGTTACCTAAACTCCGCCCAAATTTATCCATAAAATAGGGACAGTACAAGTCCAGGAATTAAATTATTTTCCATATTAATTTAGATGATACATGCAATGCACTGAGAAATATACTTGGCTAAAAATAATCACCCAATAAGTGTTGACTAGTATCATTATTATTTGAAAAAACTAAAAATATGATTGCTTAAATATATTCAATGGATGCAGCAGGAATAAAAATCTAAAAAAATCTTTTATCAAGTTAATTCTGTAAAGAACTTAAAAACCCAAAATACATGTGTTGATAAAAGATATTTAGTCAACTTTGATATATGAAAAATTTTAATTAGTTATTAGTCTTCAGATAACCATCAGAGTTGAGCAAATGATTACTTTACTTAAAATAACAACCAACAAAAAAAGAGTTCAAACAATCTTAGCACCAACCAAACAGAAATGATTGGGGATTATTAGAAAGCTGTCATTTTTTTTTTTTTTTAAGAATTCTATTCAATCTCACTATTGTCAGAAAGTTTTGCAAATGTTGTGATATAAATGGTTCATTTATTCCTAAATCATCTACACCTGACAATTCACTCTACTGGAAACAAATCTGACAATCTTACCTATGGAAAACAAGCTGAGACTCAGGAAGTAATGCACAAATTCTCTGAAAATACAAAATGAATGTCTCAAATTTTGTATTAATACACTAAAATGAACTAAAAAATTCCTTAGGTACTTGTCCTTATTGTACACAAAACTTCAAAGTCGTTTATGTGTTATTTCTTTTTAACAACAGTTACAAAGCAGAGAAAAGAAAGGTATGTGGCAGATAACAAGAAACATTACTAAATAACTTTAAAAAGTAGACCAAGAACAAACAGGAGTTGGGGGTATAACTCAGTGATAGATCAGTGCTCAAATCAGGGGAAACCCTGGGTTCCATTCCCAGAACTGGGGGTGAGGGCAGTGGGGAGAACAAACATATTTTCTTTTTCTCTTTTGTGTTACTGGGTATTGAACTTAGGGGTGTTCTACTATTGAGTTATATCCCGAGCCCTTTGTAAAATGTTTATTTTGAGACAAGGTCTTGCTAAGTTGCCCAGGCTGGCTTTGAATTTATAATCCTCCTGCCCCAGCCTCCCAAGGAACTAAGATTACAGGCATGGGCTTCCCTGTCTGACCGGTCAAATTTTCTTGAATAAGCAAAAGAGAACTACCTTTCACACTTCATTAAATCCTTAAGGGCATGGTGTTTTCAAAAGAAAAATATACTTAAATATAATGAGCTTGAGTCATCAAGATCATATTATACAAATTGAAGATCCTTTGCTAAAGAAAACAAAGATGCTTATGAACTCTTGCAAAGATTGTCAACGAAAAACATTTTTTGTTTCTTTTTGTTCATGAAAAAAGTCCTTAACTTCTGAAACAATAATTCAGAATCTCCCATTCCTGAAGGGTTTTGAATAGTTAAAGGCTGGAATCAGATGACAATCAAGTTTCTAACAGTAGTGGATTACTAACAATTCACCTTTTTTTTTTTTTTTTTTTTTTTGGTACCGGAGATTGAACTTAGGGGCACTCAACCACTGAGCCACATCCCCAGCCCTTTTTTGTATTTTATTAGAGACAGGGTCTCACTGAGTTGCTAAGTGCCTCGCCATTCCTGAGGCTGGCTTTGAACTCGAAATCCTCCTTATTCAGCCTCCCAAGTGCTGGGATTACAGGCGTGTGCCACTGCTCCCCGCTCCCCTTTTTGTTTTTAAGACAGAGTCTTGCCAAATTGCCAAGGCTGGCCTCGAACTTGAGATCTTCCTGCCTCAGCCTCACCAGTCACTGTGATTATAGGCGTGCACCATCATGCCCAGCAATGATTACCATTTTAAAGGCTGCACAATAACCAACTGCATGATAACTATTTATTTAATCATTTCTCTACTGCCCTTTATTTTCAGCTAGTTTTTAACCTCTTAAAAACCTTAAACCAGAGACGGGTGCGGTGGCACACACCTGTAATCCCAGCACTTGGAAGGCTGAGGCAGGAGGATCAAAAGTTCAAAGCCAGGGCTGGGATCGTGGCTCAGCAGTAGAGCGCTCGCCTCGCACTTGCGCAGCCCGGGTTCGATCCTCAGCACCACATAAACATAAATGCATTGCATCATGTACAACTAAAGTAAATAAATAAATATTAAAAAAAAAAAAAAAGTTCAAAGCAATGGCTAAGGCACTAGCAACTCAGTGAGACACTGTCTCTAAATAAAAATACAAAAAAGGGCTGGGGATGTGGCCCAGTGGTCGAGTGCCCCTGAGTTCAATCCCCCATACCAAAAAAAAAAAAAAAAAAAAAAAAAAAAAACTTAAACCAGGCTGGGGATATAGTTCAGTTGGTAGAGTGCTAGCCTCCAATGCAAAAGTCCCTGTGCTCAATCCCCAGCACCACAAAAAAAAAAAAAAAAAAAAAACTTAAACCAGACACAGTGACAGGTTCACCTAACCCCAGCTGCTGAGAAAACTGAAACAGAAACACTGTAAATTCAAGACAAGCCAGGCAACTTAGTGAGACTCTTGTCTCAAAATTGTTAAAAAGGAGTCGGGAGCCCTGGTGCAGGCCTGTAATCCCAGCGCTTGGGAGGCTGAGGCAGGAGGATCGCAAGTTCAAAGCCAGCCTCAGCAATGGCGAGGCACTTAGCAACTCAGTGAGACCCTATCTCTAATAAAATACAAAAAAGGGCTGGAAATGTGGCCCACTGGTCGAGTGCCCCTGAGTTCAATCCCAGGTACAAAAAAAAATTGTTAAAAAGGGCTGGGGATATAACTCATTAGGAGAGCACTTGCCTAGCACGCCCAAGGTCCTGGATTCAATCCTCAGTACTATACACACATAATCTCTCTCTCTCTCTCTCTCAAATGGAAATCCATGTATTTAATTCTTTATACATCCTAAATTTTCTTAAATTTCTAGAAACTGAATCCTGGGTCAGTGATATTTTATTCATTCTCAAGTATAAGTGCCTTAGGGTTTCCTGACTTTTTGACTAAGGTCAAGTGTAGTATGTTTTTATCCATTTAATATCTGACATGCCCTCTATCCAAATATAAGTGCCTTAAATTCACTGCCCATTTACCCACATTCCTCACTTGTAAGGTTTCTCTTTGTTTCTTAAATAATATTTTTGTAAAATTAAAAAAAGACTACAATATATGCAAAAGCACAATCCTTAATACTTAAATTTTAATCACTACTTTCTTAGGAAAATAAGTCCTCAATGTCATGTTCTGATGTTCTCTCAAGAACTGCTTTATAGGGCTGGGCTTGTAGCCCACTGGCAGAGAGTGCTTGCCTAGCATGCATGAGGCACTGGGTTCAATCCAAAGCACCACACAAAAATAACAAATAAATAAAGGTATTGTCCATCTACAACTAAAAAAAGTATTAAAAAAAAAGAAATGCTTTACACTACACACGTTTTAAATTTTTAAAAAATATCATTTATTTGCTTTTAGCTGTACACAATGTGTTTATTTTTACGTGGTGCTGAGGATTGAACCCAGGCCATGCACGTGCTAGGCAAGCTATCTACCGCTGAGCCACAACCCCAGCCCCAAGTTTTAAATTTAAAGAGAACAATTTGGGAGTGGGGGGTGCTTGGGTTTCAACTCAGGGAATAAACCCAATCCTTTTCTTTTTTTCTTTTGAGAGAGGGTCTAAGTTGCTAAGGCTGGCCTTGAACTTGCCCAAGTCCTCTGGATTACAGGTATCTGCCAACATCCCCAGGAAGTACAAAATTTCAACTTATAGTTTCACAAAAAAAATCAATGCAATAGCTACAAGATAAACGCTATGTTTAAAAATTAGAAATGACTTCAAATCAGTCAAAAGTCAGCCTTTCCTGAACCACAGGCAAAGACAGATACCCTAAAATTGAGAACAAATTTTGTGCCAATCTGTTGAGAGTCAAAATACTGGAAAGAAATTTAATGAAAGCTCATCTTCGCTGATAGTACCTAAACACATTCAGTGAGTGCTTATGAGACTGTTTCTTTAACACTAACACGCCCCCTTTCCCCTAGAAACTTATTTCCTAAAGCAACAGAATTCCTGAAAAACAAACGTAACCACTATTCACAAGGGCAAGCAGGATTGTGAACAGGCACGGGGCCCGCCTGGACTCAAGAATGTCTGCCCTCCACCAGTCCCGGATCAACCAAGTTATGTGAAGTGACTAACTCGTGACAGCTTCAGGCGCTGGACCGCGGCCACACCGCCGCCACCACTTTCAGGTCCCACCGCTCCAGTAAGCACGCTTGCCGGGATGGCTCAGCACCCTGCCTTGCAATTAGGAGACTAAAACGACCCATCGGAGTTTTGCGGGATCCTGGCCTTTGCAAACTCAATCTCAGGTTGGGATGGGAGAGAGATCCTCAGTCAGAAATCAGATATCGCAAGGGACCTGGGTTTTCTCACTCCGCCCTCACCCCTAAGTTGGGGTCTTGGATGTGGGTGGGACCTCTAACAGGCCTCAGAAATCATGCAAAATCCGAGCCCTTCGCATTCATCCTCAGGTCAGCGTCAGGTATTAGGCAAAAACTCTTGAAAGGTCACCATGAATCCGGCCACCCTATCCCTGGACAGAGTTTTGGAATCGGAATTGGAGGAATCCGGGTCAGGAGTCCCGGAGAACCTAGATGGCCCTCTGGCACAGTCCTCATTCGAGGTCCGAGGGATTGGTAAGAGTGCTCGGGTTAGAGGTCAAAGGTCACGGAGGCACTCCCCCCTCCTTTCAGACCCGGCTGATGTCAAGGGCTGTCGGGAACTCGGAGAGAAAACCCGGGCCCTTCGTACCTGACCAGGAGCCAGCGCCTGCTGGAGCTGCTGCTGCTCCTCGCTGATCTTTTGCTTCAGTTTCTTGAACATGGCGCAGCGCGGGGTCCTGAGTGTGAATGAGACCTGAGAGGCGAGAGCCCGGGGAGTCCCGGCCGCGGCGGCGACGCAGCTTCTCTACACCAGTGGCCGCGGAGGCCGAGCCTTGCCGCCTCCTCCTTGAGCTCGCGGGCGAAGCGGAACACTCGTCCTGCGGATGTCGGCGTCGCCGCCGCCGCGTCTCTTCCTTCCAGGTGCCACCGGCTGGTCTCGGCCCCCCATCCAGCCCGGGCAGCGGCGGCGGCGACAACGGCAGCAGGTGAACGGTGCTCCAAGGGCGCCTGCGCGGCCTACGTGGAGCTCACGGAGGGAGCCCTACGGAGCGCCGTAGAGGACAAGCGCGGTGGCAGAGCCGGCACATGCGCGCTCGCGCCATCTCGCTCTTACCGGACCATGAAGAAACACGCCGGGTTCGCGGCTGCATGGGCAGTGCGCGTAGAGGTGCACCAGGCTGTCCAGAACCTGGGGAAGGACTGATCTGAGCGCTACGCTGATGCTCTCCCGGGCTTCGGTGCTGTGGAGTTGGGTGGGGAGAGTGCTGCTTCTGCTGAGTGCAGCAGGGGAGATAGACTCACCGGGAAGAAGACGAGAGTGTGAGCGTCCTCGGTGGGCGAAGGGGGATCCAGGGAACCTGACGTGGGCCCTGAAGGATAGTGTGCTTCAGTTCAGTATCTGTCGTTAGAATTCTGTCTGGAAGGTTTTTGTTGTTGTTGTTGGGTTTGGGGGGGCAGATATTTTGGGGTCCTGTATGTGTGTGTGCTGGGGGTCAAACCCAGGACCTCATGTATGCCAGGCAAGTTTGCACTTTACCACTGATTCGCATCCCTAGTGTGTGTGTGTGTAACTTTTTTTTTTTTTTTTTTTTTTTTTTTTTTTTTTTGAGTGACAGGATCTAGTTGTGTTGTTTAAGCTGGCCTGGAACTCCTGGACTCAGTAGTCCTCCTGCCTTAGCCTCCCAACTAGCTGAAACTACGGGCTTACATCACCCCACTGGCCATAATTTTCTGTCTTTATTGCCTGATATTCGTGACTCCTCTCCAAAGGGGCCATCTTCCCTTCCCTGACCTCTTCCGCCAATTAGGAAGTCCTTGAGACCGTTGACAAACCCAAATGTTTCAGGTCAATTTTGCAATACTTCCATCACTTACCTATATTTTTACCTTCACCAAAATCATAATTTCACACTTTCATTCACAAACATTTTTTTTTCCCCTATATGCCAGGGCCCTGGGGACATTAAGAAAAATTCACAGCTTATTGAAATTTCAGGTTTCCTGAAGAGTCCAGATTTACCCCTGACACTTGGAATCATCCCAAGAGATATTAATGTTTATGTGCCTGATTCATCCAGCACCCTGAACTTTAGCCAACTGTGTGTCCGCGTAAAATAACAACTCTGCTTTCAAAGGAATAAAATATTCTGAGCCAAATGTGAGTGGCCATTGCCCCAAGAACACAGATTCAAATTACCCTGAGTGAGATGCTCCACTGTGGAAGAGGTTACATGAACTTTTTTAGTCATAGAACAAAAGAAAGTTTGGTGGTAACCTCAGGTAGGCATACAGGCTACAGCAAGGCCAAGAAATCTCTTCTATAAGTTTCAGGGGTTATTTAATAGCATTCTTAGCATTAAAATTGGTAGAGGCTAGAGGTCTACTAAGTTTAACAATACATTCTGAGAAATTCACATAATAGTTGAGAGAACATAAGGCCAGATACAAAAGTTAAGATAAATGGCTATTCCAACAACATTCCATTTCTTCACAATCACAACATTAATCAGCCAAGATCAAGCTGTCTGTAGGATCTTTAATATGGATGCAGCTTCTTCAGAGAACTTTAGTTCACAAGTAAATCCTAACATTGTCTCAACAGTGCCCTTCTGCATGCTGTACCTTTGGAGTCACCTGAAACTGTTTACATTGCCTTACATTCCTTACAGAGTATATACTGATCCTCACATTTTAGCAAATTTTATTTACCAGCAATAATAGGAGCAGGGCTGGGGTTGTGGCTCAGCGGCAGAGCGCTCGCCTCGCACGTGCACGGCCCGGGTTCGATCCTCAGCACCACGTAAACATAAATGCATTGCATTGTGTACAACTAAAGTAAATAAATAAATATTTTTAAAAAAATAATAGGAGCATACTTCTCTGTTAAGATTCCACAGTGGGTGCAGTGAGTAGTATATGTCTGTAATCCCATCTTCTCCGGAAGCCAAGGCAAAGAGAATTACAAACTTGAGGCCAGCCTTCACAACTTAGAGAGACCCTACCTCAAAATAATAAATAAATAAATAAAAAGTGTTGGGAATGTAGAGCATCATGGGTTCAATTCTCAGTAGTGGAAGAAAAGAAAAAACAAAAAGAATAAAGAAAGATTCCATAGCTTGATCCTGAAATATATTAGAGCCAGAGTGGGACAAGAACATTGTCATTTTTTTAAAATATTTATTTATTTGTTTTAGTTGTACACAGTGAGTTTATTTTTACATGGTGCTGAGGATAGAACCTGGGCCGCGCATGTGCTAGGCAAGCACTCTACCGCTGAGCCACAACCCTTTTTCTTATCCTCTGCCTCCTTCTTCCTTCTCCCACATTTGGCCTATTTTCATTCATGCACATCTTCTCCAGTTCCTTTTCCTTTATGATCTTTACCCAATTTGAACCACCCTGTATTTTCCCAAAATGAAAAAAAAAAAATAGCCCTCTATCCTTCACATTACAGTATTTTATTCTTTTTATGCTGTTTCCTTCACTTAGGAGAACTGTCTATCATCCCTTTTTCCAAAATTCTATACATTCATCAAATCCCAGCTCAAATATTACCGCTTCCATTAAGTTCCTATGGCAGAAAGAGAGTTATCAGTTGCCCTCACAGCAGGTGGTTTTGTTGTTATTTTTCTGAACAATATCTTCACACCTGGTCCAAGTTCTCATATCTCACAGTGAACACCATATAATTTCCGAATTTCTTTCTTTTTCAAAGTCCTTTATCTCTCAAAAGACTAATCAACAGGGCTTCAGCTGCTTCTAGCTCCAAATTCCCAATATGGATCCTCACTCCAGCATTCACAATTATACATCAAAGGTTGTCAATTTGTGTGTGTGTGTGTGTGTGGTGCTGGGAATTGAACCCAGGGATTTGTGCATGCAAGGCAGGCACTCTACCAACTGAGCTATGTCCCAGCCCAAAGGTTGTCAAATTTATATTTACATACAGGTGTGTGTGTGTGTGTGTGTGTGTGTGTGTGTATATATATATATATATATATGTATATAATATATATATATATATATACATATATGTGTGTGTGTGTGTGTAGACCCTATTAAAGCAGGCCATAATAAAGCACAAAAGAATAAGAAAATGAGTTATCATTTAGAGAAATACAAGATCAAAAGAGGACTAATTATGTGGTAAAAAGCTACCCTTACTGGGACACAACAAAAGAGGAAGAGGCAACTGAATTGAAACTACCACATTTAACACAATTTTATTAACACCACTTATATGGTCTCCCAGTTTACAAATTTGCTTCTTTCCAAACCATCTTCTACATAGCTGACATTACTGTCCTGCTGAAACCCCATCAGTAGCCTCCTTGTCCTACAGGACAGTGTTCAAATCACAGGAATTACAACCCAGTCCCTGCTTTCCTTCTTACTGCACCTTTTCCACTCTTCACACATCAAAGATTCAGATATATCAAATTAACTTGACTTTCACATCCTGCTTTTGTGTAACTCCTTGAATTTTCCCCACGCATACCTTATCCATGATAGTTGTTAAAATCTAAATTACTACAGGGGTGGAGATATAGCTCAGTGGTAAAGTGCTTGCGTAGCATGCACAAGGCCCGGGGCTCTACGCCCAGCACCACAAAAGCAAACAAAACATCTGAATGACTAAAGAAGTATATTTATCATTTTCCATGGCTTTATACCTTTCTTCCTTTTCCAGTTCTCTTGTTTACCCCCAATGCTGTTCACATTTCTTTGAAACATTCTGGAACACTACCCACCTACACACATACACGCACAACAGTGGAGTTAATCATGCTCCCCTAAACAGCCTCAGTCTTACATGCTGTTATACTACATTGATTGATTGATTGATTGATTGATTTTTGTGGTGCTGAGGACCAAACCCCTGGACTCATGCATGCCAGGTAAAGTGCTCTACCACTGAGCTACAACCCAAGTCCCTTTTTATTTTTCATTTAAAGACAGTCTTGCTAAATTGCCACGGCTGGCATCAAACTTGGAATCCTCCTGCCTCAGCCTCCAAAGTAGCCTGGATTATAGGCATGTGCCACCCTGCTCAGCTATTTTTATCTTTTTTATTGTTAAAGTAATATATACTCACTGTGATAAAAATTAAAATATAATATCCCCTTAAGTAATCTCTATTAATAATTCAGTTTCTTTTATTTTTTCCTGTACTTACAAAAATATGCATATGTGAATCTCTGTCTATATATGAACATACTTTAGTTTTGTTTTATTTAAAAATGGATCATACATATTCCATATCTTGCTTTTCTCAATCAATATGCCATGAGTATCATTTCTAATCAGTATAGGTATTTCAGTTTCGTTAATGGCTACATAGTGGTTTTTTGTGGGGATGGGGTTATGGCTCAGTGGCAGAGCACTGGCCTTGCACATGTGAGGCACTGAATTCAATCCTGAGCACCACATAAAAATAAATAAACAAAATAAAGATATTTTAAAAAAACAGTGTTTTTTTAAATATTTGGGTTTTTAAAATTGTAGGTGGACACAATAACCTTTATTTTATTTTTATGTGGTGCTGAGGATCGAACCCAGTGCCTCATGAGTGCTTGGAAAGCGCTGTACCACTGAGCCACAACCCCAGCCCTACATAGTGTTTTATACCACAGATGAACTACATACAACTTAACATTTATATATCAATGTACATCTAACTTCTTTCCATTTTTTGCTATTAAAAGAAATATTAAAGTGGATAATTTTATAAATATATGGTTGTATTGTGTATGTCTCTATAGAAAATAATAAGTTTCTAAAAATATAATTAAAGGATCCATCTAACACGTGTGGTTAACACAAAATTAATCTCCAAAATGTATATCAGTTTCTAACAACAGTGTGGGAAATGACCTTTTCCATAACTATGTATAGATTTTCATATTTTGCCAATAAAAGGATGACATTTTACTTTGATATTATATAATATGATATATGATGTAAATGACATTTACTTTTATAATATTTATTTTATAAATATTTTACCTTTACAATATTTTACTTTCTAAGTGACACTTTAGTCTTAATTTCTGTTTATCTAATTAAAGTTAAAATCAGTTACAAGCATACATGTTGTTATAATTCTTTCACATCATGTTATATAATTCATGTAACCTTGTCTGTAAGACACAGGAAAAACAAACTCAGTTTCTCCTATACTTGCACAACAC
Organism: Tamias sibiricus; assembly: GCA_025594165.1. Lineage (NCBI taxonomy): Eukaryota > Metazoa > Chordata > Mammalia > Rodentia > Sciuridae > Tamias > Tamias sibiricus. The sequence continues at coordinate 27,911,124 of CM046673.1, forward strand.
AAAATGCTTTTGTGATCTCTGATTTCTCTCCACTGACAGCCATCAGTCAGTTCTCCAGATTCTGCACCAGACACCAGCTGGGTGTCCTTTAATTCAAATCAATTCTCCTTCTGGAGTTAACACCAGATCCCACACATTGAGGGTTCATCCCCCTGAGACTGTTTCCCACTTCCAATGCCAATCATAAGCCACAGTCTGTCTTACCTGTGCTTCTGACCTGCTAGCTGTATATTGGGGTTCCCATGACCCCCTCCTGGGATTTAATGAATTTGTTAGAGTGGCACAGAGTACTCAGGAAAACATTTTATTCATATTTACTGGTTTATTATAAAGAATATAGGCGAAGAGATTCATAGGACAAGGTGTATGGGAAAGAGTGCCCTCTCTGGGGAAGTCCCCCTCCAAGAACAAACAAGTATTCAGATATCCAGCAGCTCCCTGGAGCCAGTCCTTTTGGGTTTCTATAGAGACTTCCTTATGTATAATTGATTAAGTCAATTCAACCTCAACATATTTGGCAGGGGTACAAGGGATTGAACTCAGGGACACTTGGCCACTGAGCCACATCCCCAGCCCTATTTTGCATTTTATTTAGAGACAGGGTCTCAATGAGTTGCTCAGTGCCTCACTTTTGCTGAAGCTGGCTTTGAACTGGAGATCCTCCTGCCTCAGCCTTCCAAGCCACCCAGCTCTCAATATATTTTTTGCAGTACTAGAGCTCTAACCCATGGCCTCACACATGCAAGGCAAGCTCTACCACTGAGCTACATCTCCAATCCAAGAAACAATTTAAATATGAAGAGACAGATAAAAGCAGAAAAAATAATATATTGCATGTCACACATCAAGTTCTCCTGGAGACTCTTGAGATTTTTTTTTTAACAGATTTGTTGGAATTTGGGTAGGGGGAGATTGGGACAGAATGCAAGAATCTTGGGTAAGGCAGCAGATTCCTTCAGCTAAGGTGGGAGTCACCAGCATCGAGCACTACCAGCCACTGGGGCAATGAAAGCTTCAGTCCTAAAAACACATCAGAGCAACAAACTGAGAGTCCAGTATATGAGGTGAACATGAATCATAAGAACATTGGTATGACTACATGAATATCAAGTAAAGTCGACTTTAAGATAAGGATTAAGATCAGATAAATATAAAGAAGGACATTTCAAAATGATAGAAGTCAACTCATCAAGAAATCAGTGATCTCAGGGCTGGGGTTAGGGCTCAGCAGTAGAATGCTCATCTCACATACATGAGGCCCTGGGTTTGATCCTCAGCACCACATAAATAAAATAAAGGTATTGTGTAAACCTACAACTAAAAAAGTATTAAAAAAAAAAAAAGAAAGAAATCAGTGATCTCAAGTGCTTATCTACCTAATAGCAGAGCTTCAAAACACATGAAAGAAAAAACTGACAGAATTGAAAGTAGAAGATTTAAAAGCTCCAAATATAGTTGGAGATTTTAACATTGTCTCTTTCTGTTCTTGATAGAACAAGTAGACAAGAACTTCTGTGAGGCGCTGGGGTTACAGCTCATTGGTTAAACATGTACGTGAAGCCCTGGGCTTAATCTCCAGCATCCCCTTCCCCCAAATCAGTAAGAATATGGAGGACTTGGCTTAGCCAACTATATTTATTCACCATTTTGGAAAACCAAGCCCAACAACTTTAGAATGCACATTTTTTTATGAGTACACATGGAGCATTTACAAACATATACCATATGCTTGCTCATAATATATTTCAATATATTTCAAAGGATTACTAGCATTGAGTGTGTTCTCTAATCACAAAGGAAATGAATTAGAAATTAGTAACAAGCCTGGTGCAGTGGTGCATGCCTGTAATCCCAGCAGCTTGGGAGACTGAGGCAGGAGGATTGTGAATTCAAAGCCAGCCTCAGCAAAAGCCAAGTGCTAAGCAATGAAACCCTGTCTCTAAATAAAATACAAAATAGGGCTGGAGATGTGGCTCAGTGGTGGAGTGCACCTGAGTTCAATCCCCAGTGCAAAAAAAAAAAAAGAGCAAAAGAAAGAAAAGAAAAAAAATATCAGTAACAACAACAAAAACAACAACAAAAAGAAAATCCCTAAGTATCTGGTTAAGTTCCAGATACTTAGGGATTTTCAGATAACTCTTGAGTAAAAGAACAAAGCACAAAGGAAAGAAAATGTTTTGACTGGATGAAAGTGAAAATAGATCATATCAAAATTTGTTAGGTACAGCTAAAACAATCTTTAGAAGGAACTTATAACATTGCATTTTTATATTAGAAAGAAAAAAATGAAAATGGATAAGCTTCTATTTTGAGAAGCTAGAAAAAGAAATGCAAATTAAATCTAAAGTAGAAAGGGTGAACTCATAAAGAGCAAAATCAATGAAATAAAAAATGGACAAACAATAGAGAAAAAACAAGAAAGCTAAGATTTGGCTTTCAATAAAGATTAATAAAATTGATAAGCCCCAAGAAAGGCTTGTTGAGAGAAAGAGAAACACAAAGTATCAATATCAATTGAAGAGGGCATGTCACCACAGATCTTGAAGATATTATAAGGAAATAAGTTGAGGTCAACAAATTTAACCATGTAGAAAAATTAACAAATTCCCTGGAAGACACTAATTATCAAAACCATGTCAGCCAGGCACGGCGGCACATGCCTGTGATCCCAGCACTTGGGAGGCTGAGGCAGGAGGATCGCGAGTTCAAAGCCAGCCTCAGCAATGGCGAGGCACTTTAGTAACTCAGTGAGACCCTGTCTCTAATAAAATACAAAAAAGGACTGAGGATGTGGCCCAATGGTCGAGTGCCCCTGAGTTTGATCCCTGGTACCAAAAAAAAAAAAAAAAAAAAAAAAAAAAAAGTCAGGTGCAGTGGCCCATGCATGTAATCCCAGCACTTGGGAGGCTGAGGCAGGAGGATGTCGAGTTCAAAGCCAGCCTCAGCAATGGCAAGAGACTAAGCAACTCAGTGAGACACTGTCTCTAAATAAAATACAAAATAGGGCTGGGGATGTGGTTCAGTGGCTGAGCACCCCTGAGTTCAATCCCTGGTATCCCACCCCCCCAAAAAACAGATCTCCTTCAGCCAGTGAATGGATAAACAAACCATATACCACAGAATACTATTCTGCAATAGAAAGAATGAATTACTGACACATGCAACAAACTGGATGAGTCTCAAGTAGATTTTACTAAGGGAAAAAAGTCAGACCACTCCTATGACATTCCGAAAACTCTAGGGAGGGAGAACACATGGGTGAATTTCTAGGAGTTAAATGGGTAAGTTAGGGTTAACTACAAGGGCAGAATGAGAATATATCTGGGGTTATGAAACAGCATATATCATAACTGTCGTAGATGTGCAATTTGTCAAACCCCCAAAAAAACTTTATACCACAAACACCAAATTTTACTATATGAAAGTTTTAAAATAAAAATAAAAACCCTCAGAGAGATTAAAAAATCTCACCCAAAGTAACGCAGCTTGGACATGGTAGAAGCAGCATTTGAACTCAGAGCTTTCATGGTTCTAAAGTCTGTGCCCAAGCCACCACTCATATTGCCTCTGGATCACTTACTGTGGTGACTTAGACTCCTCCTGACAGATCTCTCTGTGTTCTCCAAGTCTTTGTTACAAAATGACTTACTGATTGATAATCTAGTTTGTCAGTATATACTTTCTTGGTTGTAAAAAAAGGAAATACTTTCTTTTGTACATTCAGAGAACTATCCTCAAATGTGAAAGTGCAATGGCTGTGTTGTTCTTTACATACCAGATTTCCCAGCACTTGTATCAGGGAAGAAATTATACACACACACACACACACACACACACACACACACATGCACACATGGACATATACATATTAATATACAGATACACTTGTATTTATGTATATTATACAGAGAAGGAGAAAGAAAATGAGAGGAAATCATAACTTTTGTAAAGCAAGTAACAAAGATCTTGAAATCAAAATACTTGTGCTATACTGTTCTGATGGATTTTGTTGGGATTCTTTGAAATATGTTTTTAATATTTACTTTTGCAAGAGAATATTCTAAGGCAATATAAATTACAGTTATAAAACTGTTGGAAAATCTTCCCTGGAGGAAAGAGCTACTCATCAGAGTCTAAACTTAGACAGTGACTCTCCTTGGAATTTAACCAACTTTTCAGCCTGGAGTAACTTATCTTTAGAGGGTTAGGTTTTTTTTGATGTTTGTTTCTTTGTTTATTTTTTTGTTTGTTTTTTGGTGGTGGTAGTTGTTTTTGTTTCTTTCTTTTTGATTTAATTTACATCAGGGACCAAAAGGGAAGTAAGCTATGGGATAATTATTAATGTTACTGCCCCTGTTTGGCAAATAGGCACAAAAGATAAGCAAACAAAGCAAAACAAACAAAAAATAACATTTGCCCAGAGTCATATGATCTCAGCAACAGAACTGGAAAGCAACCACAGGCTTTTTGTGTTTTCTTGTGGTCTTGAACTGTAATATGTTTAATCCTTCCTTCACTTGTCTAGGACACACCCTACTAAAATTTTTTAAAGCTGTTCTATTTAATCTTTAACAGTTTTGTTTACATGTCATGTTCTAAAAATATTTACACAACCAATAACTCAATAATTAAATGACTATAGTTGTATGAAGGGAAAACCCAACAATAGGCTGAGAAAGAAATCTTATTTCAGGAATGAGGTCTCTTTATAACGAAGAGAAGGATTGATGTAGGAAGGTGTCAAATTCCCTGTTCCTTACTAAATAGCTACTTGTCAATCAGACTTCTAAGTAAACAAATTCACTCTTGCAAACATTTGGATATTATATTTGTGTCATGGTTTAAAAGAAGAAGAAAAAGAATCACTTGCCACATATTGATATTGGGCTCTATGTAGAAAGGCTGAGTAGCAAAATGAACAACCATATTGACATTAAAGTCAACTGAGTTCAAATCCCAGTTTTGCCATTTAGTGCCTATGATGGGAGAAAAGTGCTTAATTTCTGTATGTTTCAGTTTCTCTCTCTCTCTCTCTCTCTCTCTCTCTCTCTCTCTCTCTCGGTCTTAACTGTAGTATGTTTGATTTGTATGTTTGAATATCAATCTCTCTGTTTTTGTTTGTTTTGTTTTTGGTTTTGGTTTTGAGATGGGCTCTTGCTAGTTGTCCAGGTGATGTCAGACTTACACACTCAAGTGATCCTCCCTGCTCAGACTCCCATGTACCTGGGACCACACAGTCCCATGCTCTAATGCCCAGCTTTTTCAGTTTATCTGTAAAAGACAGCCTCAGCAACAGCAAGGGGCTATCTGTAAAGACCATCAGCAAGTTTCTATGAGGTGTGAATGATCATTTATATAATAGGTTGATATCTTGAAGGATTCATTCCCCAACTCCCCAAAAAATAAGTTATTAAAAACCAGAGGAGCTGGGCATGATGGCGCATGCCTGTAATCCCAGCACTTGGGAGGCTGAGGCAGGAGGCTCTCTGAGTTCAAAGCCAGCCTCAGGAATGGCGAGGCACTTAGCAACTCAGTGAGACCCTGTCCCGAATAAAATACAAAAAAAGGGACTGGGGATATGGCCCAGTGGTCTAGCCCCTGAATTCAATCCAGGTACAAAAAAAAAAAAAAAAAAAAGAGGAAAAAAAGATGAGTTTATTTTATTGCTTTGAAATGCTAAAGTCCTTTCAACCTTGAATTCATTTTGAGCCAAATAATCAATCAAGTCTTTATGTATCCATATTGCTTAGGAAAAATATTGAAGGATCTATGCCAAATATTGAAGGATAGGATAACCTCGAAACAGTATAATTAATCAGAATAGAAGAAGTGACATTTTCACTTTTTATTTTGTGCATTTATGTACATTTTGAATATTTATAATGAGAATTACTATTTTTATACAGCCAACATGTAGCTGACATCCAAGGGTAGACAATGTCCCCTTCCTGCCTCAATCTCAGAACAGGAACTAATTCAGGAGTTTCTGAAATTTAAACAGATCTTCCAAAGAAAACAGACTCTTTCACATCATATTGAGAAATTGATATTTTACTCTGGAATCTAGGTTTCTAGAGTCTAGATTTTCTATGGAGAACAAAGAGCATGCACAGCACCCACTATTTCGCTCCTTGCACATGTGAGGCAAGAGCTCTGCCACTGAGCTACATTCCCAGCCCTAATACAGGCATTGAAGTTATCTTTTCTCCCCCAAGCAGCCCTACCACTACCCTCTGGGTTGCTGTCTTAATCCTCCAGGCCTACCCCAGCCTTATTTGGCTCAGCCTTCTCCACCCAGTCCAGGGACTTTGGCCATTTCTGCCTCTCCTTTCCTGAAACAGCATTTTTGTTTGTTCCACCTCTCCAATCTTGCATTCCTACTTTTATCACGTAACTCTGTCTTCCTGTGCAGGTGAGGCAATCTTCATAAGTGAGTACTAAGGAAGATTGGTTTTGCACTTAGCAAACAAAAGCTCATCTGAGCTGTCCTCTTAGGAAAAAGGGAGGTTATTGTAAACAATCTTTTTTCTTTTTCTGTCACCAAGTTTTTAAAGGGTCCCACTTGTAATTTAGGAAAATTAAAAGTAAAAAGACAAGACTTTTATTTTTGACACACAAGCTAAGGATTTTTTTTTAAATCTTAAACAGGGTTTCTAGGTGCTAGGCTCCTCTAATAATTGATGAAGAAAATTCAAGTCATTGAGGCAATATCAAAGAATCAAGGTTGCCTTTTTATTGTTTTGTAGTACTGGGGATCGAACCTAGGGGTAACTCTACCACTGAGCCATATCCTCAGTCCTTTTTATTATTTGTTTTGAAACAGGATCTTGCTAAGTTGCTCAGGCTGAACCTGAACTTGCAATCCTCTTGCATCACCTCCCAAATTAATGGGATTATAGGCATATGCCACTGTGACAGCCAGGCTTGACTTTTCCACCCAGGAAGAAAAGAACAAGTGGTTTGCATTTGGAGTACAGGGCATTTGGGGATGAGCATAGCTGCCCTTTCAGACCTTCAGAGAAGGAGCACGTGTGCCCTCCTTCTATCAGGGCAACACTGCCCTTGACAGTTCCCTTGGCAGCCAGGGGAAGAGTGTCGGGTCACCCTGTCCTCACACTGGGCAGTTGAGGCCTTTAGTCTCAGCCAAAAGCTCCAACTGCCCCACCTCCAGAACAAGCTGCTCTTCAGCATTCCTTGCCCTGAAGAGTGCTCTCAACCCACATCTTTCTGCACACGCCAGTCCAGCAGCTCCCAAGGAGTCACACCCAAAAACAGGCAGTTCTAGATTCAACTTCCGGAGAAATCGAGACACCAACATTGATGGGCATCTTTACTTGTGGAACTTCCCATCTGCTCAGCACTCTCAGGCTCCCATTGAATATAGAATTTCAAGCATGGCATATTCTCATATCCTGTCTTATCATGAGACACTTTCAGGGTGGTAGATTTTAATCCACATATACAAACACTCATGCAATATTCTGAATAAATGTGTATTGTTTATTCTACATTGTGAAGTTTACATTGCATTACAGAATCATCTTTGCAAAAATCATGCTCAGCAAACTGCCATCTCTAATGTTAGCTGTTAGTGCAAAAAGACTGGGACGAACACCAACTTCACAAATTAGCTCAGCGCTTTATTCAGGAAGGAAGTTTCACACAGGAGCAGGGGATGTAGGGACGAAATGATGCCGTGGTGGGACCCACTTTCCTGGTGGAAAATGAGCCCCCAAACAAAGAAAGGGCCTGTGCTTATATAGGGTATTCTGAGAGGTGGTCTAGTGAGCATATCAATTTTCTTTGGGTACTCAGGAATTTAGAGTTTGTTTACCAGTCAATGAAGGAGTCCGTTTTAGTGCTTAGGAATTAAAGGTCTGTTCTACTAGGAGAAATGGAAGGGAGTCTAGGGTCAGTGGTCAGTTTCCGGAATTTATTATACTGGACCTGGTGGAGGGTCTGGGGTCAGTGGTTGGTACCTGGGAAGGATTTGTTTACAGAAGGGTTAATGCTTCAGCCTCTTTCCAGAGACTGTCTTTCCAGGTTTGATGGACACCTCCTCCTCAGGGTTTGTTTCATCACCAGGAAAGAATTGTATTGGGAAAGGATCAGTGCTCTCAATGTATGGCTCTCCTTCTCACTTCCCTTTTCCCGGGTCTCACTACTTTTGGAGTTTGTCATTTTCTATATCTAATATTACCAAAAGTGTGTGATTCCAGAATTCTCTTCTTTCTCCATTTGATAAGGCATGATTCAGAGTACACTGACTTGCTACTGGTTTGAAAACTCTTCGAGAGAAAAAGACATTTTCTATTTTCCTAATAGGTATGAAAGAATTGCCTGTTTTCCCAGTGCCATGGGACAGATGCTATAGCTCAGCAGTGTGAGACGACTGTGAAAATACTGACATTTAACAATAGGCCCGAGCCACCAAACTCTGACAAATCAGCAGCTGGCCCAACCCCAGACAGGTTATGGATGCAGTCCAAAGGAATTGTCCCCAACATGTTTCCAGATAAAGATATTTCTGTTGTGGGGCAACTCTTCTGGACTTCACCCCAGACAGCTGGATGACAGCACTGACGGATTGTGGCTTACTGACAACCACCAGAGTATCACTCACGTGCTGGGAGATGTTGTCATCTGTAACCTGCCCTTTTCTCTATTCATGAAACCTACCCACCCCCACTCCTAGGGTGGAGAACATAAATTGTCAAAAGACACTGCTGTTTGTGTGCTGCCTAGGTATAAGCTCATAGACATCAGTGTCAGCTAGGTCTGGTGGCACATGCCTGTAATCTCTGTCACTTGGGAGGCTAAAGCAGAAGGATCACAAATTCAAGGCCAGCTTTGACAACTTAGTGAGGCCCTGTCTCAAAATAAAAAAATAAAAAGGGCTAGGAATCTAGCTCAGTGGTAAAGTGCCCCGGATTCAATCCCCAATGCCAAAACAAATAAACAAACATCAGTGAACTACCATTGCCTCTCCTGGTCTCCATTACTTTTCTTGAGCTGACTTGACATTGAGGTAGAATTTATCTATTTCTCAAGTGTTCTCCCTGCCTTCATCACCCATTTTCTAATACCTCCATGCATCAGGCAGAGTTGATCAGTACACTCCGAGAATGTCACTTCTGCAATAATTAAGAATCAATGTCCTCTACAAGTAGACTGTGCATTCTGATCTGACCACCTTACATAGTGCAAAATTCACAAAGCAAAGTCTGGGGAGGGGGTGTGTAGCTCAGTGGTAGAGCATTTGCCTAGCATGCATGAGGCCCTGAATTCTCCTGCCAGCACTGGAAAAAAAAAATTTCACATAGCAAAGGAGTCAGACACTATCACCAAGGTGGGACCAATGACTATGCAACACATTGATGACTTTCGCCTCATTTCAGGAAATGTTAGGAGTTGTAGAAGGGAGGGAGGAAAGAATCTGGGAAAACAGGAATGTTTTTAGCAGAGGTTAAATAAGATCTGATTTGCATTTTTACCAGAGAAATCTGGCTGTGGTTTAGAAGAGGACTTCCAAACTTTAATGTGCATACAGATCTCCAGGGTCTTTTGTTAAAATATAGATAATTCAATATGTCTAGAGTGAGGCCCCAGAAACTGCTTATTTTGGGGGGAGGGGTACCAGAGATTGAACCCAGGGGCACTTAATCACTGAGCCACATCCCCAGCTCTCCCCACCCCACCCCTTGTTAAGACAGGGTCTCACTAAGTTGCTTAGGGCCTGGCTAAATTGATAACACTGGCTTTGCACGTGACATCCTCCTGCCTCAGCCTCTTGAGCCTCTGGGATTACAGGCGTTCGACACTGCACTCAGCTAGAATCTGCATTTTTAAATGTTGTGGGTGATGTTGATGCTGCTGGTCCATGGGCCAAGTTCTAAACAAGGACTTAGGAAGACTCTTAAAGCATATGTAAATGTTAATGGGGAAGATCCTGGAGAAAGAAGATGTTGATCCACCATGAAATAAAAAAGAGGGAACATATCTGAGAATAGGGGAAGATAGAATCAGAGGCACTGATGACTCAGTGATTAGCCTTAGGGTGGAAAGAGATAGCTCCTCTGTGAAAACAGCAGAGAACTGTGAAGTTCTATGCAGAAACAAGAGATGTAGTGTTCAATAAGTTTGCAAAATCCTTCTGATCATCATTAAGCAGATTTCAGATCATATAGATTTCTTAACTGCAGTTTCTTTCAGAACACTTAACATACTAACATGCATGGTGAATCAATCAAAGGCTTCCCAATCATCATTGACCGCAGAACCCCTTTTCATGGGTCACTGAGGGGGGCTTGTGTTCTGGAAAACATATCTTGGGCAACACTGACTTACCCAATATGTGCTTGGACTCTCTGTTATTAGATGGAGACGATATGGTCTTACCTGCCTATAATTACTTCATACTGATATTGTAAAGATCAGTTTCAAAAATATATATGCAATATGTCACAGATAAGTTCAAAGTGTAGTGATTCAATTAGGTAAAGCTGGCAAGCTGGCTCCATCAGCCCTATAGTCCAGGTGGTTATCTGGGGTAGCAGAGCAGACTGCCATTCAGGGACCTCTAGGGTAGCATTTGATTACCTTGCTAAATCTAGCAAAGCTCTTAGTCTTCCAGCTCATAAACCATCTCCTCAACACCCTGGAAGCAGGCATCTCATAGAAATAAGTGCATATAAACTGGTATCTCAAAATAGAAGCATAAACAAAAAATGTATTAATTTAATTTATAGCAATAAGTGCTTTGTCAGATACATAGGCCATTATAACCTTATTCATTCATTCAAGAGTATTTATTGATTGTCTATTATATGGGCCATGAAATAGATGTAAGACCCAGGCAGTGCTAATCAGTGTCTTCCCAGGGAAGTGATAACACAGATCTCTTTCTGCTGGCATTGTTAAGCTGAGAGCTTGTGACTGACTCTTGGACTGCTGGGGGGATTCAAGGTGCCTTGGGCAGTAAGAGAGAATAAGATGAATATACAAAGAAGAGTAGAGATAGCCTGTGTCAAGAACAGCATCTAGTCTGTGAGTCAATGGATTTTTTTGGCAATTCCTTCCACTCTCTAAACTAACCCAGGACTATTCCCACTTATCTGAAGTGATAAATTCTCTTTCTGCCTAGTCTGGTTTTAGTTGGGTTTCGGTCACTTGTAAGAGACAGAGTCCTGACCTGTATACCTGGCATGCAATTTAGCTGGATCAGGACAAATGTGAAGTCTTTTAGAGCAGCCCTTATTCCCTCGTGATTCATGAACACAGAAGATGAAAGAGACAACCTAGACAGGAAGATTTTTAAAACTAATGCCTGCCAAATCTGAGAAGGGGTTCTAAAGGAGAGCCTTTTCCTCACTGTGGCTTGACAAAGCACAGTGTTGCCTCTTTGCAAACCAGAAAGACAAAATTATGCCAGTCTTTTGAAGCTCAATTGGAGAATTAATCAGCATCAGGCTGTTTCCTCAGATTCTGCCCACAGAGGAGTTTACTGTGTCCTAGCAGCAGCCCAGCCTCCTGCCCCCAGGCCCAATCAGCCGGATCAAGGAGGCATTCTACTAGCTCTTGCTCACAGCTATGTGTCAGCATGGATGTTACTGGATTCTGGTTGCAGTGACCCAGTTCTGATAAATGAGCTCTAGTGTCATCAATAGGATCCCATCCTCAACGTCTCCCAGACGCTGGCTGCCAGCGCTATGTCCACATCACACAGTTCCCAGCGACAAATGTCTCTGGTGAACTTCATCTAGTATCTTGGTTGGGTATTCCCAGAACCAGATGCTGAGACAATAACTTAAGGGCAAGTAAATCATTTAGGAGACGGAGAAACCCAGCAGGAGAGGAAGTGGGACAAGATAGGAAAGGCAGCCAAATAAAGGATGCCTGGGCAGTATCATCTGGGCACCAGGAGTACAGTTGGAGTTCAATTATGATGGGAAACTGGGGAGCCAGTGTGGACTCATGCTCAGGTATCCCACCCAAGGGATGAGGCTCTTTGGTATTCAGACACTAACTTCCACTAATGGTTGGTTGAAGGATAGGGAAGGAGCACAGTAATTCCTGGACATCTGCAGCTTGCCACACAGATGAGCAAAGTGGGTCTCCAGGGGCCAGAAAACAGCCCCTAGGCAAAGTTGCAGGTGCCAGCAGTTGGAAGTTGGGTGGGTATAATGACATCAGTGTCATTTAGCCTCTGGATTCTTTTTTTTTTTTTTTTTTTTCCCTTTGGTACCTGGGATTGAACTCAGGGGACTTGACCACTGGGCCACATCCCCAGCCCTTTTTTTTTTTTTTTTTTTTTTTTTAGTATCTTATTAGAGACAAGGTCTCACTGAGTTGCTAAGTGCCTCGCCATTGCTGAGGCTGGCTTTGAACTTGTGATCCTCGTGCCTTAGCCTCCCAAGTGCTGGGATTACAGGCGAGCACCACCGCACCCGGCTTAGCCTCTGGATTCTATCTTTGACACCAAGGGCTTCCTGCTCAGGGGCGATTATGACTCAGACTCATGACCACTTTCTCCTGCAAACTCCCACCTCCTATCCCTTCCCTGACCTGGGACCTAACCATTGGGCAGTGACCATCTGATTGAGCTAGACCAACTACATTGGCAGCAGCTTCTGGGAGGCCGTGGAGCGTGAGATCACATGGAGCTGTGTTATCTGAGGATTTTCCCCCAGACAAGAAGTAACACTTGATCAAGGAACCAAGGAGAAAGGTAGAAATGTGGCATTTCCCATAACAAGTTGTGAAGCAAAAAGAAATGCTTCTAAAGTAGTAATAATAATGACAATAACAATGATTTTTCATCAACCATGCAAGAGACTAAATTGTTTATTCATTTATAGAAGATGGGATTACAAAACTGGTGCCAAATGAAGAGGAAACCAGAAAATAGACATAAAATATAGGAAAATTTACTATAGATAAGTGAGTACTTAATTAAAAAATAAAAGTATGACCTCATCTTTTTTATGAGACGGTGGCTAGATGAGACAATTCCAGCATCAGCTGCAAGTTCTGTCCAGAGTCCTCAGCCCTCTTCTCACATTCAGGCAATTTTTTCTAGGTCTTACTCACTGGGTCAGGTCTCTTTTTCCCTTAGAGTCTGTACTCTGAGCCTCCATTGTCCCTCCTGCAATAAGAACACCACTGGAGTGACCCGCTCATCAAATGTGTTTATATAGTTGGCATATGTCTGAACCCTTCAGATGGACAGAAATTAAAGGTGCTCCTTAGGAGCAATCCCTGGAGAATTTGAATTCCCAGTGCAGATCACAGGGAAGCCATGTTGCCTAACCACTCTTCCAGAATTATTGCACACCCAGCTTGTGCCTGCTTAGATGCAGTGGTCAGTGATCATTGTTGGTACTCTACCTGGATGCCTTTCCCAGGTTGTAAGTTTGGAGTTGCTGTGAGTGCTGTGGCTGATGACTTTACCCATGGATTTTTGTGACCTTTGGGCACTTGGCATGGACTAAATAACTGAACTTTACATTTTATTTCCTTTCAGCTAATTTAAACTTAAATGGGTACATGTAGTAGCTAGTGGATACCATGTTGGACAATGGCAGAACCTCCCTCCCATGGATCAGGCCAAAGCTAGACTTTATCTGAGACCACAACCTTGCTCATTTCTGTCCCCTTTTCATATCCTGCTTCACTCCCTCCTGTACTGGTTTCTCCTGAGAGCACAACTTCAAGAAATCATGTGCACCCTAACCCCTGTCTCTGGCTCAGCATCTAAAATACCCACCTGAGACACTGTTATAATTCTTTTTTTTTTTTTTTTTTTTTTTTTTTGTGTGTGTGTGTGTGTGTGTGTGTGTACTGGGGATTGAACTCAGGGGCACTCATCCACTGGGTCACATCTCCAGCCCTTTTTTGTATTTTATTAGAGACAGGGTCTCACTGAGTTGCTAAGTGCCTCGCCACTGCTGAGGCTGGCTTTGAACTCGAGATCCTCCTGCCTCAGCCTCCCAAAGTGCTGGGGTTACAGGCGTGTGCCACCGCTCCCGGCTTGTTATAATTCTTTTTGTGGTACTGGGGATTGAACTCAAGGCCTCACCATGCTTGGGCTAGCACTCTACCAGTAAGCTACATCACACACCCTTTTATTATTTTTATTTTTTGGTACTGGGGATTGAACTCAGGGGTACTCGACCACTGACCCACATCCCCAGCCCTATTTTTTGTATTTGATTTAGAGATAGGGTCTCAGAGTTGCTTAGTGCCTCGCTTTTTGCTGAGGTGGCTTTGAATTCATGATCCTCCTGACTCAGCCCCCTGAGCTGCTGGGATTACAGGCATGCACCACCGTACCTGGCTTATCTCCCACCCTTTAAAAAAAAATGTTTTATTTTGAGATCAGGTTGTCCAGGCTGGCCCCAAATTTGCAATCCTCCTGTCTCAGCCTCCCCAGTAACCAGAGAGCTTAAACTCTGAATCAAAAGTGCACATAAAATTCAATAGCAAGCCGGGCGCGGTGGCGCACGCCTGTAATCCCAGCACTTTGGGAGGCTGAGACAGGAGGATCACAAGTTCAAAGCCAGCCTCAGCAATGGCAAGGCACTTAGCAAATCAGTGAGACCCTGTCTCTAAATAAAATACAAAAAAGGGCTGGGGATGTGGCCCAGTGGTCGAGTGCCCCTGAGTTCAATCCCCGGTACCACAAAAAAAAAAAAAAAAAAAAAAAAAAAAAAAAAAAAAAAAATAGCAGTTTTTTAGCATAAATTTTAAAAGAATCCTGAGCTCATTTAGCTGAGGCAAGGAAATTTATTATCCTGCAGTTGGAAGCCCAAGGTCAGCACAGCTCCAGGGTTGGATATTTCAGTGGTTCAATGACATTTTCAAGGACCAAGTTCTTTCCCATCCTGCTGTTCTGTCACACTAGTAAACAGGCTTCAAAACATAATAGTTAAACTTAGCAATTTTTTTAGCCAGGCATGGTGGCCCAGGCCTGTAAATCTTAGTTACTTGAGAGGCTGAGGCAGGAGGATCACATGTTTGGACTAGCCTGGGCAATTTTGCAAGATCCTGTCTCAAAATTTAAAAATAAAATAAAATTTTAAGGGCTGGGGATGTAACTCAGTGGTGTAGTGCCCTTGGGTTCAATTCCTAGCACTGAAATAAATAAACAAATAAACAGTATTTTTTTTTTTTTTAATTTTTAGAGGAAGTGCTGTAGCTTGGTGTGGGGGTACAGCCTGTAATCCCAGCTATTGCAGAAGCTGAGGCAGAAGGATCACAAGTTCCATGCCAGAATGGGAAATTTAGTGAGGCCTAGTCTCTTAATAAAAGAAGGGGGAGGGGTTGAGATGTAGCTCAGTGGTAGAGGACTTGCCTAACATGGGCAAGGCCCTGGGCTCAGTCCTTGGAACTACAAGAAGAAGGAGGAGGAGGAGGAGGTGGGGGAGGCGAAGAAGAGTGCTTTAGATCCAGTTCCAGTTTGGGGGCATGGCTTCCCCGTCACTGCTACAAGATGGCCGACTGCCCCTAGTGCCAGCCTTCACATCTGGTGAAAGTTATGTCTAGAAGAAGAAAAGACCATCTTTTCCTGTGTGTCTTTTATTAGAAGCAAGACAATCTTTCCTGGAATCCCCCTGCAGATTTCTGTTTTATTGGTCAGAATGACATCACATGGCCATGTCTAAACCCATCTCTGCAAAGGGAAGTGGGAAAACCACCACTGCTTGAGAACAGTGGGGACCTGCCAGCTGGGCCTGGAGCCAGCTTCTGCTGCAGGTGGCTGGTGAAGAAGGGTGGAAACCCGAACACAGCATAGCATCTGTGAACAGGATAGGAGGCTGGATGAAGTTCACTAAGTATCAATTACGGATTTCTTTAAGCCAGCTTCTGCTACCACATGTTCTCAGAAAACCTTTTAGAGGGTTAGTTATTATGCACGTTCTAAGACCTAAGGCACGGTCTGATACATGCAAGACCTTTAGAGGTATTTCTTGGAAAGACTTCTTAAGTTAGAAGCATCCTCTGATGGCTTTTCTGCTCATTAATCACTAACTTAAGCTGAAAACTAAAGATTCCCTGTCAATGCCTTCATTACCAGTCTTGCTGCTGAGGGATGCTGTGGGTGACCACATTGCCACACGTCTGCCTCTTTGCTCTAACACTCTCTCGGTGATGTTAAGATGACAAGAGTGTCTATCAGTCCTACTTAACATGCATTATTAATATGGCTTTCAGCTTTGCTGGCTGAACCACCATTCCTGTTGCAGCACTTCATGAAAAATAAATGAGCATGATAATGGCTTTCTCTGTGGAGTAAAATGTCAAAACCCCATAGAAGAAGACATGAGCATGAAATTTGTGGGAAGTGGCATCTGGGACCATTTTTCAATGCAATAAAAGATCTCGGGGGGGGGTGATTTTAGCATCTGGAAAGCAGCTGGCACGAAGAGGAAAGACGAGTTGTTTATGTTCTAGACTCTAGAAGGAGCCTGATAGAATGCTCACTCTCCTGTTAACTAACATCAGTCACCAGGGCTGAAAACCTGGGCAGTTTTTCAGATGTTATGCCAAGTGAGGAAACTTGTTGCTAGAGAAACCAAACAGTAATCAGTTACATTCTATTGATAATGAATAATTTGACTTTTTGCCAATTGCCTGTTTAACTTCTTTACTGGATGTCTAATAATTTTTTAATAAACAAATCAATAATATTTCAAACTTAATATGTCCAAAATAATTTCTTTTTTTTTTTTTTTTGGTACCAGGGATTGAACTCAGGGGCACTTGACTACTGAGCCACATCCCCAGCCCTTTCTTGGATTTTATTTAGAGACAGGGTCTCACTGAGTTGCTAAGTGCCTCTCCATTGCTGAGGCTGGCTTTGAACTTGCAAGCCTCCTGCCTCAGCCTCCCAAGTGCTGGGATCACAGGCGTGCGCCACCATGCCCGGCTCCCAAAATAAATTTTTTGATGGAGTAAGCATCTTTGCTTGTGTTCCTGTCTTGATTTCTCTTACTTCCTTGTCAATCCTTCACTTCTGCTCCCTGGATCACCTCCCTAATATATTACTTGCACCACTAAAACAGGGGGCATTAAAGAAACAAAGATTCCTTAAACTATCACTAGAAAACTTGCAAAGAAATTATGAGTACAGTGTACATACAGCACAGTTGACATCTACTTTGAAGGTTAGCCATGATTAAAGATGCACAAGAGAGGCTGGGGATATAGCTCAGTTGGTAGAGTGCTTGCCTTGTGTGCACAAGGCCCTAGATTCAATCCCCAGGACCACGAAATTAAAACAAAAAATTAAAAAGAAAGAAAAGATGCACAAGAAACTGATAACACAATATAACATTGGGGAAAAGAACTGGAAATGATGGGAGAGGGTTACTTTTCACCGTGACCTTTTGTAATTTGAATGTTTTGGCCTAGTTAAAAAATATTTACCTATTTTTCTTGGGGCTGGGGTTGTGGCTCAGCGGCGGAGCGCTCGCCTCGCACGTGCGCGGCCCGGGTTCGATCCTCAGCACCACGTAAACATAAATGATTACATTGTGTACAACTAAAGTAAATAAATAAATTTTTTTAAAAAATATTTACCTGTTTTTCTTTTTTTTTTTTTTTTTTCATTCTTTGGTACTGGAGATTGAGCTAAGAGACACTTTACTACTGAGTTACATCCCAGTCTTTTTTTTTAGACAGGATCCCTCACAAACTTACTGAGGCTGGCCCCAAACTTGTGATCCTGCTGGCCTTAAACTTGCTATTCTCCTGCTTCAGCCTCCCAAGTTGCTGGGATTACGGGGTATACCACTGTGCCTGGCATGATGACTTTGAAATCAAGTACCCAGGTTGAATCATCCCAGTAAGGAATTTGCCTTATGCCTACATTTGGAGGAGGGAATTCAATACCAGTTGTTCCTCATCTCTAGAATTCCTGCTTAGTAAGGAAAACACAATCATTTAAGGACCTGCTGACATTGGTGGGCAGAGTAACAAAAGAGAGCAGACTCATACACAAAGCTCTATGGTTCTACTTGGGGTGTGGGGGAATCTAATTCATGGTCCCAAGGTGATGAAGGCAATAGGTTTCCATCATGGTTTCCACTGTGCAGTCTCACTGCCCTCAGGGTTTAGATCTCCGAGGAGTGACCAAGAAGATGGGAGGCTGAAATTAGTAGAAAAACTAGATGATTCTTTAACCTACCATATATGCTACAAGTGATTGTTTCCCAAAGGTTGGCAGGACACATACATCTCTGGAGGTACTAGGTGGTTCCTAGTTTTTCCCAAGTATGATCTGCCTTTCATGGTGACCCTTGTCATCCACTGCCCTTTGGGGAAAGGGTTTTCCAATTCTGGACAGGGATGGGAGAAACATGCTTACAGAACTTCTCACATTAATGGCTCCTTCTAGTGATGGGGTCCTGGGGAGAGAAGGCCGTGCTCAATATCTCAATCAGGGTCTGAGAGGAGAGGTGACCTCTCCATTCCAAGGTCCATTAGATGTGTGAGCACTGGAGCTGATGGAGGGAGAAAACACCATGTTTCCTACTTTCCCTAGGTATAATGTTCAAAGTGATGCTGCAGTTGGATACACAGATACATTGTCTGAGAGGATGTGTGGAGACAATTATCAAAGGTAATTCTCTGTGATTATCAAGTTCAAAGTAATCATATGCCACTCTGCCTCCCATTTAAATGAGTTGAACATTCCCTAAATTATCGAACATTCCCTAAATTATTTTTAGATGCCACCCTACTTCCTACCAAGCTACCAGAAGGCTCAGGGCTACTATGCTGGTATTCTTGCATTTTCTATCTGGATCACCCACACTGCTTACTTAACCACCTCGATTCTGGACTGTCTAGTTATTTCAGACTCATGTTTCTGTTAAAATGTGGCTGACTCTCTCCAGCCCTGGTCTCAGGCCTGCCATTGGTCATTTTAAAGCAAATTCTCTCTGTGGTGCTGAAAGGAGGACAGCAACAGAATAGAAATCATCAGAGGTAGTAAATGCAGACATTAAGAGGTGACTGGCACCTGTAACCCCAGCAGCTTGGGAGGCTGAGACAGGAGGATTGAGAGTTCAAAGCCAGCTTCAGCAACGGCGAGGGGCTAAGCAACTCAGTGAGACCCTGTCTCTAAATAAAATACAATATAGGGTTTGGGATGTGGCACAGTGGTTAAGTGCCCCTGAGTTCAATCCCTGCTATTCCCTCCCCCACAAGAAAAAGAGATGACTGGCCATGCAAATGACAGAGCAGAGAGTGCTGGATTAAATTCAAAGAGAACCAAGGTGACTAGAAATGAGCTAGTAATCGCAATATAAAATTTGAAGGGAATAGAAATGATTTTGTATTTGGTATCACTGTGCCATAAACACTAATGGAAGATACTTGGCATAGGAGCAATTTTATGTGAAGAAATATCTTGGGATTTAGATCATCACAACCTAAGTGTGAGCCCAGACTATTAATCCTGCACTAAAGAGAATGTGACTCAGTGGTCCTCTGGAATTCTACACATTAGACTACATCTGGGCTGTAGCTGCCTGCTGCTGCCGCTTGCAGCTACGACGCCGCGGGAGAAAATTCTGAGGCAGGATGGAAATGAAAAAGTTCTTTTATTCTTCTTCTAACTTCTCTCTCCGGCTCCAACAACCTCTCGAACTCCAACCGCAACTCCAACTCTCCTCTAACTCCAACCACTAGCCACTAACCCTCACCAGGTTAAATACATTTTGCTTTAACAAGGACAAGTGCTTACAGCTCGAGCTTACAGGTGCGTCACACAGTGCTCATGGGCATAAAAAGATTCTTGGATGAATGTATGAATGTCAGGTAAAACTTGAACATCTTTTATGGTTCTCAGCTAACCGCAATCTTAGCTATCTCCTTAATTAGGGCTCCTACACTGGGCCATTTGGATCCTGGTCTGGGTAAAAGGACTGAGATGTGATATTAGAAGAATGTATGCGGATTCCCTTTCCTGGGCCCCCTTCCCCACATGCTGTGTTGGCTACTAACATGCCTGAGAATTGCCCTTGTCCAAACAGGGACCTCTTCACTCAGAAAGGTCACCCCTAACTCCATCACCTGTAGAGCTAATGACTGAGTGACAGAATGCAGAAGACAGAACCCTTTGCCTCTAGATGGGACTAACTTATTGATGCCATTCATGCCCCAGAGTTCCCCATGGAATCCCCTGCTGAAGCTGCTCTCCAGCTGAGATCACATCCTTGCTTAGCTCGTCCTTTGCCCCACCCGGCTTCCCTATAGATTTCCTTACAACCACTCCCTAGTAAATCACTTGCACCAGAATCCTTGTTTGATTCTGGATAAGGGTTCTAGGTATATATCATTCAAGGAGCGATAAGGAGCTGGACTATTTAGTCAAGGGGGAAAATAATTTGAGGAAATATAAGTAGCTTCCTTCAATACTAAAAAAGAAAAAGAACAAATTGGGTAGAAATTAGACCAAGGAAGAATTTGGCTTAGTATCAAAAAGAACTTTCTAATAATCAAAGCTTTACACCATAGGCATAGTCTTGAAAAATAATTAACAGCCTACCACTGGAAATATTCACCCAGAATCCAGGGGACACTTTACAGTGGTGATTCTCTGAACCAAAACTAACACTCTAGTTGTCATTATTCTAAGTGGCCACAAGATGGCATCAGCAGAGAATCCCCAACCAGTGATTAACTAGAAAATTCTAGTTGTTTTCACAGATTGATCCAGAGCTTTAGCTGTCGTAATAGGTGTTGTATTTATTAATATTAGCCTTTATTGATTTATGGCCACACATTTTTGAAAGTAAAAGAAATTTCCTGAAGTCATAGTTTTTACTATTGTAAAATAAAACCCTCAGAAGTAGAAAGAGGTGAATTTACTTTATGTGAAGTTCACCCTGAATTAGAGTACACATGTTTTTTAATATGTTGATCATGTTGCTTCTTCCATATGGTTACATGGGTTTCTAGGTCTGACTGTTGTGTACTCTGTCCCCCAAAGGAGGGAGTTTGTGTTTAAAATAGCCTCAATGATGAGTCTGCATGACAGGTCTCAGCCTATGCTGGTTTATGGTTCTTACAGGAAAAAAATGATTCATACTTGTAGACTTCTTTTTTAAAAAATATTTTAAAAAATATTTATTTATTTATTTGCTTTAGTTGTACACAATGCGTTTTATTTTTACATGGTGCTGAGGATCGAACCCGGGCTGTGCACATGCTAGGCGAACGCTCTGCCGCTGAGCCACAACCCCAGCCCTTAAAAAATATTTTTAGCTGTTTGTGGACCTTTATTCTATTTATTTATTTATTCATATGCAGTGCTGAGAATCGAACCCAGTGCCTCATGTTCATCTTAACCCATAAATATACTCTTCTTTCCGACCCAAATTGCAGGGATTCTACTGGCCTTGCTGCCACTCTGGACCACCCTTCCATCAGTAAGTCTCGTGATAAATTGCACTCTGCAATGCTATTCCTGTCTGCCTTTCTTTCTTTGGCCTCAAGGCACATTTGGGCCAGTCTTCATACAGTTGAAACAACCGAGTTCCTCTGGAAGAACGGCTCTGCGCAATATTTTAACTGCGGTCTCATGAGAGACCCTGGTCTGAACTACCAGTGTTGCTCATTTCCTTTCCCTCAGTAGCTGTACAATCATGCTTATTGTGTTAAGCTACTAAGTTTTGGGGTAATTTGTTATGCAACAGTATGTAACTAAGACAACTCCCCAAATACCAGCCTCCTTGGCCTTATCTGTTTTCTTCTCACATTCCTGTCTACACTCTGATTGCTGTCTTCCCTTCAGGGGCTTTGCTCTGGCTCTTCTTGCTGCCTGGAATCCTCTTTGCTCATATATCCCAGGGTTGAGTCCCTGATTTTGTTCAAGTCTTTGCTAAAAAAAAAAAAAAAAACCTTTTCAGTCCACTCCATTTAAAATAGCAATACTTCCTGACACTTTGATATTCATTTCCCACTCCACTTTTGTCTTTCTTTTTTGTAGCCCTTATAACTTTTTATCATCTCATATAATCTATTTATTTATGCTTATTCTCTGTGTGTCTCTGTCTTTATCTCCTACTAGAATGACTATTCCACCTACAAGGGGGGGATCTTTGTGTTATGTTTACTGATATAATCCAAATATTTCTTAGGATGATTCTCAACATAGCCTTGAGGTTTTCTCCAAGTGTTCCCCACTACCTGGAGGGTACTGTTCTCCAGAATCTGAGCCCAGAAGACCCCTCAGAGTCCACATCACATTGACATGATAATGTTGCTGAGGATACAGTTGAATATAAAAAAGAATACCCTGCATTTGAGACAGATGAGTGTTGACTGACCATTTCCCAGGTGTGTGATCCTGGACAAGTCATCCCCCTTCACTGAGATTCAGTTTCCTTGCCTATAAGATGAAATTAGTAGTGTCTGTCTCTTCTACCTTGCAGGAGGAGTATAGTGGGAAGCATTTAAATCCTTACATCTCAATGACCCAGGGAAAAGGCCCCTGTTAACTTATGATGGCCTAATGTCTATCTCCAGGTTTACCAATTGGACTTCATGATAAAATACCAGCCAGGGGGGTGGACACATTTGTTTTTAAAACTCAGAGATTCAGCAAGTCACCAAATGAGATGAGGATTACAGTGTTGCAGAAGCAGGGAACTATATCCACAAAGGTGGAGGAGGGGCATGCATGCCTGATCAGGGACTACTGATATGGGAAACTCAGGATTGGAGATCAACCACTTCCCAGGAAGTCCCTAATAGGCCCTCTGTGGACTCCATAACTTCTGATTCCTACACCAGTACTTTCTTCATCACTCCATGTTCTCCAAGAGTGACAAATGTAATCATTTTCATAATATGGTTGCATTTTCAAGCTTAGTTCCTTGGCTCACTAGGTACTCCATGAACCATCATACTCTTATTTAAGCACCATATATGACATCTGCATCCAGTTTCCAAGCATCCTATCAGAACAGGAGGCAATCCCAGGTTATTGTCCCAACTCTGCCAGTCACCCGAGTTCTTGCCTCTTCCATATTTCTTAGACCACCTTTTCCTTCTATATAATGGTAGGAGTTTATATCTTGTTGGATCTTTGCTTTTATACCTTATTCGCTTTATCTCAGGTTTACTACTGTGCAATTTCAGGCAAGATGCCAGGGGCATTTCTAAAATATAATTGTGTGCTTTATGCGTGGGTAGATGTGCATGCAGGCACGGTCTGTGTCTTTGAATCTGCAGTTTAACTGGTAGTAATAATAATAATTATAATTGATAATTAACAACTTGGATGAATATAATAAAATTTTATTGAATAAAATAATAACAGTTTGGGGCTGGGATTGTGGCTCAGCGGTAGAGCGCTCGCCTAACATGTGCGTGGCCCGGGTTCGATCCTCAGCACCATGTAAAGAATAAATACATTATGTACAACTAAAATAAATAAAAATAATAATAACAGTGGGCATCATTTATTGAGTGCTTATTATTTCCCAGCCACTATATTAAATTAAGGTAGGGACCACTTAAAGGTAAGGAAATTGATCACATGCAGTCAGTGATAGAGACACATTTCAAATCGGCTCAAGAATCCATTGTCTTATTAAAAATTACAGCATCTTCATATTCTCCCCTCCTCCACAGCGCTCAGGTTTTTTTTTTTTTTTCAGTTACGGCTTCCAACTCTGTTCCCTCAACATACTAGACAGATTTTCATAATTAGCCAACACAAACCACTTCCTAGGCCCACACACAATTTTTTAAAATGTTTTTAGTTGTCAAGTTACCTTTATTTTTTATTTTTTTTTTTTGTGGTACCGGGGATTGAACTCAGGGGCACTCGACCTCTGGGCCACATCCCCCGCCCTTTTTTGTATTTTATTTAGAGACAGGGTCTCACTGAGTTGCTAAGTGCCTCGCCATTGCTGAGGCTGGCTTTGAACTCGCGATCCTCCTGCCTCAGCCTCCCAAAGTGCTGGGATTACAGACGTGCGCCACCGCGCCCGGCTTACCTTTATTTTATTTATGTGCAGTGCTGAGAATTGAACCCAGTGCCTCACACATGCTAGGCAAGTGTTCTACCACCCCAGCACCCCTCACCTACAATTTTTAATGTGCCTTACCCAAATCTCGTGGCTGGCTCCAACCCCATCGGCAACTGTCTTTGACTATGGCCCAGAAGTGTATCCAACAAAATGGCAGGAACCTCCACTCTAAAGAAAGTCCATGCCCTCTTTGCAGGTGGGAAGGACTTTTCTACTCTGGCTTTACTTCTCATCTCCTGTCTGATTTCCTCCTTTGAAATCTCCCCTTGAGCCAGGCTGAGGAGTTCTGGAGAGATTTTGCTAATCTCATCTGGAATAAGCCCTCCATCTTTTCCAGCTATTTACACCAGCTCACATACTAAATTTTTCAGGAGTCATTTTTTTTTTTTAAAACCAGGAAGGTTCTCAGCAATAGAAGCTGACTCTTAAGAGGACTTATTGGAATGATATGGAAAGCTCACAGAATTTGCAGAATCTGAACAGGCAGGCCCCAGGAAGGAGAGGAATTGGGGTGTTTGAGGAGTCCAAACAGCAAGAGTGAATGGGAAATCTCTTCAGGAGTTTTCATCCAGCATACAATTTCCACTGTATGTCCTTGTGCTCAAAAGTCCAGCTACTTGGGAGACTGATGTGAAAGGAACATTTGAGCCCAGGAATTCAAAACCAGCCTGGCTAAAAGAGATAGACACCATCTCATTTAAAAAAATTTTTTTTTTCTTTCTTAAAGATTCAAATCCCTGGAAGCAAGAACATTAGTCATCTCATTTTGGTCACTTGGCAACATATACTCTTTAGTCACAGCACTTTGACAGTCCCATCAAGACTGCATGTAAAGGCTGTGGTTGTAGCTCAGTGGTAGAGTGCTTGCCTAGCATGTGTGAGGCATGAAATTTGATCCTCAACACCACATAAAATAAATAAATGAGGGCTGGGATTGTGGCTCAGCGGTAGAGTGCTCACCTGGCACATGGGTGACCCGGGTTCAATCCTCAGCACCACATACAAATAAAATGCATTGTGTACAACTAAAAGCAAATAAATAAAATATTAAAAAATAAATAAATAAATAAATGAAATAAAGGTATTGTGTGTCCATTTGCAACAACAACAACAACAACAACAACAACAAAAAGACCGCGTGTAACTGGGTAGGACAAGTTTCTCAAGGTTCTAAACCAGGACAGAGGGGTGGCGGAGCAGGCCAGATAGTGCGGCCACAGCTTCTTTCCCTTTTCTCAAGCCTTAGACCCACCTCTGACTACCTGCCTTGCCTAGGGATGATATTTGTATGCAGAAAAACCAGTGCCATAGACCTTAATGTGTTTGTTGCCGAGCACATAGTTACTTACCTCTTCAGTCTGTAAACTCCTTGGAGCCAAGAGCGGAGGTTCCTAATTCCATAGGCTTGCCTAGAGCACAGTCTTAAGCCAAGTCTTAGTGACTGACTGAGCTTGCACGTTGTGTGGAGAGACAGGATAGGTGGCGGTTGAGGGTCTCTAGGTAGAAGCCTTTTACTACCAGAATATACCTATTTCCAGGTGAGAACAATGATATCAAGTTCTGAGAGAATTTGCCCAAAAAATTGCCGTTCAAAGTTGGCACTGAGTCAGGTTCCTTTAGACTTCCACTGTGGGTCACATGTGCTTCTGGAAACCTCCCCTATCATTGACTCTCTCTCTCTCTCTTTTTTTTTTTTTTTTTTTTTTTTTTTGAGTACTGGGGATTGAATTCAAGGGCACTCGACTACTGAGCCACATCCCCAGCCCTATTTTTTATTTTATTTAGAGACAGGGTCTCACTTAGTTGCTTAGCACCTCGCTTTTGCTGAGGCTGGCTTTGAACTTGTGATCCTCCTGCTTCAGCCTCCTGAGCTGCTGGGATTATAGGCATGCGCCACCGTGCCCGACTTTGGCTCTCCTTTTATGATTCTTTTCTTCTTATTTTCTTGTTAAGAGCCCTTATGAAACACCAACATTCCCTCTACTAACCTGCCATTTGGGAAAGAACTTGGATAGGGATTTGGGACATTGTGATGGTTGGTCTCAACCAACTATGCCCCTACCTGCTAAGCTGGTCATTCATTCATTCATTCAACAAACAAATAGCTAGTGAGAACTACATATCAGGCACTGTTCAAGGCACCACTGAGGACACAGCAGTGAACCAAAGAGACCAAGTGTCTGCCCTGCTTGAGATCAAATTCTAGCAAAGGATCCTATAAATAAGCAGATGATCAGGCAAGAAACAAGTTGCCCAACCAGTTGAGTCTCCATTTCTAGTCTTTTTCTTGGAGGCAGGAGGTCTTCCTCAGCTCTCAGTACTTTTTCAGACCTGCCATTCTACAATTACAGAAATGAAGTCATAACAATATTTAGCTGGGCATGGTGGTGCATGCCTGTAATCCCAGTGGCTCTGGAGGCTGAGGCAGGAGGATTGAGAGTTCAAAGCCAGCCTCAGCAAAAGCGAGGTGCTAAGCAACTCAGTGAGACCCTGTCTCTAAATAAAATACATTATAGGGCTGGGGGATGTGGCTCAGTGGTCGAGTGCCCCTGAGTTCAATCCCCAGTACCAAAAAAACAAACAAACAAAAAAACCCAAAAAAGATATAACAATTTTCTATATCTAATTCAAGACAAAGGGGTATTCAAAGTGTTCCAAGACATAAAGCATGGTGATAATGGGTTTTTAAAAATTTGTTTGTTTGGTAGCAGAGATTGAACTCAGGGGTGCTTAATCACTGAGTCACTTCCCCATCCCTTTTTACTTTTTATTTTGAGATAGGGTCTCACTAAGTTGCTTAGGGCCTTTACAAATTGCCGAGCCTAGCTTTGAACTTGTGATCCTCCTGCCTCAGTCTCCTGAGTCACTGGGATTAGAGGCACTTGCCACTGCTCCCAACTTAGTGATAGTGTTTGGAAGGAGTTTGTAATCTGGAGAGAGAGAGAGAAAGAGAGAAAATGTAATTCAAATTTCACAAAATTGATTAAATGCTATATCCAAAAGCCCTAGAACAATGAGGGACATACCACAGCCCCTTACTAAAATGCCATCCGTTCAGTGGATGAACTGTGTGGGAAAGGGGAAAAGGACTTAACAGTGGGTCTGAAGAGTAGGGGGAGATTTTCCTATGGTGACTCTAGTTCCTCCCATGTACCTCTTTCCCTCCCTTGTCTTGAGAATACTACTGCTCCTTCTGCAACTCACCCATCCCCTCGGGCATTTGAACTAAAGCAGAGTCCATGCCTGAGTCCAGAGGTAAACTGTGGAATCTGATACTTCCCGCTCTCTATGATACTAAGATGAATGCCTGGATCATTATTGATTAAATAACCCTGGGGTTTCCCCTCTTCTGAAGAAAACTTTCCCTCTCTTAATCTTCCTGTTTCTTCTTAATGGAGGAGAACGTTTGCTTCCTTGGCATGCAACACATCTTCCTTAAAGAATTTAAGCCTGGGGTCAGAGATTCCAGTGCAGACAGGAAGAGGCCAGGCAGGAAAAGTCCATGGTGACACAACAGGGAGTGCTGGGGACTGTGGGGAACTGGAGAGCTGAGTCCTATGTGTCCAAAGTCAGACTTCAAAAAGTACTGTGTAGGCCAAACAAACCTCATCTGTGGGTGCGCTAAGCCCATGGACTACCTGTTTATGGCATCATCGATCATTAGAAGCAAGCCAGAAAGACTTAAGTACTTCTAACTCTTCATTCTGTAGTTCCTCCCCTGAGATTATGTGACTGACCATCTGCTTAGATGCAGGGAAGGGAGAAAGAACATCCCCAATGGAAAATTGTAGGTTAATAACTTCAGTAATACCCTATTATACCCACATTTGGCTGGGGTGAAGACTTGTCTTGGGTTAAACTACACAAAATTGCTATAGAGGCACAATTACAGGTTCAAACAAAAGCTGCCTTTGACTACTGAGAGGGGACAGTCTGGGTCAGAAGGATCAATTTTCTGATGAATCAGTGAACAATTCTGAGTGGAACTAATCGGGCTTGTGCATGTCACCCTTCCTCTATAATCCATAGTTCAGTGATTTGAAATCTGACCACCCTCCTCTGACTTCCCTACCTCCTCCTCTTCCTCCTTCTTTCCTGGCATATATGGAAATAGACTACATATGTGTGCACATGCATGCGCATTCAGAACAACACAGGACAGGAGGGAAGAGGAAGGCTCAGAGGGATGCTAGAGCCTTCTTGGACAGGACTGGAAAATGAGAAAGATGTGAGAGGATGATGGCCAATGGAAAGAATGTCGTGCTCTCTACCTCCTGGGAATCAAGAAGGTCTCAGGGAAACACACCCCTGGGTAACAAATTAGCTCCCCAGTAAGGCACATTCCTGGAGGATTAGAGGTTGGGGAGTGTTCCCAGCAATGCTACTAGCTTCTAGTTACTGATGCCAAGGAAATAGGAAGGGCAATCAATTAATTTTTCCCTCAGGATTCCAACTGATGTTATTCCACAGAGCATTGGGTCACATTTCCAAAGCCATGTTAGGTCAGGCCTAGATCACCCATCACATTAGTTAAGGCTATATTGGTTTCAGGGAAAAGAAATGGATTTTGTCTGACTTAAACAAAAAGAAGGGTTTTTGGGAAGCTCCTGGGGAATTTTATGAAATTCAAAAGATAGGTGATAGCTGAATAATCAGAGCTCACAAGAAACTGAGTACCAGGAGCTCATGGTTGTATTGCCAGTGCTATGCTTCTGTTTCTGTATGCCTAAGTTCTCTGGCTCTTTGGGATAAAAGGATCTTATGGGCGCCATGACTTGACTCTGTTTCCTAGAAGCAGAAGGAGTTTGGTGCAAGTGATTTATTGGGGAAGTGATTTATTGTAAGGGAATGAAGGAAACAGGATGGAGCAGAAGACAGAGCTAAGAAGCCTGTCTCAGCCTTATTCCCTAGTGGGACCTGGAGAGTGAATAGTACTATAGCGTTATCTCCCCTTTCTTGGTTTTCATCTGCCCGGCATCCCTTACTCTTTATATCTTAGGGATTTTTTTTTTCCCTACTGGTATTGAGGATTGAACTCCAAGGACACTCTACCACTGATCTGCATTTCCATCCCTTTTTATTTTATTTTGGTACCGAGGATAGAACCCAAGGATGCTTTTCTACTGAGCTATATCCCCAGATCTTTTTATTTTTTATTTATTTTTATTTATTTATTTATTTTTTTTGTGGTACTGGGGATTGAACTCAGGGGCACTCGACCAGTGGGTCACATCCCCAGACCTTTTTTGTATTTTATTTAGAGACAGGGTCTCACTGAGTTGCTAAGTGCCTCGCCATTGCTGAGGCTGGCTTTGAACTCGCGATCATCCTGCTTCAGCCTCCCAAAGTACTGGGATTATAGGCGTGCACCACTGCGCCCAGGCTAGATCTTTTTATTTTTTGAGACAGGGCCTCACTAAGTTGCTTTGGGCCTCGCTAAGTTTCTCAGGCTGGCCTTGAACTTGTGATCCTCCCGTCTCAACCTCCTGAGCTGCTGGGATTCTAGGCATGCCCCACTGTGCCCAGCCCTTCTTCCTTCTTTGTTCCTTCTCCACGGTGAGATTCCCATCACATTATGATATGTCCATATGTTCCAGGTTTATTTATACTAAGATATGGCTACCAATTTAGGATTTAAAAAATTCTGTCCTTTGAATTGTCTAGCCTAAATATGCAAACTTTTCTCTGGAGAACCACATAGTAAATATTGGGCCATATGGTGTCTCTCACAACTATTCAACTGCTGTTGTAGCCATGGACGGTACACAAAGAAATGGCCATGTGGCCATGTTCCCATAAGTGGGTGCTGAAGGTTGAATTTCATATTACCATGTGTCATAAAATATTCTTCTTTTGACCTTTTAAAAAAAAAAACGTTTAAAAGTATCAAAATGATTCTTGGTTTCTAGGCCATACAAAAGCAGGTGGTGGTCATATTTGTTCCAATGGCCATAGCATGCCAACTCCTGCTCTAATCCTCCAATTAGATTATTGATCTAAAGAATTGATCAAAAGAAATATTGGTTTATGAAATTGAGCTTATAAAATAATAAGCATTGTTTATAGAGTATATAGCAACTTATTGTCTCCTAAAGTTATGAGCATATAGACAAGTATATACTTATAAAACATTAAATAGGTAAGATTTCCTTATTCCCAAGAATACCTGTGAAATGTAATAAAAACAGAATGAGTTTACTACAAACTGTCTATGTACTTGTTTTCTTGACTATCTAATTGCATAATATGCTAATTGAACATTGATTATTAACACAAAATCCGGAAAATAAGGAATTTTATGATGTATAAATTACGATGTATAATAATGATGCCTTACAATTATATAGCATTGGATAGTTCACAAAAACTGTAGTTCCCTATATTTTCTCTCAGGATCCTTACAATGGAAGCAGACAGTCAAGGTATTATTATCCTAATTTAAATGTTTCTTTTCTTTTTTTTTTTTTTTTTTTTTTTTTGGTACTGGGGGTTGAACTCAGCGGCACTCGACCACTGGGTCACATCCCCAGCCCTTTTTTTTTGTATTTTATTAGAGACAGGGTCTCACTGAATTGCTAAGTGCCTCGCCATTGCTGAGGCTGGCTTTGAACTCGCGATCCTCCTGCCTCAGCCTCCCAAAGTGCTGGGATTACAGGCGTGTGCCACCACGCCCGGCTTATTATCCTAATTTAAAGACAAGCAACTTGCCCAAGATTACACAAGGGACAGGGGAGTGGGAGGAATACTCTGGTCACACCTCTGAATCATAGTCAAGAGTTGTTTCCATAAAATTTAATGATACAATCATGCAATTCAAGAACTGGGTAATGAGTAAATCCTGCCTCACTACCTGAGGAATACACAGTGTCCCTCCACAGGGATGCCTCTGGTTTATCAACTCGTGTTCCACGTGCCTAATTATGGGAAATCCAGACATTACCTTTTCCTTTCCTCCTTCCCTATATGTCTAGGAATCAGAGTGATCTCATCCATGGCTGGTTGCTCTGGAAGATGTTACCCTAACTGCTGTAGAAGTTGGGAACTAGGTGTCACTGCTGAGTCCAGAATATTCCAAAGCAATACCCTCATCAATTACGTCCTTGAGAGGCAATGCATTTATCAGACTTTACTGCTGCCAATGGGGTTTGAGCATAGTGTCCTTATATCTAATAGAGGTCCTGTCTGAAACAATCACAGCCTGAGTCAGACCTGTGCTCCACCTACCACTACTTTGATGGCCTGCTGAGCCATAAGTATTTGCAGGAAGTGACTGAGCTATATCCCAGGCCTTTTAATTTTGAGATAAATTCTTGCTAAATTGTTGAGGCTGGTCTTGCACTTGGAATCTTCTTGACTCAGCCTCTTGAGTAGGTGGGATTGGACTACTCAGCTGTTGGGCTTCATATAATGTATATCTATTTGGTTGTGTAATTGAAGCTAAAGATATGGTTCTTTTGGTACACCTAATAATGATTTCCACCCATATATAATTCAAATTATTTTTATTTGTTTATTTTTTTGGTACCAGGAATCGAACCCATGAGAACTCAACCACTGAGCCACATCCCCAGCCCTATTTTGTATTTTATTTAGAGACACGTTCTTGCTGAGCTGCTTATTGCCTCACTCTTACTGAGGCTGGCTTTGAACTTGGGATCCTCCTAACTCAGCCTCCTGAGCCGCTGGGATTATAGGCATGCACCACTATGCCCAGTTATAATACTATAATCCAAATTATAAGACCTATTTTCTTATAACTAGTATGGTATTTGCATTTTCATAACATAAGAGCAAACACATACTCAAATGATCGAACACTACAATGTGGACAAGAATGGGGATGCTGCTCAAACTAAAGCAATGACTAACGATCAGCGCTGCTGTATGTGGGTTCAACATGTTCATCAGCTTATGCACCAAAGTCAGCATTTGATGTGTAAAAGGAGGGTTAGGTGTTTTCAAGGAGAATGTATGGCACTCAGTTACTGATTGCAATACACCACACTGTTTGTCAACTTACTTGCTATGTCTCCACTAGCCAGTTAGATAGTTCTAGGAGGGAAGGAGCTATATTCATTCATTTACTCCCAGCATCCACTACATAATTTTTAAAAAATATTTTTTAGTTATCAATGGATCTTTTATTTTTTTATTTATATGTGGTGCTGAGAATCGAACCTAGTGCCTCACATGTACTAGGCAAGTACTCTACCACTGAGCTACAACCTCAGCCCCAAACCATTTTTTATTGACAAATGAATCCATCTCTTTTAATATAGGTTTTGTTATATTTCATGATTATTTCATTAGTATAACTTTGTTTTTAATATTGGGGATTGAACCCAGGAGTGGTCTACCACTACCTACATCACTCCCCACACCATACCTCTTTTTGAGACAAAATCTCCTTAGGTTGCTGAGGCTGGCCTCAAACTTGTGATCCTCCCGCTTCAGCCTCCTGAGTGGCTGGGATCACACAGGTATTAATAAGATGTAGCTGGTTTATTATAACTATTTTTAAAGTAACCAGACCCAAACCCAATTTCCATAACACTTAATTCTGATGAACAGGACCACAGCACAGTGATTCTCATCAGAATTGTTTGCTAATAAAAGCTTGCTACTCCATGGCGTGCACAGCTCCAGGATGTGAGAGTAATTTCAACAACTATTCATTTAGTTTGGTTTGATATTCTGCCAATCTTATGACTGATTTGAAGCACATACTAGAACAGAGAGTGTAATGTTTGGTGTCCAGGGAAGCAGCAAACTAGAGGAGCCATCCCAAATTCCAGAAATATAAACATCCTCTTTACACCAAAGTTATCCATATTCTGCAGCAAATATTTAATTTAAATGTTAGAAATGTTATATTAAGTAGGTCAAATGTCATGTGGAGAAAATATCTTAGTATAAAAAGGGAAGGAAATAGTGAAACTGAAAAGAGGCAGAAGAAAAAACAGACACATCTGTACATTTTCAAGATTTTGCACTGTAAATGTCCTTCTAGCAGAAGATATACTTAAGCTGATTCACAATCTTTTGCTTTTGCAGTCTTTCCCAGGCCTCTTAGTTAGCAGCCACCTTGCCCCCAAGGCACTGAGGAAAAAGAATATGTTTCTGGCAAACTGATAATAGGAAAGAATTATAAGGACAAGAAACAACCTGTAATACCAGGTGGGAGTGTCCAGAAAAGCAATGTGCTGAAATTCTGACCCTTCCAGCTGGGTAACTTTTATAGTGTGCATTTACTTTTTGTGATGTACATACATTAACAACAATGGAATCTGTGACAGCCTGATGATTCAGGGAAAACTGCAGTATTGTACATAAAATCTGGAGAAATTCAACGAGTGCCATGGCATTACTAGTTTCTTCCAAAAGACTAAGGAAGAACATTGCTTAGATTTGTTACTTGGTGTAGTAGGTATTGTTTTTTGCCCATCAGTATTTCTTTTCTCATTTGAGTGACATAACCCATATTTTCCCCCTGGGGAGCCACTCCTGCCCTATAGTCCATGCTCCTTGGGTGACCTGGAGATTAAGCATATGACTCAGATTTGACCAGTCACAGCACAGAATTTTACTAGCCAGGGTAACTTGCTAAAGGAGGGGGTAGGGTGGGTTAACCCATATTGGTTCAGTGAATCCACTGGGAAGGATCTTCTTATTACTGAACTCAGAGTGCAGGTAACATTCATT
The DNA here is from genome assembly GCA_025594165.1 of Tamias sibiricus. Lineage (NCBI taxonomy): Eukaryota > Metazoa > Chordata > Mammalia > Rodentia > Sciuridae > Tamias > Tamias sibiricus. The sequence continues at coordinate 27,944,873 of CM046673.1, forward strand.
ATTAAGAACTGTCTTGCTATCACATGAAGTCTAAGTATAAAGCCAATATGGAGGAGAGCTGGCCATTTATTAATTGCAAAAGGTTTGCTTTTATTTGTCTTATTTGAAATGGGCATGAGCTGCAATAGATTGAAAGTTCTAATTCTACTCTTATTTTCATAAGACAGCTAGCAGTGTCTAAATATTTATAAGAAAATTGATGCTTTAGGAAAACAAATGAAAAGCTCTATGTTCAAATAGTTTATTTTATTCTATGAACATTATAAATGTCTTCTAGGGACATGGTATTGTGGAGTGCATGAAAGAAAATAGATTTTTTTCTCAAAAACATAGAATCTGCTTGGGAAGACAAGACCACCATTTTAAAAATCTCATAAAACAAAACCCCATCAGAACACAAGTGAACTGCAGGCAATAATGTATATAAAAAATCTGAATGGCAATATAAAGTAATTGATATCTGCAAACAAAACCAACCTAGAACAAAAGCATGAGTAAAAGACTTAAGACTAAACTCTTTCACTGTTTATTGTCAAGTCACTGGTGTTTATACTCCTAATCTTTAGGTGGATGAATCATACATTTGTATTTCCTACCTGGATATTTTCTCTGAATTACTGACTTGTATCTCTGTTTAGATGTCTAACAGGCATCTCAAACTCACCATGTTCAAGTCTTCTTCCAACTCTTCTAGACATGCTCTATTCCCAAACTTTGGTTGATGGCAAGTAATTCTTCCAGTTGCTCAAATCTAAAACCTATGTTATTTATCATTCTTTTTCCTCATTTCTCAAATCCATTCTATAAGCAAATCTTGTTGATTCTATACTCAAAATTTATTCCAAGCCTAACCACTTCTCTATTGCTACCTGAATTATTGCAATAGAGTAGGTCTTCCTACTCTCATTCTTGCTCCCCCAAAGTCTATTTAAAGCACAGAGGCTAAAACAGTCACCCCATTTTATTAGGAAAAATTTCAAGAGTGCAGTAAAGTTGAAAGAATTGTAGAGTGATTACCTCTATACACCACTTAAGTTTCTACTACTGCTCAAAATGGCCTACATATTCAAGGAGGAAAGCCAAGTTCCTGTGATGGCAAGATCAGGTCCTAATCATCATTCTTCTTTCTTGTCCATCACTCTTCAGCCACATTAGCCTCCATGTTGCTCCTCAGATGTGCTTTAGGACCTTTGCATTTACTGTTCCTTTGCTTGGAATGCTCTCTAATCCAGTAATTCACATGGTTTGCCTCTCTTTACGTCACCTCATTAGAGGTTTTCTCTGACTCTTCAAGTATTATGTTGAATCATATGATTCTCATGCCACATACTGGGTTGGATGATATAAACCTAATGTTATAGTGAGTTAAAAAATAATTTAAAAAAAATCAAGCTGGGAAGGGTGGCATGTACCTATAGTAGTACTTGAGAGGCTGAGGTGGTAGTATGACTTGAGCCCAGGAGTTTGAGAACAGTTTGGGCAATGTAGTGGAATTCCTTTTCAAAACAAAAACCAAACAATTTCATATGGTTCAAGCTAATAAAATAGCAAGCCCACCCCATTATTTCATTCTCACTCTTTTCTAATATTCTTTATAACACTATCATCTTATGTACTTATTGTGTGTTATATGTACAAAAGGTGCTCAAAAATAGGAAATTTATTGTCCATTGTCATGTGTCCCTAGTATACAGAATAGTTTTTGGCCCATAGTAGGTCTTCAGGACACATTTCTTTAAAGATGGAATTCTTTTTTTTTTTTTTTTTTTTTTTTTTGTGGTACCGGGGAATTGAACTCAAGGGCACTCTACCACTGGGTCACATTCCCAGATCTTTTTTGTATTTTATTTAGAGACAGGGTCTCACTGAGTTGCTAAGTGCCTCACCATTGCTGAGGCTGGCTTTGAACTCGTGATCCTCCTGCCTCAGCCTCCCAAAGTGCTGGGATTACAGGCGTGCACCACCGCGCCTGGTAGAATTCTTTTTTATTGTTCTGAAGCCAGAGTGATCTTTGAAAATATACATGATCAGATCATGCCACTCTTGCTAAAAATTCTTTAATTGGTTTGCACTGAGTTTCAGAAGAATCTTTTTTTAAAAATATTTATTTATTTACTTTAGTTGTACACAATGCAATGCATTTTATGTTTACGTGGTGCTGAGGATCGAACCCAGGCCGCGGACCTGAGAGGCAAGCGCTCTGCCAATGAGCCACAACCCCCGCCCAGAAGATAAGAATCTTTAACACAACCTCTAACATCCTGCCTGGTGGACCCTTACTTAGCTGCTTTATTTATTTATTTTTTTCTAAGAGTCTTGCTGCCCTAAACTTGCAATCCTCCCGCTTCAGCCTCCTGCTTGCTGGGATTAAAGGTGTGTACCACCATGCTCAGCAGTTAACTAGCCCTTTAGCCATGAAATATCACATTGTCTCTTTCTTTTGATCCCTGGGATTCTATTGGTTCCATCATGAGGTCTATATATGCTCTTCCCAGCATAATCCCACATCTGTCTCTAATTTACTCTCAGGCACTTTTAAATCTTGACGGGAAGCATATATTCTAAGGACTATTTCTGACACCTCATATTAGGTTAAGTCTCACATCTTTTGTGCCCTTATGGCAGTACATACCATCCTTAGTAATACCTGGTGGATTATGAAGTTACTTTTGTGAGATTGATTCCCTTATCAGATAGTCCTTTGAGAGAATCACAGATCTTTCTCCTTTCCATTGTATCCCTAACATTTAGAAAGTGTCTGGTATATAGAAAGAGCTTATTTAAAAATATACATTAAGTGAAGCTTGGCGCAGTGGCGCACGCCTGTAATCCCAGCACTTGGGAGGCTGAGGCAGGAGGATCGCAAGTTCAAAGCCAGCCTCAGCAATGGCGAGGCACTTAGCAACTCAGTGAGACCCTGTCTCTAAATAAAATACAAAAAAGGGCTGGTTGTGGCCCAGTGGTTGAGTGCCCCTGAGTTCAATCCCTGGTACCCCAAATATATATATGTGTGTGTGTGTGTGTGTAAAAACAGATACCAAAGACTCAGGGAAGGAAGGGAAGACAGAGGACACAGAAAGCGGCCAAACTGCAAGCTCAGGATAGAGGCCTCAGGAGAAACCAACCCTGAAACACCTTGATCTCTGACTTCTGTCAGAAAGAAATTTCTGTTGTTCAGGAAAACAAAATAAAGCTTGGGAATTTCACCTCCTTGAGGGCAGAGATCCTATTTTGCCTCTGTGTTTCTAGTGCCTAACCAGGTGCAGTTTACAGCAAATGAATAATAGTTTGCTAAATGAGCCATAATATGAAGGATGTTTTATTACTCACTTATAAGAATATAATGCAGAGGAGTCCTCACTTGATTATCTCTGATGAAACATGCATACATAATTCATACCTAAAATCCTAAATTCTCCCCTCTCATCAACCTTTCCTTTACTGCCAAGACCAAAGAAAGTAATTTACACAATTTTTCCCCCCCTGCTCTGAGTGAAGGATAAGCTGCTCTGGCTAGGATAATCCATGTAGAGCCAGAATTAGCCACAAGTGAGATTTTGAATCCTAACCTAACAGATTATTCTCATTTGGACAGTTAGGTGATTAGAAACACTTTATCTCCTTGTTAAGTGAGGAGTTTTCTTTCAATTTTGAGAGGAATCTCTTTGAAAATATTTCAGTAGTCAGAGAATGTACTAAAATACCTACATACACAGTTGTATAAATGGGTTCAGGTCAGGGTGATATGAAAAAGTAAACCTTACAAATCAATCACTCTCAATTGTGTTGTCCCACAGAATTTTCAAATAAACTCGTAATTTGAGTTGAGCATGTTGGCAAACTTATTAACTATTAATACTTGCTAATTCAGAAATAGGAGAAGAACCAAATCAAATAACAGAAGAGTTTTTCCAAAATGGCAACTTTTTGATTTTATGAAACATAAAAAGAAACTAAACACTTAAGAAGATAGTAAGATGTCAGTTTCCTGAATTTTAATTTGGAAGGCTAAGGTAGGAGGAAACAAAAAATTCAACACCATTCTCAGCAACTTAGAGAGACACTGTCTCAAAAAAAAAAAAAAAAAAAAAAAAAAAAAAGGGTTGGGAATGTAACTCAGTGATAGAGTGCTCCTGGGTTCAATCCCCAATACAGCAGGAAAACAAAACAAAAGCAACAACAACAAAATGCCAAAATCATTATAGGTATGTAAGATGGTACCAATGGGGACAATTGGGTGAATGGTACACAGAAGGGGAAAAAAAAAGATGACAGCAAGGGAAAATAGTAAATATAGACAATGAAATTTTAGAAAGAGAATTTACACATAGTGTAAGGCAGTTATATTGCCAAGTTCTGATAGCCTTTTAAGGAGCTATCCAAAATTAATAAGTGCTCCCAATACACTAACATACATGTATATACACAGACACACAAAAATATTATACTTGGGAAAGTAGCAGCCTATTTTTTTTTTTTTTTTTTTTTTTTTTTTTGGTACCAGGGATTGAACTCACGGGCATTTGACCACTGGGCCACATCCCCAGCCCTTTTTTGTATTTTATTAGAGACAGGGTCTCACTGAGTTGCTAAGTGCCTCTCCATTGCTGAGGCTGGCTTTGAACTCGTGATCCTCCTGCCTCAGCCTCCCAAGTGCTGGGATTACAGGTGTGTGCCACCGCGCCCGGCTAAGTAGCAGCCTATTTAAAAAAATTTGTTTTAGTTGTTAATGGACCTTTATTTTATTCATTTATTTATATGTGGTGCTGAGAATCAAACCCAGTGCCTCACACATGTGAGGCAAGCACTCTACCACTGAGCCACAACCCCAGCCCCTGGCAACCTATTTTTAGTGTTTAAAACAAAGTTTCCAGAGATGTCTAGAGAGACAAATTATTGTTTGAAAAAGACAATTTTGTGAAAACCACAAGAATGAGTATTTGCTTTTAAGAAAGGAAACATTTATTGTCATCAAAGAAAAATATAAAAGATTGGTTATAAAGGAACAAAAAATGTACAAATTCTACCACCTCATTCCCAGAACTACACAGACACTTGCAAAAATTTCATTTATCTATTAATAAGTCCTCAGAGCAGCCAGCCCATACAGACCTGGGGGTATTCACATCTTAGACTATTCCATAAAGATCTGAGAGCATATATTTTTGGCAGAAATAGTTAACATGCAGGAAGAGACTGCCCACAATATAATTCAGAGTAATACATTCAGTCAGGATCCCCTTGCAATGACAAAATGTTAGTGTCATACTTTACAACATTCTTGGCAGCACTCAAATAATATACGACATGATGAACTCTTACAACAAGTGGAACAGTTTTCATTTTCTGGTTGCCAAACAGATAGTAAATTGTGAGGGAGAAGTAAAAACACAGAGAAGTTCCTCCATAACACTACCTTAAAGTATATTTTTCATAGTAAAAATCCTAAAATGAATATAGAAATCTGCTTGGACACTTATCTTTCCCTCTTAACTATTAAAATAAGCCAGGTCTGGTGACCTATGGTCCTAGCTACTCAGGAGACAGAAGTTATTGATCCCAGGAACTAGGGGCCAATCTAAACAGAGCAAGATCCTGTTTGAAACAAAGAAACAATTAAAGCAACAAAGCAGTATGGTGGAAGAAAGGGGGAAATTAGGGCAAGAAAAACCTGAGCTCAAATTCGGGCTTTCCCGCTATTAGTTTTTTTACCTTAGGGAAGTCACAATGTCTCTGAACCTTAAGTGTCTTTGTTACTAAAATGGATATAATAATACCTATATCTCAAGGTTAGTCCTAGTACAGGAGAAGATATTTAAGTAACTTACACAATTCTGTGTAAAAAGTGTGTACTCAATCAGTGTTAGCTCCCTCAGTTTTTCCAAAATGACACTGCAAAATATTTAGTTTGGCATGAGTCAAAATAATTGGCTAAGCAGTAAAATGAAAAGGGCAAGAGAATCTAACTCTAATATTATCCAATCTTTCCATTAATTATGCAGTTCATATTTGGATTTATTGGTATTATTTTGGTACCACATTAATATTTGATTAGATCCTCTTCCTTGCAACTAGGGTGTTTATTTTGTCTTCAACTGATTTAACAAAAGATGTCATTAATGCTGTTATTTAGATCGTTAACAGTACAGCCTGTTAGGGAGAGTAGGTAAAAATTAGTTTTCATGTTTACTCATGAGTCCAATAAAAAGAATGACATGGAACGGAATCAACCAAAGGTTAAAAATTTGTCTCCCAAGGCTGACGGATATACTTTTCTGTGTCTCTTGAACCTCCAGTATTAGTAGTGGCAGCACCCAAGAACTCTAAGGGTGCTGCGCAAGCCTTTTAATTGCAGAGGGTTTTTTTTTGGAGGGGGATACGGGGGGTTGAACTCAGGGGCACTTAACCACTGAACATCCCCAGCCCTTTTTTATATTTTGAGACGGGTCTCACTGAATTGCTTAGGGCCTCGCTACATTTATGAAGTTGGCTTTGAACTTGTGATCCTCCTGCCTCAGTCTCCCTAGCTGCTGGGATTTCAGAAGTGCGCCACCGCAGCGGCTACAGTTAGGATCTTCCCATCTGTGGGCTTATTCAGAGGGTTCTGGAACCTGCAGTCCCTATATATATGTTATGCGTACGTGCATTTCCTGCCTTTTTCATCAGGAGGCTGCTAAAACTATCATTTCCTCTCAGAGGATCTTCTCTAGCCATCTTATCTAGCCAGAGGCCTTGCCCATAAAATCTTTCTCATCACAGTTTCTTGCAGAGTCGTATTTACAAGCTGTCATTACCTGGTTTATCTGCATAAGCGTATCTACCCCACTAGAAGGCAAGATTCCTAAGAGCAAGACCTGGTCTTTCCCAGTGCTTTCAACCTGGTGTGCCTGGACCGATACTTGTGGAATGAATGACAGGTCCGCCTCTGTCAGATTTTTTTTTTCCCTCCTGAATACTGGGTCTCCTTCATTCCCAGGCTGGCCTGAAATTCACAGGCTCCGGGACTACAGATGCGCGTCACCGCGTCCGGTTATCCGATTTTTAACGGCCTCTAAACTCTTCCTTTCACCTAACCTCGCCAAGCATTCTTTTCTAGAAATCATTTTAAAATAATGCAATTCCGTTTTGTAAATATGGCTTGTAGCGTTTCAACCACGCCCATCCGCACTCTCCCGCTTCCTACAGCCAGAGAGCCCTTCCCGCCCACTTACCCAAGCCCACCAGGTCGAGCGGTTTAGGGGCGACCCCGGCAGGTGCAACCGTGAGCCGGCGCCCGTATTATCAACTCGCTTATCAGTCAGTCCCTGTCCGGGGTCAGGGATACGGCGGCCTCGAGGAGCCTAGGACCTCCGCTCCACCGGTGGCTCAGGCCCCGCCTTACCGGAGGCCGCGCTCCCCGCCCTTCCTTCCTCCCTCCCGCGCCACCCCAGCGGCTCGCGGTGGCGGAGTGGGAAGCAGGCGCACTGCTGCCTGGGACGTCGCTACCGCCAGCCTCGGGTCCTTCGCTCTTCGAGGCTTAGTCTGACCGCAGCGCGCGGCGCTCGCGGGCAGTCCAGGCCACAACTGCTTCCGGGTGAGCGGGTCGGCGACCCCGTGGCCCCGCCCCTCTTTGGCCGCCTCCGCCTGCCGCCGGGGCTGCGGCTCATCCCGGGGCTGGTTCCCGCTGTCTCAGCCGCCGCGCCCGAGGGCGCACCAGCTTGACTGATCGGCCGCTGGTGCTGGGAGCCACCGCGTTCAGCTCGGCCCGCCTGGCTGGGGACCCGGGACCGAGTCTGGCCGCAGCGCCCCTCGCCTTTCGTCCCTCTGCCGGGCGGGTGCCCGGCCGGCCAGCCGCGCTCCGGCCCTTCCCAGGCGGCGCCGCAGCCACAGCCCGCCCAAGAGGCAGGTAAGGGCCGCTCCTCCCGCCCGCCCGGTGTGAGCAGGGAGCTGGGAGGCCCCTCTTCCCGGCCTCCGCAGCCCGGAGAGATCGGCGCCGCCGCCGACCCCTGTAGGGGGCCGGGCTACCCTGGGACTGCCCAGCTCCTGGGCCCGGTCGCCTCTGGACTGCCGCGATCTCGGGCATCTTCTGTCGCTCACCCTCCCTTCGCGGGGAGAGAAGGTGATATTCCAGTTGTGGGAGAAATTAAATTGGACAGCTGCCCCTCTGTCACGGGTGCCCGCGGCTCCTTCTGTTCCCGACGACACACTCGGGGTTTCTGTCCCGGGAGAAGCACTCCCGGGAACGGTGTCAGGCCAATGGAGGGCGTAGCATTTTTATGGAATTTTTTTTTCTTTCCTCCTTTGACCCGAACTGAAGCGCGGGCTAACAGGAGCTAGCTAGGAGGGCAGGGTTAATGCTTGACTAATATGGGGCATTATTCACACCCAGATTGTTGAGTTATACAGTTGCAGTCAGTCCTGCCTTCCTTTTTCTGTGGATAACCAGCAGAAGAAGCCCCCTTCTTTTTCTTGGGGAGAAAAAGATTCAAGTGTTTGCTGTATTTTTTTCTATCGTGGGAGTTACGAATATCAGCTGAGACACGGCTCGGGAAAAGCTGTAGCCTAAATTTTAATTGTTTATAGCTTGTTTTCTTTGAGTTTTCATTTAATGACTCAGCACTTCTGCCACAAACAGAAAAACTGTAGTTTAATTGACTAAAAGCAGTATGTAAGGATGACAGAATGGCTATTAATTTTCATGTTATCACAATGGGAAGAGAATGTGGATGCGGTAGTGGAACCAAGGGATGGAGAGGAGGGTAGGGATGGATAAGTTCTTAATCAGTGTTTAAAGTAATATTTTTTTTCAAAATAATATTTTATTCGGCGATAATCCATATGAAAAGGTGCAGTTGTTGGAGAATGCAAAGTGTTGCAGGTAGAATTAGTTGGCAGGAACTCCAATTATGCCACGGTTTGAAATTCTTGTAGAAGTAAAACCCTGTTTAACCAATATCATGCTCTGTTTAACAAATACAGAGATGATGACCTACTATACTTATATAGAATAAGAATTTTGGAAAGTGTGATTCATATAGGAAGTTAGATCACTCACTTTGTGAATCACTGATATGGATCTTAACAGTGAAATAGAGGAAAACTAAGTTTGTTTCTGCTTGTTTAATTAGATGCCTTCACTCATTTTATAGGAAGTGTTGTATAGTGTTTTGTTAGGTTTGTTGCTGAATGGTTATTGTCATAAAGTATGCTAAGGAAATGACAATTGAAATTTTGCAAAATGCTTTAATTATTAAGTGGATTGTTGTGATTTTGCCCATTTTTTTTTCCCCTTTTGGACTAGATGTGGCAAGATAAATGAAGGGGTGTAGAAGCAAAATAAATGTCCCTGGCAAGGAGAACTACCATCACTAAGGTATGAAAAAGTTCACTGAAAGAATTTGCATTATACAAAATAGTCTTTTGAGTGGAATGCTTTACCCATTTTGCCATTCTATCCTTAAAAATATAGAATGAGACTATACTGTTAATTAAGTTTTGTTACATAAGAAGGTGTGTATTTGTGATTTATTTTTGGAATGGATTGATATTAAACTAGAAATAACTTTTTATTGCTGAAATGTAATTTGATCATTTTTGGCTTTCAAAATGTTGTTAAGCAAACTAACTTTGAATCACAGAGTTCTTGATACTTTTAGCCATGCTTTTCCTTTTTTTTGGGGGGGGGGGGCGAGATTCAGCTTGTTTTACCTTTATTTTTCACTTAGGAAGACCAGTTAGTTATTTTTTAAAGTAATGCCAAACTTATCCAATTGGTCTTGCTTATAAAACTTCTTTAATTCTTTGACTAAAATTTGGCATCATTTTTACTTTGGGTATTCTTATTTTCAGTATTCCCTAATGTTGCTTTTGATTTTTGTCCAGCTGATAGTGACTTAAGAGTTTCAGTTCCTTGTGAACAGAGATTCCCTTTTGGAAAATCCCTCGTGGAAACCACCATAACTGACAATGCAAGGGAAATCTTCTTAGGTCAAAATTTAAGCATCTCCATAATGATGGAGAAAAGAGATATGTCAAATATATGCCAAAGTATCTCTTTTTCAAAAACAAATTTTTATTAGAAATGAATTTAGCAAGAGGGAGGGAGCAGTTTCTCGCAAAGCTCTATGAATTGTTTATCCTGCTCCTAGTGTAAAGAACACAGTTGATGGTGTAGAGGGAAAAAAATTATTCTTGCAATGTGGTGGGAATGTTGATGAGGATCATTTAGAAGGAAATACAATTCATGTCCTTAACATAGGAGTGCTATCTATTGCACCTACAAAATAAAACCATTTCATAGCCTTTTCCTTTTAGATAGTCACTTTCTCTCTGGAGAATCTGAATAGAGGGATGATCCCTTAACTGAAAAAAATGTAATATACTTTTGCAGTTTGCAAATAAAGAATAGACTCTATGACGATATTTCAAAACTCAGCTTTTAAAACTTTAAAAGGAAAGAATTGAGCAAAATTTACCAAAATCTACTTCATTCTTTTTCTCCATTTTCCCTTCTAAGATAATGGATAGGCTATGTTTGGAAGTGATTTTATTTTTTTTATTGTTGCACTTTGCACTTCCACTTTTAAAAATGTACTATAAATTAGGCTAGATTTAAAAGGAATGAGACACTAGGATAAAAACTGAGTTTATTGTATGATATACTCTTTCATTTGTTCTATTATTTATTGATTTTGCTGGTGTTAGGGGAACCAAGAGAGAATTCTACTTCTTGGATAGTCTCTGAAACTTGCTACATATGTATACATTTGTTTTTTACTCTAGCAATAGACAATAGGTAAAAGTAGAGATGGTTAGGAAGAGGGAAGAAATGGCGTATATAGGATAATGCTGATTTCATGGGTTTAGTAGATGTTTGTGGGATTTTAAAAAAATTGATAAAATATTTAAAAAGAAAATGTAAGTCTCCTTTCTGCCACAAACTCCTAGGCTTTCCTTACCTGTATCCCCTAATCAAAGCAAGCACTGCTAATGGTTACTGTGTGTCTTCTTGAAATTTTTTATTATATGTATAAATGTATATTTAGGAGAAATATCCTATACCTTTTATTCTTTTTTAAAAATATTTATTTATTTTCTTTTAGTTGTACACAATGCATTTTTATGTGGTGCTGAGGATCAAACCCGGGCTGCGCACGTGCTAGGCGAGCGCCCTACCACTGAGCCACATCCCAGCCCCGTATACCTTTTATTCTTACCCTTGATGTATATTAGAACCCTTCATACACACACACACACACACACACACACACACGTATTTATATGATGAATATATATATTCATCTCATTTTTTCTAAAGATTGGATGTCCTGCTTAGTTTAGATGAACCCTAATTTATTCATTTTCCATTCCCTACTAACAGACATTTAGATTTTTTTTTTTTTTTTTTTTTTTTTTTGTGGTACCGGGGATTGAACTCAGGGGCACTTGACCGCTGGGCCATATCCCCAGCCCTTTTTTGTATTTTATTTGGAGACAGGGTCTCACTGAGTTGCTAAGTGCCTCGCCATTGCTGAGGCTGGCTTTGAACTCGCGATCCTCCTGCCTCAGCCTCCCAAAGTGCTGGGATTACAGGCGTGCACCACCACGCCTGGCTAGATTGTTTTTAGACAATAATGTAAACACTACTATAATGAAAAACTTGTAAAGCAAGTCTTGGCTCTAGTTTATAAGTATGTATACATAGTGTATTTTTGAATGTATGACTGGGAGGTTGCGACTTAAGTTGTGAAAATTTGAAAATTTATTTAAATCCTGTATTGGATTATATAGGCTTGTAGAAGAAAGGACTTCTTAATTACTTTGTGTTCTCTACCCATCTTTTCATTAAAAAAAAAAAAAAAAAAACATTGCAAATGTATTTTATAAGGTGATTTAAGACATATTAGAGTGTCAGATGCTTAATTTCATTTGTACCAGTTAAAGTAGAAATACCTTAGTGTAAAGACTGGTGTTTTCACATATAAACCATTTATATTTGTAATAGTTAAATGGATATATCTTGTTCAATTGTTTCAGAATTTTATGTTTTATGTCAGTTAATAACATTGTGTATATGCTGGGCTTACTAGCCCAAGCCTGTAATTTGAGCCACTCTTGGAGCTGAGGCAGGAGGGTTGCAAGTTCCAGGCCAGCCTCAGCAATTTAGGAAGACCCTGTCTCAAAATAAAATTTAAAATGGACTGGGAATGTAGCTCAGTAGTAGAGCACCCCTGGGTTCAAACACCAGTACTGAAAAAAGAAAAGTATATAGTCTACTTAATTTTTTGTACTGCTGAAGTCTGCTAATATTATTAGTTATAAGAGAAATAAATAGTCTGATGACTTTTTCCTTTACATTCTGCATCCTAATCTATTTGTAATAAAACCTCTGTGGAAGCTGGGCGCTGTGGCACATGACTGTAATCCCAGCAGTTCCGGAGGCTGAGGCAGGAGGATCACAAGTTCAAAGCCAACCTCAGCAAAAGTGAGGTGCTAAGCCACTCAGTGAGACCCTGTCTCTAAATAAAATACAAAATAGTTCTGGGGATGTGTCTCAGTGGTCGAGTGCCTCTGAATTCAATCTCCAATACTAAAACAACAACAACAAAACAACCCTCCGTGGAGCCTGAGATCTGAAAAATCCCTTTGCAATCCTGAGTGCTCTTGATGGATTGATTTCTCAAGGCAGAAAGAAGGTATAGATTCTTTTGTTGTGGTGGTGCTGGGAGTTGAACCTGGGGATTCACATATGCTAGGCCAGCACTCTACTACTGAGCCACAGCCCCAGACCTTCAAATTCAGTTTTTATTCTGCAAAGTGTTTGTGAACAGAATGAGGGAGATCCAGTTTTTAAATTTTGATGTGATATAGGTCACTCATGGCCAGGAGGAGATTCAAGATCCTGTGTCCTCTTGAAATGAAGGAGACTAGAGAAAAAAAGTTAAGTGCTGAGAAGTTAAAGTATGATGAAGTTGGAACTTGTGAGTGGCACTTTCCCTGGCTGGTGCCCCAGGTCTATTTTGAGGCCCTGTCAAAGCTCATCTGACAGAACCTACCACACAACTGTAATCTGGCCTGGCCCTGCTGCAAGTCAGGAAGGCTTGTGGTTTAGGAAAAGTGGCAACCACAGAAGAGGGGGTTATAAAGAACATTTGTCTTCAGAAGATTAAGGCTGTTTTGGGGATGGAAATCTGCTTAGGGTATATACCAGGATCTAGGTTTTTGGCTATTTATTTTTTTTGGAAAGAGGATGATTAGGGGAAGCTGAGAAAGTTTTTATAAAGAGGTTTACAAGGAGAAGCAAAGAATTGTCACAGCACTGATGTTATATTCTACTTATTTGAGAGTGCTTCCCAGGGATCAGTGAAATGTTTCACAACAAGGGAAAAATCATTACTCTTATTGGCACAGGGAGGCCATACCCTAATTTGAAATAGCAGTCCAATTCAGACACCTTTACACTTGTCACTGGGAACACAAGTGTGAGCTCTTGGACTTTTGAAATGATAGATTGTTTTACAGGATTATTTTGAGTTCAAACAGATAAATTAGCTTCTTCCCAAATTCCCATTCTGTTTTTTTCCACAAAAGTATAGAGTACTATGTAGTTTTTGCTTTAAACTTTTAGTTGTTACCAGATGCTGTCTTCTAGCATAGTTATGTCCCTGGGTCATGTGGTGCCTCATGAAAACCTTGATGTTTTCTATATTTAGTGAATGAAACACTTGAGTTTATAGTTCTTTAGCTATGTCACTTCTTAAGCTAGAAAGCTGTTAAGCAACTTAGTGTTCCACCCTTTGACCAAGGTTCACATTAGTGTATTTAACTGCTATATTACAGTCAAAGTTGTTTAAAGAATTCAGCATGCAGACTTAATTTATAGACACAAGCCTGCAGATGATTTCCCTTCCTTTTGTTTAAGATTAGGTTGTGACTTCAGGAAGTTTAGTTTTTACTTGTCCTCAGAAATTGGTATTGTAGCATTTTATGATGATGGTGTATTTAGGATTCAGTGTGAGGAGAAAAAATAAACAGTAGTGTTTTTCTTTTCTTCCTTAATGCTATTATTTGGTTTATTTCTATTATACCTTCCCAGTCTCAGCCTTTCCCTCCTAGAAGAAGAGGTTAAGCAGTTGGGAAAAGCCTTAGGGTGCATATCAGATAGTGTTTTTATTTTTTCAGAGGTAGAATATTATCCACCCCCCTCCCCACCCAATTAAAGAATCATAACTCATATTTTTCTGTTGTTTTCACTTTGAAACCTATATATACCTTCATTATGAACATCAGAATTTTTACTAGTTTTGATATATCTTTACTGCTTTAGGAAACACATTTTATTTTTAAATTACTTGTTCTGAACACTTTGTTATTCTTTCTACAGTCCCACTTTTCAAGTAGAAACATTTTAATAGCCAGGAGCAATCTTTTGACTATTGTTTAAAATTAAAGAGTGTACTTTCTGCAGAGGCTTTTATTTTCTGGGCTGTGGCTGTGGCTCAGCAGTAGAGCACTCGCCTAGCATGTTCGGGGGCCCTGGGTTCAATCCTCAACACCATGTAAAAATAAATAAGTTAAATAAAGGTATTGTGTCCAACAACAACAAACAACTTATTTTCCTGTGAATGGTTTAACTCATCTATGTCTGATTACAAACAATACATTTAGCAAGCATATGTGTTGTTGCTATTTTTTTAAAAAATTAAGTATTCAGTCTAAGTGATCCAAGCATTATAGGACGGAAGATAGAAAAAAAAAATTTAAGTTTTAGGTGGTGTTTTTTTCTTGTCATGAATAATGGGGTGTGTGTGTGTGTGTGTGTGTGTGTGTGTGTATGTGTATGTAAATAACCTGGCCATTGCTCTCCTGGTCTTGCCAATCTCATTTTTTGTGATCTACAAGTTTGTTTGATTTTTGGTACTAGAGATTGAACCCAGGGGTGCTCTGCTACTGAGCTATATCCTCAGCCATTTTTATGTTGTATTTTGAGACAGGGTCTCTCTGAGTTATTAAGATGGCAGTTGTCTTCAGATTGGTCTATTGATTCAGCGTAACTGCTTTGTAATCCTGACTGCCTTCTTTTTTTTTTTTTTTCATCCCCTCCTCCCCTGATAAAATCACAAACTGACTCAAAATTTATAAGGAAATGTAAGGGACCCAAAATAATCAGTCAGTCTTAAACAAACAAGAAAAAATTGGAGGACTCCTTCTTCCAATTTTAAAACTTATTGCAAAGCCACATTAATCAAGATGGTGTGGTATGACATAAAAATACATACAGATTAATGAAATAAAAATTGCCAGGCACAGTGATGCATGCCTGTAATCCCAGTGGCTTGGGAGGTTGAGGCAGGAGGATTCTGAGTTCAAAGCCAGCTTTAGCAACTTAGTGAGACCCTGTCTCTAAAATAAGACAAAAAAGGGCTGTGGATGTGGCTCAGTGGTTAAGTGCACCTGAGTTCAATCCTGGTACCAAAACAACAACAACAACAACAACAAAAGGTGTCTACAAATAAACCCTTACTTTTTTTTTTTTTTTTTTTTTTTTTTTTTTTTTAGTACTGGGGTTTGAACCAAGGGGTACTCTACCACTGAGCTGTATCCCAGCCCTTTTCTTTATTTTGTATTTTGACACAGGGTGCCACTAAATTGCCAAGGCTGACCCCAAACCTGTGCTCCTATTGCTTGAGCCTCCTGAGTAGCTGGGATTAAAGGTGTGTGCCATTCTATAAGCCCTTACTTTTCTGGTCAGCTGATTTTCTATAAGGGTGGCAGGACAAGCTGGGCATGTGGTACATATCTGTAATCCCAGCTACTTGAGTTGCAGGGGCAGGAAGACAGTAAATTGAAGGCCATTCCAGGTAATTTATGGAGACTCTGTCTCAAAATGAAAAATAGGGCTGGGGATGTAGCTCAGGGGTATAGTGCCCCTGGGTTCAGTCTCCATTACTGTCAAAAAGGATGGCAAGACAATTCAATAGGGAAACAATGAAGTCTTTTCAAAAAATAGTGCCAGGACAAGTACATATTCACATGCAGAAGAATGAAGTTGGATCCCTGCCTCATACTGAAAATGAAACGTAGACTTAAATACACATGGCAAAACTGTAAAAATGGGTCTATTTAGTAATAATAATTGTGATAGAGTTATAGGTGGTGATGATGATGGTGATGATGAGGAGGAGAATGATTTTTGGTGGTCCTGGGATCAAACACAGGGTGCTCCACCACTGAGCTACAGCCCTAGCTCTTTTTAGTTTTTATTTTGAGACAGGGTCTCCATAAATTGCCTGGCTTGGCCTCGAACTTTTGATCTTCCTGCCTCAGCTTCCTGAGTCACTGAGATTACAGGTGTATGTGAACCATTGTTCCCAGCCCAGATATGTATACTTAGTCATTTGGTTACATCAGTTTTGTTCATTGCTCTATCTTCAGCCCCTATAGTAACTGAATATAACAGATACTCACATATTTATTGCATGGACAGTGTTGGTTATTATTAAGTACTGAATAACAAGCCTTCATTTGTTCTTTTATGTGGTTATGATTTAATTGGCATTGTTTCTTAAATTACACTAAGAATTAAAGTTTTCTTTATGTAATTTTAAGGCTAGATATTAAAACCTTTTGAACAGTTCTTCTGAAACTTTAGGCTGAATGGCTTTTCTGAAATGTCTTTCACTTAGGAATGAAAATAGATTTTAGAAATAGTTGTATTAATTTTAAACTGTTCGTCAGAATTACTGCTGACTACCATTTTCTAAGGTATAACATACCCTCATAGTTGCTGTGAATATCATAGTGAAATTAGGAGGTTTAGTAATTAATTTAAATTTAAGTATTCTAGAATTTACTGGAATAATTGATTGTGTGCAAAGGTAGTGATTGACTAATTTTTCCAAAGAGAAATATAAATGTTCTGTTAAAATTGGATGTATAAATGGGTATTAAAACTGCATAGAGAGAAACATCCTAACTTTACTGCTCTTATTTTATTTCAGGGCTGAACACAGTGAAATCACTTACGGAGTTAGAAGGCTAATAAGAACAAGATGGGGACTCCTGGTTCTGGAAGGAAACGAACACCTATGAAAGATCGATTTTCTGCAGAAGATGAAGCTTTGAGTAACATTGCCAGAGAGGTGTGTCTGGTAAACAACTTTTCAACACCAAGTTACACAGATGAGAGTATTGTGAAAATGTGGGGGTGACATACAGATATTCATTCATTGAGCTAGTTTCAGACTGTTTACTATGAATAAGATGTTGTTAGCCTCTAAAATACTGTATTAGAATAAAATATACTTAGATAGCTATTCACCTCACCTGCATTAATTTTTCATTATTTTTTGAGTCCCAGGTATTGTCCTAATATATTTAAATTTATAATTAATCTTCAGGATTTAAACTTAGAGTAATTAGAATGTTGGAGATGTAACTATAGAAATGCTCATTGGACTGTAGTTCCAAGAGGTGCTATGTGAATGTTGACAGAAACAGTGCTTGTTTGGTGCCTATTCAGAGTTTTAAGTTATTTTTTTGAAACACTGCAGTGGAAATTTTTTTTTCAGTTTTTTTTTTTTTTTTTTTTGTGTGTGTGTGTGTGTGTGTGTGTGTGTGTGTGTGTCTAGTACTGGAGATTAAATTGAGGCAAGGTGTCACATGTGTGCCAGGCAAGCACTCTACCACTAAGCTATATTCTCATCCCTGTGGTGAAATTTTTTGTTTAATTCTTTTAGTAGCAGAGCTTCTGGAGCATTGTTTGTTTGCTTGTTAATAATTCAGAAAAAGAAAATAAGGGGTGTCACCTGATAAATTACTGGCAGCAATTCCTCTTGTATAATGGATATTTAAGATAACTTCCACCCTGGATTTCTTAGCAGGGTACCAACTTTGATTCAGACTCTAACTCTGTCTGCAGTTACAAACTGACCATAAACCAATCTGGTACAAGAATTGCTTAGATTAGAATTAAATTATATTCTTTTTGTGAGAGTTATTCCCATATCACTTCTTTGTTCTTAGTAAATAACTTATTTATTATTAGTGCTGTTTCTTTTGACATATTACACAGTCTTTTTTTTTTAAATTGATCTATAGTTTTCCCTCTTAAAAGCTATTTAGATTGCTTTTGAATTAGAAACCAAATCTTCTGCTGTCATATGTAACAAGTAAAAAATTAAATTAAATTAAAGATGCTCAAACAAAAAGAAACCAAATCTGGAAGAGTATATGAAACAAAAGTTATTTAAAAACTGATAACAAAATTGTGATGTTACTTTTTCCTTTAATACACTAAAATTCTATATTTAAATGCTGATGTTTATCCTCAAAGTTTAAGTATACTTTTTAAAATTGCTACATTATAGTTGTACATAATAGTGGAGCTCATTTTAACATATACATAAAATCATGTAACATGGTTTTCTTCATTTCAATCCCCATGATATTACTTTAACAGAATTACTTAAAAAAACATCAATGAGACATTCTTAGTTTTTTTGTGTGTGGTTGTGCTGGGATGAAACCCAGGACCTTATGCACACACACAAGCTCTATCAATGAACTATGCCTCCAGCCTGATGATATGTTTTTAGATAAAAATGAAAAAGATATTTAAAAATGGAAAAGTAGATATTATGTTACAATAATCTTAAGTATCTGCACAAATGAAACATTTTGGAAGCTACATTGTTTTACTTAAAAATTGAAACTTCTCAAAATATTTACTTCCAAATTTTGAGGGATATATGAAAGAAAATACCAGCATCTTCTATAGGCTCCTTTTGTATTGTCACTAAGTATTTGAATACTGCCCCCCCCCCTTTTTTTTTTGGCTGGTGCTGAGAATCAAACCCATGGCTTCATGCATGCTAGGCAAGTGCTTTACCACTGAGTTACACCTCAGCCTCTCTCCTTCTCCTTTTTTGATGTGATCCTTCCTTTAAAAAATTTGGTAGGATTCTAATATCCAGCATTGTTGAGTCCTTACTGTATAACAAACATTATCCTAAGCTTATTCATGCATTATTTCATTTAACTCTCTTAAAATTCTGAGATTGGTTTTATTTTTATCTCCATTTTACAGATGAGGAAACCATTGCACAGAAAAGTTAAGTAACTTTCCCAAGGTTACATAACTGGGAAATGGAAGAGCTTGGGTTTAGGTACATAAATTTTGGCTCCAGTCTGTGCATTTAACCACTTCCAATGCTACACTATTTAATTAGTCTTCTCCAGCTCCCCCATTAATAATAGCTTGTTTTTTCAGTATTTTTTCATGACTTTGAAAGCATTTTTGCATCTTGGTTCTCATGAAAATCTTGATCTAGGTAAGATAGGTATTATTACTAGTGTTATTTACAGTTGAGGAATCATCTGAAGGAGAGAGCCAACTGTCTAAAAGGTATCAGAACCTGGGCTCAGATTCAGCCATTTAAAGCTATTGTTCATTCTACTCTATCACAGTGCTTGTAGGAGATGTGGGCTTTACAGATTTGTAAGCATGGTTTTGAATTCTGCCTCTGCTAGTAATTGGTTGAGTAATTTGTGAAGTCACCTCTCTTGATTTCAGTTTCCTCATCTGTAAAGTGGGAATAATACTGCCTTCCTGTCACATAGGCTGTTGTGATGATTAAAGGAGATAATGCCTGTGAACCTTTGTTGTTAGGCTTGTGGAGGCCTTTTTTTTTTTTTTTTTTTTTTTTTTGCTTATTGAAAAGAAATAGTAAAGCCGGGCGCAGTGGTGCACGCCTGTAATCCCAGCACTTGGGAGGCTGAGGCAGGAGGATCCCGAGTTCAAAGCTAGCCTCAGTAATGGCAAGGCACTTAGCAACTGAGTGAGACCCTGTCTCTAATAAAAAATACAAAAAAGGATTGGGATGTGGCCCAGTAGTTGAGTGCCCCTGAGTTCAATTCCCGGTACCAAGAAAAAAAAAAGAAATAGTGAAAGCTGGATGTGGTGGTATATGCCTGTAATCCCAGTGGCTCAGGAGGCTGAGGCAGGAGGATTGCAAGTTCAAAGCTAGCCTCAGCAACTAGTGAGGCCGTCTGCAACTTAGGAGTCCCTGTCTCAAGATAAAACATAAAAAGGGGAGGGAATGTGGCTCAGTGGTTAAGCCCTGTTGAATTCACTCTCCAGTACCCAAAATACCCTACTATCACCATGCTTTATGTCTTGAGACACTTTAAGTACCCCTTTGCCTTGAATAAGATATAGAAAATTGTTTCCTCTTCATTCCTATAATTCTAAAATGGCTCCTTTAATGAATTCTCTCTCTTTAACACTTTCATAGCCATTCATATGCTGTCCACTCATACACTGGATGGTTGGTATTTACAGATAGTCCCTAATCCTTATTTTCTCCAATGGGATCATCCCTTTCACAAAAACAATTGCCTTGCATTAGAAATAAACAAAAATGAACAAAACCTCTACAACAATGAAAATGACAGCTTATTATTTTTTTCTTCTTTAGTTAAGTCTTAAGAGTTTGGTTTATCTTTCCTCACTTCAGGTTGCTTTTTGAAGTAGATAGGGAATGCCATAAATAAAGCAAAATAGCCATTTTTTCATCTTAACTAGTATCTATTCAGGTTTCCAGGCTTCTCAGTTAGCAAGAAAGCAGACAACCAGAGAGGATGAGAAGGAAAAGAAACAAAGAACATAAATATATTCCATAAACTGGATAACTTTTATGCTAAAATACGTGGTAAAATACACATAAAATTTGCCATCTTTCCCACTAAGTGTACGTATAGTTCTGTGGCATGAAGTACATTTATGCTGTTGTGCAACCATCACCCCATGTATCTTCAGAACTCTTTTCATCTTGCAAAACCTGAATGCATTTAAAATAGATGTTGAAATGTTTGAAGTCTGTTCCATGGAAGTAGGAATGTGGGTGGATTTAGGAGCCTTGCATGTCTGTGATGGTAACACTACTGTTTTGCTGGGGGAGCTCAGTCTTTTACAGTTTTTGGAGAAGTTCAGCATAGTAGGTGTCAGATGTTGTTAGCAAGTTCATTAGAATTATCAGAAGACCAATCTGAAGGCTTATTGGCTTTCAGTGAAAATCATCTGAAATCATATATCTGGTGTATTGAATTGGGGACCTCTAGGCAGCTAGCCTCTCTCTCAAGAGGAGAAAGATGAGGGTAGAATGAAAGCCAGTTATGCTGCCTTCCCATATTCAGTTTGATGAATGTTTCTATGAGAAGAAATTGAAGGCTCTTAAGTGTTTGCCAACAATCTTTTCTTCTCCACCCACCACCCCTTCCTTCTCCTCCTCCTTTTTTTTTTTTCTTTTACAGTGCTGGGGATGGAACCCAGGACTTTGTGTATGCTATGCCAGTTCTCCACCACTGAGCTACACCCCAGCCCTGCAAACAGTCATTTGAAGGTGTCACTAAAGTGTGGAATATTATCGCTTTCCTTGTTTTGAGCTGAAATTATGAAGAAAACACGTTTTATGCACACTTCTTCCAATGGAATTCATCAGAATGTTGCTTAGTTTTTTTAACTGATTCCTTTTAGTACTAAAATTCGAGATTTCTTTCAAGATTCATGACTTAAAAAAAAACTGATGCTGGGTGCAGTGGTGCACACCTGTAATCCCAGTGGCTCAGGAGGCTAAGGCAGGAGGATCGGAAGTTCAAAGCCAGCCTCAGCAAATGGTGAGGTGCTAAGCAACTCACTGAGACCCTGTCTAAATAAAAGACAAAATAGGGCTGGGGATGTGGTTCAGTGATTGAGTGCCCCTGAATTCGATCACCACCCCCCCCCCCCAAAAAAAAATTGATATTCATATATGCACAGTTATTTTAAATCTAAAGAATGAATGTCAGACATAGGAACTGATCATAATCTCTAGGAATTGGAGTGTAGTTGATAAAGTGTCCAGAGATTTTTACATTAACCAGAAGATACATGTAAATATATTTGGTACACAAAAATACTTGTGGTAATATGGAAGAATGGCAGCTGTATGGTATATAAATTTTGTGGCTTTTGGAATGTTCAGGTTTCCTTTTTTTAAGTGTATAATTCAGTGGCATTAATGACATTCACATTCACAGTGTTGTGCAACCATTACCCCATGACCATTATTGATTTCCAAAACTTTTTCATCACCACGGACAGAAACTCTTAACTATTAAGCAATAACTCCCCAGTATTCACTTTCTCAACTCCTGGTAACCTTTAATCTACTTTATGCCTCTATTAATTTGTCTCTTCTAGATGTTTCATGTGAGTGAAATTATGCAATATTTGTCTTCTATGTATGTCTTATTTCACTTAGCACAATATCTTCAGGATTCATGCTTGTTGTAGCATGTACCAGAACCTTATTTCTTTTTTTTCTTTTAAATAACTTTATTCCTTTTTTAGGCCAAATAATATTTCATTGTGTTTATGTACTACCTTTTGATTATATGTGTTTATCTATTGATGCATCCTTGGTTGGATTTCATTTTGTTGCCTAAGAAGGTTAACAGCCAGGTTAGGCATCTGGTAGAACTTGAAGCTTGTGGATTTTGATTCCAGATTAACAGCTTCAGGAGAAAGATACACAGAGAAGAATTTTGCTTACTTTAAAATACTTTCTAGTGTTAACTGCTTTATGGAATGATGACCACAGCTTGACAGAGCTAATGGTCTTCTCATAGTAATTTCACTACTTTGAGTAATTTATTCATTTTTAGGCTCTGGTAAACTTTTGTCAAGGATAAAGCTTTTTTAAAATGCAGAGAATTATCATAATCAGTAATGATTATGAGTATTAATGCCATCTTTCATTTAAGAATATAGTTCCTTTTTAAAAAAATACAAATATTTTATGTCATTTGCTCAGTAAATATTGAGGGCATTGGGCTAAGGACTTTAAATGAATTTAATCCTCACAAGAACCCTGTGAGGTAGTCTACTATTATTATTTTATCAGTGTTGAATCCATGGTATGGAGAAGTAAAGTAACTTGCCTTAGGAAGAGCTAGAGCTGAAATTTGCGCTTAGCTTCTGCACTATGGTCCCTCCCATAGCATCAACCTGGACGCAAGGAGGATAGAATAGCCAGAGAGTTAGGTCAGTGGTTCTTAGTTACTGCTCTTTGGGAGATGTTTGGCAATGTATGGAGAAATTTTTGCCTGTCTCAATAAAAGAGATTAGAGTAGGGAAGATGTGTAACTGGCATTGTGGATAGAGGCCAGGAATGCTGCTAAATATCCTAGTGTACAGTTCAGCTCCCTACATCAAGGTACTATCTGACCTAAAGGTCAATAGGGATGAGATTGAGAACCCTACATAGGTTCTTACAGCCTGTATTTAGGATTTTGCTCTTTGTACTATGAGCAATGGGAAAGCATTGGAAATTTTTTGTAGGGTTATGACATGATCATATTTGAGCTTTATAAGAATGACTTACTGAAGGTTGGAGATTGTTTTAAGAGAGTTATTAGTGCATTCAAGGAGATGAAGTGTGAGACTTATAGAAATGATGACAACCAGCTTAGAATGGTGACAGTGGAAATGGTGAAAGGTGGTTGGAAGGAGAAGTAGTCAGTGCTCAATGAATAACTATGGTTGAATGACAAGAGAGGGACATTTTGCTTTTGTATCTGGATGGATGGTAGAGTGGGGAGGGAAGACTATGAATATATGTTGTGTTTAAGGTGCCTGTGAGACACCTAAATGGAGATTGTAAAGAGGTGGTTTGAGAATAAAGGTCAAGAGCCCAATGAAGAGGTTTGGACTGTAGATTAACATTTGAGAGTTGTGAGTATGTAGAAGTAATTGAACCCATAAATGTGAATGAGATCATCTAGGGAGAAAGTATACTGTTGAAGAAGATCCCTCTTTGGTCTCAACCTTAAAATGCTCCAGAATTTTCAAAATCAAGTCTAGAGGTTTTCTTAGTTCTGCCTTTTTTTTTTTTTTTTTTTTTGCATGTGCTAGGGATCCAACCCAGGGCCACGTACATGCTAGGCAAGCGCACTGTTCTTGAGCCAAATCCCCAGCCCTCTGACATGTTTTAAATTATCTTATGTGTGTGCAAACTGGATTTGTCTGAAAAAAATAACTCCACAGGAGGCAGAATTACTCTTACTTTAAATTTAAATGTGTTTTAAGTATTAGTACATAAAAATTCAAAAACAATTATGAAATAGGAGTTATTTTATCAATTATGGAAAGTGAAGATTTTTCCATTTCTACCCAGTTAAAAAATCAAAATTTTCCCCTTTTCTGTTTTTATTAGTAAGGTCTTTTATTTATTTGGGTAGGTACTGGGTATTGAACCCAGGGTCTTGTACATCCTAGGCAAGTGCTCTCCCCCTGAGCCATATTCCCAGCCCTTGGAAAATCTTTTTTTTTTTTTTTTTTAAATATTTATTTATTTATTTTAGTTGTACACAATGCAATGCATTCATGTTTACGTGGTGCTGAGGCTCGAACCTGGGCTGCGCACGTGCTAGGTGAGCGCTCTACCGCTGAGCCACAACCCCAGCCCTGGAAAATCTTTTGAAATGAACACATTTAAGTTGTTGTGGTTTTGTCATTCAGAATTCCTTCAAGTAGTATTAGTGCATGAATTCAACCAATTCCTATTGAGTGCAGACCTACCTCCATGTTTTTCCCACTTACCTACCTGAACTAAAGTTAAGGACAGTACGATGTGTGGTTGGGGTAATACTGCCTTGTCCTTTCTTTCATCCCCATGTACAGCGTGGCCTTGGTCAGTTTTTCTGTGATGGCCAGTGTTAAGTCTCAGTATCTCACTGTCCCTTGATTTGTTTCTCTATTCAGAATTAAAGGAGGATTTTTGTGCTCTAAGATTTAGTTTTGTCTCAGACTGAAACTTTCAGTGTCCCGTAATCTTTGCCATGTTCTGTGACTTACAAGTATTTAGAGGGAAAATGTTCAGATAGTACAATAACATTAACCTAAATGTGAAGATGGTGCTGGCAACACCTTTTTCCACTCCAGAAGTATTTTTACTAGAACCAGGATTCATTGTAGACAAAAAGTTTTACTTTTTCTGTTCCATTAGCTTGTAGTCAGACCTCAGTAATAAAGTCCTTAATCTTAGATTTCCTCTATCATTCCAATAGAATATTTTCACTGTCAAAAGGCCTCTGAATAAAAGAAAGATGTATTTGTTTGACACCAGAAAAAGATGAGTTAAAATTCCTAGGTTTTTATGTAATACATGTTGATGTTGATGTTGATGTTCATAAAAATTTAAATATTTGTCAATTACCAAAAACTTTTAAAAAACAGTTAAATACATTGCAAGATCTAATTAAGAAAAATTGTATCTAAGATTTTGTACTAAAAGGAAGTTGCTAGGAAATGGAGTAATAATTTTTATTTGTTAATTTGGTAACCATGGCAACACAATAAATATTATGTCTCTCAATTTGTCTTTCAGTGTTCTTTTGGCATGAGTGTCATGGAAGAATAAACAAATTAAACACAGCACAGTCTGAGTCTTAGTTACCTGAGTTAGTCATTTTCTTTGACTGTTTGACTTTCTAAAATTCTATAGTTAACATTCCTTGAAGTTAAAGCATAGTCTGTAAAAGCCCAGATTATACCTTACCTCTTTTACTCCAGCCAATTCCATAGGTTTTATATTATAGATATAAATGCAGGCTGGCAATTCCAGACTCTGTTGGCTCAGTTCAGTACATTTCTATCAAATTATGAATTTTAAATCTGCCTGTTTTTAAAACTGTTATATGATTGCAGTACCACAGACGTTTTAAGCTGGAGGATTCTCTTCTTCTAAAAGCATTTGAATGAGTGGTTCAATGTAGTATTCTTTTTCAATACAGAAAGGTTTTGATAATGATATAAATATTCCTGAGTTTAGCACCTAACATGAATAAATGTTGTTTGGTCACAATTACTTCAGATCTTTTCTTTAAAAGATAGGAGGGAACAAAGGGGAAAAGAGGCAATCACAAACCAAGGTTAAGGCTCTTTTGTTCCATTTTCCAGGCTTATTCTTCCTTTCTCCCCATCATGGGGAATCACTGTAACAAAATCAGAAAGTCTTTCCTGTCCCTGTTTTTAAAGTTCTAACATTTGTCGGCATAAACAGTATTGTTTTGTGGATTTTTGTGTGTTGGTTTGTAAGTGCTCTATAGTGGATGAGTGTGAATACTGTGGCAGACTGCCAGAATAGTAGCTTCTCATGCTGCTGGAGAGGAGTTGGAATGGGAGGAGGTGATGCTGGGGAGGAAGGAGGGACCAATCAGGAAAGTATTTTTGCAGAGGAGTTTACATTTGATTTTGAATACTCTGGGGGCCACTTAAAGGATATATAACTTATCAGATTTGAATTACAGTATATTTACCTTATCTACCTTGTTGAGAGGGACTGTTAGAAGGCAGAAAACAGAAAGCTACTGTTCTGATCTTGGTGAGAGGTGATGAGTGTGAATTAAGGCAGAGACAGTGGGAATGGAAAATTTGGATAGACGAAATAATCTAGAGATGGGAACTTAATGGGAGTGAAGTCATTGATACTAAATGAATATGGAGGGAAGATAAAAAAAGGAAGAAGCCCCATGATGATTCTTATTTCATATTTTGGCTAATGAAACATTTGAAAGGCAATGTTAAGAGGAAGTGGAAGTTTAAAGGAAGGGTCATTAATTAAATTGGGGATATAGTGAGTTCAAGGTTCTAGTGGGTAGAGGGACAGCTCTAGTTTTTGATAGCTAGTTAGATCAGAATTGTGGGAGAAAGGTCTGGCTTGGATACAAAGATTTGCAGACTATCATTATCCCCCAGGAGAGAACCTAAAATGAAAAGAGCAGATCAAGCCTGGAAACATTGGTTATATTACAGATTTAAGGATCTAACAGAGAAGAATGTGCCCATGAAGGATTCTGGGGAAGAGTGGTCAGAGTAAAGGGTGGACACTGGTATTGCAGAATGTCAAGAGATGAGAATTTTAAGAAGCAGTGAGTGATTAATGGCTTTGAAAGTCCAGAAAGGAAAATTGTGATAAGAATTTGTAAAATTCCACAGGGTTTGGTAGCTACAGGTCATTCATGAACTTTCCTTGAGCGGTTTCAGCGGGCAGAAGCCAGATTGCCGTCATTTAAAGAGAGTGAGAAGTGAGGAGGGAGGTATGAGAAAACTTAGCTGTAAATAGAACACAAGGTAGAATTGAACTATGGTGGGATTTTTTTGTTGTATTCTGCTTTTTAAATATGGCATAGACTTTGAACCTACCTTTGAGGAGAAAAAATCAATAGGAGGAGAAAGTAAAGACTAAGGAGATAGATGATAGGGTAAGGTCCCTGAGGAAGGTGAAGCTCACATGATGGCATGGAGATGTGTTCAGTGTGTGTGTGTGGTTTGGGCATGTTGACCTGAAATGACAGGAGGCGGGGCAGTTCTAGTGGAATGACAAAGTAAAAAGGAAGTGTACCAAGATTGGGAGGTCTGTTGGAAACTTGGGAAGGTGTGGATAGAATGCCTCCTTTATGCCTCAAGATTCCTTTTTTCAGGAAAAGGCATTGGCACAGGAGAGGAAATCCTAAAAGCATCAGGGCTAGAATAGTAAATGCAAAGAGAAAAGTGCTAGACTGATTAGATTTTGTAGAACTTTTCCCATTGATAATGACGACCTTTATATTTCTTGGAAATATTCTTCCTATTTACTTGAAAACAGGCTACACATTTTTACTGTGACACAGTGCCTAGTTTGTTTCTAAAAACCTGTGTGGTTCATTGTATACTTAGAGAATGTATACTTGAGAAAATATGCTTATTTATTTGTGGTTCATGAGATGTGATACATTAAGTGTATTTACTTAATGGACCATACCCAACTTATAATATTGAGTATGTTTATAAGTTAACTCTGTTGCTTCTGAATTATAAGGTGATAGGTTTAAAGTATTTTTTTTTAAATAAACATATCTTTTTTCCCTCATGAATAGTAGTCTCAAATGAAATCTAATTTATGGATTAGATCCAAAGGAAATAGTGAGCACTACCCAATAGATTGGATATGTTTCTCCTTACTTGTAGATCCACTGGATGAGGGAGGAAAAGCTTATAATAGAATTAATTATCCTCAGATGAGCCTTTGATTTGGAATGCCACTAGGAGCCACAGGCATGTTTATTTTAACCTGTTCCCCTGTGTTTATTTAACTGAAACAATTACAAAATCCAAATTCAGAATTCAGAAAGCTTAAGAATGCTTTTGGATGTTGTGCACTATATATTATGGCTTATTATATTTTGCATTGAGATGGTTAACCTTGCTTTTCCTTACAGTTTCAGGTAGATTAATTCAACAGCATGTAGTATGGAATAGCAAGGAAGGGAGGAGAGCTGACATGGAGAAACTGAAATTAGAAAACTTTAACTGGATGTGGTGGCACATGCCTGTAATCCCAGTGCTTGGGAGGCTGAGGCAGGAGGATCACAAAAGTTCAAAGCCAGCCTCAGCAATTTATTAAGGCCCTAAGCAACTTAGCAAGATTCTGTCTCAAAAAAAAAAAAAAAAAAAAAAGGCTGGGGATGTGGCTCAGTGGGAAGTGCCCCTGGGTTCAATGATCCCTGGTGCCAAAAAAAAAAAAAAAAAAAAAAGGAAACTTTAAGTACTTCAGGTGAAAGTGGTAAGATGAGAAGATGTGGAAGACTATTGGAATGGAAATTAAAGGATGGATTCAAGGGATATTATAAAGGAAGACAGAATGAGAAGGTAGGAGGTCCTGAGATCCTAGGTTTGATGAGTGGGTGACAAAATTTCCATTTCTGGAGCCTTGAAAGTAGAGCCAAAGCCTTCTCACAGGGGAAAGATGAAGTTATTTCCATTCAATCTAAGTTGGTGTTGCTGACAAGATCCATTAGAAGTTAAAAATATAAGCTTTGATTTTGGCAGAGCAGTCTAAGTTTGTGATGCAAGATTTGAATCATTCTCATTGGCTGATAGTTAAAACTGCGGAGTAAAAAGATGAAAGGAAAGACTAGGTACATCAGAAAGATGATATTTGCATTTAGAGTAAAGGTGTGGTCAAAGAAATAATGGAACCAGAATAGTAAGTTTCACAGAAAAGAGCGGATCTGTGCTAAATTGAAATCTTAGGATAACTCACTCAAAGCAAACTTTTCTGATTTGTTTAAGGGTATGCTCTTAGACTTGGAGTATAGATACAGGTGTGGCATTTTATATGTCCTTATTATAAAATTCCTGTTAATGAGTGAGGAAAATTTATATGTAAAAATAAGCCAACATAAAGTACAAGATGTTTAATGAAATAAACAAATGATATTTGTACAAGTGAGAAAAATAGTTTGATTTTAGTAGAAAAAAATTGTGTGAGATGCACACAAGGTATCTCAGTGATTTACTTTCGATGGTAGAATGACAGGTCCCACTAGACTTTTCTTTATCTCGTGACATCTGACAAATATTCTGCAATAAAAGTGTTTACTTTTGAAATTAGAAAAAATAAATAACATTTTATTAAAAAAAAGAGTGTGAACTGGATTCTTAGGATGTGGATTCCTTGTTTTTTAAATATTTTTATTTATTTGCTTTAGTTGTACACAATGCATTTTATTCAATGCATTTTATTTTACGTGGTGCTGAGGATCAAACCCGGGTAGCCCACGTGCTAGGCGAGCGCTCTACCACTGAGCCACAATCCCAACCCCTAGGATGTGGATTTCTACTCCAATATTTGCTGGCCAGGTAAAACTGGGCAAGTTACTTTTCCTTGTTGTACCCCGAGGGATTATTTTGGCTGGGGGATGTAGCTCAGTGCTAGAGCATTTGCCTATCATATGCCAGGACTTGAGTTCATTCCCCAGGCTGGGGAGTGGGGGGGAATCCAACAAACACAACAACAACAACAAAGATCATTTTGTGTATTAAAAGAAAATAGGCATCTAGCCTTGCTAATAAGTAAGTGCTCGAAATGGTAGTTATATTGTTAGGTCTCATCTTCTTTATTATCTGGAAAATTTGAAGTTTTGATTGTGAGATTTTCAGATAATATTGGTTAATTTTATAAAGAACAAAGATAAATCTATCCCTTAACAGATTTTAGTACAGTTTGAATTTGATCCTGATATATTGTCATAAGCTTAATCACTGTGTCTCAGACTGTGTTCCTGGAGCATGATGCTTGAAAAATTATTTAGGGTTTATTTAATAATGTGGTCCAGTCTCAGAAATGCTATATATTCTACCATCTTCTTTGAGATTCATAATGGATATTATTAAGGACTCTGGTTAAAACAAAAACAAAAAGAAAACCTAACTTAGCATTTTCCTAATTTGCTTTATCCTAAGATCTGCTTTCTCTCTTTACATACTTAATTTTATGTATTAGAGTTTTATATATTTCAGTATTTATTTAATGTACTCAGTCTCATCTATTTAAGAAAGTTTAAAGTGAGGTATAATTCAGATACTAACAAATTCACCATTTTAGAATATTCCATGCTTTTTACTATATTCATAAAGATATGCAACCATTGCCTTATCTAATTGTAGAATGTTTCATGAGCCCAAAAATAACTCATTTCTTAGTTAGCAGTCACTCCCTTTCTCCTCCTTTCTCCACTGGCAACCAGTAATATACTTTCTGTCTGAAGGTATTTGCCCATTCTGGA
This sequence comes from Tamias sibiricus, assembly GCA_025594165.1. NCBI lineage: Eukaryota > Metazoa > Chordata > Mammalia > Rodentia > Sciuridae > Tamias > Tamias sibiricus. The sequence continues at coordinate 27,975,500 of CM046673.1, forward strand.
CATTTCATATAAGTAGACTCATAATATGTGGCCTTTTATTTCTGACTTCTTTCACTTAGCAACATCTTGTCAAGGTTTATCCCATGTTATAGCCTGTATCAATGTTTCATCCTTTTTATGGCTGAATAATATTCCATTGTATGGATAGCCCACATTTTGTCTATTTAATCATCAATTGATAGAAATTAGGGTTATTTCTGCTTTTTTACTTCTGTGACTAAGGCTGCTATGAACATTTTATGTGTATATGTATTCTCATTTCTTGTAAGTACATGTCTAGAGATAGATATGGGCATCCTGTGACTACTCTGTTTAACTTTCTGAGGAAGTGCTAAATTGTTTTCCAAAGCATCTTTCAGTACTGAAACTCTGTACCCAGCAACTAATAACTCCGTTTCCCTTTCCCCTCAGTCCTTGGCTACTACCATCCCACTTTTGGTCTCTCTGAATTTGATTTCTTTAGGTACCTCATTAAAGTGAAGTTATACAATATTTGTCCAGTTGTCTGGCTTAATTCATTTATCATGTTTTTAAGATTCATCCATGTTAGCATGTATCAAAACTTCCCTTTAAAGGCCAAATAATATTCCATTGTATGTATAAAACACAATTTTATCTATTTATCCACTGATGGACATTTAGGTTTTTTCTACCTTTGACTGTTGTGAATAATGCTGCTATGAACCTTGTTGTACAAATTACTTTTGAATCTCTGCTTTTTTTTTTCTTTTGTATGTATATCCATAAGTGGAATATTGGACCAAATGGTCATTTTGTGTTTGGTTTTTTAACTTCGTTTTTAACTTAAGGTTATGTTTCTTTCTTTCTTGTGTGTGTGTGTGTGTGTGTGTGTGTGTGTGTGTGTGAGATGATAAAATGAATCCAAAGCAGTTCTTTTATGCTATTGTATTCTGAGGTAAAAATGCTTCTTAGAAGTATACTCTAGCTGGGCGGGGTGGCGCACACCTGTAATCCCAGCGCTTGGGAGGCTGAGGCAGGAGGATTGCGAGTTCAAAGCCAGCCTCAGGGTGGTTGAATAAGATGGATGTCATTATCCTAAATGCATGATTGAAGATTTGAATGGCACGAATATACATTGTATACAAACAGTGTTTTGTAAAAAAATGCTCTATATGTTTATTATGAATTATAATGCATACTACTATTATAAATACAACAACTTTGAATTAAAAAAAATTATTGGACTGTTAGAGAACTGACCACATTGAAAACACAGTGGAGGAAAGCCCAGAAAAATACTTTAGATGGTTTATAATTGTACTCCATGTTTGTATAAATATGTCAAAATATACTCTACTATTATGTATAACTAAAAAGAAAATAAATAAAAACATAAAAAATTTTCAATGGAAAAAAAAAAAAAAGCCAGCCTCAGTAATGGCGAGGCACTTAGCAACTCAGTGAGACCGTCTCTAAATAAAATACAAAAAAGGGCTGGGGATGTGGCCCAGTGGTTGAGTGCCCCTGAGTTCAATCCGCATAACCAAAAAATAAAAAAAGTGTACTCTATGTACTCAAAATATTCTATTTAAAAATGTGTCAGTTATAGAGTATATGTTTTGTCTAGTAGATAGGAGTCAGCCTTTACTCCTTGCTGTACTATGCGGTAACAATGTGTAAGAAGAACCAGGAAAAGGAGTTTTAAATTCTGTTTACCTCTTTTAAAGCATTTAGCTTAGTGGTCTTTCTTCAATACCATCTCCAAAGGAGGTAATACGGGAGTTTTAGATAACATTGGCTAAGTAACCAAGGAAAGAAGGTTTGTCTTTGAAGCCCAAGTTTTTTGGTTTTTGTTGTTCCTTTTTCTTGTGAAAGAAGTCTTATTAAAGAATAGATTCCATCATGTTCTATAATTTAGGTTTTGTTAGGAAGTCTTATTTTAGTATAATTGTGCAGAATTGGCCATAGACAGATCCTAGAAGGATGGAATAGGCATTTTCGAGATGAATTTTTAAAAGAGGCTAATAGATACAAAGCTAATACACATGGAAATGAAAATTCCTGCTATTGCCATGATTCTATGTTAGAAAAGATTTGCAAGTTTTGTTACTGTGTAGTTTAAAAATATTTTTTTGCTATCTATTGATGTATAACTTAGCCTCTAAGTCTTTTTCTATAAAATACAAATGCTAGGAAGAATGTTGTCTACTCATAGTCCAGAGGGGTAAAGAAGACCAGTAATTTGAAGCAGAACATAAGATTTTTTTTTTTAATGTATCTTTTTTTTTTTTTTTTTTTTTTTTTTGATACCAGGGATTGAACTCAGGGGCACTCGACCACTGGGCCACATCCCCAGCCCTTTTTTGTATTTTATTAGAGACAGGGTCTCACTGAGGTGCTAAGTGCCTCCCTTTGCTGAGGCTGGCTTTGAACTCGTGATCCTCCTCCCCAGTGCTGGGATTACAGGCATGTACCACCACACCTGGCAAGAACATAAGATTTTTGAAAGATAGAAGCCAATGTAAAGTTTATGTGAGAATACTAATTGCTGTGGATATGTTAGTGATTATCACATAAGGGTATGTAGATTATAATTTATTTTGCTATCAAAAGGCCAGTTAAGCAGAGTGGGAAATTGACAAATTAGGGGACTTATATAGGACTTAACTATTAAACTGTCTCCTCTCTCCTTAGAAGCCTTCTGTGACCTTGCTAGGTAAAACTAATTTCTCCCTCATCATCCATGCTTTGTTGTCCATAAGCCTTGTATTTTTCTCCCTTAACTTTGGGAGCTGCCTCAGGGCAGAAATGTCATATCCTACTCTGTATTTTAGTCATCTCACATACTTGCTTACACATGGTAGATCCTTTTAAACATTATTTGAGTCTTTTATTATGAGACTTGCACAAGCATAATAAAATGGGAATAAGCAACTACTGTAGTTATCAGAGGGAATAATCTGAATCAGATTTAGGATGTGGCCAAGGACAGAGGAAACCCGTAAGATAGAAACCAGAGAGCAGATTTTAAGGTTTCATGGGATGCATCAAGTTATTTTCTTATCTCATTTCCTAATTGTGACTCTGGCCTATGGCCTGAAATTTATTTGTTTATTTAGGAGACATTGAGGCATGAAGTTGTGGGATGATGGAAGCTTAGAATTTTAATATGATGTAATAAAGCCACAACAGAGGCATGGGTATATTATATTGCTCTCTGAAAGAGAGATTGGGAGGAAATCTTCATAGAAGGTAATATTTTAGCTAAATCAGAGAGAAGGGAGAGTACTTCCTACCAAGCAGATAGTCTGAGAAGCTTAACCGAACACAGTAGATTCTAGGCAGAGAGAGAGAGAGATGTACCTGGTCCATATGGAACAAGTTCTGGGAAATAAGGTGGGGACCCTACTATGAGTAGCCTTATTTCTGTATTTGCCTCTTTTACCTTCTCTTTGCATTGTTCCTTGGAGTTTTTGCTTTAACTATTATTAGTGGGGAGCAAGTGGGGTACTTTATGTAGCTGAGTGACATAATCAAACTATTTTAGATGCATTTTAGGGCAGATTCTGGAGATAGGAGGATGGATTTGGAGACAGTTGGAGTAAGTCTAAGCAAGAGATGTGTTCCTGTTGTATGATTCCATTTATATGAAATGTCCATAGGCAAACTCAGAAGGTAAGTTAATTGGAAAATAGTTTGGTGGTTGCCAGGAACTAGAGGGAAGGTGTGATGGGGAGTAGTGACTAATGAATACAGAGTTTCTTTTTGGGGTAATGACAATATTCTATCCTTGAGTTAGTAGTGATTATTGTACGTTCTTGTACAATATTAAAAATCACTGTATACTTTTTAAATAGTGAAATTTTTTATGTTTGTTTGTAGTGGGGTCTGAACCCAGGGTCTTACACATGCTAGGCGAGTGCTCTACCACTGAGCTACATCCCAGTCTCCCAACCCTTTTTATTTTCTGCTCTTGAACTTGTTATCCTCTTGCTTCCCCTCTTAAACTGCAGGGATTAAAAAGAGGTCCTGGTATGCCCTGTTTAAATGGCGAATTTGACAATATGCAAATTACATCTCAATTTAAGAAAAGGCAAGGCTGGGAAAAGAGACAGAAAGAGACTATGTAGAATGTGTGAAGAGTTCCTCAAAAAAGTATGGTTTGAGAGAGATTCAGTGATGGAGAATTGGTATCATTTAGAGACTGAATATTGGCAATATCCAAAATGAAAATAGAGGTTGGTTCTGAAATTTCTAGTTTTGTGTGATTGAATTGATGGGGAAAGAAATGCTGGGAAAAGATCATCTTGGAGAGATATATAATGAACTGTTTGAAATATATTAAATGTGTAAGTGAGGTAGGCCATTAAAGGAAATAATCTAGCTGTGAGGAGAGACTTTGGAACTAGAGAGGGAAACAGATGTATAGAAGTTGTCTGAAGAGGCCAGTCAAACTTGCTGATAGATGACATCTTACCTCCCCACGCTCCTTTAGAAAGTAATGTTCCTTTTGCTTCATATCCTCAAATGTGGTACACAAGTGGTTTTTGTTTTTGTTATATAAAGCTGAGTTTTACATTATTTTTCAGGCAGAGGCAAGGCTGGCAGCAAAACGTGCTGCCCGGGCAGAAGCAAGAGATATACGCATGAGAGAACTGGAACGACAACAAAAAGAGGTAATTTGGGGAAATAGAACCCTAATTTCATCCCCCCACCAAAAAAAAATCAATACTTGGTTAGTTTAATTCTGATATGAATCTGATTCCTCTTGAAACACTGGGAATAGTCTTTAACCTGCTATATGTGTTTTAATAAGCCATTCTGTGTTAATCAATGAAATGCAATATTTGTTTTAAATAATAAATGATTTTGTTCTTTGTGTATGCATTGTTAGAAGTTCTTATAGTACAAGTGCTTTACTTATATTAGCTAATATAGGTGTAGAGATGACAAAACTATTGAGTATACCCCTAAATGTCCTAGTATGTGGATTAATTGTGATATCTACATAGTAAAACAGTGACAGATCATTCAGTCTTATAATTGGAAGCATGTTTACTAATCATTAAAAATATTCATGTAAGAAAATGAAAAGGAAAAAACAACAACAACAAGTAAAACTATAAAACTGATAGGACCCAATTTTGTGTTACAAAAGCCAGTACCCATCTATAGGATCAACCTTCTAGAAAATATTGATTACTGTCAATACTTTGATATGACTGTGTTGGAGTTATGATTGAAAAAAAGTTATACTTTTTTTCTAGTTTACAAATTTTTGATATGCTATTGTCATCAAAAGCAGAAAAAGACTTATGGAAATTGAACTAAGATGAAATATTCTTTATGCTTTCCTTCTGACATTGACTTGGCCCTAAAATCCCCATAAAAATATTTTTGATATTGTGTTAGTACAAAGGGGGAAACACCTGTGGGGAAATATTAAGCACTTTTGTTTTATGTTAGTGGTGGATTTTCTGCTGGTGAGTTAAAAAGAAATTTATGTGTTGTATTTTTATCACAGTTCAAAAACAAAATTGTTGATGTTGCTAATTTTTTAACCTCATACTTAGTTTTAAATATCAAATAGAAATTTTGACTAAAAATGGAAATGTCACAATGCATTGTCTTTTATATTCATAGGATTTTACTAAATTATAAACAGGAGACTGTTAAATATAAGTTCTATTTATGATCTTCTAAACTTGAGAGAACCATGCATCTTTCTATTATTGAACATATTTAGCTTTGTAGTTTTGTATATTTGAATGTGTAACTTTGAGTTGCCTATCATTGTTCTTTAGGGCAAATATATACGAATAAGAATATTTTGGAGAATACAGTATTTTGGAAATTGTTCCGATTATGAAACTTTTGCATTTGTAGCACTCTCATTCCTTTGACCAGAAATGGGGACAGATTCACAAATGGCTGGTAGGCCAGAATTGCCTGTCCTGCATGTTGTGATAAGTTGCTGACATAATGCAGTTTTGAAGTAAAACATTGACTAATGGTTTGCAAAGTAGAAGTGTTTGGCCTGTGTGAACCTAAAGGTTATGAAATATCTATTCTGTCTGACGTGGACCAAATGTGTAGTTGGAAGCCACCCATTTTCTGTTGTGATCAGCAGCTTCACTTTCATTTCATGAGTGCCCCTGAACAAGAAAGATTGAGAAAATGAATGCCTGTTTTCTTTTTATGGGTTTATCCTTTTCTCCTTCATATCCTTCCTTTCCTCTATCCTCTTTAAGAAAACTGAGTCCCCTGGGTCTCCGTTAAGAGATGACCCAAGTCATTCTTCCGTGTTCCCTGAAAATGATTCTTTTCAGCTCAACTCTCTCAGCTCCTTTCCAAGTCCTTTACCACAGATTCCAAGTTTGTTAGCTCTAAAATAGCAATTTGTAAATCAATAGAAAGTTATTGTGAATCATTCCTAAATTTGAATGTTTTTCAAAGGTTATCAGTTCCCTGTTTCTTTTTGCAAGGGTTCTGAACTTGGTATGTGACTAGACTTGGGAGGTAGAATATGAAATCTTAAAATCTCATGCAAGCCGGGCACGGTGGCGCACGCCTGTAATCCCAGCACTTTGGGAGGCTGAGGCAGGAGGATCGCAAGTTCAAAGCCAGCCTCAGCAATGGTGAGGCACTTAGCAACTCAGTGAGACCCTGTCTCTAAATAAAATACAAAAAAGGTCTGGGGTTGTGACCCAGTGGTCAAGTGCCTCTGAGTTCAATCCCCGGTACCACCAAAAAAAAAAAAAAAAAAAAAAAAAAAAAAAAATCTCATGCAGACTTTTGGAAGTATGTGTAGACATTGAAAGTATGTGTAGTTTTTTTTTTCCTTCTTCTTTTTGACAGTGCTGTGGATTGAACTCAGGGCTTTGAGTGTGCTAGGCAAGTACTCTTTGCACTGAATACCTACCCAGACCAGAAGTATATGCATTTTTATGGGAAGTGCTCACAGGTATTTTTATCATCAGAGAAAGTCTATGACTCCTGAAGGGTTAAAAACCATTGTCTAATTTCTGATAAACAAGCAACTTCCATAAGCAAATCTCTCCTATACCAGCATTTTAAGGTAACCAGAATTATGATGTAATGACCTTTGAACTTAAACCTTTATCATAATTCTCATTGAGATATTGTTTTATAAAAGAAAAAAAAAAAAAGATCCTTGGTAACTTGCATGATTCCTTATGGATGTGTTTGTTATTTTGAAGTGGAGTTCATTCCTGCTTGTAACTAAAGCTAGCCTAATTAATTTATTTAATGTGTCTTCTTTGGGTTAGTGTTTATTGTTGATACATTGAGAATGCTTCGTGTGAATAAAACAAATCACTTAATTGCAAATTTTCCAAGGAAAATTAGCCTTATTTTTTGTTTAAATTGTGTATTATAATTCTAAAGTTAAATTGCCAAAGATTTTAATGTTACAGGGCAAACCAAAAAAAAAAAAAAAAAAATAAACAAAAATAGAAAAGCATATATTAAAAATCTAATATTTGATTTGTATGTTCAAGGACCATGAAAATCTCTCCTAATTTTAATACTTTTTTGTGTGAGACTGGTTTGTTGGAACATGAATTAGGGAACAGAAAGACATGGGGCTCAGCAATGAAGCTCACTTCAGAAATCACAGTGCATCAGTGCTGTATTAGTGCTTTTTACTTAGGTTCCATTTCACATTTTAAGACAGGTAACACTATTTCCATTTTATAGATGGGAAGATAAAGGATTGGTAAAGTAGATAACTTGCTGCATAGTCCTTCGCAGAGCTGGAATTTTCAGGGTACAAGAGAGTGGCACAGTTGCCAGTAGTTTGCAAAGTGACACAACCAGGAAGATTCTACATTTTCCTGGGCCTCCTGATAATCTTAGTTTAGCTAGCTTTCCACGGACCTAATCATTCTGACTTTAAATGTGATGTCTTTAATCAGTAGCATGTTGGTGTATGTCTGGAGGAGTAGATGCAGTTCCTGATGTTTTCCTATTTGAAACTGAAGGAGTGACTCTAGCCCGAACTTAGAAAATTTAATTTGTTGATAGAGAAGATAGCCAGGTGTATTCATGGGGCCATAATTTTCTTTCTCTTTTGCTCAGAGGGTACCAGGATTGAACTCGGGGCACTCAACCACTGAGCCACATCCCCAGCCCTTTTTTGTATTTTATTTAGAGACAGGGTCTCACTGAGTTGCTTAGCACCTCGCTTTTGCTCACACTGGCTTTGAACTTGTGATCCTCCTTCCTCAGCCTCCCAAGCTGCTGGGATTATATGTATGTGCCACCATGGCTTGGCTTGTGGTTTTCTTTTAATGAAACCATTTCATTTTCACTTCAAGTGAACTTTTAAGGAACAGAGTATGTTTTCTTTTCATTAACTGAATTTAAATTTATTAAAACATTGTTTACCAGAACGTTTGGAACAAATATACATTCATCTTTTAGAACATCATTCTATTAACTCAAGTTTCTTTAGTCCTAAAGAGGACTTCTGGAGTAATGACAATGTGTGTTGCTCTCCTTGACTATGCAAGAAAGGGATACTCTGCCTTGCAATTGGTTCCTAAAAACACAGTTTACTGTAATTTGTTTTATTTGGCCACTGGTGCTATTAATTCAAGAAAAGCCATTGGCACTTTAAATCCTATTCTAGAAATACCTGGGAAATGAAGCTTTTTGTTCTTCCAGAGAAGGAGGAGTCTTGAGTAAAAACCAGAATCCCTTACCACCAACACCCCGCCCCTTGTAATTAATGAAGAATTAGCTGGTGTAGGGTGATATCTTTATGATTCAGTGGTCTGGTGAGCCCAAGGATCTGTATGCCTGTCCTAGCTTTATGACCTTGCAGATTCTTTCTTAATTCTTATTCTTTTGTTTAATATATTTTATTTATTTATATGTGGTGCTGAGAATTGAACCTAGTGCCTCATACATGCCAGGCAAGTGCATTACCACTCAGCCCCAGCCCCAGCCCTCTTACTTAATCCTTCTGTGCTATAACTTTCTTTCCTATAAAATGAAGGGATCTTTCTTTCCTATAAAATGAAGGGATCAGACTAGGTGGTCTCTAAGGACCCTTTGAACTCTTAAAACTAATTCTAGAGTTGTTACTAGAATCTTTTATACAAGGGTTTCCTTCTGTGTCCCTTCTGTTTGCTGCTATGCAAAAGTTTTCAAAGTATGAGCAGTAATTAAAAATTTCCCACGTGATTTCTTTGTCTCATATAAGAGAGGTGCTACTTGGCAGTCTCTTGGTAGATTCTTGGTAGAATAGGTATTTTGAATGTTTTTGGAGTAATAAAATTTCTTTGAGCTTGCCTTACTATTTTACCTGAACGTTTATGTTTTAGTTAGGTTTAGAGAAGTTCTCTTCAGTGTGGTAGCCACTAGTCATGTGTAGGTGTTAAATTTCAATTTAAATTGACCAAAAATAAATAAAACTTAAAATTTAGTTTCAAGTGTTCAGTAGGCACATGTGGCTACCGGCTATCATATAGAGAGCACAAATAAAGAACACTTGCATTCTCTCAGAAAGGGCTATTGGATAGTGCTTATTTAAGGTATAGTTTATAATTATGGGAATAAACTGTATTCTCTCTTCAAATTGCCTGGCCTATATGGGAGTTACATTTTGTTTTCAGTCTTCTGATGTCTCTTTAGGCAAGGCTTTCAAATGGAGCTAAATGAAAAGCTGTTTATTTTTTTGTGGTGCTGGGATTGAACCTGGGGCCACATGGTTGCTAGGCAAGTGTTCTATTGCTGAACCACACCCACAGCCCCAAATCTGTTTCAATGTAGAGATATATCTGAACTTCATAAGGTTTTCTAATTAATTTAGAATTATAATAATAATTGAAAATAAATATGAATTCAGCTGTCTTTGCTGCATCTTTGATGAAATATGCTTTTTAGATCTTTTTTTTTTTTTTTTTAAACAAATACTCCTATGTGGTTGATACAGTGAGAAGAAAGGCTAACATAAAGTGAAGCTTGGGCATTAAACCTTGAATGTTACTCTAATACCCAAAATAACATTGATAGGTGCATGTAGAATAAATTTGCCTCCCAGTTGGTTAAACTAACCAAGTTAACCAGATTGGTTAACCAAGTTAACCAGTATACTGTTTAAACTGTATACTCTGCCAGGCTAATGCATATGCCCCCAAAACTTTTGTGGTATTACTGGATGAAAAAAAATGAAGAAATATACTTGGTTCTTATATGTGTCTGCTGCATAACAGAAAATGTAAATCTAAAGATCAGAATACACAATTGGAAATTGAAACATTGAATCATAATGGTGTTTATGAACAAATTTGATCAAATGTGGCAATGAACATAGCAGATGTCAACCAGGATATTTTTGGAATTATACTCAAAGATCATGACCAAAAAGAGATGTTATACTGTCATGTTTTGATTGAATATTGTTTCTGTTTTGAAATGAATAGTCATATATACCCCCATGTATTTGTTCTACTTAAGTAGTGATCATGCTGGATTGCCATGGGGTGCTGTGGCATTGATTGTTTTTGGAAAAGAGTATTGATATTGACAGAAGTGAATTCACTTAAGACATTTTGTGTAGATTTTTAGTTAGTATAAATTACTTTAATATTTTTGACTTGAAATGATGAAATATTAGAAATTCCTTCTGGTTTTAGGTGACTATTTTCTTGGGGCTAGCCATTTGATAACTTAACCAACTCTAAAATATTTATGTAATTTATTCTAAGTGTAAGTAGTTTTTTTTTTTTTTACTTTTACTTTTTTTGTTTTTGTTTTTATTTTTTTTAGTACTAGGGTTTGAAGCCTCTATCACTGAGCTAAATCCCAAGCCCATTTTTGTGTTTGGGATAGAGTCTTACTAAGTTCCCAAGGCTGGCTTCAAACTTGTGATACTTCTGTCTTAGCCTTCTTAATCACTGGGATTATAGGTGTGTGCCATCACACCTGGCTAAACATCTATTTTTAATGCTGAGCTCAACGACTGTTCGACTGTTCATTAAGTATAACTGTGTATTTTATCTTGGTGTATTGAGCTCTCTTGGTCATGTGTAGATGATATCTTACATGTGGTTAGATGTACATACATATGATAAAATAAAAAATTGCCAACATTATTTCTGCTTTCTAACCAAAGCATGCAGTTGCCACAAACTCAGCTTTTAAAGCAAAGTTGTCCAAACTTGCCTGTGCTAAGATATTGTTATGCTGTTAATTGACTGATTTGTGCTCCATTTTTCTGATAAACACCTGTCGGTTCAGTGAATAACCTACCATGTACTTTTCTCCTTTCTCAGGAAGATTCTGAAAGGGCCAGGTATTCGCACCGGTCCAGTCATCACCGTTCTTATCTGGTTTGTAATAACCTATAAACTTGCCCCTAATGCTTTTCTTCATTAATTTAATGTAGTCACTCACAAATTTGTACTATGTTTATTTTTATTTTTATCAGGGAGTTGAGGATACATTGTCCCTCCGAAGTCTTGGCAGTCACAGGGTTGGTATTTTAAGTTGTTTACACACTATAGTTGCAAAGCTTTTATATGTGAGCTTTCTTCAGAATCAGTGATTATATAAACAATCAGATAATGTTCATATGTTCCTTTGCCTTTTTTAAAAAAAATAGAAATATCGGCAAGGTGACTTCATGGGAAAAAAAAGATGGTTTCTCTCAAATTATTGCTATAAGTAAATCATTTTAAAAATTTTGAAAATTTTCATCTATTAACACATCTATTCTCTTTTTCTATAGAAGGGACTTTGATTTCAGAAAATTATCACAAAATAATAAGATTGATTTTATAGAATAATATCTGCTTGAGTCTGACTTTAAGGTTTCTCCTACTTTCATATTTTCTTCTTCTTCTTCTTTTTTTTTTTTGTACTGGGGATTGAACCCAGGGACACTCGACCACTGAGCCACATTCCAGCCCTAATTTATATTTTATTCAGAGACAGGGTCTCACTGAATTGCTTAGCCCCTCACTTTTGCTTACACTGGCTTTGAACTCGAGATCCTCCTGCTTCAGCCTCCCCAATCACTGGGAATATAGGATGCACCACTGTGCCCGGCCTACTTTCATATTTCATTTCATTTCATTCCATTTCATTTATTTATTTAAAACATATATATTTTTTTAGTTGTAGGTGGACACAATATCCCTGTTTATTTATTTATTTATTTTTTTTTATGTGGTGCTGAGGATTGAACCCAGTGCCTCACACATGTGAGGCAAGTGCTGAACCACTGAACTACAACCCCAGCCCAACTTTCATATTTTAAAAAACGACAATTTATTAAATGGGAAGTAGCTTTGAGGCTTGGGTGACTAATTACAATTTATTACATGGAAAATTTGAGCTGTTGATTAAAAAAATTCTTTGCTTTTCATATGTATAGGAATTATGCTTTGGAATTTTCATTAATAGTTTGTAGAATGTTCTGGATTTTTAGCATATGTTGTTAAAAATCAAAAGAAATGAGAATTTGCTCTTTAAAGACTTGCATATTGTGCTGAAACACTCATCTCTCTTTTCTTAGGGAATTATGCTTTAAATAGTAAAGCAGTGTTTTTAATTTGCACAGTGATAATGCCATATATACATAATATATATGTATATATATTTATGTATAGATTTTTCATTAGTAAAATGATTTTTCATGTTACTCTCCCCCAACTCTTAATTTTTCTTCCTACCTTCTATAATGTATAATGATGATAAGTGTGTTCTGACATGTTATTGGCATCTTTGTATTCATAAATAGTTTATCATGCTGGTTGTTTTGGTTTGTGAATGTAATCTATTTTATTTTAGAGTAATGGCGTAAGCTGGTTTTTGAATCATAAATATTTTGGTTAGTTACAAGTTTTAGATTTTTAAGAATATTAACAAATCTTCAAGGAAATCCAAGATAATCAGTGGCTTAAAAGTGGTTTTTCAAGGCCGGGTATGGTGGTGCATGCCTGTAATCCTAGCGGCTTGAGAGGCTGAGGTAGGAGGATCAAGAGTTCAAAGCCAGCCTCATCAATTTAGTGAGGCGCTAAGCAACTCAATGAGACCCAGTCTCTAAATAAAATACAAAATAGGGCTGGGATGTGGCTCAGTAGTAGAGTGCCCCTGGATTCAATCCCCAGTCCCCCCAACTACCCCCCCCCCCCCCCCCCAAAATGGGTGGTTTTTCCGAAGGAAAACTCTGATAAGTTCTTCATGCTTTCCTCTGGAGATACTTTTTTTTTTTTTTTAAATACTTTGAAAAGAATCATGTAGTAAGTTAACAAACGCTTCAAAGTTGAATGTCAATGTCTATGAAAACAATTCCCTCTTTTTTAAAAAAAAATCTATACATTTTTAGTTGCAGATGGACACAATACCTTTATTTTATTTTTATGTGGTGTTGAGGATCAAACCCAGTGCCTCACGCCTGCTAGGCGAGTGCTCTACCACTGAGCCATAACCCTAGCCCCCAATCCTTGTTTTTAATGTATGACTTTTTACTTTGTTTTCTATTCTGTTCAAAGTGTGAATTTTCACATATTTGGTATCAGATTGTTTCTTTGTAAATTTGTATAAGATTAGGGAAACATGATTATATTAGTTTAACTTAAAGGGCAAAATCTACCAAGTTTGACTTAAATTAAGGGCCAAATCTGCAAATAAACAAAAAAGAAATCTACCATTAAGCTGGTAGGGTGGTGTTTTCCTAGAGTGTTTGTAAAGTAATGAAGTTGATTGTGTGTGTGTATGTGTGTGTGTGTGTGTAAATTGTATTACTAAACAAATGTAAGGATAATTTTAACTCGCCAGTGTTTTTGGTACTAGGGATTGAACCCAGAAGTGCTTTACCACTGAGTGACTTCCGCAAACTTTTATTTTTTATTTTTTTATTTTTTAGTTGTAGTTGGACACAATACCTTTATTTTATTTATTTTTATTTGGTGCTGAGGATCGAACCCAGGGCCTTGCACGTGCTAGACAAATGCTCTACCGCTGAGCCACAACCCCAGCCCCACATCCGCAACCCTTTTTATTTTTAATTTTGGGACAGGTCTTACTGAGTTACTGAGGTTTTTGCTAAATTGTTGAGGCTGGCCTCAAACTTGTGCTTGCCTCAACGTCCTGAATTGCTAGGATTACAGGTGTGTGCCATTCCTGGTCAGTTTTCTTTTCCCCCCATCATAATAATTAATGAAAATTTGTTACTATGGGATAAAGCTCCCAGTGTTTAAAAACATCAATGTATGTGTGAACTTGAAGAGTAGTAAAAGTTTTATACCCTAGAGAAAACGATGGTGCTTTTTTTTTTTTTTTTATCTCTAAGTGTACACATTAAACACATTGGAGATATGTAGATGTTCCCAGAAATAAGTCAGAATGCTCACTAATAACATTGCTTAAAAGAACTTATAATTGATTTTTTTCCTGTTTGAACTAGAAAATATTGGGAGTTCTAAGTTTTCATCAGACTGTTTGCTTTTTTGGGGGACAGAGTGCTGGGTGTGGATTGAACCCAGAGCCTTGCACACATTAAACATACATTCTATCACTGAGCTTCACCTTCAGTCTCTGATCCCTTGCTTTTAAAAATAACTACTATATCTACTAAGCTGTATATGCTAGACAACTTTTGTCCTCTGTATAAATAAATGTAATAACTCAAAACGCTGGCCAATACCTTTTTTTTTTTTTTTTTAAATTTATATGTGGTGCTGAGAATCAAACTCAATGCCTCACACATGCTAGGCAAGTGCTCTACCACTGAGCCACAACTCCAGCCCTCTGCCCCTTATTATTATTATTTTTTTAAACTTTACTTAGAAGCTATGTATTAGAAGGTCTAATACTTTTTTGAACCTCTTATTTGCTGTATGAGCCTTAATAGGATCTGAATGTGAGGTAGGTGCATTTATGATTTTATCCTTTTGTTCAGTTACCTTTCAGATATTACCTTTTTGAAAGGTGACTTGCCAGAAGCTATTTGAGCTGGACATGTTGGTGTTAGTGTTATAGATTTGGTTAAAAAAAAAAAAAAAAAAAGGCAAAATTAGTTCAAGACTGTGAATGGTAGGCATAGGGGAGGGAGAATAAATCAAAGCCTCAATTTATTATTGAGACAGTTTGTATTTATTAGTATTTATTAGGTATATGTAATGATGAGATCATTAGCAGTGTGGAATATTAGTGGCTACCTTAAAAATAATCTTAAAAATGCTTGATTATGATGGGCTCAGTGGTGCATGCCTGTAATCTCAGCAACTTGGGAGGCTGAGGCTGCTGGATCACAAATTTGAGGCCAGCTTGTACAACTTAGACCTTGTTTCAAAATTAAAAATTAAAAGGGCTGGGGATGTAGTTCAGTGTTCAAGTAACCTTGAGTTCAGTTCCAGTATTGAAGATGGGGCAGAAATGCTTGGTTATTGGTTTGTGTATTGTAATACAAGAGGACAATAAGGTAGAGATCCAAAATTAGAAAATGAAATGATCTTGAATCACACTAGGAAGAATAATTGCTATTTCTATTTCTCAGGGGTAAAGATTTTTATTGTTCGTTCCTATTTATTTATATGTTAAGCCTTGATATAATTTTAATGAATTTAGTTTTTAAAATATGCTTATAATTTGTATTTTGTCATTTACTGCTACACTGTTTAATATTACTAAAGAACCCATCTAAGGATATTACTGGGACACGTTGGAGCAGGACCCGTACACCCAAGAAGAGAGACGTCATGGTGTGTAATCCAGAGAAACGTGTGGTGATAGAGTTCTGTACATTCATTGATTTTCAGTGTCCTGGGGTTTGAGTAATAGGTGCATTCTATTAAAAATTGACACTTGGTAAACTTTGTTTCTACAACCTTTTGCTCTACTTTATTTTGTTTTCCATATGAAAATTTTTAGGCAGGTTTCTCTTGAAAGTTGGAGGATTTTTTTTTCTTTTAAATAGGTTGTAAGAACAAATTTGGAAATGTCTTAGCTAGTACCCTTAATATCCTCAATTTTCCTTCCTTTGATACATCATTTGTTTTTAACAACATAAATAGCAACTTTCATTTATTAAGAAGGCTCATTTTGTTTGCCCAGTTGTTCTGGTAACAGTTATTAAATCCAAATTATGAATTTCCCTACCAGATAGACTCAGCAGTTTTAAAACCAACTGAACTTTGCATTATATTTTGTAGAAAGAATTGAAATAGATAAATTTCAGTTTGGTTTGTTAAAACTTATTACTATGCAAAATGCAATTGGTGCAACAAAGAGGATGAGAAGATATGACCTTTCTCTTCACTGAATTTACATTGTTGAAGAGATAGAATCATTTATATGTTAAAGGTGTGACTTGAGAAGTATGTTTTCTGAGCCATGAATTTTTTTTTCAACTAAAGTTATTTTAGTTATACTAAAGGTACATTTCTTTAACTAAAGATATCTTAATTGAGAAAAAAAGTAAATGAAACTTCTGTAGAAAAGGAACTTTATATTCAGAGAAACATCTCTCACCATGAAGTTATATTTTACCATTGAACATCATTTACCAAATGCACACCTTTATGCATTTTAGAAAATTTTGTTACATATGCAATAATAAAGCTCCTTATTTCTGTTAGTTTCAGAATATAAGAAAAGGCACACAAATATAGATAACTTGCTCAAGTATTTTTTGATATAGCAATAACCTTTTTAATAATTTAAAACCACTGGTAAAATTATTCTTCCTAACCTTAATATTTTTTTAAACATTTATTTATTTGCTTTAGTTGTACACAATGCATTTATTTTTACGTGGTGCTGGGGATCAAACCCAGGTTGCGCATGTGCTAGGCGAGCGATCTACCACTGAGCCACAACCCCAGCCCTAAGAAATATATTTTATATCATGATCTTGTATATCATGCAGATCATTGGATGTGTGTGTATATGAGTATACAAATACATAAAAATATTATTGAAACAAAAGTTTCACAAAACAATGTTAACTTTTACTGTGTTCAACACTTTCTAATATTTTATCTTCTAAAATGGTAGTTGAAACCACTAAATTGATTTCATGACTGGGTTGTAACCTATAATTAGGAAAACATTACTTTAGATCAGATTTTTGGTTAGCATTCTATGAAATCCTAGATGGGTGTAAGAATCCTAAAGATTTTTTTTTTTTTTTAACCAAACAATAGTGTTTAAACTAACTGAAGAACTTGTTTATTACTGTTATTTATTTTATACATTGACCTTCTGGGTAAGATGACTTTTAAATATGTAAGCTAGAAGACTTAAGGAATAATGTTAGGAAACCACAGTTTTGTGTAGTTACTATTTAATTCATTTTCTTGGATTTGAAATTTGGTGTCACACATGCTATCTTATTTTTGTATTTGTGGTTTTTATTTTTTTAAACATTTATTTATTTATTTAGTGTAGTGCTGAGGGTTGAACCTGGTGTCTCTTGCGTGTAGTTTGGCAAGCACTCTACCATTAAGTTACTTCCTCAACCCTTAATTTTTTAAAAGGACCCTAGATGAATTGTGGGTTTTATGGTTTTATCACGAATTTTGTATATTTTCTTTGATTGTATTTATTGTCACATTTGTATTGTATTCTGTGCATTCCATATTTTGCTATGACCAAGTTTCTCATTTTGTTTAGCATTTTCTTGAGGAAGGAAGTTTATCAGGTGTGTGTTTAGAGTAGATCCAAGGGAATGCTCTGCATTTTGATGCTGCAGTGTTTCTTTTGTAATCTTGGTCTTGCCTCTTTTCTCCTTGCTTTTGCTATTTTTCAAATAGTGGGACGTGATAGTAACAATCATAGTAACTAAAAGTAAAGTATTGTTGACTTCAGTATATGTAATTTTTTGAAGGCTCCCTTAGATTGTTTTGTGCTATAATGTACTGAGATTGAATCATCTCGCCATTACTGATTATGAATTTGATATTTAAAAGAAAAATAAATTGTTTCTTTTTGACAGTTTTTAAGAGGTGGGGATTTTAAGATATTTGCTTTGTTTCCCTGGCTGGCCTTAAACTCCTGGGCTTAAGCATTCCTTTATTAAGCCTCCTGCATAGCTGGGACTATAAATGTGATCCACTGTGCCCATCTTTGAACATACATTTGTAAATACATTTGTAAGTTCAGCAATAACTTATACTAGGAAAGACTAAGGGGAAGAAAATTCTTTAATTCAAATGTAATAGCTTTTGTATTTAATTATTTTTTTTTTTTGTCTTTAAAATAATGCTGGATTTTAACTTGCAAATGTTACTTTTCCCCCCTTCTTTATTCTTTGGGAATACAACCATTCTTTCATCTTTTCCTGAAATCAAGTATGATACGCTCAAGGATAGATCATCAAGACTTTCATCATTAGTATGTAGTGCATGACTTTGTGTTAAGTGTGGAGTTTTGTTTCATAAATACCTATTAGTAGTAATCATAGATTATTACTAACTTTCATGGTTTTGTAATGACTTTCTGGGGAAAATGTGTGATTAACAAGCAAAAATTGTTGTAATGGTGGCATAATTTATTATTTAAATAGTGTTTTTTTTTTTCTTTAGAATTTCTAGCATAGATGAAAATGTTTTGCTCCCTATTCAAGACTAACATTGGTAGTAATATTATTTCTTTAAATGGTGAACTACTCTCTTAATAACACACTCATTGCCCTGGAGGACATGTTTATAACAGTGTTTGATTCACATTCAGCTCCATAGGCCTAACTGTTTCGTGTTATGTGTCACAAGCTAGCAGGCATGAGGTGGTATCCAGCAGTGATAGATGATACTTGAGGCATTAGTGATGTCCAGGCATTTTGGCTTGATTTGGTAATGTCATATTAGTTAGGTAGTTAAGCTATAGTCACACTAATGTATAGAAGGAAAGGTGCATATTCAAAAACAAAAGAAAATTTAGTTTATAATTATTGATACAGGATCTAGTCGTGCATGTGAGATAGTTTTCCTAGAGCAGTCTGTTGTTGACTGTTTTTTTTTATTTTAATTTTTATTTGTTATTTATAGTTATGTAGTTGTTGGCTGTTGATAGACACACTCTCATTTTAGGTGAGCAGTACATACCTATATATTTACATATATTTATTTTAAGTATATATGTTTATATATATACATTTATATACATATGTGTATATATATATCCATACACACACACACACATATATATTTTTTTAGGCACTAGGGCTTGAACTCAGGAGTGCTCTACCACTGAGCTACATCCCCAGACTTTTATATTTATTTTATTTTTAGATAGTCTGGCCCAGGCTGACCTTGAAATTGTAATCCCTTGCCTTAGACTCCTGACTTGCTGGGATTTTGGGCATACACCACTGTACCTGGCCCCCTGTATTGGATTTCTTGCCTGCCAGTAGACTTCTTAGTATTACTGTCCTTTATTCTCCTCTATACACTTGGCTCTATGCTTCTTGGAGAAGTTATATATTAAAACAACCTTCATTTCTGAGGATCCTTGTATAACATGATCATTTAGTAATGTTGCTGCTACTTTTGGCTGTCTGTACCATTTTTTTTTTTTTTTTTTTGGTGGTACCGGGGATTGAACTCAGGGGCACTCGACCACTGGGTCACATCCCTAGCCCTTTTTTTTTTTTTTTTTTTGTATTTTTATTAGAGACAGGGTCTCACTGAGTTGCTAAGTGCCTCACCATTGCTGAGGCTGGCTTTGAACTCGTGATCCTCCTGCCTCAGCCTCCCAAAGTGCTGGGATTACAGGCGTGCGCCACCGCGCCTGGCCTGTCTGTACCATTTTGGCTTTATTCTTCCTGAGCAGCACATGCTGTGGGATCACTAACTGAGTTAAGAGTATTGTCCTGGGCAGTGAAATGTTTTGTTATTTGTTTTTCAGTTTGATTTGGTTTATGCAAAGGATTACTTTTGGCTTTAGGAAAGAAGACTATAGAAGGAGGTGGAGTCTTTGTCATCTATACTTTTATAAAGAAGATGAAAGGACTCAATTGAGATGTGGGATGAAGGTACCCACAAACATCCTGACTAGCTCTAACCCCTAATCAAGTTATCTACAGCTGAATAGACGCTAAGCTGGACACTGGAAAGTGAGGGCAGATATAGATGTGTGGAGAGGCTAGATATCTTAGCCATGCCAAATGCAGTGAATCATTTATTAAGGGATGGGAGATGGATTGCATGAATACTGCTCTGTATCTCATACAGACTGTGTGTATATAATTTTATGACAAATTTTATTAAATTGTTTAAAAAACTTGACTCTGTGATCATTGAAGTTAACTTAAAATATTTACTTCCAGAATCATTCTTACAGTCACTCTTATGGAATGAAGAAGAGATCCTCTGGTTTTCATAAAGACCCACTGGTTAGTTCTGTTGTGTCACATATCATTATTTACTGATTACTTTAGATGAATTAAGAATTATGACTGCTTTGGTGTTTTTGTTTTTGTTTTGTTGTACCCCTAAGGCATAACTGGAACTTGAATATGCTGAAAGATGATTTATCAGAAACCTTTGAAGTGATTTTGTTTTTATTTATAAGATTTAATATCAGATTAGCATATGCCAACCTTTGGGCTAGAGTTAGGTTAGTAAGGTATCACGAGAAGCTAATGAATGAGGTGTTTTCATTTATGAATTATCTTTTGAAGTATACATCAAGTATAGTGAGGTTTTTCATCCTTATTTTAGAACTTAGAATTGATTTGATTGTGGAATTATGGTAGGTTTCATTATGAAGATTTGTTTTTTTAAAACTTGGAATACATTTTATGGTAGAAACAATAAAGTAATGACAGAGTTTTCCTAGTTTACAGAAAACTTTTAAACCAGTAATATAACTAAGCTGCAAACTTTACCTTCTTTCCTTGCCAGCCACCTTTGCTAAATATCTAGTTTAGTGGGGAACCATCTACAGAATGCCCACCTGAGGCACTAGGAATGCCTCTTTCCCATTATGCTGATATAGTACTGGTAAAATAAACACAGTTCCCAAGTTCCCTGCTATTTTAGAGTTACCCTGGGGAGGTGGGTGGCTGGTTTCGTCTAGTGGGAGAGAGAATGTAATGGATGAGATATTTAAGAGAGGCCTTGGATGATGGGGTATTGGGAGCTCTGGGGAGAGGTGAGCCATGGCACCTTCTTGAGTGTGTGAGTGGGGAGTGGTGCAGGAAAGCCTGGGCAGGAGGGGTAGGGTTTGGGTGGAAGTAGGGATACCCCTGATAGCAGTGTCAACAGCAGAGAGGAAAGTTGTTTAAGTCAGAGATTGCATACATTTTCTTAACTTTGAGTAAAAAAGATGGCTAGAGAAGCTGTAAAGGAAATTTTATAGATGACTTCTCTCCTCAAGTAACTGTGCTGTATGAAACTATTGTATAGTATATTAAAAATGAACTTGCCATTGATGTTTTAGGCCAAACCATATTGCACTCTCTTTCTCTTAATTTAATTTGATCAATTTATTTTGACAAATAATGGGACTAGGAGAAGTTTGGAACCAAATAACTCTTTAATAATTTCTGTGGCTTTGCCAAGTGGATTATAAAAGTAGTAATTATTCAGTTGTCCTAGATTTTTGAAGGACATTCTTAAGTATGACATGAGAATAAGTCACTTATTTTTATTTCATTTTGTCTGAGGTAATTCTCTTGTTTTTTTTTAAGTAATAAAAATTAGTAACAACTTAGTTTGAAAACAGTTATGTTTTAATACCAATCTCTTTTTTAAAATATTTTTTTACATGTTGATGGACCTTTATTTTATGCATTTATTTATATGCTGTGCTGAGAATTGAACCCAGTGCCTCACACATGCTAGGCAAGTGTACTACCACTGAGCCATAACCCCAGCTCTAATCTCTTTTGAGAGACTTGAAATAATTATTACTTTGATTTTTTCTTAGCACGATCAAATGCTTTAAAGACATTGTTTTGGAGAAGGAAGTTGGCAATATCAGGTTTTGCCTGTGTGTGTTGTTTGGTCAAGAACATTTAATCTAAGAAAAATGTGTTTCATTTTGCTTTTTGCAGAGTGGCCTCTACTTTGATCAGAGAAACTATAGCAGTCTTAGACATAGCAAACCCACCTCTTCTTATTACACTCGGGTCTGTTTAAAGTTTTTTGGTTTCTTGTGTTTTATCCACTTTAACTTACTTCTAATTCCCCATTTTGCATTTTGACTGGTTGTAACTAATCTGGGAATGACTGTGTTTGAACCTGTTTTTGTTAACTGACTTCATATAGTCCATGTGAGTGTGCTTTCAAACAGTGGGGATTATTGAATCACCCTGTTTATAAATCAGTTCCATCTTTTTCCCAAAAAATATTTTGAGTGAAAATTTTAAATGTACAAAAATTTTGAAGAATTATGTAGTGAACATCCCACACCTGTCACTTAGATTATACAACTTATTACATTTCCTTTATCACATAATTATTTGTCTTTCCATTCCTATATCCATCCATTGATTCATCTTATTTTTTGAAGCATTTCAAAGGAAGTTGTAGGCATCAATATGCTTCACAATAGGTGGCCTTTTAGTAAAGTTTGCGTGTGAAAGAATAAATGACACATGAGATGAGAAGAATGTAATTATTTTTCCAGTGTTAGAATCTTGTTTTTTTTCAAGGCATTTGATATCACACATTTGAAACACGTTAAATATATGACACACAGTCCATTTAAAATAATTCAGGGCTGAGGGTCTAGTTCAGTGATAGAGAGCTTGCCTAGTATGTGCAAGGCCTCAGTACTGGAAAAAGAATAATTTATAAAACCTGCACACAAACTTTATAATACTCTTATTTTTTATGTCTCATTGGTTTTTGTGAAAAGGAACTGAGAATTTGTGTCCTCAGATGACATCAGAAAAGAGAGATTTAGTTCCTTTTAAAAAAAAAAAAAAATACTGTGCCCTTGTAGTGCATGGATTCATTGTGACTGATACAATTTATATCTGATTAAACTAAGGCACTTTGTCCACAGTATGTTTTGAAATATAGGTTCTGTAATGTATTTGAAAAAGAATGTGTAGTGATAACTCAAGACTCATTTATCTGCTTCCTTACAAAACAGCCTAAGCCCATTAGGAGTCTGTTATGAAGTCACTGAAAATATCACAGGAGCTGCTAATGACCGGATGTGGTTACCGCTTGCTGTGCTCTCTGTTTCTCAATGTTTCCTTAGGTTCCTATCTCATATCCTAACATAGTGTTCAAAGGCTGATTGGACATAGACACATTTATAAAAGACAGGTCCAAGTGTTTTTCTTTCTTATCATAGTATTATTCGAGAAGATTTCTAATGACTTAATTTTCTTACTTAATGTATTCCTAAACTACCCTAATCACTCCAGAATCACTAATGAATTAGGGAATAAAAAATCATAAACTTAATTCTTTTGCTTTCATAAGGTGGAACCAGTTTGTTTTTGTTTATCTATTTTGTCTTTTTTTCTCAGCAGTCTTCTTCCTTGTGCAGTGACCCTCTGACAACATCTAAGAGTAACAGGGTTAGTACTATCTGAGGAATGTATTACCTGCACAGTTATCAATAGCTTTTTTGGGGGGTTTAATAATGCACTTTTTTTATAGGCCTCCCCTACTGCAAATTATGGTCTGCTGAGAAGTGCCAGCCTGGTTGGTATTTTCCTCTTCCAGTGTGTGCAGTGCTGGTGGGGCAACTGGCATGGGCTAACTCTGTGGCTCGATAGCCTTCCTCCAAAATTGTCAAGAACACTTGGCTTTAAATGACATGTGTATTGCCTAATGTGCTGCCTGTGCTTAAAGTACAAAACTGTAGGGCATTAAAAATAAGCATATTCCCTTCTAGAGGCAGGTACTGCTGACAGTTGGTAGCCTTTTTTAGAATCCAATTCCTACTGAGAAGATAGATTTGCATGGATCCCATGTAATCACAGTGTGAGATGGCTGCCCATGCAGGGGATGTCAAGTTTTAGTTTGGGACAGCTACGACCTTTGCCGTGTTAATCTAGGATCTAATAAAGCAAGCTGGCTAGAAAAACAAAAGCAGTAGCTCTCTGTAATATGTGAATTGTTGGTTGGTTGCTTTTAAGCTGTGGTTTTTTGTGTTGTGGCCTACGCTAGTAGACTGGGAAAACTTAATTTTATTGTGATAGTGGGCAAAGTGTTCTCTGTACTTCATTTTCCTTTTCTGCTCTATTTCCTCTTTGAGAGAATAAATGAATAAATGTTAGTTCTCCTAGTTTTATAACATGATGATGAAAGAAAATGCTAAAGTCAGTGGTTTTTTTGTTGTTTTTTTTTTTTTAATGAAGTACAAACTTAAAGTTATAATGAGACTGTTGTGTGTATGTCAGTGAATGCCTTTAGAGTCTTCACTTGGGAAAGCTATACCCTTATGTTATTTTTCAAAACGTTTTGGGAACTGAGTGTTTAAAAAAAAAAAAGAAGTTAAGACATTTTCAAAATAACTTTGATGTTCAATAGATAAATGGTATTTCTTTTGTTCTTTAGGCATCATTGTACGATGGTGGATTATATAACCCTTATAGTTCTCGAACTGTAAGTCTAAATGGAGAAGTCGTGAAGAGCAGGGAGATGTAGGAGGGTACTATTCACTTACAAAGAAAAAGTCACTTAACCTGACCTGTAATTACTGCACAAGCTGTGATCCATGCATTCAGCTAGCCAGTCGTGTCTCTCACCCACGCTGTGAGAAGGTGCCTGCTAGCAGTCACGGCTTGAAATATGAGGGAAATAAGTAGAGAAACCTCTATTCTTGCTCATTAGTTCTTCGTGAAGAAGTTCTGAGCAGCACTTCTCAGGGCATCCCCTTCTTGTCCTCTTTCTCTTTCTATGGGCTGTTTGTTTCAGACCAGGGAGTAATAGTTACCTTTGCTTGGGGATCATGGTCAAGTTAGACCTAGGGCCATTAATGTATTCTCAGCAGAAATAGGACCTGATCATTATTGTAAAACCTTTCTTCTTGGAAACTTTATAGCCATCTGAATACAGTTATTACTCATCAAGAACAAGTTCAGCCCGAAGCAGTCCTGTGGTGAGCTATCTAGTTTCTTTGCATGTTTTCTAGAAACTTTTGGTTGTTTTGTTAGCCTGCATTCACAGTTTAGAATATCAAGAATGTGGTGTGTTTCACTGCTCTGTGCATGGATTATGATGCTTCCTCACTGCACAAAATGAAGCACTGATTTCTCCTTATCGACAGTTTCTGTACGAAATGTGACTTAGCACATAATTTCTCAAGTAAGTCTTGAATCATGGCCATTAAGAAAATTTTAAGAATTTATATTTAATTTTCATTTGTGTGAAACTTCTTATCTTCTAAGTGGTGATAATTCAGTGTTGGGTTGGCTACCTTGTGCTTTTCATTTCCATTTGTACTTCTGTCTTGTGCCATTTCACTTGTTCACCAGCACTTTTGTAAGTGGAGTGGAAGGAAAAGAAATAAAACAAACCAACTTTAAAAATATATATGGAAAATAAAACTGGAACAATTTTAATTACCTACTCTTTTTGGAACATTAAAATTTAGTTTAAAATTTACAAAAATAATATTAGTTAAGGAATATCTGAAGTAAAATCCCCCAGGCTCCTTTCCCCCATTTCCAATACCCAAATGGAACCTCTGTTTTTATCTTTCAGGGTATTTTCTGAATATATGAATGCTTTTTATTCTGAACACAAATTCATATATAGCACATATTGTTACTTGATGTTTTCTTTAAAGTATCTTTCTATATCAGTACATAGAGATTTATTTCATTCTTTTTTTTAACGTTAATTTTTTTTAACAAATAAGCCATGACCCTTACTTGTTCCACTTAATGCCTCTTAGAGATAGTTTCATATTAGTGTATTAATTTTAATGGCAGTGTTATTCCATTAATGCATAGGTATACATTTTAAAAATCATTCCCTATTCATGGATAATTAAGGTTGTCAGGTTTTTGCTTCTATTACACTTTTATGATGAACTGTGTATACATTTATGTATATTATTGTGGACTTCTGTGCATGCTACATATAGTCCATGTAAATAAATGTGTATCTATAAATATACATTTATCCATTTATATTGCTGAGTACTTCTATGAATGAATCTTCAAGGCAATCTGGACATCATGAAATAATGGGATTAAAGAATATATGCATTTTAATTATGATGCATATTACCATATCAACAATTTAAAGGCTATACTCATTACATTCCCAAAGGTAAATGATGACTTTAGAAACTACCTTGTTGTTCTCAATAATGTCAAAACTGGGGAAATTATTAAATGAATTTCTTCGTTATCATCAAAGATTTACTTTGTAGAGTGGAATAGATGAGCTCTATGGGCTTTCTTTTACTTTTATCTTTGGTTCATTTCTCCCGTGTCCAAGTGGCAGTTCTCAAAAATGCCATTCCTATATTCACAAAAAAATATAAATAGGGGCTGGGGTTGTGGCTCAGCGATAGAGCTCTCTCCTAGCACGTGCGCAGCCCGGGTTCAATCCTCAGCACCACATAAAAATAAACACATTGTGTACAACTAAAGCAAATAAATAAATATTAAAAAAATATATACACAGATGTTTAAGGATATAAAGACTTTTCACATAAGGAGGAAGTTTATTTTTAAGCCATTCAGTAATAAAACTCTGCTTGTCAGTTTTTGGGCCTGGTAACGTTTTTTTAATGTCCCAGGAGTGGTGGCCCCTTGCAAACAGTACTTGATAATGTAGTTTCGGTCAAGCATAGGACCTTGCCCTTGTGAGCTGGCTCGATCCTATTTCATTTGCAACTTGGATTCAGAGTTCCTTTGTGATGCCAGAAGGGTTTCTTAGTGATGTCAGAATGGGGAAGCAGGAAGAAGACTGCCCCATGTAGGGTAATATTAGAAATATCTCCACAAATTACATAAGGGATGAATAAGAGGAAAAAAGAATCATTACTTCAGTGTCCTTGCTGGTAGGAAATTCTGTCTGTGATACATGTTATTGAATGTTGAAATGCTTTTTCCCCCTTTCTCAAACTAAAATATTGAATATATTTATTTGCTCTGTGGTGGAATCCCAAAGGATCTGGAGGTTTAAAAAGCATGAAATCCCTCGCTGGTTTTGGCTTTTACTCATGCCCTCCCCTTTGTTTAATTTCAGTATAAAATTCTGCTTTATTTATTCTTGGAAATAGCTTTTGATTTTTAATGATAGTTCATTATGCTTTGCAATAGCTTTTCTATTTAATGACACACAACTGATTGTGCTAATTAAATGGAGTGTTTGTATGCTTCTTAAACCTTCCCTATCACGCTTACAATCATGTAAGACCTGTAGTGAAACTCAATCTTTTTCATTATCTACATTTAATATCTATAGTTGGTCGACGATGACACCGCGAGCATTGTATCTTCTGGTCGTGCCAGTCATGGGCAAAGGGAGAGTGTGGTGAGCATGGTTTGCATGCGAACAAATATGATGACAAATAAAATGACAACAGCGTGTAATCACATGAAATCTATTGGGAGTAAAATTTGTATTTGACAAAAGAGCATTTTCCTTAAATTTAGTTTGTATGAATAATTTGCCAAATAACATGTGCTCTTGAGAATATGTGTAGACCTATGAATCTTTTTAAAGTTACTGGTACCAAAATTTAAAAAATTCTTTTCTGACACATTCAACTAATTATTAATTGTAGAGGCAACAGATAGCTGTGTTAGAATACAAATGATATATTTGAAGGTTATTCTTTCATGAAGCTGGAAAATTTATAGAATTAATGACATTTTTGTGATATTTAAGGAACTGATTTGGAAATTACATTGTTGAGGGTGCGTGTTAGCTTGGAGCTAGAATAAAGAGTCTTAGGAGGCTGTGATACCTTCAGGAAAAAACTAAGGGCATTTAATGCAAGACACTATGTGAAAGATTATAAACTCAAAGTTTTCATAAAGAAAGGGAACACCAGATGTTTTTGAGACTTGTTGCCAAAATTTCATTTACCTAATTATAAAGTAGTTGTGATCCCTTAGCCAACTAATTAATGCTCACGTGTACAGCTCAAGGGAGAAAGAACAAACCGAAACACCTGAAAGCAAGTCTGAAAGCAATGGAGTAGAATGGGCAGGGGCTTTGATATAATGATGCTTGGGCTCACATGCACTTCTGCTACTTAATAGTTGTGCCCATAGCAGTTTTTTAATATTTACAATGGAGATGTTAATGGCTATCTTTGTAGTCAGGCTTAATATGGATTAAATGAATTACCCATCAAAATTCCAAAACAGTAGGTGCTGATAATTACTAGTGTAAGTCCAAGTGTGCTATTGTTTTGAATAAAAGTAGCATTGCTTGATTGGATTAACCCTTAGCAAAACTTTATACCTTTAAGCCTGTTTTGTCTCTGTGTATGGGCTTCTGAATTCCCTTCTTTAAGGAGAATAGTTTTAAAGCAAGGTAAATGGTCAGCTGAGGTAAGGAATAGCTGGTCAAGGCTAAAACTTATTTATTAATTCAGTGTTGATGGAGGAGTACCTTTTATATTTGAGGCAGTGTGTTAAGTGCTACGAATAATGTGGTAAACCAAAGTCAGCCTCTGACATGGTTGGAGTTTATATGGTAGTGAAAAAAATTAGGAAATAAGCTGTTAAGAAAGGAACTAAAAGAAAAGAAATTAGAGTGACTATAAAGAGAAAAAGCAGGCAATATGATAGAGAACATATAAGCGTGCGTTTGTGTGTGGATGATCCTTTGGATGGAGCGGTAAGAGAAAGCTTCTCTTCAGGAAGTGACTTCTGAGCTGAAAGCTGAAATTGGAGGAATCAGCTGTTCAGAGAACTGGGAGAAGAACTTTCTAGGCCAGTGCTAAGGATTTATATGGGAAAGAACTTGGTGAATTTGAGGAACCCAAAAAAGACCAGTGTGATTCCCTTTCTTCATTATTTTGCCCTATAATCCCTAGCTTGGGAAATACGAGAAAGAGTATTGTGGAAATTGAGTAAAATTTTTGGTAAGCACCTTGAAAATACTTCAATATTCAACATGTATGTACTCAACAGTTAATGTTATAATGAATTATAAATTTTGTGAAATACAGTAAAGACTTTAGATAGTGTCCTAGAAACCCCCTGTTGATGATAACAGATCTTTTAAGCATACATTTTCTTGCCCTCAAGCAGTAAACAATCTCTGTAGCATGGAATTCTAGTTAAAATGAATAAAATAGCTTATTTTAGGACACTGTGATTGTACTTAGGAACCCCTTCTCTTTTCTTTTTACTTTTCTGAGTACGTTAATTGTGGAAATTTTCTTATTTCAGTTCATGGTATTTTAATCACACAACAAAATTTAAACAAACTTTCTCCTTATTTGCTAATGTTCTTATCTTTTTCTTCTCTCTTTTCTTAACTTTTAAAGTATATCATTTTTTCTGACTGAAAGGTTTCTGCTGCTGATTATTTTAGTCGCTCCAATCGTAGGGGAAGTGTTGTCTCTGAGGTGGATAACATCAGTATCCCAGATACGACCAGTGTGAGTGTATTGCATGGCACAATGATGCTGTCTCAAATTTGTGACTAACAGTTAATACAGTAGCTTTTAAAATTAGGCACTTAATTTACTGTCTAGAAAATATTTATTTGACTCTACTAACAAACTATAGCTATTTGTTTTGGACTGTTCTTATTAATATGTCCTTTTAAAAAGTTGTTTTTCCTGTGAATATTTTTGTTCATAGAACCCATCAGGAGCTTCAGGCAATTATCAATATTTTGCTAATTGTTTCATCTGTTTTTTACCCCTTTTAGTTTTTTTTCTGAATTATTTTAGAGCAAATCCTACACATTATGTCATTTCCCATTAATTATTTCTGAATCTTTTCAGATCTACTAAACCATTATCATACCTAATGAAATAAAAAAGTAATTCCTTAATGCCATCCATTTCTTAGCCTATATCCAGATATTCCTGATTGATCTTAAAAATCCCCCCCCCCCCCCTTTTTGGAGTATTGGTGCATGTCTGTAATCCTAGAGACTTGGGAGGCTAAGGCAGGAGGATTGAAAATTCAGTGCCAGCCTGGGCAACCTTGTGAGACTATTTAAACATTAAAAAAATGTTTTTTCTTTCTCCTTTTGGCTGTGGTGAATCTATAAAGTGATAAGTAGACCTTAAAGTTGAATAATAAAGTATACTACTTAGTATAAGTGTCCCCAACTGATAGCAACTGGGAAGAATCTGAATCTTTTTTTTTTTTTTTTTTTTTTTTTTTTGTGGTGCTGGGGATTGTACCCAGGGCCTTGTGCATGTGAGGGAAGCACTCTACCAACTGAGCTATATCCCCAGCCCCGTGAATCTGAATAGATTTTAAACATATGGATTATGGTGTTGTTTTGAAGAAATGTGTCTGTCCATTGCTTTCACATTCGTTGGGAACTGAATTAAGGAAAGATTGTCCAGCAGAGATACCTTGGGTCATTTGTCTTAATGAAGGAGCTCTAAGCAGCAGATTAGGATCTACCTACTGATCTTTGTGACACTTGCCCTTTGTTGCTGGCATTAGTGTTGTATTGCCCACTGACCAGTGCTGTCCTGATTGTCAAGCACTTTGGAGGGGATGAGTGGCAGCATTTCCTTCTAGAAAAGTTAGACATTAGTTTTTTAATGTCTAAGTATAATTAGCAATTCAGTGAATATATCAAATAGCTATTTCTGAACTATTTTAATCCTAGAAAATAGTTTCAGTTGGGGTCTTTAAGTATTCCAGATAGTTGGCTCTCAAACCTAGCTATGCAATGGTATCATCTTGCTGTGGGTTGAATCAAGGAAACTATCTACATACAAATTTAGATGATTACCTCCCAAGTCTTTCTGAAATATTATGTTAATTTGCTTAATAGACTCCCCCTCCCCATAGATACGGACAATTACATTTATTTTGTATACTTGTTCTCATACAGATATTGTTTCTGTCATCCTCCAATTTAGGGTGTCTGAATTAGTGGTTATGTCCTTCTTACACTTATTTCTTGGAAATTTACTTAGTAATTACATAGAAATGAAAAAGTTGACAGTTATTTAAATCTCTCCCTATCTCTACTAATTACATGTAACTCTTTAATGAAAGGAAATGATTGTCTGGAGTAGAGCTTGCAAATCCTCTTGTTATTTTACAGCCTTCAAGTCACTGGCTTTTATATTTTTTAATGACTACATAAGGACTTATGTGGTATTCTTAATTTTGCCTCTTGGAAAAGCCTAAAACATTTGCTGGTTCCCCGTCTAGAGCAAGTAATGTTTTCTAATAGTATTTATTTCACAGAACATGCTGTAATTCACTTCATTATAGACAAATAAAAAGCTGACTTGATATTGGTAGGCCCCTCACCCCCTTTTTAAAGATAAGTTGGAAATATGCAGTTTCAGTGTGAAATATTCTGATTTTAAAATGCTGACAAATAAATTCAAATTTTTAGAAGATACTCTCTGACCACTCCATTGTGTGTACCAAATATATATATATATATATATATATATTTTTTTTTTTTTTTTTTTTTTTTTTTTTTGGTACCGGGGATTGAACTCAGGGGCACTCGACCACTGGGTCACATCCCCAGACCTTTTTTTTTTGTATTTTATTTAGAGACAGGGTCTCACTGAGTTGCTAAGTGCCTCGCCATTGCTGAGGCTGGCTTTGAACTCACGATCCTCCTGCCTCAGCCTCCCAAAGTGCTGGGATTACAGGCGTGCGCCACCGCGCCTGGCCAATACCAAATATATTTTTATAGGCTAATAGTTTATAACTTCTGAGCTAAGAGGTATTAAAAGTCAGGCCCTGATTCTACAAGTCTATATACTACTATTTATGGTCACCTTAGCCCCATATCATTTTTTAAAAATCAGCTTCATTTTTGTTCTAAAGGTTTAACCAGAATGAAGAAGAATAATGTAAGTGTGCTAACTAAAATTTTGATGATTGCTAATAATTAAATACACTTCTGATTGGAATTCTCAGCCAGTTTTGGTTTAGGAACTTATTAAAAATGATTGTTTTCTTCCCTTCTTTGGCTGGGGAATCAGATCTTCCATTTTGTTTTTTCTTTTTTCAAACAATTTTTGAATAGCATTAACAAGCCAGTACAGGTTGAGCATCTCTAATCCAAAAAATCAGAAATCAGAAATGCTCCAAAACCTGACATTTTTGGAGAACCAAAATGGTGTCACAAGCCGGTTGTGGTGGAGCACGCCTGTAATCCCAGCACTTGGGAGACTGAGGCAGAAGGATCACGAGTTCAAAGCCAGCCTCAGCAATGGCGAGGCACTTAGCACCTCAGTGAGACCCTGTCTCTAATAAAATTTAAAAAAAAAAAAAGTGCTGGGGATGTGGCCCAGTGGTCTAGTGCCCCTGAGTTCAATCCCTGGTTTAAAAAAAAAAAAAAAAGAATGGTGTCACAAATCCTACTCTTGACTTTGTGATAGGTCAGTCAGTACTCAGGCACACTAAAAATAAAATGTAGAATCACCTTCAGTCTATGTGTATAAGGTGTACATGAACAATAAGTGAATTTCATATTCAGAGTTGGATCACACGCCCAACATATCTCATTATGTATATACCGATATTCTAAAATCTGAAAAAAATCCAAAATCTTAACACTTAAACATTTCAAGAAGGGATACTTAACCTGTATATGTAAATATACATATTTAAATATATATAAACAGGTTATATTTCTATATGTATGTGTGTATATATACCTGTATATGTAAATATACATATTTAAATATATGTAAACAGGTTATATATCTATATATATATATATATATACACATACATATGTATATATATACACACATAGACAGTATACAGAAGATTATGATCCACTGACTACATTGAAGAAATTACACTATTAATACCTTTGTAGATTATAGTTTTATACCTTAAACATGATTAAATTTTATTGCACTTTAAAATCTTTTTCAGTATCTTGGCATACTCTTTGAGTCTCATTATAAATATTAACTTGTCATTGCACTGCTAATAGCTAGACATCCTGGCTATTGAATCCCCTGGGGCTTTTAGAACACCAGATTTCACCTAGCTTTACAGTACAAGTCTCAGAAGTGAGAGCCAAAGCATCTCTGGCCAAGTAACTGCAGCCACAATAACTGGACTGCAGCAAGACTGCTCTGGGCATTTTTTGCTGGCTTAATACTCTTTGAGGTTTGGCGCATGATCACTTTGGTTTGCGACAGTTGGGATCTGTCAGAAGATAGAGAATGTGGTAAGATTCAATGTTGTGATGGCCTAGTTTGGTGATGCCAGCCTCTGAAATGTGAGATTATTCCAATGTGATGTTCTGCTAAGAAATGGGTGAGTTTGGGGGTGATTTTTATAAACAGTAAATAGGAAGAAGGATTTAAATAGACTTAGAAGAATATTTTTATTTTGAATACTGTTTGCTTTTCTCCTTACCTTGTTAGCAGAAATGAGTTGGAAAATACTCTGAGAAAAATAAGGCAATTTATTCACATATAATAATTCTTTTTCTTGAAGTATAGCACATTAAATATCAGGCAGTGCATTTTACTAGTACAGATTTGAGGAAGGACTATTTATTACCTTTTAAGACAATAATTGGCAATATTAAAAAACAACTTTTGCCTACTGTTATTACTTGTTTATTGCAAAACATTTTATATGTTGCTTTTAAAAAATCCATATAAAACAGTTTTTTGAGAGTACTGTAGCACGAAATAACATTTAGAGTTAAATGTCTAATATTTCAGTTACTGATATAATAAAAGATGTTTATAAACATGATGAATGTGGGTAATAAAAAGAACAAAAACTTTCAAATATGAAGAAGTTAGGGTGAAGTGTTTTGAATAGAACGAAAAATAATAATGTTTTATGTTTTAATAATTGACTGATGAAGGTTTTCAGGTTTCTTCTCTAGTTTGGACTAGGAAGGTTGGCCTAGGGTTTGGAGTCTGGGCATATTTTATGTTTCTTTAGTTAAACCCTTATGTGCCTTTTTACCCCTACTGGTAATTGGGATAGTATATACAAGTAAATAACATGAACACTGGATTTCATAAAACTGAGGTTTGGATCCAGCTCTGACATTTAGTAATTGTTAAACCTTCAGCAAAATCTTTCACCTCTGAATTTTTCCCCGTAGCTCTAAAGTCAGTATTTTAGACTGTAAGTTTGAGGTTCCTCCCTTCTTGAAACATTGTCCAAAACAACCCCAAGGCCTTTCGGCAGAGATAGGTTGGTTCAATTATGATATATCAGGATAACAGATTCCTATGAAGTTGTTCAAATAAATGAGATAAATAAATATGTAAGTACAGATAGAGTAGGATGCACTTATTCATATATCCAACAAATTTTATACTAGATACTGTATACTAGATGTACTAGGAATACAGAGAAAACCAGACAGGACTTATTTACAGAGATCAGACCCTAAATAAATGAATAAATATAGTATCAGTGATAAATGCTATGAAGAAAATGAAATACGTTCTCAAAATATTGAGATTTGGTAAGGGAATAGAAGAAACAGAATATATCTGGGACACTATTGTCAGAATTTTTAATGATTTAGGGTTGGTTGCCCTTGGTGATTGGAGGTCAGAATATGGTTTGTTAGGGAGAAAGATCTATTTCTGATCACCAACCCCCATTTTCTTTCGCCATGTGTACAAATATTACTCAAAATAGAACAAAAACATTCTTAATGATGTGAGGGAAAAAATATTTGATGATTATATTTAATGTGCTTCAGTTCAATCTGAACTTCTTTGGCCAAGTATACTAGTCTTATCTATTTGTGTCTTAATAATGTTTAGAAATAATTTTTTGGCTTTAGGTTTATCAAGTCTTTCCTTTTGATATGTACACACTTTTTGTATTAACATTTGCAGTACTAAAACTTAATTTTACATATAATTTTCTTTAATGCATTTTAAATACCATGAAAAGAAAATCTGTCTTTTGAATGAATATAACTTGCTTACTGCATGTCTTTCTTAGGGTAAGAATTAAAGTTCTTGACATTTTGTCTTATATGTCTTAATTTTTATTTTGGTTTTAGTATATTTACTTTTAGGTTTTAAACATCATTGAACTTGGAGAACTCAAATGAGATCACTTCTTTTTGGTCCCCTAAGAGAAAAATCAACATACTAAGCATCTTTTCTGATTTTTTATCTCTGTTCTTTTCTAGTTGGATGAAAAATCTGACAAACAGTATGCTGAAAATTACACAAGGGTGAGTATATAAATTCCTAAGGGAATTATGTTCTCAAGGTCAATTAAACTTTTCTATGACTTGTTCATTATTTTACTACAGTTGGCCTGATGGAGCTACTCTTGCTCCCTTCATCTATTTCCTGTCCTTGACCCCTCAAAATTCCTGTTAAGTTAAATCATGTGAAACCCTGGGAAGAGAAAAGACTGCATTTTACTTCATTGAATGTCACCTCTTAAGCTTTTGGCTGTTCTTTTGATTTTCATTTCTCTAGAAATTTATCCTGAGAAGCCATTAAACATTGGAATTAAAATGTGTTTAGGAGCAGTGGTGACAAACTGAGGATTTGATTTCTTTATGCATAAGTTATTTCTTTAACTAAAGTAACATTTTTTTTTGTGTGTGTTGCTTTCTAAGTTTAACTTCTAAAAGTAGCTTTAGAAAGTTGGTTAGGGAAATGACTTTCAGGAAATGACTTTCAAGAAAGTTATATCAGCTTCATCCAGTAGAAATACAATGTAAGCCACTGTTTTAAGCATATACATAAATCTAAATTTTCTTATAGCCACATTAAAAAATTAAAAGAGGCAAAATTATGTTATGTTTAACACAGATATCCAAAATATTTCAACATAGAGTCAATGTGAAAAATTAATGAGGTACTGGGGCTATGGCTCAGTGGTAGAGCATGTGTTTCACATGTGTGAGGCCCTGGGTTGGATCCTCAGCACTACATAAATAAAAATAAAGGTTTAAAAAAAAATTAAAAAAATAATGAGACATATACTTCTTCCTTTTTTCCACACTAAGCTTTTGAAATCTGGTATATATTTTATACTTAATCTCAGTTTGGTCTAACCACACTTCAAGTGCTCAAAAGCCACATGTGGCTAGTAGCTAGCATATTGGACAACACAGATCTATATTGTTTATTAATCAGTAACATACTCTTATATGAAATTAATTTTGGAAAGAGCAATCTGAATTCCTAGTGATATGCAGTGTTGTTGCTCTCAGCTGCAAATAGAATCTCCATCTTTACCAGTAAAGTATTAGGAAAAGAAGAGATTCTTAAAGCAGTTTTAGGAACTAAATAGGGTAAGTGCCAATTAGCATACCAGTTATAAAGTTCTAAAACTGCCTTAAATTAGTCTAATGTGATCACCTGAGTGCTATTTGAATATAGCAATGATAAAACATGACTTGGGGGATGTAACTTGGTGGTAGTGGCACAAGAAAGAGAGGGAGGAAGGAAGGAAAGAAAAGAATAGAACCACCTCCTATTAAAAATGATTTCCTTCTTGGTTATTTTGAATTCTAGATTCTAATAAGGGGTTTGAGTTGACAAAATTATGCTTAGTAGTCCTGTGCCCTTCTCTGATGCTCTCTCCCCAAACAGCTTAAACTGCCCATTGATGGCACTTGGTAACTTCCTGACTACACTGTTTTAGTATATCCATCTGAAGTACATATCTGCTTCCACCACCCCCTGTCCCATTTTTAGTTTCCATAGCAAATATATTTTTAAAGAAATAAGACTCAAGTATCATATTTCTCTCTTTCTAGCCTTCATCTCGAAATTCTGCCTCAGCAACAACCCCTCTAAGTGGAAACTCATCCAGACGAGGAAGTGGGGACACCAGCAGCTTAATAGATCCAGACACCTCATTAAGTGAATTGCGGGTAAATCACAACTTTTGGTTTGCTTTTTAAAATCTCTTGTAGTTTCTTTGTTGTATACTGGAACTTTTAACATTTAGCATGACTTACTAGACAGAATGAATATAAATTCCTTAAAAAATTAATAATACAGTTCAAAAATTTGACTCTGATATTTCAGAGTCTGCAGGGAAAGAGATTAGATTATTCTATTTTTCTGTTTGCTTTCCTGAAAATTTGATGGTATTAGAATAAGTTTTACAAATGCCAAAAAACCCTTTTTAATGTGTATAAAAGAATTCTATCAGAATTAACTGGCCATATTTTAAATGGAAAATATGTGGGTTTACAAAGAACCAGACCGTGGGAAATATTAGTCTTCTGAGCCATTGTAGTAGTATTTGGCTGCTTGAATATAGTTATCTTTTTTTCATAATAATATTTGTAGTAATTTGAAGTAATAATAATATTTGGGCAACCAAAATACATAAGATAATGAAAAACTTATTTGACTCATTAGTTGTGTCACTTGTCTTTATTAACCTTTTTATCTATAAAATGAAAATTTAAAAAAAATATACTTGAAAGTCTACTTGCTTAACCTGAAATTTGTGAGGGACAGAGAAGGGTACTGCAAGAAATTGTCTTCCTCTATTCCTTCCTTCATTCAAAATTTATTGAATACTTGGTCCTGGAGAAGGGAAGCAGATTCTGGCCTTCAAGAGGCCACTGTCTCATAGAGAAGACAAACTGATTCAAAACAATAAAACCAGGTGGTGTGATACTATACTAGTACCAAGAATAGGACTAAGTTAATTCAGAAAGGCATCCATCTACATTAGACTAGTAGAAGAGATAACAAAAGGCTTTTCAGAAAGACAAATTTGAACTAAGGTTTGAAGGGAGAATAAACATTAATTAAGCAAAAAAGTTGAAGAGGGGGGATTTTCTTAGATGCATGCAGAGGACCAGAACGTTATGGGAAAGTTGCCACAGGATAGGCTGAGAAGTAAGAAGCATTGGTGAGAGGGAAGTCTGGGAAAAACTGAGGGTCCAATCACAAAGCATCTTCTATGCCAGCCTGAAAGGAATTCAGGTTTTATTTACTTACTTATTTATTTATTTATTTATTATGGTTATAGATGGACAGCGTGCCTTTATTTTATTTGTTTATTTTTATGTGGTGCTGAGGATCGAACCCAGTACCTCATATGTGCAAGGCAAGCGCTCTGCCACTGAGCTACAGCCCCAGCCCAGGAATTCAGTTTTACCATGATAACTCTGGTATATTAAGTAGAGGACCAATATTCTCTGATTTGCATTGTCACAAATCACTTTGGCTACAGTTCAAAGGAAGCATCACAGTAGAGGAGAACAATAATCCTGTGGTTGAACAATGAAGATGAGAAGGGAAAGTCAAATGGGAGGGAGAAAATGTAAAAAACATAATCTGAAGCGAATATGTGAGGCTGGAAGTTTGTTGGGCAGTAAGTGGGGGTGGGTGAGAGGAGATTAAGAGAAGAAGGTTTTAACCTTCTTTTAAAAGTGGGAGTGTTATTATTTTCATGGATTGGATTGAGCCAGTAGAGAGTAAGGTTGAAGGTTGAGGAAGGATTGAGCCAGTAGAGAGTAAGGTTGAGGAAGAGAGGAGGATGACAGAGCAAAATGCTGAGGAGAGAGTCCAGGGCTCAGATGTTCTTGCCTAGTCTGGAAGTCCCCTCCTACTGACACAGCATTGAAGGAGGTAGGAACAGGTGGAGACCAAGTAAGATTGTACGTAGGGGTTGGAACAGGAATCTGGTTTTTGAAATGAGCTGGACACAGGAAGAGGAGAGTTGATCAGTCCAGCATAGCTGTGACTTTGAAAATGTCAGTATTTATTGAGCTTTTACTGTTTACAAGGTGCTGAGTGTTGATGGTGCATAGTTGAATAAGACAATTTCCTGCCTTTTGATGCTACATTATAGTGGGACAAAAGGACATGAGAATAATGTCTTCCATTCTCAGAATGAACTTGCTCTTAGCACAATACTTGACTGCTCATTTTTCTTTTTTGAGAAAATGACCTCTTTGAAGGAAGTGAGATTTTTGTGCCCTAGCACCTGGCTTCTGATAGAGCCTTAGTAAATGTTTGTTGAATGAATCAATGAGTAAAAGACAAATCTTCCAGGGAGAGAATGAAGTGGGCAGAGGAAGCATAATACCCAAAATGTGTATGATTGGCCTTTAGCAGTTGATTCTGCCTGTAATTGCAGAGTTGCATTTGGGGCCCCCTGGCAGTTAGGTCCCACCTGAATTGAGTATCCAAAATAGACCTTATAGAACAGGGTCAGGTACAAGGGAAACAATATTTTCCATTTAAAATTTGACCTATTTTAGTTTTTTTTTATAATATAGTGATAATATTCAGAGCAAATGCTTTTCTTATCATTTATGTGGTATCATCAGGTTAAAACGTCTCATTTAACATTGTATTCAAAATATGTTTAACTTCCCTCTCTTTCTCTGAAATTGTGGTCAGCAACCAAGTCATTGAAAGATAACTTTGTTCATATATATTTTTGAATCTTATACATGAACCAAAGTTGCTGATAATTGATTTTGTTCTATAATTTGCTAGTTGCAGGCTAAAAATTATTTAAGTGATTTATCAAATTAAAAAATGTTATGATTTATGTACCTTTTTTCTGCATATAGCCCTACCCCCATTTACTAATGTTGTTTTCAATAGATTTTAGTGCCAAGAAAATATTTAACATTAACTTGATTTCTCCAGACCTTACACCAGCCCCACTATCAGTTTGACCTATTTGCCCCTTTAGTGGTTTTGGGTAATAGCTTTGATTTCTTTTAGTTTGGAATGTACAAAAATAAGTCATATTTTCATGTGACTCTCTTAAGACTTAAGATATGTTTGTGCCTGGTTTTATGCGATGGTTCATTCCTATGTCCTGCAGGATATCTATGACCTTAAGGACCAGATACAGGATGTAGAAGGGAGATACATGCAGGGGCTTAAAGAACTAAAGGTATCAGGGCCCATTTTGCAGCCCAAGCATGCTCTGTATGGAGAAGTGTTGGTTATGGTGGTTTCACAAGTTCTGTTAACCCACTGCACATAGCTTTACTAACAGTGTTTGTCTTTCAAGCATGTGCTTAACCTGCAAAGCATAGGAAAGGCAAACTTTCACTCTCTGCTTGTTTAGATGTTTGAGTATAGCTTTTGGAATATTCAGCAGATATTATACCTTACAGTTCTGAAAACTTGTAAAATACTTGCACATCTCTTGTGGTTTTTTTTTTTTTTTTTTTTTGGTACTGGGGATTGAACTCAGGGGCACTCGACCACTGGGCCACATCCCCAGCCCTTTTTTTTGGTATTTTATTAGAGATAGGGTCTCACTGAGTTGCTAAGTGCCTCGCCATTGCTGAGGCTGGCTTTGAACTCGCAATCTTCCTGCCTCAGCCTCCCAAGTGCTGGGATTATAGGCGTGCACCACCGTGCCTGGCTTGGTCAAGGAAGAAGTTTGCTTTATCTGTATTGTTTTTCTCCCAGTGAAAATTTACCATGTTTTGCTTAGATATTTTTAAGAGCAGTTGTTTTTTCAACTGGTAGATAACATTTAAAAATTACTAAAAATATTCTTAAAACTAGGCTTACCAGGGCTGGGATTGTGGCTCAGTGCCAGAGGGCTTGCCTAGCATGTGTGAGGCACTGGGTTTGATTCTCAGCACCACATGTAAATAAATAAAATAAAGGTCCATCAACAACTAAAAAAAATATATATATTTTTAAAAAAATCTAGGCTTACCATTGCTGTCTGACCAAACTTAAATTACTTAGCCTCCCTGTCATCTCTTATCTGCACAATGGGGATGATGGTAAATATCTGATGGAGTTATTCATAGAATTATATTCAGTAAGGCATATAAAGAACACACAAATACTTTATAAATCCTTGTATTTATTATTAGGTATTATTGTCATAACATTAGTCAAGAACCTACCTGAAGCTGGGTATGGTGGCATATACCTATAAATCCCAGCTTTTCCAGAGGATAAGATAGGAGGAACACAAGTTCAAGGTCAGTCTTGGCAACTTGTCTCAAAAAAATAAAAAAGGGATGGGGGTATAGTTCGATTATAGAGTACCCCTGGTTGAACACCCAGTTAACTTCCACCCCCACCCCACCTCAAATCTTAGAGGCCAGGGTTTGACCCTGTACATTTCTAAAAATGTTGAATGCAAAAATTCCTTTTGAGAATTTGAGAGGCAGGACTGGTACTAAGATACTCAATGTATCTCCCTCAAACTTCTAGCAGTAGAGTATTCTGTGTTTTTTCAGGCCATGAGGAAGGGGCGACACTAGCTTACCTTCGTGACGACTTGGGTCCAACATAATCTTGATTTCGCAAAAAAAAGTCCATCTTTGGTAAATGTTTTTTGGTAAGAAAAACAGTTCAGGCTCCACTTCCTTGATGATCCTAGCCTGAATGGATCATCTTTCACTCTTGCAAACTCTTTAAATGTGTATCACCTTTACTGACACTTGACATACAATGACAAATGGTTGATAATATTTATGGATTTTATATTCACTATCTTAGTCTTTTCATAGATTTGAAAATGATAATTAATCTTGTACAGTTTCATAGGTTATTAACTAGGTTTTGAGATGTAGAGAACAAGAACAAAACTCATGCATCTTTGTAAAAGTACATAGGTACTTGATTCATTTTTTAAAAAATATTTTATTTATTTGCTTTAGTTGTACACAATGCGTTTATTTGTATGTGGTGCTGAGGATCGAACCCAGGGTGAGCGCATGCTAGGCGAGCACTCTACCACTGAGCCACAACCCCAGCCCGACTTGATTCATTTTTATTGATCATTTTTTAAAGTTTAATTAAGACCTTTTAGAAAATGTTCTTCCAAATATTTCCCATGTCTTTGCTTCTTAGATGAAGGGTGTAGGGATAAGGAGAGAAATGAGTTTGACTTAAGTAATCCGAGGAAGAACTATCAAGAGAGGAGTTAATAGACTATGGGTGTAAGTATTATCATATAACTTGGCCAGTCTGATGATATGTCTACTCTGTGCACAGCACTGAGAATAAAATGATTAAGGTATCATGTCACTGAATTCAAGTAGGACACAAACTAGTTGAGGGATTTGGTCATAGGGTTGTGAGAGTTTGTTCTAAGAGTTATATGGGCATTGAAAAAAAAAAAAGAATGTGAATTTATACTTGGAGCCACGGGGTTATAGACTATAATTTAGTTAAATATGTGCCTGGAATACTAGACCTGCTGCCCTTTACAACATTACTTTTGGAACTTGGCATTTCTCCACTGTTGTTTCCAGAAACATGTTTTTTAAATGGACAACTGATTGATGAAATCTTAGGCGTGAATAAATATTAATATGTATAATAAATTACAGTGTTGTCATTTTACAAGAAAAAAGAGTATATAGGTATATATAGTAAGAGTTTAAACCTTTACACAGTGACTTCAAAACTTTAGTGTGCACCAGAATCACCTGGGGCCTTTTAAAATATGTATTGCTAGGCTCTACCTCCAGATTTTCTGATTCAGTGGGCCTGGGAGGAAATTGGAAAATTGCATTTTTATCCTACTGAATTGTGATAAGAGCTTTCTTTTTTTAAATATTAGCTTGTCAGATGAATGAGATTCATAATAAATTCTGTATTACATTAATATACTATTACATATGTACTATTATACAATTATACAATTGCTGAATGATTCTAATACTAGTTTAAATCCCTTGTGAAGCATGAAGTACATAGTTAGTGGTTTTCAGCATAGTCACAGAGTTGTGCACCCACTACTACAACCCATCTTTAGGACCTTTCATCACCCCAGACACAGAGGCTCTGTACCTATTAACAGTCATTCCCCATTCTTCCTCTCCCACTTCCATCCTCAGCCTGGGCAGCCGCCAATTTTGTCTTTATAGATTTGCCTATTCTGGAGATTTCATATAAATACAACCATATAGTATGTGATCTTTTTTGGTTGTTCATTTAACATAATGTTCATAATGTTCATTTAATATAATGTTTATAAGATTCATCCACGTTATAACATGCATGATATTTTTTAATGACTGGATAATATTCCATTATATAGATATACTACATATTATTTACTATTTTTGCTATTACAAATAATGCTGCTGTGAACATTTGTGTACAGTTTTCATTTCTCTTGGGTACATAAGTAGGAATAGAATTACAGGCTCATATGGTAACTTTATTTTTTTAAAAATATTTATTTATTTAGTTGTACACATGCCTTCATTTTTATGTGGTGCTGAGGATTGAACCTGGGCTGTGTACGTGCTAGGCAAGTCCTCTACTGCTGAGCCACAACCCCAGCCCTGGTAACTTTATATTTAACAGTTTGAGGAACTGCCAAACTGTTTTCCAAAGTTGCTATACCATTTTACATTCCCATTAGCAATGTATAAGGGATCCAGTTTCTCTACATCCTCCCTAACACTTGTTACTTTGTTTTTTTCTTTTTGGTCATAGATTATAGCCATTCTAGTGAAGGAGAGGTGATATCTCATTATTTTGGGGGGAACTAGGGAATGAACCCAGGGATCCTTTTGCACTGAGCTACATCCCCATCCCTTTTTATTTTGATTTTGAGACAGGGTCTTGCTAAGTTGCTGAGGGTCTCCCTAAGTTGCCCAGGCTGGCCTAGTACTGATCCTCCTGTCTTAGTCTCCCAAAGTTGCTAGGATTAAAGGCATGAGCCACAACACCCAGCTTCATTGTTTGGTTTTGATGTGCATTTCCCTAAAGTCTAATAATATTGAGCATGTTTTCATGTGCTTACTGGCTGTTTCTGTATCTTGATTGGAGATATTTTTGAGTCCCTGCCCATTTTTAAATTGAGTTATATTGTCTTTTATTGTTGTTGTAGGAGTTCTTCATATATTCTAGCTATAAGTTCTTTATCAGATATAAGATTTACAAATATTTTTTTCCCATTCTGTGGGTTGTCTTCATTTTCTTGATGGTCATTTAAAGCATAAAAGTTTTAATTTTGAAGCCGGGCGCGGTGGCGCACGCCTGTAATCCCAGCACTTTGGGAGGCTGAGGCAGGAGGATCGCGAGTTCAAAGCCAGCCCCAGCAATGGCGAGGCACTTAGCAACTCAGTGAGACCCTGTCTCTAATAAAAAAAAAACACAAAAACGGGCTGGGGATGTGGCCCAGTGGTGAAGTGCCCCTGAGTTCAATCCCTGGTACCACAAAAAAAAAAAAAAAAAAAAAAAAAAAAAAAGTTTTAATTTTGAAGAAGTATCTCTCTCTCTCTCTCTCTTTTTTTTTTTTTTTTGGTACCGGGGATTGAACTCAGGGGCACTCAACCAATGGGCCACATCCCCCGCCCTTTTTTGTGTTTATTATTAGAGACAGGGTCTCACTGAGTTGCTAAGTGCCTCGCCATTGCTGAGGCTTTTGAACAGTTTGAACTCGCTATCCTCCTGCCTCAGCCTCCCAAGTGCTGGGATTACAGGCGTGCGCCACCAGGCCCAGCTAGAAGTCTCTCTTTTTAATATACTTTTAGGGGGCTGATAAGCTTTCATTGTACCTAAGAAACTACTACGTATCTCAGTGTCCTGAAGAGTTACTTATATTTTTTCTTTGAAGAATTTTATAGTTTTAGCTGTTTAGATGTGTAGTTCATTTTGAGCTAACTTTTCTGTATGGTGTGAGATAGGAGTATAACTTTTATATGTGAGTGTTCAGTTAACTCTATCATTTATTCTTTTCCCATTGAAGTATATGGCCATACCAAAACTTAATTGATTATAA
Organism: Tamias sibiricus; assembly: GCA_025594165.1. NCBI lineage: Eukaryota > Metazoa > Chordata > Mammalia > Rodentia > Sciuridae > Tamias > Tamias sibiricus. The sequence goes on from CM046673.1 coordinate 28,020,225, forward strand.
ATATGAGGGGTCAGGATTTGGAGTTTTTTTTTCCCCTTTATCTTGGTTTATTAGACATCTGTGTTGGTATTTTAAAAAAATTTATTTCCAGAACGTAATTACTTTTTCTATGTGAAATGTTTTTCGTTTTTGCTTTAAAAAACATCAGTAGGTACTAGTAATTACCAAATTAGATATAATTATTAGAAAAATGCTTATAAGCTATTGATAGAAGGTTTTGAGGTATATAAAATATCAGGCATTTTGTGGTAGCTCTCTTTAAATATTCATTTTTGCATTGCTCACTCAAAAATTGACTAAAATTTGAATAATAGCTAGAAGAATGTTTACATATTTACATTATTACATATTATCACACACAGTAGGAAAGTATGGAAAACAGATGTCCAGGAAGTGGCAAAATTCAAATGAGTATATTTACTTTGTATAAAGAGAGGCTGTATTATGTTGTTATTCTCAACACTACAGGAATAACATTTCTGAAAATATTAATGATTCATTATATTCTGACTCTTATAAATATATGTTTTCCACATATGTGTACATCTTTTAGAAGCTACATTGCTGCTTGATTTGTTTTCTTGGTGAGCAGAGAGGATGTATATTTTTAGAAAGGCTCTGTTGGCTTATTATTGTCTTCCTGTTTTATGTGCATGTTACTAAATAAGGAGTTCTCAGACTGCTTTTATTTTGTGAAAAATGCATCTTTATATGTTTGTGCCAGTGCTATAATTTCCTGTAATAGTGCATATATACTATACAATGAACATATTTTAGATATCAAGCTGATAACTTTGTTATTTAGGAGTCTTTGTCTGAAGTGGAAGAGAAATACAAGAAAGCCATGGTTTCCAATGCACAATTAGACAATGAAAAGAACAATTTGATCTATCAAGTGGACACCCTTAAGGATGTTATTGAAGAACAGGAGGAACAGATGGCAGAATTTTATAGAGAAAATGAAGAAAAATCAAAGGTAATTGTCTATCTTGTATCATACCATTTTATTGGGTCAGAAAATAAGATCTAGCCACTTAAAAAGTGATAAGGTTGATAGGGACTTGGAGTTTTTTTCCTGTGATCTCCAAATCCAGCCTTCGGAATGATGTGTTAGCCAAAACTTAATCCAAAAAACATTTTTGCAAAATTTTTTTGTGTGAACACGTTTTCCTTTCTCTCAAGTATACCCTTAGGAGTATAGTTGCTGGGCCATAGAGTAACACTCTGTTCAATTGAGGAATGACAGACTATTTTTCAAAGCAACTTCACTGTTTTACATTCCTTCCCAGCAGTGTATGTATGCAGGTTCTGATTTTTTCACATCCTCACCAATTCTTATTATTGTCTGACTTTAATTCTAGCCATCCTAATGGATATGACTTTGATTTGCATTTCCGTGATAGCTTGATGGTTTGGAGTAGATTTTCATGGGCTTATTGGTATATTTTCCTTGGAGAAATGTCTATTCTCAGATCCTTTGTCCATTTTTAAAAATTGGATTATTTGTCTATTATTGAGGTATGTGAATTTTTATAAGTTCTGGATACAAACCACTTATCAGATACATGAGTGGCAAGTACTTTCTCCCATTCTGTAGACTTTTTACTTTCTTTTGCTTTATTAGCTTAAGTCCACCTTTAAAGAGAAACTTCCTTATTTCTTTTTTTTTTTTTTTGAAAATCTGAATGCTGAAACAATGCTGAAATAATACACATCATATATTAGTGAATTTGACATTTTTCTTCAGTAGTCATTACAACCATTATTAATTCCTCTCAATGAAACAAGATCATGCTTGATGCTTCTCATCCTCATTACTATCATTACTACGTCATCATCTTTTATGTTAAAACGTAAGGTAGAAATATTTTCTTTTAACTTTTTATACATGTTTACAGAGTACATTTCATTTCATATTACATATAAACTTATTTCTTATTATTCAGATGAGATGGGAATGGGTTTACATAGGGAAGGTAAGATAAAGGTTTGATTCTTTGCCTTTATTTACAAGTTTTCAAAACAAGGAATCGTTTATTTAATATCCTTTCTTAGTGCCCAATTGCTTGTTTTCTTTTACAAATATCATTTTGAAGTCATGAATTCAAACATTTGATTTTTTTTCAGTGCATTGTAGCTTTTATTCTTTTTGATGCTCAAATTGTCCCACTTTTGGCTAGTGTGAGCCTTTTCAGGTTGATTTCCAACTATTTTTGATGAATCTAATTGTTTGTGATAGTTTTTTTACTTTCTGACAGAAGATGATGTTCCTGCTTCATTTTGTATATTTTCTGCCCTAGGCTCAGAATCAGTCGTTTCCCCAAAGAGCCCTGGTCCTCTTTTAGTGGAGCAGTATTAATGATAAGGGGTGCTTATTGTCCCTGTTTATAGGCTTTTTCAGTGGATATATCAGGAAATATGTATGTGGGGCTTTTGTTTGTTTTGTTTTTAATATCAGACTATATTATGAGTTCATGCTGGTAATCCCAATTTATATTCAGGACCTTGGGGATTTTACTTAACTTCTTCTGTCTTAATATCTGTATCTCCTTTTTCCCACACTGCAATTCCTAGTTCTCAGAGTCACTGGGCATGACAGCAGTTATGTTACATTCTATTCTCACTGCTTTATTCCACATTACTCAGAATAGCAATACCAACATCAACACATACATAATTACTGAAAATAGTCAAAAGTGTTTGGTTTGGTATGGTCTTTATTTTTTTTAGGCTATGTATAGCCAAACTATTGTTGTAAAAAGTTACTTGAAATAGTTTTCTCTCTCCATGCTTATGCTACTCAATGAATATATATAGTTAGGTTCATTGCATTTTATATTCAGTATGTATGTAGGTGTTGCTTTTTGGTTTTAATTTATATTTTTTATTGTAAAAAACACAACATAAAATGTATCATTTTAACCATTTTATTTTACTATATTTTCTTATTTTATATATTTTTGTAGTACTGAAAATTGAACCTAGTAGCATCACTACTAAGCTACATACCCAGCCCTTTTTATTTTTGATTTTTACAATAAGATCTCACTAAATTGCCTAGGCTGACCATGAACTTGTGATTCTTCTGGCTTAGCCTCTTGAGTAGCTGGGTTTACAGGAACATGCCACCATGCCTGGCATTTTAAAGGGTATGGTTTAGTGGTGTTAAGTGTATTCATTCACATTGTTGTGCAGCAGATCTCCAGAACTTTTTCATCATTTTTTTCCTCCAGTAGTGAGTATTGAACCGAGGGACATGCTACTACTGAGCCACATCCTAACCCTTTCTTATTTTTTAATTTTGAGACAGGGCATCACTAAGTTACTCAAGCTGTCCTTGAACTTGTAATCCTTCTGCCTCAGCATTCTGAGTTACTAGGATTACAAGTGTGCACCACCATGCCAAACTAAAAGTTTTGATTTTTATGTAGTTTAATTTATTGCTTCATTTTCCCTTATTTCTTTCAGATTTTTGAATCATTTTAGGTAAAGTTTCCCTACCTTTGGTTACTTTTTCCATTAAATTTCTATGTGGTTAGTTTGTTCTCTGTTACTTGCCTTTCTCATAAAACATGAAACTTTAAAGTTTTCAAACCTTTCTGTGGAATGTACAGTAGTTCTAGGTTCCCATGAATCAGCAGTCCAGACCTGTCTGAAACTCATGCTTGGCTTCTGTGTTATATATGTTCAGCTTAACTTTGTGGCATGCCATGACATATGTAAACGATATCCTTTGTTTAATAACAGGAGTTAGAAAGGCAGAAGCATATGTGTAGTGTGCTTCAGCATAAGATGGATGAACTTAAAGAAGGCCTTCGACAAAGAGATGAACTTATTGAGGTATGTCCATGAACTGTGGTAATACTTAATTTTGATATTAGGATGTGGGTGTGTATGTTGGGAGAAGAAAGGTAAAATGCTACAGAGTTCATTGTGTCTTCACATTTGACTGTCTCCTAAAAATTTTTAAATATGAAACATAAAGGCAGATTTAACAAATTATGACTATGAACCCTATAAACATTCCCCCTTTAATAGCCCAGCATTTTGAACATTTTAAAAGATATGGTTGAGTAGTGTTAAGTGTATTCATGTTGTACGTGAGATCTCCTGCACTTTTTCATCTGTTTTTTTTTAGTACCTGTTATTAAACCCATTGGCACTCTACCACGGAGTTACATTTGTAGGCCTTTTTATTTTATTTTGAGATGGTCTCACTAAGTTGCCAAGGCTGACCTCAAATTTGTGATCCTCATGCCTCAGCCTCCTGATTATTTGGGATTACAGGCATGAGCCGCCTTGCCCAGCTTAATGTCTTTTTATTTCTAAGCACATTCTTTCCTAAAGATATCTTAGGAAATGGGCAAACGGGAAAATTATAGAGTAACGTTCTTTGGAACCTAGTATATGCCACTTTTTGAGACATGATTCTTGAGAATTAAGAAATTTGATCTTCACTCAGACATTTCTGAGATAGCTAAATAAAAAAAAAAAAAAGAAATGTCAGTATATATACTTTAATTCAAAAAGGTGATGGTCAGCTAGTGTGGAGCGTCAGGTTTCTGCTGGTAGGGCAACTCTGTGTGCCACATTGTTGGCATCATCTTGTTGGAAGGAGTGCAACCCATCAATAACTTTTTGAAATAATTTATTGTCCTTGTGGGCTTACTCCTTGCATGTATTTTGTTTTTTAAATGTGGTTTTATCTAGGGGTGGAGGTACACACTTGTAATCCCAGCTGCTCGGGAGGCCGAGGCAGGAGGATCTGGAGTTCAAAGCCAGCCTTAGTAAGAGTAAGGCGCTAAACAACTCAGTGAGACCCTGTCTCTAAATAAAATACAAAATAGGGCTAGGGATGTGGCTCAGTGGTTGACTGCCCCTGAGTTCAATGCCCAGTACCAAAAGGGGGAAAAATGTGGTTTTTATAAATAAGGGGGTAAGTCTGAGGGGCATCCTGCCCAGTATCCAGGTGTGGTTGTCAAGGGCATCTAATATTAATTTGGTATTGATAACATGTTAGTGATATCAGAAAGGTCAGCTCTTAATGATACAAGGGAGAAATCTCACTATACTTGTCCACATTTTTGGTGACTCAGACACCCAACACACACACACACACACACACACACACACACACACACACACCCTCTCCTCTCTCTCTCTCTTTTTTTCCTTTTTCCTCTCAAACCTGTCTCACTTAATCTCTTTCCCTATAAACGATTTTTAGAAATTACTTAATAAAGAAATGACTGTCTTTTCATTTGTGGATTGGTATTATATTTGTTTTTTTTTTTAAGAAACAATTCTAGCCAGAATTTGTAGAGTCTAAATGCAGATGCAGATACAGATAACACTTACACTTTGGATCTACCAGATTACTTGTGAGTTCGTTTTCCTGTTTTTTTCCATGTCTGGTAGGAGCACATTTTCTAAATTCTGTGTCCTGTTTGCTTTTTAAAAATAATGTGAAATCCTCTCCCTTTTTTGTCCTTTTGTCTTTTTGTGTCCATATGTCAACCACTTCTTAGTTCTTTTCCTAATTAAGAGCTATACTATAACTTAGACCTTGTTTATGATTTCAAAGAATAATAAAAGTGCTAATAATAAATTATAAAGAATAAGTAAGACTGTTTCTCAAATTCAGTAACTTAAATTAGGATTGGTTAACTGTTCTAGGTTTAATTTGATAGATACACTTAAGAGGATTTATATAATTTGTGGTTCTTTAAAGCTCAGGTTACTGGATATACATAAGTACATTTGTTTTAGTTTTGTTTTGTTTTTTAATGTTTATAGTTTAAAATTTTTTGATGTTAGTATCCATGATTATTCATAACTAAAAAACCTTGAGTATGATGAATCATGTTTTTGGTCTCCAGAATTGAAAATTGCATGATACAGTAGATACAGTATGAGTAGGGAAAGTAGGCAGTGATAATTTACTAATAATGTGTAGCAAAACAACTTAAGTACAAGAGGGTATCAAGTAAGTATAATTGCTTAATCAAAAGAATTCTTTGAGAATTGCTAAATGTTAATTTCTAGTTTTCCTAACTGAGGGTATCAAGTAAGTATAATTGCTTAATCAAAAGAATTCTTTGAGAATTGCTAAATGTTAATTTCTAGTTTTCCTAACTGATGTTCCCTTTGTAATTCATGATGTTCCTGCTATTGTAGATTCTGTTAACAGAAAATCAGTTATCAAGCTAATACATGTCTGTCTTATTTTTTTAGTTCTGTTTTAAGAAATAAAATTCAAAACTCCTACTTATTCTCTGTGAAAAAGGATCATTTATTTATAAACAAACCTAAGTTTCCTTCTAGAAATGTAAGTCGTTCCATGTTTGGGAGAAAAAAAAAAGCAGTTATCAAAGAAAAAGTATACATATGGAGGCATATGTACACAGAAACTCTAGATGGCTGGCCTCCACATAACTGTGGCTGGAACAGTTATTCCCAGTCCCCTTGCTTACTTTTGCTTTTTTTTTTTTTTTTTTCTTCCGATGCTAAGGATCAAACCCAGAGCCTGGTGCATGCTAAACATGTACTTTGCCAGTGGACTACACCCCTAGGCACCCCACCCTGACTTTTGTTAGGGGCAAGCCAGTGAGACTCATGTTGCCAAGACCCTGGATGTCATCTTTCCTTTTAGCAAACCACTCTTGCCTTTTCTGTTTATCCCAAACTTTTAAAAAGTTTATCAGTTTTATTTTTTTTTATTTATCTGTTTTCCTCCTTCTGATTCCCTCCCTTTTTTCTTCTGCTCTTTTATTACTTCTCTTCCCCTCTTCCTCTGCAGGAGAATCAGCGCTTGCAGCAGAAAATAGACACCATGACAAAAGAAGTGTTTGACCTCCAGGAGACACTTCTTTGGAAAGATAAAAAAATTGGGGTATGAGATGAAATTGGGCTTTGGTTAGAAGCTCATTGTGAGGAATAGACCAATAGAATTTAACTTAGGGATTCCTAAAAATCTGGCCTTTTCATTGTTCTTGAGCAATTATACAATGTGAAATATGAATAAGCAGAAGACAGAGGGTCTTCCATGGGAAAACCTGATACCATGCCTGGAAAGAATTCATCTTTCCAGCCCACTTGGGACTTGTGAAACCTATGAGCAGAACTTTAAAAGAAGTTGTGTTCTTGTCGCTAGGATTCATATCCAGAAGCAGCCACAGGCATTTAATTCAAACTCTGTGGGTAGTTTGATATCCTTATAAGAATCTGAATAAGAAGCAGAAAGTTAGGGAGTGGTGATAGGGAAAAAGTTATGCGCCTCCTATAAATCCTCAGTGAATAAAATGGGAAGAGATTAAAATCAGTTCAATTATGGAAGTTGATAGGAATGTAAGACTAGGGTGAGTTGCCAAACTGTGACATCATCTCTAATTATAAATCCAGAACTCCCTAAAGCAGAGCCCAGATAAGGGTAAAATTTTTTATTGCTTTTTTTGCTTAGTCTTGCAGGTAGATTCCAAGTTTTCTGGAAACTGAAAATTTCCCACCAGTTCACCTCAGGTGTCCTTCAACTGGCAATCCCATTTTTTGGCATGAGCTTTCTGTTCTGCAGTGCCTCCTCTGTAGTTGCCAGAGGCTTAACTTGTTAGGGAAAGGTTATGGTCGAGGAAACAGAAAAAACAAATGAGAAAAGTCTTGGGTTTTATTTATTTATTTATTTTTTTGAGACTAGTTGGGGCAGTGAAATGTTGGCAGAGATCCACAAGAATGCTGGTGAGAGAGACATGCTCAGATGTGAATGCTCTGGAATAGATCCTTCCTTGTTAGGGGTGTTCTAATGCCCAGCTGGTGGTCAGCTGTATCCCATTCTTTTCACCACTCCAGGTACCTCGTCCTCAGTTAATAAACACAAAGGAAAAACACATTACCTCTTAAGAGTTCATAGACCAAGAATTTAAAGAACTAAACTACTTTTAGATAATTTTCTTATGCTTAAGTTACTGAGTTTCTGAAACTTCATCCAAACCTAGGAAAGCTTTCTGAGGGATGAATGAACAACTCTATGTTAGGCATTTTGAAATTGTGTTTGTGAACTACTGATTTTATTTAAACTTTTACTTAGAAAATATAAAATGAGATATGAAAAATTTGTGTTCCAAATTAGGTGATTTGTAAAAATCTAGGCATTGTCTACAGTGGGCTTTTTTTTGGACTTTATATAATTTCCTTTAGCACAGATCTGCAGATCCAGGGTTTCTAATTTGTATAGTTGTCTCAGTTTTCGAAACTGAGTATTGTGGACCAGTTTTAGAAACTCTTAATACATTCAGTTCAATAAAACGTTCTTTGCTACCAAAAGGTCATACTGATGGTTAAGTTATAAATTACTTGGCTTTTTCATTGTCTGGACATTTGTTGAATGAATAACTGGAAGTCTTTATTCTGTGGCTATACAAGTATGCATTCCTTTGACTTCTTAAAATTAAACATTTTTTTTATTTTGACAATACATATAAATACATTTATACATGTATTTATACATGTATAAATACATGCAACTATAAGAAATAATACAGAAAGATCCTATATGCCTTTTATTCTGTCTTCCCAAATGTGACTGTCTTGTAAAACTAGTATAATGTCACAACCAGGATACTGTATATAATACGTTAAGATACAGAATTTTTCCGTACCCAAAAGGGATCTCTCTTCCCTGTCCCGACTCTGGTACTTGGGATTGCACCCAGAAACATTCAACCACTGAGCCACATCCCCAGCTCTTTTTATTTTTTGAGACGACAGTCTTGCTGAATTGCTAAGGCTGGTCTTGAACTTGTAATCCTCCTGCCTTAGCGTTCTAAGTCTTTGGGATTACAGGCATGCACCATCCTGCCTAGCAGATCGCTCCTCCCTTTTGGCCACATATACTACCCTCATCCCTCCCTCCCCAAGCTTTGTTTTCTGTTTCTATACTGCTGACATTTAAGAATATTTTAGGAAAAATTGTTCTAAAATACAAACAACATACAATTTACCATCTTAACCATTTCTTAAGTGTACAGTTCAGTGGCATTTAAGTATATTCACAGTGTTGTCCTACTGTCACAACCATCCATCTCCAGAATGTTTCAATTTCCCCAGCTAATACTTTGTACTCATCAAACAACTGCCACTCCTGCCAGCTACCTTTCTACTCTCTGTCTGTAGGTACTGTATATAAGTACAGTTATATAGTATTTGTCCTTTTATAAGTGGCTTATTTCATTAAGCATAATCTCCACAATAATCAGTATTGTGGCATATGTCAGAATGAATGTCCTTAATTTTTAAGGTTGACTAATATTCCATTGTATGTGTATACCACATTTATCCACTGATGTACACTTAGGTTGTTTCTCCCTTTTGGAAGTTGTAAATAATGCTCTTATGAACATGGTGTACAGTTATCTCTTTGAGATCATGCTTTCAATTATCATGAAATACCCAGCAGTGGAATTGCTGGATCATACAGTAATTCTATGTAAATTTTTGAGGAACAGTCATTCCATTTTCCATAATGACTACATCCTCTTACATTCCCACTAGTAGTGCACAAACATTCCAATTTCTCCACAGTTTCGCCAATATGTGTTGTTTTCTTATTGTAACTAGCCATTATTATCTTATTATTATTAGCCATTCTAATGGATGCAAGGCAGTCCTTTTTTAATTTTGAAGACACATTTCAGTTATGGTCAATGACTACCTAATACATCATTTGTCTCTAGCATCATTTCCAAGATTCAGATTTAGTGACTTCATGCTGAAATATGTCCATTATGCCCAGGTCAGAGTTCATTTTTTTTCTAGTTGTTCCTTCAGTGAGCTTAGTGGTCTTGCCTCTAGCGCCACTGCAGTTCTCCCCAAGTGACCATGTGTACAGTAAGTGCATACAAAGGCCCTGTGTGCGTGGCTAACCCAGCATAAACTTGTTCCCATTCTAAGATATTTGTGGCCCAGTACAATTATATGGAGATTTAACCTGTTGCCTCAAAGTTCAGATATATAGCATATATCTCCGTTTGGCCTTTTGATCCTAGAATTTGAGGTTAGGTTAGGGATAAAGAATTATTTAGATCTCCACAAACATGTACTTTTTCTCTAAAAAAACATCAACTGTAGGAATTATTGTTGTTGTATGCTAACACAAGGGTAGTTGTTATGTATGGTCAGGTAATGCCACAGGATTGCAAGTCCAGCATGAATACATTAGATCCAATTATAAGGTATTTTGGTAGTTTTCAACTCTGTGGTGAAATGGACAGATATATTTTATTTTCCCATCTACAATTGTGGGAAGATGGAATTAAAAAGTCTACAAATAAAAATAAAACCCAGTAGTACAAATGTGGAAATAGGAACAAAAGTCATGTACTAGCATTTGCTAGAATTCTTAGTTTCAAATTGGTCTGTTCCTAAGTGGTCTTTTACATTCAGTGGTATTGTTTATTTAGAGCATGTTGTGACAGTGATCATTTACTCAGTTACATGTGGTGATGCATGGCATAACTATGCATGCAGATACCAATAACCAAAAGTACCTAACCCAACAGAAATTAAAGTGTGGCTATCTGCTGATGGGAAAATATCACTGTGCTTTGTTCTCCTGATGTTCCATTTGTTAATAATGTAATGGAGTATTAATACTGGCCCCAAGTGTTGGAGTAAAGACCATATGGTGCTAGAAACTCAGGTTAATTTGTAGGTAGATCATATAATATGAATGAAAACTGTAAAAGGAAGTTAGCCCAGCTGTAGTTAGCGCATGCCTGTAATTCCAGCCACTCGGGAGGCTGAGGCAGGATGATTGCGAGTTCAAAGCCAGCCTCAGTAAGAGTGAGGCATTAAGCAACTCAGTGAGACCCTGTCTTTAAATGAAATTCAAAATAGGGCTGGGGATGTGGCTCAGTGGTTGAGTGCCCCTGAGTTCAATCCCTAGTTATCCCTTTGCCAAAAGAGGAAGTTAGATATTGACATTGCAATTGGATAAGAGAGGACTTACCCCGTGACCTACTTTTCTAGCATCATTGGGATGATAATCAAGTAACATAATGCAACCTCTATAGGACTGTGATATAAAAAACTGTATTCAAGGGCTTTGGAACCAAAAAGAACTGGATTCATTTTCTGGCCTTGCCACTTACAGTGATTTTGGGGAAAAACAAACAAACAAAAGGAAGACCCCCCCAAACTTCTCTGAGCCTCAATTTTCTGATCTATAAAATGAGGACAAGACAAGTAGTACATTGTAGAGTACGTAAAGGAGACATTTCATATATAAAATTACATATAAGGGAGAAATTATGTGTACATAAAATAGCTCCTGCCATATAATTTGTGTTCCACAAATGGTCATTGCTGTCATTCCTTATTTAGTCCCAATTTGTCTGCAGAATAGAATTATAATGATTTTTAAAAATTGCTCAACTACAGTAACTAAGCAGTTGACCCACTTTGAAACCTAGTCAACTGAGAGATAAGTTTACCTGTTGTAATTTAACTTCTTGGGAATGATGGCAGAAAACGTTAAATACAAGAACAAGTATATAGAGATAGACTTTTTGAAATAGCCCAGTTGTTAGGTCCCTGCCTAGACTACTTAAGGTGGTAATGTTTTAAAGTCTGGGTTATACTACATAGTAGATTTGATTTTTTTTTTCCTGCTTTTGCACTCTCCTCCTTTCCTTTGACAGTTGTGAGATTCAGGGAATTCCCAGTGGAAACACCAGTCTGCTTTCCCTGAACCTCTCCTGTGGCCTTGGGTACTGTAGGTAGTGCTGTGTGCTGAGTACCCCTTTAAATCTCCATCCCTGGGGTGAACCACTGATGCTTTCTCTACTGTTTTTCAGATGAGGGAATTGAGGCATAGGTAAATTAAGTATGTGCCAGGACCTAAAAGCTTTATCCTGGAACCCATAATGTGCCAGCCTCCATAAGTGGGCTATATTTATTTTGTCAATTTTATTTTTCACATTTCAAAAGTACATCGGAAAACCAAATGAGTCTTAATTGTATTTTATTAAATTAATAGAAATTCTGGAGAATCCCTTTGGAGACTAGCTATTTTGGATTAAGTGGTATTTGAATATTTTACCACACTATTTGGAGAATAATCATATAGCCAATATTTAATTAAAATAACTTAAGTATACTGGTTATTTTTCTTCCAAAACCAATTTTTTTTTTTATTTTAAAAAGGTCAGATATATTCTTGAATAAATTGTTTTAGTTAAACATGAAATACTTGTTGACCAAATGAAAATGTACTAAGGAGATCAGTAAGGAAAATTTTAACTCTTGCTGCATCTTCACCTTCCTTTTCCTGGTTTCTTCATTGACTGGGAAAGAAAGATTTGTTTTCCTGCTTGATGTGATAAACATGCTTTGCTAAATTTATGCATGAGAACAAGTTTCTACCAAAGCTGTCTTCTGCAGATATATACCCATATAACTGTTTCCTCCCCTGACTGCTTGTTTCCCAGCTTTTAATGGCTTCCTTGCTTTTTATGTCTTTATCTTTGCTTATTTGAATTAGTTACCTTTCACTTGCTCTTTTTCTGTGCCATTTTCCCCCTTGCTACCCTTCCTAAAACCAGGCCCTAGAGAAACAGAAAGAATATATTGCCTGCCTTAGGAATGAGCGAGATACGCTCAGAGAGGAGCTGGCTGACCTGCAGGAGACAGTGACAGGAGAGGTATGTGAGCATGAGCTGAAGCTCAGTTTCCTCGCTGCTTTACTCTGTCTTCCTCTTATCCTATCATCTTTCCTAGCCTGAATACAAACGACAATTTTGATCTGGTTTGATTAAGTCATTTTCTTCACAGAGGTATATATATGTATATTCCATGTAATTGATTCTAATAGGTTTTGCCCGTGGCAAACATATGTTGTTGCAGAGTTACCTCACAGAGCTTTCTGCTTCTGTATGGGCCATCTTTTGTGATGGTGGTTTTTTTTTTTCCCCTTTCCCACAGAAACATGGTTTAGTTATAATTCCTGATGCCACTCCCAATGGTGATGTCAATCATGAACCAGTGGTTGGTGCCATTACTGTTGTGTCTCAGAAAGCTGCTCAGGTCCTGGAGTCAGCGGGAGAAGGGCCACTAGGTAAGACTGGTAGCTATTTTATCTTGGATCAATGTTGTTGGACTTCTAGCTTGTTCAGAATCCAGCTTGGAAAACAAAAAACAGGATAAGGGTCATCTGAAACTTGTCTAGTTCCTTAACAGGAATATCTGGAACTATTATCTTTAGACATCTTTGACATTGGGCAACCAGCATCTGAGTCATTGTGAGGCAGTTAAGTGTAGCTACAGGGCCCCTGGATGGAAGCACCATGGGTCTGTACCCAGTGCTTTTCACTTAAAAAGTCAAGCATGCCCATCCCAGGGAGGCTGTGGGTTGGCAGACAACTTCCCAAGTGTATTTTTAGTTTTTTTCTTCCTAGAGCATCTGGTTTTGTGTTCTGCTACTTAGCCCAGGGATAGTAGCTCTTGCCATCACATTTCTTAAGGCAAGAAACAGATGATCAGGAAAGATGGGTATCAAAGGCCTGCTATTTCTAGAGCAGGGCTTCTAAGCCTCTTAAAATCTGGACCTCTTTCTTAAATGTCACTTTGAGAACCTAATGACACCTCTCCCAAGGAAACCACCAAGGTGCCTATACGTTGTCCCTAAGAATCGTACTCTAAAGGAAGAAGAATAACACAGATGGTTACTGTATCATCAGCTCACTTTTACCTATTAAGAAACAATCCTTTTACATTTTTCATCTTGTTTTTCTATATGCCAAGGTTTCCTAGAGGTGCAGGAGGTACTGGAAAAGTGGCACAAGCTGAAAGCACTTTAAAAGTTAGTAAGCAGGCTCTTAAATATGCAGAATTTCTGAAATGTAATTAATCATAGGGCACTTTGATAAAGCAGAAAATGCTGGGTGGACGAGAAGGAAGATCTAAAGAATGGAATAAGTAGATGTCTCTGGGCAGCTCAGCATATTTCTTCTCCCTGTTTGGAAAGTGCTGAAGAAAACAGAACTTATATTTGGCTGTGACCCTTATTGATTGTGGAGTGTGGTTGACCAAGTGTCAGGCTGCTTCTTTAACTGAACAGCAGTAGTCTCCTCAGACCAAGTACTTAGCTTTTTATCACTGTGAACAAAATAACCTGAAAAGAACAATTTGGAAGAGGAAAGACTTATTTTGGCTCATGGTTTCAGAAATTTCAGTCTGTGGTCTGCTAGCTCTGTTGCTCCATGGTGAAACAGAGAACATCATAGTAGAAGGGGTGTAGTGAAGGAAAGCTTCTCAACTCATGGCAGTCAGGAAGTAGAGATGGAAGGAGAGAATGAGCAAGGAGGCAGAGACAAGATAGAATCCCCAGGGGCATGCCCCGTGACTTACTTCCTCCATCTATGCCCCACCTACTTACAGTTCCCACCCAGTAGTTCATTTAAATTATTAATCCACCAAACTGATTAGTCCACTGATGGGGTTACAGTTCTCGTAATCCAATCTTTTTTCCTTGGAATCTTGTAACATTGAGGATTGTGTTTCTAACACATGAGCTTTTCAGGGGACACTTCATATCCAAACCATAGCGGGACTTATATTAATGGCTACTTAGGAAGAAGTAACACACTCCTCAGGCTGGGAGCAAGCCCTAATGACCCTGCTTCCTAGCTTCAGATTTGCCCGTGGCCGCCCCCATCTTAAGAGTTTCTCAGTTCTCACTAACTTCTGTGGGACTTTTCTCCTTCCAGCATTGTGGTCCTCTGTTTTTTTGGCTCTAGCTTGCCCTTGCCAGTCCCTGTCTTTCACAACTTTGGATCTCTTTGCTAAGAGCAGAAGCCTGTGGGACCCCCATGGCATTTGAGTTTTGTATGTCTACTGGTGAAAGTTTGTAAATTTTGGAAACAAGGAAATGGTCTCCTTTGTGCTTCAGTTTGTTCTTAACTGGAAAAATCACTGCTTTGGGAGCAAATGTTGTGTTTGGTGCCCTGATAAACATCAGTGTGTGGAAATACATTTGGGATATTAAGTAGTCCTCTGTAATAGTATGAAAGCCTCTATTTCTTTTCATATTTGGAGCTATAGGTAATGTAACTTATCAGATGTTTGCTATTTGAGTTTGAGAAATTAATTGTTTATATACTGCTTCATTACAAATTTAGTTTATTAGCCTTTTTAATTTGTTTCAGATGTAAGGCTACAGAAACTTGCTGGAGAAAAGGAAGAACTATTATCACAGGTAAAGACTTTCTTCTTTTTAGAAGATATTGTTAATTTTCACCTAAGTTACCTGGCAAAATGTTAATAAAGTATTCATTGGAAATTGGAAATATGCTTATTTTAAACCTCAGCATTCAAGTGAGATGTAAAAGATAAAAAGATAGTTCACATTTTGTGTCTTTGTTGTTTCTTACTCTTACAAAACTATAGGATACAGTCTCCACAGTGAGTCATTGAGTTCCGCAAAGTGAGTGAAGGCCGCAGTCCTTTGCCTGATTCCTCTATCAGCCCTGACCATTTCTATTCAGTTTTCAGCTGACTCTTTTGGTGTGTAACCTGCTTATGTTGCTTCTTGATCGTTCTGTTTTAGGCATGCTCTGTTACATTCCTCTGTGGAAGATGAGAACTTAGCTGTCTTTCATCCTCTGTCCCTGTCACGAACATGTATACTTCCCATCCTCATATCCTCCTAATGAAGGAACAGCGTAATTCTAGTCTGTTTATGTCATCAGGACTTCTGAGCACTACTCACAGGGAAGCCATGTGACATTCCAGGCTCATCTTTTATCTCTTTCACAACCATTTGTTAATATTGTCGGTTTTCTTTTCGTTTCATTTTCCTGGTTTTCTTTGTGTTTATCATTATTTTAGCCAAAGAGTTTTAAGCAGTAGTTTAAACCCACTCTCGTTGTTTTCACATGCATCAGGTATTCTCTTGTTTGGTCTTCATGAGTCTTGGCTTTGACTTGACCCATTCTAAACTAATGGCTTTCACCTTCCACATGCAGATGTGATCATGCTACCTTGGCATGTGGGACTTTTCTCTGCCTACGATTTGGGCTCAGTTCCCTTTTCCCAGTCTGATGCCTTCCTCCTCTATTTATTCTTTTATTTTGGTGTATCTTCTATAACTTCCTGAGGAAAGGGTATGGAGGCTGTTAATTTTCATGATGTTACTGGCCTAAAAGTGTCTTTATTTTACTCTCTTGCTTGATTATCAGTATCTAATTCTTCGGGTCTGCAGCATTTCTTTTGGATTTTAAACAAGAGTTCTCTGTCTTCCAGTGCGGTTAAGAGTTTTGAGGATGTTTTGATTTTTTAATCTTTTTTAGGTGACATATTTTTACCCTACTTCTGAAAGCTCATGTCCTATTCTCTTTCTCATTAGTGTTTTAAAATTTCAGTGATGTGTTTTAAAGTTTTATTGCATGACACTGGGCCCTGTCAATTCTAGGAACTTCTATTTTTAGTTCTGGGAAAATTTCTTAAATGATTTTGTTGACTTTCTCCCTTACTTCTACTCAGTCATTCGACAAATGTTGAGAGAGATGCCACTATTTAACAGTCACTATTCTACGCACTTGGGATATTTAAGTGAATAAATCAGTTCAGAAACAGTCTCTGTCCCAGTGGATCTTACATTGTAAGGAGAAGAGATCAGAGACAATAAACAGTAAATGTAATTAAGAAGTAAATTATATGGCATGTTAAAAGGTTTGTGTGAATGCATTTATTATTATAAGTGTTTCACTAGCTACAGTCAGCTCTATGGGTAGAGGCAGTGACTGAGTAGAGAGCTGTATTTTACCAGGCAAGTGTAACAGGGCAGGGGAGTGAGGGAGTATAGAAGAGAGTGATGAGAATACTGGACCTAGAAATTAAACTGGATAAGGAGGATTGAGAGGACATCCAGAAAAACATCAAGGCACTGTAAAATATGATAGAATCAGTGGATTAGAAGTATAGTGGAGTTGAAGTATGTTAGGGTCTATAGATAATGAGTTGGAAAGACTAGGAATTGTGGTGAGGGAGGATACATGGAGCTGAATTGTGTAGGGACTGTTCTCTGATGTTAAGATCTAATCTATGACTATGGTGTGAGTGGCTGGGGACAAGGAAGGGTAGATGGCAAGATCCTTGGAGAGGAGGTATTCCAGAAACTGAGAGGTGAGTCCAAGAGCCTCTATGTAGGTGTTTCTTGAAATTACTGAGAAGGGAAGCTGGGTGGTCTTGAGGGAGTGCTGCTCAGGAGCTAAAATGCTGAAGGAGTGGGATGATGGCAGTGAGGAGAAGGAGGTAGTGTGTGTAATTTGAAGAGATGAAATAAAGAACTGTGCCTTTTAAGGAGGATGGGGGTAGAATAATTCAGCACCAGCAAGGAAAGCGAGAGGACACCTAATAATTTCCAGGTTCAGTGGTAAGAGGCTGTGAAAGAAAAAGAAAAACAAAACAAAACAAAATACCCAGTACTTGGTGGGACTGCAGAAGAAAGCAGATGAGAGCACGGAAGTAAAGGGAGTACTCAGAGAAGATGCTGAAGGCGGCAAGGGCTTGCTACTAATGGACTGACGCTTCCAGAGGGCATAGAAGAGTTTCAGGCCCTGGGAATAGTTAGGAGATGAAGATTATGGGTTATACAGTCTTTTGGGGAAAGAGTGCAGGAGAGGAAGAACAACCCTTTTCAAAGTGTATGTATTAGGTTTCCTCCAGGCAGAGAGTGCTGGTAACCCCATGAAAGTTCAAAGGTCAGAGGTGTCTAGGAATCATGGGTTTAGTGCAGAGCTCACCCTTTCCCTATGAGGGCAGTGGCAAACTTAGTCTTAGTGCCAGGCTTCCTCTTGACTCCTGTGGATAGAGTTGTATGTATCCAATCATATTTGTATACAGAAAGCTTTCTAAATGTTTTACTTATCTCTAAAATTAAACATTGCTGGTGATAAGAATAAATTTTAACTGCTTGTGAAGTTTTCCATTTTTAATAAACATAAAATACCTACAAGATGTACTATTCCATAAATACACACAAATAATAAAATATGGCTGTTTTTTATTGGGACACCTGGTCCTAAGGCTCACTCTTTTTTATGTTTGTTTAGATCTTATCTCTAGTACCTAGAACCATGTGTCCCTTAGTAGGCACTCAAGAAAATAATTTCTGAGTGGAATGATTTGTATGGCCAATATGATGAGGATCTGCTTTGTTCTGTGCTGTGGCCTTTGGGCCAAGCATCTACTTCATTTGAGAGACTGGATCTTGCTAGTGACCTTTATTTCCATTTCAGATTAGAAAACTGAAACTGCAGTTAGAAGAAGAACGGCAGAAATACTCCAGGAATGATGGCACAACGGGTGACCTGGCAGGACTGCAGAACGGCTCAGACTTGCAGTTCATTGAAATGCAGAGTAGGTACTAGGAGAAAGGCTAGTCTCCATCTGTGTATAGGTGTGCCCCAGAGGTTGTGAGCAGGTTGCTGGATTCTCATACTCACTTTCCTTGGTCATTGGTTAGTCTAGAGAGCAGTCAGTAAAGCAGCCGAGCAGAGGCTGCATTGGCCTGTGGCCTTCAGGCACCTGAGAGGACACAGTTTTGCTCTCCTGCTGTTTCTGGGCAAAGGGGTTTCCAGGAGCTTGTTGCAAGTTGTGAAATGCCTTTGACAACCTGATATTGTCTTTTTTTTTTTTTTAATCTTTTATTATTCTAATTTGTTATGCATGTTTGCAGAGTACATTTCATTTCATATTACATATAAAGAGCACAATTTTTCAAGTTGCTGGTTTTACATAAAGTATTTTTACAACAATTGTGTCTTCATACATGAATTTAGGGTAATCATGGATAACTCAGTCTGCCATTATTCCTATCCCTTTCCCCCCTCCTCTCCCTCCCCCCTCTTTGTTCTATTTAAAGCTCTTTCATTCCTCTCATCCCCTCTCTCTTGCCTTTATAAGTTAGTACCTTCCTATCAAAGAGATCATTCGACCTTTGGTTTTTTGGGATTGGCTAACTTCACTTAGTATTATTTTCTCCAACTCATCCATTTACCTGGAAATGCCATGATTTTATTCTCTTTTTATACACAATGGAACACTACTCAGTACTGATTTTGTCCTTTGTCACACCTGTGTGTAACTTTAAGCTCCCATGCAGCACCCTTCCCCCATTAAAGTTTTGTGGACTTTATCTTGGATAATTGGAGACTTGGGGCTAACACTAATGTTAAGTAGTTTCAGATTTTTTTCTAGAAGTACTTTTTAAAAATTATTTTAATTAGGTATATATGACAGCAGAATGCATTTTGATTCATTGTACATAATTACAGCACAGCTTTTTATTTTCTGGAAGTATTTTTAGCCCAAATTAATCACTAGATGGAATTTTTAAAAGATCAAAAGTCTAGTCTACACAAGACCACAAAGTCTAGTGTACTGTTTACCCAAATTATTCCAGTATTTCTCCCTTTCTATTTTTGACCCCGTATTATTTTTACACACCTACAGCATTCATATTAAATTCCATAGTTCAGAGATCTCAGCAGCCATTGGTATATAGTTAGCTTTTGTTGATGATGACATGATTTATAGACAGGAAAAGACTGATTTTTCCAATTTAAACAGCTTTTCTGATAACCGATTTTAAAATCTTGGCTATTCCATAACCAGCCAAGATTTTAAAATCAGTTATTTTTTTTTTTTCCAGGTAAATAATTTTTCATTATTTACCTGAAAAACACAATTTTCAGCTAAATAATCTGAGTTAGGCCAAATAGATAAGACTTTTTGAATTTAGGTTTATTAGTACCAACTTTTGAGGTTAGTATTACTTCCTCTTTTGGAATCAGCAAAAACGCTAATGTTTCCTGGTGAATGTTTTGTTCCTGAATATCATTTCACTGTGGAGGGCTGATGAAAACAGGGACAGGATAAGGGGGGCTGGACACTTAGGAAGATATGATTGTGAACCTCAATCAGTACAGGAGGAATTTGAAAGCTGGGCCTATAGCAGCAAATTCAGAAGGAATTGAAGAGAAATGAGCTGGCATTTATGTGTGACTACTTTCTATAGCCAAGTGGGTGTTGTAGAGCTGGTTTTTACAGAAGGGAAAAGTCTCCAGGGGGAGGTATAGAACAAAGTGAGCTGAGCAGGACTATGGGAATGCCAGGCCCGGCTGGTGAAGACAAAAGCGAGCAGCTCCCTTGGACCAGAAGGCCAGGAAAAGAGTCCAGGCAACTCTTGGCTTTGCAAAGCACCTTGGCAGACATGGAATGAAATGACACATGAAATGACTGAGACAAGGGACTTACACTTTTATAAACAGGAAGGAATGGGTGGGTTGAAGAGTGAGAAGGAAGAAGCATATTTTGATAATCAATAGGTTGCTAGGGTAAGAATTGAAAAACAAGATCCTAAAGCTTCTGTTATAGAGCTTGTGAATGGAATGGCTCTCTTTACTTCCAGGGTGGCTTTATAACCCCATGAAAGGTGATAGCAACTGTACTATTCCAAACATCTCTTGCATTGAAGATAATATAAGTAGTTATAATCTCGGCCATGTGGAAATATAGAAAAGTTCGTAGGTTATTCAAATATTTTTTTGTTAGAAAAGTTGGATTTACTTTATCTCCCTCAAGCTAAGATGATTCTATGATCATTGCATAGAGCAATTTTTGTTAAAATTTGGGTTCCTGGAGGGAATTTTTATTCCTTCCCCCAATTATTTCTCAGTTTCTCATCTTAAGCAATTTATTTCTTAGGTCAGATGTACATATAATGATTCAGAGTTCTATCCACAACACTATAACAGCTTATTAAAAAGTATTTCTTTCAGCAAATAATGAAGCACCCACTGTGTGATTTAAGAAGACTAAGACAGGGCCCCTTACCTTATATATACAACACACACATAATTTGAAAACATGATAAAAGTTATAAAAAGCAAATTTTAATGCCACAAGGGAAGGAGAAGTTACAGTTAACTAAAGAGAGTCATGGAGGAGATGAAAGGTCACTTGAGGTTTGGGGGAGCAGAAGCAAAACCTGGGAGGTGGGAGGTACAAGGTTGGGTTTGGGGAACCAGAAGGCCCAGTTCTGTGAGAATGGAGGCTCTGTGGGCTACAGGGCTGCAGATAAAGTTGGCAGGGGCCACTGCTGCCTTGGCAGGGTTTCTTTCTCCATGCTCTGCTCACACAGATCAAGGAGTGAATAAAAACTTTTCTCTGAACTTCCAATTCAAGGGATGCTGTTGCAATGTAAGTGCTGGAGCTTCAGCAGCCCATCACCTGGCTGCTGGAGATTTTTTGATTGCTGTGTTTTGTGTTTCGTAGTCTTGGAGGGCACATTTCTCTGTATGCTACAGAAGGTGTCACTGACTGATGCTTCACATCTTCATATCCGAAAGATGAAGATTATTCATCATTATTATATTCTGTTCTAGGAGATGCCAATAGACAAATTAGCGAATACAAATTTAAGCTTTCAAAAGCAGAACAGGATATAACCACCTTGGAGCAAAGTGTAAGTACTTCTTCAGTATGGTACTTTGTGATTTAAATTTCTTTTAAAACACTTCCACTTCCTGCATCTAAGTGGCTAACCCTATGAGTGCATGGGTTACTGTGGGCTTTTTTTTTTTTTTTTTTGTGTGTGTGTGTGTGTATGTGTGTGTGTGTGGTACTGAGAATTGAATCCAGCAATGCTCTACCACTAAGCTGTATTTTCAGCCCTTTTTATTTTTAAATTTGAGACAGGGTTTTGCTAAGTTGCTGAGGCTGATCTAGAACTTGTGGTCCTCCTGCCTCAGCCTCCCAAGTTGCTGGGATTATAGGCATGCATCAACACACCCAGCCTATTTGGGGTTGCAGTTGGGTCTCTTAAAAAACTCTTTGAAATAGAGAAGCCAGCAGAGAGCACCTGGCAGGGGACTTCAGTCTTCTGTTTTCTCTAAAAACATAAGAAACTGTACCTATAATTGTTTTTTTGTAAATATTTCAAAAGAATTCAAGATCATAACTTCTAACAAAATCTTAGTGTACATTTTAAAAAGTCTAGAAACTTCTCCAGTGAGTTTCTTCTTACGATGCTACTGTGGCACTTAAACAATATTTTATCATAAAACTTGGGAAACTGGCCCAATAATGAGTCTACATCTGTAATCCTCTTTGGGGACCCTTCTTGGTTTATAAATAGTAGCTGGGTCGGAGCAGACCTATGACTCACCCTAGGGGGACTTGTTAGTGTTAAATTATTTAGAAATTGTAATGATGTTATATTTCTATTGTGACTACCAAATAGTGGTAGTGAATACTAGATGCCTGTATTCTTGTATTCACAGATTAACCGGCTTGAGGGACAGGTGCTGAGATACAAAACTGCTGCTGAGAATGCTGAGAAAGTTGAAGATGAACTGAAGGCAGAAAAGAGGAAGCTACAACGAGAGGTACTTGTTTTAATATACCTCTTGGAGAATACATTCCTAAAAAGAAAAAATCCTTTGGAAATAAATTCTTTACTGCCTAAGAAATTTGACACTGGGTCAAATCTTAAGGAAACAGCAGTTGAATGTCACTTACTCTTGTGACCTTATCATTTACTTTTTTGTTTTGGTCAGTTAGGCTTAATAAGTTAAAAAAGGTGATTTTCATTTTTGTTTCAGATCAGGTCTATTTCTGCATCTTCTCTATATACTTTCTGTGATTTTTTTTTTTTTTGGGGGGGGGGACGGGTACCAGGGATTAAAGTCAGGGGCACTCAGCCACTGTTCCACATCCCCAGTCCTATTTTGTATTTTATTTAGAGACAGGGTCTCAACTGAGTTGCTTAGTGCCTCACTTTTGCTGAGGCTGGCTTTGAACTTGTGATCCTTCTGCTTCAGCTTCCCGAGCCGCTGGGATTATAGGCATGTGCCACCGCACCCAGCCCTTTCTGTGATTTAAACAAATAATACCCATAGTCATTGTTTAACACCTTTAGATGACTTTTTTTAATTTAAAAACAAACCAAAAAAAAAAAATAGGCTGTTTTGGGATCACATATGAGGCCATCACAACTTGCAGTGCTTCTGATTCCCAGAAAATTGAAAATAAAGTAGCACTGAATTTTATTTCTGAGTTTCTGGCCACATGAAGTCACTGTGCTCTTTCCCTGTCTCCAGTTACGAACTGCACTGGACAAGATTGAGGAGATGGAGATGACCAACAGTCACCTGGCCAAGCGGCTAGAGAAGATGAAGGCCAACAGGACAGCACTTCTGGCCCAGCAATAGGGCAGCTGCCCTTTGACCTGGGTGCTGCTCTGTGGGGCCCTGCCCAGAGGGACTGACTCTTTTTGTACATTGACACAAACCCCTTTCAGTACTGTTTTGAGTTTTGTCATTAAAACATCCACCTTTGTATTTTATAATTTATGAGAATGAAGCAGGTTTGAATCTTCATGAATGAACACTTTGGATTTTGTGTGTAGTTTGATTCTAGACTAAGAACTGGTCTGTGTTATTCATGTTTTGTTTCTATAATTTTAGAATCATGTTTACTCAACATTTCCCCCCAGCTGCCTCAGTGACTGGGCACTTGGAGGCCTTGGCACGGGGTCTGGAGGACAGCAGTTCTATTGTACTGAGATACTTGCTGGAGACCTCAGAAAACACAAGTGCCTTCTCCACAGAGCAATTCAGACTTCACTGATATCCCGTGGTCAAAAGACATTTACCCGTCATAGGAGATAAGTGTTTATATTTTAGTGAAGAAACAAGTTCAAGTGTGGGGAATCAGTGTGTTTCACTCAAATTTATGTTTGGAGGAAACCCCCCTTTTTTGTAGAATATTTAAATTTATATAAGAAAATGTTAGAAAAAGATATGGGGAATGTATATAAAACTTGCTTTATTACAGGGGGTAGTGGAAGTCCAAGGCCTATTCTCTTAAGAGTAAGAGCTGGGTCCTTATTCTTCCATATCAACTATACTGTACCTTCTGAAGTATTTCATTAGCTGCTTATTTGTGGAATGAACCTCAGACAAGCCCGAAGATGGAGGGAAGGGCAGGGCAGGCAGGTGGGAAATCTGCCTGAGAATTCTATTAAACAAACCCTTCTTGCCAACCTCAAGTGGCTGTGGATACATTCATTTTATTATAGGAGACTGTGAAACAAATCATGGCAGCCATGTCTCCTATCTTGCTTCCTCCTCTTTTCTCTCCTCAAGGAAAAATTATCTAGAATATAAAACTTTTTCTTCTACGAACTTTAATTTCATCTTTAAAGGCATCCAGTTCAAGGTTGTCGTTTTTTTAAATAACCAAGGTAGATACTCTGCAGAATTTGTGATTTTCTTTTGTTGGAATCAAGGTGGTGTTTATGGACACGATTACTGTAGCTTCAACGTGTTTACACAGAAAAGATGTTGGGGAAAATCTAATGAAGCAAGGCCACTTAAGATAATAAAATTAGATTTGAAACTAGATAATAAACTCAAAAGTGAACAAAATCTCTAATAATTGTTCCCTTCTTTAGAGTAATTAGCCCTTCATTTTTAAGATATGGAAACCAATCTCCTAGATCGAGACAATTTCCTATAAATCATCTTTCTATAGTAACAGTTTTGAGGTTGAGCACAGGCAGGAGGATGTTCTGAAATGCAGATTTATCCAGCTGGTACGGTCCAGCTCTGAAGGCCTGGGAAGCCCCTTTCCTCTCCACTTGAGGTCACTCAGCTGGCACTCTTCTGGGCTCCTGAAACCTCACTTCTGAGATGCCCTGACCTACTGTTTGGAGTTGTCAGAAACTGATCTTGTCCCCCCCCCCCCCCCTTTTTTTTTTTTTTTTTTTTTTTTTTTGTGGTACCGGGGATTGAACTCAGGGGCACTTGACCACTGGGCCATATCCCCAGCCCTTTTTTGTATTTTATTTGGAGACAGGGTCTCACTGAGTTGCTAAGTGCCTCGCCATTGCTGAGGCTGGCTTTGAACTCGCGATCCTCCTGCCTCAGCCTCCCAAAGTGCTGGGATTACAGGCGTGCGCCACCGCGCCCGGCTGATCTTGCCCCTTTTAAGACACAACAATCATGTCCCTTCCACTCTTTTGTCCCAGCCTTTTCTGAATGGAATGGCTTCATTTCTTCATAAAATATTCTGTTCTTTTCCATTGAACTTTCTTCACGGAAGCCTGTAATCTGAATTTTACCTTAAAACTAGGCATTCTGCCTCCCTGTGCTGAATGCTCAGTTTCTGTAAGTGCAAGCTAATATTAAGGAATCTTATTTTGGCACTTAAACTAAGTATATACTTACATTACCCTTCAAAAAGGAGGCTAGGACTGAAGGTGTAGCTCAGTGATAGGGCATGTGGGTTCAATCCCCAGTACTGCAAAACAAATACTTAGAAACCTCTTTTTCCTTCTTTTCCCTCCTTCTCTCCTTTCCTTCCTTAGTGCTAGGGATCCAACCCAGGCCTCCTGCCTGCCCCCCAGCCCTAGAAACTTATTAAGTTGCTAGTACTCATAGCCATTAATAAGGTGGGATAAGTTAAAAATTCACACCAGTTATAGAACACATGAAGACAATTTTATTCCATCAACTTTTTTACCCTAAGAATAAATTAGCTTTGGCTACTGAAGATATCGATAGGTTCTCAATTAAAACTTTTCCCATAGTTGATCAGTACAGACTTAGGCGTCCAGGACTTATTTTAAAAGGCATCTGGACTGACACAATATATGGTATCAGAGGATAAAAATTTGCCATAATATAGAAAGAATCAAATCAAAGTATAATCTGTGAAGTCTTCAAGACCTTTTTGGAATTCCTCATGGTGTTTGCAGAATACCTTATTAGATGATCAGGGGCTTTGAAACTTTTGTGATTCTTTAATACAACCTGATATATACTACGAGAAAACTGATCTAGAAAACTTTTCAAGTGTGAAGTTAAATAAGAAACTGTTAAAGACACATCTGGAAATTTATTTACAGTCAACCCACCATGCAAGAAGAAAGGCAAATGCAAATTTTCAATCCTGTCTTACCAACTACATTGGGATACAAAGGAAGAACAGAACACCCCAGAGTTCATAAATGATCATATTTAACACCTCTCAAAGACTTTGTATAGATCAGGCAGGTTAGCAAGCTGCAGGACATTTCCATCTTCTGTGAAATGTTTAGGAGGCAGAAGGTGTGAGCGGAATGCTTTATAGACAATGTGTTCCACAGTCCACTTCCAGGGGTTTGGTGTGGAGCCAGGCACTTCACTCTGAAAAACACGTTAGATGTCGTAAGCCTCCCTGTACGTTTTGGCTTCCTGGTAATGGGATGGGCACTGGGCCTGGAGAGTCCTGGTGGCTTGCAATAGACCATGTAGTCTAAACCTTGTGAAGGAACCTCTGTAGGCCACTCTCAGTGATCCCACAGGCATGAACATAAGAGATGAGGTCTTTGAGAGGGCAAAGCAGCCACTGCTCTTGCAGGGTCATCTCCTGTGGAATTTCTGTGTCCACTCAGGGAGGAATGTGTTGTTTATTGCAGGATCTAACATAATGTCTGATTCTGATTGGTGTCTGGATGGCAACATTTGAAGTATCTAACTTACCACCAAATTTGGGGGTCTGAAAGTAGCACTGTTTTTCCAAAACCTCCACAGATAAGAAATGAAAAGGAAAATAATGGTAATTTTGCTTCATTGTTCCTATGAGAAAATGTTCATCATCATCATCATCTGTATTTCCTTTCCTTGAGGTACGTTTCCCCAATCAAATAAGCTACTCTCAGCACTCTATGGTAAGTGTGCTGCCTTGTCTTTTCCATAGGAGTGAGAAATTCCCAGGGCTTTAGCAGAAAGACCCAGGACTGAATCTCCAACACCTATAGGGGGTCCCTGAACATGTCAACTGTCCTGCTTCCTGACTGCTGAAGCACGCAGACCACTTCACCTCAGGATGACCACGAACAATCACTAAGATGGCTACGCAGTAAAGTGGCTGTCCTTTAATTTGTACACTATTTCCAACCCTCTCACACCCCTGCTCCCAAATATTTGCTGATTGGAAAGGACTGTTATCTGACCAGTTATTACTTGTGTCAGGTTGACCTGTAAGTGGAATTCCAGAGTCTTATTTCCTGGCTGTGCAGCAGTAGAGATGGCAGAAATAAAGGGTGACCAGGGAGACATCCAGAATCTGAGGACTTGAGCTGATAATGGAACTCAGGGACCCATCAGCCTCAGACAGTCTGTCTCACTGTGATGGCTTGTGCTTCTACAGTGGACAGTTTCTGAGATCATTTTAGAGGTCTAAGTTCTGGAGCAGCAGAAGGAAAAAAAACTCGTAAATAAAGCTGACCATTGTGTTTGAACCCTGTTAGATGAGAACCCACGATTTTAGAGATGGGCAAGTTTCATCTCTTAAAGGTTATATAAGGGCCTGTCCCTGTCCTGGGGTGCCAACGTGCATCCCCACAGTACCTGTTGGCCTGAGAGGGTCGACTCCTCCGATACGTACTGCTTCCGGATGGAATAAAACATAGCACATTCTTTACTGAGGCTTTCAAAACATTCCTTTTCTTCATCCCAATTCACCTAGTCCAAGGAATTCAAGAACTTAGGACAGGTACATGTTTTAAAACAATTTCATTTCTAAATGGGGATCATGAACTACTTATTATAGCTAAAAAATGAAATGTGACCTTTTAGGCATTAAAATTGTTGACTGAAAAGTATGGCTGGGGATAAATATTGGTGTGACTAATGGGATCTTCATGCTGTTCTACCCTTGTCATTTTGACAGTTCCTATGAAGGTGCGGTCACATGCCCCCTTTACCCAGCATCTGTGCATATTCTGCATGCTTAGTACCTGCTTATCACTCACCTCTGTAGCTAATCGAAGGATGAAGATAGGCAATCCCTCCAAGGGTGGCACATAATTGTCAATTAGAAGGGGTAATCCAATCAGGTTCCCTTCCTGCTTGTGGGAAAAAGGACAGCAAAGGGGACAAAAGACTTAACAAACTTCATTTAAACAAAGTATAAACAAATTTCATTTCTTTAATGCTTTCTCAGTTCTCATCCTCAAAGGTTTCTGGTTTCTTGACTGGGCTGGGCATGGGAGGAAGATCTAAGCAGTTAAAAAGCTTTTGGTCCCAGTGTGTAGCAAAACAAACTTTCATTTGGATCTGCTCCCTAATCAACACATTAAGATAGAAGCTCCCTAAGATTAAGAAGTAAAAGAAAGAAATAGAAGCAAGTGGCATAATCTCATTTATTAAAGCCTATAGGGACTGGAATTCAGCTCTTCCTTGTGTCTGGCTCCTTTACCATGAGAACAGGAGTGGCATACACAGTTGTATATCCAAGAAATACAAATGGAGAGTGGAGAAGATTTCATTTTTGTCACATGCTGCTTCTGAGGGGGAGCCCAGTCTTCTCATCTTGATCTAGGAATCTGAAGAATATGACAGGGGCTATATACAATGAATGGACGTCATACCCCATCGATTTCCAGAGAGAAATAGTCTGCAAGCATCTCAGCCTTCTTCTTCAAAAACTCAACAATGTATTCTGCAAGTCCTTCTTTGGGGCCATCTTCTTCTGTCCAGCCACTCTCAGGACTGTCTAAGGCAAGCATGGCAAGGTCAAAGAGTGGTGCTGGCTCCTAGGATGGAGTGAGAACATCAAGGAGCAAGCATTAACAGGACATCAAAATATGAAGCCTGATTTCCCACCAAACCACTGCCAGAACAGTAGGTGAGATACCACATATGTTAACATTCCCCATTTCCCTCTAAGGAAGTGCCTGAACAGTCCACAACAAAACCTCTTTCCTCTTTGTCAATGGGTGTTTCAACAGAGAGGCTGCAACAGACAAGAGGCCTACTGAACAGCAGGAGGGCTGAGGCTGCCAGCAGGTACTTTTCTTTATGTAGCTTTAAGGACTCAACCAACACTCACAGTTCTAGAAAACTAGTAGGCAGCTCATTTCTTTATATTGATTCACCCATAACTACAGCAGGGAGGAGGGAGAATACATCAAATTGAGCAACATTTCAGGTAAATCATCTGGTGAGATAGACGATGGCAATCTATGGGCAAAAAGAAGATACGTAAAGCTATTCTCCATTTTTCCCTTCTGTTGCTACTGTTGTCATATTTTCACAAGTTATAAACTCAAAGTACTTTGTTGTCATTTTTTCATAATAATAGAATTTTAAAAAGGATGTAACAACTTTAAACATTTAGTACCTAATAACAGTGCTTTAAAATATTTAAAGGGAAAAACTGAGATAACTGCAAAGAGAAATAGATAAATTTGTATTTACAGTTTGAAGTTTCAATGCCTATTTCTAAATAATTAATAGAACAAGTAGATAGAAGATCAGCAAGGATATTGAAGACTTGAGAATAACTGTCAACTTGATACATCTGATATTATAGAATGAACTCAACAAGATCAGAAGACTAATTCTGTTAAGTAAAACAGGGTCTTTACCAACAAAGACCATATTCTGGGCCATGAAAAAAATCTCGATAAATTTATAAGAATTTACAAGTGTTCTCTGACCAAATGGAATTCGGTTAAAAATCAGTAACAGATCTCTGAAAAATCCCCAAGAGATTAGAAACTGCATGACACAATTCTAAGGTCAAACAACAAATAAAAAAGGAAATTAGAAAGCATTTTGTTCTGAGTGAAAATAACAACAATGTATCAAAATTTGTGCTAATGCAGTTCTTAGGGAAAATTTATAGTACTTTACACCTATAGCATAGAAGAAAGCTCTAAAATTTGTGACCTCAGATTCCACCTTAAGAAATGTAAAATAGAAGACAAACCAAAATGAGCAGAAGAAAAAGAAAATAAAGGTCAGAGCAGATATCAATGAAATAGAAAACAAAAAGCAAGAGAAAAAGAGATAAAACTAAAGTTAGTTCTTTGAGATGATCAATAAAATCAACAAACCTTTAAGTAGATTCATCAAGCTAAAAAAAGAAGACAAATTACCAATATCAGGATTGAGAGTAGTGATATCACTATGGATCTATAGATATTAAAAGAATAAGTAGCAATGGCGAGGCACTTAGCAACTCAGTGAGACCCTGTCTCTAATAAAATACAAAAAAAAGGGCTGGGGATGTGGCCCGGTGATAGAGTGCCCCTGAGTTCAATCCCTGGTACCCCCCCCCCCCAAAAAAAAAAAGAATAAGTAATATTATGAACAACTTTAGGCCAATCCATTTGAAAAACAGATTAAAGGAACAAGTTTCTTGAAAGGAACAAAAATGCCAAATATTACCCAAGAAGAAAAAGGTAATTTGAATAGCTCCTTATCCAGTAAAGAAATTAAGTTTATAGTTTAAAATTTTCTCATAAACAAATCTCCAGGCCCAGATGAATTTACTCATGAATTCTACCAATCTTTAAGGAAAAAACAGCACCAACTCTATAAAAACCCTTTCAGAAAATGGAAAAGGAGAGGATATTTACCAAAGGAGAGGACAGTGTGGGGCCAACACACCCTGATACCAAAACCATAGACAACAGCACTTCTACTCAACCTTGTGTGGGATGTTCTAGCCAGTGCCATCAGTCAAGAGAAAGAGAAAAGGCATTGAGACTGGACAGAAAGGAAACTTCCTATTCTTAGATGACATGATCACTTATGTAGAAAATCTGATAGATTCAACAAAAAAGCTACTATAACTAATATATGTTTAGCAAGGTTGCAAGATATGACACTGATGTATTTTGATACTAGCTCCAACCAAATGAAAATTGAAACGCCATTTATCACAGCATTAAAAATAAGAAATATTAAGGGATTGATTTAACAATATTTTCTCTCCAAGTTAATCTATAGATTTTAACATACCCTAATCAAAATCTCAGCAGGCTTTTCATAGAGTATGTCAAATGAAAGAAGAAGCTACATGGATGGGTAGTATGGTTTTAACACTGAATTAAAATTAGGCACTCAAAAAGTCTTGGAAGAAATGACTAAAATTAACTGTAGGGGTTGTGTTTTAACTAGTTTTATAGAATATTTATTTTTATCTCCTTCCAAGCTTTCTTAAATAGATATATATTAATTTCTATTATAATAAACATTTGTTCAAGTTGGCCACTAAATGACTATTTGGATAAAAAACATTTTATGGCAGTTAGATACTTCCTACATAGCAAATAATACAATACAGAAACTATCCTATGCATATTTAGAAAAATTTAATATGCTACAAAGAAAATATTTATATAGAGCTCCTATTTTCAGAAATGACTAGCTATTTAAGTTCCAGAAATGAGAAGAATATAAACTTACCGATAACTTCAGAACACCAAAATTGGCAAAATCATAAATGAGTATCTGGTAGAACAGTTCTTCACTGAAAACAAAAATGAAGTTATTTTAATGAAAAGCTGAATCCATGTTTGCAGGCTGAATAGCAGGTACAAAAATGGGAGAAGTAACCTCTGAAACATGGACAGAGCTGGTTCTGCCTGGCTGTGGAATATGATTAACAGTCTAACAAGATCTTTTCTTCCTTCAAAGAGCTGGCAATGCCAACATCTGCTCCTACCAAAGTGTTGGGTGGCCAGCCTCCATTAGGCAGGGATTAATTTAACAGAATATTTTCTACGTCCAGCTTGCTATGTCTGGTTTGCTATCACCCATGTTGTCCCCAGCCCTAGGGTGCTATAAAAATTTCTGACATCCTGTAGTGAAATTTAAGTTTTTTGTTTGCCTTTCCCACTTAACAAAGAATCCTATAACAACTTTTTGACAACTCAGCATTTAAAATTACACAGGAAAAAATTACATGGAATGTATAGGCAAGACAGGGAATCTTCCTAATAATCAACAGAAGATACAAGGCAGAATTATACTACACTGATATATGGCTTAGGAGGTGCACTGGCTGGCAACAATCTGAGAGCAGCTGTTAAATATACAGCATATTGAATTATTTGACTTGGAATAAATGTCACATTTATATGGTACTTTCCAATTCTTTTTTATGCTTTTATTAGTGCATTATAGTTATACATAATAACTGGGTTTTTTGACATAAACATACATACATGGAATTTAATTTACTCCATTTCAGTCCCCAGTGTCCCCTCTTTCCCTTCCCTTCACCTTCCCCCCTATTCTTTTTCCCCTACTGGACTTCCTTCCACTCATTTATTCATTTTCAATTGGTGCTTTATAGGTATACATAAAGGTGGAATTCACTGTGGTATTTATACATGCACGCCACATAATCTTGTCCAAATTGCCCTGCATGTCCTCCCCTTTCCTTTCCCTCCTTCCTCTCCATCTCCTTCCACTCCACTGGTCTTCCCTATATATTTATAATATCCAATCCCCTCTTCTCATTTTTTCCCCTTTGTTTTGCCCTAGTTTCCATATATTCAACCCTTGATTTTCTTCTTATTTCACTTAGCAGGATGTTTTTCAGTTTTATTTACCAACAAATGCTATAATTTCATTCTTCTTTATGGCTGAGAAAATTCCATTGTATACACACACACACACACACACACACACACACACACACACACGCCACATTTTCTTAATCCATTCATCTACTTATGGCACCTGGGCTGGTTCCATAACTTGGCTATTGTGAATTTCAATGCTATAAACACTGATGTGCCTATATTACGATAGTATGCTGATTTTAGTTCTTTTGGATAAATATCAAGGAGTGGGACAGCTGGGTCATATTGTGTTTCTGTGCCTAGTCTTTTAAGGAAGCACCTACTGCTTTCTAGAGTGGTTGTAATAATTAGCAGTCCCAGCAACAATGTATGAAGGTACCTTTCCCCCATATCCTAATATTTATTATTATTTGTATTCTTGATGATTGTCATTGTCACTGGATTGAGATGAAATCTCAGTGTAGTTTTGATTTCCATTTCCCTGATCGCTAGCAATTGTTAAACATTTTTTCATATATTTGTTGGCCATTTATACTACTTCTTTTGAGAAGTTTCTGTTTAGTTCTGTTGCCCATTTATTGATTGGGTTACTTTGTTTTGTTTTGTTTTTGGGGGGTGTTAAGCTTTTTGAGATCTTTATATATTCTGGACATTAATTGCCTGTCAGAGGAGTAGCTAGCAAAGATTTCTTTTTTCATTCTATAGGACCTCTCTTCACATTCTTAATTGTTCAAAACTTTTTTTTTTTTTTTTTTTTTTGTGGTACCGGGGGATTGAACTCAGGGGCACTCGACCACTGGGTCACATCCCCAGCCCTTTTTTGTATTTTATTTAGAGACAGGGTCTCACTGAGTTGCTAAGTGCCTCGCCATTGCTGAGGCTGGCTTTGAACTTGCGATCCTCCTGCCTCAGCCTCCCAAAATGCTGGGATTACAGGCGTGCGCCACTGCGCCCGGCTTGTTCAAAACTTTTTAATTTGATGTTGTCCCACTTATTGATTCTTGGTTTTATTTCTTGAGTTTTTGGGGTTTTGCTAAGGAAATCTGTGTTGACCCTATGTTTTTCTTTTAGTAGTTGCAAAGTTTCTGATCGACTCTGATCCATCTTGACTTGACTTTTTTGCAGGGTAAGAGAGAGGGCTGCAGTTTCATTCTTCTGCATTTGGATATCCAGTTTTCCCAGGACCATTTTTTTAAAAGGCTATCTTTTCTCCAGCAAAGGTGTCTTTGGCACCTTTGTCAAGAACCAGATGCCTGCATCTCTATAGGGCTGTCTCTGTCTTCTATTCTACTCCATTGTCTTCATGTCTACTTTGATGCCAATATTATGCTGTTTTTGTTACTATAGATCTGCCCTTTACAGTTCTTAAAGCAAATGAACTATGTAGATCTTGCTTAAAGACTTCATTATCAAAGCAGACAAAGAATCCTCTAGACCTGCATTATAGTGGGGAAATTGAGGCATCAAGTGAGGAACTGACATGTCCTATGTCACTTAATAAAGTGGCAAAGGAAGGAAGTGAATCTAGATATTAGTCTGAACCCTGTTATCTCCCTGTGACTTCTCACTGGAAACCATTCACATTTATTAATACAAGTTGGTCTCCCTTATCCAAAATGCTTAGGACCAGAAATATTTTGAACATTTTCCAGATTTTGGAATGTTTGCATATATATAATGAGATATCTTGGGGATGGGACCCAAGTCTAATTAATTTATGTTTTATACCTTATACATATACCCTGAAAGTAATTTTTTTTTTTTTTTTTTTTTTTTTTTGTGGTACCGGGGATTGAACTCAGGGGCACTCGACCACTGGGTCACATCCCCAGCCCTTTTTTTTTTTTTTTTTGTATTTTATTTAGAGACAGGGTCTCACTGAGTTGCTAAGTGCCTCGCCATTGCTGAGGCTGGGTTTGAACTTGCGTGATCCTCCTGCCTCAGCCTCCCAAAGTGCTGGGATTACAGGCGTGCGCCACCACGCCCGACTCCCTGAAAGTAATTTTATACAATATTTTAAAGAATTTTGTGCATGAAACAAAAAGTTTCACAGTGTAGAAATTTCCACTTGTGATATTATGCTGGCACTCAAAAAGTATCAGACTTTGGAGAATTTTGGTTTTTGGATTATGGAAGCTCAATCTGTAGCTGCAATTCTGGTACTGGCCTGGATTTGTATCTGTGAAATGAAAGAACCTGAATGCAAGTGTGATTTAGAGACTTGAAAGTCATGTACTTAGATATGCCACAAAGGAATGAGCAAGCAAAGTAGAATTCCCAACATATTAGTAAATGGCAGCTCACTCTACAAACCCAAGGACTCTCAAAGAAGTCAATGGAACTGGTAAAGAGCTCCACCAAAAGGGTTTCCAAGTCTAGGAAGGAGTTATAAATATCTGAGGTATGGAGGCCAGTGGCATACTTCTGGACTGGGGCAGTTTCTCTGTTAAGGATAGAAAGCAAGATTTTATGTCTTGTGCCAACTTTAAGTAACATATAGTGGTTGTCCCATTCACAAGGCTGAGAAGCACTTGAAACCACACAGCAGGGTTTAGAGAAGGGTAGTTCCACGGTGAGTGAATGGTGTTTAGTATATGCAAGGTAGCAGCAGTATCCCATATCTATTACCTATTTCAGAACATATTTAGCAATAGTTCTAGACAACAGGAGCTCATTTACCAAGGTCCCTGGAAACCATCAATAGAAATGTTGCTAGCCATGCACTAGGCAAATGGCCCTGCTGATGTCAACCTTCCTGTGCTGATTAATACCCCCGGCTTGTTTGGCGGTTAGAGTATGCCTTTGACACATCCCCAAAGCCAGACAGCATCAGATCTTCTTGCCTCCCCCACAGTACCCTGTTGCACACAGTAATGCCAGAATTCTCTACCAGCACCAATTCCTCAATAACTGGTTCACAGCCAACAACATTGAACTAACTCAGTTCAACACTTAGCACTGAGCCAATTGTAAGGACTGGGCTTCCTGGGTTATTTTCCTCACAAAAAACCCCTTCAAGTTAAGTAGTAATATCCTAATTTACAGATGAGAAGCCTGACACATAGTTGAGGAAAGTAACTGGCTCACAGAATGGAAAATGGTTTAACATGGATTTGGAATCATAATTGCCGATTCCCAAACATGTGTCCTTTCCAACCACCTCAAGCAGCCCTCCACCCTGGACTATTCATCTAGTGGCTCTACTTTTTATTTTTTAATATTTTTTAGTTTACATGGACACGATATTTTTATTTTGTTTTATTTATTTTTATGTGGTCCTGAGGATTGAACCCAGTGCCTCACATGTGTGAGGCATGCTCTCTGCCACTGAGCCACAACCCCAGCCCAAGTGGCTCATTGACTTACCTAAGTTTGGTGGTATTGAGGAGGTATAATTTAGTCTGATGCTGTGCCAGGGCCCACTGAGGATTTACGCAACCCACGAAAGAGTGGTTATGCAGCATCTCCCGGAGAGCTGGAAAACAAAAGAGAAAAATGGAAAACAGGTAAGTAATGAAATCCTCCCAACACTTCTTCATACTCCAATGTACCAAGCACCAGCACTAAACACACCAATCAGGTAAACATGCCACAACTGAACCTCCTGCTGAAAACAAACACATATGAGGAATTTATAAACTCATCCTTTAAAATGCAATGAGGAATTGCTAAAAGATTAAGGAATACTCAAGGTTTAATCAAAGACAAAGCAGGAACCCAGAGAAAGAATGAGAGCTCTGAAGCCAATTTTATGCAAAGATATAAGAAGAACCTCAGGAGACACAAACTTTAGCTTTTGCAGGCTCTGAGATTGAGAAAGGAGGACAAAAGTCTAAGAATGGTTGGAAATGGGAAGTCTAATAGGAAATCACTGCAGTACGCACAAAATTGAGATGAAACGAGTATTTGTAAAAAGAAGTTACTGGGGGCTGGGGTTGTGGCTCAATGGTAGAGCACTCACATAGCATGTGTGAGGCACTGGGTTTGATCCTCAGCACCACATAAATAAAGGTATTTTGTCCATCTACAACTAAATAAAGATATTTTAAAAATGTAAAAAATGTGTTTAAAAAAAAAAAAAAAAAAGAAGTTACTGGATGAGCCCTAAACTGAAGGTATTTTCATGTAACTGATTACCATCTAGAATATATAAAGAGCTACTAAAATCAGAAAAGATAAAAAACCAACAGAAAAATGAGCATAAAACTTGGGACAGGCACTTAGCATTAGAGGAACTACATTTAACTGAGCTTTATTAGTCACCAATGAAATGCAAATAAAAACCACCATCAGATTACTATTTCATGATTACCAAACAGGTAAAAAGTCTGACAGAATCAAATATTGGAGAGAACACTCCTTGGGCACAAATGTACTTCTGAACATTGTTGATGGGAGTATAAAAGAAAATTAGAAAACAATTTGTCATTTTATGACCCAGCAGAAACACTTTTAGGTAAACACCCTAGAGCAGAGTTTCCCAATCAGTGTGATAAGCCATTGATCAACTCATGGGTGGGAAGCTGGGTAAGATTTGAGGAGCCAGGGACTGTGGCCATATGAATTCTCCAAAAATCCTTCCACAGAATGAATGAAATGCATATTCATGAGGTAGAATCTATTATACAGACAAACCAGAACTGTATGTAACAAGATGGGTGAATTTTAGGAACATAATATGCGTGTATGTATGTTCATATAAAGTTTGCAAAACTAATAGTTTTTTAAGGAATACAAACATAGGTGGTAAAAATAAAATGAAAGAAAATAATTGCACAATTTGGGATAGCAGTTACTTTTAAGGGTATTTGGTTCTCCATAGATGCTACATTATTTTGTAATATGATTTTGTATATGCTAGTGTGTGTGTGTGTGTGTATGTGTATTATTATTATTATCTTGGCAGTGCTGAGATAGAACATAGGGCCTTGTGCATGATGGGCAAGCATTCTCTACTGAGATACACCCCCCTAAGGCCCTTTTAAAATTTTGAGGCAGGCTCTTGCTAAGTTGCCCAGGCTGGCCTCAAACTTTAAATTCTCCTGCCTCAGTCTCTCAAATAGTTAGGATTACAGGTATGTGCCAATCTTCCAGTCCCCGAATTATTATTTTTAATGGAAGACGTCACCCTCCACCAAAAAAGGAAGAGGGGAGAAAACAGGGTAAAGATCTAGGCTCAGCAACAAGTCTGTATGTTGTATTTTTACTATATTTTTTCTTTAAGCTTGGCCACCACTAAAAAATTTTCATAATGTTATATAAGTCCTGTGATGACCTCTCCATCCCCATAAAAACAGACATATTTTCTTCATTTCTAGAATAAGTATTTCCCTCTGTTCCCACTGAAAACTCAATGTCTCTACAGGATGTTCTGCGTGGGCAGAGAATGATTATTTTAAAAGCTGGAGAACATCAAATAATCTTGAATAATGAGGCACTAGAGGAAAGAGAAAGCAGTGTAATCTACTAAAAATGGGTCAGAGATTTTTCCATGCAGAATGTTCATGGCCTGCTCTGCTGCATCCACAGCTGCTGACACGCAGCCCCACCAGCAGGGCAGGGAAGGGCAGCATGTGTTCACCACGCACAGAGCTCTGCTTCCCTGGGCCTCTTCACAGCCTGTCACAGGATCTTTACGTCATCCCTACTCTAAACTCCCACAACCCTAGAAGTCCACCAGTGTTATTTCTCTGCTATTTTGCAAAGAGCAAAATGGGACAAAACCCTTCTGGGCTTTAAAGCCAAACTGCACATCTGATTCACAACTAAGGCCAGCAAGTAAAACCAAACCTAAGAAAGGATCCAGGAGCAAGGGCCAGAAGAAAGGAACCAGTCCTTTGGTTTCTGATGCCCATCTGTAGCTGAAGGCCTGTGCCCTGCTGCTGCCTTCTAGAGCCCTGTGTGCCAGGACCTCTGCTATTGCCTCAGATGACCAACTGGCCTACCAGCCCTCTTTGGAGCACTGTGAGTTCCTGCTGAACTGCCCTGCTCTCTACCACAGAATTTCCTTCATTCTACTAGCAATGGTAGCCAATTATTTACTAAACAATCCCCACACAACATCATGGTATTCTAGAAGGTAGGGTTGGCCTACTCATCTCACCCTCTACCTCTAAGCTTGACACAAAGCATTTTGTAGAGAAGATACTCGACAATGCTGAACTGATTTCATGTACGAAAAGAACTGTCACCTGTTACAAACCATGTTAAGAGTATGTATATTTAGACCCGAGTCTATTCACAAGAACCAAGAAAATAAAATTAAGTTGTGGTTGTCTGGAGGCAAAACAAAACAAAAACAAACAAACAAAACACCAACCCAAACCAAAAAAGTACATTTTCACATTCAACTGAGAACAAACAGCTTATGACATTCCTTATCCCCATTTAATTAGATCAAAATTATGAGACTAGCAATAAATCCAATCATTACTAATCCCTAATCTGGTGGAACACTTGACTGGATACTGGGCCTTCCAAAATTGACCTCATTTGTTAACTGAATGTATGCCCACCACAGATGTGTAAACCCACCAGGCTTAAGAGACTTATCTGAGTATTCAACTTGGATACCCTTTTAGAGCAGATCCTAGGGCTTTACCTCCCTGCCTGCTCCTCTCAACCACTCGACCTCTCCTATAGCAAGTATCTCCTGAGTCTGCATGCCAGGCACCATGCCAGGTACCAAGAATGAGGCAGCGATCTTGACAGGCACGTCCCTGCACTGAAAACACACTGATGAATCAGCCAACTGGAGCTCAGAAGCTGCCTTGAGAAAAGCAGCTCTTATCTCTTCAAACAGGATCATGAGGCCAGAGACTCTGAGAAATCCCTGTGCAGCATTCCACTCAAAGACAGCCAGCTTTGCCCAGTGTGAGTAAGTGAGATGCCAGGAACAGTGCCTTGGAGCTTCCAAAGCATGCACACAGTTTCTCAGGTGTTCACAACAGCCCAGTAAGGGCTGTCACAGTGGCACATTTTACAGAGCAGGACAACCAACCCCTAGCAAGTGATGAATTTCTGACTGGCCAATGAAAGGTGTAGCTGGCAGGGGCTTCATCAGAGTTCTAGCTGTGCTCATTCCACTTCCCACATTACAGCTACTCCTGCTGCGAGTAGGAGCTACATGCTACAGACCTCCCATGTCTGAAAATACTGGCCTTTCCCTATGGTGTCAGAATCACAGGGTGTGCTTATCCTGCACAAGCCAATGACCTGGCTTTTGCAGTTAAATATTGGGTGAGGCTTCCTGGATAACTGCCAATGCCAGCAACAACCCACCATCCACAAGGCAAGTACCTGGGCCTGTTTTCCCCTCAAGACAAATGCCCACAGTGCTGCCCTGGATGGCCTTGAATTCCTGGACTCAAGCGATCCTCCTGTCTCAGTCCCCAAGTAGCTGGGATTACAGGCACACACTATCACACCTGGCTGTCACACAGTTTTGGATTGTGGGCTGTTCCAACTAGTCTGTCTTCTCCATCTTCCATTTCTTCGTCATTAAAAAAGAAGATGAACCAGGCATGGTGGCACATGCCTATAATCCCAGTGGCTCAGGAGGCTGAAACAGGAGGATCAAAGCCAGCCTCAACAACTGTGAGGTGCTAAGCAACTCAGTGAGACCCTGTCTCTAAATAAAATACAAAATAGAGCTGTGGATGTGGCTCAATAATGTACTCCTGAGTTCAATCCCCGGTAACCCTCCCCACCAAAAAAAAAAAAAAAAAAAAAAAAAAGAAAGAAAACAAACAGGAGATGACAGCACCTGCACTGCCTCCCTCACAAAACTATTTGAGAATTAAAAGAGATAATGTGTGTGAATAATTTTATACCATGTAGATTTATCATCTTGGCCTCAGAAAGACTCCAAACCTGACCATGCTTGAGGCAGGATGGTATTATATTGCACTGAAGCAGTCTGACACTATTAAAACATTTATTGAAATGATCTTTAATAGTCTTTGCATGAGGGAGACAAACTCAGTAAATTCCAAGTCTGAGGGACTCTGTCAACTAAGACTATTGTGAAGAAGACTGCTAAATAAATCAAGTAACAACTCGCCTTTCTTACGTTATTTAAAATTGTTTTAAGAGCTCCCAGCTTGAAAGCTAATGACAGGGCAAAGAGCAACTGGAGCAAATCTTCATGGAAATAATAATTAGAATCCATATGGCAATCATTTCCACAACTGGCAAAAAGTCAGTCACAGGAAGTTTTTACCCTGCCCAAGTATAGAGACACCCTGTGTATCTTTTGCTACATGTAAACAAAGGCCCAGAGTGCTAAGAAAAGAGAATGAACAGGGAAAGGCAAGTTGAGGCCTTCCTAAATTAGATCAGATAAGTGGTGACTGAGCATAGGAAAACCTTGAGAGGCCACCGAGTCACAGCAGCTGTTTCGAAAGGTTAAGGATTGGTGGGAAAGTACCGACTTGTTTCTCAGCTACTCATTCCTTTTAAAAATTAATCTAGATGTTCATATTTTAAGATACATTAAAAATAGTGTAGAAATTTATTTAAATCAAGAAATATATAATAGATGAAAAATGAAAAGGTCATGGTTAAATTATGCAGATGCAAGTGCAGAGTTGCCACCTAGATGACTGCACAATAAAGCCTGTACTTGGGGTGTTCTTGTCTCAGATGGTGGGGTCAGGATGGTGTGACAGCCAATTTGCTGTTACTCACTCCAATCCTGGATCAGCCTCCACTTTTAATTCTACAACCATTAAGTTAATTTTGAAGTAAGAGGGATGAAGATGGAGTTCTATACATTGGTATTCTCAAAAGCTATTTCTGAGGAAGATGATAATAATTTATTACTTTCCCTTTAGGATATAAAAATAGCTACTGACTCCTTATTCTGCAATAAGTATTTTATTTATATTTAATCTGTAATCAGCACAATGATCTTCTAGGGTAAAATTAATCTCAATTTACAAATGAGAAAAAACTGAGGCATAGAAAGGTCAAATCACAAGTATGAGGTCACATGGTAGAAGTGGTTGTACCAGGAACCTCCAAAGCCTGTGAACTTTTAACAACAGCATATCCCATTCAGTCTACAGGATAAGAATTTTGCTGACTGTCAAACTGCTTTTAACTAAAAACAGAAACAAAAATAAACTAGAAATTGCTGAAATGACTGCTCTACTCTGACTCCTATGATTTAATGAGAATACCAATTAATTCTAATTAAAACAAACCAACTATTTCCCCCCTTCTCTTCTTCTTGAAAAGTGTCTTTAAGCTGGAGCTGCCATTAGTTAGGGAGGGAAGAGAGGTGGGCACCCTGACAACATAAATGCTTTCTGCATTTCCCAAACCTATTAATGCTAGCAGTTCAGACCCTTGGAATCCCAGGCAGATTTCAGCACTTACGTACTCTCATGTCCCCGCTCATTAATTTCTTCCTGCAGACTCAGAACACTGGTGAGGTTAATGATCCTTCTCCGGGGGGTACAGGCTGCAGTCATGTCCTTCCTGGAATCACTGTCCATCATTTCCACATCGGAGTCTTCCCGATGTCTTTTTCTGCAATGAAAAAAGGGAATAGATAATTGTTTTCCCTTTTAATTTTTGGACTTAGCCAAATTTTTCATGTTGCATTTTGGAAAACAGAGCAGCTTCTACACAGCTGAAGAGAGATCCCTGTGCTGGGTGGTAGGCCTTTCTAAGATGTCTACTCTCTAGAACACTCCTTATCTGACAATCCTTAGATCCTAGCAGCAGGCTATGTAACTACAGCCTCGCTTGGCCCATAGAGCCATAGGGCCTTGAGCAACTGAACTGATCTTGTCAAGCCTCATTAATTCATTCTTCCATGTATCTATCTATCCATCCATCCATCCATCCATCTGACACTGTTACGTACTAATTACAAACAGCAACAAACATAGCAGACAAGAAGCCTGTCCTCCTGATGCTTACTTTCTAGTGGGAGTGTCAAATGATAATAGAAAAAATAAAAGATTATTTTTAGTAGCAATAAATGCTAGGAAGAAAATAAAAGAAGGAAACATACTAGAATGATGGGTAGTTGACAGGAAAAGAAGCTTTAGTCTAAATGAACAAAAAAGGCCTCTGGCAAGAGGGGACATTTGAAATGAGACCTGAGTGGCAAGAAGTCAGTGCCTTCTAGATTAAGGGAACAGCAAGTGCAACCAGAGGGTAAGAAGCTCGGTCAGTTCAGATCAGCCACAAGAGCATTGTGGCTAAAGCAACATGAGGAAAAGGGAAAGTGGAGGTTTAGAGGGAGGGCAGGCAGGGATTTAGGTTTCAGCCCACATGCGATGGGAAGCCACCAAGAGTTTTAGGCAGAGAAGTGAGGCAACGATTTTTGCTTTAAATTTTTTTTTTTTTTTGCTTTAACTGCTCTGTGGTAAATATAACTTAGTTCCTCCAAAATAAAATGCAATAGTTCCCCTGCAGGGTTTAGAGCATTATGAGATAATGTATATAAAATATCTAGCACACAATAAATGTTTGATACATACCAGCATCTTTCATTATTTTCTAGAAAAAAAAATCCTTAGAAATTGTCATGGTAGGATGTCTCAGAAATAAGTAAACTGGAGTTAAGTAATTTGTCCAAGATGAAGTGGACACTTAGTGCTAGGGCTTTTGGTAGTCAGCCACCATGTAAATGTGCAGTTTGGGGAAAATGACTTTATCTTGAGCTCCAGGTTCAGCATGTGAACACATTAAATAAAGAATACTCAGGGCTGGGGTTGTGGTTTAGTGGTAGAGCACTTGCCTAGCATGTGTGAGGCACTAAGTTCAATTCTCAGCACTGGATGTAAATAAATAAAATAAAGGTCCAATGACGATTAAAAATTATTAAAAAAAAATGAATACCTAACTCACAGATTTCAGTGAGGTACAGTGTTTACAGAATATGCAGAGTGTACACAGGAAATGCTCTAACCAAGTGAGTCTATTATTATCACTCCTGTCCCTTTCTCCTAGCTCCCTTTTACCACTCACTCATATACTTCAGGAGTTCTGTGAACTGGAATCAGAAAGTGAGCTTTTTCTAAACAGAGTGACAGCAGCTTTGGTAGGACGGAAGAGCTATTTTAGGCTTCTCTCTTTAGCTACCTCTGATATTGAAGCTTTATCATAATGCTTTACTAAAAACAAAGGACACACCTGCTTTTTATTTATTTTTTTTTATGTGTTTTTAACTAATATTTGGAAACCGTAGTAGACATTTAACGTATCTCAGAGAACACCATTGGCAAAGGCAGATAGTAGACATGGTCACAGCACTGCCACAGTGGAGGGAGAGGACAAGTCAGGCAAAAGAACATGCAAGTGGTTCATGAAAAGCCAAACTTAGAAGATAGTTTTATTAAAGAACAAAGAGGTAAGCTACACTTTCCTCAAAAAGCCATACCTGGGGGCTGGGGTTGTGGCTCAGCGATAAGAGCACTCGCCTAGCACGTGCGCGGCCTGGGTTTGATCCTCAGCACCACGTAAAAATAAAGTCATTGTTTACAACTAAAACAAATAGATAAATATTAAAAAAAAAAAAAAAAAAAAAAAAAAAAAAGCCATACCTGGGGTGGCTTGGGCTGGGACTGGGTGTTCTCTTCTCTGTTGTTTCTGAAGCCTCCTCCAAACTCTGATTTTTGGGAGCCACTTCAATAGGAGCTGGAAGTTCAATCATCTCCTCATCTTGCTGCCTGGCCTCACCACTAGAACCATCTGTCCTATCCCCTGGGACAGTGGCCTGGGGCTGACAGGACAGGGCCTTGCTCATGGGCTGCAGAAAGGCATCAAGTTTTTGTTCCCGGGAATCTGTACGGACCATTTGGTAAGCATAGACCTTGTCACCACTTCCAGAAGTAGATGAGGGGGTCACACCTGTTGTGGATTTAACCACCTCCCCAGAGGGACCTGCAAGTCCTGGGAGCAAAGTCTGTATCAAAAAAGAAGACAGTGGAAAGACTTAGAATATGAATTATAGAAGCCCAGCGGCCAAATTGGAGCAGTCTTTGAGAAAGAAGTTAGAACTAGATATGATTAGCATTACAGAATTATTATTACAGAAATAATTTTG
The DNA here is from genome assembly GCA_025594165.1 of Tamias sibiricus. Taxonomy (NCBI): domain Eukaryota; kingdom Metazoa; phylum Chordata; class Mammalia; order Rodentia; family Sciuridae; genus Tamias; species Tamias sibiricus. Next base: position 28,064,711 of record CM046673.1, read on the forward strand.
ACCAAAATTCAACAAAATAGGTTTACAAATATAAAATTCAGAATTCAAGAATTCTGTATAACATTAAAGTTAACTTAAAATATCACTGTAAAGTTTTCATATTTTTGTCCTTTTTTTGCTATTAGAATATTTTGTTTTTCTATTGGAGTGAAATATATATAACATGAAATTTACCATTTTAACCATTTTTAAATGAGAGTTCAGTGGCATTAAGCACATTCACGTTGTTGTGCAGCCATCTCTACCATCCATCTCCAGGACTCTTTTATCCTCCAAACTGAAACTCTCTATGGGTTTAACAATAACGTCAATTCCTTCCTCATCCCAGCTTATTTTTATTTTATTATTAATTTTTTGCAGTGCTGGGGGCTGAACCCAGGGTCTTAAGCTCTCCATATCCCCCTCCCTATTTTTGAATATACATATTTCCCAGCTCTGCACACTTAAAAGGCCTAAAAGTAATGGCTACCCAGAAGCTATAAGGACCCCATATCCCAGATTATGGTCCCTAAATACCAATCCCCACTAAAAGGAACTAGAGCTCCTTGGAGAAATGTGGCCATTTCTAATCTAGGGCTTAGGCTGGGAAAGCACAGAATATGGCTACAACATCCTGTCTAATGGAACTGGGTCAAAAAGAGAGGGCACCAGCTAGAAGGGGCTTCCAGTGGATTAAGATAGGATCATTTGAACATCAATAAGAAAAATAATTATAATTGGTTAAAATAGGTTGCTTTGTTAGTAGCTATGACAAAATATACAGAGAGAGAAAGAGTGGGGAGTGAGAAGAAGGAGTGAGGGAAAGAGAGAAGGAGAGGAAAAAATCATTAACCACCACTGGAAAATGCCAGGATACCAAATAATTCCTTTGAAAATTCATAGTTAAAGGAACAGAGTTCAGCATTTGGCCTTACTTCCTAGCATGAATTATATTTCAGGATAACCAAACAGCTTTAACAAATCAGACAAAGTTCTTCCCTGCAAAAGAATTATAATCAATTGATAGAGGAAAAAAATAAATAAACCAGATAAAGCCAAAAATATCATAATCTTGCAATCTAATAAAATAACTGATTCAGGTAAGGTGAATCAGATTAGAAATGGCCACATTTCTCCAAGGAGCTCTAGTTCAACCAATGGTGAAACCACTGAGCTAGGTGTTGATGGGCAATTTGACAATAAGGAATCAGCTGTCACCACAAGACCTCACTGATGGACCTATCACCAAAATGACATAACTAGTCACTCTGCGCCTCCTGCTGGGACATGATAGGAAGCACAGGGTACCACCTATCCAGAGTCCTTGCCAAAGTGCTTTCCACTCCCCACTGCAAGGGGATGGCTAGAAAAACTCCTCAGTCTGGGGCAAAAATCAGTCCCCAGGAAACCCCACTAAACTCATTGAGAATCACTGTTGACACCTTATTTTATGTCCTCCTTAGAATATGGCTGAGTCAAAAGGGGCCACTAAGCAGATTCTATCGGTGTTTTGGAGTTCATGGTTCAAAAGTAGGAGTGGATTGGCAGGGGATGGATCTGTGGCAACCACCTGGGTTATGGGCCCAGCACACTCCTATTCCATACTGCTCTAGGTAGAGGATTCTATCATTCATTTTCAAGTTTCACAACACGTTCACACTCCCTGAGCTGCTTCCTGCTGGAACTCCTCAGTCCTGTTCTGCATCCGTACAGCACAGCCTGACTGATTTCATGTGTCTCCTCATCACCAAAAAGAGGAAAATGTACAAACATATTCATCTTTGAATAAAGAGCTGCTCTGACAAAATGAATGGGGGTGAGGTGGCTATCTTTTGGAAAACTATGACCCTAGGTCATGATCCAAGGTTGTTTTGAAAATTAGACAAGTGAACTCAACAATAATATTAATGTATTTAATGCCACTTAACTATACAGTCAAAAATGCCTCAAATAATCATTTTTTTTTTTTTTTGGTGATATCTCTTTTACCACAATTTAAAAGAAAACTGAATACCACCTCCTTGACTGGAGTAAGGAAGTTTTTGGCTTTATCAGAGTGGGCCATTGGCAATCTGGAAAGGTTTAGCAATTTGGAATATTTTCTTCTTTCAAGGGATCAAAAATGAAGTGCATAAGTGCTGGGATGAATCTCAGTGGTAGAATGTTTGCCTAGCTATGTGTGAAGCACTAGGTTTGATCCCCAGCACTACAGAAAGATAAAATGAATAAAAATTATTAAAAAGAAGAATTTTTGCCAAAAAAATTTTGAGTCTGGATATAATCATGCCTCTAGATCTAATTTAAAATTCAAAGAAAATATGGAGGATCAGAACAAGTTAAGTGACACTGAGAAGAAGCAATCAGGCTATCCAAACTGTGCATTCTTCTATAGGAAACCTATATAACAAGCCAATGGAACAACAATGAAAAAGAAAACTTTTCTAGTTTCAAAGAGAATTAAAAGAGATTTAAGAAACAAAAATAACCAAACACTATGAATGGAACTTGATTGGATAGAGATTTGAACAAAACTGCTATAAAAATATTTTGTACAACTGGGACATTTGAATACAGATTGGCGGTTAAATGATATTACTATTAATTTTATTAGGTATAAAATTGCATTGTGATCACATAAGAAAAAAACATTTTAGATGCATAGTGAAGTACTAGGGGAGAAATGTCTGGAATGTACTTTAAAATACTCCTTTCCCCATCCCTAAGCAAGACAGGGATAGATAAAACTAATAGGGCCAAATGTTGATAGTTGTAGAACCTGGATGAGAGGTACATGGATATTGGTTATATTGATTACTTTCTATTTTTAGAAATATTCATAGTAGCTGGGCACATGGTAAATGCCTATAATCTCAGTGACTCAGGAGACTAAGGATCAAATTTGAGGCCAGCTAGGGCAACTTAGAGAGATTCTATCTCCAAATAAAAAATTCTAGGGATCGCCGGGCGCGGTGGCGCACGCCTGTAATCCCAGTACTTTGGGAGGCTGAGGCAGGAGGATCGCGAGTTCAAAGCCAGCCTCAGCAATGGCGAGGCACTTAGCAACTCAGTGAGACCCTGTCTCTAAATAAAAAATACAAAAAAGGGCTGGGGATGTGACCCAGTGGTCGAGTGCCCCTGAGTTCAATCCCCGGTACCACAAAAAAAAAAAAAAAAAAAAAAAAAAAAAAAAAAAATTCTAGGGATATAGCTCAGTGGTAGAGGCCCCTGCATTCAATCTCAGTCCTCCCCCACCCCCCAAAAAATAAAATTACATAAAGTAGCAACTCTGTTCAAAAAAGTACAACATATCCAATCAATAAATGGGCTAAGGAACTGAATAGACATCTCACAGAAGAAGTAATACAATCGATTGTCGGGTGTGGTGGTACACTCCTGCAATCCCAGTAGCTTGGGAGGCTAAGGCAGGAGGATCAAGAGTTTAAAACCAGCCTCAGCAAAAGTGAGGCACTAAGCAACTCAGTGAGACACTGTCTCTAAATAAAATACAAAATAGGGCTGTGGTTGTGGTTCAGTGGTTGAGTGCCCCTGAGTTCAATCCCCGGTACAATCAATCAACAAATCAACAATCAACAAACATATGAAAAAATGTTCATCATCTCTAGCAATAGAGAAATGCAAATCAAAACTGCTCTAAGATTCCATCTCACTATAGTCAGAATGGCAATTATTAAGAATACAAGCAATAATAATTGTTGGCAAGGATGTGGGGAAAAAGATACACTCATTCATTGCTGGTAGGATTGCAAATTGGTGCAACCTCTCTAGAAAGCAGTATGGAGATAAAACTTGGAATGGAACCAACATTTGACCTAGCTACCCCACTCCTCAGTTTATACCCAAAAGGACTTAAAATCAGCATACTACAGTGATGCAGTCACATCAATGTTTATAGCAGCTCAATTCACAATAGCTAAACTATGGAACCAAACTAGATGCCCTTTAACAGATGAATGGATAAAGAAAATGTGATATATACACACACACACACACACACACACACACACACACACACATATACATATACATACAGTGGAATATTACTTAGCCTTAAGGAAGAATGAAATTATGGCACTTGCAGGCAAATGGATGAAACTAGAGAAAATCATGCTAAGTGAAATAAGCCAATCCTCAAAAACCAAAGGCCAAATGTTTTCTGATATGCTGATCCATAGTGTGGGGGTGGGTAGGGAAGAATGAAGGAACTCTGGATTGTGCAGAGGGGAGTGAGGGCAGGGATGGGGCTGTGGGGATGGGAAGGAAGCTAGGATGAGACAGACATTATTATGCTATATACATGTACTATTATACTACTTGTGTGACTCTGCACCATGTACAGCCAGAGGAATGAGAAGTTGTGCTCCATTTATGTACAATGTCTCAAAATGCATTCTACTGTCATGTATAACTAATTAGAACAAATTAAAAAAATTTAAAAGTACAACCTTTCTTGTAGGACAATTAAAGCTATTGTAATGTATTTACTTCATTTGCTTTTGTAGCATTCAAACGTGTGTTTGGGAAGCAAAAGTTAACAAAACTACTTTGCAGGTAGTAATTTTAAAGTCTAAAAAAAATGGAATACTTTATGCAATGTAACAGAATTGGAACAAATCTGCAAGAGGGCCCAGTGTTCCTGATTCCCAAACCAAATGGCTTCACTAAAAACCAGGGACTTTGATGTCCTGGTGCTGGGTAGTGGGGCACAAGGCACAAGCAGGGGAGCAGGAAGATGGCAGTTCCACAGGTGAAGTGTTAGAGGTTTGAGAGAGCTGTTGTTGATGAAGAAGAAGGTATTCTGACCACCCAACAGACCAGGGATAACTCTAGGTTTGGACCTCATGCCCCATAGCAGAGAAGAGTCTATAAGGTTGGTGTTACAGCATCATCAGAGACAGGCTCTCTGAGGTAGAAGTGCACTTTCCTTCTGAAGACATACTTGGTCAGGACCCTGCAGAATGAATGTTCTTATGGGAAGCAATCATCCACTCAGTAATTTTTAAAGCCTTCTTTGAAGTGGGATCTCACGAAAGTCTATTTGCAGAATACAGTATAATATAATGGGGAAAATGTTTCCATTTTAGTTTCAGTGTCTGTTGTGTTTATAATGAACACATCCTTGCTATGAATAAAGGGCCACCCAGAATCACATCATTTCAGAAATGGGAGGGGACACTAAAGAGTATATTGTCCAACTTGCTTATTTTACAGATAGGAAAACAGAGGCTCCAAAGAAAGAAAGTAACTTAGAATTATAAGCAATTTGAACCTGGATAACTCTAACAAGACACAGTGCCAGCCCCTGGACCAGGCATTTTCTGTTCACTGCTTGTAACGGGTCCTTAGATATAGGGGTGACCAGTTCCATCATTACTGAGGGAGACCAGGAGGCAAGGTTAGGCAATGGCCGGTAACTTTGGTCTGTATAATACTAAAGTTCTTTCCATTCTTCCCACTGCCTCCTGGGGCCCAACCCCATTCAGCCCTGCATGAGTGGGATTAGTCTCTTCCTGAGCATCTCAAGGGCAAATGAATGCACTAAAGGAGCTACCTATTTCATTTTTAGATAGCTCATTTTCCTAGGAAGTCCAGGGTCCCAGATAGAGGCAAATGAAGAAGATAACTCAGTCCTTATGACTCTGGTCCCGGGATGATAGTGTAACAGCTTCACAATTAGGCCCAAAGAAAGAAATGTTGCTGAAAGAAAACTATCAAAGTTATACTTACAAAGAAAGTTCTAAGGCACAAGGCAAAAATTTGGGCTCTCATGTCTGACAGGGCACATTACCAGGTGGCAAAGGCACCAGAGAAGCAGATGGAAAAGAAACACCCTCACCTGGGTAAAGTACATCCTGGAGGAGTTGGAGCCCAGGAGCTTGCCCTCAATGTGCTGCTGCACCCGCTCCAGAATGCTTTCCTCGTGCAGGAAGTGGACTTCATGCTTTGTAGGGTGCACATTGACATCTACATTCTGCGGGCTGATTTCTAAACTGTCAGGAAAAAAAGAGGACAATTATCTCAGATTGTGGAGGGTGGGGGAAAATCCGCATATGGTGTATGTGGTGACTAGACGACTTGGGAAGTCAAATAGCAGTGGTCAAAACCTCAAGATCGGGGCTGGGGCTATGGCTCAGTGGTAGAGCGCTCGTCTCGCATGTGTGAGGTCCTGGGTTTGATCCTCAGCACCACATAAATAAAATAAAGGTATTGTGTCCACCTACAACTAAAAAAAAAAAATTATTTAAAAAACCCAAAAACCTCAAGATCAAGTGAGTGGAAAAATGTTGGTTTTGCTGCTGAAGAGCTGTGTAGCTTTCTATAAGTTACATCATATTTCTTTGCCTCTTATTTCTTCATTTGCAAAGTAGACAGAACAGCATTACTTATGGCACAGGTTTGTGGTGGAAATTAAATTCATGTAAAGCACTTTGCACGTACCCAACATATTTAATATATGTTAGCTATTATCATCATAATTCTAGAATTAGTATAATTTCTTATTATGTGACCTCAAGAAACTCACTTAATTTCTCTGGATGTTTTCTCATCTGTAACAATAAGGTAACCAGGAATCTATCCCCTACTTACTTTTCAGTATTATGTGAGGATCAAAACAAGAACAGATGCAAGAGAACTTTCCATCATTAAAATGTAACACAAGAGTCAGTTCAGAGGCTGTGTCGGTCTGTGCTCCAAGCCCATCATCTTTCATTGCTTGTTTTATGATAATGGAGCTTTACAATGTGAAGCTTTGTCAGTAGAGGGCGCCAGAGGTACAAAGGAGGAGGAGGGGTTTTTCTGTCAGGTTTGGGTACATTTGTTCAGACCTCTGCAAGTTGTCTTGCATACTCAAGCAGCATGTGGCCCCTTCCTGTGGGCAGCTGTCACTAGAGCCTCTCAGAGTGGTAGGGGCAGTGCCTCATTGACTTCTCCATCATGCAGTGAGTCACTTGCATTCTCTTCAACAAGGTCAGCACCTCAACCCCCAGTGGTGGGGGAGGGTGTGCAAAAGGGACTCTATCTCAGCCCTTGGTGGAATGGCTGCTCCCTGTCACTTCACCTCTTAACTATATGATCTCCCTTGACTCTAATCCTGTTCATAATTCTTTTTTCAAACTTTCCATGTTCTAATTGTTGTGTGGTTTCTATCTCCTTTTTAGACATGGACTGATAAAGAGATAGGAGAAGGTGACAACTTGAAGGAGCCCTAATTAGGAAGGGCTGTTGTAGCTAGCTGGAAGCCATGGGTTCCACCTGATATGTATGTGACGCACCTGTAGGCACCCGCAAACCTGAAGGTATATAACCGGGTGAAAGCGGTCCGAGTTAGGAGAATGGAGAATTCAGTCAGCCGGGCAGTCACTCGGTCGGTCAGAAGAATCAGCGGTCAGAACGTAGGCAGAGCGGTTACAGAAGAGAAACCAGATAGAAGAAGTAATGACTGGTCAGAGTTAGGCCGAGGCTCCAGAGGACTGGTCAGAGTAAGGCCGAGGCTCCCGAGGAAGACAGAAGACAGAAGACAGAAGAAGGAAGAAAGAAGAGAGAAGAAAGAAGTTCTAGTCTTTCTCTAAGCTAAGCTCTATCTTTCTAACTCTAACTCTAAGACTCTAAGAAGCTCTATCTTTCTAACTCTAACTCTAAGCTAAGAAGACAAGAAGAAAAGCTCGCTTTAATCTTTCTCTCTAAAAATCTTTCTTTCCCTCTCTCTAAGCTCTAAGAAAGTAGAAGTAAAAGTAGTAAAAGCTTAACTCTGCCTCCGAGAATTTTCCTCCCGTGGCGGCGCCGTGGCTGGCCCTGACAGGCAGCCTACAACAACTAGACCAGTTTATCACCTACCAAGGGAATACAAAAGGGAATCCATAATTCTACATTTAGTTTAAAAATTAGTTTTGACCATGATTCCCACAACTCCCCCACTTCAATCAAAACTAGAACAAAGAGAAAATTACTCTCTAACATAATTTCTCTCAGAGCAAAAAGGTTTCAGACCTAAGATGTTCCAGAATGAACCATGCCCTGTACAAATATGGCTCTGTTCTCTCTCTATATTTTTTTTTTTGGATACTAGGGACTGAACTCAGGGGCACTTGACCACTGAGCTACATCCCCCCTATTTTGTATCTTATTTAGAGACAGGGTCTCACTGAGTTGCTTAGTGCCTTGCTTTTACTGAGGCTGGTTTTGAACTCTCAATTCTCCTGCCTCGGCCTCCTGACCCGCTGGGATAGCCCTGTTCTTAAGAGAGCAGTATTCTGTCATGTTTTGATAAAAACACCAAGGCTGTGAAATAGACAAGCTAGTAGTAGAGCAAGAAACAATGGAAAGAGATCCTCCATACTATAACTTCCTTTAGGGTAGGGAGCCTCACATTTATTCTGTATTTCAAATACCTACTACAAGGTTTGGTCCGTATAAATGCCAGTGCTAAATTATTTATAACCACTAAAACTTTTTAAGTGAACTTAAATAATTATTTAAGTGGCTAAATTATTTTAGTGAACTACTGGACAATCAACAGTGGACATGCCAAAGATAAGAACCCCCATACAGCAGAAGACTCTGATGGAAGGAAAACTGTAGCTGTTTCAGTTTTTCAGACTGAGCTCAGCAGAAGAAATATTCAGAGCTTCTTGAGCACATCTGTCTATTCTGCCTACAAGCTATCCACTCCTCCTGAAGAGGAAAGACATGTTATTTATTCACTTTTCTGCTACCAACACAGCAGAGGCTCTCAGTGAGGTTCTGCTAAATTAGTAAATACATAAGGGAAAACTGCCTTTTCTTTATGAGAAGGGACAAAGCATCTTTCCGCTGGCAGTGATAGGATTTACTGATTGGGCAATGGCAAGCCCACATCTTTCACAGAGGACAGCCTGACAGAATTTCTGTTCCTGTGAGACTTGAGTGAGGAGTTTGGTGCTACATACCTGAGGTATAGGAATGGGTGTGTGTTTTTGGGTAAATATGCTGCATACACCGTTTCTATGGCTTTCCTTAAGGAAGTTGATTCTACCAGACGATCTAAAAAAGAAAAGGAAAGCAACCAGCTTGAAACTGTCTTTATAGGGAGGTCACAGATGTACACTCTCACCAAGCCATGAAATTATCTCAGGAAGAATACCTTCAGAGTGAAAGCCACATTGGATTCCCAGGAAGAAAGGCCCCTATGCCTGTCATCACTTCCCAGCATCTCATATGGGCATGGGATTTGCTCTTCTCATCCAAAAGCAGAAGAGATGAGAGGCAATAAATTCTGTCTCTCCACCTCCCTTGCCCTCAATCAGCCCATGTGGATTAGCTAGCTGTGCCCTTCTTGGCCCAGCAAAAAATATGACCTTAGCTCTCAGATTTTCATTCCACACAAACATACTGGTTACCTACCATACGTGCCAAGTACTGGGAGAAACTATGCTAGTGAATGACTAATTCCAATCCCAAGTGGTTAGCACTATCTTACAGAGGTGTGTGCTACATGGTGGACGAGAGCAGCTAACTCGCTGGGGGCAGGAGGAGTTCCAACAGTGGCATTTCCATACCAAGTAATGAAAGATAAGAATGAATTTTCTAGAATTTCAGGCAGTACAAATGTCTGACTGCATGTTTAAGGTAATTAGAAAATGATGCAAGTTTGGAGTTAGGTATATAACAAGACTGAGAGAAAGAAGACTAAAATCAGAGGAAAGATCTGTTTTCAGAAAACAGATCTGTTTTCAGAAAACAGCTCTTTCTTCTGAGACAGAGCTTAGAAAACTTGCTGATGGTCTATTGTCCTAACTGTAGACAAGGATGTTGCACATTTTTGTATTTCCAACAAGAAGAGAGGCCATAATTTTTATCAATGAGGGGACTATTATCCACAGCCTCGGCAATAATGTGCCTGTACTCTGTAATACATGCCCTGATCACACAGGCCTGAAGCTGGAATGGGAATCTGACAAAAAGGACAGCTGAAGCCCTTCTGCTGAGATTTCTAAACTTGGTACTGGCCAGAGGAATGTTCTTTGTCTCTGCCACCTAGATAAGCCTGTACAGTGTGTAACTGTAAGAATCTGATCTTTCTTTGCTACTGAGAACATGGCATCATGAAAGGATTTGCTATAATACAGAGACTATGGTAAACAGTCCCAGCAGAAACAGACACATGCCAGCCAGATGGCACTTATACTGATTTTTGCTTGTCTATTCTGGAGCCAACAGTGTGTTATAAAGCAGTTGTTCTTCATAGTCAGAAAAAAAAAAAAAAAAAACTAATGAAAATCATTTTGTGAGCCTTACATGCACTGAGCTTTGTCATCTACCAGGCTTCAACTGTTCCTAATGCAGTAGGGAAAAAAAAAAAAAAAAACCCTGCTAATATAAGAGTTTAACACAATCTGTCTATAAAAGGATTGACTCTCCCATCACTGTTTCTATATTGATTTGAATAACTGCTGCAAAACATGCATAATTTGAGACATTTATTATTATTATATTATTAATATAAGTGGAAGAGGGGAATATATAACATTTCCAACAGCAAACAAAACGAAAATTATAAAGTTATTATGAAATACTTTAAAACAATAAAGGTAAACAAGCCATAAGAAACTGAATACATGCTATTTCTGGATAGAAAACTGAGTCAGACTGTCTGAGATTATGTGTTGTTTTTTCTTTATCAAAACCTTGTGGCCGGGCACGGTGGCGCACGCCTGTAATCCCAGCACTTTGGGAGGCTGAGGCAGGAGGATCAGCAATGGCGAGGTACTTAGCAACTCAGTGAGACCCTGTCTCTAAATAAAAAATACAAAAAGGGCCAGGGATGTGGCCCAGTGGTCGAGTGCCCCTGAGTTCAATCCCTGGTACCACAAAAAAAAAAAAAAAAAAAAAAAAAAAAAACCAAACTTGTAACAAGGTTTTAGCTCAGTGGTACAGCGCTTGCCTAGCATGTATGAGGCTGAGTTCAATCCTCAGCACAACATAAATAAATAAAATAAAGTTTTTAAAAAAACACACCTTGTAACATACAATTAAGTTACAAAAGTAGAACACAAAATAGTATGTACTTAGTAAGTAAGAATTACATAAACAATGTCAGCAGAAAGATAAGGATTGAAAAGGAATTCGGGAAAAATCAAATGCATTTAGTTTCCTCTCTAATTTCTAGAACTGCTCTTTGTATCATAGATTTCGTTCTTTAAAAATAAGAATCTTAATGTTGTTAGAACTCAGTATTTTTACTGTAATGGCAATATCTATACTGAAAGTATAGATATCTGTCTCTGTCTCTCTCACTCCCAGTGTGTCCTGTTATGTAATATCAAACAACAGCCCTTGATCTAAAAGCAGAGCAAAACTCTGCTTAGGACATGCTTTAGAGGCTCCACTGCCAGCAGGCAAGGTGCTGGATCACAGGGCCTATGATACCTTCTCCTGGGACCCTCTTATAGGCAAGAACTAGACCATGACAGCAATAAGCATGAATGAGAGAGCCAAACACTGATTTATGACAAAAAGTATAAATGCTTCATAATCAAACCAAATTTTGGCACAGGGTTCCCCATGTATAATCAAACCTCTGCGTTAGGAATTTTTCCAGGGTTCCATAAAGTTCTCTGTGTACATACATCCCCACATAGTTCTTTTTCACTTACGGTTGATGAAGAGTAAGAATATGCACTTCTTCACTGAGTAGTTTGCATTGGATATGTAGCCATTCATTTTGAAAGCTAGGGTTTTATCCTCACACCCAACTTCTATCAGTTCTCTGGTTAGAAAAGATAAATTTTGAGGCTTCTGTAAATACTCAAAAACTCAAACATTATAAAATAATCAGAATTAGAAGACACACAGTTCCTTCCCATAATCTAACCTGGCCAAATGAGGACCTCAAAGACTTGGTTCATTGAGGTCCTCTGGGCCTGCCCATCCATTTGTCCATCTGGCTGTCTATCCATCTCTCCAATTGTCCATCCACCCATCCACATTCACTCACCCAACACACAGTCAGTGTTGTTGAGCACTTAGGCTATATATACATCAGGCACTGCTCTAATTGCTGGGGTATAAAGACGGGTCCAAGCTCTGAGACCTCGTTTTGCAGAAAGTTTTATGCATCTTAGTAACTAAATCCCAGAGTTAAAATCCCAGGAACTCATTTCTGCTTAACAACTTACTATAAAGCTTGACACTACAATGGGGCTCCAATGTGTTGTTCCCAGAATGTGTTTATTGCGGGGGAAGTTGATGTGAAAAACTGGTTCTTGGATATGCCACACTTATCTCTGCCTAAAAGCCTTCTGTATGACTAATCCTTCTGTCTGGAGAGCTAACTTACTTGCAGTTTATTAATTCCTATTTATTCTTCACAGCTCAAGGATTACTTCTTCAAAGATCCTTCTATGACTATCCCTCTCTCTGACCCAAGATTCTTCTATTATGCCCTGAATTTTTAATTGAGGCAACAAGCACAATCTGTTTATGAATGACATAATGATCTCATGTATCTTTCCAACTGCAGAATTCTACTAGGGCAAGAATTATTTCTATTTTGTTTACTACTGTATCCCCATCATATATTCTAGCCCAGCACCAGGGGAACAGCTGGCACTCACTAAGGATTTGCTGGCTGGATAGTAGCTTCAAGTGTTTCCTATACACACTGAATCTATAAACCCTTTCTTCCCAAAATGTCTCAAGAGGCTGGTGTTCTGGAAATCTGCTTTGGAAAATGCTACTCTGGGGGATTTCTAATCTCTTATAGTCCCTAGGAATTTCCCTAATTATGAGTTTTAAAATTTAGTCAATAATCTAAAAAGTTACACTGTAACACAGAGCTCTCTCCACTCTGGGAGCACAGTTTAAAAATAGTAACTCATTTACACTTAATTAGAAAGAAAAGGGTAAAAAGAATGAATAATTTGTCTTTCGAAGTAGAAAGCTGGTACTTGGACAACTGCTGCTGCTTTTAAAATTTCTGGGAAAAGTAAATCATGGGCTGTCAGAATCTCTCATGCATCTGTGTATCCATAGCACCTCCTGCATGCCTGGCATATGGAAGGGTCTTAGTATTTTTCCCCTCAGATTATGACATAGGCAATCTGGGTTTTGTGAATACCTGAGATTCACTGGGAAGTCTAAAATGGAAATGGTGGTTTTTACAAGCAGATGGGAGCACCAGGAAGACTCTGCAACACAAGCAAGCTCTCCTCTTAGGCTTTCCTGATAATGAGGATTTGGTGATTCTTGAAATCAAGTCTTTAAGGGCAGAAAATATATTATTTATGTTTATGCTTAATTTCTAGCCTAGAATATGGGAGGAAATTAATGAAGAACAACAAATAAATGGAATTCTAAAGTTATGATAATGTAAATACAAGGAAAAGAGGAAGCAGTAAAGGATGACAGAATTCTACTATGCTATGAATATTCTAAACACAAAGACCAGGTGATTTCAGCCATAGCACCTAGGTGGCAACACATACCTGGGAAATGTCGATTATATGAAATAATAATTCTATTAGCAAACCTGAAGCATGAAAACAACCCTGTACGAAAGCAAGCTCTTAAGGTAGGTACTATCTTGAGATTACAAAATAATGTGATTGGATGGAAAACCAAGATAAGAAATGTAAAAGACTCTCTACTATATAGTTTATCAACATACCGACTAACAGCATTTCCAAAGATGGAGCGAATATTGTCCACAGTTGTGGCACTGGGTAGTGTTCTGACGTCAGCTACTGTCTCGCCTTGCTAATAACAAATAGAAGACACAGTGACTTACTGTCTCATAGTTGTGACTGAAACATCATAACCTTATCTCCACAGGCAAACTATTGAAAATACCCATTTGTTATAATACAAAACCACCCCTCATAAATTAATACAAGAACTTACTTTTTTAACTGAGAAGCTAATGCCTGAATTGTGTATTGCATACCTGGAAATAAAAACAAAATAAATGATAAGCAAAAAATAGCAGAATACAAAGCTGGGAGCAGTGGTGCACGCTTGTAATCCCAGGGGGAGGCTGAGGCAAGAGGATAGAGTTTTCAAAGCCAGCCTCAGCAAAAGTGAGGTGCTAAGCAACTCAGTGAGACCCTGTCTCTAAATAAAATACAAAAAAGGCTGTCTCAGTGGTCGAGTGCCCCTGAGTTCAATCCCCAGTACCAAAAAAAAAAAAAAAAAAGCAGAATACAAAATAGATGTCAGAGCCCCCTTTTTAGTTAAATAAACCAGCTAAATTGGTAGAGCTAATGGAGTGAAACAAAGACACATACAAACAAAAATATCTCAATACATCCTATTTTACCCTCAGGAAAATAAACCAGCAGCGACCTTATAGAGATCTCAATGCTAAAATGGGACTAAACCAAACAAAATACAGGGTTCCTTTTTGTTTTTATAGGTTGCTGACTGGACTCAAGGATCTTTCAACACAGTCTCTTCTTTACTTGCAGTTTTATTTTTATAGTGTCCAAAAGGGTTTGGGGGCCTCCAGGACATGTTGAGAAGCTAACTTTAACCCCTGTACACTTTTATTGTCTCTCCAATCCCTCAATAGACCCTCCTCCCGGGTTTCTCCCCTGCCCCTAGATCCTGTTCCAGTATCTCCCAGCCTTTGCTTGGTTGGCCATTATTTATTACTCCTCTCTCTACGCTCCCCATGAACTGAAATACTGAATATCGCAAAATGCATTTAAGTAAAAAAAAAAAAAAAAAAAAAAAAAAAAAAAAAAAATCGCTTTATCACACCTAGAACCCAAACTCCCAAATTCTTTATTTTCAGGAAATAATGAATATTCTGACAGTGATTTATAAATTTGAGAAGGGAACAAAGAAACTTGAGAGCTTGTTTGGAGGTTCTAATAGGGAGTGCAGCTACTCATATACCCTTGACCTAAGAATGTCCTCCTCTGTGGGGGAAGGTTGTCCTCTTCCACTGAGTGTGCAGCTTTGGGAGGGATACACATGGAGTGGAGAGGGAGAAAGGGGACACCTGCACAGCCAGCCAAATCAGCCGAATAAACTCTGGTGATCAATGGGGTGACAGATGTTGCAGCCAGATCACCCTCACATCCAAGAAACTTAATGTATAAATCTGTGCCAGTTTCTGGGGCTGGGATTGTGGCTCAGCGGTAGAGCGCTCGTCTAGCATGCGCGCGGCCTGGGTTCGATCCTCAGCACCACGTACAAATAAATGCATTGTGTAGAACTAAAGCAAATAAATATATTAAAAATAAAATAAAATAAAATAAAACCTCTGACTACTATACAGAATCTGTTAAAAAAAAAAACTAAAAAAAAAATAAATAAATAAATCTGTGCCAGTTTCTTATGGGAAAATGTCTAATTCACTTTAGGTTTCTTTAGAAATACTGAAAAATAATTAACATATCCCTTTACAATGCAAGAACATTTGGGTTTGGAGAGTCCATGCTGGAACCATCTGTAGCAGCAGATTAAGTCAATCATGATCATAATGTTGTTTTCACCTACCCTGAATCCCCTCTTCTACTTCTGATAACAGTCTCTATGCTTCCCTTGGGAAACCACCTCTATCCTGTTTCCGTTCCACCTAATGTACTCTTAGCAAGACTACCAATCAAGAAGTGTCCATTCCACAGTCATGGGCTTGTGACCCAAGCTATGTGCTGCATACTCATGTGACCCAAGCTATGCCAATCAGATGTACTCTCCAGGAAACAAGATACTAGAGGAGGGTCAAGAAAAGAATGAAAACAATGGAAGCAGGATTATAATGCTAAAATCCTGAAGACACCCTTCTTTTTGTCATCTCCAAGAAGCAACTCTCCACATCTTTTCCCACTTGGTGAGGAGCTTCTCGTCTTCCAATAAATTTATGTTTACATCAAGTAAGCTAAGGTCAGTTTGTTTTTGGTTGCCACCAAAGAAGCCTCATTGATATAAAGACCAGCTGTTCTTTCCTGGGGAGATGAGAAAAAGCTCAGAATTGGTGATTAAACTTTGATCAGAACAATATGCACGCTAGTACTGCTGTTTTATTTAGCTCAGCAATGGTTCTCAATTTGCAAGCACCAAAACATTCCTTTGATGAAAGAACTCAGAGACCCTCTTCCACATTTTCGACTGTACCTGCCAACGACTTCCAAAATTTTTCCATACTCTTCACTTGGATTTTTTAAAGCTTTTCTCCTTGTGGTTATGTTGTAAAAAAGATCCTCCACCTGAACAGAAGATCAATTTTTCTTATAAATTCATAGAAGAACACAGAAAGAAAGGCTCACATTGTTCACTTAAAGCTTGAGTTTTAAAGTAGTGAATCCAAAGATATTTACTAACAACATACTTCTAAGAATTGACTGAGGAAGTAAGCAACACTGACAAAGGACTTAAAGGACATTTTTTTTTCTGCCTCTCACATTCATTCATTGATTTCTCAACTACAGAAGCGATCTGTATGTTAGGCTTTTGCTTTGCCGTTTTTTTTTTTTTTCCAATTTGTGGTGCTGGGGGATCAAGCCAGAGCCTCATGCCTGCTAGGCAAGCACTCTACCACTGAGCTACATCCCCAGCTACAGGCTCTTTGCTTTGTACTCAAAATATGAATACAAATTTTAAAGTGCAGTCTTGCTCAGGAGAAATCATAATTTAGGGGACTGTTGGGACCTTACACTGTCTGCCAAGGGGATGGAAAAGCTCTGGCTTTCTGGCTGCTTGCCACATTACCATGCCCTGTTACAGGACCTAGGCTAAGCAGGGGGCATGGCTGTGAGAACTGAAACCACCCCAAGGATAGGGCAATGGCTCCGCCAATGGCATCCGCCCATGCTCCTTATGTGTCCCTATGATCCTTCTGCTGATTGGCTGATGTCCACCATAAAGCATCGTGCACCCCTTCAATAAACGAGTTCTGGCATTCTACTGACTGGGCTCCCTGATGCGGCTCTGAGTCTTTTGAAGGCGGGGGAGGAGGCGTTGGCGGCCTTTACTTTCCCAATCCAGTCTCATCGTTGAGGTAGGCCCCTCTGGCCTCTTTTGGTAGACAGAAGAGGTCCATCCCGGGTACTGGGGGGCTATAGACCTCAACCCCTTATAATAATCCGACAGGAGCCACACATGTAAATTTATAAACAATGACAATATCACATGGCATTTAAAGATATTTTTCAAACTGAGGATAATCACAAAATTTCTGAGATCATTTGGAGTTTCTGGAAATCATGCTATCACCTTTTTGCAAGGCTCCTTGTTAACATGCACTATGAAGTACACATTCATTTCTGCCTACTGCCTGCTTCATCATGCCCAGGAGTTAAAATGTTAGAATGACCTTCAAGGAGATGTGTTCTAGTTTGGATTTGTGGTGCAGGACAGAGTGTGTAACATGACAGCAGGTGCTTTGTGGGATTACAAAATGGGAAGAGACTAACCAAGGCACTCTAGAAATAAGGCAGCATGATGCACTTCCTCCTGACTAATGATATAGTTATATGATCTACCAAATACACTTTGAGGCAGCTGTGCACATATTCTTTGTTCCATTTGATAGATGAGAAAACTTGTTAAGTGACTTGCCTCTAGACAACCATTGACTGATCAGGCTGGGACTCCAACTCATGTTGTCTGGAGCCAACCTTAATGCTTTTTCAATGCTAACCACCCTGCCACTGATTTTTGCCATCCCAATAAAGAATCTTCCAGCCCCTTACAAAAGATAAAAGGGTGGGCAGGCTGCCATGCCACAAAACCCAAGAATCATTTTTCTTGTTTACAGGTTGATATCTTTGGTCTTCTATTAACTAGCAAAAATTAATTTTTATTATTATCCTAAAAACTCCAAGGCATTTAGTTTTCAGTATTTACATGAAGCTCTTTTTCAACAATTTACATTCTTACCGTGATCTGGGTCCCTTGATTGCCTGCACATGGTTTAGGAGGAGCCTTTAGCTTTCCATCTGAATAACTTGCTCTAATCAGAAAATATGCAAGATTATTAATATCTAATAGAAAAGGGTAAGAAAAATTATACCAACAGATTAAAATAGTCATATTTTATTAATAGTCATATTTAATTAATTACATTTTCTAATACTTCCACACTAATTCAAACCAAATTAAAATTTTAAAAATGGCCCGTTTCAGCAAATTTTGATTTTTTTAGCTGCTAAATTCTGAGCTACTATAGTTTTGCCATTGCCTAAGACAACAGTAAAAATTTGATATAATTCTGCAATCACTGATTGAGGAGCAACTACGTACCAAGTCTGTGGAGGCCCTAGTGATAAAGAAATGTCTTAAAAAACACTTGCCCTAGGGAGGGGACAATTTTACCTAAAGGACAGAAAAATGTGCTAAGTGATCTAGAGAAGGAGCCATATGGCCTGGATGGGAGTGAGGGCCAATGAAAGCATCAAAGAGAAGAGGACAGTTCATCTGGGCTTCAGGGAGGAAGATTTCAGGTGGAGACAGCAGGAAAGACAATCTAAGAAGGGAAAAACAAACAAAAGCATAAAAGCTTCTCAATACATGGCAGCTGGGAATGTGTGTCGAGAAGAGGCTGGAAGAGCAGACTAAAGACATACTGGGATGGTACTGGTTACTAAGATGATGACTCTGGATTTCATGCTGCCACAGAAAGGGAGACACTAGAGATCCTAGGCAGGAGAAAACATGATCCCAGAAGTCAAGAATTAAATTTGGGTCACATTAATTCATAAATGTCTCCTAGTTTTTGATATGATTCAAATCATATCAGCCCACCCAGATGCTAGGGCAATTATAATTCATGCCTAGTCAACTGCCCTAGCCTACGGGCTGTATACTCTGAAGTGCTCATTACTTCACACATTTGTCTGCTGAAGAAGACTAGGAAATAGTCTTATATTTTTTATTTTGATTTACAAATAATCTGTATGTCTAATTTAAAAAAAAAAATTTTGGCATGAATTGGGTACTCCTATCTTCAACTAGTGAACAGCTGGGGCTTATAAAAACAAAAGTGCAATTCTGATTCCCCGAATTCCATTTTCTTTCTGTTCCAAGGCCTTTCATCAGCCTCTGTAAGTTGTGCCAGCAGAATAGCCAGCAAGCAGCCACTCACGAGAAGGCAAGACAGCCCAGGAACAGAAGGATAGCACGCAGCTGGTAGCTCAGGAGCCAGCATAGGTACTATGAGCCTTCAGCATCCCAGTCACAGTCCTGTAATCAGCCCAAAACCATATCCTACTAAAGGACAAAGAGGCAGCATTAACATCAGCAGCCACCATTTACTCAGAATATTTAAGTGTAAAATACACAGCTTGCTAGACACTTGTAATATGTTACATTTTATCTTTTAAGAACCCAAGAAGTGGGCCAGGCGTGGTGGCGCACACCTGTAATCCCAGCACTTGGGAGGCTGAGGCAGGAGGATCGCAAGTTCAAAGCCAGCCTCAGCAATGGCAAGGCACTTAGCAACTCAGTTGAGACCCTGTCTCTAATAAAATACAAAAAAGGGCTGGGGATGTGTCTCAGTGGTCGAGTGCCCCTGAGTTCAATCTCTGGTACAAAAAAAAAAAAAAAAAAAAAAAAAATCAAGAAGTAAGACTATCAAGACTATCACCTAGTAATCATCCCTGTGGATTATCAATTTATCAACAGGGAGGAAAGAAAACTTACCCAAGATCTCAGCCAAAAAAAAAAAAAAAAAAATCATGCTGTTATTTAGGTAGGATTACTCTGAGATCCAGGCAAAAAAGTACAAGATGAACACATAAGAGTAAAAGAAGTCAGCTCTGTACCTGTATGCACACTTTCCATCAGCTGTCTTGGTTGTGATAGTAACGTGAGCCACATGGCTTATGCTGGCCAATGCCTAGGAAAGACAAGGAGATAGAATGAAATAAAAAACACACTGCTCAGCCGGGCACGGTGGTGCACGCCTGTAATCCCAGCACTTGGGAGGCGGAGGCAGGAGGATTGCCAGTTCAAAGCCAGCCTCAGCAATGGTGAGGCGCTTAGCAACTCAGTGAGACCCTGTCTCTAATAAAAAAATACAAAAAAGGGCTGCAGATGTGGCCCAGTGGTCGAGTGCCCCTGAGTTCAATCTCCGGTACCCAAAAAAAAAAAAAAAAAACCACACTCAATCTCCTACCTCATCAAAAGGGAAAGGTTATCTAAATTGTCTCTTTCATTTTGTATTAACCTATGATAACAACCAGCATTTTGATGACATATTTAAAGAGAGGATACAAAATTGAATCAATAACATAATGACTAGAACATGAAAATATATTTCTTTTTATTTTTTAAATAATTATTTATTTATTAGTTGTACAAGACCTTTATTTTTACGTAGTGCTGAGGATCGAACCCGGGCCACACACATGCTAGGCGAGTGCTCTACCGCTGAGCCACAACCCCATCCCCGAAAATATATTTCTTAAAAAATCCTAGGGCTGGGGTTGTGGCTCAGTGGTACAGTACTTGCCTAGCACGTGCGCGGCCCGGGTTCGATCCTCAGCACCACGTAAAAATAAAGGCATTGTGTACAACTAGAACAAATAAATAAATATTAAAAAAAATCCTAAAGGAAACACATCAAAACATTAATGTGTTAACAGCAATTATATTCAGGTGGTCAGTTTTTTAAAAAATTTATGTTGTTTTATGCCACTAAGTTTGTGGTAATTTGGGGGTTGAGCAATAAGAAAATACTACCAATCATTTTAAAAGTATGTCTACTTTTACCCAGGAATGTTACTTCTATAAATTTATCCTAAGGAAATAACTAAACAAAATGCTTTACATTGGAAAAAATGGCACAGCCTAAAGGCTCAACGGGAAGTCACTCCAACAAACTATATTATATACACATAATAAAATAATGTGTACCCATTAAAAATTCTGTAGGCCTATATTTATTGGGTGAAAAGGTATCCATAGGAATGAAATCATAAAAACAGAAGATCCCATTTCAGTCTTAAAAATATTTTGTCTATTTTTCATATCATACATTCCTATAATTTTACCCACAATAATTTAGAGTGTATCTTAAAAGATAAGAACTCAAATAAACCCCACAACATAGAGACTTAATAATTTCTCCTAATGCTATCAAATAGTCAATCTGTATTCAAATATGTCTCAATTTTTTTTACACTTTGCTCACATTAAAATTCAAAAGGCTCTAGTAAATGAAGTTGATTCATAAGGCCATTTAAATCTCTTCTTAATCTATTAAGTGCTTGTCACCCTTCTCTACTATTGCTTGACTTCTATGCTTTTCCTATATTGCTACTTAGATTCAAGTATTGAACAGATTCACTTTTTGTTTTTTTTCTTTCTTTAGTGGTACTGGGGAGTGAAACCAGGACCTGACATGTTAGGCAAATGTATTACCACTCAGCTATATCCCCAACCTTTTAAAATTTTTATATTTTGAGACAGGGTCTCATTACATTGCCCAAGCTGGACTTGCATTTGTAACCCTCTTGCCTCAACTTCCCTAGTAGCTGTGATTCCAGGCATGCACTATCACACCCAGCTCCACATTTCATTTTTTGACAAGAAAACTTCATAAGTGGTTTTGGGTACTTCTATCAAGAGACACATAATATCTGGGGTCTCTGTAGATAAAAGAGTTTATAGTATATTTAAATATTTACGAATAATTTTCAGTCCTGGAAACTAAATTTAATTAAGTTGGTTCAAATTTACATATCTTGAACAAGTAAAAATATCAAATCTTAAATTGAAAAATATATGCTGAAATGACAGAAATGTCATCATGTGAAAATGTTTTATACATTTTTAAAAAAATATTTCTTAGTTGTCAATGGATCTTTTATTTATTTATATGTGGTACTGAGGATCCAGGCTAGTGCTCCACCATTGAGCCACGACCCCAGCCCCTACACATTTCTTTAAATCTTAGCTTACCTCACCCCGAAAGCCATAGGTAGAAATTCTAGCTAAGTCCTCAAAGGACTGCAGTTTACTTGTAGTGAACCTCTCACAAACAATATCCAGATCTTCCTTCTAGAAGATGAAAAAAAAAGCAAATAATCACGTTACCCATTTTTCTAAATCTTTCTGAATTTCCATTTAATCAATTTAATTTAGGAATAAATTTCTCTTAGAAGAGTTTTTAAATTAGCGGTGACTTCCTCACTTGGTATCCAGAATACCACATTGTCTTGGCATTCCTACTTTCTTACTAGGCTGTTCCTTTTCAGTGTCAGTTGCTCTTTCTACCTCCTAACACTGGAGTAACACAGGATTTCATTCTTGGACCTCATCTTTATCTATACTCACTATCTTGATGATCTCGTTCAGTCTCATAGCCTACTTTTTAAAATTAGAAATACTTCTAAATATCAACAACTTTTTAAATTGTAACAAGATACATACTAACATAATACTTTCAACTTAACCATTTTTAATTATCCAGTTCAGTGATTTTAAGTACATTCACAGTGTTGAGCAACCATCTCCAGAACTTTCTCATCTTCCCCAAACTGAATTTCTGTACTCAATCATCAATAACTCTCCATTCTTCATCTTTCCCCAACCCCTGGAAAACACCATTCTACTTTTAGCTTAATGCATTTAACTATTCTAGGAACCTCACACAATAGGAATCACATATTTGTTCTTTTGTGACTGGTTTACTTCACTTAACATAATGTCTTAAATCCAAGTTGTAGCATGTGTCAAAATTTTATTCCTATTTAAGGCTGAATATCATCCCCTTGTGTATATATGCATCACATCTTGTTTATCCATTCATCTCTTGACAGACATTTGAATGTTTACCAGTTGTCTATCATGAATAGTGCTGCAATGAACATGAGTATACAAATATCTGTTGAAGTCCCTGCTTTCAATTTTGTGTATACACAGAAGTGGAATTGTTAAAACATATGGCAATTCTGTTTAATTTTTTGAGGCGTCACCATACCATTTTTCACAGTGGCTACGCTATTTTACATTCCCATCCACAATACACAAGAAGTCCAATTTCTTTACCTTCTTGCCAATAACTTTATTATTATCATTTTGATTACAGTCATTCTAAAGGGTGTGATGTGGTATCTCACTGTGGCTTGTATTTGCATTTCCCTCTCAACGAATGCTAAGCATCTTTTTAGGTGAGTCTTATGCCTTTTACTAGTATCAAAATGCAGACTACTCCCAATTTTTTTCCTGCAAACTATACACTGCATTCCAGACCCTCACATACCCAAAGAAGAATCTTAAATTTAATGTGCTTCAAAATGAACTTCCCATCTTCCCCAAACCTGTTTCTTCCATAATCTTTCCCATTCAGTAAATGGCAATTTTTTTCACCATTTATGCAGGCCAAAACCACTCAATCCTGATTTTTCCTCTCACACGCAACATCACAAATCCTGAGAGCTTTGCCTTCATAATTAACTCAGGATCACATTGATTCTTATATTTCTTCTGCAGCCAAATTGGTCCAAGGCACTATCATCCCCTACTAAGTTGTTGCAAGAGCCTCCTCCTTGTTCTGGCTCTATCCCTCTGCAGTCTATTTTCCCACATGGCAGACAAGGAACTTTTTATAAAACCACCAAATCATACAACACTTTGCTTAAAATCTTCTAGTAGTATCCTACCACAGTCACTAAACCAGCCAAAGATTTTGCCATGTACCACAAGGTCTAGCATATTCTCTGACCTCATCTCCCATTACTCTTCCCTTGCTCAACCTGTTTTAGACACACCTGCCTCCTTGTGGGTCCTTAAACACTCCAGGCATTCTTCCTATCTCACGATCTTTGTCTTTTCTGTTCTCTCTGCCCAGAGGATTCATCCTTTGAATAATTTCATGATTTATTCCTTGATCTGTACCCCATCCCTCCTTAAATATCATATCCTTACTAAAGCCTTCCTGAATCATTTAAGTTGCATTCCTACCCACTCCCCCACTATCTTTCCCTTGCTTTAATTTTCTCATTAGTACTTAATGCCATATGACACACTATTTATTATACCTGTTTGTTTACTGTCTCCTATTACACACAATGGAAATACCAGATGAGAAAGGATTTTTGTTTATTTATTCACTGTTGTATCCACTGAACAATATATAACACAGAACAGTACACATAATTATTGTTTGTATTGAATTGTTCAGTCAAAAATTCCCAATAACAAAAGTCTAAAAACTTTCCAATACAGGAAAAGGTTCTGCATTTTCGTGCAGAGATATCATATGAAGCACACAAACATCCTGCTTTTCTGAGGTTTTACTTACCCTAATTCCAGTGCCATTGTCTTGGATCTGAATCAACTTCAGACCTCCCTCTTTAACAACCACTTGAATACTTGTGGATTTTGCATCTAAACTGGCAAATCAAACAGAAAATAACTTATCAGTCTGCAATCATTCTATTGCATGTATTTTAATATATGTCAAGCAATAGCAATGAACTCCAAATACAAGAGTGCGTGATTAGTGAGTTTTTCCTTTTTATTTCTTTACACGTTCCATGTCTACATCATATGAATTTACATATTATGTAAGATAGAAAGAGCTACATCATTTCTAATAGGTCATCCAGTGCTATTTCTGTTCTTTTAGGGAAAAAAGTTAAATTCAGAAGTAGGAGCCTTTCAGCAAATGCATCTTTCTCTCTTCTCAACTAATTTTACTAACAACTTTACTCTGGTGTCTAAGTGACTCTAATGTCATTTTAAAAAATTCTAAATGTTTTTCTCCACTATCCCTTCTCTTTTAAGAAAATATAGTCAGGTGTGATGGCACACACCTATAATTCCAGCTCCTCAGGAGGCTGAGGCAAAGGGATCACAAGTTTGAGGCCAGCCTGGGTAACTAGGGAAACCCTCTCTCAAAATAAAAAGGGTTAGGGATGTAGCTCAGTTGTAGGGTGTCTCTTTTATTCAATCCCCAGTAACACCAAAAACAAAAGAAAAACATACATATGGTAAAGAAAAAAATGGTAATGCAGAAAGTTCTTTAAGAAGTCAATAAATCTTTTGTGCTTTCACAGAGTAGCCTATAAACACACAGCACCTATTAGAGAAAATAAATTCAGCTTGGGGTTGCATGAGAAAGAAGTTATTGACTTGCTCACAGAAAATTCTTTATTTAGAAATAAGAAAATAAATTATTTAAACATTAGAGCCCTTTCTTAAGTACCCCTTTATTGACATTGTATTAGCCATCATGACATATATTAAAAAGAGTCTAACTGGACTCCATATAAAATCTCTGCTTAAAAAATTGATTATAAGCCACTGCACTAGTATGTTTAGTTTTGTTGTGCAGAATTTGGGCAAGGTACAATAATTAGTTTAAGTTATTCTGTCTGTTCAGTCTAACACTAGAAACAAAAGCCAGACTACGACTGATACCACCACCACAAATCAAATGAAAACGTCCCCAGGTTCCATGTTTCTTTTTTGGTCCGTCTTATGCCAATTTTCTTATTTTTCCTCTGTGGTCCTTTCTAACCCACTGCTCTCTCAGTCTCATCGCTCTGAATGATTTATGTTTTAACAATGAATCTCTCTACAAATCTGTCATTCTTCACCAGAAGATTTTTCTTTTCTAATAATGTATGGACTTTTATTAACATCAACTGATTTTAATACAAAGGATCTGACATAGTCTTTGGGTACCTGTCTTTTGTAAGGCTTACAGTTCACGCCCGTTTCCTTCCACATGTTTTTAACATCCTCGCTCCATGTTTGCGACAGTGCTAAGCATCAGAATCCACAGATGCCCTAATAAGTCAGACATCTTCAAAGCGCCTCTCCAAAAAGTAAAGGGCAGTGAGGCCACTGACTTGGTAATAAGGGAATTGAAAGTTAAGCCCAACGTCCATTAGCCCGTCTTAAAACTCCAACAATTTATTTTTTAAAATATATTTTTAGCTGTAGATGGACACAATGCCTTTATTTTACTCATTTATTTTTATGTGGTGCTGAGGATGGAATCCAGCGCCTGATACGTGCTAGGCAAGCGCTCTACCATTGCGCTACAGCCCCAGCCCCCAACGATTAATTTTTAATAAAACTCAAAAAGAATTGTGCCCTGGAACACGTATGATTTCTTGAATGAATAAGAAACTGATAAACATGATATACTCTGAAATAAGATTTTTTTCTCCCACCATAAGTTTTGGTACATCTTTAATTTCGCATATTCTGCATTATTTTAAGTAGCTCTCTTAATTAACGGTACCACTGAAGCAAGGCCGAACACAACCCGCTACTAGCGCCCCTGACGGGCCTAGAAATCTAGGTATCGCGAGAGCTCTGGAGAAATTCTCGGTTCCCGGGAAAGGAAAAGGCGGGACCGACGCGCGCGCAGCGTTCCAGCGGCCTCCACTGACGCGCCTCCGCCCTGGTTACGGAAGCGTGTCCGCGCCATTCGGAGAAGCGGCCCGTTAGGTCGTAGAACGTGATTCGACTCCCTCCAGGCTCGACTCCCTCCATACCAGTTTTCAATCATCTCTTTGATCGCATTTGCTGGACGCTGGATAACTTCCCCCGCCGCGATGCGATTCACCACTGTCTCGTCTAGCCGGCGAATAACCCCCGCGACCAGCGACATTTTGGCGCCAGAGTAGCCCAAGTCGCGTCTAGACACTGGCCGGAAGTACCTTCAGCCAATCACTTCAGTTCCTCATGCCCACGTTCTTCCTTCAATTATAGTTTACACCATCCTGTACCACCCTCTATCGGCAGCTGTTGATTGGGCAGCTTGAATGCCAGTCAAGTTTCTTAACTGCGTGGGCTGCTGGGCCTCTTCGTCTGTTCCTAACGCAGCCTCGCACTCGCTTAGAAGGATGTGCGCTTGCGCGTTAGAAATCACTGTCCGCTCTTCCAATTGGTTTGTTGGTCCGAGCTACAGGGACTACGAAATCTCCAGCCAATAGGAACGGAGATTCCATGGCAGAGGCTGGTGTCCGGCTGCTGAGGTGATCTGGCGCAGAGCGCAGGAACAGCTTGCGGCTAGTCCGGCTCCTCCCCTCGCCTTGCGGCCTCTCTGAGGTTGATCCCGTTCTTGTGGTCTCTTGCAGAATGTGGATGACGCCCAAAAGGAGCAAGATGGAAGTCGACGAGGCCCTTGTTTTCCGGCCCGAGTGGACCCAGCGTTACTTGGTGGTGGAACCTCCAGAGGGCGATGGGGCCCTGTGCTTGGTCTGTCGCCGCCTTGTCGCTTCTACCCGCGAACGTGACGTCAGGCGCCACTACGAGGCGGAACACGAATACTACGAACGGTTTGTGGCGGAGAGCGATCGCGCGGCCTTGGTGGAGCGTCTGCGTCGGGGCGACACGTTGAGCACCTTGCTCACGCCAGAGGAGAAAGCTGCTCGTGCAGGCCTTGGGCTCTGTCGTCTGTTGGCCTTGAAGGGTCGCGGCTGGGCTGAGGGGGACTTTGTACGTCAGTGCATGGAGATATTGCTAAAAGAGGTACTGCCGGAGCACGTAAGTGTCTTGCAAAGAATTAATTTGTCTCCAGAGATCACAAGGCAGAGGATTCTGAGCATTGACAGTAATCTACGTTGTCAGCTTTTTAACCGAGCCAGACAATTTAAAGCCTATTCTCTTGCCTTGGATGACCAGGCTTTTGTGGCCTATGAGAACTATCTCCTGGTCTTTATCCGTGGCGTGGGCCATGATTTGGAGGTGCAGGAAGACCTTCTGACCATAATCAACCTGACTCAGCACTTCAGTGTTGGTGCGCTCATGTCCGCGATTCTAGAGTCTTTGCAGAGAGCAGGGCTTAGCTTGCAGCGAATGGTTGGACTGACCACGACCCACACTTTGAGAATGATTGGTGAGAACTCAGGACTGGTCTCATACATGAGAGAAAAGGCCGTGAGTCCCAACTGTTG
This sequence comes from Tamias sibiricus, assembly GCA_025594165.1. Taxonomy (NCBI): domain Eukaryota; kingdom Metazoa; phylum Chordata; class Mammalia; order Rodentia; family Sciuridae; genus Tamias; species Tamias sibiricus. The sequence continues at coordinate 28,092,550 of CM046673.1, forward strand.
GAATGTTATCCACTATTCAGGATTTCTTCACTTGGAACTGTTAAGCTCCTATGACATAGATATTAACCAGATCATCAATACCATATCTGAATGGATAGTTTTAATTAAGACCAGAGGTGTTAGGCGACCGGAGTTTCAGTCTTTACTAACTGAATCTGAGTCAGAACATGGCGAAAGGATTAATGGAAGATGTCTGAATAACTGGCTTAGAAGAGGGAAATCTTTAAAATTAATATTTTCATTACGAAAAGAAATAGAAGCATTCTTGGTTTCAGTAGGGGCAACAACAGTCCATTTCACAGATAAGCAGTGGCTTTGTGACTTTGGCTTTTTGGTGGATGTTATGAACTACCTTCAAGAACTCAGTGAAGAATTGCAAACTAGTAAAGTCTTTGCTGCTTCTGCCTTTGACCATATTTGTACTTTTGAAAGTAAGCTGAATTTATTTCAGAGACATATTGAAGAAAAAAATCTAACAGACTTTCCTGCTTTCAAAGAAGTTGTTGATGAGCTTAAACAGCAATTTAAGGAAGATCAAAAAATATTTGATCCTGACAGGTATCAAATGGTGATCTCTCGTCTACAAAAGGACTTTGAGAGACATTTCAAGGACCTCAGATTCATCAAAAAGGACTTAGAACTTTTTTCAAATCCATTTAACTTTAAACCTGAATATGCACCTATTTCAGTAAGAGTGGAGCTGACAAAACTTCAGGCAAATACTAGCCTTTGGAATGAATACCGAGTCAAAACCCTGGGACAGTTCTATGCTGGATTGCCTGCTGAATCTTACCCAATTATCAAAGGGGTTGCCTATAAGGTGGCATCCTTGTTCGATAGTAACCAAATCTGTGAAAAGGCTTTTTCTTATTTGACTCGAAACCAACACACTTTGAGCCAGCCATTAACAGATGAGCATCTTCAAGCCCTGTTTCGGGTTGCCACAACTGAAATGGTTCCCAGTTGGGATGATCTTGTGAGAGGAATAAATGAATCTAATCTATAAACCTTTGTAGTACAACGTTGAAAGAAGACCAGAAGCAAAAATCCATTTGATTTTTTTTTTTTTTTCCCAAAGTTTACTAATTTGGATTGTTGGAAAGCACCAAGCTTATTACAAGACATCCAAATCAATCACAATTCAGAACCTCCTGACTATTGCCTTTTTTTCATATGGCAGCATGGGACCGAAACATGAGAATACCACCTTTTTTTAAAAAAAACTTTGTTTAATGGCAAAGTCATTGTCTTTTACTTTTATGGTATAATTGATTTTAAGAAGTTTAATATTGACAACATTAGTTGAATTAGAAGTCTGTTTTTAAGGTGTTCTGAAAATATATGCCAAAAATTTTAACTGTTATTTTAACAAAGTTTTAAAATTTTGATTTCTGTAGTCCGAAGTTAGCAACCCCTTAAGTGTTTAAACTAATTTGCAAAAACTCACATAGCAAGTTTATGAATTCCAAAAAGGAAAAACATACATACAGTGGAGGTATTTTGCCTAACAAAATGTTTGAGACTATATTTTTAAAACATTTGTGAGTCTGAAGTAAATATTGCCAGATTTCCTTCCTCTCACCTTCCCCCATCCACCCCAGTGATATTGATATTACTAACAGAGGAAGTAATAAAAAAATTAGTCAAAGGAGCAAGAATTATTTTTAGGTTGCTGATTTTAGGAGGCTTCCTGCAATTTGGAGATAAGACTAACCAATTTCTGGGGGTTTTCCCTGAATTTTTCACAACTGGGGGCTGTTTTATCAGCTTGCCTATCAAAGGACTATGGTAAGTATAGAATCTTAATCATTGCTAGTTAGCAATTCTTTTTCCTACTCTAGATAGCAGTTTGGCCCTATCACAAGGGTGAAGGAAAAAAAAGATTTTTGCACTTCATGATGAGGAAGTGTGAGATATTTTAGCTTATTTTGTGTGCGTGTTACAGCTTTATGAAGAAATCCTGCTTAAAGGAAACTTAAAATGATATCAGATTTTGCTAGTTGCTGGAAATGGATTTATTCTAAAATTTAAGACTATCTCACACATTCAGTAGTTAAAGACAATGCACAAGTAGAAATATTTAAGTTTCAAGAATCAGTTTTATTCACAGATTATAGTAATTCCTCATTTCTAGTAAGATATCTGCCTTGTGCTAAAACAGTTACTTTAAACTTACATTAATTGTGTCAAGGCAGTCTTACAGTAAAGTCCAATATATAAAACTGATTTAAAAAATGGGACTTAACTTGTATATCATAGATTCCCAAGTACAGTTTGAAAACTTGTGCTACTAAGTCTAATATTGCAGCACATTATTCTGTGGTCACTAATCCAGCAAATTCAAGCAAGCAGGATACAATCCAGAATTTAGAAGGAACTAATGCCTAAGCAATCTTAGTGGATACTGTTAGAGCCTAGGAAACAAAATTGTTTTAGTGCTTCTCAACCAGAGGCAGTAACCCTCCCTACTAGAGGATGCTAGGAAATGTGTAGGAACACCTTTTTGGTTGTTATATTTTCTGGGGGGTTTCTGCTGTTGTTTAAATCTAAAGACCACTCCCTCCTACAGTATACATAGCAGCCTGGCGTAATGAAGAATTATCTTTCCCTGCCTGTAGACCCCCAGTGTACATATTATCTTATGTCAAGAAACAGGGCAAATTACCGGTAGAAGCAAAATTAGACAGGCAAGTTGGGTAAACTGATGGAATACTTGATGGGGAGACTAATTACAATATTCCAAGGTTAGCTGGTAAGGTGCAGTAAAGACAGTAGCTCACATAATAGCATTTGTAAATCAGTAATACTGAATCAGATTAAAGGACTCTATACTAGTATACACAATTAGTTTAGGGCAGGTAAACATATATTGATAACATCAAGTTGAGATTTTGATTAGCAAAGAGTAAGCTCAAATATCTGAAAAGATGACAGTGAAAAACTGAAAAAATAAATCTACCGGTAATTTCCCGATAGTTTTTGAGTGTTGCTTTCACAGCAAATGCTTTATTATGAGAAAGTTTGTAAGATCTGAAGGCCGCTTCTGCTTTCTAATCCCAGTTCCTCAGATATTGAAATCTTGTATATTTTGTGAAGTTCTAGTATGTTTATGTTTTGCTTAACGTGATAATAAAATTAGTTTGCATCATATAGTAACTGAGTGGGGGGAGATAAAAGTCAAGGATTTTAATATTGATCTTCAGCAAAAGAATTTGCTATAACTAGTCTTGTTTATTTTTTAAAAAAGTGTATTTTACTGTTTTCTGTATTAAGTAATTCTGTAGCTGCATGGCAGTCTTTTCTTTTATAAATATATAGCTGTTATTGGTCCTGTTGTATCAGTGCATATAGATGAAATAAGTACCATTTAAAAAAAAAAAAACAACTTTGTGTCCTTACCAATTACTTCCCCATATCTCCCATTCCCACTTGTTTTCTTGAAAAATTTGCTCTACTAGTTTTCTGTTTTGCCATTCAGACTGTTCTACCAAGCTCACTAAGTCCTTGTCAATATCCTTACCATCCTTGAACTGTTAGGTTAGATTGAGGAGATTTTAGTTCCAGGTATGCTTTCTCAGTCTTCTTTGCAGGCACCTCTTCCCTTAAATATCTGTTCTTATTTTTTATTTTTTATTTTTCAAGGCTACCTAATCTTCCTTGCCCTAGCTCCCTTCCATCTCCCTAGCCAATCTCATCTCCTTCCATGGCTTCAGTTACCACCTGTATGCAAATACTCCCAAATTCATATTTCTTTTCTAGATTTTTCCCAAGTCATATATTTAATTGCTAACAAATCCACCTTGCTGCCTCACAGGTACCAAAACACATCATTGATCTTGACCCCAAACCTCCTGCTCATTGTTCCTTTCTTCAGTAAACAGAACTATCACTACCATCCATCCAGTTGCCCTTACCCAACTATATGTACCTTCATCTAGGTAGCCTTTGTTGATGCCCTCTAGACTAGTTCCCTGAATATATACTCCCTAAACACCCTGTTCTTCCCACCATAAACTTAGTTCTTATTACTGGTTATTGATCACTGCTAGACTAAGCTTTACAAGGGCAGGGAACACATAAACCTTGCTCACTATTTTATCTTTAGCAGTTAGCACAATGCCTGGCATTTTAAGAAATGTTTGGATAAATAAATATTTGTGTAGTGTTTTACAATCTTTGAAGTTCTATCACAGTCTCATTTGACCTTCATATTCATCCTACCTGTTCACTGGGTAGTTGTTAAACACATTGCAAATTAACAGTAAAACTAAGTTCTTTGTGACTAGGGACCTCATTGTTGTATTCCTAGAATTTAGTACAGTGCTTAGCATGTGGTTCAGAGATATGAATGTTGTCAAGGAAACAAACTGAGATTGCAGTTTTCCCTAGTAAACAGTGAGTATTAGGATTCAAATCCATCTGTACTCACATAAGTTCACCATGTAATATTATGTACATTCATGATATAGTCTTATTTTTCTTCTATTCCAAAGGCAGATTTCCAAAGGAACCTACATATAGAGAGAAAAGATTGGACAACATTTTAGATTGACCTAAGATTAAATTTCAGTAATTAAAAAGTTACATTCAGTATATTAGAGAAAGATAATGCCACATAAGAGTTAATATCCATTTTTTCCCTTTTGTAGGCATCAACCCTAGGAGAAAATGGCATGCTATTTATTTTGCTACTTTGCTTTACAGATGATTTCTGGCTCTTCTGGAATTTAAAAGTAAGTAAATTTAACAAAATATTAGAAGAATGACTTAGTCCTCTAGTCACTAGATACTTAGTTCATTTGCTTTCCTACCTGCATAATGTTCTTACCACCTCTGCAAGGAAGATGACCCAAAAGTGATATATAGTTAATATATACTTTTAGATTTGCTATATTTCTTTGCTTCCATGTTTCCATGCCTCTCTGAACTTTTTCTGGGTAACAGGCCTTTCAGTCTTAGGTAGGGGAACCATACCCTTAGTCTCCTTCCTTAGGCTATTCTAATTTCCAGGATTAACTACCATTATACTCTTAGTTGGACTTTTATTCTTGAGTCACATTAATTCATTCAGAGATCTTAACAGTAGATATGGCAGTCATCTAGTGATTTGATCCTTACTGCAAAACTGTTTTACTCAACCTTTGAGTAAAAGGATTTTTCACTTTTGTCTTATAATTGAAAAGTTGCTTCGTTCTACCCAGTACGTATTTAAGTTTATGAATTCTCCATTTCTTTCCATTTCTGCCTGCAAACTGACCAATTCTTTTCTGAATTATTTCTTCTCTACATTTTGTCAGATGCAGCCAATATCAACCACAAAATAATTTGTTTTCCTTTTTCTGTAGTAAAGGATAAATTATCTGCCTTCTAGTTTATCTCAAGGAATAGTTTCACTTCTCCAGAATAGCAATTGCCCCTTTATAAGTTATTTCTTCCATCCTCCAATAGTAATTTCCTGAATGCCTGCCAACTAATCACTAAGCCAGTGTGTTCAGTATTTTAGTTTTTTAAAATGGAACCAGTTTCTGTGTCAGGATAAGCTAGATTGCCATGGGGTAACAACTACAAAATCTTAAGGTCTTAAATAACTTGTCTCTTACAACTTGGCTAAGGACTTTGCTCTTAGGTCAGGGGTTGGCAAACTATAGCCCATAGCCAGAATCCATTCTGCTTTATGTTTCTCTAAAGTTTTATTAGAGTACAGCCTTGTCCATTTATGTATTTGCTATGACTGTTTGTGCTTTACAGTGGCAGAGTTGAGTAATTTCAACAGCAAGTGTATGTCCCACAACACCTAAAATATTTACTTTGTGGTCCTTTACAGAAAAAGTTCCTTAATTTTTGCTCTTTATTTTCCTCATTGTGGGACTCAGGCTGATGAAGCAGATACCATCAGGGATGTGGCTGCTCAATTTGGGAAATGAAAAAAGTTTGGCAAATAACTTGCAGACCCTTAAAATACACAGCCACACCTGAGTTCTAGGAGTGTAATCCTTCCACAATCAGGGAGGAAAGCCAGAAATATTTGAATGTAACACTACTGATTAACTTGATTTGATTTCTCCATTTATATAATTTTTTCAATATGTTTTTGCCTTTTCATTGATGTAAAACTTAAAAGTTGACAAAATTATGTTTGAATGTACCACCCAGATCATGATAGGAAATATTTCTGTCACCCCAGTAAAGGTCCTTATGCTTTTCTCACACAGAGATAACTGCTATTCTGACCTTTATCATCATCAGTTAGTTTTACCTGTTTAAAAACTATATAAGTGGAATAATTATATGCACTCTTTCATGTCTTTGTTCAACATGTTTGTGAGGGTAATCCATGTTGATGGATTACTTTGTGTTGTATTCCATTGTATGACTCTACTACAACTTATCCATTCTGATGCTGATGGAAATTTGGATTGTTTCCAATTTGTGGTTATAATGAATAAAGTTGCTATGAAAATTTTTGTGTCTTTTAGTGAACGTGTTCCTTTTGGTATATTCATTGGTAGCTATTCAGTTTCTGTATTTCCTTCATACAGGTTCTTGTCCATAGCCACCAGAATGATCTTATTTTAAAATAGCAGGTCCATAATGCCCCTTCAATGCTCAAAACCCTCTTCTTGACTTCATACCACAATCCATAAAAGCCATGGTCTTAACTGGGCATGGTGGCACATGCCTATAATCTCAGCTGCTCTGGGGGCTGAAGTGGGGGATAGCTTCAATCCAGGAGTTCAAGACCAGCTTTAGGCCAGGTGCTCCTGTAATCCCAGCAACTCATCTGGGGGGTGGGGGTGGCGGGTGGCCGGTGGCAGCAGGCACTGAGAAAAGGAGGATCACAGGTTCAAGGACAGCCTCAGTAACTTAGTGAAACCCTATCTCAAAATTTAAAAAATAAAAAAGGCTAGGGATGTAGCTCCAAGTAAGTGCCCCCTGGATTAAGTCCCCAGTACCCCAAAGTCCCCCTTTACTCCTCCCCCCCCCAAAAAAAAAAAAACAAAACAGATTTGGACAGCATAGTGTGAGGACCTATTTTTTTTTTAAAAAAAAGTCCATAGTCTTAATCATGGCCTACAAATTCCTGCACAATCTGTACTCACACATATAATTTTTTTTCCTACTCTGTCTTACATCTTACCTTTATCCCTCTCTCCCCACTATCCTCTATCCCAGACACTGCTTGTAAATTTGGGAATCAAGAAAATGATTTGGCCCTGTCCTTAAAAGTGGTTATAATCTAGGTAGATAGTTGTTTTAGTTGCTGGGTACTGAATCTTAAGACTGAACTATACTCCTGACCCCAACAGTTTTAACATAAGCCATAACACTGGTTTGTGGTAAATTAATAATCCCAAGTAACACATTTAGAGATTAAATCACAAAACCTGGATAAATTTAAAGAAGTATGAACTTTGATATTTTAGTTCTACTGATTGTGAATTAGAGTTCACCAACTTGATTATGACACTATTACAATTATTTGCTTGCTCAAGGGCTAGGTGGGGGCATGGGAATTGGGGATAGAAGAGGGAGGAAGGCAATGGAATAAATAAGGACTAATTAAATCCAAAATAGCAGTCATTATAATAAGGGGCCTCTTTAAATATGCCATTGTTGGTACATGACTTGTAGTTATAAAGTAACTGATGAAATTTGGTTATACTCATTTTTACAACTTTTTTGATGTGCAATTGAAATATGAAAAGCCACACATTTAAAAATTTGATTAGGTTTCATGTACACAAATATGCATGAAATTACCACAATCTCAAGATAATGAATATCACTCAAAAGTTTGCATTTGTTTTGACCAATAGGAATGGAAAATTAAGGAGCTGGTGGGTAGTGGGGAGACTTTGTTAAAAAGAGATGTCTCAGTTCATATTATTATAACAAATTACCATAGTCTAGGTGGCTTAAGTAATAAACATCTCACAGTTCTGAAGACTGGGAAGTTAAAGATCGAGGTTCTGTGTGATCCATGTCTGGTGAGTGAATTCTTCCTCTGGTGTACAGATGACAATCTTTGCATTGTATCCTCATGTGGTGGAAAACAGGAAGAGAGAAAATAAGCTCTCAGCAGGTGGGGTTGTGGGTCAGTGATAGAGTGCTTGCCTAGCACGTGTGAGGCAGAATTCAATCCTCAGCACCACATAAAAATAAACAAAATAAAGGTATTATGTCCATCTACAACCAAAAAGAAAATTAAAAAAAAAAAAAAAAAAAAAAAAAAAAGCTCTCAAGTCTTTAGAAGAGCGCCAATCCCATTGTGGGGACTCCATCTTTATGACCTAAATGCTTGCCAAAGACCCCCACCTCTTAATCTCATCACATTGAGATCAGGATTTTGCCATACAAATTTGGTGGGCAACATTCTGTATATAGTAAGAAAATACTGGGATACCTTTCAGAATTACCATTGTCTTCTTTCTCTGCATCTGCCTTTCTTCTGGTAAGAAGACTTTGCTAGTCAGCCTTTCTTTCTATCACTAGTCAGCCTTCATATATTTCCCTGGCTTCTATCACTACCATGCTTCACTGCCACTGCCACATTCTCTTCATTTCCATATTCCTGGGCAGGAACCCATGGCAGTCCAGTCTTTGATGATGCCTTTTAGAGGCCAGGCATATACCCATAGTGAAGTGAGTGGTGGTTATGAAGGGGAGAGTCCAATAATGTATTTGATGGGGCTTTCTGGTTTTAAGAAACCAACTCGTACTGACTTAAAGGGGGAAAATGAAGGAATGATTAGGGAAATGCAGGAGGGAAAAAAATTCCCTGGAAGCCATGTGAGGAAATTGAATTCAACAGTCACTTGACAATTTTTTTTGATAGTTATTTAGTCTTTGTTTTGGCTCTCCAAAAATATTTGCTAAACAGATACTGTGTTTTTTTCCTATGTGCTTTACCAGGTACAGATACTATTAAAAAAAACCTACTGTACAAAATATAAAAGAAAGCATAAAATGTAGTTTCTGTCCTAAAAGCCTAAGAGATAATAATTGTTTGAAATTCACATAAGACATTGTCTTCTACTTTATTATTTTAAATTGTCTACTATGTTATTTAAACTTCACATATCCATTTTCTTATTATGGTTACAATCTAAAGTTGCAATTAACCTTGAAATAATCTTCACTTTGCTTTTTTATTTTTTATTTTTATTTATTTATTTTTTTTTTTTTTTTGGTACCGGGGATTGAACTCAGCGGCACTAGACCACTGGGCCACATCCCCAGCCCTTTTTTTGTATTTTATTAGAGACAGGGTCTCACTGAGTTGATAAGTGCCTCGCCATTGCTGAGGCTGGCTTTGAACTCGCGATCCTCCTGACTCAGCCTCCCAAAGTGCTGGGATTACAGGCGTGCGCCACCGCGCCCGGCTACTTTTTTATTTTTAATTTGCTTTTTTTTTTTTTTTTTTTAATTGAAGGCCTACTAGGGCAGTGGAGATTCAGCAGTAAAGCCAAATACATTTCCTCATATGGATCTTGTCTGCTACCATTTTGTACATCTGCTTTGTCCTAGTTGTTTTTTTAAATATTTATTTATTTGCTTTAGTGGTACATAATACCTTTATTTTTTTACCTGGTGCTGAGGATCGAACCCGGGCCGTGCACGTGCTAGGTGAGCACTCTACCACTGAGCCACAACCCCAGCCCCTTGTCCTAGTTTTGATTACTCATTTTTCTTTGAGGGAGAACATAGTTGTGATTTTAATGATATTTTTCTTAAGGGATGCATAATACCATAGCCTTAGTTCTGTGATTGGAGTGGGTAGAGGAGGGAAACTGGAAGGATTTGAAGTGGGTGGGCACTCAGAGCAATCCCAAAGAATTTATTGCCTGCTGTATTCCAAGTTTTCCATAACCCCTCTGAAGCAGAATTTATGGATCTGTTAAAAAGGTCCATAGAAGTAAAAACTAAAAAAGAGAAAAATGGTTCATAGAAAGATCATTTATTCCAATTTCTTTACAATGTAAAGAAAGTGTGACCTATAGAAGAGGTAAAGATGATCCTGAATTATTCAGTAGAACCAGGACAACAGCCCTTTCCTGAACTATTCCAGTTCATTCCCCATTGTGCCATTTCTGTAATTACCAGACTGGCCTATGCCCCCATTTCTTTTATGGGATCACCTCTTTTCTTGGTGGAAGACCTCAGAATCCTCATAGTCTTGCCATTTAGTTCTAGCCAGTCAGTAATGGCTGAGACAGGGTATCTCTCAATGTTTATTCTTTAGGAGTCTGGAATTCTTTGGGATATCAATATGTTGGATAAAAATTAGAAATTTTTCATATTTTGCTACGTATTTTGAAAGGCTTCTAAATCACAAATGTTACCTGTATCTAGAGAGAGTTTAAAAATTTTTATCTGAAAAGAAAGGGGCTGATGTCACTTTAGGTAGTTTTAGACAACTTTTCCATTTCATCTTTGTCTTTTACATATCAAACTAATTTTAATTTCTTTGAATATTTTCCATTTACATTTTCAATGTATTGAGTTATTCATGGCATTTTCTCTTTTTCTTCCGTATCTCTGCTTACGTTTCCTCTCATTCCTAATGTTTGAGCTTTTTTTTTTCCTTAGCCTTACTAGATTTTTAAAATCTTTTTCAAAGAGCTTGCTCCTGCATTTATATATTAGTGTTATGTCCTAATTCATTGATTTCTGCTCTTATTTTCTTTAATTCATTTTTTTCTTATTCTTTTTTTCATTAGATTATTCTTCTATATCCTTGACATTATTAAGTAAAATAAGAGTTATGTGAATATAAGCACTGTGAGACTGTGACTATCTGATAACTAATGCCCACTACATTACTAATGGATGGGTAGCTTATACAGTGTGGATATGCCGGACAAAGACATGATTCATATCCTACTAGGGCAGAGCAGAACAATGCAAGATTTCATCATACTACCTATAACAGAGCACAATTTAAAACTTGTGAATTGTTTTATTTTTGGAATTTTCCATTTAATATTTCTGGACTGGAGTTGACTATGGGTAAAGTAAAAGGGCTGATAGTGAAGATGTGGAAAGCCAAACTGCAGGTAAGGAGGAGGACTACCTAGTCAAATTTATAGAGACAGACAGTATAAGGGGATGTGGGGCTTATTATCTAATGGTACAGAGTTTTAGTTTTGCAAGATAAAAAGGGTTCTGGAGATGGATGGTGGCAATGGTTGTATAGCATTTTGAGTTTACTGAGTACCACTGAACTGTACAGTTAAAAGTGGTTATGATAGTAAGTTTTATGTGTATTTTACCAAAATATGTTTTTTAAAAAGAATCGAGGGGTATAGCTCAGTGATAGAGCACTTCCCTAGTGCGCACAAGACCCTGGGTTCAATCCCCAATACTGCTAACAAAGAATAAATTCTAATAAGAATCAAGTGTAAGTACCCCATAAAATTAAACCTATGCTCCAGCAATTTCATTCCTATTTGTCCAAAATAAATAAAAAATGTACACAAAAAGTTCTTTGTTCAAGAATGTTCATAGTAGCTTTATTTGTAATAACGAAAAACTGGGAACAAACCAAACATCCACCAACAAGAAATGGATAAACAAAATGCATTATATCCATACAATGGAATACTAGTCTGGAACAAATACACCTAACAATATGCATGTCAAGAACATCCTAAGCAAAAGAAACCAAACAAAAGGAAACATACTGTTTTTATGAAGATCAACAGCAGAAGAATCTATACTGTGGTAGAAATCAGAGCATCAGTGGTTGCTAGGAGTGGGAGGGAGTGGGAGGGGGTCAGGAAAAGGGAGGGTGCAGATATTGGGGATATGTGGGTGTTACTGCCTAGATAGCTTCCAGAAGAACTTTTGAGTTGGTGAAAGTATTTATATCTTTTGGGGGGAGGTTGGAAAAGAGTTTTTATCTTTAAAATTTAAGCTAAATTAATTAGTTAATTTTTGTGGTGCTGGGGATTAGAACCCAGGGCCTTGTGCATGCGAGGCAAGCACTCTTACCAACTGAGCTATATCCCCAGCCCTTAAGCTAAATTTATTTTCTAAATTGACAGATAAGAACATAAAAATTTTATGTATTAATGGGATACCATGTGATATTTCAATACGTGTATATGTTGTATGTTTAAATCATTTTAAATATATCCACCTCCTTTTGGGGTCTTGTCCAAAAAAATCATTGTCCATTCCAACATTCTGCAGCATTTTCCCTGTTTTCTTCTAGTAATTTCATAGTTTCAGTCTTATATTTATATCGTTGATACACTTTGAATTGATTTTTGTAACTAGTGAGAGATAGGGGTCTAGTTTTATTCTTCCATATATGGATATCCGATTTCCCCTGCATTATTTATTGAAAAAAAAACTGTGCTCTCCTTCACTGTGAGTTTTAGCACCTTTGTTGAAAATCAGTTGGCTATAGATGCATGAGTTTACTTCTAGTTTCCCTATTCTGTTCCATTGGTCTGTGGGTCTATTCTTATGCCAATATCATGCTGTTTTAATTACTACTCCTACATGCCATATTTTTTAGTCAAGTAGTATAATGCATCCTGGTTTATTCCTTTTGCTCAAGATTGTTTAGTGTTTCTGTCTTGACTGGGGTGTTGGTTCTACAGGTATACGTATTTGTTACAACCGATCAAACTGTACACTTAAGATTTGTGAATTGAGATCTGTGAATTTTACTGTATGTTATTTATAAATCAATATAATTAATATTTTTTAAAGGGAAATTGGAGGTGTAACTCAGTGGAAGAGCTGGCCGTGGTGGCGCATGCATGTAATCCCAGCACTTTGGGAGGCTGAGGCAGGAAGATCGCGAGTTCAAAGCCAGCCTCAGCAATGGTGAGGCACTTAGCAACTCAGTGAGACCCTGTCTCTAAATAAAATACAAAAAAGGTCTGGGGATGTGATCCAGTGAGTGTCCCTGAGTTCAATCCCTGGTACCACAAAAAAACAAAAAACTCAGTGGTAGAGCATTTGCTTAACATGCACAAGAGCACTGAAAGAGAAAGAAAAAAAATGAATTTAAAGTCTTTTCCCTCCTCTTCCCTCCCCCTGGGGTCAATGAGGCAAGTATGGAAAAAGTAATGTAGTTTTTATGTTATCTGTGTGTGTTGATGCATAACACTTATAAAACAACCATTATTCATTTCTTTATAAGCAGGTTTACTTGTAACAAACAAGGTCAGCACATCATTGCTGACCAGTATAATCCCTTTAGCCAGTAAAATAGATGACACTGTAAACTGCTTGTAGCTGTACAGCATCATGCCTAGGCAGAGATAGTTCAGCAATGTGTCACAGCTCACAAGGAAGGTTGCTTGGTGAACAGCAGCCCTCAGCGTCATCTTCATTATCAGTGAAGAGCTGGTTTCCCTGGCAACAGGGTCTTCTTAATACATGGTGCCAGGCAACAGGCATGAAATGTCTGTAGCAAGTACAAATAGAAAAAGAAATCCTCTTTACCAAATACTTCTCTTTAGTCTATACACTCAAGTCCATTGATGGTTAAAAACAAAGTAAAAAATGAAAAGCATCAGTGTCCTTATTTTCTCCTCTTCTCCCTCATTCTTTCACTTTAGTAACAACCATTTGTGACCTTTTCTCATATTAGTTCTTTTGGCCCATATGTATCTCTAAATATTACTAATTCTCAGTTTATCAATTCTAGACACCATCTATTGCCTATTATTAATAAGGATATAGGTAACTTATACTATCACATTACTGTTTTATAGTTGGATCATTGGTTTTCTTTTTATTGGTTACTTTTACAAACTTAAATTCTTTTCTTAAATGATTTTTTTTAATTCCATTAAATTTCACCAGTGTCGGGGACTGGGTTTGTGGCTCAGCGGTAGAGCACTCGCCTAGCACGTGCGCAACCCAGGTTTGATCCTCAGCACCACGTAAAAATAAATGCACTGTGTACAACTATAGCAAAATAAATAAATATTTTTAGAAACCTTTAAAAAAAACAATTTCACCAGGGTTCCTTGGTTTTCACCTACCCTTCCTCCATCTCTCCTCCCATTTCTACCCCCAAGTTTCTGTGAACTCCACTTTTGTATTTATGTGGTCAAGGTTGAAAAAATATTTATATTCTTCACAGAAATCATAACTGAACCTCCATACTTGGTTTATGAGTTGATGATACAAGTTAAAAATCACTAAATAATATTCAGTTGTTATGACATATTATTATATTTTCTTCTGTACTTCTAATGCCATGGCCCTAGGACTGCTCAAAGGACAATAAATATTCCTAGAAATTGTAAAGTGGATTTTCTTTTCTCAAACTACCACCATTGCTCAATTCATAACACATTTTAGTTTACTTCAAATTTACATCATGTTTTTCCCACTTTGTTAGAATTTTAAAATTTTCTTCCAATTGGGGAAGTAAAACCTTCATCAAATCACATATATATCAATTGATTTTTTTTTCTTATTCTAAAACTGCTTAGGGTTTGTTCTAGAATTCCTCTTAAGGACATTGGGTGGGGGGCATTGATCTCCTGTTTTAATTTGGACAAATTTCTTTAAAAACTCACTACAAGGTATCTGGGTTTCTTTTCATTAAATTAACAGGGTTAGTTCTATCATTTCTTTTTTTCTACATACTCCTCACACTTGAATTCCTGGCCAATATCTTTCATTAGCTCCTTCAGGAGGGGTAAATAGTAAATAAACTCTCCAAATCCTTATAGGTATAAACAATGGTTTTTAGTTTGTCCTCAGTCTTGATAGCTGGCTTGTTAGGTATTGTTTTCTAGGTTCAAAATTATTTTTCATAGGAATTTAAAGTTCTACTTCAATAATTCATTAAAAACTCTTAAAATTGTGAAATACATATGTACAAAAAATACAAATTCATATCTTAATGAATTATTATAAATTCCCATAAAGCCCTATATATCTCCATCAACACTCCCATTTCACCAGCCCCATGTCTTTTTCTAACCATAACTTTCCTGTTCCCTCCTAGAAATATCCATAATTCTGATTTTTCATTTTCTTTGGTGTCAGGGATTGAACTCAGGGGCACTAGACCACTGAGCCACATCCTCAGCCCTTTTTTATTTTATTTAGAGACACAGTCTCACTCAGTTGCTTAGTGCCTCGCTGTTGCTGAGGCCGGCTTTGCATTTGTGATCCTCCCGCCTCAGCCTCCTGAGCAGCTGGGATTACTATCACTCTGCCTGGCTGTAATTCTGATTTTATGAAACAATTTACTTTGTGTGTGGGGGGGAGGCAGTTTATTGATTGACA
This sequence comes from Tamias sibiricus, assembly GCA_025594165.1. Classification (NCBI taxonomy): domain Eukaryota; kingdom Metazoa; phylum Chordata; class Mammalia; order Rodentia; family Sciuridae; genus Tamias; species Tamias sibiricus. Next base: position 28,107,820 of record CM046673.1, read on the forward strand.
TTTGGGCTGTTGAGAATTTAAATGTTGTACCAACTACAAGGTAGATAACGCTGTTTCTTTGCACAATAGTAATCTAAATCTTTGCTAATGTGATAGGTAAAGCATGTCTTAATTTTCATTTTTTTATTTTGTGAAGTTTAGTTTTCTGAACTTGCTAATTTTGGTTTCAAGTAGTGTTTATTTTAAACTCATTATCTCTTTCATTTTTAATTATAGCTATTATGTTTGTTATTAGATTACTTTTTTTTTTTTTTTTTTTGGGGGGGGAGAAATACAGCTATCACTACAGTAGCCCCTGGAATCTCACTGAAGATCAGAAACAAATTTTGAAAGTCTCGGATCTTTTCTACTCCTTTAACTATTAAAGAGGTAGTCTCATACCTGCTTCTTTACCATTCCTATGGAATATATAATGTGTGGTAGTTACACAACATGGTGAAGGTACTAAATGCCACTTAATTATTTGCTTTACAATATTGAATTTTAAGTTATGTAAATTCATTTCAATAAATTATTTTTAAAACATCATCTTAATCAATTTGGGCTACTATAACAAAACACCTTAGACTGAGTAATTATAAAATAGCAGAAGTTCACCTCTCACAGTTCTGGAAGCTGTGATCAAGGTACCTACAGATTTGGTGTCTGATGAGGCTTGTTCTCTGCTTCATAGATGCTGCCTTCTTGCTACATCCTCACATGGTGGAAGGGTAGAAGGGAAAAAGGGACTAACAGATTTTCTTAAACTTTTTAATAATGGCACTAATCCCATTTATGAGGATAGAGTCCTCAAGTCTTAGTCACCTCCTAAAAGCCCCATCTTTAATACTTTTGTACTAGGATTATTAGCTTTCTGTCACTGTGACAAAATACCCGAGGAAAACAACTTAAAGGAGGAAAGATTTATTTTGGGTCATAGTTTCAGAGGTTTTAGTTCATGGTCACCTCTATTACTTCTTGGCCCATGATGAGGTAGAACGCCAGGGTGGGGAGCATGTGATAGAGAAAACATCTCACCTCATGGCAAACATGAGGCAGAAAGATAGAGAAAATGGCCAGGGACAAGACATACTCCCCTAGAGCATGCCTCCCAAGATACTCCCTTCATTTAGGGCCAACTTCCTACAGTTCCTACCACGTCCAATAGTCCCTTCAGCTATGAATCCATCAATGAATTGATCTATTCACAGTGAGGTCAGAGCCCTCATGATCCAATCACTTCCCAAAAGCCCACCTCTGAACATTGCTGCCTTGGGGACCACACTTCCAACACATAGGCTTTATTGGACATTCCAGATCCACACTGTAACAGGGATTAAATTTCAATATGAATTAAAAAAAAATTTTTTTAGTTGTTGATGGACCTTTATTTTAATTATTTATATGTGGTGCTGAGAATTGAACCCAGTGCTTCACACATGTTAGGCAAGTGCTTCACCACTGAGCTACAACCCCAGCCCTTCAGTATGAATTTTGGAGAGCTACAAACATACAAACCATATCAAGTATATATCTAAGATTCTTGTTTTCCTTGAGGTGACTGACTATAAATGATGATATGTGTGTACACTTTAAAAATTTTTTTCCTATTTCTTCAATCATCCTTATTCCTTGTGGTGTCATTTTTTCCCTTTTCACTTCCGTATTTTATGTATAGGATTTCCTCAAATGTATGGAGACATACCTGATAATGAACAACTAGGAAGGCTGCCCAAGCTGGCTCTACATATCCTAGGCTAGTTGTCTGGTTTAATTGGCAAGGAATGGGAAAGGGGCCAAATGTCATCAAGAAGAGGCCTTACAATCTTAGGTCTGGGGTGCCTATATCTTTTGTAGCTGATATTTTTTTTCACCAGGAAGCTTGACTCTTCCTGAGAGTGAAGCCCTGAACACACTGTATCTGAATCCCACAGGATCTCTGAACTTAGCAGCACATGTGCCAGTACATCTCTATTTAAACTAATTTTCATTTGGGTTCTCTGTTAAAGTGAAAAGCATTCTAAACAAAATTGTTTTTCACTTAACCTGAAATAAACCTATTTCTTCTTTTTTTTTTTTTTTTTTTTTTTTTGGTACCGGGGACTTGAACTCAGGGGCACTCGACCACTGGCCACATCCCCAGCCCCCCCCTTTTTTTTTTTGTATTTTATTAGAGACAGGGTCTCACTGAGTTGCTAAGTGCCTCTGCATTGCTGAGTCTGGCTTTGAACTCGCGATCCTCCTGCCTCAGCCTCCCAAGTGCTAGGATTACAGGCGTGCGCCACCACACCCAGCAGAAATAAACCTATTTCTATATTTTCATATGTGTGGTTCAACACCTTTATAGGTCTAACAGTCCTCAGAGAGTATAAACACGTCTGGTTCTTTTGATTTGCTTGTTAATCATCAGTAACTGTTTTAGGGTGATAGGATTATGGGTGATGTAGTTTTACTCTCACTTTTGCTGGGGGAAAAAAGTGTTTTTGGATCTTTTCTTTTTAATATTTATTTGTTTTTAGTTGTACACAATGCCTTTATTTTTATGTGGTACTGAGGATCGAACCCCGGCTGCGCACATGCTAGGCGAGCGCTCTACCACTGATCCACAACCCAAGCCCCTGTTTTTGGATCTTAAAAGTATACTTGCTAGCCAGGTGTGGTGACCCATGCCTATAATCCCAGAGGCTCCAGAGCCTGAAGCAGAAGGATTGCAAGGTTAAGGCCAGCCTCAGCAATTTAGCAAAACCCTAAGCAACTTAGTAAGACCCTGCCTCAAAATTAAAATAAATACTTAAAAAGGACTGGGGGTTTCTCAGTGATTAAGCACCCCTGGGTTAAACCAAACTAAAACAACAACAACAAAAAAACCAACTTGTTATAAAATATAATCTCCATATAAACCCACTTTTCTTTCTTTCTTTCTTTGGTACTGGGGATTGAATCCAGGGGTACTCTAGTGCTTGACCACTGAGCCACATCCTCAGCCCTTTTTATTTTTTATTTTGAGACACAGTCTCACTGAATTGCTTTAGGACCTCACTAAGTTGCTGAGGCTGGCCTTGAACTTGCAATCCTCCTGTCTCAGCCTCCCAAGTCACTGGGATTACAGGTGAGCACAACCACACCTGGCTAATGCAGAAATTTTTAAAGCACCTGCAGTGTGCAAGGCTCTATGGAGGGATGAATGAAACCTCTGTTCCTGAAGAGTTTTACAAACCAGCAAGGAAGAAACACAAAAAAGTAAACATTAGGGAGTGAGGGCCTGATTGTGAAATGAATGGTATTTGGCCTCTCTTTTGCTTGATTTCAGCTAATGTATAATATTTAAACGTCATTAAAGTTGAAACTATGAATGTACTACCATTTCCATCACTTGCATTGACGTAACCATGAGCTATCAGTGTATCCTGCAGCTACACACTCCCACCTCCTGGGGGCAGCATACCTAAAAGAAAAGAGCAGCTGCTGGTGTCACAAGTCCTTTCAGAACAGACGCTGGAGAAAAGCAGCAACAAGGATCATATCAGATCATATCGCAGGAGGAAACAGACACCTCTACAAGTGTTACGGAAAGCTTGGTCCTTGGCCCAATGCCAATCCAAAAATGACACAATTTTGAGAAAAAGGAAAGGGAAGGTTTATTGCCTTGCTAGTAAGGGAGAAGAACAGGGGACTCCTATCTCAGAAGCTGTGATTCTGCCCATCAGGGAAAACAGAGGGCTTTTAAAGAAGCTCTTCAAAGGCTACATTCCGAGTGTGCCCTGACGGGGTGGTGGGGTGTCCTTGGTGTGTTGAAATTCACTTGTTAATTTAGGAGATAGTTACTTCCTAGATCTCCAAGGTGACATCTTCTTCTTGTGATGGGCATGTGCTCTAGGACAGATAACTTAAGGTAATCTTTAAGGTAATCTTATTCCTACCCCCAGGTTAGGAAGGGGAGAGAGGAAGAAGAAGAAAAGAAAAATGTGCCTTTTAAAATCAGCAGCAACGCCAAATTCAAAAGGTGAAGTGGACCACCGTTACATTTCCTCACTGTCAATTTCAACATGCCATTTCTATGGAAAAATGAGATGACATCTCTTAGCTGCTTCCTGCTGAGAGAGGGTGAAGTTGAGGGGAAATGACCAAAGCCCTTGCTCTCTTTCAGGTGGGGCATGGACAATTAAGGGTATTCAGCATCTGGGCAGTCCAGAGGTCCATGGTGGCAGTTGGTGGGTAACTGGACAAGGCATATATGGGGCAGGGATCATGTTAAGACAATAAATAAGATAGCAAAGTGTTACTTTTTTTGTAAACAATACAAAAGTAGTTAGTATTTCAGCCAGTCTCTGAAAACCATGAAGATAGTAACTCATAATTATTATTTTTTAATTTGCTTGTTATAGTGGAATGCATTCTGACATATTATACACAAATGGAGCACAACTTCTCATCCCTATGACTGTACATTTGCTTTATTTCAGCTAATGTATAATATTTAAACGTCATTAAAGTTGAAACTATGAATGTACTACCATTTCCATCACTTGCATTGAGGTAACCATGAGTTGTCAGTGTATCCTGCAGCTACACACTCCTACCTCCTGGGGGCAGCATACCTAAAAGAAAAGAGCAGAGTCACGCAAGAGTGTAATCATACATGTATATAGGGTAATAATGTCTGTCTTGTTCTACCTTCCTTCCCATTCCTATAGCCCCATCCCTTCCCTCACTATCCTCTACACAAACAAAAGTTCCTTCATTCTTCCCTATCCCCCCGCCCCATTATGGATCAGCATCTGCTTATCAGAGAATACATTCAGCTTTTGGTTTTTGGGGATTGGCCAACTTCACTTAGCATGATATTCTCTAGTTCCATCAATTTACCTGCAAATGCCATAATTTCATTCTTCTTTAAGGCTGAGTAATATTCCATTGTGTATATATACTAATGGCCCTTTTACTTCCTTTACCTTCTTTATCCATTCATCTTTTGAAGGGCATCTAGGTTGGTTTCATAGTTTAGCTATTGTGAATTGAACTGCTATAAACCTTGATGTGGCTGTGTCACTGTAGTATGCTGATTTTAAGTCCTTTGGGCATAAACTGAAGAGTGGGATAGCTGGGTCAAATGGTGGTTCATTCCAAGTTTTCTGAGGAATCTCCATACTACTTTCCAGAATGGTTGCACCAATTTTCAGTCCTACCAGCAACAAATGAGTTTATCCCCACATCCTTGCCAACACTTTATTGCTTGTTTTCTTGATAATTGCCATTCTGGTTTGAGTGAGATGAAATCTTAAAGCAGTTTTTATTTGCATTTCTCTAACTGTTTGAGATGATGAACATTTTTTCATATGTTTGAGTAATTCATAATTATAACAATGAAAAACAGATGAATTTATCTGTGTTAGAGAGTTGGGAAGACTTGTAGGTCTATGAGATCAGGCTCAAATTGACTCAGGACAAACCTGTGACTCTGGAATCCTTTGGTGATAGTTTTATTAGGTACTCTCATATAAGAACCCTTCCATATAGTCTCCAGCTTTACTTATTTTTTTTGTAGGGGGCTGACACAAGTGTACATCTTAAGTTGCATTTAAAAAATTGTCTTTCTTTCTAAATGTCCATGTATGGTTTTGCTTTGGCTATCAAATCAACTTCTGCTAGGTAAGTCAAAACTGACCTTGTTCCTATCTACTATTAAAAGTCAGCTGAGATTCTTTAGAGATCACTCTTGGGAACATGTGTGAAGCCTCTTGACTTCTTTTGTCTTCCTCTACCAATTGTGCCATCTGCTAGGATGGGTCAGAGTCTTGCTGACCACTTGTGGCTTCCCTTAGAAGCATTAGGGACATTTCCCTCTCCAGTCACCCTCCTCTTTGTAGAATGTGCACTGGTTGACTTCCTGTTTTCTAGGTTCCTCTTGATCTTCTTAATTGGCAGATTGGGTGACTCACCAGAGTTGTAGGGCACAGAGAATGTTCCTATCGTTCCTTGGATCCTGGCTGACCTTACAGAGCAAGGGCCAAATATTGGCTGCTTTTCTCCTTGGCTCTTTTACTTCCTTGACTTTAGTCTCCAAGTTTTTGGTGCAGGCCAGTTTCACCAGTCTTAAAGTGGGAGTAATGGGTTTCAATTTCACAGTTACCCCTTCCATTTAATTGGGGTCAGTATTAGCACTGGAAGTCAGCCTTATATTCTGTGTGTCCTGTAGATGATGGCTTATTATTTCAAATTAACTCAGGTTGTTCTATTAGAAGGATTACCTCTGCAAAACACCAACAGTTAACAGTTAAAAAAGTTTACAAGAAAAATATAAAATAAATCCATAATAACAAAAACATATTCAGTTTGCATAATAGCTATGACCCAAGAAACATAATTTTCATAATCCCAAACCTCACTTAGTTATATATTATATCCCCTGTTTATTTTGAGATCACAGTAATAAAAATTTATCCTTTGAACATAACTTTAAATGAGTATAAGTCTAGCCTACTTTGGAACCATTCTAACATGGAGTAAGATGAGAGGCAGAGTCCTAACTATGGTGAGGTGGGGTTCTTGACAAATCTTAGGTAAAGTGTTTTATTTCTGAAGCTGATCTTTGCATCTTTCTTAAATAGCATTTTACAAAGTTCTCACATATTGGTTCCTGAGTCTATATGAATGTCTGTTAACAAAATACAATATTACATCTGAAACATGAATCAAACAAGCTCCTAACCCCTTTTTGTGGGAAGTGGCAAAATGTTTTCATTTTTCACAATGTTAACCTTTAAACAGATTGGGCTCTCATATTTCAAAAATACATTCAATTTTCCACCCCAGTGTAAAAAGTAACACAAAATTTTATATAAATCTTATTGATAAGAAGTTACTTTTATCCAGTTACAGAACATTAAACGACATAAATAAATCCCTGATTAAATTAGCTATTTCCTTAAGTCCAAAATTACCATTACAGACAATATTAGTTTGGAGGATACCAGCTTGGTAAAGTGTGCTTCTAAGCTTTATATTTTAAAACTTGTATACTAGAAGGACATGAATATATTTAATACACAAAAAAGAAGTAATAGCGTCACAATTGCATGAATGTCCTTATATTAACTAGGTTTAATTTTCATAGCAAAATTCAGAATCCACAGATAACTACAGGTTTGCAGAGTTTAGCAGTACTAGCAAAAATCAAGGATAGCTTTAAACCTCTTATACATTTAGGAAAGAATGTTAATGATCAGAAGTAGAGTTAGTCAAAGCGCACATGTATGTATAAGCCATTTTTTCAAATGGCAGTATGGCCCTTTTATAAAGCCAGATGCAGTGTAAAAAACAGAGCACTTATTGGCTAAACCTATATGAACTTTCATTTTATAAACTTTTACAGAACATTTAGATAGGGCTCACTCACACAAACCTATTTAGTTTCAGATGCATACGTAATATTTTTAGTCACATATATTTAGGTTATTCAGGAAAATCAAGCCTGGTCAAAATTTGAAGTCATCAGTTTCTCTGACAAAGAAAAATCTTAAAAGCAATGAACGTTACACTTGAAATATTTTATAGCTCTCAAGACTTGCACAAATTGGTACTCATCAGTATGAAGGTTTTGTTTGTTTTTAAACAGGCAGAGGCCTATTGTAGGGCATCTGGCAAAGCTGACTCAATTCACATTTTAAAAATTTGTCCAGAAGAGAACGAATTCCCATTAATGCCTCTCTCTTAAAGTGTGACCCCCCCCCCCACCTCTGGGCAAGTTATTTCCTTCTAAAACAAAATCTTAGTTAAGATAACATTGATCGCCTTTCTCAGGGTCCCTTTGAACTAAAAGACCTTAGTTTTAGTAGACCTTTAAGCCTTTTCCTTTTCCTGGGAGGCACTTGAAAATGAAGTTGTGGCCTTTTGGGTGAGACTGTTATCTGTACATTTAATTTACATAACAAATTTTATTTTAGGAGAGGGATCAGGACAATCTGGCATATACAAAAATCTGTGACTTAATCTTCTTTTCCCCCAGTTTGCATTCAAGGGGTTGGAGCACAGGATATCCTTGTTTGACTAGTCTCCCTCATTATCATCATGATGCTATCACCTTTAAGCTTTAAGTGGGTTTCCCCACTGTTAATTGTACCAAGAGATATTCCCCACCCCCTTCCATGCATCCATATGTCACACACACACACACACACACACACACACACACACACACACCCCTTAAAGGTCACATTGATCATGCAGAGACTGTTAGGGACCTCTCTCTTCAGAAATCAGCAGGGTCATACATGGGAACTCCGGGAGGTCCTTGTATTTTAGATCTGTGGGCAAGAGGCAGGGCTGTACCCAGAATCCTCTGGCCAAAAGGGACATCCTGTCAGATCTTAAAAAGGGAGACTTTTTTGTCCCCAGTTATAATTTAATAGCACTGGAGCCCATTGCTATCTTCTTTGTGACTGGCTACTTTCATCCCCTATCACCATAACATAGGCTAGTTGATCATCAGACAATGAGTGTAATGGACCCCAAATAAGGTTTGTTCAAATGTAAAGGCAACCCTGTGAGGCTAATTAATAGAGGTGTTGAATTTTTTTTTCATATATTTATTAACCATTCATATTTCTTCTTCTGCCAAGTGCCCGTTCAGTTCCTTTGCCCATTTATTGATTGGGTTTTTTGGTTTTTTGGTGAGTAAAGGGGGGGGGGACTGAGGTGGCTTAGGAACCAAATTTCTCAACAAGACTCCTAAAGTACAAGAAGTAAAATCAAGAATCAATAAATGGTATGGCCTCAAATTAAAAATCTTCTTCCCAGCAAAGGACACAATCAAGAACGTGAAGAGAGAGCCTACAGAATGGAGAAAATCTTTGCCACCTGTACCTCAGAATAGAGCATTAATCTCCAGGATATATAAACAACTCAAAAAACTTAACACCAAAAAAACCTGGATCCCATCTGGTGTGCCAATTTTGTTACCAAAATCTCCATCCTTTTCCCAGATGCCAATCCAATAATGAGGACATGGTTTTAAGAAAAAGTAAAAAGAAGGTTTATTGCTTTGTTAGTAACAGAGAAGAAAAGGGGACTCCTGTCCGAGAGGCTGTGGTTCTGCCCATCAGGGAAAACAGAAGGGCTTTTTTGTTTTTTATCATTTTTTTAGTTGTAGATGGACACAATAACTTTATTTTATTTGTTTTTATTTTTATGTGATGCTGGGGATCAAACCCATTGCCTCACACATGCTAGTTACGTGTTCTACCACTGAGCCACAACCCCAGCCCCAAAAGAAATTAAAAAAAATTCTTTTAAAGAAATTCTTCAGAGGCTATATCCAGGTGTACCCTGAGAGGAGTTCCCAGGTGTGCCCTACTGGTGTGTTGAAATTTACTAGTTAATTTGGGAGATAGTCACTTCCCAGATCTTCTGGTGACATCTCCTTCCTGTGGCAGGTATATATGCTTGAGGACAGATAATTCTAGGGGATCTTGTTCCCCACCTCCAGGTTAGGGAGGGGGAGAGGGAGAAGAGGAAAAGAAAAACATGTGCCTTTTAAAAGAAGCAGCAAGGGCTATATGCAAAAGGTGAAGTGGACCACTGTCACAGTGTGGCACTTTTCAAGATGGCCGTCAGCAAAATCCTGGCAGCAGTTTCTTGTTCTTATCATTCCACCACTTCAGTTGTCACTACCCAGTCCTCTCCCTACTCTTTCCCTCCAAGAACCCTCTGTTTCAATCACTTTATTTCATTTATTGATTTTCTTACCACCCCAGCATCTTCCCTTTCAGAGCCCATCGCATACTTTCTGTCCTTTGAGTCTTTTAGTTTCATTCCCTAAGTGTTCTTCCTTTGTTTCTTTGTCTCCCCCATGAGAATCAGTTTCCCAGTTTAAATGCAAATTTCTTAGCCATGCTACTGAATATTATTTGGTCCTGGCACTAATTTCTTACTTACTGTCATGAATACTAATTTGCAATTATAGCTAGTAGTTTCATGACGTTGGTCTCATTATTTACACATAGAGTTTGTTTATTCATTCATTCCACAGGCATTGTGTCAGCTGAGTGCCAGTGGGCTGGGAACATAGGATGATTATGATAAACTCCTAGACTTTGAGGTACTCACTGTATAGATGACAAATAGTTATAAAGCAATGTGACAAGGCTGTAACAGAGGCTAAATAAGGAGTATTGAACAGGAAGTGGTGACAGTGGAGAGGTTGGACTGGGTGGATGGGTCAGTCCAGGTTTATATTTGGGAGGAGATGATAGAGATGAGTCAGTCCTATAGGGGTTTTTGGAGTTTGCCAGATACAAGAGGGTGGGAAGGCTGTATCAGGCTATAAAAATAACAACATGTGAAGATCCATTAGTTATTCAAACTCTCTGGGGTTCAGTGAGGTCAGGGACAATCAAATGGAGGAAAGCTCCTTGCTTGACTCAGCTTATCAACTAGAACTGGTCTAGGTGTTTGCTTTCATTAGTGGTAATAAACTTGCCAACTTATCTGGCTTTTCTGTGATTGGGTGTTATTTGGTGGATACTGTACCAGTATTAAATTAGTTGGACAGGAATTTTCATGTAATACAATTGAGTTTTCCAGACTATAAAAAATATCAAAAGTTTTTTTAACATCAAGCCCACCATCTCCATGGCAGCAATTAGCCAGAGCCACTTTAGAAGGAGCCTAGCTGACTCTTAGGCTCTTACTGCAGTTTGCTGCAGACTTTTCCTCTTTCTGGTACTTATACCTGGCCAGATATACTCAGTTGTGATACTTACCTGGCCCCTGAGGCAGCTGAATTTGTGACCTCCATTTTGACACATTTAAGGGCTCCAGTAATGAGAGTTGGCTGGAATGCTTAAGAAGCCCAATGCAGAGACCTTTCTTAGAGTGGTGAGGAAGTGGAAGGAAGGCCTGGGAGCTGGAGCTGGCGCAGATGCTGAGGTTGGTTGGGTACATTGTGACTCAGAGGGGGATGGGTAGGAGCACAGGCAGAGAAATGAGGCAGCAGCACACAAGGAAGAATGGTGAATGAACACCTCAAAACCCATTTCTTGAAACTTGATCCTGATCTGTGAGGGTGAGAGTTTAGGTTACCCTGTTTTGAGGGCAAAGAGTATAAATAGACAAAGGTTTCCCAAGTCTCTAGTTAACTCACAGCTGGCCCCTGGGGTACCCTTTGGACCAAAGGATATCATAATGGTACTTGGTCCACTTTCAGGAGGACAGACTTACTGCTGTCTTAGAGCTACTTTTTTTCAGGGAATTATGGGGTTCTAGATACTGACAACATGGTCTAGAAGGAAAATGTGGACTCTGGGTGGCACTGCCCCACAGAGCAGTAGAGTCTTCACCCACTAGGGATAGGTATGATGAGAGGACAGCCAGAGTCCTGGAATCTCATAAAGTCCAGGACCAGGTCTGAAGTGTTGACAGGCACAGGGGTGCACTTGGGTTACCGTAGGTAAGGGGGTCTGAATTAATTTTCTAGATTGATTGTATCAAAGTACCACAAATGCATGGCTTAAAATGACAAAAACTTATTTCCTCACAGTTCTGGATGGTAGAAAGCCACAATAAAAACATCAGTAGGATTGGTTCTATCTGAAGGTTCTGAGGAAGGATCTATTCTATAGTTTCTGGTGGGGCTGGGAATCCTTGGCATTCCTTGGCTTGTGTGTGTGTGTGTGTGTGTGTGTGTGTGTGTGTGTGTGTGTTTTTATATATATACATATATGTTACTCCAATTTCTATCTTCACATGATGTTCTCCTTATATGTCTGTGTCTTCACATAGCCATCTTTTTATAAGGACACCAGTCACACTAGATTAGGGGCCTGCACTACTCCAGGATGATCTCATTGTAACTAATTATATCTGTGACAACAGTGTAATCATGCACGGCATAACAACATTTTGGTCAACAATGGACTTTGTATATAACAGTGGTCCCATGAAATTATAATGGAGCTGAAAATTTCTAATCGCCTGATGACATTATATCCACCATAATGTCATAGTACAAGGTATTACATGTTTTTGGTAATGCTGGTGTAAACAAATTTACTACTCTGCCAGTTGGATGAAACTATAGCACAAACAATTATGTATAGTACATAATACTTGATAATACTGTTACTGGTTTGTGTATTTACTATACTTTTTGTTGTTATTTTAGAGTGTAATGTAGGACAGTGCTGTATTATACCAATAGTAGCCTCATACATCTTATGTTTACTGCATAGCTTGATTGCAACTTATCATATATATCATATAGCATTATATAAATAATGTATGTGTGTGTGTGTGTGTTGTTTGTGTGTGTATACAGACACCATATATATGCTACCTACCCTAGGTGTGTAGTGGGCTATACCATCTCAGACTGTGTAAGTATATGATGTTCAAATGGGACAAAATTGCTCAATGATGCATCTCTCAGAACATATCACCAATGTCAAGTGACTCATGATTGTATCTCCAAACAAGGTCACATTCTGAGGTGCAGAGGGTGAGGACTTCAACATATATTTATTGAGGGAAACAATTCAGCCACCACAGACTCTGTCAACAAGTCACAGGTAGTGACAAGAGAACTAGGACTCACGTTCACAGAACCCACTTTTTGTCCAGACTTCCTGTAGATTGGGAACAAGGTGAATTGCTTCCTCAGGATCAATATGTTCTCATTAACTCTTGCTAACAATCAAGAATTCATTGGCCATCTAACATGATGATGCCCCAGTCCCTCTGCCTCTGCTTCCATTGCCCCCTCCATCTCCTTTCCCTTTCCCAAACTGCCTTCACTGTGTGTATCTTTCTTTATCTTGTGGCTTTCACCAGGTAATGGTCCCCTCTAGCCTTCTCTCATTGTTTTTGATCTTTTGCTATCACTACCATTTACATGGTTCTTCATCTAATCTCCAGTGCAAATAATTGAGAGATGGCCTGGTCTAGCAAGTCTCTATTGGAATGGCTTTCTTGCCAGTTTTACTCAGGAAGAATTGGCTAGTCTGTACATTGGTGACCCTGGAATACGTGCCTGCCCACTCTGGCCCAAGGAGCTGTATCCAGGGTTCTCATGGTACCAACCATGGTTAGTTATGTTGGTGGAAGCATTGCCAGGCTATTTATTAGCAGGTGACTAAGGGCAGGATAATTGTCCAATGCTTCTTCAAAGATAAGGTTTCCCAACATTGACATCTTGGGCTGGATGATTCTGTTCTGTGGGAGATCAACCTGTGTATTGAAGGATGTTTAGCAGCATCCTTGGCCTCTACTTGGCAAATGCCAGCAGCAACCTCTCCTGCAAAGTTATGACAAATGAAAATGTTTCCAGACATTGCCAAATGTTCACTAGGGGTAAACACCCCCTGCTTGAGAACCACCCCTGGCTGTAGGGGAATGGGAGGCATCAGGTGGGTGTAGTAAGTACTAGGAGTGTGAAGGTTAAAAATAATAGAACTGTCTCTTCAGGGTTGGATCAGAGGCTGAGAGAGGCAGCCCCTGCTATGAGCAAGGAGTTGAATGGAGCATGGTGGGTTCCATCTGAATAGCTGCATTCATTCAAAACAGGGAGAGAAAACAGAGTATCCAGTGAGGGGGTGGGTGGGTGGGGGAACCTGTATGGATTTGAATGAAATGATCATGGGTTTACTCTCTGTATATACATTTTTGAGAATGTGCAATTCTCTATGCGTGTGTAGGTATCTGTTTCAGAAAAACCCGGTCTTTACATAAGAGAAATTACTGCCAAAGGCAGAAAGTACTGAAAGACTGAAGGGAAAGGCAGATAGATCCAGGATTATACAAAGTTCAGCTTACTAGGGACTTACTGGACAGAAATATCTTGGGTGACAGCAGGACAGGAGGATTCCCATACTTCAATGAAGGAGCAAAGGCTAAGCTAGACAAAGGGTTGTGGCCAACCAGAATGTACCTGGTTTTTCTTGAAAACTATTAGTACACCAAATGTCAGATAGGAAATAGTCTGAACTAGGTACAGTGGCATGTGCCCGTAGTCCCAGCTATTTGGGATGCAGAGGCAGAAGGATCACTGGAACTCAGCCAGCCTGAGCCACATAGTAACTAGACCCCAGCTTAAAAAAAAAAAAAAAAAAAAAGGAAAGTTTGAGAATCAGTGACTGGTATGTACAATGCTCAGCTGACTATCTTAATGACTTTGTTTTTCTCTAGGGTTTTGAATGCATGCTGAGGTCACCTGGCAGGCAAGATGACTGTAGTTATATCAAGCTGGATCCCTACAGTATCTGTGTGAGAGCATATATATTAATGTATCTTTGGGTTGGACTGTAAATAGCCCATATTGCCTGTCCTCTGTTATCAGGATAAATTAGTGTCATCTATGACACAACTGATATTCCCAGAAAGTTACACAGAGTAAGAATCAGTTTCACTGAAGTTGAAAGGATTTGCTTTCTGTTTTCTTTATGTTGTTATAGACCTGTCAACTTCCAGGCATATGCTAGGCATGTGCAATGTTTAATGTAACATACAATGTCCCCAGTGATCTCCAGTGATGTCCCTCTTCAACATCAGAGTACAGGGTGGACTGAGCTCAGAGTCTAAGCCCATTATGAGCTTGTTTCTTTTTTCTAGTCTCAGCAATTTGACCAACTGGTTGTATAGTAAACTGCTTAACCTTTCATTTCTTTACTTGTCTTTTATGCAAAATGGGTATAATTAATATCCTTCTTATAGGACTGTTTTGAAAATAACTTACATTATCTTAAGGACTTAAGAAATATTGCTACACACATGTTGAAAAAAATAAATTGTACTTCCTCATATACATGGCATTATGTAAGCTCTTCCTTTTAAAGAAAGTCAACTCATATTTATTTATGTACAGTCATGTGTTGCTTAACGATGGGACATGTTCCAAGAAATGTATCATTAGGCAGTGTTGTCACTGTGCAAACATCACAGAGTGTACTTACACAAACCTAGATGCTATAGGTCAGTCACTTGACGTCGCCTTATGATGCAATCAAGAGACACAATAAGGGCGGGGGTTTTGGCTCAGCGGCAGAGCGCTTGCCTCGCACGTGCGCGGCCCGGGTTCGATCCTCAGCACCACGTAAACATAAATGCATTGCATTGTGTACAACTAAAGTAAATAAATAAATATTTAAAAAAAAAGAGACACAATAATTCAATGTTTGGGGCTGCTGTCAATATGATTATGGCATATTGTTTCACAGTAAACTTTATTTTTTATTAAGTAGAAGAAGTACATTTTAAAATAATAATAAGCCCGGTGCAGTTGCACATGCCTATAATCCCAATGGCTTAGGAGGCTGAGGCAGGAGGATCACAGATTTGAAGCCAGCCTCAGCAATTTAGCAAGGTTGTAAGCAACCTAGCGAGACCCTGTCTCTAAATATAAAAATGAAAAGGGCTGGGGATGTGGCTCAGTGGTTAAGTGCTCTTGGATTTAATCCCCAGTACCAAAAATAAAATAATGATATAATGCATAGTACAGTAAACACATAATCCAGTAACATAGTCATTAATATCAAGCATTATGAGCTAGGTATGGTGGCTCATGCCTATAATCCCAGCAGCTCAGGAGGCTGAAGCAGGAGGATCTCGAGTTGAACAGCAACCGTGAGGCGCTAAGGAACTCAGTGAGACCCTGTCTCTAAATAAAATACAAAATAGGGCTGCGTATGTGGCTTAGTGGTCTAGTGCCCCTGAGTGCAATCCCCAATCCCCCCCCCAATATATCAAGCATTATGTACAATACACAATTGTATGTGCTACATTTCTAGATACTAGGCAGCACAGTAGGTTTGTTTATACCAGCATCACTACAAACACCTGAGTAATAATGCATTGAACTGTAATATTGTGACTGATATGCTGTCACTTGGCAATAAGAATTTTTCAGCACCATTATAAACTTAAGGGGCCATCATTGTACATTCAGTTCACCGTTGATTGAAATACCAACGTATGGTGTGTGACAAAATGTTCCTGATCATCTATCTGAATATTTATCCTTCTTCTTACTTGGTGACCTATCTGGGTACATAGATCTGTAGTCTTCACTTGGGATAGTGGTCATTTTGGCATATCTCAATAGTCGTTTGTTTTCATTAATGTTTTTGTCAATGATTCTGGTCTGCCCATGTCTTCAAGATTACCAGTTTCAATTATTCAAGGTTATTAAATGGGTCCTTGGACATTTTCAAGGCAGAATAGCTTACCACTCTTTGAACCAACCAACCACATGGGAGAAGCAGAAGGTTATGTCAGGCAGGGCTGTGGCCCTCAAGATATTGTACAGGAAGGGCTGAGCCACAGACTCAGAGAACAGAAACCTGTGGACACCATATTCTTCAATCTGTCTTTAATCTGTTCACAGAGAAGGGGCAGAGCAGGACACGGGCAGAGGCAGAGGAGGAAGATGCTGCTGGAATGGCAGCCTCTCTTCTGTGGTTCAGAGAACTGATCTCTGACTTTACTCTGCTTAGTTTGAGCAGAGCCCTCACCTAACAGAACCCTCCCTCCTTAGAAAGCAGTTGAACACACCATCTGTTGTTAGTGAAATTGTCCTTTGGAGTAGCTCTGCACCCTTTCTGCTTCCACCCCCCAAACCAATCCTACATAAAACTCTCCCAGAGTCTTGGTAGATAAAATCTTCTCCATCTTCTTAGTTTTCTAGCAATGTTCTGGGGCTCCCTAGAGGTGAATAACATGGGCAGTTGCTAGGTAAATCACCCCTTGATAGGGCTCTGCAGTCCAAGGCCCTAAAAGAGGGGTAGTTGTCACTCAGTGTAAAAGCTTAGCTGGGCATGGAAGTGGAAGTGCGGATGGGAAGAACTGCACTACAAAGCACATTCTCCAAAAGGCAGGCCTTCCAACCATTTAAAAAGAATATTAGGCCAGGTGTAATCCCAGCAACTTGGGAGGCTGAGACAGGAAGACTGCAAGTTGTAGGCCAGCCTCAGCAATTTAGTGAGGCCCTTGGCAACTTAGTGAGACCCTGTTTCAAAAAATAAAAAAGGTCTGAGGATGTAGTTCAGTGGTAAAGCACCCCTGGGTTAAATCCCCTGTACCCCCCTCTGGAGAGCCACCGCTGAGAAGTCTTTACTGGTCCTTGAGCCAAGGAGATTTTGGTCTGGCCCCTCCTACTTAATAGATTATGCAATGCACATGACCTCAGTGTTCACTGGGCTAGGAAAACTGCTCTGTAGCTTTGGAGTTGGGCTTATGTATGTATTGGGCTTGGACAGCCAAACTCTTGCCTTATTTGGCGAAGAACATTCTATGGAAGTTTCCCCCATATGTAATAAACCCAACACGGGCTCCCGCTCTCTCTCTTCCCAGTGTGGAAGCTCGACCACTAAGGTCGCAGAGCGATCTTACCCCTGCTTTTCAAAATTACTTTCGTGTTGTGTGGACTTTTCCTCGCCTTCTTTTTTCTTAGCTTTTTTTTTTTTTTTTTTTTTTTTGCTACCAGTCTATTCCACGCAGAGGAACTCCATTTCCACTACCTGAGTGCCCCCCCCCCACCAAAAAAAAAAAAAAAGTATATTAAAGCACAATAGCGGATTGAAACAAGTATTTGCATTTTCTCCCTCCTGAAACCTCAAAGAAAGTGTGGCAAAGGACTTTTTAAAAACATACAAAGAGGGAGAATAGGGCAACAGCAAGAAATGCTTGCAAGTTAGGAACCTATTAGAACAGTGGGAAATGGCTTAGCTGGAAGAGAATGGACGGTAAGCTGGCAGTGTGGAAAGCTGAGGGGCAGCCTGTTTTACACAGTAGAGTCCCCAAAAGGCTCAGAACCATTGGTGCCAGATATTTCTAGAAGTAGGGGTAAAGAAACGGCTTAAAGGTAAGGAAGTTTGGTTGAAAGTTTGTTTAAGAAGTGCAGGGCAGGGCGTTGTGGCACATGCCTGTAATCCCAGCTGTTCAGGAGGCTGAGGCACGAGGATTGCCAGCCTCAGCAATTTAGCAAGGCCCTAAGCAACTTAGATTCTGTCTCAAAATAAAAATATAAAAAAGGGCTGGGTATGTGGCTCAGTGGTTAAGTGCCACTGGGTTCAATCGCTGGTACCACCCCCCCCCACTTTCCCCACCCCCAAAAGGAAAGCAGGACTGCTAGATCCTATCCCAACTCAGCTTTCCGCTGCCCCTTCCTCATCAGGCAAAAGAGGCTTTATTCCCTTGAGGAAATAAAAAATAGGTCTTCGGATTGACGACACCAGAATTGAGGGTGAAGGTACCACATTGCAAGCGTTCAATTTATTTTATTTTATTTTATTTTTTTGTACCGGGGATTGAACTCAGGGGCACTCGACCACTGGGCCACATCCCCAGCCCTTTTTTGTATTTTATTAGAGACAGGGTCTCACTGAGTTGCTAAGTGCCTCGCCATTGCTGAGGCTGGCTTTGAACTCGCGATCCTCCTGCCTCAGCCTCCCAAGTGCTGGGATTACAGGCATGCGCCACCGTGCCTGGCTGCAAGTATTCAATTTATATCCAAGATTCTGAGGCCCCTAATTCCCTTATACCTGCTTGGCTCCTAAACTATTTAGATTGTTCCACCTGCCCAGCCAGTGGGGAGACCCAAATGTTCTTCACCCTAGCGGTTCACTGATGGTTTGGAGGCTATTTATTAATCCAGAACTCATGTGTTCTGAATTTCCAAGTAGTTTTTAGTCCATCATTCTTTTTTATCTTTAAACTCTTATTCATGGAAAAATTTCCATTTTTCACAAAAAATGGTGAGAATAGTGAAATAGGCCCTCTTATCTCAGGGGATATACTTCAAGACCCTCAGTGAATGCCTGAAACCACCTACAATACTGAACCTATATATGCATTATGCCTTTTCCTATATATACACACACAAATTTAGCTCCTTTCCATTTTTTTCACACACTTTAGCTATAACTCTTGTAGTGTGAGGTGTCGCTGCAAAACTGGCACCAATTTCCTTTTCCTTCTTCACAATTTCATTCACAGATAGAAAATTTGTTCTTACTGTAGATTTCAGCAACCTTAGCATATGATTTTTTCTTATGTTGCTGTAAGACAAGAATTTTTACCTTTTCACTTGAAGCACTTTACAACTTCTCTTTGGCATATCCAAATTTCCAGCGTCACTACTCTGGGACTTTGAGGATATTATTAAGTAAAGTAAGAGTTACCTGAGGGTTGGGGTTGTGGCTCAGTGGTAGAGTGCTTGCCTAGCATGTGCGTGGCCCAGGTTTGATCCTCAGCACCATGTAAAAATAGAGGCATTGTGTACAACTAAAGCAAATAAATAAATATTAAAAAAAAGAGTTACCTGAACACAATCAAGAATGTGAAAAGAGAGCCTACAGACTGGGACAAAATCTTTGCTACCTGCACCTCAGATAGAGCATTAATCTTCAGGATAAAGAACTCAAAAAACTTGACACCAAAAATCCCCAAATAATCCAATCAATAAATGGGCAAAGGAACTGAACAGGCACATCACAGAAGAAATACGATTGGTCAACAAATATGTGAAAAAATGTTCATCATCTCTAGCAATTAGAGAAATGCAAATTAAAACTATCCTGAAATTTCATCTCACTCCAGTCAGAATGGCAATTATCAAAAATACAAATAACAATAAATGTTGGTAAAGATGTGGGGGAAAAGCAACATTCATATGTTGCTGGTGCACCTGCAAATTGGTTCAACCACTCTGGAAAGCAGTATGGAGATACCTCAGAAAAACTGAAATGGAACCACCAGTTGATCCAGTTATCCCACTCCTCAGCATATACCCAAAGGACTTCAAATCAGCATATTACAGTGACTTAGCCACATCAATGTTTATAGCAGCTTAATTCACAATAGCTAAGCTATGGAACCAACCTACGTGCTCTTCAACAGATTAATGGATTAAAATATATGGTATATATACACAATGAATATTTTTCAGCCATAAAGAAGAATGAAATTATGGCATTTTCTGGTAAATGGATGGAACTGGAGACCATCACACTATGTGAAATAAGCCAATCCCCAAAAAACCAAAGGCCAAACGTTTGCTCTGATATGCAGAGGCTAACACACAATAAGGGGGAGAGGAGGGAAGAATCAAAGTCCTTTGGATTAGACAAAGGGAAATGAAGGGAAGTGAGGAAGGATGGGAATAGGAAAGACAGTAGTATGAATTGGACATTACTTTCCTATGTTCATATATGAATGCATGACCAGTATAACTCCATATCATGTACAACTGAAAGAATGGGAAGTTATACTTCATGTATGTAATGTCAAAATATATTCTACCATCATGTGTAACTAAAAATAACAAATAAGAAATTAAAAAAAAAGAGTTACCTGAACACAAGCATGGAATATAGTGACAGTCAATCTGACAACTAAGATGGCTACTAAGTGACTAATGGGCAAGTACTGTGTACTGTGTGGAA
Organism: Tamias sibiricus; assembly: GCA_025594165.1. Classification (NCBI taxonomy): domain Eukaryota; kingdom Metazoa; phylum Chordata; class Mammalia; order Rodentia; family Sciuridae; genus Tamias; species Tamias sibiricus. The sequence goes on from CM046673.1 coordinate 28,128,228, forward strand.
GAAGGGATGATTCATGTTCTGGGCTGGATGGAGTGGGATGGTTTGATATTTCATCATGCTACTCAGAATGGTGCACAATTTAAAACTATTTCTAGAATTTTCCATTTAACATTTTCAGACTATGATTGACTGCAGGTAACTGAAACTGTAAAAAAACAAAATTGTGGATGGGGGTGGGGACTATGCTATAATGAACTTCCTACTACTACCCAGCTTCAACATTATCTTGTTTTATCTATACAACCACCTTTTTGGTTTGTTTTGATTGAGTATTTTAAAGCAAATACCATACACCATATCATTTCCCTGTTTTGTTTTTTTTTTTCTTAAAGAGGGAGATACCAAGCATTTATTTCTGATAGAAAAAGACTTTATAAAACATAAGCACAATGCTTATCATACACAACAAATTAACAATTATTTCTCAATATCATCAAAGCACCCTGTGTTCTTATTTTCTAGATTATATTAGAAATATATTTTTCAGTTGGCTTGTTAGAATCAGGGCTCAAGGCTAATGTGTTGCACTTAATTGATGTGTCATTTAAATCTCTTATGCTCGCATTATGAGTTACTCATCCCTCCTCTGCTCCTTATTTTTTTTTTTAAATTCCATTATTTGGTGAAGAAACCAATCATTTTCCCAGTGAAATTTTCACATTGTGGATTTGGTTGACTGTATCTTCATTTTGTCCTTTTAACATTTATTTCTCTTTGCATCCTATAAGCTATAAATTAGAAAGATCAAAAACAGGGATTCTTACCCTTTTATATGTCATGGACCCCTTTAGCAATCTGACAGACCCTTGCTCAGGATATTATTAAATGCATAAAATAAAATTTGTTGTTACATATTCTTACATGCACACCCTATAACAATATAATTTGGACAAAATAAAATGGAAATGATTACAGAGAAAATTATTTATAATTGTAATTCTCAAAATCCTTTTAAAAATAAATTTGTGATACAATAATATGTCTTCTATTTATTTTTGAGATGGGGGTCTTACTATGTTGCTCAGGTGGATCTTGAACCCTTGAGCTCAAATGATCCTCCTGTCTCAGCCTCCTGAGTATCTGGGACTGCAGGCAGGCATGTGCCACCATGCCCATCCTGTCTTCTTTTTTTAAAAAAATTTTTTCCACATTTTTAATTGGTGCATAATAGTTAAACATATTGATGGGATTTGTTGTTACATATTCTTACATGCACACCCTATAACAAGATAATTTGGCCAATATCACTCCGCAGCACTTCCCCTCTCCCTCCCTGCCTTCTACTCCTTGGTCCCTTTCCTCTTTTGATCTCTTTGATTTTTAGGAGATCCACCTCCACCTTTGTTTTTCCATCTTTGAGTAGTGGAAGTCCTTTTCAGTTGGTTGCAGGATCCTTTTACACAACCAGATGATTAGTCCTTGGTGACTTCTTTGTTTTCTGGAACAACTAAATGTCCCAGTAACTTGTACATTTCTGCCCCAGACTTGGAATCAGTGATTTTCTTTACAGACTCCTGGTTTCTTGTAGAGAGGTTTGGAGATTACGTCCTGGGTACCAGGGGTGCACATTATTATCAAACCTAGCAATAGTGTGTCACATCCAAAATGCACAGAACAAATAGAACTAGAAAGTAATGAGTTCTATTGATATTTCCAATTCAGTTTTCAGAACACAGAATTTTTTTTAACATCTTTGATTTATATTTATTTTTTTTCTCTTATTCTAATTTACGCACATTACTAAGTAATAAAAATATTACCAAGTATATATACATATATATATATATATATATATATATATTTTTTTTTTTTTTTTTTTTTTTTTTTTTTGTGGTACCGGGGATTGAACTCAGGGGCACTCGCACACTGGGTCACATCCCCAGCCCTTTTTATTTTTTTGTATTTTATTTAGAGACAGGGTCTCACTGAGTTGCTAAGTGCATCACCATAGCTGAGGCTGGCTTTGAACTCACGATCCTCCTGCCTCAGCCTCCCAAAGTGCTGGGATTATAGGCGTGTGCCACCGCGCCCGGCACCAAGTAATATTTTTAAATAAATGTTTTAAAATAACATGCCGAAGTTAATTAGTAACAATAATTATTGAGTTCAAGATCTTTTTGTTGGTTTGTTTAAATTTTTATTCCTTAGGTTAAAATACTGTCTTTTGAAGTTATATGAAAGACTTTTTGTGGGGTTATGCTACCCACTTGATATGCCAATTTAAAACTACAAAACAAGGCATATTTAAAGAAACCTAGCTTTCCTTTGTCTTCTTTACCCTGTTTCTCCCTATTGGTAGCCATGTATGTTATTTGGTTTTCTTTCCATTGGGTCTTTTAGAAAATAGAAATAAATACATAAAACTATCTACCTCTTTGTATTACCCTAAAAGAAGAATAATATAAACACAATTCCCACTTAGATTTCTTCCATTTAATATTTCCTGGCCATCAGTCCATAGTGTTATGTAGAGATACTTCTTATTTCTCAGTACAGCAGTATACTTTCCCAATGTGTGGATGCCATAGTTTATTCAATCCGTTCTCTACAGATGGACATCTCACTCCCTAGTCTTTTTTTTTTTTTTTTTTAATTTTTTTGTAGTTGGACAGCATACCTTTATTTTATTTGTTTATTTTTTCAAAATGTGATGCTGAGGATCAAACCCAGTGCCTCACGTGTGCAAGGCAAGCGCTCTGCCAATGAGCTACAGCCCCAATCCATTCCCTAGTCTTAGTCATAAGCAGATAAGCATCTGAAGAAAATCCTTAACAAGGGAAACAAAGCAAAACATAAACAGTAAACGGATCCTGAAGAATAAAGCCTGTGCAGAAGGCTAACACCAAAAATCCACCATTAGTAGTTACAGGGAGATACAAAAATATGTATAATCACAAAAAAAAAAAAAAAAAAAAAAAGAAAGAAAGAAAGAAAATGGGAAACTCCAAAAAGGAAGAATTCAAAAGGAATTCTTGGAAAAGTCAAAGTTTGATATCAGAAAAAAAGACCTGTAATATAAAATTGATGAAATTTCCCAGAAACTAATTCAAATAAGACAGAAAAGATGGAAACTAGAATTGATTTGAAAATTAAGGAACAATATCACAGAGACCAATATTGGAAGTCTAGTATCTAAACAATATTTCAAAAAAAAGGAAAGAAAACATGGAAAATAAAGGAAAATAAAACAATTAACAAGATAGTTTAAGATCATTTCCCAGATTGAAGAGCTTGAGTGTTAAGACAAAGAACCCACCTGTACCAAGTAGAACGAACAAATATACCCACATCAAAGCACATTGAGTAATTTCAAAACATTGAGGATAAAAAGAAGATTCTTCAGTCTTTGAAAGATTAAAACAAAATGAGGTCCAATAAAGATTGGTGATGAACTGGGCACTGTGGCGCACACCTGTAATCCCAGAATCCCAGCACTTGGGAGGCTGAGGCAGGAGGATCGTGAGTTCAAAGCCAGCCTCAGCACTGGCGAGGCACCTAGCAACTCAGTGAGACCCTGTCTCTAATAAAATACAAAAAAGGGGTAGGGATGTGGCCCAGTGGTTGAGTGCCCCTGAGTTCAATCCCTGGTACAAAAAAAAAAAAAAAAAAAAAAAAAAAAAAAAAAGAATTGGTGATGGAATGTATTTGGAATTCTCAACAACAGTCCTGGAAGTTAGGATCAAGAGCTTCAAAATTCTGAAGGAAAATGATTTCCATCCTAGAACTTTATACCTAGACAAACTAATATATCAAGGGTGGAGGTTTTCAGATAGGCACAATCTCAAAACAATTTACTTGCTGTATAAAATGGGGAGAAAGACTCCCAACAACAAATAGTAAGCAAACGTGTTATTTACAATAATCAGCTCAAAGGCATAAAAGTGACTGCTTCTGGGAGAGTCAGGTGGGAGCAAGGGCACTGCTCTTTTAACTGTATCAACGTACAATTGTGAAAAAACTTAAAAAATAAAAGAAGAATAATGAACAAATTTAAAAAGAAGGCACAGCGAACTGGGGTGGTGACTCAGTGGTAGAGTGCATGCCTAGTACGTGCAAGGTCCTGGGTTCAATTTCTGACCCTGTGAAACAAAACAAAACAAAACTGGGCACACTGATGTGACTGTTTTGAGGACAGTGGTGAAAGAGACAGTGTGACAAGATCCTGAGATGCTTATGAAAACTGATGAAAAAGCCCAAGTGTAGTGGCACTTTTTAACCGCTGCTCCCTCACCAATCTCTTGCCTTGCTCTCTTGACGTCAGAGTCTGGCTAGGCCTTCTGGAAGTGGAGACTCAAGGAAGCTGGTGGGGGGAAATGGCTGTACTAAACGAGGTGGCATGGGTCTTTGCTGTGTTGGTCAGCTTTTCCTCGCTGTGATCAAAATACCGGACAAGAACAACTTTGAGGAGGAAAAGTTTATTTTGGGCTCACAGTTTCAGTCCACAGTGAGGAGACTCCATTGCTCTGGACTGAGGTGAGGAAAAACATGGCGGAAGGACGTGGTGGAGGAACGCAGTTGGGCTCGTGGAAACCTGGAAACAGAGAGTGAGCAGGCTGAGGGACAAGAAAAATAAACCCCAAAGGCAGCTAGCTCCCAGCCACCTACTTCCTTCAGCCATGCCCCACCTGCATACAGCTACCACCCAGTAATCCCTTCTAATTCTTAATCCATCAAATGGATTCATCCACTGGTGAGGCTATGGCTCTCATAATCTAGTCATTTTACTCGTGAACCTTCCAGAATTGTCTAACATGATTTTTTTTTGGGGGGGGGGGGCACCTCATATCCAAACCATAATACTATAGAATTGGGAGATGTTGGGAAAAGCATTGAAAGAAGGGCGTGTAAAGACTCCTGAAAGTTAAAGGACCAACGATGTCTGGGAAATAGTAAGCATTCTGGACTGTTTGGAAGTTAGCAGTGGTTCCCAAACCTTGCTACCTGTTATCACCTGGGGAGTTTTAAAAACCCGGATGCTCCTGACATACCCCATACCAATTAAATCAGACTATTTGGGAGTAGGACTCAGGTATCATTATTTTTAAAAGCTCCGGAAGATTCGGAACCACGGGAGTTTAGTGTTTGTGTAAGGAGGCTGACGGGAAGGATCGGATAAAAATCGTGAAGAGTCTCAATTGCTTGGTTACTAATGTAGGCTATAGTTGCCAACGGGGTGCTTGTGTACGGGAAGTGATGCAATGTGTTTGAGGAAGGTGAATGCACAGACGACATGGGAGGCGTTAGATTCTAGAATCAAGGAGACCACTAGATAAGACTGATAGGTACTTCTGGACTCACAGAAAAGCACGTGGGGTGGGTGCCTTAGGTGTGGCGCTGGGTCAGGAAGGCCTCTTGGCTCTCTTTTTATAAAACAACACCACTCCTCGGGCTGAAGCTCCGTGGTGTCCTCCTACCCCAGGAGGGGCGCCTGGTGGGGTGGGCTCCCAGAAGGACTTGAGAGCCACCAGGAGGCGGTGTAGGCCGCAGCCTCGCCCAGGGCGGAGAGCTTCCCTGTCTGATTGGGTCGGATCCCTGGTGGGTAGAAAAGAAATCCCTGTCCCAAAGAAGCTGTGAAGACCCAACCGAGTGGAGGGTGGAAGTGGGTGTGTTGCCCAGAACCGTTGGGGATGTGACAGCCCGGGTCGTCATAACCGTCCCCCAACTCTTTGGGTCTCTATTGTCTTTCCAGGAGGTGGGGGAAGTAGGCCAAGACCTCGCTTGGTTCCTTGCTGGTTGCGGCCCGCGGGGAGAGGTGGACATGAACACTGCCGTGAGCGTCAAGAAGCCCGGGGCCCCGCTGCCCGCCCCCCTCCAGAACCCCCAGCGCCCCCAGAGTGGAGGGGCGAGCACACAGTGAGTATCAGCGTTCGCCCATGGCTGAGGTGGCCGGAAGTGGGAGCCTGGGCCGCTCAGGGCTGGAGGCAGACGGAGGGAAACAGGGACGCCAAGGAGGCCGTTAGCGACCACGCTGGGCCTCCCGGCCACTGAGGGGAGCGAGTTCGCTGACGGCCGAGGCTGGAGCAGGAGTGTGCGCCCCGTCCCTCGAGGCAACGGGCGCGAAGCACTCGTTTTTCAAAGGCGGCCGACAGCCACCCCATTGGAGCCCTCACATGCATGATGTGAAACACCGAAACGCCCCTTTTGAACACGATGACAAACACCCCCCTCCCACCCAGCGGCGACGTGCACGTGACAGTTTTCGGGCTCTCGCAACTACGTGGAAACTTGGCCTCGGTCTGGTCTGCGGCTGCATTCCGTCCGGGCGCCGGGGTCCCGGCGTCCTCGCTCTGCTCAACACGGCCGGGGAACCGAGCCGCAGGGAGCAGGGGCTCCCGCGGGCGGCCGCTGCCCCGCGCCGCCCCTGCCCCGCGCTCCGGCGCCCGGAGCTTGCGGGCTTCCGCACCGCCCGCCGCGCGCGCCCCCCGGGCAGCGGCTCCCGAGGCGGTGGCGGTCCTGGCGCTGTCCCTCCGGCCCCAGCCATGTGGGACCCGCGGGCAGCTAGGTGCGTAGTGGCGCGGGGAGCGCGGGGCGCCTCCGGCCTTCCGGGCCCGCGCCCCTGCCTGGCGGGAAACGGCCGCGCGAGGGCCGGCGACCCCCGAGGCGGCGGCGCAGCAGGCCTGGCGAGCCATCCCCGGGAGGCCGCGGCGGTCCAGATGCAGACCTGGGCCTGTCGCACGGGGGCGGGCGCGGGGGCGGCTCCGGCTTTCCGCCCCGGGGGACTAGGGCACGCGCTGCGACAGGACTGCGGCGGCGCGCGGCCTGCTAGGCTCCCGCCTGGACCTCGAACCTGCCGCCCTCGGCCCACTTCCCCTCCTCCGGGACCCCGGGCCGCCGGCATAGTCCCCGCGGACGCGCCCCCGGGGCACGCACTGGGGAAGGCTGGCTCTCGGGAGCGGGGTTCGGCGGGGCATGGAACGGCGCCAGGCTGGAAGGGCGGGATTTGCAGGGAACTTAGAGAGTGCTAGCCTCTTCCCGTCAGGAGGAGGCCTCCTTCTCTGCCCGTCCGGATGGGCTTGCCTGAAAGGGGCCACATGGCCCACCTTCCTCTGCTGACCGAGTAACTGGGCAGGGTGGCAGCTGGGGGCCCAAGACAGAGCAAGCAGAGTCCTCAGAAGCCCAAGCTTCTGTTTCCGAGCGTTTCCCAGAGGGTGCTGGGACCCTGTAGTCTTGGACGAGCACTCTCTGCTCCGCTCACTTCCCCAACCCTAGACCTGCGCTCATGCCAGCGGGGAGCCCTCAGCCCTACTGAGATGGACTTGCAGCGCTGGCCACCGTTTCTCCAACTGGGGGCGTTTCTGGGCTGATGCATGCTTTGGTGTTTCCACCAAAAAATTTTGGGAAATTTTTTTAGGGAGGGGTACAACTTGAAAAAAAATGAAAAGGAAGAAAAAGGGGGTTCTGAGGTCTCCAGTGTCCTGATCTGCCCAGCCCAATTGCTGTTGGCCCAGTTGCCATGCAACAGGCAAGCTTGGACCCAAGGGCCTGGTCTTCCCAGCACTGATGGTCTATCCTGCTGCCTAATGCCTAGCCTTCTTGTGCCAGGCATCTTTTTGAGGCAAGGCTGTTACCCTAATGGCATATTTTGTTGAACATCCTCTTTGGTGTTGAACATCCTCTTTGGTGTTGAACATCCTCTTTGGTGCTTTATAGAAAGTGCCATCTTGGTGGTGGTGGGTGGCGGGTGTCAGAAGTTTGTTTCAATTGTTTTTAGTCAAGTCTGTTTTGTAGGATTGCAGGATGGGTTCTTGAGTTCAGAGTACCCTTTGCAGGCTCTTGCATCCTCTACAGGGGATAAAAGTGGGATGGGTATATGTGGCAAATGCTCCTAGACTAGGATCTCCCTACCATAGGCCTGAGGGTTTTTCAGTCTTTTTTTTTTGGACCAAGACCCACAATAGAGATTCTCATACCCACCTACACGGAAGTGTATAAAACTGCATCAAGAGCTTCTGTAGAGTTGTTTTCTACAAGGTGATACACAATGATTCTATTCTGTTGGACTTAATGTATTTTAAAAAGCCAGTCATAATTCATTAACTTGATTTTATGACTGACTAACCAGTTTTAGGTAACAACTACAGAGCTACAGATGCTTTTGGTTACTCTGGTTCTGGCTGTCCATCCACAGGGAACCCAGTGGGCATTGTGAGAGTGCTGGGAAGGTGGATGCATTATGAATAATTTTTTAGTCATATTTTGGAAGGAAGAAGAAAGGAGACTGCTTCAAGGCTACAGTAGACTTTGGACCCATATCTTCCAAAGGGGATTCTTTAAGTTTTTGCTTAGAATTTCAGAGCTGCAGTGTCAAGAACTGGGCCTTAATTATTTCATAGAGGAAGCAGTTGCAGCCCAGGAAGATCATGGCTTGTTAGTCATTAGCTGCTAGAGTAGTGGATTTGATATTAGACATCTGCTTTCTTGACTTTCCTGCCCATGGCAAATAGAGACTTTGTCCTCTGGCATTTTTAAACTTTCCTTTACAACTTGGTTCTGTTTTGTGTTTGCTACCAAAGGCCCATTCTATGGTGTTTACCTCTTATTTTATCTTTGCTTCTTGGAATGAAGATTCTTTTAGCAGCAAAGAAGAGTCATTTTTGAGAACTGAAGTGGAGGTTAGAGTGTAGGCATCTGGCCATTGTTTTAATGACCTTGAGGAATGAGTCCACCTCTGCTTTTCCAGATGAGCAATTGAAGCTGACAAGTCAGAGTTTTGCCCCCAGAGTGACTGCAGCTCACTGTTTTTGTAGCAAGTTTCCTTGGAGTGCGGCCTGAGGTTCTCAAGGCCAAATGTTATTAAAAGAAATCTTATCAAGGTAGAGGAGTTTGGGGGAAATGAACTTTTATCTTAGCAAAGATGACACTAAGTTTCCACAAAGGTCTGTGCTGAGGGCAGTGGTGGGGAGAACAGGTGAATTTAAAGCTTTTTAAGAAATAATTGAAGCAGGTAAACAGTTATTTTGGGAACTCAAAAATGTCATAGCGTTAACCAAGAGCATTGTTGTTGTTTTTTTTTGGTTGTTCATTCTCCCTGACCAGACATTTTTCTTGGTCTCAGGTTGTATAAGTAAGTATTGCCTTATTTCCTTGGTATTGTTGAAAATATGAAAGAGTGAATGAAAATATGAAAGAGTGAATGAGCTGGTTAAATGAATGATACCCTGGACTCAGTTTACTAGAATCAACTCCATTTATTGCCTGGATGTTGACTCTTAATTCCTATGCTGCAGTCACCATAGCATACTTATTTAAGCTCCCATGAGCCTGGTGAGCTGATGGTACTCCCTGTGTGTCTTTTGGAACCAAAATCTAGGTTTAGCTTTATTTGTCTTTGAAATTCCAGTGATATTATTTGGATTGGGATGTTTTTTATTTAGTGAATTTTGCTGTGCTAGGGTCTGAACCCAGGGTCTTATGCATGGTAGGCAAGCACTTTACCTTTGAGCCACATCCCCAGCCCAAATATTTTTATTTTCTAAGCACTGGGCCTTTCTGTCAATGGGATAACACTTGAAAAGGGTTGCTAGTGCTGAAAAACAGTGATGATGTTTGAGAGGAGACAAAGCCAATGTAGAAAATATAGAGAATTATAGCACCATACTGGGCTTTTTTTTTTTTTTTTTTTTTTTCAGTACTAGAGATTGAACATAAGAGTCTTATGAATGCTAGACAAGTGCTCTACCACTGAGCTACATCCCAGCCCCTTTTTAAAATTTTTTATTTTGAAGCAGGGTCTCTAAATTGTTTAGGCTAACCTTGAACTTGTAATCCTCCTGCCTCAGCTTACTGATTACAGATAAGCACCACTGTGCCTAGCTCATCCTGGGCAATCTTGATTCATTGTGACAAGAATGCTTAGATAGCAGCCTTGAACTAGGATGGACTCATCCTTCATATCCAGCTGTGGCCTCCTGGGCTATCTCTTTTGGTCAACCCTGGGCCATGTCATTCTTTATCACAGTACATTGTACCTGGGGGCCCCCAAACTTGGTGACTTCTAGGGGTCATCTCATTCAGTCCTGAACACACTGTTCAGGTACTAAGGGTACTCACTAGGGTACTAGCCTCCAGAATTTCTTTCCTTAATGTGCTCTTTTTCCTTGTCTGTTCTCACCTCTTTTTGCTTTTCTTTTTTCAGGTCAATTTTGCTCCTCAGATATATCTGAGGGCACTGTATTGGGCTAAGAAGGGTGTAAACATATGAAACAGACCCGCTAATGGTGATAAAACAGAGTTAATGTCAGGCAGACCTGTGAGAATGGGTTAGTGAAAATGTAGGCAAGCACTTGGGGTTTCTAGCTCCTGAATGCATCCCAGGAGGAAGTATGGGAGATCAATTTTGAACTGTACCTAGACAAGATGAAGAGAACTTCAAGCAGGTGGAATGAGGTCTGAAAGAGAGAGAGAGAGAGAGGAAGAACATTTTAGAAAAAAGGAACAGCTTTGTCTTAAGATAATGGTGAGCAAAAGAAATTATACTCCAAACACCAATGTAATCATAATAGTTTATCCTGTATCAGGCTCTATATAAAGTGTATTTCATATATTATTTAATTTCTATAGAAGTATTATGAGTAATCCCCATTTTACATCTCTACCTACACAGAACATGAGCTTCATGAGTAGTGGTTTTCTGTCAGTTTTATTCACATATTCCAAGCATCCAGCAGAGTGCCTAGAATACAACAGACAATCAATTAATTTTTATTGACTGACTGAGAAAATGTAGAATCCAGTCCAATCATGTAAAGCAATACTGTTCCTGTTTCTAGTAAGGAAACTGAGGCCTGGGGTTAAGTGAACTTTGTTGCCTGACATCAGGCCTGAAAGAAGTGAAAGTGGGACTTGAACTCAGGTTTCTGTGAGGAGGATACTGAGTTATGTCATCCTCTGGTGCTAGCCCCAGCCCTGTTACATTGCATTGCAAAGACCTTTAAGTGGGAGGGAGCTGGGTGAATTTGGAGTCATATGAATGTAACACACCAAGCATAGTGTTGGAGAATGTTGGAAAGGTAAGTTGTGTGTATGGAAATCTGAGCTATTTGGGCATTATTCTAAACAAAGTTAGGAGGCATGGAGAGAGAGAGAGAGAGAGAGAGAGAGAGAGAGAGAGAATGAGAGAATGAATGTGTGTGTGTGTGTGTGTGTGTGTGTGTGTAGCTTTGTATTTTACTTATAAGGTTAACTCTGGAGGGTGGGAGTGTGGATAAATCATCCTGGCCAAAGTCTACACATTTTTCAAGGGCAAATCAAGGCCCTGTTTTTCAGGAAACTGTCAGCAGGTGTTAGGACTGGGGCTAGAACCCAGGTTCTCTCAGCACTGGCAAAGGGCTACCCTTTAGCTGTTCCTGTTTGGGGGGCCTGGAATGGGGACAGGGACGGGATGGGACTGTTTTATTCATAGTGATCTGGACCCTGTTAGAACCTCTTCATGCAGTAGTAAATGGTGTTTTGGTTTCTCCTCTGTGTTCGACTTGCCCTTCCTGTTGTGGGAGCAGTGGAATGGAGGCCATGAATTAACATTTCAAACAGATGTGCTTTCATTAAAGAACTTCTGAGAAATGCATCCTTAGGTGACTTTGTTATTGTGTGAACATCATAGAGTGTACTTACACACACTGGGAAGGCTGGGAGATCACTGAGTTATATAGTTTAATGGGATCACCCTCATATATGCAGTCTGTTCTTAACCAAAACATTGTTATGGAGTTCATGACTGTGTTACAGGAGAGACTAGGGGAGGGATCTGGAGGAGGGAATGACTGTACTGCTATTATTCATAACTCAGGATCTCCTTTGAATGAGAAAGCACCTTTGTTCAAGACCTGTCACAGGAGTATCTTGTGCCCTTCTTTTGGCTTCTCAACTTCACAACCATGTATAGCTCCCAGGTGCTCCAAGGGAGAGCAGAACCTTAAATGAGGGGAGTAGCAAACTGGACTTAGCTCAAATACCTGAATCAAGATTTCTAAATAAATGGCTGAAAACTGTGGCTCTTCATTTGTCTTGAGGTAGAATGTGCACTGCTAACCTCTCAGTTGTTCTTCAGAGTGGCTTTTGCAGGAGTTCAATTTTAAAGCTTACCCTTTATTTTTTCCCAGTCATCCTTACCCTTTGTGTATTTCATCTCTCTAGGGATTGTGAACACAGATTTTGGTTTTAGACTTGGGTTTGGGTCTTTTTTAAAGAACTCCATTTATTTGTCTGAATATTTTGGACTCTAAAATTGGGCTAATTGTATCCCTCTTTTATTGAATATTTTTAAAAGTATTCAGTGAGAAAATGCCTGGAAGGGTTTATCACAGGGCCTGTCATATGGTAAGTGCACAAAACATTTTACCTGTTCCCATGCAACTGCTGTGAATTACTCTCATTCAAACAGCAATAGGGAAAACAGCAGTCTGTGGCCTCTGAGGAGGTTTTATGGGTCTACCACTGCCACAAACTGAGAGGGAGGTCTTCTTACCTCTTTGGAGGTTACATGCACCAGTAGTAGAAATTGACCTGTCTTTGCTCTTTAGTGTTATTTCTTGATCATCTTCTGGGGTCTGACTTGGTTTTTTAGGATTTGAATTGTCTGTCTGTCAGGGCCCAAATTATCTGCACACTATCCAAGATTAAAATTTGGTCTAAGGCTCTTAGCTTGTTTTTTCTTAAGAATGACTGTCTTTAGTCAGAGCTTACATTCTTCTTTCTTTCTTTCTTTTTTAAATATTTATTTATTTGTTTTAGTTGTACACAATGCCCTTTATTTTTACATTGTGCTGAGGATCGAACCCGGGCGGTGCATGTTTTTAGGCGAGCGCTCTACCACTGAGCCACAACCCTAGCCCTCTTCTTTCTTTGGAGTTAAAATATTCCTTTTTTGGGAGGGGGTAAAATTATACTCATTTTTTAAAAAAAATGTTCTTACTTGGAAAAATAATGAGTTGGCAACTCTATTTTAGGTTCCCTTCAATTTCTTCTTTTTTTTTTTAATATTTATTTATTTGTTTTAGTTGTACACATGCCTTTATTTTTACGTGGTACTGAGGATTGAACTCGGGCCACGCGTGTGCTAGACAAGCGCTCTACTGCTGAGCCACAACCCCAGCCCCCCCCTTCAATTTCTTTCTTTCTTTTTTTTTTTTTTTTTTTTAAATATTTATTTATTTGCTGTAGTTGTACACAATGGGTTTATTTGTACGTGGTGATGAGGATCGAACCCGGGCCGCGCACGTGCTAGGCAAGCGCTCTACCACTGAGCCACAATCCCAGCCCTCAATTTCTTTTTGTATGTGCAAATGTTATTGTTTCCTAGTTCCAAAAGTTTAGGAACTGCTGATCTATGGGATTATTATTTACCTTTAACAGTTTTGAATCTCCAGGACAATAATTGCATATGGGAATATGTGGCCTTGGATGCTGACCATTAAATTCTGAATGAATATTAATTTGTAGATGTCTTTCTCCTTTTCCCCCCTATTAGCCAACAGTGTTGGTGATTTTATTTTGGTTGGACTTAATCTGGTTATTTCTGGTTTGTATTTTGTGTGGTTGGCTTTGATTTGGCATCTTTATCTAAGGGAACAACTGACAGTTCAACATTTCTTGGCTTTCCAAGAAATGGCAAGAAATCCAACACTACTAGTGAAATAATTTAGTTCAAATTAACTCTCCTCCAAACTTTCTTCCTTTTCTATTCCTTCAGCTTAATCATCTTTCTCTGATAAAAAAGCAGCCAGGAAATTATTTATTTACTCAACAATGCTGAACCCTTGGGTTGCAGAAATAATAAGGATTAACAACCTACTTAGTTTCTGCCTTAAGAGTTTAGGCTGCTGGTGAAAACGTTTAAATAAATAAATGTTTAGCACAGAACTGCTGAGACCTAGCACAGTGCCTAAAACATAGACACCATTGTTGTAAACATATTGTACAAAAAGGTGAGTAAAGAGCTCACACAGAGGTGTTCAGAGAAGCAGCAGTTACTGTGGCCAGAGAACAGCCTAGAAAATCTACAAGTTCCCTAGGGAAGAGCTGATATGCATGGAAATCATGTCTGAAAGCCAGGTCGGGTGAGACCCTGGGTGATACTGGAGGGTTTTTCAACCTGGACACAGCACATGATCTGATGGACTTGGGGACTGACTCACTGATGGTGTTGAGGAGGCTGAGCTAGAGCTAGGTGAGGCTGGAACAGGGAGAGCAGTGGAAAGGCCAATACTACATTAACACAGGCTGGTGAGGAAGATATTTCTGGAGGATGCGTTGAATCAAATTCAGAGACCTCTATTCTGGGGCCTGCAAAAGCCCCTTTTTCTGCCATCTCTCTGGGTATAGGTATCATGTTCTCTTACTGAAGATTGACTTCTCTGTGGAAAGTAAGGCTGATCCCCTCTGGAACCTCCTACCCCAGCTTTCACCTCCAGAGGACTCTTCCCAAAGTTCCAGTTCAGAAACTCCAGAGAAGGGCTCTGACCTGTTATGTTTGGCACAGGGAGAGCACAAGGCCCTGGGGCTTGTCTCTGTGCACCTTAGCTCTCCACTGAGAAGGCCTTTGCATTGAGCTGAGCAGCCAAACCAGAGCATACTTACTATGCTGACACTGTCCTCTAGCTGGAAAGTGTTTCGTAGGGCCTATAAACAGATGCTCTTCTTCCCAAAGGAACAATCCAGTAAGAATAGATTTGGGGCCATTTTCAAACATCTTAGCACTGACCTCCCCCACCTCTAATCATCAGCCTCATCTGTCTTGGGAAATGGGCAAGGCCTTGAGGTTCACAGATTTTCTTAGCTGTAGCTGCTTAACTGACTGGTAATTTCAGGGAACCCCTTTGAAAAATAGGCACATACTAGAGCTTTGTTTTCACCAAATGTTTTCTCTTTGTTGGGTAAACAAAACAAAGGTTCTGTAAGTATTGCAGGAATTATATTCAATAATGGGCAGGGATCCCCATAGCCCCTCGGACATTAACCTGAGCTGACATGGACTAGAGGTAAGACTTGCATTCTAGTCTCTACTTTCCAGAGGTGATCCAGGGCAGGGTGCTGAGGTGGAGGTCAGGAAATGAGCCCGGATTTCACCTTTGGTGCTCTTTATTGTGTGACCTGGCTCTGGTCCTAAGAGTCTCCAAGTCTTGGATTACTTGCTCTAGAAATTATAGTTCAATTATCTCAATTTATTAAATTCTTCCTTTTATATGATGTAATGAATATATTCAATGCAGTGTTGTGTTAGTTTCCTAGGGTGATGGTAAAGTATCACCACAACTAGGTGGCTTAACAGAAATTCATTCTTTCATAGTTCAGGATTATTCTGCCAATTCCCAGATCTATTCCCTAAAGATCACCACTCTTAAGTAATTTCCTAAGTGCCCTTCCAGAAATTCTCTCAATAGATCAAGTGTACACATATATACACATCCTTAAAGCTCTCCAACTTGTTCTCTAAGTTGCTCTATAAATTGCTCTCCAATTTGCTTTATTACTTTAATTGCATATTTTGACATCCTTTCCTCTTTATCTAGATCTACCTCATAGTTTTAAACAACTCTACATGTTCTGTTCTAAGCTGTACCACACTTTATATATAAAATTTTCCAGCTGTTGGACTTTTGGATTTGTATCATTTTGCTTTTACAAAGAATGAGGCAGTAAACCTCCTTGTGTCCTTGAATAAAACCTGTTTGTAGAATAAATTCCCAGCAGCTAAATAGCTATGTTATAAGTTTGTACATTTAACATTTCCATGGCCAGATGCTATACCATTTTATTCTGCCATCAGCACTATGTGAGAATGCTCTACCCACAATTTGGTTGATTTAGGGTATTATTAAACTTTTTTTTTTTCAGGGCCTTTTAATGTATAGGAGCTTGTAGTTTTCATGGATTCATATATTATCACTTTCTTTATGGTTTCTACTTTTAGTATAAGTAGAGTGGGCTTCTCAAATGTGAAGATTACCTACATTTTTTTGACTGCATTAAAAAATTGTTAAAATTTATTTTAACATTAAGGAATCTAAAAATATAAAAAGGTTATGAAGAAAAGTCTTCTCTCCTCCATCCTCTGCCCTGCTCCAAACAAAGATAAACAGTTTTATTTCTGGTGGTTCCTTCCAGAATTTCTTTATGCATTTGTAGGTAAATGCAACTAAATATTCTATATTCTTTTTTTTTTTTTTTTTTTTTTTTTTTTTTGGTATCAGGGATTGAACTCAGGGACACTCAACCACTAGGCCACATCCCCAGCCCTTTTTTGTGTTTTATTAGAGACAGGGTCTCACTGAGTTGCTAAGTGCCTTGCCATTGCTGAGGCTGGCTTTGAACTTGTGATTCTCCTGCTTTGGCCTCCCAAGTGCTGGGATTACAGGTGTGCGAAATACATATTCTTATTCAGCTCCTCATTTATTTCTTTTTTACACAAAAGGGAGCATAGTAGACACAATGTTCTGTATCTCTTTTTATGAAATATATTTTGGAGGTTATACCAGATTGGTACATCTTTTTTTTCTTTTTTTCTTTTTTTTTGGTACTGGGGATTAAACCCAGGGATGCTTAACCACTGAGACACATCCCCAGCTGTTTTTGTACTTTATTTAGAGACAGGGTCTCACTAAGTTGCTTAGAGCCTCACTAAGTTGCTGAGGCTGGCTTTGAACTCAGGATCCTCCTTCCTCAGCCTCCCAAGGCACTGGGATTACAGGTGTGTGCCACCTCACCTGGCTCTTAAAAAAAAAAAAAAAAAAGAAATTGTATAATATTCTGTTTTAAGAACTCTGTGAAATCAATTCTTGGCCTGTAATCCCAGAGAGTTAGGTTGAGGCAGAAGGATTGCAAATTCAAGACTATCCTAGGCAGCTTAGCACAATCCTGTTTCAAAATAAAAGAAGGAAAAGGATTAGGTATGTGGCTCAGTGGTAGAGTGCCCTGAATTTAATTCCTAGTACAGCAAAGCAAAACAACAAACACCCGCCCTCCGCCAATTCCATGATGATGGGCATTAAGGTTAAGTCCTAGGTGAAAGGCCATATGTAAGCATCACTTTGTTAGATATTGGGCAAATTGCTTCTTCAAGTGATTAAAGATGATCTAAAATTTGTACCTATGTTTTCTTTTAGTGTCTTTCATTTCTTTTTCTCAGTACTTTTAAAAAATGGGATATTTATATGCAGTAAAATAAGTAGATTTTATTCAATAATAAGTACAGCAAATGTATACACCTATGTGGCTAACCACCCTGATCAAAAATACAGAACAATTTCACTCAGCCAGAATGCTCATCCATATCTCTTTCTAGTCCGTATACCTGGCTCCCTAGGCAACCAGTTTTCTTTTTAAAATATCTGTATTTATTTATTTATTTATTTATTTTTATGTGGTGCTGAGAATTGAACTCAGTGCTTTACACATGTTAGGCAAGTGCTTTACCCCTGAGCCACAACCCCAGCCCCAACAACCACTTTTCTGATTGTTTAGATTTGCCTGTTCTAGACCTTTACCTAAATGGAATCACACAACGTATACTCTTGAGTCTGACTTCTTTTGATCAGTCTAATAATTAAAAACATTTTTAATTTGTTTTAATTAGTTATACATGAAAGAATACATTTATGCATTGTGATATATCATACATAGATGGGATATAATTTCTCACTTTTCTAAGTGTACATGTTGCAGAATCATATTGGTCATGTAGTCACATACAGTAATAATGTCTGTTTCATTCCATTATCTTTCCCATCCCCACATCCCCTCCCTCCCCTCCCTTCACTTCCCTCTATCTAATCTAAGGTAATGCTATCTTTCCCTAGTGCCCCCTGCCTTATTGTGAATTAGCATCTACATATTAGAGAAAACATTTGGCCTTTGGTTTTGTGGGATTTGCTTATTTTGCTTATCATGATATTCTCCAACTCCAGCCATTTACTGGAAAATGCCATAATTTCACCCTTCTTTAAAGCTGAGTAATATTCTATTCCATTGAGTATATACACCACATTTTCTTTATCTATTCATCTATTGAGGGACTTGACTCCTAGATTGGTTCCATAGTCTAGCTATTATGAATTGAGCTGATGTAAACAATGATGTGGCTGTGTCATTACAGTATGCTTATTTTAAGTCCTTTGGGTATAAACCAGGGAGTGGGATAGCTGGGTCAAATGGTGGTTCCATTCCCAGTTTTCTGAGGAATCTCCATATGGCTTTCCGTAGTGGTTGCACCAATTTGCAGTGAAACCAGCAACGTATAAGTGTACCTTTTTCCCCACATCCTCCCCAACATTTATTGTTGCCTGTATTCTTTTTAATTAATTTATTTACTTTAGTTGTACACAATACATTTATTTCTAAGTGGTGCTGAGGATTGAACCCAGGCCACGCACGTACTAGGCAAGCGCTCTGCTGAGTCACAACCCCAGCCCCTGTTGCCAGTATTCTTTTTTTTCTTCTCCTTTTTTTGGTGCCGGGGATTGAACTCAGGGGTACTTGACCACTGGGCCACATCCCCAGCCCTTTTTTGTATTTTATTAGAGACAGGATTTCACTGAGTTGATAAGTGCCTCACCATTGCTGAGGCTGGCTTTGAACTCGCGATCCTCCTGCCTCGGCCTCCCAAGTGCTGGGATTACAGGCGTGCACCACCACGCCCGGCTGTTGCCTGTATTCTTGATGATTGCCATTCTGACAGGAGTGAGATGAAATCTTATAGTAGTTTTGATTTGCATTTTGCTAGAGATGTTGAACACTTTTTCATATATTTGTTGATCAATTGTATTTCTTCTGTGAAGTGTCTGTTCAGTTCCTTATCTCATTTATTGATTGGGTTATTTGTTTTTTTTTGATGTTAAGTTTTTTGAGTTCTTTATATATCCTAGAGATTAGTGCTTTATCCGATGTGCATATGGAAAGGATTTTCTCCCAATCTGTAGCCTCTCTCCTCATATTATTAATTGTTTCCTTTGCTGAAAAGAAGCTTTTTTAATTTGAATTCATCCCATTTACAGTCTAATAATTTTTGAGATTCTTTATACTGCTATGTGCATTAGCAGTTTATTCCTTTTTATTGCTGTGGTATCTTTTTTACATTCACTTTTTTTTATTCATTTGGAGCTAATTTTGGCATTTGACGTGTATTTTCTATTGCTGCCGTATCAATGACCACAAACTTAGTAGCTTAAAACCACACAAATTTATCATCTCATTTTCTGTAGGACACAAGTCTAGGTTAGCTTGGTTGGTTTCACAAGGCTGAAATTGGCATTTTGGCTGCTGGGCTCTTTTTAGGAGAGTCTGCAAAGAATCCTCAACCAAACTCATTCATGTTGTGGCAGAATCTAGTTCCTTGTAGTTGGAGTGAGGTGTCCCATATCCTTACTGAATGTCAGCTGGGAGCCCTTTGCTGTTTTAAGGCCACCTTAGTTCCCTTACCTTCAAGACCTACAGTGATCGACCTAGTCCTTTGTGAAGCTTGGTCTGCTACCTCTGACCTGCCTTCATCTTCCCCTATATCTTTCTGATTCTATCCACAGAGAGTTCTTTGCATTTAAGGATTCATGTGATTAGATTGAGCTCATTCAGATAATCCAGGATAATATCCTTGTTTTAAGGCATATAATCCCTGTTATATTTACAAATTCCCTTTTGCCATGTATCCACAGGTTCTGGTGATCAGGGTATGGACATCTTTGGAGGGTCCATTGCTTAGTTTATTAAGTGGTGTGAAGTAGAAATTTAACCTCCTTTCGAGATGTTTAGTCAATTGTGCTGATTGATTCATTCTTTTTCAATTTATTTCAAAAGCAACCTGTATCACATATGGAATTCTCTTATAATGTAAATTTATTTCCAATTGTTCTGTTTTGTTACTTTGGTGTGTTTACTTTCACATGTGAGCATCACACTGTACAATTAGATAAATCTTATAAATACATTTTAAAATGTTAGAGAAGATTCTCTTTTAATACCTCTGTTTTTATTAAAATCTCTTGACTATTTTGGTATGTTTATTCCTTTGAATGAACTTGATAGTTCTTCCATTAATTTCTTTAAACATCTTTATAAAATTAAAATTTTGTTGAAAATATACAATCATTGATATGGAAAGAACTGAAATTTTATAATAGTGAATTTGCCCAAGCAGAAACATGGATTATTTTAAAATTCAAGACTATGTGTTTGAGTGAATTTTGTTTTTTCCTCAAATAAGTCTTGTAAACTTAAAGGTACTCATAGATACTTTATAAAGAGATTTTTAAAAATGCTCCTATAAGAGTTACATATGTACATTTTTCAAATTAAAAATTTTCTTGTTACTCTAGTTTTTCTTTGAAAATCTGTAGTTTATGTTCTCAGGTTATTTTAGTCCTCTGATAATTTAAGCCTGCAAACATCAAATCATAAAGCAGTGTCAATATAATTAACCTCTCCAGGAGTCCTGTTTCTGCTTTTCTCACATAGCAAACTGTTCCATTTGTAATCTAAAATTTAATGAAAAACATGTTTTGAAGTACTGTTTAGTTGAGGGACAAGAGTGAGTCAGTATGAGGTGAGTCAAGTCCTAATACAAGTATCAGGGGGAAATTTAGGACTTTAAAGTTGGCTATATTGAAAATTCTGAACAGCTAATCAAATAGAGATCAAACCAGTAGAATAATAGGCTTTTTTCCTTCTCCCTCTTAAACAAAACAAGTTGTTTCATGAAATCAGGAAATTTTCTTCACACTTGCTTTGTAAGGTTAACAGCAGTGTTATTGGGTCGCACCTTGGTTTTACAGGTCGTCACTCCATTTTTGTTTTTGAAGGGAACAAGTAGGAAGAAAACTTAAAATTTCATATTTATGGGGATGCTATGGAACAGTTAACTAGTTTCTAATTATAATACTGTGGGCAGTAAAAAGGGGATGCTTGGAGGAGATATGAATTGAGTTTACTCAGCACAACCTGTGACCCCACATTCTCTGCCACAATGTATTACAGAAATAATTTCAGGAGAACTTAGTTCATAGTCACAGATGTCATTCATCTTTATATATTGAATGCTGTGTATCATAGAAAGACTGCATGAAGCTCAGCGATGGCAACAGGGTAGTGCAAAGAGCATGGAAATACCTTGCACACTGAAATTCTGGGAAATAGCCTTTTATATATCATGCTCACACACAAGGAATTGAAAGCTAAATTTTCCACTGAATAGAAAAATAACATTTTAGATGTTGCACCTGGGTTACTATTCTATCCAGAACCACATTCTCCAATAGACCTTTTTGTAATGATGGAGATAGTCTAGCTTTGTACTATCAGATATGGTAACCAGAAACCAGCCACACATTGCCATGGAGCACTTGAGATGTGGATAGAGTGACTAAGGGGCTGAAGTTTAATTGTATTTTGGCTAATTTAAATTAAAATTTCAATATCTTCATGTGTCTAGTGGCCACCATATTGGACAGAATGTTCCAGATAGAATAATAAAAGAACAGTTATAGGAGCCAGATCAAATAGTAATAGTCAAAGCTAAATCACCATGCTTTTAGCTTTAAGTAACAAAAAACCCATGTAAGCAATGAGAATATTTATTTGTTAATTTTGGGACACCCTGTTGTTTGGCAAACCCAGCAGTCCCTGTCAACCTCTTCTTCGCTGGCTACCTACCATTACAGATTCAGATGGTTATTTCTGGCCAGTGAAACAGGTGGGATCTACTCAGGGACTTTGGGAAAGTTTCCTCTTTTATGGAAGAGTTGAGTGGTATGGGGTTGTGTATGGTTCTTCACTTTGCCCTCTTACTGCCTTGAAGGTTAGACCTAGAGTTTTATTTAGTAGCTTTCTTCAACCCTCATCAGACAAACATGAAAGCACAAAAGCAAGTGTGTTTATGATGGTGTCACAGAAAGATGCAGAACTACTTCTACCCCCTGACTTCTGGTTATGTGAGAAAATTACTGCTCCTGGTTTAAGCCATGTTCACATATTCTGTTTCTGGGAGCCAGACACATCCTAATTGATGCATTCACATAAACAGAAGTAAGTCCAGAGATGGGGCAGGCTTTAGCATTCTCTGAATCAGTGGCTCCCATCAGTTTTCCTGTGATTCCCTGGACGCTGTCCTCTCTCTTTGAGTGTTGGCTTTATCCTTAGGCCAGAAGCAAAGTGAAGCTGAAGTTAGAGTCACAAATATACACATCGCAATGTCTAGATTCACAGCCTCACATCCATATTAGACAGTGCCTCAAGAAATAATGGTCCTTTTCTGGATTCTTATTCAGAAAAGTGATAAAACATTTCTCCAGAGTCCTTCCACAAACATTTCTTTACGTTTTGAGGGCCAGAACTGTGCCCCATGCTCAGTACTGAACCAACACTTGGCAGAGAGACAGGATTTGCTCATCAAAACCTTAGGAATGGGGCTGGGGTTATAGCTCAGTGGTAGAGCGCTTGCCTTGCACATGTGAGTCACTGGGTTCGATCCTCAGCACCACATAAAAATAAATAAAATAAATAAAGATATTTAAAACAAACAAACAAACTTAGGAACTAGGAGTAGAGTTAGCTTTCCTTAAAGCCAAGAGGCTTTTGGAGGGGACAGAGGTAAATAACTGAATCAAAATTGGGGTTCAGTTAGACAGTAGCAGTTACTTTAAAAGGCCCAAGAATGGTCTCTATAGCCAAATGAGTAGATTGTCAGAGCTTCCTAAGTTATAAATATCATTAAGGGTCAACTTTCATGTTTCTATGATAAAAGATTAACCTGTTTTTTATTACAAAAAACCATTTCCTGGCACTAGGCTATCTCTAGAATCTAATGAAATCTCCTAAGTCACTTATTGGCAATTGGTGCCTTAGAAAATTTATTTCCTGAGATTATTTGTATGCTGTATAACTGAATGACTGTAACGTGTCTAGGTCAGAGTCCACTCTTCTCCCAGCTGTTTGGTAGTGATATTACTAAGCTGAGAAAATGGTTCTCATTGTTATCATGTGGTCTTACATATTGTTACCTAATGGTTACTTATTAAAAACAACACAGGGCTGGGGATATAGTGCTTGCCTCACATGCATAAAGCCCTGGGTTCAATCCCCAGCACCACAAAGCAAAACAAAACAAAAAAACAACACAATTCTCTATGGTTGAGCCAGATATTCATAAAAGAGGACATTCATATGGCCCATAAACTTAAGAAAAGGCACTCAATATTGTTAGTCATCAGGAAAATGCTAATTAAAACCACCATGAGATACCATATTGGCTAAAATTAAAAATGCTGATAATACCTAGCATTGAACATGTTGGCAGTTTATACTTTCAACATACTGCTTTTGGGAGTATAAATCTATTCAACCACTTAGAAAACTGGTGGTATCTACTAAAGCTAAACAGTATATCTCCTCTGTGCCTCCACGATTCTCTTCCTGGGAATTTAACCCCCCCGCCAATGCAGACATTATTCACTCAGAGATTTGTACAAGAATGTTTATAACAACTTCATTCATAATTATCTCAAACTCATCAACAAATGGATAAATATTTATCAACAGAATGGATAAATAAATTGTGACATGTTCATATAATAAAACATTACACTGCACTAAGAGAATGGGACTGGTACTTGCAATACTATAGGTGAGTCTTACACAGATAGTGTTCAAGGAAAGAAACCAATTAAGAAGGTTACCCACTGTGTGATTATGAGGTTCAAGGACAGGCAAAATTCATCTATGACTGAGAAGTCAAAATAGTGGTAGAGGTGGGATTAGACTAAAAACGGGCAAGAGGGAATCTTCTCAGGACCTGGAAATATTCAAATGTAAATTTTGGTCGGAGTTACATGAATTTAAAAATTAAATGACCCATACGTTTAAGACCAGTGCACGTTACATGCATTATTGTGTTTTGTTTCGATAAAAGTGTTACCAGAAAAAAAAAAAAGGGGCCTGTTCAAGATAATGGCATATGACAGATCCCTACTGTATCTATTTTCATTACCAATATATGGTAATTATTGATATATGTCGTCTGACAACTTGACTGTAACCCCACATGTATTTGTTGCATAATGTGGTTATTTTTCATATGGTCACAGGAATTATCCTGTGAGTCTCACCTGCTTGTGATGCCTGCTAAGAGATGAGTTTTAATTGCTATCGTCAATAGGGCCAGGCCTTCTTGTGGTTTTGTAAATAATTTGTATCTTGGCTGCCTTTTCTTCGGGGGTGTGCATGTAAATCAGTACTGCCAAAGATGGGGGAGGCTTTGGTATCCTGCCATGTTTTAGGGATCTTGGTGTAGTATAGTATGCATAAGTAAAGTAAGTAAATTTTCTGTTAAACATGGAGTAGAAGTACAAGTCTAGAAAATGTTCCTTTACATTGATGCATTAATGCTTCTGTTTCTGGATTTCCAATTCATTTCTTTTTTACTTAATTTTCTTTTTAACTGTGGTAAAAACCATGAAATTTTTCATCACTGTTTTTAAAACATTTTAAAAATTTCTTTTAACTAGTTATATATAACAGTAGACCCAGAATAGCTAAAGCAATCCTTAGCAAGATAAGTGAAGCAGGAGACATCACAATACCAGGCCTTAAACTATACTACAGAGCTATAGTAACAAAAAATGCCATGGTATTGGCACCAAAATAGACTTGTAGACCAATGGTACAGAATAGAGGATACAGAGACAAACCCGCACAAATATGGTTATCTTATACGAGACAAGGGTGCCAAAAACATTCACTGGAGAAAAGATAGCCTATTCATCATCATTTTTAAGTTTGTATACAGGTCAGTAGCATTAAGTACATTTTCACTGTTGTCTAACTGATCTCTAGAACTTTTTCATTTGCAAAACTGAAACTCTGTATCTCTTAGAAATACCTCCACATTTCTCCTTCACCCCACTCTAGTCAACTGCCATTCTACTTTCTGACTGTATGGATTTTATTTCTGTAGACACCTCAGAGAAGTGGAACTGTATATCATGTGTCCTTTTGTGTCTTTCTTTTTTTGTGTGGCATTTAGGATTGAATCATTGAGCTATATTCCCAGCCTTTTTTATTTTATTATCTTTTAAAATCTTGAGATAGGATCTTACTAAGTTGCTGAGGCTGGCCTTGTACCTGTGATTTTCTTGTCTCAGCCTCCTGAAGTCTCTGGGATTACTGGTGTTAAATGTTTTACCTCACTAGAGACAGTGACATAGAATGGTGTTCACAGGGGGGTAGACTATGTGTATGTAAAAGAAAATTCAGTAGTATTACATTTATATTTGAAATCAAAGCCCCCATTTGTATAATGCAGAGTAAAGTTTGGCTAAAAGGCTTGAAGTTGATTTCTCCTGCCCCCTACTCCCACTCCCATGAAGTCAGTCCAACAGCAACTCTTATTGTCTCTTCCTTCTGAATTCATTCTATATTGGACCATTCTTTTACATTTTGCCTTTGGCCAGGATGATCCAGAAATATCCCTTGGGTCTTATTAATCCTCAGCTTAAAATATTCTAGTGCTGTACTGTCCAGTGCAGTAGCCACTAGCCAAATGTGGCTCTGTATGCATTTACTTAATTAAAATTAAGTAAAATTTAAAATTCAGTTCTTCAGTCATACTAACCATATGTGTAACAGCTGCATGCAGCTAGCGTATTGGATAGTGCAGAACAGAACATTTGCATTGTCATAGAAAGTTGTAATGAACAGTGTTGCTTTCCCAATTGCATTTAAGATGAACTCCAAGCCCCTCTGAAGGCCTTCAAGATCCTAGGTCATCTATCTGTTGCAGCCATTGCCTATCCTTCAGCTTCACTTCTGCATCCTGCTCACCTGTCTTCTTGAACGGTAAAGCTCAGAGCCTTTGTACATACTGTTGCTCTCTCCTGGACACCTACCCTTCACTGGGATAACTGTTATTTTAGAATTTTGGCTTTGAAAGTCAATTCTAAGAAAATCTTGAATTTTGACCCATACAATCTAAGCTGTTTTCCTGTTATATGATTTCTTATAACCTTAACTTTTTCTTTGTTAGAAGAAAAATCTATTTTATATTCTTGTAATCATTTATTTAATGTTTTCTCCCTGACAGACGATAAACTTGGGGATAATAGCTATTATTTTACCCTCAAACTTCTGATACCCAGCACACACCTAGCATAGGGTAGGCATCATATAATTACTAGGACCGGAGCATTCTGAAAGTTACAGATCCTATTGGGAAGCACACATGTTCAGTGAGTGTCTGAGAACTCCCTTAGTGCTTATATGGGTTCGTTGGCTGGATTTAGTGACTCAATTAATACAATAACTGATTATCATGTGAAAAACACAAAAGTTCTATCAGTTTTACATGTACATAGGAGTGAAGTTCAAAGAAATGACCAAAGAATGATGCTTTTATATTTTTCAGACAAAGAATAATAAATCTGTGAAGGAATGACAGGACAAATGGATATCTGGACTAGAGCAGTTAATTCAAAGGTTGCTACCAAGAGATATGTGTGGGAGGAAGATGGAGATGCTAGTGAAGGATAAAGGTTAAAGTTTGTTTATTCAGGTTCGTTGCAGCCCCAGTTACCAGTGTGTGGTGATCAAGGCTCTTTTCCAGCCTTGGTAGGTGAGGTCATCCCTCCTGAAAGAATCTCCATGGCTTGTTGCATGTAGGGAGAGCCAGGTCATATGGCCTTTCTGCAATTACAGATCCTCAAATGATTGCAACCTGAAATAACCAATATACCAATTTGGCATATTTTTAACTCATTCATTGTCAAGAATTCAACTAGTATCTGGAAAAAATATGAAGGCATATCCTTCCTCTGCCCATCTCAGCTCCCTAGGAACTCCACCACTTGTAATTTTGCTCTATTCTTGTAAGTCAGTTATAGAAATTCGTGTGTATATACACAGCATATATACACAGTAATAAAAAACGTAACTTCTTGAATCTGCTGTTTCAAACTTGATTGTTTCAAAATCTACTATAAGTACATTTGCATTTTTCTTGCTTTTGCTTCCTCAACATAGTGAGGCAGCCTGTGACACTTTCCAACAACTGGACTTTGAACTCTCATAGCCATGTGGTAACAACACTAACCGAAAGCCAATACTGCAGCTGTGAAACTGTCTTTATGTATCATGTAGCTTTTGCATTATTAATAAAACTGAAAGTGTGGGGGAGTAAACTGCTTGGTACCAGCCCCAGATATCACATACTACAGTGATTTTACTGGATGCTATCATTTTAGTTTCTGTCCTGGCCTGTCAGAGTGTAGTTCTTAGTTCTTAAAGTCAGGCCATCTAAATTCCAGAACTGCTACTTTCCCATGTGAATGGGCCAAGTAGCTTAACTTCTTTTTGCCTCAGTTTCCCTATATATATAAAACAGGTATGTAAACATGCCTACCTGGGGGTTCTTTTTAAGAATGAAAGACACAATAATGTAAAGCACACCGTGGGTGCTCAGTACATATTAGCTCTCAAAAGTATTCTCATTATGGTAAATTATTGCCACTTTCATTTAATAATTTTATATTACAAATAGACTGCCAGTGGTTTTTAAAAAATTAAAAGACCCAACAATTTAGCTGTCTGTATTCTGTGGCGTAGATGTAAAGCATTCTTCCTTATAATGAGCACATAATTTTCAAGAAATCCTATTGGGAAGCAAAAAGACTTTTGAGTGGTTGGCATTCCTCCGATCGTCTTTGGCATGAGTGTACCAAGAGAAAGCAGAAACAGGTGGATGAATACGTTAAGATGTTTGCCTATATAACATTTAGTGCTCACTGTTGGCTTTTAAAGGAGTAGGAATAATTTTGAAGCGAATAGCTTTTATTGTATTTGCAAATATTGTAGAAGCATTTTATGTTTGAATTCTTCAATTAGACCCTTAAAGAGTCTCATTTTAATCACATTTATGGTCTGATTATTAAGGTGATACATTGCACAGCAATTGGAAATTCAGAAAAACATAAGGAAGAGAATTAAAACCCTGCCTAATCACAATGGCATGGCTGTTAACATTTTGGCATATTTCAATACATTAAATATATTTAAATTTTAATTTGACATCACACACCTTTATATGTAGGTTGTATTTTTCATTTACTAACTTATCATTAAATGTCCTTTTACAACATGATTTTTAAAATAAATACATGGCTTTCTACTGTATGGGTATTCTATAAATGATTTATATCCATTATGTGCTATGGATCAATCATTATGTACTATGGAGAAGTAAGAGGCCTTCAGAACTACACCATGGTGAACATCCGTGAGGCTAAATCTATTTATGACATAGTATATTTCTTCTGTAAGCAATGCCTCATCACTTGGGACCATTCTTTTCATTATTTTCCAATGTTACCTTGTTTAATTTTCTATTTCTTTACTCAATAGTGAGGGTGATCCTATTTATCCACTTTTTAGTACTCTTACATATGTTGGTCAGAATATTAGTCTTTTCTTGCAGTGGACAGGTATTGTCCCTTTGTCAGTTGTCACAGTGATTTCCTTGTTCCTGTTTTCTAATCATGGCCAGTTTAAAGACTATTTATTGGACAAATGGCTGACAGTATTAGAGAAACATGTCTATTCCCTAGCAAATCAGTGCTTTACATTTTTCTCATTTTTGTCAGTCATCTCCGTGTAAATGTGAGTCATATAATTTTAGAGATTATTGGATTGAAAGTATAGGTAGAATTTTGTATTCTGACTTATTTAGGAGTCATATGCCTCATTCTGAAAAAGCTCTGCCTAAGGAATGCAGCACAGTTCAAAAATCTACTCCACATGAGCTTATATATGCTTAAAATAAGCTGCAACCTATACCTGCTCGGTCTTGCTCCTTCTCCCACTGCTGTGCTAAAATTTGATAAAGACAATAAAGAATATTATCTGTCCAAGAATTGAGTTGGTCAACAAGACACTGTCTAGATTTTATAACCTCACTGGTACATGCTCTATATGAATGCCTGAATTGTCCTCCTATGTAACACCCTCCCTACTGCTTTGCCTTGTCCACTGTGATCCTGAGAGGAGGCCATCCTAGGGGACATCTCTTCTGACCTCTTCCTTTTTCTTGTCTCCTTGGAAGCTGCTTCTGGAGGCATTCTTGGGCACTCTGCTTTCCTGCCTTTGTTGAGCCTCTACTGAGTCCTAGCATGTGGCCAGGGCTGCCAGGTACTTCTTTCTAACTCCTTGGCCACACCCAAGAAAATCAGTAATGTGCCTTTTTTTTTTATTCAATGTTGTTGTATTTGTAATAGTAGAATGCATTACAATTTATAATACACACATTGAGCCTCCTTTCACATAACACTGTTTGTACACAAAGTATATTCGTACCATTCAAGTCTTCAATCATGCATTTAGGATAATGATATCCATCTTATTATACCATCTTTTCTTTCCGCCAATGTGCCTTCTTTATGAGTCTAGCATTCAAACTTTTACACCACAGACATTTAAGTACCCTTATGTGTTGGGCCACAGAGCCACAAAAATGAATAAGACAGAAATTATGACCCCAAAGAGGCAAGTACCCTTGGGGGATATGTATAAGTAAGCAAACAATGTTAACTTCAGGTACAAACACTTCAATGCTCCTTTTATGGTGTTTTAAGAAGGGAGTGGATCAGGAGAAGTAAGAGGCCTTCAGAACTACATCTGCCTTCCACATTCCATTAAGAGGGCAGAAAGACTGTCAATGGAGTCTTGCTTATTGATGTGGTACAGAGTGGCCAAGGACAGAAGCTTGGAATTGTTCAGATCTGGGGTCAGAACTGGGAAATGCCATAGCAGATTCTTAGGAAAGTGACTTGAGCCTGTTTGGGCCTCAGTTTCCTCATTTGAACAGTGGGGATAGTGCCTCCTTATGGGCTTTGGTGATGGGTAAATGAGAGAGTAATCATGGTACCAGTTGCAGGAATAGTGCTCACTATCTGCCAGTTTTATGTTGTCTCATGCATGAAAACAGCCTCCAGCAGATCATTAGCACCGAATAAATGGAGTGTTATGGCTGCCCCCAGGTCAGAAAAGAACTGAGAAGGAAAAGATCTTTCAGAAGCTCTGTCTAGTCCTCTGCTGGTGAGAGGCATTGCCAGGGTGTGGTCTGTGAAGTTGGGTGGGGCCAGAATGAAGAAACTCCTCCAGGCTCTCAGCAATACAAACGAAGGTGAACTTGCCTCACACAGGCAGCAAGCCTTTCCTCGTCCCCTACAGGATGGACCCAGCAGCTTATGCTGAGCTATTGAAAGAATCTGGCAACCAGGTTCTTAAGAATGGGAACTTCTCTTTGGCCATCAGAAAGTACGATGAAGCCATCCAGATTCTCCTGCAGTTATACCAATGGGGGTAAGTATTTGGATTTTATACCCACTTTAAAAAAACAATAAATGAATACTCTGTTGTTTATGTTTTTTCTCATTTCTTACTGCACATCTTGTTTCTGTTTCCTTTCTCCCTCACTTCCTATGCGTTGTCAGCACAGAAATTGAATGAGAAGGTTAGTGGAATAAGGGAAACAGAAACTGAAACACAGAGGGTTGTTGATAAACATAACAAAAGCTTCTACTTCTGTCTGGTTAAGGGATTGAAGTTTCTGGGATGGATGAAGTCCCCTCTTTCTTTCATCTTCTTGATTTTCTTGTCCTTTACTCCTGACCACAGGGGTATACTTTCCAGGCACCAAGGCTTACTCTTGCTTTCCTTGCCCCTTCAGCTTTAGGAGACCTCTTCTCAAACACGATAGTCATGACAGGATGAAAAATTATTGAGGACCCCAAACAGCCTTTGTTTATGTAGGTTATATCCGTCAGCATAATCCAAATTAAAACTTAAAACTGAGAAAGATTTAAAATATGTAATTTTAAATGTATTAAAAACACCCCAAATCTATTATGCTTTTATGAAAAATAACTGTTTTTCAAAATGAAAAGTTTTGTGAGAAGAGTGGCACATTTTTGCAAGTTTCCTCAGTGTTTACCTTAGTAGAAGAAGACAGTTTGCTTCTTTCACCTGTTTCTGCATTCATTCTGTTGTGATATCACATTATATAGCCTCTAGAAAATTCCTTGTATGCTTGTGAGAGACTGAGTGTGAAAAAGGCACATAGTATTTTAGTATTATTGTTCTATTATTTCCTGTTGCTGCTATAACAAATTACCATAAACTTAGTAGCTTAAAATAATGCACATTTTTTCTCTTACATTTCTGGGAGTCAGAACTCTGAAATGAATTTTATGGGGCTAAAGTCAAAGTTTTATCAGGGCTGCCGCTTTGTGGAACTCTGAAAGGAGAACCCATTTTCTTGCCTTTACATCTTGTAGTGGTTGCCTGTGTTCCTTGGCTTTTGTCCCCTTCCATTATCAAAGCTCATTGTTCCAATCTCTGTGCCCATCATCACAGTGCCTTATCCTTTCCTGTAGTAGTGTCTCACTTTGTCTCTCCCTCCTAATGATCCTTGTGATTGTATCATAGTCCAGGATTATCTTCCCTCTCAAAATCCATGAATTTATCACAACTGCAAAGTCCTTTTTTGCTGTAAAAGATTACATTTGGGAGCCATTGTTTTGTCTACTATGACGGTGAAAATATTTTGACCTTGTGAACCATTTGAAATGGTCTTGGTACCCTCAGAGGTTTCCAGATCATTTTGGGGGGAATGGCTGTAATAGAGGGAATAGAATTCACATTTGTGGGGTACACACAATCTAGACTTGTCCTGAGAATTAAATTACTGAAACATAACTCTCACCTCCTTTCTCTTTCATCCCTGGTGTCTGAACTCTAAATGAACTTCAGTGTGATTGATTTATGCCTGTAGTTTCTCTTATTCTGTTTTAGCCTGGTATATAGATCAGGACTGTGTCAGATTGGGCCTAGAACTCCTTATCTAGTATAAAATATTCAAATTTCCTAATGAGGTAGTGTTGTAGAGTGGTTTTGATGGATACTGATTCCACAGTGTTTATGCTTAGACCTCAGCTCCTTCACTACCTGTGTGACCACTAAGTGGGACTTCTGCCTGGGCCCTCACATGCTGCCTTTCATGGAAACTTCCTGAAACTGTCCCCTTACCCACTTCTTGCTGCTTGCTTTCCTGCTGCTGTTGGCAAACATAGGGATTAGATGTATGCAATTTTCCAAGGGAGTCCTCTCAGGAGAATGGGACCCAGGGAAGCAGGCTTTGGCAGGATAAAGCTCCAAGCAGGGATGGTATGTGAACTGGAGACAGATTCAGCCTGATTCCACTGGAAGTTCTGGAGCATGAATTGTACCACAGAGCTGGTTCCACTTTGAGACAAGAGGACTAACATTTTCATTGCCATATCAGTCATTGTAGGCTATCCAGCCTCTGGGGGTTGTCCTAGGGAGTGGGTCACCATAACAAAATACTGTAGACTGGGTGGCTTAAACAAAAGGAATTTATTTCTCATAGTTTTGTAGGCTGGACATTCAAGATCAAGGTGCTAGATGATTTGGTTCCCTATGAAGGCTCTTTTCCTGGCATATAGGTGACTGCCTTCTTCCTGTGTCCTCACACGGCAGAGAGAGGAGAGCGAGTATGCTGTCTAGTATCTCTTCTTATAGGGGCACTAGTCCTGTTATGAGGGCTCCACCCTCATTACCTCATCTAAACATAATTACCTCCCAAAGGCCTTATCTCTAAAACTGTCACAGTAGGGGTTAGGGCTTCAACATATGAATTGTGGGGGGCATAATTCAGTCCCTTGCATGGTGTAACTTCCTGGGGAGAGGGCAGCTCTCATTAGTCTGAAGGTAGATCTCTGGAGAAGGGGGTGCTGAGAGCCCCTGGATATAGCTAACAGTTGCTGCAGCTGGAAATGGCTACATATGTCTGGAAAAGACACCATAGTGTCACTTACATTTGTGGTCATGGGTCTCCTGATAACACCTGCTACCTGCTTTGCCAGTCACTGCCTGCTGGGTCTTATCCCTTTATCTGAAGGGACTGATGGGCAGTGAAATAAACCAGATACACAGAAGACCCAGGGTGGGGAAAATAATAGGGGTGATTTTTACTTTATTTTTGTTTTTATCTGCATTACTTAACTTTTCCACAGTGATTTGTATTGTTTTCACAAATAAAATATCAAATACAAAAGTCATTAAGTCTTTCTTTTCACCTTTGTTTTTTAAAAATATTTATTTATTTGCTTTAGTTGTACACAATGCATTTATTTTTATGTGGTGCTGAGGATCGAACATGGGCCGCACATGTGCTAGGCTGAGAGCTCTCCACTGAGCCGCAATCCCAGCCCTTGCTTTTCTCCTTTGTGTGTCTTACATTTCAGTGGCACCTGGGCTTCTCTTGACACTGTGGTATATTTTGTATCATACTTCTTCCAACCTGGTTTCAGTTCTAAACTTGCTACTGTATTACCAATAGACCCAGGGGAGAGAGGGGTCCTTGCCCTGCTGTGCTTTAGATGGCCCCCACTTTGGCCATCCTCCAGCTGTGTCCCTCCCTGCAGGCAGGAGTCTTTGGGGCTGGGGCTTCACCACCTAGAGCCCTTGCCTCCCCTTTGTCCACACTGTGGGTACCAGTTCCCTGCCCATAGACCCTGCTCCCAGGGCCTGCAGGAGTCTTTTATCTGCAGCCTATTTTGAGGGTTGGCCATAAATATGGTATGGTATGGTCATGTGTTCTGCAAGGTTTTTTCCTGTGATTCACTCTGCATCCATTCAGCACCAGCATCCATGTGGAGTGGTTCTTACCATCTCTGGATTCTGTAAAGGTCCAGTGGGAACTCCCCTCCTTAGGACCAGTCACCATTTTTATAACATCTTCTCCAACAATCTCTGAAAAATAAAAAGATTTGTGGAGATCAATGGGAGATGGAACAAAGGTGTTGACAACATTTGCCGTTAGAATGTGGAAGCAGAGAACTTGGGAGTGAGGAAGAACAAATTTGTGCATTGTAAATACTCTAGGCTTTTTAGGGGGCTACAGAGAACAGTCTGATGGGCATAATTGGGACATTCCCTGCTGGAACCCTCTTCTTGATGCCAGGGTGGCCTTCAAAGATTGTTTTCTATATTTGCTTTATTGACCACCATTTTGTTTTTTCTCACAGGGTTCCCCCGAGGGACTTGGCTGTGCTGCTGTGCAACAAATCTAATGCATTTTACAGCCTTGGGAAATGGAATGAGGCTTTTCTTGCTGCCAAGGAGTGTCTCCAGTGGGATCCAACCTATGTGAAGGTATGGGGTAGTGGCAGTTTTGCGTGGTGGCTGCTGTCCTCTTCCTCTTAACTTGCCTCTTTCCCTCCTGTCTTTTTTTTTTTTTTTTTTTTTAACATAGAGAGCAAGTTTTATTTAAAGGATAGAACAGAGATAGACTTCTGAAGAGAAGGGGCCCCAGAGCTGGGTATCTGAGGAAGTGGGAGTGTCCTGCCCCTTTTATACATTTTAGATTTCCTTTGTTCTCATGCTCTCTCCTCCCTCCTTTCTTTGTAAAATGGACATGCTAGGGGTACTTCTCCTTCAGTGTTCTCTGTACTTCATACAGAGGCC
Source organism: Tamias sibiricus (assembly GCA_025594165.1). Classification (NCBI taxonomy): domain Eukaryota; kingdom Metazoa; phylum Chordata; class Mammalia; order Rodentia; family Sciuridae; genus Tamias; species Tamias sibiricus. Next base: position 28,162,737 of record CM046673.1, read on the forward strand.
CATAGGACAGGTAAGCATTATCTGGAAAAGAGTAAAACCAGTGTTAGTAAGTAACTGGCATTTTGGGGACAGTGGAGCGTGGCCTCCTGGCAGCTGGAGGGTAGTGAGATTCTGGAGGAGCCTCATATTATTCTTATATAGTTACACTAATACTCCTAATATGTTCATGTTCTTTGCTGTCTATAAGTTTCATTATAGTCAAGCTTTCTTTCAGATGCAAGCTGGGTAGATGACATGATGCCAGTTCTTCAGAAAGAATTCCTTAGTGTAGGAATCAGCCCCTTGGGGGGAAATCATGGAAGTTCGAGAGGCCACATAAGATGCTTTAAGGTCATTTTCAGTTAAAATGCCCTAAGTGTCCCTCCCTCCCTCCTTTTTTTTTTTTTTTTTTTTTGTTGTTGTTATTATAGTGCTGGGGATTGAACTCAGAGCCTCATGCATGTGAGTCAAGTACCCTACCAATGTTTTTTTTTTTTTTAAATTTTTCTTTTAGTTGTTGATGGACACAATATCTTTGTTTTATTTATTTATTTATTTTATGTGGTGCTGAGGATGGAACCCAGTGCCTCACATATACGAGGCAAGCACTCAACCACTGAGCTACAACCCCAGCCCCTAGGCAGTTTCACAGGTTCTTGATGCCTCAAGACAGACAAAAGGAGCAAAGGACACCATCCCAGCCCTTCAGTAATTCATATTCAAGTTGGCAAGAGGAATACTAGTGCAAGTAGAATAAGAGGCTTTAAATCAAATAGCAATTCTGGAGCTATCTGAAGCAAATGGCAATTATTTTCAGAGAGGCTCCACAATAAAGTGGGAAAAGCCTAGGCTTTTCTGTCTCATGCTTTGCAGTGTTCTAGTTTCAGCAGTTTGGCTGAATTATATTTCTCTCAGCCTTAATTTCTTCTACTGTAAACTGGGGTAATTCTTATGTCTTAGAGTTGCTTCAAGGATTAAGGAGACAGTAACCAAAGTTGTTAGTACTCAGTAAGTAGGAGTTATTGTTATATCCTTAGTGGCATTTGTGTATGATTGCTGGAAATAGACTGAAGTGAAAAGGATGGATCTAGTGATTACTCCCACTCTAAGAGAGGAGTGTGGATATTTTACATTATAAGTAGGAACTGACCCCTAAACCTCTCTTTTAGAGAATGGATACTTGTTTTTGCAGTTCCGGGGTTCATACCTATGGTCTAGTGCATGCCTGGCAAGCATTCTGTACCACTGAACCACACCTCCAGCCTGGAGGGTGGATATTTTAGAAGTTACCGACTAATTTTAAAAATGGGAGTGCAGGTCTGGGGCTGTGGCTCAGTGGTACAGTGCTTGCCTCACATGTGGGAGGCACTGAGTTCAATCTTCAGCACCACATAAAAATAAATGAATAAAAAAGATATTGTGTACATCTGCAATTAAAAAAAAAGATAAAAAAAAAATAGATGGGAGTGCATTCCTGAGAAACTCTTCTGAAAGGCATTTCAGGATTGTCTCATCTTCTAAGCAGGACAGGGTAAGGAGTAGTTGGTGTTTGTCTGCATCCCAGAAGTTGTGGCTGTGGCCCAAGGGGTAAGAGGTGCTAAATTATGCTCCAAGCTTCTTCCTTGAGTGGCCAAACCTAGAACTCCTGACAGCACAGCCACCAGGGCCACTACTCTCTTCTTACCCAGGGATCCTATGTGTCTCTCTCCTCTGCTCCCCACTTCCATTGTTCTCTGTAGGAGAGGAAAAAAACTTTTCTCCTCTGCCTATTTTTGGTACAATGGTTGGGCTCCTATAAACTAGACTGATAAGAGACAGTTTACCAGGAGGAAAGCATACAAATTTTATTTTTGATGCTGATTTTTTATGTGACATGAGGACTTTTACAGAAAAGAAGTAAACATCCCAAACAATAGGATACGCCTGAAAATATATACGTGATTTTCAACTAAGTGATACATTGTGTAGATGTGACAAGACAAAGGAAAAGGACTTCTAGGGCTATGACCTGTGGGAAGATAAATATATAGAGAAACAAATGGAAGGTAAGGGCAATCTTAGCAAGGTTTGTGAAGGTCTATCTTGTAACCAGTTTTCCTCTCTTTTTCATGACCATAATGTTTCCTTTTCCAGGAAAACATTTCTTAGGAGTTTTTGCATTTAGTCGATTAAACTCTGGGAAGGCTTCTTTTTGCATCTGCTAAATCTTAAATTCCTATAGTTTTAAGATAATCTATATGTCAAGGTGGTATTTTTTTTGGGTGGCATATTCAGATTCCCTTCACCTCTCTCCAAAATAAAAAATGAAATTTAAATCTGAGAGGCAAGGAAATGGGAGAATCTGTACCAGCTTGCCTGGTTGGGGCATAACACAAACCACAAACACATTTTTTTCTTCTATCTCTCTCTCTTTTTTTGATTGTTAACCTGAGGTCCTTAAACTTTCTTTTTGGTATCAGAGATTTAACCCAGAGGTGCTTAACCTGAGCCACATTCCTGGCTCTTTTTTTATATCTTATTTGGAAATAGAGCCATGCTAAGTTGCTGAGACTGGCTTTGAACTTGTAATCCTCCTGCCTCCGCTCCCAAATTGCTGGGATTACAGACAGGCGTGACTACCATGCCTGGATAAGCTTTCAAATGAAAATTAAAACAAATAAAAAATAATCAGAGATTTGGTGTTAATTGAAATTTTTAAGTGTTTTCCCTTTTATGAACCCAGTTTGTGAACACTTTTTGTTATCTTAGAAAGTTGCATCAATAGATCCCTGATACTGATTTGGATGATCAAAATGGGGAATTTAATGTCATCTATTCCTAATTTAGAGTTTTTCAATTAGTATCTAGGCAAAACTAGACCATTTTTCTTTATTAATCTTTATAGAAATAAAAATCTTTTGTCTCTTGTATATATTGCTTATAACACAGAGCACAGTAAATCTTGATGCTTGTCATTACAATTTTTTTCTTACATACCCAGCAGAAATTGTGTTTATTTTGATTGAAAGAAGCAGGAGACAATTTCTGTGTTTACATGAAAATCTCATTCTTTTCCTGAATACCAGTCGTGGGATTTTTTTCATTCCTATGTCTGGCCCTGACTGTGATTAGACGTGTGAATAATAAGCCACACATAAAATTGGAACCAGGCCTGCTTCCTTCTCTCTGTGTCACGTGTTAGATGCTGCATAAGTTATAGAGTTGAACGTGATTATGTATTCTTTTGGCAGTTACAACATGATAGGAAGAATGTGGCACAGAATATAATGTGGAAACCCTGTAGCCTGTGCTTGTTAGAAACTTGTGTCTGCCTGGAAATGAGACTTCTGAGGTTGATTCCCCCATGTCTCCAATCTTACCTTTCCTTTCAGCAGAAGGTTAGAGGAGATGGGAACATCACCATATTGCTCTTTTTTCCTGCTCCAGGGGTATTACCGAGCTGGTTATTCCTTGCTGCGATTGCTCCAGCCTTATGAAGCAGCCCGCATGTTTTTCGAGGGTCTGCGACTTCTGCAGAGTGGCCAAGACCAAGCACAGGTTGCTGATTTCCTTGTTGGGGTCTTCACCACCATGAGCAGTAAGTCAAACTGGGGGAAATTAACTTAAAAAAATCACTATTATTTTATTTGAATGCCTTGTGGTGAGATAATTCCATGTTGTTTCTTCATGGCTGAAGTATGTAATTTGAATGAAACTGGTTTACACATTAGAAAGCATTTTGGAAGCTTTGATGGCTCATCATGCCTTTGTAAAAACAAGGAATTACAAATGACTTCAAGTTTTTGAAGTTTTTTTTTTTCAGACCCTATAAGTTTTCTGTATTGCTATTTATAGAGATCTCTCTGTCTCTCTCTATGTGTGTGTGTGACTTCCTTGTTTTTATAGACATGAGCCAACAAAACTTCCTGTGTATATCATTTGTCTCGTGATTTTTGTATACATATCTCTAATCTGTTAAGAAAATACTCTTGTTTGCTATGAAAATAACCTGGAAGGGCTGATGGATGGTCCTGGGAAAGCTGATATTGGGTGCTCTGTATCACACTGTGATGCTCCCTGCCTGGTACAGCAGTGGTCTCACTAGAGGACCCACCCACTCAGTCTAGGAGGGACTCCTAGGGAAACCCTCTGTACCTCTGCATTAGATCACCACTCTGATGTGATGAAAACTTGGTCAGTGTGTAGTTTAGGCAAAACAGAAGCCTGTAAAGCACAATGTGACAGTGCACTGTCAAGTCCTGCCAACATTCAGGTCTTTGTTTTGAAGTATTGTGTTTGATCAAATTTAAATTGCACTGATTTAAGATGTGCCAATGAGAACATCAGTTGTAAGACATGTCCCTATTTCATAGTATTAGAATGTGAATAAAAGTACACATTAGAATTATTGAGAAATTGTGTTTGGCTTTCAGAAGTGGGAAATCACTGTTAATAGTTGATTCAACTGTTATTAATTCAACTGTTACCATTGTTATTGGAGGAAAGCAACTTCTATTGTCTGTTAGTGGAACCTGTGAATTTTGCTAGGTTGGCCCAGAGAGGAGGTTAGCACAGTTGCAGTGGGAAGGGTTAGAGCAGGCACAGCCATGTTCCTCAGACAGAGAAATTGAGGTCTCCACACAGGTGTGGGTGAGCCACAGCTCTCCAGTTCTCACTTTGCTCACAGTGGCCAAATATGTAAAAAAAATTTTTAAATGTTTTTATTAGTGAATTATAGTTATACATAATAGTGTGTTCACTTTTGATATATTCATGTATACATGAAATGTAATTTGCCCCATTTCAATCCCAGTACTTCCACTTTCCCTCCCTTCCTCTCCCCCTATTCCCCATCCTCTACTCTACTGGTCTTTCTTCTGTTTATTTATTGTTTTTTAATTGGTGCTTTATAGATATATATAAAGGTGGCATTCACCGTGGTATATTTATATATGTACATGGAATAGTTTGGTCAGTTTCATTCCACAGTTCCTCCCCTTGTCCCAACCCCCAAACCCCTTCCTCTACTCCACTGATCCCCCTTCCATCTTCATGGGATCCACCCCCTTTTATTTTTCCTTCTTTAACTCTAGCTTCTGCATAGGAGAAAGCATTCGACCCTTGACTTCTGAGTCTGACTTATTTCACTCAACATGATGTTCTTCAGTTTTGTTCATTTACTAGCAAGTGCCATAATTTTATTCTTATTTATGCAAAGATGGCCTCTTTTTTCCTCCTAATCTAGTGGGTTGGCGCATTCTCTGAACTTCCCCACTGTCTTTTCTTCATCTTTTATAAGCCATTGTCCTGTCAGAATCCAGGCCACAGTTATGGGAATTCAAACAACTGCTTCTTGGTGACTGTACCTTAAGATAACCTGAGTGGTTTCCGTTCTGCCCCCACCCTTAGGGGGCAGTTAACAGGATTTCTTAGGGCAATAAATATATCTGACACTTTTCTACCAAAGTACTTCTTTTTAGAGGGTATGGCCCAATTTCTAAATTTTGAAAAATATATTTATGGAAAATTTGTATCCTTTCATACAGTGTATGTTTGTTTTAATGTTTACTTATGCCTTGAACTTAATAACCCCAGAAGAGGTGCCATGTTATTCTGGCACTTGGCCTGTCCCTTTGGTCATTCTCATTCTAGAGTTTGAGAGGGGTGATGCGGAGGATCATGAAATGCTTTAGGTTGATGGGCCACTAGGTTAGAAGAAGGTGAATTTTGTGTGTGTGTGTGGGTGTGGTGCTGGGGATTGAACACAGGGCCTTGTGCATGCAAGGCAAGCACTCTACCAACTGAGCTATATCCCCAGCCTGAAGGTGTATTGACTAGAAGAGTTGGTAGATCTCAGCTCCAGTCTTGGTTTTTGTCAGGACCAGCTATACTATATGCTTGAAACCTGTCTTCAGTGATCATGGCTTCAATCTGTTAGATAACAATAATACTTATCACATTTTTCTTAAGGGAAGTGAGTTTTTTAACTTCCCTTAAGCTTCTATTTCCTCCTCTGTAAGTGTAGAGAATAGACACTGCCTTAGTGGTTTATTTGAGAGATTAAATATAAGCATTTATCACTGGGCCCTGCAAATAGAAAGGCTAAGTGAATGTTAGCCCACATTATGCCCCCTGACTCTTAGGAGGTTGATTTTATGGGTAAACTTAAAATGATTGCCACTTCAGTCAATTATAAAGGACTTTATACTTTGAAATGTCTTTCTTTCTAAGATCTTTAATTACCATTTGTTTGTGTGTGGTCTACATTAACATTTCTAAACTATGGAACTTTTTTCCAGGTGACTCGATTGTTTTGCAGAGTTTCTTGCCCTGCTTTGATCATATTTTCACTACTGGATTTTCAACAGAAGTGTGGCAATCTGTAATAGAAAAGTTGGCAAAGAAAGGATTATGGCATGTAAGTTAAAGGTGCTGTCTGTCTTATGGGGAAAGTATACTTTTGATGAAGTTATTTCTTTCTTTTGACCCTGAGGGATTGTGAAGTATTATTTGTTTATCTTGATGCCAGAATAGCTTTTTAACTGAAATAGTGTTAAAGATAGAAAATTACTGAGATATCTTAATGAACCAATTTCTGTTTTTTTTTTTTTTTTAAAGATAGTAAAAATACTTAGTCTGTGGCAATCTGGCCTCTTGATCTATGTCTTCAATGTTATCAAAGAGATGTAAAGGTTGAATGCTAATGGTAATGTGAAATGAGGACAATGAACATTGTACATTCATCTTCATAATTCCTTTTGTCGTGCTTCAGCTATTCTGGGCCCAGATGACCTGTGTATGCTGATTAGAGGGTTTCTGAATAATTTTAAGGGTCAGCAAAAACCAGAGAATAGCTGCTAAATGAGGGTGTAGGTATCCTTGAATCCTAATCTTCCACTTGCTGTTTTGGTTTGATTACTTTCCCTTTGAGCTTCATTTTCTAATTGTAAGTTGCAACATACAAGCTTGCTCTTTAAAGTTTTTTTTTTTTTTTTTTGAGAATTAAGAAATAATGGACCAGAGTATCTAATAATAACATTAGCTAATATTTATTGAAGTCTTCTGATGTTCCAGCCACTGAGCTGAGAAGTTCTGTGATACCTGATATATGCTAAGTGCTGAGTGAATAGTAGTTTTCCTTGATGATGGGTTGTAAGTGCTCATGAGAATGGGTGGCCAAGGCTGGGAGATAGGTTAGAAAGGGGCTGTTAGGTTTTCTAAACTTGGGTTCCAGAAAAGTCACTAGAACCAAGGGAAAACTGTTAAGGACTCTAGGTTCAGGCAAGTTGGATGATTTTAGAATAGATAATTTAATTTTTGGCAAGGTCATGAATTCCAGTAGAAATCTAATGAAAACTATGGGCTCTCTTTGCATTTACAGATAATCATACATATCATGGGTTCATGGGAAACCCTGTTAAGTTTAGTCATGGTCTCCTGAAGCTTACTTCCATTTTAAAAGTTCTTAGGAGGGCAGGCAGGGAAGATCAGGAAAACAGACTAAACTCTTGGGGACCCAGAAAGCAGAAATCCAGGACCCTGTTATGACATTTGGGATCTTCTCTCTTTGCATACAAAGGGTGGACTCAGATCTATCAATAGGATCTTTCCAGCTTTATTTTTAAAAAGTTCTGAAATTCTGTGATTCTACTACTAAGGTAGATCTCTGAGTAGGAGGCCTTAGTCTTCATTAGCAGAAATGCAATTCAATTTATATAAATTTAGGAAGGAGCTCTGCTCTCTCTTCCCAGTGTGAGGTAGACATGAATAGAATTCCATGGCCTAGGTGAGTGTGAAAGAATGGGATCCAGGCAGCTTCTAATATATTATCATTCCATGCAAACAATAAATGTCAGGAATCCAGCCCAAGTAGTAGGTTGTGTTAGTAAGATTTTTTGTCAGTGTGACCAAAATACCCAACAAGAACAACTTAGAGGAGGTTGGTTTCAGAGGTTCAGTTCATGGTTGACTGGCTCCATCGCTCTGGGCCCAAGATGAGGCAGATATCAGTGTAAATAGAAAGAAAGCTGCTCATGGCAGCCAGGAAGCAAAGAGGGAGAACAGGTGCCAGAGTCAAAATATAAAACCCAAAGTCATACTCCCAGTGACATACTTTCTCCAGCTACACCCTGTCTGCCTAGAGTTACCACCCAGTATAGTAGTTCATTCTAATTATTAATCCATCAAATGAATTAACCCACCGATTAGTTTGCATTTCTTAGAATCTGATCATTTCACCTCCAAACAGGCCTGCATCATCTCACACATGAGTTTTTGGGAGGATACCTCATGTTCAAATCATAGCACAGGTCTGACATTTTGGATGCAGTAGAGCCTGGTAATTCTCAATTACTGGAGACTGAGGCATCTCTTAAAAGCCAGACCAGCAGTCAGGACTGTCAGAGGCCTGGATGTATCATCTCGGGTTGAGTGTGGGCAACATGCTTGTTTAAGTGACACCAACTGAAAGAAGCTAGAAGAAAAATGGGGCCACGGTATCAATTTCTGAAGTCCTAAGTCTTTTGACCAGGGCATATATGAGGGAGGTTAGAATTGAGACTGGGTCATACCAGAGCCTGGAGTTATTCATCCTGTTGGCATACTGGATGATCTCATTAAGGGCCTTTCAGAGTATGCTTGACCTTGGAAAATTTGCATAAATTCTCTGAAATTAGGTTTCATGATTTTATATAAGGTCATGGTTTAACAACTGGCCTTCTGGGAAAAAGAAAGAGAGAGAGAGAGAGAGAGAGACACCTGATTTGTAGTACTTGCCAATTTCCATAGTGTAAAAACTCTCATCACAGCCAAGATAGGAAGAGATGTGCACAATCAGCTCACTAGCTGGTTCTACCATACCACACAATAGGGTCTAATGGGCCCCAAGTACTTGGGGCTTATGAAACACTGGTGTGTTAAAGAATTGATCAGGATGTGATATTTCTGAAGGAGTCGAGTCTTCTGGTCATACTTTAGGAACTTTGCAGGGAATTACTTTTTTACCCTGCTGCCACTATACTGTCTGCAATGCTGTGTGACATAGGCTGCTCCTATCCTCAGCAGGCATTGAGGAATATGGAGAAAACTTACCCTTCAGCAAGGACAGGAAGTTGGCTGGATAGGGAGACTTTGATTCTCATGACTCAGGCTGAAAAACTTGGTGGGTAGCTTAAATAAAAAAAGACAAAGCTAGAGCATTTTTTTTAAAAAATTTGTTTGTTTACGGCTTAAAATAATCTTTATGCTCTGATAACCTATGTGAAGAACATTATAATTCCAACCTTTTCTTTTTTCTCCCTCCTATCAGTCATTTCTACTATTGTCAGCAAAAAAAGACCGACTACCAGAAAATATTCATGTTCCTGAGTTGTCGCTGAAAAGTCTCTTTGAGGTAAGGTGACTTCTTGAAACTTATGGTTTCAAATCAGGCCACTTCAGCCTTATATTTGGGATTTCCCTTTCAGTTGCTTCACCACAAATTTGTTATTTATAATAATCTTAAACTTGGACTACAGCAAATCCAGGTTTTATTAATTCTAAACTTTATGGGTAAAGGAATTTGAAGTTACATATTTTTGTGTTAGTCAGCTTTTTTGTTGCTGTGACAAAATACCTGAGATAAACAATTTAAAAGGAGGAAAGATTTATTTTGGCTCATGGTTTCAGTCCATGGTCGGCTGGCAGCATGGCTTTAGGACCTGTGGTGAGGTAGAACATAATGTTGGGCACAAGGTAGAACAAAGATACTCACCTCCTCATGGTGGCTGGGAAGCAGAGAGAAAGAGGATGGGTCCCCAGTCCCAATATCTCCTTCAAGGGCATGCCCTTTATGGCCTGCTTCCTCCAACGAGGCTCTACCTCCTGAAGTTTCCACCACATCTCTGTAGTGCCACCATCTGGGGACCAAGCCTTTAGCATATGAGCCTTTGTGGGACATTCCAAATCCAAACCATAATAATATAGTGGTAATAATTTTCATAATTCTTATGATTCTTTTTCTCTGTGTGTCTGTGTGTTTTCCAGAAATATGTCTTCATTGGACTTTATGAGAAAATGGAACAGGTGCCCAAGTTAGTCCAGTGGCTCATCTCCATTGGTGCAAGTATTGAGACGATAGGACCATACCCTCTTCATGCGCTCATGCGACTCTGTATCCAAGCAAGTGAGTGTTCTAGTTACACCCTCCAAGCTGCCCTCCAGCTCTTAGACCTTGGTCTCTGCTGAGCTCAAGTGAAACCAGAATTTAACCATTTGAATGGAGATTATCCAAATGATTTGAATTTTCAAATGAATGAAAGGAACTGAACAATAGTATCATTTTTATTTCTCCTGGAACCTAGAGGCTGCAAGAGATTTAAATTGAAAGGATTCTGTGATCCTGGACAGATTCTGGCAACAGGGTGAATCCCTGGGACCTAAGGAAAGAACTTGGAACAGACAGCTGCTTCTGGGCAGCACTCTGGGGAGAGCTGTGGTTTTCCCTGCTGGCAAAGGCAGCTTTGGTGGTACTCTCCCCTCCACATTCATTTTCTCTATAGCCCAGAGGGCCTACTGCTGTGTTGTGGAATTTCAGCTGAGAGATCCTAAGGGAAACATGGGTTATTACTGATACAGTTGGGTTCTGGTTCTTTTAGAAGACTGCTATTTTTGTTAAAAAAAAAAAAAAAAAAAGTTTTGTAAGCTTCACCATCTGGTTATAAGATTTAAATTTAAAAATATTTTTATTCTCTCATTGACACATACACTCACTCACACTTCAGACAGAAACTTGTTTTTCTTTGCCAAGCATACCGGGCATCAATGTTGAACATTTGCCCATACCATTTTAGAGCCAAAAGGCGCCAAGAAAACAAGTTCTGGTCTACATTGTCTCCACAGGAATGGGAGTGGTTAGGATGGTCAGAAGCTTGAGGCCTTAGACCCCATCTTTGTTTTTGACAGATTTTTGTCTTGCCATATCTATTTCATAAATGCCCCTAGGTTCAATCCCCAGTACAAAAAAAAAAAAAAAAAAAAAAAAAAAAGGCAATTGATTCCAATCCTCCCAGTTTCAAATTAGAAAACTGGAATACAGAAAAGTGTTTCCCTGGTTATAATGTCATTACTCTCCACTAAGTCTACTCCTTAAGTTATCTCCTGCTGTTACAGGCAGTATTGGTAAAGTCAAGTCTTTAATAAGTTTATCCCTGATTGATTTCTTAGAGGAGTTGACAGAGGTATGTGGTTTTCCAAGATCTCAGGAGCTACAAGGAAAGAATCTAGGAAAACACTTAAAATCTATGTCTGTTGATAATGATGGAGTAGGGCAATCTAATCAGAGATCCTAACTTGATAACTGAAGTGGAGGCTGGTGGTGCTTTTCTCATATTTTCTTTACAATAATGCCTGTCCCTGCCTGCTGTCTTTGTTGGCTGTTAACAACTCACAGTTGCCTCTTTGGCCAGGATCTTTTTTTCTCCTAGGCATCCCTTCTCAGAGGGGTTCTCCCTCAACCTTGCCTTCTTTGCTGGGGACATTCTGTACCTTTTGACAGTCTGACTAGGGAATACAAAAGGCCAGCCCAGGCCTGAGGGTGCTCTAAAGCTTCTGGAGAGATCAAGCTGGAGTCAGCTGGAGTCAACTGCAGCCAAGGACAACTTAGCTTAGCTTCTTCCCTAGCCCTGTCCTTCTGTCTTTCTCCTGAGATCTCTGTCTTTCCCTCGATAAATCACATGTATAAAAATCCCTGTTTCAGCCTTTTAGGGAACCTGATCTGAGCTTAATATAAGTAACTTTCTGTAATTTATCTTTTCCATTTACACACTCCTGTGTCTCCCCACACCTGTTTATGGTGAGTGGAAACGTATTGGATTTGCCATTTATTACCTTAGTGTGGCACACATTGATTTGCTTTGCTGATTTTATGTATGTAGAAAATAACATCTATAACTGATTTTAATTCCCTCTAGGGGAAAACCAGCTTTTCAGGTGGTTAATGGACCACAAGCCTGAGTGGAAAGGCCGCATTAACCAGAAGGATGAGGATGGCTGCACGGTCCTGCACATTGTTGCTGCCCACTCCCCAGGATACCTCATCAAGCGTAAGTGGCAGCACTGTGCTGGAGGTGTGGGCCTGGTGGTTTCAGGCTTAGAAAAACCACAAAACTCACTACCACCTTTTCCCTTCCCACCTTGTGGCAGCCTCAGAGGGCTAACCTTTTCCTTGAATTCAGTGTGATTGGGACAATAGACTGTATGTAGAAAGAGGGTGGGGTAAGGGGGAAGAATTGCTGGGTTCACTTATTCTTTGGCTTTAAGTGGCTTCTGCAGGCTTGAATGACCCAAGAACATGGGCTCTGGCTGTGTTTGTTCCCCTCCTTCCCTCATTGAATGTTACAAGTTGCTTTATTTTATGCCAGATTTGTGTTAGCTGCAGAGTTTAACTCTGAGCCAGACAATAGATGTGGTCTTGCCTTCCTGGCACCAGGCAGGCCACATGGAAGAGAGGCTGGCACATACAGGGAAAAACTGTTTCTTTGGACATGGACATAAATAGTTTGTGAAACAAGAAGATGTTCACTCCCATAGAGCTCTTTGATGGCACCCATTTCCCCTGAAACTCTCAAGCCCCTCAGTCTTTGTTCTCTGTTGGATGGAGAATACATTTTTTTTTCCATAATGATAATGGACTCTAAGACTCAGTGAAATGGAAGTGACAGGGAGCTGTGGGGAGCTTGTGTCTGCTGTGGGTACAGCAAGAAGCTGGTCATGGGCACTAGGCTGGGATGTCATCTTATAAGGGAAAGAAACATTGGGAATGTGGATTAAAAAATGTGATATCTCATGATTTTCAAATGTCTGATCAGAATTAAACATACCTGTGTAGCAGACATAGCCCAAAGGACTCCTTTTGGTGACCTCTGGTTTGGTGGGTCCTAGGAAATTGCAGCCAGTCTCCAAAATTCTCTTATCATCAGGTCTCAAGTGGAGCTGGTGAGTCTTGTTTCTCTAATGTCATTAACTGGGACCCAGGAACCTACAAGTGAGACAACAGAAAAAGGATGTCCTATGGACTTTTTGAGATGCATCAAAATATAATTCATGACTATATAATTCACCTGTTTAATGTGTACAATGTAATGCTTTTTAGTAAATTTGCAGAATTGTGCAGACATCATCACAGTCAATTTTGGAACATTTTTTTATCCCCCAAAGAAACTCCACATCCATTAGCAGTCATTCCCTACTTCCCCTACCCCTCCAGCCTCAGCAACCACTAATCTAATCTACTTTCTGTCTCCATGGATTTGCCTTTTCTAGACATTTCATGTCAGTGGAATTGTATAATATGTAGATTTTGGGGACTAGCTTTTTTATACTAGCATATTTTCAAGGTTCATCCATGTTATAGCATGAATCAGTAGTACATCATTCCTTTTTCTTTTTCTTTTTTTTTTGGTACCAGGGATTGACTCAGAGGCACTCAACCACTGGGCCACATCCCCAGCCCCCCTCCCTTTTTTTTGGTATTTTATTAGAGACAGGTCTCACTGAGTTGCTAAGTGCCTTGCCATTGCTGAGACTGGCTTTGAACTCGAGATCCTCCTGCCTCAGCCTCCCAAGTGCTGGGATTACAGGCGTGTGCCACCGTGCCTGGCTTCTTTTCTTTTTGGTCCATTGAACTACATACTCTGTTTCTTTTTAATGTGTTTTATTATAAATGTTATTAAGTAGCTTGCAATATTTTTAATATTTTTAGACAGTTGGCCCTTGTGAACTGTGAATGGTATGTACTAGCTTCAGCATGCCATTGTGCTAAAGCTAACATTAGCTTATTAATTTATAGTTAAATTCTATGCCACCAGTCCATCTGTTCTTCTTACATATTTCAGTCCTACAAATCCTCAAGAAAAAGAAATTTCAAGTAAGGACTTTGCAAAGAAACATACCCCTAGGTCTTCTGTTATCCATGTAGCCTGACTAATGTTTGGGTATTTTATAGATATGTCATGCCTTCAGTGCTAAATTGGCAAGCATTCCAGTTTTAGCCAGTGTTAGCACCAAAGGACCAGACCAGATGCAAACTTTATCATAGCAGCAAAAGCCTTTATTCAGGAATAAGCCATGCCTCTGATGGACCCACTTTTCTGGTAGACAATGAGCACTGGCCAAAGGGGGAGTTTTGGCTTATATAGGTTACACTGAGAGGTGACTTTAATTAATAAGCATTTCAGTTGGGCACTCAGGAATTTGAGATCTGTTCTGACTGGGCAAGATGGGAGGTCAGCAGTCAGTATCTGGGATTTGTCTTTACTGGGCCAGATGGAGGGTCTGGGGTCAGTAGTCAGTATCTGGAAAGGGTTTGTTTGGGGAAGGATTAATGCTTTGGCCTCTTCCCAGAGATTGTCATTCCAGACTTGATGGATATCTCCTCCCTGGGGCCTGTCTTGTCACTGGGAAAGAATGTATTGGGAAAGGATCGATGTATTGCCTTCTCCCTCATCCCCTCTCCCCAGGCCACACTATTTTGGGGTTTGCCATTTTCTATATCCAATAATTAGCACTGTCTAGTGCAAGTATAATGAAAGCCACATATACAATTTTAAAAAATTTTAGGAGCCATGGAGCAAGTAAAATAGGTGAAATTAATTTTGATAATATGCTTTATTTAACCCATGTATCAGAATATTATTTTTCTTTGTAATTAATGTAAACCTTATTGAAACATTTTCTATTTTTTAACTTTTGCATTTTAAAATGTAGAATGTATTTTACTCTCTCAGTACATTAGAATATGGATTAGCCTTATTTCAAACATTCAGTAGGCAGATGTGTCTAGTGGCGACCATATTGGACAGCCCAATTATATTTAATTGAGTTATTAATTAATTTTAAAATGTATTTTAATTTTAATCAACACATAATAATTGTTCATATTTCTGGACATACAGTGTGATATTTCAATGCATGTAAATAATATGTAATGATCAGATCAGAGTAATTGGTATCTCTCTCACCTCAGACATGAATCATTTATTTGTATTGGGAACATTCATAATCCCCTCTACTAGCTGTTTTGTAATATTCAATTAATTGTTGTCAACCATGGTTATCCTACTGTTCTAGAACATTAGAAGTTATTTCTCCTAACTCCATCCCTCCCTCCCACATATCCTTCCCAGGCACTGGTAACCACTATTCAGTAATTCTTTGAGATCAACTTTTTAGTTTCAAATATGTATTAGTCAGCATTCTCCAGAGAAATAGAACCAATGAAATATATACATATATGTGTGTGTATGTGTGTGTGTGTGTGTGTGTGTGTATAATTATTATAAAAGGGACTTTATTAGATTGGTTTACATGATCAGAGGATGAAAAGTCCCACAATGATTGTAAGTTGGATAGCCAGAGAAATCAGTAGTTTATTAGTCCAAGAAACTGGAAGCTTTGGAACAAGAGAGGGGCCAATGATGGCTAAGGCCAAAGACCCAAAACCCCATGGAGAGCCATTGGTGCAAGTCTGTATTGAAAGGCTGAAGAGCCTGGACTCTGATGTCCATGGGTGAAACCATCAAAGAAACACACACATTCTAAAAAGGAGAGTTTGAACAAGAGCTAGCTTTACCCTTCTTCTGCTCTTTTGTTTCATCTGGGCCCCAAGCTATTTTTATTTCTCTCTCTCTCTATCTATTTATTTATTGTGGTGCTGGGGATTGAACCCAGGACCTTGTGCACGTGAGGCACGGACTCTACTAACTGAGCTATATCCCCAGCCCTCAGCTTATTTGATGGTGCTGCCTACATGCAGGGCAGGTCTTCCCCATTGCATTCACTGACCCACACACCAATCTTTTCTGGAAACACCCTCACAGACACACCCAGAAATATGCTTTACTACTTCTCTTGGCATGCCTTAATCCTCTCAAGTTGACAACCAAAATTAACTATCACAACCTGTACATGAGAACATGCATTATTTGTTTTTCTCTGATTGTATTATTTTACTTAAGATAATGTCCTTCAGATCTATCCCTGTTGCTGAATATGATAGAATTTCATTCTTTTTGTGACTGAATAATATTCCATTTTCTTTATCCATTCTTCTGTGGATGGAAACCTAGGTTTATTCCATATCTTGCTTATTGTGAAAAATGCTGCAGTAAGCATGGTGGGGCAAATGTCTCTTTAACATACTTATTGCAATTACAGTAGTGGGATTGCTGAATCATATGGAAATTCTATTTCTAAATTTTTGAGGAAACTTCAAACTGTTTTTCGTAATAGTTATACTAAATTACACTCCCCAAAACAGTATATGAGTTTTCCTTTCTCTGTATCCTTACTAGCACTTATTATTTTTTGTCTTTTTTATAATAGCCATCCCAACTGGGGTGAGATGTCTCATTGCGGCTTTGATTTATGTTTCCCTGATGATTAGTGATGTTGAACATTATTTCATACACTTGTTGGCTATTTGTATATCCTTTTTTGAGAAATGTTTGTTCAGGCTATTTGCTGATTTTTTAGTTGGATTTTTTTTTCTGTTTGAGTTTGTATATTCTGGAAGTTAATCCCTTGTTAGAAGAATAGTTTTAAAATATCTTTTCCCATTCTGTAGGTTGTCTGTTTACTGTCTTTATTCTGTTGATTGTGTCCTTTACTGTACAGAAGAATTTTAGTTTGATTTAATTCCATTTCTCAATTTTTACCTTTACTGCCCATGCTATTGAGGTCATGTCCAAAAGCATCTTTGCCAAGACCAATGTCCTAAAGTGTTTCTTCTCTGTATTCATTTAATAGTTTCATAATTTTGGGTCATACATTTAAATCTTTGATCACTTTGAGTTGATTTTTGTATATGGTAAGAGATAGTGATTTAGTTTCTTTTGGCAGCATATGGATATCTAGTTTTCTCAGCACCATTTATTGATGAGACTTCCATTCTCTAGCGTATGTTCTTGCTTACTTTGTTGAAAATTATTTGGCTGTAAATACATGGATATATTTCAGGGTTCTCTATTCTGTTCTGTTGGTCTCTTAAGTCTGTTTTTATGCCAGTATTATGTTGTCTTGGTTACCATGGCTTTGTAATATGTTTTTTTGGGGGTAGGAGATACTGGGGATTGAACACAGGGGCACTCGACCACTGAGCCACATCCCTAGGCTATTTTGTATTTTATTAAGAGACAGGATCTCACTGAGTTGCTTAGTGCCTTGCTTTTGCTGAAGCTGGCTTTGAACTTGGGATCTTCCTGCTTCAGCCTCCTGACCTGCTGGAATTACAGGCGTGAACTGTTGAGCCTAGGTGTAATATACGTATGTAATGGTTAGAGCTTTGTTCTTTTTGCTCAGGATTGCTTTGGCTATTTGGTATTTTCAGTGATTCCACACAAATTTTAAGATTTTTTTTTCTATTTCCTCAGTGAATGTCTTTGCTGTTTTTATAGGAATTGCATTGAATCTGTAGATCACTTTATGTAATATGGACATTTTAACAATGTTAATTCTTCTAATATATGAATATGGGATATCTTTTCACTTTTTAATGCCCTCTTGAATTTCCTTCATTAGTGTTTTGTAATTTTCATTGTAGATATCATTCATTTTCTTGGTTAAATTTTTTTCCTAGTTTTTTTTTGGTAGCTACAGTGAATGGTATTTCCTTCTTGATGTATTTCTCATCAATTTTATTATTGTTGTATAAAAAAGCTACTTATTTTTACATGTTGATTTTGTATCCTGCAACCATACTGAATCTATTTATTAATTTATCAGTTTTTTATGGTAAAATCTTTAGTTTTTTTCTATATATAAAATCATGTCTTCTGCCAACAGGGATAATTTGACCTTCTCCTTTTCTATTTGGATGCCCTTTATTTCTTCCTCTTGCCGTATTTCTGTGGCTAAGACTTCTAGTACTGTATTAAATTACTGGTAAAAGTGATCATCTTTGGCTCATTATCTTAGGGGAAATTACTTCAGCTTTTCTCTGTTCAGTATGGTATAGGCTGTCCCTTATTGTGTTGAGGTACATTCCTTCTACTCCTAATGTTTTAAAGAGTTTTTATCATGAAGGGATGTTGAATTTTATTGTCTTTTTCTGTGTCTATTGAGATGATCGTATGGTTTTTAAGTCTTCATTCTTTCTTCTATGGTGTTGTATTATGTTTATTGATTTGATGATATCTATTGTATTTATTGATTTATGTATGTTGAACTATCATTGTATCCCTGAGCCACATCCCCAGTCCTGTTTTGTATTTTATTGGAGACAGGGTTTCACTGAGTTGCTTAGTGCCTCACTTTTGCTGAGGCTGCCTTTGAACTCAGGATCCTCCTGCCTCAGCCTCCTGAGCCACTGGGATTACAGGTGTGTATGGTGTGTACTGCAGAGCCTAGCTATTTTTGTTGGGAGACTTTATTTCCAATTTAATTTAGTTACTCCTTACTGGTCTGTTCAGGTCTTTTATGACCTTATTGTTCAGATATAGTAGGTTGTTTTGTGAGTGTGGAAATTTATCTATTTATTCTAGGTTTTCTAATTCATTGGTATATAGTTGTTTGTAATAGTTCCTAATGATCCTTTGCATTTATGTGGCTATCAGTTATAATGTTTCCTTTTTCATCTGTGATTTTATTTATTTGAGTTGTCTCACTTTTATTCTTGGTTAGTTTAGTTAAAGTTTTGGCTTTCGTTTAGCTTTTCAAAAACCATCTCTTTATCTTGTTCATCTTTATCTTTTTTAATTTCTATTTTGCTTATTTCTACTCTTTGTTATTTCTTTCCATCTACTTCTACTAATTTTGAATTAGGTTTGTTCTTGCTTTTCTAGTTCCTTGGGTTATATCATCAGGTTTTTTTTTTTTTTTTAAATCTTTGTGTTTTCTTTTTATTTTAAATGTGTTTGGAATTCCTATCAAATTACCTGTTTATACTGATTTTATTGTCTCCCATAGATTTGGGTATATTGTGTTTTCATTTTCATGTAAGAAATTTCATAATTTTGCTTTGATTTTTTTCTTTGACCCACTACCTGTTTAAGAGTATATTGTTTATTTTTCACGTATTTGTACAATTTCTTAAGTTTCGTGTATGTGTGTGTGTGTGTGTGTGTGTGTGCGCGTGCGCATGTGTATATTACAAGGGATCAAACCCAGGACCTTGTGTGCGCATAGACAAGTGTTCTACTCAGCTTTAACCATACTCTTCTTGTTTGATTTCTGGTTTTATTCCTTTGTGGTCAGAGAAGATATATGCTATTATGTTATGTTTTTGAATTTGTTCAGATTTGTTTTGTGGCTTAAAAAAAAAGGCAAATGTTCCATGTGCTGGTGAGAAGAATGTATTTTGCAGCTGTTGAATGAAATGTTCTGTAAATATCTGTTTGGCATACATTGGAGAAAAGACAGCCTCTTCAACAAATGGTGCTGGGAAAACTGGAAATCTTCATGTAATAAAATGAAAGTAAACCTCTATCTCTCTCCATGTACAAAATTCAACTCAAAGTGGATAAAGGACCTAGGAATTAAACCAGAGACCTTGTACCTAATAGAAGAAAAAGTACGCCCAAATCTCCATCATGTTGGATTAGGCCCCAACTTCCTTAATAAGACCCCTATAGCGCAAGAATTAAAACCAAGAATTAATAAATGGGATGGATTCAAACTAAAAAGCTTCTTCTCAGCAAAAGAAACAATCAGTGAGGTGAATAGAGAACCTATAGAATGGGAGCAAATCTTTACCACAAGCATATCAAACAGAATATTAACCTCAAGGATATATAAAGCTCTCAAAAACCTTAACACCTAAAAAACAAACAACCCAATCAATAAATGGGTTAAGGACACTTCTCAGAAGATGATATACAATCAATCAACAAATATATGAAAAAATGTTTAACATCTCTAGCAATTAGAGAAATGCAAATCAAAACTAAGATTTCATCTCACACCAGTCAGAATGGCAGCTATCAAAAACACAAACAACAATAAATGCTGGCGAGGATGTGGGGAAAAGGGCATACTTATACATTGCTGGTGGGACTGCAAATTGGTGCAGCCAATCTGGAAAGCAGTATGGAGATTCCTTGGAAAACTTGGAATGGAACCACCATTTGACCCAGCTATCCCACTCCTTG
The DNA here is from genome assembly GCA_025594165.1 of Tamias sibiricus. NCBI lineage: Eukaryota > Metazoa > Chordata > Mammalia > Rodentia > Sciuridae > Tamias > Tamias sibiricus. The sequence goes on from CM046673.1 coordinate 28,182,815, forward strand.
GTCTATACCCAAAGGATTTAAAAACAGCTTACTACAGGGACACAGCCACATTAATGTTTATAGCAGCACAATGCACATTAGCTAGATTGTGGAAACAACCCCGATGCCCATCAGTAGATGAATGGATAGGGAAGCTTTGGTATATATACACAATGGAACACTACTCAGCACTAAAAGAGAATAAAATAATGGCATTCGCAGGTAAATGGATGGAGTTGGAGAAAATAATGCTAAGTGAAGTTAGCCAATCCCCCAAAACCAAAGGTCGAATGATTCCTTTGCTATGATGATACTGACTTATAATGGCAAGGGAGGGGGGATGAGAGGAATGAAGGAACTTTAAATAGAACAAAGGTGGGAAGGGGTGGGGAGGGGGCAAGGGGATAGGAATAATGACAGAAAGAGTTAGACATCAATACCCTAAGTACATGTATAAAAAACACAAATGGTGTGAAAATACTTTATGTAAAACCAGTGACTTGAAAAATTGTGCTTTTTATATGTAATATGAAATGAAATGCATTCTGCAAGCATGTATAACAAATTAGAATAAAAAATAATAAAAATTCTGTTTGGTCCATTAAATCTATAGTATAGTTGTAGAAATATGACAGGAGGAAATGGCAGAGGAAAGCTACTCAGCTCATGACAGCCAGAGAGAGAGAGAGAGATTGAGAGAGAGAGAACTCAAGGAGCCAAGGACAGGATATTGTCCTTGAGGCACACCCAGGAACCTACTTCCTCCAGCCTTGTCCCACCTGCCTACAGTTACTACCTGGTTGTTAATTCAAATTATTAATCCATCAAGTGGATTACTCCCCTGAAGAGATTACAGCGCTCATAATCTAGTCTTTTCACCTCTGAACATTACTGTGTTGCCTAACACATGAACTTTTCAGGGGACATTCCTAGATCCAAACCATAGCAATATCTTTTGTTCCTTTATTCCTCTCTTTTCATTTATCTTCGTAGTTTAGCGGGATTTTTTTTTTATTGATAGGGTTTGATTTTCTTCTTTTTATCTATTGTGTATCTTAGTTTTGTGTACTACTGAGTTTTGTTCTACTATGCTTTTTCAATATGGTCATTATCATTGTTTTGCTTCTAATGTAGGACATTTCTCTCCCCTTCTTCCCTCCCTCCCTCTCTCCCTCCCTCCCTCCCTTCCTTCCTTCCTTCCTTCCTTACATTGAACCCAAGGCCTTGCACATGCTAGACCTTAAGTATTTCTTGTGGGGTTCATCTGATGGTGATGAATCTCCCCAATATTTGCTTGTCTTGGAAAGTCTTTTTTTTCTTCCTCATTTATGATAGATAGCTTTGCTGGTTATGGTATTCTTGGTTGGCAATTTTTTCTTTCACAACTTATTGTATCCTGTCCTGTCCTGTAAAATTTCTATTGAGAAAATTGCTATTAGATTCATGAGGATACTCTTATAAGTGACTTGATACTTTTTTCTTGCTGTTTTCCTGTTTTCCAGAATTCCCTTTTGTCTTGTTATTTTGACAGTTTGATTATAATATGCCTCAGAGAGGACTTTTTTTTTTTTTTTTTGAGTGGGGGAGTCCTTTGAACTTCTTGGACCTGTATGCCTATATTATTTCAAGATTTGGAAAGTTTCAATAATTTTTTTGTCGAATGTATTTTGTGTGTATTTCCCTTCTCTTATCTTTCTGGAACACTTATAATGTGGATGTTTGCTCACTCAATGGTGTTTGACAGCCCAATTGTAGCCCATTTATTATAAACAATGAAACCTTTGCAGCTCTCTGAAAGTTGAAAGAATAAAGGTGAAGTAAAGAGAGCCCTTTCTTTCTCCATATAGATGTACACACAGGCTGCCTCCATGGCCTCTGCTTAATAAGGCCTCTCAACTCTTTTTTTTTTTTTTAATAATTTTTAAAAATATTTATTTATTTGTTTTAGTTGTACACAATGCCTTTGTTTTTATGTGGTGCTGAGGATCGAACCCAGGCCATGCATGTGCTAGGCGAGTGCTCTACCGCTAAGCCACAACCCCATCCCAAACCTCTCAACTCTTACAGGCTGCTTTTCCTCCTTTTTCCTTGTTTCTCCTTAATTCCTTTACTCTTCCTGTTTTTCATCAGGGAAACTATTTTATTTAAGAAAACCTTTTTATTTTGAACTAATTTGAGACTTACAAAAAATTTTGCAAAAATTTTCTTATGCCTTCACACAGCTTCCCATAATGGCAGTGTTATATAATCAAAGATTAATTGTCAAAATCAAGAAAATAACATTGGTATAATACTATCAATATTATACAGACCTCATATGAATTTCACTAGTTTTTTTTCACTAATGCACCTTTTCTGTCCCAGATCCCACATTATACTCAGTTTCCTCCAATCTGTGACACTTTCTTGGTCTTTTCTTGTCTTTCATGACTTTGATCTTTTTGAAAAGTATTGGTCAGTTATTTTGTTGACTTCCTATCAGTTTGAGATTATTTTATATTTTCTTATGATCAGAATGAAATTATGCATTTGGGGTAAGAATATAGGAATTACCCTGTGTTTTCAGTGTATCATATCAAGAGATTCATTATATCAATATGTCTTACAAGGTTAACCTTGATTTTTTTGTTAAGGTGTGATCTTTTGGTCTCTCCACTGTAAAGTTACTAGCTTTCCAAATTATAGTTAATGAATATCTTGGAGGAGATACTTCAAAACTATGCAAATAATCTGGTTTCTTCTTAAAGTTTTGAGGCTAATTATAGTATCCATTGGTGGATTTTGTCAGCAGTGGTTATTGCTTTAATCTCAATATTGATTTTTATTTTTTCTATTTGGAATTCTCTTGTAATTAAGAGCTGTTCCTTCTGCTCATATATTTATCTTATTTTTAAAAATTTATTCTTTTTAGTTATACATGACAGTAGAAGTATTTTGACATGTTATATACACATGCAATATAATTTCCCATTCTACTATTGTCATGTATAACTAAAAATAACAAATAAAAAATTTAAAAAATGCCTTCCCATTTCTGTGGTTGTACATGATGTGGAGTTATACTGGTGTGTATTCATATATGAACATAAGAAAGTTATTTCCAATTCATTCTACTATCTTTCTTATTCCCATCCCCCCCACCCTCATTCCCCTTTGTCTAATCCAATGACCTTCTATTCTCCATCCACATATTATGTGTTAGCATCTATATATCAGAGAGAACATTCAGCTTTTTTGTTTTTTGAAATTGGCTTATTTCACTTAGCATGATAATCTCCACCTCCACGTATTTACCGGCAAATGCCATAATTTCATTCTTCTTTATGGCTGAGCAATATTCCATTGTGTATATATACTACATTTTCTTTATCCATTCATCTGCTGAAGGGCACCTAGGTTGGTTCCATAGCTTATCTATTGTGAATTGAGTACTGTAAACATTAATGTGGCCGTGTCCCTATAGTATGCTGATTTTAAGTCCTTTGGGTATAAATTGAGGAGTGGGAAAACTGGGTCAAATGGTGGTTTCATTCCAAGTTTTCTGAGGAATCTCCATACTGCTTTCCAGAGTGGTTGCACCAATTTGCAGGCACACCATCAATGTATGAGTGTGCCCTTTTCCCCACATCCTCACCAACATTTATTGTTGCCTGTATTCTTGATAATTGCCATTCTGATTAGAGTGGGATGAAATCTCAATGTGGTTTTAATTTGCATTTCTCTAATTGCTGGAGATATGAATATTTTTCTTTTTTTTTTCATGTATTTGTTGACCATTTGTATTTCTTCTTCTGTGAAGTGTCTGTTCAGTTCCTTTGCCATTTATTGATTGGGTTATGTAGTTTTTTGGTGTTAAGTTTTTTGAGTTGTTTATATATCCTGGAGATTAATGTGAGGTGCAGGTGGCAAAGATTTTGTTGCATTCTGTAGGCTCTCTCTTCACTTTCTTGATTGTTTCCTTTGCTGTGAAGAAGCTTTTTAGTTTGATACCATCCCATTTATTGATTCCTGATTTTACTCCTTGTGCTTTAGGAGTCTTGTTGAGGAATTCAGTTCCTAAGCCAAAATGATGGAAATTGGCTACCCATATTTTTATTTATTCAATTATTTCAGTATGGACTTATGGATATTTATTTTATTATTTGGAATAAAATAGCATTATTATTATTATTATTGCTTAAATAGCTCCATCTTTAGCCATGAGTCACTCCTTCAGATTAGCCCCTGTGTTTTTTCACCAAACCTCCATCCATTTTTTAGCACTTCCTCACAATCACAAAATGCTTCAGGCTCATCTTGAATATTCCTTGTCCCAGCCCTGTAATCAACCACTTCTGTAGGGATCTCTGGTTACTATTTGGAGATGATATTGAAAACAAGATCTAGTAATAGGTATGATGTTTCTAATTAGAGTGTCATTGTTTCTAGGACTTCTCAGTAGCTAGAGGTAGAATATACATGTGTATAAACTAACCCAGGATACTTACATCTATATTACATATGTTTATATTAAATAATCTATCTGCATATGTTTATATTAAAATCCTTGAGTTTATACTGATACCTCTGATTCCAGTTAAACACCATGGTCATTTGGCCTTTTAAAATTTGTAACATAAAAAAAATTGTAATATCTCTCATCTATACTATATTTATTTGTTTGATTCTGTGGATTTCAGGCTAACTAATTTATACCCCAGTGAGAAGCATTTTTATTGACTAGATTTATGTTTATTTAGTCATTTTATTTTTTTATGCTTATTTTATTTTTTATGTTTAGCCTTTGAACAGTGAGTCAAGGTACTGTTCTTTCCCACCCCCTTTACTGCGGTTACGTAGTCATTTGTAGAATGCTTAGGCTCTTTTTTTCAGTGTTTGTCTTATATTTTGTTTTTACCCAGTCTTATTAGTTTGTTTGTTCATACTTGGGGTATGTAAAGAGCATGTGAAACACTGCTATGGGGTTCAGACTCTCTGGGAGTCTGACCTTTCCAAAAGATTTAGAGACATGTTACTTCCTCCTCATCTCTGCTCTACTCCCTCCATCCTCATTTCCCCCTTCTTTGTGCTCCTTTCCTGTCCACCCCTGTAAATAAACTATGTCTTTAATTTCAGGCTTAGTTAGAGTGTTTATCATTTGAGATTTTTAAAATATTTTTCTTTGAAAAAGAATATACAAAAAATATGTAAAGAAGCATATTTATATATTCATATCTCTTCCCCATTTTTCAATTTTTTTTGTCCTTTGTCCTCAGTTTTAAAAAATTCTTCATTCATTATCTCTTTGTGGTATGTATTTTTCTCCCACTTTGTCAGTTATCTTCTGACTTTGTCCTTTTATGTCGTACAACTAAAATGCAAATCAACTTTATCAATCTTTTGTTTTATTGTTCCTAGATTTGGAGTCAAAGTTAAAAAGTAACAAAATTAAAAAGGAATTCACTGATATTTTCTTCTAGTGCCTGTGTGGGTTATTTTTATTTATTTATCATTTAGATTCCTGAACCATTGGAATTGAAGGATGAGTTTTATCTTTTTCCAAATGGATTCCTATTTGTCTTACCTCCATTTATTTTAAAAAAAATTGTCTTGACCTCAGTGATTTCACATGCCACTAATTCTGGACTCTCTGTTCTATTTTACTCATCTTTTTTGCCTGTTGATATATTGCAAGCCTCTTTGAATCACCTCTTTAAAAACCAGTTTAAAAATTTAAAGCAAGCCGGGCGCGGTGGCGCACGCCTATAATCCCAGCACTTTGGGAGGCTGAGGCAGGAGGATCGTGAGTTCAAAGCCAGCCTCAGCAATGGTGAGGCACTTAGCAACTCAGTGAGACCCTGTCTCTAAATAAAATACAAAAAAAAAAGGGCTAGGGATGTGACCCAGGGTTCGAGTGCCCCTGAGTTCAATTCCCTGGTACCAAAAAAAAAAAAAAAAAAAAAAAAAAAAAAAAATTTAAAGCACACTCATACACATTAGAATGGCTAAAACAAAAAAGACAGTAACACGTGTTGACAAGGATATGGAAAAATAAGAAAGTTCATTCACTGGTGGATGGCTCCTCTGCTTTGAAAACAGTGTGGCAGTTGTTGAAAAAGTTCAAGTTACCATAAGACCCAGAAATATGCTCCTAAGCACATTCCTAAGAGAAATGTAAAAGTATGTCTGAACAAAAACTTCTAAAATGATTATTTATAGCAGCATTATTGACAATAGTCCGAAAGTGGAAAGTACCTACATATCAATCAATGGATGAATAGATTAACAAAATGCATTATATCCATACAATAGAATATTATTCAGCTGTAAAAAGGAAGTACTGACACAGGCTGAAATATGGATTAATCTGTTAGTTCAATTAGCATGTGATGACAGAAGCCAGACATAGAAGGCCACATATTGCATGATTTCATTTACATGAAATGTCCAGAATAAGGAAATCCCTAGAGATAGAAACTAGATTACTGGTTTCCAAGGGTTGATAGGTAGGGTTAGTGGGAGATAAGGAGTGACTGCTAATAAGTATGAGGTTTCTTTTTGGAATGATGAAAATGTTATAGAATTGGATAGTAGTAATGATTGAATAAATTCATAAATATTCTGAAACCTATTGAATTATATACTTTAAAAGGGCGAATCTTATAGCATATGACCTATATCTCAAATTTAAAAATTCAGAGAAAAAATGGAAAGTTCAAGCACTTCGTAAAAACAAACAAACCCCAAAACACTTAAAAGGGATATGCGATAAGAAGTAAATCCTTTTCCACAATGTCAATTACCAAACTTTTTTTTGAGTCTTGTCAGTATGTGTATTTATAAAATCATTTTCTATTTTCAAATATAAATGTGGGCACATAATACATTCTAGTCAGTAATACTTTTCATTGAACAATATTTCTTGGCCATCTTCCCTAAAAGTACCCAGATAGCTATGTAATGTTTATAACCCCTTATGGCATTTGCTGTTACAACCATATGCTATTGATAAAGGTTTAAATGTGTTTTAGTTTATTTTGCTATTGCAAACAATGCTCAGAGACCATTCTTTTTTATATCTTTATGAGTTCGTAGGAATGTATCTGTAAAATGATTTCCTAGTTGAAAAATCTGTTTGAAATTGTTTATTTATATAGATAAATTTTAAATAGATTACATTAGAAAATAAAAAAAATACAAATAATATATACTGAGAGTCTCTATTCTAACTCTGTCCTTCCATCTCCTGAATATTTCTAGTATCTTATGTTTTCTTCTGCAAATATTTTCTGATGTACATAAGTTTGTATATGTTTAAAATGTTAGCATGTTGGTATGTATTTGGATTTTAAAAGCTATTACTAACTTGAACCCCAGAAATGTTTCCCTAACAGTGAATGAGATTATCTTCATCTTGGGTACTTTTTGATGTGTAGAGTCAAAAACTCTTCACATTCTTTAATCTCATCTGAATTTCAAATCTACCATTTGAAATAGTGGTGGCATCAGTAGGACCTTAGAAATCTGTAGTTCTGTTGGTATTTTGGTGGCTTCTGGTTATTATGATGGTCCTGCTGGCACGGTGGCAGAGTGATTTGAGAATCCTAGGAGGGCAGAGTCTCAAGGAATCAGCAGAGTTGGGCAGCAGCAGACCCTAAACCTAGAAATGGTCATCTCCTACAATTGAAGATATGAGGATGGGTAAGGGCTTGTTCCATCTGGCTTGGTTAGAACAAGATTCTCCAACTGTTTTAGGCAAGAAAGGGGATTTATTGACTCTTATGAATGAAAAATCCAGAGTTTGGTTCAGATGCTTGCTGCAGTGGTGTCTTCAAGAATGTGTCTTACCTCTTACCTCTGCTTTCTTTTCTTCTAAGTTCATTGTTAGTCAAGTTCTTTTTCACTTGAAGCACCAGAACCTTCAGGCTTACTTTCTGCCAGTTTATCGCTCTCAGCCAAGGAGAGGAACCTCTTTCTGATAGTTCAGTAAAAATACTACCAGTATGTCTAATTGACCTGACTTTGGTCACATGCCATTTTTGTCAGCGGTCTTCACATTTTACTTCCTTATCCCCTAAAATAATTTTGAAAACCTGTGTGCCTCTTTACATGTTTTTAAGTTGATATCTGGAATTTTAAACATGGAAATCTAAATAACTGTAAGAAAGGATTATTTTTCATAATTTTATTTATGTTAATATTTTAAAATATAACATTTTACTCCTTATATATAATAAAATATAAATGCCACAGAAATTTTATATCCTCTGACATCCATTTAAAAATTATAGACAAGCTCTTTAATAGCAAAAAATAACACCTGTGCATTCCTCTTTTTGGATCTTTCCCATTTACTTTTCTAAAAGAAGTTTGCCCTAATATATTTTATGCTTGAGTACCTTATTGGTCATCCAGTATTATTCTTCTGGAACAAAAGTACTCATGTAACTTTAAATGTTAAAACATTTGTGTGATTGTCAGGTTCTAAGGGCTAACTGTGTTTTTGGAATTGAATTATGACTAAAATTATTACCACAGAGATAATCAAGGTGTAAATATAGTAAACATTTTTATAATTATTAAACATAAAAATAAAGTTTTAGAGGTAGATAGGGGTGGATTGCAGTGCCTTTAAAAGGGGCTTTGCAGGCATCAGTTTTATTTGTCCCTTCATTTGGGGCAGTATAATATAGCAATTATATTAGTTTTCTATACTGTGTAGCAACTTAACCAAAAACAGAGTGGCTTAGAACAATACCCATTTATTAGCTCACAGTTGTATAGGTCAGTAGTCTTGGTGTGATCTGACTATTCCTGCTCATTTTCTGGCAAGGCTGAAATCAAACTATTAGCCTCATCTATGTTCTCATCTGGAGTTCTAGGCCCTCTTTCAAGCTTATTGATAGAATTGGCAGAGACAGTTTTTCCTACATTGGACTAAGATCCGTTTCCTTGATGGCTGTAAATAGAAACTATTCTTAGCTTCTACAGGCCACATACATTTGTCTTATGGTCTCCTGCATCTTCATAACCAGCTGAGGATTTCTTTTGCATCAGATCCCTCTCATACTTTGAACCTTTGACCTCTTCTCTTTCTGACCTCTATAAACTTTGGCCTTTAGGACTTTTGTGATTAGGTCAGGCTGATCTGGATAATCCCCCCCCATCTTCAGGTCAACTGATTTGGGATCTTAATTACATTTTCAGAGTCTCATTACAGTAGCACCTAGATTAATATTTGATTGCATAACTGGGATAAAGTATTTTTACATTATGGGTCAGGAATCTTGGTGCCTTTGAATTTTGCCTACTGCAGTAAGATTCTTGATGGGTAGGAAGTATGAGTTAAGTTTTGTAAAGTAAGAGATAGGCAGTTGTGACTAGGGGGATGAGAAAGGAGAATACCATAAGCAGGATGATATTTGGAAAAAAAATGCCTTGGCAGGCAGTGAGTTTTACTAAAGATTATGTACAGAAGTTGGAGGTCAGGCTTTGATTTGTTTAACTCTGTGCTGACATAAGTCTTTGTGTAACACCCCCTGACCCCTAGGGAAATACCTGTTCCATTCTGAAAACTGTTGCACCTGTGATCACAGAGACACGTTGGTGCTGGGTAAATAGATACATTAGAGCAGCAAATGAAGCTTACAACCAGAGGTTTGGGGCTGGGAGGGTGGTAACAGTGACAGCAACAACAAAAAAACCCTGATGCCAAAGCAATTGCTACTTTCTTCTCCTGTCCCCAGATAGGCTTTTTTTTTTTTTTTTTTTTTCTGGAACAATATTCTGTTTCCTCTCTAGGGAATAAAGAACTGAAGTCACAGCTTGCTCTTATCCTTACAGCTGTAACTGTTGCCTAGTAACCAGATTCCCCCTCTCCTTGCTTGTTGCCAAGGAGAGGGGAGAAAGGTAGAGAGGAGCGCACTTCTGAACCTCTTAAAAGCTATTGTCCTTCCCACTCTACACAGGACTCCTTGCTTTGGGGAGTTGGGTGGACTGCCCTAAGCTGGCAGTTTAGGTTCTTTGAACAGAGGGAGCCTGATTCTTTTGTCCTGGGCAACTGGGAGGAAGAGCACTCATGGGGACATCTCCTTATGGAAGGAACCATGACAGTCCCCCCTTCTCATTTTGGCCTGCCCTAGGACAAACAGAGGATGTGCAGATGCTCCTGCGCTTTGGGGCAGACCCCACTCTGCTGGATCGACAATCTCGGTCTGCTGTGGATGTCCTGAAGAGGAATAAGAACTTCAAAGCCATTGAGAAAATCAACAGTCACTTGGAAAAGCTGGCTACATGTTCTAAGGACCTATCAGGTACAGCTCCTGTAAATTAACTTTTTGGGCAATAAAACTGGTTCTGTGATATCAGATACAAATCAGTTTATCTCTTCTTGGGACAAATAGATGGAAGTGAGACCCCTCTTTTCCAATATTCAGAAAACTTGTTTGTTTTTTTTGCAAAGATAGAATGAGACAACTCTTATTTAGAGAGTATCTGACATTCTGGGAACTTTTCCAGACCCACCTTTGGACAGTATGGGTGATTTTTTTCCCCCACATATGCTCACAGTAAAAATGAAAAAAAGAATCATACAGAGTAGGAGATGACAAAATCAGGTCTACTCCTCAGAAAAAAAATCACTGTCAATAATTTAAAATATGTATGCATTTCTGGATTTGTTGATTTGGGTTAGTGTCTATCGACAGACTCTCCTGAATTAAGAGGAAGCATGTCAGTCCTACTTGTTGAATTTGATCTGGTAATGTTACTTGTATTGTTTACTCTTAACTGTGAGTTTTGCATGTTTCATCTATAGATTGATTCTGAAAAATGAGAACGGTGGTGGATGGTAGTATGATTATATAAATGTTACCCTTTCTACAACTAGTAGCATGACTGGACTAACAGAAGGGAATCACTAAATGTCCTGAAAACTTTGTTCTTTGCATGTGATACTCTTTAAACATCCAGTTTAATGAAACAAGTATATATTTTTATGTTTCTTGTAGTTTCTTGCCCTTATGTATGATTCTTGTGGCTCTGTTACCTGCATAAGTTTCTTTCTTGATCTGCTAGAGTAGCTACTTAGTAAGTTTTTCACAAAGACAGCATGGATGGTAGACTTAACAAGTTTTTGAAAATGTCTTTATTTTATCCTCATACTGATTGATAATTTGTTGCGTGTAAGCATTATATTTCATTGATAGTAAGTTGTACTTTCTCCCTTTTTATTATCTTTGTAATTAGAATGAGTTTTACAACCAGTGATATGTGGAAGTTTAATGGCAGCTTTTTCTTGTGTTCAACAATTAATGAAATACATTATATAACCTTGTTACAGCTTTGAAGAAATTGTTTCATTGCTTTTTATTCCCAATTTCTACTGATCAGAAGTCTGATGTTAGTCTCATTTTTTCCCCTACTAGAATTTTCTCTGTTCTTGAGTTCTTAAATTTCCTTGAGATGCAGGTCCTTATTCATTATTCTTGTTTGGCACCTGTTGGTCCATTTCAATCTTTCTCAGCTTAGAGAAATTACCTTTTATTATTTTACTACTCTCCAATGTTTCTTTTCTCTTGTTGCCACTGCTGTTAAATGGGCAAGTTTCTTGAATTAATAATAAATGTCTCTCAATTTGTCCCTAATATTTTCTTTTTTTTTTCCTTTCTAGGTTTTTAACTTGGTATTTAGCTTTTCCTTTTATAACTCAGTCTGTCCATTGCTACATTTTAAAATTTGGGAAATCATAGTTTTAATTCCTAAGAATCTCTTTCTTGTTCTTATTATAGCAGCTTATTCTTATTTTGCATTTATCACATCCTCTTGAATTACATTTAAGAATATTAATTGTATACATATGCATATATATAAAGAATTTATGTGTGTGTATATGTATGTATGTGTGTATATCTATCTCTATCTCTGTCTCTATTTATTTATTTAAAGAATGTTCTCTTTCTTGAATTATTTATGTTACTTTTAGGGTTAGCTGATTCCTTTTCTTGGTTCTATTTTGTGCTATTGCTTTTCCTTAATCATCTTCTGATCTTTGTATTATTTATGTTTGTGAATGAAGTAATACATTGATCAATACTTATTAATTGGATAGTGTGCATAGTTATTTGAACTTGTTTTTCCAGAAATATTCTCTCCTTGAATGGGTGGGTGAAGGCAGTCTGTAGGTGGAGAGCCTTGAGGTGGGAGGCAGTCTTACATCGTCTAGGGATTATTGCAATTGTCAGAGTATGGAAAAGTTTTATGTGGGGAGGTTGAAGCTCCTTTTCATTTAATACACCCTCATTGGAATTTCCCCATTTGTTTCAATTTTTACTTATTTATTTTAATACCATCTGTCCTTTCCATGAGGCCACGATGATGAGGAAAAAGAAATGTTATTTGCAGAGTCCTCTTCTTTCCATGGATGTTCTCAAGCAGTGACATGTTTAGTTTTTAAATGACTTCATGTTTTAAGGAATTATGATTTTGTCTTGAGGTTGTATAATTAACAAACCATTGTGAAGTGCTTTCTGAGAGCTTGTGTATATGATGTTTCAGAATTGTTTCCTCAATTTGAGAAATTTAAGATAACCACACAGATTACTTTGTCAATGAATTTCTAGGTTTTAAAATAATAACAACAAAAAGAGGACTCCTAGTTAATGGAAGAAAATGACTGCTTTGTTTGCAGATTTATCTTTTATTAATTATGATTTTAATTTTTAGAATAATGGGTATCTTTAGTGTTATACTTCTTAGCATGTCATTCATTTGTATCGTTTTTTAAGTTTTGATTGTTTGTTTCCTTATGTAATAGAATCATTGAATACCTGCTAATCCAAAAAACATCTAATTGTTTGAAGCAAGTTTTTTCCCCCTTTTGTGGGACTGGGTGTGGAACCCAGGACCTTGGACATGCTAGCAGGTGCTCTACCCCTGAGCTATACCCATAGCCCTGAGAGAGGATTCTTAATCTTACTTCGCTCTTCTTTACCAGTTAAATCAATAGCTTGTGTTTGGAACCCAGAGAAGAGACCAGTAGAATCTCAGCCTGTCTCTATTCATTATAGTTCAGCTGTACTTGCTTGGCAGAAAAGCATGCATGAGAGGAATGTGTACTATTTCGGGCCTGCCATTTGGCTCATCAGGTAGCCAGTGATGGCAGTGGATACAGTTAAGCCTAAAGCCCCCAGTATTCCTTGTTAAACTTATTGGATGTTTGAGTACTTCAAAGTTTTCTGAAACATTGACCGTGCTTTCATGACATGCTAAGGAATATTGAAAGACTATAGAGAAATAGTTAAAAGTGAAAAGAAATGATAGATATTTAAAAAGAAGAGGATGATAATAGTCAGGAAGGGCTAGTAAGGTGGAGCCTTCCTGTATTCCCTAAAGTACTTCTAGCAGCAGAACCCTTGTAGAAGTCAGTCTTCAAATATCTCTCTGTGTGTAATGATCTCTGAATGGGAGAGACATTGTCCTAAATGTCACTGTTCCTTTATACATCCATACGGCTGTATATAGTTGTAGTATACATTTTGTTTTTAATATTTTGCCTGTTGCACAAACTGCAAAACCTAAGGTGGGACTAGGAGATCTTTTTAGACCAGTTCCATGCAATATAATTATATGAGATGATGGAAATATTCTATCTTTGCTATGTCTTATATAGCCACTGGTTACATATACCTGTTAAGCAATTAAAATGTGTATGTTTTTTTATTATTATTTATTTTTCCACATTTTTATTGGTGAATTATATTTGTACATAATGTTGGGATTTGTTGTTATATGTTTATATAAAATGTGTATGTCTTGTGCATCTGAACAATTGAAATTTTATTTTTCTTTAATTAACTTTTATGTAAATTAGTGGCCACTATATTGGACAGTGTAGTGTTAGACTTCAGCTGCCAAAAAGTCTTTATATTCAGAGTAGTAGTCAAGAAGATGGTGGGAGGGTGAAAGGAAAATGCCCCAGGAGCCATGGGAATGAAGATGGATCTACTTTATTTTTATGGGCCATAATTCTTCCCCATCTTCATCCGTTGAGCAGACAGAGGGAAATATTGTCTTTGGAAACAGCTGTTGATGGAGTGTTTGTACCCTTGTTCCAGACTAAAAAGTCTCACCTGATGATTTTGATTTTTTTTAATACCTGTGGTCCTGAGTGCAGTACCTTTAGGACATGAAGTTTTTCCACTTAGATGATAAATGAGCATTTCAATTTTAGACTAGGATTAAAGATTCTTTCTTCATTGACCCTTTCTGAGGGTCTCTGTTCCCCATTTTGCTGATAATAATGATGCTTGATTTCTTTGGATAGGGCTATCTTTGGCATGGAGGTGAGAAATAAATCTTGAGAAATAAAGGGTCTTGTGGAAGATTTCTGGTTCTCTAAACCAAAGCTTTTCCAACGTGCTCATGCACACAAATATTTGGAAGCCTGTTAAGATGCAGATCTTGATTCAGCAGGTTCAGTGAAAGACCAGAGATTCTGCATTTCTCACAGTTGGCAGGGAATGTCAGGGACCACTTTGAAGAGCAAAATTTTAATCCTAAATAGTCAAGATTATAAATTATTACCTTTACTTTCCTTTCATGGCCACCAGCAGATGGCAACCATGTTCACTTTCCCTAGTGGCTGTTGCTTCTTAGCTCTTAGGACCAAGAACAAGCAGATTGGAGCCTTTGTCTTACTAGCATACTATGCCTTTTCAAGTGAGTTCAAGTCCAGACTTTTGAGGGGAGCCAGATGTTTTTTGCTCAACATCAGGACAGCGCTTCTTTCCAGTTATGCAGATGTGGGGTTTTGGTTTAAAGGATGTCCGTCACATTTTCTCCTTTTTATAAGTCTACGTTTTCATTTGTTTTAGGAAATGTATGAAATGTAGGAAAGAAAATATTAATTTTCTAAAAATATACCTTCTAGGAAAATTAATATATTTGGGATTTGGCCATTTAGTCTAATTCTACGCATTTATAATTATAGCATTTTTATTTTCTTTTATAAAAATGGAATGGATATATTAATTTAACCTGATCAAATTATGTGTAATACAATTTATTAGTTTTGTTTCTTACACCGTAAAAAGGTATTTTGGGCAAAAATTAAATGATTTATTTTTATTTCCTAATATATCTCAGCACTTTTGTAGCTTCAGAAGATCTCTTTAATTTTTAATTTCAGATTTGCTTATATATATTTGCTAAATATGGTCATTATAGGAAAATATAAAAATATAGTTTTATATGGAAACAAAAATTTATTGTAATCACACTTTGGCTTGTTTTCATTTAGTCTTGCTATTGTTCAGTTAATAGTCATCTTTAAAAAAATCTGTAATTATAATGTATAAGCAGCTTCATATCCTGATTTTTTTTGTCTCTTATTAAGCTTGTAGAAAATTTTAGAAAAAAGAAAAAAAAAAAAACAGAAAAGTTCAGTGTAATAAACAAGTCACCCCCACTGCCTTACTTCCCAGCGACACCATTTGTCATATTTAGAACTTTCCTTCTATGCATTTTTTTGTTGTCAGTAACAATCTCTGATTCCCCCCACCCCCCTACTGTCTGGAGGTTTCTCTAATCTGGAACTGCCTTCTTAACTATCTAAACCATGTAATCATGTATTTATTATACTGCATCTAATTATCTCTATTGTCAAGCTTAGCACATTTCTGTTCATTTTCATGTGACTTTTATACTAAGCTATTTTTTTTCTGGGGAAAGAATGATCTGCCTGAAAAGCTTTTAATGGCATGGTACAAGGGGGCAAGCAGCAAGCTTCCCTTAGCTTGATAGTGAAGGAAGTTCTTCCTTTACCAAAGGTCCTATTTTTTTTTTTTTTCTGTACTGTAAGTTTTTTTGTTTCCTTGTCTTCATAGGTATTTTAGGATGAAGGTAGGAGGCAAAGTCCAGGGGTGCTAGCCAGACATCATTCCGCCACCCACATGTTTTCTGTCTCACAGTAAGCTTCTAGCTAAGGTGATATGGGCTCATCTGGCAAATGGTTACCTTTTTTCTCTTCTCTGGAGTATTGTAGATTCTATTTCTACCTGGTGTCTGAAGCTGTCTTGATTAGATGGCAGTGAATGTTTGCCTCAGAAATTGGTGCGTGGATATTTCTGGTGTTCTGATTTGATTTGTTGAAATGTAATCCAGGTGTGCATCAATAAAGTTGGAATTCCCTGCCTGACCCATTGGATCCCTTTTACCATTTCTGTGTACTTCCTAATCTTAGTGTTTCTTCACTTTGAAATGCCAGTTCCTAACTAAGGCTTGTTTTGTTTAAGAAATGTCTTCGGGCTTATAGAGCCTGTTTGGCTCATGTTCCTTCAGAGGTCCCTAGGAATTTCATCTCTCCCATTGTAGCCTGTAGGCAGTGACTGATAGACGTGAGAATATGAAAACCCATTTCCCTTGCCTTACATGGAGACAACTCTGAGGTGTGATTCACACTCCAGAACTCCCCTGTGGGATGAGGCAAGGCCACCCTCCATGGGACTTCGCTTGGGCTCACCCCCTCAATTGGATTCCTCTTCCACTCTTTTTTGGCTTCCCTACTTACTCCTTTGCTGGTCTTCCTCCTTAATAAACTACTTGCACACAATTCTTTGGACCCTGGACCTGCTGCTGGGCATCCTGTTTGAAAATAACAATGCTTTCATTGTTTGCCTCATTTTCAAATAGTCCATTTCTTTTAATATGTCTATACTTTGTTAGAACATGACACTGGACATTAATTCATTTCTTTACAACCATGATAGCACTTCTCCTGTGAGTCAGGCCCTTTTCCTTAGGTGAGAAAACAGATGTCCACCTTTGTTCTCCTATCTGTTCAGTAAGATTCCATTTAGACTAAGAATGCTTTTTGAGGATGTAATTCGATTTTAACATAGGTGTAGGTGTTTTGTCATTGTGACTGTTTCCTTAAATAAGTTGAATCAAGGAGATATTATCTTTCTTGGCCAGAGAGATGACTCCTTACTTAAATTGGCTTTTCCAAATTGTCAGTAAGACATACAAATTTGAATGGCTGGCATGTGGTTGGATGAAGAGATTGTACCAAGCCACATTTCTACTCTTACTTCCCTGAATTGTTTTATTAGTTATCTAAACAGACTACCCTAAATTTATTCACTCAAAAACAAGCGTTTATTTAGCTCTTGATTCTGTATGTCAGCAATTTAATTTGGGCTGTTCTTATAATTTTAATTGAACTCCTTCAAGTATCTATAGTCTTTGCTAATCTTGGCTGGGCTCTTTCACATCTCTGAGGCCTCAGATTGGACAACAGATTTCAGTTTGTTCTATGCTGTCTCTTATTCCCCAGCAGGGTAGCCTGGACTTATTCTTGTGGGTCCAAGAGCCAATAGAGGAATACAA
The DNA here is from genome assembly GCA_025594165.1 of Tamias sibiricus. Lineage (NCBI taxonomy): Eukaryota > Metazoa > Chordata > Mammalia > Rodentia > Sciuridae > Tamias > Tamias sibiricus. The sequence continues at coordinate 28,200,158 of CM046673.1, forward strand.
AACTTCTTGAAGCCCAGGCTCAAAACTGGCACAAAAATCACATCCACTGAAATATACTGATCGTAGCAACTGGAGTGGGGAGTAATCTACACTTCTTGACGGAAGGAGCTGCAAAATCACGTTGCAAAAGATGTGAATACATGGAGGGGAAGATAATTGTGGTTATTTTTGCAGTCTACCACGGCTGCAATCTCTGCATTCAGAAGCATCACGTGGTGGTGTTTTGCAGGACTCAGCAATGGTGATGGACCCACTAGTGACAGCGACATTTTCCGGAAGACCTCCGAGCAGCTGGTGCAGTACATGAATTCAGGAAACCGGTTATTGCATAAAAATTTTCTGAAGCAGGAAGTAGTTCAGAGGTTTTTGCGCCTCCTCCTTTCTTCTCTGCAAGGTATTTTCTTCACAACATTCAGTTGTGTTAAAGATGATCTGCGCCCATTAACTTGCTTTTCTATGGACTGGGGATGTAGCCCAGTGGTAGAAATTATGCTTAGCATGCATGAGGCCTGGGTTCAATTTCCAGTGCCACAAAATTCAAAACCAAATTCTCTTCTAGTATCTTTTAAAAATTATTCTCTGAAAATAAAGGTAATGCATCTACATCTAGAACATTCAAACAGCACAGAGTTCTTCAGTGAAAAGTCTATCCAGGCTGCATGATAGATATTAGTCCCTAAATTCCATCTCCAGAGGCAACCTCTGGTACTAGTTTTTCATGTAAACTGTCTTAGTTATTCTTTGCATATGCAGTCACTTTTTACATACCACAGATGTTTCTTCTATAGATAATGGCTAACATTGGAGTAACATTGTAGAATTGAATGTTAATTTTTTCTTTATGATGAAACCAAGAAACTTTCCCCAAAGAACTTTAAATGACAAACTTTAGATAATTATGACATGTTTTAGAAATTCTAAGTTGCTGAAACTTAGCATTTTAAAAATTGACATTTAATAAGGCTGAGATGTCTCAGTTTTACAGAATGTACAGGAAGACATGACAAGAAGAGCCAGAAATGCTTTTCAGGATATGTAGCAGACCCTAGTATTTAAGGCTTGAAGTTTTGTGTTTGAGTCTTAGCTCTAGACTAAGACTCTAGGATGGGCCTTCCTTGTGTGAGATCTATTTTAGATGCCAACATTCTGTACACATCACATCTAGGGATCCTCTTGGTTTTGGACTTAATGTCATCTGACACATGAAGTCATTTCTTTTTTACTTACTTAGGGTTACAAAAATAAAACTTGACCTTGGTCAAATCTTATAAGAGGTCACAAGATGGGAATGTTACTTCTTGAATGTCCTTTGTTTCTTATGGTCTATATTCCTGGGCTTCCTGTTTTTCTCTTTGGGGGATCCTGTGGATTAGTGTGGGATCCTCTGTCTCTGTCTGGTCTCTTTCCCTTTTTCTCATATTCCACACTCTTTGTGTCTTTCCTATGGGTCTTCCCACAACTCTCTTCCAGAGTTAAGTCTTTAATCTACTTAACTCTTTTGACTCTTTTTCTCTCTTTACTTTTTCTTTTTCTCTCCTCTTTGTGTCCTTAACTGCTCATAGGGTGGGATATTGATAACTGTTTCTTTTGGAATTTACAGAGTAGAATTGGCTTAAGTTGTCAAAAAAAGTGACTTATTATTATTATTATTATTATTTTTACTTTCATGCTAGAAATTCCAGAATTGATTTTAGGGATGTAACCTTTGTCACTAGCACCCATTCGCTCCCATCTTCTACTCAGCTGTCCTCTGGTCAGCTTTTGTCTCAGACTTTCAGTAGGAACAAATCTAGATCTCTTAACCCGTGACTCATCCAGCATTTCTGGACTTGTGGACCCATTTCTCTCTCATGGCAGTTGGAAGAAAAGTGTTAAGCTTCACTTTTGATCACAGTGCGTACCTCTGAACCAATAATTGATCAGGAGGACGGAGAGCCCAAATCACAGGCTGCCCTGTCCCTTTCATACCTCAGTAGAGAACTGGAGGGTGGGAGAGTGGTTACCAGAATACCAGTGAATAGATTCTGGGGAACAGAAATTGCAAATGTTCATTTTAAAAGTTTGCTTTTATACTTTGATTCTAATCCTTGTTAAAATAAGATGATAGACTTGCCTATATATAATTTGTTCTTATTTTAAATGAATATTTAAAATATTAAAATGAATATTCATTTTAGAGAATTTAGAAAAAGATGGGAAGTGAAAACTAGCAAATGCAAATCATGTTGCTCATATTTAGGTAATTTTTAATTTCTTCCCATCTGCTCTTCCTCCCTTCTTTCTTACTGGTAGGATTGTCAGACCAAATACAGAATGCCAGTAGAATTTGAATCTCAGATAAATAATTATTTTAGTGTATATCCCAAATATTGCATGAGATACACTAAAAACTTACTTGTTCATCTGAAATTCAGTCTTAACTGGCATCCTATATTTTTATTTGCAAAATCTGGCAATCTACTCACTGAGGATCTGTTTTGAAGTTTTTTTCCCTTTAAATTCATCAGAAGTTTGGCATGGGATAACCATTATCCTGTCTCTGGACATCAAAGACCAGATGGCAACACTTAATGTAGCATGATACAAAATTCAGAACAAGGGATCAACTACCCTTATCCTACAACTCTCGATTTTTTAATTATCCTCTAGAGTTCCCTGTAGTTCAGTGCTTCTTAAGCAGAACATAGCATACTCTTACTATTATGAAAAATTTAAGTCAGGCTTTTGCCTGACTCAAGTGTTTCCCTTGAACTCAAGTATTCTGCCTTAAGAAGCAGTTATCTATTCTTCTATCTCTGGGGCCAAGCCCTGTATTCTTTGAGAGTATTTCTAATGTCCTCCAGAAGCCTATGAGGTCATTGGTTACCCTGATGTTCAGGAGTGGTTAAGTGACTTGCCCAAAGTAATTATTATTATTTATTTGTTTATAATTTTGCTAATATATCAATAAAAATCCCTGTTAGTTGCATATAAATATTGGGTTGTAGTTGAGGGGAGGAAGAGAAATTATATGAACTTTTTGTGGAGTGTGGTTGATTCTTATTTTTAAAAGAAATTCCTCCTGACCTGATCTGTGACATTAATCGAGACTGCGCCAACACCTTCATCAAGTTCTTACTGGAAAAACAGAAATGGTCCGAAGTGCTTCTGCTGTTAACACGCAAAGTAAGTGGGGAGCCACCACCCGGAGATTGCCTCATCAAGGACTGCAACCTCTCCGACCTGGACATCTGCACCATCATCCCCCACCTCAGTGCCTGGGACCAGCGGAAGACACAGCTCCTGGGCCGCCTGATAGACAGTGGAGGTGAGAATTGCCCAGATGAAACGCATTGGAGTGTTGTCCCTGTTGTCTGGACTGGTGGCCTGGCTTCTTCTTTCTTTTAGAGATAACATGAAATTCTGCCTCATTCTCTTTTTATCTTCATATTTTTGAAGCAGCTATGAGGTTTAATGAGTTTTCCTGTAGGAATTCTGAATTTTTGTGAATTTCAGTTATCCCTGTTCTCTTTCTGTCATATGTAAGAAACATTAGGTATATGGATGGTCCTTGGCTCTGGTTTAGCCCACAGTGCTCATTTCTCCCTGGCCTCTGACTAGATTTTCCCCTGCAGGGCTTTTGGGCAATTCTTGTGGTATTCTTTTCTAATCAATGGATTAGGATTTGAGATGCTTGTTTTTAGTGAAACAGCCAAGAAATTGGTGGGTGGAAACATCTGTCATTTTAATCAGAACAATCACACATAACTGGGTGTTTGTCCAGAGCGTGCAGACATCTTGCTAGATTGAGTTTTTTTAAAAAGTAATTTAGAAACACCAGCTCCTCTCCCACACCTCCACTCATGTAAGAGGAAGTGCCCTTTATAAGGAGCAGTAGCACTAAGGTCCTCAGTCCTCAGAGTGCCATACCCAGTGCAGAGACTTTAAGCATTGGCTCTCCCCACCTCTTTCAGGAGGTAGATGGAATGCCTTCTACAATTTATTTCTTTACACCCCGTATGTGCAGTGTTACTTTCTTTGCTCAAAAACATAGTTGTCATGGTTTCCTGTTTTATTCCTTGGTTCAGTAAGCACTCATAGAGTCTCTCCTAGGATCTGGTGCTAGGAACCAAGTCCACAGAGGTGAATGCACAGTTGCTGCAGATCTACAGGGGGTGAGGCTGCCTTGGTGGAATTCAGGGAGCCTGTAGTGCAGAGGGTGTGTGTAGATTAAGCTCAGAGGAAGGTGACATTGGGGGTAGATAGGTGTCAGGGAAGATAGCAATTGAAGATGGAAGCTTAGTAGAAGCAAAATGTGGGAAAGGTGGTCATGTCCTGCTCACTGATTGTGTGTTGGGTATGGTATTAGGCAAGTATTAAGATTGCCATTATTCTGCCATGTCCTCACTCTGAGGAGATACATAATGGGAACTATAGCTCTGTGGTGGCATGAGAGGAGGGGCTAGAGGGGGCAAGGCCCACAGACAGGGCACTTGAAGGAGCAGGGCTTTCAGCCTGAGGGTACTGGGGTGGTAGGAGGATCTTGGTAGTCAGGTCAGCAGCAGCTCTTCCCTAGCAACTAAATGGCAGAAGCAGTCCCTTTCTCTCTGGGTGAGCCGGGATATACCTCTTCCCAGGATGTATCTCTTCCCAGGATGTATCTCACAAGTGCCCTTCTCTTCTGCCTTCTCCAGCTTTGCCCGATGGTCTCCAGCAGAGCCAGGAGAGGCCACTTCTCATGTGCCTGAAACATGAGGACTTTGAGTTGGCTTTTCTTCTCTTGACCAAGGGTGCAGACCCCCGTGGTATTTCTCTCACTGAAGGGGATACTCCTTTGCATGCAGCACTTCACATTTTTCTAGATATCAATGGTAAGCATTGTTTTTTAAGTGGTCCTTTCCTCGAGGAGTGTTTTAGTTAGCTTTGCATTACTATATCCAAAATACCTGACAAGAACAGCTTAGAGAAGGAAAAGTTTATTTGGGGCTCATGGTTTGAGAGTTCTGGGTTCATAGATGACAACTCCATTACTTTGGGCACAAGGTAAAGTAGAACATTATGGGGGAATGATGTGGCAGAGGAAAGCTTTTCCCCTCATAGCAGCAAGGAAACAGAGAGCAGGGAAAAGGCAGAGGGGGCTGCGGAGAAGATGTGCCCTTCCAGGGCAGATCCATAGTGACTTCTCTCCTCCAGCCTCCCCCACCTGCCTACAGTTACCACCAGTCAGTCTGTTAAAACTGGGATCAACTTATTAGGTTACAACTCCTACAGTCCAATCATTTCATCTCCAACTATTCCTGTATTAACACAGGAGCTTTGGGGGATACCTTATAACCAAACCATAACAGGGAGGAAGCTGAAAATTAGAACTGGTAATGTGATTTTTGATCTTTCCATTTGGGAAAACCATTGTCTGAAAAAGGCCCATTTCCTGTAAAAGCATGCCTATATCTCCTGGCCTCTCACCCATAGTATGATGAGAAGAGGTGAGCATCATGATGAATGGTCAGGGTGGACACACTGATTTTTAAATTCCAAAGTTGACTATTGGTAGCTGACAGATACCTTCCATTTATTTACACCATTTTCAAGAATCCTGGCATGCAGGATCTCACTAGAATATTGTAAGGTGATTTCAGGACTTACTCCTGACATTTGAGTTGGGATATTCTTCGTTGTCAAGAGCTATCTTGTGCATTGTAGGATATTTAGCAGCATCCCTTGCCTCTACCTACTAGTTGCCAGTGGTACCCTCCTGGTTATGACAATCATGCCTCCAGACATTGTCAAATTTCCCATGGAAAGTAAATCACCATTGCTGGAGAACCACTGGGTTATTTAAATGGGTTTCAGATACTTGGGGGAGGTCAGTGTTCTGAGATATCCCAGGCTAGCACCTTTCTCAAACCTAGGTCTTCTAATACCTGGGAAAACTGGCTCATTACTCACAGGACTTTATTTGTGTCTTTCAGCTGACATTGGCTTTAACTTCCTCAGCCATCTCTTGGATTTATTCTGGTCCAACCCCACCAAATATTACTACCTCAACCCTAATATCCAGGACAGCAATGGGAATACCCTCATGCACCTCCTCTTTCAGAAGGGCATGCTGAAGCGCATGAAGAAGCTGATAGACCTGTTGGTGAAGTTTGACATCAACTTCAACCTGAAGAACAAAGAAGGGAAAGACGTACGACACCGGATTAAGAAGAATGATGCTCTGCTTTTGGCCTGGAACAAAGCTCTAACAGAGAGCAGGCGGAGGAGCAGGCAAGATTCTGCTGCCCACCTGGGGAAGCTCTCAAGGTCTTCCACTGGTGGTCATACATCTCAGCTCAAGTCCCAGGGTTCCTTCAAGTCACTGCCATGTGGAATTACTGCCAGAACCCCCTCTGATGGAGCCATAGTTCCTGACAGCTGGGAGACTCTCCCTGGTGCTCAGGTGACCAGGCAGGAGTCTGAAGCTACCAGGCCACGTTCCCTGAGAGATCGCCTTGTGCAGGACATCACAATTTTGATTCAGCAGATTGAACTGGATACAGCTCTTCCAGAGGACTGTCCTCAGTGCCCTGAGCCTCTGGAGGTAGGAGGTGGCATGGAAGTAAAGAAAGACAAATTTCAGCGAACCCTGAGTGTGGGGAGCTCTGACTGTAGTGGGAACAGTTCTGCTGTCCCTGAGGCTGGGGAAGGATATGCTCAGGCAGGTCCTGGGGCCTCACAGCTTGTTCCTACTGGCAACAGAGGGAGGGAGGGCAGTGATGATCAGGACAATTGGAGCATGCAGGATATCGAAGCATGCCTCCAGGATTTTGATAACATGACCTGGGAGATCGAGTGTACTTCAGAAATGCTGAAGAAGTTGTCCAGTAAGGTTATGACCAAGGTCATAAAGAAGAAGATTATCCTTGCTATTCAGCAGCTGGGGAATGGTGAGTGGACCCAGGGCCTGCAGAAGCGCCTGAAGCACCTGAAAGGAAACATCCGGCTCTTTGAAGCTAAGCTGGACAAAGGAGCCAGGATGCTGTGGGAGCTCGCCATTGACTTCTCCCCTCGATGCAGTGAAAACCCAGAGAAAATTATTGCTACAGAGAGAAACACGTCCTCCATGGAGAAATCAGGGCGAGTCTACACGGAAATCATCCGGATCTGGGACATTGTCTTAGATCACTGCAAACTCTCAGATTCCATTATGGCCATCTGCAGTGCCTACAACCGGGGATTGTCCTGTGTCCTGCGTAAGAAGCTGAAGGGTATCAACAAAGGCCTAGTTTCAGCTAACATGAAAATCCAAAAGCGAATACCCCGCTGCTATGTGGAGGACACAGAGGCAGAGAAGAGCAGGGAGCAAGTGGATCCGGAGTACTTTCCCCCAGCCAGTGCAGTGGAGACGGAGTATAACATCATGAAGTTCCACAGCTTCAGCACCAATATGGCCTTCAACATCCTCAATGACATGACAGCAACAGTGGAGTACCCTTTCCGAGTGGGTGAGCTTGAGTATGCAGTGATCGACCTCAACCCAAGGCCACTGGAGCCCATCATCCTCATTGGTCGGAGTGGCACTGGGAAGACAACCTGCTGCTTGTACAGGCTATGGAAGAAGTTCCACATTTACTGGGAAAAAGCTGAGCAGGCAGGAAGCCCGCTGCTGGCCAAACAGATCTGGCCAAAGAGAAAGTTGGAAGCAGAACCCAGAAAAGAGGGTCCAGATAGGGAGCAAAGAGAGGAAGAAGAGGAAGATGAGGAAGAGGAAGGTTCCTTTGAGGTGGAAACACTAGACAGTGTAGAGGAGGAGCAGGAGAGTGAAGCCTGTGCAGGAGGAGCTGGGGTGGAGGCAGTGGGGGATGGCCATGCAGTAGAAGGGTATACCCCAGAGCATCCCCACCAGTTGGAGCATTTGCATCAGATCTTTGTGACCAAGAATCATGTGCTGTGCCAGGAGGTACAAAGGAACTTTATTGAGCTTTCCAAGTCTACCAAAGCCACCAGTCACTACAAACCACTGGAACCCAATGTTCACAAACTCCAGGACCTAAAAGATGAGAACTTTCCTCTGTTTGTCACTTCCAAACAGCTGCTCCTCCTGCTTGATGCTTCTTTGCCCAAACCATTTTTTCTCAGAAATGAGGATGGAAGCTTGAAAAGAACCATCATAGGATGGTCCACACAGGAAGAGTTGACCATTCCTAATTGGCAAGAAGATGACGAGGAGACTGAAGTGGATGGGGACTATAGCGAGGAGGATAAAGCTGCAGAAATGCGTGCAGGTGACAGTGACCCTCGTGTGTATGTGACATTTGAGGTATTCACCAATGAGATATGGCCCAAAATGACCAAAGGGAAAACCTCCTACAACCCTGCACTGATTTGGAAAGAAATAAAGTCTTTTCTGAAGGGTTCTTTTGAAGCCCTCAGTTGTCCCTATGGGAGACTCACTGAGGAAGCATATAAGAAATTAGGGAGAAAACGGTCCCCCAATTTTAAGGAAGACCGGAGTGAGATATACAGCCTCTTCTGTCTGTATCAGCAGATCAGGTCCCAGAAAGGTTATTTTGATGAGGAGGATGTTCTGTACAACCTGTCCCGAAGGCTGTCGAAGCTCAGGGTGCTCCCCTGGTCTATTCATGAGCTCTATGGTGATGAGATTCAGGACTTCACCCAAGCTGAGCTAGCACTGCTGATGAAATGCATCAATGACCCCAATGCCATGTTCCTCACTGGAGACACAGCCCAGAGCATCATGAAGGGTGTGGCCTTCCGCTTCAGTGATTTGCGCTCTCTGTTCCACTATGCCAGCAGAAACACTGTGGATAAGCAGTGTGCTGTGCGCAAGCCCAAGAAGATCCACCACCTGTACCAGAATTACAGGTCCCACTCCGGTACGTCTAGCCTTGGCTCACCTGCTGGGGAGGTGTGCGGGCATTGATCTGGGTGCAAGGGAGCTTCAGACCAGCTCCTAACATGCTTTTGCAGCTAAAGCAAGAGTCACATTTTGGAGTTTGTTAGTAATTACACTCAGGAACAAGAAATCTATGATTTCTTCCACCACTCATTCAAAAATCTATAAAGATGTGGTTGGGTGAAAATGGACTTAAAGTAATTCTTCCTAAGGAACTTGCCATGGCATGGAAACATTTCAAGGAAACACTTAAGCTGCTTTGAGAACTTTTGTTAAAATACCTTGGAAGGACCTGCTTAATCTGGGTGAAGTAATATGCTAGTTACAAATTGTTAATCTTTAAAACAACTTTTCTCCCAAGGAGAAGCAAAAATCTGGGGTGTTTTTTTATTTTTATTTCAGTTATGCCCCTTATCTGTGCCAGATGTGATGCTAAGCAGCTTACTAATAGGTACTAAGCAGCTTGCTAAGTACCTATGCTTAATCCTCACAACAGCCATGTAAGGTAGATATTGTCCCCATTGTACATAGTAGGAAGCTGAGGCACAGAATATTTAAATAACATGACACCAATACCAGAAAATTTCCCTTATGGTTTATAAATGCTTAAAAATGTTCTTTCCATTCTAAACTATTCACGAACAATATATGGTGTTATTTTATATGTTTTAAAACCTTATTCAATAGGATCGTTCCTGCTGTGCCTTTCTTCAACTATATTTTTGCCATAAAATGTGTTTTTGAGATTTCTGCATGTCAGTTACATGGCACTTGAGTTTATGCATTTCTTTTTTTAAAATATTTTTTAATTGTAGATGGACATAATACCTTTATAATCTATGTATGTGAAGCAGAGAACACATGACCCCTAAGAGAAATGGAGAGACCTAGGAAAATGTACATTCAATCCAGTTTCAATCCCATCACTTGAGGTGTTTATTAAGTTCTCAGACCTGGATGTCCCATTTGTAAAAATACAGTTCTCTCATTTGTCTCACTGGGTTGTTGTAAGGCTTAAATGGAATGATTTTTATGAAGATGACTATTGTATATTAGGTGTTTAGTCAATATCAGTGCCACTTAAAGCTTAGACAAGAAATGGCACCTGGGAGGAAAGCTCTTTAGAAAATATTTTCTCCTGTTTTGACAATTTTTCTTAGCATAGTTCTCTCAACTGGCTATAAACCTGGAGGAAAATGCGATAGAAGCCTTGGGTGTTGTCTCCAGCTTACATCCAGAGCTGCTGTTACCATGGTAACTTTGCTTCCAGTGCTCTGAGCACCAATGAAAGAAGATAGGGTAATTCTTGTTTTCTTATGATAGTCTATACTGGTCTCTTTTATGGGCATTCTAACTGCTCTAATTATTTAGATTACATTTCTGCCTTGACTCTTCTGTAGAAGGTAATTTTCTCTAATAGGACTATAAGTTGTGAATGATGTCCAACAAAACTCTCTCAGCACTGCAATGCATCTCTGCCTTCATCCATTTTACCCAGAGTAGTATGGCTTGGGGCCTCATTGATAATCAAATGAGTGCTGGAAATAAGCTTATAATTATACAATTATACATACTGCCAGGGCAAATACTCTGGTGGTGGTGGGGGAACAAAGCAATAATAACAATAAAACAAATAAACCCCCAAAATAAACAAACCCCCCAAATAAAAAACTCAGTTATGTTGCACAGTATCTGACATGTGTCTTTTGTTATATCTCAGGAATCCTCAATCTGGCATCAGGAGTAGTGGATTTACTTCAGTTCTACTTTCCAGAATCTTTTGATCGCCTTCCTAGAGATTCTGGCCTCTTTGATGGTCCCAAACCAACTGTTCTAGAGTCTTGTAGTGTAAGCGACTTGGCGATTTTGCTAAGAGGGAACAAAAGGAAAACCCAACCCATTGAATTTGGTGCCCACCAGGTGAGCTCCTTGGGATTGTATTTTGTAATAAAAGGAAGTTTGCAATTGAAAAAAGTTTGAGAGGCTGAATTATTTCATAAAGTAGAATTCAGTAGTCCCTATCCCAGAGTGGATGAGCTCCAGAGATACATGAGTATGACTAGTTATTTTAATATTTCCCTTGGCCTGACTGACCAAGTCCATGCTGGCTGTTTCTCTTTAAAGACATTACTTAACTGCCTCCCACTGAAACAGATGGATCTTGATCATGCTTTTCTTTGTAGAATTTGATGTTATTTTATTTTACTTCAGGTAATTCTTGTTGCCAATGAAATGGCAAAGGAGAAAATTCCGGAAGAGCTGGGGTTAGCACTTGTGCTAACAGTTTATGAAGCAAAAGGCTTAGAATTTGATGATGTTCTCCTTTACAACTTTTTTACTGATTCTGAGGTATGTCATACTGATTTCTTTTCATATAACCTGAGACTATGTATGAACTGAAATTCCCACTCTGAGGAAGAGAATTTGGAGCTGAGGATAAGTTTGTCACACAGGTACCTTTTTGTGTTTTAGAGTACAATTCATTTAGTGTGGGGGTTGGGTTTTGACAATGGCTATGGGTTATTTCATGGGATGTCATGGGCTGGTTCTCCCTGTTCCCAGGAAGGGTACAGGGAGAACCAGCCCATAACATGCTTTGTCTTGTCTTCATCTTCTGAATGCCTAGGATTCAAGTGCCAGTTTCCAGTTTTCATTAGCTACTGTTATCCTTGGCTCCCAGGGATGCCTAAGTTGGAGCAAGCTCTAAGGAGAGCCTTACAAATGAAGGCAAGGTTAGCAATGTCCATCCTATGAGGACAGAACTGGGCAAGGTCAGTTCATAGACAACTTCAGGAAGACAAATGAGGCTTGGCTCCTTCCTGCTGGATCAGGTAATATGGGGGACAAAAACCACTGCCTTGCCTGGGATCTCTCTATGGCATGGCTTCACTATCACTGCTTGCAGCCAGGCAGACCAGGGCAGCCAGAGAGTCCCCAGGTTGACCCCCAGTGACCTCTGTGTCAGCCCATCATTTTGATTTGGCTCTTGAGTCCTTGTGATGGTTTTGCTCTTCAGCTTGGTTCATTTTGGGGAAAACCACCAAATCAAGACCATCATCCCAGATTTCCTAGCCACTGGTTTAATTTTACCATCTTTGGGTGGGGACTCAGGCTAATTGCTGACTGTGCTGTGGAGTCTTCTTTGGAGACTTAGCTGGCTACGTCCTGGTCCCATTTGCAGAGTTCTCACTACATATTTTGCATGCTTGAAGGGTAATTTTATATCTGAGTCAGGAGCACTGTCCACTTTGACACCTTAAATCTTCCCCAGAGCTGAGCCTAGAAATAGAATCCTTACATTTTTTCCTGATCTCTTTTAATGTCATGTTTGACTTAATACCTATGGCCAATATTATTATGGGTGCTTTACAGTTTACAAAGTACTTTTTAAATGTATTATCTGACTCCACCAACCATTTAAAACTATTTATGTTTTTTATTATCACTTTATAAGTAAAACTGAAGGTCACTGAGGTTAAGTAAGTTACCCATAGTCATAATATAGGCAGCAGGGCCTTAAGACAAACTCAGATTCTTTGAGTTATAAATCTCTTTCCCTTGCACTCCTTTTCTTTTAAAGTTTCACATGTGAATTGGGTGCCAGAGCCTTCCATAATGAGCATATCCTTGAAATTCCTTATATACATCCCTTTTCTATCAAATTTTGCTAATAAAATCTAGATACACACTCATTAACCCTAGAATAATTTTGCATCTGAGACTACCTTTTTTATTCTAATAATACATATATTGGTTATGTCTGGACTGAGGCTTTCCTAAAAGAGGAAGGGATAAGACTTTGTTATTTCTGTTCTTTATTAAGTGCCAATTGTATGCAGTGTGAAACTCAAGCATCTGGATTTAAAGATCTGTAAGTTATAGTGGGCTCTGTTGGTGAAAGAGAAATCTAGTTGTTTGGTCTCAACTTAATCCTGGAAATGAATAAGGGTGAACTCTGTGCTCCCACTAATGGCTCAGAGGGGTACATGACATTAAAAAAGAAGAAGAAAAGGGAGGGAGGGAGGGAGGGAGGGAGAGAGAGACAGACAGACAGACAGATAGACAGACAGACACCTCCAGACTGAATCTTTTGGTTATAATGCTTTATCCTATGTACAGAGTAGACTTCTAAAACAACTTTGATGTAGTGCTTCCCAACATAAATGTAATCATGCATTCCCCAGCACAGAGTTTACCTTTATCACTTATAAGTTCTAGCCAAAAAGCCTCTGTCAGCAAATGAGAAGAAATGCTTTAATAAAAGGAGAGGGAAGACAGATCAAATATATCTCCAGCCTCTATGGGCTGGGGCCTAGGGTTTCTTTCAAGGTGACTGGCTGATGGTGGCTGAGCAGTAGTTGCTCTTTGACATGGGGAAATGTGAGGAGCTTCTCGTTCACCTTGGCCTCTTTTCTACTCCTGTTTATTTTTCAGGCAAGCACCCTCTTTGCAGCATCTTTTGCTGGGGCTTGTGAGTGTGTATGGGCAAGGGTGGAGAGGGGAAGACCTTTCTGTCCCAGTTTGTGATTCTTCTTTCTAGAGTATTTCTTTTGCTGTTAAACCACATTGTTGCCAGGGCCACCTTATGAGATGGGGAAGGAACCAAGGAATGTTATACCAAAGCTTTCTCTGGTGGGAGCTGCTTCATCTTTGGGGAGGGGCAGTTATTTTCCCAGTTACCCCCAAATTATCCTTCTGGAGATTTGGAAGGATAATTACAATTGATACTATGCTCCAGTGGGGTGTCCTTTTTTAAATTTTTAAATTTTATTTATTCTAATTAGCTATATATGACAGCAGAATTGAATTCAATTCATATCACACAAATAGAGCACAATTTTTTTAGTGTCATTCAAATAATAATGTCTTTGTTTATTCTAATAACTGGAAGGAAAATTCTTCCTAATTTTTTAATTTGAAGTTGTTACACATGACAGCAGAATGCATTACAATTCATATTACACATATACACAGTTTTACATATCTCTGGTTGTATACAAAGTATATTCACACCATTTGTGTCTTCATACATGCATTTAGAGTAATGACATCCATCTCATTCTACCATCTTTTTTTTCTTTCCTTTTTTTTAACCCCCTTGCCCCTTCCCTTCCCCTCCTTCCCCATTGACCTTTCTAGTGTTCCTCTAATCCTCCTATGTTCCCCATCGCAACCCCACTGTGAATCAACCTCCTTATATCAGAGAAAACATTCAGCATTTGGATTTTTGGGATTGGCTAACTTCACTTAGCATTATATTCTCCAACTTCATCCATTTACCTGTGAATGCCATTATTTTATTTTTTTTGCTGAGTAAAATTCCATTGTGTATATATACCACATTTTCTTTATCCATTCATCTACTGAAAGGCATCTAGGTTGGTTTCACAGTTTAGCTATTGTGGTTTGTGCTGCTATAAACATTGATGTGGCTGTGTCCCTGTAGTATGCTGTTTTTATGTCCTTTGGGAATAGAGCACAGTTTTTCATGTTTCTGGTTGAACACAAAGTAAAGTCACTCCATTCATGTTTTCATACATGTACTTAGGGTAATGATGTCTGTCTCATTCCACCATCTTTCCTACCCCCATACCCCCTGTGTCCCCCTCCCTCCCCTTTGTCTTATCTAAAGTTTGTCTATTTCTCCCATGCTCTCCCCCATCCCCATTACGAATCAGTATCCTTATATCAGAGAAGACATTTGGCATTTGGTTTTTTTGGGATTGGCTTACTTCACTTAGCATTATATTCTCCAAGTCCATCCATTTACCTGCAAATGCCATGATTTTATTCTCTTTTAATGCTAAGTAATATTCCATTGTGTATATATACCACATTTTGGGTGTCCTTCTTTTAAGCTCACATGTGAATGGGACTGGAGGGACTTTGAAAACCCACAGATTTTATGGGTTAGCTAACTGGTTTGGCCAATGGACTTTGGACTTCAAGAATAAGCCCCTCAAAGGTAGGTTTGCTAGTAGAATCTAAGCCTTGGTCCTACAGGAAAAAGCTAGAAGACTTAGATGTTGCTCTTTTTATTGCCACATTGCTGTAGGCCAACAAAAATTCTTACTACAAAAACACATACTCTTAAAAGTCTCCATCTTAAAACTAAAATCCTTTGGTTCATGGAAACAGGTCAGTCATGTGCCATCTAAGCAGCTTTTGCTTCTCTCCTTGCAGTTTTAAAATATACTGTGCTTCCCCAACCCTTTCAAGGTCAGCCAGTTTGCACTTCACATTGCCTGCCAGAAGTGTCCTCTCAAATGTCAAGCACTTGTGTCTTTTTGCCTACTTCCTTGGCAAACAATTCTGCCAGCTAAATAGCTTCACAAAGAGGATAGTAATAAATATGTCTTGAAGATTTTTTTCTAAACCTTTCAGCTACTTAAATGATTTTATGATCAACATCTCTTTTTAGAACATGATTAATTCCATAATTGATTAGTAGCATAGCCAAGCGCGTACACGGTAGTGCACGCCTGTAATCCCAGCACGTGGGAGGCTGAGGCAGGAGGATCCTGAGTTCAACGCCAGCCTCAGCAATGGCGAGGCACTTAGCAACTCAGTGAGATCCTGTCTCTAATAAAATACATAAAAGGGCGGGGGATGTGGCCCAGTGGTTGAGTGCCCCTGAGTTCAATCCCTGGTACCAAAAAAAAAAAAAAAAAAAAAAAAAGAAGAAGAAGAAGAAGACTGATTGATAGCATAACTATTCCTCCTTAATAGACAGTATTTAGGGCATTTAACATAATTCAACTGCATAGTTTAACTTATGGGGTGACTTAAAGCAGGTAATTAACTATCAACTTCGTCTTTTCTGCATCTTAGATTACACAGATGTTATGTAGATGGCAAAGAATACCATTTTATAAAAAGAAAAGTAAAGAGTTAATTAGCTACTCTTACAAGGTACAGTAAAGTATAAAATCTGAAATTTCTTAGGAATTTTGGACTTCAAATACTACATATAATCTAGGCATTTCAGCTTTGCTGGGATCTGAACATTATACCTGCTGGCCAAATCCAGCTCACTGCCTGTTTTGTACATTCTGTGGACAAAGAATTGATTCTAAATTTTTGAACTGTTGGAAAAAACTCAAAGAAGAATAATATTCCATTGTACATGGAAATTATATGAAATTCAATTTAGTGTAGCTTTATTGGAACATAGCACACTCATTCATTTACATGTTGACTGGCTGCTTCAGCACCATAGTGGCAGAGCTGAGTAGTTCCAAGAGAAGCCATGTGACCTTCAAAGCTAAAATTATTTATTATCAGATCCTTTAGAGAAGAGAAATTTGCTAACCCCTGGTCTACACAGTTACCTTGGTTTTGGGGTTTGGGTAAAGGAAAAAAATTGTTAAAATGTCAAGCACTCTACTAGATTCTTGACATTGATTATCTTCTTTTATTTTCCCAACAAACTTGAGTGGTTCTGTTTTCACCATTTTACAGAATAGGAGAGTAAACAATGCACGCAAGTTCACATAGTTAGTAAGTAGAAGACCTGCATTTTTCCTGTCTGATCTCAGAGTCTGCCTTGCACAGTGCACCCCACAGCACTTGATTTTTCTTCCATTCTTGATTGAATAATCTAGGTAGAAAAATTTGCAATATGTCTTAGATGCTGACCCTAAGTGGCATTTCTTTACCATGTTGTAAGAAAGGATGAGAATTTCCCTGCCTATACTGCTTGTTGAAATTCTTTCACTAGAATAATTTCCTGGGCCCTTAGTGTTCTTCCCCAAAGTGGGCACGAGTGCCTGACTTTTGAGCTATGTTGGCCAAGTGTGTATGGATCACTGCTTGTGCAACATTAGCCCTGCTCCTTTCCATTCTGAGGCCACAGGATGGATGCTTCCTCACAGCTAGAATTGGAGGCTTGATCCCAACTCTACTGAGTGAGCTAATTCTCCATGAAGCTTGGGGAGGCAGTTCAAAAACATATTTTGTTGGTCTTTAATTTGTCACTGTTGTCCAGGCTTACAAGGAATGGAAGATCATTTCCTCATTTACACCTTCATCATCTGACTCCAGAGAGGAAAACTGGCCATTGGTTGAAGTACCCCTGGAGAAACCAAGTTCTTCTCAGACTCGGCCCCTCATGGTGAATCCAGAAATGTACAAGGTGAATTCTGCCATTTGTCCACACACTTATTTGACATGGAATTAGTAAACAAGGCTTATAAGAAGATGAGATGAAAAATGTAGACTTGCATGTGGCTGGTCCTCCTTTACATCAGCAATGGGCTGTAGAGGATGGGAAAGGAAGGGACAGGGGTCTCAGTGTTGGTAAACTCCCTTTTTCTCAGCACAGAGCTAGGCTCAATAAATAGGGTGCTTTCTGAAACCAGAGAGGGAAGAGTAGTACCTTCTGTTCTCCTCTGAAACTCAGCTCTATTCAGAAATTTTGATGTGGTCATGGAGTAGCTCTTAAGTAGTTTGGTACTAATGAGAGCTATAATGGTTTAATTTTTAAAAACAAGTCATAGCAATTATGTAACATGTAACTATTGCAGTAAACTGTATGAAGGGTGCACTGTCTTTGTAACTTTTTACTCTCTTCTGATGAATATATAATTACTTCAGAATTAAAACTTTAAAAACCTATAGTAGATTCAAGAGTCATCCTTTTAAAACCTGTAGCAGATTCAAGATGCCATACTCACTTACCTTCTCAGTGGGAAGGGATGGAGTTTCTCATAACTTTGCTAGAGCCTGGCTTACCTGTGCTATAGTCACTGAACTCCTGTTCACAGCTGTGCTGGGCTTCTCTAAAATTTAGTTTTCTGTTTTTCCAAGATCAGAATGAGCCTATTGAAATTTATCCCTTTGTAGCTATAGACAGAGGCCTCATCATCTTTGTCCTCAATTTTATCACCAGCTCCTCAACGGCGAGCTTAAGCAGCTGTATACTGCTATCACACGGGCTCGGGTCAACCTCTGGATCTTTGATGAAAACCTGGAGAAACGGGCTCCTGCTTTCAAATATTTCATTAGAAGAGATTTTGTCCAAGTTGTGAAGACAGATGAAAATAAAGGTAAGATCTCATTAAAATAGTGTTGGAAGAAGCACATTCCTCTCACCTGTTCTTGTGGTCAGGTCAAAAGGGCATAGCTTTGTTGCTGCTGTTCTGTTTTTGCAGTGTTGGAGATTGAACTCAGTACCCCATGATGCTGGGCAAGTGCTCTACCATTGAGCTATGTTCCCAGCCCAGAGTGTAGTTTTCTTTTGAAGCACTTCCTTCCCTTTCCATGATCTGAGAAGAGAGATCCCTTACTTATTTGTTAAAGTGTGTGGGAAAGTGTGGTTGTGGTGGAACTGAGAGAGTTAACTCCTTCCGGGAAGATCTTTTATTTGTCATTTAAAAGTGAGTGCTATGATCAGAGAATTGAAAAGTTGTGCTGCAATTGTGTACAATGAATCAATGCATTCTGCTATCATATATACTAATTAAAATAAATAAATAAACTTATAAAAAACAGAAAGCAAAAACAAAATTAAAAACATTGAAGATAAGTGACCAAACAATAAATGTCAAACTTTGTAGAAAACAAAACAAAACAAAAAAAGTGAGTGCTATGGATAGAGGTTGGAAGAAATAGGCCCTATTGGGAGACTACAAATTGCTATGAACTTTTGAGTAGCTGATAGGTGATGTCTATCAACATAAAGATAGCACAACCCTATTTGTAATTACTTGAATTTAAAAACAAACTTAAGTATCCAGTGTAGGAAAGGCTAAATGTGTTTCTTTCAGTGGAATTTCATGTAACCATTGTAAAAAAGTAAGGTGAATTTCCATTTACTGATATGGAAAGATGTTCAGGATGTATTCAAGATGAAAAACAAAACAAAACAAAACTTAAAGCAGTATAGATAGAATGATTCAATTTTTAAAGATTTTATGTTATACCAATATAAAAACTGCATATGTAAATCAATATATATTAGCATAGAACCATTATGCACCCGTGTGTGTGTGTGTGTGTGTGTGTGTGTGTGTGTGTGTATACAAACACCTATTTAGGTGTCATTAACTATCAAACCTAATTCAGTTTCTGAGTATATATGTTGGGAGTGGGGTTTGTGAGAGTTTGAGATAATGGATTGTCTGCATCTGTTTAGTTCCCAAATTTCATAAAAGGAGAACTAAGAGTTCAGATAGTGAGGGATTCGTCAGAGTTTATCTGTATCTGTTCAGTTCCTATTATGGGTTACAGGAGTCTAAATTAGGAGAGTTTGGAGAGAGAGAGAGGAGAGAGGAGAGAGAGAGAGAGATGTGGCATGTGGACACTATCCATTTGTAATGGTTACTGCTGCGATTAGGGCTGGGGGACACCATTTACCTTTCATCTTTATGCCCTCTATGCTGTCTGCAGGGTTTACGAGAACTATTATCATGTATTATTTTCATAATTTACCAAGACTAGATAATTAAAAAATGAAGTCAAAGTGTCCAATGGGACAGCTGTAAAGAAGTAATCAGCTCTTCATGAAGCAGAAAGGTTAGTCTTTTTGAGGACTAGTTGCTGAGTCGGCTCCTCTAGGGTCATAGTTAATTTCTCTAAGGATAGGGAAGGGCCAGGCTCTGCTACTGTGGAGAATTTTGCTGGGTTCCTGAGCATTCCTCAGCTGTTTTGTGGAGACTATTTTTGGTTATTGCTGATGGCTCAGTTGGGTACCAGGATTAGATGGTTCCTAGGATCTGACTGTTGTGGTATGAGGGAAAAAGTCAAAGACTTGGAGTTTGAAAACCTGTCTTCTCCTAAAACCTCTTCACTCAAGTAGCCACATGACCCTATTTAGGCCCTACTTTCTCTCCATGGGCCTTTACCTTTTCCACTAAAAGGAAAAGGAGTGGGTTGGCTTAGCATGGTCATTCTCAATTTTTCCTGCAGCTCCTACTCCTTTTAGCCCCCAAATATGTTCTAGTACCCATTGTAAGAGATCAATGTAGGATTTTTTTTTAATTTAAAAATTCAAAATGAAAAAGCATTATAATTTATGGCTTGGTAGCATAAAAATGCAAGAAAAAGTACAGTCTTAATTATGAGTTATAGTTGCACATGGTTAAGTCTTTCAGAGCACCTGTTTCCCCCGAGCAGGAGAACTTGGGATAAATATGGTAACTATGCAATGATGGAGCCTGCAGAGTTCACTGGCCCTGTTTAGAGATAATACAGGGTTTTTCTGTGTGAATAAAATCTCCCCAGGACAGTAATAGCACACGTGGAGTCAGAACAAGACACTGTGAAGTCATCTTTACACAGTGCTACAGTGGATAGCAGAGAGAAAGCAGGGAGGGATCAGGCTTATTGTACCTTCTAAACAAATCTGGCATGTCTGCCTCACTTCTCTGGTTGCTATCCATTGGCCTGGGTTATCTCTGACCCTGTCAGCTCTGATTTGGGTCTTCATTGTCCCAGCATGCACTATCTTTCTCATGCTTCAAGAAGCTGTGAGGTTTTGCTCATTGCTAGTGATACTCTGTGGGGTTTGACGGGGGAAGACTGATATAGTCACCACAGGCTAACATGGAATAGAACGGACACACAGTGCGTGGTTGGAATAGTCTGTGTCTAGCAACAAGAGTTTGCCACATTGCTTTCTATGATGAGGGCAAAGTCTGCACATTGGGAAACACAGATTGTTCTTGGCTTACCATGGTCCAATTTAGGGATTCTCAGCTTTATGATGGTGCAAAGTAATACTCAGTAGAAACTGTATTTCAAGTTTGATTTTTTTCTTAGGCTAACAATATGTGGAATAGCACTCTGTTGTGATGCTGGGCAGTAGCAGTGAGCTACAGCTGCCAGTCATCCATGCAATCACAAGAGTAAACAACTAGTTACTAAAGTATACCATGTTGCTAGGCCATGATGTCGGTAGGTTAGGTGTATAAAGTACATTTTCAACTTATGATATTTTCATATTTCAGTTTACCATGGGGTTTATTATAACCATCACAAGTCAAGTTGCATCTGTTCTGTAAAACCCCGTTACCTTGTTCCTTGCTAAATTCCCTGCCTGGGAGCTTACAAAGAGCTACGTGGCTTTGGATTTTCAAGGAGGAGTTAATAATTGCTGTTGTCTTCTGATTCATAGACATAGAAAAGGAAAGTAGACAGAAATTTAAAAAAAACAAACCACTTCCTTTCTCACCTCCACCTTTTCCTTCTGAAACCCATACCCACCTGGCTTGGTAAGCTAAAATAGATCTTAAAAGAAGACTAGCAAGATAACATGGGTGTATTAGCCTGCTGTGTCTGCCATAACAAAATCCCACAGGCTAGATGGCTAAAATGACAGAAATGTATTTCTCACAGTTCTAGCAGCTAGAAGTCCAGGAGCAAGGTGCTGGCAGGCTGGTTTCTTCTGAGGCCTCTCTGTCTTGTAAATGGCTGCCTTCTTGCTATGTCCTTACACAATTTTTCCTCAGTGGGGTTTCTGTGTATCTCCTAATTTTCTGACACCAGTCAGGATGGGTTAGGGCCCACAATAATGGCCTCATTTTAAGTTAATTACTTCTTTAAAGGCTCTATCTCTAAATATAGTTGCAATCTGAGATAGTAGGGTTTAGTACTTCTACAAATGAATTTTGGGGCACACAAAATACAGTCCACAATAACAGGTATAAGTAAATGAATGCCCAGAGAAGCAAACCTGCTTTTCTTTCTCATTTTAGACTTCGATGACAGCATGTTTGTTAAGACCTCAACTCCAGAGGAGTGGATCGCCCAAGGAGAGTATTACGCCAAGCACCAGTGCTGGAAGGTAAGGGGCTGGGCCAAGAGTCAGCCATCAGGGCGCTTTGTGATTACTGGCCTTGTTATGTCTCCTAGGCAGGTTTTCTACCATCACAAGTGTAAACAGGCTGGGGTGATGACAGTGCTACTTGTGCCACTTGTTCTGAAACATCAGGCCACCTGAAGATGAGGAGAGCTACCTGTCCTGCTCCCTCCCCTGTCAAGGCAGACCTGACAATCCTTTACTTTGGCCAAGTGCCATCATGTGCTGATAGGTAAATGGAGGGTCATGGCCTTTGTTCCACCAGAGAATCCTTTTATTTATTTTTTCCCTTTGGTATTCTGTGCTTAAAAGCTTTTGCTGTCATTTTAAAGCAGTAACAGATTGGTCTTTTGTTTGTTTTTCCCAATTGATCAGATATTGATTTCATTGCCAGCCTGAGTCTGGTGAGCATGGGATGTGCTTGTCACTAGACTGAACTGTGACCCACTTCCAGCTTCAAGCCTTCTTTCAGGAAATGTTCTGTCTGTAGTGTACCTTTTGAAATATTTTTTTTTAAAATATTTATTTATTTACTTTAGTTGTACACAATGCAATGTATTTATGTTTACATGGTGCTGAGGATCGAACCCAAGGCCGCACATGTGTGAGGCGAGCGCTCTGCCGCTGAGCCACAGCCCCAGCCCCCTTTTGAAATATTGAAACCAAATTAAGGAGCCCATCACATTCCCCATAGTCAGCAATTCCTCCACCTCACAGGGTCTCAGGTGGGGCACCATGGCAGGTATCTCACCTGGAAGACCGAAACACCCTGCTATAGAAGAGTTGTGGGTTTTTTTGTAGTTCAACAAAATCAACGTGGGCCCAATGTTATTCTTTCTCTTTATTGTGTCATCTAAAGCTCATAAGAGATGTTCTCTGCTTTGGTTGAGTAACATCTGCTGCAGTGAGTCCAAGCACCCAACCCCCTCGGTAGCAGCCCAAACAGGAATGAATGAAGGGCAGGCACTTTCTTTTCATGGATCTTTACTATTATTATTATTATTATTATTATTATTATTATTATTATTATTTTTAATCATGAAGTCATCAGTAGCTTTCCTTATACATCTTACTTCACATGCCCCCTCCTGTTTGCAAGGCCCAGCTCCTCATGTGTTACAGGAAAAGTGTCTGCAGTTTCTATTGCTGTTTCTGAACAAGTGTTTTGAGATGATGATTCTCTGGAGGGATTGTCCTGTTCTAACAATCCTTCTTCTCATTGGAATTTTATGGAGCTGGGCCTAAGTGAAGGGACTGGGAAGTAATACAAGGATCATGAAACCACAAGCCAGAATTTACCAGAAGCCATTGTGTGAGGTGTTTGTGGTCTGAATGCCTATAAGAAGGAATTCCCAAAGTCTCCTTGGTCTCAATTCTTAGAAGAGCTTTCTCTGCTGTGGCAAGGAAAAATAGTTAATGTCCACAGCAACTAACTCACATCTAGTGTTTATCTGTTACCTGTTGCTGCGTAACAAATGGCTTCCAAATTTAGTGGTTATAACAAGCCATTTATGTTGCTCCCAGTTCTGTGGTTGGCAATGTGAGTTTAGCTGGGTGGTCCTTCTGGTATTAGCTGAGGAACTTGTGAGTCTGCATTCAGCTTCCACTCAGCTAGGCAGTTCTGGGGTTGACTGGCTCTTGGCTCAGGTGATGGGGTCATTGGGGTCCCTGGGCCATCTGTCCTTCATCCTCCAGCAGGCTAGTCTGGACTTGTTCATGGGAGGCCAGGGTTCAAAGAAGGTGAGCAGATGTACTTGGCTCCTTGAGGCCTGGCCTTGATACTGGACAAGTGTCACTTCTGCTGACTTCTTTTGGTCCTTTTCACGTTGGAAGGGAGGGGAGATAGGCAGCAGTCCGAAGCCGAAAAGTTACACTATAAAAGGATGTGGCAGAGATAGGGTGGAGTGAAGGACAATGGCCACTCTTGCAATCTATTACATGAGGGGAGAAAACAAAATTTATACCACTATAACTTTGGTTTGTTTTGAAGGTAGTTTCAAAAGTATATACTATTTAGCTGCAGAAATTGAGCCCCAAAACTTTATTCATTGCCTATCCTTGTTATAATTAGAAAGAAATACTGAACATTTGGCTGTTGTTGTAAAACCAAGAACTTTTTGGTGGGGTAGAGGGTGAGTGGTAGGGAGGGAAGAAGGAGAGAAGATGGGCAGCAGCTTTGGATAATATTGGAAAATTCCCTTTATTCCCTTCAGAACTCTTTGGTGTTACCCATATGTGTTGCCCATGGATTTCCAGTTATCTCTTTAAAAATACTTTTGAATGTTTGAGTCTAAAATCTTTTTAGGGAAGCCAGCACAGATGAGAATGTTATAAAAAACCTTCTCCTCACCTTTATTTTGATCCTCCTAAAGGACTTCAGGACTCAGGTGGTTTATTGAGTTTCTAGCTGCATGTCATGAATGCTTCAGAACCACCACACAAGATTGAATCATTCAACAAATACTTGTTGAGCTATGGGCCCCACATTGTGTTTAGGTGAGCAAAACAGGCACAGAAGTGAGTACACAGGTCCAGTTACTACAGGTGTCACAGATGAAAGACCAGCTGCCCTGCAGCCACCTGTCCTGGACAGGGAGGCCAGGAAGCCTTTTTTGAGGAAGGGATGCTTGAGCTGAAACAGGTAGAATGGATGAAGTTTACTAGGTAGAGAAAGGACTAAAGAGAATTTTATTAGAAGTAACAGTATGCACAAAGGCCTTGTGGTGGGAAGGGGTGAGCAGAAGTCTAGGGAGTGGAAGGAGGCCTGTGGGGCTAGGGAGGCTGGATCAAAGAGCATGAGTGTGAAAGAGGACACCCTGTCCATTTTATCAGCAAGTGCCACTTAGTCCCTCTAATGCCCACACTGAGACCTAATGCTGAGCAAAATATAAACTTTCTGTCCTTGTAGCCTACACTTTAAGACATGGTTATGAGCATTGTTGTTTTAGGAAAGCAGCTTTCTGCTGGCAAGGATTGGGGTGCAGACTGACTCTCCCATGACACTTGCCTGCATACCTCCTAGACAGACGGCTTGGTAAGAGATCCACATGGCTCCAAATATCTGGATATTTCTACTCCTAGTACACGTACTGTGACTGTTTCACCAGTATCACAGTATAGCTGTTGTAGTTAGCAGCTGTGTTAAAGCCCAGAAAAGGCACAGGGTGACTTTGAGCCATTTGCTCCATGGCTCTGACTTGAAGTTGCTATATGTAGCAAGAATACCTCTTGCACGTGACTATTGGAAGATTAAACAAGTATGTCATTATGGTAGCCTATAAAAATTAATAGTATGCATCTTTTCCATGGCTTTTGGACATTTCCTAAATAAAATTTGAGTGTGTTGGCTGGTACACTGTTGGGCTTTATCCTCTGATGCTACTCTTTGGCATAACTGTACCTTTCTGTTCCTGCTTCTCACACTGGGCTGAGTAAGGCATAGTACTTTATCAATTTACTCATAGAATGCAGACTTGAACTCTTGTTCTGTGTCACTTCCATTAGTTTTTTGGG
Source organism: Tamias sibiricus (assembly GCA_025594165.1). Taxonomy (NCBI): domain Eukaryota; kingdom Metazoa; phylum Chordata; class Mammalia; order Rodentia; family Sciuridae; genus Tamias; species Tamias sibiricus. The sequence goes on from CM046673.1 coordinate 28,225,348, forward strand.
AATCAAACCCTTTTGCCTATTCCAGGTTGCAGCCAAGTGTTACCAAAAAGGAGGTGCTTTTGAGAAGGAGAAGTTGGCCCTGGCCCATAACACTGCCCTGAACATGAAATCCAAGAAAGTTAGCCCCAAGTAAGTTTGACTAGCAATGTTTCAGTATCATTTCATATTTGCTCTGATAAGAGCAGCAGGTTAAATATATTAGTGTTTGATCAATAGTGCATGGAAATACTGTTTTGTTTCCCTTCCTCCAGGGAAAAGCAGTTGGAGTATTTGGAACTGGCTAAGACCTATTTGGAGTGCAATGAGCCAAAGCTGTCCCTTAAGTGTCTGAGTTATGCCAAGGAGTTCCAGCTCTCTGCCCAGTTATGTGAGAGGCTGGGAAAGGTAAGGACTCCAACCCACAGCTGCTCCTGGGAACTGGGCTTCACTTGAACAGAATGGGGGTTGTGACCCTTCACCTCTGCTTGTGGCCCTTTTCTTTCCCTACCTGCTCAAGCTTTTAGAAGGCTCTGAAAATTTTGTGTGTGTGTGTGTGTGTGTGTGTACACATCTGTGTCTGATATTATCCAAGGTAAGCCAAACGTTTAAACCACAGAGCAGATGGGTATTGAATATTCCTGCTTTTCCCTGTGTTCATAGTCTGGGGTTGGCTTGGGCAAGTGGCCTGATGTTAACAGGAAGGTTTTTCTATATTCTAGTAATTACTCTAGTTCTGCACTGTCCAATCCAGTAGCCACATGAGGCTATTTAATTTAAATTTTAAATTAATTAGAATGTAATACAATTAAAAAAATTCACATCCTCAGTCTCACTGGCCATATTGTGAGTGTTCACTATTATAGAATATTTCCATCATTGCAGAAGGTCCTGTTGGACAGAGCTGCTAGTCAGGAGCACAGTTATTGATCAATAGTCAGCCAGCTGGCAGTGGGCTGCAGACTGTTGTCTAAAGCAGTATTAGTATAGAAGAGAAAAGTAAGCAGTTAGAGATTTTTATAGCCATTTGGTGTTGCTGTGGATATCCAAGTGGTGGTTATTTTCTTGGCAGTTTATTTTTTTAATGTATCAGTGGTGAAGGATTAGAAATTTAAAACAATCTGGTCGTTTAGATAGTTGGAGAATATGTGCTTTAGAGTGTCCAACTGTGAGCTGTTGCATTTCCCCCATATCAGGTTTTATGATCCTCCAGTAGAAAGACCAGTTTCCATGTCTCCTGAGATACTCCTAGGATACTCAGAACACCCTGGGCCCTGGAGAGGTACTAGTGGAACCCACTAGGAAGTTTGAAGGGTGACCTGAAGTCAGTGTCTGAGAAGAGAAGGCCTTTCTAATGCTCCTTCCCTGCTCCATGATTATTGTCGGATGTGACTTCTCAGGATATGGGAAATGGAGACAAAATAGAGAGGGACATTGGAGAAAACATTTCAGTGTGAGTGGAAGTTTGGGTCCTATATTCCAGGAACTAGAATAGTTTCCAACCTTTTCAGGTTCTTTAGTCTCTGCTCTCCAGTTGTCAGTGCCACTACATTGGACTCTGAGCAGTAACTACACTCTCTTCTTTATGCCAACCAGAGCCTGCCATGACTGAGCCAGAGATCCTTCCCTTGTATGTTTACCCACCTTGATTGCCTAACCTGACCTGCACTGCCTCTCTCAGTGGGGGTAGGGGAGATCAGTGGATCATAAGTGTAGCCCCCACAGCCTTCTCCAGGAACCTTCAAAGTGTGGAGGCCATCCTGTTCCTGGAGGATCAGCTTTCCCTCTGCCTTTCTGCTTGCCCAAGCCTGGTTTCTAGGCTTCTACTTTTTCTTGCCAGCACATTCCAGCAGCTCTCAAATCCATTCAGGGAAGAATCTGGTTCCTATCTTTGATGAGGCCCCCCCTCCCTAGAAGGTCATTCAGTCCTCAGCCAGTATTGTGATCATCTCCCCCAGTTTGACTACCAAGATTAAAATTGACCACCTTGGCAACAGCCTTTGCTAAGTCTTCAGGCCAAACGGTCTTCCTATTCCCAGCTCCCAAATGCATGCTATCTGTGTTATTCAGCTTTTCATTGCTATAACCAAAATACATGACAAGAACAACTTAAAGGAGGAAAAGTTTATTTGGTGCACATAGTTTCAGAAGTTCGGTCCATGGTTGGCTGGCTTCCAGCCACACTTCATTTGCCTGCTATTATTACCTGTTAAGCCATTCAAATTATTAATCTATCAAATGGATTAATTCACTGATTAGGTTACACTCTTTCATCTGATCATCTCATCTCTGAATATTCCGCATTACCCATAAGCTTTTCAGGAGACACCTTGTATCCAAGCCAAGCCATAGCATAGCATAACATAGCATAACATATGCAACATAACTCTATCCCTGGGAAGAAATGTTTGTGTGGGTGCTATGGGAGTGTAAGTCCTCCTTTCAGGGCTTCCTATGCCTAGCTTGCTTCCTGCCTCTCTCCAGGAAGCAGTGTTGGTTTCCCTGGAAACCTTTCAGCACCCTTGCTGGAATGGGAGGTGCAGACTCCTCTGGGAGCAGGGCAACCAGAGGGGGAGCTGCCACTTAAAGCCAGCCCTCTCTTTTCTATCTCATCTAATAGGCTTTTATTTACACACAGGGATTTTTCTCTTGAGTAATTGGTATTGTCAAGGAGAGGAAAAGAGAGGTGGTTAGATGTAGGTGTTGTAGGGTTTTGTCTATGTGATTGAGATTGGTCTAGGAGCTTCCTGGTCTATGAGATCTCTGGATATAGAAGAAACTTTCATCTGCATCTGTTTATTTTATCACTTCATATATCTTATTTCATTAAAGATGAGATTATTTTTAGGGAGGTCATTCATCACATATATTTTGTTTTGTTTCATTTTTATTTTTTCTCTTTGAGCCTAAAATGCAACAAGTACAGTTTTGAAATTAAACATTCAATAGATAGACTGCTTACTGTGTGCCAGATGCTTTGTGACCAGAAGACCATAAAGAAGAGAGCTCAGTCTTTTCAGAGCTTCTTCCCATCTCCCTGTGCAGGAGAGATATAAATAGATAAATAAATAGTATGTGAGGAGTCAGTAGGGATGAGCACTAAGAAGAATAAATCATGTGAGGGGAGAAGGGGTTGCTATTTTAGACAGTGGGGTCAGAGAGCTAACTTTTGAGCAGAAATTCTGAGAACAGCTGCTGGCAGACCTTATGGCCAGACTCTTGTAGGCAAAAGCCCTGAAGTGGGAGAATTTTGGCAAGTTTGAAGAATAACAAGGAAGCCTGTTGGGCCAGAGTAGAATGAGGAGGGTAGAATTTGTGCCATGAGTAAGAGAGGGTGGCAGGAAGAGAATATGTGGGGACTTGTTGCCTGTGGCAGGACCAGACTTTGTTGAAGTGGAATGGAGAGCCTGAGAAGGTTTTGAGTGGAGAAGTGATATGAAACTAATTAGGTGCTCTGTGGAGAGTTCTATAGGGCAGTAGGAGTAGAAAGGCCAGTTAGGAGAATCTAGCAGCAGCTTAGTCTGAGATGATGGAGTTTGCACTATATGATGGTGGTGGAAGTGGTGGGATGGGGTCATAGCTGGGAAATGTGGGATTAGGTGATAGGCTGGATGAGAAGTGTAAAAATAAGAGTCAAATATATGTTTCTGTTCATGGCAGACCCACCTTGGGTACAAGGCCCAATCATTGCATTTTATTTGTTCATTCTCTTCCTCTTCATAGCCAGTTCATTTAATAATACACATGTATGCATGTGTTATTGAAAAAGTGTATCTAAATGGCATCTTGTTCTGTTTTTTTGCATTTTCCAGCACCATGGGGCAGCACATCTCCTCATGGTACTGTGTGAACCTTTTATGACATGTATTGCTAGGAGTGGACATGCACGCTACCGAGTATGACCACGTTCCTTTCCAGAATGGCCATACCACTTTGTGCACGAGGTTTCTATGATCCCTCCATTCTTGACTATGTCCAGCACATTCTGATTTTCTTTTAAAAAGTTAAGAATACTTCAAATAAAGGTGAAATTTTACTCTGTCCCAGATAAGAGATGCTGCTTATTTCTATAAGCGAAGTCAGTGCTACAAAGATGCTTTCAGATGCTTTGAGCAGATTCAGGAGTTTGATCTAGCACTCAAAATGTACTGCCAAGAGGAGCTTTTTGAGGAAGCTGCTATTGCAGTGGAAAAGTAAGTGTCTTCATTCTCTCCCATCTTCCTCCCTTCTCCTGTTCTCTCTGGGTGGTATTATCTTGCTGCTTCTGAAGTGCCTGGGCCGTAATGACCTCCTTGCACTTGAGCGCTGCATTGGTGCTGAGTCATGAGCTCCTTGAGACTAGGACTGTTTTCCACTATTTATAAGCTTTGACACAGTTTCATGAGAGGGGCCAAAGAAAATGAAGGGTTTGTTACAAGTGTGTATATAACAGGCTATGCTAACTTCAATCAGCAGAATAAAGGAGAACCCACCAGAACTTCACTAGTCTCACATGAATCCATGCACACCTGGCGAGGGAAGAATCATGCATTGGATAAGGGGAAGATTGGTACAATTGCTGATGAATATATAGCACCTATTTCATCCTCTCTCATTAATTGCCTTCAAATTTATTGGAGTTGTATGCTCAAAATAATTATCATGCTTTTATGAGTGTAGAAGGGAGTTTTTTCAGGGATAATTTTGACTGTGCATGAATTTTGCCCTATAGATTGGCTTTCAAACTTCACTCCTACTTGCTTGAGTTGTAATGGCACTATATTTAATGCCTGATTTCTTTGAAGAATGAAGATTTTATTATTATTTATTATTATACTGATAACTATATAATGAAGCACTTATAAAAATGCTTGAATGCTTGGTAAGTTTAGATCTCTTAAAAAATATCTCCATGTGGGAGTTTTATTTAAATTACTCTGCTATATTTTGAAGGGAATTCCTATTGGTTGGGTGATAATAGGTTGACATTTGCATGACCTGTTTTTTCAGGTATGAAGAAATGTTAAAGACCAAGACCTTTCCTATTTCCAAACTCTCATATTCTGCCAGTCAATTTTATTTGGAAGCTGCAGCGAAGTACCTGAGTGCAAATAAGATCAAGGAAATGATGGCTGTCCTCTCAAAGCTAGACATAGAAGACCAGCTGGTATTCCTCAAGTCTCGAAAATGCCTAGCAGAAGCTGCAGACCTGCTGAACAGGGAAGGTCGGAGAGAAGAGGCTGCACTGTTGATGAAACAACATGGCTGCCTCCTGGAGGCTGCCAGACTCACTGCTGACAAGGACTTCCAGGCCTCCTGTTTGCTGGGGGTTGCCCGCCTCAATGTGGCCAGAGATTCCGACATAGAGCATACCAAGGCCATCCTAAGGGAAGCGCTTGATCTCTGCTATCAAACCAGCCAGTTGTCTGGCATTGCAGAGGCCCAATTTCTGCAGGGGGTAATTCTGAGAGACTTCCAGAAGCTCAAAGATGCCATTCTCAAGTTTGACACGCTCAACCATTCAGCTGGAGTGGTGGAAGCACTCTACGAAGCAGCCAGTCAATGTGAGGCTGAGCCTGAGAAGGTTCTGGCCCTGGCTCCAGGGGGCTTGGAAGTTCTTCTCAACCTGGTCAGGGCCCTTAAGAGAGTAACTAACAATGCTGAGAAGGAAATGGTCAAATCTTGCTTTGAATTTTTTGGAATTTCCCAGGTGGATGCCAAGTATTGCCAGATAGCTCAGAATGACCCTGGGCCCATATTAAGAATAATTTTTGACCTGGATTTGAACTTGAGAGAGAAGAAAACAAAAGATCATTTCTTGATAATGACTGACCAAGTGAAATTGGCCCTCAACAAACACCTTTTGAGCAGGCTGTGTCAGATCACACAGAGCCTGCTTGGGAAGACCTACCCAGGGATCTGTGCAAGGTTTATTGTAGGTTTAAAATGTGAAGATGAAAACTGTGAAGATTTTCACAGGCCTCTGCGGCGTTGTGAGGCCAAGTGTTTGGTTCAGTCAAAAATGCACCTGGTGGCAATCAATGGGTTGCTTTTGGAAGCCAAAAAAGTATTTCCTAAAATCTTAGCTGAAGAACTTGAAGAAATAGATTATATTTTATCTACAGATACATATGGCCTTTGCAAATCCTTTCTAAATGTCCTCTTCCCTAGGCATTTCCATCAGAGAGTATTGTCAGAAAACCCCATGGCATGCAAAGAAATCCTCAAACCAAATTACAAATCTTTCCGATCCTACAGGTTTGCCTTGAAAGAGTACATCCACTCTCTGTTTCAAAATGAAAGGGCACGCAGCCGTCGGGAGTCCACAGACCTGTGGCTGAGTGCCATGCAGGCTTTCCTTCTCTCCTCCAGCTACCCAGAGGAATTTGGAAAGTTGCTCCACCAGGAGGAGGACAACTACAACAGGGAACTGAAAGCTCTGGAGTCTGAGAAAGAGGAGAGGGGCAGGGGGAGAAGCAGCAGGATGAAAGGAATAGAAGGGAAATTTGGCATGCTGGTACCCAACAAGGATGATGAAAGTACAGAGAAGACCCATCTGTGCTTCATCCGGCTGCTGGAGAATTGCATCGACCAGTTATATATGTATAGGAACCCAGAAGACTACAAGAGGCTCTTTTTCCGTTTCATGAACGTCCTCATCAAGAGGTGCAAAGAACCACTTATCCCCAGCATTGGAAACACAGTGGCCTTGTTGGAGTTCCAGTTCATCCACTGTGGGGTGGTGCTGGCCCGCCTCTGGAAGAACGCCATCCTGTGCCTCCCCAAGAGCTACATTGCGCTCCTGCACTACTGGGAGTTCCTGTTCAGCAAGAAGGACAAGGAGCTTGGGGATGTGTTCTCCATCATTCAGGATTACAAACCAAAGGATGTGACAAGAGCCATTCAGGACTTCCGATTTCACCTTTCCTACCTCGTCAAGGTGCTATGTGGCTATGAGAATGCGAACTTCAATGTCCTGCTTGATGCCTTCAGTGAAATAGACTATGTGGTCTCAGGTGAGGCCGAGCGGACACTGGTGCTGTGTTTGGTGATGCTCGTGAACGCTGAGGAGGTTCTGCAGCCATTCTGCAAGCCTCTTCTGTACCGCCACTTCCAGGAGATTGAGACGAGGCTGCAGCTGATGAGCATGGACTGCCCAGATCAGGTCCCTGAGAGGCTCCAGAAGGTGGTGAGGCGAGTGTTGATGGCTGTCAATGTGAAATCTGTGGCTGAGGCACTCCAGGATCTGCTCTTTGAGCGAGACGAAGAGTACCTGATGGACTGTCACTGGCGGTGGGACAGTGCGCACACCAAAGGGTCTGTGGTTCGTGGCCTCTGTCATGAGGAGGTAAAACTAAATCGCTTACTCTGTGTGGGCCCAGTGGACTACTTTGCTGAACCTGAGTGTGAGTTTGGTCAGGATGAGACAGACGAGCTGGCACTGGAAGACCGAGACCACCTCCTGGCTGCCATCCTTTCTCAGAAGCAGCGGAAGGCCTCTATACAGCGCAAGTTGAGAAGAGCATGCCTGGTGGTGTCTGTCTGCATCAGCTGGAGGAGACGAGTCCAGACTGAACGTGTCAGAGAGGAGGCTAGAGAGCCTGGGGTAGGGAACTTCAAAAGGGCTGATGTAGACAGAACCCAGTGCGACCTGTGTGGGGTGAAGTTCACCCGGAGCCCTGAGAACTACTTCAGCTCCAGCAAAGCATTTGAGGGGGCAACTTCAGAAGCTGTGGTCCTTTCCAGGGCTGAGCTGGAAGGAAAGGAGTGTCGGGAGAGGACCAGTGAGTCTTATGAGCAGCACATTCGCCTAGAAGGCCACCAGAGGCAGCAGGTGGCTTACCAGAAATACTCAGAATTTTTCCATGCAAAGGTAGACCCAGCCATTGATGAAGGCAAACTGGTGGTACAGGATATCGAGCAGAGTGTGTGGATCCGTAGTCACCTGGGCTCTAAAGAGCATAGCCACATGCTGCAGAGGAAGGTCCAGGAGCACATCAAGAGGGTTTCGGATTTGGTGGAGGACCTCTACAGGCGAAAGGCGTGGGCTGGAGGTAAGGACATGTGGAGATGGAGTACAGATGGTGTTAGGCACGTTAGACACTTAGAGTTATGCTTTTTGTAGTGAGGGCTGACTTAGGGATGATGGGATCTTGGCATCAGTGAAAATATAAGTAAAGAATTTTTGTTCTCAAATTTTGCAGCAAAACCTCATTGTTTGGGCCACCCCTTCTGCAATTAAAAAAATTGTGATTATCTTTGGCCAGAATAGTTTTCCCAGGCCCTATAGATGAGAACATGGTTTGCTAACTAATTCAGTGGAGAGGATATAGGAAGAATGTTTAAAGTCTCGGGAAAACTCTTTAACGTCTCCCAATTCATTAGTTCAGTGCTCTTTCCTTTAATACCTATTATGTGCAGAACCCTAGAGTAAGATATGGAAGTGCATAGCTGGTCTATTTTTTTATAGGAGGGTCCCTTCAGTCATACCCTGGTGTGGGCTTTGAATAATGAGAATTCTTATGTGGTCTTAAAATCAAGTGTCCTCCAGCTTTCTTATAAGCTATTTCTTAGCAATACTGGGTGGAAGTTATGTATAAAATTAGCGAAATTGCATATTTTAAAATCTTCTATAATTCAGACACTATCTTCAATTTAAGTTTTGAGCACAAGTCTCCTGAAAAGGTTTGTTATTGGCAGTCTCTGCAGATGCACAGTAATGGCATAGGGCTAGCATTAAAGGCAGCTTATGCTTGTGGCAGCAAAAGGCAGCTTTGGGTCCCTTACCTTGCAAGGAAGCCTCTTCTCAGAGAAAGCACAGACACACTAGCTCTTGGGCATGGGCACTTTGCATGGTGTTCTGGTTCCTGCAGCAGCTTCTTGACTCAGAACCCCTATTCCTTGGTTTCTGCAGCGGAGGAGGCAATGACTCATCTGGTCAAAATTCTGGTCCTGTCAGTCAAGGACGCACAGGAGTGGTTGACAAAAACAGAACTCCACTTAAGGGATGAAGGTAAGGAGTCCTTTTCTCCTCAGATAGGTAACACTTTGGATCCTGATTCTTTTTTAAAAAACATTTTTAGTTGTAGGTGGACACAATACCTTTATTTTATTTATTTATTTTTATGTGGTGCTGAGGGTTGAACCCAGTGCCTCACACATGCTAGGTGAGTGCTCTACTGCTAAGCCACAACCCCAGCTGGGATCCTGTGGTTCCTGAAGCAGCTGGCTCCTCAGTGAATGTGAAGTGGGGCTTCCTCTGACATTAGTAGTGACCTCTCACTGTCTAGAAGTGTCATGACAGTAATAAAACTATTAGCAACATAGTATTAAAGTTTCCCCATCGGACTGTGAGGGCCATTATTCTGGGCCGATGTTAGTCGCTTTTGCTGCTGATGGGCTATTGTTAATGATGTTCAGTCACTGCACATACTCAGTACAGTGATGGCCTAGGTTAGACAAAGTATTGCAAAACCATCCCTTGATAAAATATTTGTCTTGTCAATCATTCATTTAGATCAGTGGATATAGTTGGGCATGATGGTGCATGTCTAATCCCAGCAGCTCAGGAGGCTGAGGCAGGAGGATTGCAAGTTCAAGGCCAGCCTCAACAACTTAGAGAGAGACCCTAAGCAACTTAGCAAGATCCTGTTCCAAGATGAAAATATTAAAAAGGGCTGGGAACGTAGCTCAGTGGTTAAGCACCCCTGGGTTCAATCCCCAGTACCAAACATTAATTAATTGAACACACAAACAAATCTGTGGATATTTCCTGAACATATAGTATATATTAATGCTGTTGCAGGTCTGGAAATATGCTTGTGAAAAAAACAAACAAAACCACTGGGGAAGCTTGCAGCATCTTCCTATGGAGGGTTACAGGACTGAGAAGAGTGATTCAGGTTTCTTTGTTGGCAGTCAGAATTTCTTGACAAGTTCTGTATGATTCATAGTGTCTTCCCTCTTGCCCATTCCAACTGCTGCCCCTTCACAGCTGGACCACATTTCCTTTTGCTCTGAGGATTTCATCAGCTTTGAATGTCCTTCCAGATGCTACTAGAAAATCCAGACCACAGAGCTGGGGAAAACTTGAAGGGACTTGGCACAAATATCTCTGCCAATTAAAAAAAAAAAAAAAAAAAAACCTTTTAGCATATAGTTCCTTCTGGGGACTATAATTTTGTAATTGTTTCAAAAGGAAGTTAATTAGTATACCAACTCAAGGGTATGGTTGAGTTTAGATTTTGCTTGATTTGCTACTTAAATGGCCTCTAGAATAAGGCCAGAGGAACCAGCTAAAAAGAATTTAATTCTGGAGAAGGGTGTTTACTTTGACTCTTTTTGGAGCAATATCAGTACTTAAAGGAAAATTCTCTTTGGCACCCTAATAGAAAACTTCATTCCTTTAATAAAAATGATCACAGAAATATTAGGTTTTACTAGGAATGTTACATTTTACAGTGGAATAGGGGAAAAAATCACCTTTGCCTTGTCTCTGTTTTCTGGGTTTTTTTCACCTTGTTTCTTTTAGGTATTGTTCAGGAAGATGATTATGAAAATGAAGTTGAAGACTTTGGTGAACTCCGTCCTAGAAGACGTTCACGAAAATGTGGAAAGCAGAGAAAATACTAACATCCAAACAGCTGCTGCCTCCTAAACTTTCAGAACATTCCATCCTGTCTTAGAATTCTGAATGCTGGAGGGCAGAAGAGAATCAGACTGTAAATTAGCATTCAAAAAAAAGTAGAGTATGGGGGGTGTCTAACACCACCTTTGCTTGTTGTTATTTCTCTTTCAGTGGTGGCTTAGGGTCTGATTGCTCCCTCACCTGCAGGTACCTCGTGTTTTCCAAGTTAAGGTCTAGCAGTATTAGTCCCCATAGACATGTTCAGGTTAGAGGAGTCCTGTTGAAGGGAACATTGGAACTCCTTGCCCCAAAGCGCCCAGGCTCTCTGGTTCAATCCCATCATGACATGAGTCAGTAGTAAGAGGCTAGGCATTTAAGATGGACACCCCTCATCTCAGAGTTGCCACTGCTTGGGGCCAGGAAATCCCTCTGTGGATTCCCTAATCTCCTACTGTAACAGTGAGTAGTATAAGAGCTGTGTGTGCCCAGGGTCCACGTGGGCCCTACTGCCAGCCACCCCTGAGCCTAGGCCACATCCTGGTTATCTCTGAGCCCACTTGTAGCGTAGTTCCTTCCGTTATATATGTTAGTCTTTTCTCTATATGGCAACTTTTCTGCCCTCCCTCCCTCCGTCTTTTGTGACCATTCTCAGCTACCTGTGCAAGTCACGATTAGACTACCTCAGAATGTAGTCAAGAACTCACCCAGCATCCTTGGGACGCCCTTTCCCTGTAGGGGAATGTTGCCTGGCGTTCCTGGCCTGCCTCTCCAAGGTGGTCCTAATTCCACCTTGGCTATGGTGCAGACATTCCAAAAAGTGTTTTGTATGTAGCACTAGGTGTCCAGATTTCTTGGTTTCTCCCTGGCATGTTTGCCTCCCAAGCTTAGGTTGACATTTTGATGTGTTTCTACCCGCTGAGCTCACCACTGTGGGACAGTGATCTACAGAACTGCAGGTTAGAAACAAGTGGACAGAGGAGGAAGCCAGCTCTACAGTGCCAATTCTTCAAGATTTGGCTGTGCATCACTGCCATGTGGCTGGGAGGCCCTGTAAGAGGGAAAGGGCTATTTGCAGGAGGCCAGTGTCTCCCTATACCCCCTGAGCCAGCACCATCAGTTTGGTCTTTGGGCAGCCTCCATGCCTCTCTGATGGTTACTGCCCAATCTTAGCCCACTCAGCCCAGCTTGGTATGAAAGGTCAGGTTCATGTTGGTCTTTGATTGTTTTGTCCTCACAGCCAAACCAACTTCCCCCATGTAGCTGCTGCTTTAGCTGCTCAATGTTTCCCCTTCCTTGTCTTTCTATGTCTTTCAATGACTTGTTCCCTTGAAATGTTTATGTTTCTAATTTTATTAGCTTATGTTTCTAATTTTTATTCCAGGTGTTTTTTATAAACTTTACTTGCCAGAAAAAGAAAAGGAAAGAAATCAAATATTGCTGTATTATCACATTTTTATAAAGTTAAATCATTTCTCTTACTCACCACTGTCCTGTTGTTTATTTCTAACCTCTACGAAGAGAAAAGGGGTAGAATTTGAAGCTGGTTCCTTATGGTAAGCTGATTGATGCTGGCCAGAGCAGAAGCTTTCTGTGTCTGCTGAAATTAAGAAATCCAGCGTGAGAGAAACACAGCTCAGTGAAGGGACACACGTGGTTGCAGTATTCTTGTGGGCCCTTCTAGTGCACGTTCTTTCCTTTGGGTGCTTTTCAAGCATGTGGGGTTTGGAAAGTAAGGAGCTTTGTCAGTGCTATACACCAGGACATCCCCCTGGCAAGGAACATTGCCCTTGGAGCTGGGAGACTGTTTCCTGCCCCTAATGAGCCATGTGACTTGGAGAAGGTCAGATCTGTTCAACCCTGAGTGCAGCATCCCTCTTGGGGCCTCATGATCTAGTGTGGTAGAGAGAGAAAGATAGAGATGTGAAAATACTGTGGTGATAGAAATGTGCCGTGAATAGGGGTGGTAGCAGCACTTACATAACCCAGCACAGCCTTAGTTTCCCCCTTCGAGAAATTGGTCTAAGATTCCTTCTGCCTGACAGAGTGGTTCCATGAACCATTGCCATGGGTCTGAATACCCTCAGTCTTGGTGCTGTGATGTCAGTATTCACTTGTGTGGGGTGAGAAGGTCACTTGAGCCTTAGCAAGTATTCAATCCTATTCTTTTTTAAAAAATATTTTTAGTTGTAGATGGACACAATACCTTTATTTTGTTTTTGTTTCTATGTAGTGCTAAGGATCGAACCCAGTGGCTCACACATGCTAGGCAAGCACTCTACCATTGAGCTACACTGCCAGCCCTCAATCCCATTTTTCCAAATGAAAGGCTCAGCACAGGAGCAGATGATCTGGTGCCTTCTTTATCGGCACTGCTCAGTAGAGCTGCCTGAGAGAGCCTCCCCCTGCAATCTATCTACAACTCATAAAGGTCAGAGCGTGGATGTGGAGGTTGGGAGGGGAGAATGGAGTTCAGTGGAAGGACCAGAAATATCCATGAATGACCTGAGTTCTGGAGCCCAGTCTGGTAGTGGGGCTTTGCTGGAAGTTCAGAATGGGGGTGGGTCTCAGGGATCCTAAAGACTGCTCTTGGGTTCTGAACTTCACTAGGGAGGGCTCACAGAACTCAGCATATAGTAATCATGATTGTGATTTGTAAAGCATGCCAGGCACAATCAGTAAAGGCAAAGGGCACACGGGCAAAGTTCAGATACTAGGTACAAGCTTCTGAGTGTCCATCCATAGCCACACAGAACATGATTAGCACATTTCCAGCAATGAGTTTTGGGAGCACATGTGAAATGTTGCCAGTCAGGAAAGCTTATTAGTAACTGAGCATGCAGGGATTTTACCAGGGGCTAGTCATATAGGCAGCTTCTGCCTAGCAAGTGTCAAAATGCCAGTCTCAGAAGGAAAACGTGTTCAGCAGAAGCTACCTTTCTGTGTAAACAGTTCAGGCACGGCTAGTCACTCTTACCAGTTCTAGGAATGGTGGAAACCTTCTTGAAATACAAGTTCCAGATGCCAGCCAAGGGCTCACCTTATGGGCAAGCCTTTTAAAGGACAGCTGTTAGGCTTCTTGGGTGAACCATCTTCTGCATGGGGGACTTCCTTAAGTTGAGGCTTTGTCATGTCACCCCATGGTTGCCTATGGTTGCCCAGCTGTTAGTAAGCGCATGGATACCTCTCTGCATCCAGCTGTTATTGTAAGCGCATATGTTTGACCACTCTCGCCCCCGTAGTCTCACGGGATTTTGTTGCGGGATCTGGAGTGACTTGGCCGAAATTGCTGATCGGGTCAGCGCCATTTTAGTGGTGTGTTTGGCGTGAGTTAGTTGTTACAGTGTTTCAGGGACAGTTCATCCTAAAAGCCATGTTCCTACTGGTCTTAGAGATTGGTTCCACTTCCTTGCATTCAGTGGTAGCCATTCATAATGCTATTTGGGTCCTTGAATTCAGCTGGGGACTGGGGAGGCCTTACTTATGCCTGGTGGCTGTTCTCTCCCCTTCTCCCATCGCACACACATACTTGGGTCTGAGCATTCTGGATCAAGAACCCTTGTTCTCAAATTCCATAGGACCAGAGTCGAGACCTCCAATGGCTGAAGGAAGGATGAACACCAATGAGAAAGGAACAGCATCTGCACTCTGCTAGTGCCTTACCTTATCACTGGTAGGAAAACTGGTGGAGGCTGAGATGGTGTGACTTGTCCTAGGTCACAGAGCCCATTTAGGGAGGGCTGGGACCTGGACCAGGGTTTTCTGATGCCAGCTAGCACTCTTTCCACTATGGACTCGGGTGCTGAGGTCAACAGCATATGCCAGCAATTCTTTCTTGGGGCCCATCACTCCCACCAAATATCAGTGCACAGAGCGTGCCACCCCTTGGGTATTTAGAAGTAGCTTATTCCTTTCAATCTCCCCCTGTCTTTTAATTTTTTGGTACCACAGACTGAACTCAGGGGCACTCAACCACTGAGTCACATCCCCAGCCCTTTTTTTGTATTTTATTTAGAGACAGGGTCTCACTGAATTGCTTAGTGCCTCGCTTTTGCTGAGGCTGGCTTTGAACTTGTGATTCTCCTATCTCAGCCTCCTGAGCTGCTGGGATTACAGGCATGCGCCACCACGCCTGGCTTCCTCCTTGTCTTTTGACAATAGTATTTTTCTGTAGGAAAATGGAATGCCCTGCAATGAAACTTAAGTCTGTTTTACTGCTGCTCACCAGTAGCAGCAGGGACTCTGACCCCTCAAAAGAGGACAAAGTGGATGCCAAAAAGCATTCCTAGTAGGTAGACCAGTCCAGCACTGCTCCTGAAGCTTGCGGCTTTAGTCTCTTCTGTGCCTTCGCCTTTCACTACCCTCAGAATTGTGGCTCACATACATGAATCTCATGCTTTGCACCTCTGCCCCCAAACCCAGGGCTCAACATATGTGTTCACCTTTTCCTAGTCAGCCTGCCTCAACTTCTTTGAGTGGAAACATGTAGTTCAAAATGAGCCCCAAGTTTGCTGGGCACCCAGGCCAGCAAGACCACTGCAATAGCACTGCTCACAGAACTCTGGGTAACTGAGAGCCGATGTTACACCTGCTCTGGGATAGTGTGGAAAGAGGGTATATTAATGCTCATAGGTCACAACTGTCACCAAGTTCTCCCACTGGTGACTAGCTATCACGTTCTCTAGTGTCAATGGAGCAGGCTCTACTGGACCCTCCAAGGGGTGGAGTTCATTGCCACCAGATAGATGCATGGATCGTGGGATGTGAGAGGTGTGAGGCCAGGAGATGGACCAGTCTTGGTCTCTATCCTCTGAAACACACTGAAAGGGGCTCCCAAGGCTGGACAAGATGATTGTTCCTGTGGCCAAGGAAAATAGTTGGATGTGAGTTTCCTGAGTCTTCAACTGATACCAGTATCAATTTGATAATCACTTTGATAACCCTGGGGTTTAATGGTCTACCAATACTGTAATATGCATGAATCTTGGTTGTGTAAGAAATGTCACTTTTTATTTAAATTAATTCAAATCCCATTCTGAACCCTATTGCTTTTTTAGTGGAAAATTCAACCTGAATCATTATTGGAGTGCCTTCTGCTTCTTAGAATCTCTTTAAGTACTGGAAGGGAGGCTTAAGCAGTATGGGTAAAATGAGGGAGGCCCCCTCCCCTTCAATTTATCATGACTGCCACTGACACACACTCTGTCCCAGCTGGCAGGGAATCTGAGATGGTGGTAACTTTTCTCCTTCCCAGCCAAGCCTGGAAATGCTGGGAGCCCCAGATACACTTGGTCTCGTCTTTGTAGCTCAATCTTTGGGTCACCACCCCCACTGAGAGGTTATCTCACCTCCCCATTGTATTGCAGTGAAGATGACAACAGGTCCTTATTAGTCATGACACACACATCTACTTTCCTGAAAAGGACAGAGGGAAATACAGGGAAAGCAGACACAAATAGCCACTCTCCACTCCTTGGCATCCCCATAAGTGTGTGTCGCTCTCTTCATAGCCAAATGGGGTGATTTGAGGGCTGGGGGGGGTAATTCAACGATAGCCACTCTCCACTCCTTGGCATCCCCCTGATAGGTGTGTGTCGCTCTCTTCACCCAGACTAGAATCTGCCTCCCTCCCCTATGACTAGCTTTAGCCAGAAGAAAGAAGAAGCAAGCAGAAGTGACACTGTGCCCATTCCAGGTCTTGCCTTTTAATCTTTCTCTCTAGAAATCTTTCTTCCCTCTCTACAGAAGACCTAGTAAATTTGGGGAAGAAAGAAGCTCTAATCTTTCTCTAAGCTAAGCTCTATCTTTCTTTCTCTCTAAGACTCTAAGCTAAGAAGACAAGAAGAAAAGCTCGCTTTAATCTTTCTCTCTAAAAATCTTTCTTTCCCTCTCTAAGCTCTAAGAAAGTAGAAGTAGTAATCCATCTGGCATGTAAGGATTTGACCACCACGCTGTGACAAACACTAGCACTGGAGAGGCCATGTGTAGAAGCCAGGGGAGGAGTCCTAGGTACCACTCACGTGAGTGAAGCCCTCTTGTTTCAGGCTCAGGTGCTAGAGGAATGTGGTTGAGTAGTACCCCTCGCTGATGCCCAGTTGAGCAAAACCGCCACCAGTTGAGATCTCCTCAAATTCCTGACCCCTAAAATTATGAGAATTAATAAATAATAAGTGTTTCAAATCACTGTTTGCTATACAGCAATACATAACCAAAGTAAGGGCCTACTGTGTACTGTTAGGCATATTGCATCCATGATTTCTGAATCTTACAAGAATTCTCCAAATAAATATATAGCTATAATGTAAGCGGTGAGCCTGGGTCTGGGGAGCAGGTAGGTGGCAGAGCAGCACTCCCTGTTACAGCTCCTGCATTACAGTCTGCCATTCCAAGGAAAGGGCTTCATCTACCTCTTTCCCTGGCTTGGTGGGGATCCTAGTACCATAGTGCCTAGGACCCTAGAACCCTGAGGGGATCCTAGAATCCACCCTTGGCACTAAGTTTTTGTCATCTTGGCAACCAGCAGTCATGACTTGGTTGCCAGGGCAACCTGCAGGCGGAGCAGGTTAATGTTACAGGGTTCTTACCACTCCTGGGTTCTGGTTCTGTGGGGGCACTGGCAACCAGCACTGTTGGCTGTCACATATAGGAAGGCCTACCTCTAAAATTTGTAGGATGGGGAAAAGATTATGAATGGGGACTTCTGCCCCATCCCTTCTCTTCCCATCCTTGCTTAACCCACACCATGAAAGGCCTCCCTTGCATGTGTAGACATGGCAGCCACATGTCAAAACTCATTCCAATATGTCTGCACGCTCTCTTCCCACAGAAGCCACCCTTAGACCCCCTCAGACACAAGACTCCAGAGGGAAAAGGCTCAGGGCTGAGGGCCTTGGATATGTATTCTTTTTACAAGTTCGAGTGACAACACTTAGCTAAGAGCACAGTGCTGTACCACTCTTTTTGGTTCATTTCTACTCTTGTGTCATTTCCTTCAGGGTCCTTGCAGGACAGGCATCTAGTATTCATAGATTCTCTAGCTATAAAACCATTAAAACCTCAGTGTCTAATCTCCCCCCCCCACCTCTCTCTCTCTCTCTCTCTCTCTCTCTCTCTCTCTCTCACACACACACACACACACACACACACACACATCCCAAAATAAAGTAAGTTCTCCCTTGGCCTTCCCCAGCAGGGTGATCTGGGTCTGAGATGATTTAAATGTGTTACAGGATCAATACCATGTAATTGTCACAAATCTGTGTCCCTGAGGTCATCCTATCAGACAGAGGATGGATAAATCAATGCATCAGGTAGCTGCTCTCCTTTCTGTCACAAATCTCTCTCCTAGGCAACTGAAATGGCTTTATCTGACCTTGTCACTAAATCTGCTCCAGAGATTCTGATTAGAGAACAAATGGCCAGGTGGGTGGCATGAGGAGCCATCATGAGAAGCCACTCAGCAAAACAGTACAGAGAAGAGTTCGTTGCAAACCTCTCTGTTTAACCTGGTAGGCTTTAATTCCTTATTGCAGCAGAGAAACCAGGTCTGCCTCAGACAGCTGATCCTCACTCCCACATACCACTGTCTTTCCCCACTCAGGAAGGAGGGGGAGAAGCCACCAGCAAGGTACCAGGCATACTTTAGGCAGGCTGTTGTTTAAAAGCCTATCACCTGGTGCTGAAGACTTCTATCCCTGTTCAGAAGTCTATGTTCTCTGCTAAGACACATGCGTCTCACTCTTCTCACTGTGACATCATCTAATTATCTGATAGGACCTTTAGGGGCATTGTGTTGCAACAGGTAAACAGGGTCCTATCACCATAATATCTTTGAAGTGACATCTAAGATTAAAATTAGGCTTCCTCTACTGACTGTGTGAATCCAGACCCCTTATATAAAGTATCTGAGTCCATCTGGGAATTCATAAAATGGAAATAATAACACAGGCTTGTGGTTTGATTTCATGACCTTATCCTCCCTCCCTCCCCACCTTCCTTCCATAGATGGACCAAAACTCTATAAAAGAGTTCACTTAGGGATTTGTTTCCAGGGCCAAGAAGGGTGGTTACGAGCAACAAGGAGCTCTGGGAACAAAGCTGGGTCAGCTTTTGTGTGCCCTTTGCAGAGGTGAGAACATTTCTAAGAGGGCTTTGTTCCCAAGGACCCAACCTCCTTTTAGAGACTGAGTCTATTTTTAACCCACATTTTAGTGATTCTGCAGGACAGCTGTTTCAGGGAAATATGTAGGCCAGTCTGTGATTTTAGGAGTCATCATTTTTAAGGTTAGGGAGTGGGATGGGGGAAGAGAACTAGAATAACTCTGGAGTTTCCGGAGGCATTCACGGAGATCTACACCTACCCCAAAGACAGCTGCACTCTAATTTACTTTACAGCCCTTTTGGAGTATCTGGATGAGGTGAGCAGAGGAACACTCTCGTTATACCTCGAGTGTGTTAATTTCTGTCCTCTTTCCATCCCCATTTGCCATTACCAAGTCACGATGGAGAAAAGATTGACAGTGTCAATGTTGGAGAGCCTGTGGCAAAGGGTTTTCCCACACTCTGTCTTGGGAACATGGCCCGTGTGGCTGGCACTTCAACAACAGCTATTATAACCAAGGGTGGACTCACCTTTGGATCAGCATTCTTTTCCCTTTTTAAAAAATTTGTTAATGCAGGTAACATAAAATTTACCTACCATCCTAACCATTTTAATGTGTAGCATTCGGTAGTGTTAAGTATGTTCGTGTGGCTGGGTACCCAACCTCTGGAACTGTTTCATCTTCCGGAACTGAAACTCTACCCACTGAACACCAACTCCCCCTTCTTGCCTCTCCCCCAGCCCCTGGCAGAAATATCACCTTCTGCTTTCAGTCTCTATGAACTTGGCACTCTAGCTACCTCATATAAGTAGACTCACACAGTAGTTGTCTTTTTGTGAATGGCTTATTTCACTTGGCATGGCGTCCTCAGGTCTCTTCCATGCTGTATCATGTGTCAGACTGTCCTTCCCTATTTAAAGCTCGATTCCACTGAACGTATGTACTCAACATTCGTACTTTGAGGGATTGATATTAGAGAAACATTCCTATAAGTATCCAAATAAAGGTTCACTGTAGGGGTGTTTGGGAGACCGCAAAATTGAGGATACTTTTTTTTTTTTTAAAGATCTAAATATTCTGGGTGGAAATATGGCAAAGATGGATTGCTCGCTGAAAACTTAAGCCGTGGAAGAGGCTCTGTGTTTCAGTCTACTTTTGCAAAAATAAATAAAAATGCATTTCTAGATTAGTGATGGTGACGAGCTTGGGTACTCTGTAAGAGTTATATTTTTTTAGAAACAGTTTGGATTATTTGTGGACACGAAAGGAACAATAAAAATATTTTTAGAAATCAAAATGGACACTTGTAAAAAAAAAAAAAAAAGAGAGAGAAACTGAAATAGAAGGGCAAAAAGGAAATATTTCTTGCCCAAAGAGGTAGTCAGAAAAGAACACACTCTGGTGTTTGCAAAGAGACACTCAGGTTTTTACAAAATCATATTAAGAGGTATTGTCATGTATTCCATGGCAATGATAACCCTTTGGAAAGGATGGCTTTCTGGTTACCCATCGAAGTCCCACACGATCTGTGCCTCTCATCCAACTGACCCAAATCTAACTGGTGTGCATCTCCAGCTTCCCAGAAAGAAGAATGTATCTTAGCTCCTAATGTTGTCCGTTATTTACACCTTGGTTTTCATCACCTGATCCTGTTATGTCCTGCTCTTGGTTTGACTCTACCTTCTATCTCACTCTCTGAGAGCATCCTTGCCCCTGAGTCTCATAACTAATGGCTTCCTCCTGGGCCTTCCCTGGATTCTGTCTGTAATAGCAGCTACCATTTTTTGAGTGAGTCCTTCATACTGGCTCATACAGGTACTGCCCAGGCAGTACTCACAACAGCCCCACTAGAGAGTTGCCATTATTATAGCCATCATACAGGTGGAGACGGAGGCTCTAAGAACCTTATCTAGCTTTATCTCTCTAGAGGACAACTCCAGCATTAGCCCGTGCAGTAACTTTGTACAGAAATATGGTGGAAGTTTTCTTGAGGGTATGAACATTTTTCTTCCACCTTTTATTCCATAAATTTCTTCATTTCCTTCAAGTCTCCCATAAATTTCTTCATTTCCTTCATTTCCTTCAACCAATTCCTCGGGTCCTTTAGTTATTTCGATGCTAACCTTGCAGGTGTTTATTTGTTGCCCCCCCCCCCAATCCCTGCCCCTCACAGGTGGCTGTGATTTTCTATGGACACAGGTGAGCTACTCACAAGCCCATTTTCCAGGGTGGAAGCCAGGTGGTAAAGCCAGTGCTGGGGATGCCTTCCCACTGCTCTTGCCAGCCTTGGAGAGGAGCCCCTGGGACCACAAAGAGCCCAGTCACCTCCAAGGAAGGAAAAGAGTCCCTATCATGAAATGTTTCTGATTTCACAAGGGAGGACACAGACCTGAAGATCAGGCTGGTGACTTTTTCAATGTAGGGCTTCTGGGTCAGAGCTGGGGGAAAAGACTTCATCCCCTCCAGCTGGGGCTGTGCAATATCAGAACAGTTGGACCAAAGGCGGAAGATGCAGTCTGTTGTCCAGGGACTTTGTGTGCCTGCTGTCAAACAGTGGAGTTCTGGGAACCAACCACAAGGGTGTGGACCTTGACCATCAACTCTGCTAGCTCATCAGAGCTCAATGCTTTAAGAAGCCGAGTCAGGCTAGGGTTTCCAGGGTAACCTGGGCTTGTGACTGAGGCACTTTTCAGGAACAATTCTAATCTCTCAGTCAGGAGCTCAGGGGAACCTGGTTGCCTCCCTCAACAAAACCCCAAGAGCAGGACTGGGCCATTTCCTTCTATATCCCACTGATTGTGTATACAGCCATTCCCAGGCACCCAAGAGCTCTTTGGAATCGGAGGGAATGAATTTCTACTCCTGTTTTACTCCTGTGGCTAAAAGGCTTCCAAGTAAAAATTTTAAAGAAGCAGCAATCCTGTTAGAATAAAAGTATATTTTGGAGATGCAGGATTGTCAGAAGCTAGTTGTGCTGAAGGAAGCAGAATGTGGTCTGGACCCCAAGGGCTCAGCTGTGGAGAGGGTGGGACCCTTTTAAGTGTGCAGGCAAATGTGTACGTGTGTGTGTGTGTGTGTGTGTGTGTGTGTGTGTCAGGGCTGAGGCACAGTGAAAGAGGGTGCATGTGGTTGAATTTCTCATCTTTTCTTTTTTTTTTTTTTGCATTTTACTCAAAGGAAAAAAAAAATGTGCAGGCTGCCTGGGGGTGTCCAGGTGGAATTAAGGCCACTTGCAAATTATTCCAAGTGAACTAAAATCTGGAAATATATCTGAGAAGGAGACTTTGCCAAGGGACAAATACTATTTTGTCCACCCTTATTACAGGAGATATTTTAAAAAATAAAGTGGGAGCTTGCAGTCTGAAAGGATCTAAAAATCCTTTTATCCTCCATGCAGTGATGGGAGTAGGTGGATGGGGGTGGGGTCGTGGATGGGGGTGTTCTGCTCAACAGGGAGAGGCTGCCTGTTTGGTATAAGAGAAAGCAGTCCAGAGGTCATCTTGCTAAAGCTGTCACCCCATCAATAATAACCAGGTGCATTGGTTTGCCAGGTACCGCAGACTGGCTGGCTTAAACAACAGATATTTATTTTCTTATAGTTCTGATTTCCAAGATCAAGGTGTTAGCAGGTTTGATTTCTTATAGGGCACCTCTCCTTGGCTGGTCGATACCCTTCTTCTCCTTGTGTCTCCACGGGGTTCTCCCTCCCGGTGTCTCCATGTCCTGATTGCCTCTTATAAGGACACCAGTTGTATTGGATTAAGTCCCACCCTGATGATTTGATTTTAACTTAATTACCTCTTTACAAGCCCTATCTCCAGTCACATTCTATGGTATGGAGTTAGGACTTCAATCTATGAATCTGGTGGGGACCAATTTAGTCCATAATCCCACATAAAAACATCAGCTTTTCTGAACAAGACTTGAGGAAGAATAGATTTTGTTGAATCCCAGTTTTCAATCAGAGACCAGAGCTAGGGATGTAAAGGTTTGGCCCAGCAAAGGGGACCAAAGAGTGGCTGTCCACTTGGTGAGTAGAACGCTGCGGTGCTACTGGGCTTAGACAGCAGGCTGGCTGTGGGGAGCACAAGGGCTGCTCTTCTGAGCTCTGCCATCTGCCTTCTTCTTGGTTTTCTATTCCTTGATATCTCTGCCACTCTGGGGTGCTGGTGGAGTGCCTCAGATTTTCCACCGTACTCAGGACTTCACCATCAAGATCTTTACCCTTAGGCCACACTGGTGCACTAAAACCCAGCACGTCCCACACATGCTTTCCCTGTGGATTGGGTTTTCCTCCTGGTTCCTCATTTCTCATTC
This sequence comes from Tamias sibiricus, assembly GCA_025594165.1. Classification (NCBI taxonomy): domain Eukaryota; kingdom Metazoa; phylum Chordata; class Mammalia; order Rodentia; family Sciuridae; genus Tamias; species Tamias sibiricus. The sequence continues at coordinate 28,248,346 of CM046673.1, forward strand.
AGGGTCATCCTCCTCTCAATCAGGAGCTCAGGAGAACCCGGTCGCCTCCCTCAATAAAACCATGGGCTGGGCTATTTCCTTCCACACCCCCGTGCTTGTGTGTGCCACCAGCAGTACGCACCCAAGGGCTCTCTGGAGTCTGAGGGAATGAATCTCTACTCCTGTTTTACCCCCATGGCTAAATTCTATCCCATCTAAGCCTCAGAAATGGCTCCATTTCATCCATCCTTCCTACGGACATTTATGGGGCAGTTACCATGTGTTTTGACCTCTTTGAAAATTAGTTGAGTAGTAGGCGCGCAGAACAGGGTGGGAGGCACTGGGCGTGATATCAAGGACGTGTTTGCCCTCTCCACCCTGTCCCCAACGCTTCCCTCAGTGCTGACTCAGGGCTGCATTCCCTCTTGTCTGGCCCACCGCACCCACTTCCCAGGCTGCACAACTTAAGTAGTCTTTTGGGTCTTAGACGTGACTGCCTGCCTGTGTTTTAAAGCTCATCGCAACTTTACCACTCCTTTCCTCAGAAGCAGAGAGCACTCCTGGTGCAGAGCCTGGGTCTTCAGCCGACTTGCCCTGCCTCATATTCCACGTCAGCTGATGTGCCAGCGTCCCCCCATCCTAACTGCACTTCCCAACATCAGCACCCCATTGTTCCATACTAGTGTCTGCTGGGAAGTCCCTTTCCTACTCAGATTCACTGTAGAAGTCCTTTCCCCACTTTAACACTCTTTACCTAGACCACCGACTCCAGAAGGCTTTCCTAATCTCCATACATAAATTAATCTCTCTGAGGTGGAGACTGATGCTCTGCTCCCCTGGTGTGTGGTCTCCAGCCCCCTACTGCAGGAATTTTGAGCAGAAGGCGGAATAGAGCTCTTTGTGCACAAGCCTACTTCCATCCAGCCAATGCTGCCCAACATGGCGGTTACTATTTATTTATTAAAAGTAAAATGAATGGAAATTAAATAAAATGGACAGTTCAGTTCCTCATTGCCCTGACACATTTTAAGTGCCAAGTAGCCATATGTGGCTAGTAGTTTCTGTATTGTATACTATAGGTACAGAACACAGAACATTCACATTGTCCCAGCAAGTTCTGTTGGGCTGTGCTGTCTAGATAGATAGCTCTTAATTGCCTGTCCCAGCCACGAAGCATGGGGCTGGCCCATAGTAGCTCCTTGACAAATGTTTGTTGAAATGCACTGGACATAGGTTTTAGAGGTAGTAAGTAGAGCCAAAGGACTATTAAAACAAAAGCCAGGCACAGTGTCACTCACCTCTTGTAATCCCAGCTATTTGGGAGACTGAGGCAAGAGTTTCACAAGTTTGAAGCCAGCCTCAGCAACTTAGTGAGCCCCTTTCTCAAAAGGAAAAGGGCTGGGGAAGAAAGGGAAAATAAAATAAAATAAAAAACCCAACTTGTTCATGGGATCCTTGAAAAAGTTCTGTAGACTTCCAAAGTGAATTTACAGCTGGTCTTGAGGGACAGAAGTCAGGGGAGAAGGAAGGGAAGTTCATAAGTACAGCACCTGCTGCTCCTCAGGCCTAGAATCTAGTCCAAAAGTTTGATGGGGCTGTTGGTGTGTGTGTGTGGGCGGGGGGGTGCAGACAATTGCTATTCTAGACCCATTTTCTTGTCTAGATGAGACACATTTTTGGCTCACAGCTTCTCACAGAATCAGGGCCAAGAGTGTACACTTGAGTGGGTGCAGGGGAGACTGTCATAATGTTTGAGTGCTGCCTTCTCAGTTCCCTGGCCCACCAGCTTCTCTGCTCTTCCCAGCCACATGGGCCCCTCAGGGAGGGGCTGAGCCACCCTGAACTGAGCTCCTGAGAGGTGATAAGATGGCAAGAGTAAAGAAAAAGAGGGCAGACCTGTGGAGACAGGAAAGACCTGGGATCCTGGCCTTTTCACAGCCCAAATCTAGAGAAACTGGGGCTGTGTGTCAGTCTCAGCTTCAAACAGAGGCAGCTCCCTTGGAGCAAGAGCAAGCTAGTTTCTCTGGGAAACCCAGTCTGCAGGTTCTCTGCAGTGAGTGGGAGGCTCTGTGCTCTGTCAGGCTCAAATCAAGAAGCAGATCATCTCCCTTTTCAAACTCTGTTGCCTTCCTTGTAAGTGCTCCTGGGAATTAATATCACAAGACAATGTTGCCACCTGGGAATCGATCTATTCCTGGTTGAAAAATTGGCACTTCTTTCCTTTTCTTTTGCGAATGCTCCCGAAACATCCACACAGCCTCTGTGTGGAGCACCTACTAACTGGTATTTGATAACCAAGCATCTCACTATATCACTGTAATTAGTCTTCCTGGTAACCCTGATCTGTAGGCAATGCCCACTTTGCACATCTGGAAACTGAATTTTCAGAGGTGAGGCAGTCTGCCTGTGCGTTTTCCTCAGCACCCTTTGGTATGTGGCTCTGCCCCTCATTAGCACAGTGCAAATATGAGGGACAGCGTGATACCCCCATGAACATGTCAATGTTCATGACAGTTCTCAGATTTGCTCTCTTGCGGGGCCAAGACAGAGTCTGGGCACCACAGCTGGGACTGATGCAGCATCCAGGACCACTGACTCCTGCAACTGGAGTTGAACCTTATCCTGTCCTGCCCCTATCACCAGCCTTAAGCAGCCCCCAGCACAGATGCTTGTAAAAAAAAGTTGGCAACTATCAGGCAGGCCATGAAAACTCTGCTGCTTACCAGCATCTTCCAGTTATCTCTACCACAGTCAAGACATAACTTGCTCGCTTTCTCTCTCGGGCTCTTTGCAGTCAAGTTCATTGTGCCACTCCTCACTTCTCATACCTCAGAGACACCACCTAACTATTTCTCCTAGGCTCCCCCAGCTTCCAGAGCAGATCGTATTTTCCAATACTTTTAGTCCAAATGCTCTACCATCACTTTGACACCTCTCATTGAGTGACAGAGTCTATTTCCTTGCCTGAATTTATGTGGAACTTTGTTTCTAACAGAAGGAATAGAATATAGCAGAAAGAAGACAGCATTATTTCCAAAGCTGGGTCATAAAAAACAATATGGTTTCTGCCTGGCTCTCTCTTTTGTTAAACTCAGCCACCATGTTGTGAGGAAGCCCAAGAAGCCACATGAAGAGTCCATTCTACCCCAAGAGTCAGCCAAGGTCCCAGCCCACAGATAGCCTCAACCAGACAGCTCACAGATAGACACGGCAGTGAGCAAGCCTTCAGATGATTCTAGACCCAAGCATTCAGGCTGCCTCATATGAAGCCAAGAGGAGCAGAGACAAATTATTTTCACTGACTTCTACCCAAGTTGCTGAGCAATAAGCAAGATGAATGTTGTTTTAAGTCAGTATGTTTTGGGGTAATTTTTTATGCAGCCATAGTAGCTGAAATACCCATAATGGAATATATGTATATATGTTGTAGTTGGACACAATACCTTTATTTTATTTAATTTATTTATTTTTATGTGGGCACCTCGCATGTGCTAGGCAAGTGCTCTACCACTTTTTTTTTTTTTTTTTTCTGAATTCCCCCCTCCAGGACACTTGTCTCTGGCTGCTATTTAGTATATGTCCTGAAGATAAATTTCACACTACCACATGGACTGTGACCCTGTGTTTAGTTTTGTTAAATACTCTCCTTATCCAGTTTTGAGGCCCTGGCTATAGGCTGACCAGTTTCCCTTCTTGAGCAGCAAATTAAGTCCACATCTCCAACCACCTCCTCTGTCAGGCTCTCACACCCAAGGCCACAAAACTTGGGCCACTGTACACTTGCCCTAATCACCCCAGGACCTGGTTCCTAATGACTAGGGAGAGCCCCTCTGCCTCACAAATGATTCCAATTAACTAATTGTAGAATTATTCAAAGTAGCCAAAGTAGCCTTACCTATTGCTTACCCTGCCTTGCCCATTCATCTCCATAGAAACCACCCTAAAGGCACCACCCCAAACTGTCCCTTTTTCCCTTTGCTCTGACTGTAATGCCCAGAGAACAGACCCCCAAAGACCACCAAGGAATCTGGAGTGTGTGCAAAAACAAAGAGCCTCTATTCAGGCTTAAGCTCAGACTCTCAGACCTCACCAGCACAGTGGATCTGTACTGGGAGTCCCGAACATACAAGGGGCAAGTCTTTTATTGGAGTAGAAGCAAGGACAGGGAGGGGGTTTATATGATTGGCCATCTTTACAGTTAGGGTGTCTTGTCACATTGCAATTGGCCAGGGGAGCCTGCGCACACCAAGCACATTTTAAATTGATTGGGGAATGACTAAGGGGGTTCTCATTGGTGGAGGCTGTCCTCAGAGCAAAGGAATGTGCTGTTACTAAAGCTCACTTCAGGGTCCTGTTTTTACCTTATAAGGTCTTATTGTGCATGGGCTGGCTTAACATGCCCGGGTTTGTGTCCCCCACCCCCACCCCCACCCCGCGAACCAGAGACTTGCAACAGCTCGAGGCTGATAAAATGGAGGCAGCTGATTACAAACTGGAGTCACAGCAGTTTGACTCCTATTATCTTTAAGCCAAGCATTTTACAGAAGCAAAAAGAAGCAGTAAAACTAAAAAGAGGCATGGGGCTAAAAAGGGGGGTTCCACACTGACACCACCTCTACCTGGACCCAAGCCTCCCTGCATGGTGTGCTAGGTTTTCCTAGGGATCAGTGAATAACAAAACCGCAAAATTCTTACTGTTTTCCCCCTCTTGATCTGCTTTTGGCCTCAACCTACTTCACCCAAGATAATATGTTTAAAACACCTTGACTCTGTTCCTATTGGCTAGATGCTGTGGGTAACCAATCACCTTAACAATCACTTAAAACAACAACCATCCACTGTTAAAGCTCACAGTTCATAAGGCTGGGCTTGGCTGATCTTGACTAGTCTTGCTTATGTGTCTGTGGGTCACCTAATGGTTTGGCCCTAGACTGAACTTGGCTAAGCCATCTTACCTGGAATAGATCTGCTCCTTCACCCTGTATCCTTCACCCTCCCTGGGACATGTGGGATAGTCTGGGCATGACTTTCTCATGGAGAAGCACAGAAGCAAGCTGAAACAAGTTAAAAAAAAAAAAAAAAAGCTGAAGTAGCTAGGCATGGTGGCGCACACCTGTAATCCCAGCAGCTTGGGAAGCTGGGGCAGGAGGATCGTGAATTCAAAGCCAGCCTCAGCAATTTACCAAGGTCCAGAGCAACTCAGAGAGACTCTGTCTCTATATAAAATATTTTTAAAAAAGGGTTTGAGGGTGTGGCTCAGTGGTTAAACACCTCTGGGTTCAATCCCCAGTATTAAAAAAAAAAAAAAAAAAAAAGTCCTGAAACTCTTAAAACCTAGCATTAAAATTGACACCCTGGGTCTGGGGTGGTAGAGTGCTCGTCTCTCGCATGTGTGAATCCCTGGGCTTGATCCTCAGCACCACATAAATAAAAAATAAAGGTCAATACCTACAAATAAAAAATATTAAAAAAATTGACACCCTATCCCAGATGCCTCTTTGTGTCAGCAAGTCAGATGGATGCCAGAGGTGGGGAATTAGGTCCCAGCCACAGGAAGAGGCCATAGAAAGTCACCCAAGAAAGGCAAAGGCCTGGATACAAGAAGGAGACTAGTTAACTAGTCAAGATTGAACCAGGGTTTTAATCTATATGCACACTAATTATGCATCTAAGGTAAAACATTAGAACAACACAAGAGTATGCAGTAAAATCAAGTCTTCATGCTCTGACTGCGGAGTCTCTTAGCTTTCCTTCCAATACTAAATCCCTTTCTCCCTTACCACTTAATAACTTCTTGTATATATCGTACGTAATGATCTATCTCATTTTTTTACAACTTCAACAAATATATGACATAATTTAACAAGTCTCATTTTGGCGAATATTTAGATTGTTTCCAGTCTTTTCCTGTTACCAACAATGAGGTAGTTTATATCCTGTACACTAATCTCTGCATACATGTGAAAGCAAACAGGTAGGAAGAAAATTTTGGTAGATCATAGTGCATGTCCATTTAGATTTTGAAAATTTTGCCAAATTGCTATCCATTGATGGTTCATTTATGCTCGAATGAGAAATGTGTTTTCTTATATCCTTGCCAATGTACTACATTTTTAAACCTTTGCTGGTGGAATAGTTACACCTAGCAATCTGAGTTTTAATATTCATTTCTCATGTTATTAGTGAGTTTATGAGAATGTTTTCAGACATTTAAAATCCATTTGTATTTATTTTTCCAGTGAACTGTCTATTTGTATTCTTTTACTAATTTTCCTTTAAATCACTAGTTTTTTCTTATTTATTATAGGCTCTTGTGATGAATTGAATGCTTACCCCCACAAATTCATGTTGAAATACTAACCCCCAGTAAAATAAAATTGGTTTCTTATCAGGTCTTAAAAACATTTCTTCTTTGATTTTGTTTAAATTTTGCTTTGCAGAATTTTCTGTACTCTTTTTTTTTTTTTTTTTTTTTTCTCTTTTTGGTACTGGGGATTGAACTCAGGGCACTCGACCACTGGGCCACATCCCCAGCCCTTTTTTGTATTTTATTAGAGACAGGGTCTCACTGAGTTGCTAAGTGCCTCACCATTGCTGAGGCTGGCTTTGAACTAGAGATCCTCCTGCCTCAGCCTCCCAAGTGCTGGGATTACAGGCGTGCACCACTGCGCCCGGCTTTCTTTTTCAATTCTTTGTTATGTCTTTTTGTCCCTTTAAAATTGGCTTAGGGGCTGGGGTTGTGGCTCAGTGGGCAGGAGTTCGATCCTCAGCACCAGGTAAAAAATAAATGTATTGTGTACAACTAAAGCAAATAAATAATTATTTAAAAAATTGGCCTATATTTCTGATTGGTTTATTTTTTTCTTTCCTGAGTTTTGATTTTTTAAATCTCATGTCATATTCTGATGTTGTTTCTTCCTTGCATGTTTATTTATTATTATTTTTTGTTTATTTTTTATTTTTTTTTTCAGTGCTAGAATTGAACCCAGAGTGCTGTACCACTAAGCTACATCCCAGCCCTTTTTGCTTTCAGTTTGGGAAAGGGCTTCTCTAAGTTCCTAAGGCTGGTCTTCAGTTTGATCCTCCTGCCTCAGCCTCCCAAGTAGCTGGGATTATAGGCATGCGCCACCGTGCCTGGCTTCTCCATACATATTTTATTTTGGTTTTGAAATCTTGTTTTAAAGGAATGATCAATAATTAATTTTTTAGGAAATAGTCAAATATTTGGTCATAAGTTTTGTTTGCTTTATGGCAACAGTCTTCCAGTGTATGCTCTTTTTATTTTTAAGTTTTTACAGTTTACTAATCCTCATGTAAAATTCACACAATCACCACAGATAAAGTCATTGCAGAGACTTTTCTCCTTTGGCTTTCTGCCAGCACCAATACTTGCCTTCGAAGTCCCCCTGACTTTCTTCTTTCTGTTCTTGCATTCTTTAACTGTTTTCTTGAGGTCTTTCTTTTCTCATATAGACCATGTCTTGCCAGTCTATGTTTGGGTTCATTTTTCTTTGCCTAATCCAAGGAATCATAAATCATTCCAAAGCCAGTTGTCTTGCCACCTCCAAAATGGGTTCTGAATCCAAACATAAAAATGACATCTGGTATGGTCTTGTACATTCTGGCTAATTTTTCTTGAATTTCTGTTTTAGGTACTGTTGCTTTCCCAGGGTGAAGAACATCAATGACCATTGGTTTCCTCTGAAGTAGTCAGTTGGTCATGACCTTCCTGGTCTGGATAGTTACTGTGTCATTCATGATGGCGGCAGATCCTCCAGGGCATGTTCTTTATCCTCCATTTCTTCTTCCTCTCCTCCTCCCCTCCTCTTTCTCCTCTTCCTCCTCCCCTTCCTCCTCCTTCTATGTCTCCTCCAGTTTCTCGTTTTTATTTTCCTCCTGGCAGCTATTGTCAGGAAAATCAAATGACAGAGGAGTCAGGGTTGTGTTACCAGCTGGCAGGCTCATGGTGCACTAGCTTATATTGCCAGGGTGTGTGTGTGAATCCATACACGCTGCATTTGTAAGCCGATGGAGATTGACAGCTGCAGGAATGTTCATAACTCAGTCTTTCCCCACATCCACAGAGCTCTTCCTGTAAGATTATGTGTCTCTTATATTTCCTGTCCTTGTATGTAGCCAATATCCCTTGCCAAATGGGCTCCAGGGAATCTCCTACAGCTGGCCCACAACCTGACTCCACAGTCCTAGATACAGAGAACAGACTCTACCCTGAGAGTCAGCCTTCAACTTTGGAGCTCTGTATTATGCAAGATTTGTCTGTGAAAGCAGTGGCAGGTGTTCCCTCTCGGAGTCTTCTCAGAGGTAAGAAAAACAGGACTTCCTTTATTTTCTAGATTGGAACTTAGTCATCATTATAGGTCTCTGTCCCACCAGGCTAGTAGGAAAATCAACCTTTTTCCCACCCCACTTGCCATCTTACTAAGGTGTGTACAGGTTTTGTGGATCCTCCAACAACCTTGACTCATTTCCAGCACTTATTAGAAAAGAAAAGATCTTGGGAGCCGGGTGCAGTGGCATATGTCTGTAGTTCCAGTGACTTGGGATGTTGAGGCAGGAGGATCACAAATTCAAGGCCAGCCTCATCAACTTAGCGAGGCCCTAAGCAACTTAGGGAGATCCTGTCTCAATTTAAAAAAAAAAAAAAAAAAATTCGAAAAAAGCCAGGCTCGGTGGCGCACACCTGTAATCTCAGCACTTGGGAGGCTGAGGCAGGAGGATTGTGAGTTCAAAGCCAGCCTCAGCAATGGCGAATCACTTAGCAACTCAGTGAGACCCTGTCTCTAATAAAATACAAAAAAGGGCTGGGGATGTGGCCCAGTGGTCAAGTGCCCCTGAGTTCAATCCCTGGTACAAAAAAAAAAAAAAAAAAAAAAAAAAAAAAATCGAAAAAGAAGGGGCTGGAGATGTAGCTCAGTGTTAGTACCTCTGGGTCCAATCCTTGGTACCAAAAAAAAAAAAAAAAAAAAAAAAAAGAAAAAAAAAAAAAAGAAAAAGATCCTGGGAGCAGGGTAGGGAGAGGAAGCTTCAGAACAAGTGAAAGTCCTCCCTGAAGCAAGCTGCATTCTTCTGAGGTCTTCTGATTTTTATATACTGGAGCCTCAGAGACTGCAAATGGTTCCATAGTATCTATTCTCCCTATCTCTTTTAGCACTGGGGGTTGAACCCAGGGGTACTCTCTCTACCACTGAGCCACATCCCCAGCCCTCTTTATTTTTCATTTTGAGGTGGGGTCCCCTTAAGTTGCCCATGTTGGGCTTGAACTTGTGATTTCCTCAATGCCCTGCGTCACTGGGATTACAGGTGTGTGCCACCACGCCTGGCTCTCCTTTTTTTTTTTGTAGAAATAGAATCCCTGGCATCTAATGGTCACATGGACACAGCTAATAAAGAGTACATTTATGCCTTCCTTTTAGCAAAAGGGAAGCCCAGGAGTTAAGTGCTGGTTGGAACAGCATGGAAACAGGATGAACATGTTCAACTTCCGGATAGTTTTAAGAAAAATAACACGATATTTTTCTTTTCCTCCTTCCTTTTGTCTGACAACTAGCAACAAGGGGCCTGTTTTGGATCACAAGTGTCATTGAAATTGTGGGCCATGCATGATAGAGTCCTAGTTACTTGGAAACTGGAGATGTCATGAGGAGTGTCTTGGCAGCCAGCTGTGGATTGCCCATTTCTTAGCTTCCAGGAAAGAGAAATAAACTTCCGTCTAGTTTATTTAAACATCCTTTTAAAGTTGGGTGTCATTCACAGCTGAACTTATTCCTAAATAGTATATTTGATTCAGCCAGACATGGTGGCACATGCTTCTCATCCCAGCTACTTGGAAAGCTGAGGCAGGAGGATTGCAAGTTCCAGGCCAGCCCAGCAACTTAGCAAGACCCAGTCTCACGATTAAAAAAATAAAAAGAGCTGGGGATGTAGCTCAGTGGTAGAGCATCCCGGGGTTCCATCTCCAGTACTGAAAAGAATATATTTGTTTATATCTGTATCTGTATCTATAGCTATCAATACTTGAGTCAAGATTTCAGCCTTTATCAGTCTCTTTCCTTTTATGAAGAATATACTATTATAATATTTTGTGCTAGGGAAGCTAACAGGAAAACTTGATGCCTTTGTTTGTTCTTGGGTCATTAAGAAGGCAAGCATGGTCTTGTTGCCATAGACGGAAAATCTGGCGTTTCCTTTGGATTGGAAATAATTTTACTTTGTTTGTTTATTCTGAGACAAGGTCTCTCTGTGTTGCCCAGGATGGTCTCAATTCCTGCACTCAAATAATCCTCCCACCTGAGCCTCCTGAGTGCTGGGACCTTGGGCAGGCCCTCCTCTGCCTGGCTTGAAAAGGTCTTATTTTAAAATAAGGCCCTAAATTCAAATGCCTGTTTCAGCTGCATTAGTTAGGTCAGCGAGGCTGGTTGGGTAGAGATCAGAAGAATATGTGACCTTTCTAAGAAGGATAGTCACAACCAGGTTTCAGTAGACTGTTCCCGAGTAGTAACCAGATTTGTCAGGGAAATTTCCTAATTATAAAATCTTTGCCATGACTGCCAAACATTCATTGTACAATCCAGTTAACAAGTGTCAAAGGGATGAGTCTGGCTCATTAGCCTAGGGGGAAATAGCGCAAGAAACAAGAAGGGGGATGAGGGAGGTCCGGCTGGCTCAGATGGGGAGGGATGAGGATGGGATCTCTGAGTAATATAATGTGTCCTCTTTCCAAAGGCCTTCCAGGAAGTGGCCAGACCTCTGTTGGCTCAGTGGGAAGGTTGAGAAGGGATTCCATGGACTCATTTATTTATTAAGTTAACACATATTTATTGAGAATTCCTGTGAGCTTGTCATATGCCGGATATAAATGTGCACGACCATGTAGTTTATATTCTGATTAATAAGGTAAGTGACAGCTAAGTCAAAAGTTGGATATTAATGTGGTTTGGCATGAGCACTCAGGGCACTGAAAATCCAAGATCACTTTGATCTAATCCATTGTTCAGGATTGAATTTTTTCTGAACCACTTCAGATGACTTTGGTGCAAGGAATCTTTTACTTCGGACTCATCCTCAATCCTGGGATATAGCCTTTTGGGGTCCCAGTACAGAGCATGGGAGTTTATCAGTAATCTCACCCTTGGTGGGCTCTAGCCTCCATTTTGTTTACCTAGACCCACAGTGGTACCAAAATATACCTTATCCTCTCAATAGGTTCTTTTAGAATTGGCATGTGATATCAGAAGAAAAGAGTCCCCAGTTCTGGGCTCCCCTCTCTTTTTTCTAAACTCTTTCCAGATGTTCTCTAATAACTTATTAGTTCCCTACTGTTTTCATATTTGAATAGTTGTGGACACCAGAGGGCTGGACAGGGGGTCTCTTCACCAGGATCTGTGGCTGATGGTGGACCACATGTTCTTGAATAAGAAGAACAGCCCGGAACAGTGGTGCATGCCTATAATCCCAGGGGCTAGGGAGGCTGAGGCAGGAGGATCGCAAGATCAAAGCCAGCCTCAGCAAAAGCGAGGCACTAAGCAACTCAGTGAGACCCTGTCTCTAAATAAAATACAAAATAGGGCTGGAGATGTGGCTCAGTGGTTGATTGGCTCTGAGTTTAATCCCCGGTACCCCCAAAAAGAAAGAAGAGCAAAGTGTATTGCCCCTTGATCTCTGAGAAGAATCAAGCAATCTGCAAACACATCTGAGGACTGGCCAGTGGGGGAGTGCCCAGGATGCTGACTCGATCATCAGTAGCAAGAGAGTCTTTAAGCACCACTCACATGTTCCTCCACCGAAGCTGAGGAGACATACCTCAGATGTTCGGGGTTGAGGATGTGTCAGAATTGAAAAGGGGGCAGGAGGGCACTCCCCCTACTCAATACAGGTGTCTGTCTCAGAGTAGTAAATGGGGCCGTCAGGGAAAGCCCCTACTGCTAGGTGCCTCTGTGATTTGAGAATCAGTTTGCCAGCGAGGGTGTGGGGCCAGGGAGTCCAGTGAAGACACGAGGGCTAATCAGCTGTACAGGGGGTGTGAACAAGAGAGACACCTAGTGATCTTTCTGGCTGAGACTTGTTCACTATAGTACTCAGCATTGTTGCTACTAACCCGTTGCTGTCAAAAAGACGTTTCAATCCTCTATTCTTCCTCGTATTAATATTAGAACCACTGACCCTGGCGTCTCTCAAGTGCACCTCTTCCTCTCTCTCCTTTAAGGCCCCAGGATGCCCTGGGTGAGAGCTTTCCTACTTCACAGACATTGGCTTTGCTCACCTGCATTTGAAGCTCTCTGCCAGGTTTGCCTGTGGCATGGCTGTGTTGCCTGGCAACAGAGCTCAGATGACAACAATCTGCTGAAATGACAGAAGGATCCACCACCGCTCTACCCCCACTCACCCAAGGTGCTTCTCTTCTCCTTTGGAGGAGGGGACTGTAGTCCTCAGTTGCCAAGACCATGCTGGGATAGGGACAACTGAGAGGCTCACCCTAGCCCACCAGTCATACTGTGTCACAGCTTTCTGTTTTGTTCACCTTATAGAATTTACTGCTTATTTGTAACACTTTTGTAATACGTGATAATAATTCATAATAATACTTACTATCTTACTTGTTTTCTTCTTCATTGTCTTCTCCCACTAGATTGCAAATTTTTTGAGACTTGGCTTTTGACCTTTTTATTTTCCTCTGCAACCTCAGCCCTCTCTTTCCTTTAAGGCCCCAGGATGCCCTGGGTGAGAGCTTTCCTACTTCACAGACATTGGCTTTGCTCACCTGCATTTGAAGCTCTCTGCCAGGTTTGCCTGTGGCATGGCTGTGTTGCCTGCCTGGAGCCTACCTAGATGGCCTTCCTCCTTTCCCAAGTGTGAAAAGATCCTGAGTTGTTGTTATGATTTGGATATGAAGTGTCCCCCAAAAGCTCATGTCCTGGAAAGATAATAGCCGATCAGCAATGTTCAGAGGTGAATAGATGATGAGAGCTGTAACCTAATCAGTGAATCAAACCATTGAGATGGATTAATAATCTGAATGAATTCTTGGTGGTGACTGTAGGCAGGTGGGGCATGGCTGGAGGAAGTGGTCGCTGGGGGCAAGCCCTTGGGGTTTATATTTTGTCCCTGGTTCCTCACTTGCTCTTTCGGCTTCCTGGCTACCATGAGTGGAGCAGTTTCCTCTGCCATACCCTTCGCCATGATGATCTTTCTATTGCACCTCAGGCCCAGAGCAATGGAGTCCCTCAACCACGGACTGAAATGTCTGAAATCGTGAGCCCAAATAAACTTTTCCTTCTCTAAGTTGTTCTTGTCTGGTATTTTGGTCACAGTGCTGAAATGCTGACTAACATAGGGATTGAACTCAGGGGCACTCGACCACTGAGCCAGACCCCCAGCCCTATTTTGTATTTTGTTTAGAGACAGGGTCTCACTGAGTTACTTAGCGTCTTCCACTAAGGATTCACAATGAGTGGCCCTCTAAAAGAAGAGAAGTAGAAAGAAGCTGGGGAGAGGATGCCTGGCCATGGGTTACTCAGGATGGGAGGCTACTAGACACAAGGGTCACAACTGTGGCCGTTGACATTCCCAGCAAATAGCTTTGTGTTGACTGCTCACAGAACTTAATTTTCCAACATTGTTGGTTGCAGTTGGTTTTTGCATGCTTCCCCTGACTGCTTTCTACTGGCATTGATGAGGCAAAGACTCCAGGATCATACACATTTTCCTACATTGTTCTCAAACAAGGTACTTAAAATTGGCATGCTGACTCTCAAAACCCACTGGACTGTCAGCAAAAGTGAGGTGCTAAGCAACTCAGTGAGACCCTGTCTCTAAATAAAATACAAAATAGGGCTGGGGGTGTGGCTCAGTGTCAAGTGCCCCTAAGTTCAATCCCTGATAACCCCCACAAAACAAAACAAAACAAAACAAAACAAAACAAAACAACAATAACAACAAAATAAAACCACTGGACTGGAGTTCCTCAGACAAGTCTAAAGGTGGTCAGGGTTGCAATTCCCTCTCATAGCTAATCTTGGTATGCATAAGATGTTTTATAATCTCAACTAAGAACAATCTACTATTACATTTAAAATGTAAGGCCCTTCTTTAACATAACCTTGTAAGTAGGGAACCCACTCACATGTGGGAGAGAAGGGAGGACCATCTTTATGATGTATATGGATTCCATTTTCTCTTTTCTGATGGGCTTGACCATTCTCGCCAGTGTGAGCTTCTTCTTGGTTGGCCCAGTTGGTCCAGCCCAGCACTGCTCCTAGAGAGAAACTCCAGAAGACATTGCTGTCATCCAAAAAAAAAAAAAAAAAAAAAAAAAAAGTTTCAGTCATATCTTTCTCCATGGACCAAGATTTAGGATTTTTGTCTCTGCCCTTTCCTGCTAAATGAGGCATGTGACCTGAGCTACAAGATTGCTTTGGGTATATGCTTCAAGCAGAAATGGTATGGCAATTTCAAAAGTAGGAAGGACAACTTCAAAGTCTTGAGTTCATGCTGGTTCATGCAAGAATGCTCCTCAGGCACATTAAACTTAACCTTTTACTTTCAGACAAAAGTCTGTCTATTCGTATTACTAGTTTCTTTCGCAAATGCCCTGGCTCTTCCTTTTTTCCTTCTTTGATATTCCACACACCAAGTCTCCACTACATTAGGTGAGCATGTGCTCAGCGCAAGTGGGTCAGGAGAAGCCTGCTGAGGTGCACGCATCTGGTTATTGCCTTGTTTTGTTGTTGCCATAGCAACTGTTTATGAGACATCGCAGATAAATTCCCCACAGCATTGCTCTGTCACTTTTGGAAGACAATTTTCAGCCTAACATCCATACCCCCTATGTGGGCAGGGGAAAGAAGAGTGAGTTTGCCTGAACAATGCCTGGTGTCTTCGTTTTAGGCTGCTGTAACAAAAGTAGCACAGACTGAGTGGTTAATAGAGAACCAAAAATTATTTCTTATAGTCCTGAAGGCTGGGAAGGCCAAGATCAAGGCACTGGCAGATTCGTGTTGGATGAAGGTCCAGAGACAGCATAGACAGATGGTTCTTTCCTCACCCTTTATGGTGGAAGGGGTTGGGGAGCTCCCTGGGGTCTCTTTTGTGGGGTCCCCAACACAGAGACCCTGCCACCCAAAGGTTCCTTCTCCAAACACCCGCCACATGAGGGATCTGATTACAACATATGAATTTTGAGGGGGCAAATTCAGTCTGCAGCACCTGGAGAGATGTCTCTAAAGGAAACACTGTTGCTCTGGTCAAACACTTGCCACATCATGCATTCACTATCCCTTGGGTCAGAGAACATATGAAACATATTTTAGTATATATAGCATGGACACTTGAAGTGACACTCCCTTCTGGCTTTCTGCTTGCTTTCTGTTTGGACCTTATTTCCTTGGAGAAGACCACCTCACATCCACTCTGGGTTTGAGCCTCATCTGCTTCCTACTGATCTGCTGCTATTACCTTTTACTTGTCTAACCCGCCTAGTTACTGACTTCTATACATTGGGGATCATGCCTAGTTTGCTCACTCTTGTATCCCTAGTATACAGCATTAACAACAGACTATGCTTGGACATAGTAACAGTCATATGACTAAAATAATGTGATCCGCCCAGACTCCATTTTAGCCAAGCCATTGACTGCAGAGACAGCCCCTGAGGTTAGATCTTGTTCAAGCTTTGACTTTCTTTGAAGTCAGCATACTGATATTTTGTTTTCCCTAGTCTTCCTCACCCTGGTTTTATTCATCATGCTTCATATTTTGAACAGTCTCAGCCTTACAGAAGAGCTGCAAAAGTTGTATAAAGAACTTCTTCTGGACCATTCGAGATTGAGTAGCTGACGTACAGACCCATGGCTTACCAGAAAGGTTAGTGTGTACCTACCACAAATGAGGACATTTTCCTACCAACCACAATATAGCTGTCAAAATCAGAAATTTATATATAGGTATACATACATGTATATATACATATTACACAATCTTCAGATCTCATTCAAATTACCAAATGTCACAATAATGTCTTAAGAAATTCAGTTCATCATCATATCTTTCTTTAGATATCATGTATTTCTTTTTCTTTTTTCTTTTTTTTTTTTTTTTTTTGCAATACTGAGGCTTGAACCCAGGGGTTCTCTACCCCTGAGCTAAGTCCCCCCGTTTTAAAAAACTTTTGAGACTGATTCTTGCTAAGTTGCTAAGGCTGACTTCAAACTTGGCCATCTTGCCTCAGCCTCCTGAGGGGGCTGGGATTACAGGTGTGCACCATGTGCAGCTCATACCTTTTCAGTCTCCTTCAATCTGGGAAGCTTCATAGTCTTTTCTTGACCATATGGACTTACTATCTTTGGAGATTATGGGACAGGGACTTTGTAGGATGTTGCTCACTGTGGGTTTATCTGAAGTTACTCAAGATGAGAGTTGGGTTATACAACACGGCAGGAATATCATAGAAGTGATTCTCTGCTTTCCTAACTGCATCCTATCAAGTGGTACATGATTTTAAGTTTGTCCCATTACTGGTGCTGTTAATTTGGATTAGAGTGTTGTCTGCCAAGTTTTCTTTTTTTCCAGTAGAGTTATTATTTTTCCCCATTGTAATTAATAAATTTCTCTATAAACATGCTTTGAGGGGCTGAGGTTGTGGCTCAGTGGTAGAGCGCTCTCCTAGCATGTGTGCGGCCCCGATTCGATCCTCAGCACCACGTAAAAACAGATTGTGTACAACTAAAGCAAATAAATAAATATTTTAAAAAAATGCTTTGCAATTAGGTAACATTCTGTTTCTTATCAAATTTTCTATTTAATTCATTTGTTTGTATCACTATGAACTCATGTATTCTTTTTTATTTTTATTAATTTTTTAAGTTGTAGTTGTACACAATACCTTTATTTTATTTATTTATTGTTATGTGGTGCTGAGGATCATACCCTGGGCCTCGCACGTGCTAGGTGAGTGCTCTACCGCTGAGCCACAACCCCAGCCCTGTTCTTTTTTATTAAATGTGCTATAATCCATTATTATTACTTATTTGTTTAATATAATATATAATTAAATTTGAAAGACTAACTGCATATTATTTTATTGCAAGAAATGATGAGGTGATCAATGAAAGGTTTTCTAGTATAAAGGTTAGTATAAAATTATGTGGTGATATGCAATGGAACTATACATTCAAGGAGAAAAGAAATGATATAATCTCCAATGGTTAGCAAAAAGCTTGTTCATATACTTTTTAAAAATGCTGATGATAGCTGAGCACAGTGGCACACACTTGTAATCCCAATGGCTCAGGAGGTTGAGGCAGGAGGATCACAAGTTTAAATCCAGCCAGCTTCATCCATTTAGCCAGGTCCTGAGCAACTTAGCAAGACCCTGTCTAAAAAACAAAAACAAAAACAAAAACAAAAAACTGATGATAGATCTCAAATTGCTTTGGGATTTATATATATAATAATTATTATTATTTTTTTTTTGGTGGTACCAGGGATTGAACTCAGGGATACTCAACCACTGGGTCACATTCCCAGACCTTTTTTGTATTTTATTTAGAGACAGGGTCTCACTGAGTTGCTAAGTGCCTCACCATTGCTGAGGCTGGCTTTGAACTCGCGATCCTCCTGCCTCAGCCTCCCAAAGTGCTGGGATTACAGGCGTGCACCATCGCGCCTGGCTTGGGATTTATATTTTTGACAATATTTAAAATAGGGCTATGACAGTTTTATTTTGAAAGTACATATTTACAATGAACTAGAAATTACATTCCTTATAATGAATAACATGTTAACAAATTTTAGATGGCACATAAAAAATGTGTGAGAATTCTTTTAGAAAAACTCGAAGTTTTCAAAATTCTCTTAGAGGTCTGTGTGCAGGGAAGTTTTAAGGAAAGACAGAAACTGGTGCAGCACCACGGAGCAGCAGGATTGCGTGGACTGTCTGGACTAATGGCAAAGGAGTCAGCTCCAACAGCCTTCAGACATTCTCCTTTTCCTCTCAAGAGCCATCTACCAGGGCTGGGGATATAGCTCAGTTGGTAGAGTACTCGCCTCGCATGTACAAGGCCATGGGTTCGATCTCCAGCACCTCCCCAAGTACCCAGGGGAGAGGTTGGGTGGTCAAGCAAGGTATTTGCTCTGTACTGTGGTCATAAAGGCAAAACTCTGTGATTGACAATCCACAAAACAAAACAAAACAAAAAAAAACAACTAGAGTGGAGAGGAGTGGGTGTGCCCAAAGGAGGTGATGTTGGTTGGACCATAGAAATATATTAATACTGTACTAGATGTACTAGATTTATGAAAAGATTCACCTTTTCCCTTCTCACTCTCCATTTCCCAGGACCAGGTGACTTCATGACTTCCACAGGAGTGCTTTTATCCTAATGATTTTAATGACTCTTTCCCCCAATATCAAGGTAAAAGGAATGGGGTATATTTGATAGAGTACTTTTGGTATTTGGCATAGTGCTTTTTTTGACAAAAGAAAATATAGCAAGTAGGAGAGTGGGGCCCAGAAAAATTTCTGGGTTCATCCTTTAGGAATGCTGAATATAATGGATTTGTTCTTCCTTGATCACAAAGCATTCACAGGATCATTTTATATTTACTCTTGGTAAAATCAAATGAATATGCCAACTTATTCCAGAGAGGTTTATAACTATTAATTATTAATATTTATAACCCAAGGAATGTGGTCCAGGCATGCTGTTTTCTTGGCTCTGAACTGTTGTAGAGAAAAAGATGAAAAATATCTGGAGGAAGGGAGGGCTAAGAAGTTCCCCAGGCCAGTCTTCTCTAGCATCTGTTGTCTCAATTGTGCTTTTGACAAGCATGTCTGAGAATGCAATTGGAGGTGGAATTTTCTGGCAAGGATCTCAAGAAGAGGCATTATATGTTTAGTACAAAATATTTATGTCAAGGTCCAAGTGGTTTCTTGCACTTGCTGAATACGCCTGCTGGAATGCTTCTTTTAAATCAGTAGTTTCCAATGAGGGGTGATTTTTCTCCACAGAGGACATTTGGCCATGTTGGAGACCTTTGGGGAGGCACTACTGGAAACTAGTGGTTGGAGGTCAGCAGTACAGTTAAACATCCTGCAATGCCTAGGACAGCTCCCACAACAAAGCATTATCCAGCCCCACATGTCGGTAGCATTCGGGTTGAAAAGTCCTGCTGTAAATGTAAGAACATACTTTTGCATGGTCTTGGTTTTGAATGACAGGGAGAGGTAGAATAAAGAGAAATCACTTATGAATTGTATATGTACATATATCAGTGGATTTTGGAGTTACTGTTTATTGTAGGTAAGGTTCCATGAGAAACCGACTCTGAGATGGAGTTTAGCCTGCAAGATGTTTATTAATGGAACGCTTGGGATCAACACTCATGGAATGGAGAGGAAAGAACCAGAAGGGACCCACAGAAAAGTTGAGCTGCTGAGCAGGCCAAATGATAGATAGCTTGGCTGATCCATTGGGAAGCTTTATAACTCCAGTGATACTTCAGAATTGTGAAGTGTTGGGTCAAGATGGCCAGTCCCTATACCTTTCCTTGATCAGTCATTAAATGTGGGCTGTTCTGGGAAGAGTATGACCTTGAATCAGATGTCTCTGCAGGATTGACTGCTCAGGTCTGCCCATTGCCTTCTCTGCAGCTGGGTAACAACTGGGTAACCTCTAAAGGGGGTTCTGCGCAAGGCAACTCAACACAATATACTGAAGTACTGCGCTATCAGATCAGTAGGAAAGGAGTAGAAGGAGTTCTGTCGTGGAGGAGAGGAACTGGTAACGTCACCATTCTCTTTTAGGGAAAGACATGGAATCCAAAGGCTCTTTTGGAAGCTGGAACCATCCTTTTTGGGTAGCAAAGACAGCAGCAAACCCAGGAAGAGGAGCACTAGTTAACTTCCCTCGTAGGACTGGACAGCCTCCCTCTTCAATCTGCCACCATGAGCACCCCCTGCTGTGGCACCACAGACATTTGCAAGTTGTGGAACCCCTCCCTCTGTGGGAAGAGGGGGTTACTTGAATAAGGTAACAGTTGAGGTCATGGAGAGACTTGTTGAGCATCATGAATATGGGAAAATGAGGAAACAATAGGAAAAAAGACTGAGTGAGGAATGGAGGTGCATCCAGGGGGCCAACCTCTGTCAGAGCCCCTCCTCTGTATGTCTGTATCTCCCTCAAGTATCTACTATTCTGAGATTGACCAGACTATTTGGTACAGAAACTCACACGTGTGCACTGTGATACTGGTTTGATGGGGTGGGGTAAGGCTAGCCATGTAGCAGTGGATCAAGAGAAGGTGAATGGAAACCACTGGAAGCAAAGAGGCTGGAGAAATAAGGCTCCCTGCCCAAGCCCCAGCCCCATGCAAACTCACAGCTGGGAAGATATCAAGCTGAGCAGTCAGTAATTATTAGCATCGGTGGAAGGAGCCAGGACCTGGTTGTATAGCAGGGGCAGATGCCCACATGTGAGACCATAAACTTGAATGTATCAGTTGCCTCCTTAGGTGAGCAGGATGACTTGATTAGTAAAGGTGGAGGAGAGTGATAGGGAGCACTCTGCTACTTCAGGTGACATGCAGAACCAATGACCTGTGTGAGTGAAACTGGGACTAGTCTCAGTGTCTATTATATGTGGAAACTGTCAGTGTTAGGCATAAGGGAAAAATGGAAATTGTTGGTTTATGTGAAGTATCAAGTTTAGTAGGCTCAGGGGGATTGAAATTCATGGCTCTAAAACCCAAGTGGACAGATAAGGGGGGAATTTGAGTATAGGGGTGGGAGGAGAAAATGAGCATCACAACTGGAAAGGACTTTAGAGATTCATTCCTCCCACCTCTCCTTCCCGCCCCTACACACACACACACACACACACACACACACACACACACAGACTGAGGAACTGAGGCCAGAGAAGAAAGAACTGAGCTGGAACTAGACACTGGCATGACCACTTGCCAGCTGCTACTCTCGGCTGGGTTCAACTCTGCAGCACCTTTCCTGGTCCCGCTACCTGTGTGTGGATTGTGTTTCTACCAATGACACAGGGGTGGGCCATTTTGACTTGCTATGGCCAATGTACCATGCTATTTACCAAGCATAAACATGAGCTTTAAGTGCATCAGAAGTTCTACCATGGCTCTTTTCCCTCTGCCGTGAGCATGGTACATCCTAGAAGGGGTGGCACTTTTAGCCAGGATCCCAGCAGGCAGAAGTCATCTGGAGCAGTAGCATGGTTGACTTATGGCTTACATGTGATAGGAACAAGGAACAATCTTTGCTATTGTTTTTAATTGCAGCATAATTTTGCTTTGTTGTTGTTGTTGTTTTGTTTTGTTTTGTTTTTGTGGTGCTGGGAATGAACACTTGGCCTTAAACCTGCTGGGCAAGTGCTCTACCACTGAGCCACATCCCTAGCCCAATTGCAGCATAACTTAATCAAAGATAATTATTCCTAAGAATGGGCTAGGCAAACCAAAGATAGGATGAGGTCAACTCAAAAAAAAAAAAAAAAAAAAAAAAAAAGCTCATTTAGCAGGTATAAGGCCTTGAGTTCAAGTCCCAGCACTGCAACAAACAAACCAACAGGACTCTGGGCTGGGGATGTAGCTCAGTGGTGGAGCATGTGCTCATGCTTAGTGTGTGTGAGACCCTGAGTTCAATTCCAGTGCCAAGAAGAAAAAAAATGAAATAAAAAAGAAAAAGAAAAAATAGGACCCAGAGAGGGTGCTAAACTAAAGTTTAATCAAGGAAAGTGTCTGTCATTATCTAATACCATGATAAAATAAAAAGAGTATACAGCCACCATTACAGATATTGGTAATCAATTGTGGCATGTTTCTTACTGAGTCCAGATATGGTTTCAGAATCCTCTCAGCATCATTACATAGTAATCAGTGTTTCAAACAAAATTAAACCATTTGCCTGAGGTCGTACTGCCTCTATTCAAATTCAGCCTTTTTTCCTTTGAGTGGGGATGGGGATCAAAAAGTTTCATGCTAAGCAGATGCTTTACCGCTGAGCTATTTTACCACTAACTAGCTGTGTGAGTTTAGTTAAGTACTTAGGCGTTTTGTGCTCTGGGTTTCTTCTTTTATAAAAGTACTTACTTCCTGGGGTTTTTGTGAGGATCAAATGAGTTAATATGTGTGAACACACACACACACACAGTACTTGGAACAATGCCCAGCATGAAATATGTACTGGATGATGATGATGATGATGATGATGATGATGATAATGACGACAACAAAGAAATCAGAGAAAGCATGGACACCCAATCACTGGCAGAGCCTGGCCTGGCCACCACTCATTATACCTCCCCATTTCTGGCCCACCTTGTTGACAAGGGGTGTGGGCAGAGCTTACGCAGTAAGATAGAGGGGTCCTCATGATGTGGAAGACCACAGTTGAAGAAGAAAGATTAGTATGGTCAGGACTGATATGCTGGGAAATGAAATAAAAAAACCATGCCAGGAAGAGTCACCAAGAAAAGCTATTGCTAGTTCCTCAGGCTCAATGTTTTCCTATTATTATAGGAACCATCTTTTCAGACTGATCTCCTAACCAATGTAGTAATTTGCCATTTAATAATAGAAGTACTTCCCCATCATCCTCATACCCTGGTCCTGGGCTCCCTACCCAGGCCCCTTATTAGTCTCTTGCTTCTTTAAGATTGACATCTGAATACTCAGACCTGCCCTATCCCTCAGCTGCTCAGGGTCTGCCTCTCACCTCCCTCTCCATTGAGCTGACCAAAGTATCCATAGCATGCAGAGATGGCTCTTGCATGATATTGAGTCACCTGCACCACCACCCTGGGCAGATCAGAATCTCAGCTTGATGGAGCAGGGCCCACTAGAACATAGTGCATGTGATGCAGGAAACTGAGCTATAGTTAAGTTCCTGCAGGAATGTTCTTTTTAAACTTCCCAGGTTTTAATTTGGAAACTATTGTCTGCTTCCATGTGGGAGCCATCTCCTCCCCTCTGTTGGCTTCTCCCTAGGTCTCCCCCACTTGTACACACCTCCTTTTTTCTCTTACTTCTCTTTCTTTTAACTATGTTCTGAAAAATAGCTGTGATTATCACAGGGCAAATACATTTAATCAAGGAGTATTTATTGAACCAGTATTCTATGCCCTAGCTAAATCCTGGGGACAGAGTTGCTCTAGAATGAAAGGCTCATAGGAGCAAAGGTTTCCATTTGTTTTGTTTCTTGATGACTCCTAAGGGCCTGGATCCGTGTAAATTGAACTATATCCTGCTAATGAAGCTTGGAACCTCAAATCAGAGGATCTGTGAGGACTCTTAGGTAGGGGGAGAAGAAGGAGGAGAATTTCCTAAAAAGGACAACAGAAACACAGGTGAGCGATCAGTGGGCTCTGGGACTGAGGATAAGAGAGGGGTCAAGGCTAAGTCTCAAATATTTTTTGCAGGGGATACCAGGGATTGAACTCAGGGGCACTTGAACACTGAGCCATATCCCCAGCCCTGTTTTGTATTTTATTTAGAGACAGGGTCTCACTGAGTTGCCTAGCACCTCACTTTTGCTGAGGCTGGCTTTGAACTCACGATCCTCCTGCCTCAGCCTCCTGAGCTGTTAGGATTACAGGCATGAGCCACTGTGCCCATGTCAAATTTTTTGATTGTTGATGTTGGTACTCTTCACTGATCTGGGAAACACCAGAGAAGCATGTTGGGTCTGTGATGTGTCTGTGACATCTAGGTGAAGAACCTCTAGACGATACCAACAGATGAGTATCTAGCTTGGGGGAGAGAGGCAGGATGAAGGGATGGGCACAGAAAGATGGCCTGGAAAGCATGAGCAGAGATCCCAGAGCAACTGCATTTAAAGGGAGGGCAAGGAAGTGGATTCTGTGGAGAAGGTGATGAGAAAGGTAGACACCCTCAAATGTCAAGGGTAGGGAGGGGGTTTTGGAGGTTAAAAAGTCACCAGTGTCTCTATAGGAGACTATGAGGCACAGGTTCCACTGGGTACAACAATTAGAAGGTCTTTGGAGCCTTTAGCATTGTTCAACCCCAGGGCTGCAAATGCCCCAAGCAACCTGTTTACTCATCCCAAAGAAGGAACTGTAGAAGACTCAAAGGAGAGGGTTTGGATATTTTATTACGCACTTTTCAGTGGCCACAGGTTGGGATTGGGATTCAATGGGGGGGCCTCACTGTGTGGATTTATTCAGATGCTTTGTGGTAGATTCCTTTATATTACAGCCAAGGTCACTTTGCTCTGATTCTCACCTAAAGATTAGAGGTAAGTGGCCAGCTCCCTCTCTCCTTTTCCTTCCTGATTCCATGCTTTGGAGTACTTATCTTTTTTTTTTTTTTTTTTTTGAGGGGTGGGGGCACGGTTACCAGGGATTGAACTCAGGGGCACTTGACCACTAAGCCACATCCCCAGCCCTATTTTGTATTTTATTTAGAGACAGGGTCTTGCTAAGTTGTTTGGTGCCTCGCTTTTGCTAAGGCTGGCTTTGAATTCACGTCATCCTGTCTCAGCCTCCTGAGTTGCTGGGATTACGGGCGTGGTCCACCATACCCCGGCTAGAGTCCTTATCTTACTTCAAGCTTTCCTAGGCGGTGATTATGTTTAACTCAACAAGCAAAAACTGACTTAGCAGTGTAGAGGAGGGAGAAGCCTTTGGGTTGAGCAGGTAAGAAGGTGAAGGAGTTGAGAAGGTGGCCCGAGCAGGGTAGAAAACTCCTTTCAAAAGGCTGATGGAAAGCTGGCAATAGCTAATCCTTCTCACTTTCCTGAACAAATTAGCATTCATTGAGGGCAGAACTTCTTCAGTTTAAGTCCATGAAGTAAGGGTGTCATCTGTGTCCCTGTGGGAGGTGGGTCTTGATTCCAGAGCATTGGTTTTCAAAGTGTCTTAAGGGCTGAACCACCACCAGCAGCAGCACCTGGGAACTTGTTAGAGATGGAGAGCCTTGGCCTTGCCCTGAGAAATTCCAGATTAGAAACTTCGTGACTGGGACCCTGCCGTCTGTTTCCAGGAGCCCTTCTTACACTGATTCTGATGGATGCTGAAATTTGAGAACCACTGTCTGTGGCCCTCTTTGGGAATCACTGCTTTAATCATTACCTGGAATTTTTAGATTTTTGTGTAAGAATGGGCAGCTTTACCATGCTGTCATCCTAATGATGAAATCATAGAGCTTTCAATTCAGTCAGTTACTCCTTTATGTTCTTTACTAGAATTAAGGAATTGTCTCTGCAATCAACTGGTCATTCCTTGATAACCCTGATTCTTGAGTATTTTTTTTTTTCTTTTTGGTACTGGGGATTAAACTCAGGGGAACCCAACCACTGAACCACATCCCCAGCCCTATTTTGTATTTTATTTAGAGTCAAGGTCTCACTGAGTTGCTTAGCACCTTGCTTTTGTTGAGGCTGGCTTTGAACTAGAAATCCCCCTGCCTCAGCCTCCCAGGGATTATAGGCATGCGCCACCATGCCCAGTGATTCTTGAGTATTTCTGTTCCTAATGTGAATGATACTTTATTTACCACAAAATTATTGATCTTTGCTTATGTAAAGAAATGGGATTATCCATTTCAAATATAGCACACAAATAAGTGGCTACATCATAAGGGGACAGCTCAGTGGATTTCCACAGATGGAGCACTTTGTGTAACGAGAGCTCAGATCAAGAACTGGAACATGATTGGCACCTAGAACCCATCACTGTGCCTCCTTCAAGCCACAGTCTCTCTCTCTCTCACAAAGGGTGTCTACTACCCTGGCTTCTAACTCCCTGTATTTGTTTTGCCAGTTTTTCTTCTTTATGTAATGGAATCATATGGGGTAAAATCTTTTTTTTTTTCTCTTTAATTTTTTAATTAGAAGATAAAACCTGCACATATTTATGGTCTACAATATGATGTTTTGATATGAGCATGCACTGGAAGATCTAAAACAAGCTAAATAGCATGTGCATTATCTCATGTACTTATTTTGTTTTTGTGGTGAAAACACTTAAAATTTACTCCCAGAGCAATTTTCAAGTATGTATTACATTGTTATTATCTATTATTTCCTAAATGAAATTTTGTGTCCTTTGACCAACATCTCCCCAGTCCTCCTCTCCCATCCTCCCCTGGTCTCTGGTAAATACTATTCTACTCTGCTTCTCAGTTTGTGCTTTTAGATTCCACATCTCAGTGAGATCATGTGGTATTTGTCTTTGCCTGGCTTAGTTTACTTAGCATAATGTCTTCCAGGTTCATCTGTGTTGTGGAAGTGATAGGAGTTTCTTCTTTTAAAAAGTCGAGTAATATTCATTGTGCATATAGGCCAGAGTTTTTGATTCATTCATCCACAAAGAGACACTAAGTTTGATTCCATATTTTTACTTTTGTGAAGAGTGCCACAGTGAACATGGGGGTGCAGCTATCTCTTTCACATATTGATTTCAGTGCCTTAGGATTATACTCAGTAGGAGAATTGTCAGATGATATGGTAGTTTTATTTCTAATTTTTTGAGGATTCCTCATCCTGTTTTCCATAAGCATTGTGCTAATTTACAACCCACCAACAATGTTCAAAGGTTTCCTTTCCACCAACAATGTTCAAGTTTTCTCCATATCCTTACCAACCCTCATCTTACAATTTTTAAAAAATAAATAGCCGGGCTAGGGTTGTGGCTCATCGGTAGAGTGCTTGTCTAACACGTGCATGGCCCTGGGTTTGATCCTCAGCACCACGTTAAAATAAAGGTATTGTGTCCAACTACAACTAAAAAATAAATATTTAAAACAAATAGCCATTCTAACAGGTATGAAGTGATATCTTATGTGGTTTTAATTATCATTTTTCTGTATGTCTTTTGAGAAATGTCTATTCAGTCTTTTTTTTTTTTTTTTCCCTTTTGTGCTGGAAATTGAACCCAGGGTTGCTCTATCACAGAGCTACGTCTCCAGCCCTTTTTATTTTATTTTGAGACAGGATCTCCCTACATTGCCCAGGTTGGTCTTGAACTTGAGGTCCTCTTGTCTAAGCCTCTGGAATAGCTGGATGACAGGCATATGCCACCATACCAGACCATTCTTTGCCCATTTTTAAAAACTTTTTTTCCCCCTGCTAATGAGTTTTTTGAGTTCCTTATGTGTTTTGGATATTAACCCAATTTTATGTTTGTGAAATTCATTCATATTGCTGCTTATAGTTGCAAATCATTCGTTTTAAGACCACACTCCTTAATTGCACTGTTTATAAATTGACATAGATGGGGAGTTACAAAGGTCATGTAATCCACCATGGGATATCTACTTTGAAGGCTCTATGGCAGTCTGTCCCTTAGGTCAATTTGATATCTAATATTTATAGCTTTGGGATGCCATTCCCAACTTCCATTTAAACATCTGCATTATACCATTACTCCAATTCATCTTAAAAGCAACCTTGCAACGAAGACCTTGTCATCTCCATTTGATGAGGAGGTGGAAGCTGAAAAGGTAGTAAATTACCCTCTCAAGGCCACCTAGTCAGTGAATCCCATGCTAGGATTCCAGTCCAGGTATGTCTGACTCTGAACTTTGTGTTCATTCTGGAACACTCCATTAACAAAAGTCATGGGTTTGAGTTCTCTGGAAGTAGATGGTAAGACAGAGTGGGGTTCACAATGCTTATTAAAAACCAAAATCTGCAAAAGGAAGGAGGATGAAGGAATATTGGACGGAGAGAAGTCAAAGCACAATGCAGCCCTGACAAGAGTGCTATTTTAGTCAGCTTTTTTGCTGCTGTGACTAAAAGATCTAACCAGAACAATTGTAGAGGAGAAAAAGTTTATTTGGGAGCTCATGATTTCAGAGTTCTCAGTCCACAGACAGCCAGCTCCATTCCTCAGGGCTGGAGGTGAGGCTGAACATCATGGCGGAAGAGTGTGGCAAAGGGAAGCAGCTCACATGGTGATCAGGAAGCAGAGAGAGACTCCACTCACCAGATACCAAATATACCCCAAAGGCATGACCACAGTGCCCACCTCCTCTAGCCACACACCCCTGCCCTCAGTCCCCACTCAGTTAATTCTATCATGGAATTCATTCACTGATTGGATTAAGGCTGTCATAGCCCAATCATCTCTCCTCTAAACCTTGCATTGTTTAACATGTGAGCTTCTTGGGGACACCTCACATCCAAATCATAACAGGTGCTCTGGATGAGACTTCCCTCAGAGTTGTCCAGAGATGGAATGAAGGCCTGGTCTTAATGCCCCCTGACTCAGTCTTT
Organism: Tamias sibiricus; assembly: GCA_025594165.1. Classification (NCBI taxonomy): domain Eukaryota; kingdom Metazoa; phylum Chordata; class Mammalia; order Rodentia; family Sciuridae; genus Tamias; species Tamias sibiricus. The sequence goes on from CM046673.1 coordinate 28,276,598, forward strand.
GATGTGGGCTGCTCCTCAGTGAAGGAGCTTCCTACAGCAAAGTCTGTCCTTGAAAGAGCCAACGGCTGGAGCATCCTGATGGGGGGTTCTGGGTGATGGAGACAAGAAGATTCATAACTCCTCCTTGATGTTTCTTTGTTCCCTTCCTAGTGAGAAACAGCACCAATTCTAGGGTAAGGCAGTGCAGAAGGTGAAGATATGGTAGTAGCTACTTCTCTTCTGTAAAGGTCATCACTTGGAAGAGGGGACCTGGTGGACTCTGGAACATGATGGAGGGGCAGTGGAAGCAGGACTCAAAGATGGGGCAGGGACAGGACCAAGACATGCTCAATTTGGAAGTGGGGCAGTTGATCGTGCTAAACACACAAAGGGAGAGGCCTGTTTTGTTGAGCAGTGTTTGAGCTGACATGTGAAGACTAAGTCAAGGGTGGCTAGGCAAGGAATTGGGAAAGCACATCCAAGGCAGAGGGTACGGAATGGGCAAAGGACTTGAGGTGTACAACAGTTGGACTAGGTCTTCGAATGAGTCCGGAGTGATTAGATCAGGGCGACCAAGTGTGGGTGAGAAGGCCAGAGAGGAACACAGTAGGTATGCAGGGGCTTTAAACCATGAGGACTTTTGTGTTTTGCACCAGGAGCAAGGGAATTTATTTGAGAATAGAAGCAGGGGAGAGCCTGGAAGAAAGGTCCAGGAGTAAAAGGACTCATGGAACTAGGCTTCTGCAAAGGACCAAAAAGGTTTTTCCGACTATTTTCCCCCTGAATTCTGAAAAGTGAGTAGGAGTTAGACAGATGGAGGTAGAGTAGGCATGTAAAAATGTTCTAGGCCAGGGGTTGGCAAAGTTTTTCTATAAAGGGCCAGTTAGTAAATATTTTCAAATTTGTGGGCCATACAATCTCTGTTGCTGTTATCGTACAAAAGCAACCACTGACAATATTTAAATGAATATACTTGTCTATATTCCAATAAAACTTTATTTACAAAAACAGGCAGCAGGCAGGATTGGCCTGCGAGTCTGTTTTAGTCAGTTTTTGTGTCACTGTGACCAAAATACCTGACAAGAATAATTTTAGAGGAGGAAAAGTTTATTTGGGGCTCATGGTTTTAGAGATCTCAGTCTGTAGACAGCCAACTCCATTACTCTGGGTCCAAGGTGAGGCACATGTCATGGGGGAAGAGGAATACTGCTCAGATGCTCAGATCATGGAGAGGTTAGGAAGGAGAGAAAGAAAGGGGGTGGGAAGGAGGGAGGGAGAGAGAAAGGGTGGAATGGGCTGCAGGGCAGATGCATCCTTCCAGGGAATAACCCAGCTACCCCACAGTTAGCACTCAAGTCAGTCCAGTTAAACTAAAATAGACTGATTAGGTCACTGCTCTCATAATCTAATCATTCACCTCTGAATGGGACCTTGGGGGAACACTTCATATCCAAACCATAAAAGAGCCACAGTTTGACAACCAGTATTCTAGGCTAAGGGAGCATCAGGAGTCATGGGGCTGTGGTGGGAGGGAATGAGGTACAATCCAGGAGCTGGAGTTAGTTAGCAAATGGGCTGGAGGCCCAAAGAAGGATAGAGTTATGGGCAGGTCCTTATACGATATACGGTCTCATAACCCATGTTAGGTGTTTAGGATTTTACCTTCAGCAGAAGTTACTGAATAAGTTCAACACTTTTTAAATTGAACTTCAAATATAAAAAAGTGCACACAAGGTAACTGCACAACCTGCTGAATTTTCACAAACTGAATATTCATCTAACTCACACCCAGACCAAAAAACAGACCGTTATCAGAAGCCAAAGACTCCTCTTGCAACCCCTCCAGCCCACACTCTTCCTTCTGAGAAGAAGCACTATTTTGGCTTCCGGGACACATGTATGTGTGCCTGTTTTTGTATGCTGTATAAATGCAATTGTACAATAGATGCTCTGGTATTCAACAGCTTTTGCTGTAATATCCATGAGGTCCATCTATGTTATCATGATTGTAGGTTGTTCATTCTCACTGCATAAATATGTATTTTCTATCCATTCTAATGTGGGTGAGCATTTGGGAAGTTTCTAGTTTGGAGCATTACAAATTGTGCTGCTGTGAATATTGGACACATATTTCATAGTAGAATTGCAGAATCACCGGATGGTTGTGTGTTCAGCTTTAATAGATTTTATAAACTCCGTTTCCAAAGTGATCATACTATTTTACATTCTCACCAGCAAGGTGTGAGAGTTCCAGGCTCTTCCTATACTCACCTAGACTTGGTATTTTGTATTTTAAAAAATGTTAACTATTCTGGATATTTTGTAGAAGCATCCTATTGTGAGTGGAGTTTTGTTTTCTTAATGGATCAACTGGGGAGCATCTTTTGAAATCTTTATTTGCCATTGAAGACAATGAAAGAGAGGGACATGATCATGTTTGCATTCTAAGACCTACTCTCTGACTTCCAGTGTGGAATAGATGGGTGAAGGGCCAGAATCCAAGCAAGGATTTGAGTTAGGAGATTATGGCAGTGGTTGGTGATAATGGCTTAGACTACCATCACTAAGTGATGTTACTTGAGGTGGGAAGATGCAGAAGGATTTGCAAGCCAATTTGGTGGTAAAACTGGCAGGACTTGGTGATGGTAGATGTAGGGGCTAAGGGAGGGGGAACTACAAAAATGGTGGCTATAGGATTTCCAGTAAACCCACCACTTCTTTCTATATTCTGTTTTAGGTTTGCTATCACTGCATACATTTTCTATAAGAATTCATGAATTTTTTGTTACTTTAAAAAGATCACATAAGAAAATTTTAATTGGAAAAAAATAGAGAAATGTACCTATTAGGTTAAATTGATATGAACTTTTATCTTTTTTTTTCCAGTACTGGGAATTGAACAAAGGGACACACCACTGAGCTACATCCTCTGCCCTTTTTAAGATTTTTAAATTTTCATTTTATATCTGAGAACTATAATTATACATAGTATTTGGGTTCATTTTGATAAAATCATATGTGCAAAGAATTTGATTTAAATCTCCATTCCTGCCTTCTCTTTTCCTCCCCTCCTCTGTCTCCCCATTCTCTCTCCTCTATTCTACTGATCTTCTTTCCTTTATTTGTTTATTTTTGATTGGTACTTTCTACATATACGTAAAGGTAAAATTCCCTTTGGTACCTTTGTATAGGTTTATAACATGATTTGGTTAAATTCATTTCATAGTTCTTCCTCTTTCCCTTCCTCCCTCCCTCTCATTCTCCTTCTTCTACTCCACTGATCTTCTCTCTCTTTATGATATCTGATCCCCTCCTCCACCACCTTCTTTCCCTATTTTTCTCCAGCTTTCACGTATGAGAGAAAACATTCAGCCCTCAATTTTCTGAGTCTGACTTATTTCACTTAGCATGAATTTTTCCACTTCCATCCATTTAATGGTAAATGTCATTATTTAATTCAATTGCATGTCAAAATGTAATTATTTAATTTTTCTTTATGGCTGAGTAGAACTCCATTGTGTATCTATACCACATTTTCTTGATCCATTTATTGATGGTCATCTGGGTTAATTCTTTAATTTGGCTATTGGGAATTGTGCTGCTATAAACATTGAAATGGTTGTATCACTATGGCATGCTGATTTTAGATCTTTTGGATAAATACAGAGGAGTTGGATAGCTGGCTCATTTGGTGGTTCCATTCCTAGTTTATTGAAGAATCTTCACACTGCTTTCCAGAGTGGTTTTACTAATCTGCTGTTCCCCCAACAACATATCAGTGTACCTTTTCCCTCACATCCTTGCCTGCATTTATGATTATTCATGTTCTTGATAATTGCCATTCTGACTGGAGAGAGATTAAATCTTAGTGCAATTTTGATTTGTATTTCCGTAATTGCTAGAGATGCTGAAGATTTTTTTTTCATATGTTTGTTGACCACTTCTGCTATTTTTTTTTTGAGAACTTTCTTTTTAGTTCTTTTTCCCATTCATTAATTGGGTTTGTTTGTTTGTTTTTTTGGCGTTGAGTGTTTTGAGTTCTTTATATATTCTGATATTAAACACCTGTTGGAGAAGTAGCTAGCGAAGATTTTCTCCCATTCCATAGGCTCTCTCTTTACTTTATCATTTCCTTTGCAGTGCAGAAGCTTTTAAATTTGATGGCATCCCACTTATTGATTCTTGGTTTCATTTTTTGAACTTTAGAGGTCTTGTTGAGGAATTTGGTGTCTGTACCTATACGATAAGAGCATTGACCATATGTTTTCTTCTAGCAGTTACAGAGTTCTGGTCTAATACTTAAGTCTTTGATCTATTTGATTTGACGTTTGTGCAAGGTGAAATATAGGGATCTAATTTCATTCTTCTACATATGGATAGCCAGTTTTCCCAGAACCATTTGTTTAAAAGGCTGTCTTTTCTCTAATGTGTAATTTTGGCAGCTTTTCAAGTATCAGATGCCCAGCCCTTTTTATTTTGAGACAGAGTCTTGTTAAATTAGCTTTGAACTTGCAACCCTCCAGTCTGAACCTCCCAAATGGCTGGAATTACAGGCATGTGCCACCTCACTTGGCTTTGTCATTCTTTTTTTTTTTTTTTTTTTTTGGTACCGGGAATTGAACCAGGGGCTCTCGACTACTGGGCCACATCACATCCCCAGCCCTTTTTGTATTTTATTAGAGACAGGATTTCACTGAGTTGCTGAGTGCCTCACCATTGTTGCGGCTGGCTTTGAACTCGTGATCTTCCTGCCTCTGCTTCCCAAGTGCTGGGATTACAGGTGTGCGCCACCACGCCGGGCTGTCATTCATTTTTATTTTACTTTTCTTTTTTATTCTGTGAGTTTTCAAATTCTTAAGTTTCAGAAATGAAGCAACTGCAAGGATCTAGATGAATATTATATGGGTGATGAGAGAATTCTCTGAAGTACAGGGCCCTTTAGAGACTGCTTATCTGGCTGGTGGCTGAGTTGCAAGACAGTTTTTATGACTTGCTCTTTTGTAATTTCTGTCTATGTAGAATGAAAATCCTGGGAATCCAGAAAAATCATAGAGGATCTTAACTACACCCACACTCAGAAAGTCCTACCTCAAGCAGGCAGGGCCTGGGATGGCTCCTCTGAATGTGCTTTTGAGGCCAGAGGAGAAGCAAGGACCAATGTGGTAAGTGAGCCAGGGGGAGGAGGACAGCAGCCTGCTTCCTGGCCAGAGCTCAGTGGTCATCGCTGTGAGTGGAAATTACTTTTGTTCACATTTTCTAACGTTTTAGATAATCCCAAAATTACTTTTTTCTTCGAAAGCATAAAGCCTGATCTTACCCAGGGCAAACCTGTTTCTGGTTTCCAATGGGAAAAGTGTGTACTTGGGTAACCCTAGACCCACAGGCAGACCTCAAGTCCCTGATGGTACTCTTGCCAGAGTCCACAAGGAATGGAGAATGCGGCAGAGACGCCCCATTTTTAAGTCCTTGACCTGAGTCCTTTTTTGGAGTGAGGTCACTATTGCCCTGTCTTTACTACCCGGAGCAAGCCAGCCTGGTGGGCCTCATCAGGCTCATGCGGGCTGAGCAGAAAGAAGCTGCCTTGGAAGTCTTATTAGCTATTCCTTGGAATGTCCCTGGGTCATCTTGAATGTTCCATGATGTAGGTCCCATAGGAATTGTTGGAGTCTATTAAAAGAACAGCATCAATTTCATGTCTCCGGAACACACTGTTTTCCATTGAGCTGATTTCTTGTGGGCAATTCCCATGAGGCACTGACATCTGTCTCTGATGTCCTTAATGGTGGAATTCTTCATTGAGAACTGGAAAGTTTATAATGAGCTCCCACAATTGCTCTTTTGGGGTTTTCTCAGAATTTCCTGTCTGATCCAGATGTTTTCCTCTAGCAATATCCTACATGTAAGGAGAGCCAAATTCCATCTGATGACATTTGCTTGGAATCTAATCAGTATCCTTCTGCTGAGGGCTGAAGATCTGTCTGTTAGAGCCTCAAGTTCCCACTCAACCTTTCATAGCCATGACTGTAGATAAGAGGGAAGGAAAGACAAAGACAGGATACCAAGAAGCATGAGGAATGATGGTCCTTCAGAGTACAAGTTCTTGACAATCAAGAAATTTTGGATGTGGAATATAGTCTTCAGAATTAGATAAAGCTGGGCCAGAATATCTAGCCATATGATATTAGATAACTAGACACTGTGTAAAATGAAATCAATATGATCTATCTCATATCTAATGCACGGTTTTTCAAGGTCAGAAATGCCTAATATAATATCTAATAGTAAACACTCAGTAAGCGTTAGTTAATTTCCTCCTTCTATATCTAAGAGTATTTCCCTAGGACAGAGTCTCAAAAGAAAATTATTGAGAAAAAGCATGTAAATATTTTGCAGAATCTTAGAACTAATTATGTTTTAAAACTTGTGCCCTTGTCAAGCAACGCTTATGAAAGTCCATCTGATCACGTTGGCCAGTACTGAGTACTATGGGCAAAAGAGGCACTATTATTTTATCTTATTTTTTTCCATATGCTATTGCTCTGATAACAACCACAGTTGAACATTTTCCTATATTTTTTGAACACCTGATAGGCTTCTGAGTTCTCTTGCCTTCTGAATGCTGTGGTTTACCTAATACTTTATCTGCCATAAACTCTTATGTGAAAAATTTGTATTATCCAAAGTCACATTGTACATATTTATTTTTTAACATGAATATGTTATAACTCTGAATATATAAAAGGAATATTTACCAAGAAAAGTCTGCTATTGTTGGTCTTGTACAGTAAGGGTTCATGTAAAATTTTGGTTCAAAAAAATGATGTTGCTTTAAAAAACAAAAACGAAAACCTCAAAACTAGTTTGGAAATCTCTATCATAGGAAGAGGCGTCTGTCCTACCTCTTCCTCACTGACCTCCCCAGGAGTCTCCCCTCTGACAGCTGCAGGAAGGTGCTGATGTGGGCAGCTGCTCCAGGCAGGGCCTCTGGAGCTACAGCTTGCACAGTTGCTTTCCCCTTTTTGCCTGATAATTTAGGCAGGGTGGTGGGAGGCCTTGTTCCCCAGGTGAGGTCTGCAAAACAACAGTCTGGGCATCACCTAGTGGGTAGAAATGCAGAATGTTTGGACCCATCTCTGACCCCATGAATCAGAATCCACTTGTTAAAGAGTTTTGGAATCACTGGAGTAGGGGCAGAAATAGTCTTTGTAGCCAAAAGACCTCCACCACTGATCTAGCTAAATAATCTTGGGCAAGTTCTTAGCCTCTTGGAGTGTTTGATTTTTTTTAACATGTAAAATTAGAATGATAACTTCTCTTCTTTACAGACTGGTTTTGAGGATGAAATGAGCTAAGATCTTGGAATATGTTCTGTGAAGTACTCCTCAAATGAGAATCATGACTGAAGCTGACCTTACCTTCAGATCATTAGCAACTGGACTTTTTTTTTTTTTTTTTTTTTTTTTTTTTTTTTTTTTTTTTTTAGTTCTGGTTGGACACAATACTTTTATTTTATTTATTTATTTTTATGTGGTGCTGAGGATGGAACCCAGCGCCTCACACGTGCTAGGCGAGCGCCCTACTGTTGAGCCACAACCCCAGCCCCCAACTGGACTTCTTTATTTTATTTGATGAATTAACTAAAAACTTTTCAGCCTCAAATGAAATTTATTCTTTTCTTTGTGTGTGTGTGGTTTTTTAAAATGCTTTTATTAGTGCATTAGAGTTATATGTAATATTGAATTTCATTTTCACGTAATCATACAAGCAAATATAATTTGCTCTTGCTCCCGTAGGTTTCATTTCAATACCACTTCTATTTACCTGAATCATTTTTCAAGGTTCTGGACATTGCATTTAGAAATTTATTTGTCAACAGCTCCCTTTAAATCAGCAAGCTAATCATGAACTTTAACCCAATTCACTTATTTTTTTCTACATTTAGATTGAAAATTCTTCAGTTGCTTGATAAGAAATAGGCTCACAAGTAGAGCATGTGGTTTTCTGTGAAAAGTTTCCTCAAGAGTATGCTCACAGCAAAGTGAGAAAGAAACAGGTTAGTAACATCTATAACAGAAAAATTATATACATATATACATATATATATGTATATATATGCATGTATATATATATATATAATTTTATATATATATATAATGTATATATATGCATGTATATATATATATGTATATATGTATATATATGGAGTAGACCCAAATATGTATTCCCATATCCATGTAAACCAATTACTCAGAGAGAGAGAGAGAGCAAGTATATACCTGGTTTATAACATTTTCATTCTCTTTGGCAGTTATTGTTTGAAGTCTACATGTCAGATGGCTGTTTAGCTTTGGCTTTGTATATGAATGGTTTAGGTGTTTTCATTACAACTTTTTTCTCTTTTCTTGTTACTGAATCTATCACCATGTAGCTTCTCCAAGAAGGACTATGTTCCCTGAGATCTTACATGTATGAAAATGTTCATTGCCTAATACTTGAATTGCATTTAGACTGAACATGTGTTCTTTCTCCAAGGATTTGGAAGTTTTGCTTCACTTTTCTCCAGCTTTAAGCATTGCAGTGGTAAAGTCCTAGGCCTGCCTGATTTGTCGCCTTTATTATAAGCCAATCAATGCCCACCTCCCACATTTACCCATTATTTATTTACATTTGAAGTCTAGTAATTTTATTAAGATATGGCTCAGTGTGGATCATTCTGAGCTTTTGAACCCAATATAAATTTTTAAACAGAAAAGTTTTTTTCTATTATATCTTTAGGTATTATTTACTTGCTTCATTTGTTCAGTTTACTTCAGATATATAATTTTTATGATAGATTTCCTATGCATGACTTTTATTATTAAGAGTTTTCCTAATATGCTTTGAACTTATTTTGTTCCCCTTTCTTAAGTCTATCAGAATTCTACATGCTTAACTATGCTTCCATTAATGTCTGTTCTTACATTTGCTTTCTAATATGGCTCTTAGTTTTATAAAACATTTAACTTACACTAATTTTCTGAGACCACACATTCTGTTTCCACCTTTTCAATTATATCATCATGCCTTCTCTGAGCCTTTGCTTTAAAAACACCATAGATTCGTCAATTTGGTTGATAAGCTGGACAAACATCTATTCAAAATTTCCCTCTAATTCATGATGAACTTCTGATGTGCATTCTTCATCTGCCCCTTTCTTCTTTCCCTCCTATATTACCTAGGATAGAAGCTAAATTTGTTAGTTTTTCAATATTGCTCACCTATGAACATAGGCTCTGTTAGTCAGGTTTCTGTTGCTTTGAAAAAATAACTGGGAAAATTTACCTGAAGGAGGAAAGATTTATTTTGGATCATTGTTTCAGAGATTTAAGTCCCTGTCATTTGTCTCCATTGTTTCTAAGCCTGTGGAGAGACTGAACATCATGGTGGGGAGTGTGTGGTGGAGCAGAGCTGGTCACCTCGTGGCAGTTGGGGGAGGGGAGGAAAGAAGGAACAAAAAGAAGGAGGATGAGGGGGAGGAGGAGAGAGGAGATGAAAGAGAGAGGAAAAGAAGGAGAAGAAAGAGGAGGAGAAGAAAGAGGGAAAAAGAAAGAAGAGAAAAGCCAGGCGCGGTGGTGCATGCCTGTAATCCCAGCACTTGGAGGCTGAGAGGCAGCAGGATTGCGAGTTCAAAGCCAGCCTCAGCAATGGCGAGGCACTTAGCAACTCAGTGAGACCCTGTCTCCTGTAAGCTGCCTGTCGTGGCTAGCCACAGACCGCGGGAGGAAAACTCTCGGAGGCAGAGTAAAGATACTACTACTTTTACTTCTACTTTCTTAGAGCTTAGAGAGAGAAAGAAAGATTTTTCTTCTTCTTAGAAAGTGCTTAGAGAGAAAGATTAGAGATAGCTTTTTCTTCTTCTTCTTAGAGCTTAGAGAGAAAGATAGAGCTTTTTCTTCTTCATCTTCTTAGAGCTTAGAGAGAAAGAGAGAGAGCTTGAAAGAGAGAGATTTCTTCTTTAGAGAGAGAGAGAGCTTAGCTTTTAGAGCTTCTTTCTTCTTTGTTCTTTCTTCTTTCTTCCTCGGGAGCCTCGGCCTGACTCTGACCAGTAATTACTTCTTCTATCTGGTTTCTCTTCTGTAACCGCTCTGCCTACGTTCTGGCTGCTCTGATTCTTTTCTTCTTCTCCGACCCGAACTCTTCTTCCGACCGAGCGACTGCATGACTGACTGAATGAATTCATTCTTCTCCTCCTCCGACCGCTTTCACCCGGTTATATACCTTTAGCTTTGCGGGTGCCTCACGTGCATTTACAGGTGCGTCACATACATACTTATTATCAGGTGGAACTTATGGCTTCCAGCTGACCGCAATAGCCATCTCCCTAATTGGGGCTCCTTCAGTCTCCAATAAAATACAAAAAAGGGCTGAGGATGTGGCCCAGTGGTCGAATGCCCCTGAGTTCAATCCCTGGTACCAAAAAAAAAAAAAAAAAAAAAAAGAAAAAAAAGAAAGAAGAGAGAGAGAGAGAGAGAGAAAGAAAGAGAAAGAGAGAGAGATATGCTAGGGACATATACTCTTCAAAGGCATGTGCCCAATGATCTGTTTTCTCCAGCTAGGTCCCACCTCCTAGGGTTTCCACCCCTCCCAATAGGCCACTAAGCTATGAATTCATGAATGGATTAATCCACTGATGAGGCCAGAGTTCTCATAATCCAATCACTTCCTAAAGGTCCCACCTCTGAACACTTCTCCACTGGGGGACCACGCCTTTAACACACAAGTTTTTGGGGAACATTTCTGATCCAAACCACGACACGGTTCTTTTCTGTCATCCTCCCTGCTGAAGAAGAGCAAGGTGAAAAGATTGGGGAAGGGAACCAAAGCTGCAGGCACCGCAGGTTGAGGATGTTGACTTACAAAATTTTCTCACAAACTTCCCCATGCCCTAAGAAAATAATTATGCCAGGACCAAGCAGTGGTCCTGATAGGCTCTTGTAGAAACTCACATATCATGATTTAGCATTTGCCTTTCATTTTAGCTGGTGAATATCAGTACCCTGCAGAGCTGATTTTTACCTTGTCATACAGACCCCAGACATTCTGTAAAGATGATAATCTGTGAGGTTTCTTGTTCAGCTCCTCTCCTCCTCAATCACTCCATGAAGAGCAGAACTCAGGGTTGCTTCCAGCCCCCTGTTCAAAGCAAGGGTAGACTGGTTTAGTCCCTGAGGTCATATCTTTTTCCGTGGTCTCTGCCTTGGGTCTGTAAAGATGCAAGTCCTCTTCCAATATCCTTCCGCTACCTGGTTCAAATTTCATTGCACTTTGCAGCTGATTTTTCTAGACTGAGGATTTGGGTATTTGTTGTTTCCTAGTGTACCCAAAGTCAGAGTGACTTGCTTTGTTTTCTTTTTATTTCAGAGGAGAGGGTGAAATAGAAAACCCTTTGTTTAGCAAAATTTAACTGAAAGTAATATGTGTGTGTGTGTGTGTGTGTGTGTGTGTATTTTTTTTTTTCTCCTAAAGAGACCCAGTGTTACATACCAATTCTCTGTGGCAAGAGAATGGTAAAGTGACATCCTTCTACTCACATGGCTGCTATGGAGCCTGTAAGGACCGATGAATGCTGCTGGCTTACTTCAGCTATGTGGAACTCTAAAGTGTCTCCAAGTGATTCCACAAAGATGCCCCATCTGGAAATATGAATTATAAAAAGGCACTAGGGAGATACATCCCAAGTGCTCATGATTGGCTGAGCTGACTCTACATATGTATGAGGGATATGGCTCTGCCTCAGGGCTTATGGCTTGGCAAGGGGTGTGTTAGCTGGAAGTTGGTTTTCTTTCATATCTTTAGGAATCCCAAGGAATATCAAGCAGGATAATTAAAAGGAAATTCTCAGATAAAATCTAAAAATTCATATTTCATACATTTATAATAAAATCACTTAAAACATAAGGAGATAGAAAGATTGAAAGTCAAGGATAGGAAAAAAATATTGACCAAAATAAAGCTGCAACAATTACATTAAAGTCAGCTAAAAACATACTTTAAAAGCAACTATTACAGATAAAGGGAATCACTATATGATGATAAAAGGTTTAATTCACTAGGAAGACATAATTGTTTAAAAGTTGTATGCAGCTAATAACATGGCCTTGGAATGTGCAAAGTAAAAATTGACAGATCAATAAGAAGAACTGGGCAAATCTATGATCAAGGCAAGACATTTAAAAAAAATACAACCAGTACAATAATTAATAGATCAAGCAGCAAAAAGTTCACTAAGGAATAGAAATTTTAAAAATATCTTTATTTTTATTTATTTATTTTTATGTGATGCTGAGGATGGAACCTAGGGCCTCATGCATGAGAGGCAAGCACTCTACCACTGAGCTACAACCCCAGCCCCGAGGAATAGAAATTTTGAAAACACAATTAGGATAAATCTGAGAACATGTGTAGATCATTGCATTCAAGATCCAATTCTTTTCAAGGACATATAAAATATGGAATAAAAATGACCATATGCTAGGCCATAAAATAGCCTCAACAATTTTCAAAGGATTTATATTACTTATATATATAACTAAGTTATAAATTAATAACAAGAATAAGACTAGAAAAACATCACATATTTTGAAAATTTTTACTCACATTCTAAAATGACCCCTGGGTTAAAAATTAAAATAAGGAAATACTTAAAATGGAACAGAACTTGTAAATAGTACTTAGAATAAAATGTATGACCTTAAAATACTTATCTTAGAAAGAAAGCCTCCAAATTAATGAACTAAATATCTAACTTTAAACAATAGGCAAATAAAAATAGGATAACACCAAGGAAAATAGAAGAAGTAAAGAAAAAAAGTAAGAACTTAACAAACAATGAAACAAGCATACAATAGATATTGGTCAAGCCAAAAGTTATCTTTATAATTAAAAAATATGCATAAAGAGAGAGAGAAGGCCTACATAAATCATATTCAATGAAAAGAAGAATATAGTGCATTTCAGAGATTAAATAGAAACTAAGAGGATATTATGAATTACTTCATATCAATAAATTTCAAAATTTAGATTTATGGGAAAATTTTTAGAGAATCACAGTTATAAAAATCAACTATAGAAGAAACAAAGAATCTGAATGACTTATAGTCATATAATAAATTGAATTAAATGTTGAAAAGTCTTTCTACAGAGAAAATTCTAGACCCAAATGGCCTTACAGGCAGGTTTTATGAAACATAAAAAAAAAGCTAACTTCAATCCCAAATTTACTGCTCCAGGCAATATAAAAAATGGAATATTCTATTCATTTTAGACATGCTAGCATAACCTTGATATAAAGATCTTAAAGAGGGAGGATGAATAAGATAAATTATAGGCCACTCTTACTCATAAATAGAGGGGCAGACATCCTAAAGAAAATATCACCAATCCAAATTAAACAAGGTATTAAAAATGCAATACATAATGGTCCAGTTAGGCTATCCAAGAATATGAGAGTGTCTTAATTCAGGGAAACCAATTATATAAATTAATACTAGGTAAATTATTAATATACAAAAGGATGAAAACCATATGATTGTTCCAGTAGATACAGAAAAAAAAATTTACTAAAAGTGAACATATATTCCTTATGCAAAGCTCTTAGCAAACTAAGAGTAAATAGAAATTTCTTTAACCTGAATAAATTTCATTAACCTAAACAAGTGCCACCAACTATAGCTATAGTGAACATCATGTTTCATAATGTAAATTGGAAAGCATTCCTTTTAAAGTCAAGAATAAGTAAGGTAACTTTATAACCTATCCAAATCAGGGTACCTAACTTTTAAATAAAACTACAAACTTTGCATTTAACTGGTCTCTCTTCCAATGTCCTTCCAATTCATAATCCTATGTTAAGCCAGGCATGGACTCTCCCAATCCTAGTGACTTGGGAGGCTGAGGCAGGCAGACTGCAGGCTTGAGGCCAGCTTCAGCAAATTAGTCAGGCCCTAAATGATTTAGTGAGACTCTTTTTCAAAATAAACAAATAAAAAATGCTGGGGACGCAGCTCAGTGGTAAAGCACCCCTGAGTTCAATTTCCAGTATCAAACCAACCAAACCAAACCAAATCAAAACCCAAAACCCTATGAATGAAGTCATCATGTCTCCTTTTTGCCCATTCAATCTTCAACAGTTCTTCATTCTCTCTTTCATGATATTGAAACGAATCTCAGTTTGGCTTGCCTGGTGCTTTCCCTTGGCTAGAGAGAGGCCATGGGTTTGGGAAAGGAAGTCCTAAGGGTGATGTGCAATATGGTTTGCAACTTTTCTCTTCTCGAACATAAGTCTGTATCTTCCCCCTTGAATCTGAGCTGGGCTTGGGACCATCTGTGGACAACAGAATGTGATGGAAAGGGTGTTTATGTTAATTTGGAGCCTACATCTCAAAAGGTTTTACATCCAACCACTTGTTCTCTTGGGACACTGCCCAAATATCATGTGTACAAGCCTGGGCTGACCTGTTAAATGATTAGAGACTGCATGGTCCAGGGACAAGCCTGACAAACCCATCCTAGACCAGACAGCACCTAACCAATCAGATTACTACAGGTGTCTGAGGAACCCAGCCAAGATAGAAGGAAGTGCCCTGAGTCTAGCCTAAATCATGAACTCACCAAATCATTAGCTAAATAAGTGGTTTTGATTCTTAAGCCACTAAGTTTTGGAATTGTTTGTTACACAGCAAAAACTAACTAAGAAACTAGCCTCCCAGCTGGCAATAGTGTGGTATAGTAAACACAGACTTTGATGTCAGACAGACCTTGATTTAAGTACTACCTTGGTTGCTTATTAGCTGTGTGGTCTTCATCTGATTACTTCTTCTGTTTCATTTTTAAAACAATTTAATATTTTATTTTTAAGTTGCAGTTGGAAACACTACCTTTATTTTATTTATTTATTTTTATGTGGTGCTGAGGATTGAACCCAGGGCCTCGCGTGTGCTAGGCGAGCACTCTACCACTGAGCCATAACCCCCAGTCCCCTCGGATTCATTTTTAAAATGGCCATAACAATTATGTTGGAGTAAACAAGCAACACACAGCTTGGAGTAAATAAAACAATTCATTTAAAGGTAGCAACACAGCTTAGCACATAATAGATACTCTATAATTGAGTTTCTAAGAACCAAGGTTCACCTTCTTAAAGTTCAAGGTGTAGGAGGTGCCATTATTCTGGGAACCAAGTCTTCTGTCACTGATTGTGTGTCATTTGCTTTAATTTGTCAGAGAAAACATTCTTTAAACCATATCTAGACTATTTTTATTACCAACAATTTCCATTTGCACTCTTCAACTTCTATTTTCCTAAAGACTGAGATAAATGGTGCCTATCCCTGCAGGACATTGATTGATAATAACCGTGTTGTTTTGCACTAGAATTCTCTAGAGATCTGAGGCACAAAGTTCTGTAGAACAAAGGCACAAAACGAATCCCACCCATTCCTTCCTTTAAACAAAAGTTATCGTGCTGCCAAATGCTGCAGAATTATATAATTATCAGTTTTGCTTGTTAGATAATTGTGCTTATTAAATGCTTTCCTGAAAATAGCCTCTTTTATTAAAAAAATGGTATTTGCTACCTTTTCTGACTTACAGATTATTTGAGGGAATTTTTGTCTGATTTTCTTGTTGCTAAAATGCTGCAAGAAATGACATTATTAAAAGTGAACCAGAACAGAGTTTGACTTTTTTTTTTCATCCTTATTCTCTTCTCTAACACAGAAGAGGCTGTTTCATTTTCCTGGGTCTCATGTTCCCCACCCACTCTCAGTATAAGTGGGATGGTCCAAAGATTCATGGAACAGTTGCAAAATTCTTGAAATTTCAAGCCAAGAAGTTGTATGCACATATAAACCACAAAGACAAGGACAAGACAATGAATATCAAGACCCAGCCTTGACTTCACTGCTCTAACATTGCAAAAGGAGCTGGGCCCGTCTTTTTTGGTCTATAATCTGTTTATTCAGGAATTCATTTTTGTTTTTTAAATCAGACCATTCATGAAGGTTTGGGGATTTGAATTGTTAAAGACGAAAGGAAAGAAACAAGGATACATTGTTACTGTCTAAGGGTCTTGGGTTTGTTGTTTCCAGTTTAGCAAAGAATTGAAGAACAGGACACAGAGATAGCAAGCAAGCAGCGGGTTTATTGCAAAAGTGACAGACAGTAAGACTTCTCCAAAGAGAAGGGGTCCCAGAGCCGGGAGTTTGGTGGGGAAGTTTGGCTTGTTCTTTTTATGGTTCCCGGAATTTCCTCCTTTTCTTATCTCCTCCTCTCTCCACTGTCTCCTCACCACTGATGATTGATGTCCCCTGTGTGCACCCCTCTATTTTAGTTTTTTCTATTGGATCCCCTGCATGAGTATAGAATTGTTTGTCTAATTGGGTCTCCAGCTCGTGTCCAGGAGCACTTCTAACTGCGAAGTTGACCCCACTGGAGGACCCTCTCCATGCTCCTTTGGTCTGGACCTGCCTCTGACTCCCTCACTCTTGCCCTGGCTGCATACGCCTTTCTCTATCTCCCTTGACGTGATAACTAAACATACAGGGTTTTTTGTTTGTTTATTTTTGTTTTTGTTTTCTTGGTACTAGAGATTGAACCTAGGGGCACTTTACCCCTGAGCTACATTCCCAGCCCTTATTATTTTTATTTTGAGAGAGGGTCTTACTAAATTGCTCAGAACCCCACTAATTTGTAATTTACTGACTTTGGGTTTTTAAAATATCATGCTTTAAATATATTACAATGTGTGATACTAAAAAATCAGAACAAATAACAGCAATAGTTTCAGATCGGGAGGGAGAGGAGTATTCTGTTTTTGTGGTTCAGGATCTGTATCTGGCATCCTGAGCAGTAGGCCAGTCTCTCTCTTTAGTTGTGTCCTTTCCTTACTCCTTACTTCTGCTAAATCACAATTTTGGGCACTCAGTATGCCAGCAGGTGTTGGATAGTCCAGTTAGTTGGTTTGGATATTGGATCTGCATTACCCCTAGAAACTGGGGAGCAGTTTCTCACTCAGGCTTTCTTAGGTGGACAGTCACATTGCACTCAGCCCAGAAGGTGGATGACTGAGCCGGGAAGGAAATGCCACTTGCATTCCTATTCTGCACTTGGTTGATTCGTCCTGGCAAAGAATTTCTTCACGGTCCAATGCAGTGTTGGAATGTGGTTTTTAAACATGCTTGGAAGTATGCTGACTTCCCTCTATAATTGAAGGAAAAGTGAGGATGGAGAGATGGGTAAGCGAGAAATGAAAGAGCTTATTGTCAGAGCTGACACGTAAAGGCCATCTCTTTATAGGAGAGAAAGGCCAAACAGGCTTGGGTTCTGGGACTTTTATAGGGCAGGCTCAGGAATCAGAGCTCTCCAGGTCCTAATGAGCTGGTTAGGGGTTGGAATGAGGGAGTGGTGAGCCTTTCTCAACAATGCCCTTGGGCTGGAAAGTGAAACTTTTTCCTTAAAGTGGCAGCTGTCACTTAAGTCCAGATGCTAAGCAAGGACCTTATAGTAATGAATGAAAAAATTAAGGGCTGGGAAAAACTCAGAGATAGAGTCATTTGTACCACAGCCTGACCTCCTTATGAAATTTTGATATCTTTGATAGTTTTAATTGTGATATTTGAGTCTTGATGTTAGAAGCTTAGCCCCTCTAAGACACTGAGTATATCACGGATATTTGCCACTTAGAATCATAAAAGAGATCTTTAGTTGTTGTTGTTGTCTTTTATGTTGTCAGTGACACACACAAAACATTTTTACAATCTCATTTTTATGTCCATAATTTGTACGAGCATACTTCTTGACTGTGATCACACTTGAGTGTTGGGAAAAACCACAGTTGATCTTGCTGGATGTTTCCCTTGCTGGTTGCTGAGAAGGCTGACATTGAGTTACTGTCTTTGAGCACATTCGTGACTTTCACTGGCTCTTTTGACATGGTGTGATGACCAGAGCACATGCTGTTGACTGCTGACTATTCTCTGTCAATCATGCTGTGGACAGATTGGCTGCCAGGGCAGGAGGAGGCCCTTAACCATATGGGAATATTCTTTTTTGGTTCACGTGTGGCTGATGTTCCATTAGTCCTGTCCCCCACATTGCTTTACAATACGGCTCCCCAAAGCAATCTCTTTTCCTGGAGCATGAAAGTCATTGAGTGCCTCTCCCTCATGCTTAGAAGGACAGCTGGATTATATTTTATGGTGCTTTGTCCAAATCTAAAATAGAGTAACTTCTTCTCTCTCACACACACACACACACACACACACACACACACACACACAGAGTTCAGATTACTCTTTCCTTTTGTATCCATGGATTTCAAGTGACTTTCCATATTGCTGTTTGATAAGTGTTATGGTTTGGGTGAGTTGTCCCCCAAAAGCTCATGTGTGAGACAATGTAAGAAGGTTTGGAGGAGAAACGATTGGGTTCTAGCCTTAACCGAATCAGCAAATTAATCCCTGGTGGGATTAACTGAGTGGTAACTGGAGGCAGGTGGGGTGTGGCTGGAGGAAGTGGCTCATCGGGCCGCGGCTATGGGGTATATATTTTGTATCTGCAGAGTGGAATCTCTCTCTCTGTCTGCTTCCTGATCATCATGTGAGCTGCTACCCATGCCACATTCTTCCACTATGATGTTCTGCCTCACCTTAAGCCCCAAGGAATGGAGCCAGCCTTTTATGGACTGAGACCTCTGAAACCATGAGCCCTCTAATAAACTTTTCCTCCTCTACAATTGTTCTGGTCAGGTCTTTTAGTCACAGCAATGAAAAAGCTGACTAAAACAATAAGGCTCTTTTTTTTTTTTTTTTGTCCTGGGGATTGAACTCAGGGGCAATTAACCACTGAGCCACATTCCCAGCACTTTTTTGTATGTTATTTAGAGACTGGGTTTCATTGGGTTCCTTAGTGCCTCCCTAAATTGCAGAGGCTGGCTTTGAACACACAATCCTCCTGCTTAAGTCTCCCAAGCCGCTAGGATTCCAGGCATGCACCACCATGCCTGGTGACAAGACTCTTTCATTAATAGACTTTTCTGCTCTCTGATCAGGCATGATTTTGTCATGATTTTGTGACTAGGTTTTCAAGACATTACTCTTGTTTTATGTGTACAGAGTACAACTTGGATTTTTGTGCCTGCTGGTTTAGTCATTTGTTTTGGCCATTGATTTTTCTGAACATCCAATATATTTATTCTTTTTAATTTTCATTCAATACATTTTAGTGATCAATTGCACTATTTCCCCATCACTTCATGGATTGACTCCCACCTTCTCATCATGTTTTTTCTTATTTTTAAAAATTATTTATGTTGCCCCAGCTGGTGTATTTTTTAAAAATATATTTTATTGTTGTAGATGAACACACAGTATCTATTTATTTTTATGTGGTGCTGAGGATCGAACCCAGTGCCTCGCATATGCAAGGCAAGTGCTTTACCACTGAGCTATAGCCCCAGCCCCCCTCCAAGCTGGTCTTGAACTCACAGGCTCCAGTGATGTTCCTGCCCCAGCTTCCCAAGCTTCTGTAGCTGGGACTATAGGAGTGGCCATGGTGCCCTGAAGGAGCCCCAATTAGGGAGATGGCTATTGCGGTCAGCTGGAAGCCATAAGTTCCACCTGATAATAAGTATGTATGTGACACACCTGTAAATGCACGTGAGGCACCCGCAAAGCTAAAGGTATATAACCGGTGAAAGCGGTCGGAGTCAGGAGAAGAATGAATTCATTCAGTCAGTCGTGCAGTCGCTCGGTCGCTCAGAAGAAGAGTTCTGGTCGGAGAAGAAGAAAAGAATCAGAGTGGCCAGAATGTAGTCAGAAGAAGAAATAAGAGTCAGAGTGGTTAAGAGTTCGGACAGAAGAGAAACCAGATGGAAGAAGTAATTGCTGGTCAGAGTCAGGCCGAGGCTGCCGAAGAAAGAAGAAAGAAGCTCTCTCTAAGAATCTTTCTCTAAGCTAAGCTCTCTCTCTCTCTAAAGAAGAAATCTCTCTCTTTCAAGCTCTCTCTATCTTTCTCTCTAAGCTCTAAGAAGAAGAAGAAAAAGCTCTATCTTTCTAAGCTTGAAGAAGAAGAAAAAAGCTCTCTCTAATCTTTCTAAGCTCTTTCTAAGAAGAAGAAAAATCTTTCTTTCTCTCTCTAAGCTCTCTCTAAGAAAGTAGAAGTAAAAGTAGAAGTATCTTTACTCTGCCTCCGAGTTTTTCTCCCGCGGCGATTTGTGGCTGGCCACGACAGGCAGCTTACAGTGCCCATCAACCATTAATGAATAATTTATTAGTTTTATACTGGAAGGCCTGATTTATTCTGGGGCAGGGAGACAATTAGTTTACCTGTAACAGTTGCTCTGTCACTGTCCTCATTTGCAAATGATGAAAAGTATAGATGAATTCTGCTATTTTGGGACAGAGTTTCAAGACAGTTCTTGAGGTTAGGGTTTAGTAAATTGATGATCCAGTGATGGTCAGATTTTACATCTTCACTGTTGAACCATCTGTTTACTTAAAAAAAAATAAAATCATAAGCAAATAATGAAAGCTTTTATGACTGTGTAAAACCATATGCTAGTTTTGAGCATCATGCTTTTGTCTTGGCATAGATAGATCTATATTTGCTACTTATATTGGAGCTGAAGGGCAAAAAATCACACCAGGGACAGCCGTGCAGCCAAGAGATTTATTTAACAGACTTTGCGGCTGGTTGGAGGTTGAAGAGGTGCTCTGGTCGAAGGTCGGTCGACGAGGTGCTGGGAGAGGGGAGTGTGCAAGCTCTGGTGGGAGAGAGGAGTCAGGGAGAGGGGAGTGTGCAAACTTTGAACGGAAAGTGGGTGCCTGGTTGCGCCTGCTGGGTTCTCTGGAACTGTCGGCTGGGGCAGCTGCTGGTGCAGTAGCTTCCTCCTTTCAGCAGCAAGCTATTGTGTTCTGAGTCTCTGGAAGGGGAACCTATATAGGGATTTTTGGTGGGGGGTGTACCAGAGCAACCCCAATGCCATTGGCTCTTTGCCCATGGAACAGGGCGACCTTTAAGCCTATTGGCTCCTGCCTGGGGGGAAAAGAAACATCCTGTCAGGGGAAGAAACATACTGCCGGGAAAATGAAACAAGGTTGCTTTGCTCAGGATATGGAAACCTCGGGGGGGGGGGGGGGGGGGGGGGGCGCTGGTAGCCCATCTATCAGGAACTTTCTTCATGATTTACACTTAAAATGTTAGAATGACCAAAGTAATCCATTTTCTTTACCCTTTAGGTTTCTATGAAATAATTGAGATAACTTTGAAAATTAAGTGGAGTGAAATAATAAAAGCATCCCTTAAATAACCAGAGTTACTGTTGAAATTTTAAGATGCTCTATCAAGATCAGAGAGTGAACTTCCAATTTTTAAAATGTTGAACAAAAGCGTCTCTCCAAGATTATGCTGAAAAAGAATGACCCCCAAGTTAGAGACTTTGGCATGGTCATCGAGTTGTGATCAGTCACAGTCTAGCGGGCTCCATGTCAACATGACACCAGACTTAGATTTAGGGCAATTAATAGAAATTCAAAGATAATCTAGGCAAAAACAAAAACAAAAACAAACTGAATTGGTTTGAGAAATTGCCTCACATTTTCCCAGACACTCAACTTCTATGACGTTATATCAACATTCACACATCACACATATACTTTAGGGTTACAGTCTAATTTATCTACGCTATGTCTTTAAACTAAAAAAAAAAAAAAACCCAGAATCATAGAACTACCTTTAATAAAGATATGATTACTTTAAATTTTTTGTTAGGCTGTGGATTTAGGGGTTTCTGAGGTTAGGGGTCACATTAATCTTGTTTAAAATATGTGTTGCCCTGATATAATTTGCTCTCCATTGTTTTGAGGATCCTTGTGTCTTAGGTGCCTGGCATAGTGTCTGGAACATAGTAGACATCCCCAAAGGGCTAAATAAATATTTATCTGGTGAATAAATGAGTCAATTGACCAGGCAGCAAGGCATGGTGGTAGGAGCATTGCTTTGCAACAGACATACCTGGATTCCAATTTTGCTTCTGCAACTAATTAGGCTGTTTGATCTTGAGTGTGTGTCTTACGCTCTCTGCTTTCATGTTCCAAAATAGGAGACAGCCCCGGGAAAATGGCAAGAATGACTCCATCTCAGAGTTTAAAACAAGCAACCCTGTACTGATGCTCCTGATAGTTCAGAATTCTTTTCTCTCCTCTCCTATTTAATTTCTTTATTCGGTAGGGATTTTGAGAATGTTCAGAGGAGGTGGGTCAAAGATGGAAAGGATTAGGTTAAACCAGTGACCATCTTGAACTTGAATGAGTAACTTTTATTTTGTTCCAGAGTAGCTCTCAGTAATATTAGACATATAAATAAGTGAACTTTGGTGGTTAGCTCTTCTTCATTTCATGCAGGACAGAGCACAGATGTGTGTGGACACTACAGCACGGGGTGGGTGAGTTTTTCTGTAAAGGACTTTGTGGGCCAGACAGTCTCTGTCTCAACTACTCAAAAGCAGCATAGATAATATGTAAATGAATAGTCATGGTTATATTCCAATAAAACTTTATTAATAAAACTGGCAGGAGATTAGGTTTACCTGCAAGGTCCATGCAGTTTCCAGATCCTGGCTGCAAATCACCCAGCCCTTCAGTACATGTAAGGGTCTGTTCACTTTCTCTCTGTTTATCCTTGAAGACAACACCCATATATCAGGTGACCCTTTATCCTGAGACATTAAGATGAATAGGAGGAATTTGTAAGGGCCAACTGAATCTCGGATAAAAGAAAATTATTTAAAAATGATGAATAATTTTTAATGTTTAATAAATAAAAATTTATTTAAACATTTTATGTAATAGAATTTGAGTCTATTATTTAGGAATGCCTTTATAATTTCAGTTCCATGGTGTTTCAATAAATATGTGTGTGCATATGCTTGTCTCTAATTTTGTATGACATCTGTCTTATTCTGGAATCTTAGGGTTGCTTTATTTATTATCTCTTCTTTTTTTTGAGGGCAGGTTTGGTAATTAAATAACATTACACATAATATTGTACCATAGTCTAGCTTTTTTAGACGTAAGCCTAGTTTCATTTTTTAAACTATTTGTCTAATTATAGGCAGTGTTTTCAGAAACATTCAATTTTGAAAGGATGATAGTATACTGTAATACTTGAAATCTTGCCTTGAATTTATTACTGTACTGAGAGTCTTCTGGACTTTCCTTTTATCACCATTCTACATTTCAAAATTGATTAGTAGTTTTGAAAAAAATTTTGTATTCTTGCTGTACTACAGAACAATTATCTGCATCTTGCTTTCATAGCACTGAGTGGCATATTTGTGGACATCAGGAGGATCCAGATGGCAACTTTACTAGACATTGGGAATAAGATGATTTGTTTAAAAGCAGGAGCTTGTATCCAGGAAAAGTGCTAACGTATTTTAGATATATTCCTTAAATCATGTCCACACAGAGCTGATACAGTTTTTTCAACTAAAGTGAGAAGAGAGACTATATGCATTAATGATACTCACAGGAAATCCCATATTTTATCTAAGGCAGCAGTTTTGACTTCATCTTTGAAACCTTTCACTAGAGTGAACTCAGGTCAAAGACCTGGACATTTTAGCTGAGTTAAGGTAGATAAGAATCACTGGCTGGGTGGGATGTACCACTGACTGGGTCAGTTGTCAGCCTTGGGGAGCGATCAGATTGGCCATGATGTAGTCATTTCAAACACATTGGCCCACCTTACTTTTGTATCCTTCTGCTGGTGATTTGATATGGGGGAAGGGACGGAATAGTTACTGATGAAAAACATGAGCTTGAGTCATAGCTTGGCAGAGGAGGTGATGCTCGAGTAAAGACTGCACATGGGCAGATGGAGCAGTGTATGAAAAGAGATGGAGGCCAAGGCCAAGCAAGGAATTTTCACTAGCCGGAGCCCAGAGTAGTAAGGGGGAGTGGCAGCTGATGAAGGTTGAGTGGGGGACAAGACCCAACGTAAGGGGGAGTGGCAGCTGATGAAGGTTGAGTGGGGGGACAAGACCCAACGTTGAAGAGCTTTGAAGATCATAACAGAAGGTTTAAATTTGAACTTTTAAGAGACATAGAACCACTGGAGGATTTTAAGTGGAAAAATTATGCAATCATGTAGATCTATATATAAAAATATTTTCGAGCCTCTGGTAAGGCTGATGATCTGGGAGTAAGGCTGGAAGGGATGCAGCAATGTGAGGGAGGAAGTGGTTGGGATGGTCTAGATGGGATGTCGTGAAAGCTTGAACAAGGCAATGGCAGGGCAGTAGGAAAGAAGAGAGAGCAGAAGATTTGGTGACTGTGGAGCTGACATTAATTTATGCATGTATGGCTTGAAGACCTAAAAATAAGACCAAGAATCCAGTGGGAGGGAGAGATTTGGGGGAGAAGATGAGCAGGTTTTGGGAGATTCTAAGAGATATCTATGATATGTCTTTGAGGAGTTGTCTAGTAGAGACATCTTGGAAGAGAGGAGATGAGATTAGTCTGAAATTGAAACCAAGGGCTTAGATAAGGTCATGCATGGAGAACTACCAAAGATAAGAATGGAAAAAAAAAAAAAAAAACCCCGAGGAATATCTATGTATAAGGATTGAATGGAGGAAGAGGAAGAGAGACCCACAAAGCAGCAAAAGTGCTTTTAGAAGGAAGGGTAAACTGGAAGGAGTCAGGATAGGAGAGAGTTTCAAGAAGCCGAGAGAATCAGGATGGGCATAGCGGCAGGGAGATGAAATAAAACAGACTAAATTTTGTTTACTGAGGCAATGCAGAGAGATAAGTCAGATCTCAGCAGGCCCTAGGAGCTCTGCAGAAGGGTGTGAGCACAGATGGAGAACATGAAGTAATCTCTCATGAAGTTTACCTGGGGAGGGAAGGAGAGAAGGCGACAGCTGGGGTGGTAACAATGTCCCACGAGTATGATGAGGAGATTGAGAAATGCACAGTGTGAAGTTATTAGAACAGTGAGCTTTGCTATAGAAGGTCCTGGATCTCTCTCTTCCCTTCCGTAGAATCTCCATCTGGAATAATCCTGGTGATTCAGATAATAGGGAGCTTTCTCTTGGAGGCTGCATGATGTCTTCACTACAGTTTCTTCTCCAAGTCACCCCTGAACGTGCAGTGGTGTCCTGCTCTGACTTGACCTCTAGAAATGGTTTCAGCTCTTACCTCAGCTACAGCTGACCTGATGTCCCGGGTATGTTAGTCAGTTTGTCTGCTTTATGCAACTCCTCCTGTTCCCTGCCCTATGCACTTCAGAATGACCATTATTCTAATTCCTCTATCTTTCTTTCTTATTGTGCCATGGCTGTTTGGACCAGAGCTGGACTTCTACCGGACAGCCGCAAATCCAGTGTCTGGCCAGTGTGTTAGTATCCTGATCAGAATAAATAAGCTGGGGCCAGGCGCAGTGGTGCATGCCTGTAATCCCAGTGGTTCCAGAGGCTGAGGCAGGAGGCTCATGAGTTCAAAGCCAGAGTCAGCCAAAGCGAGGCACTAAGCAACTCAGTGAGACCCTGTCTCTAAATAAAATACAAAATGGGTCTGGGGATGTGGCTCAGTGGTTGAGTGCCTCTGAGTTCAATCCCTGGTACACACCCCCTCCACACACACACACACACACACACACACACACACACACACAAAAAAAAAAAATGAAAAGAAAAAAGAAAGAAAGAAAGAAAGAATAAATAAGCTGGACTAAGTATATTCTTTCCCTAGAGAAACTGGATTTTGAGACATAGCAATTGTGGGGGACGTTCAAGAGAAAGGTGGTGAAGTGGTTGCCAAGCTGCTTATGATTGTCCTTGAGATATTCTTAAAATGCCTTGCGCTCCCTGCCACCTAACCTGAGATACTTGAGTAAATTTTGCTTACTTGTAACCAAAATAGCCCTGGCACCTTTTCAAGACTGCCATGGCTATTGTTCCTTTCTCGTCAGCATGCCAATGAGTTCCTAGTTAAGTGGCCCACTACAAGCATGATGTTCCTTTTCTGTCTTCTATTTTACATTTAAATGATTGCAAATGTGTGTGTTTAATGTTTCTCATAGTGTGAAACTAAAATGATCTCTTTTTTTGAGGGATGGATACAAATTATCTTTTTACAGGGAACACTGTATATTCTGTTTTAGTGGCTTAAACATACAAGGATTTATTCTCTCTTAAAAAGAGAAATCCAAAGTTAATAGGTCAGGGTTGGTGGGATACTTTCATGATGTCATACGGGTCTCAGACTTCTATTTGTATGCTTTTCAATCCTGAGGACTTGGCTTCTAATTTCAAGATCAGTGACCCAAGAAGGACAATAGAGCTCCAGTATCATTGGCCATTATGTTTGCTTTTGCTGCAATAATCCTGAGTGATAAGCTATCCCCAAACTCAGTGGCTTACAACAATGGGTATTTATCTGTATCATTCCAAGGGGTATGGGTCTGTGGGGGTAGCCCCACTTCAGGCTATAGGTCAGCTGGATTTAGCTGCAGGTTGAAGTTTAGGCCTGCTACATCCTTATCCACATGCTCCTCGGATCACTAGCTACTTAGACTTTTGGCAAGAGCTTAACCAGAGGGTATATTCCTAGCTTCTGTTTACATTATATCCAGTAACAACATCCCATTAGCCAAAGTAATTAAGATTTCCAAGGTTAAAATCAACACAGGGAAATTCAATGGTTTGTAAATGTAAAGGTGGTTCTATGGTTTGGAAGTGTTTCCCTGAAGGCCCATGTGTTACAGGCCTGTGGTCACCAGCCTGTGGCACTGTTGGGATGTGGTGGAATCTCTAGGAGGTGATTCAAGTTAGGTCATTAGAGGATGCCTTCGAAGGGGATATTGGGAGCTGGGCCCCTTCCTATCTTTTTCTTTGCTTCCTAGTCTCCATGAGGGGAATAGTCTCCTCTGTCATATGCTCCTGCCATGAGGTACTGTGCTACTCCAGGTCTAAAACGAAAGAGCCAAGTCACCATGGATTGAAACTTCTGAAACCATAAGCCAAAACAAACCTTTCCTGCTTTAAGTTGATTATCTGAAGTATTTTGTCATAGTAATGGAAAGCTGACTAACATAGGTGGGTTGTTTGATTCTATTAAGAGATGGAGGGAAGAATTGAAACAATGATACCACTACCACAGATGTCATGACTGAATGCAAAGACCAAGGAAAGGGGTTGAGATGGACAATGTATTTATCAGTGGCAGCAGTGTCTTGAAGGAGTCAACTTGAAAGTCCTACTTAAAACTCTCAGTTATATTAAATGGCCAGAAACTTTTCATATGGCCGGCCATTCCTGGCTTCAAGGGAGGCTGGGAAATATATTCTCTATCATAGGTTGCATTGTGCTCAGCTAAAAGCTGGAGTTCTTAGGTCAGAGGAGAAAATTGGTAATGAGTAGGCAACTAGCAATTTCTTCCACAGTGTTCAATAAGATGCATTGTGTCTATCTGTTTTAATCAGTTTTTTTTTTCTGCTGTGATCAAAAGACCTGACAAGAACAATTTTAGAAGAGGAAAAGTTTATCTGGGGCTCATAGCTTTAGAAGTGTCAGCCCATAGAAGGTTGGTTCCAATGACCTACCTCCTCCAGCCACACCCTACCTGCTTCCAGTTACCACTTAGTTAATCCCTATCAGGGGATTAATTCACTGATTGGGTCAAGACTCTCATAACCCAATCAATTTACCTCGAAACCTTGCATTGTCTCACACATGGGCTTTTGGGAGATACCTCACATCTGAACCATAACATTATCCCCCAATGTTTTGAAGTAATCTTGAGTTATGATATTCACTGTGATTGCTTATAATAGACACCTTTTAATAAATAAATGATGACTACTATCTAACCAGAATTAAACATTGCTGGACTGCTGCTTTTGAAAGAAGAAAATAAAAAAAAAAAAGTCCACAAGTCATTTGATTTCTCCTTTTCAACTCAGGAGATTTCTTCTTCTGAAACTCAGTTTATTGAACTTTAATTTATTCATAAAATATAAATTATAGGGTAGGGCCAGGAAGAGTAGCTGTTAAAGACTTCTAAAAAGAAAGTGTTTTGAGTATCCCAAGGACATCTACCTGCAGGGGAGTTTTCCAGATAAGCTCTTCCTCCAGATTTTTGCTTAAATGTCACCTTTCCTGATCCCCAACTTAAAAATAATAACATCTTCATTTTCCTTTCTTCCTTTTTCTCTGTACTATTTATCACCATACTTGATTATTTTATGATATATCTCTTTTCAATAGGAGGAGGATGACCTGAAGGCAGGGCATTTATGATTTTGTTCACTGTTGGGGAACTGGATTGCTGAAAATGGTTCTTGATGATGATTTGGAGTTGTCTGGCCAACAAACCAGAAAGAATTAGGAGATCCTGTTCTCACAGTGGTTTCCTGAGATTGTTGCAGCTCTTTTATGACCTTGAGAGAACAAGTCCCAGGAGAAAAGACAGTACTGGAGGTGGCTCTCTGGAAGCCTGGAAAGATATTAGGTCCTACCCTCCAGCAGCTGAATGAACATGTGACAGTCTTCTAGACTTCTTGTTAGGTATGATAAAGAGAAAGACAGCCCCTGAATTCTGGGAGTCATTCTGGTGGTATCATCTCTGCCTTGATGTTCTGTTGAGCATAAACACTTTATCAGATCATCAGCACCAGACAAGGCCACTCTGTGAGGACTGATTGAACAAAGCAAAACTAATCTATAATCATGAATCATGTCAGTCCGCGGCTTGTTGAGAGGTGGGTATGGTTTCTGTGCATTCAACTTCCCTCCTAGACAGGGCCTGGGACTGTGCACCTCCTGTGACAACTGCAACTCTCGGAATTAGATATGTGGTGCTGAGAAGGGACCATTTCACAAGAATCACAACAACTCAAGGAGTCAACGAGCAGCCTCAGGTGGTACCAAGAAACCCAGAAGCTGGAGGAACATTCGTCAACTTGTCTCTGACAGCAGGAAGCAGGCACTTGGAATCTTGGGGCCAAGAAGGATGGTGTTGTAGGGTTGCCCTGGAGTCTAGCAGTGCGTGTGGTAGCTAGAACGGGGTGGGGGAAGTGTTGCGGAAAGTCTGACACCCTCATGGCGTGGAGGGGCAAGGATTGCCAGGGGTCCCAGGACGACTTTTGAACTGCAGCCCATAGAAAACGCGGGTGGTGTGCACGATCAAAACCTGGTCCTGCCAGGTCTAGCTGGAACTGCGACCGGAAGGAGGAAGGGCTGCACCCCGCGGAGCGGGGCGGGGCGGGGCGGGGCGGGGCGGGGCCTCTGAGGGGTCCCCGGGGGCCGCCTTTGGGAGCTCACAGGCCGATCCCGGGATGTGAACTCAAGTTCAAAGCCCGGCTCCGCCCGGCCTCCTGGGCCTGGCGCTGCGCGCACAACCCAGCCCGCGCTGGGAGGGCGGGCTGCGGCTGTGCGCGGTTGCTAAGCCCCGCGCCCCCGGAGACGTTCCCGGTGGCTGTCGCCGGGCGCGGCGCGGGGAGGGCGGCGGGAACTAGAGCGGAGGGAGCGCCAGCGCCGGCTCGTTGCTGCTGCACCTCGCTGCTCCCCGCCTTCCCGCGCCCGCTCGGCCGTCGAGCCTCGTCTCGCGTGGCCACCTCTGAGCCGGGCTCGCCCGGAGCCCGCCGCCGCCGCGCCATGCCCGCCGCCACGCCTGCCCCGCGCCCGCCGCCGCCCCCGGCCCGGCCGGCCCC
The DNA here is from genome assembly GCA_025594165.1 of Tamias sibiricus. Taxonomy (NCBI): domain Eukaryota; kingdom Metazoa; phylum Chordata; class Mammalia; order Rodentia; family Sciuridae; genus Tamias; species Tamias sibiricus. The sequence continues at coordinate 28,306,328 of CM046673.1, forward strand.
CGGCTGCCCCGCGCGGCCTGCCCCTGGTAAGTGCCGCCGGGTCCCGGCGCCGCCTTGGAGGGGATGGGAAGCCTTAAATCGTCCTACCTCTGGACCAAGCTGGGTGCGGGATGGGGCAGCAGAGTCAGACCCCGCAAGGTGCCCAAAGGGTGTGTGTGGCTGTGTATGCGCTTCCGTGTGTCTACACCGTTTGGAACTCGCTTGCTAAGAGGGGTAACGCTGTCCGAAGCTGGTTTCCACTCTTCTGGCAGCCAGACGTCCCTTCTTGGAAAATGTTCTGGGCGTCTTGCGGAATATGACAAGGCTGCAGAAAGAGAAGGCACCAGGAAGGGGACTGACGTTTATTGAGCATCTCAATGTGCAGGCACTTTACCTAAAGTTCACCTCATTTCATCCTTTCCGCACCCCTGTAAAGAAGGGGTAAGGATTAGCCCCATTTCTTGGATGAGAAAACCGAGGCTCCCAGAACTCAATCTTTGCCTAAGGTTGTATCACTTGATTGTGGTAGAACTGGAACTTGAATCCTGGTCTCCAAAACTCTGACCCATCTAAAGGAAAGAAAACTCTGGTAGAATAGATGAAGAGACACAGCAGAATGAAAGGCAATTAGGAAAAAGACTACAGGCAGAGCATTTGGAAATTAACGGGGGAAAAAAAAAAAACTAAGCTCGTGAAATATCCCCTCAACTAATTTCAAATATAGGTCCACATTTACGATCCCTTCCACGTCTGGCTATGGGGGCGAGGTGTGGTGAGGAAGGGAGAAGACTAGTAAGTGCTGGGCAGAGGCGTTTGGGGACACCTTTTCAGAGTATCCGCCTGCTGGGAGTGGGGCGGGGGGAGGGTGAGGAGAAGTTGTGGAGGGAACTAGGTTGTTATTCATTCCCGACAGTTAGTCATCTCTCCACCTTACCCCCTCCTAGTTGATCCCATTTCCCTTCCTTTCTTTGATGTATTATCTGAGATGACAGTTGTCAAATTGAAGCTGGGTCCCATCTTCATCACGGACTCTCATGAAATATCTTGGCACTAGGTGGTCCTGCACTTTGGTGATTATGTCAGGAGCCATAAAATTGGTCTGGGTTACTGCTTACAGAGGTGATCTGTTGGGTTAATGCTGAGCTAGTGATCACACTGAATGAGGTATTTAGAATAGCAGACAAACATTAGGGCTTACCCTTAGGCAAGGTAGCAAAAACAACAACAACAACAACAACAAAAAAAACCAGAGGCCCTGGGGAGACAGAAAGGAATATTAGGTTTGGCTGATAGCCCAACTTGAGAAAAGCACTTCAGTTTAATATTTGGATAGCTTTGAGTGGTGCCAGGAAATGCTTCCCTGGAGAAAAAATAGGGAGCAGCAGAGAGCCATCTCTGAAAAATGCACTGTAACTTTTTTCCTTGAGGTTTGAAAGATCTTTGGGGCTTATACCCCTTCCCCCTCATACTGGGGCTTGAATCTAGGGACAGGCTACCATTGAGGTACATCCCTACCAGTCCCCTCCTTTTTTTTCACCTTTTAATTTTGAGACCCCTCACTGGCTAACTTGCCAAGGCTGTCCTTCAACTTGTGATCCTACTGCCTCAACTTCTTAAGTAGATGGGATTACAGGCATGTGCCCATCACAGCTGGTGATCTGTGTCCTTTTTAAAAAAGAAAGCTTTGCAATCTTTGTGCACTTGGGTGTCTTGAGTACTTTTACTCTCAACTTCCAGCCCCCTCCATTTCTTTGTTGGAGGATGACCTGGGCTGCAGGAGCCTGCTTTGTTTGTGGGAACTGAAGAGCAAGGAGTGCCTGGAAATATATAACTCCTCTGGGGGGCAGGCCCTAACCAATGACTGGTAGGTGATGAGTATATATAGTTCAGCTCCTAGGTCCTTCACTAGGCATGACATCTTCTGTTTTCAGAGATTTTCTGTGGAGTCACATCAAATTGACTTCCACACATCTTTGCCCGGCTTACTTCTCTTTCTCAACTCCCTTCTTCATTTCCTAGGAATACCTCCTAGAACAATTTCATAGGAAGTCTTATTCAGGATCTGATCCTAAGGAACCCAAACAGAAACATGGACCCTCCTCACTCCTGTTTTTTTCCCTTCCTCTAGTATAGCAGCGAGACTATATCAAATAACTGGTGACCTGTGCTTGTCTGTAGGTTGCCTTTGCCTGAATTCACAAAAGGTGCTCCTCTCTGGGTGGATGGACCCCTGTGTCCAGGCACAGGATTGGCAAGTGGGGGGGTCAGCATCACGAGCCCTTAACAGCGTGCCTTTGGCTGTGCACATGGCGCTTAGCATTCTGGGAGGCACTTTGAATGCTCAGAAAAACAAAAGCCAAATGGAGACTAGTTCAACAGTCCCAAGATCTCAGTTCTAGGTTTTTCTTATTCTCCTTTTCCACAGTTCCAGGGAAATTTCCTTTCTATGTTTTCCTGGATATTTGACTATTTCAGGCATATGTTTTGCTTTTCTCTGGACCAGCTGGGAAAATGCCTTTGCATCTTTCTTTTTTGTTTGTCAATTTTAACAAGTGCATTTTGTTTATTCCTAATGCATCTCCAGCAAGAACAGTGGGTTTACTGCAGGTCAGGAGGATGCTAAGAGCTCACTCACCCAGGGCCACAGGAGCCCACGCAGCACCACATAGACTCTCTGGAAGGAAAAGATCACCCATAGTATGCAGGGCTTAATGCATCTCCAGTTCCCCCAAGACCCCAAGACTGCTCCTGTCTCAACATAAGTCACATCCTGAGACTGAAATATTCCACGTGCTCCATGATACATTTAGTGAGGTTTTTGGACACACATGGACCATACCAGGCGGTGGGGTAGGGAGGGTCCTGCTGGCTTCTGAAACAGAAAAGCCACTCACCATGGGGAATTGTACCTTTAAATCCATGATGAACGGATGGCAAACTCCTGTCCTAGAGTACCAGTTCCCTTCTCCCCCCGCTCAGGAGACATCCTGGCCACCCATTTGGGACTATCTCCACCAGCCAGCCAGCATTCTTCAAATGACTCATTTGACCATTCCTTTGAAGAATGGTCAAATGGGCATTATTTTTAGTCGTTGATTCTTTTTTCAAAGGTGCCATTTACAAGCCATTAGTATCGCTCAGGTAATAACTCCAGGGAATCTTCTCATTGGTTTGTAAATGAAGTTACATCCATGAAAGACCACCGCAGGTCAGGACCCTTGATGGGAATTTTTTTTTGGGGGGGGCGGGGTACATATTTTTAAAATTTTTATTCTAAGTTGTTATAGATGACAGCAGAACGCATTACATTTCATATTATACTTATAGAGCATATTTTTACAAATCTCTGGTTGTATACAAAGTATATTCACACCATTCGTGTCTTCATACTTTCTAAAGCCAATAAAGGGAAGGAAAAGGGCTATCTTAGCCAGTGGAGCCACAGTAGCACAGACTGCTGTGGGATGGTGGTGTCTTGTCAGGGAGGGTGGGCAGGTCTCTACCAGCCTGGCTTCCAGAGTTCTCAGGGGCACCCTGTCTTGACAGTGGGGTCACTGTAGCTGAGATGGGGAGCTTTGGTTGGAGCCTTTTACTTGATAGAGTTTCTTTTCTTTGGGTCCAGGGGCCCATTGTCTCTGATAATCCTGCATTTCCTCACCTTTTCCTGTGGTGGTTGCCTGTTAATGTCTAAATTTGGCTCCTCTGGCGGTAGAGCAGAGCCCCTTTTAAAGATGCATGTGGGGGAGTTCTTTGAAAAGGATGCTTTTGTTCACTGCCTGGTAATATAGGTCAGAAGAGGGAAATCCAGGGAGAATGGAAAAAATGGGGAGAAGACATGTGTACAGCCCTCAGGGAGGGGTGTTGGGTTCCCTTCCCAGAGATCTGAGGCCTCTGAGTGACTTGGGCAAGTCCTTGAACTTCTCTGGGAACCTCCGTGTCTTCACCTTTCTTTATTTAATAACAGTTGTCCAGCTGTGTGTTGTTTGATGTTCAAAGAGGAGATATTTTTATTGACTCATCAAACAGTTATTGAGCAAGCTTATAAAATCCTTACCTGGGGACAACTGGCAGTCTCTTGGGGACAGTGGTATATGTAGAGGCATCAAGAAGTGGGTAGTAAATGAGGGAATTGAGATAAACACCAGGTCAGTGCCTGCGTGAAGGGCCCATGAGTGTCTCTGGAGTTGCCTGAGCTGGTCTTGAGGTCTAAGTGTTCACAGAAATTTGCAAACATCAGGATGCCATATAGTGTGTCGTCATCCATTTAGGGCTCTTGAGTCCATTGGAACAGCCCTCAGATCCTGGATCTGATGTTGGAAATCCATGTGATCCAATCACTCTGAGCCTAAGTTTTCTTATTGGTAAAGTGGGCATGTTTAAGATTTTGCAATATGAAGCACTTACCTGATGTTACAAATGAGAAAAGTATTATAATTAAAGTGAACTTTTAGGCTGAAGAGATTCCATTCAGCTGCCTTGGGCTTGTACTCTTTAAATATTTAGGGGCCTATGAATCATCTGGGGATCCTGTTAAAATGCAGATTTGGATTTACAAGGTCTAGGAGCCTGAGATCCTGCTTTTCTCACTGGCTCCTAAATCTTATAGTTGTTGCTCATTTGGGGACCACCTTTTGAGCACAGGGCCTTAGGCCAGTCTTTCCTTCCCAGGTAATCTGAATTCCTTGAACAACCCTGTGTCTGGGGAGAGATAGAGGGTTCAGGCCTCCTGGGCAGGTCGGTCCTGGAGCCGGGTTGGAGAAAGCTGAGAACTTCTGTCCTTGAGTAAGATGTTGTCCCTGGCAGGTAATGGATTTAATTCAACTTCCTTCGGATGCCATAAGGACCAGGAAGAATTCAACTTTTTTCTACGTCCTGGTACGAAGTTCTTTCTGGCCAAATGGCCAAATGGTGCTCACTTCTACATGCTGAACCTGAGGAAGTAGAGGTAAATAAACCACTGGTGCTGTGGGATCAGGCATTGAAAGGTGTAATTATGACAAGATGAGATAAGCATTCTGTAGAGTTCATGGATAATGGAGAGGCTAGTTAAAAGTGTTGGAAAAGGGAGGAAAACTTCCTGGTGGTAATTATATCTGAAGTAGGCTTTAAAAGATGAATTATTGTGACTGGAGTAGAGAAGGAGGGCAGAAGTATCTGGGAAATTTCATTCTAGGGATAAGGAACAGCATGTGCAAAGTAGGGTGCCATGGAACAGGTTGGTGACTTCATGCCATTGAACCAAGAGTCATTGGATATAAGGTGTGGTAGGAAGGGCTTAGGGGGACAGGGCTTAGTTCCTGGAGCTGGATTGGTCAGGACAGGCTAAACTCTGCTGCAGTAACAAACCAACTGCATCATCCTAGTAGCTTAACCCAGGAAAGATTACTTCTCACTCACAGTATGTGTCTCTCATAGGTGAGTGGAAGGCCCTGGCTTGATGTCTCACTACCTGGAATATGTGGCCTGTGTAGTCACCAGTGCCAGAAAAGAGTGGGACAGTTGCTGTCTTCCGTCTGCCTCCTCTGGAATGAATGCCTTGTTGTTTATGTCCATACTCCATTGGCCAGAACTAAAATTGTGAGGGGCCTTGGAATTGGTGATGGGTGGAGAGGAGATGGATGGAAAGTTCAGAGAACATCATTCTTTTCCACATTTGCCTGAGGCCAATTTCTCAAATGGGAGTAATCTGTGGTTTCCTTTAAAAAAAGAAAGAAAAAAAGAAACTTGTAGATGCCTAGTATTGGCTTAAATTATTTTTTATTATAAGGCAATTCAAATGTATAGTAGCATTAAATACTTCCAAACTTGTGATATTTAGAGCTCTCCTATGATCATAAAGCCCAAACACATATATAAATAAAATACCAACACAGTCACAAACTGCATATGTTCAGATCAATGCGCTGAATTTAATGTGATAAAAAATTTCATTTTTGCCAAAACTGTCACTCAGGTTCTTATGAGTTTGGTGTGCTGTGTGCTATGCCACATGGCTTATATGATGGCTCAATCCTCTCATCTGTTCCTTCTCTGTATATTAAATCTGATTTGTGATTTTTCTCATTAGCCTGTGATAATTAAAGTTGCATTTCATAGTGCTGGGTACATTGATAATGCAAAAATACTTGATAATGCAAAACTTGGTTATACTATGGGGTCATTTAGATGGTCCAGGATAAAAAAAAATATATATATATATATATATATATATATATATATAGTCATGAAGGTGAAAACAGAAAATTAAACAAAACACAAATTTTTGAAAACTTTTGGACCCTCTGGAATGTCTGAGGATCCCCCAGGATTTGAGAAACAGGTGGAAAATAGAGAACCACTGGAGTGCCTCTCAAAGGGGAGAGAGATCAGCTTAATGGGTTGAGACATCATGTAGGCCAGGCTTTGCTGGGGTAGGTGAGGAACAGGCAGGAAAGCCAGAGACAGCAAGCTGTGGAGGTGTCAGGTAGAGGTAAAATGATGAGGGTGGGTACCAAGGCGGTAGTTTAGGGAATGGGTAAGTAGGGGCACTAGATTTGAGAGGCCTGTCTTGATCAAGTCCAGAGCTGCAAATGCTCCAGCATGCTGTTTATTGATCCCAAAGAAAGAATTTGAAGGACTCAACAGAGAGGGAGAAGGTTTGGGCATTTCATTACTCATATGTTCCTTGGGGGCTGCAGGCCGAGACACCGTGGAGGGCCAGTCTGCTTCTTCAAGCATTGGGAATATATAGGATAGGTTGTGTGCCCACTGTGCAGATGGATTTCTTCAGATACTTTGTGAGTGCATTCCTTTACTTTACAATCAAGGTCGCTCTGCTTTGATTCCCCATTGTTTTAGTCAGCTTTGTGTCGCTAAGACCAAAAGACCCGACAAGAACAATGTAGAGGAGTAAAAGTTTATTTTGGCTCGTGGTTTCAGAAGTGTCAGTCTATAGATGGCCGACTCTAGCTCTGGGCCTAAGGTGAGGCAGAACATCATGGTGGTAGGGCCCAGCGGAGGAAAGCAGCCCAGGACATGGCAACCGGGAAGCAGAGAAAGAGAGAGAGAGAGAGAGCACAGGAGAGTGAGCTCTGCTCACCAGGGACAAAAATTTGTATTCCAAAGGCATACCTCCAGTGACCTCCTTCTTCCAGCTACACCCTACCTGTCTGCAGTTACCATCCAGTTAATCCTTATCAGTGGATTAATCCACTGATTAGGTTACAACTCTTGTAATCTAATCATTTCACCTCTGTATGTTCTTGTATTGTCTCACACATGAGCTTTTGGGGGATACCACATATCCAAATCATCAGACCTGCCTAAGGATTGGAGACAAGGGAAGTGGCCAGTTTTTCTTCTCCTTGCCCATGTTATCACAGTCTTTGAAGTCCTTCTTATGTCACTACTAGGGACAAGTCTTTCTATGCACTGGCTGGTTGTCTCAACAGACCTTGAGGAACCCATAGGTCTTGCAGGTGGGCTGCATGTGGAAGATGATGGAAGGGAAGAGGAGTCAGGGTGAGGACTACAGTTGTGCCCAGCAAGGACAGAACAGCTCAAGACCACAACCGTCTTCGGCCATTTCCATCATCCTTTCTTTAACTGACATGAACTTTCCCGAACCGGTTTTTGAGAAAGTGCTGCACTGTGTGGTGTCTATAGTTCCTCTATGGAGCATGGAATTAGTGATCATTAGGATGAATTGAATTAGCTTCTCTCTTATGCCTGGTTCTTCTGGTCTGCTGGAGTAGGTTCTGGACACATTTTGCCCAATTAAGCACTACTTTTTTTTTTTTTTTTTTTTTTTTTTTTTTGGTATTTTACTTGTTTCAGGAAAGTGAAAAAAAAAATGGAAAGAATTGCAGATGTTTGTGAGATTACAAGTTGTCATGCTTATAAAGTGAGATGAGTTATCTGCCCTCAGGTTTCAGGAGCTCACTTTCCACCCTGTTCTTTTAGACAGAGATGCTTCAAATTCTCCAAGGAGCGACATGGCACAGGCTCAGTGCTCTCTAGATAATTACATAATGAGGACAATGGAAACTTCACACTTTGGGGAAGTGAAAGGCAGAGAACACGAAGCCACACACACAAACACAAAAAAATTTTGCAAACAAGACAAAGTCGTGTAATTTTCCAGAGTGAAATCTTGTGTTCGTTAAAATTTCCAGGATTAAATACTTAAAAATCTAACAGTGTTTTATATAAATGATTACCCTCATGCACTTACTGATGGAAGCGACAGGAGCAAGCTGCCCTAGTGGCTTTTGCTCTCCTGTTCCCACTTGTGATGAACTTCTACTCTCTCTTGGTCTTGGCACAGGGGTCATCTCCATAGGTCACTGAGGCCTCTGGGAAGACATGTGGCCTCCTCTTCTCTGCATCTCTTTGGAACTTGTGATGAAAGTCTTGTTATCAAGTGAATACCTGTCACCCCCCAGAGACCACATGCTCCTTGAAGACAGCACTGTGTCTTTTTTATCCCCAAGCAGGGGAGCATTTTTACCCAACAGCCATTTCCACACCTACAAAGCTGCCGCAGGACACCCTACAAGAAGTGTGTTTGGGCCTCAGGGTTGGTTGGAGGAACAGATCTCCTAGCAGTAATAGCTGTGATTTTAGGAGCTTTTCCTCCGGGGATGGGTTCGATGAGGCTAGTTGTACAGTTTCTTTCGGATGTTGTTGGTTTCAGATGGCTGCAACCAGAGTTCTTGGGAGCTTGGATCTCTATATCTATGGTGAAGACTGTTGATCTTGCCAGATACCCATATACTCACCTTCTTTAGCAGATGCTATCAGTCTCTGTCCATGGTTCCTGACCATGCTCACCTTTCTTGTTCTGATGGTTCCCATTTCAAGCCATTGCAACCCTGTTGAAGGCCTTTTCTGGTTGCAGAGGTGGGACTGACCCATTTTAGGTGCAGGCAGGAAGTGCTGGGCAGTTAATACACTTTGGAGCCATCCTCAAATGCTACCAGAAGGGACTAGTGGATAAATATCAGTTTCCTTGCTCCTCTGGTGGGACATCCAGGCACACTGAGGCAGGTGCCACCCAGTCTCCCTGGAGAGTCCCAGCGGAACCGAGCCCAGGTTGCCCACAGCAGTAGCCTGCTGGCTCACATCACTGTCGTGACTCTATTTCTTCATGCTCCTTCAGTGCTTCTGGGGATCAACCCCCCACCCCATATAGACTCAAATCTTTGTCTCAGGCTCAGCTTTGGGGAGAATCCAACCTAAGATGCTTCTGGGTTGGTTGAGGTCATGTGACCATCTCCAGCCAGCAGATGGTGGGGTGGAGATGTGATGCGTGACATTTCTCACTCGAGGCAGGTAAGACCCAGAGCACCCTCCCTGTCTGTTCAGTGGCTGTGGCAACCCAGGAGCCCCATATTTCAGATGGGGGATCTGAGGCTGCGTGTTTCATAGGGAGACTCTGACATGGGAGGGCTGCTCAGTGCTCACTGAATTCGTAAGCAAGACACTTGGCCCTTGAGCTTTTGGGCAGTTTTCAGTGGAGGCACCTACCTACCTGACACGTAGCATCAGTACTGCCGTTTTAGGGGTGCCACCACTTATGTCAGCTCACCCTCCATTTCTCCATCCTGGACTGATACGTAAGAGCTCTGGGAGCTTCAACCTGTGATCTCTGTTAATGCTTCCCATTTCCAAACTCCTTCCTTCTTCCGTTGTTTGTTAAGTATTATTAAAGTAAAATTTATGCTTTTAGTTCATCCGGCAGTTATTTTGGTATTATCTGTGAGATGAAAATCCAAATTAATTTCATTTCCAATTTATTAACTAATTGTTCCAATATTGAATAAAAATGACTCTGACCTTCCTGCTTGGTTTGTAATCATCTTTTATTATACATTAAATTGTTATGTGATGTTGTATCTATTTTAGGCCTACAGTTTTTCTTTTTCCTTGAGTTCTTGTGCAAGTACTGAGACACTGTAATTGTAGTTCTTTAACATATTTTACTACCTTTGTTACTCATTACTCATCTCTTTGTCCTCCTTCAAAAATTGCATTAGTACTGAAATTGCTTGGAACCTACAAATTACAATAGGGAGGAACCATATACTGTTAAACAAGTGGTTTTAATGTGTTAGGACTTCACATTCTAGAACGAACAGTCATTTCCATGGCTTTTCTAGTTCCTCTCACAGTTTACTAGTTTTCCTTATGTTGATTATGCATATTTTTTATAAAAGTTATTCCTAGGAATTTTCTATAGGTTGACCTTGTAAATATTTTTACTTTTTCCTGTGACTTTCCAACTTATTGCAGTTACATAGAAAAGCTTGTGTGTGTGTGTGTGTGTGTGTGTGTGTGTGTGTGTGAGTGTGTATAAGGCTTCCAAAATCTATAGAAAATTAATATTTAAGTAATATAAATGTATACAATTAAAAATTTTTGCCTTGTAACTGACCACTTTCTAACTCCATTTTGAAGTAAAAACACATGAAACTGTGTCATGCTATTCTTTGAGCTCTAATTTCCTTTCCAGGTAGCTTAGAATAAATAAATAGGCATGTTCTAGAATTGAAATAAATTCATGGAGGGAGGGAGGAATACAAAGAAAAGGCACACAAAGGAGTTGGGCATTTGGTAGGAATCACTGGAACTTGTCCCCACCAATCAAATACAGGATTACAGGAACCATGAAAACAAACAGCTTGTGTTCATAATCTCCCAGACATGTAAGTATCTCTGGCCAGAGACTTCACTAGCCTGAACATCAAAGTCTTCTCCTTAGACAGTTGGCACTTGTCAGTAATAACATCTTTATCTTTGGAGTCTGGATAATAAGAGATGATGTCAGAGGCAGCCACCTCCTCACTGATGCTGACAGGCCAAGCCTGGCAGGTCTGACTGGTTAACATAAAAGTAAATGAAAGGACACCACATTCCAGATCAGGGTCTCACCTGTGTGTCAGGTAAAACCCAAATCATTGGACTTACGCATTTAAAAAGAAACAGAATAAGAAACCAAGTGCACTAGATTAGAGCTCCTTTCTCTTTTTGGAATTTGGGGTCAACTGATGTGCAAGGGTTGTAGACCTTCCCAGTGATTGGATTTATGGGGAAGTTCCTGGATTCAGTGGTGTAAATATATCATGCTTTGGGAAATGAAGCCTTTTCAAGCTTTTTCTTTAATGTCATTATATTAACTCAGAGTTCCAACGAATTTTCTCAAAGGACAGGATAACCAACAATGTTTTACAGGTTTCAAAGTTGGTATTTTCCAAAGGTGTTCTGTAGTGTGAAAGGAAAACAGGAGTTCACATTCACCATAAGCAACAAAGGGGAACAAAGAATATGAGAACCAGCTGACAGACCCTGGGGTTCCCATGTTCCTAGGAACATTTCTTAGTTATTTACTTTTTTATTCCAAATGCTTTGTCAACATTACAAAGACAGTAGTGGCTGCCTAGTTCTCTTTATGTTTAGTTACCTACACTTTCTTTATCAGGGTACAAGGTAGATGCCCAGGTGAAGCTGTGTTCTTAGAGAGGAAAAATGAAGTGTTAGTGTTTAAGGAGAGGAGAATTGAATCAGGGGTGCTTAACCACCGAGCCACATCCCCACCACTTTTTTATATTTTATTTAGGGACAGAGTCTCACCAAGTTGCTTAGTTCCTCTCTGTTGCTGAGGCTGGCTTTGAGGTCCTCCTGCCTCAGCCTCCTGGGCCGCTGGGATTACAGGTGTGTACCACCACGCCGTCTATTTTTTAAAATTTGAGACAGGGTCCCACAAAGTTGCTTAGGGCTTTGCTAAGTCGCTGAGGCTGGCTTTGAACTTGTGATTCTCATGCCTCAGCCTCTTAAGTTACTGGGATTACAGGCATGTGCCACCATGCCCAGCTAAAACTGGCATCTCTTTATCATGCCTCCAGCATGTTCACAGGGCCACTAACTGTTGCCGCCTGAAGCGCTTGGAGCAACGGAGCCGCGGGAAGAAGTTCAGAGGCGAACTGGAAACAAACAGCTCTTTATTCTGATAACTTTTCTCTCTGGCTCTAACAACGACTAACACGCACCACACGTAGCACCAAAATGGCGCTGACCTCATCAGCAATTTCGGCCAAGTCACTCTAGATCCCGCAACAAGTCCCGTGAGACTACGGGAGGCGACAATGCCCAAATCTCCACGGCTCATAGTCAATTGCAATTCAAGCCAATCCCCAAACAGGGCTCCTGCATTTCCCCCTTTTGTTTTTAAAAGAGGTAATGCTCTAGGACGTCTATGTGCAACCAACATTCTTACCCGTCATCGGATAATCAAGGCTGTGCCCTGGACTCCTGTCTTAGGTTGATATGTCGGCCACATGAGACTGTCCCGTGCGACTGTGCCTGTCTTAGGTTGTCCCCCTCTGGGGATCTTACCCGTCATTGGCTAACCAGCCATCCAATGGAGCCCTTTAGGATCGACTATGTATGATGACTAACAGCCGTCCAATTGTGAGGAGATGTTGCGGCTTTAAGGCGACAAGCCTTTTGGTGATGAGCCAAATTGCATAGCATATCAAATTGTTTAAACAAATCAGCTGCCCTAAGTTCCATCAAGTAACACACTGAATTCTCTAGACAAATACCCGCAAGGCATTGTCCCGTAAAGTCCCAAACAATGAAAGATCAAAATGTCCATTTGTTGTAACATGTTGATGTAGGAGGCCCCATGCATGTAGAGCAGAGGCCACACTGTTGGTGAGGTTGTTTGATGTTTGAGCAGCAGGGATGCTTGCGGCAGCCGCAATCCCTGCAGCTGTAGCAGCAGACGTCTTTTTTATGTTTAGACAATGCCACCGGCAAATCTTCAGGGCCCACTACCTAGAAACTCAAGCATCAATTATTAAAGAAAAGGCAGTGCTATTGCAGCACTGAGTCAAGAGGCGAGTTGTCAAACTACAAAATAGAATAATTAGATTAGAAAATTAAAGTTGATTTTTGTTCACACACATCGCTGGTTGAGCTGAAAATTAAAGTTGATTTTTGTTCACACACACATCGCTGGTTGTGCTTCTACAAACATAAGTTGGAAAAATATCATATTTAGAACAAAACAAAGAAAGACTGAGGGTAATTACTGCATTAAAGATAGATTAAAGAAAAGGTAAAGGCACTTTAGAGAAATAATTTGTTAGCTGTAACCCTTGAGTCTCTGTATACAGAGCAATCTTTTACCTGTTGAGATAATTGAAATTAATGAGCTATTAAACAAATGAAGTTAATAACAAATAAACAATCTTATGTCAAAACACCAAAATATCAGGTTATATAGCACTAGTCATATTGTTTGCTGAAGAGAAGTCCCAGGGATACCTATAATCAAAATTGAAAGTACCTTCATTTATAAAATTATTTACCTAAATTGAATACTCTTAACCTAAAATGAATTAAAGTTATTTGGATCCATATATATATATTTTTTCTTTTTCATAAGCGCTTTGTTCTTTGTGACGTCACACTGGACAGACGAACAAACATACAAACATATATTTGTGACGTCACATTAACATGAAATGTAGACAAATGTACAGACATAAAGACATGTATAAAATGAAAAAAAAAATACAATTGTGTGCACACTAGAGAGAGATCTCCTCGTCCCGGCCGGGAGGAATGACACTTAAGTTGTGAAATATTTTGAAGGACTCTTTTGAGGGAATCATTCTATACCTTCATCTTGATCCTCTTGATTTTGTACCTTTTTTATTAATCTTGATTCTTCAATAACTTCATCTTGATCATTTTGATGTGGTACCTGTTTTATTAATCTAGATGGTATCCATATTGGAGAGGATTCGTCTTTTGGAAAAACACAAACAGATCCTCTTCCCCAAATTAATACTGGATCTGGACCCTTCCATGTACCTGAAAGAACATCCTTCCAGTAAACCAAAGGTTTATGTTGTTGGTGTGGATTCCAATGTCTGTCTCCAGCAGAATAACCATTAGAGTCTAAAGTTAAAAAATTTAAGGTAAACAGGGCAACTGCCAATCTGTCCTTAGGACTTTTCCAATTTCCTTCTTTTTGTTTTAATAACATAATTTTCAGTGTTCGGTTTGCTCTTTCAATAATGCCCTGACCCTGAGGATTGTATGGGATGCCTGTTTTATGGGATATATTGAATTTTGCACAAAACTGTTTGAAAGATAAGGACGTATATGCGGGGCCATTATCTGTTTTAAGCATTTTGGGGATGCCCAATGCAGCAAAAGCTTGCAAACAATGAGATGTAACATCTTTAACTTTTTCTCCAGAATGTAAGGAAGCAAAAATCATGCCTGAGCATGTATCTATGGTAACATGAATAAATCGCAATTTTCCAAAACTTGGCTCATGAGTAACATCCATCTGCCACAAATGATTGGGCATTAATCCTCTAGGGTTAACTCTGAAATGAGGATTGGGCAAATGTGTCATACAAGATTTACAATCTTTTACAATTGTTCTGGCTTGCTCCTTTGTGATTTTAAACCTACGTTGCAAGGTGGTGCTGTTGACATGAAACTGGGAGTGAAATAAAGTAGCTTGTTGTAGCACTGAAAGTATAAATATTGTTTTTGTAAGTTCATCAGCCTTTTGATTACCTTCATGGAGGGGACCAGGCAAATTAGTATGTGCTCTAATATGGCCTACGAATAGAGGTTCTTTTCTTGCCCACAAAAGTTTTTGTATTTGATGAAACAATTTAAAGGCTGGAGTATGAGGTGCTATTGGTCCTGCTAACTCTAATTTTGGGACGGCTTGTACAATATAGTGGCTATCTGAGAAAATGTTTACGGGCTGGTCCCTAAAATTTTCCAGAGCTCTTACCACAGCTTCCAATTCCACTAGTTGAGCTGATTTGTGTGCAGTTATGTAAGTCATATTTTCTTTTTTAGTGACTACTGTAGCAGTACCATTTGAGGACCCATCTGTAAATACATTAAATGCCTTAGGAATAGGTTGATTTTTTATTACCTGTGGAAATATAATAGGATGATTAATACAAAAAGATAATATAGGGGACTTAGGAAGATGATTATCAAAATTTGCAGAAGTAGAGCATTTAGCTATAGCCCAATCATTATCATTGAAGCATAAGTATTCAATCTGTGATGATGAATAGGGAGTAATAATAGTAGCAGGGTGAATGCCAAATATTTTAGTAGAAGTCTTAAGTCCTTGAAGAATAAGTTTAGCCACCATGGAGGTATAAGATTCAATTATACTTTTAGGAGAGACGGGCAAATGTATCCATAATAAAGGCCCTTGTTGCCAAAATACTCCTGTGGGTGTATATTGTGAAGAAATAATAATCAACATCAGCGGTTGAGTTAAATCAAATCTATCAAAATGAGCTCCTTCGATGGCTTTTTCTACTAACTTTAAAGCTTTCCTAGCATCAGGAGTCAATGTTCGTGGTGAAGATGGATCAGGGTCTCCGCGAAGGATGTCAAATAAAGGTTTTAGTTGGCCAGTAGTGAGATTTAGTGTAGGGCGAAGCCAATTAATGTCTCCCAGTAGTTTTTGGAAATCATTGAGGGTGGTCAAATGTTCTTTATTTATTAGAATTTTTTGGGGTCTAACAAAAAGTATCCATGATTTTAAATCCTAAATATAATATGGGAGATCTGGTTTGAACTTTTTCTTCTGCTATATATAATCCATATTTTTTTAAATTTTCTACCACGTCACTGAATATATTAAATAAGATTTTTTGATTAGGGTGGGCCAATAAAATATCATCCATGTAATGTAGACACATGAGGTTTGGATATTTATTTTTAATGGGTTGGATGGCCTTGTCCACATATATTTGGCATATGGTGGGGCTATTAGCCATTCCCTGTGGTAAAACCTTCCATTGATATCTCTGATCAGGGCCATTATTGTTAATAGAAGGAAGTGAAAAAGCAAACCTGGGGGCATCCAGAGGATGTAGGGGAATAGAAAAGAAGCAATCCTTTATATCAAGAGTAATAAGATGGAAATTTTTTGGAATAGCTACGGGACTAGGAAGTCCAGGTTGAGTAGGGCCCATAACTTGCATGGTTTTATTAATTTGTCTAAGATCATGTAACAATCGCCATTTTCCTGACTTTTTCTTGATCACAAATATGGGGAATTCCAGGGAGAGGTGGAAGGTTCTATATGACCTGCTTCTAATTGTTCCTGAACTAGTAGGTGGGCCGCTTGTAATTTCTCTTTAGATAGGGGCCACTGAGGGACCCACACTGGCTTATCAGAAAGCCATGGTATTTTCAAAATTATTTTCTCAGTGGCCCCGAAAAAAAATATGTTTTTCCTTTAGGATAATGATTACTTTTAGGGTTAAGATTATTCTGTACTTTTTGATAATGAGTTCTTTTAGGGTTAAGATTACCCTGTAGGTTTTCACATTTAATATCTGCAGGCTTGGTTGCAAGGTGTACTCCCATTTGTTGCAAAATATCTCTTCCCCATAAAGTAACTGGTAGATTAGGTAAAACATAAGGCTGAAATGTTCCTTTATGGCCTTCATCATCCTCCCATTTTAAAATTACCGCACTTTTATCTGGGAGGTTATTATATCCCAAGCCTCTTAAACTGGTTGAAGCTTTTTGCAGAGGCCAGTGCTTGGGCCATTGGCGTAAATTAATAATGGAAGAGTCAGCTCCAGTATCTATTAGTCCCTCCATTTCTATTCCTTGGATTTTTATTTTACACATAGGCCTCCTTGAACAGTCTCGAACCCAGCAAGCCATGGGTCTTGAGTCAGTGGAACAAAATCCTCTATTGTTCCCTTCTTGAGGCATACCCATTTTAAATGAATTATGTAAATTGGGAAGGAGAAGCAACTGAGCAATTCTATCTCCTTGATTAACAGAACTTATACTTTGGGGTGAGCTAAGCATTATTTTTATTTCCTCTTTGTAGTCTGAGTTTATTACACCTGGGGTCACTTGCAAACCTAATAAGCTTTTAGGACTACGCCCGATAATAAGTCGTACAGTCCCTGAGGGAAGAGGTCCCCTGACTCCTGTGGGAATCAGTTGAACCCCCATTTCAGGTGTTAACACTATTCGGGCGGTGGAACAGAGGTCTAATCCTGCATTTCCTCTTGTTCCTCTGGCGAGGGAGTGGATGGGTAGTAGGGATTGTGTCGGGGAAGCATCTGAGTGGATGCTTGAGGATACTCCTTCTGCAATGCCCCGTACATTTGTGGGCCCCGGGGTATTGGGCCCCGTGCCCCGTTTTTTGAATTCCTGAACAAAGGATTTCCATGGATGTCAAATTTTGAATGGCATTTATTGGCCCAATGATTTCCCTTTTTACACCTGGGGCAGCGGCCTGGGGCACGGTATGAGCTTGGTCTTATTTCTCTTTTGGGATTTTGCCTAGAATAGCCTGATTGATTATGATAATTTTGCCTGGAATATCTTGATTGATTATAATGTCTACGTTTAGCCTTTGTGAAATTTCGAGGGAAGCACCTCTCATTGAGGCTGCAATCACATTTCCTGTGACAAAGGCGTCATTTATATCTTTACATAGTTGTATATATACAGAAAGATCCTTTTTAGTTCTCCATGGCCTGATGGCTGCTTGGCACCATTTATTTGCATTTTCATAAGCTAATTGAACAACTAATGGCATAGCTTGGTCAACATCTGCAAACACACTACCTGCAGTTCTCAAAAGTCGATCAGCAAAGTCAGCATACGGCTCATTAGGTCCTTGAATTACTTTTGACAAGCTACCGTGTAGATCCCCAGGTCCTTGTACAGTTTTCCATGCCTCTAAGGCAGCTGTGTTTATCTGAGCATATACATCTGGGTCATAATCTGTTTGAGCCTTTAAGTCTGCGAATTGCCCTTCTCCTGTGAGCATGTCTATATCATAGTTTTCAAACCCTGCAGCCGCGTTTCTTTTAGCCGTTTCTATACAAAGTTCTTGGAATTGCGATCACCAAACCAAGAATTGCCCCCCGCTTAATGTTGCTTTACATAGACTTTTCCAGTCTGAGGGGGTTAAGCTAAAGGTGTTAAGGGACTCCAGCATACTCAACGTGAAAGGAGCTTGGGCCCATAAGTCATTACTGCCTCTTTGAGATTTTTTATTGTTTTGAAATCTACTGACTGATGGACACTCTGTCCATTTTTCTTTTCAAATGCTGGCGGTTCCCAATGTATCTGTGAGTTGTCCTCGAGAGCGCATAAGCGATCAGAAAGACTTTTTATTTCTGTTTCTAGGGTATGCAAATGCCTAGTAATACCCTTCATATTTTCTGTAATGGATTCCACCCATGGGGGAGTAGAGGACGCAAGTGGTTCCTCTACCTTACGGTCCTTTTTCTCGGTCTTTTTTAGTTTCTTTTTCCTCATTTTCTCAGGATCACTTTTACTAGATTCCTCACCACTGCTAATTTCACTGACAGCAATATCCTGAGGCCCAGGTTCCATTAAGAGCAAGTATCCTTCAGCTATCACCAATAACTCCCGAATAGCTTTAATAGCTTGGATTTTTGTCATTTTTGGGTCTCTTCTAATACTCTCTTTACTGGTCTCAGTTGGCCCAGTGGAAGCTACGCTTTTTTGATCACTTTCACTTTTTTCTATATACTTCTCACTGAGAACAGAGTCAGGTATATCAAGGAGTCTTTGCATAGCCTCTATCACTTGGGATTCAGTTATATTCGAACCCATCTTTAGAGACCTTTCAGTTCTTACCTGTCCGCTCCGAAGTCCCCGTACGGGCCGCCACCTGTTTCCGCCTGAAGCGCTTGGAGCAACGGAGCCGGAGCCGCGCGGAAGAAGTTCAGAGGCGAACTGGAAACAAACAGCTTTTTATTCTGATAACTTTTCTCTCTGGCTCTAACAACGACTAACACGCACCACACGTAGCACCAAAATGGCGCTGACCTCATCAGCAATTTCGGCCAAGTCACTCTAGATCCCGCAACAAGTCCCGTGAGACTACGGGAGGCGACAATGCCCAAATCTCCACGGCTCATAGTCAATTGCAATTCAAGCCAATCCCCAAACAGGGCTCCTGCAACTAACAATGTATGTGCTTTATTAAATTGTTTTTTTAGTTGTAGATGGACACAATACCTTTGTTTTGTTTAATTATTTTTGTGTGGTGCTGAGGATTGAACCCAGTGCCTCACACGTGCAAGGCAAGTGCTCTGCCGTTGAGTCACAACCCCAGCCCCCAATGTATGTGCTTTTAAATAGTCTTAAGTAAGCATGTTAGAAACCAAAACCAAAACCAAAGCAAAAACCAAAACCAAAACAAAAACATACATGACAGTTTTTTTATTTTTTTTTTAAAATTGGGCTTCAGATATCTGCTTGTTTCAGGAAATAAAGTTTTCTATTTTCCATGCTGCTTTTAAAAAAAAATCTCCTTCCTTCCTTCCTTCCTTCCTTCCTTCCTTTCTTCCTTATTTCACTGAGGCTCGAATCCAGTGTCTCACACATGTGAGGCAAGTGCTCAACCACTGAGCTACAACCCCAGCCCTCCATGCTGCTTTTGAGTAACTTAAAAACTCTGAGCAGCTCCTGGGTAGCTGGCTGTCTATGTCTGTAGCTTTTTAACCTACAATTAACTAGGATCTGCTAAAAGCGCAGCCAGCAATTGTCATATCCTTTTATAGCTTAAGAAATGTTTTTCCTTAAATGTTCTTATGGTTCTTTTCCTACCCTTGACAGTATCAGTTTTTAGTGTAAAAGCTACAAAATTAGGTACTGGGGAAATCATTGATAATTACCATGAACTAGTCAGGCATGTCCCCACATGTTTTTAATGAGCATCTACTACATGCCACTGTGGTAGGCATAGTCATTTTAATTAATGATATTAGCACCGAACTGGAGGACTGGAAGACAGAGGTTAAACATCATGAAAATGCTGTGACATCAGTAGTGGTCGGTACTCTGAAGGAAAGCAGGAGGGCACGTGAAGGGTGGGGTGATTGGAGAGTCTGCAAGGAGTGATTTGAGATTCCCTGGCCAATCTGAAGGAAAGCAGTAAGGATGCGGATGCATGTGAGGGAAATAGCTTGAAGACACTCGAGGTCCCTCTGGGTGAGTCTACTTTTTTTTTTTTTTTTAAATGAAGCAGAAGAGAAGGAATACCTTCTACTCTGGAATTCTAAAAATGCACAAAATAGCCAAAGCTTATTCTTACTTTAAAATTTAAAGGCATTTCATGATTTGGGGCCATGGTGTGGGTCTAGAATCAGAACCTGAGATGTGGATGATTTTGCAGGTGATATTTGGGGGAGACCTCTCAGGAGAAGGAAGCTCGAGGGCAAGGTGGTCAGAGGATAGAGCCAAGCAAGGATGTAGCCTCAGCTGGGGACACCTGCCTGGACCTGGGTGGGGACCAGCAGCATCCATGACAGTCTGCTGGGCCTGCAAAAAGTTGATGACTTCAGATAAATTTTGGGGCAGAAAGAGATGAGAAACCCTGGCTACAGGGCTGTGTGGCTCACCCAGCATATTCTGCTGCTTCTGGACTCCACTGGTGTGCTTTCGTCAACCCTACTACGTGTTCATTGGGATCTTCCATGTGACACCCATTCACTGCCAGCCTGCCACATGCCTGGCACTAGGTCTTTGTGTTTGGAATCTTGCCAAGCAAGACCCATTTAGTAGAGTCAATTCTTGCAAATTCTTGCCCAAAGCCAAGGGATGCATTGTAAGCACTCCTGAAGAAGCTTAACCCCAGCCCCCTGGAGAAGCCAGAAGCTGCCAAGCTTTCCCTCTACCAAGGCTCTGAGAGTCTTTGTTAAAACACTCGGCCATGATGCTCTCAGAAGGCGTGGATGCAGAGTTGGGCTGTTTGAAGGAACGTGTTTCGTTTCTCCCCACGGGGGCTGGCTTCTCAGCAGAGGAGCAGGCTTGCCTCGGTGACGCTGTTGTCAATCTGATTTAGCCACAGCGTGCGGAGTCCTCACTATGTGTAGGAGACCCGATGCCTGTCGTCTTGTTGGTATTTACAGCCATCCGGGAGGCCGGGCTGGCCGTGGCCGGGCAGGCTCCCCTGGCACTGAGGATGGCAGGGCGCTCTTCCAGCAGTGATGTGGGCAAGGCCCCTTGGCCCTCAGGAGCGTATTGGGACTGTTGGCACCTCGAGATGCCTGATGGATGCCTGCTGCCATCAGGGTGTTGGCACCATGCCTTTCCTATTCTAAATTAGAAGAAAACCAAGCCCAGGCCGAAGTCCCAGCTGGAGGAAAAGTTTGCACCTTAATCTACTTTGTGCCAACATCATTCTCCTTTGTTTGGAATCTTAGTAGACTTTTGGGACTTGCCTTTTTAGATCATCCTGTCTGCAGGGATGTCAGGGAAAAACCCACCTGTTTCTTGCCAGCTGTAGGAAGGCTGCGTGACTATATTTTGCCTAATTGGGGTGCTGCCTGGCTTAACAAGTAGGGCAGAGCTAGATGAAGCTGCTTTGCTTAGGTATTGATGGCTGAGGATGAGTCTGAGCCCCACTTCATTTTCCTTGGGAGGATGCCATGAGTTTGCTTTATTCTAGGGATACAAGTGACACTTGGAACTTGTCAGTCATCATTCAAAAGGATTCAGGATCTGTGAAGAATTGTTTTAGTTCTTACTAACTAGCTGTGTGACCTTTGGATAATTGCTTACTTTCTCTGATCTGTAGTTGTTATCTGTTAGTTGGGAGTGATAGGAGATGTGTTTTCAGTTCCAGTGTGCAAAGATTTGCACCCACACAGTCTTTGCATCCAACACACATGTCTTAGATTGGATTCATGATACTACTTTTGTTTACAAAGGATTTGTATTTCAACATAAGCTGCTTGTGAGACTTTTTACCAGCAAGTGGATTTGATCATATAAACAATCATTTACTGAATATTTATGGCAAGTTCTTTCTCTGTGGGGGTACCTAAATCAACAGCACAGTGGAACTATTTAAGTTATTCATTTTTTCTTAAGTGAACTTTGATAATATGGGTCTTTCATTTCACTTGTCTTACTTGTTGGCATGAAATTATTCATGATATTTCCTTCTTATTATTTTATGTAAACCACCCTAGTGTTTGAATGAAAGCTGAATGTTTTTTGGAAACATTTCTTCCTAGAATTATTTTGCTTGCTTGTTATTTAATTGTATGTTGTCCACAGAGCCTGTCTCATCAAGGAGTCAAAATTCTTTAAGAATAACTTTTTAGCTGGGCGCAGTGGCGCACACCTGTGATCCCAGCAGCTTGGGAGGCTGAGATAGGATCATGAGTTCAAAGCCAGACTCAGCAATAAGCAAAGTGCTAAGCAACTCAGTAAGACCCTGTCTCTAAATAAAATACAAGATAAGGCTGGGGATGTCGCTCAGGGGTCGAGTGCCCAAGTTCAATTCCCCAAAAAAAAGAATAACTTTTTAAAAGAATCTGCAAGTAGCCGGCCGTGGTGGCGCACACCTGTAATCCCAGTACTTGGGAGGCTGAGGCAGGAGGATCGCGAGTTCAAAGCCAGCCTCAGCAATGGCAAGGCACTTAGCAACTCAGTGAGACCCTGTCTCTAATAAAATACAAAAAAGGGCTGGGGATGTGGCCCAGAGGTCGAGTGCCCCCCTGAGGTCAATCCCCGGTACCAAAAAAAAAAAGATTCTGCAAGCGGTTTGCCTCCTCTGCCCTGTGCAAGATGTGGGTAGGGAAGTCTCCACCTGCTTTTCAGATACAACTCTGGTAACAGCAGGGAACAGTGTTCAGGTGTGGGCTCTGACAGACGGTTCAGGTATTCCAAGTGTCCTGATGTCCATTTACAATTCCTCCAAACCAAAACGTGAAGATGCAGAAATGAGATAGACTCCCTTCATCTCTCTTGAGAAGAAGTTGAGGGAGTTTTGCTTTTCAAATGATTTCTGCAGCCTCGTCTGCATGCAGGGAATGTGGCAGAGCTCTGTTGGGCCCGGGTGTTTGAAAGTGCTGTTGACACAGACCAGTGGAGACGAGTGAGCTGCAGGAAGCCCTTGAGGTGCATTAACCAGGCAAAACAAGTAAAACTATGAAGTCTTAGAAGCATCTGGGCAGCTGGAGGGAAGTGATCCCGAGGTGAGGTGTACTTTAGGGCGCTCTTCCACATGAACACACACGCTCAAAGAGCCTCCCTGAACAATACCTGGAAAAACAGAACTCAGCCCAAACCCAAGGTGACTGTGGATCTCGCTGCAATAGACAACAGAGATTAAATATCCAGGTCACGGGAATCAGCAGCCTGCCCTCCCCGGAATTTCACTGAGTGGGTGGTGCAGCCCTGGGGGTGGTGGAGTGCTAGGAGGAAACAGGAAACCCACGGGTGAAAAGGAAAGATCAGCTGTCCCTGGGGAGAGCTCTGGTCGAAGCAAACCAGCATCCGGTGTCCCTGAGAAGGACAGTGTGAGGACAGTGTCAGGCGAGAGCATTGGAGAGTCTCCCAGACATTGGCATGAAGAGGCCGCTGGTGAAGAGGGCCCTGGCAGGAAAGGGGAGCCCACAGGCTGTGAAGAAAGGATGGAAAGCAGAAGAGTCCACCCGCAGGAAAGCGGCCAGCTGGAGAGAAAGTGGAGATGAGGTTATTGTTCGGGTGGCTGGCGTGTCCGAGGTGTCCCCAGCCCCGGGAGCACATGAGGCCGTGTTAATATTAATGCCCAGCTTGGCAAATCTCACTGGACTCTCCTGCTCACACAGGCCCTCTGCCAGTGTCCCCAGAGTCCCCAAGGTAGGATGTCACCTGTGCTCAGGTGCATCATGGCTTGCAGCTCCTGTTCTTCCTCTAGTTGTCCTATCACTACCCCACCCCCAGTCCCCCAGTGTCACCCTCCTGCTGTCACTGTCTTCCCAAGGCCCCTCATGGCCTTCTGCTGATTCTGCTGAGGCTGCCAAGCCCCAGAGCCTCACAAAGGTTTGGGAACAGCTCTTTGCACATCCATCCTTCTCCCTGTGCTCCAGAGGTGCTTACACCAGCTGTTCTGGGATCCAGGAGTGCAGGGGCACATGCCATGCTGGTGCCTCTTGTCATTGCCTGCTGTGCCTGTTAAATCCTCCCAGGGGTCTGTAGTTTCCTGTGCACAAACCTCTCCTTCCCTTTCTAATTACCCCCTTGTCTGCCCGTTTGGCCACTGGTGCAAATAGGTCACTGGGCCGAAGCCAACCTTGGATCCTTGTTTGGATTTAAGCTGCCACACTTAAAAGGCTACACAAGTCAATAGTTCAAGGGCTTTATGATCCCTCCTGTTGGGGACTGCATATTTTGGTTCTGCTAACCATTTTGGCAAAGCCAGAGATATTCTACAGCACTGTGGCTTGAACTCCTGTGCATCACACCATGCTACCGGGGGGTGGGGTGGGGGGGTCCTGTTAAAATGCAGAATCTGATTCTGTCATGTCTGGCGTGGGGCCTGAAATTCTGCATTTCCACAGAACTCCCAGGTGACACAGACGTGGCTTTGGGTAGAAAAGGGGTTCAAAACATGCCACCCTTAAATATACCACTTTGCCCCAGCATTATTTTGAGCTGAAGGTAAATTGAGGATCAGCAGATGCAGAAAAACTCCTTCCCTTCCCTTTTTGCCTAAAATCAGGGCATAAATTTCTTTTTGTTAAATTGTCCCTCTTTCTCTTGTAGCAGGAAGGGTAAACTCTTAACTACCACACAGGACCTTAGACTCTTATCAGCAAAGAGATGGCACCGAGAGGAATCTCCATAGCTGATCTTACTTAATTCTTAGCTTCCATTAGTTTTCCTGTATGTTTACCTTTTTATTGTCCCTAGAAGCCCAAACCATTTGCTTTTGTCTGTTACTTTTCTACAAATATCTCACTCTCCTAAACTTGATGATTAGGAGAGTAGTAATCATACAAACGAAGAAAGTAATAATAGACAGGAAAGTGGATTAATGTGACTTGCAGTCACTCTGGCAGTTTTTCCAGCTTCGTTAGGTGTGGTGTGGAGTCCAGTTATGCGAATTCATCTGATCTGTGGCAGCGGGTAAGAAATGTGATTTCTGGGACCCAACTCCACTCGGCTTTGCTGGTTCACTTAGTTTATTGGCTCCCACTGGAGTCAGGGCAGCCTTAGATCAGTGAGCAGGAAGCTGCTCTCTCTCTCTCTCTCTCTCTCCAGAAGAGCTATGTGCTTAGGTTTGCTGGAGTGTTTCTTATTGTCCTGTTCTTACTGGCTTTCTATTTCAATTGCTCCATGAACATTAAATCCATCTATCTGGGTCATATTCAGCATCATATTCTGTATGACCTTGAGATGTACATGGATTTGGGGAAAACCCAAGGGTACGAGTCCTATTTTCTTTTAGAGTGTGTGGATGGGGAATAAGCATGGTAGAGTGCCCATCTAGGTCAGCATGAGTGAGATATTAATGCTGTTTGGCAGGTGGGGAAACTGAGGTTTGGAAGGATTATATAATATTCCTAGAGGCATCCATATAATAAGAGCCTGGTAGGGCCACGGAGTCTGACTCCATGTTCAGTGTTCCTTGCACAACTCTAAAATGAAGCTTTATCAAACTGAGGAAATATTTTTCTCTTCCCTGCCTGTATTAGTTTTCTTTATAAGTGCTACCTCAGCAGATCTCCTTGTGGAAATTGATTCCTTTCTTCTCCTCCCTCCTTTCCTTCCTTTTCCTTTCTTTCTTCCTTCCTTCCTCCCTCCCTTCCTTCATTCCCCTCTCTTTTCTTCTTCCCTTCCTTCTTTTTCTCCTCCTCCTCTCTCTCTTTCTCTTAGTACTGGGGAAGATCATATTTTCTTTCATTTCATGTATTTAATCTACTTAGGAGGTCTGCTGTATGAGGCTACTGGTGCCTGGTGCTGACAGTGCTAACACTCAGATGGAAGACTGAAGCTTGATATTTATGTCTGATGTTAGGGTTGGACGTTGCTCCCCAAATCTTGAGTGTTTACTCTCTGTATTAGGATGAAGTATGGGAGTTTACACAGTCTCAGTCTCTGCCTTTGGAGTCCCTACAGTTTAGTTAAAAGTGAAGTGTGCACCTACTAAGATGAAGCAACAGTTAGCCAAGAGGCGTACCTGGGGAGACTAGGTGTTCTGCATCCACGTGTGGGGCTTGGGTCTCAAGCATTTGTGGTAAATCTTGGTTTAGTGAACGAGCAGTGCTTCTGAGAAGGAGGGAAGCTTTTGCTGTGAACTTGCTAGGACAGGGCCGGTGTGATGGTAGAGGTGGACCTTAGACCTTTAAGGTGGTGAGAACTGGATGGGAGGGGGAGTGGGGGTGGAGAGGCATTGAGATGGGTGGGGGCTGCTGGGTTGTGGAGGGCCTTACCTATTACTCTGAGGAGTTTGGGTTTGGCTCTTGAGAATGGTAATAAGGAGCTACTGCCTGTTTTTTGAGCAGAAGAGTGGATTATCAAAAGCAATGCTCGTCCATTTATATGTGTGGGGTCAGCTGGCTAGAGAGAACCCTATGCACCTTTGTATTGGGGGCATCTGAAGCAAAAGCAGCAGTATTGTCAAATCAAGGCCAATTTATATTGCTGTAGGAAACCAGCAGAAAGGGTGTTACAAGAGCATGCTTTTCCTTTGTCACTCGTTTCCTGGGAAGCTACTGGCTTGGTGGCTGAGGGCTTGGGATTGGGATGTTTAGTTTTTGCTCTCTCTATGTTTTGTAGCTTTGTAAACAATTTATTGTTGATGTTGGGACAGAGTATGGATTCTCTTAGATTAGTTGGAGCCTTATGAAATTTCTGATTTGTGTAGGTCAAAATCAATAGGCCTATTGGCAATTTCATGTGGCTCCATTTCATTGATTTTGCAAATAGATTTTTGGAGATGAACAGATGCTGGTTGGCCTTTGGCTTTCTAGTTAGGTTGCTTGAGGTAAGTACCAGAATAATGCTGCTGTGGTGAGCCTGAAGTGCCTGGTGCACAGAGTCCTTGGGGATGAGAATGTTCCTGGAGGCGATGCCCCTGCCCACATTGTTTGCTCTCCCTGCCGATGCACCAGGCATTTAGAATCTCCTTATTTTTTTTTTTTTTCTCTTGCTTGTAAGAAAAACACTTTGCTCTGGACTAAGAACTTTAAAGGAGGAAGATAGGTCTGTGGAAGAGAGGATTGGAATGGGTTTTGTTTTCCTGCTGCTCCCCAAGAAGTGGATGCAGACAGAACCAGCAGTACTATTGCTGTAGGTCCCAGTTATGCTGGGAAGGTCGGGGGCTGAGTTCTCATTCTTGCCTCAGACCCTCTAGCTTCTGAGTGAGTTTGTGAATGGCTGAGCAGCTCTGTCTGTGCATTATATCTGACTGTGCCCTTGGAGGATGGTTGCTCTTGTAGAGCCTCGTCTTGGTTCAGGGATGGGACATTCCAGGGCTGTTCTCCCGACCACAATGGCTCAAGGCAAGGTTTTTTTTTTTTTTTTAATATTTGTTTATTTGCTATAGTTGTATACAATGTGTTTCATTTTTATGTAGTGCTGAGGATCGAACCCAGGCCATGCACATGCTAGGTGAGCGCTCTACTTCTGAGCCACAACCCCAGCCCTCAAGGCAAGTTTTGAAGGAGAGGCTGCTGAATCTGTCTTAGTCCTCCCCAGAGCCCATCCCCTCCCCCTCCCGCCCCAACGGTGCCAAATCTCTCATCTCCATACCCTGGCTCTGCGTGACAATGTTTGGGATCACCATGGCTTGTGTCCTTGTCATTCTAAGTCACCACGCAATCTGTAAGGCCCATCAGTGCTCATCCTGTTCTATGAGTACCACTATATGTCTCTGATATCCCAACCAAGACATGTCTCTGGGGACTGTCTCTGGGGACTTCCCGAGCCCCTTCCTATGCTAAAAGCTCCAGCATCCCCAATATATTCACTGGATGCTTCCTGGATCTCCTGGTTTCCCCCCTGAGGATCCCACCCATTTTTCTTCTCTGGAATAGACAATATGTCTTTTCTAGAGACTGCGGAGTTTAAAGTCAGGGCTCAGAAATTGGCATTCAGGCTGTTTCAGGGCTATTACTTTTCTTCTCTCCTGTAACACGCTTCCTCGGTTGAGAGTTCTAATGAAGCCCCTTGCCTTGGCGCTGTCTTATAGTGCCTGCCTGGTCCTTTCTCCCCCTTACCAGAGTTTTCTGCTCCACCTTGAATTTTACTTTGATTTGTGATAACCTGAATGTCCACATGGACAACCTGACCAGCTACACAGTGGTTCCTCAGCCTTCTACTAGGGTCCTCTATTTCATCTTGTGTTAAAAGCCCAACTCAGTATCTACATCTGTGCCTACCTCTGTGTTTATGTCTCTGTTTGTATCTGTGTCTATATCCTGGCCTTCAAGTACTCTTGGTTGCTCATTCTCCTGGAACTTCCATTTGATCTGCCTCTTGATACCACCAAGTTTTTCTGGTGTGTCTTCCCTCCTCTGACCTCATCTAATAGTCTATCTCTAGGGCTTCCTTACCCTCTCCCCTCCTCTGCTGGGAAAAGCCCCCGTCTGAGATATTGGCTAAGATACTTTCCTCTGTCACTGTCTTCTCAGAGAAAATAATTAGGATCTCATTTGCTTAATTTGACATATATGTATCCAGGATCCTACTCCTTGTGAAGCACCATAAGCAAGATGAATGAGAACCTCAGCCCTTTGCTTACAAGCATTTGAAGGTCACCTTCTTTCAGTTCTCCAATGCAGGCAGAGCCATTAGAAGGATTGTGAGAATAAAAAGGATAACAGATGTCCATAAATAAATCCTTTAACTGTAAATGTGATTGTTAAGCTCATAAATTTGTGGCATGTGGGAAGATCAGCACCAGCCGCTATCTTGTCATCTGATCTGACACCTGTGTCTAGATGGAAATCATCTCAGAACAGATTGTATGTTATAATTAAAAAACAAAAAACATTCTGTGGGGATATGCTGGGCCAAACTGTCCATCCCAGTACAACTGGAGTTTTTGCTATAGTTGATTCAAATATACTTACAAATAATTACTTTTAACTTCTTTTTAATGGAAACATGTGGCAGATTCCTACATGCAAGGTATGAAATATGGATCCTTTGGGATGACTTTAACAATTCTCAGCCAATCCTCAGGATTTAATTGAATTACAGATTCTGTTTTCTGATTTCTTTTTCAGAACCTGGATATAAATTGGAGAAACTGAATCAATTTTGCCTCAGCTAGTTAATTCTGGATTGGTACAGTTGATCAGGAAATCCAAAGTCTTATTTTATTCATGTATATTCTCATTATTTAAGCTCTGAACATTAATAAGACTTTGGTTCCCTTCTCTCTCTCTCTCTCTCTCTCTCTCTTTCTCTCTCTCTCTCTTTCCAGTGCTGGAGATCAAACCCAGGGTCTTGCACATGCTAAAGCATATGTTCTATCATTGAGCTATACACCAAACTCCTTTCCTTATTTTAATACGTGGATAAAAACCATCTGGAGAAGGAAGTTTCTATACTTAGATTGAAACCTCCTTTAATTTTATTTTGCCAATGTCTACTGTAAGATCATCCCAATTAGAGTAAGAAATACCTACCACATCAGGTCTAGCATTTCTCATGGTGCCACCAGGCAAGGCTGTGCACCCATAGACTTTCACTTTATCAGTAATGTCACTAGTTAAATGAAATTATAATACACAATAGATATTAAGATTATAAGGAAAGTCTTGATAACTGGCAATTACTGTGTCCTCACTGTGTGTCAAGCACTGTTAAGGGAACTATAATCATTTTCTTACTCTTCACAAGATCCTGGGAGGAAGATGTTATCGTTCCTACTTTTTGGATGAAACAACTGAAACAAAAATAATCTGTCCAGGTTTACATAGTAGTCAGTGGCCACTTCAGGATTAAAATCTGGGTCTGGCTCATACCTTGTGACCAAAACCTCTTCCCCTGTGGCCTTAGCTGAGTGAGTTGAGAATCTAGCTGGGAAAGCTGTTCTTGGCAAAGAGGAAGGTGAATCTGCCATAATGTCCCAGGATGCTTTGGCTTCCTTTTGCTTCCTGGGCAGTGAACATTGGGCCTAGTGTATTAGTTGTAGTTCCCTGAAGCCCCACTCATTTGGGGGAAGCTGGGGTTGTGGGCACAGAGCCAACCCATGCCTCTAGAAGACCCCCAATGTGTGGCCAGTCTGGGGAGTGGGTCCTTGAGAGGCTGCAGGAGTCTCCTCAGCCCAGTGCTGACTCCATTCTGCATTGCTGGTCCCTCATAGAGAAGACTGGGGACGAGACACACAGTATAAGGACCCCCAGAGACCACACTTAGAAGCTGTCATAGTAGAAGAATCTTTGGTGAGGCTGGTGGAGCCTGAGTGCTCTTTGAACCCACCTTGACTGATGCGCTGTTGTCTTTTTCCTGTTGCAGGACATCGAGGCCTCTGTGACCATTCTCTGAAATATTTAAGCTCGAAAATCACAGAGCGAAGGCTGCAGGGCACCTGGCTGCCTCCTGGCCGAGGGAACCCGGAAAAACCATTCCCGGGGTGCGCGGCTCCGTCATGCCCGTGTTCAGCCCCCAGAATGGTCTTCATTCCGTCCAGGCTGAGAACAGCCCGCTGAAGCCCAGGGTGGTGACCGTGGTGAAGCTGGGCGGGCAGCCCCTCCGCAAGGTCACCCTGCTCCTCAACAGACGGTCGGTGCAGACGTTCGAGCAGCTCATAGCAGACATCTCAGAAGCCTTGGGCTTTCCCAGGTGGAAGAATGATCGTGTGAGGAAACTGTTTAACCTGAAGGGCAGGGAAATCAGGAGTGTCTCTGATTTCTTCAGGGAAGGGGATGCTTTCATAGCCATGGGCAAAGAACCCTTGACGTTGAAGAGCATTCAGGTGGCTATAGAGGAACTGTACCCTAACAGAAACCGCACCCTGACATTGACCCAGCACAGCCGGGTCCCTTCTCCAAGGCTGAGAAGCAGACTTTATGGCAAGGCTCTGAAAGGGGGTCACCACTGTGGGGAGACCGGGGGCAGCGGTGAGGCTGCCCGGAGCAAGACAGCCATTGGGCACCAGGGGAAGTCCCCTCAGAGAGCCGGTGCTGGAGGACAAGGTGAGGGCCCAGAAGAAGTGGGCGAGGGGGAAACGAGAGCCTGAGCCGGGTGGTAAGCCACCCAGGGAGACGGCTCTGGAAGAGAGGAATGCAAGTGGAGAGAAGCACCTGGGGGTGGAGATCGAAAAGACCTCAGGGGAGATTATCAGATGTGAGAAGTGCAAGCGAGAGAGGGAGCTCCAGCAGAGCCTGCGGAGGGAGAGGCTGTCCCTGGGGACCAGCGAGCTGGACATGGGCAAGTGCCCACAGTACGACGTGGACAGGCTGGTGAGGACAAGAAGCTGCAGGAGATCTCCCGAGGCAGACCCTGTGGGTGGGGAGGAAGGGTGGAAAGGTGACAGCCACAGGAACAGCCCCAGGAATCCCACCCAAGAGCTGAGGAGACCCAGCAAGAACACAGACAAGAAAGCAGACAGAGACCCAGAGGATCAGGAGAGCCACCATCAGGGAGTAACCAAGGCCAAGAAGGACGTTGTGGAGAGTGCACCAGCCACAGAGGAGGGGCAGAGGGATGGGAAGAAAGATGCCAAGCACGTCTGCAGGAACAAGCAGGGTGGCTGGCTCCTGAGAGAGCCCCAGGCTGACCCCGAGAAGGTCCCCAGGACCCGAGAGGAAGAGAAGGAGGCAGAGAAGGAGAAGAAGAGCCAGGTGCATCAGGAGGGAGGAAGGCGGCTCTCAGAGATGACACCCTTGCTAAGGTAGAGAAGGAGCCCAAGACAAGGCCAGAGGAGAACAAGCCAGAACGGCCCAGCAGCCGGAAGCTGCGGCCTGCGGGCATCATCGCAGCCAATGTGGAGAAGCACTATGAGACCGGCCGGGTCATCGGGGATGGGAATTTCGCTGTGGTGAAGGAGTGCAGGCACCGGGAGACCAGGCAGGCCTATGCCATGAAGATTATTGACAAGTCCAAACTCAAGGGTAAGGAGGACATAGTTGACAGCGAGATCTTAATCATCCAGAGCCTCTCTCACCCCAACATAGTGAAATTGCATGAGGTTTATGAAACGGAAACAGAAATCTACCTGATCATGGAGTATGTGCAGGGAGGGGACCTTTTTGATGCCATCATAGAAAGTGTGAAGTTTCCGGAGCCTGATGCTGCCCTCATGATCATGGACTTATGTAAAGCCCTGGTCCACCTGCATGACAAGAACATCGTTCACCGGGACCTCAAGCCGGAAAACCTCCTGGTAAGCCTCATTTTTGCTGCTGTGGGATAGTTTTTTTTTTTTTTTTTTTTTAATGGGATAAAATAAATATGAATTGCTTCATATCCTGTTACCTTTGCATACTTTATTTAAAATTTAGTTAGAATTCATAGGTTGCTGAGATAAATTGGTTTTGATGAAATTACTGAAAAATAAACCTTGCAGTTTAAATAGGTGAAAACTGTTTCTTCATCCCTGGGAGAAAAAAGTTTGCTTGGATGGTGACCATGCAGAATTAATTTCCTGACATTTTGCACATCCTCTGGTCTAGGTACTGGGGCATCCATGGGTGGCAGCTTCTGCCCAGGCTTGGGGCCTACCATCGACTAACTTCCCACAAAGACCCTCCCTATGGCCCTTTTGAGGATAATATTTTGCCAGGGAATTCTAAAGGGATAATATTTTGCAGGTGTCTGTGTGTGGAGTAGCAAGGGGCTGACCCTGGAGTCAGATATTCTGGGTTTGAATCTTGGCTTTCTTAGTTACTCAATTTGGGATAAGTCCCTTATCTCTCTGAGCCTCAGTTTACTCTTTTTTTGGGGGGGGGGTTGAACTCAGGGGCACTCAACCACTGAACCACATCCCCAGCCCTATTTAGTGTTTTATTTAGAGGCAGGGTCTCAGTGAGTTGGCTTAACACCTCTCTTTTGCTGAGGCTGGCTTTGAACTCTTGATCCTCCTGCCTCAGCCTCCTGAGCCACTGGGATTACATGCGTGCTCCACCGTTCCCAGCTCTGCTATTGGCTAATATCAGAGGCTGCCTTGCCTCCTTCCTCCCACCTCCAAATGGGAATTATTAAGGTATCCCACCCTAGAATGACTCCCACCTCCTGACACTATCCAGAACAAACCCCTGCTTTCTTGAACTCTCCCCCAAATCATGTAACAGCCCAAATCTCAAGATAAGCCCTTTGAACCCCCTCTTGCTTGGATGCCAGACCCCAACGGTGCATTCTCCCCTTTTGCAGTGAGTTGATAAGTCCCACGGGTCTGACCAAAAGTGCATCCCTGGAGGTCTTTGTCAGGGCAGCAGTGTCACACTGTCACCAGCTGGCATCTGCATTCCACTTTTTGTTTCAATTTAAATTTTTATATTTCTTCATTTTCTTTTATTTTAATTTTTAGTGGTGTACTTTTACTACATGTAAGAGTGGTATTCATTATGCCACATGCCTACATGCACGTAATTTGATCACTCTCATTCCCCAGTGACTTCCCTTTCCTTCCTCTCCTCCTTCCCCCAATCCCCTTGCTCAACTCCACTCACCTCCCTGTTTCTCACCGTCTTCCTCCTAGCCCTGACCACCACCGGAAAACATTCTTTACTTTTCTGTTTTCCTTCTCTCACTGGGAAGAAAGTTTCATGACAACAGAGGCTCTGTTTTATTCAGACTATACCCTGAAACCCAGAACAGTTTTGTCACATGGTAGACATGTAATGAATAAACATAGGTTGGATGGATGAATAAAAACCACAGCACACTGCCTGGGAGATAGCCTGCGGTCCACCCAGAGGCAGCTGCTGTCATTATCATCACATTAAAAGCAACTCTGATATCAAGGTAGCTATCACAGTAAGCACTGAAAGCCATATTGCTGCAGACAAAGCAACAGCAAATGGAGACAAAATGAGTTCAGTGAGCCCTATTTTGAGGCAGGGAGGAAGCAGGGGTGTAGCTGGTTTCCTTGAATTTTTATGGCTGTAGACCCGGCCTACAAATGTTATTCCAGTACATTAACCAGTCTTAAACTGTTCCCACAAGCAGACTAAAAGTGAATTAAGCTAATTATTTGGCAAAATGAGGTCTATGTTGACCACGAAGTCAAGCAACCTTGTTTTTGCTCAATTTTCGAAATTGCAGAAGTAATTTGGGTGGGTGCCTGAGTGGTCTGAAACACCCTCAAATAACACTCTGTTAGAAAAAAAAATTTTTTTTTTTGCATTAACTAGATGTCCTTGTCCTTCCTTCACTCATTTTTTAAATTATCTCTGTAATTTTTTTTTTCGTGCGTGAGCTCAAGTGTTTTTTTTTTTTTGATGTGCTGTAAACTGTTTATTGTGATATTTGAAATCGCAACAGAAATGCATGCGTGTGAATGTGTGTTTTAAATAAATGACTGCTGTTTCCACCAAATTGTTTATTAAGCAGGAGAGACTCTGATTAGAAGCTTGAGTAGGTCCCATGAGCTGAACATTTTGGCCATGTGCCTCCTAAAGCATTATCACAGTTACACAAGTTCTCAAATATGTGGAACAAGATCCTTTGCCCTATAAGACTGTTTTCTTTTGGGGACAATTAGCTTAGCTTGTATTTTCTAACAAGCTCCTGAAACCCATCTGTTGCTGGGCCTATCCCTTGGGCAATCAAGGCTCTCACTTGTGGGAAGGGACTTTGCCAGCAATTTTAAATGGACTGATGTAGATGGAAGGAAGGATTTTGCTCCAAGAAGTAGGAACACTGTAAGCAGTGTTTAGTATGGATGAGCTGATTGCCTCTGAAAAGACTTTTGGCAATTCTTCATGGACTTAAATATCAGTACATATATGTACATATATGCTTTTAGTGGTTTGGGGCAAAGGTGTGTGTGTGTGTGTGTGTGTGTGTGTGTGTGTGTGTGAGAGAGAGAGAGAGAGAGAGAGAGAGAGAGAGAGAGAAGAAACAGAGAAAGAGGAATTGCAAACTGCAGAGTAGCTATTATTTTTTCAGTCCAAAACATGAGTTATTGATTGGTATTGATCTTAATTGACATTTAGACCTTTTTCTCTTTTCTGATTTTGAAGAAAGTCTACTGTATTTTCAAACAAGTTTCTGTATGTATGATGGTATGGCTTCTTCAGAAACTGCAGAAAGCTACAGATTTGAGCTTTTTTTTTTTTTTTTTTTGCATTAGGGATTGAACTCTAGGGCACTCAACCAGCCCTTTTTAAAAATGTGTTTTATTTAGAGACAGGGACTCACTGGGGTTGCTTATGGCCTTGCTAAGTTGCTGAGGCTGACTTTGAACTCACGATCCTCCTGCCTCAGGCTACCAGGCTGCTGTGATTACAGGCTTGCACCACTGTGCCCGGCTTTGAGCCATCTTCTGAAGGAAGGGTTAACATATTTGGTCTCCTGTGGGTAATGTGTCAGCTTGCATTTATCAAAATAAAACATGTTTGTCCTTTTTCTGGGTGAGTAAAGTTCAACATATTGTGATCAGGAATCTAAATGTTATCTGATGTCAGTGCTTTCTGATTTTTTCAGACAGGTGAAGATAATGTTGGATTTGACAATCGGCTCATTGTCTGTGTTTAGAAAGATGTCTTCTCTAAGCTTGCCGATAGGATAATGATATTGCAAGTTTGTTTTTTTCTAAGATGGAATATTAATCTATATTGCCAAGGTGAATACTGTGCATCAGTTCATGTTCTTCAGTTGCTTTGATTTGTATTCAGTGAATCCTTTAAGTTTTTTTTTCTCTTCACACCTTTTTTATTGGTGCATCATAGTTGTACATATTGGTGGGATTTGTTGTTACATATTTGTACATGCACACAATATAAGAATATAATTTGGCCATTATCACTTGCTAGCACTCCCCTCCCTCCCCCACATCCCACCCCTTGGTCCTTTTCCTCTACTGATCTCCCATTGATTTTCATGAAATCCCTCAACCCCAACCTTTCTTTTCCTTTTTTCTCTCTAATTTCCACACATGAGTGAAAACACATGACCCTTAACCTTCTGAGTTTGGCTTAATTTGCTTAGCATAATGTTCTCAAGTTCCATCCATCTTCCTGCAAATGCCATAATTTCATTTTTCTTTATGGCTGAGTAAAACTATCTCTATATATACATATATTTTTTTTACACATTCATCTCACCAAACCCTTTCTTCCTTTAATGTGTGGCTGCTGTCTCTATTGAGACCTATCTTTGCTAAGCTTGGGAAAGTGTGACTATGTGAGAACTAACTTTTCTTTTTCTTCAAATTTATTTTTTATTCTAAGTTGTTAGAAATGACAGCAGAATGTATTACATTTCATATTATACTTGTACAGCACATTTTTACATATCTCTGGTTGTATACAAAGTATATTCACACCATTCGTGACTTCATACATGCACTTAGGGTAATGATATCCATCTCATTCTACCATCTTTTTTTTTTTTTTTTTTCACCCTTTTGCCTCCTCCCTTCCCCTCCCTCCCCATTGGCCATTCTAGTGTTCCTCTAATCCTCCTATGCTCCCCATCCCAACCCCACTGTGAATTGGCCTCCTTATATCAGGGAAAACATTTGGCATTTGGCTTTTTGGGATTGGCTAACTTCACTTAGCATTATATTCTCTAACTTCATCCATTTACCTGCGAATGCCATGATTTTATTCTCTCTTATTGCTGAGTAATACTCCATTGTGTTTATATACCACATTTTCTTTATCCATTCATCTACTGAAGGGCATCTAGGTTGGTTCCACAGTTTAGCTATTGTGAATTGTGCTGCTATAAACATTGATGTGGCTGTGTCCCAGTAGTATGCTGTTTTTAAGTCCTTTGGGTATAGACCAAGGAGTGGGATAACTGGGTCATAAGGTGTTTCCATTCCAAGTTTTCCAAGGAATCTCCATACTGCTTTCCATATTGGCTGCACCATTTTGCAGTCCCACCAACCATGTATGAGCGTGCCTTTTTTTCTCCACATCCTCGCCAACATTTATTGTTGTTTGTGTTCTTAATAGCTACCATTCTGACTGGTGTGAGATGAAATCTTACAGTGGTTTTGATTTGCATTTCTCTAATTGCCAGAGATGTTGAACATTTTTTTCAAGTATTTGTTGATTGATTGTATATCTCTTCTTCTGAGAAGTGTCTGAAAACTAACTTTTGATTATACGATCAAGATTTTCCTGAATGTGCTAAATAATCTCTGCTTTTAGAGAAAATATCTAAACGAAGATAGCAAGCATATTGATTGTTTTATGAAGGGGAATTGCTTAGCTGAGATCCATATGTCCACCTGTGCTAAGATATCTTAACGAAGATAGCATAGCATATCACGTTGTTTTAATCATACAGAAATATCTACGTTGATAATTATAGGCCCCGTGAGATTTTCTCTCACGTTGCGCGCGCCGTGGGTGGCCTCCGTGACAAATTTCAGGCCTATATTACCAAGTTTTTCAGGCTATCTGTTTCTGTTTTCTTTCTACACCGATCACATTTTCCTGATAAGATGCTAGTGTTCCTCTTCCCCCTTTGGGTTTTTGGACTCCTGAGATCTCACAAATAAAGAAAGTTTTAATTATGAGATTTTCCAGCTTGCAGAAATATCCATGTTAATTGCTTCTTCTGCCAGTGTGTTCCCAGAAGAGGTTAGAATCTGCTTGGTGGTGTTGGCTGGGCTCTGGGGAAGAAGGGGAGGAGGCAAACAGAAGCTTAAGTGATGCTGCTCAGACCAGTTCACACAGGACAGGAAGTGGACAGGCTGGGTTATTTATAGCCAGCGGCTGAGAAATCATATCCAGCAAAGACAGCTGGTGAGCCGATGCGTGAAGGGATCAAAGAGATGTCAGGTGTACGACAGTGGAATGAGATGGACATCACTACCTCAAGTACAAGTACACGTACGAAGACACAAATGGTGGGACTCTACTTTGTGTACAAACAAGAGACATGAAAAATTGTGCTCTATATGTGCACTATGAATTGAAAATGCATTCTATTGTCTATATATAACAAATTAAAATTTAAAAAAAAAAGAGAGATGTCACACATGAGCAGTCATTTAAGAAAATCCCTCCCGGAATAAGGGCAAGAGAGGGTAGGTTCTTATTTTCTGGAGACAGAACTGAAGGAATGAGAAGGGTGGGCAGGCTGCTGCCCCTTAACTGACCTGCAGAGTGTTCATTTCCCTAACTTGTACCCCTGCCCCCCCCAGCCCAGCTGCTATAGCTCTGGAAGTGCTGGAAGACCATTGAAATACAGGGGTTGGCCAGGGGTAATGGCGGCTGGGTGGTGGGGACAGGTCATGGCTTGGTTGAGGACAAAGGTGGTACCCTCTTGCTGGCCTGTATTGATTTAGGAAGAACAGACTCGTCCAGATGTTCAGAGCTGCTGAGTACAGATAGGATAAGGCATTGACTGCTGTCCCCAAGGGCAAGGAAAACCTAGAAGGATGGACACAACAGCCAGATAGATCCTTGTCCATTCTCCCTCCAAAGCAGACCTGCTGAATATCAATGTGTGTGATCTCTTGGCTTATTTCTCTTAGCATGATGTTCTCCAACTCCATCCATTTACTGGCAAATGCCATAATTTCATTCTTCTTTAAAGCTGAGTAATATTCCACTGAATATATATACACCATATTTTCTTTATCCATTCATCTATTTTTTTAAAAAAAATTTATTTTTTAGTTGTAGTTGGATACAACAGCTTTATTTTTATGTGGTGCTGAGGATCGAACCCATGGTCTTGCACGTGCTAGACGAACACTTTACCGCTGAGCCACAACCCCAGCCCCTATCCATTCATCTATTAAAGGACACCTAGGTTGGTTCCATAGTTTAGCTGTTGTGAATTGAGCTGCTATAAACATTGATGTGGCTGTATCACTGTAGTATGCTGATTTTAAGTCCTTTGGATATAAACTGAGGAGTGGGGTGACTGGGTCAAATAGTCGTTCCATTCTGAGTTTTCTGAGGAATCTCCATATTGCCTTCTATAGTGGTTGTGCCAATTTGCAGTCCCACCAGCATTATTGCTTTCTTAATGCCTGTGTGTGTGTGAGTTTTCATCTAAGAGTGTACTCTTGTGAGCCATCAGGATCCAAGATTAAGTTTCTCAAAAATGCCTTATTCTGAGGGAGCAGCTCAGCGAATCTCTTGCGAGCCTCTGAGATCTGAGATTGACTCGTCTGATCACATTAACATGCATCCTTAGTTCCGTTTCGTCTCCTTCCAGAAGTCCCATGTGTTCCAGGTTATGTGAGGGTCAGGGGTGAGGAGCCTTCTGCTATAGCTGGGGTGGGCTTCTTGCTGGGCTCCAGCAAGAGGCGACAGTGGTTTGGTCTTGGGGCACAGAGGTGAGCAGAGAGGAGTGATCACCTGAAGGGACAGAATGGAATGTGGACAACTGTAGGGTGTACCTTGTTGCAAAGGGGTGTGTGTGTGTGTGTGTGTGTGTGTGTGTGTGTGTGTGTGTGTTGTGTGTGTGTGTGTGTGTGTGTGTGTGTGTGTGTGTGTATGTGTATGTGTGTGTGTGTTTGTGTATGTGTGAAGGAGATTATAGAAATGGTCCAGTAGCTCAGGGGGATGTTGAGAAAATGTGGGTTGTGCCTTTTTAAGTTGAGATGTGATATCTTCATGGGATGATGGAGCCATTCTTGGGTTGGAGAATTCTGGGAGAGGAGCAGGGTCAGAGTGATGTTTTCAGCATCTTGAGTTTGAGATTCTCATCCAATCAGACAACTTGGTGGTGATGTAAAATGTGTTGCTAACTTCTTACTTGATCCTTTGTGGTTCGTTTAACCTTTTCCCTCCAAGGTTCATTTTCAGCGGGCCACAAGGACCAAAATATCTTGGAAACCAAATCACATTAAAATGCCAGTGCCTGAAATCAATTTATATTATAGCAGTAAAAGAGAGTGTAATCAAAACATGGCTGGAAAAATCAGTAGGGGCAACATCTTCCCAGGGACCTGGCATATGATGTGAAATATGAGGTTAGCAGATTTGACCCAGGAAGCACCCACAGGTCAGTGCCCATGTCTTTATCATTGGGACTGGCCACCTGGGAACCAGATGCAGGGTTAGAAAGACAATGTGCATCATGGTGACTGATGTGCTCAGAGCTGCCACTGACTTCCTGCCACAGGGAATGAAAGTCAAGTTCATTTCCATGACCTAAAAGGTCCTGCATAATGTGGCCCCTGTCTTC
The DNA here is from genome assembly GCA_025594165.1 of Tamias sibiricus. Classification (NCBI taxonomy): domain Eukaryota; kingdom Metazoa; phylum Chordata; class Mammalia; order Rodentia; family Sciuridae; genus Tamias; species Tamias sibiricus. The sequence goes on from CM046673.1 coordinate 28,346,414, forward strand.
TTTTCAGAGCTCTTCTCTGACCTCTCATCCCCTCATTTGCTCTGCTCCACTCTATTTGTGGCTCCTATATTGTGCCACACATACCCCGGGGCCTTTGCACTTGCTGTTTCTTCTAACTGAAAACTCATTCCTCAGATCTTAATATGGCTCACCCTAACTTTTTTCAAATGTCACTTCCTTCAGCCACCCTGTTTAAAATTCCATTCCCTGCCACTGCCTATGCCTACATGGTCTGGTGGAACTTTCTGTGATGATGGAAGTGTTCTGTGTCAATTTCATGTTATTGCTGAAATCTGATGTCTGGTAGCACCATGAACATTTGAAATATACCTTGTGTGTCTAAAGCACTGGACTTTAAATTTTATTTAAACATGAATAGCCACATGTTGTTAGGAGATACTGTTCTAGACAACATAGCCTTTATCTCACTTTTCCTTAATACTCACCACTGCCTGACATCACCTATTTAGTTAAAAATTGTTTATAAGTAGAAAGGAGGCATCCTAAGAGCAGGAACTTTATCTGCCTCACTTACTGTTCTATTCTTCTTCTTCTTCTTTTTTTTTTTTTTTTTTTTTAGTGTCAGGGATTGAAGTCAGGGGCACTCTACCACTGAGCCACATCCCCAGTCCTATTTTATATTTTATTTAGAGACAGGGTCTCACTGAGTGGCCTAATAGTGCCTCACCCTTGCTGAGGTTGGCTTTGAACTCGCGATCCTCCTACCTCAGCCTTCTGAGTCGCTGGGATTACAGGTGTGTGCCTCTGTTCTCAGTATCTACAGCAGTGCCTGGCACATGCTAGGCATCTAATTAATGTTTTCTGAATGAATATGAGATGTTAATTCATAGAAAAAAGCAGGTGTGATAGGTAGGCCCCCAAGTCACATCATAGGCTCATCATATGACAGGTCCCTGGGAAAATGTTGCTGCTACTGATTTTCCCGCCATGTTTTGATTACACTCTCTTTTACTGCTATAATATAAATTGATTTCAGGCACTGGCATTTTAATGTGATTTGGTTTCCAAGATATTTTGGTCCTTGTGGCCAGTTGAAAATGAACCTTGGAGGGAAAAGGTTTAAAAGAACCACGAAGGATCAAGTAAGAAGTTAGCAAAGATAAAAGAGCTTTACCCGGGTCCTCTTAAGGCAGCATTTGGTGTTTGGTATATACTCTGCTGCCATCTTCTGTTCAGAAGTGAAAAAAATTTGCAAGATCACATTTAAATTGATGTGTTATTGAGGGAAAGAGTGGAAGCTAATTGTTCAGAACAATGAAGAGTCCTCTTGAGGCTTTACGTTTTATTTAGAGATGGGTTATCTGGATGCTTCTGTCAGTAGTACAGATCACCCAGATTCTCTCGGGGTGACAGATGCAGACACACAACAGTCATTACGCTGCGTGAGCAATCCCTACGCTCTGGCAGTTAAAGGCAGCCTCTGACAGTCCCAGCAGAAACATGACCCAGAACAGTGCGTTGAGCTAAACCAGAAGATAGAGACAGGGGTGTGTGGGGTGAGGGCAAGGTAAGATGTGTGCCAGGGGCTCTGAGCAGGACATCCACCATGCCCAGGAAAGTCCAGGAAGGCTTTCTGAGGTGGAGACATTGGAGTGGGACATTTAGTGAGGTCTTTGGATGCCCCAAGGGCCATCCATTGATTGGTCAGCTGGGAGGTCTGAGGCCCACCACCCTGCTCAAGTCTCATCTGGTATGTGACATTCAGTTCTGGGCATTTGTAGTCAAAAGAGGCACGTTGACATGAGGCTATCCCAGAACATTACTAATGCATGTGAATCCCTTTGGGATCTTGCAGAGATGCCGATTTTGTGTGAGTGGATCTGGGTGACTGAGATTTCTAATAAGCTCCCAAGCGATGCCTTTGGTGCTATTCAGAGTAGGGAGGAGCGAGAGAAGGGATGATGGTCGGAGAAGTAGTTCCTCCAAAGATTAGCTGGGGCATCCTGGGGTGCTAACTTAGAGAAGCCAAAGGTGAGCTGGTGGTGTTGGGGGTCTTGGTGCTTGTTTTCCATCTTTGGAAAGGACCTGTCTGTATTCACTGTTGCCCCAGAGGGCAGATTTAGAAAACAGGGGTGGGGTGGAGTTCTGAATCAGCATGGGATGCCCCTCCTCTGTGGACTCTCATAGAGTCTGGGAGGAAAATTATTCCGGGGGGACATCACTCATTTAATTTCAAGGATTAAGACAGGAAGTGTTCCGAAGCCAGGAAGGTAAGACGCCTGTGGAAAAGTGAAAAAACAAACCAAAAAATTCAGCCATCACACGACCTTAGTGTAATTAGGCTGCTTATAGAAGTGAAATAAATGACAGCACTGAAGAATAATAACTCCTGATGGTAGAAGTTGCAGAAGACTAGAAAACACTTTGAGGAAGAGAAAACATTCATCTTAAACCTCTGAGTCCTGCACATGCACTGGTGGATGCTATTGGGTGATCTCGAGACCTAACGGGAAGAGACAAGAGGAGGCATGATATATTTTAAGCTAAGCCCATACAGTATCTTAAAAACAGATTTGACATTTTGAAATGTATTCATCAGCATCTGGACATTTAACATAATACATTTTCAAAGTAAAAGTCTGGGTTTCCAAAACATTTACTCTCCTATTGGTACTGGCTCACTGGAGCCAGGGTTTGGAATTGGGGCTTCCTTGAGGAAGGGAATGTTTCAGTTATGTTGCAATAGGAATACATACCTTATTTTGGTGGTTCAGTGCTAACCATTTGGTTGGGAATGTTTACAAATATTTTTGTGGAACATTGCCGCTTCCCTCTCATCTCTCTCTGAGCCACAGCTGTTAATTCAGAAGACCAGATGAGGGGCAATGGGGAATGACGAAAAGACAAACGGACACACATAGAGAGAAAAAATGGGGCCAGATGGAACACTGCTTTCTGGTGGAGAAACAGTGACCCAGAGCTAGCTCAGCATGTTTATTATATAGATTTCATCAAAAGGTTATTTGTGGGAAAGGCAGTCTGAAGGATGTAGGGCTGGTGAGACATTAGGGTCATTTTGTTTTGCTCTGAATTCTCTTTCCTGGGAGTTGGTGTCTGAACTCAAGGCCTTGACTGATAACTCTGAGCCTTTGCACAGTTTCCTGAGGCCATCATCACCATGGCAACCGGGCCATCTTGACCTACACGAGAGAGTCAGAGGCCATGATTCAAATTGCCGCTCTCCACAGGATGGATGGGTAACAGTAGTTACCCAGCAAATGTCATTAATGTGAATGATCCATCTGGCAATTTTAGGCATTACACTATTTTGTTTTTCTTCCCTTCCAAACTAGATTTTCTAGCCTAAATGATTATGTTGTCCCCTTTTGGGCTATGTCTGTCTCTATATGCAGTCCAAGCAGAATTGTGTTTTAGTTCTAAATCTATGACTTTCCATTTGGTCAGGTCAATTATGGAGACATTGATTAGATCATGCAGTGATGACTCAAGCTCAGTAATTAAGTCACATGCTGCTTATAGAGATGACAGCTCACTGACAGGAACCAGAGCAAATGCTGAGAACTGGTTCTGGCCAGGAGAAACAGGGGGATGGCTGTTTCACCCTGTATTGCGGGCATTGCCCATGGTTCGTGAGGCACCAGGAAAATGAGTTACCCCATAGTCTTCCTGCCCCCAACGCTGCTAGGACCATAGGGAACCTTTGCTTCAGTTACAGAGGAGATGTGAGGATGTGTGCCTGCAGACAAGTTGGTAGTTTATCTTATATATCTGGTGGCACCAATAAGTCTCTTACTTGGATAAAATTACCCAGATTTATCCCAGTAAATTTTCACATAAGGATCTGAGTGTTGAGTTCACCCTTGGTCCAAAGCAATCAGATTCTGTGATGAGATATGGGCAGTTTATCTTTGATATGATTGTGTAGGTACCAACTAGTATGGAAGAAGGCTAGAGTTTTGATTTGCATCAATTATTTAACTTTTTTCTCTAGGTGGAAACTGCTTCCATGGAATGATGTTATTAGTTCATCCTGAACTTGCAGCAAGAGATGCTGGGTTGCCTTTCTATTTTATTTTAAAGTAAAATATAATGAATTTTTAGTTTTATTATTTCTTGCATAGTGACCTAAATGCTTGTTAGGCTTACCTCTTCAGATTCTTTCCTTTGGGTTAAGACCCAACATTTCCTAATAATCATTATCTTCTCTACAAATCTCTTGAGGGTGAAGGAGGATAGGACATATTAACTTGGTAGTGGAATTGGTTTGCCAGGCATTAGAAAGGCAACCACCTGGACTTGGTCAATGGAATGAGTCTTAGGTGGGATAAATTTTGATGGGGTCACAGAGGGAAGAGTTGAGACTGTACTTATTCAGTGTGAGGGCCACTGTGTCTTTTCTCTGTTTTAAAAAATGACTGATTCTATTTTTCTCCAAAACCTGGTGGAAGTTCCAAGTAAACTGGGATTAGTGGTCATCTTAGGGCAAACACTCTTCTAGATGGATCACAGACATTGAGTGGAATTCCTGACAAGATCATATTTGCTGGAAATTATGATCTCCTCCTTCCTTTTAATGAATAAAACAGAGGGTAAGATGAGTAAAGAAATTGGTCCCAAACCATTAGCTGCCAATCTTGGACTTAGAATTATCCAAATATTCCTGGCCTGTTTGGTTCTTAAGACCTCCATGCCTCCCAATTAGGACCTGCATTTTATATCCCTTTCCTGCTATTTGCTCACTTCTTCATTCTAATTCCCAGTTCTCCTCGACTTCTGTCCAGCCTGTATACCCACAGACTTTTTCTAGTTTTCACAAAAGCTAGTCTGTGCTCAAAGTGTCATTGATCTTTCTTCCAACTCAATGCTGTCCAATAGAACTGTCTGCAATGATGGAATGTTCTCTGTCTGCGCTCTCCAATATGGTAGCCACAAGCTGCAGGGCACTGTTGGGCAATTGCCATGTTCTCAGTGCAGCTCAGAGACTGGATTTTAATTTTAAAAATTTAAATAACTGCATTTGACTACTATGTTGGTAGATGGAACAGTAAATTTCATTTGGTTTTTTAGTTGAAATTGTGAGTACTTGTCTCTGAGTTCAAGTTGGATGATTTTGTCAGAGTTGGGCTGAACTTGAGCTTGTGTAGGTTTATTGTTTGCCTGCCTTGACCTTGCACACTTGTTGTCTCATTGGTATTCCTTAGTTCTCATCACAGTTTTAATGGTTTGGAGATTTTGGTTCCTTACAGGTTCAGCGAAATGAGGACAAATCTACCACCTTGAAACTGGCTGATTTTGGCCTTGCAAAGCATGTGGTGAGACCTATATTTACTGTGTGTGGGACTCCGACGTATGTAGCTCCTGAAATTCTTTCTGAGAAAGGTAAGTGTTACACATTGCTCTGTGGGACTCTAGCTCTCCTACTAACAAATGTCTTATTTTTAGTATTTAGTATTTTTGAATATGGAACAGTTAAAATCTCAGAGAACTGGAACTGAGACTTGGACTCAGACTTTAATGGAAATATTTGGAACAGGCTTCCTTGACTAGGCAGGAGAACTTTTTCCTCATCAGAGCTGTCCTTGTTACAGAGGACAGGTATGTGTGTATGTGTGTGTGTGTGTGTGTGTGTGTGTGTGTGTGTGTGTGTATGTCTAGGCAGGACAGTAAGATGAAAGATGGTAGAGAATGTGAAGCAAGCAGGACTGTTTTTCAGTGGCCCAAGGCTACCTCTAATGGGACAGAATTGAAAGAGTTCTATGGTACTTGGTTTAAAGATAGCGTTACCTTAGATTAGGTAGAGGGAAGTGAAGGGAGGGGAAGGAGGGGATGTGGGGATGGGAAAGATAGTGGAATGAAACAAGACATTATTACTGTATGTATATATGTGACTACATGACCAATATGATTCTGCAACATGTACACTTAGAAAAATGAGAAATTATATCCCATCTATATATGATAAATCACAATGCATAAATGCATTCTACTGTCATGTATAACTAATTAAAACAAATAAAAAATTAAAGAAAAAAATTCCTTCATCCACCCTTGCATTTAAAGGAAAAAGGGATCCCAATTCAAACACCATGAATATTTGTTACCTCTTTGCCTATTGTGTGAGGGTCTAATGAACTGTTTTAGCAACATACTCTGCAAAATATATAAAAAGGAAGCAATTATAATATGACTCCACATATGTGGAGGATTGTTGAACTACTGTGGTACTCTAGAAGAAGGGTTTACCCACCCTAGGTAAGATGGAAAGGCTCTGGATGGGTTGTAGGCTTGGTGGTAGGGAGGAAGGAGGGGTAGTTTCCTAGCAGCAGAGGCACTAGGGAAGCTTAGATGATGAGACTAGAACGGGTAAAAGGTCGGGTAGTAGAGATATTGAGAAGATGCCTTGGTGGACTTGAGAGAGGTATATTTGGTTGGGTAGACTGAGCCTAGGTCACCACAAATCGGAAGGTGTTGAAACTTGGAAAGTCCAGCAGAGAAGCCACTGAAATGTGGTTGTTATGGTTATTGGTTTTAAATGTGATTCATATGGTAACTGATTTAAATTGGACAGGAGAGTACTAAGGGATATAGATATTTTAATAGAAACATTGAAGAACTAGATAAAAGCAAACAGACAACATGAACTTGTGGGGAAACCAAACACTGGTGGTAACATCAACTAAAACGGGTGTTGGAAAGAAAATCTCTTTTGGGAGATTGAGGGATGGGGTGAGTTAAATTTTGAACACACCAACATTATAGTGTGTTCAGTGACATTGTAGTGTGCTCGGCACTGTATCAGGATGGATACACGGAATCATCCACTTGGCAAGGAGAAGGGTCATGGGATGAGTGTGTGGTTTTGAGACTCATGAGAATGGTGGCTGAACTGGGGAGACAGTGAGCACCCCCAGTGATGCCAGCGCACAGCAAAGCATGGATTCTTGAGGAAGGTCGAGCATTCTGGCATGAGAGAAAGAAAGAGAGGTTGGCAGAGGACTGGGCTGCCTGGAGGCAGGCAGAGGATCAGGAAAGGGCAGTGTTTCGAAAACCAGGGGGAGAGGGGATTGCAAGATGATGGGGAGGCCCAGCAGATCCGTCCCCACCAAGAGTGAAAGGTGGTTAAGAACTGAGCAGATGCCATCAAAACTGGCGAAAAGTTATCATTAGTGCCTTAGGCCCTTAATATATTCTTTTTTTGGTGGGGGGAGTACTGGGGATTAAACTCAGGGGCATTGAACCATTAAGCCACATCTGCAGCCCTATTTTGTATGTTATTTAGTGCCTCACTTTTGCTGAGTCTGGCTTTGAACTCAAGATTCTCCTGCCTCAGCCTCTTGAGCCACTGGGATTACAGGAATGTGTCATCAAACCCAGCCCCTTAATATATCCTTTTTTATTTTAAATTTAATTTTTAAATATTTATTTATTTATTTATTTATTTATTTTTGGTACCGGGGATTGAACCCAGGGGCACTCGACCACTGGGTCACATCCCCAGCCCTTTTTTGTATTTTATTAGAGACAGGGTCTCACTGAGTTGCTAAGTGCCTCACCATTGCTGAGGCTGGCTTTGAACTAGCAATCCTCCTGCCTCAGCCTCCCAAGTGCTGGGATTACAGGTGTGCGCCACCATGCCCAATTTAATTTTTTTAGTTGTAGATGGACACAATATCTTTATTTTGTTTTATTTATTTATTTTTTAATGTGGTGCTGGGGATTGAACCCAGTGCCTCACACATGAGAGGCAAGCACTCTACCACTGTGATCCTCTACATCCTCCTGTGTGGCTTCCCTCCCTTTCGTAGTCCGGAGAGGGACCATCAAACCCAGCCCCTGAATATATTCTTAATATATACTTGTGTCTTGACAAAATTTCTCTGGGGCTTAATAATGAATATCTAACTTCCATCTTACAGCTTTCAAGTATTTTCCTTTTCTAAAGGAAAAAAAAGTAAAGATGTATATGTTCCTGCTACAACTTTTGGGAGGGTGATTGGTATATATCAGATATTATTTTGTGCATTTCATTTCTAGAAAGTTATTTTAAGAATACAATTGTGTGTAAATGTTTAATATGTAAGGATGTTCATCAGAAAATTCCTTACAGTTGTCAAAATATTGGAAAATGACAGATTACAATATGCTCACAGCTTTTATGAATCACATTTATGAGGAGTATTTTTTATATTCTTCATAGGATATTCTTATATAGGAAATGCCATGATACAATATTAGGTGAATGAGATAGGGGTAACATATGATATGTACAATGTGATTCTGATTTTGTGTAAAAAAAAATACGTGTGTGTGCATGCTTGTATGCACAAGAGAGTCTTAATAATCATTCAAAAGGTCAATGTATGTTTTTAATTAGGGAGAAGGTAACAGATAGGAAATAGACTGCTAGAAGTAATTCTCAAACTATTCTTGGTGTAGCTTAGGTTTTTAAATTTCCAATACAATGTGGACTCATGAATGATCTTACTGCATGTAGCTAGAATATAGCTTGTGTCACATGTGACTAGCCACGTATGTTTGACAACATCTTAACTGATCTATGTTCTCTTCACTGAGATGTGTCTATGGATCACTTAGTTGAATGTTATGACCTTATCACATTTCTTTTAAGTTTCCACACATTTGCTTTCAATTTCTGTGCTTATTTTCTCAAAGACTAGTAATAAAGGATCACAAAAGTGACAGTGGTCCAAGGACCAGACTTTGAGTAACACTGGCATGGACTCCTTGTTTGTAGGAGGAGTTGGCACAAGGGAAGGGGGGGTTGATGGTAAAGCCTACCACGTATTGGGAAGCAGCCCTTGCTTACTGAGAGCTGAGGACCTCTGTGACTCACAACTGTTTAGAGCTACAGTTCTGTCATGTATTTCGTCACATTTGATCCCGTCTGGTCTCAGGTTCACTTGTGTCTCTGCCTTTGTTTGTGCAGGTTATGGCCTGGAGGTGGACATGTGGGCTGCCGGCGTGATCCTCTACATCCTCCTGTGTGGCTTCCCTCCCTTCCGCAGCCCGGAGAGGGACCAGGACGAGCTCTTTAACATCATCCAGCTGGGCCACTTCGAGTTCCTTGCCCCTTACTGGGACAATATCTCTGATGGTGAGATCAGGAGCTTCTGCATACGAGAGAGGAGGGGATGTGGGGCTGGGATCCCCTCGGGGTTCTGACCCCAAAGCAGGTTTTCAGATAAATATGTGAGAAGACACACAGAAGGCCACCACAGTGCCTGGCTTGGAGCTGGGCTGTCAACCTGTTGTGCCTTAACCTTTACTTGCTCAATAGTTTCATGAAGGTTTGTGCAGCACTCTGAAGAAATGACTTGCTTTGAGAGTTAAAGAAAAAAATCTAACTATTAGTTGTAGTCATCGACTGCTTTTCCTTAAGGCCATTGAAGAAGCTCAAATCTGAAAAATATCAGAAACATGACTCTCATTTGGAAAGAGAAAGGCCATCTTATATCCAGAAGTACTGCCAATGGAGGGACTGAAAGTATTTGATGTACATGTGAATAATTAAGGGTCTTGTGGGGTGCCCTGGGAGCACAGGGACTATGCAAGGTAAGGGGTGTAGGTCTCCACTGCTTTTTAGCGAGCTGGATCCATGTGTGGTTTTTCTCCCTTTGGGTCTTTAATTCTGATTGCAAATGGACTCCCTCTCCTCATTTCTACTGATTTGTCTCTACTAGTTACCACCCTTATAAAATCGAGAACTGGATACTTGTGGGTTTTGAGTCTTTGTGTCTTGGCCTTAGAAAGTAGAATAGGAATGATGGCTTTGTTGTTTCAACTTGCCCTCCAAGATTAGTTAATTGAACTGCCTCCATTCCCAGCTTCTAACTCCTCCTGGAACTGGGGGCTGAAGAAAGGGAAAAGCTTCACTTTCCCCTTTAAATAAGGTAAGGAGAGGCACGGCTTGCTGGAGGTGGAGTGAGGGTCTGTCTGACCTGAGCAGGGCAGTGGCAACTTGGGAACCGAAGTCCTATGTAGCATGGTCCTTAGATTTGGGCATAGGTGGCTCCTGTCCTGGTCCCCATTCCTACGAGGGCTCTGTTTTGGTTATACTCTTTCCACAGAGTGAGGCGACTGTGCAGCCATGGGGATGTGTCCCCCAGAGCCCAGGGTGCCTCTTCCCTGTCCAATGGCCCAAGCCCACTTCAAAGTCTGAGAGGCTTCTTCTCTCAGCCTCTTCCTAATGTGCCAAAGGGGGCCCTGGAAGGCTGGTTGGAGGGTGTAGAGAGAGCTTGAGGTGGGGTGTCCAATCGTCCACATATAATTGGACAAAGGAAGCCACACATGGTATGTCTACATACTTCTGTAGACGAGTATGCATCTCACTAGCCTGATTGCAAATGCTCAGTCATCATGAGTTGATAGAGCAGGTCTAGCATGTCTCCATCTTCTGTTGGACCACAGTGTTCTCAGAATCCAAAAGCCTGCAGGCCAGCCCACGGTGCTAACATGAGAGTCTGAGAAGTCTCAGTTTAAATTTGCCCTGCGAGGCTTCTGAGGACCTTGAAGGAGTAATGCTGGTCAGGGTGGGACCGGGGCACTTTGTGGGCAGAATTTGCCCAGCTTGAACTTAGTGAGTGGGATAGGAAACAACCTGTGGCTCTGTGCTCTAGAGGTGGCTGCACAGTGGGTGGGGAAAGAGTGATTGGTGCCTGCGCAGCTGATCTTGAGCCAGAGGCATCCTTTAAGAAAGGTTCAAAAAAGTGCGTGTTTTCTTCTCATGCATTCCTCGGGTGGTTAGAAGAGCAGGCTCAATGGGCCAGGCTGGGAGATCCAGAAGTCCAGGGAGACATATTTTGTCCTCTCCCTCTGCCACCTGACCTATCAGGTGTTACCACATCCCTCTAGAAATCGGCCATGGTCCCGGGCAGGAAATGAACTTGATTTTGAATGTGTACTATTTATTACTTCATTTCTTCATACCATTTTTTCTCCCAGTTTTGTCAATATGAAGACATATTTGTCAACTGAGGAAGAGAGAACATATTTTATTTAAAAATGTGTTGGTTTGATCTAAAACTTTAAGAGACATAGATGTAAGGTTTGCGGCCTCTGTTCTCTTGTCTTGAGGGCACAGGTGTTAGGGGTGCGCCCGGCCCGGAGGCTGTAGAGAGGTGAACAGACATCCCAGAGCTGCGGCTGTTTTGCACAATAGCCCTTGGCCACACGTGGATAAATAAATGTGGCTTGCTTGAAAGCAAGTGAAATGAAAATCCAGTTCCTCAGTCTCCCTAGCTAGATTTCAGATGCTCAATAGTCAGGAGTAGGTCTCGAATGTCTCCATCTTCTGTTGTTCTGCTGTCTTCTAGAACGCCAAAAAGAGCCTGTCAGCCAGCCCGTGGCACTAACATTTATGTGGGTGTTCTTATTTCATGCCTGGGGAGGAAAAAAATTCAGGACCACCTGAATTTACTCTATATCCCCCTCTTCCTCTCACTCCCACAGCTGCTAAAGATCTGGTGAGCCGGTTGCTGGTGGTAGATCCCAAAAAGCGTTACACAGCCCACCAGGTTCTGCAGCATCCCTGGATTGAAACAGTTGGAAAGATCAGCACAGTGAACCTGCAAAAAGAGGTGTCCCCCAGCAGGAATGGCCACGTCCGGAGCCAGCACAAGAGGGCTGCAGACCAGGCGTCATAGTCATGGCTATGGGTATCTGTTTAGTTCTGCTCAAAAAAGGAGAAGAGGATGAAAGTCTGAGGGAGAAGCAATGAAAGGACTTCTTCACATCACTGGGGAATCAGAAAGAGAGACACTCGGTTTATTGCAAAGCATATTCAAAAAACTAAATTGAATCTTAATGTTAAATGTTGTAACATATTTTTAGATTTGTATATTTAAAGTCTTTAATACTTTTTGGGGTGGGGGTAAGCATTGTTATCAGTGTGGGATGTTGGTAATTATGATGCGTTTGCTTCCTCCTTGTGATCAAGTTCATGGTGTACTACAAGAGTGGTGCTTACTAGTGTCTAAACTCCCCTGTGAAATTAATGAAGTGAATCATGGTCTTTCTGTGTCAATAAAATGTGCTCTGAATACCAGAAGTGGATCTGTATTCTAATTGCTTCTTAATGCTAGTGATGAGAGTCAGGAATTATAGTCCAGATGCATCTCCTGAAGCCAGCGTGACTACATATAAATGTGTTGGACACTTGATAAGTAGACAGGAGCTGTTTATATTTAGGATGTGCTAACCTAGTTCCCTAACATTGTAGTGTGACCTGAAATCAGATCTGCTGCAGTCTGAAAAATGGAAAGAAGAAATCATTCAATCATTCTTGTTCCTACAATACCTACTTATACTGTTTTTCTGCCCAATTATTTCTGAGCCTGTGTCACTGCTACCTGAAGTCAAGCACTCATGCTGTGACAATGTTTCAGCTCACAAGGAAGCAACTTAGTTCATTAGTATGTTAGAAATGCAGTGAATGGATTCCACAGAGGCTTGAAGGAGTGTGGGCACATTCCCACCTGCAGGGCATTTATACAGAGGGCACAGAGCACATGTTCCAGGGTTCAGATGACTCTGGGGGTATGTGACCAAACATTCTAGTATTGGCCGAATTGACCTTTCCAGGCCATGTGTAACCTGGTCAGTAGGCCATCTGCCCTACCTTTCCTATGACTATTGGAGTTATCTGGATGGAGGACAATAGGAGGAAAATAGCACTAAGAGAATTTAGTCCAAGAAATTGCTTAAACAGGTGTTGGAAAATGGAGAACTCACAAAGGAGGCTCTTCAATAAATTAGAGAGTAGCTGCAGGAAGTAGTTTCCATTCCTAGGTAGAGGACCAAGGGAAGGGTTGGGGTGATTAGATCCTAGAAGCTTAGAGGAGAAATTCCTTGTAGGGGATGCTGGAGTATACCACCCAGATCTTCCTTCAAAATGGAAGGGAATAGGCTGCCTGGGTGCTGCCATCTGACAGACCTCAGCTGTTAGACCTCTACAGGAACCCCCCTTAGCTGAGAAGAGTTAGCCCACGGACCCCTCCCGGGGCAGGCCATATCCAATGACTAGTCCATGTAATGAATGAAGGCTCAGCACCTTTGCCTGCTGGGGGTGACGCTGAAGGGCCATCCAGCTTCTGAGCTCCCTCTGGGGTTTGGCCTAGCCTTAGCTCAAACTGCATCACAGTCTAACTTCTCTCTTTCCTGGTTCTCCCAGGGGTGATGATTCTGAGATGCCCTATAAATCTTTGCTACGTAAATCTGGACCAGAACTGGATTCCCAGGGAACCAAACTTTTGGCACCCAGTAGAAACTGAAATTGTTCCAAGAGGAACCAGCTGGTACTTTAACCTTAGGAGCTCAGAGAAGGGGCTCTGTGGAGCCAAGACTCAGGCCCTGAGCAGGCTGTGCAATAGTACTCATTCTAAAAATTTGAAGGAGGCTGGTGCTGGATTCCATTGCTACTGGAACATATTTTGATAAAGGTGCTAGTGACCTTTATGTCACTAAATCCCAAACAATTTTCCAGTCCTCATATTATTATCATTTGATCCTATTGACCGCTTTCTCTAAAGTCATTTCTCCTGTCGATGTCTGTAATGCCACATTTTCTTGATTTTCCTCCTAAGTTGTAGTTCCATTCTTAGCCACTGGGGAAATGCAAATTAAAATCACAGTGAAATATCACTATATACCCCTTAGAATGGCTAAGATTAAATGGGTAAAATGAAAAGATTGACTACACCAACTATTAATGTGAACGTGGAAGAACTGGAACTGTCGACATGGAAGGTGGGAATATAAAATGGTACACCCCTTTGGAGGACAGATTGGCAGTTCCCTTAAAGATTAAACATATACCCACCATATGATTTAGCCATTTCACTACTAGGTATTTACCTATGGGAAATTATAGATACTCATACAAAGACTCCACAATATTCATAGGTGCTTTATTTGTAGTAACCTGAAAGTCAAAACAGTCAGAATGTCCATAAATTGGTGAATGGGTAGGCAAATTGTGGTATGTTCATAGAATGAGTAATTTTCAGCCATAAAGAAAGGAATGAACTTTTGACACATGAATGACATGAATTAACCTTCAAATAATTAGGCTGAATAAAATAAGTAAGATTTAAAAAATATATATGACATTTGGATTATTCCATTTATATATTTACTACTCTGGATTATTGGACTACATATGGATTATTATTGGATTATTCCACTTATACACAAACTATAGTGACAGTAGGTAGATCATGGGTTACCTGGGGACAGAGATGGGGAGAAGAGGAAAAGAGAAATTGCAAAAGAACAGCTAGTAACTTTGGGGATGGTGGTTATATTCATTATCTTGAGTGTAATAATGGAGTCATGGGTGAATGTACATCAAAACTTATCAAATTGTACACTTTTGATATGTGCAGTTTATTGTTGGTCTATTATATCTCAATAAAAGTCTATTATACCTTTGTAGTTCCTCAAAGTCCATCCCATACCCTCTTCTCCTTTTTCCCTATACTCTCTCCCTTGCCAACTTTGTTTATACTCACTATCTTTTGGCAGATGATCCTCGTCTTCCCTACCCTACTGATATCTCCATTCAAGGCTACTCCTATAAATTCTAGATTCATTTACCCAACTACCTCCATAACATCCACGTGCAGGCATCAGTTCCTCTGAGGCAGAATGCATAGTCATCAGCCCCAACCCTGGTCCTCCTCCATTGCTCCCAATCTCAGGGAATGGTGCTGCTGAGCAGGTTCAAAACACCAGTATCACTCTTGAATCCAATCCAGCCCACTGATTTTTCTTTCGCAATATTCCTTGAGTTTTTGTCAGCTTTTTTGCTGCTGTGACCAAAAGACCTTACAAGAACAATTTTAGAGGAGGAAAAGCATATTTGGGGCTTGGAAGTTTCGGAGGTCTCAGTTGATAGATGGCTGACTGCATTGCTCTTGGAAAAAGGTGAGGCAGAACATCATGGCGGAAGGGCATGGAGGAGGAAAACAACTCGGGACCTGACAACCAGAAAATAAAGAGAGTAACTGAGCTCAGCTCACTGGGGACAATATGTGTACCTTGAAAGCACACGCCCAGTGACCCACCTCCTCCAACCACCCTCTATCTCCCTACAATTACCACTAGCTAATCCATTAATGTACTGATTAGGTTAAGGCTCTCATAATCCCATCATTTCACCTCTAAACTTTCTTGCATTGTCTCTCACATGAAGTTTTGAGGGACACCTCATAGTAAACCATAAAACCACTTAACTTTCTTATTTTCTATCCTGCTGGACATTCAGGCAATTTCTCACGAATTCCTTGTTATTAAAAATTGCTATATTTACCCTCCTGTATGCATCCTTTGTGCCCTTTTGGGAAAGTTTTTTCCTTGGAGAGAGAAAATCTTCTATTTGACCAGATATTGCCAACTTGCTTTTGAATTAACTTATCTCCCTGTGAAGAGTGATGGGAGTTTTCTCTTTTTTCTCATGGTTTGCGCATTTAAAAAAATTATTTAAATGTTAATATCTGGACATAATTGAGAAAGAGCAGCACAGAACCTATGTTCTAAATTTTGACAATTGTGTGGCACTTTAGAGCTGTTGGGTTAAATTCCTATGTGTAACTCATTCCCATCTCAGAACAACTGCACCACAAAGTATGACGCTGTCTCAATTTACAGAGACTGAGCTTCACAGACATGACATGACTAGGTTTACCATCATCTGTCATCCATCATCACTTGGTTTACTTTCATCCGTCATCCATTATCACTTGGTTTACCATCATCCAACATCCATTATCACTTGGTTTACCATCATCCGTCATCCATCATCACTTGGTTTACCAAAATGCCAGCTCTTGGTGCAGAGTGGCACCAAACCTTCAGTTCCTAGCTCCTGCTTTTTTCTCATCTTGCAAGGCTAAATCTCAAGCATCTGTGAATAAGCAGTACCAAAAAAGTCTCCTTCCTGCAACAGAGGTGTTTATCTGGAGACTCCTTTAGTACAGGTCTCAGTCCTTTCATTCTACAGGGACCAAGGGTTGTGTTAAAAACTAATGGCTAGTACTCTGGAGCTTGTGGCATCTCATGTGACCCACTCATCTGCAAATTGGTTGGGAGTTGATGGTGGATCTCAAGGAAGCTTAGGGGCTTATGATTCATTCTTCCAGAGGAGACACTTCTAGTGAAGAAGTCCTCATGGTGATGATGTCAACTGACTTGTATTCTTTCCTTAGGGTTTTGCTTCAGCTCCTCTTGAGTTGGGCAGTAATGAAGCAATTGCTTTGTATTCCTTACCTGCTTTAGGTATCAGCAGTGCTTCTGCCTTTCTTCCCCTGAAAACTCAAGATGCTATTGTGGATGCTGTGGTTGCTCAATAGATCCCCAAAGAACCTGATCCTCTCCTGTCCATGCCCTTGGCTGGATTGAGTCTGGGGCAACTCATATCCAACTACTAGTCAGAGAGATCCAGTCCCCTGGCTGCAACTCAGGATGGTTCTGCAGGGCCACTCTGTTTCCCTGTGGGATCGGATGACACCTATGTTCAACTATATCACAGTGAACTTCTTTCCAATTCTATCCATTTGCACCCTCTTCCCCAGCAGATGGTGATATTGAGAACAGTTCTCAATAGCTTCCGTGCACACAGATTTCCTAGTGTCTGCTTCCCTGGAAAGCCACCTTGTGAATTTCTCACATCCAGTTAGTAGGAGCAAGTTGCTGCTGCCCTTGGGGGTCCATCTCTAGCCCCTCTTGACTGGGCCCTTCCGTACCTAGAATGGATCTGCTTAATGCTTGGCTTCCCAGGGTAAGATTAATCCTATGGGACCAGGCCAGAGAGTGGTTCTGGTTCTAGAGCTCTCTGTGTTAGTGAACCCTAGAACCGCTGAGGTAGCTTATACTGGGTCATATAATCCAGGGCACCAGCAAAGTCAGAGAGGGGTTGCAGAATTACTGATGGTTTCCTTTAGTCAAGGAAGAGATCAAAGCAGCTCTAGTGTGTTGTCAGACCAGCCAGGACTGTGAGAATCACTGGGACCCATCCCTGTGGCCATCCATGGGACCCTCCATGGGGAATGGAGGGGAGCAAAGGGAAGATCATGTAGCCTGTGCTGGATGCTAGAAGCTAAGCCCACATGGACAATTTTGGGGTTATGATGCTCCCCTAAGGAGAACTAGAAACGAGGAGGGATAGTTTGTTTGGGAGACAATTCCAAGAAGTGAGTCCACAAAGGAAGGAGGACCGTGTGGGTGACTGAAACTTACTGGGCAAGAGAGCTGGGCTTTTATCTACCAACTTTTGTCTTCTGTTGTTTGAAGGATTCTTCTGGTGTATTAACTCCATGCCACTTCTAGCCTGTTTTGAGCCAAGCAGGCTTCCATAGCCAGAGGATATCTTCTGGGAGAGAGTTACATCGAGCTGTGGGCACCTGCAGTAGCTTTCTGCAGGTAAGCTCTGGGATGTCTGATGGGGTATTGTAGGGTGTTGATATACATAGGTAACCTGGGATCGGGACTTCCAGGATTCTTGGGAAGAGAAGCAGTACATTGTTGGCATGAGACTGGGGAAATCATTAGTAGTACTATTTGTATTTGTACTGAGATTTTCCTTTAGTGGTTGTAAACAGTCATGGGGTAGGGAAGGGATACTGTAAAAATTACAAAGATGACAAAACAAATACAAAACCAAAAACTGGATACATTCACTCTGGGGAGATTTGATGATTCTTATGAATTCATGGAGTTACAATGAGGGTTGTGACATTGGGGCTTGTTTCTGGATGTGCTGATAAGTTATCCTTTCACTGTGATTGTCATTTACTGGGTCAGCAGCTTATTTTAATAGATGTGTGGAATCAGAGGCATACAGGCTCTTTGGAGGTGAACTGTTTTGGTGAGAGTTTACACCCCCCCCCTTTGGTACCAGGGATTGAACTCAGGGGCTGTCAACCACTGAGCCATATCCCCAGCCCTATTTTGTATTTTATTTAGAGACAGGGTCTCACTGAGTGGCTGAGCACCTTGCCATTGCTGAGGCTGGCTTTGAACTCATGATCCTCCTATCTCAGTCTTCTGAGCCACTGGGATTATAGGCCTGTGCCACCATGCCTGGCTGATAAGAGCTTTTGAATGGTCAGAGAGGCTGGGCCCTAAGGTCTCTGTCCAGATGTTCTTTGGAGACTGATTTTAGAGAACTTAGAAAAAACATGGCTTTTATTTCTTGTAATCCATCAAGGAATGGAAGTTTTACTTCCTGTGTTGGGGAATGGAGGTAGGATTGATAAAGGTCAGCCTTTTACAGAAGAATGGGTAGGTAGAAGGAGGTCGGGGAGGGCACTTTGTTGGAGAGGGACAGGTATCTGGCAAACTGAACCAGTCACTGTCATTGACAGAAGGAGATTTAGCCATCTCAGTAAATCAGCAGAATATGAGGATCTCTATGAATTGTTAAGGGTGGTGTGCCATGGGTATTTGGTAGTAAAGGAAGAGTCTTGGTCTTAGTTCATTCTTTGGAGTCTTTTTTTTTTTTTTTTTTTGGTCTTTTTTTTTTTGTTAAATGCTTGCTGACTTGTCCCCGGTTGGATATCTTCCTCTACTATAGGTTGGCTGTATTAGATAGCTGTTGCTGCGTAAGAAAACAAACTCAATGGTTTAAAACAACAATTTGTTATTTCTCACGACCCTGTAGGATAGAAATGTGGGTTGGGTTCAGGACCTAGGCTGTGCTCTGCTGTTGTTTCCTGGAATAGGTAAAATGGCTGGACTCACTCTACATGGTTGCTCACTCTCCTGGACTTGATAACATAGTGGTGGAAGTATTCCTAGCATGAGATTGGTAGCTGCAAGTTTCCCTGAAGCTCAGCACTAGAACTGGTAACATCACTTGCTCTACCTCTCTTTGCTGAAACAATTCTTTCTCAGCCAGCTCAGATTCAAGAGGTGGGGAAACAACATCCACCTCTTTGTGGGAGGAGCTACAAAGAATCTGTGGCCATTTTTGCTTTCTACCACATCCACCTTGGCTGAGGTGGATTAGCCATCCTTCTTACTAACCTACTCACCTTTCTAAACTTGAATTTTCACCTCAGTTCTTGTGATAAAAGGGTAGAGACTATTCCAGGTTCCTTTCTCTGTATTTAGGAAAAATTCACTCATAAATTGTCTCTTTACTCAGCAAATATGATTTAAGGCCCCTCATTGGCCAGAGTGTACCAGGTCCTAAGAATACAACAATGTGTATGGCAATAGCACTTATCATCAAGAAGCTCCATCTTGGATGGGAGAAGACCCTTAAACTGATAATTAAGTACAAGGTATTGAATGAAGGGATGAACATGTATACAGAGTTTTATATATATTAAAATTAATAGTGGTTGTTTAAGAGCACTTGGGGGAGTAGGGCAATGTGCTAGGTCTTTGAAATCTTCTCAGCTATTTTACAAACAACCTCATGGTACAGGGATTATTATTCTACTCCAGCATCTCTTCTCTGAAGGACCATAGCTAGAGTTTTTGTTTTGTAAAACAAAAATTTAATCATGTCATCTTCTGCTTTAAAATGGCTTCCCATTACATTTATAATATAACAAAAAACATGCTGTGGCCTAAGAGAGCTGAATGCTCTGGCTCTTTCTACTGTACTGATTTCATCTCCCACCCTCTTTCTATTGTTACCCCTGCTGCAGTCACACAGACACTTCTGTGGTTTCTCCACCTTTGGAGGCCTTGGTACTGGTTGTTCCCTCTCTAAAATGATTTTCCTATAGCTTTTTTTTTTTTTTTTTTTTTTTTGGTGTGTGTGTGTGTGTGTGTGTGTGTGTGTGTGTGTGTGTATGGTGCTGGGGATTGAACCCAGGGCCTTGTGCATGCAAGGCAAGCACTCTACCTACTGAGCTATATCCCCAGCCCTCCTCTAGCTTTTTAAAGTCTGAGTTCACGTTACCTCTGTAGAGAAGCCACCTTCCTTAGATACTCTCCATCCTCTTATTTCATTACCTCAGTGTGTTCCTTGCTGTTGGAAATAATCTTGCTTGGTTTTTTCTACTTGTCTGTTGCTCTACCCTCCACTAGAATGTAGTCTCCATGAGGGCAGAGACCTTCTCTGTTTTGTTCCTTCTATATCACCAATGTCTAGTAGAGTGCCTAGAAAAATTTAGGTGCATAATAATATTTCTCATATGCATGAAGCAATCCTATATTTACTAATGAGGCTTCAAGTCACACAGGTTGTACACAGCAGAGCTGAGATCTAAATCCATGATTACCGAAAGCCATGGATTTTCCCACCATACCATCCTGCTTAGGGAACTTGGAAAAGCTCTTCTGTCCCTTTGTCTGCATACTGATCCCAAGTTTTATGACGTTGCTGTTGTCCCAGTGTAGATTGTCATGTTCATCCCACTACGGCAGGTACTAATGGCGGAGTTGTTATGAGACAGCATCTCCATTACTGCTATAAATTTACAGAATGAATACTTTTTCATATTTTAGCATTTCTTCAACTGGAGTGCATTGAAAAGTTCTTAATATCCTTTCCTTTTTCCTTTGAAAACTTTTTTTAAACCTTGGGCCTAGCTTACAGTGATGGTATGCTAGAATCTGGGAATTGCAGTGAAAGCTTTGTAATTGTTTTCCAGGAAGCAGTGGTATTTGGGGTAAATAGTGGAAATTTCTTTCTTTCTTTTGGGTTGTATTCTTTCTGTTTTACACAGATATTGTACAGAGTAGCATCAGACATTTATGTTGTTGTTAATGGTGTATTGTTTTTCTCCCTGTCTATCTTCCTGATAGAATTGTGGAATCGAATAATATCAGAACATAAAGATATATCTAGATTTGTTCTGACAAGTTTCATATCACTGAATATAGCTGGAGAAGAAAATTTGACCTTAGGAAAAATTACATTGAGAAATTCAGCTGCTATTATAAGAATCATTCAGCCCAGAGAAAATGATGTGTTTTCTATTGTGGTACCCATGTAATTTATGTCAACAGAAAGCCAATAACTTCATCATGATCAGAAAGTAAATTTCACTTGAGAGATCATGGTCTCTCCTGATAGAAGAGAGCATGCTGAAAATGTTCTTTGCTTCAACTTCCCAAATGAACTTTGGTGGGAGGTGGGACAGGGGAAGACTGATGGCTCCCCGATGGATCTAATTTCCTATCAGCCATCACCAAAGGTTCTTGGTCATTTGACAGCAAGAGATTTTTTTGCAGAAGCTTTACAGAGGTACTGCTGGAAACAGAAAGTATGATTTTAATAAGCATTCTTCCTAAAACTAGGATGTCATTTTATAAATTGATGGGTTTCTCCAGCAAATGTAGATTCATCCAATCCCAATGTAAGTTGCCTAATTAACATTTTGACCTTGGTTTCTCTATCTGGATATAGCAGATATAAATATTAGTCTGAAGCCAAAGGGGTGAAAGAGTTATTGCATAATTTTATTTTTTTTTTTATCAATTTAATTTTGTTTTGACTATGTAACCCCCATCCTGCTTGCTGGTGGGTGATGATCTCAGCTGTCACTTCACATTGGACATTTTGTGAAGTGCTAAGTCATGGGATGCATCCTTCAGTCATCAGTTCCCATGGGCTTCCTGTTGATGCACCCATTGTCTCAGCCTAGTGGCTCCCTGCTGCTTTCTTGTCACTCTAGGGCCTGAGAATCTTCTGTACAACTGCCTGGAGGCCTGTCTCCACTGTCACACTAATTATCCCTCCTCAGGTTCTCACTCTTCTCTGAGTCTTCATTTGTGTCCCTGGAGCTCTGGAGCTTAGATTCATGTTCTCTCTCCATTTTCTTGAGCCAGGAAGACTCTATTTGTTTAGGTGGGGGGAGGCCTCTTTCTTTCTTTTTCTCTCTGTACATTCTTTTCTTTCTTCCTAACCTCTCCACACATCTCCAAAAACTCACCTGGACAGGGCAGGGATTAAAGTGAGGTCAGTGAGGTATCCTCCTCAGCCACTACATTTAAGAATGTGTCTTATTGCTATCTCAATGTTTGTAGCTGCACAATTCACAATAGCTAGGTTGTGGAATCAACCTAGATGTCCCTCAGTAAATGAGTGGATTAAGAAAATGTGGTATATACGCACAATGGAATTTTACTCAGCAATAAAAGAAAATAAATTAATGGCATTTGCAGGTAAATGGATGAAGTTGGAAGACATAATGCTAAGTGAAGTTAGTCAGTCTCAAAAATCCAAGTACCAAATGTTCTCTCTTATATAAGGAGGCTATTTCAAAGTATTGTTGGATGGGGTACATAGGAGGATTAGAGGAACACTAGAATGGTCAAGGGAAGGGAGGGTAAGGGAGGGAGCAAGAGGGGAGGGAGGGGGGGGAAATAAAGGTGGTTGAATGAGACGGATATCATTTTCCTTAATGCATGATTGAAGACCTAAATTGTACGAATATACTTTGTATACAAACAGTTGTATGTAAAAAGATACTAAATATATGCACTATGAGTTGTACATATTAAAAATTATAAAAAAAAAAAAAGAAATCAAAAAAAATAAAAAAAAGAATGTGCCTTATAATTCAAGGACTTTTTAACAAAAAATTTACTTTGCTTTTAAAAACTCTTGTATGAATATATTATTTGCCTTTTTTTTACTGAGTGTTTTGGGGATTCCTTGAATTTTGAAGACAAGAAGAGTGCCTCACTCACCTGATTAATTTCGTCTGTGGATTCTAGAAACACAGTTGATCCTGTGCCTTATACCTCTTTTCTGTTTTGCCATGTACTCTGAGAACTACCTTGAAGGAGGAAAAGGAGGGAGAAATTCAGGGAGGACAAACCATAAGTTACCATATCAAGACCTTATCTAGCCACCAACAGAATTAAGAGGCTTGGAGTCCATCTCCAAGGTTTATTACAGCTCTCACATCTGGGCTGCTACTCCTGTGGAAGGTAGGAGGCTGCCATTGGTGTCTGAGATGGATATTCTTGTGGAAGACACTTGTTCCCTTAGCCACCTCAATCAGCAACAGCAATTAAAATTGTTTCTCAGCTCAGATTCGTGGCTATAGAGATGCAGCCGAAGGACAAAGTCTGTACTAGAAAAATCACAACAGAAATGATCGTGGCCCATGAGCCACTGGGCGTCTTAGTTTCATTGATCCCCATTCCTCTGAGGCTCAACTCCTCATTTTCTGGTTGTGCCTCCGGGCTGCTCTGCATTTTTTTTTTTTTTTTTTTTTGTGGTACCAGGGATTGAACTCAGGGGCACTCGACCACTGGGCCACATCCCCAGCCCTTTTTTTGTATTTTATTTAGAGACAGGGTCTCACTGAGTTGCTAAGTGCCTCGCCATTGCTGAGGCTGGCTTTGAACTCGTGATCCTCCTGCCTCAGCCTCCCAAAGTGCTGGGACTACAGGCGTGCGCCACCACGCCCGGCTTGCTCTGCATTTTTGCACTCATTAAGAAACAAAACCAAGAGCACTTCCCCCCCACCCCACAACAGCTTCCATGTCCCCAAAATGATCATCAGTGAAGTTTGAATCTATTTTCATAAAAGGCTCAACTTCTGCCCAGTGGCGCCAGCCTAGCACTATTATTTTAGGAGGGGAGCGAAGTCTTCAAACCTGAGGCTGATTCCTTTAATTCTGTTCCTTTCTTAAAACCTCCCCTCAGAGGTAAAAAATCAACATCAGGGAAACAAGCTGAGGTTGTGGAGTCAGTGCAGCTGCTCCCCTGCCTGGAATCAGAGGGGCCTGCGCCTTTGTACCTGCCAGGTCCAAGCTGCCTGGTCTGGCTCTTTCAGCACTTATAAAACTCCTTCAAGGGCTGAACATCACTTTTTTTTCTTTGCTTTGTCTGTTCTTCTGAAAATAAACGGAAGCATGGCGGGACATTCTGCTCCGTGTCTGTAGCTTCTCAGTTTCCTTTGGAAGCTCTCCTGCACAGGCCCACCTTCTCTTACCTTCTGTGTGCTTCAGAGGGACTGAAGGCTGCTTTCCCTTAGTTTATTTTCCCAGGTGGTGCTCTCCTGGCTAGTTTACACCCCTCTCAAATAGAGCAGATCCGGCAGCCCTGTCCCCACACGTGCTTCCCTTTACTTCTGCTTTTGCTCTTTTTTTCTTAGGGCATTTTCCTAACACGTGTCCTCATGTGTTATGGTTTGGATGTGAGGTGTCCCCCAAAAGCTCACGTGTGAGACAATGCAATAAGGTTCAGTGGAGAAATGATTGGATTGTGAGAGCCTTAAACTAATCAGTGAATTAATCCCAGATGGGATTAACTGAGTGGTGGCTGGAGGCAGGTAGGGTGTGGCTGGAGGAGGTGGGCATTGGGGGTGTGGCTTTGGGGTATATATTTGTATCAGGTGTGTGGAATCTCTCTGCTGCTTGCTGATCATCATGTGAGCTGCTTCTAACACACACTCTGCCATGATGTTCAGCCTCATCTCCAGCCCCAAGGAATGGGAGTCTGCTATGGATGGAGACCTCTGAAACTGTGAGCCTCTCAATTAACCTTTTCTCCTCTACAATTGTGCTGTCGGGTCCTTTAGTCACAGCAGTGAAAAAGCTGACTAAAACAATATGTATTGTATCTTCATGGAGGATCATAGAGTTGCCAGGATGATGACCAGCACAAACCCCTTGGGCAGAAAGGGGACTTAGAAAGGTCATGGGGGATATTTGGACAAGGTCTTCCTGAGACCCAGAAGGTCATCCCCACAGACTCCCAGCCACCTGGGCTGGGGGGAGTCTCAGTGAGCCCTCAGACAGGGCACTCTCTCCCTTTTCTCCTCTGCACACCTGGGAGCTTTGACTAGCACCCTGGGGCTGTTTTCCTTGCATTCATGGGTGTCATAGAGCCCACCCCAGCTCCCGATTCTTCATTATTTTACAACTTGTCACCTCATAGCTAACTGGAGCAGTCTCTTAGGGTTCTGTTTCCAGATTCTGGAGAAAGAAACTTTGATTGGTTCAGTCTGGGTCAGGTGTCCACCTCTAGTCCGATCAGCTGTGTCTGTCAGGTGTCCACCTCCAGTCTAATTAGCTGTGTTTGGTGGTGATGCCAGGTCACAAGGAACATATGCTGCCCTTTCAGGGGAGGGTGAGTTCCGCAGGGATTTTCTAAGAGGAGGATGATTTGGAGCGGGCAGGAAATGATTGGTATCTCTAGTGCCATCCTTAAGTGCTACTCTGCTTTACATCCACTTGGGGGCACACCTCTGCTAAGCTTCCCTTTCAAAGAAACATGATCCTCACTGATAGTGTGCCTTCCTGGTCCTCTGTTTTAGGTTCCAAAACTGATATGTTGCTTGGAGAGGCTGTCTCCAAAATAAGATGAAATATTAAATAATTATCTGGTATATATCAAACATTTAAACGTTAAACAGTAGACTATTTAAATAGTCTACCCATTTAGAATTTATTTTGGTGCAAGACATTAAGTAGGGAGTCCACCTTCAATTTTTCCTCCTAGATGTTAGCCAGTTGTCAACCCTATTTATTTTACCATCAAATTTTTTTATTCAAAGTTGTTGTATTTATAATAGTAGTATGCATTATAATTCATAATAAACATATATAGAGCATCTTTTTACAAAACACTGTATACAATGTATATTCGTACCATTCAAGTCTTCAATCATGCATTTAGCATAATGACATCCATCTTATTCAACCACCTTTTCTTTTTTCCCCTCCATCCCCCCTTGCTCCCTTCCTTCCCCTCCCTCCCCTTTGACCTTTCTAGTGTTCCTCTAATCCTCCTATGTACCCAGACCCAACACCACTATGAATCAGCCTCCTTATATCAGAGAAAACATTCAGTATTTGTATTTTTGAGATTGACTAATTTCACTTAGCATTATATTCTCCAATTTCATCCATTTACCTGCGAATGCCATTCTTTTCTTTTCTTTTATTGCTGAGTAAAATTCCATTGGTATATGTACCACATTTTCTTTATCCATTCATCAACTGAGGGACATCTAGTTTGGTTCCACAATCTAGCTATTGTGTTACCATCATTTTTTTTTAAATTAAAGGATATTTCACTTGTTATTTATATAACACTTTTCTAATACATTAAGTCTAAAACTTTATTTTATGTCATTAGCCTTTTAATCCAGGTGCCAGAACCAAATGTATATACTTGGTACTGGGAAACCCAGAGCCTCTGAAATGCTAATTACATGTTCTATCATGGCATTACATCCCCAGCCTAAAACAAAATATTTTAATTACTATGGGATGCCTCTTTTAACTTGTGGGGGTCCTTTGATACATTCTGTGATTATTCTGATTGCTTATCCTCATATGTAAGACTGGTCTCATTTGCATAATATTGGACACTGGGTTAGGTCTTGTGTGAATTATTGGAAGTCTTTTTCTCCACAGATGGAGGCAGCTTACCATGAGAGTTCCATGTTTGTTTGAGTCTTTCCCCGTCTGTGTCCATCCAAAGCTTCTGGGATTGAGATTACCTCACTGCTCAGCCCAGCTACTCTTGGCAGGAGCCATTCTTAGCAGGATTCATGTGCCACACAGCTTGCTTTCCACATGTATATTGTAGGGATGAGATCTGAGCAGAGGTGAAATCTATTCCATTAGCACTTGGTAGCAGGCTATGGTGCCACACCTGTAGAAATTTGCTCTCTGTTGACTTACAACACCACCTACCCCGTCTCTTGCCACTTTGGCTGAGAGCTGGGGTAAAAATCAGTTCCCTTTGATCTCATCACTTAGTTTCCAGCTGGACCCTTCTTAGAAGTCTGTTCAGCGGGTGGTGAAAAGACTGGAATTCCTACTAGGGTCCCCTTTGTCTCTACTCTTTCAATTTTTATGTTGTAGGCATATGGTTGCTACTCTTTTCTGGTTTTCTGTTATAAAAACTGCTATGATTTAGAATTTTCAGGCCTAAATTCCTTTAGATTTCAGAAATGGGAGAAGAGAATAAGATGCATGGGCTTAATTTACCACTTAGGTTGGAGTTTCTATGACTTTTTATTTTTTTAAATAGAGAAATGGGAATATGAGTGATTTCCCAAAAAGGAGTGCTCCTGAAATGTGGGTTTGTGATTGATTATATTATTTGTCCACAACTGCACCTTCCCTCCTGCCCTTGTCCTGGATTCCCCCAGCTTCTCTGTGAGGACCAAACCTCCCTGCCTCATGATGTTGGCCAAGAGACTTGCCTGAGCCAGTGGCGTATGAGCAGATTATGGTGTGAATAGAGGCTTTAAATATGTTTGCCTCTTTAGCTTGGCTACTTGTGCTTCTGCCATCTGCCACAAAAAGCATGCCCTGGGAAGAGAGGGACACTAGGAACAGTCCTGAACCTGGCCTAACACTGAAGCAGAGTGGACCTACCTGACCTGCAAAATGTATGAGATAAACAAATGTTTGTTATTGTGAGCCATTGAAGTTGTGTGTGTGTGTGTGTGTGTGTTGCTGTCATTGTTATGAAGCATACCATTATCACAGCCAAAACCTGACCAATAGTGAGTCATGTATGCACTCCTTTTAGGGGAAGAAAATTCTGGTAAACCCTCCATATTGGCATTCATTCATTTACCAAATAATGCACACACACACACACACACACACACACACACACAGAAATTAGAAGAAATTAAATCATTTATATAATGTAATACACATTCCAAACAACACTAGGTACATATTTATTGTTCTTGTAATTCATTCATTGTCTTTATCTCTTTTTCTTTCAGTACTGAGAATTGAACCTAGGGACACTTTACCCCTGAACTACATCCCAGCCCTTTTTTATTTTTTTATTTTAGGACAGGGTCTCACTAAGTTGCTGAGGCTGACCTCACACTTGCCATCCTCCTGACTCAATCTCCTGAGTTTCTGGGATGACAGGTGTGAGTCACTGTGCCCTGCCCTTGTAATTCATTCTTAACCATACAATCAAAACAAAATTAAAATTAAATTCAAATAACACTTTATCGATAATCTGTATCAGCTTAATGGGATGAATGATGTTTGGCTCTCATTCAATTGTATTTTGCACTGAAAATAGGCTCCTGACTGTTTTGTCTCTGGTTCTTTTTAGTTAGAGATGCACATACCCCTTTAAACCCTGCATAACTCAATTCTCATCACTTGTCCATGATCACTGTGAGCGTTCCGCTGAATCCTTCGGCTTTTGTGTATAAATACCTTCTTAAGAGGTTAGTTTACCTCTTTTCAGTTTCATTTACCTGTAACAATAAAAATAATGGCTTCTGACATGACCTCCCAACATTATCCTAACCATGCAGCATAAAGGCTTGGGATCTGGTTTGACGATTTTTCTTTCCTATCAGTTTGGTAACCTGGCATATATTTGTATTAACCTTTTTAGATCATCCTAAAGATGGAAACGCCCACAAACAACTCACAAACCTTGCGGGGAATTTCAGATCGTCAGCATCCTCCTCTGGTTTGGGATCTGTTCCCTTAAAGCACCTTTAGTTGATGGTGGAGAAAGGAAGGACAAACAGGCTTTCCAAGGCTGGGCAGCAGGTGGTGCTCTTGGCATGTGGAATCGCGGGAGCCTGCAGTTCTGCCTGCGTGGGTCTGTTCTGACATAAATTTGCTGGTGTTGCATTGCAGTGGGTTTGTTGCTTTTTAATCTTGTAAAAATACCCTCTTTGTGATGATATTATGGGAGCTGGTTCAGCCACACTTAGCCCAGCCAGACTTGGCTGCTCTTTAGTCCTTGGTCTATTTTCTATTTTTTTCTAGGCTGCAAAGCAATGCTGGCCCCAGCTTGGTAGCTAACGGTTTGCTGGGGAGACCTTGGTACCTTCCCCAGATTTTCTAAGCTAGTCTACTTTGAAGACCCTCACATAGGATCAATTCTAGTGCCAGGGTGAGGGTGTAAGTACTTTTTGCTTCTATCATCTAGGTTTATGACTTGTTGAAGGGACCTCTAGAATGCAAATGTGTTTGTTGCTTTTACCAGTCAAAACATGGAAACCCCAGCATTCATTTCTCTTTAACAATGTGGAGGTCATGAGACACTTCAGTTTTCTGTGTGACTTCAGCTGCTCCAGGCTTGGTTTCTAGTCAGGAATTTGGAATAGCAGCGTCTTGTTAGAGAGAGATGTTCACTTACAGGGTGTCTCACTTATATGGCTTATAGTGAGTTGTCCTGAGCTTTCTGGAGAGATTAAACACAGAATCATAAAGCTTAAGATGGAGGGGTCACTTTGTGAACCTTATGCTTGCACAGCTGAACATCTGGGGCCTAAGGAGAAAAAGAAATGAAGCAATGTGCTCAAGGGAGCATAGCAGACAGGTTAACGGAGCTTACATCTTTCTCTTCCAATCCAGTTTTCTGGAAAAAAAAAATAGAATAATTTTTCCTTCCCATAGCATCAAATTTATATACATTTCCATGCTAACATGGTTCTGAAGATTGTTTACCTGGTTCTGTCCTGCCCAGGTAACCTGTGTTGTTGAAATTGGTTGAATCCACACTATAGGATGAAAATACTATTTATGTTAGGTCTCCATTAGCCTAACCCAAATCTAGGTCATCCTAAAGTGTGGAAGGAGAGCTGATATTGTATTACTTTTAACATTTTGAAGATGTCTTTTTGTGTGTGTGTGTGTGTGTGTGGTACTGGGGATTGAACTCAGGGGCACTCGACCACTGGGCCACATCCCCAGCCCTTTTTTGTATTTTATTAGAGACAGGGTCTCACTGAGTTGCTAAGTGCCTCGCCATTGCTGAGGCTGGCTTTGAACTCGTGATCCTCCTGCCTCAGCCTCCCAAAGTGCTGGGATTACAGGCGTGTGCCACCACTGCGCCCCCGCCTGACGATGTCTTTGATGACATGTATGTCTATGTTTCTAGATATTAGGGACTCCCATAATAAGCATTCCTTATTAAAATTTTATTTTATTAAAGTTGAAGGGAAACTGAAATGTAATAAATTGCACTAATCTTGAATTTGAGGAATTTTTATAATCAAGTGATTGCTTTTTGAGAACAAAACTGACAATAGAATTAAGTCTTAAGGTGTGAAATAGCACAACTTATCTCTGAGGGAAAGAAAATTGCTCTCTGAGGCCTCTCTGGAAGGACTAAATCTGAGACCTTTGCCAGACATTGTTTCCCCTGAATTTCACTGGACCTCCTATAGCTTGTGGTAGAAGATTGTTGGTCAATTTTATTTAGATTTCAAAGGACATATGTGACAGCTGTAGTTACTAATTGGTGGCTGTAGTTTATGTTCCCAAGTGTCCCTTGCTAAGGATCTGGAGTCGCCCATTACTGACACGGTCAAAGTCCAGACCTGTCTTCGTGCACTCAGGGGACTCTGTGTGGCTATGGGTTTTAGATGCTTGGATTTTAATTTCTTACCTCTAAGTCTTTTTATCTTCAGTCTCTGTTTTATATTTCCTCCCAGGATCCTCAAGTTCCAGTGGAAGGTTTTTGTAGTTGTTCCTTGGGGTAGTGTGAATCTGAGTCCTTCACGTAGGTTGTGCAGGAAGGATGACCTTTCTTTATTTTCTAATATGTCTACTGCGTTGACAGGGACACTTTGCTCAGGTGTTACTGTGGGCATCATTTCTCCAGCCTGTTCCATAGTGCCAGGATCACTCACAGAGATCAGCAAAAGGGAGGCCTTTCCAGTCATGAGCCAGGTGTCCACATTGGTCACTGCTGAGACACACCCTGTGGCTCTGCCCCTGGGGCTGGTTCAGGTTCAGCTTGAGGCAGCAGACCTTCTGATGAGGTCAGGAGTCTAGGCACTTTGAGTCAGTGAGTCTGGCCCTTCTGCCCTGTATCCCCTTGAGCTCTCATGACCTTCCTAGAGCACTGTTCCCATTTCTTATGGGGTTCAGAGCTATTCCTGGCACAGAGACTCTTCCCTGTACTTTCTCCTCGTAATAGAGGCTCCCTCTCTCCATTCTGTCTCTGAGGTCCTCAGTATTTCCTCCTCAGGGGGCTATTACAGAGGGCAGGAGAAGGACAGCTCTGACCACAAGTGGTTACTACAATCTGTTCTGCAAAAGCACCCCAGGGGCAGATGATTACAAAGGCTGCTTGCATGAAATCCAAGGAGATGAAAACAGCAATCGCAAAACACAGGTCAGTATTACAAGAACAATATCCCCTGCAGATAGTTTCTAAGGCTTGTGGTGCTCCAGAGTTCTCTCCTGCTCACTTTCCAGATCATTTCCTGCCCCCTTTGTGATTGCTCTGGTAATAGTATGAGTTAGGATGGCAGGGATTTTGTGAATACTTTTACCCAGGAATAGTTATTGCCTGTATGAAGTTGAGCTGAAAGAACACATCCTGGCACATCCCAACACTGGTTCTGGCTGATTTGATGTCTAATGTACCCCAGCAAAGGAAATGAGTACGTTGCTTTATTTCAAATTGGATTGGGGTTTGTTGAGTTTTCTCTCATCATGATCATTACCAGAGAAATCTTGACAACTGAACAAGAACAGGCAGGTGTGAGAAAGAAGTGAAGGCAGAGCGAAGCTTGACTTTCAGGCAACAAGGCTATCGTTCAGATTTTGCTGGTCTTTAGGCTTCGCAGGATGGCACATTGCTAAGGATCCACCAGATGGCGCTGTAGGCAGTATCACAGTTGCCTCTCCCAGGTGAGGAGATTATCTGGAATCTGTCCTTGTCACCAGGACACTGGGTGTCTGGCCTAGAGGACTGGCTTGGCTCTGATCAGGGAGAGACTGAGTTTGGCAGGTACAACAAAGCCCAAGCCTGGATCTTGCTCCCTGACCTGTACCTGAGGGATTGGAACTATATTGGTTTCTGATAAATGCTTTCCTGACAATCTGGGGTTGGTATCTTTCTCATTTTCTGCCCTGCTAGGTTTAGTCTCTCAAAATGGGATAGTTCTGTCTGACAAGATAAGGATTGTATCATCATAACAAGATGTTCTCGCTCATGGCAATGAAAAGCCTCACAGATAAGCTCTGCAGTGTGCAATTCTGGCTTAGCTTCACTTCATCCCAGAGGGCAGGGAGAGAGAGAGTGTGTGGGTGGACCAGCCCAGGGACCGGCTGGTGTTTGGCTAAGAGATGGGGAGAGGGATGAGCTGAGGATGGGTGGTCAGCAGATGGTGCCGTTCATGAGAAACGTCTCAGACATCAAATGATGCTGAAAGAAGGAGAGAGACTGTGGGAGGGGCTTATACACCTACTTTTGCAGGAAAGTGCAAAGGAGTGCTTTTTACATGTTGATTATGTCTGTTTTGCTATAGATGCTGAAAAAGACAGGATAAAAATGTCTTAAAGGTTAGGAGAGTCTTATCAAAAAACTATTTTGAGATGTCCTGATTTGTCCTTTGGGCAACTCCAGCCATGGAGACCTTGTTCTCCTGACACTAACCAGGAGCTGAGCTGAGCTGCATGTGTTGAAATAGAATCTCTGGCAGGATGGTGACCTGAGGATGTGGAACTGTGAGGTGGTGGCCATGCCTGAGGTTGGCAAAGCCCTTGTGCTTCATCCCTGCCCAATCTCTGGGGGAGAAAAAGTTGGTAAGGGTTTGACTATCAGTCTTAGGGACTAGTAACTTGCTTGCTTTCTTTTAAAATTCTTTCTCCCTAGCTAACAACCCTAATTCCTGGAGGAGGGAAGCAATAAGTATTTAGGGCTGCTTTGCTCCAGCATGCCTAGGACTAGCTGTCACGAAGCAGAGATAAGGTCTGGGAACTGAAATGTTCAAGTTGCACATTTTTTTCCCCCTAATAACAGAGTTGCTGACAGTTGTGAAGCCCAAACAATTTTTCCTTTTAAAGTAGCTAAAGGTCAGCCAGTATTTTAAAATCAGAAAACTAAAATGTGTTGAACATGCCCAAGACACTGCATTGATTATGACTTCACAAATGTGAGTTTTCATATGCTGAAAGAGATCAATTTGTCATAAAGGAAATTTCCCTTTATATGATGAAAACATGTTTTTAAACCCTGATATCATCAGGATGATATCACTGCTAAACCTCAGAAACATTTAGATTTGGGAGGTGTGTGTGTGTGTGTGTGTGTGTGTGTGTGTGTGTATGTATGTGTGTGTGTGTGTGTGTGTAACATATCAAAGTTTTGAGACTTAAAATATTTAGTTTTCCAGGACCATTTGCTTGTCAACTCTCCAGGATTCAATGAAAGTTTCCCAGAACCTTATAGAATGCTCCTTCTATAAAAAAAAAAAAAAAAAGTATTGTTTCTTGTAGAAGGTTAGGGAGAGGTAGTCCTACAGGGCTAGACCTTCTAGAAGATTAAGGCTTTGTGAAGGCCCCCGCTTCAAACACTGATTCTTGTGATAAAGTCAGAAAGATTTCAGATGCATTGCTCAGAGTAATAGGCGTGAGTTTATTAGAAGGGACAGGGAAGGGGAAAGGGGACACTCTCAAGGGAGAGAGCGGGTCCTCTCAGGGATGACAAGGACAGTGCCTGCTTGCCCTCCAGTTTTATTGGGGGTCACAGGGAAGTTTCCAGAGAGTCCCATTCAGGTTCACCTCTTGACTTTTGACTGACAGCAGGATGATATCAGACTTTCAAGTCCCTGCTGCCATGACTGCTCTAGGTCACTTTGGCCCATGCTGACCGGTTCTAATTGGAATCTATTCTTAAAGATTATCTCTCCCTGAGTTCAGGAATCTGGTCTGTGAAAGGGTCACAAGAGTGCTCCCTTCAGGGTAACTTGTGTTCCTCTTACTGGAATTATTTCAGGTTTGCATTTTTCCTGCAGGTAATAGGTAGTTCACTGAGGAATATAACATATCCTTTCCACTTAAACCAGGCAGAGCTTCAGGTAGATTGCTTCTTAGAAAATAAAGTGTGTGTGGGTCACACAGTGGGCACATTTTATAGGTCTATTCCTTTAACTTCATGTTCTTACCACTCACGTCTTTCTGTGCCCTATCAGTAGGCCAGGTCAAGGACATAGGAGGGGTATGAGACATTATCTCACCCAGAACCCTGTGTTTCCACAGTTGTCTCCAGAATGCTCTTGCTCTTCCTTTCACTGGAGACAAGTATTCCTCAGCCTTAACCTTGTAAGTGCCCACAATTTACCACAAAGTGACTAGCTTCCTTGACAAGGTAATCTATGCTATTTTTTTTTTTTTTTTTTGAGAGAAATAGAATGAATGTATTAGTCAACTCTTATTGTAGTTGACTGACAAGTAGCCTCAAAGATCTCAGGGGCATATAACACAAAGCATTTATTTAGCTCATATATCTACAAGTCAACTGGATGTGTCTGTTGATCTCAGCTGGGCTTGCTCATGCACCATGACTTGGCCAGAGATTGATCTGAGCAGGGCATGGCTGAATGGTTCTGCTTTGGCTGCAGTGGGCCGGAAAGCTCCAGTTCTCACTGCAAGACTGTGGGTCTCTTGAGCGATGTCTCCATTCTTCCTGGACCAGTAGCCTATCCAGGGCAATGGCAGAAGTACAAGACAGAAGCCCCACTGCAAAAGCACATTTCAAACTCTAGCTTTATGCTCAGTTCCCACTGGCCAAAACAAGTTTGATAGCTGATCCCAAAGACAAGGAGTGGAGAAATCCACTCCATTCATGCATACGTGAGGGAACTGCAAAGTCACATGGAGGACTGCAAAGTCACACGGGAAAGGGTGTGGACATAGGGAGATATAAAATATTGGTTCCCAAAATGCAATCAACTGGACTCTGTAGGAGACTTCTCTGCATTGCTCAGAAAATCTCAATGGCTTTTCATTATCTTTAGTTTAGAACTCAAGTCGAAGGATAACCTTTCCTTCACCCTTCTCTGTAACTGCATTTTCCAATAAAACCACCCACTCTCTCCTCCTAGCCAAACACATCTTAAACCTTCCCACCTTTCTCTGGGAAGCTCTCTCTAGATTTTGTTTGCCTGACCCCTATCCTTGCTTCACAGGTGAATGAAGCTTCTGCTTTCCTCCAAGTAGTGCTGACCACCCTCTCAACCTATGTTATCGATTCCCTTTCTTGGCTACTGATCTGCCATTGGAGCTCTGGAGGGCTGGATAAGTCTATTGTAACCTCAGCCGTCAGTCTAGCACTCAGCAAACCATTAAGTATTCAGCATATGCTTTTTATCCAGAAGCTTGGAGTGAAAAAGGAAGTAAAAGGGGGGAGGGTGCCCTTCCAGAAGTTGAGAAGAGCTGGAGCTTCTGCTTCATCCAGCCATCAGTGTCCTCTGTCCCCTTCATTGTCACATTGGAGCTAGGACATGGTGGAGACAGTCCTTGTTTCATATGCCTGGATATTCAAATCAATCAATAATTCCTCTGTTCAATACCCAATCCTCAACCTCATTGATCTGCCTTTATTAGTTTACTGAATTATGAGAAGATGAGACAATGGGCTTATATTAACTGGATAATAAAATACATATTTATGAGTTGCAAAACCACTTCCTCATAGTGTTGGTTCTGTCCTGGGGTTCTTCTCTCAGGCGGTTTGTACATGATGCTTTCTCCCCTGGAAAGCCTCCCCTTCCCTAGAAGTCATACTATACCTTCACAATGCCCTTTTTTAGGGTTAGGAATCTCAAGGGAAGTGCTGGCTTCATCTCTCTTTGGGTAAATTACCCAATTGTTCTTTTAGATTCTTTAAAAAAAAAAAAACAGATTAAATGAGAGAATTGTGTCAATTAAGATAGGAATCACACAAACAATACCCTTTCACAATGGAAAAATTCAGATATACTACAAAGTAGAAAAAATAATGGACTTCTGTGTGTCTATGTATTAGCAACATTTTGCCAATCTTGTTTCATTGATATCCCTCCACCTTTTACTTTGTTGGAGAATTTTTAGACAAATCACAAACATCATATTATTTTTCACTCTTAAATATAGACAGCAGATTGTCAATAAGTATTCCCCTGTTTTTTAACGTTTTCCAGCATCCATAGATTACTTGTCTCTTAAAACTCTCTAGTTTCTGGGGGCTGGGGATGTAGCTCAGTGGTAAAGTCTTGCCTGGCATGCTCACAGTCCTGGGTTCAGTCCCTAGTGTCACAAAAAACACCCAAACCCAAACCAAACCCAAACAAAACAAAACAAAAAAAAATCCCTCTTTACTTTCTGGTCAGTATATCTAGCATCTAATCACATAGCTTTGCCATGTTTATCCTTATTTCCTAAGGGAAATTGCAAGCAAGAGACAGGGTTTTGTTTAGCCTTGCCCTATGTTCAGCTACATATCTATTAGGATAGCATCATGGGGGCACAAGATAATGTGTTTCAACGAATAAATAATAAAGGAGGATGGTGTCACAGCAGGTGCCAGTGATGCATGGAGAGGATTCAAACAGTTGAATTTGTACTTGGAGAATGAACGAGATTAGTTGTGAATTATGCTAGCAGGGTTGGGCTGTTTATCAGCCCACTTAACCTCAATCATAGGTTGACAAATGAGATATCTGTACCATGCAAGAGAGAGACTGGAATCCCAGGGCAAGAGGAGCCCCATCTCATAGATTAAGCAGTGAGATTCTGTGTTGTGTGACTAGCTAAGTGTAGCAAGCCGATAGATGTCAGGCTGGTGTAGGCATCTGGATATCCAATATTCTGTCTTTTACTCTTGCTTTGCTCTGTAGTCTTGGGCATTCTCAGAAGAGCCTCAGAAGCTGACTGAGGCCATGAAAGAGGTCTCAAGAGGGGGAGGCTCTGGCTTTTCATCTGTGATCTCTGTTTCCCATAATATTTTCTCTGAAGAAGAAAAGGGTTCCATGACTACAAAAGAGTTTGCAAACCGTGGCTCCAAGTGATTCTGCATATTCCTTAAGATGGTCTTTCATAGCTGATAATTACTAACCTCATAATTTGATAAGATGAGAGGTGGGGCTTAACATGTATCTTTTTTATTTACAGACATAGAAACACATCTGGAAAAGAAGAGCAAAATCATGCATCTGGCAGAAAATTTTTTAACAAAGTTTTTTTTTTTTTTTTTAAACTCCAAGTATGTGACCCAAGTTCAACACTTCTCACTGTGTTCAGCTTTGATTTCTGCATCTGTGAAATGAGGTCTATCTTAATGCCAGAACACCTGTAGAAGAAGCTTGTGATGTGCCCCACCTCTGGGGACTACCTGCTGTCAGCACATATCTGATGGGACAGATCTGGGTATCTCCTCAGAGTCGCACAGTGGGCTCACTGACAGCACAACTCGATGTGTCTCTCTGCTTTGCTGTCCCTTCGAGTCCTCAGGAGCTGTGAAAGGTCTCTCAGCTTTGGACAGGCACAATCCAGAAAAGCAGGGGAGTTAATGCCTCAGGGGCAGCTCTCAAAGTAAAGAAGCATGAGACTCCATGATGAATTCTGTAGACTCTCCATCTTCTGGTGGCGTGATCCTGAGGTGCGTTGTATGCAGTTCCTCCTCAGTGGTGCACGTGGGTTTGAATCCCGTTTTCCCTCAGTGGTCATTAACTTACCAATGCACCTTGTATTGGTGTCAAAACCCATCAACCAAAAACCACAGGACCTTTCTTGAAGTCAAACCAAGTTAGGTTTACAGCTTGCTGCAATAAGAGAGAATCCACACCATGGGGAGCTGTGAGAGAGTTGAGGGAAAATTTTTAATTTTTTTTTTCTAAATAGGGGATGGACTTATACTGGGTGATTTTGCAAAGAGTTGTAGGAAGTGAATTTTTTTCTGCATTGGGTGCTTAACTGGTTACTGGGATGATTTGATGACTGGATGTCTTAATACTTTTTATCTAAGAGGCAGGACCAACAGTGGTGCTAAGGCTAATTGATAAAGAAGGACTCCCTTGGGCTGGGGTTGTGGCTCAGCGGTAGAGAGCTTGCCTAGCATGTGCGTGGCCCAGGTTCAATCCTCAGCACCACGTACAAATAAATGCATCGTGTACAACTAAAGCAAATAAATAAATACTTAAAAAAAAAAAAAGGACTCCCTCATGTCGATTGTTTTGGGATTATGGATTAGTTTTGTCCTCATCTTGTTCCATGGTGGCTTTGTTTGATGATCTGTGATATTCTGTGGTGATTGCTTGCGGTCAGCTACCAGTTGCAAGCTTTCTGAGTTTTATATTCCTTCTGTTGGCTTTTCTCCTTCTCCTGCTTTCCTCAGCGCCTCACTTCTGCTTCCTGGGATGATCTCTTAAGTTAATGACAGCTCCCAAGTCTCAGCCTTTGCCCTCTGAGAACTCAAAAATAACACAATGCCCTTTTCAGTAGCTTAGGTCTTTTGGTTTCCTGGAATAGCTTAAAAAAAAAAATCCCCAAGTCTAAAAGTATTTTTTTTTTTTTTAAATATTTATTTACTTTAGTTGTACACAATAGTTCCCCCCGGCCGCAGAGTCTCTGCCGCTAAAACCCCAGTATTTATTTTTTTTAAAGCAACAATAACTGTTACATCATATAGGAGTCTGGATATGGTTACCTCCATCCTAACTCGGAAGTATTCACTCACAATGAAGCACGTACAGGTGAAAAGGACAAAATAAACATAGCTGAGAAGCATTTTGCAGGCCTGCCCAATTTCTGCGGACTGTAGGAGAATTACCGGGAAGGGGACTTCCTGCCACTGTGGCCTCCAACCTTCATTCAGAGCTGCTCCACCATGAAGCGCACTCCCACTGCTTTCCAGTAAGGTCTTGGTGTCTCGTGACCCTCAGCTGCAGCCGGACCCTTCAGAATGGGGTCATCCCTGTATTCAGCAAATATAGACAGCCAAATAGTCCCAGTCAAAATATATCCTATACCTCCATTGGGAGAAAGGCAAGATATATACCTCAAGGCAAAAAAGAGGGGCGAGTTCTCAATGGGTGCATTATTATCATTGTTCTAATATCCTATAACTAATAGTCTATTTTTAGTATAGGTTTAGATTTTTCAGAATAACTGAACAGACTGGGTAGTGGGTTCCTTCTACTCCCTTCCATCCTAAGCACACAGTTTCCCTTAATGTGGTAAATGGGTAACAATTAATGAACCAATCTTGATACATTACTGTTATCTATGATTCAGAGTTTGCATTAAGCTTTTTATCTTGTATAGTTCTATAGGATTTGACAATGCATGAAGACAGATCCGCTCTTACGGTTTCATATGGAACAGTTTATTTTCTTTTTTGGTACCGGGGATTGAACTCGGGGGCACTCGACCACTGGGCCACATCCCCAGCCCCCTTTTGTGTGTGTGTGTGTGTGTATTTTATATAGAGACAGGGTCTCACTGAGTTGCTAGGTGCCTCGCCATTGTTGAGGCTGGCTTTGAACTCGCGATCCTCCTGTCTCAGCCTCCCAAGTGCTGGGATTACAGGCATGTGCCACCACACCTGGCTCATATGGAATAGTTTCACTGCCTTAAACTTTCTCT
Organism: Tamias sibiricus; assembly: GCA_025594165.1. NCBI lineage: Eukaryota > Metazoa > Chordata > Mammalia > Rodentia > Sciuridae > Tamias > Tamias sibiricus. The sequence goes on from CM046673.1 coordinate 28,385,702, forward strand.
GTGCTTCACCTATTTATCCTTCCCTCTCTCCCAGCCTCCAAGTCCCCTTGCTCTGTTTTGTTAAAAGATTAGGAAAGGCAGAATATTATTCTCTGATCCTGGAATATTAAACAGAACAGTTTTGCCTGTTGACTTCTGTTTCATCTGAAAGGCCAGGAGTCTCCCTCTATCCTCATCCATCCTCTGAATTCTGTGGACAGTCACCTTACACGAGACAGATGAAGTGCCCAGCATGTTATGGGAGGCTCAGAGAATTTACCTCTCCCCCCCTTGCCTTGACTGCAGGCTAGCTGAAGCTCAGCAGTTGGAGAGAAAGTAAAGCACTCCTGGAAACCCAGGTCATTGCATTTTCTTGCGATGACTCTTTTCCCTGCCTGCATCCCTGAGAAGATGAACAATAGGTTTTCTGGCCTCAGGCATGGGAAGGATCTGGTGGGAAATTTAATTTTCTTTGTGAGTTTAAGGAAGTCAGAGGTCAAAATTTTCATTAATCACCTTGAGAATCCTCTTCTGCCAATTGCTTGTGGGCAGCACCAGTCCTAACTATCTTCTTGGGGCTGGCCATTCTGAACAACCTAAATTAACCTCTTTTATTTGGTTTGGACCCACACTGACAACACCTGCTGACAGCTGGTTCCCTTCGGTGAGGCACCCCTGACGCCCCACTCTGCTTTGATGTTGAAATACTTCCTTTATGCAGACTCTGCCCTCTGTAGTAGAATTTCACGACAGACATTTCTCTTCAACCCCAACTCTTATAATGCAGGTTGGAAATGATGCAACAGATAATTAAGAAGCCTGTTCTGCAATACAGACATAGTTACAGATGGTGCATGAAAATATAATTTAGGGGAACTTAATGAGGGGGTGTTTCTAAAGATGTAGGGAGATGAAGTGCTCCAACAAGATATGGTGAGACGCTATAGGACCAAAATTGGTTGAAGCTGTTGCCTTCTGCTACGGGCAAGGGATGGCAGTGGTGATGTGAACTTGGCAGGAGCTATAGCTGTTGGAGAGAGGCTTCCCTAAAGGAAATGAACATAGGAACAAGAAATAAATGTAACTTCTCACCTGACTTTCAGCTACTTGCTGGTAACTCCACTTGCCAAATCCAACCAAAAGCCCAAAGCCAAAAGAACCTAGGTGATGGGTTCCACAAAAGTCAACCTTCTGGGGCCCAGAGTAGACAGAGGAGGGTGGATAAGAGCTGGAGAGAAACACGTGGAGAATATCCAGAACATGTGAACTATGCACAGGATAAGACAATGTGTTGGGAGACTGTGGTTAGTAGATAGATGTACTCTGGTAAAAGAAAAATTGGTATTAGTCTCCAGCGAGGAGAAACAAATCTTACATGTGCTTAATGATGCTTGATTTTGCAGCTATGGGATATAACTGGAAAGAACAATGTATTAGGCTTTCTACCCTCTGTGTTTTCTTTAACTTAACCATTTGAGGGAATATGAAGTTGTGGTATAATCTGCCCTCCCTGGATTTTATTTTCATGGAATTTAAAGAAAGGATTAAAGGAATGATGTAAAAATATAATAAATATATTCTTTCTCAGAACATGCTCAAGGATTATGATAATTATTTTCAGTTCAAATAAATCACTGATTTCCTACAAGAAAAGAAAAAGTTGTTAAAATAGCCACAGGAAAAATACTTGTGAACCCAATATTCTTGAAGTCCCACATCTTCTGTTACAATTGAAATGCCATATTTAAAAATTGTGGAATCTCATTGTTGCTTTAATTAGCCTTTTCCTGATGACATATGATGTGCATCTTTCCATATGCTTATTTGCCATCTGTGTAGGTTCTTTGATGAGGTGTCTACTAAGGTCCTTGTGATATTTTAAAATTGGGTTGTTTGAGTTCTTATTGTCGAGCTTCTTTATGTATTTTGAAGAACAGTCCTTTATCAGATATGCCTTTTACAAATATGTTCTCCCAGTCTGTGGTTTGTTTTATCATTCTTTTGACAGTGTCTTTCACACAGCAGAACATTTTGATTTCAATGAAAACCAGTGATAAATGAAATCCATTCTTTCTCACAGATCATGCCTATCTAAAAAGTCATCATAAAACTCAAGGTTATCTAGAGAATCACTTGTGTTAGCTTCCAGGAGTTTTATAGTTTTTTGTTTCACATTTGTGTGGGCAGTCCATTTTGAGTTAATTTTTTATGAAGGGAATGACGATATGAAATCTGTGTCTAGATCCATGTTTTTTTTTTGCATGTGGCTGGCTATCTAATTGTTCTAGTGCAATTTGTTAAAAAGACACCCTTTTCTCTATGGTATGGACTGCTCTTCTGTCAAAGATTAGTTGAATATATTCATGTGATGTGGGTACATTTATAGGCTCTCTCTTCTGTTCCATTGATGTATTTGTCTTTCTACAACCAATATCATCTTGTCTTGATTACTGTAGCTTTATAGTAAGTCTGGAAGTTGGGCAATAGCAGTCTTCCTTCAATATTGTTTGCTATTCTGTTTTTTTTTTTTTCTTCCTCATCCTGTAAACTTTGGAATCACTTTGTCAACAGCCATAAATTAACTTGCTGAAATTTTGGCTGGGATTGCATTGAATTTATAGATTAAGTTGAGAAGAACTGACATCATGGCAATAATGGGTCTTCCTATCCATGAACATGGAATAGCTCTCTATTTATGTTGTTCCTTGATTTCCTTCATCAGAGGTGTGCTGTTTTCCTCACATAGACTTTGTATATGTTTTGTTAGATTTATACCTATTTTTTGGTTCTAATGTGAATGGTATTGTGTTCTTAATTTCAAACTTCATTGTTCACTGCTGGCATATTGGAAAGTGACTAACTTATATATTAACATTGTATCCTGCAGCCTTGCTAAACTTGCTGATTAGTTCCAGGAGTTTTATTCTGCCAGTTCTTTCCCAGTTTCTACATAGATAATTGTCATATGTGACCAAAGACTGCTTTATTATCTTTTATTCTATCTTCAATCAGTATAGCTTTTATTTCTTTTTCTTTTCTTATGACATTTGTTAGGACTTTCAGTATGATGTTGAAAAGGAATGGTGAGAGAGAACACCTTGACTTGGTCCTGATCTTAGTAGAAAAGTTTCTATTTTCTAATCATTAAATATGATGTGAGCTGTAGATTTTTTGTGGATGTTCTTAATCAAGTTGAGGAAAGTTCCCTTCAATTTCTATCTTACTGAGAGATTTCATCATTGAATGGGTGTTGGATTTTGTCAAATACTCTTTTTTGCACCTATTAATATGATCATGTGATTTTTCTCCTTTATCTTGCTGATATAATGGATTATGTTAATTGATTTTCTAGTGTTAAACAGCCTTGCACACCTGGGATAAATCTCACATGGTTGTGGTATATAATTATTTTTATGCATTATTGGATTTGATTTTTTGTTAATATTTCGTAGGGGATTTTTGCAACTATGTTCATGAGTGTTATGGTTTTGCTATGAGGTGTCCCCTAAAAAGCCCATGTGGGAAATAATGCAAGAAAGTTTAGAGATGAAATGATTGGGTGATAAAAGGCTTAACCTAATCAGTGTATTAATCCTCTCATAGGGATTAACTTGGTGGTAATTGTAGGCAGGTATGGTGTGGCTGGAGGAGGTGGGTCCCTGGGGGTCTGCCTTTGGGTTTTATATTTTGTCCTTGTTAAGTAGAGCTCTCTCTGCTTCTTGGTGCCACATCCCAGCTGCCTTCCTCTGCCACACACTTCTGCCATGATGATCTCCTGTCCTTCCAGCCCAGAGTACAGAGTTGGCCATCTATGGACTGAGACTGCTGAAACTGTAAGCCCCCAAATAAACTTTTTCTCCTTAAAATTGTTCTTTTTGTTTTCTTGTTTTTCAGTGACAAATAAAGCTCGTTAAAATAATGAGAGCAATTGGGCTGTAGTTTTATTTATTTATTTTTTGTTAAGTCCTTGTCTAGTTTTGGTATTAAGGTAATGCTGACCTCATATGATGAACTAGTTAGGAAGTAATCCTCCTGCTTTTATCATCTGAAAGAGACTATAGAGAATTGGTGTAATTCATTACTTAAATGTTTGGTAGAATTCACCAGTGAATTTATATAGGCCTGGTGCTTTCTGTTTGAGAAGGTTATTGGTTCAGTTATTGTTGCAATTTGCAATTTCTTTAGTATAGAGAGATTCCAATTATCTATATTTTATATGATTTTTGAAAAATTGCTTCTTTCCAGAAATTGGTCCATTTTGCCTAGGTTATCAAATTTCTGGCAGAGAATTTTTCATAGCATTCTTTATTATTATCCTTTTTAAGCTTCACGGGATCTGGAGAAATGAGTCCTCTTTCATTTCTGCTACTAGTAATATGTGCCTTCTTTCTCTTCTTTTTCCTTAGCCTGGCTTGTTAGCCTGGTTTATTGATATTATTGATTATTTAAAAGAACAGTTTTTGGTTTTGTTCTACTGATTTACTACTTTTCTACTGATTTACTGTTATTATTTCATCGATTTCTCCTTTAATTTTATTTTTCTTCTTCTGCTTACTTTAAAATTACTCTTCTTTTATTGGTCTTCTGCTTCCTATTTTAAGTGTACATGACAGTATTGAACTGTGTGACTATATGAATAGCATTATACAACAGATTCCTAGAAAATTTTATCTTGTATAACTGAGACTTTAAACCCATTGAATGCATCCTGGTTTCCCCCACCCCTAGCAACCACCATTATACTTTCTGTTCTGAATTTAATTACTTCAGATACCTCATATAAAGTGTAATAATTCAGCATTTGACATTTTTTGTTTGGATTATTTCACATATTATAGTGTCCTCAAGGTTTATCCATGTTGTAACATATGACAGAATTCCTACTTTTAATGTCAGAATAATATTCCACTGTATGTATACACAATATTTCCTTTACCCATATATCCATCAATGGGCATTTATGCTGCTTCCACATCTTGGATATTATCTATAATGATACAAGGAACATGATTGTACAAATATATCTTTGAGATCCTTTATTAAATTCTTTTGGATATATGCCCCAAAGTGGGATTGCTGGATCATGTGATAGTTCTATTTTTAATTTTTGAGCAAGGTCTATACTGCTTTATATAACAGTTGCATCATTTTATAATACCATCAACAGTGTGCAAGCGTTCCAATTTCTACACATCCTTGCCAATACTTGTTATATTCTATCTTTTTAAAAGATATCTTTATTTTATTTATTTATTTTCATGTGGTGCTGAGGATCGAACCCAGTGCTGAATGCGTGTAAAGCAAGTGCTCTACCACTGAGCTACAACTCTAGCCCCTATTTTCTATCTTTTTGATAGAGGCCATCCTAATAAGTAGGAGGTGATATTGTGATTTTGATTGGCATTTCCTTGATGACTAGAGATGTTGAACATCCTTTCGTATGCTCCTTGGCCAGTTGTATATCTTCTTTGTAGAAATGTCTATTCAAATTCCTTGCCCATTTAAAAATCATTATTATTTTTTTTTTGTGGAGTTGTGTAGGAGTTCTTTATCCATTTAGATAGTAACCTCTGATTCAAAATATGGTTTGAGAATAGCTTATCATCTTGTGTGGGTTGCTTTTTTACTTCATTGATTGTTTGCTGTGCAAGTTTATAAGTTTGGTGTAATCTCATTTATCTATTTTTGCTTTGGTTACCTGTCAATTTGGTATTCTATCCAAGACCATTGCCCATTTCAATATCATGAAGCTCTTCTCCTTTGCTTTAAGATTTTTATAGTTTCAGGTCTTATATATAGGTCCTTAATTCATTTCAAGTTAATTTTTTTATATGTGGTATAAGATAAGGAGTTATCTTCATTCTTTTTCACCGTGACTTATTGAAAAAATATCCTGCCCCCATTGTGAAGTCTTGGTACCATTGCTATCATTTGATCATATACATGGGGTTTACTTCTGGGTTTTCTTTTCTATTCCATTTGTCTCTGCATTTCTGTCTTTATGAAAGTATCAAACTGATTTAATTACTATAGCTTTGAAGTCAGAGAGTATGATGCCTCTAGCTATCTACTTCTTTTATACTTTTTAAAATATTTATTTGTTTTAGTTGTACACAATGCCTTTGTTTTTACGTGGTGCTCAGGATCAAACCCAGCCCACGCATGTGCTAGGTGAGCCCTCTACTGCTGAGCTGCAACCCCAGCCCTTATACTTTTAATTCACACTTTTATACTTCTTTTGCACTTTATTTTGGCTATTTGGAGTCCATTGAGATTCCATACAAATTTTGGGACTTATGTTTCTTCATACAATGCCATTAGAATTTTGATAGGGATTATATTGAATTTGTAGAGTGCTTTTTATCATATGGACATTTTAACAATATTAGTATCTCAATTCATAAACATGTCTTTCTATTTAATTGTCTTATTTCTTTTAGCAGTATTTTGTAGTTTTCACTATTCAAATCATTTTGCCTTTTTGTTGACTTTATCTCTAAGTATTTTATTTTTTCCACATCGTTATTGGTGTATTATAGTTTTCTGGTCTAATTCTAAGGTCTTTGGACTATTTAGAGTTGATTTTTGTGCAGGGTGAGAGATAAGGGTCTAGTTTCATTCTTTTTAAAAATATTTTTTAGTCATCAATGGACCTTTATTTAATTTATTTATATGTGGTGCTGAGAATTGAACCCAATGCCTCACCCATGCTAGGCAAGTGCTCTACCACTGCACTATAACCCCAGCCCTAGTTTCATTCTTCTACATGTGAATAACCATTTGTTTAAAAGACTGTCATTTCTCTAATGTATGTTTTTGGCACCCTCTCAAGGATCAGATAACTGCATCTGTGTGGGCTTGTCTCTGTATCTTCTATTCTGTACCATTGGTCTATATGTCTGTTTCCATGCCAGTACCATGCACTTTTTTTTTTTTTTTTTTTTGGTACCGGGGATTGAACTCAGGGGCACTTGACCACTGGGCCACATCCCCAGCCCTTTTTTGTATTTTATTAGAGACAGGGTCTCATTGAATTGCTTAGTGCCTCGCCATTGCTGAGGCTGGCTTTGAATTCATGATCTTCCTGCCTCAGCCTCCCAAGTGCTGGGATTACAGGCATGTGCCACCATGCCAAGCTACGATGCACTTTTGTTATCATAGCTCTGTAGCATAATTTGAAGTCAGGTTTTGTGATGCCTCTAGCACTGCTTTTTTGGCTTAAAATTGCTATGACTATTCTAAGTCTTTTGTTCTTCCAAATAAAGTTTAGGACTATTATTTTTAGTTCTGCAAAGAATGCCATTAGGAATTGCATTGAATCTATATATTGCTTTTGGTAGCATGGCAATTTTAATAAATTAATTTTGCCTATTCATGAACATGGGAAGTTTTCCCATCTTCTGAGGTCTTCAATTTCTTTCTTGATTGTTCTATATTTATTATTTCCCCAAAGATCCTTATTTTCTTTTCTTGGAGAATGGTATTAGAAACCATGATGTTTATTTTTGTGCCAACTTGACTGGGTTAAGGGATCCTCAGATAGCTGGTAAAATATTGTGGGTGCATCCAAAGGTTGTTTCTGGATAAGATTAATATAAGTAAAGAAAACATACCCTCACCAGTGGAGGTGGGCATCATCTAATCCATTGAAACTGTGAACAAAACAAAAAAGTCAGAGGAAACATGAATTTTTGTTCTCCTTGAGCTAGGATATCTATCGTCTCCTGCCCTTGGACATCAGATCACCTGGTTTTCAGGCCTTCAGACTCTTGTACTTATACCAGTGTTTTACTTGGTTCTCAGGCCTTTGGACTTGTATTTAATTACACCTCTGTTGCTGCCTGAAGCGATTGCCGCTTGGAGCAACGATGCCGCGGGAGAAAATTCGAGGCAGGATGAAAATGAAAAAGGGTCTTTTATTCTTCTTCTCTCTCCGGCTTCAGCAACCTCTCCAACTCCAACCACAAACTCCAACAAACTCCTTCCACACTCCAACCAGCTCCAACTACTTCCAACCATCCACCTTCTTCTTCCAACCACCTCTAACCAACCTCACCTGGTTATATACATTTAGCTTTAACAAGGATAAGTGCTTACAGCTCGAGCTTACAGGTGCGTCACACAGTGTTCACGGGTATACAAAGATTCTTTGAATAATGTATGAATAGCAGGTGGAACTTAAACATCTTGTATGGCTCTCAGCTAACCGCAATCTTTAGCTATCTCCTTGATTAGGGCTCCTTCACACCTCCACCTTTCCTGGGTCTCCAGCTTGGAAATGGCAGGTCATGAGACTTCTCAGCCTGCATATTTTCATGATGTGATTCCCACAGTCAATCTAATCTCATCTCATCTCTCCTCTCCTCCCCTGCTTTCTCTCTCTCTCTCTCCACACACACCTCCTATTGATTCTGTTTCTTGACCCTAGGTATGCTTGTTGCCACTGAAGTGTCATTGTTTCTGGTCCTCTCAGTTGACAGACCAAGAAAAAATATATGTATATACTAATCCACTTATATACACATATCCATGACTATTTCTATATGCAGCCTTCTATGTCTATATTAAATATTAAGCAAAACAGGTTTGTATGGATGTCTTCAAGTCCAATCTACTACCGTATAGATCATTCTAACCTCCTCCCTTGGTTAACCTCCCATTCTAATTAGAAACCTGGCCCCCACCATCCACCATCATTTACTTAATTGTTCAAATCTACTGTGAATGTATGGCAGCATCAGAATTGTTCATTTGTAATCCCCATGGGAAACAACTTTATCAGTCAGAGTACAGTAGTTAAGTAGTGTACTTTTCATGAGCTAATTCCCTGTTTAATTAATTTCCATTGATAGTTAAATCAACATGGTTACCCTCACAATCATTTTTGTGAAGTTGTAGTCATTTCTTACAGTTGAAAAGTACTGTTAGTTTTTTAAAACTGTATTTCACTTTCCATTCCAGGATTTGCCTGGCCTTCTAGATGATTACCCCCCACCTCCAGCAAGTTTGCATACATTAAAGTTCACTCTTTGTGTTGTATAGTTTAATAGGTTTTGGCAAATACATAATGTCATATGCTAACTATTACATCATCATGCAGAATAGTTTCATCACCTTAAAAATACTTTGTGCTTTGCCTATTCACCTCACCTCACAATAGAATCACTTTTGTGTGCAACTATTTCCAGAATCTCCATTCTCTTCCTTGGATCTATGTCTGCATTTTATCATCAATAATATGCTGCATTGACTACTATAGATTTATAATATCTCTTGAAATTTAATGGTGTGAGTTGACAAATTTTCCTCAGTATTGTGTTGTTGTTCTATTTTGCTTTTCTATATAAATTTTAGAGTAAGTTTGTTGACATCTATGAAAGAGCTTGTTGGGATTTTGACAGGAGTTGCATTCTATTGATAGATAAAAATTGTAAGGCATCTTAATAGTAAATCTTTCAGTGCATGAACACAAATCTCTTTTCATTTATTTAAATCATCTTTGATTACTTTCATCAGAGTTTTATAAGTTTTCTGTATATGTAGTAGATATTTTGTTAGATTTATGCCTAAGTATTTCATTACATTGGAAGGTAATGTAAATAGTATTATTTATTTAATTTCAAACTCAACTTGTTCATTGCTGGTATACAACATGGATTTTGATTTCAGTTAATTCCATGCTTTTTCCATTGAAATTAGATGTCTGGACAGCATCTGGGGCAAAAGAGTTAATATTCATAGACATGAAGATAACATTTGATGTTTTCAGTGCTCTTAGAGTAAAAGGAAAGGTTGGCACCTTCTTCCTTTGCGCCTTTTGAAAGCAGCTTCACTTTGGACCTGAGTTCACCTTTTATCACTTTCTGATCTTCTGAATTTGTAGAGAGAATGTTTTTCTCCTTAATGCTTATCAGTGGTATGGAACTTTAGCACTACATGGAAGGTAGCAGCTGCCTCATTGTTGAGGTCTGGATTCTCTTCTCAGACCCCACAGTTTGCAAACAAAATTCAATCAGTTTGACACCCCACTGGAGGTGACACTGAGATTTATGCTGACTTATAACATTTAACTTTACATTTCCATTTCCCAAAAGACAGTCAAAGGGGAACTGTGTTAGTTTCCCCAGATATAGATCTCAAGACAGAGATTCAGATACAAGTGATTTATAAGGAACGACCCCCTGGAGAAACCGGCAGGTGGAATTTCAGGGGAAGACCTCACCTGAGCCTAATTCTGCATGGGAGCTCTGGGTATAAACCACACTGCAGAGTTCTTCCAACCTAGTTTTATTTACTGATGTATTTGCCGGTTTCTGGTCATTGGCCCCTTTGGGAGGAGTAAACTCTCTAGCAGACCAACAATAGTGCTCCAAAGATGTTGCAGATGTGAATTATTAGGAGTGAGAAAGCAGAGGCTGGGGGGCGGGGGGTTGGTGTGCCTAACCCTTGAGAGAATCCTGGGGTCTGGACAGAGCATGACAGCAAATGTCCCCTAGAGTGGAGAATGTGTGCTATAGCAGAGTTGAATATTAATAGTCTTTTCATTTCTATATGAGTTTGTGTCCACAGCCCTTCTTCTCCCCATACTGATACATTTAGTGTAGTTTGCTTTGCATGTTTCCTCTGGGGAGAGTTTATCAGTTCACTGCTTCGTTTTGTTTACATGGTCACAGCATTGCCATTTTATTGTTCACTGTCAAAGCCTGTATTAGGTAGGTTTCTGTCGCTCTAACAAAATGCCTGAGATAATTAACTTATAATGAGAAAAGATTTATTTGGACTCATGATTTTGGAGGTTCCAGTCCATGATAAAGTTGCTCTATTGCTTTGGGACTCTTGGAAGAAAGCATATCATGGCAGGAGCACATAGTGGAGCAAACCATTCACCTCATCAGTTAGGAAGCAAAAAAGGGGAAGAAGACTTGGGTCTCACCATCCCATTTAGGGTCACTCTGTTGATAACCTAGAGACATCCCACAAGACCCACCTCCTAAAAGTCCCACCACCTCCCAATCGCACCACCCTGAGGACCAAAGTTTTAACCCACGGACCTTTAGTGGGCCATTCAGGGAAAACCACAGCAGAGCCCAAGGTTACAGCAGAAGAGCATTATTTCTTTTTCAAAAAATATATAGCCACCTTTCTTTTTCCTGGAAGGTGATGATTTAGCTTTTCAATTATCCATGAAGTTTGATAGCATTTTACTTTTAATTATTACATCCATCAGGGGACTGAGTGGTAAAAAGCAGCAGAAATTCAAGTGGGCTTAAAATTCAAATGAGCCTGGTTAGTACAGGTCCCCTTATTATTATGTTGAGTCTTTCCACATGGTGTTTGCATTACCATTACTCATTCAGACAGGACACATTTCCCTAAAAGTGGTCATAATGTGCGGTGATGTCATTAGTAATTTTCGTATTGATTTTCAGTGATGAGAGCAATCAATTTAGATGCTAAACTTAGCAGCTGAAGGCAGTGGACACAGGGCTCCTTTGTCTGGAGTGAGGATAGCAGGATTTTCAGGTCTCTCTCACCCTCCATCTGCTGTTCCCTCCAGGCAGGCAGGACCTTGACAGAGGTGGCCAGGCTGACCCATCCATTCCACCCTCCGCTTCTGCCCAACATGTCCACATCAGGGATGCGTTTGTAGCCCCTGCCTTGTTGTGTTACTGCTTACTGTATCCCGACCACTATGGATGCTTCAGGGGCTCTGCTGCAGTTACAAGGAAAACAAAGCAGCATAGGTATATGCAATCCTGGCACAATTCTAGTGCAAAGAACGACTTCTTTAAATGCTTGTCCAGGACATTATGGATCAGTTTGAGACTTTAAGAAATCAGGCTTCATGCCCAAACTCTGCCGGTAAAGAATTCTCAAAAGGCTGTTTAAATGACTGTCCATTGATAACTATAAATCTTTTATGTTTCCTTGTAGATAAGGTTAGTGATGCCACATTGTTAGAAGGTTATTGAAGCCAATTAAATTTCTCCATTTTACATTCATTACTATACTTACTTGTAATTAATGGTTGCAAACTGATATATGCAAAGACAGGATCATGTTGGATGGAGGGGTTTCCTGACACCTGAAACTTGCAGTGCTAAAACTAGGAAATTCTCAGGCAAAGCAGGACAAGTGGGTCAGTCCTGGACCGCACAGCACGTTGAATCGTAATGCAAACGAGGCACTGACTCCTCAGAGGAACCCCTGAGTCCACTCTGACTCTACTGCTGTGGGCAGTAGGATGCCTCAACCCCCTGCCTCCTTGTCTTTTCTCTGTTCAAATTACTATGGAACCTTTGCATGAAAGGGTTTCAAATTTACTCATCATATTCAGATACCAAAAGAAAAATCCCTTTGTCATACTGTGGGCATGTATAGATAGGTAACAGTGAATCCTGCTAATACATATAATTATAATACACCAATAAAAAAGTTAATTTGTTAATTTCACTGATTACAGATCAACTTTTCTCCAGAGCCTTCACCCTGTTAGGGACTACGAGATGCTTGGGTCTTCCAGGGCTGGCTGGGTGGGCTGCTTTTTCCCCTTGTTGAACCCAGACTTCCCTTCATCATCTTCTCCTTTAGGAAACATTTGCCCTTCTTCCTTCTTAGGCCATCATTGATGTGGTAAGGCATTGACATTGGCTTCCTGGGAAGGGGACATGAGTCAGGAAATATTTAGAAATGTTTGAGGCATATTCATTCAATATGCCATGATAAATTTTTGCTCTTTACTTGGATGAAATTCAAATATAAATGTAACAATGTGGTCCCATGACAGATTTCTGCTAGTGTTTTATGGGTAGGTGGCTTTAGCAGAAGGAAGTTAAGATCAAGGTAGAGGAGAATGGAGGCATTAGAATCTTCTTCAAGCTGGCTGCTAAAGATTCCTTTCCCCACTTTGGAGGCAGGCCCAGCTGGTCCTCTGCCTCCTGAGCCAGCCACCTTGCTGTAGGTGTGATGTGTCTGGACCTGGGGAGCTGGTGCAGGGCTCCTTTGTGCTCCCAGTGTGAAAGCATCTTAATCTTAGCAACATATAAAACCTTTGCCTCTTGCTGTCTGTAAGCTGGTAACATGAGGAGTTTAAATGCTCCTCTGATGGTATGAATGTATAAAGTTTCACATTTCCAGGAGAATAATTCCACAAAGTTGTTGTTTTTTCTTTTAAATATTGTTTTAGTTGTCAGTGGACCTTTATTTTATTTATATATGGTGCTGAGAATTGAACCCAGGGCTCACACATGCTAGGCAAGTGCTCTACCACTGAGTTACAACCCTAGCCCACAAAGCTGTTTCTTTCAGAGGAACATTTTTATAGTTAGTCAAATTTATTATCCTAGTAGGGACAGTTAAAGGTATTTTTCAGAAGGTGTTCTCCCTTCTCCCTGTCATTCACTGCTCAACTGCTAAAACTGTAGGTTTACATTTGGCATCTTGTTTTTCTGGCTTTTACATATTAAGCTTTCTGTTTTAGTAATAAGCTCCTTTCAGAGGAGCTGGTGTGTGAGTTCTCAATGTAAGCATGACAAGATGAATGCTCCTAATGACCCCTGTTTTTCAAATGCAAATTTGGCATATAGAGAAACCTATCTTTTTTCCTCTTTGGCTCCAGGAGAACTTAATCTCCTTTTTGAAGTTTTATTCTTCCTTTAAAAGTTCAATATGTGGGGCTGGGGTTGTGGCCTAGTGGTAGAGCACTTGCCTAGCATGTGTGAGGCACTGGGTTCGATTCTCAGCACCACATATGAATAAAATAAAGGTCTAACAACAGCTAAAAAAAAATTAAAAATTAAAAAAAAAGTTCAATATGTGTAACTGTAAAAATCAGAGGGGATGACCCTTAACTACACACATTGTTTGAAAGCAAGCAGCTTTTCACAGGGATGACCCCTTCACCAAGCCAGCCACAGCATGGCCTATGTGCAAAAACCTGTGTCCACTCATTCAATTACCATGAGAAACTAAATTTCTTGGGAGTTTTCCCCTTGATCTTGTTTCTTTGTGTAATGATCCTTACTTTAAATATAAGACTCATGTATTGATTTTCTATTGCTGTGTAACAAATGCCACAGGTGTAGAAGTTTAAAACAACACCCTTTATTACCTCACCTCTCTGTGGGTCAGAAGTCCTGTGAGTCATGGTTGGTTGGGTTCTCTGCGGAGAGTCTCAAAGGCACATTTTTATCTGGATGCTTTGGGGAATAATCCGTTTCCAAGCTCATTTAGGTGGTTTGTTGGTAGAATCCAATTGCTCGTGATCCTAAGATCCAAGTCTTATTTTCCTGTGGGTTGTCCCAGCGAGGGTCACTCACAGCTTTTCAAGGTTGCTCTTAGGTCCATTTCACATGGCTTTCCCTATTTTCAAAGCCATCAGCAGGTGCCCAGGGAATCTTTGACATGTTGGAAACTGGCTTCTCCTTTCCCCACCAGCTGGAGAAAACTCTCTGATAAAATTAGGCTAATCTGATCCATCTCCCTTTTGTAAAGTTAGGGGTGCCATATAAGAAATCCTAATCATGGACTCATTTCCCATCCTGTTCACAGGTTGTGCTCACTCAGAGAGGGCAGGCCCCATGGAAGGTAAATGTGATTGCTGGGTCATCTTGGAGTTCTTCCAGCCATAAGTGGTGGGAACAACTGAGTGTAGCGATCAGTTCCTGTGTGCGTGGAAAAGATCATCTCTGGAGTACCTGAATCGGCTGCACAGAATCTGATAACAGGAATAAAAGTGCTCATTTTTTATAAAATAGGAAGGCTATGGCACCCTCACATTCCCTATATAGAAAAATGTTGAGGGTGAAAGACAGGAAAGATGGAAGAAAGAAAAAAAAAATTGCTGAAGGAGTAATAAACGTAGATGTTAGATGTCTCCATGATCATTTTGTGCTCTTGGAGCTTAACAAAAGTAATCCATGTCTACTTCGCACTCTTTGTGCTTACTTCTTTGAGCTGAGATAGGTAACTTGAATTTTCTAGTCTCTTTAGCTCTTATTTCTTAGCTTTGTAACCCTGGAAACCTGGTCTTCATTTTGTTCATGAAGATAATCATAGTACACTTTCCTAAAGACGGGCAACTTGGATTGAAATGTGAATATTTTAAACATTTAGGATGTTTAACAGATGCATGTTGTGCTCAAGGTCTTAGCCAGCCCAGGAAACTGGCCCTGTGGCCTGTTCTTGGTTCTCTAACAGTTTCCACAAGTAGAAGGCCACTCTCCCTCTTCCTTTTCCCAAATCATATTATGTTGTAAGCAGAACCTATGCATTAGTCTGTCTTCAGTTGCTATAATAAAATACTTGACGCTGGCTACTTTATAAAGAAAAGAGGCTTATGTAGCTCCCACATTTGGAGAGTGAGATTTCAAGATTGGGCAGCTTCCCTTTTTGGTCTCTGGCGAAGCTCTTATGGTAGGTGGCATCAAAATGTTGGGAATGTGTGCAGAAGAGAACATATGGGAAGACAGGAAAACAGAGCAATTCATAGGTAGGTTTGCTTTTTATATAACAGTCCATGTTTATGGGAACTAATAACTTTATGAGACCAGCATCAATCCCTCCCGAAGGCAGGGCACCCAATGAGTAAACCACCTTCCACTACACCCACCTCCTAATACTTCCATATCAGATTCCACACTTATAGCTCTGAACTCTTGGGGGACAAACCATGTCCAAGCTATAACAACCTAAATGTAAGTCTATTTATAAAGCCATTACTATCTGATGGTCAGGACAACAAAATCAATAGAAGACTTTTTTTTTTTTTTTCCATCAATTATATCCAAGTGTTCAGAGCAGTTAATTATTTCAGAAAGAATCATCTTCTGTAATCCCAGCCCAGAATCCTTCTTGAATGGAGAACAGGGAGAGGTAGTGGGTATCAGAGCTCTCTGCTTGCATGGCCTCCTTACTAGCTTTCCTTCTCTCAGCTCCTAGTGAATCCTGTCTGCTCAAGAGTCCCTCTCTTGCCATGCGCTCTCAGGTCCCTTAGTTTTTAAACCTTCTGCTTTGTCACCCCCCTTTTCAGCTGCCAGTCATTCCACTTCATTTACTTGTTTTATTTGGTGGAAATCTGGAAGGCCAAAAGTTGTGAATGTAGGGGAAAGAAAGAAAGAAAGTAATTTGCTGGTATCTATAAGATAATCAGAGTTTTACACTTCCAATAGAGGCTGAAAAAAAAAAAAATCCCTGAGTACCATTTTTATGTGTACAGATCCATTGCTTCTTCTCAGTGTGATTTGAGGTATTCCTTTTTTTTTTTTTTTTTTTTTTTTCAATCTGGTTGGCAAATGCCCAGTTCTCTGATGGAGTTGGTTTGGGCTTATGTTGGAAAATTAATGTAAGTTTTTCCACACACAAGCTGTTTCAGTGACTGGACAAATGCCAACTTTACTTTTCATATCCATGGTTTAAATACTCCTTGGATGTGGGAACATCATTTTATTCACAAACAAGCTTAGATTCTCAGAAGTTAAATCAAAATTGGAATGTACCGTTGGTCAATATTAATAAAAATGTGTGTGTGATTTAATTAATATGCAGGATCTTCAACTTATGTCTCTTAAAATTGATCTTTGAAGAAAGAGATCAAATAATTCCAGGCTGTTGTTACATTCAAAATTGAGATGAGTGTCATAAGGTCTTTTATTAGCATATTTATTTGAAGCAAAAAATGAAGTCAGAATCTTTGGGTGAAAAGATTAAAAGTTCCTTTGATTGAAAGGAACTCTGATTTGGTGATTGGTTTGATGTGAGGACTGTTACCATCATTAGGTTATATGAAAATCATTTATAACAGTTTATCTGATGCTCCAACGTTGATTACTAAGAGCATTTTATCCACAAATATCGCTTAGCAGTTGTGTTAAAATTAGGGATATTATATTTTCCCATTCCTTTATGAGTGAATTGTGTTCAGGAAGGTTTTTGTAAATGAGAGTATCAGTATAGGCAGGTATAATTAATAGTTTCTTGATAGATCTTGGTAAAGTCTCTGTCTCTTAAATATACTTCCTAGAAACAAAAAAAAGTAATTAAATAGAATGAACAAGTAATACAAAATCTTTTGAAAACATGTAGTTTCCAATACTTTACTTTCAGCAAGATTGAAAGAAGACTGAATGAAGTTATCAGCATCTAGGTCATTAAAATTTGCTTTTGATAGTAGATTTTTAAGCTGGGCACGGGTGGCACATACCTGTAATCCCAGTGACTCGGAAGGCTGAGACAGGAGGATTGCAAGTTCAAGGCCAGCCTCAGCAATTTAGCAAGAATCTCATCTTAAATGATCAATCAGAAGAAAAATTTAAAACCTTAAAAGATTTTCTTCTCCATTCTTCACGATTACCCTTATAGTTAAGTACATTTCCCCATTCCATCCATATTGGACAGACCACATGACTTACAGTGACCAATGGAATCCTTGCAAATATGACCCAAGTAGAAGCTTTAAAGTTGTGTGATTTGAAGGCTGGGGTTGTAGCTTGCGGGGGGCACCTGGCAACCCAACCAGTGTTTGACAAGGATCCACTGGGAGAATGATGTTTGCAAGGACTCATCATCTCGAGATAATGCCAGATGTATGCCTCTGGGCTCTGGTGCCTTTTTTGCACTATTTTCCTAATAATATAATATTCATACTATTTTCTAGTGGTGATTGCTGGGGGTGAGGGGAATACTACAGCATTTTCTGAGAATATTAATAAAACATTAGAAATCCTAACCCCTTCTCTACTATAAATAGTAAATAATTTTCTGCCACCGTGTGATGTGTCTTTTTTCTGGGGTGATTGTTATAAACATGTATTGTTATATGTGGGAACAGTCACAGAGCCACCTGTTTCTCCAGTCATGAGTTTGCAAAAAGTACATAGTCTCACTGTTAGTAATCGGAAACAGAATAAAATTATAAAGCTTCCTACTATAGAGACCCCATGGATAAAGGTCCCTTTGGTGCCTGTGACCTCGTTCTAGGAAGATTTACTTTACTAAACAATATGGCAATTATCTACAAGGAAATTTGCCATGGTAACCACTGAGATCACTGCCCTCTTGACTAACCCGAACTTAAAGTTTAACTTAGGGAAGAATAGAGTCATAAGGTCTAATATGCTTACTATTATGAAATATAAGTGCTAAGCACTATGACGAAATAGAAACTTAAGATCAACTTTGCTGATTACGTTCATAGCTTAGACATTAAATTAGAACAATAGCAAGGGATGTGGTGGGGTGTTATTATCTCATACAATCACTTTTTCCAGTAAGCCTGTTCTGTACAAAGAATTCTATGCGTCTTATGCTAACCACATTCTTGGCATGTTAAACTTTAAAAAATGTATAAAAACTGTGTGTGAACTCAATAAACCTGTCAGCATTCTACACTGGCCTTTGAGTCTGTGTGGTTGTTGTCCATCCATTGCCGACGCTGTCTACCCCGTCACAACCCCTCGACCAGGACCCTTGACGCTGCTGGGGCTTGACCCCGGCAGTAGCTCAGTTGTAGAGTGCTTGCCTCACATACATCAGGCACTGGGTTTGATACTCAGCACTACATAAAAATAAATAAACAAAATAAAGGTATTAAAAAAATGTGTTGTGTGATTTAATGTTGCCTCTTGAACTTATGTCTTCCACCCCAGTGAGAAAATGTCTAGGTGACTCTAGTGCAAGAAGGAAGAGGTAGGGGACAGACCTGGAGCCAGGTCCAGCTGATCTGACCTGCCGCTTCAGCAGAGCCACCTCCATGACCCAGAGACTTTGGACTCATAAAACATAAATATTTGTCATCGTGGCCACTGAGATTCTGGGATTGTTTACTTAGCATTATTATTAGCAAAGCCTACCTAATGAATTTAGAGCCGTGTGACAAATGAAGCAAATAAATTAAGAATTCTATGTGTACACCTGTTTTGTTGTAGAGAACATTATAATAATAAGAATTTCATGAACAAAATGTTACATTTGGATAAAATTCGGTGGAGAAAACAGGGTGAAAATAAGAAGCTTGAGAAAAAGAAGACATCAAAAGACAATAGAAAACCTGATGCCATGGTGCATCCCTGTAATCCAGCAACTCAAGAGGCTGATGAGGAGGGTCACAAGTTTGAGGCCAGCCTCAGCAACTTAGAGAGGTCCTGACTTAAAAACTTAAAAGGTCTGGGGATATAATATAGCTCAGTGGTAGAGCACTCTGGGTTCAATCCCTAGTACCACCATAAACAAAACAAAAACAAAACAAGAAGTGATTGTTCATACATTTTCTAAAAGCGAGATGATGTTTAATATCAAACCACTGTGACCCTCAATTTCTAATGGAAATATATAAATGAGGAATATATAAAATCTGATTTAAAATGTCAACACCTATTATGTGCTAGGTAGTATGCCTTTTGCAATTATTGAAACTTATAAAGAAAAATGTTTGATTAGGCACATCAGTTTTCAAATTCCTTTTAGGATATGTGTAGATGAGAAGTTTGAAGACCATAGGTAGCTACAGCTAGAGGGTAACTTAAAGACCCTTTTAAACAAAGACTCTTAAAGACCCTAAAGTCTCAAGTTCAAGTTTTGTTCTACATTATGAGGCATCTGATCTACTTTCTGGGCTTGTTCCATGATGTCCCTTCCATTCCAAAGTTTCATTGTTAAGAAAGGGATATGAATAAAATCATAATTGGCTATTATCTTTGACCTATAATATACCAACAGCAACATAAATATTTCTCATGGAATTTGGTAAGAATATAGGGGAATTACTTAATTTATCCAAGAAAAGAGACATTTTAGGATATTCTGTAACTTAAAACCACATTTACTTATCGATTTCCCCACTCTTGATATTAAATGAAACCATCTCTATTTAGAAAACTCCCCAAAACTGACTTTCTTATAGTGGAATATGTGAATCCCTGGGGCTTTTTTGAGGCTGAAAGCCACGGTTTTACTCAGTGTCCAGAATAAGCTAGATTTCCTTTTTTAGGATATCAATTTCACTTGCCCCCAAGTTTCTTAAATACTAAGTTAAGCCTGGAAATATTGTGGAATAGGATGGAAGATATATAATAAAAATTTAAAGACATCACACAAGACTTCTAGGACATTTTGAAATGGTGGTAGAATTAGCAGCTGTAGTTTCAGAACCTGTGAATGTGTGAGTTCACCATTCTCTATTATTAGAGGGTCTTAAGTGAAACTGTTTGAGAAACTGTTCTAAGAGCTTGACCTTTCAAGGTGGTCCTTGGTAACATGAGGACAGAAAGGATCCCAGACATCAGGGATTATATTTCCCATTGTGCAGATTCTTTATTGTCTGTTCAAGGCACTGGCTCTTTCTCTGAGGCTGAGCTGGGTGCAGTGTCTGAGAGGAGCCTATAGACTTTACAGAAGTTTTGGAGGGTTTTCTTCTTGGCTGACATTCAAACAGGAACTTTTTAACTTGGGTTATAAGGAGGTCGATATCTCATTAACAGCAATGACAGATTGTGGGAGCTCTAAGACAGCCTCATGCCAAATGTGAAACACCTAATATGTTTATGAAATCATTTAATCTATAATCACAGCTTGTAATGAAAGGGACTGGTGGCTTGGCATTGACATTTACAAGGCGGTCCCCATGATATATTTCTGTGAATTACAGATTCAGCAAACTGTAATTTATAAGCAATCAGAAAAAAGGATTTGTCTGGGCAGTTCTTGAAGCTTTTGGAGGCAAGGGTGATGTCTTTAATCAACCTGAGTATTTTTTTTTTAAATAAATTGCACTATTTGAGTTATTTTGCTGTTCTTTACAATGTCACATTCCCCAAGTTCTTAGTCTTTTCTAAGGGATTTGGAGAATAGAAGGGATAACACTCTTTTCAACTTTGTTGATTACAAATTTGTTATTTTCCGAAGAATTGACAGGGGTGGTGCAATTATTTTTTGTTGCAATTCATGGGCAGCAGAGCTGTGGCTTTGAGTGTACTGTTTGTATTGACCCTGAAAAATTACTTGAGTTACCTTTCATCAGATAAATCAAGAACTCTGATTTGGCTCTTAACAAGACTGCAGACAGAGCATCTGTCTATAGACTGGGGTTTCCCATCATTTTCAATAGTGGGGCACAACCCCTCTGTGATCTCTGGCTCCACTGATCTCTATTGCAGTGGATCACCCACAGTGCCTACTGCCCTTTTATTCCCTTATGACCACCTTAGAAAGGCCCCATGTTAGCTTCCATATTC
Source organism: Tamias sibiricus (assembly GCA_025594165.1). NCBI lineage: Eukaryota > Metazoa > Chordata > Mammalia > Rodentia > Sciuridae > Tamias > Tamias sibiricus. The sequence goes on from CM046673.1 coordinate 28,406,908, forward strand.
ACATATCTGTGTGATATTTGGGTCTGTAGATCAAATTAAAAAATATATTTTCAAAGAATCCAAGCCTACTATGACACTTGGTGTTTTTATCTGGAAGGTTGTGTACTCATATTAATTTTTATGGAGTCTATGAGAAGCAAATGGCCAGGTATGAAGCAGGTATGAAGCACCAGCACACTGGAGCTCACTCAGTTTGAGTGGCTTTCCTCCGTGGTATACACATCCAGTGGGTTCTCTCAGGGCAGGGAAAGGGTACTGGGTATAACCGTAGGCTCTCTTGGCTTTTATGACTGGGGAGAGGGTGATGGCCAGAGTTGATCAAACTGAGGGTATGAATGTATACATTGAGCATCAAAAGAACCAGACAAGTACCTGCTGCATACCATTATCGCATGGGTTATGTACATGATTTCTCTTGATGTTCTATTTCTTTAAAATCCACATTTGAAGGAAGAAAGATAATTTTGTCTGCTGATTATCAGCTATTTTTATGCCTCTCAAGTTCATGGCTCTCTTCAGTAGCATTTTCTCTCTCTGATTCTGGTGCATGTTAGTAGTAGGGCTAAGACGTGTGTCTTGAAAATGCTGTTATGGATAGCCAGAATTCATAGTGGTGGTGGGGTGGGCATTGGAATTCAGTCCTGTGTTCCCACTATATCTGCTTCATCACTTTTGTTTCTCATTACCTACATTTGGGACATGGGAGTGATTTGGATTGGGGTCAGATGTGGCCTGGGGATCTTAAGAAAACACTTCACAAACCTTAGTATGACCTCAGTATTTGTAGATATCCTTCTTTCCAGTATGAAATATTGTCATCATGACTTAGTCCTGGGATTTATAAAAATAAAAATATTTGGCCAGTTTATCCTTTTTTTGAAAGAAATTCTAAAAAATATCCTTAAGTTTATCCTCTTATGCTCAGAGAAATAGCAAGGTGGGCACAAAGAACAAAAAAAGGATATGAGAATAAGAATGTTCATTGTAGCTCTGTTTATAATCAGAACAAAAAAGAAAATTTAATTATGTATGATTATTATCAAGACAGCAATTGCTTTGTAATCCATGCCAAAAAATAATAAAAAAAAAATTTTCACTTCTCTGTGTCAGTCTGGGTGATAAGTTTCTGAAGCCACATCAGCCCTTCAGACTTTTCTAAGTACAGCATCTGGAATGGTCTCAAGAAAATAAATGATGGGTGGCAGAATCAGAGGGTAGAGGATCCCATCTATAAAATATGAAATTTACTCCAGACACGACAGGGACCACCTTGAGTGATGGGAAACAGCTGGGAGAGGCATGTCTCTTGAGTGTTCTCAGTAGTACCTGTGAGATGGTGGGGTGCTAGGGGGGCAGTGGTCTAGACTCATACTGTTATTTTTGCCCGCATTAAATTTCCTAAGTGTCTTATGATTAATATGCATCCTGTATTTTACTCTGTAATATTTCATCCTTTATTTTAAGAAATTTGAAGATTACTGCTCTTCAGTAAGATAGGGAGCCCAAGAAGCTGTACCATGTTTATCCTGGGCTATGAGGCACCCAGCGCCTTCCACCAAGGGATCAGGTGCCCCAGTTTAAAGCTTGGAGCTGGGTGCGATTTCTTCTTTAGTCAGACATACTCTCTGCTACTCTAACTTAGATAGAGTTGCACTGATGGTCCCTGAGGAAGTGGCAGTTCCTAGTGAGGAGGTAACACTAGCTCTGTGACACATTGGAACAAGAGGGTAGAACCTGGGAGTGTCGAGTCCTTGTGACCAAACACTTAAGGTCACTCCAGGTGAACTGGGCTGCATGAAATAACCACACAGAGACAGAAAAATACTTTAATTTTTGGGGTCTTGCTCCTCTCTGACCTTAGGGGTCTGTGGAAAAAAGAGAGCGAGAGCACGCCTGGAGCAGTTTTATTGAGGAGAAGTCATGTAAATGAGGCAAGGGGTCAGGTTTCAGGGGCTTGAGTCTAGCTTCATGATGTCTTGCTGTCAGCAGGTTGCCTGACATCTAGGAAGGCCACGCCCATCTCATGTGCTGAGTGGGGATCAAGAGCAGAGCAGACAAAGGGAGTTTCCATGCAACATTCTATCCCAAACAGGGCAAAGGGGTAGGATTACAAAGGAGTAGCTGAGTGTAACTCAACCCCTAGGACCATGCCTTATTATCCTAGTGAAGGGAAAAGCCCGAGTCATGAGTCATGGTGCCATAATGTCAGACTCTAGTGATCTTTCAGATCCTGGTGCATCAGGAGTTAAAGACTCATGGAGTGACTTCCCACATGGGAGCGGATGAAGAAAAAGATGAGGGGTTGTTCCCAGGGGGAGTGTGGAAATAACACGACTCATGGGAAGTGGCCTGAGTCCTGGTGAGGACCAGCGTAGTCAGCCTTGTTCCTGAAAGATCATTGCCAACGTTACTGTAGTCAATCATGTAGGTAGTAAGAGGGTCTGTCCTAGGAAATGAAGCAAGTGCAATACAGACGAAATGTGAAGGTCTGTTAGTCATTCTGGCAGTAGTCACAGATGGAACGAGCAGAAATGGAACCTCGTATAGACACACAGGGCTGCCATGAAGGAGGTCAGAAGGCAGGGCTCAGTCTATCACTTTGGGCCAGAGCAGAATTCCTCTCTTGGTTCCAGGCATCACAAGGGGATGCTCAAGAGATCCTGGCAGAGGGGACAAAATGGGTAGGCTGGCTTTTAGTGGAGGAGTGGATTTCATCCATCCTTTTGTTTAAAATCGAGGGCTTCCTTAGGCTTGTGATCCTCCTGCCTCAGCCTCTCCTGTCACTGGGGTTGCAGGTGTACACCACCATGCTCTGCTAAAATCATTATTAAACACATGCTTGCAATTTTTCTGGAGAAGATCATGCAATTGTCCAGTTCTTAACTATAATTTGCCATCATTATCTCTTTACATTGTTTTCAACTCCTTAAAGATTAAATTTCTTAGGCTGGAGTTGTAACTCAGTGGTAGAGCACTCGCGTTGCACATGTGAGGTATTGGGTTTGATCCTCTGAATCACATAAAAGTAAATAAAATAAATGTATTGTGTCCATCTTAAAAAAAAAATCGAGGGCTTCCTACCCTACAACAAAAATCTGGAAAAGTTGTCTCCCAACTCCAATGGCACAACAGCTGTTGACAATCTCTGGATTTGTCCGATTTAAGGATGGAACTCAGACTGAACCCGTGGAGTGATGCTATGTACAAGGACAAATGAGGGCCCGCAGAAAGGGGCCACAGAGAAAAGGAGAACAAATGTTAAAAGCAAGAACACAATCTCAAAGGCAGAGGAGTTTGAAGGAAATCACTAACCAAGGAGTAATAAAAAGATTACTCAGAAGTGACTGTATTTCTGGCAGGTGTGTTGTCAAAGGGAAGAGAGAAGTTGGCTGAGCTTTTAGCATAGTTTCAGCTTGAGGATAATGAGGCAACATTTGGTTAAGACTAAAAATGTTCAGACGTAGATTTACTGTGAATGAGTCATGCACAGATGATCAACTTGAAAAGGTTGAAAGGGATTCAGGGTTTTTAGAGCTTAGTAATTCATTAGAATGGCTCCGTTTCCCAAGGAGGTAGACAGTTCTTCACCTTTTTTAATAAGAAGAGAAATATGGGTTTGTTTTTGCATAGGAGGCACAGTTTGGTTCTCTCATGGCCATTATTTTTAATATGAAGCATAGTTAGACAACTAATAGTGAGAAAAAATGAGATGCATGAGATAGGTAGGTAGAGATTTAGATGTTTATGACTATGAAATTCCTTTGAACTCATATAACTGCATCTGTCAATTTTGCATGATAAACTGACTCTACGAGATGACGTGAGCATTCTGAATCTTTTTGAATGTATAGTCAAGTACCATTGAATATACATATCTAAGAACTATTCCATGTAAAAAGCACTGTATTCTGCACCTAAATATCCTGGAAAAGATTTAGTTAACAATGGAATATTTTTGAGACAAACATGAAAAATAAATGTAACTAGCTTCCTTGATGCTCATTGTGAACATCTAAATGAATACATTTCTTCTTCATTTTCACATTCTATTCATTGGCAATCTAGTGCCCAAGTTCTGGATGAACAGGGCAGCCTCTGTGGGACCTGTTGAGCAGACATATTTGATGGTATTGAAACACAGCTTTCATTCTTTCCTCTGCAATAGATTGCTGCTGGCTGTACAGACTTTCCGTCTCATCTTTTTCAGGGCTTGTTTAAATTTGGAGAGCAGGAAGTATACTTCCTGAGGAAAGATCCCTATTGTAGAGTTTTCTGTTTTTGCTTTTTGTAGGAAGCTGGTAAAATACTTGTCATACTCTGACACTGAGGAGAGAAGCATCATCATCGTCATGACCACTAATCTTCGTAATTTTGAAGACTTGGCAGATTTGTTCACTCACATCTTTATATGTAGATGAAGCAGTCTGTTAGATATTGAGCAGCCCCAGAATCAGCATCCAGTTGTTGCCAACATTGCAGGGATACTGAAAATGTCCATCAAGTTTGAAGTCACCAAGCAGAATGGGGCTGGTGTGAGGCAGAAGCCTGGAGCCTGTTCATATTTTCAACCACAAGTGAATAGATGCAAACAAATAAGTAAAAGCATAATAGCCAAAGATGTGCAAAAATTCCCTCAGGGGTCTAAAAGAAATAAGAATGATTACAGCTTTATAATATTATTGCAGGGGGTGGGGAGGGACAATTCTTAAATTTTGTGCTATGTCTCAGATTAATACCAGACTTTAGAAACCCAAAGGAGAATTCTGCCAGAGACAGTTGCTTATATTGTCATTATGTCAATATTTTGCTAATTCTATGACCAAAGGAAAGCAATCTTTAATAAATCAAGGTTATCTCTCATACTTCAATTTACAGTTGACCTGCTCTGTGATATATAGGGTGTGACCTGAACACTGTAACAGGAGTGAGTCTGAGCTGGAATTGAGCTTTAGCACAGTAGTTTTCTGGGTAAATTTGCACAAGCTAACCTTTCTGAGCCTCAGATTCTTCCCCTGCAAAAATGCTTGTTTGGTTTAGGGGTTTTATTGTATTTATAGGGTATACCATCTATTCACAGTTTGAATGCATGAATGTGAGGTGGTTAATGAGCAGGAGGGGACAGAAGCTGGTGAGTAACTCCTCCTCTCTTTTGCCCTTCAAGTGGACAATTCTTTGGTGCATTCATTTCACTTGGCTTCCCAGAAGGCCTGGGTGAGATCCAGGTCCAGTTGTCCACAGAAAGACCTGCTCAGTAATAAACTTGCTTTTGACTTTTGCTCCTGTCCTGTTTTGTTTTCCACAGTCCCCCATTCCTCTCCCTTGGGAAAAAATACTATGCAAATCTTTGTGTCAAGCTTGGCTCCCCAGAGGGGTCACAGACTAAGATGCCAGGTAGTTGAGTTATATCTTAACTTGACATTGACCTCTTTGTTTATTCTTCATTCCTTCTGCACAGGTAACATTTTATGTGAAATAATTTTCCTCCTGCTTTGAGTACATCCTTTGTACCTGATAGAGGGCTGATGGCAATATATTCTCTGAGTTTTGGTTTGAAAAAAATCTTTATTTCACCTTTGTTTTTGAAGAATGTGTTTTTCTGCATATAAAATTGTGGGCTGGCAGTTACATTCTCTAAGCACATTGAAGATATTGTTCCTCTTCTGGTTTCTGTTGTTGCTGGTAAGAAGTCATCTGCCAGCAACTATCATATTTTCTTCCTCTTTCTTTTGGCTGTGTATTAAAAACTTGTTTTTCCTTTTAGTAGAAACTAAATGATATGTCCAAGTATGAGATTTTTTTTTTTAAAAAAATAATTTATTCAGTGTGCAATTTATTCAGCTAGTTGAATTTGTGAGTTGAGGTTTTTCTTCAGTTCTGGAATATTCTTAACATTTTTCTTTATGTCCTGTGTCTGTCCCACTCATTCTCTCTTCTGTCTTCTCTTCATAGGACTTCATGTAAAAGTATACTAGACCCTCTTATCATATATTCTATATTTGTTCTGCTCTTTCCCATTAATTTTCCACCTTTTATTTCTGTGCTGCATTTTGAATAACATTTTCTCTATAAATCATGGCATGACTTCCTCTTTATAGCTGAGTCTAATTTGCATTAAATTTTTGTTTATTGCATTTAAAAAAGTCTTAAATTCTATTTGGTTATTTTTTTTTTAAATCTGCTATATCACTTTTTATAGTTTTTACTTATTTTCCCAAATATTTAAACTTGGCTTTTATGTCTTTGAACCAGTAAGCTAGGTAGGGGGGCACAGGTTGGATAAACTGGAGAAAACCAGGCTCTCTCCAGCTCAGTGAGTCCTGAAACGCATGGGTCAGAAAGGGCTGACTGCAACCAGTGGGAAGACTGGAAAAGGGTGTGAGAGCAACTTGCTGTCAGCTCACCCACACAACTGGTCCAACAACTACCAGAGTGGAGCTTCCATCAAACTTCAGACAACTCCACCAAACGGCGGAGAAGGGAAGCTGAGAAAAGTTTTGAAAGATGACAGAAGCTATCATTCAATTTTCCATTCAGGTTTTCATTTTTTTTGTCCCCCTCTCACATCTCTGCAATATTTGAATCCAAATATTTTTCATGCATCAATATATTGAGGAATGGGATGTCTGAATAGTATATTATAGTTTTGTTGTATACCCTTATATTTTTACTTTTTTTCTTTTTAATAAAAATCTGTATATATTTTTTCTCTCACCTCCATCTCCCTGTATTCTTCTTCTCAATTCTCTCATACTAACAGCCTGTTGCCGCCTGAAGCGATGGACGCTCGGAGCAACGAAGCCGCGGGAAGAAGTTCAGAGGTGAACTGGAAACAAACAACCTTTTTATTCTGATAACTTTTCTCTCTGGCTCTAACAACAACTTTAACACGCACCACACACACCACCAAACAACCAACACACCAAATGGCGCAGACCTGATCAGCAATCTCGCTGAAGTCTCTCGAGATCCTGGGCCAAGTCCCGAGAGACTACGGAAGGCGGCAATGCCCAAACATCTCCATGGCCCGTAGTCAACCGCAATCTTAGCCATCTCCCCAAACAGGGCTCCTGCAACAGCCAACATCTATTAATTACTCCCTTGCTCTTACTGTAAATTTTTACCTCTATCTTCTCTCCTTCTCCCTCATAAACACCACATCTTATACTACTTCTGTTCTCTCATCGTCCATCATTAGAAATGCTAAACCCTTTTAGCAAATTTACTGTTTATACTGTAGCCAATAATTGAACCCATCATTTCTGTTTATTGCAACAAAACTGTAGGTGCCTTAATAGGAGCTATTTGGTTTAAAGGTGTATATTGTTTGCATTTGGTGCTGATAATGTTGGTCTCCCCCTTAAAGGTGAGGTACTGGAAGCTTTAAGGGACACTCTAAGACTACAGGGAAGAAACCATACTGCCTCAGATCCATACTGATAGATGGGAAGACACAAACAACATGAAAAACAAGGGAACAAAGCACCTCAAACAAACCAAGATGTTCCAAAAATAGAGTCCATAGGCAACACAGTAGAAGAAATGTCAGAGAAGGAGTTTAGAAGATACCTAGTTAGACTAATCTTTGAAATAAAGGATAGTATCAGAGAGAAACTACAGGAAGTGAAATATCACCTTAGTAAAAAGGCAGAGATTATAAAAAGGAATCATGCAGAAATCCTCAAAATGAAGGAAACAATAAACCAAATTAAAATTTCAATGGAAAATATTAATAACAGACTAGACCACTTAGAAGACAGAACCTCAGGCAATAAAGACAAAAGTATATACTCTTGAAAATAAAGTTAACTGCACAGAGAACCATGAACAGAACTTCTAAGAAATATGAAAAGGCCAAATTTAAGATTTATCACAATAGACAAAGGCATGGAGGCACAAACCAAAGGAATGCACAATCTTTTCAAAGACATAATATCAGAAAATTTCCCAAATATAAGAATGAAATGGAAAATCAAATACAAGAGGCTTACAGGACCTCAAGTGTACAAAATTACTGCAGACCCACACCAAGGCACATTATAATGAGAATAAATAACATATAGAATAAGGATAGAATTTTAAAGGCTGTGAGAGAAAAAAATCAAATTAAGTATAGGGGAAACCAATTTGGATTTCAGCTGATTTCTACCCACAGACCCTCAATGCCAGGAGGTCTTGGAATAATATATATCAAGCTGTAAAAGAAAATGGATGCAAACCAAGAATTTTATATTCAGCAAAATTAATCTTCAGATTTGAAGACAAAATAAAAACCTTCCATAATAACCAAAAGTTAAAACAATTCACAACTAGAAAGTCTGCATTACAGAACATTCTTAGCAAAATATTCCACGAGGAGGAAAAAAGAAAAAAATAAAAAAAAACTAGCAAAGGGAGGAGCTACACTAAAAGAAAGGTCAATCAAAGGAGAAGCTAAGTCAAGCTAAAAACTAAAAATTAACCAAAGTGACTGGGAATACAAGTCATATCACAATAATAACCTTGAATATTAATGGCATAAACTCACCAATCAAAAGACATAGACTGGCACATTGGATCAAAAAATAAAAAAAGACCCAACAATATGCTGTCTTCAAGAGACTCGCCTCAAATGCAAAGACATACACAGACTGAAGGTAAAAGGTTGGGAAAAAGCACACCCCTCACATGGTCTACAGAAACAAGCAGGGGTTTCCGTCCTCATATCAGAAAAAGTGCAATTCAAACCAAAGTTAATCAGAAGGGATGAAGAAGGATGTTTCATACTGCTTAAGGGAACCATACATCAACAGGACATAACAATCATAAATATTTATGCTCCAAATAATGGAGCATCTACATACATCAAACAATCCCTTCTCAATTTCAAGAATCAAATAGACCACAACACAACAATACTGGATGATTTTTTTTTGGGGGGGTACCAGGGATTTAACTTGGGGGCACTCGACCGCTGGGCCACATCCCCAGCCCTTTTTTGTATTTTATTAGAGACAGGGTCTCACTGAGTTGCTAAGTGCCTCGCCATTGCTGAGGCTGGCTTTGAACTTGCAAGCCTCCTGCCTCAGCCTCCCAAGTGCTGGGATTGCAGGTGTGCGCCACTGTGCCTGGCTAATACTGGATGATTTTAACACACTTCTGTCACCATTGGATAGATCTTCCAAGCAAAAACTAAAAAAAGAAACTATAGAACTAAATAATATAATCAATCATTTAGGCTTGACAGACATATATAGAGTCCCACATCCCAGCAGCACATGGATCCTTCTCTAAAGTAGACCATATGTTACATAACAAAGCAACTCCCAGAAAATACACACACACACACAAAGAGATACTACCCTGCATTCTATCAGATCATAATGGAATGAAATTAGAAATCAATGATAAAATAAAAAATAAAGGGTACTCCAACATCTGAAGACTAAATAATATGCTATTGAATGAGCAATGGATAGCAGAAGACCAACAAGGAGGAGATAAAAAAAATTCTTACAGATAAATGAGAACACCAATACAACATATCAAAATCTCTGGGAAACTATGAAGGCAGGGCTAAAAGGAAAGTTCATTGCATTGATGGATAGGGAAACTTTGGTATATATACACAATGGAACACTACTCAGCACTTAAAGAGAATAAAATCATGGTTGCAGGTACATGGGTGGAGTTGGAGAAAATAATGCTAAGTGAAGTCAGCCAATCCCCCAAAACCAAAGATTGAATGATTCCTTTGCTATGATGATACTGAATTAGAGTGGCAAGGGAGGGGGGATGATAGGAATGAAGGAATGTTAAATAGAACAAAGGGGGGGAAGCGAGGAGAGGGGACAAAGGGATAGGAATAATGGCAGAATTAGTTGGACATCAATACACTAAGTGCATGGTGTAAACATACTTTGTGTAAAACTAGTGACTTGGAAAACTGTGCCCTTATATATAATACGAAAGGAATTGCACTCTGCAAGCATGTATAAACAAATTAAATTAAATTTAAAAAAATTTTAAAAAAAGAATAAAAAGTCAACAAATAAATGACCTAAAATTACATCTCAAAGCCCTAGAAAAAGAAGAACAAATAAACACCAAAAGTAGTAGAAGACAGGAAATAATAAAAATCAGAGCTGAAATCAATGAAATTGAAACAAAAGAAACAATTGAGGGCTGGGGTTGTGGCTCAGTGGAAGAGTGCTCACCTGGCATGTGTGTGGCTCAGGTTTGATCCTCAGCACCATGTAAAACTAAAGGCATTGTGTACGACTAAAACAAATAAATATTAAAAAAAGAAACAATTGAAAAAATTGACAAAATGAAAAGTTGGTTCTTTGAAAAAATAAATAAAATTGATAAACCTTTAGCCACACTAACAAAGAGAAAGAGAGAAAAACTCAAATTACTAAAATTCATGATGAAAAAAGGAAATATATCATGACAGACATTATTGAAATACAGATGATAATTAGAAACTATTTTGAAAATTTATACTCCAATAAAATAGAAAATCTCAAAGACATCAGCAAGTTTCTAGAGACATGTGATCTAACCAAACTGAATCAGGAGGACATTCACAATTTAAACAGATCAATTACAAGCAATAAAATAGAAGATGCCATCAAAAGCCTACCAACCAAGAAAAGCCCAGGACCAGATGGATTCTCAGCTGAGTTCTACAAGATCTTTAAAGAAGAACTAATGTCAATACTCCTCAAATTATTCCATGAAATAGAAAAGGAGGGAACCCTTCCAAACTCATTCTATGAGGCTAGTATCACCCTGATTCCAAAACCAGACAAAGAAACATCAAGGAAAGAAAACTTAAGAGTAATATCCCTGATGAATATAGATGCAAAAATTCTCAATAAAGTTCTGGCAAGCCGGGCGCGGTGGCGCATGCCTGTAATCCCAGCACTCTGGGAGGCTGAGGCAGGAGGATTGCAAGTTCAAAGCCAGCCTCAGCAATGACGAGGCACTTAGCAACTCAGTGAGACCCTGTCTCTAAATAAAATACAAAAAAAGGGCTGGGGGATGTGGCCCAGTGGTCGAGTGCCCCTGAGTTCAATTCCTGGTACCAAAAAAAAAAAAAAAAAAAAAAAAAAAAAAAAAAATTCTGGCAAATTGAATACAAAAACTTTTTAAAAGATAGTGCACCACAATCAAGTGCAGTCATTCCAGGGATGCAAGGCAAGGTTTGGTTCAACATATGGAAATCCATAAACATAATACATCACATCAACAGACTTAAAGACAAGAATCATATGATTGTTTTGATAGATGCAGAAAAAAGCATTTGACAAAATACAGCACATCTTCATGTTAAAAATACTAGAAGAACTGGGGATAGTAGGAACATACCTCAACATTGTAAAAAGCTATCTATGCTAAGCCCAAGGTCAACATCATTCTAAATGGAGAAAAATTGAAAGTATTCCCTCTAAAAACTGGAACAAGACAGGGTTGCCTTCTTTCACTACTTCTATTCAACATAGTTCTTGACATTCTAGCCAGAGCAATCAGATGAAAGAAATTAAAGGAATTCAAATAGGCAAGGTAGAACTCAAACTATCACTATTTGCCGATGACATGATTCTATATTTAGAGGATCCAAAAAATTCCACCAGAAAACTTCTAGAAATGATAAATGAATTCAGTAAAGTAGTAGGATATAAAATCAATACCTACAAATCAAATGCATTTCTATACAAAAACGATGAATCCATTGCAAGAGAAATCAGGAAAACTACTCTGTTCACAATAGCCTCAAAACAAACAAACTTGGGAATAAATATAACAAAAGAGGTGAAGGATCACTAAAATGAAAATTACAGAAATACTAAAGAAAGATAGAAGATGGAAAGATATCCCATGCTCTTGGATAGGCAGAATTAATATTGTTAAGATGGCCATACTACCAAAAGCATTATACAGATTTAATGAAATTCCTATTAAAATTCCAATGCCATCATGAAATCCATTTGGAAAAATAAGAGACCCAGAATAACCAAAGAAATCTTTAGAAAGAAAAGTGAACCAGGAGGCATCACAATACCAGACCATAAACTATACTACAGAGAAATAGTAACAAAATTGCATGGTACTGGCACCAAAATAGACATATAGACCAATGGTACAAAATAGAAGACACAGAGACAAACCCATATAAATACACTTATCTCATACTAGACAAAGGCACCAAGAATGTACATTGGATAAAAGATAGCTTCTTCAATAAATGGTTCTGGGAAAACTGAAAATCCATATATAGCAAAATGAAATTAAACCTTTATCTCTCACCCTGCACAAAAATCAACTCAAAGTGGATCAAAGGCTTAGGCACTAGAACAGAGACCCTGCGACTAATAGAAGAAAAAGTAGGCCCAAACTTTCATCATGTTGGTTTAGGATCTGACTTCCTTAATGAGACTCCTAAAGCACAAGAAGTAAAATCAAGAATCAATAAATGGGATGGATTCAAACTAAAAAGTTTCTTCTCAGCAAAGGAAACAATCAATAACATGAAGAGAGAGCCTACAGAATGGGAAAAAATCTTTACCACATACACCTCAGATAAAGCACTTATCTCCAGGATATATAAAAAAAATTTAAAAACTTAACACCAAAAAAAAAAACCAAATAATCCAATCAATAATTTCAGCCAAGGAACTGAACAGGCACTTCACAGAAGAAGAAATACAATCAATCAACAAACATATGGAAAAATAGTCATCATCTCTAGTAATTAGTGAAATGCAAGTCAAAACTACTGTAAGATTTCATCTCACTCCAGTCAGAATGGCAATTATCAAGAATATAAGCAATAATAAGTGTTTGTGAGGATGTGAGGAAAAATGCACACTCATACATTGCTGGTGGGACTGCAAATTGGTTCAACCACTTTGGAAAGCAGTGTGGAGGTTCCTCAGAAATCTGGGAATGGAACCACCATTTGACCCATCTATCCCACTCCTCAGTCTATACCCAAAGGACTTAAAATCAGCCTACTACATTAATGCAGCCACGTCAATGTTCATAGCAGCTCAATTCACAATAGCTAAACTATGGAACCAACATAGATGCCCTTCAGCAGATGAATGGATAAAGAAAACATGGTACATACACACAATGGAATATTACTCAGCCTTAAAGAAAAATGAAATTATGGCATTTGCAGATAAATGGATGGAACTAGAGAACATCATGCTAAGTGAAATAAGCCAATCCCCAAAAATCAAAGGCCAAATGTTTTCTTTGATAAGTGGATGCTGATCCGTAGTTGGGGGTGGGGTAGGGAAGAATGAAGGAACTTTGGATTGTGCAGAGGGGAGTGAGGGGAGGGGTGGGGCTGTGGAGATGGGAAGGACAGTAGAATGAGACAGACATTATTACCCTATATATATGTATGATTATACTACGGGAGTGTCTCTGCACCATCTACAGCCAGAGGAATGAGAAGTTGTGCTCCATTTGTGTACAATGTGTAAGAACGCATTCTACTGTCGTCTATAAGCAATAGAATCAGTTAAAAAAAAACAGAAGGGAGACCAGTAGAATAGAAGAAGGGGCTCAGGGGGAGGGAGGGGAGGAAAAGGGGAGATACTGGGGAATGAAATCGATCAAATTATAATATTTTATTGTGTGCATGTATGAATATATTACAACAAATCAAAAAAAGAAAGAAAAATAGGAATAGATCAAGTTGTGGGTTAAATTATATCTTGTAGAGCATTTGTATATATTCTAATCCCACACCTTGGAATAAGGCCTTTTTTTCAGAACTGGCAATATTATGATGTAATTACCTAAAATAGGGTCCTAAGGCAATAGGGCAAGCTATTGTTTCAGTGTGACTGGTGTCCTCATAGGGAGAGGAGGGCGGACTGCTGGTTCAGTGGGACTTGTGACCTTATAAGGAAAGCAAGGTGGTCTGCTCAGTTGGTGGGCCTGTGTCCTTATAAGAAGAGCAGGACAAACTGTTGATTTACTGTGCCTTGTGTCCATTAATGATTATCTTCTGTCCTATCTAATTGATTTTTCATGTGAAATATTTGAATTTCCATCTCTTTCATTTTAGGTATGTCTTACAGGTATTTCTGTGCAGTCACACTGAGCATTTACTTTAACATGAGACGGAGAAACAACTGTGGTGTGAATCTATAGTAGCATAGCTTCGGTACCAGAGAATGCTGTTCTTGTACATCTCTACCTGTCCCCCTCAGTTGCTGATGTCACAATGTAACATGTATGCATCGTGTATAGGACTATATGGAGAAATTTTGATGAAACTTTAAGCCTCCTTCTCACACCCACAGGTGTTAATACTGTGCTCTATGGTGTCTTAGGGAACAGAGAATTTTGTTGCAGTATCACTGCGTGAATGAGGCGCTACCATCCTTTTGACACCAGTTATTCCAAGATAGAAGAAAAAGGAATTGAATACCTTGAGTTGTAAGAGCCTTGTATGAGGAAGTAGCTAAGACGGCAGCTGGTTGAGAGCCAAAGAGGAGGTGTTTAATTGTTTACACCCAACCTTAATGTAATTAACTAAGAATCTTTCTGTGCCCGTGAACACTGTGTGATGCACTTGTAAGTTGAACTTGTGACATGTGTATACTGGTTAAGGTAAAGAGTATTTAAACAGACGGTAGAGAGGAACGGGGACGGAATCAGGAGGAGAATACAGAGGACAAAGCAGAGAAGAAGCAAGAATAAAGAACCTACTCATTTCCAGTCTGCCTCCGATTTCTTTCCCACGGTATCGTTGCTGCAGGCGACAATAGCTGCAGGTGGCGACACTTTTGGTAGTGGGAATTGAACCCAGGAGTACTCTACTACTGAACTACATCCCACCATTTTCTATTTTTTGTTTTGAGACAGGGCCTCACTAAGTTACTGAGTCTGGCCTTGAATTTGTGATCCTCCTTCCTGTCTCTGCCACCTGAGTAGCTGGGATTACAGGCATATACCACAATGGCTGGCTGATTCTGTTTTTTTTTTTTTTTTTTTTTGACTGGACTTTAACTGATATACCTGATTAGGATAAGCTTGGTTTGAAAGAGAGGAGAAATCAAGGATTTTGTGAAATGTGATGTATCTTTTACATATCAAAGTCAATATACCAACAAGGTGAGTGGACATGAATCCAGAATTCAAGGAAGAGTAAGGAGATACAAGTGGTGGCCCAAAAGCATATGAATGGCCCGTTAGCTAGGACTGGGTTAGGTAATCTAGGGAGGGAACAAAGAAAAAGAAGAAGGGTCTTGGGCTTCCCTGCATAGTTTTGAGAATTTAGGGTAGAGGAAGAGGAAATGAAAAGGAAACAGGAAAGGATTGTCCAAAGAGGTAAGGAAAAAATCAAAATCTATAGTTGCAAGAAAGAGGAGGGTTGCATAATAATTAGAAAGGACTATTTCAAAGGAAAATGAGAAGTCAAGTAATATGAGAAGAGAAATATCCACTGGATCTGTCGGCATGGAATAGTACTTTGATAACTTTGGCAAGACCGGCTTTATGGGAGGGGTGTGGATTGGAGTGGGTTGAAAGAAACAAAATCAACTCTTGTGAATGTTTGCTACAGAGGGATGGAGGCTTACCTCTCTGGCTACCAGGTACTTCTCCAGCTTGTTACTTGATCCCCTGGGACAATAGGTCCTAGGAATGCTTATCTTTGGCTGTAATGCACCTTCAGGGATAAAAATTGGGACAATATATGTGAATTTCTCAGCTCAGAAAATAAATCTCTTGTAAGGGGTGAGTCATGCCTGAAATTTCAGCTATTTGGGGAGGCCAAGGCAGGAGAATCACAAGTTCAAAGCTAGCCTTGGCAAGTTAGTGAGACCCTGTCTCAAAAATAGTGCTGGGGGTTGTAGCTCAGTGGTAGAGCACACCTAGGTTCAAGCCCCAGTACTAAACAAATAAGCAACAAACAAAAAAGAAAAACAAAAACTTTTGGCTTAATTTTAATAACAGATGACTATTATGAGAGACACATTGGGTTGTCCTGGCAGGGTTTGCCATGTGATACTACAGCTCTAAACAGGTAAGTGGGTTAAAGGGTGTCTTTGATCCTAGAGGATGTCCACAAAGAGGACGCTTGAGAGCACATCCTATGCATAAGGCCATCCCCCCCAACTTCTAGCTATTGTTTAGCACAATGGTTTTCAACTTCTTTTTCATTATTATTTCATTAAGAAGC
This sequence comes from Tamias sibiricus, assembly GCA_025594165.1. NCBI lineage: Eukaryota > Metazoa > Chordata > Mammalia > Rodentia > Sciuridae > Tamias > Tamias sibiricus. The sequence goes on from CM046673.1 coordinate 28,423,094, forward strand.
CATTTAGACAGTTTTCATAATTGCCATTCCCATTATAAAATTTCACACCACAAATATATTGTATATTTGTGTATGTACTATAAACACATATCTACTTATTAAGAAAATAATTTTTTTTCATTCCTCTAAAAATCAATTGTGTCACTACATTACCTCTGTTGAGAATTCATAATAATTTTTGAAATCTATAGCAGGGCCTTGCAAATTTTTTCAGTAAACAACTATATAGTAAATACGTTTTGCTTTGCAGGTCACATGTTATCTCTGGGACCAACTTACCTTCCTTCCTTCCTTCCTTCCTTCCTTCCTAAAGCAACTATTTCAAAATATAAGGCTCTTCCTGGCTTACTGGGTGGAAGAGCAGGCTGTGAACTGGATTGACCTACATGCCATAGTTTGTTGATTCCCTGGTTTGTAGCGATAAATAAAGGTCAAGTTTCAGAGTTTAAATAAACCTTGTTTGCAGGTTTGAAATACATGATTTAGTTACAGATTTAAAAGGTCACACAGAATTCATTCATTTATTTGACAACTAATGATTGACAACTTCTTGTGTGCTCAAGGCATGAGTGATTTCTATATTATGCCAAAAGAACCAAGTAGCTAAGTGATAGAAGGAGTAAAATAGCTGGTGATGTGTGCATGATCTGCAGTATGTGATGCAGGGAAGTCTGGAGAGGTACGGAGGAGGGAGGAGCCTGGGAATTGGGCTCAGATGGACTTGGGTGGTTTGTATGTTCATTGACCTCTGTCTAACCTCTTGACTTTGGACAAGGCCTTTAACCTTTTAGAGTCTCATTGTCTTTAATTTAAAAGACAGGTGGTAATAAAACCACCATTAATGATTTGCTGGGAGGATTAACTATGGGAAAGAATACTACGTGCCTGATCCGTCCTAGCTGCTCTGTATCCTTAAATCTTTTTCCCACTTTGCTCTTAACATGACTGAACTGAGAAGTTCTTATGAGTATTGTCCTAAACCATGTCAGAAAAGCAAATATAAACCCATTCAGGGCTGAAGGCTGTTGGCAGCATGCTGTTTCTGTGATGAGGATGCTCCTGGAATTCAGGAATCACCTGGAAAGTCTGGTTTGGCAGCTCTCAGAGATACCTGGGAGTTTTCATCTTTAAAGAAGTCAGATTCTTTAAAGCAGCCTGCATGATTTGGAGGCAGTGCCACACTTGATCATGAGCCCAATGCAAGAACCATACTTTGAGAAACACCACTCTGTCATTAAACAGAAAGGTTAGGTTAAGGTGCCAAAATTCTGAAATGTGTATTTTTCCCCATCAGGTTTCCTGAGTCTGCATCTGCAGGAAATGGGTGAAGGACTGGGTGGAGGAGATCTAACTTGGATATCTAACTGTACTCTCTGCCAAGGCTACCCGTTTTAACAGGCTCCAAAAGGAAACACTAGCTTGATCCCGGTGCAGGTTGACATCTTAGTGCTTGGTCAGGTAACTGGGCCCAGCAGACAAGTCTGACACTTGTATGGCTCTGGGTAGTGTGCCTGGTTTGGGGCAGGACTTTGAATAGTTGGGGATTCAGGAAAAGAGAACAAAGTCACCAAAAGGGAACTAGATGGAGTTCTAAGATCTCAGCCATAGACCAACTTTGCATATGGCAGGGTGTGACACTACTTATCATTACTCTACTATCTGTGTGATAACTTCTCAGGCCCTCATTTTTCAAACCTGTACAATGGGATAATAATTCCTACTTTAGAGTGGTGCTGGGAGGGTGATACAGGTGTCCCAAGCATCTGGCACGTGCTAGGTTCCAACATACAGGAGTGGTTATTATAACCATTAGAGGCTAGAGTCCTGGTTCCATCTGAACTTACAGAGCTGATCAGAAAGTCAGATTCAGGCCAGCCTGGCAGGGGTGGGGGAAGGTCAGCTCACGTGGAATGTGAGGCTGTAGTGGCCCTTCCTGCCTTTGACAGTGGAGACCCAGGGTCTAGGCAGTGGAGGCTGCAGGTGGAATGGTTCATTTCCTGCAGCATGCAGGGCTTGGCAAACACAGCTGGACTTCAAGGTCTTGGCCAGCAGCAGAGACCTGCCTAAGCTGGGACTGAGCTTTCTTCCATGTTCCAGCCAGCACAGAAACATCCATTTTTTGGGGATTCACTCTCAGGTCTTTTGAAATAGGGTGAGAGTTGAGAATCTGCATTTTACAGCATTCTTCCCTACTCCCCTGGGCCTTCTTCCTTTGGCTTTCCTTCCTGCTCTGGTCCACATCTTGAGAAGTACTATCCTGGGTGGGAGGAAGAGAGATGTATGGAGCGGTATTCTCATCTTTTGTCATTTGTAGGACCATCATGAATGTTTGGAAGCCACTGTAAGTGATCAGAAAATCTGGAACCGGCAAGGCAGCAACCACTCCAGCATGATCCCATCACTGTACACAACATGTCATGCTTCTTTCAAGAGCATCCTGTCGCTCCACTCATCTCTGCTCTGCTCCTTTGAATCACACTTCTATTTGAGCTCAGCGAATTAATGCTTTGACCACATTTTTTTGGGGAGGGGGGTATCAGGGATTGAACCCAGGAGCACTTGACCAGTGAGCCACATCCCCAGCCCTATTTTGTATTTTATTTAGAGACAGGGTCTCACTGACTTGCTTAGCTCCTCGCTGTTGCCAGGTTGGGTTTTGAACTCGCGATCTTCCTGTCTCAGCCGCCCCAGCCGCTGGGATTACATTCGTGCACCACCACTCCCAGCTCTGACTACATTTTGAATATTCCCAGGAGGCACACTTCTCACAGTCTTCCTTTGAGTCTTGTTTGACTTTTTGCTGTGCCTCGTACCTCTTATTTCTAGCACATTATGTTCCCCTCTACATTGAGTCAGGTCTCCTATGTAGCTTATACAATAGGTGTTGGACTGGACCATAGCACTGTGCATCCCTGTTTTAGCAAGAACAGGTCTTGCGCAACAATTAACAGTTGGGCAGCTGTTTTCTGGAATGTGGAGGTTGAGAGCCATTGGCATAGACTGATGGAGGAGGGATGGATATGCAGAATTCCAAAGTGGAACCTGAACTTCATAAACAGATGGGACCCATCCAGTGCTAGTGGCAGAGCAAAAATATTTCTATGAAAAAATTTTTCATAGAAGTTAGTGATTGGAAATAATTCCAGAGCCCAATTAAGGCCTCTCTTTCTTGCTTTGCTGACATCTTGTAGCGTAGGAATATAGGCCCTATGCATGGACTTCCTTCATACATTCATGTATTAGTTGGGTTCTCAATAGTGCTGGGGGGGCTCCAGCCAGTGGTTCTGGATCTAGTAGTTAAGAGCATGAATTGAAGTGGATCTTTAGAATTCATGCCTGTCCTCTCTTCTAGAGGACCAGAGTTTATTCCTGTGGTTCTCTCTCTCTTATGTGCTGGTAAAAGCACCATGTATTCATGCTAATTGGATTTGTGTGATTGAAATTGTTTTGTACTATCATAATGAGCATAAAATGACAACTATTATTTACAAGGACTTCAAACAAAAACACACTTCTTATAAATGAATGTAAAGTTAATTTTGTTTGGAAACACCATAATTTAAAAATGAAAGACACAAATGTCTGTCAGCTCTTTTGCCATCTGTATGGTTTTTAGGCATAAGGCAGTCTAATGTATTGCTCCAAAATATGCTAAATTTTGCCAGACCTTGGAGCGAATCTCTGATGTTTGAAAGGGGCTGTGTCTGTTTACCTTGAGTTTTTGCAGAAGGAAGCACTAACAGACCAATCAGGTGCCAGAATAGGCCAGTGCTCTTCAAGGTGTGGTTTGTTCCTCATCATTATGTCAAAAAGAGGCCACCAAGATTAACCAAAATAGTTTAATCAAACTGTCTTTATGAAAAATAGGCCCATTCCCCCATTCCTTCGGGCTATGGCAAGAATGTTTGTGTCCCTCCAAAATTTATGTTGACACAATCTCCAATGGAACAGTATCAAAAGGTGGGCCTTTAGGAGGTGACTAGGTCATACAGGGCCTCCTTCCTCTTGAATGGGATTAAGGCTCTTACAAAAGAGGCTTCACACAGGGTTTGACCCTTTTTACACTTCCACCTTGGCCATGTGAAGACACAGTGTTCAAGGTGCCATCTTGAAGCAGAGAGCAGCTCTAACCAGAAACCTAACCTATAGGCACCGTGACCTTGCATTTCCCAGCCTTGCAAAGTATGAGAAACAAATTTCTATCATTTAACAATTTTAAAAAGGTGTGGTCTGAGGACTATGCCAGTCAACCAATTGTTTGTGACTGGCCCACAGGAGGTGAGTACAGAAATGGAGAGGACTTTGCAATTTTCCATTGCAACTACATTCAAGAAGCAATCAGTGGCTTTGTCTTTGAGTGGAATACAGACCAGTTCTGGTGGTAAAGTTTCCTGGTGTGAACTGCAAGCCAGTCATGCCCAGTAAGGCTGTGTTAAAAGTTAAAAAAGAATAACTTGAACTTCTTGAAATAGCTCTGTCTTCTTTCATTTCTGCCAACATACCTCTCTGGGGTAGGGTTATCTACTATGAGCTTTATTAAAACAAAAACACAGAAATCATCTAGATATACATATTCCTTGTGAACAGAGTCAACATAACTTAGGTTTCAAATGTGCTTTTTATATTGAAGATTTTAAATGCCAATATATATGGTGTTCACTCAAAATGTGGGGAATTGCTAGCCCATAATTTTTACTTTAGTTATGAGTATGAAATGACAAAAGTTATGAGTATAATAAAGAGTCTCTACATTTATTGCCTCTATGCATACTTTATTTATTTTTTTCTTTTGTCTGATATTGGGTATTTAACCCAGGGGTACTTGACCACTGAGTCACATCCCCAGCCCTTTTTATATTTTATTTTGAGACAGGGTTTTACTAAGTTGCTTAGGGCCTCACTAAATTGCTGAGGCTGGCCTTGAACTTGCCATCCTCCTTCCTCAGCCTCCTAAGTCACTGGGATTACAGGCATGTGCCACTACACCCAGCTATCTATACATACTTCTAATGAATAAGATGCAGAGGTTTTGTTCTTTTCCTATTGTTTGTTATGATTCTATTTATTGCTGAATTGATATGTTTGTTGACTTGTAATTTCATACCTGCTTAATCTAACAATAAAATGTTAGGACTTACATTTGTGTATACATTTTCATTTTTTCTAGTAATTCATTTTTATTCTATTTTTATAAAACTACAAATCTGTGATGGATTGGAAGTTAAAGAAAAACTGGGTCTCCACCACACATGGAGTAGCAATTCTACAAGTGATTGCAGTATTTCTCAAAAGGAACACCTTGGAACACATATATCTGCCTCACCTTGGAGGTACTGATGAAGGTTACCTAAAGTAGACTCTCTGAAGAGAGGGATTGAAACAAGTGGCCCTGAGAAATCAGAGTCTTCCTTAAATTTGGGAAGGACTTGAAAAGAAAAATAACAATTATGACATGAACAACTCTATACCAGGTCCATTTGTATTTGAGGAATCTTGGAGGGTTGGTGGACAAAGAAAGGCAGAATCATCCTGAAACCTACAGCCACCCTCAGTGGCTTTACTCAAAAATGCTCCTAAGGTCATTTTTCAAATTCTAGATGAGCACAGAGGCCTACATGGTGACCAACAGGACGTTTTCCCAAATCGTATTCTTCCAGCTTTATTTTTGTGACTGTGGATAATGTTAAGTGTCCATCATGATGGATTTTGGGCAGGTTAATTGCCAGGTGTGCACACGGGCAATGTAATGTGTTCATTAATATGATTGGCTCATTTGCCTTGACAGTTTCAATGACTGGCTCAAATCAACATTGTGACCCTCTTGTGGCTTTTTTTGGCAGTGAGCTCCTGCAGATTAAAAAATATATATATATCTGAAAATGAATTAAATTATATTCCTCCTCAAACTGGGTCTTCTCAATTTTCTCATTTTTATATTGTGAAACAAAAGTCATTGCCCGCTCCTTGGAGCTGTGCAGCAGCCTCCTGGCTCTCTGGGCTCAGTAGGTCTTAGAACAAATTTTTGGGGAGTGACTCTCAAAGTATGTGTAAGCCAAGAGTGGCTTGATTTTCCTTGGCTGACTCCTGGTGGCAACCTTATGGCCATTATTTGTACTTTCTCGCATTCCTGAAGCAGATCGGATTTCACGACAAGTTTATGAGAAGTGGGTATTTTGTTTAAAATATTGTGGAGCAACAGAGGAGAGGATTTACATATATTACACAAACGTGCCATAAATGTAGCAAAACATACCTGTTAGGTATCTTCATCCTCAAGTTCCTTTTTCTGCCACTTCCGTATTCCTCTTTCTACACAAATCCTTTCTTCTTGTCTTGATCAATCAATCCCCATCTGCTTATTCTCTACTCAGCAAAATAAAAGTCCAGCGTGGCCTGACTTGAGAACATTCAATGTTTCTAAAATTTGCCTGTCGGTGGTCCACCAAGCTAAAGTTACTTATAAGAATATTCACTCAAAAACAAAAACAACAAAACTAGACTATTCATTAGACTAGAACTCAGCTGTGAAAGCAAAGTAGAACTCTTTCCTTATTTTTATGGGTATAATACACAAAAAGGAAAAGGGAAATTTATACTTAATTGTTACTTTCAGGAGCAACGTATGTGCACATATATTTTGAACACACACGTATATATACTCTAGTTCAATAAAGTGATTATTAAAAAATTATAGACTGCCATACCTGATGGGTTTTCCATGCCATGGGGTCATCAGTCTTTTCTAGAAGTTCTTTGGATTCTCATTCTCTTGTGTTTCTTTTCTTGCTTGGAAGTAGAGGGGTCAGAGTGTCTATTCTTTGAGGAGACTGAGACTGGGTGTTGCAGCTGCATACAAACTGCTACATATTTCCTTCTGGTAGATCATGGAGGAACATGTAAAAGGCTGAGAGGGCCAGGTCTTGATTGGAGGTGGCCTTGTTGAAAATTGGTTGAATGTTCAGAGCAGGTACTGGTTTTGGTCCTAGGAAGAGCAGCAAAGTCCAAATGGCAGTGGCTGACTCAGGTCTAGAGGGTAAGCAGGAATCTGCATATGGGAGACAAAGCCAGAAAATTAGGAACCAGGTCAGAGCAGGGATGGAGCTGAGGTTGAGGATGGAGTCAAAGCCTGAGGGTGAGGATTGAGATACTCAGTGCTGCTTCTTGGCCTCTTGCAGGTGCCGGGGCAGCACATGGAGCAGAGGTGGGAGAAGAAATAGGGCTAAGAGCCTGATAGAGTGATACCTTCCATATTTCAAGCCTGCAAGTGGTCTTGGAATGATATTTGTTCTAAGCCCAGGCTTCAGAATGGATGAAAACATGTGTATGTGCATCACAGCATGTGCGGGATCCATTGAAAGGAACACCTGGAGGTTAGCTGTCTTCTCTAAGGAATTAAAATAAACGGTTTCTGGCAAGGTGCTTATGCCAACTGCTACCCACAGTGCAGTTAGTGCTTAAAATAGCACAAGGGGTAGGAGGGGGAGTGGTATTGAAGTTTGTTTGTCTTTGAATTTTCTCAGGGCTACAGTAAAACACAGGAGGGAATGTTTTGCAAAAATCAGGAAATCATAAAGTATTTTTATTCCAGAACAGTTCGGTTGGTGTTAAAATGTCAATTGCATCAACAGATGCCAGCTATTCTTCTAAGTTCAACGCTACAACTCCAGAATTAAAAAAGACCGACAAATCTGGCGTACACCTATTCCACTTTTTTTTTTTTTCATTTAGAGATATGAGACTTTAGGTCAACTTTATAAATTTTTACCTGTTCATGCCCTCCTCCCGCAATGCACTTGGCAACAAATAGCTGTGGGACTGGGGGCATTGGTGTGATTTCATATGATGGCTCTCCATCTGTCTGCATTCTTTTCTCACTTTTTAAAGCTGTATGATGATGTGTTTTTAAATGGTGTAGCAAATGAAAGAAGGAGAAATGGGAAACTTGTCCAAAGTCACTCAGGCTGGTAGTGGTGAAGTTTGAACTGGAATTCAGTGTCCTTGCTATGGCTTATTCACAGGATGGATTGCCATGGGTCTTGCTCAGATATATACGGTCACCGCTTAAATCATTAAGTCACTGAAAATCATTTAGCAGTCACCAGGAAGTCAGATACAGACAGGAAACACTAACAGGAGCCAGTGTGTCTTATTTATTGGTGTTTTTAGACCTAATCTGGAGATAGCAAGAAAGCAATAGAGGCTCTTATCTCTGACAGAGGCAGAGCAGGGCAGGGCAGGTCAACAAATTATGAGAGAGAGAGGAACAGCAAAGGCCACTGGCCTCATCTGGTTCTCATTTTATTTATTCTTGACAAATGTGATTTATGAATCCCCGTTCCTTTGTCCCATTATAGAATGGAGCTATCGGCTTTGTGTCCTGACACCATGATTTTGTTTTAAGCCGTTCTGTCCACTCTTAGGCAGTTTCTGGCCACATTTGTCCACCCATTTGTCAGTTCCATAAATCACCATAGATAAGCAAGTCCCTCTCTTAACCTTTTGGAAAGATAACATGACCAATATTTTCTGAACATATTCTTGCCAGGCTTCGTTTGGGGAGATAAATGTGGCCTGTCTTGATGGTGTATCACTACACAATAGCAAGATTTATGAAGGGGGAGCAGGGCTTGTTCATTTCAAACGTCCATTTCTTTTGGAAGAACCATGGTGAGTCGTAAGAAGACATAGTGAAGATTTCTGACAACGTTTCTGCATGTTTCTCGACACTGTGGAGGTGGAGGTTTTAGTGGTCACTTGAGTTTTCTAGATATTCTTTTTGGGACTGACTTTAGTTTTATATAGGTTTGCATAGATTCCATCAAAAAGGTTCTGAGCCAAGATGCCTTTTTCCAGTCTCCAGAGAAACTTTTTTGGATTTTGTCTCTAGGATGAAAGGAATTCAGCTAAGATGTAGAAAAGAAATTGAAAGCATGTGGCCTGTGGGAAGAGCTTTTTACTATAGCATGACCATGATGTTGCACATCTATTGATTTCTGTCTATCTGTAGAAAACCATGTCCAGCATAAGCTTCAGAGAAACCAAATGGATCATGGTTGAGACACAGGCTGTAGAGCCAAGCAGGGGTGGATTTCAGTCTCTGCTGGTCAATGGAGTGAACTTGGGCAAGTGCCTATCTTGTTGAGTTCATCGGTTTCACTCCTCATCAGAAGGGTGATGTGTACCTCAGAGCATTGTAGGGATTAAAAGAGAAAGTTAGCCAGACTTTTAAGCAAGCACTTCTTTCCTCTTAGGTATGTGGAATTGGAACGATCATCTGTACTTCTCAGTTTATAACACTTGATCATTCTTATTCATGCATAACCTCTCTTTTAATATTCTATTTATTGACCTCCTCATTTCCCATTCCCAATCCCATTTCCTGCTTCCAAAAGCACCCACTCTTAAATGTCTTTCCAGAGGCTCACCTGGCTTTTGGTTGTAAGTTCTTATAAACCAGGTGAAATTGGAGGGGCCTGCATCATGGTGGTCTTCAAATCATCTGAGCTACTGCCTTGTGTTCATGAGCTGGAGACTATCTTTTAAATGTTGTTCTACCTGTAGAATCATCAGAATCCCCAGTGTTATGTTTTAGCTATGGAATGTTCCCCCAAAACCTCATGTGTTGAAGGTGCGCTGCTTTGGTCCCCCGTGAAGCAGTGGGGCCTTAGAGAAGGTGCTTGAATCATGGACTCTAACCTCATCAGTGGATTAACCCATTGGAGGATTCATTATTAGGAAATGGTGAAAACTGTTGGAGGGGGCATTCTCATTGGAGGAAATATGTCACTGGGTTATATCTTGTTCCCAGCCTCTTCCTTTCTCTGGCTCTCTCTGCTTCCTTACCATCATGAAGTAAGTAATCCTGTTTCACCATGCCCTCTCCACCATGATTCTCTGCCTTACTGCAGGCCTATAACAATGGGGTTAGGTGAACATGGACTGAAACCTCTGAAACCGCGAGCCCCAATAAATCTTTTCTTTTTGAAGTTGTGTTCCTCAGGTATGTTATGACAACAATGAAAAGCTGACTAAAATACCCAAATAAGTAGAGGTAGAATGAGGCTGGGACTTTGTTTCAGAACACATATGCATGTGTACACACATACATACTTCTCTTTCTTTTCCATTTCTTCTTTAAGGACTATCTTGGAGTTTTATTTTCAGTAAGCATTCACTTGTACTTTTCATAGTGCTTCTTTTTTCCTTTTTTATTGCTGGAATAAGGAAACCCTCATTGGATCTGATCTTTACTCCTTACCTGGAATGGAAACAGATGCAGTTGATCCTAAGTCCATGTAGGTTCTGTTTGAATTCCCTTTGGAGGGTGATATGAATAGTTCCTACCTAGCCTAGCTCATACTGGGTGCCCTTTTAAATTGAAATTTTAAAAAATTGGAATTAAAACATTTCTTTTTTGAATAAATGGAGCTCATGACAATCTTTATTCTCCATTACCTACACTACAACAGCATTGAAGACTTTCTCTTTTGAGGACTTGCCTCCACAGACTGCCAGTAGCCCCTTCTCTTCCTCTAGGGTTATTTTATTATAGTTTCAGGATGCTATTAAATATAGAAAGAAAGATCCTGAGGAAGGTGGGGGTTATGAGGGCAGTGGGCACAGCACCCCAGTTGCAAGAGCAAAATTAGTTTTGTTAAACCTGAGGCTATTAACAAAGTTTCCCAATTTTGTTTAATTTTAATCATGGATTCTGCCTTACAAAATGAACTTTTTCACTTTTTAAATCTGTTCAAATCAATATTTATATTACCAACATATATTTTTACTTACTGTATACTTATCTGTATCTATGTACGTAGCTTTCTGGTCTATAGTTTAACTTTTCATCCCTTTGTGACATTTTATTTTAGGTGTCCTTAAATACATGATACAGGAGGGTTTACATTTTAAATTCAATCTGAGAATTTTCTCCTTTTGAAGAGAGAAATTTAACTCATGTCATTTTTGTTCTAATTGAAATATTTAGTGTTTTAGCAGATTTTTATCTGCTTATTTGCCTATAACTTTCTTCACTTTGAATTTCCCAGTCACTTGTTAATCATATGTCATGCTTTAAGTTTTGTTCTTGTTGTTTAACTTTTTTGAGACATTTTAATCTCTACTGCCCTAATTTTAAAATTAAGATCAATTCAATGATTATGCATTTCCTTCATGCATTCTTGAAATTAAGATGCTCATATTTTTCCTTCTTCCCACAGTGTTTCCCGATCTTTGATACTCTAATTCAGGATTATAAATCAGAATATTTTTACTGTTCAGTCACTTTCTGTACAGTATGTATCTGTAGTTTTGCTCTTGTTCTTTATGACATCAATATAGAATTCAGTCCTGATTTTGTGTTTTTATTCTTGGGACTATTTTCTCACATGAGGTAGTGGTCTCTTCATTGTTTCCTTGTGAGCTTGCAATTATATTTAATTTTGTAGCTTATTTTATATTGAAAAATAAAGTCAATATGTTCTGATATTTTAATGGAAGCAGATATCAAATTCATTATAATAAATTCTTTGGTATCTTACATCAGCTTCTTTCATATGTTTGCTCTGTCTCTGAGTCATGTAGGTAATAAAGGGAAAAAGATGAATGAATGATGGTTCCTAGAAGTTTGGTGTGAGCAATTGGGTGGATGATGTGGACATTTGGATATTCCACTTTGGACATGTTAAGTTTGAGATATCTTTTAGGCAATCCTTTGGTAACATATCACATTTAAAACTCAAAAGATATCTTAAGGCTGGAGATGTAGATGTGGTAGTACTTGAGTTTATCAAGTGAGGGTATGGAGAGAGAAGAAAAGACCCAGTTAAAGGAATGCCAACATTTAGATTTTGAGTGGAAGAGAAAGAGCACACAAAGAAGCAGAGAAGGGACCAATTAGGAGGAAAACTAGGCAATGATATATTACAGAATTCAAGAAAGAAAAATGTTAAAGGCTGCTTTTATTGATTTAGACGTAGCATTAAATTAGCCATTCAGACAATCAAGATTTGCTAGAGTAAGGAAAATTCTCCCAGAAAATATAAAATTGAATGTGAACAGGATGGAATACAGTGAGCAACCATCTAGTTAGCATTTGGAATATCAGAAAAAAATTAACCTGCCCAAATCTTTAGCATCCCTCATTCATCCTGTGAGAACAGGTAGCATAATGGTTTTAGACTGAAGGGTAGAGCAGTCAAGTGTGGGTTTAGGAGATCTTATTTGTCTGAACACCTGGTCTGGAACAGTGCACTGCTTACCCACTGAAACTGGTTTAAAACAGAGAATACCAAGAGAATGAGGCTTGGAGGCCATGCAGTCAGGAAGAAAATTGACACGATGTTTTCTAAAGCTCCTCACAGGTGCTGTCCTGTGATGGGCAGACAAGTTCTCACAGAGGACAGTGACCTGAGACATAGCTGCTAAATCTTCACACATTGCAGATTCTCAAAGCTTGATATTTCTCTTCCACACTTCCCCTCCCTTTTCAATAAAATGCATTCATTGCTGTATTCTTTCTTGACTTTATTTTCCCTCACTCATATCTGTGTGGAGGTATGGCTGGTTTATTTCCCTATCTCCTGATTGCAAGGGAGCAGGGGAGGCAAGCTCCCTGGCTTCCATCTCGCACAGGTGGGTCTCAGTGTGGAAGATCACCAACCTATAGAAAGGGTGTTCAAAGATGCTAGAAAGCCACAAATATGATGCAGATAGAAATAGAGTGGATCTCAACTTCAGTCACAGGAAAAGTAAAGACTACTTAAGAAATTAAGTTTGCATCTAGGTTTGCAACCATGCCGTGCTATTTCTTTTCATGAGATTTTGAAACTAGCTGTTGTCTATCTCATAAAAACAGTTCACATCTGAAGTTTGATATTTTAAAGGCACATGAGAATAATTAATAAGTTCAAGTCTTATTTTTCCTAATTAACCTGCATTTTCTCCTTTTTATGTAGTCCTTTCAGATGTCATAGTCTGGAGTGTACTCTGAGCTGCTGATTTGAATGCAGGAGGTTTTCTGGGGGGTTCTTTTGGAAAAAAAAAAAAACCTGTAAAGAAGGAAAGGAATTAATAACAGACAGGAGAAAAGATGAACTTCTATGCAGCTATAACACAAGCCCAAGAGGGTCCTATGGAACTCTGTGGAGTTGGGACAGATGCTGTACGTGGGACAAGGGGGCAGACAGAGTATCCCCACCCTATGCATTCATTGAAGTGGGCACAATTTGGGGAGAGGTCAGGTCAGGCCCTTTGGCTGAGGGCAAGTCCTCTTAGGGTGAAAAGCTCAATTGTTAGCAGTCAGCACTTCTGGCAACAGAGCATACCTCAGTTCTAAATGGGAGATGTGGGCAGCGCGTCAGAGAATTCTAGAGTCTATTGAAATAAAACTGCTTACACAAATTATGTAAGCAATATATAGTATGTAGTTGCAGGCAGTCCACGATTACTAGAAAGAAATGTCAAATTTTCCTGTTCAATCAGTACTAACCCAATGGAGGTCTTCTCTGCAATGGCACCTCCAGCAATTTCCCCCTTCTTTAATTTTCTTCCCAGCTTCTGCACTAATGAGAACTGAGGGAGTTCATGGGGTACCTGAATGTCAGCATCACTCAATAGCTTTATGAGCCACCTTTTTATTGTTCCTCACTCTTGTGCATTCCCTGCTCTAATAGACTAGAATGACCAGTGGATGACACAAGGCTTACAGAGAACTGGGCTTCCTCTCTGTGACTCCTGTTATGTTAGAGAACATGTGACCTCTATTCCCAGGTCCTTTCCTTGTTCTATTAACAACACCATCATTAGTTTGAAATCCTTCTTTATTGTTTCAGGTAATGCTTGGAACGTTTGAAAATGTAATCTTTATGTTGAGAAATTAGCTTTTATTTTGACTAGAATGGTTTATGCTCTTGTCATTAGTTGCAAGAATATGGTTCATGTGAAAAATTCATTTTTATGCATAATATTATTTTTAATCTTCTCTTTTAGCAACCCAGCTACCGAAAACAAAACCTAAATGAGCGTTCTTTGAGAAGCAGCCATCAGAGGTATTTATCTAATTTCCTGTCTCCAATTAGCAGCTATTCCTCTAGAGTGGTACAACTTTGGAGAAGGAAAATAACAAATATTCATGAAGCATCTACTGTGTGCCAGACACAATTAACTTAATTTTCAGAAGGAGCCTGTTTTGTAGTCACCTTGAAGAATCAGAATAGATCCTCACCTGAAACCTGGAATTTGATTTGAACATGGAAAATGGTGACACTGTACACCAAGAGAATTTAAGAGAAAGCTTATTCAATCAAGGGACTCTGTGGGCAGCTGGCTGGCCACTAGCAGGACTGGTCTGGCTTGGGCAAAGCAGGAGAGAGTCAGATCATTACAGGGCTAGGGGTTGTACTGGACTCAATTTTCTGCCAATGCTATAGAAGTGTGTGTATGCACAGGCTTTCTTACCACTCTATCCATATGTGGGGCCAAAGGCAAAGGAGAAGGTGAGACTTAACAAGAGGTCCATGGTCAAATATAAAAAAATGGAGTCAGAGTCTTTATTACAGATTCTTGAGATTCAGTTAGTACTGGCTCCATTTTAAAGTTGACATTTTTCAAGGGTCACACAGCCAGTGAATACTGAAGCAAGCAACTCAGATTCAAACTCTGCAATATTTCCAGTCCCTTTGATATATAAATATATATTATGCTCTATAAGGATTGTATGCTCAACAGAAGATGAGTGATAAATAAAATCACCACTTTCAAAATGTATGAGCTTTTCTTGAATTTATAATACTATAAATAAGCATTATGTGTCAGTGGGCCCTGTGATGAAATAAGATTGGAAAATGCTGGATTAAACCAATTAAATTGATTTGTTTTTTTCTAACAGAATTTATGCATTGTGTATCTTCGAGAAGAGTATGCAGAATTTCCCAATTTATTTGACCATGAAACACCTTTTTCCCTAGCAACGCACATTTGAGAAATGCTGGATTATACAAATTCTGCTTGTAGCAGCAATTCCACTTGCTTCTATGTTCATAGAAAAAGCTGTCCACAAACCTGATCAGCTTGATGTCCAGATAATCCTTCATTTTACTTTTTTATATTAAAAAATAATTTAGCTTTTCTTCTGTGGAAAACAATTCTTTTTTATCAGAAGTTTTGCACAAATGAAGAGGTTATCAGAAGCATCCAGAACCTTTCATTAGTTAAAATGTATATATATTTATTACCAAAATATGGGATTATGTCTAAATTTATTTTGTGCCCCGATTCTTCAATAACTAATAGATAAGTAAATTTTCATTCAAATTCTGTGGATAATTTTTTATATGTGCTCTTAATGTCTTCAGGATAAATCTGGGAAGAATTTATTACTCAAACTCTCTCATTCTTCATTTTCTCCTCTGTAAGATGGGACTTTTAATAGCATCTATCTTCAGGGATATTATGGGGATTAAAATTAGTAGTCTTTGTGCATCTTTAGATCATTGGCTAGCACATACTTATTACTCAGAGGTGTCGACTATTATAGTTTAGTGCTGTATTTAGTAATTTGCAATCCTTTGTGGCTATGCTCATTGGTTCATTTATTTACCTGGTTCTTCAGGTTAAGGACAATCACCCCCTCACCCTGTGCAATAGATCATTTTCCTTGACAAATTAAGCCTCTGCCTGTGTAAGTCCAAGGTCTCTGGGACCTGAAGAGGGGGATCTGGAAAGCTCTGACTCCAGGGGATGTACCTTGGCCTTACAGGAGTCCACACTGACTGGGCCAACAGAACTCTTCAGTTAGTCCCCGGCCATTGTTCTAGTCTCCAACCCAATAACCCACAGATTTTGGAACATTATACTCTGGAAGGTCAAATATTAGGTAGATATCCTGCCCACATTTGTCTTAGGTGAGACTTTGTAAAAAGAGAAAGAGGATTTGTTTGTGAACAAATTGCTCTTTCTTATCACACCTTAAAAAAAGAAAAAGACTTGAGTGTAAGCTGCCTGTTGTGGCCAGCCACGGTGCCGCGGGAAAATTCTCGGAGGCAGAGTTAAGCTTTTACTACTTTTCTTCTTGTCTTCTTAGCTTAGAGTCTTAGAGAGAAAGAAAGATAGAGTAGAGCTTAGAGCTTAGCTTAGAGTCTTCTTGTCTTAGAGCTTAAGATTAGAGCTTCTTTCTTCTTGTCTTCTTGTCTTCTTAGCTTAGAGTCTTAGAGAGAAAGAAAGATAGAGTAGAGCTTAGAGCTTAGCTTAGAGTAAGATTAGAGCTTCTTTCTTCTCTCTTCTTTCTTCCTTCTTTCTTCTGTCTTCCTCAGGAGCCTTGGCCTAACTCTGACCAGTCATTTCTCTTCTGTCTTCTATCTGGTTTCTCTTCTGTAACCGCTCTGCCTACGTTCTGGCCGCTCTGATTCTGACCGACCGAGTGACTGCCCGACCGACCGAATGAATTCGTTCTCCTAACTCGGACCGCTTTCACCCGGTTATATACCTTCAGGTTTGCGGGTGCCTACAGGTGCGTCACATATCAGGTGGAACTTATGGCTTCCAGCTAGCTACAACAGCCCTTCCTAATTAGGGCTCCTTCACTTGAGGTGTGTGATGAAGAGCTACTTTACTTCTAAATCCTAAAAAAAAACTTTTATATTAGTTTTGGACTTTCTTCCTGTGCAGTTATTAGAGCAGGAGTGTTTGGGAGATAACCAGTAATTCTGATGGTACACATGCTACACGGGAAACTAATGGGAGGGTGGACCCAAGACAGCTCCAATGAGCTGCCATTGGGCTGCAAAAGCCTTGTATTCATATTTTTGGGAATGATGGATCCCTTTCGGTGTCCTAGATTTGTCTGGTGATTCTCTTCCTAGCTCCATGGTTAGGTCCTCTTTGTTAAAGCCCCTGTGTTCTTCCTTTAGATTCAACTTCAGAACCTGGGGGAATTGGGATAACTCCTCAAGTCTTTGGTCGAGACCATGTCTGTGCAGAAATACTTGCCTTTAAACCACTTTGACCTTGACCTATTCTGCCTGGACTTGGCTTTTCAAGCTGGTGGCCACTGGCCACTGTATAGTGTACATCCGTCCTTCCTGAATGAACAGAGAACGTTTTGCCTTTGTTCTCATGCTGTCATTCTGGGCCCCTCTCCTTAGTTGGGAACTCTTTCCTAGGCATGAACATACAGTCATAGACACAGAACAACTTTAACCAGTGACCCATTCTCCTTGCATGCTTCCTTTTATGTCTACTTCTGTGTATGTACTTGCTTCATACTTTTTCTTCCAATGGCAGACTGGACCAGCTACCACCTATGAGCCAATAATTGGTGATCAGGGGAGTCAGCAGTTACAAACATGACAACACTCTTGGAAACCATACATAGAAAGGTGGTGAAAGAAGGAGTATAAAGAAGGAGTATAAAGAAGGAGGTGGTCCTTGACAAATGGCCCCTCATTAAATGTTATAGGGAAATACTTTTAGGGTGGCAGGGGAACAGGTGCAAGGCATTAGTAAGCTTTTGCTGTGGCAACAAACTCCATTATCAATGGAATAAAATCAACCATTTATTTATTTCTGACATTAAATGAAGCCCTGGAGTTGCTTGTGATTCTCTGGGACTATCTTGGGCTCTAGGCATTTTCTTATTCCAGGATTAAGCCTAAATGAGTAGTCTTTCTTTTCCACATTGTTCTTACAGAAAAAGGTGAGAATGTAACAGGCCAGACTGAGAGCACACAGGTTTTTGCTCATAAATAGCACATATGTTTGCCTATGTCCCACTCGAGTCAGTTGAGTAGAGAAGTGTGTCTGGCCAACCGGGAAGCACTCTAAGTCACTTGGCAAAAGTTGTTGGGGCATGATCCTCATCACTCATCATAGGTGAGGGAGCAGGAGGTATGAGTTAATGGGGGTGGGGGAAGGACGACTCGTGGGGACTCCTCTTTCAAAGAATTTGGCATTAAGGAAATAGAAGTGAGGTAACTTGTGAGGGTGGCAATCAGGCAGTTTTCTTTTTCTAAATGGAGGAGACTTTTCTCAGAGAAGTCAAAGTGAGGCCACTAGGGAGAACATAATAAAATCATTCCACGTGTGTCTCCTACATTCATTGAGCGATTACTCTAGGTGGCCACTTTGTATTTGTCATCTTACATTTTCAACAGCTTCATGAAGCGGGTGCTATTATTGATAGATAGGCTTGGGCTGATGGGCCACCTCCCCCTTGGTAATTTTCATAAAAAACAACCTGGTTTCATTTTCCCCAGGCAGGAGCCAATCAGCTTAAAGGCCGCTCTGTTCCCCAGGTAGGAGCCAATTGGCTTAAAGGTTGCCCTGTTCCCTGGGAAAAGAGCCAATAGCGTTAAAGGTCGCTTTGGTACACCCCCCCACCAGAAATCCCTATTTAATGCTTCTGCCTGCCCCGACTCAGACACAACAGCTCATCCCTGCTGAGAGGAAGCAGCCACTGCAACAGCTCCAGACTCATCGTCTCCAGCCCAAAGGCAGCTGCCCCAGTCTATAGCTCTAGAGACCACAGCTGGCACGACCAGGCACCCGCCTTCTATTCAGAGCTTGCACAGTCCCCTCTCCCTGACTCCTCTCTCCCCATACTTCTTCTCCCTCTGACAATCCATAAAGGTGAATAAATCTCTTGGCTGCATGGTTGTCTCCGGTGTGATTTTTGCCCTTCAATTATTATTTTAATTTTACCCTTGAGGACAGTGAGGCCAACATTATACAACTGGCCTAGTCACAATGAAAGTGGGCGGCAGAGTTGATGCTTCAGGCTAGCAGATGGACTATAAAGTCTTGGCTTGTCTCTTATTTACTAGATGAAGTTACAGGAATAGATCTTTTCCCCTATCACCCTATATCTCCAAGAAATCCAATAAGTCTGCAGGTGGTAACTTGTATATCCTGGAGCATGTGGTAAATATGGTCATTGAGAGGTACAGAGGAGATTAGCCTACTCTCACAGACATTTTGCCCTTTTAACCATATTCTAGGTTTGCTGTGAGCATTAGACAACTTTGCAGTGACTACACTGGGTAAAATGTTTTGCTTCTTGGCTGTCTGTGCCAAAGCAGCCAGAACTCTTGGCGATTACATCCAGATGTTGCTTTCAGGGGAAAACAAATGGATTCACCCTCTTCTTCCCTCTGGATCCAACAGAAGAAGTTTTGGGTTTACTGTATTTCTTGGTGGATTTGCTGACATGTTTCTTTTTATTTAGGGCCAAATGTCCTGAAAGCAGAGCCTGAGTTGCATTTGCCAAATATGCATAAAAATACAAACAAAACTCATGTTTCCAAGACTGAAATAAGTGCTTCTTATATCTTATGTGACTTTTGGAAACCATTCAGTGCCACAGTGTGTAAGCTTCTGAACAATTCTCTATAATTGTGTATGCAAAGGGTATAAATTCACAATTGCATGAATTGCATAGATGTCTTAAACTGCCTTTGATTATATGGCTTGCTCTGTCCTACCTTCTTGGTTAGGGTTCTTTATATAACCAATGGCTTCCTAAATTTTATGTAGATTCCTGTGGAGTAGAATTTTGTACAGTGGAATTTTCTAATTGGAGCTGGGGTGAAAGAAGAGGAAGAAGAAATAGATGGGGATACCAAATTATGAACAAATGAAAAAAAATCTAAATGTAAAATGTTATATCTCACTGCTCTTCTTCCAAATAACTCTGTAGGCAGAATAGAATTGGCACCTTGGCCAACTTCTGTATGGATGGTGGATTTGTGCAGTCCTAAATAGCAGATGGTATGTCTTTGAGTTTTGTTGAGTAAATGGAAAGTTCAAAAGAGGCAATCATAGGCAAGTCAGAAGGACATGTGGAGAAAGTGCATTTCCCACTTTCCCTCCATTGCTCCATGGTCTGCAATATCCATCCCCACCATCCATACTGGTGTCAGAAGGGAAAAAGAATCATGGATGTCCCTAGTCATCTATTTGTGTTTGTTCACATGAGATTGTATGGATGGAGGTTGGACAGAATTTTCAGGATCAGGTAAATGTTAGTTGATACTAGATGACAAGGCAGTCCATGGTTCTTATCAGAAGGTAATGGAAAAGAAGATGACATCATCCTTTTTTAATCAAAGCTCTTCAGTGCTGGTGATGTCAGCTCAGGTTTAGGATGTGGTTTGAAAATTTTTCATTTTGCACCATTATCGTTTGGTTCTAGAATATCCTCCCAAAGACCCATGCAGTGAAAGCATGATCCACAATGCAGCAAGAGTCAGACGTGGGGATTCTCAGCAAAGATTGGATCATGAGGGCTCTGACCTCATCAGTGGATTAATCCACTGATAGCTGTATGGACTACTTCCTAGTTGGAGGAAGTAGGTCTCTGAAGGTGTGTCCTAGAAAGGCTTATCTCCTCTTTGTCCCCTTCCTCCCTCTCTCTCCCCCCCCCCCCCCCCCCTGTTTCTTGGCTGCATCTTGGCCGTGTTTCATGCTCATGTCTCAATATCTGTAAGAAGCTTGCCTGATGGTTCTGTTCTTATATGACCTTACACTCTTTTGAACTTCTATGGCATTTTCTGTGCAAGATGGCAAATTGCCATAGGCCTCCTCTGACTGCTTGGTAGTGGCTACCAGGTATGTTGTGTTGAGGTGATGTGAAAATGAGGCTCTATCCAGACTCATTGGAAAAAGCAAGTGTGTGGCTTCAGTGTTGTGCCCTGCCCCAATACATATATTGAAGCTTAATTCTCAGTGTGATGGTATTTGAATTTGGGGATTCGGGGAGGTGATTAGATCATGAGTATGGAGCCTTTCTAAGTGGGATCAATGCCCTTAGAAGTAGAGGCAGAAAAGAGCTCATCTCTCTCTGGACCATGTGAGGTAGTGGTTTAGGAGCCAAGAAGTGACCCTTCCCAGACCCTGGATCTTCTGGTACTTTTGTTTGTTGTGTAAGCCACCAAGTCCAAGGTGCTTTTGTTATCACTGCCCATACTTAGGCAGCAATGTCTTCCAAGAACACTAGTGGTAGGAGAAGGCCTATGACATACTTGTTCTGCACCATTTGTATGAAAATTTTATACTTCCTACCTTGTCTTTAGTTATCATTTAGAAATATTATCTAACTCTCCATCTGTATTGTGCACCCACTTGTCAGTACAAGGGGACCGTATACTTCCATGTAGGCATAGAGCTTAGTTGCTTGCACATATAAGGTATTTATCATAATGGACCATTAGTGACTTGTATTAGACAAATAATATCTATCAGATCCTGAGACTTCTTTGTTCTTCAGATAGAGAAGAACAGCTCTTGGAGCTTCTCTTAAGTGCTTAACCTACAGCCAGGCAGGAAGGCACAATTAAAAGAATCAGAGACATGAACATGGTTTTGCAATTAAGGTAGAAAGAGAGAAGGTGAAGCTACACTTGACCCAGACATTAAATACACATTCATTTTTCAGTAGGGATTTGTGTTTTTAAAATTTTCCATCGTAAACAATGATTTGAAGAAGAAAACCACTAATTAAAGTGGACTTAAAATTTAAATTAGATCCCTTCATGGAAAACCAATTAGGAATTATATTTTTATTAAATACATGCCCACAAGCATGTAAAACTTACCAGATTTGGGGACATAATTTCCCATTAAATGGAAATCCTAGAAGAGTTTGCATCATTACTTCAGAGGAAAGATGGAATATATTTAAATCTAAACTCATTAAATAACTTAGAACAAAGGTCAATGCATGAATGAACAGTCTGCCTATTTGTTTAATCTTTAAAAATTTGTGAAGTTTTTGATGTGCCATATTCATGCTATTTCTTTGGAGTAAATAAGTAGAGTAGGTCATTAGTGCCAATGCCTGGATCAAACCTGGGTTTGTTTATAATTGATAAAATATTTGAGAACTGTGCAACAGCCATAAGCACTTGGTTACCCAGTGGAAAGTGTAGAAATTATCTGAGAGGATAAAATTCAAACTCATTCTGCAGCTCAGGGAGCTCAAGACACCATAAGGATGAGTTGTTGAGTGACACTCTGCACTGAAGGAATTAATATTACAGTTTTTATATAACCCCAAATGTACACATTTAAGTGGCTAATAGGTGTCTGGCATTGTTCCACACATAACATGCCTTACAAAGATGAAAAGAGACAGAGTCCTTAGAAAGAGTATTGGCCTTACTCTTGTACAGGCATGGATTCATGCTGCCACTATAACTAATTGTAGGAGCCTGCAATGGTTGCTGACCTTTTCTATCAGATCTATAATCCAATGATGCTGACTTCAAATGTCACTATGTGAAGGAGGTGAGATGAAACAGAACTAGACAGTTGGGGGAGAAAGAGAGACTACTGGAATAGACTTGGGTGGGAGGCTGCTCAATGTTGAGAGATAAAAAAGTATAAGATGTGAGATGGATACTTCTTTTGATAAAGAGATAATGTATTAGGGGGTTCTGCAGAGAAACCAAACCAGTAGGAGATGAGTATATATATATATATATATATATATATATATATATATATATATATATAAATTTATATATAATTTAATATATATAAAAAATTTTATTCTAATTTGTTACATACACACACACACACACACACACACACACACACATGTGTCTCCATCTTTCTGGATATTGGTTAAGGAGTTCGTTTCTATGACTAAAGAAGCTGGTGAGTTTGAACACCACAAGATAGGCCAGCAGGCAGGAAATGCAGGGTTTCTTTTCTTTGTGTGTCTGTGTGATTTTTTTTGAAGAATCTTTAATGCTTTCTTTTTTTTTTTGGGGGGGGGGTACCGGGATTGAACTCAGGGGCACTCGACCACTGGGCCACATCCCCAGCCATTTTTTTGTATTTTATTAGAGACAGGGTCTCACTGAGTTGCTAAGTGCCTCGCCACGACTGAGGCTGGCTTTGAACTTGCGATCCTCCTGCCTCAGCCTCCCAAGTGCTGGGATTACAGGCGTGCGCCACTGCGCCCGGCTAATGCTTTCTTTAATAAACTCTCGCTTCTGCTGCTTTAGTCATTGTTTAAGCACAAGTTCAGATGGAGCTGCTAGAGTGACAATCCTTGAGGAGCTGGCCTATGATTGACATGTGTCATGAACCAAATATAAACCGTAGTGGTCTCAAACTACTGAGATTATGGGGATTGAATGTTGTTGCAACACAACTGGCCCAATGTAATTTTTAAAAAATTTATTCTAATTTGTTACATATGGCAGCAGAGTGCATTTCAATTCATATTATACATATGTAGCACAAAAAGGCACACTCATACATTGCTGGTGGGACTGCAAATTGGTGCAGCCAATATGGAAAGTGGTATGGAGATTCCTTGGAAAACTGGGAATGGAACCATCATTTGACCCAGCTATCCCACTCCTCAATCTATACCCAAAGGACTTAAAAACAGCATACTACAGGAACACAGGCATATCAATGTTTATAGCAGCTCAATTCACAATAGTTAAACTGTGGAGCCAACCTAGATGCCCTTCAGTAGATGACTGGATAAAGAAAATGTGGTACATATACACAATGGAATATTACTCAGCATTAAAAGAAAATAAAATCATGGCATTTGCAGGTGAATGGATGGAGTTGGAGAATATAATGCTAAGTGAAGTTTGCCAATCCCCCAAAAACAAATGCCACATGTTTTCTCTGATATAAGGATCTTGATTCATAATGGGAATGTGGGGGGTGGGGAGCATAGGAGGATTAGACGAACTCTAGATAGGGCAAAAGGGAAGGAGGGGATGGGAGGGGAATGAGGGTAGGAAAGGCAATGAGGGTAGAAAAGGCAATGGAATGAGATGGACATTATTACTCTAAGTACACGTATAAAGACATGAATGGTATGACTTCACATTGTGTACAAAAAGAGATATGAAAAATTGTGCTATATATGTGTAATATGAAATGCAGGGTTTCAGTGTAGCCATCTTGAGGCAGAATTCCTCTTCCACAAACCTCAGTCTTTGCTCTGATGGCCTTCAATTGATTTGATGAAGCCCACTCACATCATGGTGGGCAAACGACTTAAAGTCTGTGGATTAAAATGCTAGTCTTTACTCAAAGTTCATTTAATAATACTTTTTTGTTAACATTTAGGATAGGTTTTTGACAAAATAATTGGGCAACCATAGTCTAGCCAAAAGGACACATAAAATTAGCCATCACAGAGGCTTTGGGGAATAAGATTTAGAATCAAATGATGTGAATGTAATTAAAAAAAAATCTATCATCCCAATCATAACAAGGATGATGAGAATAAACATCCACTGAGTTTTACATACTGGGACCTTTTTATATGGATTTCTTATTTATTCAGTGCATGCATTTTCATACCACTTCTCTAGATGATTAGGGAACAACACTCCAAAAGTACTCCATATATGTATATACACAATAAATAATATCTTTTAGCCATAAAAGGAATGAAGTACTGATAGGTACTGTGACGTGGATGAACCCTGAAAACTATGTTAAATCAAAGAAGTCAGTCACAGAAAAACCTCAAGATTTTTGTACAATTTTATTTTTATGAAATATCTGAAATAACAAAATCCTTAAAAATCAGATTGGTAGTTGCCAGGGGCTGGGGTGAGGAGGCACAGTGAAGTGGTTGTCTAATGGGCTTGCGGTTTCATTTTGAAGTGATGAAAATGTTTTGGAACTTGATAGAGGAGGTAGTGGCACAGCATTGTGTCACCAGACTATCAATGCCATAGAATTATTTTTTAAAATGACTATATTTTTAGTTATAAAAAAATGAAAATTTAAAAAGTTGTTTGGTAATAGAAGTCTAATCAAAACTTTTGAGAGACTATAGGTAACATGTTATGGATATTAGGGGTGTCCACAGCATTCAGGTGCTTCTAATAGTGGGAAGACTCTTTTCCCTCCTCACTCTCAGTCTTGGGGCTCAGCCTTTTCCTTAGCTGGCATCTATGACATGCCCTGCAAGGGACTTACATTCAGGTGTCCTTTCAGTTTGTTAAAACTCTCTTCTCTCTCAGACCCATGTGGGCACCTTTTGTGCCTATACTAGCTCTTGTCCCCAGCCCACTGGGTCCTAAAGATGAAAGGAGAACCTCTCCAGATGAGCTGCCATTTTTCACTCCCTCATCTGGCCAATATGGGCATCATTAGTTCTTTTGGTTTTATTTTTATACTATTGGGATTCATTTTGACATAATTGTACAAGCAGGGAATATAATTTGTTCCAATGTAGTCCCCAGTATTTCCCCTTTTAGTTCATTATGGATATATATATTCATATATATATGGAATTCACTGTGGTGTATTCATATATGTACATAGGAAAGTTTGCTAAAGTTCATTCCACCGATCCTCCCTTTTCTTGCCCCTCCTCTCTCACTCAGTTCCCTTTCTCTACTCTACTGATTTGTCTTCTATTTTCATGGGATGTCCCCTACATCTCCCCCCACCCTTATTTTGGTATAGCTTTTGCATATGAGAGAAAATATTTGATCCTTGACACAGTGAAGTTCACCTTTATGTATATCCATCATGAACTAATTTGAAATAAGCTATAAACAAATAGAAGAAAGATCAGTAGAGTAGAGAAAAGGGAACAGGGGGAGGGAGGAGGGAAAGGAAAGTAGAATTCCTGAATAATGCACCCTTCCTTTATCAAAAGAAGAATCCATCCAACATCTTGTAGTCTTTTATCTCCCAATAGGGAGCAGCTTTCCATACAAGTCTATTCAAGCCATTTTTCTCCCCTAACCATCTAGATTGCTGGGGCATTGTCCCTGTGACCAGGAAAGAGACCCCGCTGGTTTGCCTGGGTTCAAGCTCCAGCTATCTGAGGTTGTGATCCATGGGTGTTGCTCCCCTCTGCTGACTGGGACAGAAATGACCTTCCTACCTCCTTCTGGGCTTTCACGTCTTGCTGCCTGCTGTGAATCCTGGGCATCTGCTCTCATCTCTGCTTGGGCTCCTGCAAAGGCTGTGCAGAGCACTGGGTTAGGTCAGCACTTCCTGGAGTATTCAGCTCTCAGGTCTGCTTCACCCCCTTCCCCAGTTCATGGTGAGGAGGGGGGTTTCAACAACTCTTGGCAAATAGCAATCCCTCTATGAGTTCCTTCTGGAATGCATGATTGAGACATCCCACCACCACGGGGGTAGTCCCTCTGACTTTATTTGTTGCTCTCTGAAGATAGGGAGGTACTGTGTTGATTCAATTTCTTCTAGGGCAGCTTAGCTGGACAGTTGTGAACTCCACAAAATGGTCACCATGCCCCACATGGCTTTCTGTCCACAATTTGGGTTAAACTGCTAGAATTCCTTTAGTGACCCCTTAGTTTCTGTTGAGATTTAATTTGGTCTGCTTTTCTTTCCAGCTGTTGTGAAGGAAGTGAGCTTATGTGCTTTTCTTCTCCATCTGTCTTTCTCTGTTTTCCTTCCCCCTTTCTCCCACGCTGCTCTGGGTTCAGGGATAAGGAAATCTGTCAATATTTTCTGCTCTGGCAACTGAACTTCAAGTCTCTTTAGGCCTCACACTCATTAGTAGGGGATATTAGAGCACTTATTCTGTCATTCCCCTCTCCAGTCAGGTCTTCCTTCACTGTCTCCTTTCTGTGCTGTGGAGGGGTTGGGAATCATCACCTTGCTCCACTACACCATCTTCCTATCTATACATGTTTTTTCTCTTTTTTCTGCCTAGTCAATTACTGACCAAGATTCACACATATGAAAGCTGTTGACTTGGATGGCATGTCAACAGAGGGGAATTTGAATATTTTTCTTTAGCATCTGCCATCTTGTTTTTTCTTTTTATGATTTTTACTTTGTATCTTGAATTCAGTTAGGATCCCTCTTACTATCTTTCATCCATCTTTTCTTCTGGTCCTCTAATTCATGCATGCTTCCTTCTTGAGAGTATTCTTGTGTTATAACTTGGTTAGGACAAGCTTAACTGGTTATTCTTAATAAGATTAGTGTGTGGAGTTTAGGAAGGTTGATGTTGACCTTTGGTGGGGGGGAAGGAATGAGTTCATGAAACTAATGGAAGAAAATACCATTGAAAGTAGGCAAGGAATGGTGTGACCATGACATTGGTTGGATTGTCTTCATGGATGTTGAAGTAACCAAGATCAATGACAAGAATTGGGAGGGAGATAAATGAATGAGGGTAGATGTCTGAGAACTCAGGAGACAGCTACAGGAAGCAGGAAAGGCAGATGGCATAGGCTTTTGATATGCATTGTAAAGGAGCTGAGGTTTATACAAGTGAAGGGAGAGAAAAAGTTCAGGCAGTTGCAAGGAGGTGTGGGAGAAAACAGCCACCTCCTGAAAAGACTGCAGGAAAAGCAGTGTCCTTGGGTTCGGCCTAGTTTCAGTTATGCAAGAAACTTAAAGAAACTTCAGTCTATGGCTTTCCTATAATGTTAAGAGTCTTTTAGTTTGGCATTTGACACATGAAAAATGAAATAGAATGTGGAACCCATTTTGATGTAGAATGGCTATAATTTTTTCTGAACTTTTAAATTTTATTATTTTTTATTCTAATTTGTTATACACGTTTGCAGAGTACATTTCATTTCATATTACATATAAAGAGCACAATTTTCCAAGTTGCTGATTTTATATGAAGTATTTTTACAACAATTGTGTCTTCATACATGTATTTAGGGTAATCAAGGATAACTCAGTCTGCCCTTATTCCTATCCCCTTGTCCTCTCCCCTCCCTCCCCCCTCATTGTTCTATTTAAAGCTCTTTCATTCCTCTCATTCCCTCTCTCTTGCCTTTATAAGTTAGTATTTTCATATCAAAGAGATCATTTGACCTTTGGTTTTTTGATTGGCTAACTTCACTTAGCATTGTTTTCTCCAACTCCATCCATTTACCTGCAAATGCCATGATTTTATTCTCTTTTAGTGCTGAATAGTGTTCCATTGTGTATATATACCAAAGTTTCCCTATCCATTCATCAGCTGATGGGCATTGGGGTTGGTTTCCACAATCTAGCTATTGTGAATTGTGTTGCTATAAACATTGATGTGGCTGTGTCCTTGTAGTAGTCTGTTTTTATCTCCTTTGGGAATAGGCCAAGAAGTGGGATAGCTGGGTCAAATGGTGGTTCCATTCCCAGTTTTCCTAGGAATCTCCATTAGAAAATGCTGATAAAGACACGGACATCAGGTTTTAAGGCACCAACTTACTTGGTGGACAAATTGCTAGGTAATCTTTTTATCCATAGTAATAAACATAATTAGGAGTTTTTTTGGGGAATGTTCCAAAGAGTATTATTCCTCTATCAGATTAAGGGCTCTGACATACATATTCAGTGATTTAGAGGTTGTTATTTCTATAAGAATATAACTTCAACGTCTAAGGAGTATCAATTTTATTTACTGAAGAAATATCACAACTATAGAATTTTTAAACTTTATCATATTTGAGGAAAGCTGGTCTTCTTAAAATACTAAGTTTTGATACATTCTCTTCAACATTACAGTTAGATCATATGTACATGTTGAAAGGGAATCCTGTTGTGAATTGTAAGAAAGAGACTTGCATTCTGTGGGAAACAACCTAGGCTGGGCACTCCTCCTGGGGGACTCTCAGGATTGCTTCAGGTTTGCTGCAGTTTTTGCTGGGCTGCATTCTAAAGAAGACTAAGCATTCACATTTAGCTGCTCTAAACTTGATTCTAGTTTTTCCTTGTATTTCTTCTTTTCCCCCCCCTTATTTGTTCTAATTATATATGACAATAGAATGCATTTTGACACATTGTACACAAATGAAGCACAACTTCTAATTTCTTTGGCTGTTCATGGTACAGAGTCACACCAGTAGTATAATCAAACACATATATAGGGTAATAAGGTCTGTCTCATTCAACCATCCTTCCCATCCTCAAAACCCCACCTCTCCCCACACTCCCCTTTGAACAATACAAAGTTCCTCCATTCTTCCCTGCCTCCCTGCACTATGAATCAACATCTGCTTATCAGAGAAAATATTCGGCCTTTGGTTTTTGGGGATTGGCTTATTTCACTTAGCATGCTATTTCCTAGTTCCATCCATTTACCTGCAAATGCCATAATTTCATTCTTCTTTGAGGCTGAGTAATATTCCATTGTGTATGTGTACTACATTTTCTTTATCCATGCATCTGCTGAAGGGCATCTAGGTTGGTTTCATAGTTTAGCTATTGTGAATTGATCTGCTCTAAACATTGATGTGGCTGCATCACTGGAGTATTCTGATTTTAAGTTCTTTGGGTATAGATCGAGGAGTGGGATAGCTGGGTCAAATGGTGGTTCCACTCCAATTTTTCTAAGAAATCTCCACACTGCTTTCCAAAATGGTTGCACCAATTTGTAGTCCCACTGGCAATGTATGAATGGTTTTTCCTTCTAATAATCAAAATAGCAGAACATGGTATTGTGCTAATTGGGCCCCAGAGCCTGAGAGAGATCATTAGCTTGTCAGTTATGTGATCCCATGAAAATAGTGGAACTTCCTTAATTAGAAGACTTTGGGTTCACAAGTAGTCAGTATTTTCTTATTAAAGAAGTTACTCAAACAGAAGTAACTTACTAAAAGCTGTCCAGAGCAAAGTCAGGCTCCTGGTATTTCCACCCATCTCACTTCTTCCGGTGAAGGACCACTTGGTAGCAGAAGTGGAGCCAAAACAGGATGCGGATTTTCAATATGACACCACAGGAAACCTTATTATGCCTTTTGACCTATGAAAAACGACTCAAATTCAAAGAGTTGGCTCAATAATAACTTGATTGCTTCTTGACACGAGATGAGCTCACACATGAAATAGAAATCAAATATCTAGGTCAATGCTCCCTCCATGTTATGGCCCATCATGAATAAGAATAAAAGGAATCTGCCCATCATAAAATGCTGTCAGCATGAACAACCTAGATGATGGGCATTGTGTCTTCTAGTTCAGGGTCCCCAGAATTGTGAATCCTCAACTGAAGATAGAAGATTTCAAAAAACTGACTTGCACTAAAGATGAAGTTTGTGAGAAAGTCAGGACAGTTTTGTTTTCTTTCTCTTTTGTGGACATTATATCCCCTCTAAAGAATACTGTGACAAAGGTCCTAATTTTGGATGAAATCGTTTTAAGAAATATTTTAGAATCCTATCACGTTAGAATGGGTTGAAAGTAACCTTTGTAAAACTTGATTTACCTATGGGAAAATAAAAATCTTGTTCTTGGTGGAGTGCAAGGAGAACTCATCTTTATGACCTTTTCCCTAGTCACCTCCATCTTCCCAGTACCCCAGAGAGTGTTCCTCTTTTGGTTTGGAGTTCTCTCACCTTAGGTCAAAGTTGAAGCAAAGTTCAATATGATACTACATTTCCGTTTATAGGAATATACAAGTAGAAGTATATTTTATATCAGGAAGTCCAAGTGAAGGCAACTAAAGGCAAATAGGGACATAAGAGTGATTTTTACATTTGTACATATAGCCATTTTTAAAGGCAAGTGAGAGATATCATCGTTTATGGCGTACAAAATGTATAAATTGTGCATTCCAATTTATTTTAGGAAAGAAAACAGAAATGTGATCAGCTTACTGAGTTTCAATTTCCATAGAGTTCTACATTGTTCTGGAAAAATAAACTTCTAAAAGCCAATGGCAGGGCAGACATTTTTCTGCCTTTACTACACAGGTTATCACATAATCATACCTTCTGCAACAAACTTTACATTTTACATGTGGGTGAGTTTTATCTGAATTGCTGAAAATTGTCATAAAGCTTTATTTAAAAAAATAGCCATTTTACTTCTTTTGTATATACATAATGTTTATGTGAATTCCTGATAAAATACATACAGAAAACTCATTTTTCATGTTTAATGATTATAATAATCTACATTTATTGAGCTTGTATTATAGGTTTTAGAGATACTTTTGGGATTCCAAATTAAGAAAATATAGTTTTTTTAATATTTATTTATTTGCTTTAGTTGTACACAATGCAATGCATTTATGTTTACGTGGTGCTGAGGATCGAACCTGGGCTGTGCATGTGCTAGGCAAGCACTCTACCACTGAGCCACAACCCCAGCCCAGAAAATATAGTTTTTATTGTAAGTGTTTGCATGTTCAACTTTTCTTTATTTTGTTACATAAGTTATAGAGAAAATCAGCCTTTTTTTTTTTGAGGGGGCATACTGGGATTGAACTCCAGGGTACTTGAACACTGAACCACATCCCCTTATTTTGTATTTTATTTAGAGACAAGGTCTCACTGAGTTGCTTAGTGCCTTGCTTTGCTGAGGCTCGATTTGAACTCAGGATTCTCCTTACTCAGCCTCCCGAGCTGCTGAGATTATAGGCATGCACCACCATGTCCAGCAGCCTGTTTTTTTTTTTTTTTTTTTAAAGCACCTGGAATACAGGGTAATTATTCTAAAGGAGGCGAGAATTGATCTTTCCAAGAAGAATAAAGTTATTTCAGAAATGTAGAAAGGAAAGATGGGGAAATCCTAAACTTCTTGAAATTTCCTTGAGTTATAAAACACCTATTTTTTTTATTTTTATAATTTTTAATATGTACAACTCATAGTGCATATAATTAGTATCTTTTTACATACAACTGTTTGTATACAAAGTATATTCGTACAATTTAGGTCTTCAATCATGCATTAAGGAAAATGATATCCGTCTCATTCAACCACCTTTTTTTCCCCCCTTCCCTCCCCTCTTGCTCCCTCCCTTACCCTCCCTTCCCTTGACCATTCTAGTGTTCCTCTAATCCCCCTATGTACCCCATCCAACAATACTTTGAAATAGCCTCCTTATATAAGAGAGAACATTTGGTACTTGGATTTTTGAGACTGACTAACTTCACTTAGCATTATGTCTTCCAACTTCATCCATTTACCTGCAAATGCCATTAATTTATTTTCTTTTATTGCTGAGTAAAATTCCATTGTGCGTATATACCACATTTTCTTAATCCACTCATTTACTGAGGGACATCTAGGTTGATTCCACAACCTAGCTATTGTGAATTGTGCAGCTACAAACATTGAGATAGCTGTGTCACTGTAATATGCTGTTTTTAAGTCCTTTGGGAATAGACCCAAGAGTGGGATGGCTGGGTCATAGGATGGTTCCATTCCCAGTTTCCCAAGAAATCTCCATACTGCTTTCCATAACGGTTGCACCATTTTGCAGTCCCACCAGCAATGTATGAGTGTGCCTTTTTCTCCACATCCTCTCCAACATTTATTGTTGCTTGTGTTCTTGATGGCTGCCATTCTGACTGGAGTGAAGTGAAATCTTAGAGTAGTTTTGATTTGCATTTCTCTAATTGCCAGCGATGTTGAACATTTTTTCATGTATTTGTTGATTAATCGTGTATCTTCTTCTGAGAGGTGTCTTCTCAATTCCTTAGCCCATTTATTGATTGGGTTATTTGTTTTTTTAGTGTAAAGTTTTTTTGAGTTCTTTATATATTCTAGAGATTAGTGCTCTATCTGATGTGCATGTATTAAATATTTGTTCCCAATTAGTTGGCTCTCTATTCACCTCACTGATTGTTTCTTTTGCTGAAAAGAAGCTTTTTAGTTTAAATCTATCCCATTCATTAATTCTTGGTAGTAATTCTTGCGCTACAGGATTCTTATTAAGGAACTTGGGGCCTAATCCAACATGTTGGAAATTGGAGCTTACTTTTTCTTCTATTAGGTGTATTGTCTCTGATCTAATTCCTAGGTCTTTGATCCACTTTGAATTGAGTTTTGTGCATGGTGAGAGATAAAGGTTTAATTTCATTTTGTTGCATATGGATTTCCAGTTTTCCCAGCACCATTTGTTGAAGAGGCTATCCTTTCTCCACTGTACATTTTTGGCACCTTTGTCTAATATAAGATAGCTGTAATTAAATGTATTAGTCTCTGTATCCTCAATTCTGTACCATTGGTCCACCAGTCTGTTTTGGTGCCAATACCATGCTGTTTTTGTTACTATTGCTCTATAGTATAATTTAAAGTCTGGTATGGTGATGCCCCCTGCTTCACTTTTCTTGCTCAGGATTGCTTTGGCTATTCTGGGTCTCTTATTTTTCCAGATGAATTTCATGACTGCTATTTCTATTTCTTTGAAGAATGACATTGGGATTTTGATAGGAATTGCATTAAATCTGTATAATGCTTTTGGTAGTATGGACATTTTGACAATATTAATTCTACCTATCCAAGAGCAAGGTAGGTCTTTCCATCTTCTGAGTTCATCTATAATTTCTTTCTTTAGTGTTCTATAATTTTCGTTATACAGGTCTTTCACCTCTTTCGTTAGGTTGATTCCCAGGTATTTTATTTTTTTTGATGCTATTGCAAATGGGGTATTTTTCATCATTTCCCTTTCAGAGTCTTTGTCGCTGATGTACACAAATGCCTTTGACTTATGTGTATTGATTTTGTATCCTGCAACTTTGCCAAATTCGTTTACTAGTTGTAAAAGTTTTCTGGTAGAGTTTTTTGGGTCTTCTAGGTAGATTATCATGTCATCAGCAAATAGTGCTAATTTGAGCTCTTCTTTTCCTATCTTGATCCCTTTAATTTCTTTCGTCTGTCTAATTGCTCTGGCCAGAGTTTCCAGTACTATGTTAAATAGCAGTGGTGAAAGGGGACATCCCTGTCTTGTTCCAGTTTTTAGAGGGAATGCTTTCAATTTTTCTCCATTTAAGATAATGTTAGCTCGGGGCCTTGCATAAATAGCTTTTATTATGTTAAGATATGTTCCTGATATTCCTAGTTTTTCTAGTGTTTTGAACATAAAGGGGTGTTGTATTTTGTCAAATGCTTTTTCTGCGTCAATTGAGATGATCATATGATTTTTGTCTTTAAGTCTATTGATGTGATGTATTATGTTTATTGATTTCCGAATATTGAACCAGCCTTGCATCCCTGGGATAAACCCCACTTGATCGTGGTGCACTATCTTTTTGATATGTTTTTGTATCCGATTTGCCAGGATTTTGTTGAGGATTTTTGCATCTATGTTCATTAAAGATATGGGCCTGAAGTTTTCTTTTTTGGATGTAAAACACCTATTTTTAATGCCCCCTTTTTCCCCCTAAAGATTGAGTGTTAATGAAACTGTGTGTTTTATCAGATAGAAAAATCAGAATGTAGCAGCGAACAGAAATAACCCCCTTAGCTGTGGGTTAAGAATGGGGGCCTCTGTGGGAGGTTCACAAGCCCAGAACATGGTGATGCTCTGAGGGAGCAGATAGAGTAATGGGGCATGGATGAAATGAGCTCTCCACCAAAGGTGGCTTAGTGTTGGCCTAGCTGCCCATACTAACATATCTAAAGAGATAACCAGGGTGTCTGCAAATGTGGTCTCAAAAGAGGACCCAGGAGGAAGCTTTATCAAAGCACAACTGTTCTAGTCCGCTGGTCCACCGTGTTGCTCTTAGTTGCCAAAGTACCAAGCATTGGGATCTGCCCAAATCTATTTCCTCTGCTTTTCTTTGTCTTACATAATCTTATTACTATTCCCCATTTCACCTTAATGGGGACATGAGTGTTCTGAAGGGTTAAATCACTCCTCAAGATCATGCTTCTGCAGCAAGTAGAGCTGAAAGTTGAAATCAGGTCTGTTTTTCTTCAAAGTCTGAATTCTTACATCTTGGCACTCTGACTGTTCACTAGAAAGTAATTATCCTAGTTTCTTTCTGTGATGTAGGTAATGCTGATTAGTCTTGAGTTCATATAAGATTGATC
Source organism: Tamias sibiricus (assembly GCA_025594165.1). NCBI lineage: Eukaryota > Metazoa > Chordata > Mammalia > Rodentia > Sciuridae > Tamias > Tamias sibiricus. The sequence continues at coordinate 28,457,822 of CM046673.1, forward strand.
AACTCTGGGGATCAGGACAAAGCTGAGTTTCTGGATCTGCAAAGTTGAGGCGTGAGGTGTGAACAAGGGACACTTCTCAGCTCCCCGCCTGCTCCTGCTGCTATATTTCCAGAAGCAACCCTAGCCCTGTCCTCTCTTCAGCTTTAACATCACAAACTTCCAGAGAGGAGCTGCAGAAGGCATGGAATAAAATCACTATGGGAGTACTAGTTCCCCTGCAGCAAGTGATGGGTGGTTTAGGGGAAATTTTGAAAGAAGAAAAATATTATTTGTTCTCAAATCCACAGAAGCTTCAAATTTATAGTGCCAGTATTTACTTTCAGAGATTTCACAGTTCACATCAGAAAGAATAGTAGATTTTTTTCTCATGAAGAATGCCAGAGCTGGTTATGGAAAGAAATTCCTTATTTTCAGTAGATAGAGCACTAGTCAAAGTTCTGGATTGTCAGTCTTCAGGTTTCAAAATGCCCCATTTAGTTGCAAGAAATTTTGAATGGACTCCCTTTTGTCTTTGGGGTACATTATTTCTGTTCTAAAAGCAGGACTACCCGGAAGAGTGGGCATCCAGCCTTGCAATTTTCCAAGTATTATGTCCTGGCTGGTGAATGATCAGTTCAGCTAGTTGCTCAGTCAGAGTCTCAATTGGTTCCAAGTTATTTTTCACTAAGCAGTATTTAGCACCCAGAGGGCACCTAGTAAGTACTGGTTGAGGAAGAGATCAGGAATTTGAAGAGAATAGAAAAAGTGTAGGAGAGAAAATAATATAAAAAATGAAAGTAAAACATGCATCTGGCTGAATAAAGGCATAAGTTTGAAGACTGCAATTTCCTAGTTGGTGTTAAGGAGGATAAATTTAATCTGGTCAGAATCCAGTGAAGCTTTGTACTTCTAAAGGGAAGGAGAAAAATCTTAAATCCTTCCAGAGGGGGGAAAACTAAAAAGGAATTAAAAAGTAGACTGACATCAGGCTTTAAGAACACCAAGTGCTAAAAGACAAATTGCTATAAAGCCATTATGAGGACAAGTGGTAAAATTTGAATAAGGTCTGATAAAATAATAGAGTATGTTAACATTATTGACATTCTTGACCTTGACAAAAATGCACTGGCTATGTAAGTGAATGTCCTTGTTTTGGGGATATACACACTGAAGTATTTAGGGATGAAGGACACCTTGTCAGTAACTTACTTTCAATTGAATAAAAAAAGGACAAAATAAATGAGGAAATGCAGCAAAATATTAACAATGGGTAAATAGGCATAAAGAATATATATATAAAGTTTTTTGTATTTTCATTGCAATTTTTGACAGTTTAGAATATTATCAAAAAAATATTATCAAAAGTAAAATTCAAAAAACTTGAGTGAAAGAAAAACTTTTTAACCCACAATGCTGGATATAATTATCAATTGTGAAGGCAAAATTACGATATTGTCACATGAATGTGAGGAAATCATAACATCTACCATCTTCTATGAAACAATTGTAAGTTTCATCTCCAGTACTGTGGTAGTGCCTATGGAATGAACCAAGCTGCTGCTTTCAGGTACAGCATCCCAGCAATCAAATCACCAAAGATGAGCAATGCAAAGGTATTATAGACTACATGGTTCATATTCCGAGAAATAGGGAGTCCTGTCCTACTGAGGTGGTGATCTGGACATTATCATCAAAAACATCTCCACTCAGGCTCTCAGGGTTCCTTTTAAACATAAATATAAGTAGATCTTCACTGGTAGTGTGGACAAGAAGAACTGGTTTCAGTACTACTTTGCAGGGAATCTGACATTAAGTGGTGCCACAGAGGTCAAATCCTTGTGTTTTGTGTACCTTTTTGATTTTACCTATATCTGTCTAGCAGCTAACATGGGTAGAGGGAACTCAAAGGCATTAGTGACTGCCTAATTAAGATCTACAAACTTGCAGGACTTCAGGGCCTGTACCAAGGCCTTAATGCGTCTGTGCAGTGTACTGTCATCTATGGAGATGCCTACTTTGGTATCATTGATGCTGCAAAAAGAATGCTTCCAGATCCCAGGAATACTTGCATCTTTATTAGCTTTATGATCACACAGTCCCTCACTGCCATTGCTGAGTTGACTTCCTATCTGTTTGCCACATGATGCTGCAGTTAAGGCACAAAGGCACTGATATGTACATATGCATACATAGGCATTCTTGACTGCAGGTGGAAGATTGCTTGTGATGAAGGAAGTTGAGTTTTTTCAAGGGTGCATGATCCACTGTTCTGAGAGGCATGATTGGTGCTTTTGTATTTCACTTGTAGAATAAAATCAAGACACATAAATTATTTTCTAGCTTTATCCTCCCTGTGATTGGTCATGTTGTATTATATATCTTGAATAGTCTTGACAGATTCTCGTGTGTCTATTTATCAGTGGTAACTATTTATTCATTAAAAATAAAAAACAATAATATTCATCTGATCAGTTTTCTTCTTTTAAAGCCATTTTCATGATATTATGATGACAATGGCGATGAAACTCAATTATAGTTTTTGTTTTAGCTATTCCTGATAAATAACAAATTTGAAGAAATTAAATTATCTAAGATACAAAGAGTACAAATTGTGGAAACTCATTTGAAATAATTTGAGTACTCTATAATTATTAAGGAAATAGTGCTTTAAAGTAAACTCCCAGCTCAAATAATTTCACTGGAGAATTCTACCAAATCTTTAAAGAAAAATTATAGCTAATGCTGTACAATATCTTCAAGAGAATAGAAAAGAGAACAATTTCCAATTCATTTTTAAAAGTTAGTATTATCTTGGCACCAAAACTAGATAAATACAGTGCAAAGAAAGAAAACTATAGGCCCATATACCTTATGAATATAGATACAAAATTTCTAATAAAAATCCTGATACAAGCCAGTAGAATTAAGCAGTAGGTAAAAAAAATTATACACCATTTTATTTTACTTTTTTTCTAGGATTCAAGATAATTCAATATTTAAAAACCAATCAAAGTAATCTACCACATTAACATGCTAAAAAAGAAAAAAAATCACATGATACTACCAATTGATGTAAAAAAGAACTTGACAAAAAAAAAATAATTCAAAATCCATTCAGAAAAGTAGGAGTGGTGGTGGGGTAACTTCCTACACAATAAAGAGCATACACACAAAAAAACTTAAACCAAACATTATACTTGATGATAAACTGGTGATTTCTCTGTGGGCAAGGATGTTCACTCTAGTAGTTTCATTCAACATAGAGCTGAAAGTTCTTGCTAGTGTATTACAACAAAAAGGGTAAAAAAAATCTAATAATAAGTAAGTTCATCAAGGTTACAGGGTACAAAACAAACATACAAATCTTGTATTTACTAGAAATCAATATATAGACACTGAAATAAAAATGCAGTAGTATTTTTTTTGTGTGTGTGTGTGTGTGGTACCAGGGATTGAACTCAGGGGCACTCGACCACTGGGTCACATCCCCAGCCCTTTTTTTTTGTATTTTATTAGAGACAGGGTCTCACTGAGTTGCTAAGTGCCTCGCCATTGCTGAGGCTGGCTTTGAACTCGTGATCCTCCTGCCTCAGCCTCCCAAAGTGCTGGGATTACAGGCGTGCGCCACCGCGCCCGGCTAAAATGCAGTAGTATTTAAAAATCACTCCCAATATAATATTTAGCATAAATCTAACAAAGCATGTAAATGACCAGTATGTTGAAAATGACAGAGAATTGATGAAAGCAATCAAAGAAGATCTAAACAAATGGAGAGATGTGTACCATATTTGTGAATTGGAAGATTAACGAGTAAACACATCAGTTCTCCAAAAGTTGGTATACAGACTTAATCCCTTTCTTATCAAAATTCCAGAAAGATTTTTTTTGGAATTGTAGACAAGAGTATTACAAAATTTATAAAGGAATGATCTATAATATCTGAAATAATGTTGAAAAAGCAGAAAAAAATGATAGAAATCACTCTACACAATTCTAAAGGCTTACTATATAGATAAAGTAATCGAGGCAGTACAATCTTGGCATAAAAGCAACTGAATAGAGGAGTCACAGTCTTTACAACAAATGATCCTGGAGCATTTTGACATCCATTAGCAAAAACAAAACATACAAATAAAACAACAAAAAACTTCTTCAATCTCACAATTGATTAAAAAATGACTTGAAAATGGAAACTAGATTTAAATGTAAAATATTAAACAAGAAAATTTTTAGAGAGTCCCACAAGAGAAAATCTTGGGAACTTGAGGCTGGATTAGGAGTTCTTGATTTGACATCAAAAGCATGATCCAGGAAAGAAAAAGACTGATAAAATGAATGTCACCAAAATATAAATGCGTTTGTTCTGGGAAAGAGAAAGACCCTGTTAAGAAGATGAAAAAATAAGCTACAAAATGAGAGAAAATATTTTCAAATCACAAATACAACAAAGCCCTAATATCTAAAGTATATAAAGAACTCTTAAAAAACCAACAGTGAAAAAACAATCAATTCAATTAGAAAATGAGCAACAGACATGAAAAGACATTTCATCAAAGGGTATATACCAATGGCAAACACACACATAAAAAGATGTTCAATATCATTAGCTATTTGAGAATACTAATAAAAAAACATAATCAAATATCACTAGATACTTATCAGAATGGCTAGAGAGTAGTGACCGTATCAAATGCTGACAAAAATGTGAAGAAACATTTCTTCAAAAACTAAAAATCTAACTTCCCAAATGAGCCAGCAATTGTACTCCTGGGCATTTATATTAGAGAAAACTTGTAGTCAAATAAAAACTTTATATGAATGTTTATAGAATTGCTATTCACAATGATCAAAAACTAGAAACAACCCAAATGTTGTCCAATGGATGAATGGTTAAACAAACTGGTACCTCCAGACCATTAAAACACTATCCAGCAATAAAAAAAGAACAAACTGTCAACACATTCAACAATCTGCATGAATCTCTTGAGGGCTAAGCTGAGTGAAAAAATAATGAAAACCCAATACTGGGAGGTATTCCATTTATGTAACATTTTCTAGATGACAAATTCTAGATGTGGACAACAGAGTAGTAGGTGTTAGGAGTTAGGGTGAGAGTTGGGCCTGGAGGGTAGTGGTTGCCTCATAAGGGTCAATAAGAGGGATTCTTGTGATGGAAATGTTTCCTGTCTTGACTCTATCAAAGTTGACATCCTGTTGGGATATTGTACTACAGTTGGACAAGTCACCATTGGAGGAAATTGGATAGTGTACATGGGATTTCTCTGTACTATTTTATATATGATTTACTACATGGAAATCTACAATTATCTCAAAATAAAAAGTTCCGTTTAAAAAAAATCCCTTAAAATACTGTAAATTTTAGCCAGTCTAATCTGAATTGAAAGGGCGTAGACCCAAATGTAATGGTTCAAACACAATAGAAGTTAATTTCTTGTTCATGTCCCAAGTAGGTGTCCAGTAGGGCAGTTGGACCCTCCCCATATGATAGATAGTTCAGGGATGTGAATTCCTTCTATCTTGTCCTTGTGGCTCTGACATCCACTAGGGTCTGGCTGCAAATGGTTACAGCTGAGCTGTCTCATCTAGGACAACACTGTTGGAACAGGAGAAAGAGAGCACGAGGGCGGCCGACTATTTCTGAAAAGCTTGGATTTAGAAGTGGCCCACGTTCAGTGGCAAATGTGGGAAATGTGGTCCCTGTTGAGGGAGCAGCTTCTGAGACTCAAATAAGAAAAAGGGGAACAGATCTTTGTGGACAGGTTTCTACTTGAAATATAAGAAAACTTTCAGCAATTTGGAGTGCGTAAAAGAACAAAAGAAATGCCTTGGCTTTCTTGTTCTATTCCCCCAATGTTTGAGATCACCATTATTAATGGTTTGTAGTATTTCTTTCCACACTTTTCCTAGGCGTTTGCACATACAATCATAGGTAACCAGCTCCCACAGAAAGACCCACAAAAATGAGTGCAGTTCCACATAGCATTGTACAACTTCCTCCTTTCACTCACCAATATTTTTTTCTAACATTCTCTGTGTATGTCTCTGCTGTCTCCATGCACACTTTCACTTAAAAAAAAAAAAGCCTGCCTCATATTTCATAGAAGAGATGTACTGTACTGCTTGTTTATATTATTATGAAGCCATTTCCTTTTGCCCCATATATAGACTGTTTCCAATTTTATGCTATTATAAGTAGGACTTAGTTAAATAATTTTGGGCACAAAACCATTTCTCTGTTTAGTATTTTTCCATTTATGAGATTCAGAAATAGAATTCCTGAGCTCAAGACCATTGGGTGTATGGTTTAAGTTCCACTTTATTTCATTTTTCTCAATTCTTGTCTCTTTTGGGGGTGTGCTTTCATAAGTTGCATGTCAGCAAAATTTTCCTCTCCAAAAGTTTCCTGAATTCACTGAGTTCAAAAAGCCAAATTTTATTTCTAGATCTGGTTTGAATTTTATTGTTTTACTTCTTGGGCTTACAATTCTTATGCTAGTAAAGTATGTGGAAAAATAGGCACAAGGGCCTAGCTCATTCTTGGAAAATTGCAGTTTCTTATTCCCAAGAGCTTCTCTAATAAAAGTCAGATCTCTGGGCTGCTCCTCCCTTACTCTCTTCCCTGCAGGGGGAGAAACCATGTGTTGTCGAGATCATTTATACATGTACTTTATGCTTCTTTGACTTAGCAAAGTTTCAAATAACTTAATTTCTTTGTAGGGGACCATTTCTCTTGAGTTTGTAAGTCTTGACAGTAGATCCATCCTTGTGCTTTTGGCTATCCCTTACCCAGATCCTGGTTTTAGGAGCAGTAAGCTTTTCTCAGTCTTATATCCATTAATCAGCTTCATATTGAAACTGTTCTTCCTGCTTAGTTGACTCCATCAATAATCCTGCTGTGGTCCTTTTGCTTTCTCTTCTCTGGGAAATACATTTTTTCCCCTCCCTTATCTCTCTAGTTTATGACCTGACTCTTTCTCTTTATAAAATCTATAAAAACATCCTGTGTATTTTTTTTTTTTTCCTGAGGGAAGTTTATTTCTGTGTTAGGAGATTTTACTGGGTTCTGTCCTTGCTCCTCTGGTAAATTTGCTTTGGGTGGTTTTCTCAGCTTCCCCTCTTTCCTTCCATATCTGGTCTGTATCCTTCTTTGTGCTTCACATTTGATTACTTTTGTTTTACCCTTTGAGGGTAGCAGAGGTAGGACCCTGGCAGCTCCCAGTGGAAGAAGGTCTGGGACAGCAAAAGAGGGGCTGATGGATCACTTAGCCTCTTTAGACTACCTGGCTGATGGTCAAAAGAGCAGAGCATGTGATTTTGCGGCCATAGTGGCATGGCCAGACTGAGTTTGTGGGTGTGCGTGTGTGAGTGTGTATGTGTACACGTGTGTGTCAGACAAATGGGGAGCAGAGAAGCTAGTCAAGGAAACAAAGACATGGAAGAGAAAGCTTTGGGTAATCAAAGGGAAGAAATAAAGATAAATACTAGCAGCTTTAGAAAAGTCCAGAAGGAGGATGGAAGAGTTTTTAAAATGTTGAGAATAGTCTTTTCTTATGGAAAAAAAAAAAAAAAGTGATGAGAATAGGAGCCAGGCTGCATGGCATTAGGGCAGGAATGAGCAAGGAGTTGAAACTCAGGCTCTGGAATCTGACTGCCTGAGTTCCAATTCCAGCTGCACCACAGACTGGCTAATTGGCAGAGTACAACCTCCTTGCTTTTCACGTTCTTCACCTGTAGAACAGGGGTGGGGATACTGCCTCCCTTCTAGGACTGTTGTAGGGTCGATGAGGCAATACGAAGTAAAGTAGAACCCATGAAGATGAACTGGAGCCCAGTGCCGGGGCTGACACACAGGACAAGCTGGCACCCTTCACCAGGTACCACATGAGAAGCTGAAGGAGCAGACAGAATGGGAAGGGGAGCGACTGTCAGTGACAATGTGAATAAGTACCATGGTGTCTGGTGCCTCCCACTGGCTTTTAGAGCTCACAAAGTATGGGGGGCTACTTTGTTTCCACTTTCCAAATCTTGTGCAAGATTTGTGATCTGTGGAGACCTGGAATCATTCAGGGAAGGACTCTGGGAGATATAGTTCTAGCTTAGCCATCTTGTAGCCTACCAGGCCACCATAATGTGTTTAGAGTGATAGTAAATGTTAACTGTTGGTATTTTTGAATCATGAAAAGAAAAAGTAAGAGAGTGTCTGGTCTGAGAAAACCACTAACAGGAAGGGGGATGGTCCCCAAGTGTCCACTGGAGGCTTGTGTATGGGGTTCTGTGAGGTGGGATTCTTTCAGCTTCTTCCTCCCTCAGTTGCTGATACATCTGGAGCCAGCAGGCTGCACCCATTTTCTCTCTCAGATGCTGATCAGAGCTCTCTACTCTCCCTGTGCACAGAGGCCTCCTTCCCAGCGCCCTCTGAAGTGCTTCTGTCTTTCTGTGTAGAGGCCTACAGTGGCCACAGGAACTGGACCCCAAATGGGGACTTTTGGGTTTCCCATGACGCGTGCCATAATGGCGGATCTGCTTGTGCTGACCTCACTGACTCAGACTCTTTACCCAGTTAAGGCAACCTCTGCCTCAGCACCCTCCCTCCCAAACGCCTTAACTTTCCCAGCCATGTTAGGAGAATGGCGGGATGCTGTTTCCAAGAAAGCACAGCCGGGTCTCTGGGGATCCCTGTGGATGCCGTGGCTCCCGTGAAACTCTGGTCTTTATATATAAATGACAGTGCACACATGAGGAGGGAAGAATCTGCAGCAAGTCCTCTGATTTATCCCCTCCATGCCTCAGTTTATTTGTATGGAAGATAAGGTTGTCAGCCACCTTCCTCAAAAGGATATTCTGAGTTTTCACATAGAAGACTTGACATTTATTAAGCAGGGTTGTATGAAAGCCCTGATTTAATCTCTGGAAAAATGCTTTGAGCATTTCAGACATAGGGACCATATAAGCATAAAGAATTTTGCCCATAGCTCTTGAGGGAGGCATGGGCCAATCCTTGGTTCCCTCTGCTGGTGTATGTGTTTTCTGGACAAGTTAAGTGGAGAATCAGACGGGATTAGCATATACTATGCTGGTTTATTATCTATTAACTACTCACATACTAAACAAATAATTCTGAAAACATTCACCGTATAATAGGATAGAATCTTTTGGTCAAAAGGATATAAGAGGGCAATCAACACTTTTTAATAGGATGATACCACTTTGGGGGAACACTAGTACACCTTTAGAGCCATCTGTGTGCAAGTCACTCCACTAGGTCCTTTCGCAGAAATATTTCCTGTAATCCTGTCAATAATCCTTCCACGTAGGTACTATTATCTCTGAGTCTCTGAAAGGCTAAGTATTTTGCTTAAGGCTACAAACTAGCCAGGAACAAAATCAGAATTTGAATCATATTAAAATAAAGTCCTTGCTCTTCTCACTATATTATCAAACACTGATCATTGCATTCTATGTAGGTCAATAGCTATACTATTTAGCTTTTGTTATTGATGCTCTTTTTGTGTTTGTGTGAGATGAGATGGCAATGCAAGTAAAATAAAGATAAAATGAGCTTTTAAAGACTTTATAATTTCTGATGTTGTATTTTTGAGTATATACTTGGAGTCTCAGTATCTCTAGACTTACATAATCACAAACAATGCTGTCACTGCTCTGTGTATTTATGAAACAGATTATCCTCCTTGGAAAGAAGATTGTGTAAGAAGGAAACAAATAACAGCTGCATTCATGAGAATGCAAGGTCAAATGCATTCAGTGCAAGGAAGTTCCCTTGACGAATACAAATGTTTAAGAGAAACCAGAGGCATTATTTTAAAAAACAAAAACAAAACAAAACCTACAGAGATGAGGTCTTGTCAAAAGGGAGACTCCTAGTCCTGTTGAGCACTCTGGATTGTTGGGACATAGAAAGTAGAGGAAGAAGCTGGAGAGAAACTTTGCTCTACTTAAAAGAATGAGAGGCATTTGGAGCTCCTAGGGCAAGATGGGAGAAAGCAGGGAGGAAGTGGGCAGTGAACTGGTGGAAAGTCGATTGCTAGGACTCCTCCTTGGACCTCTTTGCTGACATCACCAGCCCACGTCTACTAAACTCAGCCCATGATTTATGGGAGTGGATTTATTATAAACAGCCGTGAGAAGGCCGCATTTTGCCCCAGCCTGAGGTAGTGCAGCTCACAAACAGCTTGCAAAGGCATAGGAACAGGGAAGCAAATGGGGGTCTAGAATGAGCATGATTTGAAATGTTTTATGGCTGAGGAAATGGGCTGGAAGTTCACACAGCTGGTGAGTGCTGAGCCAGATTGGAACCCACATAGTCTGAGTGTCCTTAATGGCTACCTTGCAATTTGTGGGAACACCTCTGTGGAAAGTTTACAGTTCCTCCTGGGCACTAACACAAGTCTTACAATTAATCTCAGATGCAGACTTACTCAATACACTTTGCTTTTAACAATGCTCATAAATTCAAGGCTTAAAAAATTATAAAATGCGAACCTCTACTTTCTTCATTTACCCCTCCTGACCTGAGTTGTCTCTAAAATCGATAGAGGTTGGCGGGGGCAGGTGCACAGAGAGGTCTTGTGGAGCAGCCTTGTCAGCAAGTGCTTTTAAAATTGCTATTCCAGAGGTGGCGATGAGTCTGCAGTAACACATCCTCACCTTGTCGAGGAACAGGACATAATCCCATCTCTACTTCAGGTTTGAATTTGATCTCTATCATGGTGGGTTTTGTTGACTGACTTAACCTGCTATAGGCAGAGGTCCTGGTGTGACCAGGACATGCCATGAGGAGGGAGGGTGTGCTGGTAAGGGCAGAAGAAGCTGGGGACTTATTTATTTATTTATTTGGTACCAGGGATTGAACTCAGGGGCACTCAACAACTGAGTCACCTCCCCAGCCCTATTTTGCATTTTATTTAGAGACAGGGTCTCATTGAGTTGCTTAGTCCCTACTGTTGTTGAGGCTGGCTTTGAGCTCGCGAGGCCTCCCAAGCTGCTGGGATTACAGGCGTGCGCCCCTGTGCCTGGCAAAGCTGGGGATTCCAAGACTCTATGGTACTCTGAATTTTTTCTTGGCCAAGGCAGTTAAGTCTAGCATTCTGCCCTTAAGAAGTGTAGTGCTTCTTTACAGCATTTGTTCACTGTAAAATCTAAAAATTAACACCAGTCAACCAGGAAGTGATAGATGCGATTGAGTGGTTCTGATCAGGGCTCTGCAGTTTCTGGGACCTGAGCTTGGTCTGGGGCCTCCAGAGAAGACTCCACTGCAGGAGTTGGGCTTCTTCTGTAGCCCTGGGGAAGCCACTGGAGGGTTCAGAGCAGGGAGGCAGCAGGATTAAGATGATACTTGGGAATGGCTTCTCTGGCTTTCAGGTTGTCTCTGAAGAAGAACTACCACCAAAAAAGGCTGTGCAATGGTGGAGGAGCTAGGAGCACACGGTGCCAGTGGGATGCTGCCAAGCAGGCTGGCTGACCTCACCGTGTTGCCCTATATGGCTACAGACTCAGCCATTCACTCCCGGCCTCCTCCATTTCTAGTGGGCTGCCTCTCTTGTTCCTCAGAGCATCTTCACTTCTGTTTCAACTCTCCCAGTACCAGCCCCAGTGAGAACCCCTGTAGAATACTGACTTCACCCATATTTTACCAGGTTCCATAAACCTCTTCTTGGGTTTCTTCCGACTTTCATTGCCTTGAGCATGTCATAGTCTCCTTGTTTCTCACAATCCTTTCTTGATTAGTCTCCCTTTCTCCCCTGCTCTATCAGTTACTCATTGCTGCAGAATGATTGCTCTGTCTTGAAACAGAGAGTGTATTTGATGAACAAATTGCAGCCCAGGCTAGGGAGGCTCATTATCTAACCATCTCTTTATCATTTAGCAAGAACTCATCTGTGACTTCATTTTTTGCTGTCCCTTATTACACAAAACCAAAATTCATCCTTCCCCTTGGAGGGAAATAGAAATTGGAAGGAGAGAAAAAAAAATCTTTTTCATCTGTCTCTTGAGGCTATGAAATGTACAAGAGATGAGAAAGGTACAATTTTCTTAGGGAGGCTGGATTGTTTCTGGGGTTGGTAAAGTCTCTGGGTGGTGCTGGTGATGGGGATGGTGGAGGAGGAAAGGGTTAGGGAGAGATACATGCATGCACACACATCCTGGAACTCTTTGCCTTCTGACTGGCCATGGGCTGCACCCAACATCCTTAGTGTAGGCTACCAGGTGGCAGGGACAGTTGCATTTGGATACTGGCCAGATTGAGGAATCTTTCTCACTTTTTTTCATTCCCAGAGGCAAGCATAGATGACTTTTATATGCTGGTTGCTCACCACTACCATGCTATTGGATTTTTCCTATTCCCTTCGATTGACTTTTTCTGTGTCTTGGGAGTTCTTCCTCTGTTCCTCATCTGTTTTTTGCAGAGCTGATTCCTCTTTGGCAATATTCTTAAGGCACAACAGTGGGGTTTGGTCACATCTCTCTGATCAGTTCTCCATCATCCCAAGTGGCAGTGTGATGTTCTATGTTTCCCATTGATGCTGGGACAGATTACCACAACCTTAGGGGTATACATGATACTGCTTCAGTATTTTACAATCATGGAGACCAGAAGTCCTATATAGGTCTCACTGGGCTGGGACACAGGGGCTTTCTTCAAGGGTTCCAGGATACTTAGCCATTGTCCAGCTAGTCAGCTCCTTGGCAAAATCAAAGCTCCGCAGGTAGCAGGACCCACCCTTCCTAGAAATAAGTTTAGTGGCAATCTGTTGTGGCTTCATCTGATCAGTTGAGAGTCTCACACTCCAAGCCAAGACCTCTTAAAATGTTTCTTCCTTCAGCAGACACAACTTTCTCCCTGAGAATTCTGAGAAATAGTATGCTCAGTCTTGCTATGTTGCTATTGATTCTTCAGAGCCTGGTGCTGCCCATCCCCACCCGACAGTGTTCTGTCTGAAACCTCATCTGAGCCCAGCTCTGCTTCCTGCTTCTGTCCCTCTGGCTGAGACTTTGTCCCATTCATCTTTCCAACAGAGTATGTGATGCTCCTTAGAAGGCTGATTGTCCTGTTAAGTAGAAAAAACATTGTCTGGTCCCAAAAGCCCACAGATTTATTTCCAGCACTGGCTCAACAAGATTTCTCTTGCATTGCTTCACTGCATTGAGTTTTATGGTTTCATTATCACATGAATTCAAGAGTATTTAAGCTTTTAACTCTCTTGTCCCTTTAATTAAAGACCTCATGTGAGGTCTGCCATGAACATGATGGAAATCTGACCCACACCAATGGATGTCTGTGATTTTGGGGGGAAACTTTTCCTCCCTGATTGTGAAGAAGCTTGTGCATTTGTTTCTATTTTGATTATGTTCTAACCTTTATTATTCTATGATTTTCCCCCCCTGAGATTCTATACATCAGAATTGATGTGGGAAGACCTGAATGGGTCTTTCTTCTAGGGCCATTTCTCTTGAGTTGAGATCTGAGCCTAAACCTTCCTTGGCTTGAGATGCAGCATGAATCAATGAACAATCTCTCCCTTCTATCCCCACACACCAGACCCTTATCCAACCCTGTCTCCTCTTACTCCCCAGATCTGCCATCCCTCATCCCATCTTTCATTCATATTGTTAATATGGCTCGAATACTTGACACTTCAACGGGGTGGGGGGAGCATACCATTGGAGAGGTTTATACTACAAAGTTTTAAAAATTGTCTTCATAAAAATTGAACTCTACCTGATCTCCACAAAATATCCATCACCATCTATAAATTCTAGTGAGACTAAAGTGCTTCCTTCACATGTTGGGAAATTAAAGTAGACAGAACTGAGAAGCTGCCTTACCACTTTCAATCTGAAATAGCCTTTTTGGAAATTGAGAACATTTCTAGCATGAAGATATGGCATGTTTGTAGACCCAGTTCCAAGTGGAACCAGCAAAGTTTCAGCATGCTACTGTGGTTCATGCTACGCTCTCTATTTTTAGCGCTAATTGTACATTTTTATTATGACTTGTATGTATACAATCTTTTCCAGTGGATTCCAACAAATCTTTGTTGAATTTCACTGCAAAAATAACAACTATTAGTTCATTTTGTGCTGTTATAACAGAATATCACAGTCTGGATCATTTTATAATGAACAGAAATTTATTGGCTCACAGTTCTGGAGGCTCAGTATCAATGTGCCAGCTTCTGGGGAGGACCTTCTTGCTGTATCATGCTGTGATGGAGGAGGGGATGCAGAGGGCAGGGGAGAGGAGAAGCACACTCTATAATAATGGCATTATTCCCTTCACAAAGGTGGAGCCCCCATGACCCAGACACCTTGCATTAAGCCCCACCTCCAATACTGCTGCAGTGGAGATCAAGTTTCCAACACATGAACTTTGGGGGACACATTCAAACCACAGCACCTTGTAATGACCAAGGAAAAATCCACGTCTCGAAGCCAGTAGCTTCACCACATGATTCACCAAGTTCAGATTTAGAGATTCTTAGGCATGAGTACTTGACATCAGCTCATTCTATGATTTTCACTCTTATTTCAGGTGGTGTTCACTGGAGCCCTCATCTTTCAGAATCTGGAAATGAGGATGTTCTTTCCTTTGAAAGTTGAACTGTACAATTGGCACAGAATGGATCAAATCAGAGATCCTGAAACTCACTCTGAGCATCAAGAGACACTCCTGGCTACTTGAAAGTAAAGATCGGTGTGGGTATTCAGCTGTGGAAGCATAGATGAGGTGAGGTCACCAGTGCAAAAGTGAACACTGGCCATTTAGGCCCAGGATAAGGATGAGTCTTGTCTAACAGCTATCCAATGTGATTAGTCCTACTGGCAAGGTCATTCCCACTGAGCATTGGCTCTCTCAGGCTGTGTCAGTAGGATACCATCAAACAACCTCTAATTCCCATGGATTGCTTTTCCCAATACAAATGACATTCTATGCAGTTGTTCTCAGGAAGAGTAAGTTTGTCATGTCCAGTCAAGTTAGCCTATCAACGTGGCGACTGTCAATATCAGTTCATAAATAATCATCCTGGACTTATGTAACTTTTTTGAGATTGTTGAATATAAGTCCTACTCTGAACAATGGAGTTCTCATCAGTGTACTCTTACATCAGATTTCTGAGTCTGCGGGGTGGAGGGTGCTTTTCATAGATCACAGGAAACACAAGTATGATACAAACTCTTCTGGTAGCATCTCTATATCACTGCATGCTTTTTACCCCAATCTTCTATAAATCTAGTACCTTGAAACTATTGCTACCATCATAACAATAGTTACAGGGTTTATATAGTAAGGCATCATACTTGTTATAGGTTCAAAAACTGATTCCACCTTTTATCAGGGATATGGTCTGGGGTAAGTGACCTAATTTTTCTGGATGTCAGTTTCTCCCTGTGTAAAATGTGGCCAATAAGACTGAGCTCTTAGTATTGTTGTCAAGGAACAAGTGGATTCCTACCATGCAGCAAGTGTTCTGATCAGGGTAAGATTGCCCCAGACCTACTTTAGAAATGTGTTCTTTGGCTGGGTATTTCCAGTGGAAGGTACATCTCAGTATTTCATTTCTTACCCACCTAACATGAAGGAAAGAAAAGAAATACAAAATCTTATAATTAGGAAAGGCTCCTGAGTTTCTTAGAACAGACTTAACAGTTTTTCAAAAGTGGTTTTGGATTTTATTGTAATTTTTTCTGTCAAAATTCTCGGACTTAGATTCTCTACATTCAACATCGAAGTTTTATAAGAATATCTTTGGAACCTCTTCATTTAAAAATGGTTCCTTTATATTGTGCTCCAGGAGGTCCAAGAGAATATTTACTTAGGACATGATCTAAGGAATTTGGTCCAAAAGTAGAAGGTGAGGCTGTGGTGGAGAGCACTGGTTGTCATTTCAAGAAATTGATTGCAGGTCCTTGCAAAGTGTCTTTCATTTCAGCAATACTGTTGCTTGGTCTTGACTTCTTTGTCTTTGATAGAGTACATGAACAGAAGCAAATAAGAATATAGATAGCCTGAATACTTTAAGGATTTATTATACATATGTATATTGAACTCTATAGACATGACTTTTCCTCCAACATCCATTGAACATTTATAGAAATTAGTCATATATTATAGCACAAATTAAAATGCCAATTAATTCCTCAAAGCGGAAACCATACAGACTATATTTTCTGGCCACAGTGTACAATGAATGGCTTATTTGTGCATACATACATGAAATAAAAAGCTAAAGAGAAAAATCAAGAGTGTAATTACAGAGCATTTAGAAATGAACGCAAATAAAAAATAGGCATTTAATGTGGTCAAAGCTGAACTCTGAGGAAGATTCATAACCTCAGATGATCGTTTGTTTTTTACTTCAATGAAAATACAGGTTAATAAAATATGAACGTAAGTTTTGAGAAGCTGTAGAAGGAAGAAAAACTTTCCCATGTATAGAAAAACATGGAATTAGGAGAGTAACCCCAGAACCTGAGTAAGTAGTGCTAATGGAGCAATTCTAAACATGACCATCATTGCTCTTGAAAACAGGTCTTTTACTTTTCCAGGATGCATTTTAAAGGCTTCAGTACATCCAGATTTCCATGAAGACACTGAAGGTGTTCTATAGCTAATTAAATTTGACAAGATGATAAAAAATCTGCCAGTCTTTCAATTTTTAAAAGGGAACTATTAAAATAAATAGCTATTATCTTATTAAACTTTCAAAGTAGTTCAGAAGTTTGTATTAACCACAAAAAGACTGAAGACTATTTAAAATGCCATATTGGAAGCTAAGAAAGAATACATTCCAAGGGTCAAAAACACCAGGTGCTGAACAAAACACACAACAGAATGGCAACTGAGAAAAATCTCAGTGATGGTGATAGGGTGTCATTTACTAGTTTTGATTTTCTATCCAAGTTATTTTTAAGGGTTTTTGTTTTGTGGTAAATTTGTGAAGCACACCTGCTCACTGAGTTTCTTGGGGATGCTATTTTGGGGAATGCTGAACCTTTATTCCCAGATCTATACCAGCCTAGTTGCTGCCTGTCAGCATGTGCTAACGCTATCAGACCACAGCAAAACTACTCTTCTTCCCGAGTTTTCTACTCCTGGAATATATAGATTCCCACTTTCTCCTACTCCCTTACAATCTCAGGTTCCAGAGTAGATTTTCTTTCAGGATTAATTATCAGTATGATTGTGTGCATTTGTCCTTTTCAGTGCTTCATATGTATCCCACTGAAATGTAGGAAGAGAGAGGATATGAGGAGCCTTGAGATTATTACAATTCTATATAATATGAAGACTCTCTACTGCAGAGCTTTCCCAACTATATTTCCTGGAATGTTGTTTTAGAAGGGGCTAAGCAGTGCTCCATAGTTCCAAATCCCCTTTTTGGATATTCATCATGAGAATTAGCAAGTGAAAAACTCTGAGAAGTGCTGAGTAAAGAAGTCAGGTGATTGAAATAAAAGCTTCTGTGGGAGCACACCGTTTACAGCTGGTTTGTTTTTTTTTTTTTTGCCTGGGCCTACCTGGAGGCACTGTAGTCGGGGGCAGGCCAGTAGATTTCCTTCCTGTATCTCTTCTCTTTGAAGCAGCTAGACACTTGGACCAGCTTTTGGACATCAGGAGTGGTTTTCTTTTTCTTTTTCTTTCTTTCTTTTTTTTTTTTTTTTTTTTTTTGCACCAGACTATCTGCATGTGTGATCTTCCCATCAATAGTTTTCCCTTTAATAACAAAGAATACTAACTCAAGTAAGCTCTTAGCATGTACCACTTATCATTCTACTTGTAGCTTTAAATATGTAACCCAGATTTTGAATTCTTCTGAGAGAGAGAGATGGAGAGAGAGAAGAGAGATTGTGTGAGTGCATGCATTTGGTGTGTGGTTAGGAAGGAAGAGTGGTCTACAAGATCAACCCTACTGGTAGCCATGTGGAATCGGAACATGGGCTTTCTTTCTTTCTTCTTTTTTTTTTAAATATATTTTTTAGTTGTTGATAGACCTTTATTCTATTTACTTATATGTGGTGCTGAGAATCAAACCCAGTGCCTCACACATGCCAGGCAAGTGCTCTACTGCTGAGCTATAGCCACAGCCACAAAACATGGGCTTTCTTTGCAGCCCTGTTGCCCACATTAGGGTGCCACAGATACCTGCTAGTAATGGGGTGAAGAAAGTTCTATTCTGAACATTTTGGAATCCTGAGGAATGTTCAATCATTCTTCATTTCAAATTTTCCAAGAGAGAAGTAAGTCCTTCAGCACTGGTGGTCAATGTAGGGCATAGCTGCCTTGGCACAGTTGGGTATGTGCCATCCCTTGGCTGGAGGCAGGGGCAGGAGAAGAGGAGGCACAAGGATCTTCCTTTGCACTCTGCCTAATATCCCCTTCTTTAAAATCTTTCCCCTTCTTTCCTGTCCTCTCATCAGTGGTGGTTTCCTGGGGTCCTCACCTCATCTCCATTCCAGCCACTTCTTGAGTCTTGGAAATCTTTAAGACTCTGGCAGGTCATAGCTATCTTTGTTCTTGGCATTTCTGGAGATGCATAGGGGAAGAGAAAATTTTCTGACTCCTAAAATCTGTGTGTGTGAGAACCATCGATGATCATCTTTAGGGAACACTAGACATCTCACATTTGGAGAGTTAACTGCTTGCCAATATTTGATGATTGCAAAGATTTGGGGTCTCATTGTGTCTTCGACTCAAATGACAAAGTCCTGTTCTAGTGACCTCTTTTTTAAAAATAAAAATTTGTTTTTCTTATTTATACATGATAGTAGAGTCTATTTTCACATATTGATACAAACATGGCATATATATTTTTTTCTAATTATAATCCCAGTCATGGGGATGTCCATCATGTTGATAGTCACTGTGGTGTATTCATATATGTACATAGGAAAATTGAATCAGATTCATTTCACTGTCTCTGTTTCTGTTTAACAAAGAACTCTAAAACTTGGTGACTAAAAAAAAAAAAAAATCCTCCCTATTTATCTTGCTCATAACTCTGTAGTATGTGCAGGGCTCAGCAGGGATGATTCATAGCTACTGTATGATGCCTGGGACCTCAGCTGTTGAAATGTGTGCTGTCTCCTCTGGGTCTCTCTTGCATGGTGGCCTCAGGGTAGGTAAACTTACATGGTGTCTCAGGATTTGACAGTGAGTGTTCCAGAAGATCAAGGCAGAAGTCACAAAAAATTTTTTTTGACCTCACCACTGAAGTCACGTAGTATCACCTATCCTGTATTTCATTGGCCACATGAGACCAGCCCTGATTTAATCTGGGAAGGGGCTACACGAAAGGAAGAACATCAGGTGGTAGGTATCATGGGGAACCATCCTAGAGGCTGGAAACTACAGTCTCCCTCCATTCAACTTGAAAAGGCAAACTGATGTTTTAGAAATGCATATTGGACACCATTGCACTAAAAATAATTCCCTGGATATGGCTCAGAAAGAAGAGATCAGGACACATGTTTTCTATGCTCCTTCCAGCCACTGTGTTGTCTTTATTATATGGGGAATTCAATTAGAGGCAAAGAGCGTTGATACTCGGCATTCACTGTTACAGAAAGGCAGTCGTGTTATCCGTGTGGGCTCTCAAAGAATCCATCTTGACTCTATCTACCTGGGTTTGCAAGTTGTTTCAGAGAGGGAGGAAATTCTGGATGCTGGCTTTAAAATGAGAGTAAGGCATCCAAACTACTGTGAAACCAGCAGCCACCCCATCTCAGCTCCCAACTTCATGCTGAGCAGTAGCAGAAGGAATAAATGGAGACTAATGATGCTTTGGTTTGAGAAATAATGCTTACATGCACAGGATGCATCCACTTAAGTCTTTTAAAAACCAATTATTCTAATGATTTTATTGCTCTGTAACAAAATAAATCAAACTGACATTGATTCCAAGGTCATTGTGAATTGAAGTTTAACCGCATTAATGACTACTAGGATGCAAGTGTGAATGCTAGGAGGAGGCTTGAGGAGGAAGGCATCACAGTATATTGTATTCTTGTAAACATTAGTACAAGTACAGAGTAATAGAGAGTGTAGAGTCCCCTCAATGATGCTAAATAAGCCCCCAATTCCTCTGCTTTCAGAGGGATGAAGCATTAAGGATTCCTTCCCATACTGCTGGGGTATGATATACTGCCCTAAGAAAGAATGTGTTCCAATTTCTTCTAAGATGCTGTTATTGGTTACCCTCCCTGTTCCTGGTTCCCTGCAAGGTGAGCTCAACCTCCAAAATAGAGCCCTACAGGATGGTATAAGGGGAAAATGCTGTCCCCAGTACAGAGGATATAAAATGAAAATGGATGCTTTTCTCCACATTCTCTCCCCCAGCTCCTTATCCTTTGAGAAAGGACTTCATAACTGAAAGGACTGTATCATCCTCAATAAATAAGGGATCTTTGTCCTCCTTACCCCTGCTGTTCCTTGCTGCTTCTATCTGTGCCTCAGATCCGTCCCTGTCACCTCTCTTGGTACCCAGAGCAGCAAGGACTGCCTGTAAGCAACCCTCAGATCTTTGCCATTGGTGCCAGGTCCACTTAGCCCTCACCTCACCAGGACTGCTGGGAGGACTGAGGAGAAACAATAATCCCTACAGCACAACTGCAAAGTGAGCAGGGCCTGGAGCACTGGGAGCGGGGAAGCAGGCCTTCTGGAGTCTCCGCAGAGACTGACTGCTTGGAGTCTGAAGTGTGATGATGCTGACGGGGAGGTACTGGGGACACAGGTCTGGAACCAGAAAAACACTCGGCTACATGGAACTGAACCTCGTGCTGGGGCCACACCATAGACTGGAGCACCCTCCAGCGGGTTGACTTACACCACACGGGCAGGGAAGGAGCTGAGTTCTGGGGCAGCTGTGGTGTCCAGTCCTGCTGCCCCCCAGGGGTGCTGGCCAGACCTCAGCCTCAGTCCCACCTCAGGCAGCCTGGATGCGCTGCGCGATGGGCCCTCTGCTGTGTGGCGGCTGCTCCACAGTCTCAGATCCTCCAGTCTTGTCTCCCTGTTTCCTGGGGGGCGGGTCAGAGCGCGGCTCCTCTGGGTGGACACAGTGAGATGAGCAGACGGCACTGCAGCAGAGCTGGCCTGCTGCACAAGGAGGAGGGGGTGGCAATCAGACATTTTCCAGGACATCGAGGGGGACAAGGCCTCTCTTCTTTCCACTGAGCACTCTGATAAAGCCGTCTTGTTCTTCTTCTGAAGTCACACAGATCTGAGGTCCCAGGAAGAAGAAAAAACAAAAGACTACTGTCAACAGGAAAGAAGCAAGAACCTGCAACTTACATCACTGCTGCCTGAGGTCATGGGAACACCAAACCAGGAGCGGGGGCTCAGGCTGGGTGATGGGGGAAGTGTGAAAAAAAAAAATTGTAAACACGGAATCTCAACATCATGTACATCTACAAGACTAGGATCCTCATTAGAGTAAGATATATTCCATGTTTGTATAGTTATATCAAAATAAATTCTACTGCCATATATAACTAAAAAGAACAAAACAAACAAACAAACAAACAACAACAACAAAAAAACGTTAGTACAGTTTCCACACACACACATGAAAAAATTAGGTGAAAAACTGGCTTTGGACATAGGCCCAGGCAGTGAATGTTTTCTGGGCTTTAGTTTTATGAATGAGGATAAATAAAATGGAGCTTAACTATACTGTGTCCCTCTGAAGAGACTCTGAAGGACAGAATGTGAAAATGCTAATCACAGAGCCTAGCAAGTAATAGCTATCATACTGAAGGCTCCTATCATGTGCCTGCAATTTTATCAGTGCCTCATATGATAGAAGGATGTCAAGGGAAATATTTCATTTCTATTCCCAAGCAAATAGATGGTAACATCTCCTGTATTCCAAAGTAAGGCACCTATGTTAGACTTAATAAGCTGGTGGCAAAAATACACTTGGGGACCTTTGATACTTACCACTTACAGCTCCTGAAGGGCACGTAAAGGTGTATGTAGCCAGATGTAAATTAGAAGAGGTTTGTGAAGAGAGCTGTTAGTGTGTTGTGAATTGCTCCCACCTGACCTGTTTCTGTGGGTGGTGAGCTGTGTCTTAGGTTGGATTCCCTAGAAACAGAGCTGAAGATGGGGACCTTGTGCGGTGACTTACTGAGAGGGAGCTGTTAGGAGGTGGGAAGAGAGGGCAGCAGGATGGGACAAGGGAAGGAGCTAGGCAAGGATGGAGACTCAGCTGGAGATAATCCTGGCCTCACCTGTCAATAAGTCATTGGCCACTGGATGATGTGGGACACGAGAGGCACAGCCTCTCAAGGGAGGCAGCTACTTTCTACCAGTGGGGCCTCGCCGGAGAAGGTAGCAGAGTGGTTAGCCGCCAAAGTAGCAACTGGGATATGGGTGCACCCATTTAGTGAAAGGGATGTGGGCAGGGCTCCAACAGAAGCCACCAGAGTGGGCTATTCGTGTCACAAAGAGCAAGGGGCTTGAATGGGACACTTAAAGAGCTTGATTTGTGACCTCTAGGCTCAGGACATACAATGAACTGGGATCTCAGTCATGTTTTGGAAATCTGCTGTGCAAGAAACTTCATGGGAAAGAGGTTTAGACAATTTAGGGAGCTAATTGGTAAGAGCAGAAAATAGCTCACTGTTTCACGAAGACTAGATGTGGATTATGCATGAGAGAAATAGCCCAGAGGTCATATTGGATCATGCCAGAGCCTGACTGGGTAAGGTAACTCCCAAATAAGGTGTGTTACCTGATTTTCAAAAGCTGAGACCGGACATTGCCCATGCCAGAAACACAGCAGGGGAGAGACCCTTGTGATGGGAAGAAAGCATATGCCCTAAAAGAATCCACAGAACATACTTCAAGAGAAGGATTTACCTTTAATGATTCCTGCCAAAGAGGATGTCTTTTTCCTTACCGAAGTGTGCCAAAATTCCACCATCCTAAGCATAAGTCTACCCAGTCAGCAGCAATGAGAACTGGAACATCTGCTCACTTGCGCAGCCTGTTCTAGGTGCTTATTGAAATATGTTCAATTTAAATATTGGGTATGGTTGTACATCTTGGGTACAGCTGGGAAGACAGACATTCACTGAGAACCTCACTGGTAATGAGTGCAAAGGTCAGGTTGGCTTTGTTCACTGATTATCCTTTGAAGAATGCTTACAAACTGACAATAAAAAAGCAATTAACATTTTTTGAATGCATTCATGTAGGAGAGGGTGCTAATGGGAAAATATATGTCAACCTGATCTAGCCTAAGTGATAAGAAAGACTTTCTTAAAGAAGTGACATAAAAAAAAAGGAAAAAAAGGGAAAAAAAAGATGGTAGAATAAGATAGATATCATTACCCTAAGTGCATGTATGAAGTCATGAATGGTGTGAATATACTTTGTATACAACCAGAGATATGTAAAAATGTGCTCTACAAGTATAATATGAAATGTAATACATTCTGCTGTCATTTCTAACAACTTAGAATAAAAAATAAATTTGAAAAAAAAGAAGTATTTAAGCAAAGGGGGGTAGGTATTGTGGGAGGGAAGAAAATGAGACTACAACATGAATAAATTCTACTGTCAAGAGATTTTAGAACTTTGGAGTAATTGAAAAAGTTCAATGTAGTCAAAATAGAGAGATGGAGGGGATGAGAGGTATCAGATGAAGCCAGAAATGTTGTCAGGGCTTCCAGTGTTCAGGAAATGCAAGCCATGCTAGGCTCTGCCAAGCTCCTTAGCCTACTTTCTGATCTATCTCATCGACTGGAACTGGGTTGCAAACCAACCACTGAAATAATCACTGACAAAAAGAAGGAAACCAATTCAATCAATTCAGTTAGGACGGCCAGAGTCATGTAAGATCTAGGTGGACAGCAGAATAAAACTCAGGGCTCTGCATCATGGGAAAAGGGTTCAAACATGACTGTTGGTATCAACCAGTAGGGCATTAAAGGGTTTTAAGTGGAGAAATGAGATGTCAAATTTATTTAAAACACTTCTTTTTTTTCTCACCTTCTCTCCCATTCCTGCCCTTCCTCTTCTCTTTTCTTCTCTTGCTTCCTGTTCTTTCCCCACCCTCCCTTTTTCTATGTAGCCAGAAGATTTCCTGAGGCCAAGACCAGTGTTCTTCCCATACTGCTAAATCCTGACCCAGTCAGCAAGCAATGCAGACCCGACATGGGTACATCATGTATGCAGCAGTGGTGAGCTGGATACCTCAGTACCAAGATGGGTGAAGCACGTACAGAGCAGAGGCATCCCCCTGTGTGGTACATCATCTCCAGGCAGTCCAGTGCTTGCCTACCCTTAAGCCCAGCTATGCCTTTCTACTTGCCATCCATCAGAGATGTTGCTTTCCTAATATGGAACAGAGACACTTCATGGTCTTCTGACTTTCAACGACTGCATTTCTTTCTAAGTCTCATTTCCAAAAGCATACTCTTCACTTGATTGGAGGTCCCAGTTTTGGAGTTAAACTTTTAACAGTTAATGCTTGATCTTGCTCTCCTAGTCTTTATTATTATTATCATTACCTTAATAACACTCACATCTCTACTTTGATTTTTCGTTGTGATGGACATTAAACTAGACTCAGACTAATCCATATATCTTTTCAGCTTGGAAAATTTAGTTCTGCACTGATCACTGCTTGTTTTAATGAAACTAGAGAAATGAGGTGGAATATCTACTAAATATTCCCCTAAAAAGAAGTGCATTAAGAATAAATTTTTTTCCTTGTCTGGAAGGGATTCATGGAGTAGCTGCAGTCATTTGAATCCTGTGGCAGAGGTGGCTAACATCTCAAGAATAACAGAACAAAAGGTTGAAGAATTTAGATCCCTGACCACGTGATCAAGCCACCAAAATTCGAACTCACAAACCATCCTGTAGTAGACCCCATTGAGAATGAATTAATTTGAGTTTTTCAACCTGAGGTATGGATTCATGTGCAATTGGTGTCATAACTGGTTACCACAAACTTAGTTGCATTAAATACTGCAGATTATTATGTTAGTTCTTTAGGTCTGATGTCAAGTGGATTTGGCTGGTTTTGCTGCTCTGGGCTTCATAGGGCCAAAATCAAGGAGTCAACAGGGTTCTACCCTTCTCTTTCCTATTTTTCTAGGGAAGGATTCAATTCCAGGCTCATTTGAGTTGTTGCTGAGCTCAGTTCCTTGTGGTTGTAGGAATGAGATGTGCTTTTTTGCAGGCTTCCACCAGGGGCCATCCGTCCTCAGTTTCGAAGCACAGTCTTTGTGCCCTAGCTTGTGGCTCCTTCTTCCCTCTTTAAATCCAGTAGTGATGTGTTGAATTGTCCCTCTCACTTACCCCTTTGTTTCCCTTCTCCTTTACTCTCTTCTGTTCCATCTGCCTGCCTCAACTGGGCACACTTCTATGTTTAGAAGGGAGCAAGTGATCAGATTTTGCAGGAGCTCTGTTTGGGGAGATGGCTTAAATTGCGGTTGACTATGGGCCATGGAGTTTAGGGCATTGCTGCCTTCTGTAGTCTCACGGGACTTGGCCTGGGATCTCGCGGGACTTGGCCCGGGATCTCCAGTGACTTGGCCGAGATTGCTGATCGGGTCAGCGCCATTTTGGTGGTGTGTGTGGTGCGTGTTAGTCGTTGTTAGATCCAGAAAGAAAAGTTATCAGAATAAAAAGCTGTTTGTTTCCAGTTTGCCTCCGAACTTCTTCCCGCGGCTTCGTTGCTCCAAGCGGCCATCGCTTCAGGCGACAACAAGATTCGACTTACCTAGACAGTCTAGGCTAGCTCCCCATCTCAGGGTCCACAACCTGAATCACATCTGTAGAGGGCCTTGCACATGAACTGTGAGTTGGTTTTCTATTACTCCTGTAATAAACTGTCAAAGATTTGGTGGCCTTAACAAACAAACAAAAAAAGTATTCTGCAGTTCTGGAAGTCAGAAGTCCTAAAATCAAGGTGTCAGCAGAGCTGTATTCCCCCTCACAGGGTCTCAGAGAATGCATTTTCATGTCTTGTTCAGCTTCTAGAGTCTACCTGCATCTCTGGACTTATGGCTGCTTCCTCCAACCTCAAGGACATCTTCCCATATCTCTCTGACTTCCATTGTCGTCTCCTCTGACCTTCTTGTAAGAACCTTTGTGATGATATGGAACTCACCCAGATAATCCAGGATAATCTCTCCGTCACAAGATCCTTAATTTAAACACATCTACAGACTTCTTTTTGCCCCATAGGAAAGCAAAGTTTTGTGGATTAGGAGATGGGCAGCTTTGGGGAGCAGTTATTCTGTCTACTATAGATGAAAGCACCAAAAATATTGCAGAAAATAAGCACTTGTGTCCCAAAAGACAGCTCATTCTTTGATGCAGGGGGGAGTGAAGAAAGACTTGCCCTCCGTGAGATGAGGGAAGAATTTCTTAAGGTGAAGAGGTGATGTAATGAAATGCAAAGAAATATGCTGTATGCAATGGGGGACTGTCTGAGAAGACTACAAGGAAATGAAGACCACATAAAATCTAGGTTAGAAACAACGGAAGATTGAACTGAAACTTTAGAAAATTAAAGTGGAAACCATATTGAAACATTCTCTTAGGAAGAGGGGAGAGATAACAAGTGAAAAATTATAAAGAGAATAAATCTATAAGGGAAATAAGTTAAAATAGAGATGAGCCAACCAAAGAATTAGTAAGCCTCTGAAGGATGAAGCATTAAGATCAAAAGGCAAATGATAAATTGAGGAAAATGTTGGCCACACAGGTCAGGTGTAAATATTCTTAAAAGAAAGAAAACTTTATAAGGTTAAAAAAAAAAAAGAAATAAAGAAATTACACAAATGCTGAATAGATAAGTGATAAAATTTTAACTTCTCTATCTAGGAAATGCAGGATAACAAAATACTATTCATCCATCAAAATGACAGATATCAAATAGTCATGTTCAATTCTGGCAAGGATGTGTTGACCTGCATATTCTCATAAACAGCTGGTGTGGGTGTAAATTGGCATAACTTTTCTGGAGGCAATTTGGCAGTAGGTAAAAGTAAACTTATAAAAATTATATTGTTTTCCTATAAATGCTAAAGTATATCCTGGGGAGAAGGATTTAAGTTTAAATATGTCCATTGCAGTTATCAAAAATAAAGATATAAAAACTCTGAATATCCAACAACAGGGCATACTGAAATACATTCTTGTATATCTAGATGAGGCATTGGCAAACTTGCTCTGTAAAGAAACAAACAGTAAATATTTTGGGCTTTGCAGGCCATATGGTTTTTGCTGCAATGACTTGGCTCAGTGTAGTGAGTGAAAGCAGTCACGGTCTATCTATATCTGTATGTCTATACATATCTATTATCTATATCTATATGAATGAGTGTAGTTACATTGTAGTAACACTTTATTTAGAAAACAGAACAGGTCAGATTTGGTCATAGTTTGCTCTGCTGATCTATAAGTAACTGTTAAAAATTGTGTTTTGATGAACATATATTGACTACGTTTAACAGAATGTGAAATTAAAATATGAATTAAAAGGATAGCTGGGTATGAAATATCCCCAAGGGTTTATGTTAATACTAGCTTGTTGGTTGAATTGCTTGTGGTCACTGTTTTCTTCTTTTAACAATATTATTTAAAAAAATTCCCACAATTTTAGTTTTATAATCTAAAAATTTTCTATGCTTTTTAAAATAAAATTTATAGAGCACAAAGAATCAATGAAAGTAATTCTATAGGTATGTTAGAACTATGGCTGAATTTAAAGAAATGGTATTTCAAGTTGATTTAATTAAGATATTTTTAAGTTTAACAAATGAGGAAAATATACTCACGTCAATGCAAACTCTATGTTCATAAAAAATGGATAACTTAATTCTATTTGGAAACAAGAGCTCTGTGAGAAATAATACAGAAATTATGAGACACATTGACCCCAGAGGCAGAAATGTGATTGAATAACAAAGATGCATTACATTATTTTCTGAATCAAATTTCTTCTATTTTCCTGTTAATGTCCATTTCTCAGTTGATATTTTTAGAGTTAAAAGTATCCTAATGACAATTTTCTGGTGCTTAATGGGTAATTTTGGGTGGCATTTACCATTGCAGATGAATTCTCTGCTAGGCTTTACTGTGAGTGACAGCGGTGGTGGGGAAATGACCTTTGTTAAGCACCTGTGGTGTCCAGACACTGCTGAGGCTTTATACAGGTGACCACAGTTAACTTTCACATCCACATTAAGAGGGAGATGCTACCATGCTGATTTTACAGATGATAATGTTGACATTCAGAGGTGACTTTGTCAAAATAACACAAAGTGATCCATTCCTGTGTGACACTGGAATCTGTATTTTCAACCATATTATATTTCCCCAGTTAATGAGTGTGTTTGGAACTTATGCACCCAAAACAACTTAGGACACTAAAATGGTGGAAAATTTCAAAATTTGTTTTTAATAACAGATTTTTAAAAATTATTTTATTATTATTTTTGGTACTGGGGACTGAACCCAGGGTTGCTGGTAAACTGAGCTACCTCCCTTAATTTTTTATGATAAGACATGGTCTTGCTAAGTTGGTGGGTCTTGCTAAGTTGCTGAGGATCTCACCAGGCTGGCCTTGAACTTGCAATCCTCCTGCCTCAGTCTCCCAAGGCCTTGGGATTACAAATAGAGTTTTCTTTTCAAGGAATTGATATATTTAAAAAATCAGTTCCCACAATAACCACAAGATTGAAAAGAGAGAATGTGTGTGAGAATATCAAAACTTCAGTGCCTTTTGTTGACTCATATATAACTGGAAATGACCCTTATCTAAAGGCATAAAAATGCCTTTAGTTGTCACAGAACAACCCACTATATATGACTCAAAGTGAGATAATGGAAAGGATGGCCATTCCCTAACTTTAGTTTTGATAGGAACACCTGTGGAGTTTGGAAAAGAGACTAATTTCTGCGTTTACTGGAGAAATTCTGATTTAGCAGGTCTAGGGTGAGGTCCAGGAGTCTGCATTTTTAATAAAAGATTCTGATCCCCATGTGAGTCTTATTCAGGTTGTCCAAAGACCATACCTCAAGGGGCATCTGACAGGCTAAATTGTTGAGGATTATGACATTTTCCTAAAGAAATGTGTTATATTTAGGATCTGAAATGCACCTCAAAGTCTCATGGGTTGAAGGCTTTGTCCCTTGCTTGTGGCATTATTGGGATAAACCCATTATTAGTGGAAACTTTAGAAGACAGGGTCTAGTTGGAGTAAATGGGCCACTGGGATGTCTTTCAATGGTATATCTTGTTCCCTCCTTGATGTTTTGCCTCACCAAAGACCCAAAGTGATGGAGTCAAACTGACAGTGAACTGAAACCTCTGAAACCATGAGCCAAAATGCATCTTTCTTCCATTAAGTTGATTTTCTCAAGCATTTTGTCATAGCAACAGAAAGATAACATAAAATAGGCAGACCTGTTTGGTTCCAGGTTCAGGCTGACATGTTAGGTTATATCTTGAACATGTCTAATTGAAGAGGCTGGTTGTTTTCCTCACACTTCTGCTCCGTACCCCCAATGTCCCAGCCAACACCCAACAGATTGTCAGTTCAACCATGAAAATGAAGTATGTGGAGAATGCAGGTATGAAGCCCACTCTCAGGAAAACGATTTGTGGGAATATGCTAAGGAATTGGTAGGAACAACCCATCAAATAGTCTGCTTCTGGAAACTGATCAATTTGAGCAAATTTTAATTTGCCTTTTAATTTCACTGATTTGTATATATTTTGATAACATAAAAACAATGCTTAATCTCAAAAGGGGGAGCACAAGATTATGCTGAGGAAAACAATCAAACATGCTAGCAAGAATATTTAAAACTTTTGGCAATAAAGATGAACATCTTCTAATTTGTTTTACTCAAAAGACTTTCTAAATTTTTGGAACAGGAAGGATACAGTTGGGTAAACTTAAGAGAAGCTGGAAGTGTTGGCATGGAATCAAGCCGGGAAAAGTGCCTGCTTGCTTTGCACAGTGTGTATGGCATGAGAAATGGGGTCTCAGTCTCATGACGATGATTCCATTGCCTGGAATAGAGAATGACTAAATAGGGAGCCCATGCGAACAAGACTTTTTTTTAAAGGGGTCCTTTGGCCCCCAAGCATTTGTCTTTATGCCATGTGCCAACCCTAGGAGTCAGGGTATGTAAGTGGTTCTTAACTGTTCAGAAGTTTTCCCACGTGGTCTGGGGCACTTGACTCAGTAGACAGCCTTGACTTGGAGTTTGCAGACCTGTGTTTACATTCCTGCCTGACCACTTATCAGATTTTTATTCCATGTACAAGGTGTATTGCCTTGAGGAATCTTTGTTCCTGTTTTATAAAACATAAATAATGAATAATGTACAAAATTCACAGGGCATGTGTACGAACACAAAGAAAATGTTGCAGGTACCTAAACTACATAAATATTTTACAATTTATGCATGACATGATTAAATAATGGCTAGTAAAGATGATAATATCATTACTAAGACACTATTGAGACGAAGTCTAAGATTTGTCTCAACATTAATTTGTTCTTTTCTTTTTGGTGAACTGGGACTAGAGATAAAAGGTTCTCTTTGAAGGGGCAGACCCAAAACAGGTCATTACAATCCAGAAAGGAATATCCATAAGAGGTCTGCATATACTTTTATGGGAGGCAGAGTGGTCTATGCACTCTGCCAGGGTTGCAAGGATGGTGATGTTCCCTAGGTATGCTGTCACTAAGAGGTGTCCCTCAGATGCCACTGCTCTGTAGAGGCAGATGATGGCGTCTGCTGTTAGCTCTTTGGGGAGTGTGCAGAAGTGATATGTTGGGCAAACACCAATTGCAGGAAGAACCAACAACACTGGGCAGAAAATATGCCAGCACATCCATGCCTTTTGATATCTTTAAACATATATTCTGTCCAAAGCAACCAGGCAAAAGAGAGGTGGTATAATTTACAAAGTGCAGCATGTCCTAGAGTAGGCCTACCACATAAGCAATTTTTATAAAAGTGAAGAATGTTACTTGCGAGCAAAACTATAGAAGCAGGGTGAAATCATAGAACTCAGTGACAACATTTCCTAACATCATTAGATGGCATGTCTCTGGGGGTATTTGTGTTTATATATGTATATAAATAGCAGCTGCTGCAATTAGATCTGACAAAGGTGGGATGTGGTGGTGTGTGGGGGGTGTTGATATGGTGTTGCACATGGGCCAGCATGCACCTGTGCAGGTGGGGCCCTGGAAAGCCCCAGCAACCCTGAGTTCCTTTACATTATTAGAGTCAAAAGATCAAGAGTGGATATTTTTTATTTTTCTTCTGTTTAAATTTTGTTTTATAAATTTATGCTGTAATTTAAATAGAAAAGAAAAAGAAAAACCCTAACCAAACCCTCTATTTCTCCCCCTGATATTTACATTAACTTTCAATACCATTGTATCACTGTGTCATTAATATTTAATTGAATGACCTTCACTGGTTATAAGCCGTCATTTAAGATGGCAGTACAATAATGTTCTCTCTCCTAGGTCTCTCCTCACTTCTCCACAGGGAGGAGCTCTGATTTGGCCATGTGTGCCAGGGGTTCATCACTGTCCATTAAAGCTTCTTCCTGTCTTGCTTCTCTGGGTAGGTCACCAGCTGTCTTGTCTCCTTTGCCACTTTTGCAGCAACTTTTCTTATCCTCTATGCTCTCCTATGGCCACCAGGTGCTACAGGGTCCTGAGATTCAGCACAGCCCATGGTGGTGGTAGTGATGGTGAGGTGAGGGCGGGGCGGATATAATAAGGAAGACTTTTAGGTCCCTAGGTCACCAATGGTACTTCAGGTCCACTATGGTTCCGAGAGTGAAAACAGGGCTTTAGACCCCATTTGCATTTATGTCTCTCCTTTTATGTTGACCTTGGGAGAGCAGTGTGACTGGGGCCATCTGGGTCAGCGTCCCAATATTCTGTCCATCATATTATCATAATACCATCAAAACTGCTTTGTTTCCTAACATTATCCCATAAAGAAAGTATTACTACTGGCTTAGGCACCCTGCTTGTTGGATGATGGCTCCTAATTCTCACCATTGTGAAACAGCACGCTGAGCTGATGGTTACAGTTTTTTGCCTCACCCCTCCTCATTACACTATAGAAAGTGGAATTACTGCATTCATGAAATTGAGCAGTTTTATAGCTCTCAATGCTCGGTGCCAAATCACTATGCAAAATGAGAGTGCTAATATATCCCAGCACTTATAAAAAAGCCAAATTTTACTCACCCTCATCCCCTACCTTATCAAAATATGCAGGGAAAATAATACTCAGGATTATTGGTTTCTTATTTTAAACAACTTTTATTTACTTAAATATAGGGGGAGGTGTAGTTAAGCTTCTTTTTTTAGAAAAGTTATTCCTCCATAATTTTTCTTTATATTTTTCTTTTAGAGATTCTTTTGAGTAGCTGTAAAGGAAAGGCAAATCCTTATTCTTTGAGGGTGTATTGGTTAGTTTCAGAATGATAAGACATTTGGAGTCACATGTGGCATATAAAATGATTGATTAAGTTTGGTAAACAATGTTTTAAAACTATAAATAAATTAGATATTATAAAGTTATGACTGTGTGTGCATGTGTGTGTGGCTTAGAAACTACCTTTGAAGGCAGTTCCAAAAACATATGCAAGTTATGTTTTGAGTAACTCTATTGGATATAGTTGTGTTAAACTTATTCATGCATTTTTCATTTTGTACTTTCTTGTGGGGTCAATCTCACTATTTTATACTAGTTGCATACATTGCCTGGGAGAGTAGTGGAATTATTATACCCAGGACACAGGAAGAGAGGCAAGCTTTTGAATTTCAAAATTGGAGATTGAAGTCCACTGTGAGACTTCATTGGGAGGGAAAAAAATGTCTAATTTCCTGTACCCCATGTCCTCTCCTAATATATCTATAACAATCTTGCAGGTCAGAGCATATTTTTACCCTCTAGTGAGGCTATACAGCATGACAAGAGGGGTGGAAGAAAGCCCTGTCTCAGTTGGAAGAGAAGAAGAGTAGAACAAAGACTTATGTTGTGATGATTCTATCAGAATTCCAGGGATGAGATGGGGAAGCCAGAAGCAAGCACCTTAAAGACAGACATGCAGAGGGCTCAGGAAGATTGGACATTTTCCCAAAGAACTACAAACCCAACAACAGCATTTGAGCAAGGTGGTGACATCTAGATAGCAGTAGGGAGCTGTCCAGCACATGGACCTGTGATGGTCCTTGGCCATCTATCTTTTGTCTGTGTCTTACACTGTGATGTGAAGGTGTCATGGTCTTCAGGGAGTAGGTAGAGGCTTGGAGTCTGGACAAAGAGGCCTAGGAGGGGTACTTAGGATTGGAGACAAATGCAATGGACCTTGGAATATAGTAACATCCAAGTATTCCCAGGAGACAATGATGGGACACTGGTGGGCACAAACAGAGCCCAAATTAGAGTTTGTAAGAGCAGTGG
The DNA here is from genome assembly GCA_025594165.1 of Tamias sibiricus. Lineage (NCBI taxonomy): Eukaryota > Metazoa > Chordata > Mammalia > Rodentia > Sciuridae > Tamias > Tamias sibiricus. Next base: position 28,491,321 of record CM046673.1, read on the forward strand.
TCCCAGGGAAAAGCACAGGACTCCTTACTGCCACCATGAAGTTATGTGAGCTTCCTAACATTTTGGCTTTGTGTTTTTCAATCCTAAGGATGCTAATAAGGTTGATGTAAGAAAATATCTCCTCAAATGCAATACTTGGTAATTTCATTCATCCCAGTTTTTGTGTATCATAATGTGGGTTGGTCATACCTGGAGTGTATATGTGTTTGCTTTACTCACCTGATTCTCTTTCAGTGTTATCTGCCCCTGCTCCTTACACCCAATGAAGGTTCTAACACATCTAAAAATCTTCTCCTTTTGTTGTACTCTCTGAACAAAGTTGGCTGGAAAGAAGCCAATCCTGTCTTGAATTTTCCCCTGAAAGGAAAAAGAGACATTCATCTCCATTTGTGGCATTTATCATAATTATAATTACCAAATTATTTTTTTTCCTTTTAAAGAAAGAGAAATACTTGCTTTCCACCAGTCTTCATTGGAATCCTCTAGAAGAGTAATCATGTCTCCTGGCCTAAAATGGAGAATGAATGAGTTGGGTGGGGAAATAGGAGGAGGAAAAAAATGGAAAAACAAGAGACGTATGTGATACTTTGAAATCAGTAGTTTTTCATTAATGCAAATAAGTAGAAATAAAATAAACATGACTTTCACAAATTCTTCCCACCATAGAAAGCAAACACTGTATTTAAAACACTGTGTTCTCCACTGTATTTAAAATATAATCCTTATTTTCATTTCTACACATAGATGATCATATTTTCATTAAAAAAACTCCAAAATTTAGAAGTTGGGAAGTTTCAAGGTGCAATTTCCCCTCTGTCCTACATTCTCCTCCTGTCCCTGTCTGTCCATCCAGATCCCTTTCCACACACTTAGTTGATATGTAACTATGTATATGTATTTTTTTAAAAAATTTATTTGTTCTTTTTAGATATACATGACAATAGAATGTATTTTGACATATTATACATGCATGGAATATAACTTATTCCAATTACATGATGTGGAGTTACACTGGTCATGTATTCATATATGATCATAGGAAAGTCATGTCCAATTCATTCCACTGTCTTTCCTATTCCTATCCTCCCTCCCTTCTCTTCCTTCCCCTTTGTCTAATCCAATGAACTTCTATTCTCCCCCCACCCTTTATTGTGTGTTAGCATCCACATATCAGAGAGAACATTCAGCTTATTTTGGGGGATATTTTTTGCTTAGTGGTAACATCTATAGTTGGTCATTCTCTTTATGATCATCTATACAGTCTCAATAACTTCATGAAATCTAGCACAGTTTTGCTTAGTCCTACCTTTCCTACTTACCACTTTGATATTGGGGTATTTGGAGTTTTGTTCTAGACTTGTGTGTGTTTATGTCATTCACCAAGAATGACTTGGGTTAGCTGAAGACTGAGTGTTTGTGCTGGTTTTGGTGTTGTAGGTGCAGTTGTTATTTGCTACATCTTGCCTTTTTTTTTTTTTTTTTTTTTTTTTTTTCTTTTCTTACCCAGGTGTGGTGGTGGGGAGAGGAGAGACAATGTGTGCTTTAACTCCTTTCTCTCAGCACTTGTGGGAGCATTTACAATCCCAAGATTTACGTTTCCCCTTTGTAAACTTTTGTAAACTTTTCTCTGCTGTATATTTCACTGTTTTCTCTCATCTTTCCTTCTGAAACTTCTAGTCAACACATATTAGACCTTTTGAATCCCTTGCCATACCTTTTGTCTTTCTGACATGTTTCCCATTTGTTTCTTCTCCCTCTGTATTAATTTTTTTCCTCAGTTTTATCTTCCTTATCATTTATTTTGTGTCTGAAATCATCTATTATTTATCTGAATACTAAGAATTTTTGAAGAAAAAAATTAGCAAGCATTTTTAGGAAAAAAATAATATTCAAGCATTCTTTATTAGTTGCTAAAGTTTCTTTCTTTCTTTCTTTTGTTCGTATTGGAGATTGAAAGATTGAACCCAGGCACTCTATTCACTGAGCTACATCCCCATCCCTCCCCTTTCTTTTTTTTCTTTTGCAACATGATCTCACTAAATTGCTGAGGCTGTCTTTCTTTATTATTTTCTGAAAAATATCTGACAGTTGCTTTCTATGATGAATGCAATGTTATAATGGATCTTTGGGGGACTATTATATTTATAAAGACACTATTTCTTTCCTTCATTAAAGTTTTTCCTCTAAGATGAGTTGGCCTGACCTTTATCTGATTACTTCTCCTTCATGTCAAAGGATCTTCTTGAACATCTGGCATTTCTTGATTGTCTCTTTATATTAATGACTGAAATGGATGTGGCCAGCTGGGTGGGCTTCTCTGCTATTACTCCCGTCTGGTCTGCCCTGGGTCTCTCTCCCAAGCATGAGGGCTGTCTACAGGTTCTGCTGAAGGGAGTGAGGTGTGCTAAGCAATGCGTCTCATTCCCATAAACATGAAAATATAGTGTTAAGCGATCTGGGGCCTCCTCTGCTAGCTCAGTGGGGAAATGAGGAAAGTCAGTTTGTTTATTTTCCTACTAAGTAGAGCTGTCTTTCCTTTTTCTCTGCCCTTTAGTAGGTCTGGGGAGTTATCTCAATACAATTCCTCTTTCTCAGGCATTGGGGCCCACGTGGGAGCTCTCCTTAAGCATGGGTTCCTTTTCTTTTGAATACAGGTATTGGTTTAGATCTGGAGTCAAATGCCATTACTGCCAATTGCTCATCATAAGCAGTAATGTGGTGGTACAAAAGGTTGGGGCTGTATCAGTTAAATACTGCTTCAATAATGCTCTGTAACAAACAGCCACAAATCCTAATGGCTCACTCATATGCCCTGGTGCTGGCTGGCTGTTGGCTGGGTGACTTTGCCCTGTTCCATGTTTCTCAGACCCCAGGGGAACAGCGGACATTCATGACAATGGCAGAGACTCAGGGTCAGCCATTGGAAACGTGCAAACACACGTGGGCCTTTAAAGCTTTGGCTCAAAATAGACACATTGTCCCTCTGCCTCATGCTAATGGCCAAAGCATGTCACAAGTCTGGTCAAGACTCCATGGATGAGGAAAAAGTTTCCACCTCTGTGTGAAAGGAACTGCAGTCGTCTCATGGCAGAGGGCATGAATATGGGGAGAGGTGAAGAATTAGGACCATGAATACAATCAATTTGCTGCAGACTCCCCCCATGTTTTCCCCTGGATTTTCTCAGTGTCTATTCCAATGTGTTCCTACATCTAAAGCTTTTTTTTTTTTTTTTTTTTTCCTGAGTGTTCTTTGGTTTCTGGACATCTTCACTGTTCTCACTCTAATTGCATTTGTATGCCAGGTGAGTCCCAAGCTTTTTGGTTCTCTCATGGCATTCTTTCTTTGTCTAGGACTGTTAAGGAAGTATTCTTAAAAAAAAAAAAAAAAAAAAAGAAATACACGTATGAAGACACAATTGTTGTATTAAACCAGCAGCTCGAAAAACTGTGCTCTTTATATGTAATATGAAATGAAATGTACTCTGTAAACGTGTATAACAAATTAGAATAATAAAAAATTAAAAAAAAAAAGAAAAAAGATACTTCTGGATATTCTTAGGAAATGGAGCAAGAGAGAAAGCAGATTTGTGTGCTCATTTTGCTACTCTGATTCAATCTCCTCTGCTGTCATTTTCAATTCTCAGTTAATATTTATCTTTGTTGGGGATTCCGATATAACAGGCTTGTAGCACCTGAAGCATTAAACACAACTGGCATTTCAGTGTTTCGACAGTCACAGTTGTATGCCAATGCTACAGAAAGCGAGGTGGCTGAGAAAAATCACTCTTTCCCAGGTGAGGGATTTAATTAAGCAGCAAGGATGAAAATCAATGTGGAAAAATCTTCTAGGCTCCAGCAGATTTTATTTAACCCAGTAACCTAAGAAACCATGTGTCAGTATCAAACATGATGACTTGGCTGCTCGTTTGGTAGCAACTGCAAGTACAGAATAAAGCTGGAGACTGGGGGAGGTACTGTTTCTGAGGGTGAAGGAAGAGAAGGCTGAAACTGACCTTGGATTTCATAGTCTAGCTAGAGAACTCACTCTATAACAGGCCCCGGAGTGGATGGTCCCCAGTGCATGCCCCATGTTAACCACACATTAGAATACAGCACTCACTGGAATAGATGTTGGTTCTAGGCAGAAGGCCGCGCCTCCCCAGGCAGAAGGCCACACCTTTCCAGGTGCCTTGTGAAAAACTACGGCTCCCGAGATCCTCAGCGTGACCAAAACCTGACCAGCAAGTCCCTTGTCCACTACCACTACCTCCCCCCCATGACCTCTGCTGGCCTATAGGACAAGGACTCACTCCAAGGGGGTTTTATGACCCCTACTCTATTTAAGCCAGCCCCGGACTGAAATCGGCCCCTTTTGTTCCTGCTCTCCCCTGGGTCCTGCGCTCCCTGCTCCTGCTCTCCGCTCCCGCTCCCGAGTGCTCCAGCTCCCGTCTGTTCCCCGCGGTTTGTCCCCATCCCCTCCACGTGTTTCTTTGGTAATTCAATAAACCCCTTTCCTTTTCCTATACGACAGTTCGAGCCTCGGTCCCTTCCTGCAAATTCTGCTAACAATAGAGGCTTTAAGTTTATAGAAATACAAGACATACTCCTGACAGTGTGAGGTAGATTCTGTCTTGTCCTATAAAAGAGCTCCACCAGTGTCAGAAGATTGCTTGGTGAGTAAGGATAGTTAAATGTTAAATTCAACCAAGTATTCTTTTTTTTGGGAGGGGGGGCACCAGGAATTAAACTCAGGGGCATTCAGCCACTGAGTCACATCCCCAGCCCTATTTTGTATTTTATTTGTAGACAGGGTCTCACTGAGTTACTTAGGGCCTCACTTTTGCTGAGGTTGGCTTTGAACTCCTGAACCTCTGGGATTACAGGCATGTGCCACTACACCTGTCCTCAACCATGTATTCTTTACTTTTATTTTTTCTGTTTGTTTACCTGATTATTCAACAAATATTTACAGAGTGCAGCTTCTGAAAAGAGCCATTTTACTAGGCACTAGGTAGACTATGGTGAATAAAATCCTCACTGGAACTAATATTCCAGTAGGAAAGATGGATAATAAGTAAGTAAATAGTTAATAAAACATTTAATAAATATGTAACCATGAATAAATGCATACCATATATGCATAATCAATGCATTTATAATTGTAAGTTGTCCCAAGGGCTGTGAAGGAAATAAATAGGAGATAGCCATAAAGAATAAAAGTGGACACCTACTGAGATTAGTCAAATAGTCTAAGCCTCTGAAAGAGACAGTTAATGCCTCTCTTTACTGAAAGGAGGATCTTGCTCTGGGGCAACAACTGTTTAACATCTGAATGAGCACACCTGTGGCTGTGGGATTTGTACCCCTATGCCTATCCAGGTACCACCTAACAATCTCAGCATTCTTTCCCACTAGCTGCACTCAAAATCCTTTCCACCTTGGGCTGCTGCTGTTACATCTGACTATGTATGCAAGATAAAACCATTCTGTAACACATACATTTTTTAAATGTGTTGATCAGTTTTGAGGTCCTACAGGCTGATTCATTCCCTTCTTAAGCAGCTGATTAAGTCCATACTCTTGGCCACTTCCCTTTCCCAAGGCTCTCCCACTCTGGATCATTGTGCACCAGCTTTACCCACCTACCCTGGGGTCAGACCAGACAATGAGGGAAAGGCCTATGCTTTTGAGCCTAGAAATTACTCAAATTAGCCACTCCACAGGAAGCTCAAGCAAACCCCACGCCTTGCCTTGCATAAGCTGCCCCTGCAGCTCCTGCTGGTTGTTTCCCTGACTCCCAGGCACAAACCCCATGTGGCTCTTCTTGGCAGCCCTTCCCTCTTAATCCCTTCTTAGCTTAGTTCTGTTCTGCCATGGTGCTGGTGTGCTGTGTTGTGCCATCAAAGAACTAAATTAAAACATTGTGCCAAGCGGCTTTTCTTAGAGAGGCGAGCCTTGCCACTGGTCCCTGGGGAGCAGAGGCCTAATGCTTACCATTCTCCTCTGCCTGGTTGTTCTGAGGATGGACATGGCCAGGGCAGAGATTCTACCTGCGTTGTTCACACCCTCTGTGTACCCTCGACCTGTGGAGTCCCTAAAGCCCGTTCACCTGGTGTGGAAGAGATGGGTCCCAGTGCCCATGTGGAAAATTAAGAAAGGAGAGAGGCAGAGGGACTGCTGAGAATGAACCCAGAGAACAGTCATCTGTCTGGCATGTGCATACACACACTCACACACACAATTAAGTGTGTTCTCCTCAGTGTGAAGCCATAATTCTACAATTAGCTTTAGGTGTTTTGCTTCTATTCTTGCTAGCCCATGGTTCCCTTACCATTTCACCATTTCCCATAAATCATGATGTAACCAACCTGACCATCTTCCTCTGGGCCTATGACAAATGTTGCTAAGCAAGCTAAAGAGAAGGGCTGGGGTAGTGCTCTGATCTGTTTTCACAAAATAGGCAACTGACACTTTTATTATTATGAATTACATTATACTTTTTGTCATGGTGTATAATTCTGACTTTGTATTGTGGTGTATAATTCTGGGTTACAGGGCAGGCAGAACTTTGACCTCTACTTAGAATGCTCTGATTGAATTAAGCACAGGGGGAAAAAAATTAGGTATTTGAAGCCTCATCATATTAGCCCCAAGAATTAGAAAGTAGAGAGTGAAATTATAAAATCTAGATAGAATGGAACAGGAACATAAAGCCACCAGAAAAAAAAAGAATAACCATTAGGCCAGAGAAGGACTTTCCTCATACCTGAAATGTAATCCCCTGAATAAAGGATCTTTCCATGGAAAGGGATTCTGTTGGGCACACAAGTGTGAAATAGCTGGCTGGCTGCGTGGATCCAGCTGTTGTACGGCTGGGAGCTCCTACAGCTGATCTAAGCCCCCACTGCCCAGCCTCTCTCCATCCCCATGCAGATTCCAGGACACCCTCCAGAGTAGGTCACTGCTTCCAAAGTGCAAAGAACACTGTCTAAGAAAATTCAAAACCTCAGAGTGGCTCTAAGTGGGGAAGCACAAAGCAGCATATCTGGGGCCTTCTTTGCTTTCTAAATGATTTGGATGTACTGACTATTTAGGAATTCAGAGGAAGTGTGTCATTCCCTACTCTTCCATCTCTGCCTGTTTAGTCAAAGGAGATTATAGGACGGTCAAGTTCATATTTGTTCAGTGCTTATGATATTTTAGCTCTCGAGTGTGCACTGGAATTACAAAGATGAAAAGATTCTCTAAGCCTCAATTTTTTTTTTTTTAACTCAGTGCAATGTCATCAAAAAAATTTTTGAAGACTAAATGCAGTAATACTTTGTATAGCACATTTAGATAAGTCCACAACAGATGGTGTCCATTATTGTTGTTAAGTCATAATTACGGCCCTCGGGATTTTGATACTCTCAGAGGATAAGGATGTATAAACTGGTAATTTATAGGGAGTCTCACCCGTGAATGAGAAGCAAATACTAGCAGGACAAAACCAAGCATGGAATTGATCCCAAACAGAAAATCTCCAAACACCCAAGTGTGTTCGAGTCTCAGCTATCTCAATTATATTTTTATGCTTATGTGTTATGCATAATAAATATATTATGAACTATATTTACTTTGCAATGTTGCTATGTGGATTAAATGAAAAAGCATATGTAGAAGTCTTTGGCAATGTGAATGATATATGATACAAATGCTATTTTCCTCCTAAGCTTGTAATCACATTTCACTTAAAATTAGAAGATCTAGTGATCATTACCCTTCACAAAAGAAAAAAAAAAATTTTTTTTTTTTTTTTTTTTTTTTTTTTTTTTTTTTGAGACAGGCTCTTGTTATGTTGCTGAGGTTGGCCTTGAACTGGGACTCAGGCTGGGATTACAGACTTGTACCACTGTGCCAGGCTGCACTACCTTTCCAGTGAGTGTTCCAGTAAGTTTTTGGCAGGGGAAGTTGGTTAATGAGAGTCTTTGACTTCAGTGGCTTCAGACCCTGGTCTAAGGTATAATTCAGAGCTTTGGAAAAGCTTCTCCCTGTCTGCATGTTGACCTCTATCACCTTACCCCTCCACTCTAGGTAGTGACCACAAGGGTATATCAGGGGCCAGGAACTAGACGTAGTATCTCAGTTTGTAGGTGGCTGATTGCAATGTCATGTTGGCACGGTTGAAGGGGACAAGCACATAACCTGGAGGGGGACTGTGGTGTTCAATGAGTGAAGTGGGCACGACCAGGTGCATTTTTCATACAAGTATGCAGGTTCTGAGAGACTCCACTGCTTAGATGCAAGGTTTGAATTCATGATTAACTCCACTAAATCAAGCTGTCTCTGGTACTACTCATGCCTTGTCAAAACTCATCAGAACTGTCCAATTTACTCTGCAGGCATTGTGGGCCATCTTTAATAGGTCGTACCCTTTCTCATTCATTAGACAAAAAGAATCCCAAATCAAGCTTACAGCAAGCATCATTGCTCAGCCAAAACAGATGTCCTAATGGGAAAAAAGCATCAGGGCAAAACCAAGTTAATAGGAGCAAAAAAAGGAACTCAGTCAAATGGCTCCATTAATTTTAGAACTACTGCTTGAATTTTCACCAGACCCATTTCCCAATTTGCATTATCCTGCTCCAGAATCTTTTATAGTTTGGGCACACAAGTAGGTAATCGAGAACTCCTGAACTTTGCAGTATAATTTTGTCTTAAGTTGATATTTGTACGACTTTGCACTTTTCCAAGTCCATAGGCCAGCAAGAGTATTCAGCTAAAGGACCATTTGGAAGGAATTTGGTAAATGTTCCTGAACTGTCATGGATCATGCTCTCCAGAACCTAATTGAGAGAGGCATTTGAGTGAGAGGGAGGCTGCTAACCACATTAGTGACATTCGGGAAGATCTGGGTTTCTTGACATAGAGCAGCATCAGAACATAATATGCATCAGAGACTTTCCTCAAATAGCCTTAATTGCATTTTGATGTCCTGGTGACTGTGAAGATTATTTTTAAATCAAATTGGCGCATTAGAATTACATTTAGCTTTAATTAAGTTGATGCATTTGCCAAGTAGTAATGTACTTAGAGAATGGGAATGAGACACCAATGGGGTGTTTTTTCTGTCTTATTCTGTCTCAGGGGCCCTTACTTTCTCATTTTATGGAGGGTTTAGGAAACTTTGCAAGGTGAAGGACATTAGAATGTAAGTCCTTGGCCAAAAATCAAACACACACCTGTACATGGAGCATCAACAGAGAATCAGGAAACCTGTATTCTGGTTTTGTGTCTGCCACTGGCCCACTGCATATCTTTGGATAAGTCACAGTTGTTCTCAAATCTGGCAGACAATCAGAATCCAGGACAGCATTTAACCATACGCGTGGGATTTAACTCTGTAGGTCTAGGTGGAGCCCAGGAATCTTGATTTTAATAATATTTTTTCTAGGAGATTCTTATGGCTTGTAGCAGGAGATTTTACCATTGTAACCAGAGTTTTTTTCTCCTACTGTTTACTTTGGTAACCTCACAGTTTTGCTAAAAGAACTCAAGGGGACGCTGGGAAATTGTGAAAGACTTTGCAATGGGCAGAAAAATTATTGATCTGGTGACCTGTCTAATGTACCCTTTCAGGTTATTTTCTCCCCCTTCAATGCCTTTGGGTTATTTTTCATCTCATGAGAACTATAGAAAACTGATAATAATGAAAGTCATTCTTGTCCACAGAAATGCAAGTCAGTTGTGTCTGACAGGATCTCATCAGTTATCATCCCATGAATACTGACCAGTTTTGCATCTATTTGTAAACTCACATCTGTATTCCTCATTGCCTGTAGATGTATGATGCACTGAATTCTCCCTTGAACCAGGTGTGGCATCTTACTGGTTCTTTCATCATTTAGTTAGATAAAAAATTTGACATGTGTTCATTTTACATTTGCATGAGAACCATGAGTTTACCTTAAGAATTTCTCCTTTGCTTGGCGTGGTGGCGCACGCCCGTAATCCCAGCACTTGGGAGGCTGAGGCAGGAGGATTGCGAGTTCAAAGCCAGCCTCAGCAATGGTGAGGCACTTAGCAACTCAGTGAGACCCTGTCTCTAATAAAATACAAAAAAGGGCTGGGGATGTGGCCCAGTGGTCGAGTGCCCCTGAGTTCAATCCTTGGTACAAAAAAAAAAAAAAAAAAAAAAAAAAAAGAATTCCTCCCTTAACAGAAGTGACATTTTATGAACACCCTACAGATCACGAGATTCCTGGTCTTATAGATCAGATTCAACAACACTACTGTAAAAAATAATGTGAGTGACAAACGTGGGATAAATGAATACACTGCTTAAATCCACTGACTGAAGAAGAATTGAGACAGGATGGATAAAGGGTACAGATGTGTAGTTGGATAAGAGAAATAACTTCCAGTGTCCTGTAGCACAGTAGAGTAACCATGACTGTCAACATTTAATTTTGTGTTTCAAAATAGCTAGTAAGGAAGATTCTTAGTGTTCTCAAAATAAAGAAATAATAAATGTTTAAAGTGATATGCGAATTACCCTGATCTGATCAGTGATGTTGTATACAATTATTGAAGTATCACAGTGTAATCCACAAATACATACAATTATGTGTCAATTAAAAAAAAATAGGTGTAACTCCTTACAAAAAATTGTCAACTTTTTTCAGAGAGGAAATCTACCACAATTGACATAAGATGGAAATTGTGGGTCAGAGAGAGAGAGAGACCAGTGGGTAGGGGAGTCAGTCTCCCTGGGCTCCAGCTCTGAGCTTCCACTTTCTACCTGTGAGATCTTGGGCTCAGTTCTCCCACCTGACCTCCCAAAAGATAAAGAACCATAAATTGTCTCGCTGAGTGATGAACTAAATAGACGGGTATCCATTCACTAAGCATTACCAAATTCTAAGGCAGTCTTTCTAGAATGAAGACTGGAATGAAAACAGTTATCTAATAGACTCCTGCCCCTGCAATTAATTTCACCACCTGTTTCTGGAATGGGGTTTGCCTTTGATCCCAGTATGGAACCTCTTAAAGTAATTCCTTGCTCTGAAGTTTAACCCATTCTTTCTTATCCTTGCCTCAAGGTAAAGGGGAACTGCTCATAACCAGGCTTCACAGACACCAGTGACCCCTCTTTTTTCTGGAAGCTTAGTGCAGAGTGGCGTTCTTGCAAAACCTTCCCTGAGCCCCCAAGCCTGCCTTAGTGGCCCTCTGAGGTGTGTGGTAGCATCCTGGACACCTATCACCCTCAACACCTCACGCTGGATTATAACGTCTTATCCTCTGCTGCTCCTAACCCTGTGACCCCCTTGAGCTCTTTGAGAACAAATCCTAGAAACAGCCATACAAGGGTTAAAATCTCTTTCAGCTCAATTTTAAGTTGTGCTTTGAGAAAGGCGAGAAGAGATGAACTCAGGCTATCACATCTCCAGAGGTTCTTGCAAATATTAGCTAATAAGACCCATGATTGCCTGCTTTCATTGACTCGTTCATGGGAAACGAGACACTGCTTCCAAGAGTCTGGAGATTCACGAATCTAAATCCTTATTTGGGGTTAAAAAGAAGATACGTTTTTCCTTGAACCCCCTTCCCCCAGTTTAGGTGCTTTGACTTGCAATGAAGGGGCAATTAATTTGTATCCCTTTTAGAATTTACTAATATTGGGGAAGCAATTTCTACTGTCAGCTCAATAAGATTTTTTTTTCTTGTCTTTTTTCCCCATTATGAAAAATGGCCATTATCATATAAATCTGTTTGGGAAGAATTAATAAAAATAAAAATTACTTAGATGTGGAAAGTTGAAATGGATTCTTAGGAATAGGCATGATATGGGCACTAAAATATGCATTTTTAACCTTTCAATCTTCTATTTGCTCTCAATTCTTTATTTCAGAATCCTTAAGATGCTTTAAGAGTTTGTGTTTACTTGGAGTAATTTACATCTGCTGATTAGTTACATAAAATATAAACACAGCAAAGAGATAGAAGTTTTTCTTATTGATTGAAAGACAAGGTGCCTTAGTGAGAATAAGAAGTCGTAACTCTATGACTCTGTTTTGCAGCCTTCTGAATCCCCCAAACAGTGAGGATGTTGGGACTAGTTACATTGCAAGTGCTGGAGGCAGGGTTTACTTTCACCATAAAGCTAAGCATGGGTTATCAAGCTGTGTCTAATAATGCTTGTGTGTTTGTGTGTGTGCATGTATGAATATATGTGTGTACGTATGAGTATGTGAATGTGTGTATGTGAGAGTGTAGCTGAATTTGTGTGAATCAACTGTGATGGTGAGTGTGATTGTGAGAGTTTGTGCATATGTGAGTGCATTGCACACCTATACAACCAGGTGGGCAGAAAAATGATTTGACTCAGTCTATGTGAATTCATGAGGCAGAGCATGACACCAGTGACGCCAGTGCCCATTGTGATGGGGTTCTTATCGATTATCATAATGGGCTTCTCCAGTTTGTATTTCAAGTAGCATTTTAAAGAACTTTGCTCATGAATTGAGGTGGCAGTTCATAAAGTGTAATTTCTAGGACTCTTCAGAAACTTGACAATTAAGCCTGATAAAAGAAATTAAGCCTTAATTACCTGTTATCTATTCAAGCCCATTATACCCCAATAAAGGAACTTGGGTGGCTTTTTAATGTTCTCAGACCTTCACTCATCAACAATGGTCTGGCGGCCCCATGAACAATGGCATCGTATCTTAGGTGTCAGTGGTAAAACTGCATACCTATAGCATGTCATACCAGTAACTGCAAAACCTACTCAGGATAGTATCAGGGATCACAGCTTCCTTATTGCTGGAAAAAAATTAGATAAAGTCTCCCTGGCTATGCTGGAAGCCCAGAGAGGGCATTTCACAGTTCCTTCTGCTGAGTCTTTAGGGCAGTGTGAATGAGTTTATTCAGAAGACTGTGAAATAAAGATATAGTGAAAACATGAAAATTATGAAGAGAAATTATCTGAAATATACCGTGCACCTCATTTCATCCACATGGGCATGAAATTTCGCATTCTATTTATATTATCTTGTTTAATACTCAGTCTCCTAGGAAGGAGAAAACAGGGCTCTAAGAGATTAAGATTTGCTCATATTAATGCAAATACTAAGTAAGTGTCAGAACTGGAAATCAGACTCAGCCTATCTGACTCCCAGGCATTGCCTTTTCCCTCCCCACCACCTTGCAGTCTCCTACTCTAGCCTGTCATGGTGGAAAGAGAAAATCACCATGGTTAGCTCCAAAAGCTGGGGTGGGTAAAGGTGCCCTAATAGCAAATAAATTTATGACTTTTAGTTTGCACTGAAACTGTAGCAAAGCAGACTGTGTGAAGCCTCTGCTTTTGTATAGCACTTAGAGATTAAGTATGGGACCTCAGAACTTGAAAGAGGGGCATTCACTGCCCTAAGAATTGGGGAGTAGCAACTGGCTCTACCTCTCTGAGGTAGCAAATGGCTCTACCTCTCCCACCCCAACTCTGAGTGCATCAGTAAAGGCTCGGCAGAGCATCTTCCTGGTTGCATTCAACCTTTTGATATTTGTTGATGAATCATGGGATACTTTTGGGCTCCCCTTCCTCAATTTCTTCTTGACAAATAATATTCACTCATCTGTCTCCTCCAGAAAACCGACCCTGACTAATGCTTCTAGCTTGCTTTGCATCTCCATTTATAGTTTCCATTATATTACCATGGACTCTATTTGCCTACTAATTGTCCCACATTAGTTCAGATCACTTCCATAATGCTCATTCACTCATCAGATATTTACTATATATTCTATATATTATGCATCAGCAAGATTTCAAGAATAGTTCAAGCTCCAGGTTTATAAGGGTTAGTAATTACAGACTTGTTCTCATGGAGTTTACAGGAGAGATAGGGCTTACCCAAATAATTTCAGAAATATAAAAATACAAGTGGAGATAAGTGCTTTGAATGAAAAAAAAAATAGTAGTGTCATAAAAATATGTTATAGAGGAAACTAATCTGTTTTGAGTGTATTAGGAAGGGATGCACCAAGGAGGTGAACTCTGAGCTGTGATCTAGTGGATGAATAATAGTCAAGGGGCAGAGTGTGTAGGTGTGTGTTTGATGGAGGAGATGGTGGGTGGATAGGAAGATGCAGGAAGGGAGAAGACTGAGGAAGAAAAGTTCCTTGGCAGGTGGTAGTGTGCTCCTTTTGAGGAAGGGGGAAGAATAGGACAGTGTGAATGAAACAGAGAGGTCACCAGAGATGAGACTGGAGGTCTTGAAGTCCCATAAATATTCTGGTTTTTATGCAGGGGCAATGGGAGGACTTTAGAGAATTTGGAACAAATACATGAGTGTCCTAAGTAGCTCCAACATACCTTGTTACCTCCTTTTACAGGATAGGAAGCAGAGGCTCAAATGGCTTGTGTAACTTTTCCAAGTCTCCTGGGTGACTACATAGCTTAGCAAGTGGCTTGATTATGACTTCAACCCAGGCCAAGTGATGTCCACTCTTTTTATTATCAAACATTCAGTGAATCCATGAATCTATACACGCCCCCCCCCCCCCGGCCCCCCGCCCTGCCACCACCAATTTCTTAATTCTGAAAAGAAAGCATCTACTTTTGGAGAATTAAATAGAACTGGTTGGAATTAACATTTTTTTTTTTTAAGTTTTCAGTGTCCCAGAGGTTGTTATCTGAATCACACCCCATCCTGTAAAGGCAGGCCTGATTATTCTTATTTTCAATGAGAAAACTGAGGTTCAGAAAGTGAGACCATATGTCCTATGGTTAGAGGAGGGGCAGTGGTCTGAATCCACTTTGTCCAAAGTTTAGAACAGAAGGCTGCACTGTTGCCTCAGGGTACTCTCCACCCCAAAGGCATAGTGGGTGGGGAAGGAGGGTGAGCAAGATTGGAAACAGACCAGGTAGAGTCTTCCACAACAATCCAGCAAGAGGTGAAGGTGGGAATGGAGACTGTAAATTTTAGGCAGGGAACAAGTAGAAATTGCACATCAAGTACATTTGGAGCATGAGGAATAGGAATGCCTCCCTGAGTAGTTTGTGACCTGGGCAGATGGTGACATCATTTGCCCTAGGGAGCAAGTTTGCAGGAGGGAGGGTAGAGCTGTTCTTTTCCGTCCATTGCTGGGTAGGCAGGTGGGCAGGTGAGTCTGGAGGTCTGTGGAGAGGTAATTTCCTTATTGTTGGGAAAATTTATAATGAGTGATTTATGCTGGTTGGCTTTGGGCTTTCTTTGCCCTCTAGTTCAGACTCCTATCATTTCCTGTACGCTCATCCCCTTTGTTCTTTTTCCTGAGGACCAGACCCAGCATGCTCCCCCAGATCAGAATGCAGGTGGATAAGAATGGAATTTTGTTGAAAGGGTTTTTTTTTTTTCTTCCCATATGATTTGAGGAGAAAAAGATAATTCACAAATCCCCAGTTCATGCAAGGAATTATACCAAATCCCCAAAGCATTGCCTTACACATTCTAAATCAAGTTCCTGGCTTTTAAAATGGGAACCTATAATCTCAAGGAAAAAAAAAATAAAGTGTGATTTATCACTCCAATCTTGCAGTGCATGTAATGTAGACATTTCACTCCTGGGAATGAATAGTCCTGTTTGCCTTGAAGCAGACTGTAAATGTTTGAGTCGTGACCAGACAACTTGACTTTTAACGGCCTGCAACCAACTAAAATAAGCACACAAAGTTATGACCACCACTAGGAAGCCAGACATTCCTCCGTATCCCCAGTAACCTTCTGTATTTCTCTGGAATTGCTTTTCTAAATCTAATGATTTCAGAGTAATCTTCTATTATAAAACAGTGGGACCGGTACAACAGGGAGTTGTTGAATTTTAGACACCCAAATGACAATCTCAAGGAGGACTCAATATGCTCTACCCATTCCAAAACAAACATATGTCACTCTTGTCTCCATCTGCAGGGAGTTAATGGTGGACCATTGGCTGTAGCAAGACACCATCTCAGTAGAAGCCTGGGAGGCTCCGCTCCAACTCATGGTCTTGTGATATCCCCGATGAATAGGGTGCACTTGATACATGCCATCCCCTCCTCCTGCCCTGATGATGTCAGAACTGGTGGGGTAGTGTTTACAACTCCAGCCATGGAGCTCAACGTGGCAATTTTACCCAATGATGGAGAAAACATAGATACATAAGAACTTAATAGTCTGAACAGAACTAAGGAGTCATGAAGGAGCCTATAATCAAGGAGATAGCTAAAGATTGCGGTTAGCTGAGAGCCATAAAAGATGTTCTAGTTTTCACCTGATAGTAATACATTATCCAAAGAATCTTTGTATGCCCGTGAACACTGCGTGATGCACCTGTAAGCTCAAGCTGTAAGCACGTGTCCTTGTTAAAGCGATATGTATATAACTGGGTGAGTTTAGTTAGTGTGTGTGGGAAGAAGAAGAAGGTGGTGGTTGGAGTTAGAGCGTTTGGAGTGATTGCTGGAGCCGGAGACAGAAGAAGAATAAAAGACCTTTTTTCATTTTCATCCTGCCTCCGAGAGTTTTCCTCCCGGGTTAGGGTACCAGGCAGCTTACAAATGGTGGCCCGTCCGGGGCTCGGCAGGCAGAGAAGAAAAAATAAGATATAAGAACAAGAAGCTAAGATAGTGAGGAGAGAGGAGAAGAAAGCATAGCCTCTGACTCAGTTGAGGCCAGCAAAAAGAGTAGTACTCAGTTGAGGCCAGTTAAGAATTAGCGAAAAGCCGAAGCGAGTAGCCGGCGAGAGCGGCGAGAAGCCGAAGCCATGAAGTGAGTAGCCGGCCAAAAGCCATAAAAAATAAAGAAGCCAGAAAGTAATAGCATGGTAAAAGCCATGCAGAGAAAAAGCCTTGAGCTTTAGCAAAAAGCCATAAAGAAAAAGCCATGAGCTTAAAAGAAAATAGAGAATTAAAAAGCACGGTGAAAACCATGCAGAGAAAAAGCCATTGAGCTTTGGCAAAAAAGCCATAAAAATAAAGAAGAGACAAGAAAAAAAAAAAAAAAGTCAAAGCCGCTTATGCAATTGTGCTTAACTAAGTGCGTTAGCTGCTCCTCAGCAGTAGGCTTCCTTAAAGCCGCAGTACCTCCTCAAAAAGGGCTCAAATATCCACCCTTTTAAAACAAAAGGTGAAAAGCCAGGTAGGGACAAGAAAATAAAAGAAAATAGAGAAAGTAGAGAAAATAAAATATAGAAAATAGAATTAAAAAGCACCTTTTAAACTAAAAGGGAGGAATATGAAGGAGCCCCAATTAGGGAGATGGCTATTGCGGTCAGCTGGAAGCCATAAGTTCCACCTGATAATAAGTATGTATGTGACGCACCTGTAAATGCACGTGAGGCACCCGCAAAGCTAAAAGGTATATAACTGGGTGAAAGCGGTCGGAGTCAGGAGAAGAATGAATTCATTCAGTCAGTCATGCAGTCGCTCGGTCGGAAGAAGAGTTCGGGTCGGAGAAGAAGAAAAGAATCAGAGCGGCCAGAACGTAGGCAGAGCGGTTACAGAAGAGAAACAGATAGAAGAAGTAATTCCTGGTCAGAGTCAGGCCGAGGCTCCCGAGGAAGAAAGAAGAAAGAACAAAGAAGAAAGAAGCTCTAAAAGCTAAGCTCTCTCTCTCTCTAAAGAAGAAATCTCTCTCTTTCAAGCTCTCTCTCTTTCTCTCTAAGCTCTAAGAAGATGAAGAAGAAAAAGCTCTATCTTTCTCTCTAAGCTCTAAGAAGAAGAAGAAAAAGCTATCTCTAATATTTCTCTCTAAGCTCTTTCTAAGAAGAAGAAAAATCTTTCTTTCTCTCTCTAAGCTCTCTCTAAGAAAGTAGAAGTAAAAGTAGTAATAGCTTTACTCTGCCTCCGAGAGTTTTCCTCCCGCGGCGTTTGTGGCTGGCCATGACAGGCAGCTTACAGAGTCAGTATTCAGGCCCTGTACTTTTTTTCTGGGAAGGCTGGAGAACCACTTGGAAGCTGATTTCAAACTATAACTGAAACAAAGCTGACTCTGGAGTGTGAGCCAGGGGAAGTTTCCAGAAGAGGCAGGATTAATCAATCAGCTATTGAGTCTCACTGGTTGCTAGACCCTACCTACCATGAGGGCAGCAGAGCTTCAGAGGTTGACCTTGATGGCATAGGGGACCTAGAAAACAGGGTCTAATTGCTGTCCTTCAGTGACTCTCTTCTAATTTTCCAGGGGCTTTGGGGAAAGTGGGAGATGGGCAGGGGACCATATGACACAGGCTTGCAGGGGTGGAATGCCAGCTAGCTCAGGGGAGAGGCCAGGCATTCTGTGGCCATCTGAAGGGAGTGACGGGTAAATGTTAACCTGGCCTGCATGGCATTTGGACAAGCAGAGTCCGCCCCCAAATGAGGGAGTTCCCCAGTGCTCTGTCAATTGGATAGTTTTTAAGTACTAATTGATCTTTTATATATATATATATATATATATATATATATTTTTTTTTTTTTTTTGAGAAGAGAAAAGAATGAATCTTTAGGGGCCCACTTGACTAGAAAAGCAGCCTCTTTTCTATCCTGCTCTAGTGTGAGAGAATACAGAGGCCTTCTCCTGAGATGACTCATGGTTTAGGGTCATGAGTGGAGGAAAGGAGCAATGCCTTTTCCTTGAGCTAGGCCAGTGAAAAGGCCCCATTATAAAAACTGCAGTAACTACTGGGTGTTTATGATGATTAGGCAATGTGATGTGCTTTTTTTTTTTTTTTTTTTTACTTCAGCCTCACAAATCCCTTAAGAGGAAGCAACCTTTATTAATCTTTTATAAAGAAAGAAATCAGAGTAATAAAATGTTTATAAATTGCTTAAGGTCAAATAACAACCAGGATGTGAGCGCCACACTGACTCTAGATGGAACACCTCTGAAACACCAGGAACCTCAAGCTTTGGTGGGAAGGAAGGTTCAGTGTTTGTCAGGGTCACAATGCTCACCTGACCCTCCCAAGTGTTGCAATGACCATGAAGTGTATGGGTCCCAGTTGACTAATAGCTTTTAACTTGATTTTCTCACCAATGTTAATTTGTGGATTAAATGCATTTGTTTTGATTCACTATTAGACTCCAGTGGATATCAAATGCTTTTAATGCTTAACTTTCCTGAAAACTCTCATTAGCAGTTCTGTTGACTACATACTAAAACAGTGCTCCTCAAAGTATGGCCCCTGGACCAGTAGCATCAGCACCATGCAGACTAGTTAGAATAAATTCTCCAGCTCCACCCTGGGCCTGCTGAGTCAGAACCTCTGGGAATGAGACCCAGCATCTATGTGTTATAGCCCTTCAGATCACTAGATGCATGCTAACATTTAAGAATCACTGCTGGCACGGTGGCACATGCCTATAATCCAGCAGCTCAGAAGGCTGAGTTAGGAGGATCGTGAGTTCAAAGCCAGCCTCAGCAAAAGCGAGGTGCTAAGCAACTCAGTAAAACCCTGTCTCTAAATAAAATTCAAAATAGGGCTAGGGATGTGGCTCAGTGGTTAAGCATACATACCTGAGTTCGATCCCTGGCATACACACACACACACAAAAAAAAATCACTGCACCAAAGCACAGATGGGATTTTTTTTTCCATAGGGAAAAACATTAAAACATGAACTTTAAATATTTCTGTCTTTAAAAAATGTTTTTACCTCATTTCCAAGTCTTCATTTTCCTGTGGTACAAATTTGTACAAGGCAACATAGGTGTTCATCTGTAATGGGTCTTTGGAAAGAGGTCCCTGAAAGAAAAAAGAAAGAAGAGCAAGAGAAGGAAGGAGGAAGAATTCAAGAGAGGAGAGAAAGAAAACAGGACATAGAGGCATTATTACACTGTAATTTCAGCGTATGGATCATAGGTGTTAAAACAGGTAGCCATTATTATTGACTTTCTCTCAGCCTTAAGTTTATTTAAAATTTTTTTTTAGCTGAGGAAGATTTCATAAAAATGTTTGAAAACAATTATTTGGAGCTCATTGTCAGAAATACTACAATTTTCCTTGATACAGTTATGTGACTGTCTTCTTTAATATAGTTGTTCATGAAAAATGTCACAGGGTTGGTCCCAGGAATGGGAATTGTCTCTCTAGAGAAAGAGGGACCTGTGAACAAGTAAGAAACTTACTTCCTAAAACAGACATTCTGTCAGTTAGTTGAGAGCTAGTGTATCAAAGGATACCAGGTTTATTCAGCTGGTAATTAGCTCATTGATTTTGAGGAAAAAGCATAGATTTTGGCATCAGTTTATATTTACAGGTAATGAAATCTTGCAATAATCCTAATAAAAGTACCATTTTTGATAGTTTACTATGTGCCAGGCATAATGGGACATGACCTTCACAGAATTGTTAAGTAAATTTTCTTATAGTCCCCAATTTATAGACTATAAGAGACTTGTATATGTCATATATATATTAGCTATTATTACTAACCAAATTTCAATGCTATAGAGACATTTATATTTCATAGACAAGTTAAAATTATACAATATATTTATGGTATATAATTACATATTACATTTGAGCACATAGTAAATATATACTATATATGTATATAATGAATGCAAATTCCACACAAATATTTTTACCTATGATTTAGTTTGCTATTTAAAGCTCAGCTTCCTTATGTCACATTATTGTACTCTATTATAGTTATGTGCGTACATATGAATAAGCATATAAAATATGATAATTGTTTATATACTATAAACTATAGTCATAATTCTATAATTTATGCATCATGTACTATATGTCAACAGACATAAGATATATGACAGAAACAAGATATAACAACACAACACTTATCCTGCTTTCCTCTTATTCACTGTGATATTTCTGTTTAATCCATACTATTATTCCATGGCACATGATGCTATATTGTTCTATTTTATACTTTAAAAATGCTAGCCTGGGACCTATTGAATGGATTTCATGACCCACTTGGATGGTGACCTAAGTGCTCTTGTCTGATCTGTTTTCTGTGCCTTCCATAAATACCTGGTGGTTTATGTTCTTTGCTTGGTCTTTGAGATCATCAGTGCCATTTTCTGGATACGTAAACACTGAAGGAGACAAGAGAAAGCAGGTGCTGTATGAATCCAGTCGCCATATTTGGGAACCATGACTGAAGGATATTGGTTGATTTATTCCATGCACCATAGCTTCCACTTCACCACACACTGCCTTTTCCTCATCCTCAGTGACCCAGCTTTCAGTGGGTCACTGCCTCAGTGACCCTGCCTCCCCACACAGCATTCTGCAGCACCTTCTCTGCACTCCCACAATCTCTGTTCACACCTGGCCCAGCACATTTCCTTGCAATGCTGGGCAACCGAGTGTTCAAAAACCTTGGAATTGTTTGGTAGTGTTCTTCTAGGAGCAGAAACTATGCCTTTCATCTTTGTTGGATATCAATTCACTCCTTAACGGGACGGTGGGTGAGATAGTGTTCAATTTATTTGCATTTTAACTACCTTTTCTAAATATCAGATTCTTTGTATTAAATATCTTTATTCTAGTTCCTTAATGACATCTATATTCCATCTTACAGATTAAAGCTTTAGTTTTTTTTTTTTTTTTTTTTTTTTTTTTTTTTTTTTTTTGGTACCGGGGATTGAACCCAGGGGCACTCGACCACTGGGCCTTTTTTGTAATTTATTTAGAGACTGGGTCTCACTGAGTTGCTAAGTACCTCACCGTTGCTGAGGCTGGCTTTGAACTCGCGATCCTCCTGCCTCAGCCTCCCAAGTGCTGGGATTACAGGTGTGCGCCACCGCGCCCGGCTTAAAGCTTTAGTTTTAAACTTCAAGTTATTTCATTGATCTCTTATTTTTCAGCACATGGGACTATTATTTGGGTTTTCTTCAGTGTAGTCTTAGAATGTATAATTCTCTTCCTTTACATTTAAGTAGTTACCATGCTGGACTTTGATAGAGAATATGCCTTCTCAAAACATCCAGGTGTTCCCACTGTCCACATACAGAGCTGTGGGAGATTCCTGGTGGAGGCAGGGGCCTCTGCCTTAGCTAGTTTGATCAGCCAAATCTATCCCAGAGACCAGCATTGTGGCCAGATGTGTCTTCCTTAAAAAACGTGGTAAATGTTTCTAAATGTATACAGCAGAATTGTGCAGTCTAAATCGACCACTTGGGTGACTTGATGTCTAAAATAACACATTGCTGTTCTTCCCTTTATTTCCCTTCAGATTATAAAGAAAATATCAGTAGAAAAAGGGAAGCACACGATGGAAAGCTCTAAACCCATTTCATTAGTGTGTTGAAAATTTCTACTGTTCTTAAAATAGATTCAACAGTGAGGTGGAAAACACTCGTCAGAACAAGAGCCCCTGTAAAAGTCCTAAAGTTTATTAAATATCTATTCTACTCAGTTTATAGTTCCAGAGTTTATGGATGCAACTTCAGTATGTTTAAGAAGCCCATATGCAGTCATTAGTGGAGCCCTGGTTTGTGGGTACCTGGAAGATCAGCTCAATTCCAGGGACTCTGTCTGCCTCAGTGCTAGCCGCTCAGCTTGGTATTTAAAAAAGTTTAAAAAAGAGCTGAGTCCAGAAATACCTTTTACTGGTATTCTGTGATTACCTGAAATCTGGGTGTAAGTACTTGATTCTATGCATATAAAACTAGATTCTTCTGAAATAATATTAAATATTTTTATAGAAACATGGAAAGAAAATCCTCCTAGAAAATTTTGGTCTGGGGCTTTAAAGGTGAGCTACATCATGTGTATACATGATGTTCAAAGATTTTGCAATATTATAGTTTCATGTTATTTTAATTTTTTGTTAAATATCCACCTGGCCCTCTGGTTCAAATTTGTACCATTTTTGTGAACTGTGCTGAAAATTATTTGAAGTGACCTTAAATGTGTTTTCAGATACATGGTTGCAAGCAGAAGGGGAAGTTTGCAAAATGATTTTCAAAATCTATTCCTCTGAGCCATTTCTAAGATTTTGATTTGAGGAGAGAAAAGTCTGGCAAACTGTTTAACTAAAATGGATATCATATACCCTTTATTTTTGGTGCTTTAAATTCCTCTATGGAAAATGACTTGGTTGTTCATTTCACCCATGACAAGTATTCAAAGAACATGTCCACCATGCAGGTGTGTTTTCTAATGTTACAGAAACAAAACAAATCTTCAGCTTTGGTTTCATCCCCAAAGGACTTTTTTTTTCCCTCTTCCATATTCTTTCTTCCTCTTTCATTTTCTAGGCCCAGGAAATCCATGTCCACCATTGTTTTTTTTTTTTTTTTTTTTTTTTTTTGTACCGGGGATTGAACTCAGGGGCACTTGACCACTGGGCCACATCCCTGGCCCTTTTTTGTATTTTTATTAGAGACAGGGTCTCACTGAGTTGCTAAGTGCCTCGCCATTGCTGAGGCTGGCTTTGAACTTGAGATCCTACTGCCTCAGCCTCCCAAGTGCTGGGATTACCTGCAATGATTATTTTGCTTTTCTTTTTAAACCTGGTAATACAGCAAGTTACGTTATTGAATTAACTGACATTGACCCACATTTGGGTCCTTTGAAAAAAATCTAAGTTTGTTATTAAGCAAAACCCTTTCAAAAAACATCACTGGATTCAGCTTACTAGGATTTTCGCTTTAGATTTCTGCATCTATATTCAGGAGGGAAACTGGCCAGTGATTTTCCTTTTTCCATCCTTGTTTGGTTTTGAAGTCAGTAATGTAATAGCCTCATAAACCAAGTTAGAGAATGCTGCTGCCCTTTCTTGTTGCTGCTTTTTGGTCCTCTGAAAGAGCTTACGTAATCTGGAAATTGTCTATTCCTTAAGTGTTTGGGAGAATTTACTTATGAAGTTATCTGGGCCTGGTGTTTTTATTGTGCAAAATTTTAAATATTGATTTTGTTTCTATAAGGATTAGAAAAACATTTTCTATTTGAGTCAGGCTTTAGTCATTGATATCCTTCTTTTTTTAAAATTAATTTGTTTTAATTAGTTATACATGACAGTAGAATATATTTATGTACTTTGATATACATAAATGGGGTATAATTTTTCACTTTTCTGATTGTGCATGTTGTAGAATCACATTGGTCATGTGTACATAAGGTTATAATGTCTGTTTCATTCTACTATCCTTCCTCACATCCCCCCCCTTCACTCCCCTCTACCTAAAGTAACTCTATTCTTCCCTAGTCCCCTACACTTATTGTGAATTAGCATCCGCATATCCGAGAAAATATTTGGCATTTGGTTGTTTTGGATTGGCTTATTTTGCTTAGCATGATATTCTCCAACTCCATTCTTCTTCTTCTTCTTTTAATATTTATTTATTTGCTTTAGTTGTACACAATGCAATGCATTTATGTTTACGTGGTGCTGAGGATCGAACCCGGGACGCACACTTGCTAGGCGAGTGCTCTACCGCTGAGCCACAACCCCAGCCCAACTCCATTCTTCTTGATGTCAGCCAGTTTAGAAAACATTTTGAATTTTATTCGTATGATTTTGCTTATGACATTCTTTGATTTTCTTTTTCATCTCTGTTATGTTTCCACTTGTTATTATTGCTTTATGTTTCATCTCTTTCTGTTGCCTAAAAATTGTTATAGATGGTAAGTTTTATTATTTAAAAAGCCACTCAAGATTCATTGATCTTTGTTTGCAATTTAATAATTTCCTCTCTTTATTCTGCCTTCTTTGGGTTTATTCTGTTTCATGTTCTAACTTCTTAAGTATGGTGCTCAAATTATTATCTTTTAGATTTTCTTATTTTTTAATAAAATTGTTTTTTAAAGCTAAGTACTTTAGTCACAACTTTAATGTTATCCCACAAATTATGATATGTGTAGTGTTTGGGTCATTACTTAATTTTAAATATATTCCAATTTTCATCATGAGTTCCTTTGGACACATTAAATTCTAAAAAGTGTGTTTTAATTTACCAAAATTATTGGTTTTCCTGGTTATCTCTTTGAGTATTGATTTTATCTTGTTTGTATTGTGGATAAAAAGATGTGCTCTATATAATAACTAATGACTTAAAATTTGTGAGGCTAGTTTTGTGGCCTCTCAGATAATGTGTTTTTATTATTGTCCCATGTGTTCTTGAAAAGGATGTGAATCTTGCATTCATTAGATGGAGTGTCCTTTTGAAGACCATTAGATGAGGTTTGTCAAGTGTGTTATGAAATGTCTTTATCTGTACGAATCTTTTTGTCTATCTGGCTTACCAATGGGGGATAGACGTTAAAATTCCCTGCTAATAAGAATGCCAATTTTCCTAATAATTCTCTTTGAGTTTCTATCATTTTGAGGCTATGCATTAAGTTAAGAATACAGAAGTTGAGAATTTTTATATTCCGATGAAATGAACATGACCATATAATGATGCTTTTTATCCCTAGTAACTGTTTCTTTGGTCTCAACGTCCATTTTCCCACCACATATTAAATAGCTACATAAGTTTTTTGCTCATTTGCTTAATATATACCTGTGATTAACAACCCACCCTCACCGGTTTCTGTACATGAAAAATAATTTATTTTGCCTGTATTTTTCTTGTTTATTCCTATAGTAACTTAAAAAATTATCTTACTTTCCAGCTTTCCACTTTCTTAAGTTTTAGATATTTATTAATTTATGATGTGTAGGTCATTTAAACATTTGGTCTGAAGAACTTGATCTTTTATTGGCTTGAAATTGATTTTGATCACTGGTAAATTTGAATTACTTCCTAAATATTTTATTTTGCATCTTCTATATGTCCCAAATTTTCTATGCTTTCTCTTCTACATCCCTCCCTCCCCCTTTTCCTACCTTCTTTATTTTGAATTGATTGGCTTTTTTTCCCTCTTCATCATTCACTTTTGTTTCCTTTCTATTTTAATATACTTTTTATTATTTTAGTAGTTGTCATGGAACTTTTGCGATGTGAATTTGAACAAAATCTAAAGTGAAATAGTTTAATCTTCTAAATGAGAAGAGAATCTTTGAATATACATTGTCCATTTAAATATGAGTATTTTTTTTTTATATGCAAGATGTGTTTATTGGGATGTTTCCCCACTCATCTTGATTCAGGCTGCTTTTAGTGCTGCTTTCTCCTGAAGGAACATCTTTCTGTAAGTCTTGCTTTCCCTCCTGTAGGCTGGCAGTGGACGGTGAATATTTTTTAATAATGTTTAGCAACTTAAAAAGATATTTTTTAAATGTAGCTACTGTTTGCCTAAAATTAACCACAGGTTCACTATTTCTTTGCTCTTCATTTCTTCTTGCTATGAAGTGTTTGTATTGAGTTACTGTATTTGTGATTTATTTGTCATTTTTCTTTCAGCATATTGACAGTGTCATCCTACTATTATTCAGCATCTAGTATGGTTTGTAAGAAGAACCTGTCAGTTAATTTTCATTACTTTGTTTGTAATATGTCTTTCCGCCTGTATGTAATGTTTTGTTTTGTCTGTACTTAATGTTGTATTTTGTCGTTGAAATTCTAAAGTTTCACTAAGATGTGGTTAGGCAGAGATCTCTGATTCATAGAAAGATGTCTTTAATAATTCTGGAAAATTCTAAGTATCTTCTTGAATACCTTTTTTACTTCTGTTCTCTTTTTATATACTTTTAATATGTCAATAAGATGCATGTTGAATTTTCTCACTCACCTTCCACATCTCTTCTACTCTCATAGAAACTCCACTGCTTTGTTTCCCTGGATATAATCTAATTTATTTGGCTCTATATTTCAGGGTGCTAATTCTCTCTTTAGCTATGTCTAATATGCTATTAAATTTATCAATCACATTTCTACTTTAAAAACTTCTAGAGGGTCTACTTAGTTTTTATTCAAATTTTCTATTAATTTTGATAGTCTAGTGTTCCTTTATTGCATTTTTCTTGTTCAATTTAAAATATTTTAAATAGCTACACAGTTATGTTTCTTTATTTGATAATTTCAATATACACAATCTCTTGAGAGTCTGATAATAAAATTGATTTTTCCTGATAATTCTCACCAATGGTGGCTCATTTTCTCATGTTTAGTGACTTTTTTTGTTTTAGTTTATTTTCTTTGAAAGTTACTGTGGGAAGTTTTTGAATTCTGGGTTTAAATTCTCTTCTTCCAGAGACAGCTTACATTTGCCTCAGCTAAATACATGGGGAAACTACTCTATTTGGTATTTTAAAGTAAATTAAACAAGAATTTCATATTGTCTTACTTTGCATATATAGGTAGTATAGATTCAGACACTAAAACCCAAATAGGAAGACTTGTTCTTCACTTCCTTCCTTCATTCTTCTCTCCCTCTCTTCCTTCTTTTTTCCCCCTTTTCCTTTCTTTCTCTCTCCCATCCTCCTTCCCTCTGTTTCTGTCTCTTTCTCCCCCTACTTCCCTTCTTTTTTGCCCTCCACCTGAGTTCAGGCTGATACACCTATTCCTCTGGATGGCATCCTGTTTTGCTAATGACAAGAAGGGTGCCTTTTGTGGTGTCAGCATTTTCCCAAAGGGCCTATCTTCCATCCTTTTACCCTGCACAGCACCCAGTTTTCATATGTGGGGTCTCTTATTATCTACACTGAAGGCTCCAGATGTGTGCAGAGTAAAAATTGGCTTTCACCTGCTATGTCTCTGCGTTCATCTGGATTCATGTTTTCTTGTCACTTCTAGACTCTAAGGAATTGTCTTATTTTGCTGTCAGCTCTCCCAGTGCATTATCTAGACATTTCCTTAAAAATTTTTTTCCTTAACAGTTTCAAGAGTGCTACACTGGGAAAACATTATCTGAGTATCCAACCCTCCGTATTGCTGAAAAGAGAAACTTTTGTGCTTTTAAAGAGATCATTACCTAGTCTGGATACTAAGTGTGTATTGCAGAAATACACCATAAATATTTACATCTGCAATTTAGGAATTGCTCACTGGAGGAGGACAAGAACCAGGGGCATCTGTCAACTGAGCCGTTAAAATATCATTTTGGGGGAGAAGGGTGACAACTTTGAGATATATATAGAGCCTATGCATGCTTAAATTAATAATAAATTTTCTATATGAGCTTGCCTTTTCTCCTTCTGAGCAAAACTTCCTTGCTTAAGTGCAAAGTGAGGAGGTAATGTTGGTTTTGTAATCTCCTCAAATGGATGTGATTAACCCAGTCCTTTTTGAAGAAAATTTCTAGGAATTTGTACTGCTTATGTCCTGCTCTCTCTGTTTCTCTTCTAGGAAAACTATGATCACAGTCATACTGAAATGCAATTATTGAAGGCAGCCAGTAATAGTATTATTTGGCATTTTGAGCTGAGAAGGCAGTCCAGATATTTCTTCTTTGCTTATTACTTTATTATTAGTGAAGTTTCTAACGGTTAAGCCAAAGGTGAAGAGCAACAAAATTTCCACTCTATATCTATAATGCATTCAGGAATAGTGTTGAAAATAATAACTGGAAACACTCAGTCCTGCCCAAGATAATTTTTAAGAGAGGAAAACAGAGATTACACTGTTAGAAGTAAGAAATTAGGATGAATCATATATGCTTCTAAGGTGCTTCAGAGATCTGGAAGAAATAACACCTGTGTGAAGTGTATTTTTAGGACATAAATGAAACATGTGATGTAGAACCATTTGTCATTGGCATCCCAGATACCACTTCTGGAAAGCCAGTCCCTCTTGCCATGACCGATGGGACCCTGGGGAAATTGGACCGCATGAGCTGGGGATGTCCTCCAGTTATTTCTCAAACTGCATTGATAAGGACTTAAAATCAGTCAGAGGAAAATATATTGAAGAAAACTGCTACATAATTAATCCCCCTAGCTTCCAAGGGTATATTGTAAAGAACGCTATTGCTGATCAAAAGAATTGTTAATAGCTCTCTAAAGCTTTAAAAAAGTTTGTATTTTATAAAATTCTTTCAACTGATCTCTTTGAATAAGGATGTGAAATTGCCCCTTAACATAGAAGGGATGGAAAACAATCGACTTTGTGTTTTTGAGTGTTACTCTGAAGCTAGTCTTCTTTTCTGTATGATATTGTGTGTGTGTGTGTGTGTGTGTGTGTGTGTGTGTGTGTGTATGAGATATTGGAGGAAAGGGAGTTAGATTAAATGAACTCTAATCCTGCTTCTCAAACTTTACTGACCATATGAACCACAGATCCATATGCAAATTCTGAGTCAGCAGGTCTGGATGACCTGTAGCTCTGCATTTCTAACAGGCTTCCAAGTGGTACCCTGTCTGCTGGCTCAGGAACCATGCTTGGTCTAAGTTGCATCTCTGACCCTTCATGACCTCATGATGACTTTGTTAATAGCAACTGTGCTTCATATTGATGATTTCTAAGTGTGGCTCTTCATGCCATAAAATCTCCTTAAGACCACCTTTGGAGAGAAATCCTCAGGGTAAATACAGGACTTAACTACCAGGTGAATGGGTAAGCTGTGACATGGATAAAGCCAGACCTGGATAGCTGAGGCAGAGTTAAATGGTGGGCATTTGCTGGGCATAAGTCTGAGAAGCTGCAGAGAGGATTTCCTGACAGATTGGATATGAGGTGTGAGAGGAAATGAAAGTCAGGGCTAATATCAAAGACTCTGGCCTAGTGGATGGGTTGATGGAGTTCCCATTTACTGAACAGCGACAATTTTGGGAAGACCCATTTGGGTGGTTGAGTGAGAGCATCAACAGTCAAGTTTGCATGTTATAGCTTTAAGATGCTATTCCACATCCAGGGGCCATGATCAGTAGTAGGCTATTGGGAGCTGGAGGCAACAGAGAAGCCTAACGCTGAAGATGAAATTTGGCATCCTCACCATACAGATGGTATTTACATTTGTTAATTCATTCAAAGATCACAGTGACCCCATGGATTTGGTGTTACCATTATTTTCATTTCAGAGAAGGGGTGATTGAGCAGGAGAAAGGCTAGGTCACTACTTCAAGGTCACACAATCATTAAGTAAAGTGCAATGGATTGCCTCCAGAGCAAGGATGCACCAAGGACCTAATGTCCAGTGGGTAGTGAGGAGGCCATCAGTGGTGTTGGTGGGAACAACACCAGGGGAAGAATGAAGGCACCTGGACTGAATGGATGACCAGATTTCAAGCAGGAACATGCAAGTCTGGTTTATAGAGCAGTCTCTGTGAGTTAGTTGCTCAGGTACAGAATGCCGGGGTTACTAACCAAATTATATTGCTGGACCTGCAATGCCAGATGGACTTGGGCTAGGCTCATCCTGCAGTGGTATTGCCTGCTGTGAGGTTCCCCTGGCAGCCAACACCCTCTAATGTGTCTCTCTAATGGCACTGCTAAGTGCTCAACCAATGTTTGCATCCATCTAAAGTAGTGTTTTCCCCGTGTGATGCTAAAGAATCCTCACCCAGGCAGTGAGCTTTAGCAGATGTGTGTGGGCTTGGCAAGCCCATGGTGAGCGCTGATGCTTATTTAGGAAGGAGAGTCATGGGGGTAGCAAAGCACACGGTGCTTTATGGGACCCACACAGACACAGTCCTAACTAGAGAAGAGACATAAATGAATTCCCAGAGCTAAGGCTGTGGAAGCCATATCTCCTAAGATGCTGTTGCCAAAGCAGCTAGGCAGTGTTGATTGCAAAACTTCTGCCTGCGGGCTACAAAAGGCAGGGTGACTAGTCAAGTGGAACATCTACCCAAGGCAGTGCAGCTCCATGCTTGGTAGGCAGGGACTGAAGCCTGGAGGAGCTCACATCTGCCACAGAAATGCTCTCAACCTGCCGCCTCCCTAGACTATGAGCAACCTGAGGACAGGGTTTATGACTCCTGTATTTTTTGCTGGTGATTGTAATTGCTTCATAAACATTTTTTGTTAATTGAGTGAAAGTTAAATGGTGGTGGATGTCAAAAATGGCTTGCGGAGATTGTATCTGTAAGGGCCTTGGCTGTGTGTCTTTAATCTCTGTTTAAGTGGCGGTTCTTTCTAGATATTAATGAACAATACTACATATGTGGCATTTAATGAATGTTTTAGAAATTACCATCACAAGGGCTTAAGCTATTAGAGGATTACATAACATTGATTAAGAATGTTTGGACTGTATGATCAATCTTTATAGTTTTAGGCATCTCTGCTAGGGAGGGAGCTGAGGGTGAGGAGCAAGCTCCCCTTGCTGATGCCACCCCCTCACCTGTTTCAGATACTTTGGATGTAGTACAAAGTAGTTGCTCCATAGTATAGTTTTCTAGTAGAATCTATGACAGGGGAGGAAATAACACAGTCACAGAAAGGTCTGGAAGTGACTCCTGAGCCTCACTATGGCTACGTTCATCAGGTAGGAGAATTCAAGGAGATGTCAGAATCAAGTGACTGAAATTGACCAGAAACGATGCCCAGTTTCCTTTCAGAATACTGATATTAGATTCCCCAGATTGGATTCTAGAGCTAGCAGAGAAAGAGAAGGGACTGGGAATTGACTCTCCCTGAATCCTGACTAATGTGTTCATATTTGTGCTGGGACAGTTATGTCACTCACCGCTGTTGCTGCGTTTCCTTAGGTCATACCCGTCTCCTGGCCCATCGGTTTCTTCAGGAACCTCCACGAGATCTGAAGTCTTGAAGGAAAGAGGAAATAGCATAGAATGAGCAATGTTATATCAACAACTGAGCAGTGGTTTTGATGTCAGTAGAAGAGCTAAGGTGGAATTTGCACAATGCCTGGGAAAATAATTATTGGTGTTTTTTTCTGATGGCTAACTTCAGAGAGCCTGTGTGTCCCCTCTTGGTCCTCATGTGCCTCCCTTCAGGCTCAGGGTTGGCCTTGGCAGGTGCCCAGAGAATGCTGGATGAGCTTCTTCCCAGGAAGAGACAAAAGAGAGAAATGAGAAATTCCTGCCCAAATTCTGTCACTTAAAAATCTCAATGAAACTATAACTCTTTGTGTGGGTGAGCTTTAAATACTAATTATAGAAAACCAGAAGCACTATTGAAGGAAGACTACTTAGGTATGAGTGAAGTGCTATTTACTTTGCTGCAAAAATCAATTATTTTTGTAACATTTATTCTTCCTTTTTTACATAAAAGAAGGCATAGTCATTCTTCTATCTAGGTTTCAGAAATAATAAGGACAGCAACAATGGGATTCCAAATAGTTAATGGCTCTTGATTATTTACCATGTGCTGTTTTTAAGTATTTTGCATGCATTATCTCATTTATTCTTTACAATAATCCTATGAGAGACCCATTATCTAGGAAGAAATCTGAAGCCCAGAAATAAGTGATTCTCCTGGAGGTCCCACAACTAATCAATAGTGGAGGTGGGGTAGTGAGCCCCGGCATTGCCTCCAGAGCTCAGCTCTGAAGCACTGTGCTCCATCCAGTGATATGTTGGTTGCTTGGGCTGGTGAGAGCCTTCAGGGTTTTCACATTATCATATGAAACTGGTCATGGCCATTGAAACTGGCACATGCTACAATTCAGGATCAACTCCAACCTGGTGATTAAACATTCACCAGCACACCACTTATGGCCACTCTTTGAAGGGTTGGATGTTCTAGCTCTTGTCTACCTCTTCCAAGAGAATGAGAAAAGTCACATTCTAAAAAATAATTTGTTTATATGTTATTGGAGTGGAACAAGATAAGTTCGCCTTCCTAGTCTCCTCATCAGCTTTAAAGCATTTTAGCACCATTCTCCAAGACAATTTTTTTTTTTTTTTGGTATTGGATCAAAAACAGGGATGCTTAACCCCTGAGCCATATTCCTATCCCTTTTAATTAATTATTTATTTATTTCAAGACAGGGTCTTGCTAAGTTGCTTAGGCCTCACTCAAGACAGATTTTTGTTACAGTGTAGCTTGAAGATTTTTTTTCCAGACAGTTTACTTTCATGACACATCAGAAGGAAACAAAACAAAACACAAGGGGGAAAAAAAAACCCCAACAACCCAGCACAAGGTCCTCATCATTCATACCCTGCTCTTTTTGAAGCTTATGGTTTCTGCACAAAAGTGCTTTGCAGGGAATTTCATTTATTTTAATTTAATCTTGTGAAACTGAGATTGTTCACAAACTAACCAGAGTATTTTTTTTTTTAAGTAAATTAAAAAAACCAAAGCCTCCCCAAAAGCCATCAAGCTTTTTATATTCTAGAACATTTGAAAACATATGAAAGAAAACAATGATTTGGAAACTGTCAGGCAGTGACTTCGCGACTATGTAGAACAAATGCCTCCACAGCCCTGGAAGAAAATAAACCTGAGGAACAAAGCTTTGCTATGTGGGAATGTGTTAGCTTTAGGACATAACAGCATTAAAGAATGGCAAGGGGCTGAAGTTCATTATCACTTGACCCTGCAGGAAGGAAGCAAAATCATTTTAAAAGTCCCAATCAATTGTCTCTGTTTTCTTCTACAGAGGCAAGTTGGACTCTGGGAAAAGAGTAAAGTGACAGATACTTAAGTACAATTGGATTTTTTCTTTGTCTCCCTGTAGTTTTCAGAACAATGCCTTCAATAAACAAAATTCCAACAAATATTTCTGATGGAATCAGTCCTAGAATAACTGCACAGTGATGAATGACACTCTATTGACAACCATAAACTGTGCTTTTTGCCCCTAAAATCAGTTTATAGGCTCCAAATGTTGTTAGAAACAAAGCTATTTTAGAGATGAAAGCAAACTGGGCATCCTTCAGTTATTCCTCTGATGGTTTTGCTGCTTCTTAGAGTCAGCCAAAAATGGAGGCTAAAATGTTCATTGCGAACTATGGAATATGTCTAAGGATGTCTCCTTGTCATAAGATCAGCAAAGCTAAGAACTGAAGGAGCTGTCAGCCACCTACTCTTCATACAGATAGTTCAAGGTCATCTGTGGGGAGCCTCTTCTTCACCCTTGCCTCTCTGGGCTGGCTTTCCTTTTAACTTTTCTCCAAGTTTGGTCTCATATAAGAGTGGGAAATGCTTATGACGGAGTGGGATGAGGATATGTTGGCTCTCATCAGAGACATGAGAGAACGCAAGTCTGGTCAAAATGGAGGTCAAAGTGGACAGCAGTCTCTCTGCTCTGGTTAGTTTTTTCTGTGCTTTTCTGTTGGCTTGCTGAGTGGTAGCTACAAAAAGTCTCTACTTGTAAGGGACAACAGGTGAAGGGGTACAGGCTGAAAGCCAGTTCTATGTGACTTTGGGGGAAGCCACTCATGGGTAACACTGGTCCTTCTCACTCCCTTGAGAAAGGTGTGATGTGGTCCATAGGATCTGGCAGATGGTTATCATCCTCTGATCTCTTTTCCAAGCTTTAGATCCAGCCTTATGGTTGCTATAAGTGTGTGATTCAAAAGCTGTCCACAGACAACAACTGTGAATGAGACAAAGAAAAATGAAGGAGCTGGCAGGGCTGATTTCCTTGGAAACAAACTTAAGTGCTTAATTCAAATTTATTGGCAGCTTTAGGTCCTTCTTAGAAGTTTAGAGAGTTTGGGGAGGGTGTGTGTTCATTTTATCATCCACCATATATATATTTTTTAATATTTTTTTTTTTTAGTTTTAGGTGGACAGAATATCTTTATTTTATATTCATGTGGTGCGGAGGATCAAACCCAGTGCCTCATGCATACTAGGTGAGCACTCTAGCACTGAGCCACAACCCCAGCTCCCTCATCCACTATATATTTAGTGAGAATTTACAATGGACAGTCACTACATAGATGAATGGTTCTCAAATTTTGGTGGGTATTGGGATCATCTGGATTGCTGATAAAACTCACATAGGCCCATCCCAGTAGGGCAGAACCTCCCTCTGTGTTGTTATTAAATTCCCCAGTGAATTCTGACGCCCACCAACATTTGAGAATCACAGATATAAGGTATTGGAAATAAAATGCCAACAGAGCCCTTGCATTTAAGCAGCTTAGTCTTAGGGGAAGAGGTGACTGGAAAAGGGAGAGAACAATTAAACAAAACAGCAAAAATTACTAAGCATTATATAAGTCCAAGATTAATAAGCTGGTTGCTATGGGAGAACAGGGAAGAGGTGCCCAGCCAAAGCAAGAAGTTCAGGGGAATGTTATCTGCAGAGTTAGAGACAACGTGTGGGTGACTAGACAGAGAACTGTTCCTGGAGGCTGGCTGTGAGAAATGAAGTATTATGTGGACCCTGGAAGATCCTGAGTTCTGTCTTCAAGAGTCCCTTATTAATTCTTCTCTATGCTTCAACCATTTCTCAAGTGCTCACTATGTGCCAGAGACCCTGTCAGGCCCTGGTATAGTGAGGTAATAAGGAAGGAGGCCCTGATGTATAGCCACTTAGTATCTAGTTAAGGAAATTGATGCAAAAGAAGATAATTACAGTGCAATCAAGTATATCCAATAAGAAAGGAGTTCTTGAAAGCTTGTGGAAGGAGTGACTTGGTCATGCTTGAGGGAGTCTGGGGACTCTTTATTTGATAGAAATCAAGTTATATAGCATCTTTTTTTTTTTTTTTTTTAAAAATTATTTATTTGCTTTAGTTGTACACAATGTGTTTACTTTTACGTGGTGCTGAGGATCGAACCCGGGCCGCCCACGTGCTAGGCAAGCGCTCTACCACTGAGCCACAATCCCAGCCCTATATAGCATCTTTTTACATATATGTGCATTATGAATTGTACTACATACTACTATTATAAATAAAAAAAGAAAGAATAAAAAAGAAATCAAGTTATAGCTTCAAGAATTGAAACTGTAGGGAGCAACATTTTTCTACATATTTCAAGAGCTTGGTGAATTCAGAAAAAAAAATGGGTTTGTAGGGTAGTAATAAATCTTTGTATCATGGGAACTTGCATGTGAGAAGTTAAATGTTTTGTGGACCCCAGAGGATCCTGGAGCCATCAAGAGTCCCTTATTGATTCTTTCTCATTCTTTAACTGTTTCTCAAGTGCTCTTGTGTATCAGCCATGCTGAAGAATTTGGGCAATGTCCTTCCAGCAGAAGTGACTCAATAGAGTCCTTTAATTAGGAAAATTGCACACATTTTTAAGGGATGATAAAACTTGAGATGCTGCTAAGAGTAAACTCAAACTGAATAAAGTAGCATAAATATTTCTTTATTATAATCTGGGTGAGAGATAATGAGTTTCAAGTCCTGAGAATTTGTGACAGAGAAGAAAGGCACTTAGGATACATATTTCTGAGTTCTGCCTCGTGGAACCCAATCACCAATGGAGCACGAGTATAGTCTAGACACACTCTTGTTGCAGTAGCTGTAGGACTGGCATGGTGCTTTGGCAAGAAGTTAGGACTGGAAGTATCTAAGCTTAGGGATGATGATTAGAAAAGAGACATGTGAAGATCAACCAGGAAGAGCATGTAGAACAAGAAGACCAAGCGAAAGCAGATCCCTGGGAAAAGTCCAAATTAAAGAGCAAGTGGAAGATGAGTCAGAGAAGACGAACTGAGCGGAAGAACACAGCAGAACCTCGAGTGAGTCATGGGATTCCAACAGAGCCTGGGCATGGGTCCTGTCAAAGGAGGGCTTTGGAAAATACTCTTTTCAAATCCTTGTGAATGGATTACACGCTTGTTTAACTTCATCACTTAGGTTTAAAGGAAATCCAGCTAAGACTTAGATGCTCCATGAAAATAAAGCAGCAACAACTTTCGTTTATTCAGTGAAAATTATTCCAGGACCTATGCTAGATACTTTATGTATATTATTATATAATAGCAAATACTTTATTACCTCACCCATGTAGCCATAACGAGTTTATGTAGAGACATGCATCACTTAATGACACGGATATGTTCTGAAAAATGCATTTTGTCATTGTACAAAGATTATTGAGTGCACTTACACAAAGCTAGGTGGTATAGCCCATACACACCTAGGCAACATGGCATAGCTTATTGCTTCTAGGCTATAAACCTGACCAGCATGTCACTGTACTAAATACTATAGGCAATTTTAATACAATGATAAGTATTTGTGTATGTAAACATAGAAAATGCACAGTAAAAATACGAGGCCATAAGAATTTTTTAGTCTGCTATAATCTTATGGGGCCACCATCATACATGTTGTCTGTCATTGATTAAAGTGCTGTTATATGATGCATGAATATGATATAAATTATTATTATTATTATTATTTTTTTATTATTATTATTATTTTAGTACCAGGGATTGAATTCAGAGGCACTCAACCACTGGGCCACATCCCCAGCCCTTTTTTTGTATTTTATTAGAGGCAGGATCTCACTGAGTTGCAAAGTGCCTCCCCATTGCTGAGGCTGGCTTTGAACTCACGATCCTCCTGCCTCAGCCTCCCAAGTGCTGAGATGACAGGCGTGTGCCACCGTGCCTGGCTTGATATAAATTCTATTCCATTTTTATTATTCTTCAATAAGTGAATTAAAATGATCTTCTGAACTGCCAAATGATAATGATCTCTCTGTGAAGATCATAGGGATTCAGGTATTTTAAACTGTCACAAATTATATCCTCACTGCTTTGAGGCAGTGTCTGCTGAAGCTAAACATTTCCATCTTACTATGAAATCCTTCAGCTTTCATGTGGCATGGTTATTGTAATATCCTTAACATATACAGATCCCATGTTCTTGTTTTTAATAAAATGGCAAAAGGCATATTTTAAAATAATGCCACCACCTTCAACTTTCTCCTCTATTGGTTTGGTTTTCAAATTGTGGCTCAGCAGTAGGGCGCTCGCCTAGCACGTGCGCGACCCGGGTTCGATCCTCAGCACCACGTAAAAATACATGCATTGTGTACAACTAAAAGCAAATAAATAAATATTAAAAAAAAAGTTGTGAATTCTAAGGGTGTGGAGCCATGTCTTCCTCTTCTGTTGTGTCCCTGACAGTGCTAGTAAATGTAGGCTCTTTATTTGTGCGTGTTAAATGGGGAAAAAAAACCCCCGCCTAATTAGCATAAATTTTATGCATGAGCCAGGAAAAAGATTAAAAATTATTTTATAATAATTTGAGTGAGAGAAATCAGTGGAGGTCCTGAAGAGCAGAGCTTTCAGTGAGTTGGTTTCTAGAATGACCCTGTAGTACCAGAGGACCCACAGATGGATCTATCTGCAGGCTTGATTTCATTCCCACTCACTGCCTAGAATCTCAGGCTGTCTTATGAATAGACCTGCAGCCAGTGAGGGAGCTGCCTCCACTCAGCCCTAAGGATACCTCCAGGGCTGTGCTCCGCCTTCTTCTACACCTCCTCTAGTCACCAGATGATGACTCAGAGTGGTGGGCCATTTGGAGGCACATTTGTGTCTTGAGCTAAAGTCCCAGTCCTGCAGAGGCTGCAACAGTGAAACTGGTAACCTTATGCACATCTTCCTAAATGGCCTTGTGCACTCAACAGTCTTTTTTTTTTTTTTTAGGAGGGTTGGTGGCTTTCAGCAAGGGCTGCAGCATTGTGTGGCATCGTGGACCATTTATAGAAATTTTGAATGGGACAGCCAGAGATAGGGTGGGCACAGAAATGCATTGAACAGTCAGTTTATATCAGATAAAACAGAAGAGGTGTTTGGGAGGGTGAGTGTCCCTTGGAGAGAGGCTCCACTGAGTCACAGGTTGAGCACTTCCAGGGAGGGCTGTTTTTCTGTGAAATCAAGGGACATACCCTGTCTTAGAAAGGAGTGAGAAAATGTGAGAAATAGCTATGTCTTTTAACTGGGGTGAAGCTGGAAGGAGAACTGCAAACAGCCAGACCTTCTCTGTCTGGCCCATTGTTTGAGTCAAATATTTCTCCCCCGCCCTTTTTTTCTTTCATCTTTCTGACTGGGGATTGAACCCAGGGGCGCATTAACACTGAGTTCCATCCCCAGCCCCACTTTTTTTTTTTTTTTTTAAATTTTGAGACAGGGTCTTACTAAATTGTTTAGGGCCTTGTTAGGCTGCTGAGGCTAGCCTTGACCTTGGGATCCTCCTGCCTCAGCCTCCCCAGTCACTGGGATTACAGGCGTGTACCACCATGTCCACCTCAGCCAAATATTTCTTAAGTGTTGACTGATATGCCATCTAATATTGGTGAGAGGATGAAAAAAAGCAGGTGAATGGGGAAAGTCATGAGGCCAAGAGAATGATCTCTGAGCAGCCCTGGGCGTTGACAACAGAAAGTCAGCCCTTTGACTCAAAGGCCCAGAGCACTTTGAGTTACCCTTTGGCGGTAGCCTGACTCTCAGAAGAACCATCCTCATAGCACATTCAGGTGAAATCCCTTACACTGCTGCGCCTGAGGCTGGTCCTGCCTGAGACACCACAGGTGAACTGAGGGGGGAAGAGGACAATTACAGAGGTCCTGTG
Source organism: Tamias sibiricus (assembly GCA_025594165.1). NCBI lineage: Eukaryota > Metazoa > Chordata > Mammalia > Rodentia > Sciuridae > Tamias > Tamias sibiricus. The sequence goes on from CM046673.1 coordinate 28,530,555, forward strand.
AGGTGAATCAGAGCCACTGCCAGAGCTGCCCTTCTTCGTTCTCTGGGCCAGGGAAGTGCCAAAGCGAAGGGTCTCGTAGACAGGGTCCACCTTATTGCCACAGGCTGCAACAGAAGAGAAAGCTCATCTGAGAAAGCTCACCAGAGAGGACCCACCCCGCCGACCACACATCACTCCTGAGTTATCATTCTCCAACAAGTAGATTCTTTGCAGCTGACCTGCTTGCCCGGCCCCGGGGAAGATCAAGCTTCCCACATTGTCGCAGATGTGACCTCCACACCACCACGTGCACATTCACCATAGCACCCAGAACTTCCAGCTAGGACTCTGCTCTGAAACTTTCCCTGACTGATTGGTTTTTCCTCTTTCATGATCCATCCCAAGAACTCCAGAGACCAGTTTCATTTCCTCTAGAGGGAGGCTCTGCTCACTAAGGTACAAATTCTTAAGACACAATGTTTGCAGCAGGAGGCAAGTGTTTTCAAAGGGATTTGAAATTACCAGGCTTCATGAATTTCTAATTAAAAGGTTTCCAGTTTATAAATTTCTACGTTAAAACCTGTCCTGCCAAAAAGGCAAAAAGTAGGCATTGCGATTTTTAGAGACAGAATAAAAAAAAAAGAAGAAGAAGAAAATTGAAAGGTATTGTAAAAGAAGAAATCTAAGCCAGAATATCTATAAATATAAGGCATTATTTAGGTCCTCATTAGAGAGTGACTGATATTCCCTGAGTTCCCACTTTATACTTATTGGTTATATCTATGTCCCATAGAGTATCATATCAGATACTATATATTGTATCTATCCCTATCTATCTACCTATCCATCTATCTATCTCACAACAACTATGAAAACAGTGATTGCCCTTCTCACTTTGTAGGATCTGACAGATCCATTTATTTGTGGAGAGAAGAGTAGTCCACCAGCTCTGCACAGGTCTTTGGGAAGCTGTGCCCCATGCTTCTGTCACTCTTCCATGCTGCTGACTGAGAAAGCATATCTGTGGCCTTTGGGATTTGAGTGTTTTTCAAACTTCATCAGGGAGTGGATGAAAACTTTCTGAAGAATTTGGTCTATCTTCTGTTTCTCCTCCAGCAAAACAATTACATCCCAAGCATCCCCCAAACAAAGACAGCCACTGTTTTTTTTTTTTTTTAAATTGGTTCTTTCTAGATATATATGACAGTAGAGTATATTTTGACATATTATTCATACATAGAACAAGTATAACTTGTTTCAATTAGGATCCCATTATTGTGGTTACATATGATGTGAAATGACATTGGCCGTGTATTCAAATATAAGGATAGGAAAGATATGTTTGATTCAGGCTACTGTCTTTTCTATTCTCATCCAACCTCCCTTCCCTTCATTCCCCTTTGTCTATTCCAGTGAACTTATAATCTTCCTTTCCCTTGTTGTGGGTTAGCATCCACATGTCAGGGAGAACATTCTGCCTTTGGTTTTTTTGGGTCTGGCTTATTTCACTTAGCGTGATATTCTCCAGTTCCGCCCATTTACCGGCAAATGCCATCGGCAGTCCTTGGAAGACAGCAGTCATTACCGACTCAACGGCTCAAAACCCAACTCAACTTGTCAATGTCCAACTCACCAATGGGCATAACTTCTTTAATGCATCCAAACTGTTCATGTATGAGCAAGGGGGAGCTGTAGTAACGCCGAAACCCCTTTGGCTGGGGAGAAAATAAGAAAGAGAGGGTCTTAATGTCATTGAAGAGATGGAGAAAATCACCTGAGTCCTAAAAATAAAACCAGTTGGTGTCTCCCTTTAAGATGTGGACTTGTCCTATTAGTTCTATAACTCACCACTGAAAGGGGAGTGGGGAGGATAGATGGCAATAAGCAAGTTATGCTCTACCAGACAGCAAGTTCCTGGCCCTGGCTTGTGCATCCTTTCTTCTCCCCCTGCTGTGTACTGAGGCTTCTGCTATGTGCCATGTCCTCATTATCTCCCAGGACAAAGGGGTCGCCTTACTTCTTTCACCATGGTTTATTATTGTGCTTTATTAAATTCATAAAGTCCTGGGCATGAGAAAGCAGACCCAAAGACGTAAAGGCATATCTCAAGAGTTTTCCTCAGAATCATAGTCTATTCTTTCTGGATTCTGTTCTGTTTTTCCTATCTCTCACCCATGATTTTTGCCTTGGCTTGTGAGAATCATCACGGAAGAAGGAGAGGGCAAACAGGTGAAAATGGAAGGGATTTGAGACAAAAAGGACACTGCCAATCAAAGTAAGTGGATGCACTTTGTAAGAACCTGGACGTAGAACTCCCAGTGTTAGAAGAGAACTTGGTGACCTGGTTTCTACTAGAATGCTGAGATCCTCTCTGGTGTTCCTGGCAAGTGGTGTTCTCCTTTTTCTGAGCACTGTTGATGTCAGGAAGGTGATAGGAGCATCCCCTAGCCCTGGAGGCAGGTCTTTGGTGACATTGTATCTGAGTGTTAAGACGTGGCACCTACTGATCCTGCCTTTTCCCCAGAGCCAGAAAAGACAATGGAACTATTCTATGTGATGGCCTTACATTTTTTGAGGACGGTTGAATTATTTTCTATAGTAGACACCATTGGTATAATCTTTGACCATCTTAGTTTCAAATACTCTCAGACATGCTCTGGGTTGCTTTTTATCAATGTGGGGCATCCGGACTGAAGCCCACATTCCTGAGATGGCATGGTCAGCTCAGAATGCCAAGACCATCAGATCTTTCTTCGTTTGGCCAACATGACTGTTAAAGTGGTGAAGACTATTATTACTCTGTTTCACTTTTGTGGGGGGGTTGGTTTTAGTCCTTTTTTGACACTCCCTGAGTCGACAGCCTATTAAGCACTAGGGTAACTAACAAATGATATTAGTTTGCTTGGGACAGAGGGGGTTCCTGGGATGCATGACTTCTACTTTGAAAAAATCCGAACAGTGCCCTGATAAAGATTGCAGTGCGAAAACTGAGAGAGTCCCAACCTGGGAAAAGATAGTCATTCTATTAAGGACCCTGACCCCTTTCCAATGCACAGCATTTGTCTGGAGGGTTGACACAACTCCACCTCTTCTTTATCTTTATGCTAATTTGGGAGGCAAGTGGGCAGGACAATGATTCAGAGCTGTGGAGGAGTTGGAGATGGGGCAGGGAGTTCTGGGGCTTCCTGCTGGCATGAGCCTTACCAGCTTGCCCATGCACCGCTGGGGTGCTAGGCCGTCTGTGCACCTGTGGTGGATGCTCATCTTACAGGCTTTGCAGCGCAGTCCGTGCTTGGCATTTGTTCCTGTCAGGCACAGGGCAAACTTTGGTTAGGATACAACCTACCCTTTCCTAGCTACTGGTCTAAAGCACTGAAAAAGAGATTCTTCCAATAACCAGGAAGTTCTTTCTTATGACTTTTTCATGCGACTTCCCAAATGAAAAAAAGACAACAGTAAATTCTTTGACCTTCTCCCACATTTTCTACCTAAGGTATCTGCTCAGGTTTTTCTCCATTTTTTTTTCTTCTCTTAATTAAAACTAGCAAAATCTACTTTCTTTACTCTCCATATAGGTCACATGTTTTTACTTTTCTGTGTCTTACTGAGTAGTGCAGTTCCTAACGTTTTACCCACTCTTGCTTGCCTTCCTATCACAAGGTCTGAGGTCTTAGAAAAACTCAGGAAAACGACTGCTACAGGGGAAGGGGCAAAGTCTCTCTGAAAGGGGTGTCACCAGGCTTTCCCCAAATAAGGATCGTCCTGTGCTTGGTGATAATGGCAGGTTATTGCGAGGTTACTGTGCCTCTTTATGACTTTGTTAAATGTTACAAGAGGGTTGGGTTGTGGCTCAAGTGGTAGAGTGCTTGCCTAGCACGCGTGAGGCACCGGGTTTGATCCTCAGCATCACATAAAAATATTGTATCCGCCTAAGACTAAAAAATAAATATTAAAAAAATGTTATAAGAGCACAAATGCCAGGCTCTTCTAACATACACGCTGGTTTGTCTGTGGCCATAACATAGGCATTCATTGAAGTATATTAATTAAGTGCTTGTTTTAATTTAATTTTATTTTTTGAAGTACTGGGATTGAACCCAGGAGTTTTGTACCACGGAGCTACAACTATAGGGTTTTTTAAAAATTTTTTTAAAAAATTTGTTTTAATTAGTTATACATGGCAGTAGACTGTATTTTTTAAAAATTAAATAATTTATTTTTTATTCTAAGTTGTTACAAATGACAGCAGAATGCATTACATTTCATTTTATACTTATAGAGCACATTTTTACATATCTCTGGTTGTATACAAAGTATATTCACACCATTCATGTCTTATTTTTGATTTTGAGACAGTCTGTCTAAGTTGCCCAGCAGGGCCTTGAACTTGTGATCCTTCTGCCTAAGTCTTTTGCAGCTGGGAGAGAGGACTCAATCAGATATCATCCCCTGCCTGGGAAGAGAAGAAGAGAAGATAGGTGGCAACAAAATCACTGTTGTGGCAAGCCACTTAACGTCTTGGGACAGGGTGCCATTATGGGGCCAGAAGAAGGAAGGCTGAGGAGGGGAAGAGAGGCAGAAGCCATCCTGACCATTTTAGTGCTGCAACAAGGCCCAAGGCTAAGACAAGGAGAGGCACTGGGAGTCTAGACCAGTGCGTGGAGTGTGGTAGCTGTAGGAAGGTGGCAGTGGTGCTGGGCACTGGCATTCATGGCTCAGAATGTGGCTGGATGAGGTTAGGAGAGGTTAAAATGGGATGAATTTTGCTTCCAGGCATATCCAGGACAGGAATATGCAGAGTAAGAGACACCATCCGCTCTGACATACCAAAGTGAGATGGCAGGCCCTGTGCAAGCCTTAAAATGAGGTGCCAAAATAGATTCTACTGCTCTTAGATGACCAAGCACCTCAAGTATGTTAGAAAAAAAGATGAAATCTAAGACAGTAAAGAGAGGGTCTCTCTGTGGAGCTACTGAGTCACTACCAATCTCATCCCTCCTCCTCTACCACAACGAGAAGGGTGGAGCTGCCTTGTGGTTTTCAGAAGTGGTCTTCAAGGAAACCATTTTAAAAGCATGGCCTGTGTCCTTTGGAGCTGGTGCAACATGAGGGCCACAGCCACATCCAGGCCTGGGGAAGTCTTAAGGTGAGAGACATGGGTGACAAGATGTCTTTTTGCACAAAGTTGGCTCTCTGAAGGCTTGTTAGGGAAAGGGTGCGTGAGATAAAATAGTGTGATAACACAGATGAGGATTACGCAGATTGTGCCTAAGAAGACCACCTGGAGAGGCAGTGGGTCCCTAATAAAATAGTCTCTAGGGTGGTGATATCAGAATGAATATGTCCACATAATGAGTCCTTTGTCCATTGGCACCCAACTATCACAACTGACTACAGATCCAGAATGAAGGTATCCCAAGATTAAAAAATCTACCTTCTTTTCCACCAATGTGCTCTCATCCTATTCATTTGTGTTTTTTTTTTTTTCTTTTTTCATTTTATAACCCAATGTATATACAGTGGCCAGAGTGGTCTTTTTGTAATACAATTTAATCACTTTGTTTTTCTTAAACATCTTTGAGCTGGTTCTTCCTGTCTTTCTGATGTCATACAAAACATTCACTATGGTGGCAAAACTTTGCATGATTTTGTGGGAGCCCACCTCTGACTCTATCTCAGGCAAACCCCTCTTGTTCACTAGATTTTAGTCATGTGGCCTTCTTTTAGTTTCTTGAATGTGCAAGCTTTTTAATTCTGCAGGGTCTTGACACCTAGGGCTTTGTATGCCTGGGATGCTGTTTCTTCTACTCTTCTCTTGGCTAAGTGACCCCTTATATTTGCATCTATTGTATTTCTTCAATCAAGAGTCCTCAAAAACATTTCTTCTCTCAAGCCTAAATTATCTTTTTTTCTATTACCCTTCCTCCCAGAATGCTGTGGTTATCCTTTGTAACATTTATCACTGTTATTATTAATTTGAGAAGTTGTTTCTGTCTTCCTTTTCCTCTGTACTGCAAACATAATGAGGCTTAGGGCCATGTCTGTTCATTTGCCATTGTATACTTCACTCTGAGCATGATACCCAATAAACATACATTAAATAATTTTATTTATCTTTTTACTTGGTACCAGGGACTGAACTCAGGGGCACCCAACCACTGAGCCACATCCCCAGCCCTTTTTTGTATTTTATTTAGAGACAGGATCTCACTGAGTTGCTTAGTGCTTCACTGTTGCTGAGGCTGGCTTTGAACTCATAATCTTCCTGCCTCAGCCTCCCAAGCCACTGGGATTAAAGATGTGCACCACTGTGTCTGGCTGCATTAAATAAATGAATGAAAAAATTCTTTCATAGTCACGTACACAGTGAAGCAATGATGACTGGTGTGAGATAGTTATTGAAACTGATTCATCATCAATATAGAAAAAGTATTCAAAAGCTAAAGATCCATTTGTATTATTTAATTTTAAAGACTAGAAGCCTCAGGGTATGTTTGAATGATTTTCCCCAAGTCAGATTAGGTCTTGCCTACATTCACTCTTGCGCTGCTTGACCGAAATATTTCCTCCCAATCTTTTAGGTTGTTTAACCTACATGGAGATGAAGTTGGGGTTAGTTCAATGATTAAAAAAAAAAAAAAAAAAAAAAAAAAAAAGTACAAGGACCTGAAACTCACCTGGGAAAAGCAATGGGCAAACCTTTGAACTAGAAACCTTTTTGCAGGTGTCTCCTGAATTCTTCCTCTGGGAAGGCATTGTGTAATACAAAGCATGTCTGCTGATAGAAAGCTGAGGTGACACATGCACACACCATAAATTATTGGGTATGTGTTCATAAATAGTGGTTGGAAAGTCCTTTTTCTTTTTGAGAATGATCACTTAGCTGAAAGACTGCTATGCTTTCAAAAGACTAGATGTGAAAAGTAATTACTTATTTTTTCATTTTCAAATGAGAGAAAGCTATTTGTGCCGTATGTGGAAACGTAAGTAGAAACGTCAAAGATGAAAGTTGTTTCATTGTGCGCTGGACTCTGAATAGTGTCATTATATATTAAGGTAAATTTTCCTTCAAACCCAAACACAATGATTTCAGTTTTCCATGTCTGTTCTCGTACGCTCCGCTGTTTTGTATGAGTCAGACCACCAGCAATTATTTGGTTTTAGGTGTTTCAATTTCCACTGTGGAATAACAAAAGTGATTGAAGAGGAGAGCTTATGCTCTGAAGTTCAGAGACTAGTTCAAAGGAATGATTCACATCACAGCAGTGGCATTCGTTTACTCTAGCAAGACACCGAGAAGCCATGGTCTGACTTATTTTGTTACTTGTGACTTCCATCGCAAGCACATTGTATTATGTGTGCCTTAGGCTGGAGCAAAGAAAAAACTCAGTTTTAAATTTGAATATGTCTAGTACCGGTTCTTTAAATAGAAAAAAAAAAAAAAAAAAAAAAAAAAAAGCCCTGCAATATGTCTGGATCAGCTAACTCATCACCAAATGGGAATAGTCTACCTACCATCAGAATTACTAATGGAATACTGTCATGCTACAGATGCTTCTTGACTTAATGGGGTTATATATGAATAAACTCATTATAAGTTGAAAATATTAAGTAAAAAGTGCATGTGGTGCACTTGACATACCGAAAAACATAGTTCAGTAGCACAGTACACTGAAGAGTATTGGTTGTGCCCTTGTGGCAGATTGGGAGCTGTACCTCACTGTTGCTGCCCAGAATCACAAGAATAATATATAGTATATTATTAACAAGGCAAAATATCAAATTTTGAGGTATGGTTTCTATTGAATGCGTGTGGCTTTCACACCTTCACAAAATTGAAAATTCAGAAGTTGAGCTATATTTTAAGTCAGGGACTATATATATATATATATATATATATATATATATATGTACATATATATATATATGTACATATATATATATTTTAAGTCAGGGACTATTTACATATATATGACTAGAAATAAAGATGTCACCGGACTTTGGGTAAAAAATGGTGGACTAGTCAAAGAGTTTCCCATTTAGTTATATCAAAACCTCACTAAAGTTACAGTCAAGGTATTTTAAAAAATGGCAAAGATTCCAAAGAACTAGTTTACTTAAAAGAGTAGGCAGAATAGAAGTGAGTTTAACATATATTTCAGAGATAGAAAGCAAGGGACAGTATAGTAAGCAATTTAATAGAAGGTAACATTAGATTTCTCAAAGCAACCTGGTAACTAGAAGGCCATGGAACTTTGAAAACGGTCAAATTTCAAGATTCTGAGAGAAAATGTTTTCCACCCCAGAATTTTATACCCAGCCAAGTTATCAAATACATGTGAAGGTTGAATAAATATATATTTAGGGTTTCAAAATGTTTACTTTCCACATGATCTTGAAAAAATTGCTGGAGAATGTGCCTTAGAAAAATAAGGGAATAAATCAGAAAAGGGAAGAATATCAGATCTAGGGCACAACAGAGCTAAATGATATCCCCATGTGACAGAGGTAAATGATATCTCCATGTGACAGTTCTGCAATAGCCCTAGACTGGAGCTGCAAGATGAAGTAGGCAGTGCACTGAAAAGAAAAAAGGGGAACTTAAAAAGTTTATTGATTATTTTTAGGTTAGAATATTATAAGAGACTTGGCATTTGATAAATCTGTGGAAGCATTTGAAAAAAGTACAGACACATGAAAAATTTAGTAGGTAAAAAGGCCACTTCAATTTGAGGAAAATAAAATGTAGGGAAAGAAATATAATCATAGTGTAATGCTTGAATTAGCAATTAACAGTAGTCATACATAGTGCAGAAATTGACCATATAGTTAACACAACATTGTGATAAAACTGTTTGGAATAGGGAGCAAGGGGGCAAAAATTATGATGTAACTCTTTAGGAAAGGCCAGAACAAGGAAGAGAAGACTAAGAGGTGGTGCTGGTGATCTGAGAGCTGAGTCTTTATCTTTTATGGCAGGAAGACAATAAATGTTTGATTAATCAATAAATAGCAGCAGAGCACAGCATTTACAACTATTGACATAAATTCAAGGGGAAACAATTAGAGGTGAAAGTGTGTGCCTTTTAGAAGTGAATTTGGGATAGGACGGGTTCCATCTCAAGTACTACCTATCTCGAAACTATTCTCATATACTATTTGACTAAATAAATAAATAAATAAATAAATAAATAAATAAATAAGAATTCTCTGGAAACAGGGTCAAATTGGCCCCTTGGAATGATGTGACTCCTGGCATATGGAGATGTAGGCAAAGCATGGGGGCGGTTATTACAAAGTCATCAGTTTTTCCCTGGACATTTGAAGTTCTGGGTTAAGTCTAAGAGTTTTGTGAGTTATGGTTGAAAAATTATTAAGCATGCTAGTCAAAATGTTCAAATGGAGTTTGGAATGGACCAATGGAAGTCAATACAGCACCCATTAGGTGTCAGGTTCTGGGCTGTTTCATGAACATGTATATCATTCATCACTGTGAATAGTGAGCTATCCATAGAGAACAAAATGTTGAAGCTCTAGAACATGAAGTCTCCACACTTGCTGGGAGAAAATTTTGAAGAATTTTTCTCAAGGCTGGTGACTGAATCTACTACATTAGATGACATACTCCTGTTTTCTTGTTAAATGAAATTTATTACATATGTATGTTAAACAATTGGCCAGACTAATTTTGATAAGATTTTGCCATTTAGGCATTGCCTAGCCCTTAGTCAAATTTCAAATAATGTCAAAGTTAAAGATAAAACAATGCTTTACAATTTAGATCTCTTAAGTGCAGAAGCAATTTGGAGAATGAAAAAAAAAATTTGTGCGTAAGAAAGTAAATGTAATCATAATATAGTATTTAAATTAACAGTAAACTAATAGTTTGTTTTCAGTTTGTACAATAATAGAATTACTCTTATTCAATATATTTAATTAAAATTAATGTAACTTAGATAATAAAAACACCTTTTACTATGAGTTGGGAAAATCTCTCTCACATATATACACACATGTACATTTCCTGTATATATGTATCTGTGTTTGTGTGTGTGTGTGTGTGTATGTAGGTGTATGTCTGTCTATAAATACAGTAGTCCTCACTTTCCTCAGTGGACAATATGTTAAAGACTCCCAGTGGAAGCCTGAAATCATGGATAGTACCAAACCCTATGTAGACAATGCTTTTTACTATACATATGTATGATAAAGTTTAATCTACAAATTAGGTACAGTAGAAATTAGCCATAACTAACAATAGAATAGAAGAATTATAAAAATATACTGTAACAAAAGTTACGTGAATGAGGTCCCTCTTTCTCAAAATATCTTCTTGGGCTGAACTCATCCTTCTTCTTGTGAGGATGTGAGATGATACCATGTGATGAGATGAAGTGAGGTGAATGACTCAGGCATTGTGATGTAGCCTTTGGCTATTATCGATCTTCTTACTTGCACATGAGTACTGTGAAACTGTGACAGCTGGTCTGATAATGGTGATGGCTACTAAGTGATTGATGGGCAGGTAGCACATACAGTATTTATACACTGGATGAAGGGATAACTTACACTCTGGGCAGGACAGAGGGGACAGCATGAGATCTCATCACACTACTCAGAAAGGTATGCACATTTGGAAACTTTTGAATTGTTTGATCATGGAATTTTCTGCTTTATACTTTCAGACTACAGATGACCATAGGTAATTAAAACTGTGGAAAGCAAAACTATGGCTAAGAAGAGACTATTACATGGCCATAAATATTTCTTAGGTTGCATACAATATCTATAAATGATTCAAAGGTAAATGCAAGCAAGATTGTCCAAAGATTTTTCAGGCCCCTGATCTTATTGGTTTAGCTATTGGATCCTAGTAAAGGACCCTGCTAGGGATGCCTGTAGCAAGAGGGTACAGAGCCCAGAGGGAGCTAAATGGCCATGTCACAAAAAAGTTGGAGATAAAAAAGCAAAAGCAATAGGTAAGCTTTTGGTTCCTATGTAGACCCTTGGTATTTAAAGGCTAGGACCTTTGCAAATAATAGTAAAAATGATAGACTCAGTATTTTTAAACTAAAGACAGGAATATAACTGCTGCTGAGTTATCAAAGCAGACAATAATGCAGCTAGCATTGTTCACGAGCCCATTGTCCTTGAATGCACACCAATGCAATGAGTGGAACAGAATCATTTGACAATCATCTAGAGACGCCTCCATGATGGAGTCCTTGCCTATTTTCCCTGCCTCATTTTCAACATTTTCACTGGGCTCCTCCTCTGTCCTATCAGATCATTTCTGGTTCCTCCCCCCCCCCCCCCCCCCCCCCCCCCCCCCCTCTCCCCCCCCCCCCCCCCCCCCCCCCCCCCCCCCATGGCAAGGGCCTTTGGATCACAGCTCTTGGGGGCTGCTTACACTGCCTCCTCATCTTTTTTGTTCAGATGGTAAATAGATTCTATGCATGGAGTATCTCTAAGTATAATCCAAAGCCTCCTGCACAATACCGTCCCTCCCTCTGCATCTGCAGAACACACCACCTGGCCCTCACTGTTGCCAGAGCACCTGTCACAGCAGGCCGTCTTCTCCTCTACCATGTGGCACCTGACATGAAACACTGGTTTGTTCACCTCTGGGTTTGCTGTGACCAATAAAATGCCTGGCACAACCTACATTATTTTCTCTTAGGAAGGATCTTCCTACACAGGCTTGGGCCAGGCAAATATCCAGGCTAACAGAATATTAGGGCTTTACCCCACTAATACTCTGAAAAGAGCTAAACTTCTTCTTGTGGCCCAACTCCTGGGGTCTGTGTGACCACCAGGTTTGGAGCACCAGGTTTGAACTGCCTGTGGATCTTTACCGTGTGAGCTCCTACATGGCTGGTCTTGATTTTTATACCAGTGTGACCACATCCTGGTTTGTTGGGACCCAGAACTCTCCAAGCTCTAGGGCACTCTCCAATCCAGGCCTGGTACTATTCCTTAAATCACCCACCTGACTAGGAAGCCAGCTGAAGGCTAATTCTGGAAGTTACCCCCTCCTTTCTAGTATTAGCTCTTCACACTTTTCTCAAAGCAGATGTTGACATCTGGCAGGATCAAGGTAGCTGTGCTCTTTGACATTTGTGGCTTTGCTTGAGGTCTTCTCCCAGGTAAGAGTCACATTGGCCTCTGCTTCCTCCTTATGGTGTGAATTGTCACCAAGTGTCATGTCCCCCAGGTGACCTACAATATGCTTTGTTATGCCTGATAAAGAGATGCCTCAGATATCCATCATTGCTTTTACCTCGTATATAGCACCCAGAAATGCCTGCTGCTCTAGACCTACACATACCTAACTATAGGAGTGTTTAAGCATAACATTTTTTCATAGTTTCATGTAAAATCTAAAAAAAACAACAACAAAAAAACCCCCAAAAAACCTGATGGCTTGAATCTTCACAGGGAGGAGCTTGATTTCCACAAATAAATTACAGTATTACATTTTTAGTGTCACTATGAAAAAACTCATGGCTTCAGAAATCTAATCCCAGAATGATTTCAAGAGGCCAATGTCTCACAGTGGGATTTAAAAAATATGTACAGCGCATGGGATGTATTCCCATTACTCTCACATGCTGTTCTCTTTGATATACTGATTTAAAGATTCTGAAGTCACATAAGCCAACTAAGCCAAATGAAGCCACTGGGAATGATTCTGCCCCCCCCCCCCTTACATGGAAAAAGAATAATTTGCAAGAAAAAAAAATGGAGAGAAAAAAATAGAACTAATATTTTGAGGGAGCTTGTCAGTGAATGTACACACACACACACACACACACACACACACTCATCTTAGAGGAAAGAACATTGTACTAGAAGTTAGAAACTTGAATTCCTGATTCTGCAGAAAGGAATTAAAAATTATTGAGCTCTTGTACACCATGTCAAACATTTCCTGGATGTATCCTCATTTTATTAATAAGTGAACATTACATTTTGTATGTAAAATGCTATTTTTTAACATTCAACTCAGGAAGGCAAGGATAACCACAACTGTTAACTTCATTGGAAAGAATGAACAAATGTTGAGTATAGAAATCACTAGCTGTGGAGCCCAGTATTGGAACTTTTTCTCTTATGATGTCAACAGTTCTGTGAGATAAGGATTTTCATTCCCTCATTTTAATAGTGAACTGAAGCCCCCGGGATATGCAGCTAGTGAGGAAAGACACAGGGTCTAGGTCCACTGATTTTGAAGCCCAGTCTCTTCCCTTATCCCCCAGCCTTCTGCATATCAGCAGGTCTGCTTCAGATTTCTTCTACTGAAATTGAGAGGAGGTATTTATGACCCTCTTCAGCCTTTGATAATGATAAAATAAAAATCATATGTAACCACATAGTCAATGAAGATGGGTTGGATGAGAAGTAGCAAGAATTTCCAAGCATCTAAAGTTTTCCTGAGAAAATTCTAGAGCTGCAACCATCCTTTTCCAACACCCTCTTTGAGAGAGGCATTCTGATCATACTTGTGGAGGATTACATAAAATTGGTTCTTCGAGGCAACAAACAGGAACCGTCATTTTCCACTGTAGAGATGCAGGTCCCCATAACAGATTTGAATAAGGGATTATAGGCTCTAGTGGTCTGCAGCCCAGGGCAAGCCCTTGAAAATATGTAGCATGAGAGTGTGGGAAATAGAGTTCTTCCCACTGCACTCGCTATTGCCAAACCCTCTAAGCTGGTGATTACTTACACCTCAGTAACCTGTTAGTAGGCAAGGCTGGAAATTCATTAGCCAATGTATGCATACACTGCTGTTTCTAGTTCTGTTACAAGTCTATTCAGTAACTCGTTTTTTTTTTTTATTTGTTTTTTGGTACCGGAGATTGAATCCAGGGGCACTTAGCCACTGAGCCACATCCCCAGCTATATTTTATTTAGAGACAAGAGTTTTGTAGAATTGCTTAGAGCCTCACTAAATTGCTGAGGCTGGCTTTGAACTTGTGAGCCTCCTGCCTCAGCCTCCCAAACTTCTGGGATTACAGGTGTGTGACACTGTGCCTGGCTCAGCAACATTTTTTTTTGGGGGGGGGATATAGGGGATTGAACTCAGGGGCACTTTAACTCTGAGTCACATCTCAAGCCCTTTTTTGTATTTTATTTAAAGATAGGGTCTCACTGAGTTGCTTAGTGCCTTGCTTTTGTTGAGGCTGGCTTTGAACTCATAATCCTCCTGCCTCAGCCTCCCAAGTGCTGGGATTACAGGCGTGAGCCACCACACCTGGCTTCAGCAACTTATTTTTTAATTTTGAAAATGACACTAACAAGAGTTCTCCTTTGATGAAAACAATATTCTTATCTTGGTTGATTATTTTAAAAGGTAGAATATAGCCAGGATGAAGAAGTACAAAAGCAAGAATATAAAAGTAGGGCAGATGTTCTACAAATCATTACGGTGTTTATGCATAAATTATATTTGGATGCTCATATTTGGACATGTGCATATGTAAATATACATATAATTTGTGAAGACAGCACAGTGAGATGGAAAAATTCAGGTCTACAGTACCAGAAGGTTTGGATAACAGTCCTTAGCTCTGAGACCCTGGATAAGGCACTTGATCTGTGAGCTGTGCAAAAAATTAAAAAAATGGTGACATGGCTACAGACTGTGTCATCTGCAACTCTGGTGACTTTCCTTGCGGTCACAACTTTCATATTCTTTAAGGCTGAACTGGATATAGCAAACCCAGGATTTGACAAGGCATGAGCTTGATAAAAGCATGGGTCTCCATATACACCTCTACTCTGCTGTGTATTCTATTTCTTTATCTCTCTCTTTTATCTACAAACAACTAAATTGATCCTTGCTTTATAAAAGTTGCACCTTTGATATGAAAATGGCATAAGATATAAAAGAAATGATCATTTGTCAAATGCACTCAATAGTTATTTTATAAATATGATTCATACTTACTTATGAAATATACAAGAATAATATGAAATATTATTTTTCAAATCTATTTAAACATTTACATAAAATCTCTAATTTATGTATTAATGGGATACTTTGATTGTTAAGGGACCTCGAAACCCAGAAGCAGACTACATTACTTAAAAGTTTTAAGAGTCACGATGGAACCAAGAAAATCAGAACAACGTGTTAAAGCACGTGCCTACTGCTGTGTGAATGAAATCGATCCTACAGCTTTCTAGGGATTGCCCACGGAGCGAAGTAGGGCATTCATCTGGAGAGATCCTCTAGAGAGTAGCATCAAAGCTCTGCCCTGGGAAAGGCTTGTGAAAGAAGAGAAAATATTAAAAAGAGAAATGAAAGAGCAAAGCAAGTTGAATAGGTGTGCATTATCAATCACACTGTAGAAAAATGGCTGTCTGGGACGTCAGACTTCCTATTTCGGAGCAGGCTGGGGTCTGGGAAGCCCTCTGAGAATGTCAGGGTGGCTGTCAGCTCTCCCGACACTGGTGCATCCCTGTTTTGCCCTCATTTGCCACTTTGAAGCCTCCCTGGTGTTGAGCTTTCCCATGCGGCACAAGCCACTTGTGACTGTCGCGTTCTATGACTAAACACGGTCACTCCAGGTGAACTGGGCTGCACGAAATAACCACACAGAGACAGAGGAATACCTTAATTTTTTGGGTCTTGTGACAGCTCCTCTGACCTTAGGGGTCCGTGGAGAGAGACAGAGAGAACTCGCCTTGAGCCCAGTTTTATTGGGGAGAAGCCATGCAAATGAGGCAAGGGGTCAGGTTTCAGGGGGTTGAGTCCAGCTTCAGCAGGTTGACTGACATCTAGGAAGGCCACGCCCATCTCATGTGCTGTGTGGGGATCAAAAGCAGAGCAGACAAAGGGAGATTCCATGGAACATTCTATCCCAAACAGGGCAAATGTGTAGGATTACAAAGGAATAGGTGGGTATAACTCAACCCTAGTGGGCACGCCTACTCCTGAAGCTGTGATATCCAAGCTGGGACAAGTCCAAGCCAGCAAAGTTGTTGGGCATCCCCATCTGTGTCAGGAGTTAGGGGGCGTGGCTTCATTCAGGGCAGCTCCCCACAAGTGATGTTTTTATGACATTCACAACAGCATTAGAAACCCTTCATTGCTATTTCGTGTGGCATTTTCAACATGTGGTTTGGGGACAATCAAGACACAAGTATCAGGGAGAAGTCAGTCAACAGCTTCCAATTCCTTTGAAAAACACCTATTTCAAGAATCTGGGGCAAGTGAAGGATGTTTCTGGAAGAAAACCCTTCAACAATAAGTTTTGCACTAAGATGAGGAGGATTATTTTTCTTTTTTAATTTTTTTTTTTTAACTTCTGGGGAGTTAGACCAGGGATCAGTTTCTTTTTAAAGGGCAAGATGGTAAATGTTTTAGATTTTGTGGACGACAGAGTTTTTGTTGCAACTCTTCTAGACTGCCATTGTCATGGTGAATATAGCTAGCAGTGATTATAAGTTAAGCAAATAAGCATGGCTGTGTGTCCTTAAAACTTACAGATGTTGACATTTGACTTTCATATAATATTCATGTGTCCTAAGTATTATTCTTTAATTTTTTTCTCAATTAAAAATGTAAGTCCCTTTTAGTTTGTGGGATATTTAAAAACAGGCAATTGCCCAGATATGATCTGTGAGTATAGTAATTTTCCCACAGGTTTTCTTTTTCTTTTTTTTAAAATTGAGGTGAAATTCATATAACATAAAACAAACCATCTAAAACCAAACAATTAAATGCATTTAGTATGTTCACCCTGTTATGCCACCTCCACCACCTACACCTAGTTACATTTTTTTTTATCATCTCTAAAGGAAACCCTGCATCCAATAAACTGCTCTTCTACTTCCCTCCTTACTAGCTGTTCCCGGCAACCAATGATTTGCTTTCCAGATCATTTTCTTCTTCTGAATTATTTCATGTAAATGGAATCATAGAAAATGTGACCTTTTATGTCTGGCTATTTTCGATTATCAAAACGTTTTTAAGGTTTTTCTATATCAAAGCACTTATCAGTATTTCATTCTTTTTAATGGATGTGTAATATTCCATTATGGTATATGTATTTATGTCTACATACATACATACACACTATAAAATAAGTTAATATTTTGTTTACCTATTGTGAACTGTGTTGCTAAAAGCATGCAGGTACATGTATTTATTTAAGTACCTGTTTTTAGTTCTTTTGAGAATACACTTGGGAGTGGAATTTCTGGGTTACATCACACTTAACTTTTTGAGAAACTGCCATGGTCCATGCAATCTTTCTCACTTTGCTTTACATTTTCCCTTTTCCTTTTTTTTTTTTTTTTTTTTGATTTTTTTAGATGTTGATGGACCTTTATTTTATTCATTTATTTATATGTGGTGCTGAGAATCTAACCCAGTGCCTCCCTCACACATACCAGGCAAGCGCTCTACCACTGAGGCACAACCCCAGCCCTACACTTTCCTTTTATCTATATCACTCATCACCTGAAGATTGATCTATCAATCATCTATTTACTTACTTACATATCCATTGTCGCCCTAAATAAAATATTCATTCTACGAGGGCAAATATCTTCATCTGGTTTGTTCACTGATATATTCCAAGCACTTAGGACAGAGCCTGGCACAGTGGAGCTGCTGCATAAATATTTGTCAAATGAATTCCTATTTAAGCTTGAAACAAAGCAAAGATTGTTCATATTAGTAATGCTTGGCATGCTTATTAAATAAGAAAAGAAAAACATTTATTGAAGGGATACCACTTTTCTCCAAATAGTTCTGCAAATGTACCAGAATTCTGTTTGAAATCTCAATGAGATTTGAGTGGGGGACTTCACAAAATGATTCTAAAATAAGTCTAGAAGAGTACATACCTGAGAATAGCAAAACATTTTTGCAAAAAAAAAAAAAGTTTTGTAAACCACAATAGTGATTAAATCAGAGAGCTACTGGTGCTGGAACAAATGAACACCACCATTAATGAAGTGAATTGAAAGCCTAAAATAGGCATCTTTATGAATTTACTGTCTGATAAAAGTGATTTCTCAAATCATCAGTGAAAGAAAGAATTATTCAACAAATACTGGTGAGTCACTTGGTTAATTATTTGATGAAAACACCAGATGCTTAATTTGTAACATATTATGAAATAAGTTTGGATGGGGTAAGGAATTTACATAAAAGTTGAGACTATTAAATTAGTTGAAAACATAGAAATACTAGCTTATTTATTCTTGAATAGAGAGACTCTAAGCATATTTTTATGAGAGAAAGCAATATACCAAAGATTGAAAAATTTGATTACATAAAACTACAGCCATTAGTACAAAACCTGAAGGCAGATAAATTGGAAGAATTTGTCAACTTGGATAATTAAGGGTATGATACAGCATTATAAAAGATTTGTAAGCAGGTTTTAAAAATTAATAGGAAAAGATGAATAAGCCAAAAGACATATAGTATTGTCCAAGGCCATAAACTGAAAACTTACAAAATATATGGAATAGAAAATTGAGCATCTAATAAATAATTTAGTAATCAAAGAACTGAAATGAGAACATCAAGCTATCCATTTTCCTCTGTCAAATGTGCAATGATAAAAACAAAACAAAACCAAAGCAGAAGGTGTCATCGCTGATCCTATGTAGAGCCGTGATCGCTCTTACACACTCCTGCTTGGGGAGGAAATGGTATCACCGTTGATCACTACTGTCAGGCTAATTTCAGGACAGGTTATCTCCTCTGTCCAACTCTGTTCTAAGCATCAAAATCTTTAAACATGTTTTGCATTAGCCAGCTTCCCATTACTATAACAAAATACCTGAGATAATTAACTAATAAAAATATTTATTTTTGGTCATCGTTCTGGAATTTCTAGTCCAAGATTGGTGAGGCAGCAGGTGCCCATCACTTTAGGACTCTGACAAGGCAACACAACATGGCTGGAGCACATGGCAGAGCAATTTGCTAGCCTCATGACAAAGGGGCCAAGACAAAAGGAAGCAGCTAGAGTTCCACAGTTGTGCTAAAGGGCACATTCCCAGAGACCTAAGGACCTTCCACTAGAATGTAGCTCCCAAGGGCTCTATCTTCTAGTAATGTCACCCTGGGGACCAAACTTTTAAGACATTACCCTTTGGGGGACATTTATTCAAACCATAGTATGTGCACAATTCATCGATGTAGCAATTTCAACTTCAGATTTGGGTCTTAAGAAAATAGTTATATTTGCAATGATTTAGCTACAAAAATGCCTATTACAGTTTTGCAAATAATATTGAAAAATGGAAAACAAAAAAATTTGCAAAATTGGGCATTAGTTAATGAAAGTCTGGTATATTGGTAAGCAAAATATTGTTTTGGCTACTGAGATAATTTTTTATCTAATAATGATTGACGTAATATAATGTTTACAATATAATATTAAAGTGTCAACATCAGCCGGGCATGATGGTGCACACCTGTAATCCCAGCGGCTTGGGAGGCTGAGGCAGGAGGATCATGAGTTCAAAGCCAGCCTCAGCAAAAGTGAGGGGCTAAGTAATTCAGGGAGACCCTGTCTCTAAATAAAATACAAAATAGGGCTGGAGATGTGTCTTAGTGGTCGAGTTCAATCCCCAGTACAAAAAAAAAAAAAAAAAAAATCAACATCAGGGAAAAAGACACACACACACACAAAAAGGCATCACTTTCATGTAAAAAAGTCTGGCAGAGCTTGTAGAAAGATGTTCATCATATTTTTGTGTGGGTGGTGGAATTATAAATGCTTTTTAGTTCTTGTTTTTGCTTATTTGTCTTTTCTCATTTTCTATAATGAGCAAATTTTCTTTTTGTGCTAAAAATAAAACAACATAATTTTCAAAGGAAGTGGGTGATCTTTTTGAAGAATTTAATAAAAATAAAGTCATGTTGAAATGAGAGGAATCACTGGCAATTTGGGTTCTGGAGTCCCCACTGCTGGGAGTTGTTGGGGGAGGGGTCCAGCAGCTTTGGAAAGAAGTGGCAGCATCTCCTCTAACTCCACCAGCCGTGCTGAGGTCCCTGGTAGGAGTCTTGACCCAATTGAGCAAGGCCCAGATTCTGCACCTACTCACGTGCTGTAGGCACTGTGCTTGTTCAGAGCACCAGTGGGTGGCAGACCTTCATTTTCATCCTGAAACAATATCCCAGAAGGCAGGGCCTCTCCCTGGGCTCATCAGGACACATTCTGTAGTATGTCTGACTGTAGCCCTCACAGATTACTCCAGTTTAGTTGCCTCTTTCTTGATATGGGGAAAGCATCCATCTCCCTTTATTTTTCCTTAACAATTTAATTTTTAAAATGTGTTTTTAAAAATTTAAGCCTCCCTGAGCAGGATTTCTTACACTCTGTGTTATTGACATTTGGGGTTGGATAGTTGCTTATTGTGTGTGTGACTGTCCTGTGCTGACTTAGCAACATCCCTGGCCTCTACTCACTTGATACCAGCAGCACCTCTTCCCTTAATTGTAACCACCAAAACCATCTCCAGGCATTGTCACATGTTCCCTGGGAATAGGGTTGCTGATAAAATAAGGAAGTCCAGTTAAATTTTACTTTCTGATAAAATTGTTTTTGCATAAATATATCGTAAATATTGCACAGGACAAGTGCACCTCAAATATCGCCTGGGACATACTGAGTTTAAAAAGTATTTGTTGCTTATCTGAAATTCACATTTAACTGGGTGTCTTTTTATTTGCTAGGTCTTGAAATCATACGAGAGAGGCAAAATCATTTCCAGTCAAGAATCCCTGGTGTATAGCAACAGTTATTTTCAGTCCTTTTATAGAAGAGGAAACTGGGGTTTAGGAAGGGAAGACTTTGGTCTACTGTCCCAGGGTGAAAAAGATGCTGAGAAGAGATTTGAACCCAGATATTCTGATTACAATTTCCCCCTTTCTCCTTTGGCACAGAAAAACCACCCATCTTTATTTCTGAAAGATTGAAAACAGAATCAGAATCAGGGTGACTTGGCCTGGGGAGTGTGCCTACGATTGCAAAGAATCAGGAACTTTGCCTATGTTTTCTCTAACACAATGAATGATTCCTTGAAGTTAGCTATTATTTGCCACTTAGATGGAAAATTGAGGATCAGAGAGCTTTAAAAGTTTTCCCAAGATTACCTTGCTAATAGATGGTGGTGCCTGAGTTCTAAAGTGGGTCTGACTTGATCCAAACTGGACACTGGGTCTCTGGCTGGTATGCTTTGCTTACTCATTTCTCCTCCTTCATCATCTAGGTTTGACTGACATATCCTAACTGTATTTTCTATTTTCATCAAGGTACCAGATCTTTGATCTATCAAAATTTAGAAATCAGGAATAAAAAGATGAAGTGCACCGGAACCCTTTTAAGTACCATTTCTGGATCAATGACAAGTAATGGCACCACTTGATTTGCATCTGGGATAGGGTGCCAACCAGATAAGTCTGCCCAAATAACAGAGGTGGTGACTACGCTGGGTTAATCTCTTGACTACACATCAAAATTGACTTTGTTGCACTTTGAAAGATAACAGGTGTGTTTGGGCTCTCTGTTCTCAGCAGGAAGGTGATGCCTGGAGCCACAGATGAGTTTGATAAGAAGTGGTTAATTACGGGTCATCTCTTAGTGTCCAACTCAGATGCCACATTGGTTATGGAACTTGATTGACTGCTTCCTCCTCAGGTAGAGCTACTCTTTCTTTACATGTTTTCCACTAACATTTTATATATGCCTTTGTTCAAGTATCTGTATGTACATACCCAATTATCTACCAGAGTGCCCTGTATATAGTAAGCATCTATAGAGAAATAAAGAAAGAATGAGATGAAGATCTATGTAACAAAGTTAGAAATATTTTGAAAAGTAGTTATTTTCTCAATATGTCTGCATTTCCTTTTCCCTTTCCCAAGTACCAAAGGACTTCTGCATAGCTCTTTAGTGACTTTCTGAATTTTAGTGTCATAGACTTAGTCACAAAGATACCTTCGAGCCTGCTATACAGAGTGCGGTCCATGGACTGACATCACCTACATCATCTGACACCCTGTTAGGTATGCACAATCTCAGGACCCAGTTCAGATCCATTAAATCAGGATAGGCATTTTAATAAGACTTCCTGATGATTTTTATGCACATTAAATTTTTAGGAAGTCCTGCCTTAGAGATCAGTAGCCTAGGGATAGCAAATACATAGCAAATGTGATGAAGCCCTTCAACTGGGGCGCTTGGCAGATATCACTAATTAATTACTATAATTTTCTGACTGAGTTATGGTGCAGCCTTAGAAGCTTCCCTGGGGAATCACCACCACTCAATTAGTATGGAAGTCAATTTTTCCTCTCAGATATAATCGATTCTCTCGTTTTACACACACAGAAACGAAGCTCAGAGAAGCAAAGCGATTTGACTAACATCACGGTGCTCCTCTCCAGCCTCCTGGTCTAATGGTTTTCTTGTCACACTGAGAAGTTAAGCAGATGCAACTTAAGCCAGGGCACATAATTACCTTCTCTTTCTCATCTTCCCCAAAGAAGCCCTTGATTCCTGTCACTGTCCTCACAGAATTCTAGGAAGAGCTTAAGTTCGGAATTGGAGCAATACATTTTAGACTGCCCCTGAGCTCTAGATACCACTCAATAGTTAGAAAGGGAAGAAAGGGAACATATTTTCCATCACAGTTGAACTTTAGTCATGAGACTTTGATTAAAAATAACCCATCCTATCTCTCCCCTACCCTGACTTCAATTAATAAGATGGTTTTCAAGTTTTCCGGGAAATTCAATAATACAGCGACTCTTGAAATGCCCTCCAGTGAGCAGAGAGGTTCTGTTAGGAACGTGAAGACCCTGGGGTCATCTTTTCCTGCCCATGTTCCCCACTCCTTGCTCAACTGCTTTATTTCCAACCCCGTCTTAAGCTTAAAAAAAAAAAAAAAAAATTAATGGCATTCATTGTTTATAAATGCCTCTGTTGATCTTTCCTATTTCGGTTCCTGACTACTAGTGGAAAAACTCTCTCTACTTCCCCCGCCCCTCACCCGCACTTGGCTTTAAAAATAGCAGTGGGAGTTGGGTTGGCTGAGGGCCTTGGTGTTTGGAGTCCACAGCCTTTGCCCCCTGGGCCATCAGTTCACATCCTAACACCATGGCTCCTCAGCATTCCTCCTATCGCGCATGCTTGTCTGAACGTTTTGGGAGGTGCCCTTCTCCACCATCACTTTCTCATGACCGTCTGGGAAACATCTGGATTTGACACCTCTCGCCCCATATTAATAATCTCTGCTCTTCTATTTTCCCTTCTTTCCTGAAGTCTTCAGTGTTGGCAGTATCAAATGCTTTCTTCAGAACTGTTATTTTATCTCAAGGTTAGAGATGAAGAGTGGACTGGCCCATCCCTCTCCTCCATCCCTGAAGTGCTCTCAACCTATTTGTTGCAAATGCAGCTTTAATAATAGCAGTTTGGGGGTCTGATAGCCTATTCCTGTACTGTCACAGGTATCATTTTAGTTGTCAGTACATTCCATAAAATAGTATTGTTATTTCTGATCTTTATTTTGAAGATGCTGGGATTGAGAGTTGTCTGAAGGCACTCCATTCATCCACCCTCAGATTCCTCTGCACCCTTCTACCTCTCTCCTGACTTTTTCTTGCAGATTTGTATTTGAGGTTTTTTTTTTTTTTTTTTTTTTTGTGTGTGTGTGTGTGTGTGTGTGTGTGTGATGATCCACTTATTGATGATCACCAGAGGCATTGATAAAGATGGTCTGGAGTAGTGAACAGAGTTTCACTTTCAGTCTGCAGAGCTCATGCCTTTCCTTCACATTTGCTAAGTCACTGGAGATTTTAGGAGCAAGTCAAACTCAAAACTCAGGAGCTTGAGTGTAATTCTTTAGGCAATGAGGTAGGGCAAGCATTCTTGAGAACAAGGGTGTGATGTCAACTTACTTCCAGAAGAGATCTGGCAGCAGCGTATAAAGTGAATGAGGAAATGGAGATGAGAAGAAATCACATAATTTAGAAAGTTCTTGAACCAGGTCACGTGAGATGGACTAAAGGCTGGATCAGGGCAGGATCGACATGGAAGAGAGGTGGGGATTGATGGCAGGGAAGCCTCAAAAGCAGAATTGACAGTATAATTGTGGATGGGGTTTCTAGATAAAAAGGAGCAGGGACCTGGAGATTCTGGTCAGGTAGCTAAGATGATGTCCCACTAGGACAGAGGACATCCATGTAATGGCAGGATTTGGGAGGAGGGAGGTGATTTGTTCCACTGTAGACAATTAAGCATTTTGGCATCAACAAGGTGTCTGGGCAGCAAAACTTCTGGCAGTTGACATGCATGACTAGACCTGGGGAGACTGGCAGCCTGTGGGAGCAGCATGCACCCCCTGCAGATGAAAGCAGGGCAGGAAGAGAGAACAAAGTACCTTGAAAGGTATTATTGAAGCACTATTGCATTTTGGATGCAATTTCTACAACAAACCTATCAGGTAGTTGTTTTTGTTTCTATTTATTTAGGGTTTTTTTTTTTTTTTTTTTTTTTTTTTTTTTTGAGACAGGGTCTTGCTAAGTTGCTGAGGCTGGCTTTGAACTTGTGCTCCTCCTGCCTCAGCCTCCTGAGTCTCGGGATTACAGGCCTGTGCCACCATGCCTGGCTTTTATTAAAATGAGAAAACTGATGCCCGGAAAATGTTTCTTGAAATTTCTTTTACAGACAGGGATATCAGGCAAAATGATATAGTCAAACTGAGTCAAGCTGACGTATTATCCCTTTCAGTTTTAATTATACACTCTTCTTCCTTCTCTTTATGGCATTATAAATGGCATAAAGATGGTGGTTGGATCTTAGAGTGCACAGAATCAGGTATAGACGAACATGGATGGGAACTCTGAACAATGTTTTTTATGTGCCAATAGAAACACATTTTCTGAGTCGTGTGTATGTGTGTGCATGCGCACACATGTGGTTGTGTGCACATGCACATGTATAAATAAATGTATGTCCTCATGAACTTGTTGGTTGTCCTGTTGTCGGGGCTGGGCATGCAGGGCAGCCATAGGCTTCTGCATCTTTTTTTCATGTAAGTGTAACATGTGATGGAATGATCCCTGATTTGCTTTTGTGCTTGGGTAACCAGGTAATATTTGACGAACTATGGAGAAAACACTTTAATAGGATCTATCCTTGCTTCCTCCCATCCTCTGTCCTTGATAGTTGGTTTACAATGTAGACACTTTCAAGTGTGCGTGTATACACATGCACACACCTCACACACACATACTACTTCATGTTGTTCTGAGACCCAGGTGCACACACGGGACTGTTCTATTTTAGAGTTCTGGCCCAGTAATGTCATTTCATGACATCCTATCTACTGTGGCTGCACAACCACGGGGGACAATCTAAAGTAGGTCAGTGGAGCATTCCCTGTTAGGACAGCCGAATAGTGGGACAGGATACACGTTTTCTGGCAGGTCTCTGTCTGCCCACAGATAGTGATGGCCTGTTCCTGTAAATCCTCAGCCTCCAAACCTGGAACAGTCATGGGTCAAAGGCAATCAGCCTCTCAACATTTGAGGCTTCTTCACGACTTTGTCGTAACCTCAAGCAGGCAGCAGGAATCAGCAGTATTGAAATGGGGTCCATTTTATGCTTTGAGTACAAACCTTGTTGCTCGATTGCAAGTGGCTTATTTTAAATACTGACATTTTTTTTTCTTTTATTCTTTCCTGTTTCTCCCCCTCTCTAACACTGGAGGGAAAACAAAACTAACATTTTTTTTCCTGTTCTAAACGAAGCTATTGTATCCTTCAGTGGAAGAGTACCACTGCCCACAAGAATAAAGAAACTCCAAAACTGGGGAACTGGAGCAACATGTCTCTCAAGGACATTTGATAACAATAATTGATATTCTCTAATGATAATATTTGAATCCAAGCTCTGGTATTCTTCTTTTAAAAGCCCTGTGTTCCCCCTGACAGGGAGAACCACAGCCTCTGGGACAGGAGTCCCCTGGGTTTCTCCTTTGCAAGCAAAGTAATAAAACTTATTTTTCCTTTTTCTTTTTTTCTTCAAAAACCTTGTCCTCGTTATTGGCAGTGGAGATGAAGACCCAGCTTTTCATCAACATCACAGGCAGAAGAAGGCTTGGTCCCCAAGTGTATTCATAGCTATGTCTACTGTCTTCCTGCCCCAGCTAATCTCCATCTTGACTGATTGCTCCTCCTTTCCTTCTGCCCTGGGAAATGTTTTATTCTTTCAGCATAGAAGAGGAAGAAAATATATGCAATACAGTGGGTCTCAAAAGAGCATGTATTCAGAATATCTCAGCTGTAATATTACCAAAGAGCATCTTGTGGTGAACTATGGGAAATGACAAAATGTAACAACACGATCAGACATTCTCCCCTCTAGGGTGTGTTATTTATGCACCGAGAACACCATTTTATATGTCACTTATTTCCTCTTAAGTATGATCTTAAAAGGCTCCTAAAATACAAATTTCTTTTTTAGGGAGGGAAAAACATTTCTCTCCTTAAAGATCATCTCTATGCTGTGATTCAAGAAATCACCAAAGCACTCGTAAACATCATGATCTGTAATTTAAGAGAGACAGTTTCTTTCTTTTTTGGCTGATTTTCTTTTCTATAATTTTCTCTCGAATCTGAACGTTCAAAACTCCAGCAAATTACTTGTAAAATAAACAGTTTATCGGAAGGAAGTTCCACATTTTTAAACTACAGTGATAAGATAACAGCAGCATCTGGCAATATTCATTTTCTGGAGAGCTGTATGTATATAAAGACTTTCATCATTTGATCTCCATTTTTGGGGGTACTAGGGATTGAACCTAGGGGTGCTGGACCACTGAGCCACATTCCCAGACCCCATATTCCTTTCTCATTCTTAATTTTGAAATAAGATCTAAGTTGTCAATATTGTTGGCCTCAAACTTGGGATCCTGCTGCCTTAGTCTCCCAAACTGGTGGGATTCAAAGTGTGCACCATCGCACCTAGATCTTTCTTGTTCTTTAAAAAAAATCTTTTTTGGTACCATGGATTAAACCCAAGGTTCTTAACCACAGAGCCACATACCCATCCCTTTTTATTATTTTTTATTAAAAAAAAATTTTGTAGTTGTAGGTGGAGAGCATGCCTTTATTTTATTTATTTTTGTATGCAGTGCCAAAGATCGAGCCCAGTGCCTCACACATGCTAGGAAAGTGCTCTGCCTCTGAGCCCCAGCCCCAGCCCTTATTTTTTATTTTGAGATAATATCTCACTAAATTTTGTAGGGCCTTGCTGTATTGCTGAGGCTGACTTTGAACTTGTAGTCCTCTTGCCTCAGCCTCCCTAGTTGCTGGGATTACCATACCTGGCCAGACCTTTCTTATTTTTAATGGTCATGAGATGTTTAAGGTCATAGTCAAGGACAGTGTCTTTTCCTTTCTAATATTAGCATGTAAGCATATTAAGAAAAACAGGAGCTGGGTGCAGTGGCACACACCTGTAATCCCAGCACTTGGGAGGCTGAGGCAGGAGGATTGCTAGTTCAAAGCCAGCCTCAGCAATGGCGAGGCACTTAGCAACTCAGTGAGACCCTGTCTCTAATAAAATACAAAAAAGGGCTGGGGATGTGGCCCAGTGGTCGAGTGCCCCTGAGTTCAATCCCTACTACCAAAAACAAAAACGAAAAGAAAGAAAAAAAAAAAAAGAAAAATAGGAAAATATTTAGAAATATGACCAATATTACTGAGATAAGCTAGAGTCTAATGGTTCTTTTGGTTTCTTGACTTCCCCAAACTGGTATACAACATGGGGTTCAGATATCTTGCCATCAGGGATGTGGCAGCAGGACATCCCAGTCTAATCACTTGGGTGGGGATGGGGAGATGGCTTTGGAAGGACAATGAGAGAATCACGAGGCCTGTTGAACACACCTTATCTGCTGCCTGTCCACAGTCTGTCATGGAGAGAGGGCCTGCAGGTCTGCAGCTTGTAGTGAAAAGGACTCCTTTGCATTCTAGTTAGATAATTCTGTTTCTTTTTCCTTTGCTACCTCTTAGTCCCTTTCTTTGAATTTATGAGAATATTAGACTGTGTGTCCCCAGATGTCAGCATAGGGCCCCACACATAGTTGGTGCTCAGTAAATCTTTGCTGAAAATAGGGCTGCTGAGGTTATCTGAAGTCCTACTTCTTAATTATGAATACTTTGTGTATAATAAAAACAATCATTATCATAATTTGGAAAATAATATTTCTCATTGGTTGAACAATGAATTTATGTATTCATTTGATCACTTTTCAAATTAATTGTGGACAGCTATTATTATAGGATAGGTGACACGCCCAGGGCAGGGGATGCTACAGAGAATGCTGTGGCTCTGGACTTTGACGTGTCACGTCTGCTATTTGCTAATTTTGTGTGACTGCATTGGGCAACTTATCTCCTTTACTCTTTTCAACAAGGCTATAAGCAAGGAATACTTTAAAGGGCCATACTGTATTAAACAAAAAACAATTATAGACAACATCTGTTTTTGATTGACAATAAGATACAAGTGAAACAGATATGCCAGTAAAAGAGTCAAAAGCGGAAATTAAAAACAACCTGGAAAATTGTTTGGGGAATATAGGGAAGCAAAAAATTAAATTTCACAATCAAAATCTTTATGAGAGGCAGAGACGGATGGAACTGACACTGCAGATGACTTAATTACTAAATAAAGCTGTAGTTCTAAAATTTTGGATTTTATAGACCAATATAAAAAGAGAGACTGTGCTACTAGCTTCAAGAAAAGCATAGTGGGCAAGGAGACAATGGTAAAGGCCAGAGCTGAGGGGCATGAAGGGAACCTGCCAGAAGTCTCAGTTGGACCTTTCTCATTGACATGCCCCACTGTGAGAGGTTCATTAGCTGAACAAGTGGGATCTTTGGAAGTTCACTCCCTTATGCATTTGGTACCCGTGTTCTTTTCCTGGAAAATATTACTGAAAATGTTCTTTGAACAACTGAGGAACAAAAACAAGAGCTTAAAAATATGGAAATTATTCAGTAATGGAATGGCAGTTAATACTGAAACAAGTTAAAAATTGAAATATCTAAGTAGAAGCACAGATCTTGTTATAAAGGCATGTGTACCTGAAGATTTACTCTCAGAGGTATGAATTGTAAAAACAGTGCAATAACAACAAAAATTTGGAATGAAAGGAGTGCTGCACTTAATTTGCAAAACATAGGAAGTGAAAAGACTTGATGGATGACAGTTGGGATTAAAAGTTTGGTAAGTGTATCTAGAAAAATAGAAATCAAAACACTCCTTTTATTTATTTGATTAAGTAATTTTATTTATAGTGGGTATTGAACCCAGTGCTTTGCACATGCTAGGCAAGCACTCTACCACTGTGTTACATCCCCAGCTTGATTTTTTTATTTTATTTGGTATATTTTTATTTTTCCATACTGGGGATGGAACCCAGGGGTGCTTAACCACCAAGCCACATCCCCATCCCTTTATTTATTTATCTATCTATCTATTTATTTTCAGACAAGATCTCTAAATCTAAATAGCTTGGTCCTTGCTAAATAGTTAAGCTGGCTTTGAACTTGTGATCTCCCTGCCTCAGCCTCTCAAATGGCTGGGATTACAGGTATGCACCACCATGCCCAGTTTTGATTTTTAGTTTTTTAATAACTTGAGAAATGTAGAAGAAAGAGTTTTTTTTGAAAACTTTATATGTAATTACAAGTAGAAGAATGCATGCATCTCCCAAAACATGAGGGATTATTAAAAGGAAAGAAAATGTAAATCATATGTATACATATGTGCACACATGTGCGTACACACACACACACACACACACACACACACACACACTCAAAATGTAAGGAAACAGGAAACACAAAATAGAAAGCATATAGTAAGCAGGCAGAAAGAAAGCCAAATATTTCACTCATAATAATGCAAATTCATAATCCTTTTCTGTCTAAGAGTAAAAAATTCAGGCTGGGCAAAAATGAAATCTAAAATCCAATTATGTTTATTTTCAGAAGAAGCATTTAGATTACTTGACAAAAAAGTTGAAAACTAAAGGTGGATAAGGACCTATCAAACAACTATTTTAGAAAGTGGAAATATTATACCAGTGGGATTCATAACAAAAGCTTTCAACAGGATAGGATGACATTTTATGTGGGTGAGGATATAATCAACAAGGAAGACATCCTTCTCATGACCTTTGTACACTATGAGACTTTGTTTTAAAATATACAACACAAAAGAGAAATGAAGAAAAGCTGACAGATGAGGAAATTAAGCCTCCGTGTCAAACTTCCTTCTGGGCAGGTTGGCATCTTCATATACCCAGGAGTGACTTTCAAAGTATTTAGTGATTTTTCCTATATTCTTCCATTTTTTTTAAAAAAAATGCTTTGATTTCTGTTGTTGATATTTGAAGGTGGACTGTTTTATTCCATGCATTCGCTACTGTATTTAAAACACTATGTGCCAGGTGTGTGCTGTGCAGTCGCTGTGGGAATAGGCACATGAATTTGAGCTCATCATGTCTGCAAGGAATTTACCAAAGTCTGGGTTTTTTTTCAGAAAAGATGTGAAAATTCTGAGAAAATTAGTGACCACCTTAGAACTGGAGAAAGAATTTTCATTGGGTTTGGACAGATCTAGGATGGGCTAGATGGAGAGACAGAACTGGAAGGAAGGTCATTGCAGATGTTTCAAAAGGAAGAGTAAAATTCCCCAGGCCCTGAAAAGGGCCCAGAAATTAGGGCTTTTCCATGGAGAGTCCCACCTCCTCTTTTCCTGTCTTCTCTTTTGGCAACAGCAGGAGGATATTTACATTTTCACAAAATGATGACATGCTGGTCCTATGTGACCCTAGAGTGCGATTCTTGTCCCTAAGGAGCATTGCTTCCACTTTTGTGTGAGACTCTCGGCTGCCTCCTTCCTGGAAGCATACTGACATCGATTTCTGTTCAATCTTTGTTGGAAGGAATGTGGTTTATTCTTTTTGATTTAAGTGATTTTCAATGAGAGACTTCTTAAAATACACATACTTGGCAGCAGGCATAAAATTTCCGAAAAAAATAATAGCAGATGCAGCTTTAAGAGTATCTGGTGCTCTTTTAGTTGAAAGGTGCTAGGCATAAGCCATACATTCATTTATATTTGATAATGTCTATGAGAACATTGGACCTGATACTGCAGCCTTAATAACTCTTTAATGAATTTGCCTTTGCAAGCATTAGAAAAATCCCTCGGAATTGTGTACATTAAAGAGACACATGCCAAACAGTGTTCAATAGCAGCCCAGTGGAATTAGGGAAATGTAGATGTTAGGAGGGAGAATTCCTTAGTCATAATCCATTAAATTACTGCCTCTGTTCTCTACTGATAACACGTGGGTTGCTTTCAGGATGGCAAGACTTCAAAATGCTTGTGTGTGCTATGAATATCCAAAGGGAGTACAGTACACAGAAGTTTTTTGGTTTTTTTTTTTTTTTTTTTTTTTTTTTTTGGTACCGGGGATTGAACTTAGAGGCACTCAACTACTAGGGCCACATCCTCGGCCCTTTTTTGTATTTTATTAGAGACAGGGTCTCACTGAGTTGTTAAGTGCCTCTCCATTGCTGAGGCTGGCTTTGAACTCATGATCCTCCTGCCTCAGCCTCCCAAATGTTGGGATTACAGGCGTGCGCCACCACGCCCGGTTTATGCAAAAGTTTTTGAACACGTATTTTATTCTCTTCCTAAATCCACAAGCCTACTTCTGGAGTTAGGTTGAGCAGCTTTTCCTTTAGGGTCTGAACTCTGCCTCAGGCCACCATCCGTTACTGTGCACCTGGAACCCCAGGGGAGTTTAAACTCTCTTCCAGATGAGATCTCTTCAGCTGTTTGAAGACAATGATCATGCTCTCCCAAGACTTTTCCAGACCAAACATTGCCATCGCCTGTAAACATTCCTTATCTGGCAGGGTCACCATCTCCTTACTGAGACTGTTTCGGTTACACTTAACTTTGACTTAAAATTCTGCTTCCAGAATCAACATGATTCTCTTAAGGGGGCCAAAATAAGCAAAGAACAGAAAGGGACTATTTGCCTCTGCTGGACAGGGCACTGCATTGGGTTTTTATCTTCAAGGAGAAAATCAGCCATAAAGTATAGAAAGCAGAGATGAATAATCCCAGGGGACAGACGAATGGGTTCTGAGCGCTGCACTTCAACATGGAAGCATACTAGAGTCCAAAGGAGAGTTTCTGTTGGAAATATTTTTAAAAAGGTTTTATAGAGCACGTGTGCTTTCTTATGTCCAACCTATACAGCCCCTAAAACAACTGTCCAGTTAAATGACCTCAGAGGTTTACTTTCCATTCTGAGAAGACACAGATTTGACATTTGCTTTTCCAAAAAAAAAAAAAAAAAAAAAAAAAAGCCTTATTCTCTGGTTTGGCCTCTCTCACCAAGAGACAACTTCATTGGTGAGCAAACACTTGCTTTTTCTTTTTAGTTTTGTATCTTTATGTTTATACGTGTGTCTAAATTATTTTGTTCCATTCAAGTTTTGATTAGTGGCTTCAGCAGTGGGATGTGGTCAGAATAGGTCAGGAAACAATTAAACTAATGGTCAAACAAGAGCACAGCAGAAAGGTCCAGGACTCAGCGTAATGTAGTATTTCTCATGCTATGTGACTCATTATTATGGTAATGCAGTGTTATAGGCACATCAGTGCCAAGGTCGGTCTGCATTTTAAGCTCACTTCTTGTGAAAGATGCCTTTGTACTGCATCTTGAAGCATTAAAATATGTTTATAGATGTCCTGGGTATTGCTGGTGCCTTGTTCAGATCTCATTTACCATGCTGTGCTGCTAATGACTTACAGATGTCATTGTTCCCCCCAGAGAATTGTCCTTAGCCAAATGGGATCCTCCTTGGGGCGATGCCACATCCCTATTCCTTCCTGGGGCAGCCATGGTCAGTGACTGGGTGACAGTCATGTACAAGGCAGGCCCCTTGTCTCAAAGTGGGTGTGTTTGGTGGGATTAGTCTAAAGTGGACTCCAGCTGAGGCCCTATCCTTGCCTAAAGCCTTCCCTTGTTAGACCCTCTTGCTTCTTTGACTCTCCACCTGAGGGCATTCCATGCATTAAAACATTTTCATAGGAATCCCTGACTCAGGCCCTTCTTCTGGGGATTCCTACATAAGACAATGCTATTATTAATTTTCCAAGTTATGGGAAAGTTATGAAAGTGAATGATACTTTGTACAGAAACTGTATAAGAAAAGTTGAAATTTTAAGCAATGAAATCCAACCATTTCAGGCATGTTTTTTCCTGTCCCAAAGGCAGGGAAATTCAGCCCTGGGGCTGACAGGCATACCTATCTGTTTCTCCATGTCTCCATGAAAGATTGGGTTGGCTATCTTTGTCTTGCATAGGTGACCAGATTTTCTAGAAAGGGGTAGCCTGAAGAATCGCTCATAAAGATTTATCTGTTTAGAAAATCTGAGTTCATTTAATATATTGTGTCTTCTAAGTGGGCTCCAACTAAAAGAACATTTAATTTTAAAATAACTTTAGAAACAAGGTATCTGGCCATAAACAAAAGAATGGAGTTTTTTTGGAAAAAATCTCCTTAATTAATGGAGTAGACCCATGCATGGAGTTAGTCATGTTAAAATCACAAGTTGACTTGTTGAAGTCTTTGAAATTTCAATGAGATGCAGATTACCACATAGATTCAATACTCCCCTGAAATGAGCCACTGCAGACAGTTAATTCAATATAAAGACAAAAAGCCATAATGGAATGCATTTAGGTGACACATAGTAGAGACAAGTACTCCTACCTCACTCATACTTTTGAGGCCCCAGAATTGCAAGATTGCAAGAGTGGATCTTTCTTGGTGGAGGAAATATGTTCATTTAGCCAAGTTCAAGAGTTAGCTCCAAATCTTCCTAGTGTAAGACTTGAGTCCTCCTGACAAAGGCAGGCATGTTTTTTTCTGTCCCAAAGGCAGGGACATTCAGACCTGGGGCTGCCAGGCATACCTATCTGTTTCTCCATGTCTCCATGAAAGATTGGGTTGGCTATCTTTGTCTTGCCTAGGTGACCAGTTTTTCTAGAAAGGGGTAGCCTGAAGAATTGATCATAAAGGTTTGCAAGGTCCTGAAGGCAAGATTAGATTAACCAGAGAGTATGCCCAGTATCTGCTGAGCCCCAAGTGTCTAACCCGGAAACATGTAAGTAGGAGAGGAGAAGCTTCAGTCATCAGGTAGAAGGGCAAGGGCAAAGTTAGCAGTAGAGAGTTAAGGAAATTAGAAATGGATGGTCAGTGACTGAGCCTGGGGTCCTGTTCTCTTTTTATTGGTCAGTGGTCTTGTGTGACCTTTCCAGCTTTAGGGCATTGGTATCATGAGCAAGGCACAAATGGGGAGCCTCGCAGAACCTTGAGTGTCCACACCATCTCAGAAATCTTAGATGGGGAGGATATCAGTTTCCTTTTTCTAAGGAAGTATCCATCAGCTGGAAAGTAAATAAACCAGATTTGATTTTTCTTATCCACCCTTAAGATCTAAGTTAAAGGGGGAAATAGATCTAATATCTTTTCTGAAATGTTATTCTTAGGGGCTAATAGCATCTTGTCTTTCCCTAACATCTAGAATATGAAGATGGCCTCATCTGGGGAGATGAGAGGCTAGACTTAAGGGGTAAAGAAGGAGGAAGAAGGCAGATCAAATTATGCTCCATTATCAGTGAATTAAAAAACACCACTCATTGTTCAGGAAGTTAGGACATTGATCAGCCCCAACAGTCATCTCCACTTCCCCTCTTTCCACTTCCTTCCTCCTGTCTTTTTTCTCTCCCTCTTTCTGTGCTACCTCACGTCACCTCTCTAAATCCCTTTCTTCATTCCTAGAAGAAGCCTATTATTGGCTTCTTTATTTAATCCTTGAAAAGAGCACTGCGACTTGTTGACTATTTTTGGTTTCATTTCAAGATAAAAAGGCAGCTATAATATAGGTTTAATTCTGATCAGAGAAACGCAAAGTACAATTCTCTCTAGCACAGGGCTTTTGTTTTTTAATATTTAGAATAGAGTCTTTCAACATTTTTGTTGTAATTGAGATACACCTAGAGGCTCCCGTAGGGTAATGACTGCGACGTTCCTCAGAGGTGAACTCATTCCCATTACTCATTTTTAAAAACACATGTTCATTTGTTTTTTCACACTCATCACAATGAGATTTAAAATAGATACTACTCATCATCACTTATTTAAGGGTTATGAATAGCACTGACTTGAAAAGGCTTGGTAGAAATTTGTGCAGAAATTGAATATGACGCATCAGATCCAGAAATCAGGCATTCACAAAGACTAGGGTTGGAGGCTGGATTGCCTAAGTATTCTGAGCATGGGGCCTGCTGAGACCACCACAGTGCCCCCATGCTGACCATCGCACTCCAACCACCACTTCCAGATGGGGACATGAAGCTCCAAGACATGGCAGAATTTATCAAACGATAAAGGATATGTAATCCAGAGACTACCTAAGCGGTCATTTAGATTACTGACCCTGTGTTCATTCTCCAGGTGGCTTATGGTCCCTGCTTCTGGAGTGAGAGTAGACATCTCCATCCCTTGACTCTGGCTTGCTCTTGTAACTAACTCTGAACTCCAGGAATGCCAGGAGAAGCTGCGGTGTGCCACGTCTAACCCAAGGACTGAAGAAGCTTTGGGTTCTTCCACCTGTCCTTTTCAGAAGAACGTGGCGAGGCTGGGCCTTTGGTTCAAGGACTAGAGAAGATGCCATAACTGAGCAGAGTCTGGATCAGCCAAACCCCTGCTGTTCTGAAGATGCCCAAGTGAGAGTAAATGCTGCCTCTGTTTTAGGTACTGGAGTTTAAAAGTAGTTATTAAGCAACACCACGGTGGGAATCCTACTTCTAAACATGGCTCGTTGGAAGAACATGAATACTACTACTAGAAAGTGAAAGTGTGAGTAGATAATACTTTTCTAAAAAGGAGGCCCAGCCTTGCGTGTGATTCTAATAGGGATTAACATGGCTACCGATTTGGAATATCCCGCTCCTTAACTGGGCCTTGGCAAAGGGTGAAGAGAATTGTAGAATTCTGTGTTTCTGGCCATACTGGAAGTCATCGATATGTCCAATTTCAGCAGACTTAGGTCTTTTTGGGAAACAAACATTCCAAGTCTCACTTATTGCCCATGTGCAATGACAGGCTGATACAGATGTACAAAGACCCATGGGGGATAACTCTAAAGGGCTTTAGGGCTCCCTGGAGGACCATTTGAGGTCTACAACTATATCACAACCCAGCTTCTCCCTCTGCCCAGCCCTGAGTCCCTTACCTCTCTACAAATACCGTTCTCCAAAGCACTTCTGAACAATCCTGCATGCATATTTTCTGAGGCTCAGAGTCCGTCTTTGGGTACCTGGACCTGTGGTATCCCACTTTCTCTCAGCTTTCCAGGGGGTGCTGGCTCTGGAGGAAGGGGCAGGGGAAGGCCTTACCCACTATCATGTGGTTGCAGACGTCACAGAAAGTGGGCTTCTTGAAAATGTGTTCCTGAAAGGCATGGGCCTTGCCGCCGCTGCCTGGGTGCAGGCCAGCCCTGGTGGGCGTGGAGGTCAGGCTTCCGGGGGCCGGCAGTGGGCTGGAGCTGGGGCTGACCTTGGCCTGCACGTCCGCTTGCAGCTTCGCGTCGCTGTTGGTCCGCTGGAAGAAGTTGTCAGCACTTTTGCTCCGTAAACTCTTGGTCTTGAAAGAAAGTGATCGTTTTAGTTTCTGGAGCTGCAATGCAATGACAGAACAGTCTCTCTTACCATCTATCATGCAGACTCATGCTGGGGGTGCAGAGGTCAGCTCCGTGCACAGTACAGTTCCCACTGACACCCGCAGCCCCCAGGGAGGCGCCTATGTGTCCCTGTGTGGGTGAGGACGATGTCAGTGCCCAGTTAAGATGGAATTCGGCAGTGCCCCCTTCCCTTGTCCCCAAGCCAAGATAGCAGGAAAAGGCACTGTTGAACCTCTGCTTTTCCTTCCCTGCTTCCTTAAACTTCCACTAACATGCAGTCACAAAGGCCCCCCAAATGGGGCTTTTGTCATCATTTGCTCTTCTTATTCTTTCAGAGTTAGGGATCGAACTCAGGGCCTTATGATGGCTAGGCAGGGGCTCCACCGCTAAGCTATGCCCCTACGGGCAACACCATTTGCCTTTTGAATTTGAATAATTGGAAATGATGTATGAATTCACGGCCTCCAAGGCTGTGCACAATGCTGTCTTTTTTCTCTTAGGATCACTTAGCAGCTGCTTGTCTTCGCACACAGCCAAGTAGAAGAGGCCACTCTGACTCAACATCAATCTGGCTAAATTATCCACAGAACACAAACCAGAAACTCTCAAGTTCACTTGGATCTGAAGCACGTGGATAAGTAGTCTCTGTGAGTGCGTCTGTATGTGTGCATGTGTGCACACATTTGTCTGACATAGTGTTTCAATTACGCATTTGGCTTTCCTTGCCCTTCCCATGGCACTGTCCCTTGTGTGTGTATGTGTGTGTGTGTGTGTGTGTGTGTGTGTGTGTTTGCGGGATGGGTACTGGGGGTTGAGCTCAGGGGCACTCAACCACTGAGCCACACCCCTAGCCCTATTTTGTGTTTTATTTAGAGACAGGGTCTCAATGAATTGCTTAGTGCCTCGTTTTTGCTGAGGCTGGCTTTGAACTCACAATCCTCCTGCTTCTCAGCCAGGACACAGTGGCGAGAGTCACAGAGGATAATGCGCGGGAGAGCTCTCTGAGAACAAATATAAATGGCAGACAGAACAGGGAAGCCGGAGCTGAAGGCATGGAGCTGGGCCCAGTGCTTCACATGGCGATCCATCTCAATCCTCCCTACCCCTCAGGGGAGATGTTGTTCTACCCTTGGAGAAATGGAGGCTGACAGAGTTTAAGTAGCTTGGTGAAGGTCACCTAGCTTATGTGAATCAAGACTGGGGTCCAGTGTTAAATTGCCTTCCTCTGGCTCCTATGTGCCCTCCACTGTGAGACTTCTGGGGACAGATGGGGTGATGAAGGAGAGGCACTCCTCACTCCCAGGGGGAAGAAACTTTTGTTGGTCAGTGATGGTGAGTAGGGATGTGGAGTGGGAAAGAAAAATCTACTTTCTGGTGTCTGTGTTCCCTGTGGAAGTTCATGTCTGATGTTTCAGTGTGATCCTGGGAAACCTGCTATCTTTTCCTTGGCCTTATGATGTGGAGCCTGAAATTGTGTCATGCTGTTGAGGCCTGCCTGCCTCTATAGCTTGAGAATTTCCTTGGAAGCAAATGTAATATTTCTCATTCAAATGGACAGTTTAAAAACCAAATAAACCAAGTCTCACACGTGAGCTCAAAACAACACACTTTTGCCTAGTTGCCCCTAAAAGAGCAGAGGCGATAAGAACATATAAAATCCATAAATTGAAGCAAACTCTGAGAATTGCATATGCCACAAATAACGAGCTTCCACGCACCAGTGCCACAGTCCCTTTCCACTTGATCTATAATAATCATAGTAAAATCAACAGATATCATTAGTACCTTACCAGGTGTTAGCAACTACTCCTTATATGCCTTACCATCATTCATTCACTAATTCATTAAATAATTCGTTCAACAAATATCATTGCGGTACTACTATGAACAAAGCATAGTCCTTGATTTTGGTGGCATAGCAGTGAGAAAGGTCAATGTCTTTCCATTTAAGGATTGAAGGTGTCATAGGTAGAGACAGAAAATAAAGAGATATATATACTACAAATTTCAGTGGAAAACTGTAGCCGATTCAGCCTTAGAAGGTGATGAGGAGGGCTTCTCCGACAGGTGGCATTTGAGCAGAGACATGAAGGAAGTGGTGAGTGTGAGCTACCCTGGAGAAGACATTGTGGGTGGTGGTAAAACCAAAAGCCAAGGCCCCAATAGGAGAGCAAGTTTAGTGTATATAAGAAACACCAGGAAGGCAGTGTCTGCAGAGCAAGGATGAGAAGGGGAAGGGCACAGACGCCAAGGGCGGCATCATTGCAGGCCTTTTAGGGCTTTGGAATTTATCCTAATGGTAATGGTTTTGAACAGGGAAGGGACCGAGTCTTGACTTTTATTTAGGAAGGGCCACTCTAGCAGCCTGTGGAAGACATAGCAAGAAGGCAAGATGGAAACCAGAAGACCAGTTGGGAGACTCTTGCAATAGTCCTGAGGAGACGTAATTCTGGTTTGTTCTAGCATGGTTAGGGTAAGTTGTGGCTGAATCTGAAAAGGTAGAATTAGGGTTTTGTGAGGGGATTGGTGTGGAGGATGAGTAATTTCAAGGTTTATGATTGCAGCAACCCAGTGAACAGAGGTGCCCTTTACTGGATGAAAGAACACTGGAGAAGAAAGAAGCCAGCATGGGGAGTGAAATGCTTATTTGGAATTCAAGTGGAGCTACCAAGTTGCCAACTGAATATATAATTCTGGGATTGAGGATAAAGGTCCAAACTAGAGTAACGACTTGGGGGTCATTAGCATATAGATGGTATTTAGAGCCATGATACTAGATGAAATCATTATGTCAACAGTGAGTGCAGAGAGTGGAGGGGAGTGATCTGAGGAGAGAGCACCCTAATATTTAGAGGACACTAATATCAACAAGCAAAGGAACTTGAGAATGAGAGGAAAGAAGAAAGGGCGAGGAAAGAGAAAAACCTAAAGAGAGGTGTGCTTTAGAAGTTATGGGAAGAAAATGGACCAAAGAGGAGCAAGTAGCCAATAGCATCAAGTGAATCCTAATGACAATGTCAAGTAATGTGAGGTGGAAGGACTGTCCATTGTGTTAGGCCAAAGGAATGTCTTTGGGAACCTCATCAGGAGCAGATTCAGTGACGTGGTGAGTGTGAGAACCTTACTGACAAGGTTTCAAGAAAGAAGGTCTGGAGGGGAAGTGAGTGGTAGAGTGAGCAGTTTTGAGGAGTTTTGCCATGAAGGGGATTAATGAAGCTATTGGAGGGGGTGCAGCATCTCAGGGGGGTTTATGGTATGTAAATATGGTTGATTTTTCAGTCTGCCTTTAATCTGATGAAGCATAAAAGAGGGGCAGGATTCTGGAATGTCATCCTTGAGTAGCTGAGCAGAAGAGGTCGGATACGGTGTACAAGAGAAATAAAGGGTTGACTTCGGATTGGAATGAGGGCATTTACCCAGGGAGAGAAAGAAGCTAACAAGATGGTAGCATTGGTGCAGGTTGGGCATGGCTCTTCTCTTTTGACTGCTCCTATTTTCTCAGTGAAAACAGAAACACTTCTATCTCCTGAGTGAGAAGAAATGGAGGTAGAGGGAGGAGATGGTGGAAGTTGGAAGAGAAACGTGGAATCGTCATTTCAGAGAAAGGGCAGAGTGAACAAAGGAGAGCAACGGCGGGTAGGGAGGCACAGAGGCTCTGTTTCAGATTATTACCTCATTTTACAGATGAGAACACAGATCTGGCAATTTCCCCAAAGTTAAATGGCTAGTAAGTTGCAGAATGAACACCCACATATAGGTCTCTCTGACTCCAAAGCCCCTCACACCAAATGAACTTTGATGGGAGGGTATCCCACCCTTGACCTCCTCTTAGTAGAATTCCTCAGCTGAGTGTGTTTTATCTTCCTGATGCCAGCTGGAATTTTAGCAATAATCCATGTGGTTGCCATGTTGAGCAACACTTTTCTGCCAATTAATTAGGGAATGCAAAAATCGGGTGTCATGAGAGCAATAGAACACAGAGGATTCAGCCTGAAGGTGACTGTAATGGCAGGCGTATTGATTAACTCGTCTGTTCTGCAGTAGCATATAAAGTTAATTAGCCAGCATGTGCTTGATCATTTCAGCCAGAATCTAAAGTTCACACCGTATAGGAAAGGGGAAGTGTAAACGAGTCTCTACCCACACAGGCAGTAAATCAAGAGGCACAGTCACCCCTTAGCTCCGCAGCAGCTCAGGTTCCCGCCTGTTGTCACCTAACCATAAAGCCAGTCGCCTCCCTACAGACCTTTCCCTCGCTATTTAAGAGATGCCAGCAACACACAGGCTTTTACTTCTGAATTCAAATGAGGTCATCAGGGAAGCTTTGACAAGCAAATATCTCGTCCTTGCTACTCATATGTGATCTACATCTTTAAGATGAATATGCCTTTTCCTTTTCATAATTTAACTTTTCTAAAATAGTTATATCTTTAATTGAAATATGCATTATTTTCTTTTTTTATTTGAAAAGGTACAATTAAGCCAATGATGACACCTAAGAATCAAGGAAATAGTTATCATCCTGTGGCAGAACAACTCTCTTGCACTGTCCCTGATACCCTGAGACCCTGCTTCCTCCACACCCCATCAGCTGTGCAGATTCAATTCATCTCCTATGGTGTGGCTGATGCAGGAGCTTGTCAGAGCACTTCCCACGCTTATTCCTGATGATTTACCCATGGCTAGATGGGCAGAGAGGGTGCTTTGGGGTTTTGAGAAATGTCAGCCTATGATGGGAAACTTTTAACCACCCACAGTCTGATTTCTTTTATGGTAAGCCCCATACATTCCAGATCCTGATTCAATTTAGTTTGGATGGTAACTTCAAAGTCAGAAATGTTCTTCTAACATCTACCTGGCTCTGCCATAGACAACTACAAACCCCCTTTGTTAATGAACATATTCGTAAAGCAACATTTATTGAATACGAATGATTGTATGCGTTGCCATTAAAAAAAGCAGTATGCTCTTGGGCAAGTCTCTAAAGCTCACTGGCTTGGCTTCCATCAAGGGTGGAGAGCAGAAGCTTAGAGGCTGCAAAATTCCCCCTCCAGCTCTGACAATTCAGCACATCGAGGAATGCAAAAGACTTTGAATGGTCTACTTTTAGGAAGTCTAAAATCTAATTCTGGAGACAAGTAACAATGCTTCAAACTATCTGAGGGTGATACAAGACCCTATATTTATATTATCAAGTGATAAGTAGATGGCAGAGAAAGGTGCTATCAAAGGGGGATGGAATAGTCAAGACCTTCTTTCAAATCCTGAAGAATGAATCAACTTTACAACATATAATTGAACAGTTTAAGTGCTTTGATGGCCCCCTCAGTTCTACGTTATGTCCAGGTTCCTTACTGTGGGATACAAGAGCCTTCCTGATAGACAGGGCCATCCACTTGTCTAGCATTATCTCTAGTCCCCCTCTCCTCTGCCCCAGGCACTCTGACAGACAAAGGACAGTCCCCAGGTTTTCAGTGGTGCTAACCCTCAGTGCCTGTGTTCTCTCTGGAGGGTCTACATCTATGTCAGTATTCCTGGAGAAGACGTGGGACTCCTGGACTGCTTAGGTTCTCTCTGGAGCCTTGCCTGACCTCCCTTCAGGTGGCTCTGGATGCTCTCTTCTGTGTGACCCCAGCATGCAGCAAGCAGGTGTGTCATTGCCTTTCCTGCCTTCTACTCTTGGGTTCCCCTGCAGACCCTGAGGCTAATTTTAATACATGGCACAGTACCCAGCACATTGTAATGACATCAATTATACTAGCAGATAATTATTAAATTCTTGCTGTACACGGGACATCATCCTATGAAGCAGCCCTAATCAGGGAGATGGCTATTGTGGCTAGCTGGAAGCCATAAGTTCCACCTGATAATAATCATATGCATGTGACGCACCTGTAAATGCACGTGATGCACCCACAAAGCTAAAGGTATATAACCGGGTGAAAGCGGTCAGAAGCGGCAATTCATTCATTCAGTCGTTCAGTCGCTCAGTTGGTCGGAAGAGGAGTTCGGGTCAGAGAAGAAGAAAACAGTCAGAGTGGCCAGAACGTAGTCAGAAGAAGAAATAAGAGTCAGAGCGGTTAGAAGAGAGAAGTAGTTGTTGCTGGTCGGAGTCAGGCTTAGGCTGCCGAAGAAGAAAGAAGAAGCTCTCTCTCTATCTCTCTCTTTCTCTCTCTCTAAGCTCTCTCTAAGAAAGTAAAAGTAAAAGAAAGTGAAGAAGAAAGAAGAAAGAAGCTCTCTCTCTCTCTTTCTCTCTAAGCTCTCTCTAAGAAAGTAAAAGTAAAAGAAAGTGAAGAAGAAAGAAGAAAGAAGCTCTCTCTCTCTCTTTCTCTCTAAGCTCTCTCTAAGAAAGTAAAAGTAAAAGAAAGTAAAGTAAAGAAGTAAAGAGTCAGTAGTCAGAAGAAGTAAAGAGTCAGAGAGGTTGCTGAAAGAGCCAGTGTTAGAGTTTTGAGAGATTGCTAAAGCTGAAGAATAAAAAACCTTCTTTCATCTTCATTCTGCCTCCGAGTTTTTCTCCCATGGCGTTGTTGCTCCAAGTCAGGAAGCAACAATCCTAAGTGTTTTAAAGGAGTTATCTTTTGATCTTCACACTAATCCTCCAAACAGGTACCATTACTCTTTCATGGATAAGAGGTGGTGGTAGAGAGAAGTTAAGTAGTGTGCTCAAATAAATCCAGCATGATATTAGAACCAAGCAGCAGTTTGACTTTAGAGTCTAAGCTGTTCTATGAATACATTTGTTAAATGACTGACGTACAAACTGATGAACTGACTGAATGAGCAGATACAGTAAGACTGGAGTTTGGACAAGGAGGCAGGAATGAATTTACCAGGAGCCATGATTCTGGAGTCTCAACAGGATTTAGGCAGTGCTTACAATACAACTACAAACATAGTTCTCCAGTAAAACTTTTCTGAAAAGCCTGACCTGACTGGCACTCTGTGTGTTGGTTGGAGTGGGAAACCACAGTGATTAAGAGGGATGTGGGCAGGCATATGTGGGTGGGTCCACTGCAGTTAGCAAAGATGGCCAGCTAGGAGAGTATGAATAGTTTGGTAATCTATAGTGACCCCCTGCAGGTTCTCCACAAGGCAAATGCAGACCTTGAAGAAAGCCCCGCATCAAAGCATCGGGTCAGGTAGGATCTGAATGCATTACAGGGCAGAGAGTAACATCAGAGAGACCCACCGGAAAGGGAAAATCTCCAAGTTGCCTCCTCTGTGCCCTGGTGCTGGCTGCCATATCTTCTCTAAGGAAGTTTCTGTGGAGCTCTGAAGTTCACAGTTGCTAGAAAAGAAAGACTATAGTACCATGGAGGCCTGGCTACCTCTTGACTATTCCTCTCCACTAGAAAAGTGAAGACCACTGATTTCCTCAGATATTGTCATTTTCCTTTATGAACGTCCTAGCTATTATGAGATTTTTTTTTTTTTTTGTCTTGTCCTGGAAAAACAGTCCTTACCTAATACTATTTAAGACCAGAGTGGTGACACTGGTTAAATCTTGTTCAATGGCAAATGTAAAAATGTTACTATCTCACTGTCAAGAACATAATATTTCACTTTTTGGTCACAACAACACATGCACACACACACACACACACACACACACTTTTTATTTAATGTGTTTTTCCATGAAACAGCCCTGTGAGTGAAGCAGAATAAATATTATCCCCATTTTACAGATGAAGAAAATGGGAAAGAAAGGTGTTGAGTGACGTGCCCAAGGTCC
Organism: Tamias sibiricus; assembly: GCA_025594165.1. Lineage (NCBI taxonomy): Eukaryota > Metazoa > Chordata > Mammalia > Rodentia > Sciuridae > Tamias > Tamias sibiricus. Next base: position 28,575,099 of record CM046673.1, read on the forward strand.
ACAGAAGGTTAGATGCTTAACAAGGAGGAAAAGTTTTAAGGACCACCTTATGTGCAGGGACAGGAGGGTCCTTCATATCTGAAGATAAGACATAGTGGGGAGCTCAAGGATTTGGTGTTGAACTGACTCTGCTGCCCTTTCCAGCTTTGCAGAGGAAAGTTCCTTAACTTTTCTGAACCCAACTTTTCTATCTATAAAATAGAGGTGATGATACTCTTTTTGCAGGTTTGTTAAGAGAACTGAATAAGACAAAGCAACTAAAGTCCCTGGCATAGTGTCTGGCACTCAAGGGCAACTTCATTAGCTCTTAACTTCTCAGAGTCCCCACTACCACCCTGACATTTCCAGTTAGCATGAAGTGAAGGAGCACTACTGTCACCTTGTCCCTGCAAGGGGGAGGCCAGTGTAACTACACAGGGCAGTCATATCACCTCAGAGCTGGGTCAAAATTCCTCTTGGGAAAGAGAACTTTATGTGTTCAGAAGAAATACCTTGAGAATCCACTTGATGAAGGAAGATGGTACCACAAAAACCAACCTCCATAAAAAGAAATAAACACAGTGCACTGTTCTCCTGAGTACTAAGAAGAGTGAGGTTTGCAGGGTTAAGGATCAAGCTGCTCATGAGAGGTGGGTGGAGGAGGGGTCTGACATGAGGAGGCTGTGCCAGAAAGGATAGAGGGGAAATGAATTTCGGAGTGGTATGGAGGAAGGGAGTTTTGATAAGAGAACTACTAAATGAAGTGTGCATTGTAAGCCCTTCTCCTTTTTCTTCTCTTCACAATCTTCTGCAAAATCTACATTGTTCACTGAAGTTCGGGTTAAAGAATGGAGAGGAAGATTTAGGAAGCCAGCACCTGGAATGTCATGGATTATGTGGCAGATTTTGACCATACTCCTTCGTCCTGGAACCCTGCTGGGGAAAGCCCTGTCTGTAGAGGCGGTACAGAGGTTGGAACTGAAAGCACAGGTCATGAACCATCTGGCTCATCCAGTGGGAATCATGCCAGGATGTCTGATGCTGTAGCCACCAAGCTTCAGTTTCTGCAGCGGTGACCAGGCCCCTCTCTGAACGTGCTGCTGCTGTTGCTAAGGAGCAGAGAGGAGGAGGGATTCCGTCCCATCATTTTTTCTCCCCAAGAGCAAAGAGAGGACTGGGCCCTAGGAAGGCCAATGAAAAACAGAAAATAGAAAAGTGATGGCCGTCTAAAAGGTAGAAAAACTGTTTCAGGGGCAAATGAGGACTTTCAGAGTATGGACTTGTATAAATTCTGATTCATACATTAAATGGTTCTGCTGATTAAGTGGTGAGCTACAGAACAAAAATATTTACACTTAAGTATAACACCAAGTTTCATTTATTAAGTACTGCCTCCCATATTGCCTTGCAAATAGCAGGTGCTGGTCACTGGGTGAACCATTTTCCCCCCCCAAATTCTTATCTTGAAGCCTTAATACCCCGTATCTCAGAATGTGATTGTATTAAGAGGTAGGGCTTTTGCAAAGGTAGTTAAGTTAAAGGGAACCATTAGGCTGTGCCCTAACCCAGTGTGATCAGAGCCCTTACAAGAAGAGGAAATTTGGACACACAGAGAGATACACAGAAGAAAGACCATGTGTTATAGGATGGATGTGAGGTGTCCCCCAAAAGCTCATGTGTGAAAAAATGCAAGAACATTCAGAGTTCAAATAATTGGGTTGTGAGAACCTTAACCCAATCAATGAATTAATCCCTGATAGGGATTAACAGAGTAGTAACTGAAGGCAGGTAGGGTGTGGCTGGAAGAGGTGGGTCATTGGGGGTGTGGCTTTGGGCTATATATTTTGTATCTGGTGAGTGGTCTCTCTCTCTGCTTCCTAATCATCATGTGAGCTGCTTCCTGCTGCCACACTCTTATGCCATGATGTTCTGCCTCACCTTGAGCCCAGAGGAATGGAGCCAGCCTCTTATGGATTAAAATCTCTGAAACTGTGATCCCCTGAATAAACTTTTCCTCCTCTATAGTTGTTCTGGTCAGGTCTTTTAGTCACTGCAGCGAATAAAACTGACTAACACACCATGTGTGGATATAGTGAAAAGTTCATCCTGGTGCCTTGATCTCAGAATTCTAGCTTCCAGACAGAGAGAAAATAAACCTCTGTAACTTATGCCATCCATCCTGTGGCATTTTGTTATGCCAGCTCTAGCAAACTAACACAATATTCAATAGGATCTTGCTAAAGCAAAATATTATACACCTAGCGCCATCAATTTAAATCACAAAGGAGTTGCACTGAAGACATTTCTATAGTGTTCCTACTGTTTCCCATAACAAATATGCCTAGCCTGTGTTCCACTGGGCAATAAGAATGAAACAAGGGTAAGTTGTCTTGTCCATGCTGTATTGCGTGGGACGTCTTTCTTCACATAATTTCCTGGAGCCCTGAGGGTCATTATCTAAGGCTGAGGGTCATCATCTGAGCTCCAGTATTGCTTTCCTTGTGCTGCTCCAACCTTCTCTGACTTTGCAACCTAAATCTCAATACTCGAAGCTTTCAGGTCCTTATGATCAGTTTTACAGCTCTGATGATAAGCAGCATGATTAACATTCTACACACTTTTTAAATTTTATTTTATTTTTAAAATCATGTACCAGGGACTGAACCCAGGGGCACTTATCCACTGAGCCACACACCCAGCCCATTTTTTTAATTAGTTTTAAAATTTTCAGACAGGACCTTGCTAAGTTGCTCAGGGCCTTACTAGGTTGCTGAGGCTGGCTTTAAACTTGTGATCCTCTTGCCTCAGCCTCCTGAGCCACTGGGATTACAGGTGTACACCACTGTGCCAGGCCTGCACACTCTTATTTTATCCAAGGTCAGGGACTATGCTGTTCATCACTGTGTCTCTGACACAGAGATATAGGTTTTGGCATAGGATAGGCATTCTGTGTTGAATGATGAATGGATTGCCAGCCTTCCAGATTTGAATTTACTATATTTATAAGTGAGAGGAAAATGGAAAAAGAATCATTCTTTTACTCTTCAGGCTTAGAAGACTCTTTGAGTCTCCCCTTTTCTCATCTTGAACTTCATTTTTTGCCGGTAACCAAGCCTCCTTGGGTGCCTTCCCTGACTTTGAAAGATCAGTGTCGCTAGGGATTAAGATAAGGGAGGTCTCCTTTGACAAAAGAACAACAAAGACTTTGCTTCTTCCTGAAATTAAGAAAAACTGTAGAGTTGGATTATACCAAATTGGGGTCGGGGGGAGGAAACAACTAGTGATTTTAAACATTAGTTATTCGGTGTTGAATAGTTATTTGAACTTTTCAATTCAGTAGGGCTCTGAATCCCTCCATCTATGAAAGAGCAACTCTGGTAAACTGTATGGCTTATTTCTTTTTTAAAACATTCTATTTAAAAATAATTTTTATCATAAAAGTTGAGAAATGGTGGAGTCTGCTGTACCTTTCACCCAGCTTCCCCTAGTTTACATTTTAAACAACCACAGTACAATGGCTGCAAATGAATGCTGAGATAAACTGAAATGAACACTGATATAAAACTATCAACTCATTAACTACAGACATCATTAGAATTTTGCCTTACTAGAATTAGCTGACCTAGAATTAATTAGAATTAATGACCTTTTTCTGGTCCAGGATTCAATCCAAGATTCCACATTAAATTTTGTTGTTTCCTTAGTTAGTCGGTATCAGGTCCTTGGTTTGTCTTTGTCTCTCTTATAACTTTGACCTTTGCAAGTTCTATTTGCCAGTTATTTTGTACAATGTCCTTCAATTTGGGTTTATCTGATGTTCTCTTTTTATTAGTAGATTGGCATATTCCACTGCCAGTGATTAACTCTGGTCACTGGGCTGAGGTGATATTTGCCAGGTTGTTCCACTAAGAGATACTATTTCTCCCTTTGTAATGAATGAGTATCATGTGACCATGGGCTGTGAATGTCCTGTTTCTCCTCATATATTTGCCCTCTCATTTTAACATCCACTGGTGAAACTTGCCCACAAAATGTATTACCTGGTGTTTACCTATTATCTTGAATAGAGGTATCAGATTAATTATTCTTTTGATGGACACCATTTTGTTTCTAGTATTTTCTTGAGGCGGAGACTTGTAGTTTACCAAAATCCATTTTATTTTTTTCTGGGGTATATTTGATTATTTTCCTCAAAGCTTCTGGGGGATACATGCAGAAATGAGAGTGTGTTCTTGCTAATGGAATGTAATGAATGATATGTATCACTTCTGAAACTAGTGATGTGTATGCCTGCTCCATTCCTTTTCCCCTGTTCACACCCACTGCCGTATGTATGTGGTGAAGATTCTATTCATCCATGGAGATTATGACAATGTCCTAGGGAGTAGCAAAGCAATATCTTGGAAGAAAAATGGATGCTCAAATGATCACAAGGAGTAGAGCTGTCCTTGTCCAATTGAACAGCTTACCTTGAAACTTTTGTGAGAGAGGGATAAAAATCTCTATGCTTTGACCCAGGAAATATTTTTTTGGGTGTCTCTGTTACAGCAGCTCATCCTTACACTTGCTACTATATTTTCCATTATAACCAATACTGGAATGAATATTTTCTACCTATGTAGTTGCATTTACACACAAAGATACCTAAGAGCTATAGTGCTAGAATGTTATTTTCTTGTTCAAATATGTTATTTTTATTTTAAAGCTTTTATTAGTGCATAATAATCATACAGAATAGTGGGTTTCATATTTACATGTGCACATAACACAACTTGACGAATTTCATTCTGTGGTACTTCCTCCCGCCCTCTCCTCACTCCTGATCTCCTTCCTGTATCCTACTGGTCTCTCTGTACTACTGCTCTCCCTGGTTAAGATCTCCATTCACATGATGCTTTCCAGTTGCATACATTTTTCTTGAAAATGACATAATTTCATTATTCTTTTTTAAAATATTTATTTATTTGCTTTAGTTGTACACAATGCAATGCATTTATGTTTACGTGGTGCTGAGGATCGAACCCGGGCAGAGCACATGCTAGACAAGCGCTCTACCACTGAGCCACAACCCCAGCCCAATTTCATTCTTCTAAATGGCTGAATAAAACTTGTGTGTGTGTGTGTGTGTGTGTGTGTGTGTGTGTAAAAGAGAGGGGGGGGAGGAAGGGAAGGAGAAATATCATATTATTTTTATTCATCTGTTGATGGATACCTAGCCTGGTGCCGTAACTTGGCTATTGTGAATGGGTTATGGACGTTTCTCTATAGTATGTTGATTTTAGTTCTCTGGCAGTAAGTGTCAAGGACTGGGATAGCTCGATCATATAATGGCTCCATTCCTAGTCTTTTGAGGAAAGTCCATACTGGTTTCCATAGTGGCTGTGCTAATTTACATTCCCACCAACAGTGTACAAGAGTTTCTTACCCACGCCCCGACATCCTTCCTTGCTAGCATTTATTGTTATTTGTGTTCTTGATGATTGGCTTTCTAACTGGAATGAGATTTGCATGTTCCTGATGGCTAAAGATGTTGACCAATTTTCACATATTTATTGGCCATTTGTACTTCTTCATTTGAAAAATATCTGTTTAGTTCATTTGCTCAATTCTAAATTTGCATTTTTAAACTCATAATCCTACTGGTTGGTGTAAAAGAATGCCTTTTTCTTCACAGCCTGCTTAATACTTGTAATTAATTTGAAAAATATTTGTCAATTTCATAGGTAAAAAATAGCATGCAATCTTAATAATCTGCAATTTATTAATTATTAGTAGGGCTAAATATCTTTCATATACTTATAGCCAATTTATATGGCTTATATGGGCAGAAACATACTGCTCAAAACTCAAACTTTTTTGCTCATAGGTTTTAGATCTTTTAATAGCTCAGAAAATGTTTTACAGATTTGTAAAAGAATTAGAGTACCATTTGTGTGCAAAATGGTTTTCTGTCATTCATCTTTAACTTCATTCACTGAATTTTTTTTTACACTGGATGAATTTAGAATTTTTTGTGGAATCAGATTTATCAATGATAATGATAATGCTGGTAATAGCCAACAGTGATGAAGACTTATTATTTGCTTAGTCTGTGTGATCCTTGAGGTTGCTGTATCCCTCAACTGGTGACATACACTTACACTGACTGCCTTCAAGCTTACAATAAAATAAAAGGCCTCTAACACTATCTACACGAATACTAAAGTGATCACAGGGGTCTTCTCAGTACGTTTGGGCACAAATTCTAGATCTTCAGAAACTTTTTCTTTTAGAAATGAATGAACATAAAACACAAAACAGTGCTCTAGTGCCTGTAAAATCTTCTAAAACATAAAATGAATAAGGAGTATAACATTCAGGTCAATAAAGGAAGACCATAATCATGAAAATGTTTACTACTGGAATAAAAAGTGAATTTTATATATTCTCTACTCTGAATAAATTTGAAGAATCTTCAAAATAAGATGTATGAAAGCTGATGATCAAACTAGATGAGAAAGGGAGGGGTCTGGAAAAGTTAAGGAAAGGATTGATAGCCAGCAAGAGCACCACAGTAGAACTTAAGGCATTCAGAAAGGTAAAGGTGACACATTGGCGCTGTAGAAAGGGGGCCAGGTGGTATGGGGCATGTTTGAGAAACTATCATGCAATGAAAAATAAAGACTCCATTATTTGGAAATCCTAAAGGTGGTAATGTTATAGGAGATCTACAGAAATAATTGGATCCTGAAGAAGATTTCATAATGACAAGAGTGGAAGCATTATTCCAGGATAAGATAAAAAAGGGTTCCTCTGCTAAATAAGAATAGAAGACCCAAAGCTGTCCCTGGGGAGCCACCATGTGTCACGTCAGGTAGTGAAAAGAAGGTGTCTTTTTTTCTGCCAGCATACTAAAGTATTCTGTCAGATGCTACAGCATCAAAAGCAAAGGACCCCAAGGCATCCTGGAAGGAACACAGGTCACCCACAAAGAAACTCTAGAGTCTTTCAAATTTTTCTTTCACAGTATGAAACAACTTAAGACAAAGGTATAATTCAAGCAGGCTTAATATAGGCAAACAACCATTTATAAGCAGAAAAAAAGCATTGGGGAATATGGACAACAAGAAGTACAAAAAGATTTGTGCTTAGGACAATTTAATCATAGTTACATTAGACTAACTGATATAAACAGAATCATAAAGAAAACTTGCCTGTTGCAGGAACTTAATGAAAAAGATGACACACAATGTAGAAGTGTTTTAACAGTAACAAAAATACCATGACACGTAGTAAGAAAACAAAAGTGGTGAGCAGGGTGGAGAAAGAAGATGGGTTGTGCTGATTTCCTTGTTTTTACATGGGGGAAGTAATAAGGACAACAATGGCATCAGGTACGGCTGGCATTGAGTCCTTCAATGTGGCAGATACTGTTCATGGAACTTCAGGTGCATCATCTCTGTTAATACTCTGGTTGCTTGACCACATGGGTCATGATTACTCTCATTTAGGATAGGAGGGAAAGTGGACGTGCTGGTCCATTCTCAATGTCAACAGAGGTACCGAGTTGCGATAAATGATAAGTAAAATACAATCCATCAACAAATATATGAAAAAGTGTTCAACATCTCTAGCGATTAGAGAAATGCAAATCAAAACTACTCTAAGATTTCATCTCACTCCTGTCATTAAGAATATAGACAACAATAAATGTTGGCGAGGATGTGGGGAAAAGGTACACTCACTCATACATTGCTAGTGGGACTGCAAATTGGTGCAACCACTATGGAAAGCAGTATGGAGATTCCTCAGAAAACTGGGAATGGAACCACCATTTGACCCAGCTATCCCACTCCTCAGTCTATATCCAAGGACTTAAAATTAGCACACTATAGTAATACAGCCACATCAATGTTTATAGCAACTCAACTCAAAATAGCTAGACTATGGAACCAACCTAGGTGTTCCTCAATAGATAAATGGATAAAGAAAATGTGGTATATATACTCAATGGAATATTACTCAGCTTTAAAGAAGAGTGAAATTATGGCATTTGCCAGTAAATGGTTAGAGTCGGAGAATATTATGCTAAGGGAAATAAGCCAATCCCACAAAATCAAAGGCTGAATGTTTTCTCTAATATGTGGAAGTTAATTCACAATAAGATGGGAGGCACTAGAGAAGAATAGTGTTACCTTAGATTAGGTAGAGGGAATTAATGGGAGGGGAGGGGAGGGGATGTGGGGATAGGAAAGATAGTAGAATGAAACAGACATTATTATGTTACGTATATATGTAACTACATGACCAATATGATTCTGCAACATGTACACTGAGAAAAATGAGAAATTATATCCCATCTATGTATGATATATCACAGTGCATAATAAATACATTCCTACTGTCATGCATAACTAATTAAAACAAATTAAAGAATTAATAAAAAGTTTCAACATAGCAGTTGGTGTGTTTTAAACATTGAACTGTCCAAAATTTATCAGAAAATAAAGGTTTATACAACACACAAAGAAAAATTTAAAAAGAACAGAAGGAGAATGAAAACCTCCAGAAAAAGAAAATAAGGTGACAGAGGTAAAATAAAACATAGGACAGCAAATGTTAATGTTCCCCACTGAGTAAATTTAAAACATAGTTTAAAGGAGACTCCCTAAAACCAAAAAAAAAAAAAAAAAAAACAAACAAAAAAACTCCTAAAGATTGAGTAAGAAAATAACAAAGAAAATGCTAAACCCTGACAAAAGAGGGTTTTTCAGTGTTTATACTGGAATAAATTTAAATTAAGTTAGGGAGAAAAAGTGGGGAGTCTGTCAATGGTGAATGGCATGGTCTACATGGCTATGTACAAAATAAATGGCATGGTCTACATGGCTATGTACAAAATAAACATGGCATCAAACTTAAAAGGTACCTGTAATCCCAGTACTTTGGGAGGCTGAGGCAGGAGGATCGCGAATTCAAAGCCAGCCTCAGCAATGGCAAGGCACTTAGCAACTCAGTGAGACCCTGTCTCTAAATAAAATACAAAAAAAAAAAAAAAAAAAAAAGGCTGGGGATGTGACCCAGTGGACGAGTGCCCCTGAGTTCAATCCCCGGTACCACACACACAAAAAAAAAAAACTTAAAAGGTAAAAGTTTTAAGACTGTGAAAAGAAATAGAAACAAATAAGTAGTGAAATATTTTGATTTCTTTCAATTAATTATAAAATCTCACATTGTAAACTATAAGATGGCTGAACAATTGAATTTATGTTGATTTAATTCAGAGTATTAAGCTCTTTATACTTCAGTAAATAGATGCTCTTTTCAAGTGCCTAAGAAATACCAAACCAGAAATTACCTCATGAGCAACCGTAGAGGAATTTTCAATGAGTTTCTCAAAATACATGATCAAAAACTTCATATTCTATGGACAGATAATTTAATAACAACAACATAATAAAGATAAACAACATTAAGTATATAACCAACTGAACATTTAGCATCACATACCCACAAACCTGCTTCTGTTTTAGAGTACTAAGACAACAGTGGTGAGAATAATAAATAAAAAATAAAAAAAGATCTATAATCATAGTTGTATTCAAGAGTTATTTCAAAGTCATAAAAAAACTAAATAAATAATGCAACTAAAAGCTATATAATGATCAACAAAGCAATTCCAAGGAAATCAGGAGAAATAGCGTTTAATAGATGAAAGTAGAAATTAACCAAAAGTCCCAAAATAGACAAATCCAAGAAATAGTTTATTGAAAACTATTATAATAGGAAAAATTTACTTAGTCTAATGAAATGGAAAAGAAAATATCTCTACTAAATCACAACATTTAGAATGAGAAAGAAGTATAATCATAAATGCAAGTGATTTGAAGTTCTACTAATATTCTTGAAAAAAAAAATCAGCCTAAAAAGATAACTCTCTAGGGAAATATAACTTCCTAAGATTAATTTAGAAATGGTAACATAGTAGATTAGCTCAATTATCATGAAAATTATGGAAAATTGCTTCTTTTTCTTCTTCTTCTTTTTTTTTTTTTCTTTTGGTACCAGGGATTGAACACAGGGATGCTTAACCACTGAGCCATATTCTTGCCCTTTTTATTTTTTACTTTTATCTTGAGACAGGCTTTTGCTAAGTTGCTTAGGGCCTCACTGAATTGCTGAGGTTGGCTTTGAACTTGTGATCTTGCCTCACCCTCCTCAGTCTCTGGGATTATAGGCATGTGCCACTGTGCCTGGTGGAAAATTGCTTGTTCATAATTAGCTGTAGTAAGGTGTACGGGCCTGATTTTTTATGGGAAAGTTCCTCTAAAAAATCTAGGAACAAATAAATCTGACTACATAAGCAGTTTCATAGTGTAGATCCAAATTCATTCATTATTATTCTTTTTTAAAACCTAGTATAAATACCCCTGCTGGAACTACAGGCCATTTTCTTTTCTGAATACAGAAAGAAATGTTCTAAGTAAAATGCTAGGAAATTAAAGAAATCTATAAATGGAAAGAATAACATTCTGTGGCCAAAAAGCTTTTTTTTTCTAGGAACAGAAACTATTATTTACATTGTTCTGAAAGTTCTAATTATAAGCAGAAACTAAAACAATTCAATAGAAAATGTGAGCATGTCTATATGTCTGTATGTACCTATGTGTGTATGAGCATATATTCCTAACTGAAAGAAGAATCCACATAAACATGCTAATGGATTCCCTGATTCCATTCCTGGATAGGCCACATCAACAGGAAGGAGGTTGAAGGTTCTAAAAACATAGGAAAATAGAGAAACCAGTGTGCTTTGTGGCTGCATTATGTAAGAAAAACAGTTTAAATTTAGGAGAGAGCTGAGCATCATGTAATACTAACGAACAAAACACTTTTTTCCTGGACCTCTTTCACCTGCTACAGGGCTTTAGGAAGTCCATTGCCCCTAATACTCTTATCCAATCAGGACATTTAAGCAACAGTCCTAGCTTAGGGCAAGCTGGAGACTGTCACAGCAGGTAATCTATGAATGCTTGGTGCTATGGGGCACAGATATCAGGCCAAAGACTTAGCCAAAGTTCTTCCTGGCCTCTCTTTACATGCAGGATGTATGGTAGCTCTTGGAAAAAAAGAAGTGCCCAATATGGAAGTTCAGGGGAGCTTCCTGAAGAGAAGGATTATATGGTAGAATCTGATAATACTACAAGAGTCTGTCTGCTGAATGGCTCATTCACCACTCCTTGAATTATAACAGGGACTTGCTCTATGGTTTGGCCTTTGGCTTCCTCTATTCAGTATAAATCACCAGGCAAGGCAGCAAATATTTCTAAGAGAATCTCTTCAAAGGGTGAAAAAGAACATTACATAGAAAAGGCAATGAATGGACCAGAATGGAATATAAATTTATCATAGGCATAATAAATTTCCTAAAAAGTTAAGGCACATTGTTACAAGCATAATATAAGTATAGACAAGTTGTCACAGAGAACTGACTAGAGATGGTAAATTAATATGAAGAATTAAAGAGAAGGTTTGAAGAACAAAGATACTTCTCTACAGACAATTCAAATGTTTTTATTAAAGATCATATACAGAAACCTGAATAATAAAAAGGTATACCATGTTTATAGATGGCAGGTCCTAACATTTATAACTGTTAATTATTTCCAAATAAATGTAAAAAATGAAATGTAATCCCAACAGAATATTGAAGAAATTAGCATTTGAACAGAAAAATTACTTACAGAAAAATGGGTGAAAATAAAGGGCCCTGGGCTGGGGTTGTGGTTCACTGGTGGAGTGCTTGCCTCTCTCCTAAATTTCTCTCACTGAAACACACACCCATGGATCACACCTGGGATCCATGGGTGTGTGTTTCAGTTGGATTCTTTCCTCTCACTGTGCCACAAATTTCCAGCTGAAATAAAAATCTGAATATGAAAAATAACACTAACAAATGAAAATGAGAAGAATGTCTTTGACACCTAGGGTGAGCAACATTTCTTAGTCCCTACTTCTATTTTCTTTACAAAACCTCCATTTTGTTTGGAATAGCAATGTGTCCAGCTTTGCTTAGAGCAAGGAATGGCCATATGACCCAGTTCTGGCCAAAGAACAGTGTAAACCCAAAACAAAACAAAACATTATTGATTATTATGTGAGGCATTAGGTTCGATCCTCAGCATCACATAAAATAAATAAAGGTATTGTGTTTATCTACAACTAAAAAAAAAAAAAGAGTATTAAAAAAAAAAAAAAAAAAAAAAAAAGAAAATTCAAAAGAAAGAAAGGGTCCGGGATGCTGTTTAAAGAAAAGAGCAATGTGGTGATATTCCAGCTAGATTTTAAGATGTACTACAAAGACAGCCACAGGAATAAAAAAAAAAAAAAAAAACTCATGACATTTATGAAGAACTATATACATCAATGGGATCAAAGCAAACACAGAATCCTCCAAACAAGTGTATGAATATGTGTAAAACTGTGAATGTAAGAATTACTCGAGACATAAGTTGGATTCTTTCCTCTGGCTGTGCCACAAATTTCCAGCTGAAATAAAAATCTGAATATGAAAAATAACACTAACAAATGAAAATGAGAAGAATGTCTTTGACACCTAGGGTGAGCAACATTTCTTAGACCCAGTAATAACAAACCACAGGGGGAAATACTGGCAGATTTTACAACATTAAAATACAAATATCTGGCAAGTACATGGTACTGATCTGTGATCTGAGTGAAAAGTGTTAGAGTTGTGATAATCCACCGGGATCCATGGGTGTGTGTTTCAGCAGTTCAACAACTGATCAGTACAATTCCGATCAACATGGAGAGGGCTGGTATGGTTTATGTCTATTATTGATTGACTGGGAGTTGGCAAGAGGTCAGGGACTTCTGTTTGTACAAGAGAAATGTAAACTTCTAATAGTGAAGTGGTAGGTCAATATTTAGGATTTAAATGAAAACTGAAGAGGTTACTTTCCTGAAAATAAATACGAGGAGATCATGAAAATGTTCTTTGTCCTATTGCTTGAGTGTAACTATACCAAAAGCCAGGGATAAATTAAAACCCAGAGAGTCCAGTTCAGTTATTTTCGCTGAATGTAAAGCCCCTGAGAGCAGAGTCTTGTCTGTGTTGTCACTTGTCACCTAGGTGTTCAGCACTATCCAGTATGAAGCCATTTACCACCTTAGAATGTAGCTGGTCTGAACTGAAGTGTGTTTGAGAAGCAAAATATGTCCCCGATTTTGGAGACTTGGTACAAAAACAAAACAAAACATTATTGATTATTAAAATTATTTTCTTCTCTTTTTTATTTTATTAAACACAGTAACTAGAATTATTTCAACTACATGTGTGACCTGTATCATATTTTTTTGGACACCAAGCGCTTGCCAGGGAAATGACAGACATATTGTAGATACTTAAAGATTTGAGCAAAAGAATGAAGACTGAGTTAATTATCTCAAATTCAATTCAATTTTCAATTGATTTTTTTTCAATCGATTCTAATTCATTTCTAACCAGTAAGTGATTCATATTTTACATTGATGATTCAGACTTATATTGTTACATATAAGAAAATAGTCCAGCCACTGAGGAAAGGGTTGCTTTAGCAGGAAGGGCTAAATTAGAAGTTACCAGAGGATGGGGAAGACTAAACAGAGTACTCTACTTTGAAAACATATTTCACTTATGGAGTAATCACTGTGTGGCAAGTACTGGAAATATACTCACATCACATGTAGCCTACCACTCCATGAAGGATTATTATTTCAATTTATACACTGAAGGTCAGAGCAGTAAAGGTTTTGCTGCAAGTAAGTGGTGACCCCAGGAACCAGTCCCGCTCCATCTAACCAAGCCAGACCTTTGTGGCCAGCCTCATCTGGTCATGCTCTTCCATCTTCACATTCAGTGTTTCAGCCCTCAGGGTGCCCTTCCTGCCTCTGAGCTTTTCTTCATGCTGTTCCTTTGTCTGGGAACATTCTCTCACCCTTTCAGATTGTCATGGAATATGTTAAGATCTGACACAGCTGGAACTTACTTGTTTGTTTTTTGTCTATGTCCCTCCTAACTTGTGAACTCTGTAGGTCAGCTGGGTTCACTGTCCTGTTCACTGGGGAGACTTCAGCAATTCATATGGATACACATTACCTGGGATATGGTAATGCTTAATGAATGATTGCAACTCGGATTGATGGAGATACCTCCATCACTCCAATCAGAACTAATTGCTCATTGGGGACCATATCATAATGCTTGCACTTCAAGTATGCAATTCCAATTTGCATTGTATTATTATTAGCTCTTTTTTTGTATTTTTTACCACCCCAACCTTGTAAATTCCTTGTAGAGTGGATTAGGTCTTAATCAATTATGTATCCCTTCCAAAGTCATTCTCAGTCTTTTTTTCCTGTGTATCAATGAGGTTTTTTTCCCTCTCATGCCAAACTCTGTTAGTTGTGTACCCAATTTCCAGTCCCTACTTCTATTTTCTTTACAAAACCTCCATTTTGCTTGGAATAGCAATGTGTCCAGCTTTGCTTAGAGCAAGGAATGGCCATATGACCCAGTTCTGGCCAAAGAACAGTGTAAACCCAATGTAGATTTCTCCAGAGAATTTTGCTTCCTGATACAAGACAGAAGGCTGAGTTGGTTCTTCTCTCTCTTTTTCCTTCTTGTCTTGAACACAGCCATAATGTCCAAGGTTACGACAGCCCATGACAAGGCAATGGGCAAGAGGACATAAGCCAACCACCCAAGGTGGCAGAGGAGAGGAACATCTTGATGGCTTCACTGAGTGGCTGAGCTAAACCAGCAATTTCCTCCCTCCAGACTTCTTGCTATGTGAGAAAAACAAACCCATATTTGCTTTAATTAGTATAAGTTGGGATCATTTTGTCACTCTTTAGCCAAAATTATCTATCATTGGTACAGCTGATATATTTAACTTGTTTAGTACATGTGTGCTACACTTCCATGGGTACATGGGTATATGCAGTTTTTTTTTTTTTTTTAATAAACTCAAAATACCATTGTGAGAAGGTAATCAATGCAGATTTTAAAATATTGAGTAGACTTGGGTTCTGAGATGCTAAATGACTTCCCATGGTCACCACTTACTCAGAGTAAGTGGTGGAATCAGGAATTGAGTCAGGAATTAAATCCAGGTCTCTCTAGATTCCAAAACCCATGTTTATGACCTGCCAAGCTGGCCTTACCACAGGTTTGTGTGCTGCCTTCAGTGCCCACATCCATTGGTTTAATGGACATTTGGGACCTCTGATCTGGGTCCCTTGAAGACCTCATCCTGGAGGAACACTTCCTGCTGGGCTTAGTTGCTATGGTCTCACTCCCCAGTACTTGTTTTATGAGACACTTGGAAGCATCTCCTACCAGCACTCCTCGATCCTGGTCATTCTCCTAACCTGAGGTAGGAATATGATCTGTGTGTTTGAGGGGCATCAAGGAGCTTAAAGCATTAATGACTGGAGTAGACAGAAGAAGAGGAAGAAGCAAAGGGTAGGGTGATATTTAGAGTCTAGATCCTCAGAGGCCTTGGTAAGTCCTTTGGGTTTATTCTTTGTGTGATAGAAAGTTACCATGCAACTTTGAGTGATCTGGATACTAAAATAGAGTACTAATTCATGTGTAGAGAAAGGACCAGTGTTTCAATAGACAGACAATGGCTTCATCCAGTGCCATGGCAGTGGAAATGGTGAGCAGTGATGTGTGCCTGACATATTTGGAAGTCAGAGTCCATAGAACTTCTAGTGATGGGAGGGGAAGGTTGAGGACAAGAGAGTAAACAAGGACAAGGGCGTCAAAATTTGAATTGTGTTTTGCCATTGAAGGGGTGACCAGGAAGTGTGAAGAAGCTCGTCAGATGTGGGGAGGGGATGGATATTAGGCAATTGTCTTCCATGGGTTAATTTTGAGATGACTATTAGACATTCATATGATGATGTGTTTGTAAAGAGAGTTCAAATTTTCTAAATTTATAATCCCAAGCATCACACTAAACTGTTTTTATAAGCCTGAGGCCAGATGGCAAGGCATCAGAGTGAACAATGTGGGTTAAGAGGCATATCCAAAGATGAAGATCTGTCAGGAATGACAAACACACACCCTACGATTTCAGCTTTTCACTTCCAATTTACTGCCAAACACATCAGTGTGTTACCAAGAGGATGGGTGTGTGTGTGTTTGGTTAATTGTCTCAGCCTGAGTAAAATGTACTGATGTAACACAGACAATACAGAGAACTGATCTCCTTTAAAATTTTCTCCACAACAAACCCCAAATATACAAACACATATATAAACTGGGTCTCCATGCAGCATAGCGACGTAATAGGGGCAAAGAACTCTGGGGAACTGAATGCCCCAGATGTCCAGCTGTCTGGGTCTGAATCTTGGTTCTAATTCCTAATAGCTCTATTACCCTCTTTGTGAATGGAAAATGTAGGTTGTTGAGGTAATTCAAAAAGATAATCCCCATAAAGCTCTTTGCACAGAGTCTAGAACACAGTATGAGTTAGCTATTTTTCCTTACATTCACTGAAGTGTGCAATACAGATATACAACCCACTGAGCACATGTCTTTATACCCATGCCCTGACAAGCTTCTGAGCAGACAGGCACTGGTAAATCTGCATATATAGTACATGCACACATATATACAGAAATTGCCTTCAATTGTCCCATTTCCTCATTGCCTATCTCCTGGCTTTGCACTTGATAATATTCCCTTTTAATGCTTTTCAAGAATGGAAGGATTATTTTCTCTTTCTTCCAAGAGCTGGCTGATACTATGGATACCTGCCATGGCTCATGGCTGGCTGTTCTCTTGAATGAGTGACAAATATCCTCAGAAAATCACTTTCTCTAAAAATAGACCACCCAAGATGATCTTCAGCTTCAAGTCTCATTTCCATACACCTTTGAAAGGAAAGGAAAAAAAAAATTCTTTCTCTCAGAGACTTACTGCTAAGCTATCACAAGCAATATGACTCAATGAACATGAACAAATCTCCTCTCAAGGTTTGCAAAATGGCCTAGTTTTGCTTCATCTGTTTATTGGACTTATATAAAATAGAAATGTGAGACTGACAGCTTTCTTCAGACACTGCTAGTCGACTGTTCTTTCTATTAGGCTTTATGGAGCCATTTACCTGGAGTATTTTACCTGGGTAATTTAATGCATGACCTGCCTTCTCTTTTCCTTGCCCAGTATGCACATGGATAGATTTAGTGGGTGAAAAATAACTTGAAAGTCATAGTCACTGTATAGAATTAGATGAATTGTTGTTCTTACCTCTACAAACCAATTAAACTTTTGATGGACACAATTCCCCCAAAGACCACTTAGATTTCTGGGTCAAGGATCGCTCAGTTCATATCATCCGTAATGCTGGGATGCATATTTATGGAAACAAAACAAAACAAAACAGACAACAGAGGAGCGACCCAGCCACCGGCTAGCCTGGCCACCGGCTCACACAGTCATCGCCTCCTCTGGGGCTGGGAATAGCAGCTCCCTGCTGCAGACAGGCCCGACCAGAGGAAGGGCCCTGTCCATTCCCTGGGGAACTGCGACCTGCCCAGCTGCAAACGGAATAAGAGGTAGGCACCTGCCTGAAGGAGCCACCCAGCCACCAGCTTGCCTGGCCGCTGACTCACACCATCACGAGGACCAGGAACTGCAGGCTTCACCCTATGGAAGGGCCCTGCTGCCCACTTGCCCAACCCCCACAGAAACAACTAGACTGGGAGGAAACCCAGGAGGAAGAGAGTGGGGAGAAGAAAGCCAGACTGCCTGCTCCACCACACTGCGGCCAGGAGGGGATCTGGAGAGAGAGGCTCTCTCCACGCCCCACAAATCCGAGAGGCAACTTGCCTCTGCCCAGAGAGACACACCAAACTGGGATCCTATAGCTACTCAACCCAACACCAATATAATTATAGGCCTGAGGCTACCACTGCCACAAAACTGAGTTAGCTATGCTACTACCAAGGAACAACAAAAAGGTCCGGGTAAGATATCACTAAGGTCCCTAGAGACCAGGATGCACCAAAAGGTGCAACCAGTTATGATGTTGTGAACTAACAGGGAATCTTACATGGGGTTGTCTATCTCTTGCAACTTCAACTAACAGCCAAATTCCCAAATTCTAATGATTATACTCTCACTAGTCAAATAATCCAATACCTCTATTTTCTCACATCTTACTTCATAAACATTTAAGCCAACCTCTAAGTCCCCCCTTCTTTCATTAGATACTGTAAACCACCACACAAACTTAGAGACTATATAGAATAAGATAACTGATCTCATCATTTATGTTTATAGTGACAAAACTGTAATTATAAAAATAGAAACTAACTGATATATAGACACACATTGGGTACATTGAGAGATCTAATATTGATATTTTCCTACAAAATGAGGTTCTGGGCAACCTGGAGGGATCTTATAAGACAAAAGTGTAGAAGTTGTAATACCTGAGGCTTACCTTGCAAGAGAGGAAAACACATAGACATCATGAGGAAACAAGGGAGGAAAATGCCTCAAACAAACCAAGATACTACAACAATAGAAACCATAGAAAGCACAGTAGGTGAAATGTCAGAGAAAGAGTTCCGGATATACATAATTAAAATGATAAGGGATTTAAAAAACAACCTAAGTGAACAGATACAGGCAAAAATTGATCTCTCCAACAAAGAGATAAGAGATCAAATACAGGCAACCATCAATCACACCAACAAAGAGATAAGAGAACAAATCCAGATAGCAAAAGATTACTTCAAGAAAGAGAGAGTTTGAGAAAAAACCAAACAGAAATCCTTGAAACGAAAGAAACAGTAAGCCACTTAAAAAATTCAATAGAATGCATCATCAACAGATTGGACCACTCGGAAGATAGGACCTCAGACAATGAGGACAAAATATATAATCTTGAAAGTCAAGTTGATCTCACAGTGAAGATGGTAAGAAACCATGAACAGAATATACAAGAACTATGGGATACCATCAAAAGACCAAATTTAAGATTTATTGGAATAGAGGAAGGTGCAGAGATTCAAACCAAAGGAATGCACAATCTCTTCAATGAAATAATATCAGAAAATTTCCCAAGCAGGAAGAATGAATTTGAAAATCAAATACTAGAGACTTATAGGACGCCAAATGTACAAAATTACAACAGGTCTACACCAAGGCACATTGTAATGAAAATGCCTAGCATACAAAATAAAGATAGAATTTTAAAGGCTGCAAGAGAGAAAAGTCAGATTACCTATAAGAGAAAACCAATTCACATCTCAGCCGATTTTTCAATCCAGACCCTCAAAGCCAGGAGAGCCTGTAACAACATATACCAGGCTCAAAAGGATAAGGGATGCCAACCAAAAATTTTATATCCAGCAAAATTAAGCTTTAGATTTGAGGATGAAATAAAAACCTTCCATGATTAAAAAAAAAGCTAAAAGGATTTACAACAAGAAAGCCTGCTCTACAGAACTTTCTTGGTAAAATATTCCACAAGGAGGAAATGAAAAACAATAATGAAAATCTGCAAAGGGAAAAATTACAATCAAGGGAAAAACCAAGTCAAACTAAATATCAAAAAAAAAAAAAAAAAAAAAAAGACTGGTAATACAAATTATGTCTCAATAATAACCCTGAATGTTAATGGCCTAAACTCACCAATTAAAAGACATAGGCTAATAGATTGGATTAAAAAAACAGACCCAACAATTTGTTGCCTTCAAGAGACACATCTCATAGGAAAAGACGCCCACAGACTAAAGGTGAAAGGATGGGATAAAATATATCACTCACATGGTCTACATAAGCAAGCAGGGGTCTCCATCCTCATATCCAATAAAGTAGACTTCAAACCAAAGTTAGTCAAAAGAGATAAAGATGGACATTTCATACTGCTTAAGGGAATCATAGATCAATAAGATATAACTGTTATAAATATATATGCCCCAAATAATGGAGCATCTACATTCATCAATCAAACTCTTCTCAAGTTCAAGAATCAAATAGACCACAACACAATAATTCTAGGTGACTTTAACACACCTCTTTCACCACTGGATAGATCTTCCAAACAAAAGTTAAACAAAGAAACCACAGAACTCAATAATACAATTAATAACTTAGACTTAACTGACATATATAGAGTATATCACCCATCAATGAGCCAATACACTTTCTTCTCAGCAGCACATGGATCCTTCTCAAAAATAGACCATATATTATGCTATAAAGCAACTCTAAGCAAATATAAAAACGTAGGGATACTACCTTGCATTCTATCAGATCATAATGGAATGAAATTAGAAATCAATGATTAAAAAAAAAAAAAAAAAGAAAAGCTACACTAACACCTGGAGACTAAATAACATGCTATTGAATGATCAATGGGTTGCGGAAGATATCAAGAAGGAGATTAAGAAATTCTTAGAGGTAAATGAGAACAACGATACAACATACCGAAATCTCTGGGACACCCTAAAGGTAGTACTAAGAGGAAGGTTAATTGCATGGAGCTCATTCCTTCACAAAAGAAAAAGTCAACAAACGAATGAACTAACATTACATCTCAAAGCCCTAGAAAAAGAACAAATCAACCCCAAAAGAAGTAGAAGACAGGAAATAATTAAAATCAGAGCTGAAATTAATAAAATTGAAACTAAAAAAAATTGAAAAAATTGACAGAATGAAAAGTTGGTTCTTTGAAAAAATAAATAAAATTGATAGACATTTAGCTATGCTAACAAAGAAAAGAAGAGAGAAAACACAAATTACCAATATCTATGACGAAAAAGGAAATATCACGACAGACACTACAGAAATACAGAAGATAATTAGAAATTATTTTGAAAATTTATACTCCAATAAAATAGAAAATAATGAAGGCATCAACAAATTTCTAGAGACATATGATATGCCCAAACTAAATCAAGATGATATACACAATTTAAATAGGTCAATTTCAAGGAAAGAAATAGATGATGCCATAAAAAACTTACCAACCAAGAAAAGCCCAGGACCAGATGGATACACAGTTGAGTTCTACAAGACCTTTAAAGAAGAACTAACACCAATACTTCTCAAACTATTTCATGAAATAGAAAAAGAGGGAACACACCCAGACTCATTCTATGAGGCCAATATCACCCTGATTCTGAAACCAGAGACAAATCAAAGAAAGAAAACTTCAGACCAATATCTTTAATGAATATAGATGCAAAAATTCTCAATAAAATTCTGGCAAATTGAATACAAAAACACATCAAGAAGATAGTGCATCACGATCGAGTGGGCTTCATTCCAGGGATGCAAGTTTGTTTCAATATAAGGAAATCAATAAATGTAATTCATCACATCAACAAGCTCAAAGATAAAAATCATATGATCATCTCAATAGATGCAGATAAAGCATTTGACAAAATACAACATCACTTCATGTTCAAAGTGCTAAAAAAAAATAGGGATAACAAAAACATACCTCAACATCGTAAAGGCCATCTATATAAGCCCCAGGCCAAAATCATCCTAAATGGAGAAAAATTGAAAGCATTCCCTCTAAAAACTGGAACAAGATAGGGATGCCCTCTTTCACACTCCTATTTAACATTGTTCTTGAAGCCCTAGCCGAGCAATTAGACAGATGAAAGAAATTAAAGGGATACGGATAGGAAAAGAAGAACTCAAATTATCACTATTTGCAGACGATATGATTCTATACATATATGATCCAAAAAATTACACCAAAAATCTTCTAAATCTAATAAATGAATTCAGCAATGTAGCTGGATATAAAATTAATACCCATAAATCAAAGGCATTTCTGTACATCAGCAACAAATCCTCAGAAAGAGAAACTAGGAAATCCACCCCATTTACTATAGCCTCAAAAAAAAAAAAAAAATTGGGAATCAACAAAAGAAGTGAACGACCTATACAATGAAAACTACAGCACACTAAAGAAAGAAATTAATGAAGCTCTTAGAAGATGGAAAGATCTACCTTGTTAATGGATTAAACTAATATTGTCAAAATGACCATTCTCCCAAAAGCACTCAAGGCAATACCAATCAAAATCCCATTATCATTCCTCATAGAAATAGAAAAAGCAATCATGAAATTCATCTGGAAATATAAGAGACCCAGAATAGCCAAAGCGATTCTTAGCAAGAATAATGAAGTGGGCAGCATTACTATTCCAGACCTTAAATTGTACTACAAAGCAATAGTAACAAAAACAGCATGGTATTGGCATCAACATAGACCAGTTGACCAATGGTACAGAATAGAAGACTCAGAGACGAACCCACACACCTACAGTTATCTTATATTAGACAAAGGTGCCAAAAATGTTCACTGGAAAAAAGACAGCCTCTTCAACAAATGGTGTTGGGAAAACTGGAAATCCTCATGTAATAAAATGAAATTAAATCTCTTTCTCTCACCATGCACAAAACTTAAAGTGGATCAAGGACCTAGGAATTAAACCAGAGACTTTGCACCTAATAGAAGAAAAAGTAGGCCCAAATCTCCATCATGTTGGTTTAGGCTCCAACTTCCTCAATAAGACCCCATAGCACAAGAACTAAAAACAAGAATCAATAAATGGGATGGATTCAAACTAAAAAGCTTCTTCTCAGCAAAAGAAACAATCAGTGAGGTGAACAGAGGACCTACAGAATGGGAGCAAATTTTACCACAAGCACATCAGATAGAACACTAGCCTCAAGGATTTATAAAGCTCATAAAAGCCTTAACACCAAAAAAAACCCCAAATAACCCAATCAATAAATGGGCCAAGGAGCTAAACAGACACTTTTCAGAAGATGATATACAAATAATCAGCAAATATATGAAAAAATGTTCAACATCTCTAGTGATTAGAGAAATACAAATCAAAACAACTCTAAGATTTCATCTTACTCCAGTCAGATTGGCAGCTATCAAAAAAACAAACAACAATAAATGCTGGCGAGGATGTGGGGAAAAAGGCACACTCTTACATTGCTGGTGGAACTGCAAATTGGTGAAGCTAATCTGGAAAGTAGTATGGAGATTCCTGGGAAAACTGGGAATGGAACCACCATTTGACCCAGCTATCCCACTCCTTGGCCTATTCCCAAAGGACTTAAAAACAGCTTACTACAGGGACACAGCCACATCAATGTTTATAGCAGCACAATTCACAATAGCTAGATTGTGGAACCAACCCCAATGCCCATCAGCAGATAAATGGATAGGGAAACTTTGGTATATATACACAATGGAACACTATTCAGCACTAAAAGAGAATAAAATCATGGCATTTGCAGGTAAGTGGATGGAATTGGAGAAGATAATGCTAAGTGAAGTTAGCCAATCCCAAAAAACCAAAGGTCGAATGATCTCTTTGATATGAGGATACTAACTTATAAAAGCAAGAGAGAGGGAATGAGAGGAATGAAAGAGCTTTAAATAGAACAAAGAGGAGGGAGGGCAGGGCGGGGGCAAGGGGATAGGAATAATAGCAGACTAATTTATCCATGATTACCCTAATTACATGTATGAAGACACAATTGTTGTAAAAATACTTAATATTAAACCAGCAACTCGAAAAATTCTGCTCTTTATATGTAATATGAAATGAAATGTACTCTGCAAATGTGTATAACAAATTAGAATCATAAAAAAAAAAAAAAAAAACAGACAACAACACTGAGGATGCCTTTTATACTGGTAACCTCAACATTGTTGTTGGCCCAGTGCTAAATGTGACTAAACACAAGTTCTATTTACCTCCTTATAACATTGATATGCATCACTTAACTAAATTCTTACTCAGACTACTCTGCTCCACTGATTGGGATTGAGAAGGGGCTTTCAATCAAGATCCTAATACCAAATCATGAAGAGCCTATCTAAAGTCTGTCATTAGACACTTAACTCTGAATATTCAAACTGGAAAACATCTTTGGAAGACTCCAGAAACTTATGAAACCTATTTTTCTACTTCTAGATGCTCTTAAGTAAAATCAGGGGCAATGGATTTAGCAAGTTTCATGCTGAAGACCTTGACATTATTCTTAGGCCAGAGCTAGCTCCTCTCTCTGTTATCATCATCATCATCATCATCATCATCACTATAACTACTGTCTCCAACTATAGTAATTGAAAGGAAACACCATATTTTGCATAGTTTTGTTGTGGACTGCAGTGGCTGTCACAATTAAAGGTTGATACACACATACATACAATCATTTAGGTACCTATAATTGCAACTATTAGGAAACCCAGATTCAACCTGGCTCAAGCAATAACGTCATTGTCTCATATAAGAGTCTTGTCCTAATGCAACAAGACTCTAGGGATGGTTAATTCACTAATAACTCAGGTTCTTTCCATCATCTTACTTTTTCTTGTTCAACCCAGCTGGCTGGTTCAAGTCATGGTAAAAAAAAAAAAAAATGGCTGTATGCAAATAAATATTCAGCAGCAGAAGGGTGATAGTACCTTCCATCGTATCTGTTCTTATCCTGGAAAAGCTTTCCTAGGAACTCACCTTTCAAATTTTCTCAGGTCTCATTAGCCAGAAGTATAAAAAAATGCCATTCCTAAACCAATCACTGGCAAAGAGACTGAAACCACCATGAGTGGCTGAGACCAATCAGGATTTGACTCTTTGATGCTTGGGCTGAGAATGTGGTTGTACAGGAAAGGATGTATACCAGAGCAATAATAGGATTTTATTACTAGAAAGAGAAAGAGGAGTAAATGGCTATGGGGTAGATGGGCTATAGGGTATTCTTAGCATACAGGGACCCCTGGTGGAGAATGATAATGACTAGACTAATGGTAAGAGAAGGATGGGGGATGGAGGAGAAAAATGGAGAAGGAGAAGACCACAAGGACTTAAGGGAATAGAGGTACTTATTCCTTCCTCCATCACATTCATAGGTGATGGATGAATGTGATGGATGAGTGATGAATGTGATGAATGTTATGCTTACACTGTATGAGAAAGGCGACTGGGTAGTCACTATGACTATTACTACCTTACACCATAGAAGGTTCCGTTCTCATTGACTAGGCAGGGTTTGTCCTGTTGGCCTGGAAGCAGTCAACTTGTATGTTGTGAGAGAAGGAGGGGCCATGTGACAAGGACCTGATGTGGCCTCTAGTTACTGGGAGCATCCTGGGGCTCAGTAGCAAGGAAATGGGGACCTCAGCCATACAGCTTCAAGGGAATGAATTCTTCCAACAACCAGTGAGCTTAAAAGAGGACCCCAAGCCTCAGATAAGATAATACTCAGGAATCAATCTAACAAAAGAGGTGAAAGACCTCTACAGTAAAAACTACAGAACACCAAGAAAGAAATTGAAGAAGGCCTTAGATGATAGAAGGATCTCTCATGTTTTTGGGTAGGCAAAATGGCTATCCTACCAAAAGTGCTACATAGATTTAATGGCATTCCTATTAATATTCCAATGACATTCTTCATAGAAGTAGAAAAGGTAGTCATGAAATTCATTTGGAAAAATAAGAGACCCAGAATAGCCAAAGCAATCCTTAGCAAAAAGAGTGAAGCAGGTGGCATCACAATACCAGACATTAAACTATACTACAGAGCTACAGTAACAAAAAGAGCATGGTATTGGCACAAAATAGACATGTAGACCAATGGTAAACAATAGAAGACACAGAGACAAACCCAAATAAATACAGTTATCTCATACTTGACAAAGGCACCATAAACATACATTGGAGAAAAGATTGCCTCTTCAAAAATGGTGCTGGGGGGCTGGGGTTGTGGCTCAGCAGTAGAGCGCTCGCCTAGCACGTGCATGGCCCGGGTTCGATCCTCAGCACCACGTACAAATAAATGCATTGTGTACAACTAAAGCAAATAAATAAATATTTTAAAAAAATGGTGCTGGGAAAACTGGAAATCTATATGTAGCAGAAGGAAATTAAGCTTCTATCTTTCACCCTGTACAAAGCTCAACTCAAAGTGGATCAAGGATGGAGGCATTAGACCAGAGACCCCATGCCTACTAGAAGAACTGTAGGCCCAACTTTCCATCATATCAACTTAGGAACTGACTTCTTCAACAAGCCTCCTAAAGCACAAGAAGTGAGAAAGCAATAAGTGTGATGGTATCAGACTAAAAAGCTTCTTAACAGTGAAGGAAACAATCAAGAACATAAAGAGAGAGCCTACAGAATAGGAGAAAATCTTTGCCATCTGCATCTCAGAGCATTAATCTCCAGGATATGTAAAGAACTCAAAAACCTAAAAACCAAATTACCAAATAACCCAATCAATAAATGGGCAAAGTATCTGAATAGGCACTTCAGAGAAGATGTATGTTCAATCAACAAATATATGAAAAAATGTTCAACATCTCCAGCAACTAGAGAAGTGCAAATTACAACTACAGTGAAATTCCATCTCATTCCAGTCAGAAAGGCAATTATCAAGAACACAAGTAACAATAAATGTTGGTGAGAACACAGAGAAAAAGGTACACTCATGCATTACTAGTGGGACTGCAGATTGGTACAATCTCTCTGGAAAGCATTATGAAGAATCCTCAGAAAACCTGGAATGGAACCACCATTTGATTCAGTTATCCCACTCCTCAGCATATACCAAAGGACTTAAAATCAGCATAGTATAGTGATGCAGCCACATCCATGTTTATAGCATCTCAAATCACAATAGCTAAGCTATGGAGCCATAGGTGCCCTTCAACAGATGAATGGATAAAGAAATTTGTTCTATATATACAATGGAATATTTCTCAACAATATTATTATGTCTTTTGCTGGTAAATGGATGGAACTGAAGACTATCATGCCAAGTGAAATAAGCCTATCCCCCAAAACCAAAGACCAAATGTTCTCTCTGGTATGCGAATGTTAACACACAATAAGGGGGAAAAGGAGAACAGAAGTTCACTGTACTAGACAAGGGAGAATGAAGGGAAGCGGGTATGGGAACAGGAAAGAGAGTAGAATGAATTAGACATAACTTTCCTATGCTCATATGCTAATACATGACCATTGAAACTCTACATCATATAAAACCACAAGAATGGGATAGTAATCAGAGTAAGTTATACTCCAGGTTTGTATAATATGTCAAAATACACTCTACTGTCATGTATATCTAAAAAGAACAAATAAAAAGAAAAAAGAAAAAATGAAGAGATTTAAACTCTGGTTGACATCTTCATTTCATCCTAGTGAGATGTTAAGCCAAGGAGCCAACTAACCTTTATCCAGATTCCTGGCCCATATAAACTGTAAAATAATAAATATGTGTTGTTTTGAGTGTTTAAATTTGTGGCATTATATTGCACAGCAAAAATCTAATACACCCATTTTGGACTGTCGGATGAGCAAGAAATAGATTTCTTTGTGTCAAACCACTGAACTTTGGGGCTTTAAAGCTTCTAGTGTTACTCAAACTAAATACACTGGCAGTAACAAGGCAGCTCATTTAAAGGAATTTGGGTTCCATCAAATGTGCATGGACTGCCCAACCTGGATACCTTGCTGTGAAAATGGTGTCCTGAGGCTGGCCTGCATTATGACTGCACCTGCTAATAAGGATTCTGAACAACTCTGATGGATTAGTCATCACCCCCAAATTGTAGCACTTCTCATTTGTGGTATCTGGTCTGTTCCAATTAATTAGAGTCTGGGCCAGATACACACAACATGATACCTCTGAGAACCATCAGGACTGTCTGTTATATTTATGCAGCAGGTAAGGCCTGGTATTTCTGGCAGGTGCTTAGGGGTTTCATTTTTTTTTTTTTTTTTTGTAAGTAAAACAGGCCCACTAACAACTAGTGAAACATAATTCAGGCATTTTCAGCCTTAAAATGTTACATAACTGAATAGACCTAATGGCTCCAAATTGAGTGAACATATAGTATGTGCCAAGTACTGGGGAAGTCAATATGTTCTTTCTCAATTAATTTTACTACAACCCTAAAAAGGCAGTAATATAAATCCCATTTTACTAATGAGATACCTGATCTTAGACAATGAGGTTAAACAATGTGCTTAAGATCATAACTTCTGAATGGCAGAGCCAAGAACCAAATCCATCTATCTCCACATGGCTTATTTATTTACATATGAATTCTTTGGTCATTTATCCAAATTTCCAGGTATCAGTTATAGAATGATGTATATGATAATACAGCAGAGGTTGGTAAACTTCTTGTGTAAAAAGCCAGATAAGAACTATTTTAAGCTTTGATAGCTATATGGTCTCCGTCAAAATTACACAAATCTGCATTATGGTATGAAAATGGCCATAGACAATAAGTAAATGAATGAACATGGCTGTATTGCAATAAAACTTTATTTATGCCAGACATGGTGGCACACATTTATAATCCCAGCAACTTGGGAGTCTGGGGCAGGAGGATCACAAGTTCAAGACCAGCCTTAGCAACTTACTTAGCTACTTAGCCTAAGCAAATTAGCAAGACCCTGTCTCAAAATAAAAAAAATAAAAAAAGCTAGGGATGTGGCTCAGTGGCTAAGTGCCCCAAGTTCAATCCCCTGCAAAAAAACAACAACAACAACAACAACAACAACAACAACAACAACAAAAAACTGACATACTGGTAAGAAGGGATCTGCACATACACACGCAGGAGCACAGAGAAGAATCACACAACAAATGTTGTTGTGAACAGCCCAGAATACCCGCCATATTCTCCTTCTGCTGGAGACTTGGTGGCTTCAGGTTCACAATGAAGAGAAGGAGTTGACTCAGTCAAGGTCATGCTCTCTCTTGGAGCATGGCTGGTGAATGCAAGGGCATAGAACCCACACTCTTTCCCAGTTGGAAACAACTCTGATGGGCCACTCCAGCTTCTGAGCTCCCCACCATCACTCAGCTGAGGCCACTGCTGTAGCCACACTGCAGTTCACATCTCCTTCTGCTCACTCTTGCTTTCCTCAACCCCTTCCTGGGCTTGTTGCTCAGGGTGTCTCTCAGTAAACTCTTTGCTTGTGATTCTCCATCTCAGTGTCTGTGGGATGACCTAGGCAGGTATTCACCTAGCCTGCCAGGTGGGAAGGCTGGTGGTTGAGGAAGAAGGCATTTGAAACAAAGCTGTGTTTTAATGCACCATGAGGACAATGCCAGTAGAGGTGAGAAGTAGGAGTAGAAGTGGGGAAGAGCCAGGGTGGAGATATGGAAGCGAGACCACACGATGGGCTCAGGGGACCGTGTGTAGTTTGCGGTTGCTGAAGTGTGATCTGTGATTAAGAATTGGCTAGGTACGAGGTTGACATGAAGGCAAGGGATAGATCATGCTGGCCTTCAAAGAGCAAGCAGTTTTACATTTGGGGATGGAGTATGCTGTAAGGAGGCAGCCCTGGTGGTGGTGGGAGTCTCTTCACCTTGTGACCATGAAGTAGGAGGTTAGTACCTGCAGCAGCTTCCACTGAAGAGGGCCATAGGGAACTGTGTGACTCACCAGGCAGAGGAACTGAGCAGACCATGGAATGTAAAGATGCATGGTTGTCATACCTCAAGGTTTTGGAGGACACAGGGGAAGACTGGGGGACTAAGGAGTCTGGCACAGCAAGATGGGTACCAAGCTACCATAAGAAGATGGAACTGGAAGAGGATGGAGATGAAGTTGGAAGAGGTTTGGGGACTTGGGGGCTTGCTCTTGTGGTTAGACAAGGTTGACACTGAGTTAAGGCCAATAGCTTGGAGAGAGGTGCTTCCCCAGTGAGGACCTTGATGGGGCCTCAATCAGAGTTGGGAACCTGACAACTCATTCTACTGGTGGCCTCCCATGTGACAGAGTGGCTTCACCAGACCAGTCGTAGTTAAATGTACCAGCACTTTAAGAGCTAAGAGGGAGGAGCTTTGGAGTTTGGGACTGTGGACAGGGACATAAAAGAAAAGAAGGGACTCCTGTGAGTTGCTCTGCTGACCCCAGGATCTCCTGAACTCAGCACCTTAGAATGCAGATATCCTTTTTTATTTCACAGTTTTAAAAATAAACAAGTAATGTATATCTTACAAATTTCAGGTAACAGATGTATTTGTAATGAAGAAAGGAAATAACTGAATGTTGTCAATCTTTGTACTCAACACACAAACAAACGATTGGTACCAGTTTGGTTTGTATAATTTAAGAATGATTTCTGTAAATTTCCTTACATTTCTTCATTTAAATTTTTTAACGTATCTATATATCAGTTGATCCATCTATATACTTTAACATAAATGATTTACACATTTTATCCTGTGACTTGCTTTACATGTCAGCTTACAAGCATATACCTAAAAAGTTTTAGTAATATATTCCTATGCTATGGATATAATGTGTTACATTTAATCACTGTGATATTTATAAAAATTTGAAGCTGTCCTAATTTTTGCACTGCTGCAATGAACACTATCCTACACATATTCATATTCAGGTATATTTAATAAGATTAATATAATAATATTTGTGAGTGCTACTATGGGCTGGGCCTTATGCTGAGGGTTTTACATGTGTCATCTCATTTATTTATCACAATAACCTTTTAAAGTAGGTTTCAGAAACCTGTCATTAATTCCCTCAGAAGGATGGTGATATCAGCTTGCTAATTTTTAATAAAAGCCCCATTGGTATATGATTGGAATCAACTGAAGTTCACACATTTATTCATAGCAGATTAACATGTTTGCAATACTGAGTCTTTTCATTTAAAAAAGTCATGTCTTTCCATTTGTTTAGACATTTTTATTTGTATTTCCATAATGTTTGCATGTGTTTTCTCTTGGGCCTACATATTTCTTATTGAAGATCTCAGATGTGTAGTAGTTACTGTTGGTGTGAGGAACACTCATGGAGTTTCTGCTTTGCATTTTGAACTTACAGCATACTGAATTGCCTTAGTACAAATAAAAGTTTAAGTTTATTTTAAACAGGCTTTCCTATCATCTGCTCATTATGACAATTTTGTCTCTATTTGCAATATACACTCTTGGCTTCCCTTTCCCATCCTGGAACTTGAAGAACAATGTTGAACAACACAGGCAAGAGTGTCCTTCTTTGTCTCATTTCTCATGATTTACTGCTACATGAGGTGGTTGCTGCAGTTTTCTGGTGAACATCCTTCAATGAGTAAATAAAATCCTAGTTCATATGGAGCCTTTTTGATAATCAGGAATTCCATTGATTCTGCACCAGTGTGGCAAGGTAATTTTCTCCTATTTTTAAAATCAAAGTGGGGGATTGCATACATTTTTTAAAAATGTTGAGCTGTCCTTGCTTTTCTTAGGGTGCAGTCTCCTTGGTTCTGAGACCAAGGAGACATATTTTTTTTAATATACTGGTGACTACTGAATGCTTTTTCCAGCGTTTAATTTGTACCTATGTTCTTTTGGGAGACATATTGATGACTATCTTTTTCAGTCATCCAAATGACTTGATATTGGATTCCAGGCTGAATATACTTTCTTCTCAGAATCTGAAACCCTGGTGCCCTTGACTTTGACTCTCAGTCTGATGCCTTCTGCTTTTTGTTATGAGAAGTTCATTTGTTTGATAGTTTCTGGAAACATGTATGGATTTTTTCCTTTATGCTTATTATTTACAAATGTCACTACAATTCTGCAAATTCTGTATGCATATTCCTTTCAATTTTCTTTTTATTTTTCATATATTATGTTTACATTTTTGCTTTTTATTTATTGATACTGACTTCTGTTTTATTTTTATTGCTCAGTACTTATTGGGCCCCTGTAATTTAAACATAAATCAAATATTCCTCTATTTTCTTTTGCCTTTAATTTTTTTCTTAATTTTCTTGTTCTTTTTTATTAATATCTTTTCATCTCTATTTTAGCCATTCTCTCCTAGTAGAGATGGCTGGTTTGCCTGTCATCTCAATATCTCTAGACTTCTCTTACAAATGACCCCAACTTTTCATTATCTTTTGGGAGATTTCCCTACTTTATCAACCTTTTCACTTATTCAGTCTTCAGATTTGCCCAATTTTATTTTTCAGACACTGTACTAAATTTTTTTTTTTTTTTTTTTTTTTTTTTTTTGGTACCAGGGATTGAACTCAGGGGCACTCGACCACTGGGCCACATCCCCAGCCCTTTTTGTATTTTATTAGAGACAGGGTCTCACTGAGTTGCTAAGTGCCTCGCCATTGCTGACGCTGGCTTTGAACTTGCAATCCTCTTGCCTCAGCCTCCCAAGTGCTGGGATTATAGGCGTGCGCCACCGCGCCCAGCTTGTACTAAATTTTTAAAACAATATTTATTAGCTGGTTTACTTATTTATTTTAATTGACACATAAAAATTAGATAGAAAGCTTATTTTTATAAAATTCATTCATAGGCATTGATTGGTCTTTTTGTTAAAAAAAAAAAAAAAAAAAAACATAGAAACCATTTCTTTTGAAATGGTCACAATGCTTAAATCTGTGAAGATAACCGAGTAGAACATCTTTGAGGTTGGTCATATATCCGTGTGTTACCTCTCATTTCTCTGGATTGCTTAGTGTGTGTATACTAGCTCTTTTTGTCCAGGCTTCAATTGTTTGTTCAAATTTAAGGGTGAAGAACTGGCTTGATCACGAAAGTACCCAGGGCCAGGTTCCTTTGCAGACAAAGTTCTGAGTAGAATCCATCCGAGCTGAGAAAGCCAACAAGCAGACTTTGCTTTGTGCTATGCGGTTGGGATGGAACAGGCAGAATGAAGACCCCCACACAATGCCAATTCATGGAGGGATATGCT
The DNA here is from genome assembly GCA_025594165.1 of Tamias sibiricus. Classification (NCBI taxonomy): domain Eukaryota; kingdom Metazoa; phylum Chordata; class Mammalia; order Rodentia; family Sciuridae; genus Tamias; species Tamias sibiricus. The sequence continues at coordinate 28,607,872 of CM046673.1, forward strand.
CTGGGGTTTGGATGCTTTCATTCATTCTCACTGTTATTTCTGAGTAGAGCTGTGTTCTATTTATTATTGTTATTTTCTTGCTGCATTGATTTATGAAGTTTGGAATTATCTCAGACTCTGTTCCTCTGTCTGGCCTCTGAATCTGTTCTGGGTGACACCTAGGCTAATGTTATAGGTTCTTGAGCAGAAGTTCTGAGGCTTTAGTGGTGGGCAAGTTAATGACTACTGTTAGCATATTGCTATCTATAAAGTGGGTATAAAAACAAGACTTACTTAGGGGGATTATGAGGATTAAAGAAAATAAGCTTGCCAAGTGGAATGTAGCAATCAGACAGGGCATGCCAGCTTTCCTTCTTCCTGTCCGTTCTTCTTACTCTCTCTTCTTTTCCTTTTTCCTCCCCAACTCCTCTTGTCCTGTGTTTGCCTTTTATTATTATTATAATTATTATTCTATCAGGATATGGATCATTTACTAATTATTTTATTTTTTAAAACATTATGTTCAAAACATTTTTTATTGAATGGTTACTCTTTTCTTGACCTTGTAGGGAATAAAATTAGAGAACAGATAAAAATGCTTTCCCCATAAGTTGTTACTGCTTCAGGAGAGTGGATGCAGAAAAGTTAAAAAAAAATGCAAAGAAACAAGGACTGAGTTAGAAACGAATCTCAGTGTAGACACATATCACCCATATAGTCTACATTGTGGGCAACTGGCTTTAGATTCCTGAGCCTCTGCCTCAGTAGTTTGCTTGTCTATAAATAAAATGACGGACCTAAACCACCTTCTGTAGCGTGTCTAATGAAATGTCCACCCCCTCTTGCATCCCCCTTCTCTTGCTCTGCCAACTCTGCAATGGGAATCATATCACAGGGCTGTTGCACAGGGCCCTACACTCAGATGAATTTAGTTTGATGTTTATTGCTCTCGTGTCTTGAAATTCTTAAAAATGTTTGAACAGATAGGAATAAAGAAGAACAGTGGAATGAAACTGACCAAATTATGCTATGTACATATTTGAATATACCACAGTGAATTTCACCTTTGGTATTTTTATAAAGCACTAATTAAAAAAAAAAGCTATAAATAAATAGAAGGAAGACCAGTAGAGTAGAGACAGAGGAAGAAGGGGAGGAAAAGGGGAGACCACAGTAGAGCAAATTATATTCCATGCTTGTATGATTATGTCAAAATGAACCCCCAAATTATGTATAACTACAATGTACTAATAAAAACATGAAAAAAAGTTTGAAGAAGTTCTTATTTCCTTGTTCATGGGATCCTACAAATTATGTAGCTGGCTCTGCATGCTGTTATCCACGTCCCTGAAGAATTCATATTTCCATCTTAGCAGACAGGGAGGAAGCGGGTTCCCAGATGTGTGAGGCAGCTCCGGTGGGATCCCAAGACCATTCCTGGCTGCAGTCCTCCCAGCATTATTCTTGCCTGAGCTTCTCTAGCAGCTGGCACAGGCTTCCTGGGACTTCCTGTGGCTTTTCTAACCACAGCTGCAATTTGACACACTACCTATATGTATATATTTTCTAATTTCAAGTCCTTAAAGGTAGATTTTGCAAGGTTTTGGAAAGATAGCAACTTGTGGCCTTTATGTTAATGACTTTGAAAAGAATGAGCATAAGAAAATCTCTAGAAACATGTTGCAAAAGTCTGTCTCATGCTGCGGATGGACCCAAGTGTGTTCTTGAATGTGAGATCCCTGCCGAGGAAATGCATGGCTGGGAGGTTCTTTTTGTCTTCTTGTGACCCTTCCATTGGGCATCTCTTCCTCTATTTCCAAAAAGGCTGGGTAACTGGTTTTTAAAGCCAATATAACTCCAAAATGTAGGGAAAGTTAGAGATTCAACTCCCTAGTAGTTTCAAAATGAACACAAAATGTTGCATGGAGTTTGAGTGAGTTGGTCTCAGTCAATGAAGTTGAACTCCTTTGCCTTCTTTAATCAAACCCACAGCTGGGGAAGGAAGCATAGGTCATGGGAGGCTAGGCCAACCCAGCATGGACCTGGTTAGCTAAATGAATTCTAGCCATCTGTAGGTGGCAGATGCTACAGCCAGAGCCCTTACATATCAAGGGAATGTCTGAAGAACAGTTTGGGTCAAGAGAACACCTGTGTATAGTTATGGGCAAAGCAATAAATTAATAGAACAAGTACCATGTATGTGCACCCAGGGTAGATATTTCCTTCCATGGCAGTGGTTTTCAAAATATGGTACTGGTTTGAATGTGAGGTGTCCCTCAAAAGCTCATGAGACAATATAACAGTAGGTAAAATGATTTGATTGCGAGAGCTGTAACCTAATCAGTTGGTTAACCCATTTGATGGATTAATCACGTAAATGAACTAAATAGGTGACAACTATAGGCAGGTAGAGCATGGTTGGAGGAAGTAGGTCACTAGGGTTGTGCCTCAGTCTCTCTCTGCTTCCTGGCTGCCATGAGCTGAGCAGCTATCTCCTGCCACATTCTTTGGCCATGATATTCTGCCTCACCTAGGGCCCAGAGCAATGGAGTTGACCGACTGTGGACTGAGACATCTGAAACCCTAAACTCAAAATAAACTTATTCTGTCTCTAGTTGTTCTTGTCAGGTATTTTGGTCACAGATGAAAAGTTGACCACAAATGTGGTCTCTATACTGACTGCATGATCACCAGAACCTCTGAAGAACTACAAAATCTCGAACCCTCCATAAGATCTACCAGATCAGAAACTCTGGGAACCAGGCCCTGCAATCTGTGTTTTAATGAGTCCTTGAGGTGATTTTGATGCATGATTGTTTGTAGTCTGAAAATGTTCTGTGGCATCTTTTGAAGGTTATTATAAGGCTTCTTAACCAACTTACATGTCTAAATGGTCTGTACTGTGGCTTTGGGTTGCAATATATGTTGTGTAATTGGGCTTCAGTTTCCTAAAATCAAGGGGTTGTTTGTGATAATATTTAATGTTCCTTTTACATTATATATTTGATGAATTAGGATTTAGAACCATTTATTAACACTCTTAAATAGTTACATGCCATATAGACAGTCATTTGACAGTAGATGAGAAGTTATTACTATGTTCTTTTTGCACATCATTTCTCTGTAAATTAATGTATCTATTTTCTATCTGAATCTAGAACATGGTGGCCTAGGTTTAGAAGTCAGATTAATTAAATTTGAAATGTACTAGTTACTTATCATGAGTCACTTTGGGAAACTGCATCTCTTACAGGGGATGAGTCAATGAAAATAAAGTGTTTGCTACTAGGTCTGGAGCAGGAGAGCTTCCTACCTCACTGCCTTAGACTTGAGCATTACCTGCACACCCTCATAAGCACATTAGTCCTCTCCTTTCTCTCATCCACTCCCCTGTGTTTCCCAAGCACTTGAACATGAGTGCCTCTGTATTTTTTTTTATTTTTTATGTTTTTCGTGTGGATAGATCAGTTTTTTTTCTTTTTTTCTTGGAAAAAAAGGAAAAGAAAAAAATGAGGTTAGGATAACATTAAAGCACAGTTTTAGACACGTTGAATTTGAGATGTCTATTAGTAGAGACTTAAGAAACACAGGTCAATTTGTAATATTAGGAGAGGGTACGTTTGAAGATATGAACTTGGGAGTAGTGAGTTTGAGTGCCTCTGTTTTGCATGGGGCTGTTTGAGGCATAGCTGTCAAATGTTGGCTAGAGCCCTCTAAGCCTAGAGGTACAATCCAATGTACCTGTCCTCTAGCCATTGCAACACTTTAAGTTGGCCAAATGAAATCTTGCCAAGTACCGTCTTGCCCCTCCAAATGTTATTACCTGGGGATTGGGATGTCCCCCAAATATTCCTACCATTCCATTTCTACTCTGTGACTCAGTGACATGTTAGGCAGTGAGTAGCCTGTCCCCATGGTCAACAGCCCTTACATTCTTTCATCGGGTGTCTATCAATCTGTTTTCAAAGTAAACATTTTAATAAAATTTCCAGTTTTAGAGCGTGCAAAGGGGAAAGGATTGCTTCAGCTAAAGCAGTGCAGGTAGGACTTCCACCGAGGGTGCTGGGGTGCCTTGCCCAGATCCTCTTCCAGTACTCTTGTTCCCAGCTCTCTGTTGACTTGGCTTATAGATCTTTCTTCCTTCAGAGTTGTCCTCAAGTAATAGTGCCTGTCCTTTTGGGGATATTATGCATCCCCCACCCATTTATCTGTGGGGCTCAGAGACAAGACTGATATAAAGTTTAAAAGCCCTGCCGTCTTGCCTTAATGCATGGTCAACCCTGTGGTGCATTTTGTGCTCATTTTGTGGTGCATTGTGAGATCAGGCCAAGGTGAGACTTGACGTGAGATCACATTCTTGTTTGACCTGCTTCCTTTCCTCCCCTGTAGGTTCTTCCAGAGAGCATACTCTTAATAAACCCCACGCCATGGAACTTCAGGTTCTACTTTCAGAGACCTCAGTTAAGGGAAAGGATAAGATAATAAAACAATCCAAATCCCATACTTTCTGCAGTGATGGCAACTTTTATGTTGGAAGAATGCTTCTTCCAGGTCACAACTGTATGATTTGATGAGTTTGATTATTTCCTTTCCTTTCTTTAGTTTCCCTTATAAAAATCGTATCTAGAATAGTCAGAATAAAGCTCATAAACTGGCAGGTGGCTTTTTAGCCTGACTTCTGGGGGACAAGGTCAGAGCTGCTGCTCATCAGTCTCCTTCTGTCTCACAGCTGCTGTCTATAGTCTGGAAACCAGGTGCATGGGCTCAGAGCTGGATTCAGGGCCTCTGTGCAGTTGCCCAACCAGGTTGTAAACAAACTTGCAACTTAAGGTCCAATAAAGAGCCAGGGAGGGTCCTGATGGAAAACTACACAACTTGATTTTTGCTCTTGGCCCCTTAAAATATCTTTCATCATCAACAACATGATTTACTACAAATTGGGTATAAAAGTTTATTTATTTTTTTTCTCTGCTTGCTACATGCAGAAGTTGCCAAATAATCAGCTTATGAAAGAAACTGCCAAAATAACTCCAACCACAAGAACAAACTAACAAATAACATGTGAAACAGAATACATATTGCTTTCTCAGAAAGGTTCATAAAATCCATGAAATTATTGACCACTTGGGTGATCTATAGAAGGAAGACCTTTCACAGTGATAAAAATCTGCCCATTTGAGGATCTTCAGTGGCCTGAGCTGAGGTCTGACATGAGGTCTCTTGATTTTACATCATGTTCTTTTTTGTATTCATGGAATGAAGAAAAAGAACTATGTTATAATTTTGTAAGCTGGAATGTTTTCCCCTTTGCTCTCTCTCTCTCTTTTTCCTTTTTGCCTCATGCAACTTATTCGCGGGACATTTATTTTGATCATTTTCACTTATAAGATATATAGTAGAAGACAAAGAGCCTATAGCAGTTAAAAATGCATTCTATAGAAGTTGACAAAATCAACACCTTATATTTGGGAATTTACTTTTTCATTGTTAATTAGAAAGTCAGGTTCATCAAGGATGATTACCAGCAAACCAATGAATACATTAATCGTCCCATAAAATATATTAATTAAACAAATGGATACCAATTAATTCTGCTTAATCAATTTGCCTCTTTGACAAGATCTAAGAAACACAGCATCTGACAAAAGAATTTATGCAAAACAGCCAAGAACCAGAAAATCATGAAAAAAAAAAAAACATCTGATGAGCTACTAGACTAATCACTAAATAGTAATAAAAACATCGAAAGACAAAACCCCTCTGTTTACTTCTCTGATAGTCTGTTATAGTCAGTGTCTAAGAGACATGAAATTCCAACGAATTGGTGATTTATTTTCCAAGACAAAAGCATAGTAGCAGAAGCAATTCAGAGCCTCAAAGCAGACCACAGAGAGATAGTCTCTGTTTGGGAGGAGAGAGAAAGATGTCAGAATCAGGCACAAGAGCCAGGACAGCACAGCAATATAGACTTGTTAGTGCAGGGTGAAAACTGTCCTATACTCAAAAAGTTCAATTACTGGCATTTGAAATGGTGAGCTTGAGTAGTTAGGAAAAGGAAGTTAATGAAAACAACAAAATTACTTTGAATGCATCTCTATTATATGTGAACAAAATTCTATTTGATTTGTTCTGCTTTTGGTAGTATGGAAATGAAACCAGATAGATTTACAAGCAATATTCTCAATAGGAATATACTTGGACCATGTTCACATCTTCTGCTATTAGTAAGGTTTCCTTCCTGAGCTTTCTTGTCTGGTAAAGTTTCCTTGCACTTCTTTGAGATGGAAAGAGCTAATTTTCCCCAATATATGGAACTCCAAAAAAATGTTCCTAGAAAAAAAGGTCAGTAATTAATTTTGCATGCTATTATTATATTATCACAAAATAGTTCCTACCATTTTTCAAGCATAAAGCTGGTTTAAAGACTGTTAAATTTGTACCCTGTGATTTTTATTGTTATTTTTCTAATATTATTTTTCCAAGGAACTTCATCTCATATTTCTTAATGCAAACCAGTAAGAAAATATTGTTTAACAAACAGATCCAATATATGTTTTTTGCATGCATATCTAAGTCATGTATGCTTTGCTTGATCAAACTTTGTTTTGATATCTGATAAAAAATGGTGGAAAGGAAATCAATCAATCTCATTAAACGTATGAATTATTCCAGCTTTTCTACTTGATTCTTTCCTACTTTTTAACTTTGTGGAGAGACAACCTATGCTATGGAAGCCAAAAGTCAAAGTGCTTTCTTGTTGGATGATTCTGGTCCTTGCTTCCATGTTCTTGCCACATAAGGAGATTTGAATGTAGATGACTAGGACTGACAATCAATCCCAGTGACTAAGAGCTGTCTAATAATTTACATAGATAATTTGCCTAGAAGAGCTTCAGTAAGCAGTGAGATTAACAATCTTCATTCTTGATGATATCGCACCTCATTCTATCCTGCTTCTTATCTGCATTGCAAACATTAGCTCTTTGTCTCTCTTGCTTCTTATTCCACCCTTTGGAATTTTCCCAGTCTCCATGTTTCTGGCTTTGATCTTAGAATCTCTAGTCAATTATTCTGGCCATTTACTCTAAATAGTCTCTATCCAGATAAGGATCCTCCTGGTTGAACCCAACCACTGCCCCTTGTGCAGATTCTGAGAAGATAGCTCCCTGACAAGGAACCAGACACTTGTCTTCAAATTCCTCTCATGCCTGCTCTTTTCTCCTGCTTTCTATTTCCTCTCTGTAATCTTTGTAAAACTGGATTGCTCACCTCCCTGGCTATAAGTGCTCTCCATGCCAATCCATCTTTCACTTTACTACTACAACATTAATGGCAACTCTTATCCTCATCTTTCAAATCTAAATCCTTCTGCCCAGCTTCTAAGACCTTCATCTGACCTCTTCAAATTTCTTGTCTATTCTGCCTGGTACATAATTTCAGCCAAGCCACCATATGGGTTCCATCTTTGCAAGGTTATCCATAGATTAACTCACATCCCATCTTCTAGTTTACTGGGACTGCTACCAACACACATTTTCAGAGGACTTCTCGGATCACAAAAAGTTTGATAGATGTACCCTTTTTGATTTTCCTGTTAACCCTTCAAGAATAATCCTTGGATTCTCTTATTCCTCCTGACTGTACACACACCATATTCATAGCAAATCATGTTGATTTTACTTCCAAATATATCTTAAAATTGAACTCTTCTTAAGTCTCACACTAATACTGGATGTAAAAATTCTTCCTAATTTGGACTATTATGTTTTCTAACTGGTCTTCTTGCTTCTGTTCTTACTTTCCACAATACCACTGCATATGGCAGGATTGCAATATTTGTAAAATGTGAATCACATACTGCTCAGATCCTCCTCATCCTCAGATTTCTACAATGGCTTTCTATCAAATTTTGGACAAAATTGAAATTCCTTAGCATGGCCAGTAATGTTCACAGCATCTATCCAGTTGGGTCCACTAGAAATGTTCTGCAATGATGAAAAGGCTTCATAGTCTGTGGTGTTTAATATGGTAGCCACTAGCCACATGTGCTTACCAAGTACTTGGAATGTGGTATGATAGAAGAACTGAATTTTACATTTTGATTCACTTAAATTTAAATGTAATCATCTATGTGTGGTTAATTTCTACCACACTGATTCTTGATGCTCTTTGAAAAGACTGGTTTTATTCTTTTTTTTTAGTTGTTGATAGACCTTTATTATTATTATTATTTTTACTTATTTATACATGGTGCTGAGAATTGAACCCAGTGCCTCAGACATCAGGCAAGTGCACTACTGCTAAGCCCCAGAACCAGCCTGAAAAGGCTTGTTTTTACCTGTGGGCCTTTGCCAAGATCCCTCCCTCCTTTCCCTCTTACCCTAGATCTTCACGTGGCTTGTGCCATTCCCTTACTCCATGCTGGTTTCTGACCCCAAGGTTAGTTTTCCATAGACTCCCTTCCTGGTCACTGATTTAGTCAGCTTGGGCTGCTAGGATAAGACAGACCAGGTGGCTTAAACAACGAGCATTTATTTCTTATGGTTCTGGAAGCTGGAAGTCTGAGATTAGGGTTCCTCAGTGAGGGCCCTCTTCCTGAGTCACAGATGGCTTCTTTCCTGCTCTATGCTCAATTAGGAAGAGCTGAGAGAGGGCACAAGCTCCACTCTCATGACTTCATTACCTCCCAAAAGACCTGTCTCCAAATGCCATCACATTGGGGATAGAGTTTCAACCTATGAATTTGGAGACAGTCACACACATTCATTCCACTGAAGTGCTGCATACGCTATAGCTCCCTCAACACCTCTTTCTGCCCGTGTGCTTTCTTCTGTGTAGCTTCATCACTGCTTGAAATAATGTTATGTATATTTTTCTCCTTGTTTATCATCCATCTTCTCTATTTTCTCCAAAAGTACAGGTACACAAACTTTGTGGCAAATAGGTTTTAGGTAAGTTGAATTTATCTACTTGACTCTAAACAAAGGGACACAGAAGCAAGAGGATTGGGAATATTTCCAAGAGACCAATTACAATGATTAAAAAGTAGAATCTGAGAAGATAAAATGGGCAAAGATCAACGAAAAGAGGGCAAGCTTGCTGGTTTAATGAATTTTATGCTCCAGTGGGGTGAAATATTTTGGAATAGAAGTGCTAAAGGGGATTCTGTGGTAAGATATGAGATGGTAGTCACAGAGTAGGAAACATGAAAGAAAGGACATAATTTCTGGAAATTATGGAAGGGGCATAATCTTCATGCAGGCAAAGTCTTGGGAATGCCCACCGAAGTGCATGTAAAAGGAAGACAAGATCATAGGAGAAAAGTTTAAGAACTCATAAGTCAGGATATTTGAAAGAGTCAGCATCAGTGTGTGAAAATCACCAAGGATTTTGACAGAGTGAATTAGTATGAATCTGGCTCTACCTCTTGGAGAAGGGGAGACCTCCTTGGGATTGATAGGCAGCTGCTGATGACAGCAGTGGGTGAAAGAGCCTGAAGGCATAGATTTTGAAAGCTGTGAGCTTTAGGGTAGGAGGTACAATCATCTGGAAGCAGAAGTCTATTTCTGCAGCCACCAGGTTCAAAGAAGGAGAAAAGAGCTACCACTTGAAAACCCTATAGGGTAAGAAGTAAATGACACATCAGAGAAGAAGTTGAGGATAAAGAGGATGTTTCTGAAGGGTGAATTCCAGAGGGTAGAGTGGAGGGCACTGACCTCTTGGGAGGTTGGGCAATGAGAGGATTAGCAGATAAGCAGACCTGTATTGAGATGGACTGTGAGAAAGGAAGGGGCCTTGCAGCTTTGTGATGCTTCTGGTGACTGAAATCTTTAGGCAAAAGGATGAGATGAGATTATATTCCAAGATCTATAAGTCACCTTTTTTTTTTCTGCTAAAACTGAGAGTGTTGTATGGGAAAAGGGAATGTGAGATCTTTTGACTTTTCTGGTGTCAATTTGCAGGACTTCTGGGTCCTTCTTTTTACTATAATTCCTGTGTCTGAGCTCAATCCTTCATACTTAGATATTATGGTTTGGAAGTGGAATGTCCCCCAAAAGCTCATGTGTTGAAAGTATGGTCCCCAATACAGCAAAGGGTCATAAGTGGGGGCTTTTAGGCAGTGATTGGATCATGAGGGCTCTGGCCTTATTTGACCTCATTAATCCACTTAATGGATCAACCAATTGATGGATGAATGGACAATATTAATTTATTTGATGGATCAATCCATTGATAGATGGAGGTAGGACCTAGTTGAAGGACATAGGTCACTGGAGGTGTGCCCTGAAAAGATGTATCTTCTCTCTAGCTCCTCTCTTTCTTTGCTTCTAAGCTGCCATGAGCTGAATCGTTTTCCTCCACCATTTCCTTCCACCATGATGTTCTGCCTCACCTCAGAGCCAGAACAGGCTGACCATGTCCTAATATCTTTGAAGCTGTGAGACAAGTAAACATTTCCTCCTCTAAGTTGTTCTTGTTAGGTATTTTGTTCACCGTGACACTAAGCTGACTGACACATGAAGTCATAGTTGCTCTCAGACCTTAGGAAAGCATGCTGACCAAAACTTTGGCTATGAAGGACATTAAAAACAGGTAACAGGTATGAGTTTCATTTTTGAACAAATGAAACACCCTCCCAGAGCCAAGAGACAATCTATTTCCTGTCCACCTCATGCCAAATAGTCTCCTCCATGCTCAGGCCTCCTCAGAGTCATATTAAAGATGACTTCTGGTTTTCCGGTTTGATTGACTCCATGGGTGATGCATATTTATGGGTGATCACAAAGAATAGGAACACACAAGAAGTGAGGTGACATTTGAGTGGAGAATAATGAATTTAGTTAAAGGTGGGATGAATTTAAAATTCAAGCATAAAGAGAGGTTGTCCACAGGGCAGGTGGATATATTGGTTTAGAGCTCAGAAGAGAGATGTCCAGTGTGGATTCGTATTTGGGAGTTAACAATTGATGGCTGAAATAATAAGAATAGATAAGCTCTAGCCCCATGAAGAACCAAAGAGATGAAAGAGAGTGAGAATGGATGAGGGCTGAAAATAGAATGCTAGAAAGCCTGACAGTTGAAGGTTGGGTGGAGAAGGAAGAGATAGCCATTAGGACCAGAGAGGAATTATAAGAACACTAGGCAGAGAACCAAGAGTGTAAGAGATTTGGGGAATGAGCAAGGTGTCCTTAGTCTGGTACGTTAGAGATCTGAGAACTGGTATTTAATGCTCCTTATTCTAAATCCAGATCTAAGGCACAAAAGTTAGACAAAAATAGAGTTACACAATGGGGGCTCATAGGATGAAGACTTATAGGATACCTGCTAGAATTAAGGTGGGATGGAGACTGAGGGGAAGTCCTGGGGTTGTCCTACTATGACCCCATAGAGAGATGTGATAAAAATTCAAATAACATGGACAACTTTGTGGCAAAACTCAAATTAACAAATTTGACTCAAGTCAATTTGGAAAAAAAAGAACAGAATAAAAAAATAGAAAAATATTTTCAATTTTTCATTTTAAGATAGGTGCTAAGTTTGGATATTATAGGCAGTTCACCCCCAACCCCTAAACATTCAATAAGAGATTAATTATGGGTTCTATAAACTGTTCCACAGATAAAACCCAAACCATGCACAGCTATCCTTCCAAATAAATTGCTTTAAAAAACTTGGCATATCCTCAAAAACAAAATCCAACCAATAACACAAAAGTGACAGATATAGAATCATCTCCCTTATGTATGTAGATGTAAAAATAATAAAGCATTGGCAATCAAAATGCAGAAGTTTATTAAAATCCCCATGGCCAAGTAGGACTTGTTCCAGGAAAGTAAGGAGAGTTTAATTTTAGGATATCTATTAATATAATCCATCAGATAAAGAGGCCAAAGGACAACAAAACAATCACATGATTATTTCAGTACTTGCCCAAAAGTCATCTGAAATCATTCCCCATCGATTGCTGATGGAGATTCTCATTACACTAGGAACACTGCCTATCTTTAACCAAGAATGACTGTGGCAGTTTAACTGTGCACACGAGTTTGGGGAGTCTGAAATCTGTGTAGAAGGGATCTTCTGGGATGCGCTAGTTGGAAATGAAGTTGTCTTAAAGCTCAACTTGCAGTGTACCACCTAATTAAGTGTCCTTAATTATTCAGCCTTAGACACTCCCAGAAGCCACCGCTCACCCTTCACACTAACACTGTGCTATGTTGCACTTAAAACATTAGTGGCATTTTTAAAATAAGTCAGGTACCAGTCGATACTTCCACTAATATCGTACTGGGAAGTTCTAATATAGTAAGCCCCTATGCCTTCTCACGGCACTACTGACTGCCCCTGAAAAGAATTATAGTTACAGAGGAAAATTATTACTGTAGATATGATAATAATCTAATAGTAATAGCTGCTATTTACTTACTATAGTCCAGACACTGTGTTAAGCACTTATCACATGCTAATTAACTCTTAACTCTGTTAAGGACACTGCTGCACAGAGCTTTACTATGCTTAGTCCATGGAAAGCACAATGAGGTTCTGGGAAGTGAAGGACAGAGAAAACTTGTTAAATAGCACCCCAAAGAGGCACAGTGGGATTTGAACATGTTGTGTCTGATTCCAAGGCCCAGTTCTTGAAACCTGCAAGCAACACTGTATTTTATCTTTTAAAATAAATTTCCTGCTGTGTATTTGGAGTTTACAACATGAAGTTATGATACATACAGATAGTAAACTGGTACCTATAGTGAAATAGATGGACTTCTCTACTGTCTCACAAAGATACATTTTGGTGTGTGACAAAAACAGCTAAAATCTTATTTAAGAAAAAATTTCTAATAAAATATGTCTTCATTAACTTTACTTCTCATGTTGTACATTACATTTCTAAACTTCCTCATCCTACGTATGTGCTATTTTATATCCCCTGATCTACAGATCCCCATTTTTTTCTACCCCAACCTGATGGTGACCACTGTTTCCTTTGCCTGTCTCTCCCTCTACATTTCAATGAGATGAGATCATGCAGTTATGTTTGTTTCTTAATTTAGCATAATGTCCTCCAGATCCATTCATGTTGTGGCAAATGACAGATATACATTTAAAAGCCTGAATAACATATGTGTGTGTGTGTGTGTATACACACAAATTGTAGATATATATGTATACATATGCACATATGTGTGTGTACGTATCCTAGTCTCTCTCCATTCATGCTCAATGGACACTTTGATTGTGTCCATATCTTGGCTTGCTGCAATGATCACAGATACCTTCACAAGGTAGTGACTTCATTTCCTTTGGGTATATACCCAGAATAGATTGCTGGGTTGTATGGTAGTTCTATTTTTATTTCTTTAGGAAACTTCATACAGTTTTTCATACTAGCTGCACCAATCTACATCCCCATCAATGTTGTACTAGGATTTTCTTTCCTTACTCCCTTATCAACATTTGCTAGCTCGTGTCTTTATTGGGGGTGGGGGGTGGTGGGTACCGGGGATTGAACTCAAGGGCACTTCACCATTGAGCCACATTCCCCACCCTGTTTTGTATTTTATTTAGAGACAGGGTCTCACTGAGTTGCTTAGTGTTTTGCTTTTGCTGAGGCTGGTTTTGAACTAGAGATCTTCCTGCCTCAGCCTCCAGAGCCACTGGGATTACAGGCGTGCACCACCACACCAGGCTGGATTTTGTCTTTTGATAACAGCCATCCTGAAGGGTGTGAAGTGGTTATCTCCTAATTGGTATATCCCTAATGCATAGCAATGTTGAGCATCTTTTTGTATACTTGCTGACCACTTCTACATCTTTTTTGGTGTTATTTCTTTGTTAATGAATAAGAAATAAAATCTTTAAGATCGTCTATTACAAATTAATGTAAAATTTCCTATGTGCCAACTAACACCAGTTAGAAACTATGAAGGGGATGCTTCATGGTAGTTAATCAGAGATGAAATACGCAGTGTTATGCTCTTCATGTTTGTCTCCTCTTTAATTTGTTGAACCTGAATCATCAGTGAGATAATATTAAGAGGTGGGGCCTTTGGGAGCTGAGTAGAGCATGAGGATAGAGCCCTCAGGGGTTGGTGCTCTCACAAGAGGCCCTGCATAGCTGACCTGCCCCTTCTACCAGGAGAAGACATAAATAGAAGGCATAATCTATAAACCAGGACACTGGTTCTCGTGGACACCAAATCTGACAGTACTTTGGTCTTAAACTTCCCAGTCTCCAGGACTATGAGAAATACATTTCTGTTGTTTGCAAACAAAACACCCAGTATATGATATTTCATTATAGAACCAAAACACATTAAGATATCCAGGAAAAAGCTAACAGAGAATTGGGCAGAAAATATTTAGAGACAATTTCCCAGCATTTATGAGAGATGTAAAAGACATTTCAAAGCGAAAGACATATATTCCTGGATTAAAAAAAAAAAAAAAAGTCACGATTGCAAAGATTTTACTAAAATCATCCTGAAAGTTCCATGTAATTATTTTTAAAATATTATTTCAATTCATTTAATTATGTTTTCATTTTTAGAATTTAAATTTGTTTTTCAACTGATACATAAAAACAAAAGCTATGCATGTTTATGGGGGTACTTACATGTGATATTTCAACACATGTATACATTGTGTACTATTTAAATCAGGGTAAATATGTCTATCTCCTCAAATATTTATCATTTCTTAACGTACTACATTTTAGTTAGATAGGAATAAGAAGCTCTGGTGTGCTACTGCACAGTAGGATGACTAGGAATAGCAATTTTGTACTGTATGTTTCAAAAAGCTAGAAGAAAGGATTTTGAATATCTTCATCATAAAGAATGTTTTCACCAAAATATTATTTTTATAACTTGATAGAAAAACCAAAAGGCAAGTATGGATAGATAAATAAATAAAAATCACCAGAGGGTACTTGCATTATCGATGATCAGTCTATTATAAAGTTACAATAGTTAAAAACGTAATGACAATGCAAAAGTACAGTATAGAGCTAAATCCAAAAATAAAGTTACAAGTCATTAGAATATAACAGATGACTCTAAAAGAGAACTTAGTACATATTACCATTTATTACATAAAAAATGTAACATTTCAAATCAGTGAAAAAAGAATAAATTATTCAACAAATGGTTTAAAAACACTGATTAATCATTTGGGAAAAATTAGAGTTCCTGCATACCTCATAATGACATAAATACCAGATGGATTAAAGTGATAAAAATAAAAAAGTATATATTAGGGATCTAGAGAAAAATATAGATTAATATCTTTCAGATCTCAGGGTGGGGAATACGTTTCTAATGATAAACAAAAAGAAGAAACCATAGCTAAGTACATTTGAGACAGTTAACACTGTAAGAAAAGAAATCTCAGTTAAAAGTGTAATAAACAAAACTGAGAAGCAAATTTCCATCTGGGAAAATGTTTGCAACCCATACAAAAGACCATTATTTTAATATGCATGAAGAATTTTTACAAATCAATAGAAACTGCATGAAAATGATTAAAATAGACAAGGACATGAATTGATAATTCAGAAAAGAGAAATGACAAAACAGTATAAAAACCTTCCTTAGTGAACAGATGTAATTAAAACAATAATAAAATTCAATACTTCTTTGTCCTTCAAAACACAACAAAAACCAAACAATTAAAAAATTTTCAAAAAGCTTGAATAGACCTATATCCCAAAAAGGATACTGAAATGACTTAATAACACCTGGAAAGATGTTCAACATCACTAAACAGGAGTATGCAAATCAAAACCACAAGAAGATACCTCCTTATGTCCATTAAGATAAAAACACAAAAACTGCAGAATATAACAGGTGGTGGCAAAGATGTGGAGAAACCAGAACCTTTGTGCATTAACTGTGTGAAAAACTGCTAAACTCAGTTATTAAAGAAATACAAGTTAAAGTCACATTGAACTACTACGAATCACCTATCAGAGAGCTAATCCGAGAAAGACAGGAAATACGAAGCATTGGTGGCATGAAGAGCAGATTGAACTATTATGTATTGATGGTGGGATGTAAATTGCTATTGTCACTTTGGGAAGTTGACAGTATCTATTAAGTTGAACATATGCATCCTATAATTTAGCAATGCCTCCCCTAAGTATATGCCCAATGGTACTACATATGTGTTACAAAAAATAGGTACAAGAATGTTCCTAGTGGTACTGCTTGCAGTAGCAAAAAAAAATAAGAAACAATTCAAATGTCTATCAATAGTTAAGTGAGTAAATACATTGTGTCCTATTTTGTGCAATGAAAAGGGAAAGCCAGTGCTGCATACAGTGGCACAGATGAACCTCATTACAGGAGCCCTGTTTGGGGAGATGGCTGAGATTGCAGTTGACTATGGGCCATGGACATGTTTGGGCATTGCCGCCTTCCGTAGTCTCACGGGACTTGGCCTGGGATCTCGCGGGACTTGGCCCAGGATCTCGAGGGACTTGAGCCGTGACTCAGCAGATCGGCCCAGCGCCATTCCTGCTCGGGCACATGAGATGAGACCTGAGAGAGGACGGATGGGGTTAATGCTATTGTATATATATATTGTAGTTTCTTGTAAGAGTACGTGCCTTGGTTTCTTTTTTTTTTTTTTTGTGGTACCGGGGATTAAACTCAGGGGCATTCAACCACTGGGCCACATCCCCAGCCCTTTTTTGTATTTTATTTAGAGACAGGGTCTCACTGAGTTGCTAAGTGCCTCGCCATTGCTGAGGCTGGCTTTGAACTCGCGATCCTCCTGCCTCAGCCTCCCAAAGTGCTGGGATTACAGGCGTGCGCCACCGCGCCCGGCTGTGCCTTGGTTTCTTGTGAGAGTGTATATGTGGTGTTAGAAATTACAAGAGACAGAAAGAGAAAGATAAAAGAATTTTTTCATTTCCATCTTGTCTCCGGGCTCCTTCCCACGGCGCCGCCGTTCCGGGCTGCAAATCCTTTTCCGGCGGCAACACCTCATGACAAGATGGAAATAGCCAGGCACACCAGGTGTACACTTTATGTTCCATTTATCCAAGCTCAAAACCCAGCAAAATTTACGTTATTTAAAATGAGGATATTTTTAACTTAGGGAGGATAGTGACTAATAGGAGGTTTCTGGGAGGGCAGCATTCTACTTTGTGAATTTTTTGATAGTTACATGTAGATGAAAAGGCTTTGAAAATTCATGAAGCTGTAATCGTATTGTGTGTTCACTTTTCGTTGTGGTGTTAGATTTCAATGAAAAGTTTACTAAGGAAAAAGTAGACTATAACAGAACTGTCCATGAGAAAGTGACAATGAGAACACAGTATCTTAGGATATTTAGAATACAATTTTTCATGAAGCTAATCAGAAATACATATAATATTTTTGACTTAGGATGTACATTGTAATATTTTTAAATGTATGAAGGCTAGGAAGGAAATTAACTATGAAGTCATAAGAGGTTGATGTGGTAGAACAATGAAATGGAATATCATGCCATCTTAATATTCATGTTATTCATTATTTAAGAGTCTAGGAAAATTGTATATGTAAACCATTAAGTAGAAGAAAAAGCATAATGGGCACTTATGAATTCACTGTTCCAATTTTATTTGCAGTGGATATCTGCATAAAAAAAGAAATGTATGGGCTGAGGTTGTGGCTCAGTGGCAGAGTGCTTGCCTCGTACAAGTGAGGCCCTGTGTTTGATCCTCAGCACCACATAAAAATAAATAAACAAAATAAAGATGTTGTGTCCATGTATAGCTAAAAAATATATTTTAAAAAAACAAATGTATGTGAAAAAAATACAGTAAAAATTCTTATCAATCTTTGTCTCAGGGTTGTTGTTGATGAATGAATTTTTTTCCATTTCATATTTTTCTATTTCATAGTTGTCTACATTGAGTGCTTTGTACTTTTATAAGCATGGAAATAACTTCATTAAGGACAGAGTCAAGTTGTAAATCCAGCTGTTTCTGAGTAATGCTTAACATTATTTGGCCAAATTGGGGACAACAAGCAGGCAACCTTTGCCAAAGCCATTTCTTTGAACTGAATTGTGAATGGGAAGTGAAGAAGACAGAGTAAATACAAGCGAATATTTCAAGTACCCTGGATGGAACGGGAAGAAGGTGGTAGGAAAACATTAACTTTTACTCTTATGGATATTCTACACTTCTTAGAGTCTAAACCAGTGTTTCTCAAACTTATCTCACAAGAAATCAAGGATGCTTAATAAATACTGATGCCTGGAACCCTCTCCCAGAGATTACAATTTAGGAGGGCTTGCCTTTCATATGGGTTCCCTAGGCAATCTGGATGCAAAGCCATGGTTTCATTTTATTTCAACTTCTCTCCTGAGAAGAAGTTAAATTCCTTTTGAATAATAGCTTCATGTCTATATGTGGTACATGTGTGGCGCAAAGTAGGCATTCAAGAATACTTGTTGATGGATGGACATAGAAAGATTTCTGAGAGATTCTGGGCTTTTCCTCATGCTTAGGGACTTTTTTTTCCTGAGGCTAGATGGTGCTGTAGGTTCAGGGAGGACCATTCAGGAGTGAGAGGGCACCTTGGTTCATGGCTTCATTGGGGCAGTGGGTGCACACTTTCAAAAACAAAGTCACATGCTATAGGTCTTGGGGATGCAAAATAGCTGAGATCTCACTGTAGTAAATAGCATAACTAAGAATCCAAAGAGAAGAAACTCAGATACGCTACTGGAATGTCAACTGCAGCTACTGCAATTATTCCAATGATGATATTTGGGGTTGACTCGTGGTAGGTGTTTTCCAAATTGAAACAAGAAGAAAAAAAAAAAAAAAAAACAGTGCTTCATGCTTATATGTACTTGAAGTACATATTGAGAGTTTTCCACTTTTTTAGGTTTTACAGAAAAATTACCAATTGGGTATTAGCATTCCCATTTTATAGATGAGGAAGCCAAGGTTTAGAGACATAAGGAACTTGCCCATGGTCACGGAAATATGAAATTTTTCTTTGGTTCAATGATCTCTGTCTGGCACTTAGAAAATAAATTAGACCATGGTCTTTCTGGAATAGTTAATGGAAAGATAGTAGAGTGGGATACATTAGTGGTTTTCAAACTTTTTCAACTAAATCAATACAAAAGAAAAACCACAATTTCATTAAACTGCATTACTACATGTGCTTACAGGAATTTTCTCTGAGAAAATTGTATTGGGATATCCAAAATCCAAGACAGGATTTTTAGACAGAAGAATTGCCAGTAACTATCTCAAACAAGTCACTTCCTCTCTTTCCCAATTTCTGAGATGAAGAGTGGGAGGGAGGAAGAAAGGGAGGGAGAGGGGGAGGCAGAGAGAGGGAGACAGAGAGAAGTAGGAGGTGAGAGAGGGAGAGAAACAACTACTGAAGGTTGTATACCCTTATGGACCCGATATAAGCTAAAAATCCTTTCCCCAGACAAGGCAAAAACTTTGAATGCTGGTTTTGTTTACTCACAGCTTTTCCAAAGACCATTCATGGACCTCAAAAAATATATATGACTCTTGACTAGAAACACCTGGAATATGTGCTAATAGGATCCTAGTCACATTTACAAAAAGAGCCCTTTTTACAGATGCAACCTGAAATATTTGCCAGTGAAGTGACTTCATGGCTAGAATTTGCTTTCAAATGATCCAGTGTGGGGGGAATGGGTGGTGGTGATGGTGGATGTGTAAAACAATGCTGTCCAGGAACTGATAATTACTGGGCAATTAGATCAATGACAGTTCTTTATACTTGCTTTCTCTTCATTTGTGTATATTGAAAGTTTCTACACTAAAATAAATTCATCCCAAATCAAAAGATCCATAATTAAAAAGCAATATCTGGAATAGATGATCTCCAATGTTTCCAACTTTAATGTTCTATGATTTAGCATTTCAAAGACTCTGCAAAGCAAATGGACTTTTGGAGACATTTTATGTACTTATTTTATGTCTGTAGATGGTCTATGTATTTTTATATATGAAGACATTTTAGGTATTTTATAACATTTTAGGGACTCTGTGGACTGCAGGGTCCCATTTTCCAGATGATCCTGTGATGCTCCATTTAATTACTTCCATAAATACACTTTTGGGGAATGAGCAGCAAAAGCCAATGCAAAAAGGCTGGACAAGCATTGGCCATCAATCATTTACATGGTGTTGCACTTCAATTTATTGCCAAAGATTTTTAAGAAGACACAATGTTGCACATGACTTTTAGTGGCCTGTAGGATCCCTAGGCTATCAGGTGAAAGAGGGCTGAGATAAAACATTGCACAAGTATGAGTGACAGTGGCAGAAAGGTTGAAAGCCATGCTGCCTGTGTCCTGGTCCTGGTCTTGCCTGTGTCACTCAGTTCGTCCACATGATCTTGTGCAAGTCACCTAATCTTTAACAGAATCTTCTATTTTGAAGAATAAGATTGTTTCTGACTTACAGCAAGCATTTACTAAATGAATAATAGCAAGCATTGTTCTTTCAACCATGCAAAATAAAAACAGAAGAAAAAGATGTAAGATACAGATCAAAATGCTATCAGTCGTTGTCTCTGGATTGTGAGTCAAGGGGTGATTACTTTTCTTTATTTTTATATGAACTTTTCACATATCTATAGAATATTTGTTATTTTTATAATCAGAAAATTTTTTTTTAAAAAGTAATTTTTAAATTCTTCCTTGAGGAAGTTTAATGCACACAGGGGCCTGAATCATGCTTGTTCCATGAGGTACTTCATAAAAGATATGATTAATATTTTTAATGGACAGATCACAGTTGTATTACACTTATGGGACACAGTGTGATATTTTGATATATGGAAACAATGTGGAATGATTAAATCAAGCTAATTAACATATCCATTGCCTCATTCATGTGACTTTTTTTGCAGTGATAACATTTGAAATATATTTTCTTGTTTATCTTTGACAAATGAGTCCACTTCACAGGAGAGTAAGATGGAACAACTGCCTTGCTCACATTTTTCCCATGGGCCTCGTATTTTCAGGGTGGAAGATCTTCTTCAATGCCAATGAACTTTACAATCTGGCCTTGCTGGTATGGAAGGAATAGATAGCTTCTGTTTGTTTCATGCCATCCTACTCCCGTACCACACAACCCTCCATTCCAGCAATTTAGCCATTTTTGAGGAGCCTGGAGCCCTCTGGAGATATCATGAATGCTATGCCAAGAAAAATTCAGATGCAGCCACACTATTTTGTATTCAATTTCCTGGGACTCTGGGGCCCCTCCATGCTTATCTCCACTGACTAAGATGACTAAGCTCTGATAGCACACTCGGGAATGTACAAACACACATCAGGTGTGTAGATCACACTGAGAAAAACCAACTTATATAAATCTGAAACTGTAAGCCAGATAAATTGGTGGATAATTATGGGCATTACATATGAGGTTTGTGCTTTGCCAAATAATTTACATTAGAACATCTATAAATAGCAAACCCATACAGTGTGTTTGAACCATGTTGCTGTTTACCCAAATGCTAAGCCCTTTTCAGAACACACTTACAGCAGAGCAACAGGCCCAGTTCAAAAAGTTTCACACCAGTGTCACTCTTGCATTTAGGTACATTCATTTACAGAATTCTAGAGCACCTTTGAAATGGCTGCTAACCCACATCGTTTCTAGAACTGATGGTTAATGATGAGACTCCCCAAACTTCCAGATGGAAGAGCGGTAGTGCGTATGTGATTTGTGAGCCTGCTTTGTAGTGGATCATCTGCGGTGTGATGGATTCCATCTCCACCTCAGAGAAGAAAAGGAAAAATACAGATTCCTGATACTACCAGGATGGAAACTAGGCGATCTCATGTATGCCTCACCATGATCCTGGAAGAGAGGCTTTTGCCCTCATTTCCAAATGACTCTTAGGAAATCTAACACATGCCCTGAATCAGCCAAGTAATTAACAGAAAAAATAAAAATAAAAAAAGCAAAGATTCTGTCTTAGATTACCATCCTTGATGGTTAACTCCAGGAGGCTGGGAAAAATGTGCAGTGCCCAGAATCCCACCAAATCCCCAGAGCCACTTAGGTTGTGATTCTGATGCTGCTGATTTCATCAGTGGCTCTGGGGATGTGTGTGCCTGGAGACAGGATTGTACTTTTCCTTGCCCCATCTGACTTACCCTCTAAACTGACATCCTCCTTTCCTTTGCTACTACACAGGGACTGCCTCACATTCCAAATATGCCTGGGGTACTCTCACACACACACACCAATCTGTACAAAGAGCCAGGATCCCCGCACTGAAAAAAAAATCCATATAACTACAAACTCCATCTTACGCTTTTCACTCCTAGATGAGTTGCCATTTGGCATGCACTGCTAGCAACCACATTTTCCTTGATTCTCTTCCAAGATTTCCAAACATGTGCCTGGCACCCACGCAAGTTTCAGAGGAAGTGTAATAGTGACAGGAGAAGTGCTGCGGGGTTGGTTTTGTATATATGTGTTAGTGACTGTCACAAAGACAAGTGTAAGTTCTTAGAGTATTAACTTCCACAGGAGAAGCACCAACTTTCTCACTAACGCAGTATTTCCCTTTGCCCAGTCTCTCTCTCTCTCTCTCTCTCTCTCTCTCTCTCTCAACTATCCGTACCTGAAGTTAGGGATGAGCCCTGTTAAGCCCTGTTGAGATCCTTGGGATAAGACCGTTTGCTGGCTTCGTGCCCAGGGTTTTCTGAAGGAATATCCCTTGGCTGCCTCCATCCCTCCATCTTCAAAAGCCACCTAAAACCTACATACGCTTGGGCACAAGCAGGTTCAAAACACAGAACAACCAAGGCGCCTCCACCCGCCTCAAGAAATTGATCTCTGAATCCAGAGTCAATATGAATTGCGTGAGCTCCCAGGGTCGGAGCCCAGCGCAAAGGCTCGGTCCCTGTGGGCGAGAAAGCTGGGGCCACAGGGAGAAGGTCCAGCATCCTCAGCAGTGGGTCCTGCTGGAGGCTCAAGTCTCAAGGGAGGGCCAGTCCTTGAGCCCTGGCCGAACTAGGGACACATCTCAGCTCCCGTGGCGCAAGCTCCAGACAGCAGGAGAAAAGGTGGACAGGGAGAGGAGGGCAGAGAGAGTTTGTGTTCTCTTGGGGCAAGTGTGCGCGGTACCTTGGATTCCTGGCTGCTGGTGGATGCAGGAGAGGGCGGCTGCTCCGCGCTCGCCGCCTCCTTGGGCAGCCCATCTACGCCGTCCTCGCGGGTGCCGTTTGGAGGGATCATCGTGGCCGGGCGGGAACGGTGTTGGGCTCCCGGAGGAACAGCGAAGCTCGCCTTCCTCCGGCGCGCCCTGCCCGCCGCGCGCTCGGTCGCTCAGCTTCGGGTCCCGGGGACTCCCATCCTCGCCCAGCCGCCGACTTGCCCTCCTCCGGCCTCGCCCCTGCCCCGGCCCTGCCCACCTCCCCGGCACTTCCGCGGGCGGGGGGAGAGCGCGCCCCGCCCCGCCCCGCCGCGCCCGCGGCCACCTCGCCGGCGACAGTACAGTCGTGACAGCCACCCAACCCACCCGGCCGCGGGCGAGCGGGCTCGGGATTGCCCGCGGGAGGCTGAGGGGAGGCGCGAGAGGCTTGGGCGGGGCCGCGCGGCCAGCGCGGGGAGTAGGGACTCGTGAGGGCAGGCGGGCTGGCAGTGCCCACTGGAGCTCTGCCGGAGGCTGGGCTTCCTCCAGCTCTGGGTCAGGGGTGGTTCCTTAAGTGTGGTAGTGAAAATTCAGACCAAACCCCAAATGAATAGAAGCCCACGAAAGATAAAAGCCAGGAGGGACCACCTGCAAGATCTCCCCATTCCTCACCCCAAGAAAAAGTGACTCACAGAGATAAAGTGACTTATCTATTTATATGGTTCAGTGACAGAGAGCAAAGACTAGAACAGGAGGTCCCCTGATGAGTGGACACTATAATTTCCTCTATTCCACTTTGATCTAATTCTGATAGTGCAAGTAGTGTGTGGACACCTGCTGCTCATTTTGTGGTGCATTTGTTGAGCTAACCCCCTTTCCACTTGCCACCTTATTGAATCCTCACAGGCACCTTGTGGGGCTAGGCTCTATCACCTCCATTTTATAGATGAGGAATTGGAGGTGTTAGTAATTTGTTTTAAGTCACTAAACTATAAATGGTAGAACTGGGATTTGGACCCTTTTGACTTCAAAAATCCATGCTTTTTTGGAGTGTGAAGTTTCAAATCTAAGCCAGGTCTTAGAAGCAGAAGAGCAACCAGATGTTGCAGTGTGGCAAGTTTAAGGCTGTTCACAGGGGGCAAAGCCTGCCTTATTCCCTCTTTTGGAAACATAAAGATAGCATCATTGGATAAGGAAAGGCTCAGTTTCTTTTGAAGATGACAACTTGAGTGTGCAGGAAAAGGAAATACACCTAGACATTTAAAAGTCTTTCTCCCCCATTGATACAAGACCCTTTTCTTAATTTTTGAACCAAAAATTGTAAATGTAAGGTTGATTAACTTTGGATGTTTGCAAGACCAGATTCATGAATAGGTCACTTGTGCAATCACACAGGGACCTGAACTGGGTTTAATGCTTTGGTGTTGCCATCCTGAAATTCTTAAAATAATAATAACCAGGGGCTGCACTTTGATTTTACACTGGACTCTGCCAGTTATGTATCTGGTCTTGCATGTTCGCCAGACCTCATGTCTTTGGAAAGAACTTATTACTCTTTCCATCCCAAACATCAGTTGAAAGCATCTGTTCGAAGTGTCAACCTTTCATTTAGCATTTGGCTCGAACAGCCTTTAAATTCCCTGGTGGCTCTCAGCCTCTCCTTTGGTCAGGCCAGATTGACTGACCCAAGTAGCCACTGCTTTTCCTCCTCTTAAGACACACTTCCTGATTGCCCAGTAGAGACAAAATTCTAACAGCCAAAGTCACAACAGCAGCAAGCAGAGCACACAATGACAGGCCTCAGCATTAGCACATCTTTATCAACCATCTATTCTGTACCAGATATCGTACTAGAAACTAATATGCTAGGGAGAAAACTCCTTGATCTTGAATCTGGAGAAAGAGATGGGTTATTCAAATTCATACACACACATACACACACACACACACACACACACACAAATGCACTTTCAATAAACTGTGATAAGGAAAACTCCAAGACTCTAGTGAGTGTGCACAATGTGAAGCTTGAAGTAGGGTCAGAGAAGGATTTTCTCTGGAAGTAAAACTCCCAGGGTCTACTGGTAACTCCAGTCTTGGTGAGCAAGTACGCTATGACTTACAATAAAGAATTTTTCATCTTTGGATTTGATTTATTTTTAATTTAAAGAAATCACATCTCATTTTAGCAAATGCTCAGTTCCAACTAGCTATAGTATTAGTCAGTAGTATAAGTTTAAATATGGTGCCCTAGATGAATTCATTTTCTATGGTCCTAGGGATCAAATCCAGGATCTCACACATACTAAACACACACTCTACCATTGAGCTAACTCTCAACCTCGAACTTTTTTTTCTTTTGAGATGAAATCTTGCCACATTGCCCAGACTGGCCTTGAACTCCTGAGCTCAAGAGATTCTCTTGCCTCTGTTCCTAGGTAGCTGCAACTACAGGTACATGCCACTGATTTGTGCATGAAATTTTAAAGAAGCTAGTACCTGTCTCCTTATCACGGCATCCTTGTCCTGGTTATAGAAATCCTGTCTGGTAGATAATAGCTACCTTCCCTAAGAAATTATGGAATTAGCTATGGTTTCTCAAACTAAATCAAACCTTTGTTCATGTATTTCCTTCAAATAAATCTCTTTCCACTCAATCTTTGGTTGTTTAGCTAACTTCTCTTATTCTTCAAAACACATCTCCAAGCATGTATTGTTCTTGAAATCTCCTTCCATGGCCCATTTATCTCTTTTAGATTTCCAAATCAATGCCATGTTTCCATGGTATCCTTCCCTAAGTCATCAATGACAATGTTGTCTGTCCTGCTAAGCTAGGAGCTGCAAGAAGGCAGGAACCATATCATATTCATCGTGTTTCTCCAGGCCCTGGTCACTGGGTTTGTTAACAAGATGGATAAAGGAGGCTACCCTTGTAGCCCTGAGTTCCAAGATGGCCTGGGCATTTGTTATGCTAAGTGTCTTCCCTATACTGAATGAAGTCCCTGAATGCTTTTAGAAAACACTGGAATTTTAAACTTAAAGAAGCTTGCCCGTATTAGGGATTTTGTGTTTATTGGCTTCAAAGAGGTAAACTGAGAGTTGTGGCTATCTGAGAATGAGGCTCAGTGGCTTGCACGGGTGTGAAGGATCTGCAAGAGGGAAATCAGGTTCACAGTTTGTCTGTGGCACAGAACAGGCACAGAGGTGGACAGAATGCTTCATCTGTGTCTGTGGGGAGAGGGATACTGGTAGAAATGGAAGGAACTGTATTTGAGGCACTGATATTTTGGGACCTAGATGGGCATGTCTTATTCCAAGTCCTGGAGTGATGGAAGACCTCTTATTTGTCACAAAAGCCAGCCCTGGACTTGGAACTGAAGGGATATTGATATATTGATGGCAGTGCCCAGAGGACAGTGGAAAGGACTGAGGGTTTCCATGTGTTGGGGATCAGTTCCTATTAAAACCTGATTATCAGAGACACATGACAGAGGTGCATCTTTTTGTGGCCATGTGAGAGATACCTCCTCATTCTACCAGTGAAGGATGTGGACAAGAGGTGCCAGGGAACTTCCCTTACTGATCTCCTATCTGCCCTCCTGCCCTGCCTTAAATGAGTCCAACACTCCTCTCATGACCTGGGCCTGCTAACCCTTATAAAACCCAGACCCTTGTTGCAGCTTGCCGCCATTTTCCCCTCAAAATGTGCCCCTCAGTTGCTTAATAAAGGATCGCTGGTCTGTTGAGGTCTGCTTCCATTTTCTTTTTTCTTTTTGTGTTCTCTTTCATGTGCTTTCATTTGGTGCCGAAACTTGGGAGCAGGAGTTCAGGGCTCTGTACCACTCTCTTTCGTTTGCTTTCAACCAGGAACACTGGGGTGAGACCTCACAGAAGACTGGAGGTCTGACAGTAGAGACTGTGATGACTTTTAAGCAGTGGCTATTGAGAGGACCCCCTTTTTACAGTAGGGGGTAATAAAGCCTGGGAGAAAAGATTGCAAATAATTATTCGAAATCTCAAGTCTGTAACAGGACTCTGTGATTTCTGTAGATTCCCTTCATGGTCTGTTTCATTCTGGCTGCTGGATAAATACCAAGTCAGCAGAAGCATGCAGAAATTTGTCTCTGCAAACTTGAACTGGAAGCTCTCACTCCTGGTTCATTTACTGATTCATTAATTTGTAATGAGGGCAAAACCCTCCTTCCAATCCCATGCAACTAACTGCCTTTTGCAGGAAACACGGCTGAGCAGAAGAGTGTGTAATGCTTTCAGTCTTCTCCCATTGCTGGACTCTGAATTTGAAGACACTGGATATTCAATCTACGGATGCTTATTTTTTCCAGAGCCATTTGGTAAAAAGATACTTGTAAGACTAATGAAGGAGCCACACTTACAAAAAAGATATAAAAAAGAACAGCAAGGAAAAGAAACATGGAAGATACACAGGATGTCTAGAGAATGGAGAACCTACAAGGATAAAAGAGAGAGGGTCTCAAGGAAGGAATGGTTCTCCATACCCAATGAGTCTGCATCATCAGGGACAATGAGATATGAGAAGAGCATAGGTTTTGGTAGTTAGATTACTGATCATAAAAATAGCGGACATGTATGGGGCTTCTAATATATTATAGACATTTGGTATATGTTATTTTATTCAATTCCTACAAAAATTTAGCAAAATAAATAAAATTATTCTCAGTTCTACATTAAATATGGGAACAAGAACTTGAACTCAGATACATTCTTCTCCTTGGCCAAATTTAGGCATTCTGTTTTGCTGCTACCTAGACCACAGCAGAACTGATTTGCTGAAAAAGCAGTGTGATTTAAAAGGGAAGAGGTTAATGCAAACTTAGAACCAGAAATAGCATAGAAGGAGAATCCCCAAATAGTGAAGAGGTGTACAATTTATTATCTTATCCTAAAAATAAATAATAACCTGGGTGTGGTGGCACACACCTTTAATCCCAGCAACTTGGGAGGCTGAGGCAGGAGAATTGCAAGTTCAAAGCCAGCTTTAGCAACTTAGCAAGGCCCTAACCAATTTAGTGAGCCCTGTCTCAAAATTAATTTAAAAAATTAAAAAAAAATGCGGGGATGTGGCTTAGTGGTTAAATGCCCCTGGGTTCAATCCTCAGTACCAAAAAAAAAAAAAAAAAAAAAAAAAAAAGAAAGAAAGAAAGAAATAATATGCATATCTACACTTGAAAGGTAATAGTCAAGAAATTAAGACATACATAGGCAGGAAGCAGCAGCCATTAGAACCACAGAATCTACTTTGCTGGATGGACCTGCTGCCAAGCTCAGAGAGACCAAATGCTTTGCCCAACGACTTACATTTAACAACAACACCTGCTACTTTGAGCAACTGTTATTGCTAGGCTTCCATCTTTATAGCAACTCATGGTTGACCTTTCTTCAGAATCAAAGCTAATAATTTAATTTTGTGACTCACATTTTCAGGGCACATGAGATTTAGCTTAAGCATCCTTAACTTGCTTTTTAAAGTGCCAATTAATAATAATAATGCAATAATAAGAATAGACCACATTGTATAGCACTGTTTAACTACGTTAGAATTATCCCTGCTGGAAATTCCCAGAAGTTAATTAGCATATGAGTTTATTTTTGTTACTATAGCAAAATACCTGAGGCTGGGAAACTTAGAGAGAAATAGGTTTATTTAGCTCACAGTTTTGGAGGTTGATAGTCCAAACAATATGGTGCTGCCTTTGGTGAACACTGCCCCCCTATGCTTACTGCATTACATCATGACAGATGGCATCATGGAAGGAGCACATGCAAGAAGGAGGACTCACATGGTGAGACAGGAAGCCAGAGAGCAACTGGGAGCTAACAGGGTCCCACAGGAACTAACTTAATCTGTTCCAATGGCATGTCCCTAATGATGTAAGAACCTCCCACTAGGATCCACCTTTTAAAGGTCCCACCACCTGTCACACTGACATGCTGAGGACCAGGTTTCCCAACACATCAAATCATAGCAGGTAGCAATTTGTGGCTGCTTACTTCCTGGATTAAAATCTGACTCTACTATGCATGGCTGGATGCATCTAGCTAGTTGTGATTTCTATGAGATAGAGGGAAGTTTGAATTTTTATTCTATATTTAGTGGAAAGGGGGCCATGAACTTAAAATCCAAACATTCCAGCTCTTCTACTTAAAAGCAGTGATATCTTCTACAGTGATGTATGATTTCTCAACTTTGACTTCCTTCAGTCTAGAATTCTTCATAGAGTTTCTGTAAGGATTTAATGCCTGGTCAAAATAGGGTCTGGTATTAACATTATTGTTGATGTTGTTATTGTCGTTGTTGTTATTGTCATCATCAGTGTTATCCTCCTCCTCCTCAGCAGCAGCAGCAGCAATATGATTTTGAGCAAATGTATTTGGTTTGAGTTGGATTTGCTATTCATTATAGCCAAATGCATATAAATATCCAAAGTATATCTATTCTACATTTCTAAAATTGTTAATAGCTTCTGTCTGGAGAGTTTAGAAGCAGCAAACATCTAAAATTTCTTGGGAATGCATGTAAAGTAAATCCTTCTCTAAGATTTATATCCTTTGATGGGTAATTAGCATTTAATTTTACATATGCTTTTCTATGAATTCAGAGTAATGATTTAAGAAAAATGTATGATGTAGCTCACTGTGGCCTTTTTGCTCCTGAAAAATTCTTGATGTCTTATTCCCTTTCCAAACTTTAGTGCTTTCAGTTCTCTGCATTGGGAGTCTCTTGTCATTCTTCATGACTAGCTTTCCTCATGTTTTGGGCCTCTGCACCCATCATGGGCCTCTGAACCTGTCATTTGAAAATACCATGTGTGTTCCCTTTATTTTTAAATGTCCCTTAGAACATATTCCCCATGATGCCAAAGGCCTCCTACCCTTCACCATGTATGCCAGGTGCTTCAGTGCTCATACAGTACCATGGATACATACTAAATGAATAAATGGAGGAAGGGCAAAGTTCAGTGTTGGAGAGAAACTTGTAGATCTAACAAAAATCTATTTTGTAGCTGGAAAAACCGAAACCAAATACAGCAAGTCCTTACCTAAAATCAATTTATATGTGACATAGGTAACCAATGTTTGGTTACTTGTTCTCCGATCCCACCTATCATTGCTGTGTTCAGTTTGGGAATATTTGAGCAATCTATCAGCTCCAAAATTTCCTTTCCCAAGTTTTCAAATTCATTATGGTATTATGCGTAGCATTTATAAATATTCTTTTCTAAATAATAGCCTTATTGTTGTTCAAGCAGTATTCACAAAGAATACTGAAGAAATTTAAAAAAAACACCTAAAATTCCACCATCTAAAATTATCAGCATGTTGATAATTTTCCTTCTAGAAGCCCATGTGTATATGGATATATTTTAAATTAATATTTACTTAGATTTATATAAAATTTATATCAGGGCATTAAGAACCTCCTTCGCCTTTAGTAATATGTCATCGAGAGAGTTTTGTGTTGATAAATATGTTAGACATATCATCTGTTGTGAAGGTCTTTGTATTTCACTGTATAGATTCACCATAATTTATTTATGAGGGATCATTTGTGCTTTCTGCTAGGAACTGTTAGAAAGCAATTAGAAACTCATTATCTCTTTTGTTCCTAAATAGCAGTGTGGCAAGGTAAGTACTCTGAGATCCACTTTGTAAATGAGGTCATCGGAAGCCTGGCAGCCTTTTTGACTTTCTTGGTTGGATTTGGTAAGTAAGTACAGGAGAGATTCCACCCCAAGTCCTCACACTCCAGACCTCAGAATCTCCACAACATGTAAACAAACAGTAAGACTGTGCCTTTGCTGCTGCATTAGAGTCCTGTACAACAGGATTTGAGAGCAGGAGCAGGGGAAGGATAAGGTCCACCACACGGAAAGAGGGCTAGGGAAGGCTCTGGTAGAATTTAAATAGAGAATATAATTTTTTTTTCTGGAAGGAAAAGGGGGAAGACAAGAGTCTTGGGCAGAATACATGGAGTCAGTTCAGATGTGGAGGTGTGTTTGTACAAGGGTGTTAAGGTTGGATACTTAGAAAGCCACAGCATATTTTCTTTGGGAGTAACATTTACTTACCACCTAGGAGATGTTTGAAAAAAAAGAGAAAGGTGGGAGTTGGATAAACTCTTCAAATAAAGTTTTATGTGCTTTTTACAAGTGGCCCCAAAGAAAACTCTGATCTCAGTCAGTTTGAGAGTAACATGATTGTTTGTAACTAGTAATAGAGCTAGGGTCAAGAAAAGCAGTAAAAAGATTACTGGAAGGTTAACTGGGTCACAGAGTAAGAAAGAGCCAGAATTCAGAGAGTTCTGAGAGACACACATAGAATCTTTATTCCCAGCAGCCAGACACAGGGAGCTCTGGTCCCTCCTAACCCCAGGTGGAAATAGGGACCCAAGAATATAAACACACATGTAACTGGCACATGTATAACATCTAAAGGATTATAAATATTCAACTTAATCATTGTGTATCTTAAGTGATGTCTCTAGAAGTGAGCAGTAAGACTGACTTTCAAAACAAAGAATAGTAATTCCAGCAAAAACAGCTAATAGTTGCTGCTCTTTATCCATTAAGCTTTGCACTTCGTTTGAATTATGTTCCAGACACTTGTAGAACCATGCTGGGAGAAAGCAAAGATCAAAAATTCTGGGTACTATGTTTTCCAAGATGGACATTATGTGACTGCTTTGTAGTTGTGCTTCTTATAGCCCTCTGTGTCCCCTCAACTTCTCCCTTGGCAGCCACGAGCCATCCATCAGGCATTTGACAATTGGCCTGGAAAAGATGACTCAGGGCATAAGCCTTAAATGCCAACTTTCTTCCTTCCATAGCTGAGGTGAACCAGAAAGCCTGGACTCAAAAAGCATACCTATGTTTCATCTGCCTTGGTTCTTGCAGAGTTCAGAAAAGAAGAAGAAGAAGAAGAAGAAGAAGAAGAAGAAGAAGAAGAAGAAGAAGAAGAAGAAGAAGAAGAAGAAGAAGAAGAAGAAAGAAAATTTGTCTCCTCAAATTCATTAAAAATAGTGAATAATAATGAATAATGATAACATATATCAGAGTGCATGGTATAGTGGGAAGCAGTGCCAATGAGTTGTCATTCAGGCCAATCTGCACAGGTATTTGGTGGCTGCATCTTTGTCTCATTTCCTGCCCCAAATGGAAGCTGCCAAAATGCCAAAGTCTACAACCAAATGGTCCTGTACTTTCAGGAAATCCAACTGGGCTAGTGACTTTGTATTGCAGAGTTACTGAGTTCTCTAGAATATGGTCAGAGCTGCCAGTGTGTGACATGAGATAAATATCCAGACTTTAAATAAGTATGTTCCTATTTTACCACATACTATTCTTCAACTTGACTCACCATTTGGTTCTATTTCTACTTCTCATATGGTCATGGAGCAAGGAACTAGTGTTCAGCTTAAAATATTTAAGATCCTTACAGAAGAAGGTATAGACGTCTACATGAATGCAATCCTTATTTTGTTCATTGATCTTTTATGGAAATTTTCTGAGAGCTGCTGCACACCAGGCGCTTTATTACTTCCCAGAGTAGAGAGAAGTATATGCATATTTCCTGACCCAAGGAAAATCCAGCTTCATGGGAAAGGTGGAACTGGGGACACCTATGAAGAGAGAGCTCTGTGAAGTGATAGGAGGAAGAGTAAGTGTGCTGAGAAGCTCAGGGGGAGGTTTCATCAAAGAAAAGAATGAAAGGTAAATCAGAGGAAGGTCATTCTTGGCATTGAAGATTGATATACACCTGTGCTTATGTTTTTTTGTGGTGTGTTGTGACAGATGTTTACTTATATTAGTAATTATTGCCTTGGAGGTAGTAAAGGGACCCAGAAATGAGTTATTCATAGCTCATTGACATTATCAATTCTTGAAAATCCCCTTTTCATTTTAACATATTTAATTAACTATGCTAAAGTTATTCAATCCTCCTTCAAAATTTCTTCCCTTTCATGATATACACCATAATGATTTTTTAAAAAAAGTGTCTTAGACATGTATGCATATCTGAAAAACATGTGGAGTTAATTTGTATGTGTGCATTTTAAATTGCATAAAACATATTGTACCCTGGCATATGTACTCTTCCTGACTTATTTGGGGAAACATATTTTGTTTTCTAAAACAACATTAGAAGTAAAATATGCAAAGATCATTTAAAATTGATGAAGATCCATGTTATCACATATATTCTCTTTCACTGTTGAATACAATTCTATTGTATGAGTCTGCCATGAGTATTTAGTCCATTATGTTAGTGGAATGTTACATTCTTTCTCATTTTGCCTATGGTGAATAATGCTACCATGAACATTCTGTTACATAACTTTTGATGCTAACATGTAAGCATGAGTTAAGAGTTCCAGTTGTTTTCTTTGGTACAGGATATGGTCATTATTTTTAATTTTATCAGTGTGACTTTATTTGTTATTTTGTTGTTGGATAATAAAGCTTAGCACCTTGCCATGTGATTATTGGTCATTCATATATTCATGCAAACTGTAAAAGAAGTAGACCCAGAACACTATTTACTATATTGTAAAATATGTGTAAAGTCTAAACTTCCCCACTAAATTCCTAGTGTTCAATGTCATGAAAATGGTTATCTTTTGGGAAGAGAAGTAGTTCATAAGTGGGAAGAAGCTTTGTAAATGTTAGAGTCCTATTGCCTCACTTTGATGGTGAATAATTCATTGAACTGTACAATATATTGAAGATATATTTCTTTTTTCTTTTTTTTTATTTATAATAGTAGTATGTATTACAATTCATAATGCACATATATAACATATTTATATTTGCCTAAAATTTTTGATCTGATGTACATAAAATAACACAAATAAAAATGAAGAGGCTTTGGCTGGTGAGAAGATGGAAGAGACATGTTTTTCTATTTCTCCTATGAAGGACAGCTAGAGTCCTTGGTTGTTCTACATAAAACCGTTATAACAAAACACTGAAAGTTAGGAGAAAGTGGGCTGATTTGAGCTTTTGGGACCCAAGGGATCACACAGTAGTGAGTTCCCTAGATTTTTTTTTTTGCCTCACATTTCTGGTTTGCAAGTTTCTTTAGCTACAAGTCTGAGAAATATGGGACAAAATGTCCCAACAAAATCCTGCTCTCTTACCCCAAAAAGCAAGCAAGCAAGCAAGCAAGCAAACTAACAAAAACACAAAACCTAGAAGAGTCACCTGACAAAACAGAAAAATTTTAGATAATAATTACTTTTTCTTCTCTTATAACCAAATTTCAGAAAAAATCTGTGTCTCCATCCAGACCCAAGCTAACATAGCCCAGACTTCCACACTCATTAAGGTTTAAAGAGGTGCCTCAAAGAGTAGGGAACTAGGACTTCTCATCAGCTCTTAATAAGGCCCACCCATGGCGTCAGCAGACAGCATGTGGGGAGTGGGAATTTCAATAAAAATTACTCTTTCCACCAAGAAAATAGAAACTAACAAGTGAAATGCAAAAAAGTAATCAATAGATACTAACACTGAAATGAAAGCAAAGTTAGAATTACCTGACAAAGGTTTTAAGACAGTGTGATAAAAATGCTTCACTCGCCAATTATAAACATAAGTAAAACAAATGAAAAGGCAAAATCATTAACAGGGAAATAGAAAGCCTTAGCAGACAAATAGAAGACACAAAGAAGAGCTGAAAGGACATTTTTGAAAAGGAAAAATACAAAAATTGCAATTAAAATTTCCATGGATGATTTCAGTCTTAGGAAGATGACAGAAGGAAGAATCAGTGACTAGGAAATTGTAACAATTAAAATTACCTAATCTAAACAGAAAGCGCAAGATAGATGGAAAAAATTGACAATCCCAAGTCTGTGGGTCTATAATAAAAGGTTAGCAATCGCATCATCAGAATCCTGATAGTGGAGGAGGTAGACAGTGGAGCTTGTTTTAGTCAGTTTTTCATCACTGTAACCCAAAATACCTGAGAAGAACAATTAGAGGAGGAAAAGTTTATTTAGTGGCTCATAGTTTCAGTCCACATTCAGGAGGCTTCATTCATTGGGGCCTGAGATGAGGCAGAACTTCATGGTAGAAGTGTGTGGCAGAGGGAAGCAGCTGAGAATGTGGCACCAGGAAGTAGAAAGAGAGCTTCCTTCAACGAGGAGGACAAAATGTATATCCCAAAAGCATGCCCCAGTGATCCGGCTCCTCCTGCCACAACCAACCTGCCTACAGTTACTATCAGTTAATTCCTATCAGGGGATCAATGCACTGACTAGGTTAAGGGTCTCATAACCTAATCACTTCACTTGTAACATGCCAAGTTATGCTACAGTTAAATTCACAAAAAGTAAAGAAAAAGAAAAAAGGTCTTGAAAGAAGTCAGAGGGGAAAAAAAATGGATATGGTTACTCATAGGAAGAACAAAAACGAAGATAGGATTTCTCATCAGAAGCCACGCACAACAGAAGAAAGTGATAGTTATTTTAAGTGCGGAAAGAATGGAACTCTCAGTCCAGAATCCTGTGCTTAGTGAAAACATCCTTCAAATTGTAGAGGAAATCAGGATATTGTCAGATGAAATGGTAAGGAGCCTTGGTACATGAGCAAAGAAGAAAACTACATTAAGAACATTATGGATAGATGTATAGACCTTCCTTCTCTTCTTGAGTTTTCCAAATTATGTTTGATTGTGGAAGCAAATACTGTAATACTATGTGATGTTGTTTTAATGTACTTAGAGGAAATACTTACAAAAAATATATTATGAATGGTGAAGTATAAAGGAAACGAAGCTTTAAATATTTCACTTGAATTGTTACAATACCACATATTTATGTCATGTATGTATAGCAATTCTTACAACTGCCAGTGAAAATGTTATACAAAGAAATACTAATAAAACTTCTATAGCTAAATCAGCTAGGCACAGTGGCATATGCCTATAATCCCAGAGACTTAGGAAACTAAGGCAGAGGCAGAAGGATTGCAAGTTCTAGGTCAGCCTGAGCAACTTAGTGAGACCCTGCTTCAAGAAAAAAGAGCTGGGCACAGTGGTGCATATTAGTAATGCCAGTGGCTTGGGAGGCTGAGGCAGAAGGATTGCAAATTCAAAGCCAGTCTCAGCAACAGTGAGTTGTTAAGCAACTCACTGAGACCCTGTCTCTAAATAAAATACAAAATAGGGCTGGGAATGTATTTCAGTGATAGAGCATCCCTAGGTTCAATCCCAGTACTGGAAAAAAAAAAAAAGTTTCTGTATCTAAATCAAAATGGGTTTTAAAATATTTTTTTCTACCATTTAAAAATGTTGATATCAAAAACATAAACCATAAAAAAACCTGGTAAGCCTGACTTCATCAAAATTAAATTTTTTTTACTTTGCTTAAGATCCTGCTAAGAAAAAAAAAAGCTACAAATAAAATATTTATAACCCAGATGTATAACAAAGGACTATCTTCAGTTGACAAAAATCTCTCAAAACTTGATGGTGAAAAAACAATCTAATTAAGACATGGGTCAAAGACATGAAGAGACATTTCACAGATGTAGATAATATGTATGGCAAATAAACACATGAAAAGATAGTCAACATCATCAAACATTAGAGAAACGATAAACAAAAACACAGTGAGATATTACCAAACACCAACCACAACAATTCCACTAAAATATTGTGACTACCCTCTATGATGGTAAGGCTAAGGAGAAACTGGATCACTCATACATTATTGGTAAGAATGTAAAACGGTAGTTACTCTGGAAAACAGTGTCTTTAAATACCAAACCTAGCAATTTTATTCCTGGGCATTTATCCCGGAAAAATGAAGATGGCCATTCTAATACAACTTTTACATGAATGTTTACAGCAGCTTTATTTGTAATAGCTAAAAACTTGAAATGATCTGGATGATCTTCAAGAGCTGGATACTTAAACGGTAACATCCATACTATTGAATATTACTTAATAATAAAAATGAATGAATTATCAATAATAATTTTGTTGAGTGATCGAATCCAATTCCAAAAGGTTACATACTGCATAATTCTATTTGTATAAAATTCTTGAAATTATAAAATTATGGAAATGGAGAAGTGATTAGTAGTTGCCAGGGTTAAGAAGGAAGTGGGGGTAGAGAGAAGAGAGAGTGTGACTATAAATGGACAGAATGAGGAATTCTTATAGTGGTGAAAATGTTTGTATCTTGAGTGTATAAAGGTCAATAACCTGGTTGTGATATTGTACTGTCATCCTGAAAAATATTACCACTGGAGGAAGCCCACAGGAGTCTGTATTATTTTTATAAATCTATAAATACTCAAAATGAAAAGGATGCTAAAAACATAAAAAATGAGTAAAATACTATAGCTAATGTACATATGAATATATCTAAAAAGTTAAATAATATTAAAATCTACTCAGTGTTCACTCTTGGTTAGAAAAATGGAAACCAAAGCAAATAACATGACTACTTTCAACTATTAGCTCTATAAAAAGATGAAAAGAGCAATAGCATTTACCTCCAGGGACAATGTGAGGAAATCCACACCCTTAAAACACACTAATTGCCCTAGCCTCTCGGAAAATTGCATGTTGCAGTAGGTACTTGAATGAATAATTCAATTGTATCTGCTACCTCATTTTTGAAGATTAATCACTCCCTATTCAGGAAATGAGTAGGGAGAGGGTAAGAGAGAAATTGATTTTTCTGTATAATCTTTATTTTATAATTTTATAATCTTTATATATTTGTAATATTTATGTAGAATCTTTATATAGTTATACCTCCTGTAATTATCTTGTCCTGATGCTAAAATATGGAAAATAAATACATTGAGAGAGGTAAAAAGAAGTGTGATTTCTGGTTTCAGTTCCAAGATGTCAAAGGCTAGGAAGTCAGTACTCCTGTCCTGACAACAAGGAAAGGGTTGAACAAACTGCAAACCAATCACTTTTCTGAGAATCATTTGAGATTTCAAGTCACAGGGTAAACTACCGCCCTGAAGTCTGGAGAGACAGGTGAACACAGAGAATCCCAGCTGAGATAAGCTTATTTGGAGATGAAGCTACTGGAACCCTGAGCTGGAGAAATGCTGATTGAAAAGGAAATTTCACAAATTGCTGGATGTTGAGGATAGACTGACTTGAGAGTGAGAAACTCCTGGGGATCCAGACCTAGAGTGACTACTCAGACCAACAGGGTCTGGGGTCTGAGTATTAAAGTGCTGCAGAAAGAGCCATGAAAGTCAAACTTGATTTAAGAGTTTGTAGAGACACCCAAAGGCAACAGGTGATACACAAACAAGGAAATTAGAGGAATTTGAAGCCCTAAGAGATATAATGACAGCAAACATCAAATACAATCCAACTTCTAGTCAGATCAACAATGAAAAGTTCATGGTAAAGGGCAATGCATTTCAGTTTTTATTACCCAACATTATGTCAAGTTTTCAACAAAAAAATTTCAAGGAATACTAAAAGTCAAGGAAGAAAAAACAGTATGAAAAGACAAAGCATTAAGAACTAGAATCACATGATACAGATGTTGGAGTGGTCAGACAAGGGATTTAAAGCAACTGTAATTAATGTGATAAGTCTCTAGTAGACAAAAGTACACACCATGCAAAGAGAGATGGGCAATGTAAGCAGAGAGAAAGAAAACTAAGAAAGGATCAAATGTAAAACACAAATAAAAAACACTTCCCACAAATGAAGAATATCTTTAGATCAACTAGGATCAATGGTTAATCAACTGGACTGGACACGGCTAAGGAAAGAATCAATGAGCTTGAAAATAAGTCAATAGAAACTTCCCAAACTAGAATGCCATGAAAACAATAATAAAATTTAAAAAGCAGAATATCCAACATTGTGGGAAAATTACAAAAGATATATGTAAAGAAAGAGGAACAGAAAAAACATTTGCGAAAATAATGGCTCCAAATTCTGTAATTGACAAACACCAAATCAAAGTTGTAGCAGGTTCAGAGAATACTAAAAAACAACATTTCTAAACTTATCTACCTAAGTACATAATAGTCAGTCTGCAAAAGTCAAAGAAAAGATAAACACTTGTAAAAAGGTAGAAGAAAAAAAATATTACTTTATCTATAGTGGAATAAAGATAAAGATTACTTCTCATAAGACTTGTAAGTAAAGAGAAAATGGATGAAATATTTAAGACGTTGAAAGAAAAAAGGCACAAATGTAAATACTTACTGCTTTAGTCCAATGAAATTATGCTCCAAAAGTGGATAATAAGGATTGATAAAAGAATGTCCCACACAAACAAAAATTTAGGGAATTTGCTGCCCTTATATTTGTCCTGCCTCACATGAGAAAAGAAGTTCCCCAGAGAGAAGGAAACTGGTAAGGGTAGGAATTTGGGTCTACTTAATTAAAGGAAGATCATGAGAAAAGTAGTAAAAGAAGGTGAATAACATCTTTTGTTTTTTTATTAATTGGCAAAATAAATGTTTTTGTTAAAGTTATAATAATGACTATGGGTGATTTGGGGAATTATAGCAAATGAACAATTAAAATGAATGACAGCAATATTATAGGGATGAAAATGAGGAATAGGGAATACTGTGTTGTTAGGTACTTATATTACCCAGGAAGCAGTCTAGTGTCATTTGAACATGAACTTGGGTAGTTATAAATGCATATCACAAACTCTAGAGTAATCCTAATTATTTTTAAAGATGGATTATTGATATTCTCAGAGAAAATGGAATTATGCAAAATGTTTCATTACGTTAGAGAAAGTGGCAAAAAAGTGGAAGTTAAAAAAAACCACAAAGAAAAATTGCAACAAAAAGAAAATAGTAATCAACATGCAAAGTATTGTTCAACTACATCAGTGATCACATAAATTGTAAATAGGCTAACTATGCCAATTATAAGACAAAGAATTTTAGGGGTGATAATAAAACAAGACCAGTTCCCCAAAGGAAATTGACTTTAAATAAAAAGAGACAGATAAATCAAAAGTGAGAGGGTAGAGAAAGATATATCATGCTAATATTAATCAAGTAAAAGCTACAGTAATACTACCAATTTGATACAAAGAAGTTTTCAGAATAAGGAAAATCTTCAAGGATAAAGAAGGGCACTGCATTCAGTAACTGATAGATCCAGCAAGCAGAAAATCAGTAAGGATATACTTGAACTTAACACCACCATCAATCAACTGGATTGAATTGACATTTATAGAAAACTTCATCCAACAACAGCAAAATACATTTTTCCTCAAGGTCGCAAGGAGCATTTGCCAATATAAACCTCAACAGTAAAACTCATCTTAGCAAATTTAAATTAATAGAAAGTATATTAAGACCCAAGTGGAATCAAATTAGAAATTCATATCAGAAAGATTTCTAGAAAGTATTTGGAGATTAAAGAACACACATCTGAGTAAAGCTTATGCCAAAGAAGAAGTTTCAAGATAAAATTTTAAAACATTTTGATCTAAATTAAAATGAAAATACATCTTATCAAAATTTGCGGGATGCAGTGAAAGCAGTGTTTAGAGGGACATTTATAGCATTGAATACATACCTTAGTAAAGAAAAAAATTTAAAAGCAATAATTTATGCCTCTAGTATAGGAATAAAGAAAAAGAAGAGTGGTTTAAGTCTAAAGCAAATAGAAGAAAGAAATGATGAAAAATGAAATATTAAATCAATATAATTGAAAGAGGAAATCAACAGAAAAGAGTCAACAAAAATAAAGGCAGTTTTTGAAAGGATCAGCTCAACTGATAAAGCTCTAGCTAGACTAATTAGGGCAGAAAATGCTAATATCAGGTATGAGAGAGGACTCATCACTGGTCTTCTGGATATCAAGAGGATGTTAAAACATCACTGCAGGAACTCTATTTTTTAAAGATTTAACAATCTAGATAAAAGAAATAGGCAAATTTATTAAAAAAATTACAGAATTTTACACAGAATAAAAAGATGATCTGAATCAACCTTATTAATCAACATTTAATCAATGATTAATAACTTTCCAGAGAAGAAGCACGAGGCCCAGATGGCTTCACTGGTAAATTCTATCAAACACTTAAGGAAGAATGATACCCATTCTCTATAATCTGTTCCAGAAAGTGGAAGCAGAGAGAATTCTTTCTAAATCATTTTATGATGTCAGTTTTAACCTAATAACAAAGCCAAATGAAAACATTACTTTAAAGGAAATATTCTGAATAAATATCAGCAATGAACATAGATGCAAAAGTCCTCTGCAAAATATTAGAAAAAATAATCCAACATTGTATAAAAATGATACACTGAAATCAAGTGGGATCTTTTCCATTTGTGTAAGGCTGGTTCAACATTTAAAAACCAACCCATGCAATCAGCTATATCAACAGGTTAAAGAAGAAAAAATCAAATGATCATATCAATATATGCAGAGAAAATGTTTGACAAAATCCAACACTTATTCATGATAAAAACAAAAATCCTCTCAGTAAACTAGGAATAGGGGAACCTTGGCAAAGAACATTTACAAAAACCAATAGTTATGTCATCCTTAATGCTGAGAAAATGATGTTCCCCCTAAGATGGGAAACAAGCAAGGATGTACCATACCCTCTTGCCATTACTTTTCAATATTGTAATGGATATCCTAACTAATGCAATGAAGCAATAAAAAGAAATAAAAGGTATTCACACAGGAAGGAAGAAATAAGGTACTTTTGTTTGCAGATGACATGATTGTCTGTGGAAAGTCCCAAAGAATAAAGAGCAAAATAATTGCTGTAATTGACTACAGTAAGATTGTATAATATAAGGTTAATATGCAAAGTCAATTGTATTCCTCTATACCAACAATGAACAATTGAAATTAGAAATGAAATACATAGTATAATTTACATTAGTCCCTGTGGAGTGTGTGTGTGTGTGTGTGTGTGTGTGTGTGTGTGTGTGTGATGCTGTATCAAAATATCTGAAGTTGGGATATTTGTTTAAAAAGAGTTTTAATTTTGGCTCAGAGTTTTAGAGGTCCAACTGCATATTCCTAGAATCTGCCCAGCTTTTACTGAGGCCCACATGCTGATCAACTCTTGGTGAAGAAGTGGAAAGAGAAGCAATTAAAGGAGAGAGAGAGAGAGAGAGAGAGAGAGAGAGAGCAAGAGAGAAGAGAAGACAAAAGAAGAAGGTTGATGTGCTTTTCAGGCCTGCAAGACCTAAGCAAATCTTCAGAGAA
Organism: Tamias sibiricus; assembly: GCA_025594165.1. Lineage (NCBI taxonomy): Eukaryota > Metazoa > Chordata > Mammalia > Rodentia > Sciuridae > Tamias > Tamias sibiricus. Next base: position 28,650,240 of record CM046673.1, read on the forward strand.
TTAACCTTGTCTCTCAAGAAAGATGTTAATACAGTTCATTAGGGTATCATTACCATGACCCAATCACCTCTCACTAAGCCTCATTTCTTAAAAGTCCCACTACCTCTCAAAGCTATTATTTGGGGACCAAGTTTCTAGTGCATGAACCAGATTTATGAATCTGTCCTGCACATATTTTGGACAAACTGTGTCCAAATCATAGCAGCACCAAAACTTGAAAGGCATAATGGAAGATGGGCTTCTAAGCCCATATAAATCTAACAAAATATATACAAGCTATATATAAGAAACTTTACAAAATTCTGATGAAAGGAATCATAGAAGCTCTACAGTAATGGAGAGATATTCCATGTACATAGATTGAGATATTCAATATTATCAAAATGTAAATCCTTTCCAACTTGATATACAGCTTCAACGTAATTTCCATCAAAATCTCAGCAAATTATTTTAAGGATATTGCCAAATAGAGTCTAAAATTTTTATGAAGATGCAAAATAAGGTCCTGAAAGAACCATCACAATACTGAAGAAGAACGAAATTGGGGGAATGATACTACCTAACTTATACAACGAAGCTGATACAATAATCAAAGCACAGTGATCAAAACAGCATGGTATTTGGCAAAAGGACAGATCTAGAAAATGGAGCAGAATAAAGAACTCATAAATAAATCCATGAACTGTTCATGAAAACCAGGAAGCAGAAAGAAGGAATGAAAAGAATCAGGGATATATATGACCTACTTCTTCCAGAAATGCCCTACCTGCCTATAGTTACCACCCATTAATCAATTCAAATTATTAATCCATCAAATGTACTAATTCACCAATCATATTGTAGCTCTCATAATTTACTACTTTCACCTTTTATACTAAACCGTAACATTCTGCCTCTATCCCTACAAAGCCATGCCCATCTCATAATGAAAAATGCACTTAATCCATTTCCAAGAGTCCCCATATCCTGAATAGTTCCAGCATTGCCCAAAGTCAAAGTCAAAAAATCTCATTTGAAACTCAAGGCAAACTCTTAGCTGTGAGTCCCTGTAAAGATAAAAACCAAAACAAGTTATATAAATCCAATATACAATGGTACAGAGTGAACATTTTCATTCCAAAAGGGAGGAAATAGGGGCATATAAAGAAGGGATGGAACCAAAACAAGACTGAAATCCAGCTGGGCAAAATGTCCTATAGATTCATGCCCAGTAACTGGGGCACATGGAATCATGATCTTCTTTCCAAAGGGCCTGTGTAGCTCTTTCCATGACCTTGTTGTTTTCATCCCATATGACCCCTATGTTGTCTTGTTTCCTCTTGTTACTTCAGTGTTCCTCAGAAGACATTCCATGTTACTGTCATCTCTTAACCTCAGGGTTCTCTACTATAGCTTCAGTTTCCTTCTCACATCTTCCCACATCATCCTCTCAGAGGCTGCCTGCCCTACCATCTTTTGCTTTGCCTCCCAGATGTTCCTTTTAAATCTTGCTAGAAGCTATGACCTCCTAACATCATCTTGAATTCCTGCATAATCAGTATCATGTGCATGATGCCAAAGTATACCACCAGTAGCCAGGCCTCCTAAGACCATGGCTGCAACAGCCTCTGAGTACCTGTGCAGCTAAGAATGGTGAAACAACTTCCTAGGCCACCCCTGTACATGTGGGATGCCCTCCATGGTCTCTTCTCAAAGGAATGTTTACTTCTATGCCCTTGAGCCTACAATGGAATCTTGCTAATTCTTGTGAGGTCCTTAAGCCAGCTTTCTTATTGTTTAAAGTGCTTAACATATGTCTAGTGGCTATGATCTCTTCAACAACTACAGCTTCCTTGGTTCCAGTTTTACATGCAGTTTTATGGCCAAACTGTAAGATTTTCAAATCTTTCTACTCTGCTTTCTCCTTCTAATCATCACAGTATACTTGATTAAAAGCCACCAACAGCATCCATGCCACCATCTGAATGCTGTGCTTTCTTGAAATTTCCTCCATCAGATTTATTAGTATATCACCATTAAATTCAGCCTCAAAAAAGTGTCAGGACTTGAGCAAAATGTAGACAACTTCTTTGCCAGAACATAACATGAATAGCCTCTAGCTTAATTTCCAATAGAGTCCTCCTTCTATGAAACCTCATGAGCTCAGTCCTTACTGTCTGTGGTCCTATCAGCATTTTAGTCTTCTGAGCTCCCACAAGAATTACCCATTAAACTCTGCTTACAACATTCTAAGGCTTCTCCAGCCTGCATTTCCAAACTTTTTCAAACTCCTTCTACAAACCAGTTCCAAACACTTCTGAACCACATGATTAGGTTGTTTATAGCAAAGACTAACCACACTTCTCAGTACCAATTTCTATGTTAGTCAGCTTTTCATTGCTGTGACTAAAAGACCTGACAAGAACAACTTGTCAGGAAAAGTTTATTTTGGCTCAGGATTTCATAGTTCAGTCCATGATCATTTTTCGTCTCATGGTGAGGCAGAACATTATGGTAGAAGGGTGTGGCAGAGGAAAGTTGCTCAGTTCGTGATAGCCTAAAGCATAAAGAGAAAGTGCATGGAGCAGTGGATATATAATCCCCAAGGGCATGCCCCTAGTGACCTAGTTCCTGCAGCCATGCCCTTCAGTTACCACCGATTAATCCATTTGAATTGTGAATCCATCAAATGTATTAACCCACTGGTCAGGTGGGTTATTGTATTTTGCAGGTGTATTCAGCTCTCACAATCTAATCATTTCACTTCTGAACATTCTTGTATTGTCTCACATGAGCTTTCAGAGGAAACCTCATATCTAAACTATAATAGTCCCAGACTATTGGGATTGGAAGAAACCTTGAAAAGTTAATTCAATACATGTTTTCTCTTTCACCAATGAGAAATCGGAGTAGATGATTAGTTTATTCAAGTTTTCCAACCGTCTAACACCAATCATTCCCCTAAATGACATCAAACTGCCTGTTTTCACCATTTTCATCTCAATCTCTAACCTTTAATTTCTTGGTTTTCCAGGCCCTCTTGTAAAGAAAAAAAAAAAAAAAAAAAAAAGAAAGAAAGAAAGAAAAAATAAAGGACCATGAAAACAGCACCTGTTGAGAGGGAAAATTAAGAAAGACTGCTTTGTATGGGTCTTTGGAGAAACTCTTTTTTTTTTTTTTTTTTTTTTTTTTAACACACATGAATCTTGCGTCATAAAGTATCAACTCAGAGGCACCATTACTATTTCTTGCTGTGCGTGCACACTCCTCTTGGGGAGTACTCAGGGAGTGCTCAGCTAGTCACAGTTAAATTTTGGGTGAGATGTAAGTGACTGATTGAAAGAATTAATCCTTATGTTATTGGAATTATGAATTGAAAAGAGTAATAATTATATGATCAGGAAGATATACTGGGGAATTGAAAGGATCAAGGAGTAGTTATTTATTATTTATTTATATTTTACAAAAAATATTTTAAAGAAAATTGGTATTATTTCAAAATTAAAATTATTTTCATTGAACGTCTCTATAGTGTGGACCAATCACAATTCCCAAGCCGGGGGAATCAGAGTAGTTATAGAAAAATTACTGACAATAGACAGTGACAGACTTTGAAGTTTAGAGTTGTTTTCATCACAGTCTCTAAGAGAAGGACACTGAAACCTCCTGCATGTCATCAGCAGGCCAAGTGCCAGGGAAGTTGTCTGGTGGTGATGTGAAAGGATGATGTGGCTACTCCTTTTCCCTGGAAAGGGAACTCCTGAAAATAGAATCAATGCAAAACTCAATGAGAGATAAAACTATCTCTCACACACAAAAATATTACAATTGCAAAACTGACATGCCTTATGAAAGGAGAGAATGTGTATTTCGTCAAATGGGAAATCTTTGACGGTAGCCACATATGTATCAAACTGAAGAAAAAACTGGCACCTTAGAATGGAAAGAAAATTGATCAACTTCACCCATTAGAAATTGTAACAGAAGAATACTGTGAATTACCATGCATTAACAAAGACGTGACTCCATTGTTCAAATATCCATGAGATTATTAACAACCATAGCAACCTATGAGGGTTTTTTCCCAGAATGCTCGTTGATTCTCTGATGTTTCTTTTCTTTTACAATAAATCATCTTTCTGATCAATAGTTTCCAGTCAATGTTCTCACATCTAAAAATAGTCCAGACTACTGGGTAGGAACAGAGTCAGTGGTTGGAATAATGTGTTTCACTGATTTCTCTCATCATAACCTGACACCGTGCCTGTGACAGACACCACCACGCTCTGATTCCCTCAGCTGCAATGTTCCTTCCATGGTCACTTGCTCTATTTCTTTCCCATTGATAATCAGATGTGGGATTGACCGGCACAGAGGAACCACTTCTATACATGACTATAGACAGAGGACATTGGCCTATTGTATCTTGCAGGTGTATTTAGGCAATTGATTTAGCTACATGTCCCTGGCAATTGTCCTCTACTCCAGGCTGCATTTTCCCTCAGCAATCCTTTTGTTCTTGGGACATACTTGCCCCTGACTCCATATCACATAGTCCCATACTATCCATAACATTGTTTAATAGTGTTTGGTTGCATAGAAACTGACAAGAGATCCCTCAGTACTGTCAACCTCCGTCTTAAATAAGGGTCCAACTACAGTGACTGTTATGTCCTTAAATAGTGATATGAACCAGCCTATTTCAATCACAGAGAATATTCAGCCAGGGTCAAACATACCACCAACAGCGGCAAGCTTGTACTGAGTGCTGGTAATAGGTTCGTCACTCTTTAAGTGCTTTTAGGTGCATTATCTCATTTAAAGCTAAGAAGTACAGAATATGATTTCCACTTTGTAGATGAGGATCCTGTGGCTATGCAGGGTCACACAACTTGCCCAAGAGCACAAAGCTATTGAGTGAAAACATTCTGGTTGCAGACGCATGCTCTTGAATGTTATATGACCTCCAAATTGAACAGCACCCTGTGAAGATTCAAAATACAAGTGGGGGAATCAGATGTTCTTGCGATTTAAGCACCTTATCTTTAATTTACAGGCACACATAATTAGAGCCTGTGGTATAAATTAATTCAAACAAATTGGATGTTACAAACATAAACAAGGTTCTCATCAAAAAGCTCCCTCATCAATTGTCTTTGTGACTGGAAGTTTGTTTTTTGTAGCCCTTACACATGTTCTTATGTTCCTATTTTTGGCTCAGATGGCACTCAGAATGAAGACAAAATGATGCTGTTGTCTATCAGGAAACAATCATTTGGAAATGCCTTTCTGAAGACTCTTTTTATAGTTTTACTGTGAAGTACAAACATGTCATCTTGAGCAAGATTTTGCATTGAGGAGGGCACTGAGGGTCAGGTGGAACCTAGTTCAAAGGTACTTGTAATATGTTAGCACATAAATAATTTTAAAAAGGAAAATTTTCTAAATGTATTTCACCATAATTGCTGATAGTTTAAACTTATGTCAATTTCTGACATCAGCTGGAATATGAACACTCATAGCTATTAGATATTACTTGGAGTTACTTAAAAGAAATTAAATCTATGCTATTGAAAAGAGAAGGTTTACATGTTTTCCTAATTGTGTTCCATTAGGACAGAGTTTTAATTTTTAGAAAATTAATTCTTGTTAGATGTGATGTTCAAAGATAGAGAAGTGGAAAGAATTGAACCACTTAGCACTTATTTTTTTCTTTCCAGAGGCCATTAGCAAACCCACACATCCTTCCTGTGATCTAGTTAACTGCTATTTTCCCATGCTTCTCACAAGAGATGAATTAGGAACATGCACACCCCACTGAAGACACAGAAAACAGAAAAATTCTGCTGCTGAGTCTTTGCCAAGAAGAGGCAATGGTTAAAAAAAGAAGAAGAAAGAAATAAGCTGAATTTAGGGGGAGCGGGAAACCTCAAAAACACAGCACAGTACCAAATGTAATTTATCAATTTTAAAAAAAACTTATTAGCTGATGTAGAAAACACCTAGATAAGTTTAAATATCAAGCAACAAAATCCCCACCATTTACTTTTAAAAACTGTCTCAGGTAATTGTTTGGCTGTAGTAGTTCCAGAGCACATAGCATCCCATAGGGTCACCTGTGACCTCTGGCTTAACTAAATTCTGCATATAAGTGAAGGAGCCCCAATCAGGGAGACGGCTATTGCGGTTAGCTGGAAGCCATAAGTTCCACCTGATAATAATCATACATTAAGCATGCACGTGACGCACCTGTAAATGCACGTGATGCACCTGCAAAGCTAAAGGTATGTAACCGGGTGAAAGCGGTCAGAAGCGATTCATTCAGTCAGTCGGTCAGTCAGAAGAAGAGTTTGGGTCGGAGAAGAAGAAAAGAGTCAGAGCAGCCAGAACATAGTCAGAAGAAGAAATAAGAGTCAGAGCGGTTAAGAGTTTGGTCAGAAGAAGCTAGAGAAAGAAATGAGAAGCTAGAGAAAGAAAAACTAGAGAAAGAGACTAAGAAATGAGAACTTAGATAAAGAAATGAAATGAGAGTTTAGTATAAGGAAAAGAGTTTAGCTAAGAAGAGAAGAAGAGATAAAAGAGTTTAGCTAAGGAGAGAAGAAGAGATAAAGAGAAAGACAGAGACTAAGATAGATTCCTGCCACCAAATCTCCTCCCGCGGTATTGTGGCTATAAATCAGGCAGCTACATATAAGAACATAATCATATTATTAGCCACTACTTATTCAGGGTTTCCTGTGTGGTAGGCACTATGTTAAGTACTTTACATGCATTATTTATTTAATATTCCTAGCAACCTAAGAGGAAATTACTATTACTATTTCCATGCCATATATGAGGAAACTCAAGTTTAAAGAGGTGAAAAAAAAATTATGTGAAGTTACTGAATGTATCAGTTAGCTTTTGTTCCATAACAAAATATCTCAAAATTTAGGGCTTAAAACAGCAGTCAAAATTCAGAAGGCTGGTTATTGGATGGGCAAAGCTGGGCAATTCCATTGTTAGTTTTGTTGGGTTCACTTACATGCTGAAGGTCATCTGTCAAGTCCCACAGTCCCTTTTCCTCCAGCAGGTTAGTTCAGACTTGTTCATCTCATGGTCTCAGGTTTCCAAGAGTGCAAAGAAAGGGCAAACCCAATGAATGTTCAAGTTCTTGCCAAGCTTCTGCTTGTCACAAAGCAAGTGACATGGCAAAAATTAGATGCAAAAGGTAAAAAAAAAAACAAAACAAAAAACACTCTAACTCTTGATTGGAAGAACTGCAAAATTAAAATATAAAGAAGAATGGAAGTAATTTTGACTGCTCTTTGAAATATACAAGTCAGTAAGTAACAGAGCCACACTTGAACACTGATTCTAAAGCTCATGTCCCTAATCTGTTCTTATAGTGCCTCTCAAAAACTGGTTCCTTTAAGAATACCATCCCACTTTTTGGAGGGATCTTTTGTATTCTCTTTATTTTACAAATCCCTAATCCATCTAACTCTTAAAATGTTCTAGCTATCCCCATGCACCCCTGTTCTGTGCATATATCCCCTAGAGTATTTGTAACATTATAAAGAAGCATTTATCATAATACAGTGTTTATTCTCTAGACTAAGGCAGGGATTATACCTAATTATTATCTATACCCCTGATGCTTGGTCCAGTCTCTGGCATAGGACTTTTGCTGAAAAAAAAGAAAAAAGAAAAAAGAAAAAAAAAAAAGTTGCTCATTGAAGAAAGTCACAATAACTTGCCTATTTGAAATCAACTGGTTTTTAAGTCTTGGAATCAATAAAGCTATGAGGAGTTAGCAATGCATACTGCTATCACCTTCTGTTAAACATTCTCAACTCCTTGGAACAAAGCAATGATAAACATTTTGGTTTTGACCTCCAAACTCCAGAAAAGTTCTTCATTTCTTTAATTTTGGTATCTCGTATAGTGTACACATTAGTTTAAAAAAAGAAGGAAAATAAAAGAGGACTTTACAGTTGACATCATAACAAATTTAGTAACGTCGGAGATGGGATGTGACGAGTTCAATTGTCCTTGCACCATGCTGCATGTATATGTACACAACAAGGTGAGGCTACAACACTGTCATTGTACCATGTCTCATTTGCCATATGACCATGCTATTGTACTATGTCTCTCTTGCTTCTGCATCTAGAACTGCATCAATTTCCATTGAAACTTTTCCTTTAACACTTCATGGTAGGTGTAGGAGCAAGAAGACATAAGTGAAAAATACTCAGATCAGTGATCCTTAATATTTTCAATACCACCAACAGGCAGGTAGAATCCTAATCCATTTGTTCCTTGGATTAAATGAACCATATTTATCCTGAGGTGTTATACACAAAAGCACTTTTGTATTCTACATACACATGCCAACTAGGGGACGTGGTCAGCTACTTAATCTGTGAGTTTCAGTCTCCTCATGTGTATCTTATGGTTCATGGTACTGCCTTGATGAACAGACAGATTTATGTAGGTAAAGTGCTCAGCACCAAGCCTAACACATGGGAGGCTCTCAATAAAATGAACTGTCACTATTACCATTTTTAATATTGACAGGGTATCAGCATTCTCCAACATAAACTATTAGCTTAAGTTTCTGTGCTTTATTAGTTTAGAATGAAAGATATTTTAATTCAAAGGGAAGATTAAAATACATAGAAATAAAAAAGGAATAATCCATATCATTACAACCATTAGCAAATCTAATTCTTTCCCTTTTACTGTATTCTCATCTAGTTTTTACTCATACACACGGTAGCTATTTTTTCTAATCATTGTGAAGGAAACCACTTGGACTTCCATTTAAAAATTTTTATTTAGTGCTAGACCCTGAAAAATGTTTCAGTCGCCGGAAGTTTAAAGGTTCAGGTAAGACATGGTACGTTGGTTATCAGTGCTGTCATCTACAAGAGACATGGTTCCTTACATTTACATAATGCTTAGCAATTTATAAGGAATTTCATATATATATGTGTGTATATATATATATGCATATATATATATATATATATTTAATGCAATAATCTTGGGAAATCATAATAGTAAAATAATAAGCATGGTGAATAATTCTTTTGAGTCCTTACTATATCCTAAGCCCATTCTAACTTTTATCATCCCTATTTTACTCACAGGGAGGCCAAACATTTTACTCAGTCTCACAAATCCAGTGAAATGTTGAAGTGTATCTAAAAATCCACATGTTCTGGCTCGATCTGTTTTCATACAATCTTCTTTCCATTGTACCTGTGCCCTTCCAGGGAACCAAGGTTGGTGGGTTCCAGTTCCTTCATGGTGTAGGTTTGTTTTAGTCAGCGTTTTCCACGGCTGCAGCAAAAGACCTGACAAGAGCAATTAGAGGAGGAAAAGTTTATTTGGGATCTCATGGTTTCAGATGTCTCAGTCCATAGACAGCTGGCTCCATTCCTCGGGTTGGAGGTAAGGCAGTAGATCATGGTGGAAGAGGGTGGTGGAGGAAGGTGGTTCAGGACTTCACACCAGGAAGCAGAGACAGAGAAGGAACTGTGCTCAACAAAGACAAAACAAACAGCCCAAAGGCCCACCCCCCAATGGCCCACCCCTTCCAGCCACACCCTACCTGCCTTCAGTTACTACCAAGTTAATCCTTACCAGGGGATTAATGCACTATTAGGTTAAACCTCTTACAACTCTATCATTTCACCTCTAAACTTTGTAGCATTGTCTCACACATGACCTTTTGGGGTCACCTCACATTTGAACTACAATAATTTACACTCCAGGGCCCCATATGGGCTGCTGTGTAATACTCCATGTGCTATTTACCTTCACTTGGGTGTACTAAAAGCTTGCTTTGGCAACGTGTTTTAGGTACAAACTTTATTTATTTATTTTGGCAGATTCAGTTGGTGTAGTGTGTTTTATACATTCTTCATCCCTGATATTTTATGTAAGCCTTACCCTAGTGATTAAACCGATAGCAGGCAAAATAGGAACATTAATAGGAAATAAAGGAGGAAATCCTCTAATCTTAACTCAAATAGGAATGCTCTTTCTATGGAGTCATTTCCATGAAGACATTTTACTTTTTTTAACCTGGAGAACACAAAGTCCAAGCATCACTAGGTCAATCCTAGCTACTTAGGAGGCTAAGGCTGGAGGTTGGCACATTCAAGGCCAGCCTCAAAAACTTGTCTCCAAAAAAAAAAAAAAAAAAGCTGGGAATGTAGATCAATATTAAAGCATCCCTGCATTCCATGCCTAGTATGAAATAAAAGCCAAAAAAGTCAAAAGCCCTGTGTACTTGTCTTTCACATGCAATCTCTCTCTCTGGCTTTACTAAAATCTCACAAATTAAAGCATTGGTCACCCTCACTTAAAATGATGTAGATACAGACTTGTCTTTTTGTAGCTATTAAAATAAATCCAAAGGTAATTTGACATGGCAAAAATAACATGACAAATCTACTCGTTGCCTTAGGATTCTGTTTCCTTTGTGGCCAAATCAGGACCTTCAGTGAGGTGTTCATTTCCCATCCTTCCTGCATTCTTCCAGCATTATGATTCTATTCCTGTTTCCTGATGTAGTCAACCACCCACAACTGCCTACTCGGTTAATCGTCTAGTTAGAGGTTTTAAAAACTCCAGAAGCACCCTCACAAAGAAATTCCCACGTGAGCACCCTGTGTGCCCATTTCCTTATTAATATAACTACATCGAAGTGTTAATGAAGTTCTTTAGACCTTTTGTCAGTGGGAATGCCTGAATAATGTTATTCATTCAATGAACACATGAATTAACTATTAGCATTGCTAGAATGATAGACACAATGACTAATGCCTGGAGGAAGATATGTAAAATATCATATTTCAAAAATTAGACATAGCTTCTAAAACTGGAACTAAAGTGTTGACAAATATTTGGTCTTTTAATTTCTGCTCTATGATTCTTGGAGATGGTAATTTTAGAGTTTATCTTTTGTTCACAAGAAGCAGAGATCAAGAGGAACTACATGATTAAATTTATCAGATTTTTTAAGCTTGTGAATTTGAACAAATGCATATGGCATATTATGTCATAGCAATAGAACATAATATATTAAAATGACTACATTGTTAGGTAAGAACTCTTAATAATGCTAATAAGCAATTATATTGTGCTTAAACATATGTTGGTTTCTTTATATTCTTTGCTTCTAGACTCACTGAAAATTCTGCAATTCAGGTACTACAAATTCATTTTAAAATTGAGGAAATTGAGATTTAGTGAGTGTGCATGACACTGTTCTCTGAATTGCTATCAAGGAGTAAGTCAGTTTTCAATTACTTATTATTATTATACAAAAACCACCACCTAATTAAATGGTCAAAAAATTTTAGGTATATATATTTTCTCTTCTTTCCTTCCCTCTTTTTCTGTTTGCACAAATATAAGAATGTTGCATAATATAAATGTAAATTTTTAATAACATTAATATCAAGCACCCAGTTAGTAAAGATCCAACTTAAAAATCAAGCGCTACTTACATCATCACTCTGTCTTTCTCGATCCACAGCGAGGGCTTTGTGGGGATTTTCCTAGGACCACTCAAAGGAGAAGAATATGGTAGATTCTGCAAGGTCTACCAATTCCAATCAAAAAGAATCTGCATTCAACTCCCTTTCCTGGAAAGAGAGTGGTGAAGGGAAATCTTCACAGGGGAAAGAACTTTGGATGCTATGTCTTAATATTATTATTATTTTCCTTCTTGTAAGTGAGAAGGACTTCCTGGAGAACAGGTAGGGGTGGGAATTGGAAAGAGCAAAACTGGAAAACACTGACAAAGAGCTCTGTTAAAGCAGATGATGGAGCTCTTGGAATGGACACAGTATGAAATTATTGTGTCCCCAGCCAATTCACACCAAGCACTAATGAGCTGATGGGTGGGTCTGATTATCTTCTTTCCATCCCTTTTCATCTGCTCTCTGCTGGGGAGGCTGATATATGAGGAATTTGTCAATGGTCCCCTGTCTAGACTGCTTCAAAAATTATAGGGAACCCAGTGAAAACTTGAATTTCAGGTAAACAATGAACACATCTTTAGTATAAACATGTCCCAAATATTTAGTGGGAGATATTTGTACTAAAATGTTATTCATAGTTTATCTGAAATTCAAATTTACTTGTGTCCTGTATTTTTAATTTACTAAATCTGGAAAAATCTTCTCTCATCCCATCTGGTTTCTGGCTGAGTACCACCACTGGAGAACTCCAGTAGAAGATCGAAGGATGTAAGACAGAGAGCTCAAATATTTATTTTCCTGGCTCCTTTTGTGCAGGTCACCTTGGATAAGTTTGTTGACTGAAGCCCACTGCTCCTCTCAAATAGACTTTCTCTACAGAACTCACTCCTTCCAGGCTCTTGGTACTGCCCTTCTACTTGATCCTGTAGGGATACAAATGGCTCTTCTGATGTTATTAATCCTGTTATTCTAGTATCTCTTGAGATCCTTCTAAGCTTCACCTATAGCTTTGAAAGTGGTCTCTTCATAAATTAACCTTCCTTAAATCATTGCACACTGAAAAATGATTGGCATTTAATCCAAATGTTTCTTATTTGGTCAGTCTGCTTTTTCTATGGGTGCATTGGAATCCCTAATATGTTTAGAATTAGGGATGTGTCTCCATTTCCTGGTACTGATGATCCAATGAGGTCACTGAGTGGAAAGGAAACGATCTCTAGTTCACCACCATTTCAGCTGTTTTATATACATTTTCTCAAGTAATTTTCATCACAGTTCAATGAGGAACATATTCTTCACTCCACAAGTAAGGAAAGCGAGGCTCAGAAAGGCTAATGGGAAATTTTAAGGATCTTTCCCTAAGTCTTACCACCAAAGCACGTCAAAGCCCTAGTTGTTATGAGGCTCACTTGCCAGACACTCTTCTAGCCAACATTTGGGACTTACATACACACAAGCCAGGCAGTATCCTCAGCACTTGACATATATTTACTAATGGAATCTACACTAAAGCCCTGCTACAAGTCAACATCATTTTACAGCTGGAGAAACTGAAGCCCAGAAAGGATATAAAATTTTCTTAAGTGGTCTCACAGGTAGGGAGTGGTGGGGTTAGGGTTTGAGCCCATTCACACAGGCCGTACAACTATGCCATGTCTTGTCTTTGATTTGGGGACATATGAAATAAGTCAGCTGATGTGGATGTCTGGAGAAGTGGTCTAGGTGTGCTGGGTAACGGGTCTGCTCTTCTGCCAAAGGATATGGTGGGCACTCCTGTGCACTGGCTGTTCCTGGAATTTGTCTGAAGAGTAGATGGGTTTTCCCTGGTTGCTGAGGGGACCTCCGTTTCTCCAGCCAATCAGAACCTTGCACAGATGGGGCCATCTCTTCCAGCTTTCCCAGGAAGACTCCACCCTCTAAGAGCTGGATACAGCAGGTTTTCCACCATCCCTTGACTTTTTCTTCTTCTTCTTTTTTTTTAATATACAGAAAATAATCTCTGTATTTTTAAAATTTAATTTAATTTGTTATACATGCTTGCTGAGCGCAATTTCTTTCATATTATATATATAAAGAGCACATTTTCCCAAGTCATTGGTTTTACATAAAGTATTTTCATACCATTTGAGTTTTTATACGTGCACTTAGTATGTTGATGTCCAACTCATTCTGCCATTATTTCTATCCCCCTGCCCCCCCCTTTGTTCTATTTAACATTCCTTCATTCCTCTCATCCCCCACTATAATTCAGTATCCTCATAGCAAAGGAATCAATCGACCCTTGGTTTTTTGGGATTGGCTGACTTCACTTAGCATTATTTTCTCCAACTCCATCCATTTACCTGCAAATGCCATGATTTTATGCTCTTTTAGTGCTGAGTAGTGTTCCATTTTGTGTATATATATACCAGAGATTCCCTATCCATTCATCTATTGATGGGCATTAGGGTTGTTTCCACAATCTAGCTATTGTGAATTGTGCTGCTATAAACATTGATGTGGCTGTGTCCCTGTAGTACGCTGTTTTTAAGTCCTTTGGGTATAGATTGAAGAGTGGGATAGCTGGGTCAAATGGTGGTTCCATTCCAAGTTTTTCTAAAATTCTCCATACTGCTTTCCAGATTGGCTGCACCAATTTGCAGCCCCACCAGCAATGTATGAGTGTATCTTTTTCCCACAACCTCGCCAGCATTTATTGTTGTTTGTGTTTTTGATAGCTGCCATTATGACTGGCGTGAGATGAAACCTTAGAGTAGTTTTGATTTGCATTTCCGAATTGCTAAAGATGTTCAAAGAGATAAGAGAACAAATACAGGTAGCAAAAGATTACTTCGAGAAAGAGAGTCTGAGAAAAAAAAAAAACAAACAGAAATATTTGAAATGAAACAAACAATAGGCCATTTAAAAAACTGAATAGATAGTATCACCAACAGATTGGATCACTTGGAAGATAGGACCTCAGACCTTGACTTCTAAAAGCTATTGAAATTTGGAAACTTTGGGTTTCCCATTGAACATCAGCTGCATTTTTCTTCGATTAATAAGTGACAGTACAATTAAGAAAGACAGTTGGGGGAGACAAAAGAGAAGAATGTAAGAGAAAGATACATAGAGATACTTTTGAAATCAATAGTGTTAGGGAGCCGGGCGTGGTGGCACATACCTATAACCCCAGCACTTTGGGAGGCTGAGGCAGGAGGATCTCTAGTTCAAAGCCAGCCTCAGCAATGGCGAGGCACTTAGTAACTTAGTGAGACCCTGTCTCTAATAAAATACAAAAAAGGGCTGGGGATGTGGCCCAGTGGTCAAGTGCCCCTGAGTTCAATCCCCGGTACAAAAAAAAAAAAATAGGGTTTGAAGTCCCCTCCATAACTCATGTTGAAATGTAATTGCTATCGTAGCAGCACTAAGAGGCAGGGCCTGTAAATGGTGATTAGGTAAAAGTGCACTACCCTCATAAATAGATTAATCCCATCACTGTAAGAGTGGGTTAGTTGTCACAAGAGTGAGTTTGTTATGACTTCAGTCTCCTCTTGCTGCCCCCACCCCCATGATTGCTTGCTTGCCCTTGGATCATGGGATGATGTGGCAAGAAGACCCTCAGCAAAAACAACCTGCAGTCTTGAACTTGCCTGTCTCTAGAATCATAACTTGAATAAATGTTTATTTTTTAAAAATAAATGGCACAGTCTGTGGTGTGATGTTATAGCAGCAGAAAACAAAGACAAATAGCATTCTTATTTCAGATAGCATCATTTTCTTACTGAAAAGTCTGAGGGAACTAACGTAAAGGCCACCAAAACTTTTTAGAGAGTTCAGTTGGCTGGTGGGTTAGAAATTTAAAGTGGAAATACTAATAGTTTTCCTTTCTACCTGTAATAAGTGAGAAACATAATTTAAAAAACATCCCATTCACATGGCAAGAATAATTTTAAAAGTTTTAAAAACTGGTCTTCAAGAAATGATGCAGAATTTATATATAATGAATGAAATGAAACAAAGCTACAACAAAAGCTACTACATGCCGATGCATACACTAGGCACTTAGTCTGTAATTGCTGAGTCAGTAAATAGAGGACAAAACTGGAGGTTTTACTTGTAAGAGTTTCTAAATGAGAAGACATACTATTGGAGTAACAATCCATTTTATTTCCTATACTCTGATGCTTGAAATCTGGACAAGTTTGAACCACGATGAGTGTTTTGAGTTTTTGCTTCTTCATCTTTGAAATTTAATTCATCCTGCAAGACAGTCAAAATGAACAAATAATGAAACTGTCTTTGAAAGCTCTTTTTTTTCCTAACGTGACAGATTGCACATGTGTATTTTGGTGACAGAAGGTGGACTCGTCTGCAGAGTCACATTCAAAAGAGGGTACTTGCACAGAGCCAGCATTGGCAAGTTACTGATGGGGTTCAGTCATCTCACACATGTAACCCCAGGGCTCCACAACCTGGCAGGCAGAAGGAAGACCAGGGTTCAGGCCCAGGCTCTCTGACACTGACCAGAATGTCCTGGATGTGACACCCCACTCACTCTGAGGGCCACTTCAAGGATCTTTGTGCTATCATGTGGCCTCAGCAGTGGCAATTATAGAGCCCTCTGTAGCTGATTCATCACCCAAGTACTTTAAAAGGGAATTGCCACCCCACAAAGTCACTGGGTTTGGAAGAAAGCTTACAGGAGTATAATTTTATAGGCATTTATTTTTAACCTTACCACAGGAGAAAAAAAAATGGGCAGAAGAATTTGACATCCCTATTCGGTGAATATGATTAGAACTCACAGGGCACTTAAACTCCACTAATCCTACCCCATCTCTTGTCCTGTTTCCTGGCTCAAGATCTGAGATTACTGTGGTAAGCTTTTCCTTGGAATCTGTTGTGAAAAAGCAGTGATCCCTGAAAGGAAAAAAAAAAAAAAAAAAAATGGAGCCCATCAAATGCAGGAGTGTTCCAAATTAGTCTTGAAGCTTGGAGCTGATAATGTAAATTGCCTCTGTAGGACCACCTAAAGGGAGCTTTCTTTGGAAAGTATATTTTTAGCTCAGAGCCCAAGAGCAACAAAGACCCAGCAAGAAGACTGTTCCTGCTTGACAAATGACAGAATGCACACACCCCGGAGTGGACTTTTCTCCCTATTTCTCCAGCACCACACTTGGAAGGATTAAGGTAGAGGCTGAGTATCGAGGTGGGTGCCAGGAAAAGACTGTTTAACCTCAATTCTGACATGTTCGAGATCCTAGTTTTTCTTAATTCTCTGGCCAATTTCTTTTTATTTTATGGGATTGGAAAGGAGTGTGGGGGGGACTTAGGTGAAATACCTTCTAAACACAACACACCCATTCACCTACATTTGTCTGCCCAGCCAATACCCCCTTTTTGAGCCTCAGCTGTGTTCCTGATCAGTAAATGAAGGACTGTGGCTTTTCTCCTGGAATCGTTGTGCTTTTAAACCCTGTTCACCCTTCCCATTCCCACCCTTCTTCCTGTCTGTCTTCCTCTTAAAGGAAAGAAAAGAAGAAAAATCTGTGAAGAAAAAAAAAAAAATCTAGGACACCATCTCTTGTCTGAATAATAAAATCACCTCCCAGATGGGTTTTCTTTTTCTTGTCTTTCCCATTCTTTCTAAAATGGCCAAAGGGATATTTCCAAAACAAACGGACTATGAGTCCCTTGCAAGTGTATGGGCTCCTTAAAGGAAGGAGTCATTTCTGTGTCCTTGATTCTAGACCCACACTTGGCCTGAAGGAGATGATGAGCAAATGCTTGCTTAATTGGAATAGAACTGAAGGCCTGTCATTCATTAACATGCATGACAAAGTTACCTCCTCAGCTAAGTGAAGGTCTATGTGTGAGCCTCCCCACCCCAACTCTCCCCCTGAGTTTCCACAGGCTGCATGACCTCATAGTTAATCCGCAAAACTTGATCATCTTCAGGTACTACCCTGGCAAGGATTTAAATTGCCTCACTGGGCCTGAGACCAGTGAGGAAAGAAGCAAGTTGGACAGCAGCTGGGTTAGTTTTTAAAAATTTTTAAATTTGTTTTAATTAGTTATACATGACAATAGAATGCATTTATGCACTGCGATATATCATACATAGATGGGATATAATTTCTCATTTTTCTTTTTTTTTAAAATTTGCTTTATTTCACTTTATTCCAGACAAAATTTCCATTAGAATATTTCTACAAATACATTTGCAACAAAATAAACCACAAAAGGCACAGGAAAAAACAATGCAGAGATTTAATACTAGTCTTCCATCTCTTTAGCAAAAACAGGGCTGTACTCAATGGTCTGTTGCCATCTTGGTTGTGTTAAACTGGATGCTGGAGAGCCTCTGGACATGATGCATGAGCCTTCAGGAACTCCTCAAGGTGTTTTATCTTCTTAGCTCGTTGGTCACGAAGTTCTCGAAGCCACACGGCCAGGCTCAGGAGAATGCCCTTCACCCGACTCTTCACGCGGGGATGCCCAAACACAGTGATTTTGACTAAGTTCCAGGTGTCCATTGTGTCCATGCTCAGCAAGGCCTGGCTCATCCACTCTATTTCCCAGAGGACGGTTCGGTCACGGCCAAACATTGGGTCCACCATCCAGGCGTCCAGGTAAAACACCAAAGGTCGCTCAGTTCCTGCGCAGGAAACCACCATGGCCGGACACGAACGCATGGTGGCAAAGGGGGAACCCAAGCAGATTCTCTATGGAATGAGCCCTCGTCCCTTTGGCCCTAGCGTCTTCAGCAGCACCGAAGTGATGGAGCATGAAGGAGCCGGCAGCCCAAAGAGCGTGCTCCAAATGGCTGTCTCCAGCTTCCTCCAGGCCTAATTTCTCATTTTTCTAAGTGTACATGTTGCAGAATCATATTGGTCATGTAGTCACATCTATACATACAGTAATAATGTATGTTTCGTTCCACTATCTTTCCCATCCCCACATCTCCTCCCTCCCCTCCTATCACTTCCCTCCACCTAATCTAAGGTAACACTATTTTTCCCTGTGCCCCCCCCCCCCCCGCCTTATTGTGAATTAGCATCTGCATATTAGAGAAAACATTCGGCCTTTGGTTGTGTGGGATTGGCATATTTCACTTAGCATGATATTCTCCAACTCCAACAATTTACTGGCAAATGCCATAATTTCACTCTTCTTTTTTTTTTTTTTTTTTTTTTGTACCAAGGATTGAACTCAGGGACACTCGACCACTGGACCATATCCCCAGCTCTTTCTTGTATTTTATTAGAGACAGGATCTCACTGAGTTGCTAAGTGCTTCGCCATTGCTGAGGCTGGCTTTGAACTCGCAATCCTCCTGCCTTAGCCTCCCAGGTGCTGGGATTACAGGCATGCGCCACCACACCCGGCTAATTTCACTCTTCTTTAAAGCTGAGTAATATTTCATTGAGTATATATACCACATTTTCTTTATCCATTCATCTATTGAGGGACACCTAGTTTGGTTCCATAGCCTAGCTATTTTGAATTGAGCTGCTATAAACATTGATGTGGCTGAGTCACTATAGTATGCTGATTTTAAGTCCTTTGGGTATAAACCAAGGAGTGGGATAGCTGGGTCAAATGGTGGTTCCATTCCCAGTTTTCTCAGGAAACTCCATACTTCTTTCCATAGTGGTTGCACCAATTCATAGTCCCACCAGCAACATATGAGTGTATCTTTCCGCCCACATCCTCACCATAAAATCAAGAATCAATAAATGGGATAGATTCAAATTAAAAAGCTTCTTCTCAGCAAAGGAAACAATTAATAATGTGAGGAGAGAGTATACAGATTGGGAGAATATCTTTACCACATGCACCTCCGATAAAGCATTAATCTCAAGGATGTATAAAAAACTCAAAAAACTTCACACCCAAAACACAAATAACCCAATCAATAAATGGGCTAAGGAACTGAACAGACACTTCACAGAAGAAAAAATACAATCAATCGACAAATATATGAAAAAGTGTTCAACATCTCTAGCAATTAGAGAAATGCAAAGCAGCTGGGTTTTGTTCAACAGTTTTCCACTCACCTGTGTGAGATACTATACTAAGCAATCCACTTACCAGACATGTGCCTTAAAAGTTGCTCTTTGAAACTGTTAACATCGGACATCTTATGATCAACCAAACACCAATATAATACAGAGAGGCTGTTTCCAGAAGATGTAGTAGGGAATGGTCATACCAGTCCCTGCCTTCACAGTCTTCACAAGCTGGGCCTATCACATGTTCACTAGACTTTGTGACAGAGAAATGTCAGGTGTTATCAAAATATAGAATGAAGGGGGACTTTGTGGCAGATTCTGCTACCTTTATGCAAAAATCCAAATTGTGTTCTGGGGGTGCAGATGGACTATAAATATAGTCCCAGTTTCCCTTGCACTTAGGCATGGCCTTATGATTTGCCAGTCTAGCCAACTGGAAATGAGAAGATGTGATAAGTGCCAGTTTCAGGTTTGGGCCACAAAACCTCCCATTTGTGGTCATTGTTGTCTTACCCTGGTCCAATTGACTAAGATGGAGTTAATAATGATGATCTTGGAAATCATGGGTTGAAGAGGTTGGAAACCATATCAGATTATGTTCTGAAGTCATCCTGTCTTAGACTGTTAAAATAGTGAGACACGAACTTCCAGTTTGAGTCATTTGTGTGTTGAATTCTATTTGTCACAGTGACTAGATTTATCCTAATAACAGGGAACTACTTAGTTTAGGGGGTTGAGAAGAGACCAGATGGGAAGAAGATTTGAGTTAAGACCTACTATGGTTTAGAAATGTGGTGTCCACCAAAAGCTTATGTGTGACAGAGTGCAAGAATGTTCAGACAAACCCACATAAATATGGTTATCTCATACTAGAAAAAGGCACTAAAAACATACATTGGAGAAAGGTTAGCCTCTTCAACAAATGTTGCTGGGAAAACTGGAAATCCACATGTAGCAAAATAAAATTAAACCCCTATCTCAATCTGCACAAAACTTAACTCAAAGTGGATCAAAGACCTAGGAATTAGAACAGAGACCCTGCACTTAATAGAAGAAAAAGTAGGACAAAAATCTTCATCATGTCAGCTTAGAACCTGACTTCCTTAACATGACTCCTAAAACACAAAAGGTAAAATCAAGAGTCAATAAGTGGGATGGATTCAAACTAAAGAGATTCTTCTCAGCAAAGGAAACAATAAAAGAGCCCTACAGAATGGGAGAAAATCTTTACCACACACACTTCAGATAGAGCACTAGTCTCCAAGTTATATAAAGAACTCAAAAAGCTTAACACACAAAAACCAAATAACCCAGTCAATAAATGGGCTAAGGAACTGAACAGATAGTTCACGGAAGAAGATACACAATTGATCAGCAAATATATGGAAAAATGTTCAACATCTGTAGCAATTAGAGAAATGCAAATCAAAACTGCTCTAAGATTTCTTTTCACTCCTGTCAGAATGCAATTATCAAGAATACAAGCAACAATAAGTGTTGGTGAGGATGTGGGGGGAAGAGTACACTCATACATTGTTGGTGGGACTGCAAATTGGTGCATCCACTCTGGAAAGCAGTATGGAGATTCCTCAGAAAACTTGGAATGGAAACACCATTTGACTCAGCTATCCCACTCCTTGGTCTAAACCCAAAAGACTTAGAATCAGCATTCTACAGTGACACAGCAACATCAATGTTTATAGCAGACCAAATCAAAATAGCTAAACTATGGAACCAACCTAGAAGCCTTTCAACAAAAGAACAGATAAAGAAAATGTGGTATATATACACAATGGAATATTACTCAGCCTTAAAGAAGAATGAAATTATGTCATTTGCAGGTAAATAGATGGAGTTGGATAATCTGAGGTCAGATTCTATAGAATATTTAAATCATAATAAGAATCTGAGTCATTTTCCCTGAGGGAAATAGAGGGATCATTGAAGAAATTCTCATAAAAAGTAAGCTGATTATATACAGCATGCATATGCCCACAAATAAATATTTTATGGAAACTTATACATCCTATATTCCCAGAGTTGTGGTGGTCCTTTATGCTTGCTTTTGTACACTTTCCCCCAACTATTTCCCATAAATCATTCTTTGTGAAAATTAAAGACAGTCAAATTCTTTTTTCCTTCTGTACCAACACCTTTTCTCTCCTGCATTGCAGTTGGGATTTGTGAGATTTCAGAGAAAAGGACTAAGGCACAGAAGACTGTTCTGTAGGTGTCATGACCCCATTTCCCAGAAAGGAGCAAGTCCAAGAAGGCAGAGATGGAAAGGTTGCCTTTGTTGTCTTTACATCTACATTCCACTCATCATGTCTTTCCTCCAGAGCATCCCTTCTCCCACTTTCAATGCATAGTAGAAAAAAGTGATTTTTCATTCATTTATGTAAGTAAATTTGATAACTGCCTACTATGTGCCAAGACTGTATTAGTTCTAGGAATGACAGAGCAGTGAATGTGGGAGTCAAAGGCCATCACTTTCCCCTTTACTTTCCTTCCCTTCCAATATCTTCTCTTCTCCTTCCTTCCTTCCTTCCTTTTGGGGCTGAGAAAACCAGGGCCTTGTGCATAATGTTGGGCTAGGGTTCTATCGCTCAGTCACATACCCAGACTAGTTTGTGCCTTTTAAATCACATTCTAGCATATGAGATAGGTAATAATGATAATAGCAAGTCACATGTTATCATGCCAGTGATGTAAGTATTATGAAAACAACAACAACAACAACAACAAAACAGGATAGCAACCCAAGAAGGATTGCTATTTTAAATCAATTTTCCAGAACATATCTTTCTGTGGAAGTTACACTTGATCCAAGACCTAAGTAAAATAAGAAAATAAGTCATGATGGTATCTGGAGAAGGAGTCTTCCGGGGAAAGGGAGAAGCAATGGAAAATGCCCAGTGACAGGAGTATGTTTGTCAAACATGAGGTACATTCATATAAGTTCAGGAGTAGAGATAGTTAAAGAAAGCCATGCCCAAACTACTCATATTCCAGAGTAACTGTGCTCATACTCAATACTCTGTCCACTGAGGACCCTAAGCACCAAAGAATGGGGAAATAGACTTCCTTAAATTAATCAGATAGTCATTAAAAAACAAACAAACGAAAAACAAGCAAATAACATTGATAAGCCCTAGGAGGGGGTTCTACTACACAAGCTGTGATAACATATTACATAAAATATCAGTTTCTAGCAAAAAAGGAAAAATGCAAAGAAGCAGGAAAGTATTATCTATATGATATAAAGAAAAGTAGCCAATAAAACTGTCAGAGAACTCAGGTATCAAATATAACAATAACAATAACAAAAGACTTCTTTAAAAGTAGTTTTAAAAGTAGTTATTAAAAATATGATAAAAACTAATGATAATCAAGATTAAAGAATTAAAGGAAGATATGTTGTCAATGTTTAACCCAATAGAAAAGAATGAATTAAAAAATAGAAATAATATCAAAGGTCAAAATGTGAATTACTGAGTTGAAAAGTAGAATAACAGAAATAAAAAATTATTAGAGAATCTTAATTTTATATTTGTTTTACTAATTAATTTTTATTGGTACATTATAGTTATATATAAGGGAATTCATTGTGACAGAGTCATACATGCATCTAATGTAAATAACAGTATATTTGAACTTGAAGGAGAAAGAATTAGTAAACTTGAAAATAGATCAATAGAAATTACTCAATCTGAAAAAGAAAGACTAAAATGAATGAAGGAAAATAAAGAGTTTCAAAGAAATGCTTAAGGGACATTGTTTATGGCAATACGGAGAAGACAGAATGAGAAAAAAAGCACAAAATAATTGAAGAATAATGGATGAAAACTTCACAAATTTATTTAACAACATATCCAGGAAGCTCAACAAACTCTAAGTCAATTAAATGTTCAAAGATCCTTCTATGGATATATCATAACAAAGATGCAGACAGCCAAAGACAAGGAGAAGATCTAAAAAGTGACAAGAGAAAAATGACTCAGTATTTACAAGAGTATTCCCACAAGATTAACATATGACTTCTCAGTACAAATAATGGAGGACAGAAGAAATTGGAATAAAATTAATTTAAAGTGCTAGAGAAAAAAGCAATCAATCAAAATTCCTATACCCAGCAAAGTTACCTTTAAAAAATAAAAGGTAAAATTTTAAAAAACGTCTCATAAACTGTGAGAATGTGTTTTTAGAAGATTTAGCTGACAATAAATATTAATAAAGTTCTTTTGAATGAAAGTGAGTGATCCTAGATAGTAATCCAATCCCACATTAAAAAACAAAAAGTATCAGTAAAGGTTATTTTGTAACTATACAATACAGTATAAATGTATGTTTTATTTTCTTTTCTCTTTCTTGATTTGAAAAGTAATTGTATAATAACATGTAAATAATACATGGTAATGTATTCGCCAAAAATTGCAAAAATAATGAGTTTGGAGTAAAGCTGTGTTTCATGTAAGGACTCCAGACAGTGACTAAAATCAATAGGAACAAATAAGGAAAACAAGAAAGAAAAATTAAAACATTATTATAACAGTAACTACAAAATCTACTTTTTCTTTTAAAGTTATAAAATTATATAAAACATTAATTTTATCGCTGTACTGTTTGGTTAGTAATATTTATAAATGTAACCTCTTTAATAATAGCACATAAAAAGATGAAAAGAGAATAGAACGGTATGAAAGTATTATTTCTATATGTAATTGCAAGTAAGTGTAAATATGAAGCGAATTCTGGTGAGTTGAAATGCTCATGGTACATATGAGAGCAACCACTAAGGATAACTTTAAAAAGTAGCTAAATTATTAAATAAATTAAAATGCTATATTAGAAAATATCTGCTTATTGCAAAAGAAAGCAGTAAAGGAGAAATAGAGAAACAATAACAAAAAACCCAAACCTTGAGACACAGAAGACAAAGAGTAAAATGGCAGACATAAATTTGATAATATCAATAATATCATTAAGTGTGAAGGCAGAGATTATAAATCATGAGTCCAGATAAAACACCTAGATCCTCTCTATATGGTTCACAGATGACTCCCTTTAGATTAAAAGATACAAATAGATTGAAAGCAAAAAGAATTTATATATATGTATATATATGCAGCAAAATATATGTTATTTTTATTTATAAATATATTTAAATTATTTATACTTAAATAAAAAATTATACTTATATAAATATAAATATTTATGTAAATATAAACGTTTATACTTATATAAATATAAAATATTTATATATTTAAATGTATTTATATATTCTTCTATATAATGCAATATATATATATATATATATATATATGTAATGCAAACAGCAACTATGTGAAAGCTGAATACACCAATATAAAAAAAAATATACTTTGAAACAAGTTGTGTTACTGGAGATAAAGAGGAACATTTTACAAAAATAAAAGGGTCAATCTGTAAGGATGAGATAGCAATCGCAGACACACATTCACCTAATAACAGAGTGTCAAATATGTGAATTGAAAACTGACTTGAAACCAAGGGGGCAACTCAACAATAATAGAGATTTCATTACTCCACTTCCAATGACAAGTAAAACAAGTGAAGAGAAGCTCAGTAAGTTAAGTGAACTACATTTCGATACTGCTGTTTTTGAAAAAGAAAAAAAACAATCCCCTTTTCTGGGAGATATTGTCATATTTGAACCTGGTGCTGGGAACTACTGCTGCCATCTTGTGCAATTGGAGAGCCAGTCTGTGGGTGAAGCTGACCCTCCAGGTGGAGGAGTAAGAGGCAGGAAGGCTAGTTCTTTGGGATGTTGTTCTTACCACATCAGGGGCCTGGCTCTTTTGTTCTCCTGTTCTGAAGTGACCAATTTGCTATTGTTTAAGCCACTTCAAGTGCAGATTTCTTTCGTATCTTTGTGAAATTTTCCTAATCAATACACCATGGATACCTGCTATTAAATATTTACTGAAATAAAATTTAATGTCTAAAATATTAGTAAAGTCAGGTAATGTAATTGGAAAAAAAAACAAAGAAAAACAAAAGCAAAAAATTAAAAACAAAACAAAACATAAGCATGGAGTCAAAAGAACTTGATTCAAATCTGCTTGTTTCACATGTTAGATTTGTGATCTTGGGTACAAAACTCTCTGAAGTCTTACTTTTCTGATCTACTAATGATATGAAATACTCTCAGGTTTTTCTAAGGACTAAATATGATAATGTAAATAAAAGGAAATATGAGGAATTATTAGTATTATTATTCAATGAGCTATTCAATTTATTTGTAATCCTGGGACAATTTCACCTTCTATTTAAAGCATGTAATTTGGTATACATATGTTAATTGATTATGCTTAATACAGGTATGGAAAAATCAAAGATGGAAAGATTCATTTATTTAGAGAAGTGTCTGGTTCATTGTGTTCTGTTTCTATTTTGAAGAACTGTGAAGGAGATTTTGTAAAGTTTTCAATGTCATCTTCCCTTAGGTTCTTTTCTCTCTCTCTTTTTAAAAACAATGGAACACTGTGCATCTTGTAATTGATCATCTTTTTCCCCCAGCACTAAGAAGTTCAATAACAAATTTGCATCTTACCTGCTTCTGGCAATAGCACAGGACCTATGTCATTAACCTGAACACAAACTTTCCATTACTATGTGTTATTTTCCTTTTTGCCCTGATTTCTTTATTTTTATTCTACTTCTTATATTTCTGTAACAGACCTCCAATAAATAAAAGTGCCCAAAGACCAGGTTATACAAATGCACTCATTTGGTATTCTGCTGTATTTTCTTTGCCTTCTCTGGGCTGGACCAACTCGACCGCGTGATAAGGGGAAGAGAAAACAAATAACCTAACAGAAGACTGCTCTTATTACTCGGATCCCATGTCACTTAAACTTGTCATCAGGAACATAATAACTTGTTTCTCTCACAAAGATCCTTCTTTGCCAGCAATGCTGATAGCATGATAGGCAGGATAGTGTGGACAAGAAACCACCTTGTCTTCATGGACTTAGATGGAGGTTGATGGGTCCAACTACAGCAGTGTTCCTCAATCAGACGGTATTTTGCCCCAGACAGGCATATGGCAATATCTGGAAACGGGTTTCAGCATCAAAACTAGGTTGAGGAGGAAGGGCAAAGATACAGGAGAAATTTATAATTTACAGCTGGGTGTCAGGGTGAACCTTGGGAAAAGACTTGAAGGGGACAAGGGAGTAAGTCTTGAGGAGGTTTGGGATCAGTATTCCGGGTAAAAGAAACAGTAAAAGCAGAGGCTGGTAGAAAATGGCACAGCCCATTGGAGCAACAGTGAGCTGGCCACTATAGGTGGTGCAGTGTGAGGGAAGGGAAGGCCCTACCACCGGCAGCTAGTGATTAAATATTGGGAATGCTGAAAAAATGTCCTACAGTGCACCTTGGAGCACCCTACAACAGAGAATTATCCTACCCAAGTCACCAATAGGGCTAAGTATAAGAAACCCTGAACTACAGCTATGTGCTGTACCTAAAGGGTGAACAGGAATGGGGCCTGAAGATAATTCATTCTTTGTGTAACTAAAACATACTCTTCAAAACATCATTCTTCATTAAACAAAATGAATCTGTAGGGATTCTGACCTTGGAAATATACAGGGGAGTGTCCCTCTGGTGAACAAACTCCCAGGGCCGTGGTGGGGGTTGTAATTGGCACTCTGTTTTCTACCCTTAGAATGTCCTGCAGTTTCTCTCAGGAAATAGTAGGAAAACTAACACACGTGCTATGTCTATCTGCTGTGGCAATGCCACTAGAGTCTTATCAGCCTCAACCTTGATCTCAGGCACATAGTTCCTGGGAACAAAGGAACTCTCTTATTAGACAACCACAATGTTTCGCTGAGCCTAAACCTGTCCACATAACAGTAACTTTATACAATGGACTTTCTTGAGAGCTACACAAAGCTCCTAATATTGCACATTGCTATTTAGTATGTAACTGAGGAACAAGCTGCATAATGTTGCTTAGTCTGTAACCTGCCTAGTAATACAATGAACAATATGTACTAATGATGCCAATGACCTAAAGTAACCTATTGATATAAATAAAGCTGGCAGCTTGGCCATTCTGTGATTCTGCCATCTTTTCTGCCTCTGTATCTTGTCTCTGTGTCTCCTTATTATTTCCTTACACAAATCAGAACCAAAAAAATAAACTTGTTTGGAGCTCTCTCCTAGATATTGTGCAAGGTTGAGTAAATCATATCTTCTGGCTCTGCTGTTAATTACCACTTTCTACATTTACTAGTTGTATTAATCTGCTCTGGTTACTTAACAAACACATGGTGTAAATAACAGAAATGTGACTCTATTTACAGGCAGAGCCTCAAAGGGGTAACCAAAGTAACATGAGATTATGTGGGTGGGCCCTAGTCCATATGTCTGGTGTCCTTAAAAGAAGAGGAGATAGGGCACAGACAGGACACAGAGGAAGACCACGTGAAGACAGAGAAAAAACACTCATCTGCTAGCCAAGGCAAGTGGTCCTCAGAAGAAACTAAACCTGTTGACATCTTGATCCTGGAATTCACATCTAGTCTCTGGAATCAAGAGAAAATGAATTCCTGTTGCTTAAGTCACCCAGTCTTTGGTACTTGTTATAACAGCCTCAGCAA
Source organism: Tamias sibiricus (assembly GCA_025594165.1). Classification (NCBI taxonomy): domain Eukaryota; kingdom Metazoa; phylum Chordata; class Mammalia; order Rodentia; family Sciuridae; genus Tamias; species Tamias sibiricus. The sequence continues at coordinate 28,678,349 of CM046673.1, forward strand.
ACTAATATAGATATATAGAGAACTGAAGGATAAAAATGTAATAAGGTAACATCAGTAAATGCTAATGGTAGAAACTAAGGTGCAGCTATATAGATGTTTATCATAAAGTCATGACAAGCTTTTGGTATGTTTGAAATTTTTCGTAATTTTTTTTGGGGGAAAACTCTATCGTATGACTCATAATTTGAATTTGCTGGTCTCCTTTATGTTGTTTTCATGTTTCTTTTTCCTCTGAAAAGAGGCAAATTGGTAGGCATACTCAACCTTATTTTCCACAGGAAGCTGGGGTTGCTGCTATGATAGTTGGAGTGGGTGGACTATGACCAGAATTGAGGGGACTCACTGTTGTATTTCTTGGTACTTTTATGTTCATGGTAAGTGGGGAAATGGGTAATTGCTTTTTGACGGGAGTAAGACAACTGAATACTCAAACACCTTGAGGATGAAGTCCTGGTTCGTTCTACTAGGCAAGCAGTTAACACCAGCTAAAGTTGGGAAGTGGGGTTAAATGCATTTGGAATGCGTGGTGAGGAAGAATAGTGATAAGTGTGAGTTCCGGCCTTGGGTGTGCTGTAGCAACAGGGACGGGAGCTCTTCCCCATTAGTCCTGTTGCCTGAAGCTATTGAGCCTGATAATCATGAAGTCTACTTTGCTGCATTTTTTAAGGGAAGAAATTATAATATCGTTATACTAGTATATATCAAAAAATAGAGGGAGAACCTAAGTATTACAGAAGACAAACCAGATAAGCAGCAGTGAAGCATGAGTAGATTTGAATGGTGTAAAGCCTGGACTCTGCTGGACAACTCTCAGTGCACTATTGCAGATTCTTGGCCATACCTGACCCCAGGGCCCTTGAGCATCACGGCAGTGCCTACTGACATAGCCATGCTGTGCTTCCTAGGCCCATCCTGCTTCCTCATGCTTCCTACTATTCTTTCCAAGAGCTCCCCAGGAAACCATGTATGCAAGTCTCTATCTCAGTTTGTTTCCCAGAACCCCAATCTGTAATAGCTGCTCTTTGGGCTCTGGGAAACTTCCCCCGGTCACATCTTCTCATGCCTGGACCTTTTCCTGCTGCTCATGGCTACCCAGGTAAACTGCTCTCTCCTGCCGTGGGCCATTGTGTGGTATCTCCAAAGAGGGTCCTTTGAAATGGAGCCATTCATAGGGTTTCATAGTAAGTGGAGACAGCTCTGAAACTGTTACCCCTTCTCCTCTCCATTCCTCCTCTCCTTCCTTGTCCTCTCCTCTTTCTTGATGGGAATCGAACCCAGGGCCTCGCACATGCTCGGCAGGTTGCTCTACCATGGAGCTACATTCCATTTTGTCTCCAACTGGTATCACTGTCGACTTTTAAAAGTCTTTATTGCAGATTGGTGTAGAACTGCAACTTTTTAGAAGCCCTGAGATGTGTAAAGTAATGAGTGCATAAATTTTAACAATGCTGTACTCTCTGAATTCAAAAGTATCAGAAAATAGAACTATTATGATCCAATTGAGAAATGTTTGATATTTAAGTAAAGACTCCCAATGAGAATGTTTTTATAATACAATGTATAGCTCTTTTTTTTAAAAAAAATATTTATTTTTATTCTAAGTTGTTGTAAATGACAGCAGACTGTATTACATTTTATATTATAAACGAGTTCCAGCGCTGGCCGGGCTCCCTGGTATTTCCTGGGTCTTCTGAAGATGGGGGGGAGGGGCTACTAGCTACCTTTTACTGAAGGAGCCCTAATTAGGAAGGGCTGTTGTAGCTAGCTGGAAGCCATAAGTTCCACCTGATATATATGACGCACTTGTAGGCACCCGCAAACCTGAAGGTATATAACTGGGTGAAAGCGGTCCGAGTTAGGAGAATAGAGAATTCAGCCAGTCGGGCAGTCACTCGGTCGGTCAGAAGAATCAGAGCGGCCAGAACATAGGCAGAGCGGTTACAGAAGAGAAACCAGATAGAAGACAGAAGAGAAACCAGATAGAAGAAGTAATGACTGGTCAGAGTTAGGCCGAGGCTCCTGAGGAAGACAGAAGACAGAAGAAAGAAGAAGGAAGAAAGAAGAGAGAAGAAAGAAGCTCTAATCTTTCTCTAAGCTAAGCTCTGTCTTTCTTTCTCTCTAAGACTCTACTCTAAGCTAAGACTCTACTCTAAGCTAAGAAGCTCTATCTTTCTTTCTCTCTAAGCTCTAAGCTAAGCTCTATCTTTCTTTCTCTCTAAGACTCTACTCTAAGCTAAGACTCTACTCTAAGCTAAGAAGCTCTATCTTTCTTTCTCTCTAAGACTCTAAGCTAAGAAGACAAGAAGAAAAGCTCGCTTTAATCTTTCTCTCTAAAAATCTTTCTTTCCCTCTCTAAGCTCTCTCTAAGAAAGTAGAAGTAAAAGTAGTAAAAGCTTAACTCTGCCTCCGAGAGTTTTTCCTCCCGGTTTTCGGTACCAGGCAGCTTACATTTTACCATTCCCAATCTCGCCTTATCTCTGAGGCGGGCTCTCCCAGCCTCTCTGCTGGACAGAGAAGGTTCATCCCGGGTCAAAGGAGAGCTACAAACCTCAGCCCCTCTAACTTCCCAGCAACCATTCATGGCATCATACATGCATTTAGGGTGATGATGTCCATCTCATTCTGCCATCTTGTTTCTTTTCTTTTTTGCCCATTGGCCATTCTAGTGTTGGAACTTTTTAAGGAAAGAAATTATAATATCGTATAATTTCCCATTGGCCATTCTAGTGTTCCTCTAATCCTCCTATGCTCCCTGTCCTAACCCCACTGTGAATTGGTTCAATTTATAGTTCTTTATGGCCTTGATGGTGTTGACCGAACAGTGATCGACTAGGAACAGTTCAAGCACAAGTGGGTGTGTATTAACTCTGCTTCACATTTACTTTACATGTAGACACTGCCCAACATCAGTACTTGTAATTCCCAGACATCTTTTTTGTCTATCTTAGAATGTATCGTACTCCCTCCCAACACACCTAGGATAGATAATTTTATATATTCACTTGGCTTGGCCACAGAATCAGGATATGTTGTTCAAATATCATTATAGATGCTGTGAAAGGTTTTGGAAGATGAAATTAACATTGAAATCTATAGAATTTGATTAAAGCAATTTATTTCCATCATGTGGGTGAGCCTCATCCGATCAGTTGAAGGACTTAACAGAAAAAGATTGACTCCCTTGAGTGACAAAGCATTCTGCCAGCTGATGTTTTCTGGACTTGCACTACAACTTTCTCTGGATCTTCAGCTTACCAGTCTACTCTGCAGATTTTAGACTTACCAAGCTCCTATAATCATAAGAGCCAATTTCTTAAAATAAATCCTTTTCTATGTCTATCATCTACATCTTCACACACACACACATACACATACATTCTATTGGTTGCGTTTCTCTGTAAGATTTCAACTAATGCACCACCACAGAGCGGCAACAGAAGCAAACATTTCATTAAAAATGGAATAAATGTCAGGGCACTCCAAGTTTATATTCTGTTGTAACTTTATTTTTAACAGATTAATACACATGAAGAAGTAACAACACACCAAATACTTTTCCCACTCCAAATTGGAGGCTAAGACAAGGGATTTCTTTTTTCTTTTTTTTAAATATTTTTTGAATTATTGATGGACCTTTTTTATTCATTTATTCATATGTGGTGCTGAGAATCAAACCCAGAGCCTCACACATGCTAGGCAGTGCTGTACCACTAGGCCACAAACACAGCCCCAGATAAGGAATTTCTTAATAGATGCTTTCCAAGTTTTATTATACGCATAGTTTCAATACCTTTTAATTTATTGGTTTCCATGAAAATAGACAGCATTCTGCCTCCAAACAGAAAACTTTTCCAATTTGTATTTGAAAATCTAACTTTTTAAAACTCAACCTTTAACAGGAAGGCCACAGAATCTGTGATATCAATATAAAGTTCTAGAACAGCTCAAAAGATAAGATAGATTCCTCCCCAAAGTCATTTGAGGAAAGTCGTTTTGACAACTAATGTACTAAACATGCTGATATTTATTAATCTATATCCTCTTCCCATCCCTTAGCTGTGGCCCAGCAAATCCTTTCTCAAAACAAACATATGCTTGAAATAAGGAATAATTACAGGAAATACACAATATCCACTATTAGAATATATAATATAAATAATAATGACCTTGTTGTTAATTCCCTTGTGCCCATAACAATTCAGTACACTCAAAGACTGTAAGGCATCCTGGAAGTAATCAAAAATTTAGAATTTTCTAAATTCTCTCACATACCTAGTACAAACATCACAACCATTTTTCCTATAAACACATTGGTTTCACAAATAAGTTTCAGAAAACAGTAGTTTATTACTACAAAATGAAAATGTTACATTTACACCCAAGAAAATTCTGATACCTTTGAAAATTATCCTTGTTAAACTCAATTAGCCACAGTATAAATAAATCCTATAAATCTGCATCCTCAAGGCCAAAATTTGCTACCTGCAAAGAGAGGGATGTAACCAAAACTGTAACTGATTCATTGATTAAGGTAAAATAAATATTCACTATTATATAAGCAGCATAGTAATTACATAATTTTTTTTAAAAAAAGGAATTTATGGGTGTGTAAGTTAGAGGCAATAATATTTACATAGTTCAAGTACATAGGTAGATAACTGTTGACAAATATTGAACTCATGTAATCAATATCTCAATTAATATATAGAATATTTTCACCTCCCAGAAAGTTCTTTCATGCCTGTTTACAGTCCATTGTATAAACTTGTTAGATAGAATTGCTTTTACAAATTTAAGGGGTAACAAACATGACAAAGACCCAAAGCCATGCCCATTCCTAAAATTTACTTCTTTCTTCTTGTCCCCCCTGAGTCCTTGTCTCCAATTCAATTTCCATTGCTCTGTGGTCCTGTTTTTGCAGGGATAGCTCCACTTGGCTTCGCAGACTTAATTCCTTTTACTATGACAGACTGCTTCTTTAGCTTCCCTTTCATCTTCTTTAAACTTCCTCCATTCCTTGACTACTTGATCAGCCTTAAGCCACCGAAGCAAAATCCACTTAATCCAGCTGAGTCTAACCTTTGGGCTTATTAATGACTGTTCTAGCCCAGGTGACCACAGCCCAGGCAATCACTGTCACCCTGATGGGGCTTGTGACAGAGTCAATGTGGCTCTGGCCCTGATGTGGCTTGCACCTCCCAGTCATCATGGTCCCCCTGCTGTTCACCATTGGTCTCCCTCCTCTCTCTTCAGTCCTGCGGAGCTCCCTGTGGGTCTGGCACAACTCCTCATTCGTCAGGTTAGTGCTGCTCCTTCACCTCTTCAGGCCGAATAGCATCATGGGCACAGAGGCAGGCTGCTCAGTCTCTGTAAGCATTCATCTCACCCTAGGCCTGCTTTAAATTTCCTGCTATCCTGACGCTCATCTTGCCTAACCCTGCAAAGGGCCACGTTTCCCTTTGTGCCAGCTTTCAAGCCATTTTGGTGTTTTCAGTGTTGGATGCTGGTCCTGGCCAGCCACAGTCCCTGAGAAAGCATGTGTGTGGGGAGGGGAGGATGAAGTAGTGGGTGGGCTCACTCCCTGCTCACAAGTCCTTCCCTGGGCCTCTCCTCCAGGTCTGGTTACCCAAGCTATTACTCCATGAGGGTGACAGGCAGCCATGTCTAGTCTGACTCAGAGGCACACCCCTTTGGGGTACAGTCCTGTGCTCCTTTTGTTATGATGTAATTTAAAAATGCTGATCTGAGTTAATCAATAATTAATAAGTTATAAATTATATATTGAAAAAATATATATAGATAGATTAATAAAATAGTAAGTATAGCCATAGTGACTCCATCTTTATGGTTCCCATGTGAAACTGTCACATGAACTGTTTCTGAGAAATAAAAGTAAAAGCTGTTTTGTTATACAGAATTGTTTTTCTGTACTTTGTACCCCACAAATGTACTCGCACCCAGGATATATGCCCACAACAATGCTCGAACCCAGGAGATGGTTATCTGACTCTACTCTGCTAACTGTTATTTTTAGCCCTCGTACCCTGCTTGCTTGAAATTCTCAGATTGCATAGGAAGTGGTTTTCTTCCTTAAATATTGGAACCACAGACAGCCTGGCGCGCTTCTGTCAGAAGGCCTTTCGGGCATGGCAGAAGCATCCCTGGCCAGGTAATCAAACTCTCTTAATTTGTTTTAAATTCCTTCTTTGCATGTTTTCTGAGCGGTCTCCCCATAATTCTTTGGGGACTCAGAGGGGTGACTTAGGTTCAGTTTCTTAGAAGCAGAGAACAAGATATAACAAGAAAGCACTTTTTAGTTCAGAAAACTATGAAGGAGACCCTGAGGCCTAGAAATAAGAAAGACAAAGGAGCTGAGGATGTGGTATTGGGGAAAAATCTAGTTTGGGCCTGATCTGCTGGAGGCAATGGAAGGAGGCGCGGTAGGCAGAGTTGTCCTGCCGTGGTGGCAGCGAGCTGTGGCATTCCTCTGTCTGCTCTACGTTGGCTCTGGGCTGCGCCTGAGTGATGAGCGTCGCTACTGAACCACAAGTTTCTGTCCAAAGGCCGTTCTCCTGACCAGCGTCCTGTAGCATCCATTTCTCACAGAAGTTGGGGGACGTCCATGCCATCCTGATAAAGAGGACCTGAGGGAGGTACCACAGCATCCCCCCGGGGCTCCAAGGCAATACAATCATGAATAATGAACCTGGTGAAGGTGTGAGAGTGCTTGAGCTGAGGGACCAGGCCCAGCCTGCCTGCTTGTGTTCATTGTGTTTACAGCCCTGGGCAAGTTGGAGCAGCAGTGGAGTGCTCATGTCGTTGGTTGATTTGTTGAAGCAGTTAGAAGACAAACCCTCCAACTGTGCCCAACTCTTCCCCACGTGTGGGGATGCTGAGGCTGTGTGCTCCAGCATTCTCCCTCTGAGCAGGCCTGTTAGAGGATGGCGGCTGGAGGTGTGCCATTTAAGCTCATTTTCAGTGAGAAGCATGTTTTGTTAGATAAGTGTTTACAAGAAGGAAGGGCTAAATCAAGGGATCTGTCTAACATGTATTATCTTTCTGTCAGCCAGACCTGAGAAGAGCTGAGAAGCAGCTGCAGGAAGCAGGCTGAGGGCTTGTCTGCTCTGTACTTTTCAACTGTTTTTGTGGTCAGGACTGTAAAACAAATTGCTGGAGTCCATTTGCAATGCCTTCCTTAGGGTCCAAAGTCCTCGCCGGGATGCCGAGAAAGCAGACTGACATTTTATCAGAAGACAACTCTGTGGCAAGCGCTGGTTGAAATTCATGTGAGTTTGATTTCATGGATAAGAAAATCGAGAATGAGAACATTCAAGTGACTTATCCAAGGATAGACAAATGATAAAACTAGAGGTGGCTTCACCTCAGGACCTCGGGCTCAAAGCCCTGAGATTTGTAATAAATAATATTGCCTTTTAACATAAGAAAAATTGAAAGGCTAATTAAGTTATTCTCAAAAATAACTTAATCTCCAGGTGTCTGTGCAGTGGGGTAACTAATTTCTCATGCATGTTGTGTTAAAGTAGTAGCATACAGCAGGGATCAACAAACTTCTTTTTTTTTTTTTTTTTAATAAAGGGTCAGAGAGTAAATATTTCAGGCCATACAGTTTCTGTCACCACTACTCAATTAATTCTGCTGTTGTGTCAAGAAAGCAGACACAGACATTATGTAAACAAACAGGTGTGGCTCCATGTAATGAAATTTGAAGACATTAAAATTTGAACTTCATGTAACTTTTGTTGGTCATAAAATATTCCTCTCCCTCCCCACGAACATTTAAAAAAATCTAAACTATGCTTATCATTCAGGCTATCTAAAAACAGGAGGAAAATTGGGGTTTGGCCTTTGGATCATGGTTTTCTGTTGCACACACACACACACACACACACACACACACACACACATTCAACATAGAAGATGATTCTTCTTCTTCTTCTTCTTTTTGTATGGGGAATTGAAGCCAGGGGTGCTTAACCACTTAGCCATATCTCCAGCCCTTTTTATATTTTATTTTAGAGGTAGGGTATTGCTGAGTTGTTTAGGGCCTCATCACTAAGTTCCTGGGGCTGGCTTTGAATTCTTGATCCTCCTGCTTTAGCCTCCCAAGCTACTGGGATTACAGGAACACACCACCACACCTGGAACAGAATAAGATTCCTGATGGAACTTTGAACATTACACTCCTCAAGTCTAGAAAGAGACTTCTATCATGCTGAATTTTCCATCTTAATGTGTCACACAGTTGTGAAATACTAGTGTTTTAGAATATGTCTGGGAGCTATGAAACATAATGGCAACAAAAGAAAAACAAAACAAAACAAAACAAAACAAAACAGGTAAAGAGAAGACCAGTCAAGAATAACAAAGTAAGTCATGCAGAACTGTGGGAACACAATTTTCCACTTGCAGGTATGTGGGTACATCATTTGTTGGAACAATTATAGGCTTATGCATATGTTTAATTTAAATATAAGTCTCAAATAACACTTGTGGGGTTTGCAAAATTAGGTTTTTAGGCCAGTAACTTAAAATGTCAAGAGTGAATGGAATTTATGTCATTTGATTATAAAGGAGAAAAGCCTTTAATGGGCTTCAATTATAATCTTTCTCCCCTTCCCTTCCTTCCCTTCCCTTCCCTTCCCTTCCCTTCCCTTCCCTTCCCTTCCCTTCCCTTCCCTTCCCTTCCCTCTTTCTTCCTTCCTGGTTAAAACCCAGTAGTGTATTAACCACTGAGCCATATCCCAGCCTTTTATATTTTATTTTGAGACAGGCTTTCACTAAATTGCTTAGCGCCTCTCTAAGTTGCTGCAGCTGGCTTTGAACTTGCAATCCTTCTGCCTCAGACTCTTAAACTTCTAGGATTACAGGCATGCACAAAGGTACCTGGTTTAGAGCTTGTCATTAAAGAGTGTTTCATGAACAACAAGAGTGACAAATGTGCGGTTGGGAAATTATTTCTTGTATTTCATGTTTAAACAACTGAATTAATGATGATAACACTTAACATTTGTGTAATATTTCATTATTTTCAACAAAATTTTCCAATATAGAATCTTATTTAAATCATTCAAAGCTTTGCTGTGGTAGGTGTTATAACAGTGAAAACCCAGACCTGTAAAGTGTAAGTAACTTACCAGGACACATTTAGAAATTTGTATTAGGACTTAGGACCGGGACTCAAAATTGTCTGTTTTAGTCTATTATTTGGTTCTCTTACACTTTGGGATGCTGCTAGGTTATATTACATGAAAAAAAAAGTTCTGTAACTGAACAATTTGGGAAATGCTGGGATAATCTGGTATCTTTGCTTTAGGACTCCCCAGAAAATTTTATAAGCTAATATGAAATGAAAATCATCAAAAAGAAGAATACAGGATGCAGTGTTTTCCAATTTATTTAGCTTAGAATATTTTTTTCCATCCAGAGTATTTTCTAGAATAGAGTCCCAGAGATGGGCTTTAGAAAACATTGGCTTACACAGGACTTGGGATAAATCTGCAGTCAATGAAGGCAACCACCCAGGTTACCCGGGGTCTCCTGATGGGGCATCTCGCAATGATAGAATGATAGAATATCTTCTAAAGAAAGAGATTGAAAAGCTCATTGGAGAGCAGAGTGGCTTAGTGTAAAATTCGATTACACAAGAAGCTAGTTTAATTATATCTAAAGCAATTTTAATTGTGTTTTATAAGGAGTTGGCCAGTATTTGATTTCTAGTGACTGCTGTTATTCTTCCCCAATTTCTTCTCAACTACTGTAAATAGACACCCAGTTTGGCTCTGTCTATTCAAAGAGCTCTTCAATGTCAACTCAAAGTTCTGGTTGAACTCAAAGTCCTAGCAGAATCTCATAGAAGTCAGGATCCATAGCAGCTCTTGAAACTATCTGGTTTGGGATTTGCAATTTCCTGTTTCTGCTTAGAATCGAATGTCACTGTTGTCTCTTGGGTCAAGAAGATATTCGTGCTGCAAAAGTTCATTGAGGCGTTAGCAGGCACTGTACTGGGTACTGAGTATACAGTGGTGAATAAGACAAGATTCCTGCTACAGTCTACATCCTGGCCACTTCAAACATGGTCTTGATGTGACCACCTCTCCTTTGCAGGAATGTAGCTAACCCATTCCCCATATTGCTTATCAGTGTCTTCTTTGGCCCTCTCTTTGTTCTGCCTCATTGCTCACTGTGCCACTGAACTCTCCAGAATGGTAAATGAGATAAATCTCTCATGCCTACGCCAGGCAACTGATGGTGGTTTCTTAGAGCAGAGTGTTCTGATCTTCCATGGGTGATGGGTTAGGGGTTAGGGGACTGGCAGTATTCATGTCATATATCTGCTTCACCTGGAAACACCAACTAAATTAGACAGAGCTCTGCAGAGAAACAGAGCCAATAGGGTGTGTGGGTGGAGACAAGAGGGGCACTGATTTAAATCCTGGAGTCCAAAGTTTTGAGAACCAGGGTCTCTGTTGTCCAACGACAGAAGCAGGATGTCCCAATTTAAGAAAAGAGACAATTTAGCCTTCCTCTGCCAATTTTTTTTTCTATTCAGGTCCTCAACAGATTGGAAGATGCCTTCCCATATTGGTGAGAGTAATCTTCTTTATTCTGTCTACTGATGCTAACCTCCTCTGGAAATACCCCCAAAGACATACCCAGAAATAATGTTCTATCAGCTATCTGGGCATCCCTTAGCCCAATCAAAATGACATATAAAATTAATCATCATGTCAACCTTTTGTTACTGATGTTAATCAACCTTCATGTTGATGTTAATTACGACTACTATTATTTGATCAAGGAAAGTATCTTTTAATTCTTTACTCAAGGAGAGAGAACTCCAAAAACCCTATAACTGATTTCACGTATTGACAGCTCCACTTTTCTAGCAGGATGAGGATATTTTGGCAGAAAAAGTAGGGGAAGTTATAGTTTATTTGCTGAGATATTTGTGAAGAAAAGAACAATGGCTACTTTTAGCTAAAGGTGAGTCACATCTGCATTAAAGCTTTTGCTGTTTAGAACTGGAAAGCAGAGGCAGATTAAGGGGGATGATTCTAGGAGTATTGTGATTAAGAGTTAAGATTGGGCAAAAAGACTGAAAACTCTCTAAGTCCCTGTGTCCTCATCTATGAAACACAATGATAGAAATAGCTTTTCTGTTGGGTGGTTGTGAGGGTTAAATGGGTTGATGCACTTGGATCAGTATTTGTTGAGTTACATATAATTGTTGTAAAGCCACTGTTGCAGTCAGCTTTTATTTTTTCTTTTTCTCTGCAACCCAAAAAACCTGACAAGAACAATGTAGGAGAGGAAAAATTTGTTTTGGTTCACAGTTTCAGATGTTTAGTCCGTGACTGGAGGACTCCCTAGCTCTGGGCCTGAAGTGAGGCAGAAAAATCATGGTGGAAGGGTGTGGCAGAAGAAAGTAGCTCAGGACATGGCAACCAGGAAGGGGGAAGAGAGAGAGGAAGAGAGAGAGAGAGAGAGAGAGAGAGAGAGAGAGAGAGAGAGAGAGAGAGAGAGAGAGAGAGAGAGAATGCTCTGTTCACCATGGGCAATATATAAACCCCAAAGTCATACCCCCAGTGACCTACCTCCTCCTATAGCCACAATCTACCTGCCTACAGTTACCCAGCTAATCAATCCATGAGTAGATTAATCCACCAATTAGGTTACAACTCTCATAATATAGTCATTTCACCTCTGAATGTTCTTCCACTGTGTCACATGAGCTTTTGGGGGACACCTCATATCTAAAGCATAACAGCCCCGTCCATATATATCAAGCACATGCAATGGCAAACCTAATCTGTTTTCCAAAGAAACAATTCAGAAGAGTGAAATGATTTTCTCGAGGTCATGCAACCTGCAAAAGAGTGAGAGAGAGAGCTGAAACTCAGACAGAGGTCTTCAAAATGCAAGGACACGGTTTTGACATATCAGAACAAGAAAAATGAAACTAAATGTTCTTTTTTGATATTAAAGTCAAATGAAAACTAGAAAACCCTGATCTTTACCTAGATTTTTTTAAAAAAGAGATAAAATAAACATCTGAATGTGTGGCGAGGGCTGGGAGACTGGGAGGTACTTTTTTGCTATCATTCTGAGGGATGCATTGTCCTCTTTGATGTGATCGATCTGTAACTCCCTGCATCGCTAAACCACTCATCTCAATTTAACTATATGATTTGCAAGAGTTGGAGTTGTGCCATTTTGCCAGAAAATGATTAAGACAAACTCTAAAAATATTGTGAACTTTATCAAGAAAATCAATTCTTCTAACAAGGAAGTGAACCACTATTGATTTTTTTTCTTGTCTAATTGGACTCAGAGCCCTGATAGCTTTTCATAAGCCATGGCAGTTTGCTTTCAGCAAATGCATTTTTCACTTTGCAGTGGCGCAGAACATGCTGTCAAAGTCTGGGCCACTCTTCTCTCTCATGTGTCCCTGTTCTTCAAGGTTAGCATGGGAGCGTTTAGACATTTCCTTTCTGCAGTGTCATGGTGTTCATTAGGCTACTTGCCGCTCTGAATGGACAATCTCTGTGTTCCTGTAGATGTGTGGAAGGTGGAGGCAGGTTGGATACGGAGAACAGGTGGTGCACAGCCAGAACACGGCTAAGATGGCAATGAAGGTGATTACGGAAGCCGCAAACCATCAACTTTCAATCCAAGATTTCTGCATGGATGTGCTACATAATTAATAAGCATAATTAATAATTAATAATTAACGACATAATTAATAATTAATAAGCATGACAGAAGCCAGCAAGCTTCCTAGAAGAAAGTAGGTACTTGAGCATAGGAAAGCATGGAGCCCGGGCTGCTGATAGCTGGCTGAAGTTTCTGGAGGAGGGCAGCTTCTCAGACCCGGTGGGGCCTGTAAAGACAGTGCCAGGCATGTGAAGCCCAGAGAGAGGCTGAGGCAAGAGAGTGTTTCCAGATCTCTCTTCTCAACAGAGACCTCTCATCTGGAGGCCTGTTGGTTGCTTGCTTACGAATGGCTTTTCTTCTTTCATTTCCCTGTATTATTTTTTTTTTCTGTTCAGTCTTGCTATTGATTTAATAGATTTAATTAATGAGATGTGTGTTGATGCCATGGTTTGAATGTTCCCCACCAAATCTCTTGCTGAGTTTTAATCCTCTTTGTGGGGTAGTGAGAGGTGGGATCAAATGGGATGTTTTAAGAAGTGCTTGGGTCACCGGGATCTGCACTCATGAAGGTACTAATCCTTTCATGGATGAAGAAATTCATGGGCTAATGGGCTGTCTCCAGAACACATCTGCTATAAAAGCCAGGTTGGCTCTTCCTCTCCTGTGTGCTCTCTCTTGTCGTGGGATACCCTGGACTGCCTTAAGGCTCTGCAGTCTCTATCAGCAAGAAGGCTTTCTCTAGATCTGGCCCTTCAATCTCCCAAACTCCAGAACCATAAGCTTCATGGACCTTTATTCTTTATAGATTACTCAGTCTGTGGTATTCAGTTATAGCAATAGAAAATGGACCAAGGGTGTTATTTTATTTTACATTTATTACCTCAGTTTTCTTCTGGCTCTTAGAATTTTAGTCTTTATGCTTCTTTCCTATTTTTGTATAATTTTCCCTAACCTACAGGGCAAGAAAGAGTTGATTTAGCAGGCCTGGCATGCTCAAACTATGCACATTTGCAAGAAAGTTCTGTGTTCAGAAATGGCCCTTATATAGCCCTTGGGAGAATGAGCTCTGAGCCTTTGGCATAACCTCCCTATGTGTAAAATGTAGACTAGATATAGTAAAAAACAAAGTATGTGAAATATTTCAATAATTTTAATATTAATTATATGATGAGATGATAATATTTTGGATATGTTGAGTTAAATAAAATATAAAATGTCATATAAATCAATTTTAATTCAATTTACTTTTTAAACATGGCCAACAGAGAATTTAAAACTGTATTTTGAGACTTGCTTTTGTTGCTTGTAACACATTTCTTTTGGATAGTGCTGGAGAAGTATATATATTGGGATTCTAATAGGAAATTGATATTCATTCAAAGAGATAAGTGAAGAGAATCAGTGTATCTAGGTTAAGGGACCATAATATCAGGTCATTATTGAGACTGGGAGACCAGAGGGGCAAGAAAAGACAGTAATTACAGGAGGCTAGAAAACACTATAAGTATAAGACAGGTCTGCAAGAAGCTGAGGCCCTAAATAGAAGAACAAGGGCCCCAACAGCCCAGTAACAACATGACCCTGTGCAGGGTTTTATTCCTCTAGGCCAGCTAAATTTTTAAAATTTTAAGTTGACTATCTTTTAATACATTCTAAGCCATTCTATTTTCTGTCCACATTCTTAATGAATCACTTTCCTTTCCTTGATGATTGATGAGTGTTCTTGATAATTAATGAAAGTTAATTAACATTGATTGTTATAAAAAGGCTTATCTCAGTTTGCTTGTTCACTTTGATTTGAGAATTTTTTTTGTTTTTAAATCTCGGTAAAAGTTTTTGTTTTTGTATAATCAAATGGCATTTGTTTCTCAGACATAACATCTAGATTTTGTGTCAGGTTTACATAGGGCTTTCCCATTCCTACTGTGTGGAAAAAGTACCCATTTTAAACATCCAATACAGCTACCTTTCTATCATACCTTTCTCCTTTCCTTCCTTCCTTTTTCTTTCAATGATAGTTTCAGCTGAAATTTATTTCTGGGCAAAAATGAGAAAGGAATCTAGTTTTTAATTTTTATTTGTTTAATAAATAGTTATCATGCAATCTATCTTTATTAAAAGATACATTGTGTTGGATATTATAAGTAATTTAGAGGTGACAACGTGTACCAGAGGATATGTGTATGTTCCATGCAATTTTTTTTTAATGAACTTGGGCACCCACAGATTTTGGTATCTGTAGGGAGCCCAGAAACCAATAGTCAGCAAATATTAGGCAATGGCTATATATTACTACCTACCTGCTTTTAAAACATGATTTGTATCTGAATTTCATGATAGAATTTTTATATACTGTAGATATGAATTTCTTGTGTTTTATTTTCTAGGTACAAATTTATAATCATTGAGAAATAATATTCCTTAACATTTGTGTATAGTATTTGATATTTGATTGCTTTAAGAGTCTTAAGACATGCATTCTCAATAAGAGTGATATCAATTCCCCCACAAAATTGGATCTTGAGCCAGGTGCAGTGGCACATGACTGTAATCAGGAGGCTGAGGCAGGAGGATTGGGACTTCAAAGGCAGCCTCAGCAAAAGCGAGGGGCTAAGCAACTCAGTGAGACCCTGTCTCTAATAAAATACAAAATAGGGCTGGGGATGTGGCTCAGTGGTTGAGTGCCTCTGAGTTCAATTTCCAGTACTTCCCCTCAGAAATTTGGATTTGGAGGTGTGGCAAAAAAGTCTTATACTTTTTAATGCATAAAGCATTGACATATAGTAAATATGCAGCTTATCCATAAGACTAATTGAATGGGGCACATAGCACCAGGATCTTGGTTTCTAATACCATTTTCTAATAAAAGGAATGAGGACTACTTGGAGAAATGGCTAACACTAGGCGGGGGCAGAAAACGTATATACAAGATGAAACTAGAATGTCTTGTAATAATAATAATAAAAAGATGTGTTCACAGACTTAAAAACTAATGAAAAGAAATCTGCACAATCCATAAAGATGAGAAAATGTCAAATTGACAGTGGAGGCAACTGAAAGAGTCCCCAATGATCAAAGCTGGAACAATGTAAGCAATAAAATAAAATAGTATTTACTTATAATAGTAGTATAAAATAAATATCCATGAGTAACACTGATATAAATCAATAATTGAGGAAGTAAACAAGAAGGAATGAATGGGTAACTTCGTTGTGAAGAATTCCACATAATTGATGTTTAGAGATACCCTGCCCTCAAGGAAGTGGAGATGAACTCTCTGAAAGTGTGGGCCGCACATGGTATTTTTTCCTTCAAAAAAGCACAGTATGGGAAGGGGAAAGAAAGAGAAACTTCATACTGGGAAAACATGACAAACGCTACCATGGTCAGGTGACCACAGTCAATCTCAACAAATAAGGCATGTTGATAGCACCAGGATGAGAAGGCACTTTGTGGTCTTCTACCACAAAACTCAGAACCTCAGTTTAGTTATGAGAATAACATCGGATGAATTTCAACAGGTGGACATATTGCAATATGCTTGGTCAATACTCCTTAAACTGTCAATGTCATCAAAAATAAGGAATGCCTTAGGAGGCTAAGGGGACACCTGAACTCAACGTAACATGGCATATGCATAATGGCATTCTGGAGTGGAAAAAAAAAGTCAGTAACAAAAATAGGAGCCAGGCACAGTGGCACACACCTGTAACCCAGTGGCTCCGTAGGCTGAGGCAGGAGGATCGCAAGTTCAAAGCCAGCCTCAGCAAATGTGAGGTGCTAAGCAGCTAAGTCAGATCCTGTCTCTACGTAAAATACAAAATAGGGCTGGGGATGTGCTCAGTGGCCGAGTAACCCTGAATTTAATCCCTGGTATCCTCCCCCAAAAGAGATCTGAATAAAGTGTTAATAATAATCTTCCAATACAGATTAATTGTGACAAATGTACCACGTTTGTGTGAGAAGAGGGTGGGTAAATGGGAACTCTGTACTATCATCAACACTTTTCTGTACATCTAAAATTATTTTAAAATAAAGACCTTATTTAAAGAAAACTAATAGGAAATGAATAGGAAAGAATATGTCTAAAAGGGCTCCTTGCATTAGCAGCATGCCATAGGGAAGATAAAGGAAGATTGAGAAAAACTGGTCTTGGATGACAGTAGGGAAGCATGGCGAGGGAGAGCAAACCTTACGTGGTGCTGAGGATCGAACCCGGGCCGCGCAAGTGCTAGGCAAGTGCTCTACCGCTGAGCCACAACCCCAGCCCCTCTGTTAAATTTTGTTTTAATTATTTTTTTGTTTTCTTTATGATTTTAGCACATGTATTTGTAAACTTAGGCTATATTTTCATCAACTTTTGCCAAAACGCTGACTTATATTTTTCTACTTACATTGAATGACACTGAATATATTCTTCTATTATGTGAATTTGCTTGGTATAATTTTTACAGAGTTTCATTTGTGTAGATGTACACAAATGAACTACAGCCATAGTTCATTCATTTTTCATATATTCCATGATTTACCAATCCATTTTGTTCTCATGGGATATTTTGGCAATTTCTATTTAGTTGTTTTGAACATTCCTGTAGATGCCTCAAAATGCATGTTTTCAAGAGTTTTAGTACTAAATATATCTAGTAGGACAATTGGGTTATAGGATATATTTATGTTAAAAGGGAAATGTCAGTTCTTTTGTGGAAGTGCTTATATAATTTACATGTTTTCAGCAATGTATGAAATTATCTTTGCTCTATAAACCCAGCAACATTTGTTACCATGATACTTAAGTTTTTAAAAATGAGAAACAATAAGAATATATCTCATTGTGGTTTGAACTCAGATTTCTCTAAAAACTAATGAACTTGAACCTCATTGTACCATGTTTATTGGCCACTTGGATATCCTTACTATGAAGTTAACTGTCAATATTTTTTTGCACATTTTCCCAAAGATTTTTGAGTTTTATTACATTTTTTTCTAATTATAATGCTATTTCTTTTTCAGTTTTTAGTTTTTCAAATGTATTCTATTTTAATACATTGAAATCCTCATTTTTTTTTTAAAAGCAGTTGAGTGTATCTTTCCTCTGTGGCTTGCTCCTTTTGACCTTTTCATATCTTAAATCCTTTTCATATCTTAAATCCTTTTCTACCCAGAGATCTATATATGTTTCACATATTTTCCTTTCATATTTATATATTTAACCTACTTAGATCTGTACCTTTTAGTAAGTTATATCATTAGGATTCATTTCACAAGTTTTATGTAAATGTCTAATTACTCCAAGACGATCATTAAGAAATCCCTCTGATCAGAAATGCTCACAGTGTAATAACTGAGGCTTCCACACACCTGAGTCTGTGTCTGGTTCCTCAATTCTCTTGTTTTTCTGCCATTCAGTTTTATTTTTCTATCTTTGTGCTTCTAGGCACTGTTAGCTTTACAGTCTGTCTTGACATTGAACAGGACAAGCCCTCCACCTTCTTCTGCATAAAGATTATTTTGCTCTCCTCACTCTTTGTTTTTGTTTATAAATTTTCTGATGCCTTATTGAGCACCCACAGGAGGGGGCCTTTTGGGACTTTGATTATAATTGAATCAACTCCATTGGTCAGTTTGGAGAACTGATGTCTCTATGAATTTGTTATTCAAAAGCAAGATATAGCTCAGTTTACTTAAGTCTTTGTCAGAGACTTTATAAGAAGAAACTATTTAGCTGGGCACGGTGGCGCACGCCTGTAATCCCAGCACTTTGGGAGGCTGAGGCAGGAGGATCGCGAGTTCAAAGCCAGCCTCAGCAATGGCGAGGCACTTAGTAACTCAGTGAGACCCTGTCTCTAATAAAATACAAAAAAAAAAAAGGGCTGGGGATGTGGCCCAGTGGTCGAGTGCCCCTGAGTTCAATCCCCGGTACAAAAAAAAAAAAAAAAAAAAAAAAAAAGAAGAAACTATTCAACTCATTTTCATGATAATTTTCCTAAATATCTTTATATTTTTGATGTCTTTTAAAATCATTCTAAAATTATGTTTTTAACTGTAAATGGCATATAAAATGCAACAAACATCTGCATTGTGATTTCATATGTAATAATCTTGCTAAAATCTCTCATTATGAATTTTGAATTTTTCACACATATAAGGCATATCATCTGCAATGGTGTGAGCATTGTGTCTTGTTTTTAGATCAATATCCATGTTGTTTGTTTTCATTTTTATGGCATTGACTAGGACGTGAGTAAAATATTAAATAAGAGATTCTGACAGCTATCTTTGCCTTGTTCCTAATCCTAGAGGAAATGCTTTTTGACATTCCAACATAAAACAGGGTATTTGCTCCATGTTTTTTAAACATGTTCTGCCATAGTTTGATAGGGTTACCTTAACAAAAACAGACTGGCTTTAAGCACAGAAATTCATTTTCTCATGATTATGGAGGCTGGAAGCCCAAGATTAGGGCATCAGCAGGGCTGGTTTCTACAGAAGACTCTCTCCTTGGTCTGCGGGCTGTGTTCTGGCATGGTCTCTGCCTTCTCAATATCCTCACGTGGTCTTTCTCTATGCACGCATGTCCTTGGTGTCTCCTTTTGTGTCTCAATTTCC
This sequence comes from Tamias sibiricus, assembly GCA_025594165.1. Taxonomy (NCBI): domain Eukaryota; kingdom Metazoa; phylum Chordata; class Mammalia; order Rodentia; family Sciuridae; genus Tamias; species Tamias sibiricus. Next base: position 28,697,630 of record CM046673.1, read on the forward strand.
TCTTCTTTTAAAGACACCCCATTGTTTGGTTAGGGCCCAAATAAATGACTTCATTTTAGTTTAATCACCTCTTGAAAGGCCTCATCTCAAAATTGGTCACTTTCTGAAGTATTGGGGGTTAGGGCTTCAGCATAAATTTTGGGAGGATGGAATTCATCTTATAACATATGCTTTTTCTTTTATTTATACTTAAACTTTTAAAAATCATGTTTTGCTGGGGTTTCTAGCTCCCCCAAACCCGAGTTTGGCCTTCTCTGCCCAGTAGAGAAGGCTGGGGGAACACGCCCCAGTGGTGAGGCGGACCGGGAAGAGGCAGAAGTCGGCTGGTGGCCACACTCAGCCCTCACAATGGAAGACAACCAGGCATACACCAGGGAGTCCAGTCAAGGCATGAGCTCGGTTTATTGAGGAGTTGGACGGCCTTTATAGAAGCCATGGGCCAATCAGCAGAAAGATCATAGGGGCACATAGGGAGCATGAGCAAATCACATTAGCGGAGCCATTAGCCTATCCTAGTGGCAGTGTGACATCTCGACATATGTCAGGGGAACACCCCTTGGCTAGGCCAAGTTCCCGTATCAGGAAGTGGGAGACAGCCAGAGAGTTTCTATCTACTGGCGTGTTGTTAACATCCCCAACAATGTTGTATGTTTCATTTCAGAGATGCTTTTCCTGTATTTACTGAAATGGTTTTTATATCCTTTTTTTTCACTGATATGCTGTTAATTATGCCAACCAACTTCAAATTTTCATGCTTTCTTCTTTTCTCATGTAAACTTATGTGCATTCTACATGTTTTGGTCTGTGGAATCTGAATTTATATTTCACATCTCTAACTTTTGTAATTTTTATATACTGATTTATTTAAGCCATTGTTTATTTAGAAATATTTCTTTAAAATTTATGATTATTAATGCATGTTATTTGTGCAGCTTAATGCGTTTCACTGTAACATTTCCATATGTGCATGTATTGTGCTTTGATCATGTCTGTCTTTCCTTCTACCCTTCCTGACCCTCTCCTCTCCACCCTCTTTCAAGATCCTTTTTCATAATATTCCCTTAGAAATCTTTAATTTAAAAAGTTAATTTTCTTATTGCCTAGAAAAAGTGTTTTTTCTTAACTTAATCATTTGATGATCATAGAACATTGGTTCCAAGGCTGGCATTTTTGTTGGGATTTGTCTGTGGTATAAAGTGTAGTCAATTATTGCAAATGATTCATGTGTGTGTGAAAACAATGTACAATATCCAGTTTTATATACATATGTCTACTTGATCAATCTCATTAACATTAGTGTTCAAAGTGCCTAATTAGTTTATAAATTTGATTTCCTCAATCTGTTACTTATCATAAGAAACTTATGTTAAAAGCTCCTTTTATGATGATGAATTTTTTAGTCCGTTCTGATGAAGCTGTTAATTTTTATTTTATATACTTTGAAGTTATCTCAGAGACTATGTACAGTTTCCTTTTGACTTGCTAACCAAATAAATAATATATCTCTAGCTATAAAAGTTTGTAGGACCACGATTAAGTGAAATTATATCTATATCTTGTGGTTTGTGTATGAGTTATTCCTTGAAAGTAGATTAATCTACTTGATGGATTACAAATTTAAAAGGGCTACTATACTGGGTGGTAATGGTAGGCAGGTAGGGTATGGCTGAAGGAAGTAGTGTTCTCTGGGCATGCCTTTTCAGTTTACATTTTGTCCCTGGCACCTCTTTCTCTTTGCTTGTTGGCTGCCATGGGCTGAGCAGTTTTCCTCTGCCAGGCTCTTCCACCATCATGTTCTGCCTCACGTTGGGCCCAGAGCAACGGAGTTGACTGGCCGTGGACTGAACCTCTAAAACTATGAGCCAAAAAACACTTTTCCCTCTCTAATTTGTTCTTGTTGAGTGATTTGGTCACAGCAATGAAAAGCTGACTAACACACTTTACTTGTTTTTATATGAATATTTTATAAATTAGATTGCAACTTTTTAATCTAAGTCAAAATTAAAATTTAATGTTTAAAACTGTAACATATATGTATTGTTCAAATATTTAAATCCATAATAATAGTGAAGGCTTCTATGTAAAATTATAATGCATCAACTTATAAAATAGAAGCCATTATATTAAAACGATACATTAAAACAATTATTATACCAAACTATTGTATTAATGGACATTAGCACAATTAATAGTTATTACCAACTATTGTAATAGTGTACATTAGCACAAATGTCTATGACAAAATATAAAATGGCAATATGGTTTATGTGTTTTTTTTTGTAAAAGCAGTGACTGCACATACATAACACAAACACAAAATTGTGCTGCCCATAGACAAAACTGTTTTTCCAAGTGTTCATACAACATCCATAAAAATAGATAATGAGCTAAAGAACATGAAAAAAAAATATTTCCTATAACTTGGTGTAAAGGGGCTAAGCAGTTAGATGTTGAAAAGCTCTACTCATAAATAACATTTTGTCCAACATGTAACTAAAATTTCACTTACATAATACTAATAAAATACTAGTAGCTTCAGAATGAAGTATAAAAGTCAGAATTCCCTAAATCTATGTGATCTCTTATAGCTTTTAACCTCCCAGCATGAACAGTGGTGCTTATCTATTGCTGTGTTTAGGCATTTAGCCATGTCATCAACTTCGATTTTACATTATCTTCTGTTTCTTGCCTGTGTTCTCTGTGCTGAATTAAAGGTAAATGTGACTTGACTCTGGAGATGGTGAGGAGGATGTGACCATGGTACTTTCCTAGGGGACCATGGTGGGTCAACCAAGGAAAGGCACTGAGGGCAATTGAAGATAGGCCAAAGAGCAGAATGCCTCCTCATCAAACCCCAGTACATTTCTCACTACCACAGCCTGAACCAAAACTATGTTAGGCAAAATATATAAGGCCTCAGTTTAGAGTTTGTACAAAATCAAAACCATTTCTTTTGTTGTTGTTGTTGTCGTTCTCAATTAGTTATCAAAAGAATTTCACGTACAGTACCATTTTATCATTTCACATTTTTAGATTTAATTTCTTGCTCTGTCACACCCTCCGTGACACTTGGAAGTCAGCTGTTATAGCTTTGTCTAAGTTTACAGAGCCGATAAGGTGTATTTTCTTTGATTTAAAACAGCTATGTGGCAGCATGAGCTTGCATAGCCAAACCAAGGAAATAAACTACCCAAATTACTTTTTAAAAAATTGGAATGAAAGTTACAGAATTTTCTGTGTTGCTTGCCCAGTGAGAGATCATCTAGTTATAGAGATTATGGGGAAATTGTTTCCTTTTGCAGGAAGGATCCATTTATCCACAGAGCATGAAAGATTAAATATGTTGCCTTATAGTACTTGGAAAAATTAACACAGTCACAATTGAATTGAGCCAATCTGAAAGTTGAAAAGGCCTTGCGGTTCTGCTATTTAAAAAAAATTTTTAGTTGAATACATACATATGTTTGGGAAACTATATGTATGTTATTGTAAATGTTCAGCTTGTCAAATTTTTACAGAATGAGCATGCCCATGCAACCAGCACCCAGATGAAGAAATACAGTATTTCCAGCAGTCAGGACCTCTGTCATGCTCTCTTTCAGACAATACTCCACAATCCCCAAGAGTAATCATTCCCCTGACTTATAAATGATATAAAATGACAATTTTTTAAAAAAATGGTTTTATCAATTAATATGGTGTGCCTGAGAATTCTAGTAGTTTCACATCATTACAATTTTTTTTTGTATTCTCAATCTTGTCATTTTAGCTATTCTAGGATGTGTGTGTTTTGTTACATCTCTTTGTGATTCTGATTTATACTTCCTTTATGACTAATGAAATTCAGTAGCATTTTACATGATTCTTGGTCATTTGCATATTTTATTTTGAGAAATGTCTATCTTTGCCTATTTTGCATTATGTTGTCTGACTTTTTCTTACTGAGCTCTTTATTCTGTATACCAGTTATTTACTGTATACATACCATTGCAAGGCCTTCTCTCTCTCTCCTTTTTCTCTCTCTCTCTTTCCTAACCTCCCAAGTATGGGTTACCCCTTTAGTTTTTACATGGGATCATATGTCAGCTGTCAATATTGATAGTTTATGTCTTATTTTGTAGCCATTATGCTTTTCTCATGCCTTATAACAATGCTGGCATTTTGAATAGAGGTTGTGATGTAAGTATCTTTGACTTGTCCTTCTGTTTAGGTAAATAGAAGTTTATGTTTTTGATAAATAGAATTTGTGATTTTCCTTTTATGGTGAGTGTTTTTGGTGTGCTGTTTTATTAAAAAAAAATCTATTCTCAAAGCATAGGAAGATATTCTATGCTTTTGCTTAAAGCTTTTCTATATGGTTTCACAGTCAGGTCTGTCATTTGGTTTAAATTTTATGTATGCAGGTCTGATGGAAGAGGAGAGCCGAGTAGCATGTTCTGTTTCATGTGGATATTCAAGTGACCCAGTGACATGTCACCTCTAAGGCACATCGAGTGTCTATATGTATATGGGCCTGTTTATATATTCTAATTTTAGTTCTATTTGTCAATGGTGTGACTCTACATCATGTGCAACCAGAGAAATGAAAAGTTGTGCTCCATTTGTGTAAAAACTAAAATAAAATTAATTTGAAAAAAAAAAAAGCCCCAATACTATTTCCTATCATGTTATTACCATAATGACCTAATTACTATAGCTTCATATCTTGAAATCTCAATCCTTCTTTGATTTTATTAGACTCAAATCTTTGTGTTTTCACTGAAATTTTATTTACAGTGTCAATTTGTGCAAAAACCGATGCTTCTAATTTGCTATTGCATTGAGGTTTGAAATCAGTTTAAGGAACGTTTAAACTCTTTGTGATATTGAACTTTTCAATCCATAAACATCACATTTCACTTTCACTTTATTTATGTTGACCCTTAAGTTATCTCAATAATGTTTTGTAGTTTGAATGTAGTGATCTTCCAAATATTGTGTGTGATATTTGGAACTATTTTTAAAATATTTATTTTAAATTATAAACTGACGAGTTATAGTTGTGTCTGTTTATAGGACATGAAGTGATGTTACAGTTAATGACTATGATGTGAAATAATTAAATTAGTTAAAAAATCCATTTCTTACTTTTTTGTTATGAGAACATTTGAAAATTACAGCAGTAAATTTGAAATACACATTATTTTCTATATTCAACATGCTGTGTAATAAATCTCAACTTAAAAGAAAAACAAAACAAAAATCTCATTCTTTGGTCTGATTGAAGCTTTGTATCCTACGATTATCATTTCCTCTTCTCTCTTGCTTCTTGGTCTGTGATATTATTATTCTCTCTAATGGAGTTAAAAGGGTTTTCGATAGCGAGAATATGTAATATACATCTTTCTTTGTCTAGCTTGTTTCACTTAACATAATGTTTTCCAATTTCATACATGTTTTTGAAAATAACAAAATTTCTGTCTTTTTAAAGATGAAATAGTATTGGGGCTATTTATTTATTTTTCCAAATTAATTTTATTTTAGCTTTTATACAATTAATTTTGTTTTAGTTTTTACACAAATGGAGCACAACTTTTCAGTTCTCTGGTTATACATGATGTAGAGTCACACCATTCGTGCAGTAATACCCATACATAGGGGTAATAATGTACATCTCTCCTGCACACACAGCCAGCCCCTCCTCTCCTCTCCCTTCCTCCCCTCTTCCCAATCTAAAGTTCCTTCATTTTCCTTGCACCCCACATTATGAATCAGCATCTGCATATCAGAGAAAACATTTGGCCATTGGTTTTGGGGGACTGGCTAATTTCACTTGGCATGATATTCTCCAACTCCATCCATGTACCTGAAAATGCCATTATTTCATTCTTCTTTAAGGCTGAGTAATATTCCATTGCGTATACATACCACATTTTCATTATCCATTCATGTGTTGAAGGGCATCTATGTTGGTTCCATAGTTTAGCTATTGTAAATTGAGCTGCTATAAACATTAATGTGGCTGCATCACTATAGTATGCTGATTTTAAGTTCTTTGGGTATAAAAATGAGGAGTGGGATAGTTGGGTCAAAAGGTGGTTCTATACCAAGTTTTCTAAGGAATCTTCATACTGCTTTGGTATTGGGGCTATTTAAAGTAGTATGAATTTTTAAAAAATTAAAATTTGTAATTGATATATAATAAGGAAATCATTTAAAATAGTGATTTGTATCCAGAAATCATAATAGTTTCCTTGTACATTCTCTTAGGTGTCTTAGGTAGATTATTATGTTAGCTGTCAATATTGATAGTTTATGTCTTATTTTGTAACCATTATGCTTTTCTCATGCCTTATAACAAAGCTGGCGTTTTGAATAGAGGTTGTGATGTAAGTATCCTTGACTTGTTCTTAATCGCTGGTAGAAAAAATATTTTGTCCCACATTTTCACCAGCAATTGGTATTGTCAAGGATTTTGTTGTTTTTGTATATTAGCAATGTATTTGGCCTAAGTCAATACATTGCATCATTATTGTAGCTTTAGTTTTATCTCCCCTAATGATACATTACGATATTGTACATCATTTCATGTGCCTTTTGGCCATCTGATAGTCATCTTTGGTGAGGTGTCTGATAATGTTTTCTCAATGTTTTTATTTGTTGTTTGTTTTCTCATTATGGAATTTACATAGTACTTTATATACTCTTGATACAAGTTTTCATTACATCTATGTTTTGAAAATATTTTCTCCCAATCTGTAGGTTATCTTTCCATTCCTCTAACAGTAAATTTAAAACAACAAAAGTTTTAAATTTTGCAGAAATGCAATTCAACAGATTTTTTTTTCTTTTGTGAATTGTGATTTGGTGTCAGTTCTTACATGTCTTTACTTTATTTAAGGTCACAAAGTTTTTGTCCAATATTTTCCTCTAGATCTAGGTCTTTCATCTGATTTACCTTTTGTACATGGTGTGAAGTATGTGCCAAACTTTACTTTTTCAGCATGTGGCTATGAGATTGTTCTAGCACCATTTATTGACATTTCTTCATTGTGCTGCCATTACAGATTTGTCAAATATCAGTGGTCTGTGTATGTATGAATCTACTTCTGACTTTCCTATGTTTCTGATCAATTTTTCTACCTTCATGCCTATGCCCATTTTTTGACAGTTGTAACTTTGTAATATTTTTAAATCAAATAGTTTGTTCACCTTTGTCCATCTCTTCCATTTACATTTCTATATAACTTGTAGTCAGTTTGTCTGTTTCTTAAACAAAAATGCACTCTGACTTTTGATTGATATAGAATTCTGCATTGGCAGTTTTTTACCCCATGTATTCTTTTAAAGATAGAAATTAAAATAAATAGTACTGCAACCCGGAGCTTAAATAGCACTGATTATTATTTTACCATTCTGTCAGTCACAAGTCTGGTATGGGTTTCACAGGCTAAAATTAGTAGGTTCCTTTACATTATGGAGGCTTTCCTAGAGTTTCCTGTTAAACAGGGCTGCTCTTAGAATCCATTCCTTGTGGTGGTAGGACGAATTTGGCTGTTTTTTTTTTTTCTTTTTGATTGTAAACTGAAGGCTGTTTTCTCAGCTTCCTGAAACAACCATGTTCCTTATTTGTGTTCTCCTTCCTCCACCCTCAAAATCAGTGATTCTGAGAAAACTCCCTGTTTTACGTGGCTGACTTACAGTGAGGGAAGGTACCCCACTTTTAACAATGTCTGTGATTTTTATTGGGCTTCCCCAATAAATCAGAGTACTCTCCTCATCTCAGGGTCTCTACCTCAATCATGTCTGTAAGGCCCTTTTTGTCATTTTAAAGCAAACTATCTACAAGTTCAGGGCTTGGAAATCTATGGAGAACAATTGTTCTTTCTACCAGTTCCCCGGAAATTTCATGTCATTCGTATCTTTGGTCTGCTTTATAAGATGTGTCGAGTTTGATTCTGATATGCTTTGGTGTACTCTTGTGCACATGTTTCTTCTACTTAGAGTTTATTAAATTTCTTGGATCTGTAATTTTATAGTTTTCATCAACTTTGGAAAAATCAGTTATTATTTTATATGTATATATATATGTATATATATATATGTATATATATATATATATATTCTTACTTCTTTCCTTCTATATATAGCATATTAAAGTGAAGAACACATTGAGATTATTTTCAGTATCTTGGATGTTTTTATCTCTGTGTTCCCTGTTGGATAGTTTCTATGGCCAGTTCTTGGATCACTAATCATTTTTTTTTTTTTTGTACAATGTTTAATCGGCCATTCAACCCATCTAGTGTATTTTTCATCTCACTAGTTCTACTTTTCATGTCTAGAAGTTAGAATCGGATCTTTTAAATATTTTCCATGCATCTTTGTACTTTGTGGAACATCTAGAATCAATCATAATAACTGAAAGCCCTTCTCTAATATCTATTGACAGTTTTAGTTCATTGTGATTGCTTGAATTTTTTACCCTTCATTTTGAGTCATACTTTCTTCTTCCTTTGCATGTTCGGTAATCTTAGAATCTTGGAATACATGCAAGCCATTCTGAAATTTACCTTGTTGGATGATGAAAAGTTTGTTTTTCTATAAAATTTCCGTAAAATAGAAAATTTTGCTTTTCTATAAGCTTTGTATTGGACACAGTTATCTTTAATAGAAACAGTTTGATGTTTTCATTCAGTATTTGTATGATGTGTTAGATGGGACCAGAGCAGCATTTACTCTGAGTCAAATTTCCCACACTGAGGCATGTCCCTTCTGAGTACTCTACCTGCTTCTATGTCAATTATAAGCATTTACAGTCTAGGTGGTGGCAGAGTATTCTCAGTCCTGGGGAAGGGAGGACTTAGATCTTTTTCTCCAGTGCTCTCTGATGTTCTTCCCCAACCTCTGGTAGTGTCCTCACAAACATGTACTGAATTCTGCTGCATGAGCTACAGGGATTCCCCCAAGGTCTCCAAGTTCTCTCTGAGCAGCTATCTTTCTGTGACTCTGTCCTGAAAACTAGTAGCCTTGGTGTCCCCAGAATATTGGGCCCATCTCCTCAGCTCAGTCAGTCTGCTGCTGGACTCACTTAGATTTCTCTACACTATAAACTGGAAAGTTTCCCAAAGTAGTAAACTGGGGTAATTGTTGGGCTCAACTGGAATGTTTCTTATGTTTCAAGGATCACTATTTCATGTGCCTGAAAAGGGTCTTAAAATTGGTTAAGTTTATTTTTTTATTTATTTTTTCTTATGTTTAAAGTTTAGCTGTTTCAAGTAGGAATGTGTATCTGGCCTTTATTCTATCTTTGTCAAAATTGGAATTAATTCTACCAACTTTAAAAATTATCATCATCACATTTTATTTATAGAGCTCTTCAATCCAGTTCCATTGGTATATCTAGGTAATCTTCAATCTGTCTGTCTATGTAAAATGGAATAAAGCATATGTTTTAGATGTAATCTAAGTGCAATCAGGAGATGAAAGTGACTTGTCTGTCACAGAGTACTTAGACTGTCAGAGGTTAATAATTCAAAGATGGAGGGGAAATTTACAAACTTTCGGGAATTTTAATGAAGAAAGCTCACAAAGGCATTCTCTTTTGAACAAGTAATTAGCTCATGGTTGTAAAGCACGGTATTATCTTATCATTTTTTTTCCAAGAAAAAGGACACACTCAGATTAGTCTTTGTTGTTCACAAAATTGCCACCTATATTAGTTTCACTCTCCTATACTGTCAGTAGTGGTGATTGGTCAGAATATCTGTTTCCCCAAACCTGTGCATTCCCAAACTTTGTTACCTTTGCTTATAGGACTTTCTTTTGTTGTATATATGATTTATTAATTTATAAATCAGATGGAGTTTCATTTAACATATTAAATCATTTGCAGTTTTTCATGCTGTCCATGGTTTAATATTATTGTCTCTGATCTTCACATTCACCTTTGTTCCATCCATCACATATTATCAAGTATTTTTAAGGTTGCCAGCACCCTGACAGAGCAGGGTCTTCCAGTCCTGATTGGAGCTAGAACTGAACAACTGAACAAAGGCCCTGATTCTTTATTTAAAGGAGAGTACATCAAAGGCAGGGATAAGAGTTCAAGGGAAGGAGTTTTGTTTTAGTGCTTGCTTCTCCACTACACACAAAAAAAATAAAAATAAATAAATAAATAAAAATAAGCCTTTACAAAAAGGGTGAGGACTATAAATATGTATGTTGTCGGGAGCCATCTATGAGCCATGGTTAAACTGAGAAATGTTGGAGTCATTAGGCAGGGAAGCCTGGTATCAGGAACTCTCAGTAGGAACCCACTGGTTCAAGAATGCCTGATTCTGGTTGTGCCCTGCCTCGCTCACTACTCAAGTTCTAGCTCAGCTCCAGACATGGGAATGACCCGCTGGAACCAGATAGCCTCTCTGAGATGGGTGTAGCTTATCAAATGCCAATCAACCTGTTTCCCACGGTATTATCTTTATTGAACTATTTCAGGTCCTATCTAGCATTGGCATTTTCTAAACACACACACATGTTGAGATGGCATTATACATGAAAATATTCTCTGCATGCTGATCTAAATACCATACAAGAAAAAATTCTCTACTATTCTAGAAGCACAAGAATGTTTTTTCTTTTTCATTCCTCAGTTCCCTCATTAAACTGTCCCTTAGTCAAAATATGGCTCCATGTCACCATCCTGCTTTACAAATTGTTTTATCCATTGCCAGGATTACTGACTCTTCACTGGTCATTACGTTGTCCTGATTCTTAATGTGACTCTTCATGGGCACTACTAAAATGCAGACTTGAGCATGTCACTTGATTTTTAACCTTTGATAGAATCCTGCGTGGAAAACAGTTGTGTAAAGTTAGTACTTTCTGAGTTTCCATTTTAGAGTCTTAAAAACTAGGATAACAATAAATGCAAAGACAATCCCACTCTGTAGAGAAACTTAGATACATCTGAAAACTTACATTGCAAAACAATTACAATACAGCTGTGGAGTGGGAAGACCAAAAGACAGCACTCAGAACAAGCCAAATGAGAGCCTTTCTTGTGCATGGGTCATGACTCCAGGTACAAAACTAACAATTCCTTGTCTGCAACAACATTCACTGGGTACATGACCCAGCAGCAGGAGCTTCCCTAGCTCTCCAGGGGCACAGAGGCTGAAACAATTGAGCATTTAGGCAGGAAATAGTCTATTATGAAGCAATTTTAAAAAGAAAAAACTTACAATGTGAGCAGGTCACAGGTGCCTGGCAAGAAATTAAGGTTAAAAATTTGCAATTACTACATGAAACCCTGATTCACAAGAATTCCTGAAAACCAATTATATGATCTTTTCAATGAACTGCCTGCTTTTAGCTATTCCAGGGAGAATTTAAGTGAGAGCAATAAATAAAAGGATCAAAACCAAGAGTCTTTCACGAAAATCTATCAAAGAAATAAAAGAAGAATAACAACAATAGCAACAGATGATTGAAAGAATGGAACAAATTGCAAATAAAATAGATTTACATTACCATGGAGGACATGGAAATCGTCATCAAACTTATCTCCTAGAATTAAGAAACATTAATGAACATTATTGTCTCTCTAAACAACAGTCGAGGATTGAAGACATCTGCATTCCCATGTTCATTGCAGAACTATTCACAATACTAAGAAATGAAATCAAGTGAAGTGTCTGTCAACTGATGAATGGATAAAAAGGTGTGTTATATATACAGTGTGGACTACTACTCATCCATAAAAACAATGAAATCCCCTCTTTTGCAATAACATGGATGGAACTGGAAATCATTAAGGTAAGTGAAATAAGCTAGCTGCACAGAAGGACAAGTGCCCCATGATTTCACTCATATGTGGAATCTAAAAATGTGATCTAACAGAAGTTGAGAGTAGGATGGTGGGTACCAGAGGCTGGGGAATGTAGTGGAGTGGGAATGCTGGGGAAAAGTTGATCAATGAGAGCTAAGCTACAGTTAAATAGGAACAAGAAGTTCTTGTGTGGTATTGCACAGTAGGGTAAGACAGATAACAACAATGATCTGTACATTTCAAAAAGCTAGAAAAAAGTATATTAAAATCTTTCACCATGAAGAAATGATAAGTGTTTGAAAAGACAGATATGTTTAACTTGATTTAAACATTATAAAATGTATACATGTATCAAAACAGTACATTACCCTATGTATATGTATAATTTTTATGTTTTTATGTATCAGTTTAAAAATAATTTGAATTAAAATTTTTAAAAAATAAGAAAAGGACAGAGGACAAGAGAGATGAGGCACAGAGGGCAGGGCAATGAAAAAAAGTAGACTATGTTAAATAAATGTGGAAAAAAAGAGAAAGTCAGACTGTCTAATTTAAAAAAATGGGCAAGTGATCTTTCAAAAAGAGGACATGAAATGTGTAATACTCAGATTTTTTTTAAAGTCTATTTTGGGAGTAATTCAGGAAATAAAAAGCCCCTAAAACAACTTGAGTGACCAAAATGAAAAGAGGAAAACATCATAATATCAAGTTTTTCTGAGAATATATAGAACAAGATGAATTTTCATATAGTGCCCAGGTGAATGTAATTGGCAGACTTTGGAGAAAAGTGGGGCACTATATATAATAAATGTGAATGTGTGCATAGTCTAATAGTCAGAAGTGCTGTTTATCAATATCTCTACTTTTCCTCCTTTTGGGCACTTCATAGAATTCTCATTTCTACCCACTTTAAGCTAGGAATGACAATATAATTTTCTTTGGTCAATGAAACGTGAGCAAAGGAAAATATATTATTCATTTTTGCATGGATGCCTTTAAGGTCCAATGCACAATTTGTCATTCTGTTTCCCTTGCTCAGCCATCAGTCATTTGAAGATAATAGAACCTCTACCATCTTTGATCACTGAGTGAGCTTCCTAACTATCCCAAAGTAGACACAGAGAGATGCAGAATGGAAGAAAAATAAAATCCATACTGTTTAAAATCATTGAGATTTTGGAGTTTTGGTTACCAAAGCTTAGCCTAGTGCTATGGTTTGGATATGTAGTGCTATGGTTTGGATATGGTTTGAGTGTGTCCCCAAGGGGTCTAAATGTTGGAGCATGGGCCTCAGTGTAACAATGTTGGGAGGTGGTAGAACATTTAAGAGGTGAAGCCTAGTAGCAGGTGGTTAGGTTGTTGGGGAAACTGCTCTCAGAAAGGGTTAATATACTTCTCATATGACCCCAGCTAGTTCCCATGAAAATGGGTTGTTCTAAAAGAACAAGACTAGTCTCCCTACTCTCTGGCTTTCTGACTCTTTGTATGATCCCTCTTGCATGTGCTCCCACCATGAAGCCATCTGCCATGAGGTTTCCACCAGAATCCCATTGAATGGGACAACCCAGTCTCAGTTTCCAAAAATGAGTTATATAGACTTCTTTTCTTTATATATTTACTAGCCTCAGATATTTTGTTACAGCCATGGAAAGTGTTCTGATACATTTTATTTCTCCCTCCCTGGCCCACAGACCTTATTCACGTCCTGATTATATGCCCTAGAATACCAAACCAATTTTGTGCCACATAGTCCCTAGAAGTCTGGCAAAACCTAAAGAACATATCTCATAAGAACTTAAAAATACTTGTAAGTATATGATAAAGTATGTAACATTTACAAAGGGAAAAAACTCTATCAGAATGCAGTTATCAGATTTTGTTGTTTTTATTTTTGCTATAGTAAAAATAGTTCATCTTTATTAATATGTTAAATTACAACAGCTAATGGTGAGTGCAATAACTGTAATAATTTCAAAATAGTGATTGTCACAAATTATATTTCTTAGTACCTACAGCTGTAATGTGATATAAAATATTTACTAGTTCTATCAGTGAAAAACAGTTACCTATTACAAATATACAGGTACAAATATTGCGCTTCTCTTTTTCTAAATTTGTACTTGAACAAAATGCCACATTTCAGTTGGAAATTTTGAAAATAAAGACATGAATTTTTTTCTCATTTGAATTCATGGACTCTGTGCATCTTATCTATGCTTTCAAGGGTTAAGACCTCTGTTTAGAGAAAGATGTGCATGTGTGCATCCGTGTATACCTCACAAAATTGTAATAGTCAAAAACTGGAATGTTATCAATCTCATTAAAAGATTAAAAAATAAGCAAAGTACATACATTACAATTAAATGCTATTTAGCAACAAAATTAAGAGTCTTCAGTTGTAACACTTACATAATATTATCTAAGCATACACACTATGTGACTTCATCTATGTAAAATTCCAAAAATAGACTAAGTTAAATTATAGTGCTCAGGTTGCCTGCGTGGGTGCTAATATTATAAAGAAAAGCAAAGGGTGATTATCACAGAAGTCATGATGGTTAGCTCTAAAGGAGAGGGAAAATCTTAAAATGGGAAAGGATCATGTATGGAGCTCTGGGTTACTGAAAATATTCTATTTCTTGACTTGAGTGACAGCTGCATAAGTAACTAATAATTCAAAAAGTTGTAGATTTTCATTTTGTGCTTCTTTCACCTTTTTGTATGAATGCTGTATTTTATAATTAAATATTTTTAATAGGAAAAATTACATTAGAAAATAGAAACATGGCAAAGCCAACATGTTAATGTAAAATTCGATTCTTTGAGGAAAATATGAAAATAAAACATTAGTTAATTGACTTTAAAATAAATAAATTGGAAAAGATGAACTCATATACTAAAATAGGTATAATGGTGGGGAAATAAGTATGAACATAGGAGAAATGAACAAAAAGAATCATTAGCCATTACTTCACTCATATTTATGATACATTTGAGACCCAAGAGTAAGAAATGATTCTTTAAGAAAATATAAATTCCTGAAATTAAGTCTAGAGAGAAAATTTGACCAAGTTTATTACAATAGAAAAATAGAGAAAAGTATCAGAGATTACTCCCTATAAAGGGATACTTTCAGAGGAGAATTTTTCTATGCACTTAAGGAAGAAATAATTGCAATGATATTTAAATTGTCTAAATATCATGGTACAAAAATTAAAAAAAAAGTTTTGAAATTATTTTTATATGCAGATTATTTTTAATGCAGATATGCATTTTTAAAATGTCTGCCAAATATGACACAGTACAAGAAAAACCAAGACCAAACTTGGTTATAAATATCAGTGTATATGTCTTAAAGTGAGCAAGTATGTTCTACAGTATGCCTGCTTTGCTCAGTGCTTCGGATGTAGTGGTTAACATGTTGCAGTGCCTACATATAGAATAGGAGATACGGGTAGAAAAATGAATTCACTATGTAGAAAGATAAGGCCCATTGTAGATGACCTGTTTATTTCTATGGAAGCTCAAAGGAAGGTACTTAAATATATCAGGTTCGTGTGTACCAGTAACAACTTGGATTAGCTGCCTCTTGTGTTGGGTAGTAAAGAACCTCGGTTCTGGCTTTGCTGTACTCATGTCTAAAGCCTGATTCTGAGACTCAATTATGTAAGCTGCTTAATTGCACATCCTTATATTCTGGCTCATCTTTAGTCTGAGTGCCTTGAAGAACCCAGGATCACACTAGATTACTCTTGTAGAATCTGAGTGCTTTCCTTGTATAAATGTAATAGATTACAAACAGGATCACAATTCTTTGTAGTTCCTCCCTTCATGAGGTGGGGTCTTTTTCTTCACCCCTTGAAGCAGGGCTGGTTGTGTGATATTCTTTGCCTACCAGAATGTGGTGAAAATATCAGTGTGCCAGTTCCATGCTTCATCCCAAGAGTCCTGAAGTTGTCACCTGCTAGTCTTAGAGCCAAGTGAACAAAGCCATATTATCCTACTAGAGGATGAGGCTGGAGAGAGAATTAAGTCATCCCCACAATCCCAGCCAAACCCAGACTTGTGTGTTCACCAAGTAAGACCTGGCTATACCAGGAGTTTCTAAATATTTCTACCCTTCTGTGAGTAGTGGCCACACTTAAAAAATTATATATTCTTCAAATTGTCTGGCTGTGGCTAAGGTATGAGGTTGATGGATTTATATGAGCAGTTCTCATTAAGACTATGATGCATGTGAAAGTTAGTCAAGAATGTAATGCAGGTAAGTCAGAAACCTCATTACTACACTGATAAACAGTGGGTTCAATGCAAGACATTTGGCTTCTAGGGCTCTAGCTCCCTTACCATGAAATGAGAAAACAGAGTGGAATCTCCAGGGTCCTGTTGGGCCTGATGTGCTCTGATTCCGGCACCCCCTGCTGTGTCTTCTCTTTCTAGTTCTTCTGCATATTAGAGTTAGTAGCAATTCTCTGCTACAACAGAAAATAATTGTATCTTCAATTTACATTATTTTATTTAGTTTTAATTATGCTAGTTATTCATATGCCAGCAATCCACATTCAATATATGGAGTGTTCAAATGTGAAGAAAAAGAAATCACTTGTGTTTCAATAATTCAGACACAATATTAACAGTATTAACATTCCATCCTTATTTCTAATAATATATTCTAAAACAAGATTGCAATGTGCATGTTGTCCTACAAATTGATACTTTCTGTGACTGTGTGTATGTGTGTGTGTGTGTGTGTGTGTGTGTGCATGTATTTTTTGAATGGTGCTGCACAGCATCCTATGGATGTTCGTAATTTATTGAACTTCCATTTTCAATTACACATCTGAACCATTGCTGATTTTCACTCTTATCAATGTTATGACAGGGAACTGAATTCCCTAAATTTGGGAAATAAATTTTTGAAAAGTAGTGCACTGAGCATAGCTTTAGTGAAAATATTGCCCAGGTGATGAAAAATAGATCTGTGTTTTTATATTCTTTATTTTGGTGTCATGTGTTTAGGCAAAGATTCGTGAATTCATGTCTGAAGGGACACCAAAATATTCTAAAGACAATCAAAATGTCTAGACACCCCACTGAATTTCATTAAAGGAAGGGTCTCCGGAGCAATCTTTGGATGCATTGTTAACAAAAGCTTGCAAAGATAGCATTTGTCTAGTATATTAGTTTGTTGACCTCATTTAAAAAGTGCAAGAGAACAAACTACTTTGCAAACCTTTGTCCCCATTAGCTATATGATGAGAGTTCCTAAAACTCTAAAACACATTTTGAGATCCACGAAATGAGTATCTAGAGAAATAACGTCCTGTTTCATTTTTAGACTGGCAGCAGAATTTCATTTTAGCCACTAAATAAGATTTACAAGTCCATAAGAAATAATGCAGCCAGGAGCTATCCTGGAGGAGAAGCCACAACGTCCGAACATCCAGACCGAGAAGTATAAATACGCAGCAGACTTGCTTCACAGATTGCTGCAGGTGGTCTCCTTTCCTCCCTGCAGACCTTTTGACCTCTTCTATTAGTTTTTCCCTGACTCCAGAGAAATTTGTCCACTTCATCACACCATGTTAGACAAAGATTTTAGTACCTTGGATCAGGCCTCTGACTTAGAATATACATATCCAGCACTTTTCTTGACTTTCTCACTAGAGTGTGAGGTCACTGGGGGGACAGATCTGTGTGTTATTTAAAGTATGTGTTATTTGTTTTGACTGTAGAGGAATATTAATAATTACCACTATTGGAGATGGGCGTGGTGGCGCACGCCTGTCATCCCAGCACTTGGGAGGCTGAGGCAGGAGGATTGCAAGTACAAAGCCAGCCTCAGCAATGGCGAGGCACTTAGCAACTCAGTGGGACCCTGTTTCTAAATAAAATACAAAAATGGGCTGGGGATGTGGCCTAGTGGTCGAGTGCCCCTGAGTTCAATCCCAGGTACAAAGAAAAAAACATCACCATTTACTATGTGTCAGGCATTTTGCTAAGCAATTTACATATATGTTAGCTTAATTAAGTAAACTATTTTCTTCCTGTAGTTTCCTCTCCTTTCTTGGTTGTCAATGGGTAACCAGAAAACCAGAATTTGTGTTTCTCTGCCTCAAGAATCTTTGCAGGGCAGGAAATAGATATTGTGGATACCATTAGCTCCTTTTAATGATTACACTAGAGAGCAAGTACCTGGTGCCCTGGATTGAGAGGTAAAGAAGTGAAGCAATTGAGGCCAGAAAAGGGAAGGGAGCCTTCATAGACCACTCCTCTAGCATGCAATTATGGAAGATAAGTTAGCAGTTTGGCTTCCTGGAATGTGGTTCCTGAGAGGGAGTAATGTGTCAGAAGAGCTCTTCCTTTAATAATAATCTACTTCAATCATGTTATAGTTTTTCAAGGAAAATATGATAAGACTTACTGAACTGAATTTTAGAAGAACTTCTTACAAATCTTAAAACTGTAGCCTTTTCTTCACTTCCCCCAAATTCTCCCTCAAACTCAAATAAATCAAAAGTATATTTGTAGACTAGGCACATAAAAGTTAAACTATGTAGTGAATGCACTTTTAGCACGAGAAAAGTCTCTGCCAAATTTGCATGATTTGGTTACTCTGGATGAGGTAATGGTGCTCTCAGAGAAGGTGTGACCTTTAGTGGGAAAGTCAGTGATGTTCACCTGGAGGGAGGGGTGACTAGGTTTTGAAGTTCCTCATCTTGCCAAGGATTCTTACCCTATGTGCAACCAGAAATAATGGAACATCTGGGTCTGAAGACATTATGAAGTCTAATAACGGGCATCTCAGTATAAGCCAGTGTAGAGGGTTAGAGATGTCTTGCTGTCACCAACTATTTATTGAGGAGGTATTCTGTAATAAACTGAGAATGCAGGAATGGCTAACAAGTCATGGTCTCGGAAGACCAAGGAAGACAAAATAATACTTATTTTACAGTATGTCAAAAGTTGCAACACCAAAAGAAGGAAGTACCTAGGGCATGTTCAAGCGGTACTGGATGCCGTCCTGAATATGAGGATGCCCTGAGGTTGGGTAGATGGGCAACCCCTACATCTGTGAGTTCATGGGTAAATAAATAAGGGAATAAAGGGGACATTCAAGACTAAAAATGTGCAAGTAGGAATTGCATTGCCTAGTAGAAATTATACTATACATTGACATTAATGTCCTAAGGAAATTCCAAGGCAACAGATCCAGTTCAAACTGATCAACAGGAGAAGAGAAGTTGTTTAGTCAGTATTTTTTAGTCGTTGTGACCAAAAGATCTGACAAGAACGATGTAGATAAGAAAAAGTTTATGTAAGGATCATGGCTTTAGAGGTCTGAGTCTACAGATGGCCAACTCCATAGTTCTAGGCCCAAGGTAAGGCAGAACATCATAGTCTAAGGGCTTGGAGGAGGAAAGCAGCTCAGGACATGGCAATCAGAAACGAGAGCGGGGTGGGGGGGGGGGGAGGCTAACCAGGGACAAAATATAAAACTCAAAGGCACACATCCAGTGACCTACCACCTCCAGCCATATATTATCTATCTATAGTTAAAGTTCAGCTAATCCATATCCATGGATCAGCCCCACCAATCAGGTTACACCTCTCATAATCTAATCACTCCACCTCTAAAAATTCTTGTATTATCTCACACATGAGCTTTTGAGTTACATCTTATATATAAGCCATAACAGATATCCTTAGGGGCCCAAGCAGAACCATAGGACCAAAATGGAATAATTGTGTCTCCATACAGGGAAATTCGAATTCATGGTGCATACACGGACAGAAGGAGAATGGAAAGTACAGTGGAAGTATTGTAAATGTTGAAACTTACAGAGTAAAATTAAATATATGGGCAACCTTCCTATGGTGCAGTGGCTTTCCTTCCATACTTGGAGAGAAGAGACACTATCTGGAGGAAACTCTGTAGAGGGATACCACAGAGAGTAACTTGATTATTTCTTGTCAACAGAAGACTTTGGGCCACCATGCTGAAGGCTTTTCAGTTTTTGTTACAAAATTCGGACCCCATCTCCATTTTCACTCACTGAAACTGTTTCCTTTATCCTTTGCGCTGAAGAGGGTGATTCAGGTCTTCATCCCTTTCTTCAATAATAGTCACTATTCTTTGTCCTGTTTTATAGGTTCTACTCCAGTTTGTTGAGTTTTCCAGGTAAGATGTTTTAAATCTACTAAAAAATGTCTTGAAATCCACCACCCAGGACAATGGCTGCAGAGTCCTTAAAGGTGGAAATGACTTCTGGTCACCATGTGATCCTAGCACAGAGCATGTCTGAGGGAGATGAGCCATAACACTTCTAAGAGAGATGAGCTCACTGAACTCTGTGAGAACTCGGACAAATAGAAACCCAAAGGGCTTATTCAGTCAATTTAAAATCACTGGTCATGCTTCTCAAAAGGTTTAATAAAGGAGAGCAATTCTGTCTTCTGTCAGGCCAAGAGAATTCTTCATAAATGAGGTTGTCACTTAAATGCATTTTTCCCCCCTCATGAATTATCAGCCAGGATGGGCTTCCTGCAGGGATCTCTCAGGTTCTAAGAGGGACTAACACTTATGTCAGGAGAGCTCTTCCCCAAATAAATAATCACTTTAATCATGTTACATTTGTTCAAGGGAAATACTCTAAGACTCACTAAACTGAGTTATAGAAGAACTACCTAGAAATCTTAGAACTACGGTATTTTCTTCCATCCCCACCATCTTCCCTCAAACCCAAATAAATCAAAATTGCATTTTTAAAATAGTCAATGAATATAAAAACAAGAACATCTAAAGAATTGCCCACCTAGAATGCCCGCATGACACTGCCCTGGGCAGAGCAAATTGCTCCATGTCTGCATTGCATTGCTTTCTGTTCATGCCTCCATGTTATGGTTTAGATGTGGTGTCCCCCAAAATCTCACATATGAGACAATACAAGAAGGTTCAGAGAAGAAATGATTGGGTTGTGAGAGACTTAACCCAATCAGTGATTTAATCCCCTGACAGGGGTTAACTGAATGGAAACTGAAGTGATGGGATGCCGCTGGAGGAGGGAATTGGGACATGGCTTTGGTGTATATATTTGTATCTGGCAAGTGGAGTCTCTCTCTCTCTCTCTCTCTCTCTCTCTCTCTCTGTTTCTTGATCACCATGATGTGAGCTGCTTCCCTTCACCACACTCTGCTGCCATGATGTTCAGCCTTACTTCGAGCCCCAAGGAGTGGAGCTGGGCTTCTGTGGATTAAGACCTCCGAAACCCTGAGCCCTCAAATAAACCTTTTCTCTTCTACAGTTTTTCCCGGTCATATCCTATAGTCATGCAGCAAAAAAGCTGATTAAAACACTCCATGATGAATTTCTCACACTGAAGGTGGTGGTTTGGTTAGTTTTTTTCTTCCTCATTAGACTCTATGTTCCTCTAGGTCATGGTCAGGGTGGAAATATTTAATAATGACCTGTGGCGATAGGTGATTTCTTAAGTTGTCCCGTTTAACTTACTTTGAGTACTGAAAAGCATTAACCACCACCATTTTTGAGTTGGAAATTGTTAAGAAGCTTCAGCAAGGCAAGCAGTGCAGCAGGGTTTGATTCCATGCTTGTTTCACTGGAAGACTCCATCTTCTTCTACCCACCTCAGGCCCTCTTTTACTTCTTTTCATGATCAGCATACAGCTCGGTGCTTGCTGAGGTACATTGGGTGTTGGCAGGAAGTGAAAGTGCTTTGTACATGAATTTGTATTTAGAAGAGGGTATACAGGGAGGTCTGTGTTGAAGTTGATAATGGAGGAAGTTGGAGGAGCTGTCACTGAGAAGGGGAGATGGAGTGGAGTAGAGAATCATGGACAGAAGGGTCTATGTTTTCAATTTTGGAAACTTTGAGTTTGAAGCGTTTCATCACTTCAAAGCCTATGTTTATGTGGTATCAGTATGGAGACAAGATTGTGCTGGGAGATGTGATTGAAGGGCAGGTCTTAAGGGACTTAATGACATGTGCAAGGTGAGTGTCTATGGGGCGACGCCTGAGATCTACTTTCAACAGGGCAGTAAGCAAATGCGAAAAGGACTTCAGAAAGGGACATAAAGTTAAAAGTTGTTTTAATGATTGATGAGGTGGAGTAAATCCTGAGCCTTAGGAACCCATGATAGAGTTTGAAGATTGGGGTATCATGTTTCAAGATTTTAAGATGGAGTTAAGGGAATGAAAAGGTCCATACTGTGATCAAGGACGTGTGTCTTTGAAGAGGAACGGTGTGGAATTGAGTTCTTGAAGGAACTGAGAAGTCAGACTGTCCTCCAGGTGACATTTAAGTCACTCATGATGGTGTCAGGACATGGATGGAGGAAGGAGGAAATAAAGCAATTGAAAGACGATCTTCAAGAGATGGAGAAGCTGACCAATGGTTTGTTTGGAGACACGAGGAATAGAAGTAAATCACATGGGCATATGAAAACAAGAGGAGCAGATATTTTACATAAAATAGCATTGGAATGTGAGCTCACACTTCTCCAGGCTATAAAGTGAAGGAGTGTGAAGGAAATAGACATTGTCCCTCTGAGATAGCTAAGCAGATACAGATTTCAGATCAGAGAGGATGAGCATTTGAACTAAGGAGGTAGAATTCAGGAGAAAGAAGAAAGAACACAACTCACAGATAATAGAGAGGGAGGCTAGTTGGATCACATCTAGTTGGATGTGAGGGTAAGTAAAGATAGTGTCTTAGCTTTTTCACTGCTGTGACTAAAAGGATCTAACCAGAACAACTGTAGACAAGTTTATTTGAGGGCTCACGACTTCAGGCTTCAGATGTCTTAGTCCATAGAAGGCTGGCTCCATTCTTTAGGGCTCAAGGTGAGGCTGAACATCATGGCAGGAGAGTGTAGCAGAGGGAAGCACCTCAAATCACCATGATCTGGATAGCGGAGAGAGATTCCAGTGCCAGATACAAATACAAACCCAAAGCCATGCCCCAATTCCCACCTCCTCCAGCCACACCCTACCACTTCAGTCACCACTCAGTTAATCCCCATTAGGAGATTAAACCACTTTTACAACCCAATCATTTCTCCTCTGAACCTTCCTGCATTGTCTCATACATGAGCTTTTGGGGGACTGACCAATCTTTACATCCAAACCATAACAGAGGGGGTGACTGATATTCACTGAAAAGAGAGTATTGATATTCCCTGACATCAGAGACAGTGGAGAATAATCAGGTTGGAATTGATGTATCCTTCAGAATTTGGTCAGGAAAAGAAAGTCACTATAAGCATTGTAGGAGGCAGCCCACTTTATGGAGGAATTAGAGCTTATCCAAATCTGGCAGGAGAAGGTGAGGTTCTGAAAGTGGGGCTGGTAAGATAAGAAAGACAGGTGCCAAATTGGCCTAAAGCATTAATGCACATGGGCTAGAGCTTGCTAGAAAATTCCGATCATCTTTGGGAATGGTCCATGAAGGGAAAACTTGTGGAGATGCTTGTGGAAGAGCCACCTCTGTGGAAATGCTTTCTCTGTGAATGCATTGCCTTTGTGGGCTGAAGTCCAGGACCCAGGGATGGCTTTGGGGCCACTGCTGCTCTTAGGGTTGGTGCCAGGAAGATGAGCTGGATTTGGAATAGGAACAAAGCCCAAAAGGTTGCTCTCAATATTTGTTTCTCATCATGTCTGACCAGCATGACCTTCTAAATGTGGTACTTTCAGCTATGGACAATTAGGTCTATGTGTCTGGATCTTAGGAATAAAACCAGCACATAAAAAACAGTTGCATATGAAGCAATGAATTGATCAAGAGGTGCCATGAAGGAATGAAAGAGAAAGTTGAGGACAGGACAAAGAAGACCGACTGTCTAGAGAGATGTGAGGAGCAGTCCAGGGCAGCACAGCAGGAACCAAGCACAGAGCTTCAAGGAGAGGCCTGTGTCTACAGAGCCATGCTCAGGACAGGTAAAGAGACAAGTTACACTGCTCTGTGTGCAAGAGAATCATGGTCCAGGCAACACCTCTGCCTGGAAGCAACTGACTGCTCTGGTTCTAGGTCTGATGTTCTAGCCAACTCCTCCCAGAATTCCATGTGAAGCATAACCTTGCTAAGAAAAGGAATTGATGTAAGGTGTTTGGGTTTGAATGAACTTAATTTCACTATAAGTCTGTTTTTTTTTTTTTTTTTTAAGAAAAAACATTTGAAAATATGGCCTGATCTTTTCCTTTCCAGTAAAACTAGTTCATTTCTATTCACTTTGCTAAACATTCATAGCAAAGTATTTGAACCACACTTCTGAGTTTAGCTAAATTGAATATGTATATGTATATATAATATATATAATTCATATATATAATGTATATGCATACATACACATAGAGAATATGATTTCTTCCTATCCATAACATTTCCCTGCTTCATTATGCCATTAAAATAATTTGATTCTAAAGTAAGAAGGACCTTAATTACTTGTGTTTGAATGAATGTTATAGGCTTTGAAAAGTCTCATTTAGGGTATATTTAAAAAGCCTAATCATGCAATTAAATCCAGAAATTATCTCAACTCCTGTGTGATTCTAAGTTGAACTTTTGTGTTCCTATGTGCATACTTTTATAATTAAAAAAAATCATATAACAGACTTGGCAAGTCAGTTATCAGTTTGTTTAAAAATCTTATAAATAGTGAACAACTTAAAATAAAAATAAAATGTGAAGCTTTAGTTGCTATGAACTGCTTTTCTGGTCCTTATCAAAAGAAATGACATGCATTTGTGCCTAATTCCCTAGAAGAGGGTTTTTAATCCCAAACTGCACCCTTTGAAATCTGATGGTCTTCTCTCTTCTGCCTCTTGTGTCAGTCCTCTGACTTACTGAAGTCCAGGAAATGAACTCTAACATGTTTATGTCCAAGGAAAACAATAAATTCTTAATACATTTTATGTCTCCTACATAAAGTAGCTCTAATTCATTTATTTCATGCATTCAAATTTGGTCTAAGGATCTTCTCAACTTTCTACTTTAATGATGAGAGATTTAGCATGAAAATATTACCTTTTTTCTTTATAGAAGTTAATTCTTAAATTAAGAATAAAAATATGCTTATATTCCTGTTTGGAATTCAAATATCTTTTTGTTATTTCTTGCATATTTTAAAATACAATAAACATAAAATGCTGTTATAGCTTAGATATTAGGTGTCCCCCAAACACTCATGTGTGAGACAATGTAAGAAGGTTCACAGGTGATATGATTGGGTTATGAGAGCCTTAACCTAATCAGTGCATTAATCCCTGATAGGGATTATCTGGGTTGTAACTGAAAGCAGGTAGAGTGTGACTGGAGGAGGTGGGCTATTGAGGGGTGTGCCTTGGGGTATATGTTTTGTTATGGTGAGGGGAGCTCTCTCCCTCTCTCTCTCTCTCTCTCTCTCTCTCTCTCTCTCTCTCTCTCTGCTTCCTGTTGCAAGGTCCAGGGCTGCTTTCCTCCATTACATACTTCTGCCATGATGTTCTGCTTCATCTTAGACTCAATGAATGGAGTCTATGGACTGACACCTCTGAAACCATGAGCCCCAAATAAACATCATCCTCTAAAACTGTTCTTGTCAGGTCTTTTGGTCACAACAGTGAAAAAGATGACTAAAATAAACATGTATAAAATTAAAATCCTCTTTGTACCCCAGTCTCTGTTCCTTCATACTTAATATATCATATACTGAATTTCCTTGATTTACTTTGTTACTGGAGAATCAATTTTGATATGTTGGTC
Source organism: Tamias sibiricus (assembly GCA_025594165.1). Taxonomy (NCBI): domain Eukaryota; kingdom Metazoa; phylum Chordata; class Mammalia; order Rodentia; family Sciuridae; genus Tamias; species Tamias sibiricus. Next base: position 28,723,197 of record CM046673.1, read on the forward strand.
CAGATCCAACCACCTACTCCTGTGCCAGTGACAATGAGTTAGAGTTATTATGAATTTATTGAAACTTTTGAAATGTTGATGTTATTGTTTGGATCTGAAACATGTTCCCCAAGGCCCAAATGTTAAAGCCTTGATCCTCAGCATGGTGCTCTTGGAAGGTGGAGGAAACCTTGAAGAGGTGGAGCCTAGTGAGAGATTTTAGGTCACATAGTGGCATGCCCTTGAAAGAAATATTACAGCCCTTGACCCTCATCTTCTTCTTTCATTCTGGCCATGAGTTGAATGGGCTTTCTCTGCCATGAGTTCCTATTATAATACACTACCTCTCCATAGGTCCAGAAGCAACAGTGCTCATGGACTGCAGACTGAAACCTATAAAACCAGGAGCCAAAATAACCCTTTTCCCTCTGTAAGTTGGTTATTTCAGATACTTATTTGCAATAGTAATGAGAAGCTGACTAACATGGTATTTTTGCTTTTTGTTACATATCTTAGTATTGAATTGCTATTTCTGGACACTTATGTCTTATGACCTTTAGAATCAGTGATATTAAAGATATAAATGAATTTGGGGATAATTTGTATCTTTATGTTATTGAATCATAACGAATGTGTGAACATAGCATAGCCTCCATTTATTCATGCATCTTCATTTATTCTTTATCTCCTGCAATACTTGACAATTTCTCCATAAAGGTCATGTTTATCTTTTATTAGATTTTTTTCCCCCAAGTATTTTGTGCATCTTGTTCTTTTTGTGAATGCAGACCTTAAAAAAGTACCCTCTCCTTATTGTTGATGGGTAGAAATGGTATTAATTTTTATAAATCATCTCGTACACAGAAACTCACACATTGGTTCCTGTACTTTGTCTATGTAGACAAACACAGCGTCTGTACATAATTATTCAGCCTGTTCTTTCCAGTGTTTATATCACCTGCTCCTCCATCTCACTTGCTGCATCCTATTCAATTTATTGGTGTCTTTTCAAATTGTGTGATTTTCTAATCCCTAAGTCTGATGTCTGCTGTGTTTGTATATCTGATGACGACTACCATGCACTTTGAATTTTTGTCTGTGAGCTCACTTTCAACAGGAATCTTCTTCTGTACAAGTCTTATATGGTTTATAGCTCAGTAAGATATCTGTATAGGGAGTTTCTGAGTTGGTTCCACTCTAATCTTTGTGGCTTACGTGTTCTAGACAAGTTTTTATATTTTCTTTGTATTTTTGTATCACAGAGGTATTGGGGATTTGGGGTCCCCACCACCCCACGCTACTGTCCAGAGGCTTTGATTTCTTGCTGCTAGCTCTTATTTTTACTCAGATCCCATGACCCTCACCCATCCTTGGGTCCTATCATTGGGCTGACCATGTCAGCCTTTACTAATGGACACACACTGTTACTGCTCTCAGACTTGTGCAGGGAGATTGGGTAGTCAGTGGTCTTCACTGCCATGTTCTTACTACCTCCCTGAGGGTGTGTGTGTGGGGGGGGGGGGGGGGTCTGGGCCTTGTGCATAGGAGGCAAGCACTCTACCAACTGTGCTATCTCCCCAGCCCCTCCCTGAGGGTTTTAAAAGATAAATATGCAGCCTCTCAGAGATTAAACTTCATTTGGTTACTGTGACAGAACATAGAATTTTAATTTCACTCATAACTGAAAGGCATTCTCTCTCAAGTTCTGGCACTAGCAAAATGTCTTTTCTTAATTTGGAGCCTGGTTTCCTACTTTGAATTTTTTCTATGTAATTCATTCAGTGTTCGTGCGTGTGAGTATTGTTTTGGGGAAAGATTCACACCAAACGTCAGTAATCTTAGGCTAGCTTTATGTATCTGTGTATTTAGGAAAATATAAAAAAGTATGAAATAGAGAATGATGTTTGGCATTAAATAAGCAGATCTCCTAAAATGTTTAAGGTTACTTAAAATCTTCTAAGAACTTGGAGCATTTCCTCTGAAACCTTATTTCATGCATCTACACTATAGTATACTACTAAATCTTATTTTCTAGCATCTATGCAGAAGGAGATAATTAATCATGAATTTTGAATCAGTGGAATTACATAATGAAATGAAAGTCTTTCAGAATGCTAGAAACTCTGGAATTGTGTCCAAGAATGACTTTTTAATTAAAAGAAAATATAACAATGACACTGTTTGGAGAAGGAATTGTGCATTCAATGGAATAAATTCTTTCAGGTAAAGAAAATACTTTTATAATATAGCACTGGTGCTACTAAAAATGCTAATATTTTTGTTTAGAATACAAACCCTCAATAAGTGTTTAAAATATGTATTTGATCAGTTTATTAAAAATGGAATTTAAAATCCAGGATGAAAATATATTATGGAGATAATGACTATAGGTTTGAGAGGAAAAAAAAATCATAGTAACTGCAGATAAATCTCATGATGCCCTCCTCTTTAGAATCTTCTGGTTATTTCAAGTTCCTTTGTGTATTGTGTTTTCTAATATTTTAAAAAAATTTTTATTCAAAGTTGTTGTATATGACAGTAGAATACATTACAATTCATCATACACATATAGAACACATTTTTACATATCTCTGATTGTATACAAAGTATATTCATACCATTCATGTCTTTTTTTAAAAAAAATTATTTATTTATTTGCTTTAGTTGTACGTAATGCGTTTATTTGTATGCGGTTCTGAGGATCAAACCCAGGCTGTGCACATGCTAGGCGAGCATTCTACCACTGAGCCACAACCCCAGCCCCCCATTCATGTCATTATACATGAACTTAGGGTAATGACATCCCTCTCATTGTACCATCTTTTTCTAATATTTAAAGAAAAATGCATGCTTTTCTTTTATCAAAATATAGGTGAAAGTGAAAGTTGTTCTTTGCCTGCTAGCTCTTTTAAGCACTGAAACACAAAGACTCTAATTTCCCATATTGGAAAATGGGGAAAAGTTCTTGGCTGGCTTCATTCTAGCATTATGAAAAGTCCCAAATGGGCTATCATAGGCTTCATTTTTATCCCAGCTTGGGACTTCAAGTAAATATCTTCCATTCTTTGGAATCCATTATCATTCTGTCATTCTATGGATGATAAGCCTAGCAATGCAATTGAAGGGCCAGTCTACAACCAGGGACACTGATGGTGGCATGTATCTTTCCTATCAGTAGATGAAACTGTTCTTTGTGCTGATTGGAAACCAGCTGGATTAGTGTGCAGAGATCTGGGGAGAAGAAAAAAACAAAAAACAAAATAAGAGGGTAAAAGAGGTAATAAGGTTTATTCCTGAAATTCACTCTGTATGGAACTTTTATATTTAAGGGATATAATCACTCCATGTTTTTGTAAAGTAATATAGTAAGGTGGAGAGGAAGATGTAGGTCCTACAGTCTAATGGAACTGACTCGAGCTTACTAGATGACTTTGACTCATTATTTGTAAATAGGTTGTAAGAATCCATCCTTGCCAAGCCTCTGCTAGCATTGAAGTTAATGTGTGTCTAATGTGGACACACTACACATGCTCAGTAAAGGTTAGTTCTGTTTGTATGTTTTTCTGGTATTTCCAGAGAAAAAAGCAATCTAGACAATAGATATTTGGGCAGAAAAATAAAGAGAGAAATGCTCACACCCTTAGATCAATAACCATTAAAATCAGCAGATTCTAATGTTGTGACAATTTTTCACAAAAGGAAAATAATCAGCCTCTAGAAACAAGATTATTATTTCTTATATTAAAAATAAAGCAAATAAATTTGAAAATATGGATTCTGAACATTACCCTTTACTACTCTTAACTAATGTCTGAGGAACCAAAATTTTCGGTTTCTTTAAGCAAACAAACAAACAAAAAAATCAAAAAGTCCAACAGTAGAAACAATAGATATTACCTAAGTGTATTATAATCATCTTCCATGGGTGGGGTGGGGGCAGGAAAAGAAAAAGAACAGGGTATTTAAAGACCTGATGCATAATTTATGTGCAAGTTTATTTTTGTAGGCTGTTGTAATAGCAAAGGAGATGGGAAGGCATCAGCAAAATCAAATGTAAGTGGAGCTTTGATTAATCTCGAAATAAATTCCCCCAAAAGAACTACATGAATTCCATGGTTCCTCCCTCAACAATTATGGGAAGGTATTTCTATTTAAAAGCCTTACAGAATTGATAAAATAAAGAATCAGACAAAAACTCATTTCCCCTTCAGATGAGGTCATTGCAAATGTCAACATTTCTGCCAGCATCCACAATCCGTGGTATGGAGTTGGAAAATCTTGAAGCAGAGCTCTAGAATGCTTTGCTCTAAGAACTAAGTTTGGCTAGTGTTACATTCTGATTATATGAAGGGCCACATCTAATTTGTTGATGATTAATTAAAATTTTACTCACTGAATTTGGAAAAAATGGTAACTTTTTTCTTTGGGTACAATAAAAAAATTATCACTGGACTCTGAAGCAATGTATATGCGTTGAATGATGTGTGCCAGGTGCTGTTCCAGGCTCTGGGAATTCTGCAGTTAACAAAGTCCTTGTTCTCTGGAGCTTATATTTGAGCCAGAGATGATATGATGATAAGAAAGTAAAGACTTTATGGATAGGCAATTTTAGGAGGTGTAAATTGTATGTAGGCATTCAAAACCTGCAACAAGCCAGGCACGGTGGCGCACTCCTGTAATCCCAGCACTTGGGAGGCTGAGGCAGGAGGATCGCGAGTTCAAAGCCAGCCTCAGCAATGGCGAGGTACTTAGCAACTCAGTGAGACCCTGTCTCTAATAAAATACAAAAAAAAGGGCTGGGGATGTGGCCCAGTGGTTGAGTGCCCCTGAGTTCAATCCCCAGTACCAAAAAAAAAAAAAAAAAAAAAAAAAAAAAAAAAACCTGCAACAAGATGAAGAATGTCTAAACGACATGAGTGACTTCCTCCAGGACAGACAAAAAAAGGATGCTGAGAAGAGGTGGCATTTGAGCCAAACTTTGCATGGTGAGAAGAGAGGTGAGGAGTAGGAAGAATTCTAAACAGGAGATAGCAAGATAGCAAGTGCCAAGACCTCCAGACCACAGCAAGTGTGGAACATTTTAGAAATCAAGAATAGACCACAGCAGCTGGAGCATGTGGGAGGAAACAAGGTGAGGGAGGACAGGTATGTACTTGTCCAAGCAGTGCAGATCTGGACTGTAAGGATGAAGTGTGATGCTTACTAGGGGGAAGGCTGTTGGTCATTTAAAAGACCTTACAAATGATTCTCCTCTTTAGTAATGTTCACCACCTATTTTCTGTGTCTGTTATTTGATAATAGCATTCTTTGATTTTCCATATCAACCTATTTCCCAGGGTATGCCTTCGATGGTTCTCAAGTTAAAGGACTACTCAAGGTAAGAAAGTTGGAGTTGAGTTGTACAAATCTAGCAGGCGTCAAGTCTTCTCATAGGGAGTAGCATCCCCTGCATCCAGCTCAAGGGTGACTGAGCCATCCCCTAAGCATGAATGCATAGCCCTTTCATGTTGTGCAAGGAAGTCAAACCTATAAAGGCAGAATTATACCTTCAGTGTCCAGGATATTTGCAACAGTCTCACATTTCCAATGCAAATTGTCCTTGTAACAGAATCACTTCAAAAAGAGGAAAATATGAATAATAATATTTCTCCAAACAAATAAAACACCAAATGCTGGTCCAAGGACAGAGAAGATATGTCTCTTTAAAAATCCACTCATTAAAAAAACAATTATTTGAAATTAACTGAAATAACCCCACAATGCTTCAGAGTAGGAACAGCGTTAGAAAGCAATCTATTTCAAAAGTTATAAAAATGTTCAGTCCTTTGGCCCCAAAATTTTATTTTCTAAAATGCAAAAAAAGTGCAAAATATCACTTAAATAAGCACATCAAGTATGTATTATTTGTGGCACTATCTACAATGCATGAAAATAAAACAAAATTGAGTATCTCCAAACAAAGGCAAATTAGAGGTTCACCCATAGAATGGTCTCTTGATGAATGATTGTGCTGACATTTAGATTAATTCTTAAGAAGATAATAAAGCTTCGTGAAAAAATGCCTAATATGTAGCACTTAAATAAATAAAGCAGAATAAAAAAGAATCAGGCTAACCTTCATAGCACTTTAAAAACTGCGTCAACACCTTTAGAAAGACCAGAAGTGAACAAGAAAATGTTAAAACTGTCAGAGCGTCTTTATGTCGCCATGTTTAGAATTTTCTTTTAATGCTTTGCCTTCTATTTTGTTCTTATGATAAATAAAATACATTTCAGCAAATGATTTATTTGAAGTGCTGCTTTCATCTTGGTGTTGGAAATGATGATGTCCCATTCCAGCGCTACCTTCTGTTTACTGTTCAACCTTGCTCTGAATTGCGGGGAGAGGAAAGAGAGCCTGGTCTGCTCTTGCTCAGATGCGTGGCTGCTGGTGACAGGACACATGTGCCCCTTCTGATGAGTGTGCTCCCACCCATGTCTGGAGCAGCATCCTTCTTTGGAGTATGCAAGGGAGATATGTCATGCCAAAGAGTCGCGGTTGGCCTGTAGTGGGAGACCTTCCATCTACAGCATTTAGAGAAATGGAACTCCATGCCAGAAATGTAGGAGAAAATTCCACGAGCCAACAGAAAGGCCATGGGAGAGGTTTGTTTCTTCAGCATAGAGGCACCAAAAATAATTCTACTTCCTTTCTTTATCCAGTTCATATTTATCAGGCCCAGTGGGATGACCGATAAAAAACAGCATAAAATCCCTAAACTGAATGCCTGGCCTGCAAACGGGAGTAGATTCAACTTCCTAATGATCTTCCCATTGAAATACCCGGGAACACACCCACACATGCACATGAAATACTGTAGTGATATTGGTAATAAAGGATCTTCTTCAGCACAATGGATTGCTTTCTTGAAAATGCTACCTAAAGGAATTGAGGAATGAATGAAGTTCACTCATTTTTAAACATTTTTAAAAAGAGTAACATGTCAAGGTGAGAGAAAACGAGAAAGGGATTTTTCATTACCCTGTAATATAGCTTCACATTAAAAACTCAGGGTTGATGCTACTGAACAGATACCCTGAGAGAATGTCCTCTCTATACCCTGGGCAGCAAGCTTCCTGAGTATCCACTGCATTTGGTCCTGCCTCACACTCTCCCCTGGCCCAGCAGTGCCACTCTTTTTTTTTTTTTTTTTTTTTTTCTTCTTTTTCTTCCTTGTGGTACAGGGACTGAATTCTGGGCCTCTCACATGGTAGGCAAGGGCTCTTCCACTGTGCATAACATGCATTCCAGAGACTACAACTCTCAGGAAAGCTGTGCGAAAGAGGGTCAAAGGGACAGGACTATTCCAGGACAGAAGAAGTCAGCAGCAGCTGGGGGTGACCAGGATGGTAAGGGAATTCCATATCTTCCTATGCTGTTTCTTAAACATGGATTTTAAAAGTATCTCAAAATTTAAGTCAATTTTCTAGTATTCAGAGGCCAGGTAAAAAAAAAGGTTTGGTCCAATAGAGCTACCCTAAGGGTTAACATGATGTTGCACATTTGTCAGGAGCTGTGTGTGACTTGTCCTTGGCTCTTGCGAGACTGATTTTCACAACAGCAAGAAAGATGGTGGCAGGAACTACAGGGAGCATTGACATCCCGACTAGGACTCTCCTCAATCCACCTGAGAACCCAGAAATACAAAGTTCATGTGAGGCTTATGTGGCACAAGAGATGTGTTCCTTGGATATACAGAGAAAAACCAAAGCTGTGGAAATTATTTACTAAAGGTGACAAGAGAAAAATTTGGATGATATTTGCTCTTCATTCTCAATACTGTTGGAGATAACATGACTTGTTCAATGGGAGATTCAGAGGGGAATTACAAGTGAAAGTTTAAGGATCAGAATGACGCACTTCCTGTTGGCATGATTGGAAAACAGAATAAAATAGATAGATGCCTTTAGTACACAGACTTAAACGGGTTTCCCAGTTACAATACAAGGCCCAGTCATTAAGGCATTTATACACATGTGAGATCTCAACAAATGAACCTTTCGTACAAAGAAGGCTAATGGTCCTTGGAACAGAAGAACCATGCAGATCTCATCCTCAGGATGCCTTGCATGGGCTGAGGTGGGTCTTTTCCTGCCTCTGGCTCTGACTGACTGCTAGTGTTTATCTGAATTTTATATCTAACAGAACAATTTGTTCTCAACACTTTTCCTTGCATTCTTTTCTGCACAATAGCTTTCTGGGAGTTTCAGTCTTTGAAAAAAAAAAAAAAAGTGGGGGTGGGCACATTTTAGTTTCTTTGAAAGTTGTACTTGCTTTGGCTTAGCAACCCTTTGCTTAGAAAAGTGTCCCATGGATTTCTCACACCAGGGTCATGACATGTGTTTTAGTCACCTTTTTTGCCTCTGTGACTAAAATACCTGACCAGACAATTGTAGAGGAGGAAAAGTTTATTTGGGGGCTCACAGTTTCAGAGGCCTCAATCCATAGGCTCCTTCAGGGCTTGCGGTGAGGCAGAACATCATGGTAGAAGAGTGTGGTGGAGGGAAATAGCTCACAGTACGATCAGGAAGCAGAGAGATTCCACTTTCCATATACAAATATATATACCCCAAAGTCAAGCCCCCCAATGCACCTCCTCCAGCCAAACCCTACCTGCCTTCAGTTTCCACTCAATTAATCCCTACTAAGGGATTAATTCACTCACTGGTTTAATACTTCCATAACCCAAATCATTTCTCCTCTTCACCTTCTTGCATTATCTCACACAGGAGCTTTTGGGGGTACCTCATATCCAAACCATAAGAACACGGATGTGTGAGATCACCCCCAGAAACATGGTTTAAACTAGTGAAAAACTAGGAACAGCCCAGAGATCACCAGTAAGTGACTGATGGAAAAATTCCACACCATGGCATTCTATGTAACAATGAACAAAGGATGAGGTGACTGCCGATCAACTGATAGAGAAAAAAGTAGACTGTTTGTCAAGAGGTGAGAAATAGGAGTTACAGAACAGTGAATCAAATGTGCTGGAAATCTTCCATGGGCCCTACCTTCTCCATTCTTCATTCACAACCCTGAAGGCTGAACTGTTCAGACTATGTCAAACTACATTCTTGCCTCTGATTGGAACTCAGAGGCAAGGAATAGAGGACAGAATATTATTCCCATAACTCCCTCCCTGTCCTCTGGGGGCATCCCTTGAAGTGGGTCCTGTGAGGTAGCCCTCTCCACTCTTAACCTGCCCCCCCCACCACATCACCAGGTCTGGTAACTACTCTCTCGGTCTTAGGGAAGCAAGGCACCCGCCCTCCTACAAGGTAAGTCTCTGGGTACTGCATTTCCCCTGCATTCATGCTGCCACAACGATATACCTAATTTAGTTATTAAAATTCTCCTGACTTTTAAAATTTGAACGTACTATGTGTTTCATGCTATGACCCTAACTGACACATGTAATGTAATCACGTTTTTTCATGTCAGCAGGTTCACATGAAGTAGTAGGACTCTGGTTTCATTAAGCCACATTTTGAAGGCTTTTATTGATGTTTCAGCGTATAATGAGGGTGACTTTGTAATTGTAGGAATTGACTCAGAATTCCTCAAATAAAGCTTAATGAATGAAACTAACGTATCTGTGATTTAAAGATTTACTTATATTGTAGGTATATGAACTTCCTTAAGGTTATCAGTTACTGATACTTTTTTTGCTTCCTGGAAAGACATTTTTCAGCATATTCCATTGCAGCATGATATCTGAGATTCTGAGATTTAAGAGTTATTTTCATGTTCTGCCTGTACTTAATTTATGGGTTTCAGCTCTCCATGTGGACATTTTGTTTTGTGTTTGACTTTGGAATCCAAGTTTTGTGACTTCAAAATATAGCACTCCTTTGGGAGTTGGGGGTCATTATAGTAAAACCAAGTGGGACACAAGTTCAAGTATTTTCCAGAATAATCAGAAAAATACAAGAGTCTATATATTTTTGACTTTCAGACTTTTACTCATGAAATAACACATGTGATAATTAGACCTTTTAGTTAGTAAAATTTCTGTTGAGGACAAATTTAACTGTGTATGTAATACTTTTGAGTTAATTTATTCTTGATTTTATACCACCTCCACATTTGCTGAGACAACATAAAGTCTCTGCTGGTGGAATATGATGGAAAAACATTTTTTTCCCAGTTCCAAGAAGAATTATTCAAATGCAAAAGAACAGAAACCAACATTTTAACAGTGTGTCTTATTAGTTCCTTGGTAATTTAATAAACATGCACCCGACTTTTGACCTGGGGTACTACAAGGCAAAGACAACAACTTATCTTTGGGAAGCTCACAATTTGGTTGAAATAGCAATAATAACTTTTTGTCTCTAGAGGAGAAGAGTTTCTAAGCTTCTGGAGTGCAGAGACCTTTTTCAAGGCAAACAAAGATGATTTAATTATAGTGCTGTGTAAGTACAAGCAAGTAAAGCTAGTATATATAACTAATAATGCTCTATAAATACCTTAAGATTGTGGATTTAGGTTATATAAAAACTGAGTTTGTAAATTAAATAAAAAAGAAAACTACAATCTAAAATACATGAAATTAACAACATTGATTTTAAATGGTAAGAACGATGACTTTGCATAAATCACAGCGCTACATGAAGAAGGGATTTGGGCTACTGACTATGGTCAGGTATTGCTATGGTCAGGTATTTCACTCTGTGGACTGAATGGTGACACTGCATCTGCATCATATGTCCCTACTCAGCTCTAACTACGGTGGGTCCTTCATCCCACAGTTTGCCATCTCACTATTTGTATCCATGTGCCTTGAAAGTGTCTTTGAATAATGAAGTCTGACTCTACTCTTTCTTGGTAGATCACTAGTAAGTGATCAATTTAGACACAGAAATTGTGTGGGATAGTTGGGTCCAAGGTGTTGCAAATATGACAGGCTTAATATTTACAAATGCTTATGAAACATCATTTTAAATATCATTGAGATGTTCAAGGATTGAGTGCATACCCATAATTCAGTTCAGAATCACAAACCCCTGTTTAAGAAATACTCATCCATCCGGGAGCGGTGACACATGCCTGTCAATCCCAGCAGCTCCGGAGGCTGACACAGGAGGATCATGAATTCAAAGCCAGCCTCAGCAACAGGGAGGCGCTATGCAACTCAGTGAGACCCTGTCTCTAAATAAAATACAAAATAGTGCTGGGCATGTGGCTCAGTGGTTGAGTGCGCCTGAGTTCAATCTCTAATACCCACCCCCCAAAAGAAATACTCATCCATAGAATATTAAAGTGCTAATAGTATAACAACTCTGGTAAGATAAACAATGAGCAAACTATGGGAACAGGTCAGTATGGTTAGGATAGTAAAAATCTGGGTGAACTGCTGGAAGTGTTTTCAGAAGGGACTTAATCATGACAAGCTTTTTTAACTTTATCGTCATAGAAAGCTCTCAGCCTTTTAAAGTGGAAAATGTTCTTTGGTGGGCACTCGGTCAGAAATATTACAGTTTCCCCCATGAATTATATATGATTTGCATTACCAGTGCCACCCTACTCATATATGGAAGCTCTGTGTGCTCCTCAGAGTTGAATTACAGTTTGTGAGGCTTGGTTTTTCTAATTCCTCACCAAGAAAGGTTGTATTGTTATTTCCATTAGGCCACAGCAGGTCTCTGAGACCACAGGTTTAAACTCATTAAGGTTGTGGAACACAAATGCTTAGTTTCTTGTTTCTTAATTGCCAATTTCAACTTCTTTATTGTTTGTAACCTGGAGCCTCACATATCATTTCTGGAGTGGCCTTCAGAAATACCTGTTTTCCAAACGCTGGAACCTCCCTCAGCAAGAAATGTTATCATGTAAAGAAAAAGCAAATATAATCTGAGAAATGACTTGTGCCTGCAATAAAAATACTTGTTCTGCCTAATTGTTGTTACTCAAAATAATTATGGCAATTGGACGATAAAAACTTCATTGCATTAAACAAACGTGCATAGTGCTGACCCTAAGTGTGGGTATTTGGATATGTCTATGGATTTGCATGCATGTTATTTATATGCATGTATCTGTGTATTTATAAAATAAAGTAACATCAAGTAAACCTGCAATAGATTGGGTAATTAACTCTTGACAGGATTTGTGCTAACCAGTGATCTGCCTTCTAAACATCCACTTCTATCTCATAACTTGTTCACCTTTCCATGTAAAGCAGCACAGAGACAAGCAACATTGAAGTGCAATGAATGGAGTCAGGGAATATTACAAACATTTCAGTGAAAAACTGAAGGAAAATGTAAAATCATGCTGCACACTAAATTTTGAAATGATTAGATAACCTACGTTCATTTTAGCACAGAAAAAAAATGTAAAATTGGTACTCACATAGCTGTGGACTGTGACTGAAAAATTGTGCATGGGAAGCCTCTGAGATCAACTCATATCTGGCTCCCCACTTACCTGTCTAGTCTCATGTCCTATTACTTCCTCTTTTGCTCTCAGGGCCCTAAGCATAGTTAATCTCCTGCAGTTATTCAAATGCTATGAACTTTCTTTCACCAAAGGACTTTTACAAATACCATTTCTTCAGTCTGACGTGCTCTCCATTTCTCATTCTTTTTTTTGTTATTTTTTATTTGTTTTAATTAGTTATACATGACAGTAGAATGTATTTATGCACTTTGATATATTATACATAGATGGGATATAATTTATCATTTTTCTGATTGTACATGTTGTAGAATCACATTGGTCATGCAGTTTTATATATATATATATATATATATATATATATATAGAGAGAGAGAGAGAGAGAGAGAGAGAGAGAGAGAGTAATGATGTCTGTTTCATTCTACTATCCTTCCTATCCCCATATGCCCTCCCCTCTTCTTCCTTCACTCCCCTCTACCTAATCTAAGGTAACTCTATTCTTCCCTAGTGCCCGCCTTCCTGTGAATTAGCATACACATATTAAAGAAAATGTTTGGCCTTTTGTTTTTTGGTATTGGCTTATTTCGCTTAGCATGATATTCTCCAACTCCATCCATTTACCGGCAAATGCCATAATTTCATTCTTCTTTAAAGCTGAGTAGTATTCCATTGAATATATATGCCACATTTTCTTTATCCATTCATCTATTGAAGGGCACCTAGGTTGGTTCCATAGTTTAGCTATTGTGAGTTGAGCTTCTATAAACATTGACGTGGCTGCATCACTTATAGTTTGGTGATTTTAAGTCCATTTCTCGTTCTTTTAAGTGGTCAAATTTAACTGATTCTTTATGGTTTAGATTAAAAACAACTTCCCCTCTGTACCTCCTTGCTTTTTGCTAACACCCCTAGTATATCTGAGGTGAGGTGTCACTTCCATATTGGCCCACACTGCTCAGGTGGTACACTTATCAAAGCACCTAACCACTGTCTCATACTGCCTATTTCACTGTCTGTATGCAATCCCAATCAAATCCATTTGAGCAGGGAGACAATGCACTTATTTCCTCAGTTAGCCCAAGCTCAACTTGCTTTCAGTGCTTAATGACTATTTGCCAAATGATGGAAGAGTCAATGACTGGATGACTCTATTTCCTGACTCATTTGAGTTTGGAGGGACTGATACACTTTGCAAGTTAATCTTAGCATGTCCCATTGATAACCTAACTTTGTTGATGTTTAAAGCACAAGCTTTGGTTCTGGTGTATTTGGAATATCCACTTTCTCTCTAATACTGACAGCCCGGGCTAGGTAGGCATCTTGTGTGGCTCCAATACTCTGATACCTTGGGAGGGGAACCAATAAGACATGTCAAGTGAACTTAAGTTGGACTGAACACAGATCCTGGACATACTGTCATTAAAATATATCTTTTCTTGAGCTTCTGGACCAGTCCAGCCCCAATATTTTGGTGTTTTCTTGAAGTATTATATACACCAATTTCAGTAAATTCAACATTTGGAGTCAAGATGATGTGCTCAAAACATATATTTTTTTAAGAACAGAATCTTCTACTTTTTTGTTTTTTGTTTTTGGTACAGGAAATTGAACTCAGGGCACTCGATCACTGGGCCACATCCCCAGCCATTTTTTTGTATTTTATTTAGAGACAGGGTCTCACTGAGTTGCTAAGTGCCTCGCCATGGCTGAGGCTGGCTTTGAACTTGCGATCCTCCTGCCCCAGCCTCCCAAGTGCTGGGATTACAGGCATGCATCACTGTGCCTGGCTTAAAAGAAAGTTTTAAGACTAATAAAGAAAAAAGCCATGATGAGAGATCTAAAGATGTGCTAATAGAAAATAGAAGTCACCCTTTATACATACAAATACTTCACACACATTTTATTTTTACAAAAATAGGATTATACAATTAATAATACTTACATTTAACTTTCACTACAATATCCTAGAAATCTCTATTGGTCAATGCATTCACGTAAATTTTTTTTTAAAGAATTGAAAGTATGCTGTTGAAAGTCTGTGCTCTGTTTTCCATTTTGTTATTTATATAAATTTTGGTTTTTTGAGTGTTTTTGTTTTTTATTTGCAACTGTGTTATAGTGGAGATTCTTGTCTCCATCTGCACATATTATCATTAAATACTATTATTTAATAGTATGTTTTTTAAAAATATTTTTTATTTATTCTAATTTGTTACACATGACAGCAGAATGCGATTCAGTTCATAGTACACATATAGAGCACAAGTTTTCATGTTTCATTGTACACAAAGTACAGTCACACCATTCATGTCTTCATACATGTACCTAGGGTAATGATGTCCATCTCATTCCACCATCTTTCCTACCCCCCTGCACTGTCCCTTCCCTTCCCTCCCCTTTGCCCTATCTGAAGTTCTTCCATTACTCCCATGTTTCCCCAACCCACATTATGGATCAACATCCACATATCAGAGAAACCATTTTGTCAGTAGGATTATTAGGTAGTAAGAAATAAATATTTGTATTTTAGTATCTAGTGTCAAAATATCCTCCAAAAAGATTGCATCACATGTACTTCTGTAATATATGGGATTTCTTGGTTCCCACATCACCACCAGTACTGGCTATTACCAACTAGCTAGTCAGTTAATTTGAGATGTGAAAATGCAATTTTGCTATTTTAATTTTCATTTTAGCTGTTGTAGATTTGAAATATCATCATATGTCACGGTTGGCTATTTGAGTTTGTTTTTCAGTGGTTTGCCAATTCATGACTTGCATTGATTTTCAATGAAGCCTGAAATCATCAAAACTTATTTTTCTTCTTAGTGATTTTAGGAGTTATTAGTATATTAATTCTATGTTTGTATTAATGATGTGTTTTTTTCCATTTTGTTTTTCACCAGAGTATTTTAAAACGTTTTTTTGTAATCAAAACAATCACTGCTTCTTCTGTCGTTTTTTTTGTCTAAGAAGTCTCCTTTCATTCCAAGAGTAAAACTGAGATAAATGATGAGACAGAGACAGAAAAAAACAGAAAAGAAAAAGAAGTAGGGAAAGGAAGAGGAAGAGGAGTACGGAGGAAGGGAGAAAGATGACGATGAGGAGGAAGTAAAGGACAAACTGAAGAAGGAAATAATGACCTCCATATTTTTGGTAATAATTTGATTATTTTATGTATGTCTTTAGTTGGGAGTTTTTTTCTTTTCTATATCCTATGAGTTGGGGATAAAGTAGGCATTCCCACTGGATACACAATGACCCTAACATATTTGATCCCTTTGTTCCTTCCCCTCTGATTTTAAATGCTACCTTATATTATAGTTCTTACAGACTTTCACTGGTTTTGTGGGCTAGAACTTATTATAACACTATGATTGTCATTTGGATTCACCATATTCAATAATTGAGAGTGATGATTAAATTAGTAGGTTTAAAATTTTGGACAATGCTTGATGCCTTCCTGAATAAATCTAAATTTCAGTGGGTGTTTTAGACTTTAAAAATATTGTTGGAACATATTTACCTAAATCAATTTTGGAATTTTAAACCAAAATTTAAAATTAAAATTTATGTGTAGTTTTCTGTGTCCTTGGCAAGTTTTAATATCAAGGTTCTATTTGTAAAGATGCATTTGGAAGCTTTCCATCTCTGCCCCCCCTTACTTGGGCATAGCTTAAATATTGTCCATGAATAGTTCCTAGGACTCAATTATCAAGGCCTGCTCCTTATGGAATATAAGTCTCTTCGTTCTAGAACTTGACAAAACAGAAAAATCCATTCATTTACCAAAAACTGCATGTCTGGTGCTATGCTAGGTGATGGGGTCAGCAGTGATTAAAGCTGATCCCTGATAGGTGATCACATCCGTCATCGCGTATCCGTCATCGCGTCTATTCGACTTCTCTGCTTGGGTATTCTGGCTCTCAGTCTTGGTCAGGTGCTTCCCTTCAATGTGACCCTAAACAAATACTTTAATTTATTGGGTCTCTGTTTCTTACCTGAAAAATACACCTACCTGCCTTATAGGATTGATTGGAAATTTAGCCACTGAGTTCAGCATTGAATAAGTGCTAACTGGGTATTAGCAATTGGTAGCACATAAGAGATTTTTACCTCTAACAAATGTGATTAGTCTCTTAGTACGGTAATCTCTTCTGGTTTCTAACAAGTGGAGACATAATTTGATCAGGGGATAGAGCATCAGAGAGCAACTTGAAATACCAATAGATTGAACTTAATCTAAACAAATTCACAAACTGACTCAAAAGCTGCCAAAATTGTTCACTCATCATAGTTCTAATGATAGTATCAGGTACCAACATTTAAATAAATTTTATAACAGGAAAATAATTACCTGTTTCTTCTGCAAATTTGAAAAAAAGAAATCCATCTCTATTTTATTGTACTTGTGGACCCCAGAAAAGAGAGGAATTTGTAAGCTTCTTATCCATAGCCTATCTTAGCCATGTCCATAAATAACTTGAGCTTTCTTCCCTTTTGTTTCTGCAGAAAACGAAGGATAGGGATTACATCATCAGCTCAGATCAATCTTATTTTACCTATTAGATAAAACCCTGAAATATTGCTGTGAATCCATGCTTTGGACATCAGTCCTTACTATAATTGTGCAAGGAAACCAGCATTTAAAGGAATAAAAAATGCTTTGTTGGAGCTTAGATAAATCAATGTCCCCTTTGTTTATCCACAAAAGCAAACTCTTTCCACTTCTTTCTTCTTGATTTACAACTTCTTGTTAATGGAATGTCTCAATGTGTGTCCCAGGAATAGGGAAGGACAAGTTTTCATAAGGCTTGGTGGCTCAAGCAGTGGACAGGCAGGGGTAGAGACATGCTGGCTCTAGCTGTGTGCCTCCCTCAACCTGGTTTCTGCAAGTGATACTTTGTTTTATTCCCCCCATGCAATTCCATAGAAAGTTGTGATTTTTCTTAACAGAAAGGGGTTGACATTGAGAAGAATCTTCTGCTTTCAGAAAACCTTCTGTTAAGACCCAGGCACATCTTATCTACCTGTCCTCATTTCCAGATGAAAGAGTCTGTCCTAATTTGAGAGGCATAATTTTTCTTTCCTCAGGGGTCTCTGTCAACATGCCCTGCCTGCCAGAGGCACCCTGTACTAGTTACCAGGAAACAATGGCTGTGCTGCAGTCACCAGGGTGAGCCTGAGCCTTCCCCACCCACCAGGCAGCTGTTGCAGACTTCTCCTTCCCTGGAGAAGCAGCAAACAGCCAGTCTCTGGTGTTATTTGATCTGCTTTTCTCTTTGAGGGCTTCTTTCTGAGGGAACAGCTGCTCCCCCTACCCCCCCTGGGTTTTGCACACAGATTAAAAACTGAGTAGTTATGGAACAAAGACTATGGAAATAACTAGAGCCAGTGAGTTATTTAACTCAGGAGGCCACCTGTGGTTCTTTGATTTGGAATAAATGCCTAAAACTTTTAACAGGTATTTGAGTGTTCCTCTGCCTTTGGACTTGCTTAGTACAACATGCTTGAAATTAAAAATAGTAGATTTCCATTTATTTCTGGGAGAGGTAGAGCCCTGGGAATCCCACTTTATGAAATTTTTGTTCCCTCTACTTCATGATGAAATCTTTCCTGAATTGAGGTTTGTGTTCATATAAAATTAACTGCAAATTTCCATTTGTTTACTTATCTCATTGTATGAAAAGGTCTCTTTCACACCTGCCTCTCCTTTCTTCCCACAAGTTGCCTGCTACCTTTTTTTCTCCCTTTTCAATTTCCAACCCTTAGCATGTTGCTTTGGACAGAAGAGACACTCATTTCTTACTGTTCAGTGATTGTATAAAGGAAAGAAGGAAGGAAGATCAGTTATTTTAATAATTATATCACTGGAAAACACTAAAGAAAATCAAAACAAATTTGATATAATTCTTTCCTGAGGGTACACTATATTTCTGGTTAACATTCTGAATGATGTGCATATTAATTTATCCGTTTACCCATACAGTTCTCTTTTAAAGTAATTTTTATTATTCATTCCCAATTTACAGATGAGGAAGATGAGGTGCTGAGGTAGGATGTGAGAGATGGAATGGAAACACTGACCACTTGGTTCCAGAGTCGGTGCTCTTAGATGTTATGTTGTTTAGAATTTCAGCATAAGTTGCTTTGCCTGGTTTTCAAAAATGTTTATTTTAGAGAGAAAGATTTTGAAAAACTTAATAGTTTGGGGGAATTTAATGAGTTTATGATCAGGAAAGTATAAATGAACTCTCTGTGTAACCAAAAGCTTGGTCCCTGTCCCCAGTGTCAATCAATGCCAACTCAATAATGAGGAAAGTGTTTTGAGAAAAAAGGAAAAAGAAGGTTTATTGCTTTGCTAGCAAAGGACAAACACAGGGGACTCCTGTCACAAAGGCTGTGACTTTCCCGATCAGGAGGGACAGGGGAGATTTAAAGGAATTTTTCAAGGGTTACATTCCAGTAGGGGGTCCCAGGGCGCCAGGATGGCATGTTGGGATTCCCTTGTTAATTTCAGAGATATTCACTTCCCAGATCCTCAGCAGGCATCTCCTTCCTGTAGTGGGTGGGTTCAAGTGCAACTAACTAGGGGAAGAAAACGTTACACTGTCTCCCCAATCTTGTTAGGGAGGGGAAGAGGATAGAAGAGAGAAAAATAAATTAAAAATAAATAAATCAACCTTAGAGCAATGAGGCTATATTTAGAAGGTGAAGGGACCACTGTTAAACCTGAACTAAAATCCACTTCTAAGGTGGCAGGGAGCTTCTGTGAGTGGGCAAAGAAGACAGGAAACAAAAGATGGTGAAGATATGGGAAAAGAGTGGAAAAGATTCCCTCAATTCCATAGAATTTGGTTGTTTCCAAGAAGGGTGAAGGAATTGGTACAGAATGAAGCAGAGAACCAAGAAGGTAGGGCCAGGAAATGAAGAATTTAACTGAAAAAGGTGATTTAGTCCAAGAACAAATGGCTAAGTCAAAAGATGTCCTCTGTTGTTTGCTAAAATAAAATGAAACATTTTTCATGCCATGGCCTGGCCTCTGGATGCCCAGTGACAGTCCCCTTAGCAAGACAATGGCAAATGATGTAGTTTCAGTGAGGTTGTGGGTATGAGGCCTTTGAGTTTCCATTAGAGTGCTGTGACCCCTCAACCTCCTGAGGTGGTTGAGGGGTCAGTGGGCCATCAGTACATTTGAAAGCCAAAGTCCTAATTCTAGGCATTTGCATGGTTGGTAGGTGGGGTTGAAGATCACAGGGCTGAAGATGCCAAGTCTGACCCTGCTGGGGCACAGGAAGTCTCCTCTGTTCAAGTCCAGGTCACTGAAGCTGCAGTTTAGCTATGACATGGATACCAGTCATGGAAATCAGAATCAGGTCCTCATTCCCCTGGTGTTAAAGATCAAACACTTGAGAAATACCATAGCAAGCAAAGAAAGCAAGTTTTATTTAACAAAGAGAACAGAGATAGCAGACTTCTCTGGAAAGAAGTCAGGGTCAAGAGCTGGGTGACTGTGGGAGGGGGGTGGTCTTGTCTCTTTTATAGATCTCAGATTTCCTCTCCCACCTCTCAGCACCTCCTCTGCTACCCTGCCACCATGCCCAAGGGCAGGAAAGAGCAGCCCAGTGGGTAAACATTAGCAATTCCTTGCTTTCTGAAGGAGTGATTCCCAGCTGCAGGTGGGGTGGGGTGGGGTGAGAGGAGTGTTAGCAACCAGTTGTGTGTGTGGGGTTGGGGGTGGGGGTATGTGCTTTTGAGGTGTTGGCAACTCATTTCTTTTTCTTTGATAATTAGCCCCCATCTTTCTGACCCCATCATTTATTATCTACACTGACTACCTGTCTTTTGCCCATGTCTCAACACCAGGAGAGACCCAGCACCAAGGCTTGAGGAAAACCAAAGTTAAGGCAAGCAGGTAATCAAGACCTCTGATCTCATCTAAGCCTTAGATATTATTTATAAGTAGAAATGAAATTTATTACATGATTAGCACAAAATCCAGGAGGCATCATTATACTATATGTGAAGTGGTATATTATTTGAAGGGAAACAGTAATAGGTGAAAGCAGAGTGGTATAAAACTAAAGCAGCACCTTCAAAAAGAGAGTGATAACAGTGAATAAGCCAATAAAAGATATAAAGACAAATCATGCAAAGAGTTAATACAAAAGAAGACATGGAAAGAGGAGGAGAAAGGGAATAAAGAAGAAGTGGGGTAATAAAGAAGAGAAAACAAATTAAAAAGTAGGTTTAAGTTAAAAATATCACTAGAATCATTCAGTGTAAGTCCTCTATTACACCACAAATAAAAGGCAGGAAATGTCATATTGGATAAAATGGCAAGCTGCTACTATATGCTAATGATAAGAAACTCACTTTAAATATAAGGACGAATACATTACAGCTAAAAAAGATTGGAAAACATACTGACAATCAAAAGAAAGAAAATTAAAAAAAGCTGGAGTGACTATGATAATATTAAATAAAATATATTTAGTGTAAAATATATTACCAAGAGAAAGGTGCACATTTCATAATGATAAAGAGTCAGTTAGTGAAAAGAATTCAATAATCCTAAACTTTTAATCTCCTAATAAGTTCAACTACGTTAAGCAAAACCAAAAGAATTGAAAGGAGAAATTTACAAATTTAGAATTATTTTTAAGGATATTGAATTCCTTTTCTCAGAAATTATTAGTCAAATAAATAGAAAATTAGAAATAATATAAAAGACTTAAAGAACATTGTTAATCAGGTGAACCTAATTCACATTTATAAAATACTCTATCCAGAAACAACAACAACAAACCCAAAGTGTTCAAGAGAACACAACAAAACTTTGTGTAATAAAATGTTTCAATGAATTTTAAAAGATTCACAGCATAGAAAGACTTTGATGGGATTAATTAGAAATCAAAAACGGAAAGATCTCTGGGAAATTTCCAAATATTTGAAAATTAGAAAACATATTTCTAAATTAACTATGGGTTAAAGAAAAAACCCAAAAGTTAAATTTAAAAATCATTCATTATTACATGAAATTGAAACATTAAAAACTGTGTGACATGCAACTAAAGCTGTATCTTGAGGGAAATTTGTAGCACTAAGTATTTATATTAGAAAAGAGACCTCAATCAGCAACTTCAAATCACACTTTAAGAAATCAGAAAAAGGCCGCCTGTACTGCTGCTGCCATTGCTGTTGCCTCTGATTGCAGTGCTGCCAGCTTGAGGTTGCCTGGAGGTCTTCTTTCTGGGCTACTACAGAAGCTGCTGCTGTGCCTGGAGGTTGCTTCTCTGGACATGGCTTTGGTTACTTCAGACACAAATTGCAGCACTACCTCCTAGGTCACTGCTAATGAACCAGAAGTCTCCTGTCAATCAACTGCTGCCTGCACTGCTACCACCATTGCAGCTGCCTCTGACTCCACTGCTGCCAGCCTGAGATCATCTGAAGGTCTTCTTTCTGGGTGCTGCTGCCACAGAAGAAACTGCTGCCCCAGATGCAAGTGAAGCTGACACTGCTGTTGACCACCAGAGATCACCTGGTGACGCCGCCCCAACAGTTGCAGTTGCAACTGCTGCTGGCACCACCGCTACTGCTGACCCACTGCCTGCTGCCAACAACCACCGTCACTACTGTGGCTACCATGGCCTAGAAGACTTCTTTGGGTGAGACTCCAGGTTTGGTTACATGTGGTTGCACCCATTTTGGGACACCCACCAGGGCCTGGGGCCTGGATGCTAGCAGGTTTACCACCACAAAAGCTTCTGTCTGGGGACTACAGTTGGGACCTGCAGGTCCAGTGTGGGGGTGCCTACAGGTTTGGAAGAGCCTGGGGTCTTCCTGCTGAGAGTGCTGGTGGCCCTTGTCTTGATGCTACATCTCAGGGTTGCTCCTTTGCATGCAGGTATTCCTGGTGGTCTCTCTGCAAATAGGAGCGGCATTGAGATATTGAGAATAGAGTGTGGCCAAGACTGAGGTATCTGAAGCCCAAATTGGTGGGATAGAGACAGGGTTTGCGAGGGCTGATCTGGGTTTGGTGATCCCGAGAGCTGACAGAGACAGAGCTGAGAAATTGTTCAACATTGACAGAGACAGTTTAACTTTCCAGCAAGATTTATTTTATTTTATTTTTGATTCACTAATCTCTACCATATTTGGAAAATGATTTTTTGTTTTTATTTAAATTTAATTAATTTAATTTGCTTTTAGAGTGCAATTCCTTTCATATTACATATAAAGAGCACAGTTTTCCAAGTCACTGGTTTTACACAAAATATTTTCATACCATTTGAGTTTTTATACATGCACTTAGTATATTGATGTCAAACTCCTTCTGCCATTGTCTCTATCCCCTTGCCCCTTGCCCTCCCCTCCCCCTTTTTTCTATTTAACGTTCCTTCACTTCTCTCATTCCCCCTCCCTTGCCACTATAATTCAGTATCATCCTAGCAAAGGAATTAATCGACCTTTGGTTTTCTAGGATTGGCTGACTTCATTTAGCATTATTTTCTCCAACTCCATCCATTTGCCTACAAATGCTGTAATTTTATCCTCTTTTAGTGCTGAGTAGTGTTCCATTGTGTATATATACCAAAGTTTCCCTATCCATTCATCTATTGATAGGCATCGGGGTTGTTTCCACAATCTAGCTATTGTGAATTGTGCTGCTATGAACATGAATGTGGCTGTGGTAGTATGCTTTTTTTTTTTTTTTAAGTCCTTTGGGTATAGACCGAGGAGTGGGATAGCTGGGTCAAATGGTGATTCCATTCCAAGTTATCCTAGGAATCTCCATACTGCTTTCCAAATTGGCTGTACCAATTTGCAGCCCCACTAGCAATATAAGAGTGTGCCCTTTTCCCCCACATCCTCACCAGCATTTATTGTTGTTTGTGTTTTTGATAGCTGCCATTCTGACTGGCATGAGATTAAATCTTAGAGTAGTCTTGATTTGCATTTCTCTAATTGCTAGAGATGCTGAACATTTTTTTATATATTTGTTGATTGATTGTATATCTTCTTCTGAGAAGTGTCTGTTCAGTTCCATTTATTGATTGGGTTGTTTGTTTTTCTGGTGTAAAGGTTTTTGAGAGATTTATATATCCTTGAAGTTAATGTTCTGTCTGATGTGCATGTGGTAAAGATTTGCTCCCATTCTGTAGGTTCTCTGTTCACCTCACTGATTGTTTCTTTTGCTGAGAAGATGCTTTTTAGGTTGCATCCATCCCATTTATTAATGTTTGGTTTTAGTTCTTGCACTATAGGGGTCTTATTGAGGAAGTTGGGGCCTAATCCAACATGTTGGAGATTTGGGCCTACTTTTTCCTCTATTAGGTGCAAGGTCTCTGGTTTAATTCCTAGGTCCTTGATCCATTTTGAGTTGAGTTTTGTGCATGGAGAGAGAGGTTTAATTTCATTTTATTACTACAGATTTCCAGTTTTCCCATCACCATTTGTTGAAGAGGCTGTCTTTTCTCCAGTGAACATTTTTTGGCACCTTTGTCTAATATAAGATAACTGTAGATGTGTGGGTTAGTCTCTGTGTCTTCTATTCTGTACTGTTTGTCTACTGGTCTATTTTGGTGCCAATACCATGCTGTTTTAGTTACTATTGCTTTCTAATACAATTTAAGGTCTGGAATAGTAATGCCACCAGCTTCATTCTTCTTGCTAAGAATTGCTTTGGCTATTCTGGGTCTCTTATTTTTCCAGATGAATTTCATGATTTCCTTTTCTATTTCTATGAGGAATGATATTGGGATTTTGATTGGGATTGCATTGAAATTGTACAGTGCTTTTGGTAGAATAGTCATTTTGACAATATTAGTTCTACCTATCCATGAACAAGGTAAATTTTTTCATCTTTTAAGATCTTCTTTAATTTATTTCTTTAGTGTGTTGTAGTTTTCATTGTGCAGGTCTTCGCTTCTTTTGTTAGGTTGATTCCCAAGTTTTTTTTTTTTTTTTTTTTTTTTTGATGTTATAGTAATTGGGGTGGAGTTCCTAGTTTCTCTTTCTGAGGATTTGTTGCTGATGTACAAAAATGCCTTAGATTTATGGGTATTGATTTTATATCCAGCCACTTTGCTGAATTTGTTTATTAGATCTAGAAGATTTCTGTTGGAGTTTTTTGGATCCTCTATGTATAAAATCATATCGTCTGCAAATAGTGATAGTTTGAGTTCTTCTTTTCCTATCCGTATGTATCCCTTTTGTTTCTTTCATCTGTCTAATTGCATTGGCTAGGGTTTCAAGAACTATGTTGAATAATAGTGGTGAAAGAGGATACCCCTGTCTTGTTCCAGTTCTTAGAGGGAATGCTTTCAGCTTTTCTCCATTTAGGATGATGTTGGCCTGGGCTTAGCATAGATGGCCTTTACAATGTTGAGGTATATTCCTATTATCCCTATTTTTTCTAGTGTTTTGAACATGAAGGGGTGTTGTATCTTATAAAATGCTTTCTCTGCGTCAATTGAGATGATCATATGATTTTTATCTTTGAGTCTATTGACGTGGTGAATAACATTTATTGATTTCCTTATGTTGAACCAACTTTGCATTCCTGGAATGAACCCCACTTGATTGTGATGTATTATTTTTTTGATGTGTTTTTATATTTGATTTGCCAGAATTTTATTGAGGATTTTTGCATCTATATTCATTAGTGATATTGGTCTGAAGTATTCTTTCTTTGATTTGTCTATGCCTGGTTTTGGAATCAGGGTGATATTGGTCTCATAGAATGAGTCTGGAAGGGTTCCCTCTTTTTCTATTTCATGAAACAGTTTGAGAAGTATTGGTGTTAGTTCTTCTTTAAAGGTCTTGTAGAATTCGGTTGTGTATCCATCTGGACCTAGGCTTTTCTTGGTTGGTAGGTTTCTGATGGCATCCTCTATTTCTTTGCTTGAAATTGATTTATTTAAGTTGTGTATGTCATCCTGATTTAGTTTGGGCATATCATATATTTCTAGAAATTTGTCGATGTCTTTATTATTTTCTTTTTTGTTGGAGTATAGATTTTCAAAATAATTTCTAATTATCATCTGTATTTCTGTAGTGTCCATCATGATGTTTCCTTTTTCATCACATATATTGGTAATTTGAGTTTTTCTCTCCTTTTCTTAGTTAGCATAGCTAATAGTTTATCAATTTTATTTATTTTTTCAAAGAACCAACTTTTGGTTCTTTCAATTTTTTAATTGTGTTTTTTGCTTCAATTATATTGATTGTGGCTCTGATTTTAATTAGGAAAAGGATGTTTTTAATGCATCAGTATATGGAGGACAATGATATATGAATGGTGTTTTGCATTTTTGTTGGATTCTTATGTCTTTAATATTTTCTCTTTGTTCGTATTTTTTCTTATCTATTTTCTTTATTTTCTTTCCAACTATTCTCCTACCAACAGCCAATCTCTCTCAGCTCTTCTTCCACTCTTCCTGTGAATTTTTACTTCTAGCTTCTCTCGTCCTCCCTTGCCAGTATTGAATACTACACTACCTCTGTTCTCTCATTCACCATTTGAAATTGTAAATTGTTTTAACAAATATTCTGTTTATACTATAGATAGTTATTGAACTCATCATTTGGGGTTAATTCAAGAAAGCAGAAGATGACTTAGTGGGGGCTGGTAAGCTTAAGAATCTATACTGTGCACACTGGGTGCTGTTGATGTTTGTCTCACCAGTAAAGATGAAGCATTGGAAATCTTTAGGGATACTATAGGTCTACAGGGCAGAATGTATCCTGCCTTAGATCCATACTTTTAGATGGGAAAACACACTAACAACATGAAAAAACAGGGGAATAAAGTGTCCCCCAAAGACCAAGATGCTTCAACAACAGAAACTACTGATAACACAGTGGCAGAAGTGTCCACGAAGGAGTTCAGATTCTATATAGTTAAACTGGTATGTGAAGTAAAGGATAGTATGAGCAGTGAAATCAAAGAAAAATACAGGAAGTGAACGACCACTTCAATAAAGAGTTAAAGATAGTGGAAAAAAAATAACAAGCAGAAATCCTTGAAATGAAGGAATCAGTAAACCAAGTTATAAATTCAATAGAAAGCATCACCAACAGATTAGACCACTTGGAAGACAGCTTCAGACAATGAAGACAAACTATATAATTTTGAAAGTAGAGTTGAACATGTGGAGAAGATGGTAAGAAACCATGAACAGAACATCCAAGAATTATGGGATAACGTGAAAAGACCAAATTTAAGAGTTATTGGAAGAGATGAAGGAGCAGAGATACAAACCAAAGGAATGCACAATTTTTCAATAATATCATAACAGAAAATTTCCCAAAACTAAAGAATAGAATGGAAAATCAAATACAAGAGGCTGACAGGACTCCAAGTGTACAAAGTTACAGAAGATCTATACCAAGACACATTATAATAAAAATGACCAACACATAGAATAAAGATAAAATTTTAAAGGCCGTGAGAGAAAAAAATCAAATTGCATATAGAGGAAAACAATTCAGATCTCAACTGATTTCTCAACCCAGACCTTCAACATTAGGAAATCTTGGAATAATATATTTCAAGCTCTGAAGGAAAATGGATGCCAGCCAAGAATCTTCTATCCAGCAACATTAAGTTTCAGATTTGAAGGTGAAATTAAAACATTCCATGATAGATAAAAATTAAAAGAATTCACAAATAGAAAGCCTATGCTACAGAGCATTCTCAACAGAATATTCCATGAGGATGAAGTGAAAAAAAAATAAGAAAGTGAAAACCACCAAAGGGAGGATCTACACTAAAGGGACATTCAACTAAATGGGAAACTAAGACAAATCAAAAACCATAAATAAACCAAAATGACAGGGAATATAAATCATATCTCAATAATAACCTTGAATGTTAATGGCCTAAACTCATCAATCAAAAGACAAAGACCAGCAGGTTGGATTAAAATGCAATACCCAACAATATGCTGTCTTCAAGAGACTCACCTCATGGGCAAGCAAAGACATCTACAGGCTGAAGGTGAAAGGATGGGAAAAAAACTTATCACTCATATTGATTTAAACAAGCAGGGGTTTTCATTTTCATTTCAGATAAAGTAGACTTTAAACCAAAGTTAATCAGAAGAGACAAAGCAGGACATTGCATACTTCTTAAAGGAAGTATATATAAGCAGGACATAACAATTATAAATATTTATGCCCCAAACAATGGAGCATCTATGCACATCAAACAAAGCCTTCTCACTTTCAAGAGTCAAATAGACAACAATACAATAATAGTGGGTGACTTTAACACACTTCTCTCACTACTGGACAGATCTTCCAAACAAAAACTAAATAAGGAAACTATAGAACAAAATAACATAATCAATAATTTAAAACTAACAGACATATATAGAATATTCCATCCATCAATGAGCAAATATACTTTCTTTTCCGCATCACATGGCTCTCTCCTTCTCTAAACTAGACCATATATTATGCCACAAAGCAACTGGAATAAAATTAGAAATCCATGATAAAATAAAAAATAGAAGCTAGTGTAACAAATGGAGACTAAATAGTACATTATTGAATGATGAGTGGATAGTAGCAGAAATCAAGGATGAAATTTTAAAATTCTAGAGGAAAATGAGAACACTGATACAACATATCAAAATCTCTGGGACACTATGAATGCAGTACTAAGAGGAAAGTTTATTGCATTGAGTGCATCTATTAAAAGAATAAAAAGTCAACAAATAAATGACCTAACACTACATTTCAAAGCCCTAGAAAAAGAACAAATCAAAACCAAAAGCAGTAGAAGAAGGAAATAATTAAAATCAGAGCTGAAATCAATGAAATCAAAACAACAACAAGAACAACAAAAACAACTGAAAAAATTAACAAAACAAAAGTTGGTTCTTTGAAAAAACAAATAAAATAGATAAACCCCTGGGCTTGGTAATGAGAAGAAAAAGAGAGAAAACTCAAACTAATAAAATACAAGATGAAGAAGGAAATTTCACAACAGACATGTCTGAAATACAGAAGATAATTAGAAACTATTTGAAAATTTATACTCTAATAAAATAGAAAATATTGAAGACATTAACAAATTTCTAGATACATATGTCCTACCCAAACTGAATGAGGAGGTCATACATGATTTTAAAACAGGTCAATTTCAAGTAATGGAATAGAAAATGCCATCAAAAGCCTACCAACCAAGAAAATCCCAGGACCAGATGGATTCTCAGCTGAGTTCTACAAGACTTTCAAAGAATTAACACCAATACTCCTCACAGTATTCTATGAAATAGAAAAGAAGGGAACCTTTCCAAACTCATTCTATGAGGCTAATATCACCCTGATACCAAAACCAGACAAAGACACATCAAGGAAAGAAAACTTCGGACCAATATCCCTGATGAACATAGATGCAAAACTTCTCAATAAAATTCTGGCAAATTGCATACAAAAGCATATTAAAAAGACAGTGCACCATGATCATGTGGGATTCATCCCAGGGGTGCAGGGTTGGTTCAATATATGAAATCAATAAACGTAATTCATCATATTAATAGACTTAAAAACAAGAATCATATGATCATCTCAATAGATGCAGAAAAAGCATTTGCCAAAATATAGCATGACTTTATGTTAAAACACTAGAAAAACTAAGGATAGCAGGAACATACCTCAACATTGTAAAATGTATATATGCTAAACCCAAGGCTAGCATCATTCTAAATGGAGAAAAATTGAAAGCATTCCCATTAAAAACTGGAACAAGACAGGATATCCTCTTTCACCACTTTTATTCAACATCATCCTTGAAACTCTAGCCAGAGCAATTAGACAAAAGAAAGAAATTAAAGGAATACAAATAGGTAAAGAAGAAGTCAAACTGTCACTATTTGCTGATGACATGATTTTATATCTAGAAGATCCAAAAAGTTCCACCAGAAAACTTCTAGAACTAACATAGTAATTCAGCAAAGTAGCAGGATATGAAATCAACACCCATAAATCAAATGCATTCCTATACATCAGTGATAAATCCACTGAAAGAGAAATTAGGAAAACTACTCCATTCTCAATAGCCTAAATAAATAAATAAATAAATAAATAAATAAATAAATAAATAAATAAATAACAAAACAAAAACCCTGGGAATCAATCTAACAAAAGAGGTGAAAGACCTCTACAATGAAAACTACAGAATACTAAAGAAAGAAATTGAATAAAGCCTCAGAAGATGGAAAGATGTCCCATGCTCTTGGATAGGCAGAATTAATGTTGACAAAATGGTCATACTACCAAAAATGTTATACAGATTTAATGCAATTTCTATTAAAATCCCAATGACATTCTTCATAGAAATAGAAAAACAACCATGAAATTTATTTGGAAAAATCAGAGACCCAGAATAGATAAAGCAACCCTTAGCAAGAAAAGTGAAGCAGGAGGCATCACAATACCAGATCTTAAACTATACTACAGAGCAATTGTATCACAAACAGCTTGATATTGGCACCAAAATAGACTTGTAGACCAATGGTACAGAATAGAGGACCCAGAGACAAACCCACATAAATACAGTTATCTCATACTAAACAAGGGTGCCAAAAACATTCACTGGAGAAAATATAGCTTCTTCAACAAATGGTGCTGGCAAAACTGGAAATCCATATGTAGCAAAATGAAATTAAACCTCTATCTCTCACCCTGCACAAAAATCAATTCAAAGTGAATCAAAGACTTAGGCACTAGAACAGAGACCCTGCGCCTAATAGAAGTAAAAATAGGCCCAAATCTGCACCACATCAGCCTAGGATCTGAGTTCCTTAAGAAGATTCCTAAAGCACAAGAAGTAAAATCAAGAATCAATAAATGAGATGGATTCAAATTAAAAGGCTTTTTTTCAGCAAAGGAAACAATTAATAAAATGAGGAGAGAGCCTACAGATTGGAAGAAAATCTTTACCACATGCACCTCCTATAAAGCATTAATCTCTAGGATATATAAAGAACTCAAAAAACTTAACACCAAAAAAAAATAATAATAATAACCAATCAATAAATGGGCTAAGGAGCTGAACAGACACACTTCACAGAAGAAGAAATACAACTGATCAACAAATATATGAAAAAGTGATCAACAAATCTAGCAATTAGAGAAATGCAAATCAAAACTACTCTTACGATTTCATCTCACTCCTGTCAAAATGACAATCATCAAGAATACAGGCAACAATAAATGTTGGCAAGGATGTGTGGGAAAAGGCCCACTCATACATTGCTGGTGGGATTGCAAATTGGTGCAGCCATTCTGGAAAGCAGTATGGAGATTCCTTGGAAAACTGGGAATGGAACCACAGTTTGACCCAGCGATCCCACTCCTTGATTTGTACCCAAAGGACTTAAAATCAGCATATGATAGTGAGACAGCCACATCAATATTTATAGCAGATCAATTCACAATAGTTAGACTATGGAACCAATAGATGAACAAATGAAGAAAATGTGGTATATATACTCAATGAAATATTACTCAGCTTTAAAGAAGAGTGAAATTATGGAATTTGCCAGTAAATGGTTGGAGCTGGAGAATATCATGCTAAGTGAAATATGCCAATCCCACAAAACCAAAGGCTGAATGTTTTCTCTAATATGAGGATGCTAATTCACAATAAGGCTGGCGGGGGGGCACTAGTGAAGACTAGTGTTTCCTTAGATTAGGTAGAGGGAAGTGATGGGAGGGGAGGAAGGGGTTGTGGAGATGGGAAAGAATGGAATGAAACAAATCTTATTACTGTATGTATATATGTGACTACATGATCAATATGATTCTGCAACATGTACACTCAGAAAAATGAGAAATTATATCCCATCTATGTATGATATATCATAGTGCATAAATGCATTCTACTGTCATGTAGAACTAATTAAAACAAATAAAAAATTATAAAAACAAAAAGAAGTCAGAAAAAGAACAGCAACAGCCACAAGCCCAAAGCAAGTAGAAGGAAGGAAATAATAAAGGTAAGAGATATAAGCAATAAATTAAAAATAGAAAAATAGGGAAAAATAAATGAAACCAAATTCTAGTTCCTTGGGATCATTAAAATTGTTAAACATGTACCCAAATTAATCAGTTAAAAAAAAGACAGCAGGAAATTGTTACTATCAGGAATAAAAAGGAGACATTATGACATATCATATAGATATTGAAATGAGCAGATATTATTAGTAGTCTTATGCCATTAAATTTGACAAAGAACTTGAGAGATGTAGACTATCTAAATTCACTCAATATAAAACCACAGTATTTCTGTCTATTAAGGAATCAGAAAATTGCAGACCCAGCTGGCTTCACTGATGAATTCTACCAAACATTTAAAGAGTAATAATACCAATTTTAAGTAATCTCTTCTAATAAATTCGAAGAGAAGAGACTACTTAGCAACTCATCCCATGAGACCAGCATTTTCCTGATGCCAAAACTAGGGCACTACATCACAAGGAAATAAACCTAAGTGCTCATATCTTTTATAAACATACATGCAGAAATTCTTGACAAAATTTTAGTAAATCAAACAATTTATTAAAAGCAAACTGCATCATGACCAAATGAGGATTATCCTGGGAATGCAAGATTAGTTGAACATTCAAAAACCAATCAACATAATTCACTATTTCAAGAGACTAAAAACAACCCAAGATCATTTCAATGGATGGAGAAAAAGCATTTGTCAAAATTCATGCTGGTTCCCTCTAAAAACCAGAACAAGACAGGGATGCCCCTTTTCACCACTGCTATTTAACATAGTACTGGAAACTCTGGCCAGAGCAATTAGACAGACGAAAGAAATTAAAGTGATCTAGATAGGAAAAGAAGAGCTCAAATTAGCACTATTTGCTGATGACATGATAATATACATAGAAGACCCAAAAAACTCTACCAGAAAACTTTTACAACTAGTAAATGAATTCAGCAAAGTAGCAGGATACAAAATCAATACCCATAAGTCAAAGGCATTTTTGTACATCAGTGACAAATCCTCTGAAAGGGAAATGATGAAAACTACCCCATTTACAATAGCATAAAAAAAACCAAAAACAAAAACAAAAACAAAAAACACCTGGGAATCAACTTAACGAAAGAGGTGAAAGACCTCTATAAGGAAAATTATAGAACACTAAAGAAAGAAACCATAGAAGAACTCAGAAGATGGAAAGACCTACCTTGCTCTTGGATAGGTAGAATCAATATTGTCAAAATGTCCATACTACCAAAAGCATTATACAGATTTAATGCAATTCCAATCAAAATCCCAATGTCATTCTTCAAAGAAATAGAAGAAGCAGTCATGAAATTCATCTGGAAAAATAAGAGACCCAGAATAGCCAAAGCAATCCTGAGCAAGAAAAGTGAAGCAGGGGGCATCACCATACTGGACTTTAAATTATACTATAGAGCAATAGTAACAAAAACAGCATGGTATTGGCACCAAAACAGACTGGTGGACCAATGGTACAGAATTGAGGACACAGAGACCAATACATATAATTTCAGCTATCTTATATTAGACAAAGGCACCAAAAATGTACAGTGGAGAAAGGATAGCCTCTTCAACAAATGGTGCTGGGAAAACTGGAAATCCATATGCAACAAAATGAAATTAAACCTTTATCTCTCACCACACACAAAACTCAATTCAAAGTGGATCAAGGACCTAGGAATTAGACCAGAGACAATATACCTAATAGAAGAAAAAGTAAGCTCCAATTTCCAACATGTTGGATTAGGCCCCAAGTTTCTTCATAAGAATCCTGTAGCGCAAGAATTATTACCAAGAATTAATGAACGGGATAGATTTAAACTAAAAAGCTTCTTCTCAGCAAAAGAAACAATCAGTGAGGTGAATAGAGAGCCAACTAATTGGGAACAAATATTTAATACATGCACATCAGATAGAGCACTAATTTCTAGAATATATAAAGAACTCAAAAAACTTGACACCAAAAAAACAAATAACCCAATCAATAAATGGGCTAAGGAATTGAAAAGACACTTCTCAGAAGAAGATACAAAATTAACAAGTACATGAAAAAAATGCTCAACATCGCTGGCAATTAGAGAAATGCAAATCAAAACTACTTACTCTAAGATTTCATTTCACTCCAGTCAGAATGGCAGCTATCAAGAACACAAACAACAATAAATGTTGGAGAGGATGTGGGGGAAAAGGCACACTCATACATTGCTGGTGGGACTGCAAAATGGTGCAACTGTTATGGAAAGCAGTATGGAAATTTCTTGGAAAGCTGGGAATGTAACCACCCTATGACCCAGCCATCCCACTCCTGGGTCTATTTCCAAAGGACTTAAAAACAGCATATTACAGTGACACAGCCACTTTAATGTTTATAGCAGCACAATTCACAATAGGTAGGTTGTGGAGCCAACCTAGATGTCCCTTAGTAGATGAGTGGATAAAGAAAATTTTATATATATATATATATATGTGTGTGTGTGTATATATATATATATATATATATATACACACACATATATATATATACAAATATGTATATATATATATACAAATATATATATATATATATATAATGGAATTTTACTCAGCAATAAAAGAGAATAAAATAATGCATTTGCAGGTAAATGGATGAAGTTGGAGAATATAATGTTAAGTGAAATTAGTGAATCTCAAAAATCCAAATACCGAATGTTTTCTCTGATATAAGGAGGCTAGTTCACAGTGTTGTTGGATGGGGTACATAGGAGGATTAGAGGAACACTAGAATGGTCAAAGGAAAGGGAGGGGAAGGGAGGGAGCAAGGGGGGAGTGAGTGGGGAAAAAAAGAAAAAAAAAAATGGTGGTTGGATGAGATGTATATCATTATCCTAAATGCATGATTGAAGATCTGAATGGTACTTATATACTTTGTATACAGTTGTATGTAAAAAGATGCTATATATGTGCATTATGAATTGTAATACATACTATTATTATAAATAAAAAAAGAAAAAAAGAAAAACAAAAAACAAACAAACAAACAAAATTCATGCTGGGCACTGTGGCTCACGCCTGTAATCCCAGCAGCTCCTGAGGCTAAGGCAGGAAGATCACGAGTTCAAAGCCAGCCTCAGCAAAAGCAGGGGCTAAGCAGCTCAGTGAGATCCTGTCTCTAAATAAAATTCAAAAAAGTACTAAGAATGGGCTCAGTGGTCGAGTGCCCCTGTATTTAATCCCCAGTGCCCCCCCAAAAACAAAAAGTAATAATACTTTTCAGATAAAAACTCTCATCAAACCAGGAAGAGGAGTAAATACTCCTGCCTTCCTAACAGGCATCTCCAAAAGCTTACAGCTAAAATCAGTTTTGATGGTGGAAGACAACGCTTTCCTTCCAGCCAGGATAAAGAACAAAGCAGGAGTGTCTCCTGTCACCACTTGTATTCAGTGTTGTACTAGAGATTCTAACTTGTGCAATGAAACAATAAAAACCAAATGAAAGTCATCTAAGTTGGAAAGAAGTAAAATTATTTGATTTGGAGACAGGATCATCTGCAATTTCACAGGATCTACTAAAAATATATTCGAGCAAACAAGTTCTATTCAGATTGCAGGATCAATAAGATCAATATGGAGAAATCAAATGTGTCATATATGCATGTAGCATACTTTGGTCATCTTCACTCCCTACTTCTTTCCCCTTTATCCTCCTTTTTGGTTCTCTGTGATTATTCTACTGATCTCCCTTTTATTTTCACAAGATCACCTTCTTTTATTCCTTTTTCTCTCTAGCTTCCACATATAGAAAAAAACATTTGACCCTTGAGTTTTATGAGTCTGTTTTATTTCATTTAGCATTTTGTTCTCCAGTTCCATCCTCTTACCAGAAAATGACATGATTCCATTTTTCTTTATGGCTGAGTAGACTACCATTGTGTACATAATACCACTTTATTTATCCATTCTTACATTGATGGACTCCAAAGCTGGTTCCATAACTTGAATATTGTGGATTGTGCTGCTATAAACATGGGTATATATGTAGCATTATGTTGCTTTTACTTCTTTTGGATAAGTACCAAGGAGTGTTATTGTTGGGTCATATGGTGGTTCTACTCCTAGTTTTTTTTTTTTTTTTTTTGTACCGGGGATTGAACTCAGGGGCACTCGACCACTGGGCCACATCCCCAGCCCTTTTTTGTATTTTATTAGAGACAGGGTCTCACTGAGTTGCTAAGTGACTCGCCATTGCTGAGGCTGGCTTTGAACTCGCGATCCTCCTGCCTCAGCCTCCCAAGTGCTGGGATTACAGGCGTGCGCCACCGCGCCCGGCTTCTACTCCTAGTTTTTTGAGGAAACTCCATATTGAATATATCACAGTGCATTCCAATTTTATATATAACTATAATGTACCGATCAAAAATAAATAACTAGAAAGAGACAAGTAGAGGAAGGGTACTGACAGAGGGAGGAGGACAGCGAAGGGGGTAATACTGGGGATTGGAGTGAGAAATATATGTTATATACACTTATGAATACGTTAGGATGAA
The DNA here is from genome assembly GCA_025594165.1 of Tamias sibiricus. Taxonomy (NCBI): domain Eukaryota; kingdom Metazoa; phylum Chordata; class Mammalia; order Rodentia; family Sciuridae; genus Tamias; species Tamias sibiricus. The sequence goes on from CM046673.1 coordinate 28,759,177, forward strand.
CTCCTATTGTGAACATAACTACAATGCACTAAAAAGAAATGATCTGTATCTTCTTATCTTAGCAACAAACAATCTGAAAGTGCTTTTTACCATAGCATCAATAATTAGAATTCTTGAAACAATTCTTTAAATACTGTCCTATCTCTCTCTGAATTAAGCACCTCAAAGAATGGATTATCCTCAGCACTGTCTTCCCTTCTTCCCTCTCCACCTACTTATTAGTCCAAGAGAATGCACATTTCTGACCTGAAAACTTCATCAATATCATGCCCTTCATCAATACCAATGTCCTGCATTCTTACAAATACATAGTCCATTTTTAAAAAATTACCTTTATTTCTGAATCTCCATATTGCATCTCTCTCCTGATTCTTTTAATATCACCTGAAAAAATTCCTATGTATTACCCGGATCGCTGCCATGACCAGTGTGGCCAAACTAGCAGGTTTCAGCAAGGGGCGATGGGAGATTAGAAAAATAAAGACTCACGTACACAGATTTTTGAAGACAACAGCTGGGATTGAGTGGAGTGCTGCTCTCTGATGGAGAAGTGATTCTAAAGAATCATGCTGGCAATCTTTATTATATGTGTATATATATATATATACATATATGTATATATATATATACACACACACACATATATATAATCAGATTAAAGATTATGCAAGCATTATTCTTTGTATTCATGAAAGCTACAGAGTTATTAACATTATATAGTTTATTACTCAGTAACATACTACAGTTGCAATGTGCAATGTTAGGAGCTTTGTGTGTCTCTCATGAAAGTCCATTGTTTAAAGTTACTGTTATGAGGGCAGGTTCAGGAACAGCGGAGCTGGTGAGACATTGTGGTTGTCTAGCAAAGGAGTTCCTTTATTCCCAGGAACAGTGTGCCTGAGATCAAGGTTGAGGCTGATAAGAGTCTAGCACAGAGCCTCCTCATGGACGGCATTACCATAGCAACTAGGCATCCTGCACCTTTGCACAGAAACTTTCCCATGCACCAAGCATGCCACAGCCATGAAGTCGTCAGGGACTCCAATTTCAGACACTGCTATCCCATTCACTGTTACCACTCTCCACAGACCACAATTCAAAACTTTCCCCATGATTGTGATATTACAAGGAGCATGAACAGAGTTAACCATCGGATTATGTTTTTGAATACAAATATGAACTTATACAGTAGAGAGAATATATGAACAATAATTCATACTCTTGGGGATATACATGTGTTCTCCATTCAAATGTGGTCTAACAACCTGTAGCAGGGATGGCATTATATCAGATGGGAGGAGCATGAACAAAGTATGGAAACAAGTATGTAGTTATGTCAATAAACTATTTGACCATCTGTTTTTGAAGGACTGAGCACCTAATCCATACTCTCCCTGCCTGTCTTCCTGCCGTCATCCTTGATGTCAAAAGTCGGAAATGTTGAATGACTCGGAAAACATCTTTAGCTCATATTCAATAATCTCCCACATCCACATCTTGGACCTGGCAGTCACTGGGATTGTTCCACTGCATCTAAATCACATGTTTATTAGTTTCTGGTTAGAATTTCCTATCATTTCAGGAAGCACCCTGAGTGTCTCCCATCTTCCCCATTCTTTGGCCTCCCAAAAGCCTTGTCCCTCAAATTTCTCTCCATTCTGCATCTTCTCCTACTTCTACTCTCTTAGATACCCATTCTAAAATCCACAAGTCTTTGTCTCCATCACTTTTTTGACAATGTTCTCAGTTATTTCACCCCTGTAGCCTCCTGGAACCTCACTTCTTATATGCTCACAATTTTCAGTGCTTCAGAACTGACTTGAATTTCAGAGAAGTAAACACCAAAAAAGACACATCAAGTAAACTTGTGCACACTCAGGACATCTGTATGTAAGCTAATGTGTGGTCTTAATCCCACTCTGTGTACATATGCACATGTGCATGTATGTGTACCTGTATGTGATCCATGAGCACTGTTGGGGATACTCATGTGCTCAATCAGAATCTGTTTTTACCTGATGTTAGGGGAACTGGGAAAACATCTTCATGTTTGGAACATTTATTAGTATGATATGTGTGTATGCAAAAGTTATGGTCTCTGTGAATGAGATATTTTGTGCCAAGCAGAATTGTCTTTATCATCATCATTTCTGCAAAGTATCCATTTTCCCTGGAGAGGACTGGATGGAAACTGATGATAATTGTTTCTCAAACTTCTTTTTGTCCCAATGTTTCTCAGTCTACCCAATTGCTCTTCCTTTGATCATTTATAGTTAGGGCTGTATTTCCATTGTCACTCAGAATGTTCTCAAATCTTTCTAGCCTAGGAACATTTTGTCTCTGTGAGTATGTTTTCATCTTTTTTTTTCTTTGATTTATGTAGGTTGGCTTTTTATTTTACCACTTATTTCTAAATTTCTAGAGTTTTCTGCCTATGACTGCTTTCATGACTGAATGCATAAAAACATAAGCATTTACACATACACAGATACATACATGCAACATTTGCAAATCATCATACAAACATATTCAATCCAAAAGGATGAGTGGTATCATTCCTATGTAACTTATGGTGACACAGGTATCACCAGCTTTGTAAAATGACACAGTGAGTCACAAGAAACCCGTGGTACTAAAGGAAATAGGGGATATTTCATACTTTTTTTTTTTGATTAGAGATGATTGCTGCTCATGCTCAGATGCAGAAGGGTAATGACAATAATGTGCACAAACTGGAGGTAATGGATGCTCCCTCTTGTGGGCTCAGAGCTGCTTTATGTGCAGCTGTCACTATCCATCATGCAGCAAATTAGAAGCAAAAGTCTGTTGCCAACAAATGTCCAAAGAATGTAGATAAAGCTGAGGAGGACAGGGACTGCTATCCCTTAGAAGCTTTCATGTAAAAAAAAAAAAAAAAAAAAAAAAAAAAAAAAATCAGATGCTTCCTGGATTTCAGGTTCACAGTATGTTTGAGGATCTGTTTAAAACCTCATCTGCTGAGAATCAGGTAAGTGAAAAGTTCTAAAGATGCTGAAAGGAAGGCTCTGATAAGTATGCCGTGGTCACTCACACACAAAAAAAATTCACAGAGCAGTAGTTGATCCGTAAGTGCTTTAGACAAAAAAATTCACATCATAAATGATACCAGATAATTATACCCTGTCTTCATCTAAAAGTAGCAGATCCAAACTTGCAGACTGATTGACGGTAGACACTAGTCACTTTATTTTACTGGATCAGGCCTCCAAACCTCTTTCTTCATGGATATCAAGAAAAGAGAACCTCAAATCATTTCTCTTCAGCCTGCAGAGATGTGATTTCTTTCTTTCTTTTTTTTTTTTTTTTTTTTGGTACCAGGTATTGAACTCAGGGGCACTCGACCACTGGGCCACATCCCCAGCCCTTTTTTGTATTTTATTTAGAGACAGGGTCTCACTGAGTTGCTAAGTGCCTCGCCATTGCTGAGGCTGGCTTTGAACTAGAGATCCTCCTGCCTCAGCCTCCCAAAGTGCTGGGGTTATAGGCGTGCGCCACTGCGCCCGGCATGTGATTTCATTTTAAGTCTTTCACAGATCTTCTACTATATGAGCGAATTCTTAAGAACATAAGCTCTAAATATATTCTTTAAGTTTCCTTATGCTTAGGACATTTGAATTCCTGTTAGAACTGGGCATGTGGATTAAAGCATTAAAGTCCTTTTCCACCATATGAAATTTATCTATCTATCTATCTATCTATCTATCTATCTATCTATCTATCTAGTATTGTCGATCTATTCATCTATCCATCTCTATAGTTATCAATCTATATCTATTCATCTATCAATGTATCTAAATACCTATTTATCTATCATCTATCTTTCTATTGAAGGTTTGTGCATTGCTCTAAAGGGTAGAACAATAATTCTGGAAAGAAAATAATTTATTTCCAGAATATCCAATCTTAACTTGATTTCACAAAGTTCTTTTACAAAGTCTTCAGAATTGCTGAGAAAAGCAGCTCATTATCATGCTATTTCATTTTCCCACTCATTCACTCATTTATACCCAACTATTCAGGATTAGGAGACAATGATATAAAAAAAAAAGAGTCTTTGCTCCTCAGTAGGTCCTAGAGTAATGAGTTGGATAAACAGATGATGTGCAATTTTTCAGGTACCACGATGGGATGAGATGATGAGAGTTCATTAGAGAATCAGCTGACCTTAATCCCCAAAGGTCAGGAAAGAGAAAACTTCCCAGGGATAATGGTGTTGAGATGAGATTGGAGAGAGGAATAGAGCCAAAGGGATACTCTTAAGAGAGGGAACACCATACACAAGATTACGTAACATAAACATCATGGATTTCTTGGGAAATTTCTGGTGTTTGAGACATTTTGAAATATCAGAGGCCAACTGAGGACTGTTAAGAGACAATGTCAAAGAGGAAAAGTAGGGATCAGATAGATGATTCTTTTCTGTGATCTGATAAAGTAAATGAAATCCATGTCAGGAGAAATATGAGATGTGGTATGATTGGAGTTGCATTTAGAGATTCAGTCTTGCATCTGGGAGTGGGACTCATTCATTGGTTGTTTGTGAATTTTGCATAAATGAAATCATACAGTTTTTTTTTTTTTTCGCTCAAGATCCTGTTTATGAGACCCATCCCTGTTGTATGTGGCAGTGTTGCTTCACTCTCATTTATTTACATCATTTGTTTATAGGAATTCAGCACAATTGTTTATCATTCAACCATTGATAACATTTGGGTTGTTTACAAAGTTTGAGATCATTTTAAATAACATCCTGCCAAAGGTGTTTTAGTGAATAGTGTTGGTTATAAACATAGAAATTGAATTAAGGGACTTAGAATAGTCATATCTTCAGTGTTTAGTAGATATCAACAACTAATTTTCCAAGGCAACTATTCCAATTTATTAACCTATTCAGAGTTTGTACCATAGTATTGCCAACATTTTGAATTTTTGATATAAATTTAAAATATATGGTCTTTCATTTGTGTAGGTTCATCAAATTGTGATTTTAATTTGCATTTTCTTATGATTAATGAAATCAAATACCATTTCATATGCCTTTTAGCATTTTGGATATCATCTTATGAAACATCAGTTCAAATATTTTTTTCTATTTTGAGTTGTGAGCCTTTTATTTTTGTGGTTATTATTTTCCCAAATACCTTCTCCCATTCTTTGGGCTGATATTACAATCTCCTAATGGAATAGTCCAACAAATAAAAGTTGTTCATTTAAATGTAGTCTATCGTGTGTGTGTGTGTGTGTGTGTGTGTGTGTGTGTGTGTGTATGATTTTTTTTGGTAAATGCCTTTTGGTTCCTGTTCAAGAAAAGTTTGTCTATATCAAACACATAGATAGATTTTCAAAATTTTCTTTCAAAAGCATTATTATTATTTTGCTTTTCACATGTTGATCAGAGATCTTTCTGGTTTTTATTTTTGTGTATAGGCATCAAAATGCATTCAGTCATATAGGTAGGTAATTAGCCCAGTTTGTGTGTGTGTGTGTGTGTGTGTGTGTGTGTGTGTGTGTGTGTGTTTTAAAGACTATCTTTCATTTATTGCTCTGCAATATATTCTTTGGTTTAAGTCAAATGCTCATACATTTGTCTGCTTTTAGAATATTTGGTTCTGTTAGTCTTTTTGTCTATCTTTGCACAAATGCCACACAGTATATGTAGATTTACAATAATTCCTGATATGTGGTAGTATAAGTCCTCTAACTTAAACTTACATCTTCATCTTGAAGATTGTCTTTGATACATTTTGTTCATTACATTTTCATATAATTGCAATCAATTTGTTAACTAAAAGCAATCCACTGAGGATTTCGACTGGTATTTCTTAGAGGGTCAGATAGAGTTGAGAATAACTTATACCTTTGCAAAATGTGTCTTCATATCCACGGATTTGTATATTCCTCTATCAATTTAAATGTTCTGTAATTTCTCTAAGAAATGTTTGTAATTTTCAGTGCAATATTGTTGTATAGTTCTTAGATTTATTTCTAAGTACTTAGTGTGTTTAATGACTTATATAAATTATTTCCCTTATTAAATTTTACTTTTGTTTTTCATTAGAAATAAAATTGGTTTGGTACTTTGATTTTGTATTAAGTTATTTTTGCTAAATTCCCTTGCTAAAATATCTTGTAGGTTCTTTTGAATTTTCTGGGTTTTGTGTTTTGCTTTCAGTTGTTTACTGTTTCTAAATAAAAATTGATTACTTAATTATACATTAAATATACAGAAATTTCATCCTATATGTGTAGCACAAAAGTAATTAAGACCTGAAATGACTTTGAAAAATTGGAAGAGATAAAGATGGCGTTTTGAGGGTTGGAATCTTAAAAATAATGAAACTTATTTGAACTACCTGGTACTCCATTAGATATAATTTTCACTGTTTTTCTACTCTCTTCCATAAAATACAAATGAAATGTTTCTGAGAGATGTGGAAAGGAATTTCAAAGTTTATATTGCTTAGTTTTATAGGCTGATCTCTTTTTATTTGTTCCCTGTGTGCAATTTTTGGTCACATAAACACAGTCATTTGATGCTGAAATTTGAGACAATCCCTTTTGCTTTAAATCCTTGTTGATTTATTACACAGGAAGAGGGGTTTTTATCTTTTGTGAACAGATGGTGAACTATTTGATCTGGTTGAAACCCACATTCGACTCTTGCTGCAGAACTGCTCTATGGCATTTTGCAAGATGGTAGAAAATGAACTGCACTTTACCTTCTTGAGTCATTAAGTCTATGATGCTGACAAAATCCTGTTCTGACCAACAATTACTACCAGGAATTTGATTGAAAGCTGTCGGCCTATGTTCATGGTTTTTGCTCAGAGCATTAAATTCTGTCCTTTCAAAAGAGTGATCTATGCCAGAAATCACCCCCAATTTCTAACGGTTATGGATTTTCCCCTCTCTGATTATCTATTTTGATTCCAGAGGGATGTCTGGAAGAAAAGGCACAGACAGGGACAGGAACCAGCACAGCACTAATCCTGTCCTCCCTAGGACCTGAATACTGAGTTGAGTTTACAAAAGAGAATGTACCACAGCACAGATTCATGGCTCTCAAAATGAGATTGTCAGTCCTCTTTTAAGGGTGAGCAAACTGAGGCTCAGAGAATCTGTAGCATGTGTTTAAGATTAAGCAGTAAATAAGCAGAAGTTCTGGAATTGGAGCTCTGATCTGCCTGATCTCAGGCCTTCTCATTTAAACTATTTATACAGTGAACAGGAGTCACGGACAGGCACAGTGCCTGGGCCATAGTAAAGACTGCATATATGTTAATCTATGGTGAAAAATGGACTACGTTGGCATTGTCAGTTTCTGGCTACCTGCATATTTTGCTGCTCATATCAGAAAAAAAATATAGACAAATGGGTGTTCAAATGTCTATTATTTTATTTTTCTGGTTTTCTGTCTGTATCCTGATTTCTATATCATGAAAATCTAAAAGTCTATGTAGTAGCTAAAAGTAGAAAAAATGTCCAAAAATTTAAAAATCAACTAAATACAGCTTAGAGAAACTATCTAAATTCAAAAGAAAGAAAAAATAATCACAGCTTAGTGAAGTAAAAGAATTTATCAGAAAATTATCCTTTCATAGATTTATCTAAATTTCAGCATGGTAGAAAAATGTGAACACTTCTCATGTTTTGGAAGTGTTTTTGTTTAGAAAGTCAATATGAAATAACCTGAAGATACATGAAAGTCTTATTAAAATGGCTTGCATTTTGGAATAGTTTAAAGTGTGGTAGAATCTTTGGGATTTTGCCTATTACTCTCCAGTGAAAATTTTTTAAATTCATATAGAAGGGATTTTACTCACGTACTCATTCAGAAAGTATAATAGCCATATTCTAATATTTTCTACCTTCTGAATTGCTTGTCACAAAGTTGTCCCTTAATAAATGTTTGATAATTATTGAAGGATTTTATGAATATTGTTTTATTTCTTTCTTACAACATTTCCATGAATTTGAACCAATTCGAATCCTCATTTTACAGATGTAGAATCAACCCATGGTTTACACAACATATGTGCTTTTAAGTAAATGATCCAGAATTTAAATCCAACACTCAAGGCCTAATGCTATCAGGCTTATTTTATCTTTTATTTTTGAGAGCTTTTCTCATACCTGACATTGATAAACAATAAAAGAGACAAGAAGCATGTGATCCTATTGATAGGAACATCTATCAAATAGACCAGAAAGGCTCATGTGCCTAAAAGTAATGACCAGAGGAAGATAGGGTCTGCAATGTAGCCAAAGGGGAAATGTTAAAATAATGCCAATGGTTCACGTTGGGGGATGTTGGGATTTAAATATGAATCTCTCTGTGAGGTTTCCATTGAGTTTGACTCTACCAATAAACTTCCCCAAATTAGTCACTGGTATTCTCTCCCAGGCTTATAAAGAAATAAAGCACCCCAGGGTTCACTTTGGGGAAAATTGCTTAGCAAATATATATAGTGTCTTTGTCATGTTTAGATCTTCATTTATTTATTGAGGTTTCTGTATATCTTCAGTGTTGGAGATACCTGGTGAAAGACACGTGTGATTCCAACCATTATAAAATTTGCAACCTAGTGAAAAAAAATAGATAACAACAAGCAAGCAAATACTCATTTTAAAGGATCATTAATAAAGGACCAAATTTTAGTGGTTTAAAATAATAATACAAGGATTTTATTAAGATGGCAAAAGTATTGACATGTGCTTCTGTCTGCAGATATGTGGTTGGATTACATGCAGATTCAAACTCAAAGTATCAGTTTGGTTTGATATCACAATGGGATTAAAAACTCTCAGTAAGGGGTTACTAAGATATGTTTATTTTGTCTGTGATCCAGGCTCGCTCCCTGTCCTTCTCCAGTACAGGTTCATATTGGTTCATCACTTGCTTCAGATAGGCTTATTGAGTATTTTTCTTTAAAATTCTGTGTATACAATTGTGTCAAGAGAGATCATTAAAGTACAGAGTCTACTCTTCGTCAAACTTATCTAGCTTGTATTTGTTGAAGGCTCTTTGAGATGTTTTACACTCTCATTCGACCATTCTCTCAGGTAACAGGGACAGTTAAATACCAGCAAGGCCAAGGAGATCATTTTAGGTCACAGGGCTCCAAAGTAGCTGTAAAAACATGGAACATGGGTCAATCTAACTCTGAAGCTGGTGTCTCTGTGGTGTGCAGGCTGCTTCTGGTTTTACAACTGCGATTGTGTACATCGGATACCTCATAACCATGTGGAGAGATTCTGTGACAAACACAAGAGTTTCTTTGTATCTATAATAAATATAAGCTTTAAGTACTATCACCTCAGATTTATCACCTAGTTTAGACATTAATACCCTGTCTTCACTATAATGTAACTGAATCTTTCATAAAGATGAGCATAACAGAATAGTCCAAATGTATCTGTGGGAAAACATCAGAACTACAAAAACATCAGAGCTACAGTCCATATCTAATAATCCGTTACTTTGGTTGGAAACCACTTTGGAATCATGGGGTGGTATGGGTAACATTCATTGTACTTCATCTAGGCTATTAATTTTGCAAGTTTTTCCCATAGGATTAGGAAATCTACTTATCTGACTACCCTTTGACTTAATATTCCATCATTTCTATTGAAAGCTATGCTGAGAATGAAGGCCCCATAAACCTAAAGAGACCCAGAGAGGATTTTACACAAGATAGAAGCAAAGCCAGGGAGAGTGCTCAGGTAAGAGCCAGGTGAACAGTGCAAGGTGTCAGGAGTGAAGGTAGAAGAAAGTTCATAGACAGAGAAAGCAGAATGGTCTTGTAACAGGTACTGGTGTGGGGCAGGTTAAAGTAGAAAGCTCAGGACTGATGCAATGTGTGAGAAGATGTGTTCTAGACCACTTAGAGAGGGTGCACGTAGTGAAGCCCAGGGCAGGCCTTTTGGGTTGGATTCCTGCAGGCCCAGGAGCCTCTCCTGTCTGTGCAGTGTCGATTGCATTCTCATTTGAAATACATGGTCCAGTCATTGTGCCCTAACCAAGGGGAAGATCAACATGGGAGGCTCTTCTTTATCTTGTCACATATCAACTGCAGCCTGCCTTTGGTAGACTGTTGCCATTTTTGCAAAGGGGCAGATAAAAGAAAAAATAATTACTCCTCATTATTACCCACTGCTCTTCTCATGTGGCTACCTATTCTACTTACAGGTCCTCAAGGAAAAGCACACAACCTTCATGCTCAGCACTGGGGATTGATTAAAAGGTACACTCCAGGGACCGGGGATGCTGCTCAGTGGTAGAGCACTTGCCTAACCTGCAGGAGACCCTGGGTTCAATACAGTTCTGAAAAAAGGTGCACCCCAACATTTGTTCATAATTGTTCATAATTGTACTCTGGTTGCAGTTCTACTACTTAAGTTTCTAGAAACCTCCAGTCTAGCTTATTTATGGACCCATTGTGGGTATCTCCACGGTCAGTACCATGGTCACCTGTTACCTCCCTCTCTTAGTAGACTATCTAAGTGGATGGTATTCATGTGACCTGGGATGGATTAGTTGCTCAATAATGTTTGATAAATGAACAAAATAATAAATGAATGGTTTCTTAAGGTTGGTTTCAGATAATCATTCAGGACATTGCAAAACGCTGCAAACGGGAGGGAGAAGGTAATGGTAGGGACACCTACCTGATTCCCTGTAGCATTCTGCTAATTTTTGCTTCCTCTAAAGATGGTGGTTGGATTAAAAAAAAGGAGAGAATTAGTAAATCTTTTGTTCAGAGTCTTTCCCCTTTGAAAACCTTCGCTGAGAGGGCTTTTGTTCCAAAAACATGTTTATTTTATTGTGTGGTTCATTAAAACTCAAGTCAAATTAATTTTTCTGAACAGATCTTTGCTACTGATTTTCCTGAATCCTCTGGTTCCCATAAAGGTGGGTTATTAGCCGGGGTTGTGATTATAGCCTCCCAGTTATGGAATTCTTCTTGTTTATTATCTTTTAGGGATAAAATTTGCCATTATTCTTATAATGAGAAAACAGGTATTTTCCTTCTGTGAGGCTAGAAATAGATTTTAGTAAAAATCACAGTAAAACTTGACAGTGTTCAGAATACTGTTGATTTCTGGTTTAATCCTAAGGAGGCAACAATGCCAATGGGGACCCTCACATTGCTTTTGACTGTTTGGGGAGGCATTTGTGGTTATGATTGTAACCTAAGGGTGCAGACAATACTTTGTCCCCATTTAATGATGACTATGTCCTTGTAAAGCTTACTTTTAGAGTGTGTTTTTATTTTGTTTTGATCTTCCTAATCTTGTCCCTAAGTCTGGACCCACATTGGAGAGCTACCCTGATCTTTAAGGAGGGGCCCTCACTTACCATTGCTGTGGTCTTTCTACCCGTAGTTATTCATAGCCACCTTTTCTTAGAACCTTAGATCCTCATTCCCTCTGGTAGAGACATTTCTCTTTACTAGAGTAGTCTTTCTCCCTTCCTATGCAAAATTTATCAGGCTGTGGTCACTATTTCAAACTTCTTAATAGCTAAGACAGCTCCCCTTTCTTCTGATACCCTTTTTAAGATTAGTTAAACCTCGGCACCTCTTCTTTCTCTTATTTCACTATCTCGTGACCTTTAAGATTGATTTTACCTTTGATAACTCTTCAGGTTATAAAAGTTTAACCTTTCTTTTAAAAATAACTTTTTCTTCTTCTAGCTTAATAAATTTATCATTCCTTTTCTGACTTAAGACTAAAGTGTGATTTCCAAAGCATTTGTTACTACCTAATACCATGATTGATCTTAATGTTTCAAGCACAGATTTTTTTAAAAAAAAAACACCCATAATATTTTTGTCTGCAAGAATTTCCTTTCAATGTTTTTCTTTTATCCCAAGAAGATGGCATATTCTATTAAGTCCTCTTCATTCTTTCTTTTATTTCTTTTTAAATAAAACCCATCATCTTCCTATGGGTGAAGCTTCACTTTGAACATCTGAAATCTAAATACATTATTAAAAATAATCAAAACAGTAAATCCAATCACCTTGAAGAACTGTGGTACATGGTTTCTTTGAATCTTGGATAAGACAAAGTCTAGCCATAAGTCTCTTTATAGGCCTAAATTCAGAATGTATAGAAATTTGAAGGGAGAAAATATTGTCAGGCTCACCAATGCCTAACATAATTGAATCCTGCCTCAAACTGCCCTGTGACACCAAATGAAGCCGTGACTCTCTGGTTCAAAGTCAAGCTGCAGGAAGCAGGGCCTTGCCTGGACTGCACACCATCGGATAAAGGCTGTGCAGATAGCTTTGAGTGGATTTTCTTAAGACCTGAGTGAGTTGTGTTCTATAAGGCCCTACGTGTGCTCCCTGCTTTAGCTACTCTCCACGGTATAAAGCAGCCATAAACTGCAGTAACTGTCCAAGAATAACACTTATTAAAAGGATCTTATATCTACCTATGTAAAGTATTTGAGATAAAACTGGCCATGTGCAATGTGAGCTTGAGCAAGCCATCAAGGTCAAATGCCTACAAACCCAACTCCACAAAAACCCCTAATGTCTATTATTCCTTTGCTTCTCAATTTTTTAAAGACCATAGGCCAATGCTTATATTTTAGGGCATGGGGGAGCCAAATAAATTTCACCTACTAATACACAGAAAAAGGTCAAGTAGGTGGAGATCAAAATAGCATCATCTTTTTTTTTCCAATTGATAAATGAATTCAGAATGTGGAACATATTTGCAATCAGTTGAGTTTTCTAATACAGACCTCGGAATTAAAGATTTTTGACCATTGAATTGCAGTCATTGTTGGGTAACCCAAAGATTCTGTATACCGAAGTTTATTTGTGGAACTCTCCATGGGAAAATAAGCTAGAACTTCTCCTTTCCCCTCCATATCTTGACTCCCAACAAAGAAGTGGGCTAAGCCCAAGGAGGTTACAACACATTAAAATAGTATTACAAATGCTGCTCTTATGTGCATTTATCTGATAACTAATGAAGTGGAACATCACTTACTACAGAGCTAAAAACAGAGGAGAGAATGCTTTGACACTGGAGAATATCCCTGGTTTCCCACCTGCATATTCTTTTACTGGGGGCCACAGACATGATTCACAAGAACACAATGTAACACTTCATAGACTTTGATTAAATAGACAACTTTAATGGATGGCAAGTTTTTAATGGTGACATCAGCATAATTGTGTTTTATCTCTGACCCTTTTGGGATTGCAGGGTTAATGAATAGTGGTAAAATCTTACATTTATAAAAGAGCTGCATGATTTACATGATTTACAAATAACCGTTACATGTATTACCTCATTCTTTGCAACAACTCTGAAGATAGGACATGCCACTCTGTTTTATAGAGAGGGGAATAATTTCATAACATTAACTGACCTTTTGCTTCATGCCATAATACGTAGGTAAGTAAAGGTGCAAGGAGTGGAACCAGGGTTTCTTGGCTGCAAGCTTCTTTCCCTTTCTACCATGTCATCCTCTTTTCCTAATAAATAAGAGACTTAAAAAACATATATTTGTTAATAGTGAGGAGTCATAAAAGGAGAAGGAAAGGCAGAGAAGGTTCTAGAAATCCCCCCCCCCCACACACACAAAAGAGTGCTTTCCTTCTCTATACAAGGAATTGCTCATTTGAGGTTGCTGAAAACTCAAGTTATGGGTGATGTACGGGAACAGTGACCAGGATTCTTGTTTTCTTCTTAAATTCAGGTGATAGTTAACACAGTTATCCAAAGGCTACAGAATGATCCTATCCTGTTGTTTATTGGACAGCAAAGCTACCTCAATAAACAAGTGGCTTTTAATGAAGTTCAGCATGCTCTATTATTTCCACTCACTATAGCTACAATATTACCTCAGCCTGTCAGAGACTAACTAAGTGATGCTTTGCCAAACATGAAGAATTCTTTGTGAATTTATCCAAAATAATGTTTTTTTTTAGGACAGGAGACATCAAATTTTAGAGGCAGGAATTGATCTATTTACAGAGCTGCTGTCATGGTGACTCAGAATGCCTGAAAGAGACACATTAAGGCTGCTCATAAATCAATAACCATCCCAATGAACTGCAGAGAGAACAAAGATAATACAAAGTTTGTGAATTGTTGAGGATGGAACAGTGATCAGGAGAGTTAAAAAAAAAGATAAAGATAAACAGGAAAGAAGTCCTGCTGCTTCTCATTTGCTCTTTGTCTAGCAGAATTGAAGAAAATTACACTAAAATCTGCATATGATTTTTTTTTCTTAATTTTTTATGTTGCTAGGGACTGAACCCAGGAGCTACATCCACAGCCCCATTAAAATTGTTTTTATTTTATTTTATTTTAAGGCAGAGTCCCCTTAAGTTGCTGAAGCTGGCCTTTAATTTGTGATCCTCCTACCTGGGCCTCCCGAGTCACTAGGATTACAAACGTGTACTACTGCACCCAGATGCCCACACATTTTTTAAAATAAAAAGACAAAAAAAAAAAAAAAAAAAAAAAAAAAGAGTAAATTTCAAATTCTTCTCTGAAGTATTGTGATCCAAAGTCACCCGTCACCTTTCATATTCTAAGGCTCTGGGAATGCAGAGCTACTTACTATGCTCTAAGCATAGTAATATTTATTTGGTGAATAAATATTAAGACAGTTTCACAATGATGCAGCTTTTCTCCTACTTCCCTTTTCAGAAATGCTTTTGCTTTACTTGCATTTATGAAAACCTTACTCTTCCTTCATGGCCCAGGGCAAATATCACCTCCTCATTGAAGCCTTCTCTGATTTGATTCTTTCTGAGAAGATCACCATTACCATCCCTTCAGAAAGGCTTCCCCTGGAGCACTGGCACCTGTGGTTATGTTACTTCCTCCTCTGGAACTTCCTGTGATGTTCAAGAACCACAGGAATGAGGTCTCAGCCAAGCCACGATAGCTAACAAGGGAACTTGATCCATTACATATTCGTTGAATAAAACACATCACCCACCTACGTACTTTCTTAGGAGAAAGAATTGTGCTTCAATGTCTCTCATTTTTTTTATAAAGTATAAATTTTGAAGATTTTCCCTTTTCAGGATTTCAATTCTCAATTTGCCACAAAATATTAAGTTAGAAGTTAGCAAATTTCAAGAGTCAAAATTTAAACTCTTGAACCAACTGATTATTTTTATATTTGCATATATTTCCACTGAAATATGAGCTAAGCTAGTTTTTTCTTTTCTTAAATAATAATATTGGGGTCATGTTAATATTAACTGGGTAAAACAATATGAATAAACAAAAGTTATCTTTTTGAGAAGAGTCAACTGAATGAATGTTTCAGAGGTGGTAAAAACTGTAGGATGTGGGACCTAGTAGAAGGGAGTGGGACCTTGAGGGTGTGCTGTTGGGGACTGTAACTTGTCCCTGATCTCTTCTGCAATTGTCTCTTCTTCTTCCTAGCTGCTGTGAGGTAAGCAGTTTTCCTCTGCTACAACCTGTCTACCTTTGCCTCAGGCCAAAAGCAACTGAAGCTGACTGGCCATGGACTGAAACCTCTGAAATCGTGAGCCAAAATAAATATTTTCTGCTTTAGGTTTTTTTTTTTTTTTTTTTCAAGTATTTTGTCACAGTTATAGAAAACTGCCTAGCACCATTGTATTTCTTCATTTGCTTCTTGTCTGTTACAACCGCCAGATTGAACATGATGAGGGCAGGTGCCATGTCTCCCTTTGGTCACTGTGATGTTTCTAACTCCTAGCACAGAGTCATGCATATTTTAGGTGAGTGATGTTTGGTGGAATGTAATGTGGGCCATATATGCAATTTACAATGTTCTAGAATCCACATTAAAAAGCAAAACAAAACAGGCAAACAATTTTAGTAGTGTATTTAATCTATAACATGTGCCTAATATCACTTCAATATATAATCAGTATAAAAAGATTAATAGCAAGATACTTTTATTCTTATTATATTAATAAGTCTTCAAAATCAGTATTTTATACTGATAGCACATCTTTTTGGGCTAGCCCCTTTTCAAGTGATCAGTAGCCATATGTAGCTAGTGGCTACATATGGTGGCATGCATAATTCTAGACACTTGATAAATATCTGTGCATGCATGAAAGTTACAACCTGCTGCACATGGGTGTGCAGCTGGTGCCCCATCTGGGTCTCACCAGATCACTTTTATCCTCTGTGCTCATATACTCAGCTTTGGTGTGTTTTGTTGCTTAGAGCTAATAACTGCAAGCATCAGAGGATTGCCATTGGATGCTGGAGTCACCTTACTGTACAAAGAACTGAGAATAAGAATTTTATGTCTCCCTCCAGTCAGGCAATAGATGATGTGGGTAGCCCACGTATGAATGATGCAGAGGTAGAATACAGAAACCAGGTTTTTTTGCCTCCACAGAAAACAATCTTTGTGGTATAATTTACACTCCAGAGTTCCCTGTAGGATCAGACAGAGCCCCTGACTTGCCTGCATTAGCCTTTTTGTTTGGCATCTTCCTCCCCTTCCCTATCTTAACTTCTTAACTCCCTCCAATTCTCCTTACCCCTGACTCCCGCTGCCTTGACATTTTTTCTTGGAGACTATTTCTTCCATTCTTCACTTCCCTTCCCCTCCCCTCCCCTCCCCCACCCTCTCTTCCTCCCTTCTTTCCTTCCTTCCTTCCTTCCTTCCTTCCTTTTTGTACTGGGAATTGAATCCAGGGGTGCTTTACCACTTAGCTACAATGTTGGTCCTTTTCATTTTGAGACAGGGTCTTGCTAAGTTGCTGAGGCTGGCTTTGAACTTGTCATCCTCCTGCCTCAACCTCCTAGGTCTCTGGATTACAGGTATGCTCCATGGCACCTGGCCAAAGCACTTTTTAAATAAAGTACTTGATCCTGTGTCTTTGGCTCAAGATCTGCTTCTGAGAGAAACTAAAGTGCTCAGATTGTGAGATGTTCCTTAGGCACAGTCATTTGTATTGCAATGGCTTAAGCAAGAGCATGGTTGGATTGTGTGTGCTTCAGTAATTATAATGCCCATCAAGTTTCTCCTTGTCTTCAGATACTATGTACTCTTGATAAACATCCAAACATATTATATAAGGTAAAAATTTAAGTGTTCTGTCATTTTCCTTTCTTCTATAGAGACTGTTATAAATTTTCTTGTACATCCTTGAATAAATTTTTTAGGTAAATTCAACGTGTACATATAAATATGTTATCATATTTTGATATTGGATTAAAATTGGATCAGAAATACCTTTTCATTGATTTTCCTTTAGTATTTTTATTATGAAATGTTTTTTACACTTTTATCACTTCCTGTTTATGAATGCTTCCAACTTAGTTTACCATTGACATACACTTTTAAAATTCCCTTTTCTTTCTTTTCTCAATTACTAACTTTGCTTCCAGTCCTTGATATAGACTCAATAAATATAAGCCTCTAATATGCCATGTATGCCAAATGTATTCAAATATGGAAAGTAATTGCAACTTCTGAGTTCAAACAAAAATCTATTGATACTGAGGCACAGGTTCTTCATCTGGGCTCCAGAGGGTCCCAACCTTAAATGCCTGAGTGTTACCATACACATGTGTATATTTCTGGCAAGAAGGATTCAGAGCTTCCATTAGAATCTCAAAGACATCTGTGGCAAACATTAGGATTAAATGTCCAAATACAAGCTGTGTGATCTATTTTTTACAAATCTCTTGCAGTGTTATCTTACTTCTCCTCACTAGATTAGCATTTAATTAATTAATCAAGCTTCTCAGTTCACATACTGATTCTTCAGAAGGATGGAT
The DNA here is from genome assembly GCA_025594165.1 of Tamias sibiricus. NCBI lineage: Eukaryota > Metazoa > Chordata > Mammalia > Rodentia > Sciuridae > Tamias > Tamias sibiricus. Next base: position 28,776,994 of record CM046673.1, read on the forward strand.
CTAGCCTTACCCACATTTATGTCCCCCACGCCTCGTTCAGTACTACAGGGAATACTGTCATTAATAGTTTCTTGAGCGATGACGACACTTTCTCTTTTGTATTTATGAATTCTTAGTGGAACAAATTTAATTTCCTTCTGCTTCTGTCTTTGGCCCTCTTTTGCTTTGATTGTGGGGATTTTAAGGACAAAAGATCCTTCTCTGTGGAGTTGGCACATAAATCATTTTGGACCAATTTATGAACCTGAAGCCACTGAGCAGGAGCCAGCCTAGACCGCGAACCCCTCCTACTCCTATGGGCTCATTAGGGTATGGTTTTAGCTGTCTGGAGTTCTCTCCCCTAAGTCAAGAATTTAAGGCACTTGTCTGGTTTTTCTGATGCCTTTGATCACTGGTAGTCTCCTGTTCAAAATTCTGAATTAATTTAGAACTTTTTTTTTTTTTTTTTTTTAAATAGTGAGTGGCCAAGGCTTTTGTCTTAAAATATCTTATTTCTATATCCATGTACTGCTGATAGACATGAGAGTGGCCTCTGTCTCTATTGTCTAGAAGACTATGAGGAGGACCCAGTCATGGCTGAGATGGCCTTGGCAGTGCCCACTGATGATGCTTGATTATCCTACGGGTGGACAGTGTGCTTAGTCAGGATTGGTCAGCAAAGTATTACCTGAGAGTGGACAGACAGATTGACAGAGAAAGCCTCAGTGCTTGGGAAGCAGAGGCCACAAGGACAGGGCCAACTGACTGTTCTAATTCTTCCTGGCCTATTCTCCTAATTCATGCATTCTGCTTACTTCCATATAGATGTTTGGGAGAGCACAGGTGGTAGGTAGAGGTTAGAATTAGACTTGAGGGGCTGGGGTTGTGGATCAGTGGTAGAGCTTTTGCCTAGTGTGTGTGAGGCACTGGGTTTGATCCTCAGTACCACATATAAACAAATAAAATAAAGGTATTGTGCCCATCTACAACTAAAAGTATTTAAAGAAAAAGAATTAAACTTGGGATTATTTTCTTGAATATGCCATGCTTTGGTCTCTTTTTACACAAAGTCTATACCTTTGATGAAAGTAAAAGAAACCCCCTCCTCTGAATCTTAGCTTCTTAATCTTTAAAAAAGAGGTAGGCTTAACTCTATTGTCTCTTTAATATTAGGGCATAAATCTAAGGATATCCCATTGTGTGTAGGCCATGCTTTGCAAGTGCTGTGCACCTAATAACTATTTGGTGGTTAATAGTAAAAATCTTAATGATAATAAAAACACAAACAATAGTAATAACAAAACTCATAAATGAGCTTCACACAACATACCAACTCATTTTATGTAAAACTCCATTTTATAGATGAGGAAACTCAAATACATGCAATTAATAAGTGAACTTTCATACTACTGGGGTTGATGAAGCTTTTTTTGAGCTCTAGAATTTCAAGTATACTAAAAGCATTAAGGTAGAAGACTCCAAAGTCATTAGAGAGTTATGATTCTTTCTATTGGAAATAGATTGTTCATCAAAAATAGGAAATTGTGCCAGGCACAGTGGTGTACCCCTGTAACCCCAGCAGCTTGGAGGCTAAGACAGGAGGATTGCATGTTCAAAACCAGCCTCAGCAAAAGTGAGGTTCTAAGCAACTCAATGAGACCCTGTCTCTAAATAAAATACAAAATAGGGCTGGGGGTGTGGCTCAGTGGTCAAGTGTTCCTGAGTTCAATCCCTGGTTCCAAAAAAAAGGAAAAAAAATTTTTTTAAATCACCAGACACACTATTTAGAGAAAACACAGCTACAGTGATGCTGTATCCTAAGTGACTGATCCCACTCACCATGCAGAAAGCTGAACCTTGACTTTCAGCCAGGATTATAAGCATGGGGAGGCTGACACTTGGAGTCTCTCTGAGATGCTGGGCATGGGCTACTTCTAGTTCTAGCAAGTAGAACCAGGTAACATTAAGTGCCTTCGTCTTTCCTGTGCAAGTTGTGATGAAAGTTCACTGGTAACTGCTAGTATTTCCTAAAATCGTGTACACAGGAGCCCTTGCAGGCTGTTTGCTCAGTCTTTTTCAGGCAATGCAATTGCCCATGAATCCATTTGCAGCAGTTTTCCACTACTACCACCATCTAGAGAACATGTTTACTGACCTTGGCCCCTTTCCTGTGCACAATTGGAAGGATGGCAAGAAATATGTAAAAGAGGACTTAATGCTACAAGTTTGAACACACAGATTGTGAAATTGTAATTACAGAGCATTGGTTGTATATAAAATTTGGCAGCTTATGATAGAATCACTGGGCTATAATTATTTTGAAGTGGATAACAATATTGTAAATACATTCCTAAGATCACACTGGATATTGTACACACATGCCTAAGAACCTGCTTAGAATAATCTTACATTAAGATAAATGAGTGCCTTCTAAAACAGTTTCCTTTAAGCAGATAAATATCAAACTTAATGAACTTTATGATCCCAAAAATATTAAAGGAAAAAATAAAGGAAGTGATGTGACTATTATGGACTGAATTACATCCTCCTAAAATTCATAAGTTGACACAATAAACCCAATGTGACAGAGATTTTCAGGAGGTAAATACAGTTAACTGAGGTCATAAGGGTGAGGTTGTAATATGAAAATACTTGAATCCTTGTAGGAAGAGGAAGAGCCATTAGTCACCACCATGCCTTCCATGCACACAAGAAAGTCCATGTAAAGACAATGAGAAAGCAGCTGTCTATAAGCCAGGGAAAGAGGCCTCACCAGAATTCAACACATATGGCTCCTTGATCTTCACCATCCAGCCTTCAGAACTGTAAGATAATAAATGTCTTTTGTTTAGGCCACAAAGTTTGTAGTATTGTTATGGCAGCCTGGGCCAAGTAATACAGTGACATCCTGATGAAATAACTCGAAGTTTCTCCAGGAGAATATAGGGGTGTTTCAAGATGAAAGTAGTCAAGTGGTCAGCACAGCAGCTTATACAGGGTCTGGGGGGCTGTGACCAGGAGGAAGATGGGTAAATGATGGGACTTGGGATGCCAAGGGACAGAAGCAAGACCTAAATAGACATGCTTTCCACAAGGAAGTTTATTATAGTTAGGAGTAAGGAACACACAGAAAAGGATTTGAATCCAAACATAGAGCTGGACAAAATATAAAACAGCAGGGCTCAGGCTAGGAAAGGTCTAGAAATTTATGGCTATTTCTCTTTATGTTCATATATATGCAACACAACTGGGGAAGCCAATTTTAGATTTGAGGAAGTATGGTGGAATAATGTGTGGCTTGTACGTTCTAGAATGAGGAAAGGTAGTTCAGAGAAAACACATGAATGAGAAAAAGAGATTAACAGAAATTTACAGGATAATGATTCTCCAATGACCTGAGCTTCCAGAGCCTCAGATATTGTCTAAATTTATAAGGTGGAAGAAGTAACATTGGGGGAAAAAATACGTATGTGGGACTTTTCTACAGAAGGCAACTTCATGAGTTTCAATATGAACTTTGACTTTCGAACTTTTGAAAGCCCATCTTTAGAATAATGATTTTCCATAATATTTTGAAATTGAGAAATGAGAGTAAGTTCTTCTCCCATCTTATATTTTGGAAGGAAGATTTCTCTTACCCCACAACCAACCATAGCCCTTCATTTTTAAATGAATGATATGCATATAAAAAAAGCACCTAATTAGTGGCTAGCATGCTGAATTTCACAAACAGAACAAGTTTATGCAATCAGAATCCGAACCAAGAAACAGAATATTGCAAGAACAGAGCCCTTGATCCTCTGAGGTCTGATCTGTACCGTGAAAGGGCAACTGTTAATCTTGGTTTTGAATAGAATAAGTTGGTTTTGTTTTTGTACTCTGCATAATTTTTTTTTTTTTTAACAATGTACTTTCTGGTGTCTGCTTTATTACCTTAGCATTAAGTCTGTGGCATTTAGGTGGATACACTTTTGATGCTGTCTTCTGTCTTCCTGGCTCCTCTTTATAGTGTCCTCCCCAGGGCCATCCTAAATACCCCACTCATCTCACTGGACGTGCATTCTTGCCCTTCCTGCTTCTCCCTTTTCATGTACAATTATCTGATTTATTCCCAGAGTCATCTTTACCTGGCTAGCGTTTTCCATGATTCACCATGAATTGTCTGTGAAGATGATTTCTCTGTAAAAAGTGCATTCTCAGTACTCATGAATACACACTGAAAAAGCCACTGAACTAGTGATGAGTGATCACAGCACAGTGGTGTTCATGGGTGTTCATTGTGTGTGTATATGCATAGACACATACACACTGAAAATGCTGCTTGGTACTAGAAATCAAGAAGCAATAAATAATGTAGCTAGCTCCAGCCCTCAAGTGGCTCAGGATAGCAATGGAAGACTATATTTTGCAATTAAGAGCTCCAGGGATGGACTGGGAGCCCAGAAAAGGAGAGCATGACTCCTGTTTTAGTTTAGGGAAAAGGACTCAAGAGGTGGGACCCCTGTGCAAATGACAGACGTTAAATCCAGAGGAAACCTCTGCTTAGCTGAATGTCACACGACTTGGAGGGATTTTTCTTGTTTACCCCCTCATGGTTCTCCTGGATCATCTGAACAGTCTTGCTTTCTCCATCCTCTTTTCCAGCTTCTGAGGGGGTCACTGTTATTTCTGTAACCTTTCCAACTCATGATTTCAATGTCACAGAGAACGACTGTTTGTGGAAAATAGAGTATCACAACTGGTTCTTTGAGAACCAGTTGCAGGCTGGGTGTGGTGGCGAACGCCTATAATCCCAGCAGCTCAGGAGGCTGAGGCAGGAGGATCATAAGTTCAAAGCCAGCCTCAGCAAAAACCGAGCTGCTAAGCAACTCAGTGAGACCCTGTCTCTAAAAAGAAATACAAAATAGGGCTGGGGATGTGGCTTGGTGGTTGAGTGCCCCTGAGTTCAATCCCTGGTGCCCTCTCCCGCCCCCCCCCAAAAAGAGAACTAGTTGCACTGGCAGGAAAACGAACTCTTTATTTATTTATTTATTTATGTTTTGAGTGTCTTGGACATTTAAAGGTATCTTATTACAAAATATATAGCAGCAAAATCACAGGTAGTAAATCAATGTTCCAGAAACAAATTTCAAATACCAGAGTCAACTGCAAACTTTCAATACCAATAATCTTTGGGGTAAAGCACAGAATTCAAAATGTGGAAGAGCTAACCACCTGGATAGAGATTAGCTTGGCTTCACAAGGCCTGTTGCATTTCCTGTTGCAAAATAATAGCCTGAGCTATGGACTAGAAGCTGCTCTCAGAGTATCTGGCATTAAAGAAAACACAAACAAACAAACAAACAAACAAAAAAACTGCAGAAGAATGGACAGAAATGCTCTTGATGTGTAACGATTTTGGGAAAATCGTTGCCAAGGGATCATAGTCTTGTCTGACTCCATGCCAAGAGGGTAGTAGGTGACAGGCCAAGTACAGAGGAATGGGGGCCTCAGGTTGGGTTCCCTAAGAGCTAGAACCTCTAAGGAAGGATTCATGTGCAAGTTTTCACTACGTAGCACTTCCACAGGGAATCAGTAAAAAAATGGGAGAAACCCAGAAGGGAAGGAAGCCCAAAGGATGAGCTCTTAGCCTCTTCTTACGTTTTTAGGTTAGGAAACAGGTAAGATATTCAAAGGGGTTGTGTCTAGAATGTAAGCTTGCACCACGAGGAGGTTATGTCACCTGGGAATGCCATGGCATAGGACATTGGGTTTACCTGTTTCTGCATCTGATAGGCTGCCCAGTATTAGGGGAACATAAATTTCTAGACATACTGCTTTGTGTGTGTGTGTGTGTGTATGTTGCAATATATTGCAAATTTTTTCCACGGTTCAGAATTTTGTACTCATTATTCGAAATTCACTTTCATCGCCATCCTTTCTTTTTTTTTTTTTTTTTTTTTTTTTTTTTGAGAGTGGAGTGGGTGGGTGCCAGGGATTGAACTCAGGGGCACTGGATCACTGAGCCATATCCCCAGCCCTATTTTGTATTTTATTTAGAGACAGGGTCTCACTGAGTTGCTTAGCACCTCACTTTTGCTGAGACTGGCTTTGAGCTTGCAATCCTCATGTCTCAGCCTCCCGAGCTGCTGGGATTACAGGCGTGCACCATGGTGGCCAGTGCCATCCTCTTCTTTTATTTGTGGTCCTATTTCTATTTATTTCTTATCCATGACTAATATGCTTTCTTGATGGCCTAAACATGCTTATGAGTGGTGTTACCACAATACGTAAGTTAAGTCTATGTTAACTTTAGGAAATTCGTTTAACACCTATTTATTAAATGCTTTTATATATAAGAAATTTCATGTCCTACCCTAGCCAGGGATTCAGAAATTACTCAGATAACGATCATTCCCCTTAAGGAGTACATGCGCAGAATTAGCTTTGTAGTTCTATTTAAAATGTAGACCCAGGCTGCCTTCTGGGAATATAGTGCATAGGTAATTTAACAAAGGCCTCCTATAAATAGGCTTGCCAGATAATGCATGGGACACACATATTGCTTGGGACATACTTCTACTAACTATCCCTTGGTTTTTAATCATGTATTTTCATTTGCTAAGTCTGGTAACACTACCAAAATTAAATTAATAAATAAATCTGGCCATTGCATGCCAGTGACTAGTTCTTCTTCAGGAAGCAAGGCACAGGAGAGCTCATCAACCATGCAGACAGGCATCACTGTGTACTGGAGGAAGTGTAGCCAAGGGAGCTATGCTGGCCTCCCACACTTAGATTCCAGCTCTGCCAGCTACCACCTGAGGTTCCCCAAGCCAGGAATTAAGCCCTCTGAGTTGTTTTTCATCTGTATAATGGGGACAAAATAACCTACTTCCCAAAGTGATTGTTAGATAGCAGATGTTCAGGGAAAAGTAATCTCATCCCTTTTAAGCAACAGACAATAAACATGTGTTATTTTTCGAAAATGTCATTTCCTCAAATGGGAAGAAAAGTACCCAGCAGAAATTTTAAGCTTCTTTGAATTTCAATTCAATAGAAAATACTATTTTTTTTTTTTTTTTTTTTTTTGCTAAGAATGGCTAAGTTTAGTCTGCATTTCACAGGTGATGGACTGCAGAGCTCTGGCAGAGGAAGCAGGGTTTCATGTGTCCACAAGTCACACGATTCATGATGACTCAGTCTCATTTGAGGTTGGTGAGAGGCCATAAAGAGCCATGAGCCCTCAGAACTAGAATCATTTGTTCCCACAGTTATTTATTTCAAACTCTGCCTTCCCGCCCTCAGGAACTTGATCTCTGGGCTGTTCTGTTTCTGGTTGGTCTTTGGTTGATGAGTGTCATACAACTGTCCATCTGGATGCGGATCCAGGAGTAGGTTCTCCACTGAAGCACGCCACACCCTTGCTACATGTGCCACCTGTTTTCATGTATCCAGCTTCATTTCATCCGCTGCACTTGCCCACAGCAGAGCTGTTGTTAGCATCGTTGCTTCTTACCTTGAAATGTATCAATAGAGTCCAAATTTAATCTGAAAATTACAAATAGAGTGCTATTTTTAAGACTGAAAATGCGATGAACGGCATGAATTCATTATGACAGAGCCTATGAATATTCTCTTAGGAAAGCTCTTGCTGTCCTAACTCCATCAACAATGTGCCTTCCTGACAAGCTGCCAAGGAGACAAACTTTCCCTAGCCCTCTCAGGCATAGCTGGAGGCTCTGATGTCCCCCTGTGTGCATTCAGAGAAATTGTTCACTTGGATGGTATTCCACTGAGAAGTGGAAATCAGTAAAACAGGGAGTGCTAGATAGATTCTACTTCCTCTGGGACCCTACAGAGAAGATAATTCTATTCCAAGGAGGAGTGAGGCAGAATGTGCCGTAGTTATGGCTGTATTTATTGACTCATTGTAAGAAATTGGTAAATATCAGGTAAGTCCTCAAAGGAGTCAAAGTAGATGGATGTGACAAAGCCCCCCCTCTCGGAAAGCTCATGTTCCGAAGCAGATGTGACAAGGCAGAAGGTCAAAGGTATTTAAAGGTGGACACACAGAACATACTAAAATTCAGAGGTACAAGTGGTTATTCCCAGCTAGAAGGAAACAGTGAACATTTTTGTGGAGATGGCATTTAGGGACAGCACTACCGATTTTGTACATGCAAATGTGCAAAAGGAAGAAGACAGGATTTAAGCTGTTTCAATTTCTATGATCAGGGACAGAATGATTTTATATATGTGAAAGGGAATATGAGAAAAACATATTGCAAAGGAGGTTGAAAGCACACTGTAGATGCTTTGAATTCCAAGGTAAGAAGTTGGATCTTTATTAATAGGCAGTCGGTAGTCACTGAGGTTTGGAACCTGAGAGTGGATATGAAAACCACACATCATGCCTTGAGAATATGACACTGGTAACATCAGTGGGTAGGAACCCTTGGAGAGTGAAGAAAAGATATGACATCAGGCCAGATCACTGGAGACTACTCTTCATTCATATTCATGTTCAAGACTGATTAAATGTGGGAAATCCTCAGTGTAAATGGAGAAACAGACCCTAAAGTGGGTTAGAAGCTTCACTGGGTGACAGTTTGGACTGAATGTTGGCCCTGAATCCTGACACAGATGTGCTGTGGCATTCTGGAAAACAGGGTCATTGGGAAGAATGTCATCTGCTACTATCAGCAGGATTAGGGAACTGACAAAGACTCAGTCATTTAAAAATGTGTGAAAATGATGGTATCACCATGTAAAAATTACTGTTTTAATTGCCAAGTAGCATGTGCAATACACATCTTTGAATGTAATTATATTTAGGACTCAGGAAGATGTTCAGAGCTTTCATAATTATCAAATGGTATGTTGACACCATCCCACCCTCCCCACTAATTATCATGATGATCAGAAAGAACATTTATGAGATTTGCTTTGTATCCTATAAGGGGCCAGACAGTGATGGACTGATTGCTCTTCTATGATATTGTCTCCATTTCCAATTAATTATTTGTTGAAGATGTTACTGAAATGATTTGAGTCTCTAAAAGAAAGAGACATTCAATGACAAAGTTCACGAGGAAGCCCATCCTTTCTACAGAGCTTCTCAGTCACAGCTTCCCTTGGTTCATCACGGGCAGGAAAGGGATGTTGTTCATCTTTCTCCCACCAGTGCCCAGTTCAGGATGATGCATAAAATACAATAAAAATTGATGAGTGAATGAGAGAGTCAACGAAATGGTTCCCTAACAAGCCAGTATGTTTCTTTGCAAGAGTGAGAAAAAAGCTTCCCTTCCTCTGGGTAGACTGAGCCCTGAGTTAGAGAGTTCTGATGGGTAGCCAAGTGGTTTGAATCCCTTGCTGCATCACTGTGTTCAAGGTGCAACTTTTCACAATATAGCATGTGAAATAATGATAATGAGCTGAGAGACCACTTCCTCTCCTCAAAATGATAACAAGCTGAGAGACCACTTCCCCGCCTCTTCCTCCTCGAGGGTAGACTCTTACCTTGCATTGTTAGCCATCAGTCCAAGGGCATCTAGAGGCCACATCTTGGTTACAGGGTCTTGCACTGAGTTGAGGCTCAATGCCTGTTCATTGGACACTCCAAAGGTGTTCAACACATGTTCTGCATTTTTACGTGATAAGAGTCAGATTTGATACTGCCAAGGCTCTTTGCAGCTCTTCCCTATTTATCCTGCTTTTGGTTCCCATCAACATTCAAGTCAATTTATGCCAAGGCTCAAGTTAATTAAGACTTTAGATCATGAGATAGTCTGGTTTGATCCTGGGGAGGCTGACGGGAAGAGCCTTGGCTGTCAAAGCAGCCAAGTTTTCTGACTGCATCTGGAAATCACCTTAAAGAGACCCTTTTCCTGTGTTCAGTCTCTGCCTGCTGAGCAGAGCGTAGAGCAGGTGCAGTCTGTCACACAGAACAAAAGGCAGTGACTGGCAAATAGGCCCAGGAGGAAGCAGTGGCCAGGCCCAGGAGCATCTAATTTTGGCCTAAAGAAGGCCTGTTGAGTGGGGGTTTGTTTCTCCTCCTATACAATGTGAAACCTACAGAGTCAGATTGCTGCAAAAGCTGTGCTTTTTAGTTTTTTACAATATAATCTCAAGTCTCCACAAAGTGGTCCAGAACCCAAAAAAGCACTTTTCATTCACATTTATCTACATGAAACCATAACAATGTAGTAATTCACATCTGTCAAGTTCAAATTGGGTCACAAGCTTTTAAAATTCTTTGTCTTTAACATAGCATGAATTTGTAGGAGATATTCTATGATTGTTATTTAAATAATGAGCCAGTGGAATCTCCAAAACTGATTAATGATGGAGACCGACTTCAAATTCAGGTCTGTCTGGTTTCAAACCCTGCATGCTTTTTAGCATACTGTCCTGCCTCTTAAGGTACTAGTGGCCATTCTGGATTTTATAGGATACTTTACCTGTTCACGTTAACCTTCAGGTTAATTGCCCCTTCAGTATTTTTAGGAGTTTTTAGACAGGAGTCTACTTGTTGACTATCAATACCTCCAAGTGTTGTCTTTGTTTTGAAGCAGTAACACTATCAGGCAGCCAGTGTTTGACATTACACATATGGCTTTGATGGGCTCCCATCATGGTGTCCATTACTGATCTTTTAAAGTCTACTCTGAATTTCTTATTCCACTGGAAATTGAGGTACACAGAAGACCTTACATGTTCCATATGCAAGTTCACATAGGTATTGACCAAATGAAAACAACAAACAAAAACCTTGCTGTGCTCTTTGTTTTTGAAAATTCCAGACACCCCCTTCCACACCACCACGCCTGGTAAATCACAATTGCATGGAACAACTAAAGGTGAGAAAAATGGCAGCTTTTGATCATAGTAATGTGGTATTAAGAAAAATTTGTCAGAAAATAATATCAAATTAAAGAATTCTATTTGTGTTAGTAGCTGATTCTAGTACAATTCATAAGATCATCATACACTTGTTTTTACAAGCCCAGATTTAAATATAATGGATCCGAATCCTCAACTGTATGCTGTTGTAGGATCTCAGGCAAGTTTCTTCCTCTCTCTTATTTAGATAAAATATCTTCAAACATAAACTAACTAGAATCATATTTCATAAGAATGTTGTATCATAAGAATGTCTTCAAAATAAATGATAGATAGATGTGAATGGCATGGCACATAATAAATGCTCACTAAATGTAACCTATCATTCTGTTGTTACTAAGTTTCTTCTGTGGTGACTGTAATGTCATGGATTCAATTTGCAGTGAGTACAATTGACTTTCATTCCCAAGAAGACTTTAGAGTTTGGCCCTGAGGTTTAACAATTTTGCTCACGTAATAGGTTCATACACACACACACACACACACACACACACACACACACAATACAGTATCACATATTACTATATTTTATAAAAATATGTATATATAAATAGAGAGAGAGTGAAAGAGAGAAAGTGAGAGAGAGAGAGTGTGTAAATGAGATGATATGTAAACTTGCTCACATCTTTTTGGTTAAACAATGCCCATGTGGGTATTTGTTGGATCAGAAACCTGAATTGCCTTGAAAGAAATTTCTTTCCAATTAAATATTGTCACAGATTTCTGCTGTTGGCAAGATTTTTAGAAACATAGGAGACCTATTTGATGGTCCATGATTTAGCCTATGGTATCATGTATTGAAGAAAGTATGATGAAATGATAATATTTTACAGTAGAGTATACATCATTACTGATCCTCTGGAGGGTAATTGGTCATATTTTGTGAAGTAGAAGAACATCTTTCAACCAAGCAATAGCATTTCTGAGTGTCAATATCTGAGGAATTCTTACCCATGTGCACATGAAGAAATGCATCCCAGAATATATGTGCAAAAACATCAATTGTATCAGGGATTGTAACAGTACAAAATGTTAAATAGCCCCTGCAATCTTTTAGTTGTAAGGCTGACTAAAATTGAGATAGAAATAAACTAGATCTTTTTGTTTCTGCCTGTGTGAATCTCTAGCCTTAAAGATGAGGGGTAAAGAAGAAAGCTGTAAAAGGATGCATGTACACTAGAATATTGTTTGTGTAAGTTGTTAATTCTATGGATATAAATACATGTAGTAGAGACACAAAGTCTGCCTGAGTATGACTAATAATAACTTCAGTGTGGTGATTAAGTCTGGACGAAACGTTGGGAAGAGACAGAAGAGAAAAATGGATTTAGAAGTTTTTAAAAACAGTTTAGGTATTTGTTTAAATACAAATAATACAAAAAGCATGGCAAAATCTTAATGTCTTTTAAATTTCAGTTGAAATATATAAACACATGTTAACATTACAGAATAAAGATTTTGAAATTTTAGAATATCCAGGACACAGAGGAATTCTGTTTCCTATATTAATATCTTCTAGAGAGCTTTGCTTATTAGGACATCACCAGCATTTTTTTAACCATTACTATTTTAAAATCTATTTATTATTAATTTGATCAATATTAATTATTTCTCAAAGCCTCATCTGGAGGAGTCAACATCATTTCTGCAATCTTTTTTTTTTGGGGGGGGATGGGCAGTCGTAATTGGGAATTGAACTCAGAAACACTTGACCAGTGAGCCACATCTCCAGCACTGTTTTGTATTTTATTTAGAGACAAGGTCTCACTGAGTTGCTTGGTGCCTTGCTTTTGCTGAGACTGGCTTTGAACTCACGATCCTCCTGCCTCAGCAGCCTGAGCAGCTAAGATTACAGGTGTGAGCCACTGAGCTCAGCTTCAGGACCAATCTTAAGCAAGCACTTGTTGGCCCCATCAGAGGGCTCATTCCCCAGATGGTTCCGCCTCAAATACACATAACCTGTCTCTGGGTCTTCTTAATGTGCAGTAGGGAGTAGAGATCCACTTCCCTCTGTTATGCTTCTCTCAAGGGCTAGAGGTGCCCAGTGTTCTCTCTGTTTGATATGGTAGTTCACCCTACCCCTGTGGGATGCTGATGCTGTGCTCCCAGGCTGTAGGTAGATCCTGTCCTCTGGCTCCTGGGATGGCCCCTGGGTACCCACTTATCCCACATACTTGACCTCATGGGATTCCCTAGAGCCCACTGGCATTGTTATCAATGGGACTGGCCATCCTCTAACTTATATCACAGTCAGCACCTTAAGATACATCTATAACATAAAAGGGGAAAATAAAGGTTAATTAGTCAAATATAGATAAAAGGAAAAAATGGTTAATAATTCAAATGTAGATATTTTGCATTTAACTCCTAGAAACAAGGAAGTGTGGTATGAGAAAAAAAGAAAAATATGTAAATGACTACAGATGGCTAATTTCTGAACCTGACTTCTTTGCTTTCCATGTTTGTTGTTGTTGTTGTTTACTAACCATTTGAATAGCCAATAGGAAATCACTGCTCCAATTTTCATTTTACTGACTTCATGTAAATCACTTTATAGTTTTGAGGATTCAATTCCTTCATCTATTAAAAAATATCTTTAAGGGCTGTAGAAAGTTTTAAAATTTGGTCCTCTTTCTTTTCTTTAAATATTCAACCCATCAAGCCATTGTGCTAAATGCATTGTTGTTAATCTCTAGCATTAACTTTGGATTCCAAAGAATTGCTTTGGAGAATCCACTCACTGAGCTCTTAATTGTTTTTTAAAGGAACATTCAAATAATTAAAGGGACTTAAGGACTTTAACAACACTAATAGTACTAAACTATCACTAAAGTCCTATTGATAAGTTACTTAAAATTAATTTTAAGTAATAAAATAGAAACGTTATCCTAGTCTCCTTTCTAAGCACTTCAGTATTTTAGTGTCTTGTCACTTGCTCTCTTGACCTGTAGGTCAGAATGTGGGAATGGTTGGTATCATAGCAACAAGGCAGCCATAAGTTCCTCTCATCTTTTCCTCTGTGTGGACATGTAAATTTATGGTCATTCTCCAGGTTACATGAATAAATTCCTCCTCAGTCTGGAACATTAAATACAGCACATTATAGTTTGCAAGGCTTCCATTTCTAACGTTCCTTAGAAACACACATTAACTATCTGCAAGGAGGCTGGTTGTTTTACCAGATGAAACACGGGGGAACAAAAAACAATTCTCAATCATATTTCAAATAATTTACACTGTTTATTTAGATTTATCTTCAAAATAACTTAATACAGTTTTACATTATTCTGCCAATTTTACTGATGGGGAAAACTGAGGCTCATGATGAGGTCTCTGTTGCTGGCTTTCCAGATGCTGTATTATTGAGAAGTAGCATTAGAAGGGGTCATAGTGTATCCCAGAACAAGTCCTCTTTCCTATGGTTGGGGCAACACTTGCTAACTGGTCTTCTGTCTGAAGTTCCTAGTCTCCATGGTCTAGCTAGTATGACTCTCTGCTAGAAATACTTCAGCATTTTCCCATGGCCTTAGAGGGGAAATCTAAACTTCTTACTGACATCTACATGGTTTTAACTTGTACGTGTATAGTGTACTTCTCTTTCCACGTCTCTTGCTATTATGAAAACTGCTTATATTTTTCTTTTTAAGCCATGTTTACCATACCTCCTGATGCTTTATCAACTTCACATGACACTCTGCCTCCAGACATTTCCAAATTCGTCTTCTTCAACCCCAAACTACTTATCCTAAAAATATTTCATCTTGCTCTCTATATTCAACCCCACTAAACAATCAACTGCACATAAGAAAATCCCTCTATTATTAGGCTATTTTTCTCACTGCTATTTAGCAAAAACCCAAAGGGGCAGGCTGTGACCTCGAAGGAGGACACAATGGGAAGAGTAAATGTGCTTTGGGTGAGGAAGAGTCCCGTGGTAGAGCAGATATGTGTAACTTTTAGAAATATGCACCAAGGAAAACAAAGAACGTGTAACTTTTAGAAATATGCACCAAGGAAAACAAAGAACAAAAAACTCCCTTTGCAAAACTATGTGAAATATTTGATCCAGTCTTGACAAAATATGATGCATGGTGATGAGTCCATGAGATCCCCAATCAGCCAAGCTGGCAGGTGTGACAGGTGTAGCAGGCAGAAGCTCCCTCTAGGCTCTTATCACCAGGTCCGACAGTTCATTTCAGGAGGCTCTAAATGAAATTATGGCTGCCATTAATGCTGAGAGCAGCATAAATGTACCAAGAAAAGGAGAACGGGGATGGGAATGCGTACTGAATGTAATCTCATTCCCAACAGCCTGTGCCCTTAACCATGGTTCTTGTCTCACTAGCTAACACAAGCTAGCTTCAATTTCTTTATTAATAAATGGGATTAATGCCATTTCCAGGTTTGACAGATGAAGATTAATTTGGGCCATGTTAACATAATATTTGCATAGTCCCTGGTCTATAAATTATCCCCAAACTTTATCTCTCTGCTATGAGGACTTTGTATTGTCCCAGCAATTAATTAAGGTAGGAATACAAAAACATTAATATTGAAAGCATAAGGATTCCCTTTCCCCTATCCATTACCTAATGTGTTGTCAGGTGAAATTAAGTGGTTCTTTATCCTTGGACTGTTTTTGTGATCTTTCTGGTGAAAATACAATTTTATCTTCTGTGTACTCATATTACCCCATTACTAATTATGCCAGAATCCCCCTGGAGGGCCCTGGATGGCAAAACCTGTGTTTTTTTTTTTTTTAAAATATTTATTTATTTGTTTTAGTTGTACACAATGCCTTTATTTTTACGTGGTGCTGAGATTCAAACCCGGGCCGCGCATGTGTTAGGTGAGTGCTCTACCACTGAGCCACAACCCCAGCCCCAAAACCTATGTTTTATTTTTGTTTCTTTATTCATATCATATGTTATAAATATGTGGCATATAGAGTTTAATAAATATGTATGAATGAATAGTTGAACAATTAGCTAACAATGCATTTAGTAAAAGAACGTGCATTCTCAAACATGAGAACATTCAGCATTCTTCTATCAGTGTGGCAACTACCACACTGTCTTGCGTGACTTCTCTAGTGACCTTCCTAACTCTGTGCCCTCAGCCCTGGAACTTCTAAAGTCAGGGCCACAGACTACATCTTGTCATCACTGGCTTTGCCCATAGTCTTAGACTAGTAGATCCAAATAGTCTTTTCCTTCCCTAAATAATTCTGGAGATTTGATTTTTCTAAGACATTTGGAACTGAGACTTAACTCTTTATAACTGAGCTCTCAGCATCTACCTCAATGGAGCAAATGTCCTGAGGAGCTTCCAGATCTCTCTGAAGGATGAAAGGACTTATTTTCTCAGCTCCTGAGAATGCTGCTGGCAGATGGTGTCCAATTAAACAGAGCCACCTTGTTCAAAGTGATATCTCCTGCCTCCCTTATAGGGCAACATACATCCAGTGACCAGAGGTGGCCACCTCACCAAAATGGTCATTCCAACTTCAGATCTCTCTCTCTCTCTCTCTCTCTCTCTCTCTCTCTCTCTCTCTCTCGTACTGGGGATTGAACCCAGGGACACTTAACCTCTGAGCCATATCCTCTGCCCTTCTTTATTTTTATTTTGAGACAGGGTCTCACCAAGTTGCTTAGGGTCTCACTAAGTTGCTAAGGCTGGCTTTGAACTTGCTATCCTCCTTGCTTAGCCTCCTGAGTTGCTGGGATTACAAGCCTGCTCCACCATGCCTGGTAGGTCTCTCTTGATACCACATAAGGTCTTTGTTGTTCATTCACCCAGATCCTCCCCAAATCCTGCTTTTTTCCCCTTCCCTTCTACAAATTTGCTTCTGAAAGCATTTCCTAGTGGCCCTTCCTTGTGCTAATCTTCATCTCTGAGTCTGCTTGCCTGGGAACGTACCTTGTGAGAGTTGATGCCAGGGATGGTCGAGAAAGAAAGAACTTAGGAATTTGGAGATTGACATCTCTCACCACCCAGCTGTTAACAGAACCCCTCTAGATTCATAGTAAGCCCCTGGCATAAGGTGACTGGTTGTTGGTTTAAACTTACACCTTTGATGAGCTGGAATGCTATTCCAGTACCAGGGAATACATTATCAAGGACAATGTATAAGATAATTGCAAAATGTGGAGTAAAATAGTATATATTGTACTACACACTATGTATTATACAGCATGCATGATGAGGTTAGTGCAATTTGGATGGCTGTTGTACACACAATTGACATCTACAAAAACAAAAGACAGTACTAAATACAACCAATCATTTAAACATTTGATGTGAAAGTAGAGGGGAGTGTCCAGGATAGCATACAAAGAGTCCCAATTCTTGTAGCCAGAGGGCAGATTACACCATGGACCAATACCAGGTCTTAAAAATAAAGCAGCAAACTTATTAAATATAAAGTAGCAAAATTATTAAAATTTCACTGAGGCAGGTCTGCTATGACAAAATCATCAGCCTATTTGGGAAAGAACAGGACATCAACATTTGGGTTGGAGCATATGTGTTGATGAATCCCCAAATCATGACTACTTAGATTCTCATGGTCTCTCTATGCCTGAGGAAGTGGTTCACTCTTTCCTATTAATGGGTAGTATGTGGCTCTTGCTTGAGGATGATTCAAGGTTCTGTGAGCCTCAACATGCAAGTCCTCCATAGGATCTGCTCCTGCCTCCTGTCCAGGTCACAATGTCAATGACATTGTTACACTAGGTCCAGTGATACTAGGACCCAGCTGGAGTCATGCTGGGCTTGAGAAGGGAGTGAAAAGACTACCTGCCAAAGCAGCTGCAGAACCCAGCCATCACTTCTGGTAGAATCCTGGAACACATGGAAGGAACTAGATTCTGAGTGTGCCGGATCAAGGAGACACAAATGGCAAACACTTTCATATGATGCTGAGTCTTCAGTAAATAGGATAACAGGTTGTGAACCAAGGTGTGGAAGCAGTAGTGCTGCTTACAACTATCCCTAGCGATGCCCTTTAGGGTGATTTGTGACTCCTGTACCCATTTCTAGATTCTTAGACATGTTAGTTACCAAAGTAGAAACTTCCAGGTAGGGAGATACAGCAAGATTCCCATCCGAGTACAGGCTCTGGCTACTGCCTGAGCAACTTCAAGTTCCTCTTGCAAAAGGAGGAACAGGGAATAAGGAGAGTCACCATCTTGGAAAGGATAATCAATACTGATCATCAGGATATTGGTACAATGAGGGCAGGGAAGAATGTATTTAGTTCCCAAATAGTGTACTTGGGCATGTTTTGTTATACCCTTGCCCAGGTTCATGGAAAATGGACAAGTGCAGTGGTCTTGGCCTGAGGCTGCTGTGACCAGGTACCCAGATTTTTTAGGTGTGTGGATGTGGATCAAACCACAAGGTACACTACTGAGACAAGCAGAGTTTTTAGACCAGAATGAAAGAATCCAGAGTCAATAGCAAAGGAGGGAGACACTGAAGATTAGTGTCACTGCAGACCAGCTACAGCAGCAAGAGCTGCTTTCTTTTCTTGTTAACCTTCCTTTTCTAAGTTTCCCTTAGGAAAATGGGTCTACTGGGATCTCTTGCTGTCTGTTCCCAGAATTGATTTTAATTGGATCAGAATGTTGTAAGGAGCAGACTATAGTGGAAACCCAGATTATCAGGACTGAAGGGTTCATTTTCCCAGATGTTAGAAGTACTGCTAGTAGACAGCTCTTAGGTGTTAGCCATTTTTAGGGAAGTTCATAAACTGAAGACAGATGCTTTCCCCTAGTTACTTGTCTTTCTTGGGTCAACCTAATGACTGGTTGAAGTAAGGCTATCAAAGCCCTGGTTTGGAGTGCTTCAGAAGAGCTATCCTATGTTAGTTAGGACTCCTTTTATGATCAGCTGAGGACCTTGTTAAAACCATATCACAGTCCAACAACTTCTCCCTTTGTTTAATTCTGCTTCTGTCCCTTCCTAATAAAATTATATGTGCTGATCATAGAAATAGGAAGAACCTGTTTCCTGGTGAACCCAACCTACCATACCCACTCAGTCTAATGATTGAACCCCAACAACTGATTCCCATGTTTCTGAGTCTTTGTCCTTAGCTAGTTCTTTGGCTTGGGCTTTGAAGCTTCTTGAAAAGTTGGGAATTCATATTTCTCTGGCTATTCTCAATGATTAAGATGCCGTTTCGTGTTTGATCACACGTACCTGAACTTGGAATTTTACATCAGATAAAAACAAAGGTCCTGTCAGGCACAGTGACACATGCTTGTAATCCCAGCAACCAAGGAGGCTGAGGCAGGAGGATCATGAGTTCAAAGCCAGCCTCAGCAACAGCAAGGTGCTAAGCAACTCAGTGAGCCCCTGTCTCTAAATAAAATACAAAATAGGGCTGGGGATGTGGCTCAGTGGTTGAATGTCCCTGAGTTCAATCCTGGGTACCAAAAACAAAACAAACAAACAAAAAAAAAACCACAGGTCCTCTCACAGGCCCTGTGAATCTGGCTTCTTGGATAAGACTGGGGAAGTGTCACTAAATGAGAATTAGGACAAGTCTCCCTAAGAAATTAGCCATCTGCAGGACCTCCACAGAAATAGCCTTTACTACATGGTGATTTGCAGACTGGCAGTGTTAAAGAGAGGAAACATTCCTCTAAGCTGTAATCATCGGAAAACAAGCTGTAATTTTGGAAATGGGTATGTGGAAAGGTGTTATATGTTATCACTTACACTCAGGAAACTGGTGGTCAGAATGAAATGAAAGCAAAGAAGAGTTAGTTGGAAGACAGGGTCTTTTGGTGGGATTTGAACTCTGCAGAAAATTTCATGACTGACAGATCCAGATAGAAAAAAGCTCATTATCAATGTTTAAATTCTGCCCCCCATACTAATATATGCCACCTAGTTTTCTTTGTCACCATACCTTGAAGTGAATCATCTTGTTCAGATTATATTCTCACATTCCAGAACAGGCAGATAAGAGATATTACAAATATGTTTCAAGGCCGGGCGCGGTGGCGCACGCCTGTAATCCCAGCACTTGGGAGGCCTAGGCAGGAACATCGCGAGTTCAAAGCCAGCCTCAGCAATCGCAAGGCACTTAGCAACTCAGTGAGACCCTGTCTCTAATAAAATACAAAAAAGGGCTGGGGATGTGGCCCAGTGGTTGAGTGCCCCTGAGTTCAATCCCTGGTACCACAAAAAAAAAAAAAAAAATATGTTTCAATTATAAGGCATTCAGATTGAATATAGAATATAAGCATATTTTTTTGTACCAGAGATTAAACTCAGAGGCACTCAAACACTAAGCCACATCCCCAGCCTTATTTTGTATTTTATTTAGGGATAGGGTCTCACTGAATTGCTTAGTGCCTTGCTTTTGCTGATGTTGGCTTTGAACTTGAGATCCTCCTGACTCAGCCTCCTGAGCTGCTGGGATTATAGGCATACACCACCATGCCCAGCGTAGTATGTAAACTTTACATACCAAGTTCACATCACGTTTTCTCTCCTTGAACTCCATAAAATAGTGCAATATCTATTCTAAATCTTTCCCACCTAAAAAGTATGCAGTGCACAGTAGGAACTTAATGTTGGCATTATAATTCCTTCAAAATCCATGTGATCTTTAGGAAACCCACTTTAAATATAATGGTATAGATAGGCTAAAAGTAAAAGAATAGAAAAATATATGCCATGAAACCACTAGTAATAAAATAAAAAGCTGGAATAGCTCTATTCATGTTATAAAATGTAGACTTTAAATAATGGAAAATTAACAGAAATAAGGAATTATGTTACATAATAGCAAAAGGGTCAACTCACCAAAGAAGATAGAACACTTCTAAGTATGCGGTTCCCTTACAAAAGTGTTTCAATATACATGAAGCAAAAGCTGATAGAACTGAAAGGGAAAAAAAAAAAAAAAAGGACAGATTAGACTAAAAAATACAGTTGACACTTCAACTCCATTTTCTAAACAATTGATAGAACAAGTATGTTGCTGCCTGAAGCAATTGCTGCTTGGAGCACCAACGCCGCAGGAGAAAATTCGGAGGCAGGATGAAAATGAAAAAGGGTCTTTTCTTCTTCTTCTCTCTCCGGCTTCAGCAACCTCTCCAACTCCAACCACAAACTCCAACAAACTCCTTCCACACTCCAACCAGCTCCAACTACTTCCAACCAACCACCTACTACAAAACCTCACCTGCTTATATACATTTTGCCTTAACAAGGACAAGTGCTTACAGCTCGAGCTTAAAGGTGCGTTACACAGTGTTCACAGGCATACAAAGATTCTTTGAATAATGTATTAATATCAGGTGGAACTTGAACATCTTTTATGGCTCTCAGCTAACCGCAATCTTAGCTATCTCCTTGATTAGGGCTCCTTCATTTCCCCCCTTTTGTTTTAAAAGAGGGGATGTTCTAGGATGTCCATGTGCAACCAACATTCTTACCCATCATCGGATAATCAAGGCTGTGCCCTTGACTCCTGTCTTAGGTTGATATATCGGCCACATGAGACTGTCCCGTGAGACTGTGCCTGTCTTAGGTTGTCCACCTCTGGGGATCTTACCCGTCATAGGCTAACCAGCCATCCAATCGAGCCCTTCAGGATTGACTGTGTGTTGACTAACAGCCGTCCAATCGTGAGGAGATGCTGTGGCTTTAAGGTGACAAGGCTCCTGCTGAGGAGCAAAGTTTCCATAGCGTATCAAGTTCTTTAAACAAATCAGCTGCCCTAAGTTTCATCAAGCAATGCACTGAGTTCTCTAGACAAATACCTACAAGGCATTGTCCCGTAATGTCCCAAAACAATGAAAAATCAAAATGTCCATTAGTTATAACATGTTGATCCAGGAGGCCCCGTGCATGCAGAGCAGAGGCCACACTGCTGGTGAGGTTGTTTGATGCTTGAGCAGCAGGGATGCTTGCAGCGACCGCGATCCCTGCAGTTGTAGCAGCACCCGTCTTTTTTATGTCTAGACAATGCCACCAGCAAATCTTCAGGGCCCGCTACCTAGAAACTCAAGCATCCATTATTAAGGGAAAGGCAGTGCTATTCCAGCACTGAGTCAAGAGGTGAGCTGTCAAACTAAAAATATAGAATTATTAGATTAGAAAAATAAAGTTGATCTCTGCTCACACACATTGCTGCTTGAGCTTCCACAAACATAAGCTGACAAAATATCACATTCAGAATAAATCAAAGAAAAACTGAGGGTGTTTACTGCATTAAAGATAGATTAAGGAAAAGCTAAGGCACTTTGGAAAAATAGTTTGTTAACTGGAACATCTCTGCATACACAACAATCCTTTACCTGTTGAAATAATTCAAATTAATCAGCTATTAAACAAATAAAGTCAATTACAAATAAACAATCCCATGTCAAATACCAAAATATCAGGTTATACAGTATTAGTCATATTCATAGCTGAAGAGAAGTCCTGGAGACACCTATAACTCAAAATTGATTATCACTTTTAAATTGATTACCTAATTAGAATATTCTAAACTTAAATGAATTAAAGTTATTTGGATCAATATCTATCTATCTATCTATATATTTTTTTCATAAGTGCTTTGTTATTTGTGATGTCACAACTGGACAGACGCACATATAAACATATATTTGTGACATCACATTAACATGAAATTTAGACAAATACACAGACATATAGACATATATAAAAAGAAAAAAATTACAATTGTGTGCACACTAAAGTATAGTGCTAGTAACACAGCTCTCACTCTCATGTGGCTTCATCAGTTGCTTGTGGTCGCAATGAAGTATAAAAGAGGATATAAGCTGCTGAAGATTTCACAGAAGAAATGGAGATATCAGAAACTTCGTGATCATCAAATTTAAACCATCGCTGTCTTACTGCATTTTTACAATAGGCAGTGTAGTGGCCTCCATCCAGGCTACCGTAGTGATTTGAAACAGAAAACAAATTATATTTCTTTAAATTGTTCTTTGGACCAATAATATACTGTGACAAATCAAAATTTTCTAAAGGGAAGTCCACAGAAGTCTGTAATTTTTGCTTACACCTGCCATTAAAGGAAAAACGTTTCAAATGTACTATAAGAACAGGTGGTAACTTCCAGATTTCTATCTTTTTTAGAGAATCCCGTTGAGCTCTGCAATAACTGCAATAAAATCTGTTGTTATCTGTGAGTTTTTCTTCTTTGGAAAATAATCTAAGGCAATCCTGTAAGGTACATTTACTTGTGGATGCTAGTGGTAGAGATAAATACATGAAGGTCTCAAATATCCTAGATTTTTTGTGACAGGTGAGGCACTGTACTGTGGACTTGAACTGAACCTGAAAAAGTGCAACAATAATAGACTCATTAAGCTGCTTATGTTTCTGCCAAGCATGTTCTGCAGCTTTAAAGTCATCGAGATGATCATTATTTTCTTTATGTCTCTTTTGATTATCAACTTTATTTAAGTCCTCATGGATTCCATCCATGAGGAACAGAAGCAGTTCTTGTGAATCTTGTAGGCTATATCCTGCAAACTGGTTATTGATTTTTCCAATAGTGATTTTTAAGTTTTTTGGACTGATATATACTGATATATACTGTGGACAGGACTATACTGTCCTGACCACAGGGCTTTTATGATTATACCAAACTCTTCTGCCACTTCACCTTTATGCCCCAACAAATTTGACCTGTTAATAACATCTTGATAACAGTTTTGGTTGAAATAATCAGCCAAATGTGGGGCATTACATAGGCACTGCAATATTGGGTTCATATAACAAGTATTTCCCAAATTACAAAGTCCAGTAAGAGCTGGCCCAGATCCTCCAAAAACAGGATTGAGGTTCCAGATCTGAGAAGCAGAAAGCCCTGGGATCTTAGCTTTAATTTTTTTTTCCAGTGGCCCCTAGAAAAAAAAATGTACTTTGCCTTTTTTATAATAATTTATATTTTTATTTTTAACACCTGCAGGCTTGGTTGCTAGGTGTAGCCCCATTTGATGTAGAATATCTCTTCCACATAGGGTAACTGGCAAGCTGGTCAAAACATAAGGTTGGAATGTTCCTTTATGCCCTTCATTATCTTCCCAATTTAAGACTACAGCACTTTGTGCTGGGGTGTTACTATATCCCAAGCCTCTTAAACTGGTTGAGGCTTTCTGCAGAGGCCAGTGCTTGGGCCATGTTGTAGATTTATGATGGAAGAGTTAGCTCCTGTATCAATCAGCCCCTCCATCTCTACACCTTGAATTTTTATTTTGCACATAGGCCTCTGTGAACAATCCTGAACCCAGCAAGCCATAGGTCCTGAGCCAATGGAACCAAATCCTCTCTTATTTCTATTCTGTGGCATACTCTTGAAAGAGTTGTGGAAACTGGGAAGGAGAAGCAGCTGAGCAATTCTATCTCCTTGGTTTACAGAGATAATTCCTCTAGGTGAACTTAGCATTATTTTTATCTCTCCTTGGTAATCGGAGTCAATAACACCTGGTGTTACTTGAAAACCTAATAAACTTTTAGAACTTTGCCCAAGGATTAGTCCCATAGTCCTGAGGGAAGAGGTCCTCTGACTCCCGTAGGAATCAGCTGAACCCCCATTTCAGGTGTTAGCACTATCCGGGCGGTGGAACAGAGGTCTAGTCCTGCACTTCCTCTTGTCCCTCTGACAAGGGAGTTAATGGGTAGGAGGGATTGTGACGAGGAATCATCTGGATTTGAGGACATTCCTCCTCTAATGCCTCGTACATTTGTGGGCCCCAGGGCATTGGGCCCTGTGCCCCGTTTATTGAAATCCTGGACAAATCATTTCCATAAATATCATATCTGGAATGGCATTGATTGGCCCAACGTGTACCCTTTTTACACCTGGGGCATCGGCCTGGGGCATGGTAGGAGCTTGATCTTATTTCCCTTGGGGGATAGTGCCTAGAATATCCTGGTTGATTATGATAATTTTGTCTGGAATATCCTGTTTGATTTCTAGGTTGAGCCCTTGTGGAATTTTGAGGGGATGAACCTCTCATTGCTGCAGCAATTACGTTGCCTGTGATAAAGGCCTCATTGATATCTTTGCACGGTCTGATCTAAATTGATAAGTCTTTTTTATTTCTCCACTGCCTTATTGCATCCTGGCAATATTTATTAGCGTTCTCGTATGCTAATTGGATGACTAGGGGCATTGCTTGTTCAACTTCCCCAAAAACTCTGCTCGCCATTCTTAAGAGTCTATCTACAAAATCAGCATACGGTTCATTAGGCCCCTGTATTACTTTTGATAGGCTGCCCTGCAAATCACCTGTTCCTGATAAGGTCTTCCAGGCTTTAACAGCGGCTGTATGTATCTGGGCATACACACTGGGGTCGTATGTTAGCTGGTTTTGTAGTTCAGCGAACTGACCTTCACCTGTTAGCATATCTACATTACGTTCTGGGAAACCTGCTGCAGCATTTCTCTTTGCTACTTCTGAACAAAGTTCCTGGAATTGAGTCTTCCAGATTAGGTATTGTCCTCCACTTAATAACACTTTGCATAATCCCTTCCAGTCTGAGGGGGCTAAGATTAGAGTGTTAAGTGACTCTATCATACTTAATGTGAACAGAGCTTGAGGCCCATAGGTCATTAACGCCTCTTTAAAATTCTTTATTGTCTTAAAATCTAGGGATTGGTGGTACCTTTGCCCATTTTCATTTTCGAATACTGGCAGGTCCCAATGTTCCTGCGTTTTTTTGGTGTTCGAGGGCGCATAAGCACTCAGAAAGACCGCCAATCTCTGCCTCAAGGGCACGCATACACCCAGAAATACTCCTCATTGTTTCTGTAAGGGATTCTACCCATGAGGGCACAAATTATTCCTCCATTTGATGGTCCTTTCTCCTTTTTAATTTCTTTTTGTTCTTTTTATTGGAGACTGAGCTCCTGGAATCACTTTTTGATTCCTCTTCATTACTACTTTCATAGTTCCTAACCGGCTTAGTGGAGGACGCCTTACTTTCACGGTTATTTGGCTCCTTCTTATTACTATCACTTTTACCGGTATCCTGAGTTTCAGCTTCTAAGGAGAGCACATACTCTTCGGCTAATTTTAATAAGTTTCTGATGGCTTTTGCAGCTCTTACTTTTGAATTTACATCACTACTATCCTTGCTGGTCTTAACTGAGTCAGAGGCTATGCTTTCTTGGTCACTTTCCTCACTATCCACTGAGTCTGCGATATCAAAAAATTCATCCACGGCTTTTATTATCCGACCTTTTGTTATTTTCGCTCCCATTTTTAAAATTTTCTTATTTCTTACCTGCTGACCGAATTCCCTGTACGGGCCACCACTTGTTGCTGCCTGAAGCGATTGCCACTTGGAGCAACAACGCCACGGGAGAATATTCGGAGGCAGGATGAAAATGAAAAAGGGTCTTTTCTTCTTCTTCTCTCTCCGGCTTCAGCAACCTCTTCAACTCCAACCACAAACTCCAACAAACTCCTTCCACACTCCAACCAGCTCCAACTACTTCCAACCAACCACCTACTACAAAACCTCGCCTGCTTATATACATTTTGCCTTAACAAGGACAAGTGCTTACAGCTCAAGCTTACAGGTGCATTACACAGTGTTCACGGGCATACAAAGATTCTTTGAATAATGTATTAATATCAGGTGGAACTTGAACATCTTTTATGGCTCTCAGCTAACCACAATCTTAGCTATCTCCTTGATTAGGGCTCCTTCACAAGTAAGAAAGAAAATCATCAAGAATGCAAAATGCACAATACCCTTAACAAAGTTGGCTCTAATTTAGATTTAAAGAGAACTCTGCCCAATAAGAGTAGGATACACATTTTTCTTAAGTTCATATGGAATATGTGGCATCAGAAAACAAATTTAAAAATTTTAAATAAGAGTTGAAATCTTACAAGGGCTTTAAAGAAGAACTAATACAAATAGTCTTCAAATTATTTCATGCAACAGAAAAAGAGGGAGCACTTCCAAACTCATTCTATGAGGCCAATATCACCCTGATTCCAAAACCAGGCAAAGACACTTCAGAAAAAGAAAACTTCAGCCCAATATCTCCCAATATTTCTAATGAACATAGATGCAAAAATTCTCAATAAAATTCTGGCAAATCAAATACAAAAACCTATCAAATACATAGTGCACCACGATCAAGTGGGATTCATCCCAGGGGTGCAAGAGTGGTTCAACATATGGAAATCAATGAATGTAATTTATCAGTCAATAGACTTAAATATAAGAACCATATGATCATCTCAGTAGATGCAGAAAAAGCATTCAACAAAATACAGCACCCATTCATGTTCAAAACACCAGAAAAACTAGGGATAATAGGAACATATGTCAACATTGTAAAAGCTATCTATGCTAAGCCCCAGGCCAATATCATTCTAAATGAAGAAAAATTGAAAACATTCCCTCTATAAACTGGAATGAAACAGGGATACTCTCTTTTACCACTTCCATTTAACATAGTTCTTGAAACACTGGCCAGAGCAATTAGAGAGACGAAAGAAATTAAAGGGATATGGATATGTAAAGAAGAACTCAAATTAGCACTATTCGCCAACAATATGATTCTATACCTAGACGACACAAAAAATTCCACCAGAAAACTTCTAGAACTAGTAAATTAATTCAGCAAAGTAGCAGGATATAAAATCAACATCCATAAATCAAAGGCATTTATGTTTATCAGTGACAAATCCCCTGAAAAGGAAATGAGGAAAACTACCTCATTTACAATAGCCTCAAAAAAAAAATACTCAGGAATCAACTTAACAAAAGAGGGTAAAGACATATAAAATGAAAACTACAGAACACTAAAGAAAGAAATTAAAGAAGACCTTAGAAGATGGAAAGATCTACCTTGCTCTTGGATAGACAGAATTAATATAGTAAAAATGATCATTCCAACAAAAGCACTATACAGATGTAATGCAATTCCAATCAAAATCTCAATGACATTCCTCATAGAAATAGAAAAAGCAGTTATGAAATTCATGTGGAAAAATGAGAGACCCAGAATAGCTAAAGCAATAATTAGCAAGAAGAGTGAAGCAGGTGGCATCACTATACCAGACTTTAAACTATGCTACAGAGCAATAGCAACAAAAACAACATGGTATTGGCGCCTAAATAGACTTGTAGACCAATGGTACAGAATAGAGGACACAGAGACTAACCCACATAATTACAGTTGTCTTATATTAGACAAAGGTGCCAAAAATATACATCAGAGAAAAGATATCCTCTTCAACAAGTGGTTCTGGAAAAACTGGAAATCCACATGCAACAAAATGAAATTAAACCCCTATCTCTCACCATGCACAAAACTCAACTCAAAGTGGATCAAGGACCGCGGAATTATACAGAGACACTGCACCTATTAGAAGAAAAAGTAGGCCCAAATCTCCATCATGTCAGATTAGGCCCCAACTTCCTTAATAAGACTCCTATAGTGCAAGAATTAAAATCAAGAATCAATAAATGGGATGGATTCAAACTAGAAAGCCTCTTCTCAGCAAAAGAAACAATCAGTGAGGTGAATAGAGAGCCTACAATTTGGGAACAAATTTTTACCACATGCACATCAGATAGAGCACTAATCTCTAGAATATATAAAGAACTCAAAAATCTTAACACCAAAACAACAAATAACCCAATCAATAAGTGGGCCAAGGAACTGGACAGACACTTCTCAGAAGAAGATATACAATCGATCAACAAATATATGAAAAAGTGTTCAACATCTCTAGCAATTAGAGAAATACAAATCAAAACTACTCTAAGATTTCTTCTCACTACAGTCAGAATGGCAGATATTAAGAATACAAACAGATGGGTGCTGTGGCGCATGCCTGCAACCCCAACACTTGGGAGGCTGAGGCAGGAGGATCGTGAGTTCAAAGCCAGCCTCAGCAATGGCGAGGCACTTAGCAATTCAGTGAGACCCTGTCTCTAATAAAATACAAAAAAGAGCTGGTGATGTGGCCCAGTGGTTGAGTGCCCCTGAGTTCAATTCCCAGTACAAAAAAAAAAAAAAAAAAAAACAAACCAAAAACAAACAAACAAAAAAAAACAGTAAGTTTTGGTAAGGATGTGGGGAAAAAGGCACACTCATACATTGCTGGTGGGACTGCAAATTGGTGCAGCCAATATGGAAAGCAGTATGGAGAATCCTTGGAAAACTGGGAATGGAACCACCATTTGAACCAACTATCCCACTCCTCAGTCTATATCCAAAGGACTTAAAAATAGCAGGGACACAGTCACATTAATGTTTATAGCAGCACAATTCACAATAGCTAAACTGTGGAACCCACCTAGATATCCTTCAGCAGATGAACAGATTAAAAAGAAATTGTGGCATATATACACAATGGAATATTATTCAGTATTAAAAGAGAATAAAATCATGGCATTTGCAGATAAATGGATGGAATTGGAGAATATAATGCTAAGTGAAGTTAACCAATTCCAAAAAACCAAATGCCAAATGTTTTCTCTGATTTAAGGACGCCGATTCATAATGTGGTTGGGGAGGGGGATGGGAGGATTAGACATACTCTAGATAGGGCAAAGGGGAAGGAGATTAAAGAAGGGGGCCTGGAGTTAGGAAAGATGGTGGAATGAGATGGACATCATTACCCTAAGTACATGTATGAAGACACAAATGGTGTGCCTCTACTTTGTGTAAAACCAGAGATATGAAAAATTGTGTTTTATATGTGTAATATGAATTGTAATGCATTCTGCTGTCATATATAACAAATTAAAATTAAAAAGGGCATTCATTAAATGTTGGATGATTAAAAAAAGAGTTGAAATCTTACAAATTTTTTTCTCCAATTTAATTATATCATTATATTTAATATAGGTTTCCTAAAAACCACATAGATTTGGAAGGAATTATAATTCAAGCAATAAATAGCAGGGTTAACTGGAAAATCTCCAAGTACTTGAGAAATAAATAGCATGCTTCTCTGCTATTTATTAATAATTCATGGGTCAAAAAGGCAGTCTCTAGGAAAATCAGAAAATATCTTGATAAAACAAAAAATGAAAAATAAGGTGGAAAAATTGTGAAATGCAGCTAAAGTGGTACTTATAAACATGGATAGGTCATTTCGGTGTTTGGGGCTGTAGCTGTGGCAGTGACAGAGCACATGCTTAACATGTGTGAGGCCCTGGTTTGATCCCTAGCACTGCACACACAAAAATAAATAAATAAATAAATAAATATTTTTTTTTTTTTTTAAAGCATTACGTTTTAGCTTTCTAGGACTATGATAGAAAGTACCACAAACTGGGTGGCTTAAACTATAGAAATGTACTGTTTCACAGATCTGAGGCTAGCTGTATGGAACCTAGGTATTGACAGGGTTAGTCCTTTCTGAGAGTCGTGAGGAGGCATCTGTTCAGGCCTCTCTCCTAGGCTTATCATTGGATCCCTTATGCTCACATGGTGTTCTCACTGTATGCATGTCTGTGTCCAGATTTCCCTCTCTTATGAGGGAAATAAGTACCAGTCATTGAATTAGGGGTCCATCTTGCTTCATTATGATTTGATGCTAATTGAATTAATTTTAGAAACACCTGGTTTCCAGAGAAGGCCACAATTCAAGATACTGGAGGTTAGAATTTCAATATATGAATTTTTGCTGGATACCACTTAACCTATGAAGATTTAGGTTAAAAAGTAGAATCTCAAAGCAACAACCTAAGTTTCTGCCTAAACAGAAAAAGAAAACAAAAAGGGAAAGAAAAAAATAATAAAGAAATACTGAAAATCAATTAAATGAAAAACTGTAACAATAGAGAAAAGCAATGAAACCAAAATCTTATAGTTTGAAAAGTTCCATACAATTGTCATGCCTCTAGTCAAATGTTCAAAGCAAAAGAGAGTACGTATAAATTGCCATTATCAAGAATAAACAGGAATATCACCAGAGACTCACAAACTTTAAAAGGATAATAAGAAAGTATTGCCATCTTAAGAATATGAATTTTCCCATTTAAATGAAATGGAATAATTTCTTGAAAGCTAAAAATTATGCAAACTCACCAAAAACAAACCTGAGTAGAACTACATCTATTAAAAAGACTGAATTCATAGAAAAACAAATGGAACTCCTAGAAAGGAAAACTCCAGGCCCAAATGGTTCCAGTGAAGAAATGGCCATGTCTACTATATGGTAAGGAGGATTCCCAAGGGTAGAGATTCCTCTTTCTCAGTTGGTCTGCCTCCATTGTTTACCCAGTCAGAATTATGGTACTGGAATTATGGAGAAGAACTGTTACTGTTGGTTCATCATGGATAAAAAGGAGGCTTTTTCCACCAAGACACTTGTTATAACCCTCTTTTTAGACCATGCCTTAAATATCAGGGACCTTGGAATTCCTTCCTCAAGTAATCCTGAACCTCCTTCCAGGCTCTCCCTGGGCCTCTTCCTTTGTGTACCCTTATATTTGCAATTTATTTGTAGAAAATATGAACAGAGCTTTTGGACATGCTTAGTGGAGTCCATACAAGTGTGCAGGAAGATGTTTGTAGGACAGAAGGGAGGAGGAAGTGACAGAAAGGAGTGGTAGTCTTCTGTTGAAAGCCAGGGACTGGGGGATGACTCTTCTTGTACCACTTTGCTCCTGTAGGGAATTTCAAGGGGATGGAGAGAGAATTCAACACTTAAACCTGAAGACATAAATGCAGAAGAAATAGCTTATTCAGTCATTTATTAATTTGATGGATGACTTTTAGATAGCTGAAGGTTTAGTTAGCTTTCATTGCTGTAACCAAAAGACCTGACAATAATAATGTCAAGGAGGAAACGTGTTTCTTGTTTTTGACTGCATTGCTCTGGGTCTCCAGTGAGCAAAACATCATGGTGGAAGGGTGTGGCAGAGGAACGCAGTTCAGGACATGACATCAAGGAAGAAGAGACAGAGAAACTTGTGTTCAAGAGACAAAAATGTATATTCCAAAGGCATTTCCCCAATGACCTACTTTCCTCAGCCACATCCTACCTCTCTGCATTTATTACCCAATTAATCCATATCAGTGAATTAATCCACTGATTAAAACTCTCATAATCCAATCACTTCACCTCTGAATGCTCTTGCATTCTCTCACTCATGAGTTTTTGGAGGACACCTCATATCTAAACCATAACAGGAAGACATTTAGTAAATGGCATTCATTTGCATGTTGTCCTGAGCCTCACAATGTAAACACCAAGATGGGCGGGTGAGCAGGGACTTTGTTTATTTGCCATATTTTGAGTTCCTATTACAGTGTCTGGCACAGTGAATACACAATAATAATTTTGAATGAATGTGTTGTCGATGGATGAGTGAATGTAGCCCTCATATCATCCCTGGAAGGATCCCAGATAGAAAAAAGTGACAATGATAATTGTCACTATCATGGGTACATAAAGGGTGATTTGAGAACAAAAGTCCTTTAGGGTGTTAGACATAAGCAATATGTTGTTTTCTGTTCTGAAGGCCTGTGTAGAACTCAAGTCTATGAGCACATCTCAGAAGATCCTTCTGTTCATTAAAGGGCTGTCACATGCTGTTTTTCAAGAACACTAGTCTAAGGCACTTCATGATAACTGATTAAGCCTCCACAGTGGGCGTCAATCTGGAGAGGATGCAGTTATGAGTCAGATGTCTTCCCCGCCCTCCAGGACTTCCTTCAGTGTCTACCACATCTGTCAATGAGAGTTGACTCTCAGAAGAAAACGGCTCAAGAATGACACATAAACTTTTAAGAATCTCAGCTTTGAAATAAGTGATGATGTTCTTAGAAAAAAAATAAAATTGAGAATATGATGTGAGAAATTTTCGTGGTTGGACGTGTTTGACTCATGATGATAAAAGTTTTTTATTTACCATTTGAATTTAATGGAAAGACCAATTTAATAAAATTTCAAGCTAGTCATGTTCCTATAACACACAGTCATGGCTATGACTCGACTTCATGATGAATTATTCTCAGAAATCTCTTTATCGAGGGCAAAATAGAGCAAACAAGCAGTTTAATTATTTAAAAGTACATTGGAGCAATTAAACTTTTTCAACAAATACCATGAGTAAAACATAAGGACAGAAAGTAATGCATTAGCCGTTTGTCATTCAAATGGTTCATTGAATCTCCAGCAATCATATGCTATAAATTGGATGTTTATATTATATGCAAATGGAGTGCTTAGGAAAGATCAACAGCAAACTTTCACACAGCTCATTGTTTTATAGTATTTGTTGATGAAGCTATATAGAAGCGATTACTTTACCAATATCTCATTTATTTTTTTCTGTAATATAATGTGGTTTTTTTTTTTTTTTGGTTCTTGTTAACTCTACTATTAAATAAATGGCAATGCTTGGCAGCTTACTTTAAAATGCAACTAACTGATAAGATAATAGTGAAACTAAATAAAAATATATTTGTTTATTTTTGAGTTGAATTTTTTTTTCTAGAATAAGACAATCAAACACAAAGTATTGGGTTCTAACATGAAAATAATATTTAACAAGTATTTACTCCAAGGAAGACAGGACAGATCTATAGAATTGCCATTATTGATTAATTGGTTAAATAAGGTCTTTGGTCTTCATTAGACATATTTACAAAGGAAAACTGGAAAAAAATCCTCTTGACTTCAAATATATTATCATAACCATTCTTTCATTAGGATGGAACCATGGAGAATATAATTTATAAAATGTTAAGTACACATGTACAGTGGTACACCAGTTTTGTAGTAAAGGCCATAGGGAAAAAGAAAGAGTTCTAAAATTAGGAAAAGAAAGAAAAAGTTCTCATAAAATTTTAACATTTAAATATTTTTATTGGCATAAATAGTGAATTGAGTTAATAATTTTCCTTTTGTAGTTATTATCCAGCGTTTGTTATTTAGTTTACTGTGTGCTTTCTGAATATGTGCTGTTTACTGTTACAATTTGCATTTACTCATTCATCATTGTAATGACAGACTTAAAAATATTAGAAAAATGGTGTAAACTTTTTCTTTATGTTCTATTTGCTTAACTTACTTTTAAATATGCCTTTTGCATTTTTGCTCATGATGTTATATTTTTTATCTCTAATATTTCTTTTTCCTCTATAGTCTTTCTTTCCTTATAGTCACTTGAAATATTATGGAAGTAATGGTTTTTTCTTTATATCACCTGGGGATATTAATAAGTTCTTATGTTTTCCTCGGCTCATAACATTGTCTCTTTTTCTTCTGTGTTTCATTGTTTTATGAATTTTATCTCCAAATTCCATGTGTTTTTCATATGCCTTGTCATCCTCCATTCTTGGGAAGATACACTAAAATGCCACTTGTTTTCTGGTGGGTGAGATGGGGTGGTGATGATGAGGGGGCAGTAACTCTTGCTAACTGGTGTACTTTATTGTCAATTGATCAGAAGAGACCTAGGCATTTATTTGTGGGACCACTAAGGTTCAATAGCAGTAGTCTTGGAGATTTGTCACCTTGAGTTGACTAGTCTGGCTAGTTTTCCGAGAGGAATCCTTCAATCTTCTAGCGTGTGGTATCAGCTGACCTCTGGGGTCCTGAGTTGGGGAGGGAAGCTGAGGCTCTCTGTTCAGCAGGCAGATTTTCACTAAATCTCTTTTTTTTCACCCTAATCTTCCTTGTGCCTTATATTCTCAAGGCCTAAACTTTCCTTAGTTAAGGTTTTGAGAGAGTGAACAGTCAAGTTTCTTCTGGGGTGGGGAAGGTCTCCCTCTGGGCACAGTAGAAAATGAATATGTGAATGCCGTCCTCATAGCATCCTGCAAGGATCCCAGATAGAAAAAAGTGACCATGGTAATTCAGATTTCTCATGGATTCTGAATCAAACTTCTAAAGAAGTTTTCTGTTCTTTAGTTCTACCTGGCTTCTGTGACCTAGGACACACTTGGTGCCATAACTGTGCTGGGAATGGTGTAGGGCTGTCACGGGAGTCCTCTTGCTTTTTATCCCTTGTCATACATCAGCCACCTCCACCACCTGCTCAGGTTTTGTGTAGTCTTCTTTGTTCTGTCAATTAAGTACTTTCTATTTGTATTTATTCTTTATTTTCCTTCTTTTCTTTCTCTGTTTCTTATCCTTCTTTCTCCACCCCCCCCCCCCCCACACAACACATTTTGTGTAGTCTGGTCTTTTAAATGGGATATATAAATTGTAAAAACAAATAGATTAATGATAGTGCAGTGATGTGCCACTTTAAAAAAAAAAAAAAAAAAACTTCTATGGAAGGGAATGACTAGGAATCAGAAAAAGATCACATCAAAAAAGGGCAATACATTGTATGGTTTGGAAGTATGAAAAATTAAATAAATATTACTGGTGGAGATTTGGGAAAAAAATAAGAAAAAGTAATTCAGCAATGAGAATGAAGAATGGTATCTTAACCTCTCCCAGGTCCCAGGCTACATGAGTTTAAGAGACAGAAAAGCAGCCATCACTCAAGAGATGTTGGGAAGTTAGAACAGGGGCTGAGGTTTTTAACTCTCCCTTGACCAGGGACGAACCTTCTCTGTCCAGCAGAGAAGGCTAGGAGAGCATGCCTCAGCAATAAGGTGAGATTGGGAAAGGTGAAAGGTCACTGGCAATCCCTCCCCTGTCTTTAGAAGACCCAGGAAATACCAGGGAGCCCAGTTACGTCAGCGCTGGAACTCGTTTATTGAAGAAAGTGGACAGTGTTTATAGAGGACATGAGCCAATCGACAGAAAGAATACAGGGACACATAAGGAGCATGGGCAAATCGTCTTGGCAGAGCCCCCTACCCTATCCTTAGGGTAGTTTCGGTTCCCATGACACATCAGGGGAAGCCTCCTGCTTAAGTCGGGTCCATAACAGGGCGTGGAAAGCAACCAAAGAGTTAGAGTTCTCTACCCTTTCAGCCATGTGTTCTTAAGTCCCCAACAAAAAGGGTTCCTAAAGAAACCATCTCTTCAGGGTTAGTCAGGTGTCTGAGTTCTAGAGGAGGAGGACATCTAAAAAAAGGAGCTTGAGGGCTGGGATTGTGGCTCAGCGGTAGAGCACTCGCCTAGCACGTGGGCGACCCGGGTTCGATCCTCAGCACCATGTACAAATAAAACGCATTGAATAAAACGCATTGTGTACAACTAAAGCAAATAAATAAAAATATTAAAAAAAAAAGGAGCTTGAGGAAGTAGGGAATTTTGTTGATATCAGATGGAATATTCCAGAGAGCATATGGGAAGGTTTAGGAGCTCAGTAAGAAATGAAAACTGGCTTACGTTATGATGTAGAGAGTCCTGGTGCTAATGGATGATATATGTGGCTTGGGCATCCAGTAGTGATTAAGATCATGGTAGGCATAATAATTGAAGAATTTATCCTGGTAGCCTATGGGAAAAAAATGAGTGATCAGTTCAAATAATAGGATTCTTCTCAGGCCTGGTTGCTTCTACCCTTGGGACTTATAAGATAGGTGGGGCTGTGGCTGTGAGAACTAAGCCAAGAGCACTGGGGGCCTCAAGAGTCCCTTATATTCAGAACCATTTGGGCTCCATGGACATCCTTTATAGACCGAAGTAAGTGGTGTGACATCTAAAAGATCTCCACAAACTCTGAGGCCTCCATCTGTGACCTGAATCTGCCGTTAGAGATGTGTAATCCCCAAAAGTGAATCTAGCCCTCATTTCCCTCACCTATAAAGCGAGGGTGTTGACCTACTTCAGTGCTTCTCAAACTTTTCCATCACCTAGCTCCTGGAGAGGCCTGCAGGGGTGGCCTGAATAAGTTTAACATATATCACAGTTTAGCTTAACATCCAAGCTGAAGTTGAAATGGGGAATATTAGTTTTGCAGTGTGATAATTTCTTGACATATTAATTGGATTTTACTTTTCTGCTGTAGAGAAACATTCCAAGATAGGGTTATATGTGTTATGTTTCCTGTATTTTTTCTCTTCTGTTTCATGCAGGCTGCCAGATCCTTGTCTCTCCTACCTCATGGGCATTTTCAGAGGGTAAAAGAGAAGCTAATGAGGGTCAATTATTCTACCTATCTGTGAAAGTCTGAACTCATGCAGAACTGAACTAGGAACTGTGGTTGGTGTAGGATTGAATACTGCAAGGTGAAAATAGCATGGGTCACAAGAGAGATGGTATATTCCAACCTCCCCACTACTCCCACCAATCTGGAAGATGGATAGAGTTTGGGGACTGTGTACAGTATTTAGTATCCACTCCTATTGGTACCCAGGAGACTGTGGTGCACATCAAAGGCTTTACCTTGATCTGGGGCTCCAGAATCAGGGAGATTCCCACATATGAGCTTAGCTCTATCACAGCAAACTTGTTGGTTTCAAGAGACCCCAGGCTCTTGAACACTGTATCATGAATAACTGTGAAGGACTAAAGATAAACAATCCTTATACCATTTGAGGGATGTCATGGAGGACTCTCAGATTCATGTATGACTTTAGAGTGAACCCTACCAGTTCTTGCTCAAATTTCCTTTTCTGCACAGGTAGTGCTGAGAATCAAGTTTAGCCCTGTGACCTTGATAAACTCTCTTGGCCTTTTTCTCCTCATTGGAGAAATGAGAATTTAGGCCTGCATGATTTTCATGGTCACATGAAATGAAATGTAATTCTTCTTTAATTAGACAAGAGATCCTACCCTGAGTTATCTTCCTCACCTCCTTTCCCACCATTTCCCAATCCAAAACCCACTCCCCAGATCAATCAGTCAATTTTACTTGACTATTAACACTTTAAGTGTGGGATACACATGCTATTTACCAGCCTCTTTTTATGTTCCTGTGTTCTGGAGTGCTGGGCTTCATTCTGAGCATTAAAACTGGGAAACATTGAGTAATTCCTTTGTTCTTTCTCCTAGAACACACAACTTAAAAAAACAACAATACAAATAATAAACATTTTTAAATGAAATGTTCTTTATTAAAAATAAACAGTATTTAAGTAGAGCTTAGTAATGTTTTTAAAAACCAGAAGAAAAACTCAGAGTTTATAAAAAGATGTAAGAAGTTAAAATTAGCAAGTTTTCAAAAACAGTAAATTAAAAGAATATTTTTTTTCTTAAGAAAAATACCCTGAAAGAAAATCTTTGCTCTTTTGTGTACTTCAAAATTAAGTTTCCCAAACCTTAATGCCAAAAGCATTTATGACCTTAAGGAGAGTAAAAGGAGGCTGAGGGTTGACATTTCTCCATTAGTCCACTAGGCTTTTTCCCCACAGGAACCAGAGATGCAATAGTTCTTAACACAATGCAATCCAAATAACTGCTCACAGATCCTTCAGAATGCATAAACTCCTGCAAATGAGGTTTTCCTCTGTTTACAGCACATGTGGACTTGAGCCCCCATCTTGACACCAACATCATAACCACTATGCTATGTTATGATCAGAATTTACTCAAGATTACATAGATGGATGGTCAGAATTTTGAATCTGGAGACCACGTCAAATTTTGTCTTATTAGGTACTAAAAGGAGAAGTTATTTCATCATGGAACTTCTGTGAAAATCCAGACCTTGCTTCCTCTAAACTACAAAGCTGAGTGTGGGAGGCTACCCTGCCCATGAGCTAAGCATCCGCTCTCAGCCTTGAGCAAAGGGGGTGTGGGTCTGGCAACGCAGGCAAGCAAGTGGCCTTCACCTTCGCTCTGCAAAGAAGTTTGCTTCAGCTCTGGACGTGTTACCCAATGGGACTGAGCAACCCCCCTTGAAATCGTATCCCCTGCCTTATTTGGTGTAGAATCCTTTGTTGTCTTTTCCCCATAAACAAAGCTATTCTGCGTGCACTTTCAGTCTTGCCTTCTGGCGTGGAAGAGAACCTTTGAGGTTGCAGAGCTGTCCACCCCTATCCCGCCCCCCTGCTTGTTAAAAACATTACTTCCGTGTCCATGTGGCCTTTTTTTAAATTCAAAGTTGTATTTATAATGGTAGTATGCTTTGTAGTTCATAGTACACATATAAAGCATCATTTTACATAGCACTGTTTATATACAAAGTATATTCGTACCTTTCAAGTCTTCAATCATGCATTTAGGATAAAGATATGCATCTTATTCAACCACCTTTTCTTTTTTCCCCCATCATCCCCCTTGCTCCCTTCCTTCCCCTCCCTCCACTTTGACCATTCTAGTGTTCCTCTAATCCTCCCATGTACCTCGACCGACCTAACACCACTGTGAATCAGCCTCCTTATATCAGAGAAAACATTTGGTATTTGGATTTTTGACATTGACTAACTTCACTTAGCATTATATTCTCCAACTTCATCCATTTACCTGCGAATGCCATTATTTTATTCTCTTTTATTGTTGAGAAAATTCCATTGTGTATATATACCACATTTTCTTTATCCATTCATCTACTGAGAGGCATCTAGGTTGGTTCCACAACCTAGCTTTTGTGAATTGTGCTGCTATAAACATTAAAGTGGCTGTGTCCCTGTAATATGCTGTTTTTAAGTCCTTTGGGAATAGACCCAGGAGTGAGATGGCTGGGTCATAGGGTGGTTCCATTCCCAGTTTTCCAAGAAAACTCCATACTGCCTTCCATAACAGTTGCACCATTTTGCAGTCCCACCAGCAATGTATGAGTGTGCCTTTGTTCCCACATCCTGTCCAACATTTATTGTTGTTTGTGTTCTTAATAACTGCCATTCTGACTGGAGTGAAATGAAATCATAGAGTAGTTTTGATTTGCATTTCTCTAATTGCCAGTGATGTTGAGCATTTTTTCATGTATTTGTTGATTAATTGTGTATCTTCTTCTGAGAAGTGTCTTTTCAGTTCCTTAGCCCATTTATTGATTGTGTTTTTTTTTTTTTTTTTTGGAGTTAAGTATTTTGAGTTCTTTATATATTCTAGAAATTAGTGCTCTATCTGATGTGCATGTATTAAATATTTGTTCCCAATTAGTTGGCTCTCTATTCACCTCAATGATTGTTTCTTTTGCTGAGAAGATGCTTTTTAGTTTGAATCTATCCCATTCATTGATTCTTGATATTAATTATTGCACTACAGGATTCTTATTAAGGAACTTGGGCTCTAATCTGACATGTTGGAAATAGGAGCTTACTTTTTCTTCTATTAGGTGTATTGTCTCTGGTCTAATTCCTAGTTCCTTGATCCACTTTGAATTGAGTTTTGTGCATGGTGAGAGATAAGCATTTAATTTCATTTTGTTGCATATGGATTTCCAGTTTTCCCAGCACCATTTGTTGAAGAGGCTATCCTTTCTCCACTGTACATTTTTGGCACCTTTGTCTAATATAAGATAGCTGAAATTATATGTATTAGTCTCTGTATACTCAGTTCTGTACCATTGGTCTACCAGTCTGTTTTGGTGCCAATACCATGCTGTTTTTGTTACTATTGCTCTATAGTATAATTTAAAGTCTGGTATGGTGATGCCCCCTGCTTCACTTTTCTTGCTCAGGATTGCTTTGGCTATTCTGGGTCTCTTATTTTTCCAGATGAATTTCATGACTGCTTCTTCTATTTCTTTGAAGAATGACATTGGGATTTTGATTGGAATTGCATTAAATCTGTATAATGCTTTTGGTAGTATGGACATTTTGACAATATTGATTCTACCTATCCAAGAGCAAGGTAGGTCTTTCCATCTTCTGAGTTCTTCTATGATTTCTTTCTTTAGTGTTCTATAATTTTCCTTATAGAGGTCTTTCACCTCTTTCGTTAAGTTGATTCCCAGGTTTTTTTTTTTTTTTTTTTTTTTGATGCTATTGTAAATGGGGTAGTTTTCATCATTTCCCTTTCAGAGGCTTTGTCACTGATGTACAAAAATGCCTTTGACTTATGGGTATTGATTTTATATCCTGCTACTTTGCTGAATTCATTTACTAGTTGTAAAAGTTTTCTGGTAGAGTTTTTTGGGTCTTCTAGGTATATTATCATATCATCAGCAAATAGTGCTAATTTGAGCTCTTCTTTTCCTATCTGGATCCTTTA
This sequence comes from Tamias sibiricus, assembly GCA_025594165.1. Classification (NCBI taxonomy): domain Eukaryota; kingdom Metazoa; phylum Chordata; class Mammalia; order Rodentia; family Sciuridae; genus Tamias; species Tamias sibiricus. The sequence continues at coordinate 28,817,853 of CM046673.1, forward strand.
ATTTCTTTCATCTGTCTAATTGCTCTAGCCAGAGTTTCCAGTACTATGTTAAATAGCAGTAGTGAAAGGGGGCATCCCTGTCTTGTTCCAGTTTTTAGAGGAAATGCTTTCAATTTTTCTCCATTTAAGATAATGTTAGCTCTGGGTCTTGCATAAATAGCTTTTATAATGTTGAGATATGTTCCTGATATTCCTAGTTTTTCTAGTGTTTTGAACATAAAGGGATGTTGTATTTTGTCGAATGCTTTTTCTGCATCTACTAAGATGTTCATGTGGTTTTTATCTTGAAGTCTATTGATGTGATGTATTACGTTTATTGATTTCCGAATGTTGAACCAACCTTGCATCCCTGGATAAACCCCATTTGATCGTGGTGCACTATCTTTTTGATATGTGTTTGTATTCAATTTGCCAGAATTTTGTTAAGGATTTTTGCATCTATGTTCATTAAAGATATTGGCCTGAAGTTTTCTTTTTTGGCTGTGTCTTTGCCTGTCTTTGGAATTAATGTAATATTGGCCTCATAGAAAGAGTCTGGAAGAGCTCCCTCTTTTTCTATTTCTTGAAATAAGTTGAAGAGTATTGGTATTAGTTCTTCTTTGAGGGTCTTGTAGAACTCAGCTGTAAACCCAACAGGACCTGGACTTTTTCTTGTTGGTAGTTTTTTGATGGTGTCTTCTATTTTCTCGCTTGAAATTGATCTGTTTAAATTATGTATAGCCTCCAGTTCCAGTTTGGGCCATTCGCACGACTCTAGAAATCTGTAGATGCTTTCATTATTTTCTATTTTATTATAGTACAAGCTTTCAAAGTAATCTCTAATTGTCTTCTGTATATCTGATGTGTTTGTTGTGATGTATTCTTTTTCATCACAATGCTAGTAATTTGAGTTTTTTCTCTTCTTCTTTTTGTCAGCATTGCTAAGGGTCTGTCAATTTTATTTATTTTTTCAAAGAACCAACTTTTAGTTTTGTCAATTCTTTGAATTGTTTCTTTAGTCTCAATTTCATTAGTTTCAGCTCTGATTTTAATTATTTCCTGTCTTCTACTGCTCTTAGTGTTGATCTGTTCTTCTTTTTCTAGTGCTTTGAGGTGTGATGTTAAGTCATTTATTTGTTTTTTTTTTTTCTTTTTTCTTTTTTTAAGGAATGAACTCAATGCAATGAATTTTCCTCTTACTACTGCCTTCATAGTGTCCCAGAGATTTCTATACGATGTATTTGAATTTTTTCTAGGAATTTTTTAATCTCCTCCTTGATGTCTTCTTCAACCCCTTGTTCATTCAGTAGCATGTTGTTTATCTTCCATTTGTTGGAGTAGTTTTTTTTTTTCATTGTTGTTGTCGTTTGTTTATTTGTTTCTTGTTTTATCATTGATTTCCAATTTCATCCCATTATGGTCTGATAGAATGCAGGGTAGTATCTATACTTTTTTATATTTGCTGAGAGTTGCCTGTGGCATAATATATAGTCTATTTTGGAGAAGGAGCCATGTTCTGCTGAGAAGAAAGTGTATTCACTCACTGAGGAATGAAATATTCTATATATGTCCATTAGGTCTAAGTTATTAATTGTTTTAATGAGGCCTAAAATTTCTTTATTAGAGAGATGTGTTGAAGTCCCCTAGAATAAATGTGTTGTGGTCTATTTTACTCTTGAACTTGAGAAGGGTTTGTTTGATAAATGTGGGTGCTCCATTATTTGGGGCATATAGATTTATAATTGTTATATATTGTTGATGAATGTTTCCCTTAAGTAGTAAGAAATATCCATCTTTGTCTCTTTTGATTAGCTTTGGCTTGAAGTCTACCTTATTTGATATGAGAATGGAAACTGCTGCTTGCTTCTGCAGCCCATGTGAGTGATAAGACTTTTTCCAGCCTTTCACCTTCCATCTATTGATGTCTTTTTCTATGAGGTGAGTTTCTTAGAGACAGCAAATTGTTGGGTCATTTTTTAAAATCCTGTCTGATAATCTGTGGCTTTTGAATGGTGAGTTTAGGCCATTAATATTCAGGGTTATTACTGAGATGTGATTTGTATTCCCATCTATTTTTATCTGTTTATGGTATTTTACTTGATTTGTTTTCTCCTCTGGTTGGTATTTCCTTTAGTTAATATCTCCCTTTATTGATTTTCATTGTTATTTTTCTTTTCTTCTTCATGGACTATTTTGCCCAGGATGTTCAGAAGTGCTGGCTTTTGAGGTGTGAAATCTTTTAACTTTTGTTTGTTGTGGAAGGTTTTTATTTCATCTTCAAATCTAAAGCTCAATTTTGCTGGGTATAAGATTCTTGGTTGACATCCCTTTTCTTTCAGAGCTTAAAATATGCTATTTCAGAATCTTCTAACTTTTAAGATCTGGGTTGAAAAATCTGAACATAGTCTGATTGGTTTTCCCTTATATGTAATTTGCTTCCTTTCTCTCATGGCTTTTAATATTCTCTCCTTGCTCAGTATATTAGGCATTTTCATTATAATGTGCCTTGGTTTGAATCTATTGTGATTTTGTTTGTTTGGTGTTCGGTAAGCCTCTTGAACTTGGTTTTCCCATTCATTCCTCAAGTTTGGGAAATTTTCTGCTATTATTTCATTGAATACATTACTCATTCCTTTGGATTGGAACTCTGCACCTTCCTCCACCCCAATTACTCTTAAATTTGGTCTTTTTATATTGTTCCATATTTCTTGAATGTTCTTTTCTTGATTTTTTACCATTTTTGCTGTGTAATCTACATTTTTCTCCAGGGTATATATTTTGTCTTCATTATCTGAGGTCCTTTCTTCCAAGTGGTCTAATCTGTTGGTGATGCTTTCAATTTAACATTTAGTTTGGTTTATTGCTTCTTTCATTTCCAGAATTTCTGTTTGGTTTCTTTTAGAACCTCTATCTCCCTATTGAAGTAATCTTTTGCTTCCTGTATTTGTTTTTGGAGTTCTTTGTTAAAATGATCTTTTACCACCCATATCTGCTCCCTCATCTCATTTTTGAATTTATTCTTAAGTTCCATAAACATTTGGAATATGTAATTTCTGAATTCCATCTCTAGCATTTGACCAACTGTGCTTGCCATGATCTACCGAGAAGGTATGTTAATTTGTTTGAATCACCTTCTTCCCTTGTTTCTTCATATTGCTTGTGTGACTTTTCTTCTAGCACTGTGGAACCTCAACTATTTCATTTTTACCTTAAAGCCTTATGATGCTCCTGTAGTACAATGCTATCAGATCCCCTTATAGATACTTTATACTTTAAAACCAAACACTTTCTGTTCAGATAATCACACTTTGATCACATGTACAGATTTAGTTAACTCAGATATTGTCTCCAATTTACTCTGTATGTTTGTGATGGGGTTTATTGTTTCACATATTGGACACAGAGGTGATAAGTTTAGAAAGAAGGAAGTGAGGTTATTGAGTTGTTCTTTCTTAGGATGTGTGAAAAGAGAATTCTATGGAAGTGGTTTAATATCAGCAGATGAGAGAGAAAAGAGAGTGGAGTGAATGATTTAGTGGAAAGACTGATTTATACATAAACCAAACTTATGCAACTATTGACAGAAGAAAAAGAAAGATAAATAAAAAAAATAAAGAAAAGAAATGACAATGAAGTAGGAATTAGTGTAAAAGAAAGGAAAGAGAAAGTGAGTAAAAAAAAAAAATAGAGAATAAACTGTATATAACACCGCTTTGCTGTATAGTTCAGTTGCCCCAGTTCTAGAAATCCCAATTTCTGCGTATAACTTGTTTCGCCTCTGTTGAGAATGCAGTAGCAGGGTGTAAATAGGAAAGATGAGGAAGAAGAAAAGAGACCAAAGTGAGAAGGAAGAAAAGAAAGAAAAGAGGAACAAAAACGAACAGACAAACTCATACATAATCAAATAAACAAAACAAAACAAACAAACAAAAAACAAAACAAACAAACAAAAAAAAAAAAAACAAAGCCGAACCCAGGAACAAATCTCATTCAAATAGCACTTCTTTTTTTTCCCTTCCAGTTAAAGCCAGTTGTCCTGGATCACGTCCAGGCAGTCACAGGGAACCTGTGGGTGGAGTCAATTCTGTACCTTTGGCCACTAGCAAAATGGCACAGTGGAAGAGTGGCTCAGCGAGGGGTGTGTCAGCAGGTGAATGGCAACAGGAAAGGGTCCACCCAGAAGGCATCCAATCCCCACGTCCTCCCACAGTTGTGGTGTCTCAGGGCCACCGCACTGGCCTCAGATACACCCTCCCCTGCTGGCTGCCCGCGTCTCACCCAGGTGTGTGATGTTCTCAGAGCACTGGCCGGATCTGTGGATGCCTGCACCTGCTTCTCCTTTCTTCCTTGCTTCTTTGGCCCAATCTGCCTTGGCTCTCCTCAAAAATGGTGGCTCTCCTCGGGTTCAACAGCGCTTTCCCTGACCTGTGTGTCACTCCCGAGCGTGCAAGTCTGGCCCAGCAGATTACGTGAAAGAAGTGAAAGAACTCTGTGTGGACGCCACTCACTTGCTTTTAGCTTTCTTATTATCCTTCTGTGTTCGTTGTTCAGGTTTAAAGCTGTTGTCTGGATCTTTCCCTTACCATGCTGCTACCTCGCCTGCTGCGCCATTAGCACTAGTTAGTCCATAGAACTCTCGTACTGGGCCCCCGTGTGTTGGCGGTCTGGAGTTCATTGTATTTCACCATCACATTGTGCCTGTACCCAGTGCAGAAGATCTATAAACTTGTAGCCAAATCCAAGAGAAATCAGGTCTGGTCAGTCACGCCATCAGGTGCTGGCTCCCATGTGGTCTTTTTGCCTCCAGCCCAAGCCACACAGAGTGATCCCCATTCTGTCACCCTCGGGGGACGTGGGCAATAGCTGAGTCCAATCCATCTTGTCCAGGTTCCACTCTTATTGTGCTTTATTGTGTGAGGCGCTGGGGACCTTGTTAACAGAATGCAAATCTTAGTGGAATAGGTCTGCAGAGATACTTGAGACTCCTCTAACTAGGTCCTGGATGATGCAGATACTTCTGGTCCAGTCATCATCCTTAGATCTATGAGACTTTCCAGTTTACCACAAACGGAAGACAATACACATCCACAGAAAAATTTCAAACACGTGCTAAAAAAAAAAAAAAAAAAAAAAGAAAGAAAGAAAGAAAAAAAGATTTTCCCAAGCAATTTCAAGAGAAGTATGCAATTACCTCTAACAATTAGCAAAACAAATAATTGCATGCTAATTAAATCCTAAATGTTAGGGGGATTTTAAGGAATCGGATACAACTCTGTTGAAATTGGAGGTTTTAAGGCAGGAAAAATAACATCGTGTCCAGCTTGTGAGCTTGCAGAGCATGATAGAAGAAAGGACCTGGCATATGAACAGAATTATGAGATTTGAATACATAAAATGGAGAAGCCATCACAACAACTGATAACAACAACAGTAATAGTAAATTTATGTATGTTGACCAGCCACTGTTCTAAATCTTTTACATATACTCTCAAACAAAACAATTCTATAAATGAAGTACTTTTATTACATAGATGTATGGACATGACTGGAAAAAATGGGGCACAGAGAGGTTAAGTAATTGTCCTTTTCAAAAGTCAGTTAGTAAGTAATAGAGCTGGTATATATATGGTCAGGCAGGCTTCAGGGCCTATGTTGTAAAGCACTCTGCCATACTACACTAGAGGATGAGAAATGTCAGATGTGTATTGGCACGTGGGAAATGATACTGGGAAGGGAACCACAGAACAGACAGGATGCTGGTGGGAAAAAAAAAAAAAAAAAAAAAAAGCTAAGAAATTTAGATGAAGACAATAGGCTAAAAAAAGGATTTAATGCTGGGCTCTCACATTGGCTCATTGATACAAACTCCAAGCCAAGTGTGGTGGTGCATGTTTGTAATCCCAGTGACTCAGGAGGCTGAGGCAGGAGGATGTCAAGTTCAAGGCCAGCTTCAACAACTTAGACCCAGAGCAACTTAATGAGACCCTGTCTAAAAATAAAAAGTAAAAAGGGATGGGGATATGGCTCAGTGGTTAAATGCCTCTTGGGTTCAATTCCCAGTTCCCCCAAAATCAAGAAACAAAAACACACAAACGAAAAAAAAAAAAACTATACAAACTCCATTGTTATATCCCCCAAAGTGATAAAAAATAATACTTTAAGCACATTGGTCATCTACAGATCTCTGTCTACACAGGTATTAATTTCAACAGAGTTGGATCCAGTTCCTTCTGTATCATTTGATATTTGTCAGCTACTGAATAAATGAAAAGTTGAGGAGGTTATTGAAACAATGTAAACATGTTTATCTTTTCCTGGTCTAAGGACTTTTGCAATACATATACACATATACCTGCACCCACACAAACACACAGATTAGTACATTTGTTGGAAGAAGCTTCAGGGAAAAGAAAATGCCATAGTTAGACTTCTGAATGACACTAAGTGGCCCTCTGGTTGACACACAGGAAGCTTTGAAAGAGACCTAAAAGCGTTGCCTGGGACTGAAGAAACAGTGATTTGTGTTAATGTTCAATGTCTATTTGTGCAAAGGGTGCAAATAAGGAGATGCTGCCAGTTAGCATGACATTATTCTTGTAGCCAGGACAAAAATGGGGTAGCTCCTTTCATTCTGTCCCTGTCTTTGTGTCACTGACCTTAAGGGAAATCAAAGGGCTGAGGGTTGTATCTCCACATTCTACTTTCCCAGTTCTTTTCCTTTCTTGTCATCCCAGCCTGACATCTGGCCCTTGCAGCCCTTCCATTTAGGAAGCATGAGGAGGAACCTTAGCAGAGCAGAGCAGTTCAGAAGCCCTGAGGCAGAGAGGCTGCTTTCCTGTTCATTTAGCCCTTGATGCACTCCACACAGGAGGAGAAATATTTATCCTCACTGTAGGCACAAAGGGTATGTGGTGCAAGGGGAACAGTATCCTTCTTCCCAAGCAGGGCGACTGTTTAAGACCACATTGTACCATGTGCACAGTCCATTCTGCCAGCTTAAAATATCTTCTCTCATTTTCTTTTCATCTTGTCCTGTCCTCAGATTGACATTGAATGGCATCCAAATGCAAACCTGCGGATGTCTCAGCTGTGAAGTTTCTCTTCCTAACTGTAGTCTTAGAGTGTCTTGGAGAAGCACCCCTACCCTATCCTGGTGAGCTTCTCTGGATTGTGCTTGATGATCCCAGTACTGACACCATTTTGAGTTGGACTTTCGCAACATCGACTTCTCTCCATCACAGGGAGTTGGCTTCTGCAGTGAATAATATAATCATACTATTACTTGATCAAATCCTTCAAATTTCACTCATTGTGTTAATAGCATTATATACATTATTTGAATCTCTATTTTACAGTGCTAATAGAATAAGGGATCAACACATGCTGATACTGTCATCATTTTAAAAGTTATTTTATAATATTGTGATACCATTTGGCCTAATATACACAGGAAATTCACATTCTCATGTGAAAGACAGGCTCATCAACATATAGATAAAGATGCATTTGGAAGGGTTGTGATGAAGATATTCACAGATTCGATCGACTGAATTTCATTGTCTGTCCCAGATTCATAAGGTGAAATCCTAACCCCAAAGTGAATGTATTAAGAGGTGGGGCTTTGGGAAAGTATTAGATTGGGAGGGCAGAGCTCTCATGAATGGAATTAGTGCTTATAAAAGAGAGGTCCGGAAGAGTTTGCTTGCCTCTTCCACCATGAGAGGACCCAGCTATAAAAAGCCATCTAGGAACCATCTAGGAAACAGGGAAAGAGGTCCTCAACAGACACTTAGTATCTCTTGATCTTGGATTTCCCAGTCTTCAAAAAGCAAATTTCTATTGCTTATAACTGTCCCCTGCCCCCTGTCTATGGTATTTTGTTATAAGGCTAAGTGAAATTAGTCAATCTCAAAAATCCAAATACCGAATGTTTTCTCTGATATAAGGAGGCTAGTTCACAGTGTTGTTGGATGGGGGTACATAGGAGGATTAGAGGAACACTAGAATGGTCAAAGGAAAGGGAAGGGAAGGAAGGGAGCAAGGGGGAAAGGAGGGGGTGAAAAAGGAAAAAAAAATGGTGGTTGAATGAGACGGATATCATTATCCTAAATGCATGATTGAAGATCTGAATGGTACTTATATACTTTGCATACAAACAGTTGTATGTAAAAAGATGCTATATATGTGCATTATGAATTGTAATACATACTACTATTATAAAAATAAAAAAAGAAAGGAAAAAAAAAAACCTATGTGGAAGAGAGTCTGATGACTCAGGTTGGAACAGGGGTAAGGGAAGGGAGTGGAAACTGACAAACTCCAGAATTTGGAAAAGTGTGGATAGTTTAGTTGTAGTAATAACTTAGGAGAAATATGGGTATTTAGTTTGCAGAAGCAAAGATGCTATATTCCTGCAGTAATTGGGCAGTATATCAAAACAAATTGCCTTTTTCAAGATGCCAAGTTGTGTAAGTATTCTTAGCGATATCTATCTATCTATCTATCTATCTATCTATCTATCTATCTATTTATCTACTTATTTATGCTGGATATTGAACCCAGAGCCTCAAACAAGTTAGGTAAGTTCTCTGCCACTGAGCTATATCCCCAGTCTCTCTTACTGATTTTTGAAATGTGTCTTTTTTTTATGCATGACTGAAAAAAGTGTATTTTAACCTACTATTGCTGGATTTGCCATTTCTTTTTGTAATTTAGGTAATGTTCTCTCTCTCTCTCTTTATGTTGAAACATGTTATTAGATGAATACACATTTAGAATCATTACATCTTTCTTGAGAGTTGAATCATCACGTTATGATATGTTCCTCTTGACCACTAACAATGTTTTCCTTAAAGTCCATTTTGTTGACACACTCATGGGTCACTTAAGGGTAGGGATACATTCTGAGAGATGCATGATAAGGCAGTTTCATCACATGAATATGATAGTGTGTACTTACATAGATTAAGGTGGCTACAATGTCACCAGGCTATATCATTTTATGGGACCTCTCATCTACTGTATATTATTTACAGAAACATGGTTACTTGGTACACAATTCATTAATAGAGCCACAAAAACTTCTTTTTTTTTTCTTGGTTAGTGTTTAGGAGATATGAACTTTTTTTTTTATTTGTGCATTCAAGTTTTTAAAAAATATACTGTATTTTAGGATAGTTTTTGAGTTATAGAAGAAAATTTCAAAGATAATACAGCAAGTTCCTGTAAAACCCACAGCCAGTTTCTCCTATGATTAACATTTTATGTTAATGTGGCACATTTGCTACAATTAATGAACCTATATTGATGCAGCATTATACACTGAAGTCTGTAGTTTGTTCACAATGCCTTACTTTTTATTTAATGTCTTTTTTCTGTTCCAGGATACCGGGTGAGATAACAATACATTTTGTTGTGAGGTCTCCTTAGGCTTCTCTCGACTGTGACAGCTTTTCAGATTTTCTTCTTTCTTTGTAAACTTGGCAGTTTTGAGAGAAGTTATAAGGTATTTTGTCCAATGCCCCTCAGCTGGGATTCTTGTGATGCTTTTATCATGATTAGATTGGGGTTATGGTTTTTTGAGAAAAAGATCACAAAGATAAAGTGTCATTTTCATTATATCATATCAAGGACACACACTGTCCATGTGACTTATCATCGTTGAAGTTGACTTTGATCGCATGGCTGAGGTTTTGTTTGTCAGGTTTCTCTTCTCCTCTGAAAAATTTCCCTGTCTCTCCCATCCCCTGCCTTTTCCAGCTTTTTGAGGGGATGTTAGGATTTGCATTGCAACCTTCAGGAATGGGTGGGGTTATAGCAGAATAGCTATATAAGTTATTTGAAATTATCTTTTTTCTTCACTTATTTAGTCCACCATTTGTTTGTACCTATGTGGACTTTTGAACATTTTATACTTTGGATTATAATCCAACCTATTTTTAAAGCTTAAAATTATTTAATTTAAATTTTTTATTAAAAATTTACAGGTAAAATTGCATATATTTATTGTGTGCAGCATAATGTTTTGAAGTATATGTATATTTGAAATAGTTCAATCCAGCTAATTAACAAATGTATAGTTATCACATAGCTACTATTTTTGTAGTGCAAACACTTAACATGGACTTTCTTTGCACTTGTCAAGAATACAATATATTGTCATTAACTATAATCATCATATTGTACAAAATATCCCCTATTCCTCTGATATGACTATAATCATGTTACAATTGTCTCCACTTCAAGTGCTTTTTGCTGACTTGTATGTTCCTTTGCCATAAAGCCATCAATTTAGTGAGGCCCTAAGCAACTCAGTGAGACCCTGTCTCCAAATTAAAAATAAAAAGAGGGATGTGGCTCAGTGGTAAAGTGATCCTGGGTTCAATCCCTGGCACTAAAAAAAAAAAAAAAAAAAAAAAAATCTCAGTACTAGGTGTGCTTATTGTCACTGGGTTATAGTTCCCTGCAGGTCCTCTCAGCAGACAGAGCCTGGGAATATATGTATATGCACACAAATCTGTGTATTACTCATGTCTATAAATATTCAAATGTGCCCATATGCAGTGATATTAAGCTAAGCATGAGTGTCCAACTCGAATCTCTTACTGTATATACCATTCTAGCCTCTTCCTCTTTCTCTTGCTTATCTCTAAACTTTGGAACATTAAGAAACCTAGTTACTACCATCCACCATTCATGGACTCAATTGTTCAATTTCAGTATCATTACATAGCAGCACCAGAATTATTAACTCATACACCCACTAGGGGAAAAATCTTGTCAACTTCAGTACAGTGCTTATGTCCAGTTTATTTTGCCTTTAGTTTTAAAGATTCTACTCATTTACAAAATTACTTAGATAAGCATTTTTCCCCTACCTCCCTCCAGTGAAGTTAGTTTATACAGTTAGATTCTTTCTTCGTATTCTACATTTCATCCTGGGATTCCCCAATATATTAAATTATTTTAAAAATTGGCATACGTTAAGGTTTACTTTTTGTACTGTAAAGGCCTATGGGTTTTGATCAATGCATAGTATTTGATCAATAATAATGTATTCATTATCTTATTAACATCCAGATGGTTGCATCACACAAACGCCCCCCCACCCCTGTGCTTCAATCATTCAGTACTCCTGCCCTCCTTCTGGACCTCTAGCAACCACTGATCATTTTACCATCATTATAATTTTGTCTTGTTCATAATGTTTTATAGGGAAAGCATACAAACCTTCAAGTGGTTTTATTTCATTTAGCAATACACATTTAAAATTCATTCATTTTTCTTGTTTGATAGCTATTATCAATTGCACTTTAATTAAAAATTTATAGTTGCCCTAGAGTTTGCATGTTTTACTAATCTAAATTCACCTTTAAATAACACTGCGCCACTTCACATGTAATATGGGTACCTGATAAGAGAAAATTCTTGTTTTCTTTCTCACCCCTGTGATATTACTGTCTCTCATTCCCCTGGTCTGTATGCTCAATTATTTTCCTCTGCTTTGTCCAGTCTACTGATGAGCTCATCAAAGTCATTCATTTCCATTATGGTGTTTTATTTCTGTTACTTCCTATTGATTCTATTTCAGTTTCAACCTCTGCTTACATTACCTATCTGTTCTTTTTTATTTCTGTCTACTTTCTATTAGAGACTTAAAATATTAATCACATCTATTTAAAATTTCCCATTTGACAATGACCATGTCTGTGTCATGTCTGAGTCCGATTCTGACGTTTGCTCTATCTTTTCCTACCATTTATCCATTTATTTTTACCTTTTGGCATGCCTTGACCTTTTTTTTTTTTTTTTTTTTTTCTTTTTTTTTTTTTTTTTTTTTTTTTTTTTGTGTGTGTGTGTGTGTTAAAAGCTGGACATTAGGTAACAGGTAGAGTAGCAGGAGCTAGACAAACAAGACTTCAGTGTGATATTTTCTGTTACTCTAATTGTTAGGCTTGGTTAATATTTATAGTATGTGGAGGTGCTTCTAATTCCTTTAGTGTCCTTGTCTCCACACTCTCAACTATCTGGATTTCCCTAGAAACTTTTTCTTTTCTTTTTTCCTTTTTTGGTACTGGAGATTGAACTCAGGGGCACTCAACCACTGGGCCACATCCCCAGCCCTTTTTTGTATTTTATTAGAGACAGAGAGTCTCACTGAGTTGTTAAGTGCCTCGCCATTGCTGAGACTGGCTTTGAACTCGCAATCCTCCTGCCTCAGCCTCCCAAGTGCTGGGATTACAGGTGAGTACCACCGCGCCCGGTGAAACTTTTTCTATTTCCCTGACTTGCAGCTACTTCAGCAGTAATCCACTTTTATCTCACTGGAATCCTGTTGGAGTGATGAGAAGGCAGGTTGGATTCTTTAGTTTTATGATTAAACTTCAGTCTTCTGGTAGTGCTGCTTCATTACCTGTGAACTGTGACCTTTACAAGTGTTTCCTGTCGCTGTCTCACTTTCCAAACACCACCACTTAGGTAGGACAGGAAGATGGGTGGGGGCTGGGGTGGGAGAAATGCTTCTTTCCACCATGACATGTTTCTGGTGAAAGTAGAGTCTTTCTTTACAGTAAGTCTTTGTTATGACAATGTTCTGGGTCATTTTTGCAACTCTAGCCCTCTTCCTACCTGAGCCTACCAGAGATACAGAGGATCCTTCTCAGCTCTTTCCCAGAACTCAATTTGGTTTCTGCAGACTAAACCTGTGAATGTATGTTTAATAAAATGTGTAAGACCATGTCTTCATTCTCAACCCAGCCCACACCAACCTCTACAAGTGGTCAAACTTACTTTTCAAATAATCTTTAGTTTATGGCTCCAGAACCTTCTGGAGCCCATCTTAGCTGTGAATCCCTAGATTCACCTATTTCTCCAGATTTCAGAATTCACTATTTCTCCAGTGGAAGAGTCACTGAGCTTAGTTCAACATTTTCTTTTCTTTTTTCCTTTTTTTTTTTTTTTTGTTCAGCAGTGCTTCTTTATTTTTTTCTTCTAATTTTTTATTTGTTTTAATTAGTTATACATGACAGTAGAATGCATTTATGCACTGTTACATATCATACATAGATGAGATATAATTTCTCATTTTTCTAAGTGTACATGTTGCAGAATCATATTGATCATGTACAGTAATAATGTCTGTTTCATTCCACTATCTTTCCCATCCCCAAATCCCCTCCCTCCTCTCCCATCACTTCCCTCTACCTAATCTAAGGTAATGCTATTCTTCCTTAGGGCCCTCCACCTTATTGTGAATTAGAATCTGCATATTAGAGAAAACATTCGGCCTTTGGTTTTGTGGGATTGGCTTATTTCGCTTAACATGATATTCTCCAACTCCAACCATTTACTGGCAAATGCCATAATTTCACTCTAAAGAAAATGTGGTATATATACTCAACTTTTTCTTGTTGTGCAGATGAGAATAGGCATGTGTTTTCTATTTCTTCAATACCAACTTTTCTCCACCTAATGTTTTAGAAATTTCTTTTCTAAAAATCATATAATCACTTTAAATAATCTGGAGTATTTTCATACTCATATTTCATAGAATTACAAATATGTTTATGCCTAAATCTACCATTGCATTATGCACTTTTATTCCTTTAATTTTTTTTCTTGATTCTTCTCATGTTCCTGTCTTTTGAAATATTATGCATTTAATATACTGTTGGGTAAATTTGGCAATACTTTCCTAAATAATTTTGTGTCTATGTCCATGGCAGGATTATTCTTTTTTTTTTTTTTTTTTTTTTTTTTGAGTTTGTGTAAAACTAGTTTTATTTCTTTTTTTTTTTCAAAATTGTATTTTTTTAATTTTTTTTTGATTATTTATTTACTTATTCATAATGCACAAGTATATCATCTTTTTACATACAACTGCTTGTATACAAAGTATATAAGTACCATTCAGATCTTTAATCATGCATTTAGGATAGTGATATCCATCTCATTCAACCACCATTTCCCCCCCTTTCCCACCCTGCTCCCTCCCTTGCCCTCCCTTTCCTTTGACCATTCTAGTGTTCCTCTAATCCTATGTACCCCCATCCAATCACACTGTGAACTAACCTCCTTATATCAGAGAAAACATTTGGTGTTTGCATTTTTGAGATTGACTAATTTCACTTAGCATTATATTCTCCAACTTCATCCATTTACCTGCAAATGCCATTATTTTATTCTCTCTTATTGCTGAGTGAAATTTCATTTTGTATATATACCACATTTTCTTTATCCACTCATCTACTGAGGGACATCTAGGTTGGTTCCACAACCTAGCTATTATGAATTGTGCTGCTATAAACATTGAAGTGGCTGTGTCATGTTTATAGTTTTATTTCTTTATTGGATAATTGCACCTGTGAAGCATCTAGGCTGGACCTAAGACTTCTTATGTGGAAATTTTGATATTATTACAAAGTCAATGCTTTCAGTAGATATAAGGCTGCTGAGATTTTTCTATCATTTTTTGGTAGTTTTTATAAGGGTACTTTTCAAGAAATTGTTAAATGTATTCACATAAAACCTCCAATAATAACTTTTTATTATAATTTCAAATCTCTGTATGATGTATAGTGATAAAAAAGCAAATCTTAAGAAGAAAGTAAATAATAAGTCAATGACTATAATTATGAGCATCTTTAAAAATGTGAAGGTGAACACTGTCGTGATTATTGGTCTGTATAGATGAGGGAAGAGGCGTAACAGATATAACTTAATTATGTTTTTGCTAATATTTGGAAACCAGTAGCTATTAGATTAACAAAGAGGACAATGATTATAATAAGTGAAATTTAGCATGTACCTACATAAATAGCAACAAAAAGTATAAACCTTATTAAAGGACAGAAGTATTAAAACAGAAAAAAAAATATAATACATAGAGTAATTTAATAAATATGTAAAATATGAAAAAAAGCAAAAGAAAAGTAAGATATTTATTGTCATGATATATGGCCTTTCATCACACATCAATGAGTTTAACTAATGGTAGAAAACACTTTTCAATTGGGTCACAAAACTTCTTTTCTATATACTAGAGATACACAGAGAGTATTTAAAACAACACATTTTGTTTCAAAAAGAAAATTATGGAAACATTGTAATGATAAACTAGTTAATTCAATAATACAGCATGAAAAAATTAAAAACTCAGTGAAACTAAAAATCCTAAAAAAAAAATTTCACATGAAAATTGCTAAGAGAACATGAGAAATACCAGCCTGATATACAGGAAGAACAAAAATGGTAATTTTGAGCAATTGTATTGAATTTAGTGATGCTTCCAAACAAATTTAGTTTGCTGATCCAGAAGTGACTGAAAAGTTATGGCGTGTATTTGGTGACTTTATGGGAGTCATAAAATAGAAGTCAGAGCTCAGAATTGCTATGGCCTGAATAGGTACTCACAAATACTTGTACTGGAAACTTAATCCTTAGTGTAATAGGGTTGAGAGATGGAGCCTATGAGGAGGTGTTTAGGTCATGAATGGATCATGCCACTTGGAAAGGGCTTGCATTAGTGGGTTTTCTGTCTTCTGCCTTTCATCTGCATGAGAACACAACATTTACCCTGTCATGCCCTGTGTCTTCTGCCATGTAAGTAGCACTTTGATCTTGGAATTCTCAGCCTCCAGGATTTTATGAGAATAAACTTTTTTTCCTTTGTTAAATATCCAGTCTCAGGCATTTTGTTATAGCAGCACAAGTGGACTAAGACAAGGACCACAAAATAATGAGACATGGTAATGCACTCAATACTTTAGGATTGTGACCCTTATGAATGGTACCCTAGTATTGAAGGAGGAAGAGGAACAGCCCTCTTATAGATTTCAGATCAACTTGCAGCCATCTAAGAGGATTCAGAATATCACAAGAAAAAGAAAAGAAAAGAAAAAATCTTGGCAACATATTTGCATGTCAGTCAAATCTTATCTGATGATAGATGTCAGCTAGATACTTCTATCGGTATATTTATATTTTATTATTTCATTGCTTTTATGTTATTTTATTATTTGTGTTTTAAACACACTGAAATTGTCTGAGGCACCGAGGATGCTCTGTTGGTAACAATAATTTTGGAGGTACAACCTGGTATGACCTTTCCAGGTGGAAATCACATCACTTACATTGATAAATGCCTCTCACACTCATGCACACAAAATCATATTCCACCATGGTGCACTTCTAAAACTTTATCTTAGCCAGGTACAGTGGGATATGACTTTAAGCCCAGTTTCTCAGGAAGCTGAAGCTGGAGGATCATGCATTAGAGCCTAGATTGGACAAAATAGCAAGACCCTAACTCAAAAAAAAAAAAAAAAAAAAAAAAAAACTAAGAAAAATAAAACTAATAAAACTTTGCTTCATATACAGATTTGTTTGTGCAATGAGCACTTATTGCAGCTCTGTCTGCAGAAGCACGAAATAATCTAATGTCAACTAGTAAATGACAATTAAATCAATTATGATGATGCCATCCAATTGAGTAGCCAGGCAGTGGCTTTTAAAAGACTGAGTACTCCATGTGCAATTTTAAGATTATGGTGCAACTATGCCTTACACCTATGCAATGATTAGAAAGTAATAAAGGAGATTTGAATATGTTGTTTGGAAAAGATCTTCAAAATCTATATTAAGTAAAAAAATGAAAGAAATTATTCTGTGGATAACATTTGTTTTCTACAGTCCCTGAACTTTTCATAACTTCAAAATAAATCATGCCCCATGGAGAAATGAGGAAAAGACCATCCTAGGGCATGGTCGTACTTGGGACAAGCAGCAAATTATTATGTAATAAGTTATAGTAAATCACTATATTTTCCTATGAGCATGAGAACAGCTGGCATTGTACCACCAGTGTAGACCATTGTGCCCAGTGAGACAAAGATCATTCTGTCAGATGTCCTTTGAATCCAAGGCCATAGAACATAAATGCTTTGAAAAGTGAAAATATATTGAAAAGCAAGATATTTTTGAAAGCTGCACAGTAGTCACTGAGGGAAGGGACTCTCAGATATGACTAGAAGATATCCTGAAGGGCCTAAATATTTATAAAAGTCAAAATGGTGTCTGTTGAAAGCTATCTTTATTGTCAAAAGCTGGTGACACATTGTTTGATATTCTTCATTTTATACACACGTACGTGTAAGACAAACATACATGTAAGCATATAATGCTTGTAAGAGATAAATATATGCATATAAACACATGTGTGAGTGTATATATATACATACATACATATTTGTATATTTTAAAGATATTACTAAACTTCAAATAACTGGATAGGTCTGATTGACCTGTAACCATGGCTATTTAACTAGTTTAATGTATATTAGAGTCAGATATAAATGAATTATTAAAATGTCATTGTGCTTGAATTTTTTCCGTGCTTCTAAAGTGGACAATTAATGCTAAAGAATGGCAAATTTGTTTTATAAAGAATATAATTTCCTAACTCTAAATTTCCCAATTAAATATTGCAAAATGATAATATAGGCATGAGTCTTTCAGGAAAACGGCAGGATATAATTTCTTTTGTTTCTTTGTAATTTCTTTTCTTTCTTCCAAGTATTATTCTTATTGGGCAGAAACCATAATGAGGTACCATAAATAGGCCATTTTTTCCCCTCCTACAATAGGTGGTGTAAAGCTCTTTTTTCTTGTTAAGAACCCGTAGACAAAAGGAGAATGTTTTTAAGGGAGTTAACACACAATAATAATATACCAGGTCAGAAGTCCATTCATTTCTCCTAATCTCAGCTTTAGCCTAATACTAAATTATTTTAGTTCTGGCTCTTTCGAGAGGAACTCAAGAGTTCACATACTGTGTTGGCCAGGATTCATAGTTTGACAAATGTCATCAGACACCTCTGCTGAGTCGCTTCAAAATCCTTCTACCTGTTACTCCATTTTCAAAACTAGGTGCACCCAGGTGCATCTCTGCCCTCTTGGGTGTTTGGCTGGTAATCCAGGGGAGTTAATGCCCAGTAGGCCGAACCCTGGACTTGTGGGAGATAGAGCCCATGGATAAATGCCTCTTCCTTTCTGACTGGAAATGCCTAGCTCAGGGAAACACTGGCCAAGGTGCTTGAGAAGTTGGATTGAGTACTGTTTACCTCTATAGTGGAGACCAACTTTGTTATGCATCTTCATATTACTTTTTTTGTTCTCTACTCCACCTCCTGTCCTGCATTCCTGCTCTTTGGAGTTACTTCCCACTTAAAAGTCTTGGGAACCTTTGTCTCATGCTCTGCTTTTGCAAAATGTTGGGAAAAAAAAAAAAATGCTATAATTGTTGGCTCTTAGAACTAAGGATGGGTGGTAACAGAGAGCCTTAGTGAGGACCTGATTCAGAACGGGAATGCTACTGCAATTCTCTCTTTCTCTTTCTCTTCTTTCCTCTGTGATGGTCTCTTTTGTTTCCCCAGTAGAAATGTCTCCCAAGAGCAGCAAAGAAGTAAGCTTCTGATAATATGGCCTTATATTCCAAAAGTTCCATCGCCTTTTCCAAAAGAACCAGGTCAAGGACGTTGGCTGGTGTGGGTAGGGCCATGTGGCCCATTTTAACCACGAAGGCTGAGGAAAGTGGGCACCATGATGGTCCAGTCTGGGAGTGGGCAGATAGGATGTCTTCCAGAAGAAGTTGACCATTCCTTGATGAAAAAAGAAAATAGTGTATAAGTATTACTTTTTTATATAGAAGCAGGCATTATGAAATATCAAACTTTCAATGTCCTTAAATGTAGGGCAACATCTGCCATGTGTTTATGCCTTCATAACTTGACAGACCTGTACCCCAGCCAAACTAAATAAACAAATAAGCAAACAGTCCTTATGTGGCCTTGTGTTAGTCACCACTTCTGTCCTCAACCTGTCTGGCCAGGCTATCTTAAAACTCAGCTCGTGGGCTTCTTCCTCAAACATTTCCCAGTTCCCATCTTTCTGTCCATTTTGCTTATGTTCCACAGGGCTTGAAGATCCTGCTCAAAAGTGACTTAATCAACAGGGGTGACCCTACCTATGAGGTCTGGAAGGGCCACTCCAATGGCTCTGTGGCTGTGTTCCCAGGAGCACTTCCTTTAAAGCAGTGCAGCTTCGCACTTTTAGGGCAGGCAGGGCCTTGCGGCTCCTTCTACTGGGATTTGTTCTATGTTTAGCAAGTGCTCTTGGAGAAAATACACTCTTAGAAAACCTAAAGTTTATCATGGTAGATCCTTTGGTTTAGGAGATTAAGCACAACTGTTGTACACAATGGGGTCACCTTAATTAAACCAATTCATTCCACAATTGTTGCTAGATGCACAATACCAGCTGTTCACTGCAAGGAGCATCTATGGCTGATGGGATTCAGAATCTAGAGGACAGATGAGTGAGACCCTGCGCAAGGTACTTTGAGATTTCTTGAAGCACGTGTGCATATACACAATCTCTTTCTTAAAGGCACATGTATTCACATCTTCTCACACACATACAAATTATGCACCACTGTGTACTCCAGAGTGGTTCTTGCTACAGTCTGCCATTGGCTTTTCCATCAAGAAAGATTATAGTTTTTATGTTTCTTTTAGTTCTTCAGTTACCACAATTTTTATAGTAAATTTTCATAAGGCATTTGTTTACAGAAGTAGTTTTGGTAATTTTCTTATACATGCCATTGTGTGTAGCTTTTTCTGTTTCTCAAATTATTTCTCATCAGGTTATTTGATATGCCATGCATCTTGTTGTCTTTACTGGGAAAACTACATTCTGTCATTTTGAAGAGTCAATAAACTTGCCCTATACTTCTCTTGACTCCAAATGCTAAGTCAATTTTATTCATGTCTCAGACAACACACTCCATACTAGTAAGTTGTAAGCTGCCTGTCGTGGCCAGCCACAACGCTGCGGGAGGAAAACTCTCGGAGGCAGAGTAAAGATACTACTACTTTTACTTCTACTTTCATAGAGCTTAGAGAGAGAAAGAAATATTTTTCTTCTTCTTAGAAAGAGCTTAGAGAGAAAGATTAGAGATAGTTTTTTCTTCTTCTTCTTCTTAGAGCTTAGAGAGAAAGATAGAGCTTTTTCTTCTTCATCTTCTTAGAGCTTAGAGAGAAAGAGAGAGAGCTTGAAAGAGAGAGATTTCTTCTTTAGAGAGAGAGAGAGCTTAGCTTTTAGAGCTTCTTTCTTCTTTCTTCTTTCTTCTTTTTCTTCTTCTCGGGAGCCTCGGCCTGACTCTGATCAGCAATTACTTCTTCTATCTGGTTTCTCTTCTGTAACCGCTCTACCTACGTTCTGGCCACTCTGATTCTTTTCTTCTTCTCCGACCCGAACTCTTCTTCTGACCGACCGAGCGACTGCACGACTGACTGAATGAATTCATTCTTCTCCTGACTCCGACCACTTTCACCCGGTTATATACCTTTAGCTTTGCGGGTGCCTCACGTGCATTTACAGGTGCGTCACATATATACTTATTATCAGGTGGAACTTATGGCTTCCAGCTGACCGCAATAGCCATCTCCCTAATTGGGGCTCCTTCATATTCCTCCCTTTTAGTTTAAAAGGTGCTTTTAAATTCTATTTTCTATATTTTATTTTCTCTATTTTCTTTTATTTTCTTGTCCCTACCTGGCTTTTCACCTTTTGTTTTAAAAGGGTGGATATTTGAGCCCTTTTTGAGGAGGTGCTGCGGCTTTAAGGAAGCCTACTGCTGAGGAGCAGCTAACTCAGTTAAGCACAATTGCATAAGCGGCTTTGACTTTTTTTTTTTTTTTTTTTCTATTTTCTTGTCTCTATTTTTATGGCTTTTTTGCCAAAGCTCAATGGCTTTTTCTCTGCATGGTTTTCACCATGCTTTTTAATTCTCTATTTTCTTTTAAGCTCATGGCTTTTTTCTTTATGGCTTTTTGCTAAAGCTCAAGGCTTTTTCTCTGCATGGCTTTTACCATGCTATTACTTTCTGGCTTCTTTATGTTTTATGGCTTTTGGCGGGCTACTTGCTTCATGGCTTCGGCTTCTCGCCGGCTCTCGCCGGCTACTCGCTTCGGCTTTTCACTAATTCTTAACTGGCCTCAACTGAGTACTACTCTTTTTGCTGGTCTCAACTGAGTCAGAGGCTATGCTTTCTTCTCCTCTCTCCTCACTATCTTATCTTCTTGTTCTTATATCTTATTTTTTCTTCTCTGCCGCTGAGCCCCGGACAGGCCACCATTTGTAAGCTGCCTGTCGTGGCCAGCCACAACGCCGCGGGAGGAAAACTCTCGGAGGCAGAGTAAAGATACTACTACTTTTACTTCTACTTTCTTAGAGCTTAGAGAGAGAAAGAAAGATTTTTCTTCTTCTTAGAAAGAGCTTAGAGAGAAAGATTAGAGATAGCTTTTTCTTCTTCTTCTTCTTAGAGCTTAGAGAGAAAGATAGAGCTTTTTCTTCTTCATCTTCTTAGAGCTTAGAGAGAAAGAGAGAGAGCTTGAAAGAGAGAGATTTCTTCTTTAGAGAGAGAGAGAGAGCTTAGCTTTTAGAGGTTCTTTCTTCTTTCTTTCTTTCTTTCTTCTTTCTTCCTCAGGAGCCTCGGCCTGACTCTGACCAGCAATTACTTCTTCTATCTGGTTTCTCTTCTGTAATCGCTCTGCCTACGTTCTGGCCGCTCTGATTCTTTTCTTCTTCTCTGACCCGAACTCTTCTTCTGACCGACCGAGCGACTGCACGACTGACTGAATGAATTCATTCTTCTCCTGACTCCGACCGCTTTCACCCGGTTATATACCTTTAGCTTTGCGGGTGCCTCACATGCTTTGCTGGTCTCAACTGAGTCAGAGGCTATGCTTTCTTCTCCTCTCTCCTCACTATCTTATCTTCTTGTTCTTATATCTTATTTTTTCTTCTCTGCCGCTGAGCCCCGGACAGGCCACCATTTGTAAGCTGCCTGTCGTGGCCAGCCACAACGCCGCGGGAGGAAAACTCTCGGAGGCAGAGTAAAGATACTACTACTTTTTACTTCTACTTTCTTAGAGCTTAGAGAGAGAAAGAAAGATTTTTCTTCTTCTTAGAAAGAGCTTAGAGAGAAAGATTAGAGATAGCTTTTTTCTTCTTCTTCTTAGAGCTTAGAGAGAAAGATAGAGCTTTTTCTTCTTCATCTTCTTAGAGCTTAGAGAGAAAGAGAGAGAGCTTGAAAGAGAGAGATTTCTTCTTTAGAGAGAGAGAGAGAGCTTAGCTTTTAGAGGTTCTTTCTTCTTTCTTCTTTCTTCTTTCTTCCTCAGGAGCCTCGGCCTGACTCTGACCAGCAATTACTTCTTCTATCTGGTTTCTCTTCTGTAATCGCTCTGCCTACGTTCTGGCCGCTCTGATTCTTTTCTTCTTCTCTGACCCGAACTCTTCTTCTGACCGACCCGAGCGACTGCACGACTGACTGAATGAATTCATTCTTCTCCTGACTCCGACCGCTTTCACCCCGGTTATATACCTTTAGCTTTGCGGGTGCCTCACATGCATTTACAGGTGCGTCACATACATACTTATTATCAGGTGGAACTTATGGCTTCCAGCTGACCGCAATAGCCATCTCCCTAATTGGGGCTCCTTCAGTAAGTCCCTGGTTCTGTATGACAGTTGGTCACTTGTGTTAGATGTCTTTGTAACAGCCCAGGTAGTGATTGACGGCTGGAGATTGAGGTTTCTTTTCGAACTGGTCTCTGCCTCTTTCTTTCCACAAACATTCAGATTACTCAGGCTTGCACTTGCCATTGTGTGGGCGGGAATGGTCTTTGAGACCTTTGCATTCTTGTCCCCTCCATCTCTGCATGTGGCTGGTCCATTTTTTTTTCTTTTTCCTGTAGCTGTATCGCCACAGTCACCTCTGTCTGCTTTCTATGTGAGGTAGCCATACCTGCATACATCTTCTGCCCCACCTCCTTTGTCACTATCTCAAGGTCAAGAGTGGTCATCAATGGAAAAACAAATACATGAACATATAAAGTAGCACCAACAAAACGGAAAAAGGACTTAACATATCACACAATCTAAAATTAAAAAACAAAACAATATAACTCCCCCCCAAAGTATAAAAACAATAGACTAAAGAAGAACTTTTCTGGACATTTCCAAGACGTACATTTTCATAAATTCATATATTTTGTAAATCAAAACCTCTTTCAAATTACTGAAAACAATGAGCAACCCAATAGAAATGTAAGCAAAATTTATGAAATAAAAGTTTACAAAAGAAGACAAAGCAGGATTAAAAAAATAAACATATTTAAATACATGCAAAGTAAAAAGCATAAAAATTAACATAAATTAATTTAAATCAATCCACCAAAAAATAAAGCAATTAGATAAATTGAAATAGATGTGAAGAGGCAATTTGAATTATCTGTTGAAACTTGACCTGGTAATTTCAAAGGTAGAGTTATTTTATCTTCTATAAATATGTTGGAATAGGTGCATAATAACTTAACAGTGGACATGTATTGAGTACTTACAATGTTCTGGACTGTTTCTTTGGGCACTAAACATTTAATTTAATCATCCCAAACTCAATGAGGCAAGTGTTATTCTTTTTACAATTTTGCACACGAGAAAAGTAAGACAGCAGTGGCAAAGTCTCTTTACTGCAGGTCTCTTAACCAGTCACTGCCATAGACAGAAGTCCAAGGAAGCCATCTGGATGGGTACAATGTGTGTGTGAGCTCTTCACTTCTACCCTAAGCTCCCGGACTCCCAGCACCATTGTCATAAAAGTACAAATCTGGAAATGATGAAAGTGATCATTCATAAGAAACTAATCTAACAACAGAAAAGTACAGTCATGTAAAGAGTGGGTTACTCTGTAGTAGTCGTAAAAAGAATGGAGATTTATATAAGCTGACATGGAATGGCATGGCAATGATCTGAATGTTTGTGCCCTCCACCCCAGTTCAAATATTGAAATCCTTACAGGCCAGGTAAGGGTATTGGGCCAGGAGGCCTTTGGGAGGTGATCAGGTACTAGGGTCAAGAACCTTATGAATGGGATTAGCATCCTTATAAATAGTCCTTATCCTTCCACCATATGACCTTAGATTAGACAATGTCATCTATGAACCTGGAAGCAGGGCTTCACCAAACCCCACACCTGCCAGTGCCTTGATCTTGGAGTTCCAGATTCCAGATTTTTAAAAAAAATTTATTTTTGTAGTTGTAGATGGACAGAATGCCTTTATTTTATTTGTTAATCTCTATGTGGTGCTGAGGATAGAACCCAGTGCCTCATGCATGCTAGGCAAGCTCTTTGCCATTGAGCTACAGCCACAGATTCCAGAATTTTAAGAAATATATTTCTGTTGTTTATGGGCCATCAAATCTAAGGGATATCATTATAGCAGAGACAATGGACTATGACAGCAAACAAAATATCATAGAAAAAAAATCAAAGTGAGTGTGTTTGATATATATACAATCAACTTTTCACTATACAATGCATATGCTTACACACACACATATATATGCACACATATACTCATGCATACATGTATACATATATATGTACACATCTACACATACTCATGATACATGTACTTATGTATGGACAAATTTGGGATCTGATTATGGAGAGAAAAGATGAGCTTAAGTGTTTCAATCTATATCTCTGAAGACATTGAGGATATTTTTTTCCTACTATGGATAATACATCTTATTGCTAAAAATAGTAATACTGCTTAAAATAGACCCAAATGAGAAAACAGTATATCAGTGATTACCAACTGTTTTCACATTTCATTGAATATATAGAAAAATAATATTTAATTCACACAGATGTGGAACTGCTTGAGACTGTTGGCCTTGGGTCTCTGGCTCCCCAGAGCTCACTGGGTAGCCCTGGAGCTGGGGAGATGTGCTCTAGTGCACACTTGTGACCCATTTTAAACACACACCAATTCACACATGTAGCATGGAGAAAAGGCAAGGCAATTCTGTTTTGGAAACTTGGGCACTGTTGGTGCAATACCATGCACAGAGCAGTCAGAAGACAGTAAACATGTGCATGATTTGCTGTGTCTCCTTTTAGAAGATGTGAATGAGTTTTAGTAGTGTTAATTCTTCATGGCACTTCATAGGTCCAGATTCTGTGATCATCACAAACAAGAAACTGGTTCCAACCAGCTTACTCTGCTCTGTGAATGGTGACATTTTAGCTATTCATATGCTTGTTGTGCAGTCATTTCTGGTGCATAAATTTCCTTCAATAGGTTTTTCAGCCTATAATAGAATGAGTGGATATGGCTCCAGTTTTTCCAGGAAGATTGCTAAATTGAGGCATGATTATAGAAGGATAAAATGTGACTATGCTCACATGAGCAGACAGGATCTACCTGCTGCTAGCTTGGTGAATAGATTTTCATTTAAGGGAAATTATTCTTAGAAAAGTAAATGTATAACAACGTGTAGAGTGCCTGTTATGTCATGCTCTGACAAATGTTTCCTCGTATTATGCTCACAAATTATTTATTTCCAATTAAAATATTGGAAGCATTTTTCAAATCAACCAACCAACAAACAGAAACAAAATCAAGTGTATTTAGGACTATTGCATGTGTTTGTGCAATGTGTGCAGGTCCAAAAGGCTTCTAAGTCAAGTGAGCAGCCAGAATCTGAATTTAGCCTACTCTGCTTTCCATCTATGGGCATCAGTACATAAAAGCATCAGTCTAGGAGTAGCCCAAATCCAAACAGAAGCCCTAGGAGAATTACTTGTTGTCAAATTTACCTTCTCTAGCAAGTGTGGAGATTGTGATAAACTGAGAATGACCACACATATTGTAACAGCTTTTCCTCTCAATAATTTGTTTTCACTCCTGGAATCTGGACTGGCCTTGTGTTTTTTGTTTTTGTGTAATTTAAAAAAAAATTGTGTGTGTTTTACTTTATGACATGTGGGGGGAAGTGACATTGGGGGCTTACAAGGTGTTATGGTTTCAATATGAGGTGTCTCCCCAAAGCACCTATGTTTCCGCAGTAGTATTCAGAGGTGAATTGATCAGACTGTGAGAGCTATAATCAAATCAGTCTATACTAGTTTGAATGAATGGAATGAGTGATAACTGTAGGCAGGTGGAGCATGGCTGGAGGAAGCAAGTCATTGGAAGCATGTCTTGGAAGGGTGCACCCTCTGTGGCTCCTTCCCCTCCTCTTTCTCTGCTTTCTGGATGCCATGAATGGAGGAGTGCTCCTCCACCATGTCCTTCTGCCATGATGTGCAGCCTCACCCCAGGCCAAGAACAATGGCCATGGGACCGGAACCCCTGAAATTGTGAGACAAAATAAACTTGTCTACCTTTAGTGTGTTTTCATCTGGTACTTTGAGCACAGTGACAAAACGATAAATAAAACACAAGGATAAGACCAAAAGCCATGGTATATCAAATCTCTCCCTCTTAGAACCCAGGCACTATGTAAAGATGACCTAGCTAGTCTCCTTGAGAATGAAAACTCCCATAGAAGGAGACCCAGCTATAAGCTATACTAACCTTCAAACAGGTGGGTTGAAACCATGTTGGCCCAGTCTGATCCAATGGAGTCACCAGATATCTGCAATAACAAGAGTATTCCCAAGCAAGACTGGCAGAATTGCCCAGTTAGGTCCAGCACAAAATAGCTAACCTGAGGAACTGTGAGTAAACAAATGGTAGTTGTTTAAAGACACACAACTTGGGGGTATCTTACCTTCTAGCAACAAAAACAATAAGCAAAACTGAAACAAACCTATAACACATGATTATCCAATTATAGTTTATTACTCTCCATTTCCTAATTCAGAAAACTTCATCAAGTTATCACTACTCTTAATATTAATTTTCTTCTCTGTAGTATTTTGAAAATGATACTATCTAGTATAAAGGGTATTATAAGGACTAAATGATAACACAAATTTAAAGTTTATAGTGCCTAACATACAGGAAGCATCAAACAATGCCAACAACTTTAGACCAGAAGAAAACTGATTTTGACTTCATCTTACTACACACTAAACTGTATGTAGCTTGACAGATCTTTGCATTGAATACCATTTGCACTGGAAGAGTAGCACAATCAGCGTCTTTGAATACTCTATAATGATCTTATAGATTGGAAAATCTTACTTTCTCATTTCAATTATTAATATTTAATAAGACCTTCCCTTGCCTGGCTCTAGTGCTCATCCTTTCTCCCCTTTTATGCTAATTATTTCTAAGTGTTATAGAGAAAGTTCATGAACTAGTCCAGATGGGAAGAGTTGCTTTAGGTCACTGGAGTCTGAATAATAAAAGTTGGCAAGGAGATTCCAACCCAAGGCACTATGTTGGGTGTTGATAATAAAAGAAATACCTATGATTAAATTAACCCTTATGTTAGTAATGTTCCTTTCCAGTGATTGTGAAAGAGCAGGAAATGCATCAATTTCATCATGCCTCCCCCCATGTGCTTGGAGCTATGCACAGGAGTTTGTATCTAATAAGTACCAGAGCAATATTTGCCTCATTAATGACCAGCAATGTGAATTGGGGCTGTAGACTAATCTCTTTGCACTTCAATTTCCTTATTAGTGAAACAGGGAGATGATAAATATTTTTCAAAGATGTCCCTCACAATTCTTCTCTTTACTGAACATTCATGCTGCTCTATCTATCAAAAGGTAGCATCTATCTCCTATTTCTCCTTCCCTAGCCTCAGCACTGACCTCTGGACTGGCTTGTTTTGACCAATACCAGCTACATAATCTGTGGGACCCAGTGGAAAATGAAAACATGGGTATTGTTTTTAAAAAATAAAGAGTTTCAAGATAGCAACAACAGATCACTAAACTAAGCATAAGGCCTTTCTAAGCATGGGACTATATGAACTATATTTATGAAGTTAGCCTTATCTTTAACCAAAGGGACATACTGAAAGTTATAATAAGTTAGCTCTAGGCCTCCTGCCATACTGGTATATTTATAGTCCACACTGTTATTATATGTAGTAAATGTGTGTAAAATTGTGTTGTGTATTTAAATTATTTTTATATTTACTTATATTTATTTTAAGCTGACAGTCAAAAATTTAAAAATCATGGAAAACTAGAAAGCACATTAGGAGAGATATTCGTTACTGTAATATGACTCTTAAAAAAAGAGCCACTAGGAAAAGACTTACGTGTGAGTAACAGCCTTTCCACTCCTCAGCTGGAATTACTGATAATGAGATAAGGAGGACCAACAAAATTCAATCCAAGGTCATACTCTAGAGGTCTAGAATGTGCTAATTATGCTACTCTGCTAATCGCAGCACACCACAAATTATCTGATATGAAAGATTAATGGTATTAGAAATAAATGGAATTTAACAATTTTATTACAATGATTAATTATAGATGAGTCAAAAGTATGTAAAAGGATTTATGGAACCAATTCAGGCTAGAGTGTAAGTAGGCTGGGTCAGAATTGCAAACTATCACACTGGAAAATTTGAGTCAGTGACAGGAGTGGAGACTTTATTTTAGAAGATTTATATGTAGCTAGCCAAACAGGTCAAGAGCCAAGTAGAATTTGCTGGTTCAATCATGCAAATTCTATATCCTGAAAGTCTACCAAGTGCAACTGCTGTGCTTAGAACTGAGCAAGCTGTGCATACATAGGGATTCAGATAGAGTTGCCTCATTTGAAGTTTCTAGTTGAAAACAGAAATACTACTAAAAATAGGGTTCAATAAATCTTGGCCAAGAAAAGCATGCTTATGGAATGCCTCCTTGGTGACTAAAAAAAAAAAAAAAAATAAATAAATCAAATTAAAAAACTGAAAGTAAACAAATAAAATTTTGAAGAGAATTCTGGAAATAGGAAACCCTTGCATAGACTTTAGATATTCACTGGAAATTGGCTGTTGACTTTTGAATTGGTTTAAAAGACATTAGGGATATCTGGAACTTGGATGCCTGGGAAGAGGTAATATTACACCAACAAGTATCTATTATAACAACTAGCAAAAAATATGAAAATTTCTGGCATTATACTTGATAGAAAGGACTTGAAAAGTTTTTTTTTGGTAAAAATCACCTACATTTCTGGGACACCTTGGAGAAACAAGAGCTATAAATTAACTCTGGGAAGACTGAAATATTAAGACATTCAGATACAGATGATTATATTATTTTCCATCCTTTATCCATGAGTATTCACTGTCTACTTTCCAAAGACAGCAGGAGGAACTAGAAAAATAGAGAACAGTTGGAAAGGTAAAAAACAGTTTTACCTTTGAAGTTGTCTTAGTCTGGTAAGTAGAAATGGGACTATATAGATTTTAAACATAGCAGGAGTAATTATACAGAAGAGGAATGAACTGAATATTTAGGAGCTCAGAGAAGAGAGTGAATAACTCTAATGGATTCACGGAAAATGTATCTTGTCCATATAGACCCCTATAGCAAAATGCCTTATAATGGATAATTTATAAACAATAAAACTTTCTTTCTTACAATTGTGGAGCTTGGGAAGGCCAATACCAAGGCACCAGCTGATCTGACATCTGATGAGGGCCTGCTTTCTCTGCTTCATAGTTGACATGCCTGGTTACATCCCCACACAGCAGAAGATATAACCGAGCTACCTCCAGCTTCTTTCATAAGGGCACTAAATCCATTCATAGGGACTCCACTCTCATGGCCTAATCACCTCGGAGACATTCCATCTCCCGTGCATTTGAAGATCAGGTTTCAAAACATGAATATTAAATGCAAATACTCAGACCATAACAATGTGGCAACTGAGCTCAACTTGGAAATATGAATCAGTTTGCCAGATGAGAAAAGAAAGTTTAGCCACGAGAACAGGCAGAGGAATGACAAAGGATGACAAAGTCACCTTTCTGTCGTTAATAGAAATTTAGTTCATCTCCTCTGAAAATTAAAATGTTACCAGCAACAATACCTCTTTAATGTGCCACTTACCTCAGTTCCTCTGTAACTCCTTTTGTTTTTAAATGCATGTCTGAATAAGGTACACATTTTATGTGGTTTTTTTTTTTTTTATAGCTATATTGCTTTAAAAATTTAGGGCTGGGGATACAGCTCAATTGGTAGTGTGCTTGCCTCGCATGCACAAGGCCCTGAGTTCTAATCCCCAGCACCACACATAAAGTAAATAAATAAATAAAAATATGCACTAGAATCTCTTTTCAGGTTATCTATCATTAGTCATCTAACAATTGGGTTCCCCCAATGTTCCTAGGGGAACCAGAGTTGGAGGGAAGTGCTCTTGGGTCATGGTCCTTTCCACAGGAATGTGGCATGGTATGTTAAGAGATCAGGAGAAGCAGCACAGCGCAATGTGGCTTCTGCTGGTTCTTGTTGCCCTCATCTTTTTGATGTCCAGAGTAGATGAAAAAAATTCAAAATATCTAAGTCTTTGATCTATTTTCTGTAACAATTTGGTATTGTCTTGGTAGGATCTGAAGCAACAAGAACTCAGCACAGCAGCCTTGGGAGAAGGACAAGTACAGACTTGGTAATAAGACCTACCTGAGATATCTAACTGAGAAAGGCTTTTCTCATTAACCCAGGAATAATGGACTGAGCTTCTCTGTCCATTTTAACTTCTATGTTACCACTGCTTATCGTAGCTTCTTTTCTATCAATTCCATGGGGGAAAAATTATTTTATCCATGAACTAAATTGAGGTAGGTCATCTACAGAAAAAGATTAAAAAAAAAAAGAGCTGACACACTACTGTTTACTTTGTGCTGAAGCATATGAAAGTCATTCTCTATAAAGACAACCTGACATGGTACTTTCATTTTGCAGTGAGCTCATGCCATGTGGATACTGATGATATGCTTATTTGCCCACATCCATAGCTGATTTTGTGATAGAACCAGGATTTAAACCCTTCTTTAGGTTCCTTCAAAGTCCAAGCTTTTCAAAAGACGCCAGAGTATGTAGATAGAAAAACAGGAGACACTCTGAAAACTGTATATGCTGCTATACTTCATTCCAGATCACAGACAGCTCTACTGAGGAACGTTTTTGAGAATTTAAAAAATCTGTGTTTGCAGTTCATGTGTCCTGTGAACGTTTTCTGCACAATAACAATCACTAGTGAAGTCTCAAAATGCTGCTGATGTGGCAAAGACAATAAAATGCAGGAAATTTTCCTAGATACTATATTCAGTGCTGAAGAGAAAGGAAACCCAGGATAGGCACTGACATCTAGAATGAAGGAAGTTTGTGAGCAAATTCTGGTAGAACACATATGCCCCCAAATCAATGGATATTATCTCCTATCAATAAAATCATTCTGAGCAGGAAAAGGAGGAAGATGGTTCTTATGGTTTAGATATTAGGTGTCTCCAAAATCTCATGTGTGAGACGTGGAAGAACATTCTGAGGTGAAATGATTGGGTTATGAGAGCCTTAATCCAATCAGTTAATTAATCCTCTGATAGGGATTAACTGAGTGGTTACTGAAGTGGTAAGTTGCGGCTGAAGGAGGTAGGCATTGGAGGCAAGGCTTTGGAGTACATTTTGTACTTGGTGCGTGGAGTCTCTCTCTACTTCCTGATCATCATGTGAGCTGCTTCCCTCTGCCACACTCTTTCACCATGATGATCTTTCTCACCTAGAGCCCTGAGGTATGAGCCTGCTGTCTACAGACTGAGACCTCTGAAACCATGAGCCCCCAAATAAACTTATCCTCCTTAAAATTGTTCCTGTCGGGTTTTGTAGTCACAGGAGCAAAAAAGCAAACTAAAACAATGGATTTGGGTGCTCTGAGTGGAGAGCCCTTGTCAGGATAAGTGTGGTTTAGTCTAGGCACTGATTCCTTTGTAGGGTGTTGTCAGGAAACTGAATCAGGGATGAAGAGTTTTGATCATGAAGGTTTGTGGACCAGGAGGACAGTGAGGGCAGTGAATCAACACCACACAAAAGAACTGGAGAGTATTTATCTTCCAAAAGGGTGAAAGGAGTTTTCAGACAGGGCTTCCTTCAAATTACACTGAACTGGTCCTGTGGAAAAGACAGCCAACTGACTATCTGAGATGCATGAAGGTTGAATGCAGCCCAAGGAGGTAAAGGTAGTGATTTCTAACAGCAGTGTTCAAAATGGTAGAGTCTGAGCTCCTTTCCTGGAAGATGCTGGGCAAGGGCTCAGTTGTTGAAAGAGAGCTAACCAGTAGGCATAGGACTAGGCTAACAGTAACTATGGCTTATTCAACTCTGGTTTCAATGGAATTGGAAAGATCTTGGTCATCAAATAGTACAGCAGTTTGAAATTTTGTACAGTAGTATCTCAGGGTTGCTTGTGAGGGAAGTGGGGGAAAGACTAAGTGGCAAAACCCTGGAGAGTCCTGTCTTTTCTTCAGAGACAAGTTCTCATATGCCTTTCATATTTTGTTTCTAGATTAGATTCTAATTGAACAAAGTTTCTGATGGCTCTGAAAATTACAAAAGGTATTTTTATATGATAGTTTAGACATAAAATGTGGTTTTATGTTTGTTGAATTACCATGCCTCCTAGTGCATTGGGATCCCTGCCGAGGCAGCAAATTACTCATTCCTCCATCCATTCAGCAAGTATTTATTGGACAGCTACATTATTCCTACTCATTTAGAGGCTAGGAATACTTCTTTTTTTTTTTTTTTTTTTTTAAAGTGGACAAGGTCCTTGTTCTAATGAAGAAGTGTAAAAAATAAATAAACTGGGTAATTTTAGGGAGTAGTAAATGCCATGAAGGCAATGAAGTGATTATTTGTAGCCAGCACAAATGTACAATCAACATTTTGGTCCCGGACCTCAGGATCAGTTCATTTTGCCTTCTGAATCATAAATGATAAAGCTAATTGAGGCCAAGCTCTAATTACTTCTATGACCTAAGCCATGGTATAATGTCAAAGCCTGATGAGCCTGTGCTGCCCTCACTCATTCTTGGATAAAGAGACTGTGGCCAAAGTGGCTCAGAGATATGGTCAATTTCCTCAGGCAAACGGTGGTTAAGCCAAGAATTAAATATTTGTTGCCTTGTTTTCTGTCACAGGAAATTCTGTTGACACAAGGGAAATTAGAATTAAGGCCTAAAAACAAAAACAATTTTCAGTTTAAGATTATCCTCTCTCTTATTGAAACATACCAGAAACACATAGAGCCTTAGATATCTGCTTTTTAGAAAAAAATACGAATACATAATGGCTAATACAGTGTGATGAATGCGTAAGAAACTTCCAATGACCTCAGTTTAAGCTTGTTTGTGCTGATTACTTGGCATTTCCAAGAATGAGCTCCTAATTCGTCTTTCTGCTCCACTGTCCCCCCACAATCCATTCTGGATGTGGTACCAGTGCAAACATTTCACAAGAGAAATCTGATACCACTCTTCTGCTTAAAATTCCTCTGGTGGTTTTTCAGCATGCATCCTCACAAGTTGATCCTAAGCATCTCACCAGGGTCTAGAAGGCCCTGAATGATCTGGCCCCATTAATTTTCCATCTCCTGCCATTCCCCCATATCACCATATAGTGCATTACACGGGTTCTTTGTCTGCTTCTGGAATATGCTAAGCATAGACCCCTCCCAGATATTCCTCTGGTCAAGACTCTCGTATCAGCATAACTTTCTCAAAGAGGTTACTACCAGTCCCAGTATCTCAAACAGCTGCCCCTTTTATACAAATACCTTCTAATATTTTCAAAATAGGACTTAACTACCACCCATAATTGAAGTCTTTCTGTGTTTAATGTGTATGATTTTTCTGCCCACTAGAATACATAAAGGCAAAGCAAGGGTTCCATTTGCTTTCTTCTGCCACATGTCTTCAGGTCCTGAATAAATGACTGACACACAGGGGTGACTTGGATATTGGGGAAAAAAGGTGGACTCATCAGCTGCACAGTTCCTAGGTCCCGAGTAGCCAACTAGGAGTGTGTGGGGAGAGAGTTGTACTGCATCTCTTGGCACGGTAACCCAAACTTAGTACTTTGCTTTATTTTTCCTTGCAACTAGTTTGTCTTTGCTTAAAGATATTTGACTGGAATATCTGAGACCATTGGATTTGGAGTATTGGTATGGCAAGGGTTTATATCAGCGACCTTAAAAATATTTGTTTCCCCTTCACCGGTAGTTCATATTCCCCTTATTCCTTTCAAGCCCCTGGAAAAATATTAAATTAAAAGTAAGATGAATAAACACAGAAAAAAAATGTTTTTTGCTGGAAAAAAGTGGTTCAATGACCACTAGGATTTCTTTCCTCAAGAAGACTGCTGTTTATATGTCAGATATTAAGATTCCTGTGAATTCTTTATGGGTTTTTACATGTATATACTGTGGGGCACAAAAGAACATGAGAGAGTTCCACAGCTGATGATGGGGTCTGAGCCAGCTTCAGCAGATTCCCTAGAAGTCACAGGAGGAAGTTCACTCTACTTATAGGTCACCTTGTGCCTTGGAGTATTCCTGGCCTTCTCTAAGCAAGCTACCTCGCTATCATGGGCATCTGTCCTGGGTGCACCTGTTGAAGGTTGTCAATCTCATGAGGCAGCATAGCATGAATACATGTGTTGGGGTGTGGCTTGTGTGTGAGAGGAGAGACAGAAAGGATGAAAACATGAATACAGTTGCTTCACTGGAAATGGAATTGACCCACCCACTGATTATTTTCCTGAACTTTACATGCTAAATTTAAACCTTTGCTGTTTGCTTACTGTTGACTATGGACAAGCCAGGCCTTCTGGGATGGAGATTACCTAAAGTGAGTTGTGTGCCAGGCCAGGGGCAGGTGAGCCTTCATGGACAGGTGTTATTCAGTCTTCTGTATATTTGTGCATTCTCCTCCGGAAGTAGCCCTCGACCCCCAGCACCATTATCTGGTTCCAATCTGTGGTTCCTGATGATTTCATGCACCTCTCTCCTGATCTCCAGCATCCCACTGGGTTTTCATGCCAATCTCCTTCTGAAATGCTTTTCCAGTGTGATCCTCTATATTATGCAATCCATTTTCTTCTCTTAGGGCTCAGATCAGACCCACCTGTCTGCCTAGACCCTCAAAGCTAGTATCTCTCCTGGGTGGATTACCTGCGGTACTGTGAATTGGGAATGCTTCTCAGTATCTCTGATTTTCTTGAAAATACACATCCACATGTATATATGATTCTCTTTCATGTACAAGAACATGTGATTCAGGAGTCCATATGCCTGGACCCAAAACCTGGCTTATTTGTGTGTTGTAATGTTAGTAACTGTTCTCTCTGAGACTCAGTTAACAAACCTGTAAAATGGAGTTTATAATTAAATATTGAGCTACTAAATGAAATCATGCATGGAAAATCCTCTACATAATGTGTACAAATGCTTCAAGTAAATTCACCAACCAAAGGAAAGCCTGTTTTTGAATTGAAATTTGAATCTGTAAACTTCCTTGGAATAGCCTATAAATGTGTGAACTATTACAGGCAGGCACAGATCATTATGAACAATATTATGGGCTGCTCAGTATGCTGAGTGTAGAAGGAACTCTCAGTGACCCCAATTTATTGCTCTTCTTGCTGATCGCTTGACATTTCCAAGAATAGCGTTAATTAACCTTACCCTAGTCAGTGACTTCAACGCTGCTCTGCAAGTTCTCTGTGGCGCTTTTGCTAGGTGGTACGTTCATGCTAGCCAGTACTGAGAGAGTTGGCCCTTGTTTCACAGCCCACTAAGTGGGAAACGAAAGGTTGACATATGCACATGCATGTTGTAAGTCATCAGTGACGTTGGGCCATGTGTATTTTGGAAGAATTTGTCAGGAGCAACAGGATACTGCTCTCTGAAATGAAATTGGTCTTCTCAGAGGAGGAGCAAAACTCAACAGCTGGAAACTTGTTAATCTAAATCCAAAGGATACATTTGTATAGACTGTATCAGATCTATGTGATGGGCTTCAAATTGGAAATCCTTCTCAGTATCTCTGATTTTCTTGAAAATTACACATCTACATGTATAGAAGTGGATGTATGCACATGTGCACACATATATGCACTGTTGACTTTTTGTATGCATGTGTAATATAACTTTTTTACATATGCTTTTAAGCTATTGTGAAAGGGAATACAAGCAAAATATTCCAAATATATAAATTTAAACCACTAGTTCTTTCATTTACTAACTACATAAATATTTATGTACTAAGTTTTTATAAAATAAGGATAATTACTCATGATTCAAAGTCTTATTAAGTGCTAAATATTAAGAATTATGCTGGGGTCATGTGAGAATTGAAAAAAGTAAATATATACAAATATATTTATAGATTAAAAAGTAACATGCAGATATTAAGTATCATAATTTTTATCATAAGCATGTATAGATAGTTATAAAATAAACAATATATGTTATAAATAAGTTGTTAGATTTTCTGAAGCAAAAATAAGGCTTAGGATCAAATTAAGGTAATAATAGAAAGGTAAAAAGATATATGAAAATTATTATTTATTGAACCTTTGCTATGATCCATGTACTGGGCAAGGTATTTCACACATTATTTCAGATGAGAGTGGAAAAGTTTTATTATCTGGGTTTAATGCCTTCTTTCTCTCTTGTTCTCTGGCAAGTTATCAAACCTCTTTCTACCTGTTTGTTCATCTGTAAAATGGGCTCATCTGTCTCATAGATATAAATGAGCTTACATATTTAAAGCACTTGGAGAAATCTCATATACATACAAGAGCCTAATAAATGTTAGCTAATGTTATTTTATTGTTTTAGCTTTTTCACTGTTGTGACTAGAAGACCTGACAAGAACAATTTTAAGAAGGAAAAGTTTATTTGGGGGCTCACGGTTTCAGACATCTCAGTCCATAGATAGCAGGCTCCAATCCTTGGGACCCAAGATGAGGCAGAACATCATGGCGGAAGAGTGTGGTGGAGGGAAGGAGCTCACATGATTAATCAGGAAGCACAGAGAGATACTCCACTTGCCAGATACAAAAAAATATACCCCCGAAGCCACGCCCCTAATGACCCACCTCCTCCAGCCACCTCCTACCCACCTTTAGTTACCACTCAGTTAATCAAAGGATTAATTAATTGATTGGGTTAAGGCTCTCATAATCCAATCATTTCCCCTCTGAATATTCTTGCATTGTTTCACACATCCAAATCATAACATTTAGTATTTAAAACTTATAACAACATTTCTGTATATTCAAAAAGTGGATTCATTCAATTTGTCTGTATTATAGGCAAAATTTCTCAAATGCTCCCCCCAAAGATGTCCTGCCCTAAGCCCTGGAGGCTGTGCATGCGATGGAACGTCATTCCCATGGCAGGGTGTTGATATGTGGCACAGCTGATTGCAACACTGGTAGATCAGCCAGATAGGTCTGATCTGGTCCACATGAGCTCTGAAAATCTCCAGTTAGTGTTAGAAAAGGAAATCCGGTGGATTTGAAGTGTGGCTGATGAAGCATTGTTGGGCGGAAGGTGGAGAGGAGCCCCTGAAAATGAACGTGGGGCCGTTTATGGAGTTTGTTCCTGGCTGATAGCCAGAAAAGAAGGATCTCACTCCTACCATGACACAGAACTGAATTCTTCCAACAGCCACTGAGCTTGGACATGACCTACTAGTCCCAGGTGGGCAAGGACATCCCAGCTAATACTCTGATTTTAGCTTGAGCAGAGAATCCAGCCACACTGTCCCAGACTTTTAACCTAGAGAACTGTGAGCCAAGATGTGGGTGGTGTTTTGATCTGCACAGTGATACGAAAAAATAGAGTGTTTTATTTTTTTTTTTCTCAGAAATCCCCTTGTTTCCTTTGATGTTAATTAAAATCACACCACTGGAGCTTGGATTTTATACTATACTGGAGCTTAGATTTTTTTTTATCCTGGACAGTCTGCCTCCCACCCCTGTATTGATATTGATCATTGCTTTTGTACTATTAAGGTAAGACCCATCTGTCAATAGCAAGGCATTATCATTTCTGATAAAGCATCATGCTGGACAGGAATAACCCTGCTGCCTAGCTCCCTCTTCCCAGGCATGGGGACATTGACAACCTGTCACACACTGAACCCAAAACTTGTCTCTAAAATGTTTCCAAGTTGGAATCCATATATCGTAGTTGTGGTCAAGGCCATTGATCTTCAAAGTTCATAAGTGTTTAATTTTTAAAGCCATGTAAAGCATAATCAGCAGTATTGCAGTAAGCATCTTGCAATAACACTGAAGCTCCTCTGGAATAAGCCCATGTGTTTCAAGGAATAGGCTGGTCTGTGCTTGCAAAATAACTCTGTGTGTGTGTGTGTGTGTGTGTGTGTGTAAGGTTACAGTTTTGTACTCAAGCCACCACCATCTATCAATTATGTCTACATCCTACTAAGAGGTCTAAATGTTCAGAACTTCTTCCTTGTCTGTTCTCCACACAGAAAAGTGGTCTTTCAATATATCCCATATAATGTCACTCCTCTCCACAAAGTCCTCCAATAACAGCTCCTTACCTCACACAGAGAAAAGAAAGCAGGGAGGTATACAAAGGTCCTGAGTCCTTCTGAGTTCCCTGACCATTCTGACCATTCTGAGTTTCCTATCATGCCTTTTCCCTTGCTCCCTGGCCCTTAGACATGTGCTTTTATATTTGTCCTTTCCTCTGCCTGCAATATTACTGTTTCCTGGACACCCCCACAGGGCAGACCCCCACTGTCTTCAGATACCTCCTCAAGTGCATTTTATCACAGAGGGCCCCTCAGAAAACCCATTTTTCCCTTTTCTCTACAGTATTGTCACCTGACACACAATGTCTTCATTTGGGTATCTGTACCCCTGACCCCACCTCAGGAAGGCAAGTTGTCAACATCAACAACAGTGATTTTAATATTTTTTAAATTATTTCCATTCCTTACCCCCATAACTTACAGACCCATTGTCCTAGAACATAACAGACTAATAGATCATAGCTTGTCACATGGATTGTGCCATTTACTGAATCTTATTTTGTAGGTCACATACTGGTCCAGAGAGGAACAGGAGACTGAACTGGGCCAATACAGTTTCTCCCTGAGCGTCCTTTATTTTGAGTTTGGAGTTTCAGAACTCAATTGCTTTCCTCTTAGTTACATCCCTATTGCTGCCCCCAGCTATGCTTTCTGCTGCATGGAGAAAAGTGTTTCTAGTGAAGGAGAAAGAACTAAACACACAGAGAAAGGCAAAGAAGAGAAAGAAACCAATGAATTTGGGAGGAAATAAAGGGGATAGGAAGAAAGAGAAGGAAAAACATGATGCTTGGGCTGAATCGTGTGACATTAAACTGGGTCAGGTGAGATACAGAGTCGTTGCAATACCATCCCTGTTTTCACATCGGTTCCATGTGGATGATAGAGAGAAGATCCCACACAGATATAAAAGAGTTGAAGGCTGCCTTGGTGTTCTCTCAGATTATGGTGAACATGTGACTTTGCTTTATTATAAGCTCTTATGGACTTATAGCATTTGATTATATATATGGCAATTATGAGAATTAATGAAGTGATTTTGTCTCGTTTGTGGCAACACAACTAATATTTATGACCTCTGTATTTCATTCTTATTCAGACTTTCTGTCCTGAGAATCAGAAGGGCTCTATGACCTATAGAGTAGGATGCTACAACTCTTATTATTCTGACTCAACTAAGAATTGAATATTGTCTGAAGTGATGCTGGGCTCCATGCATGCATGCTAACCTGGGGGAAGATATTTTTAATTTTTAAATTAATTTTGAAGCCTTATAATAGTTTCAGGTTTACAGAAATGTTTGGAAAATAGTACAAGAGTCCCCATAAAAAGAATACCTCTCTATTTAGCTCTGCGATTTTTTTTCATCAGTGTTTTATAGTTTTCTGAATATAGATCCTGCATATATTTTGTTAGTTTTACCTGAGTTTTTTCCCTCTTTTAATTCTATTATAAATTGTATTTTTAATGCCAAATTCCTATTCCTCCCTGCTGTTAAGTAGGAAAGCAATCAGTTCCATATATTAACTTTGTATCCTATGATTTTGCTCTCCTCATGTTTTAGTTCAAAGAGATTTTCGTTGATTTGGGGAATTTCCACATAAACAATTATGTAGAAATAGATAATTTAATTCCCTTCTAATCTGAATACAACTTCTTTCTTTTACTTATTGCATTAAGATTACTGGACTGATGTTTACTAGAGGGGGTAAAAAAAGTTCATCTTTGTCTTCTCCCAATATTAGGAAACAAGCATCCTATTTATCAAGTATGATGTCAGGTGTGGGAAGAGGAAAAACTCGATCTTACAATTAAATCTCAATCACTATGATTATGATTAAATCTCTCTCTTTCTCTGTTTTTATTTATTTTATTTTATTTTTTTTATTTTGAGACAGGGTCTCACTAAGTTGCTTAGGGCCTCTCTAAATTGCTGAGGCTGTCCTCGAACTTGCGATCCTCCTTCCTCAGCTTCCTGAGTTGCTGGGATTACAGATGTGTATTATCAATCTGTTAGTAGTCTTGTGTCTCTATGACCTTAACAGGTATCTCCCCATTTATAGACGTTCCCCCTCCTAACATGAGACAGGAAAGTCCCAGAGGGCTGGTTTGGGACCAGTGCCCTTTCTTTAGGAGGGATAAGGCTGTGGAAAAGCCTTCTTTCCCAGAGAGCAAAATTTTCTTATGGAGAACATTCAGGA
The DNA here is from genome assembly GCA_025594165.1 of Tamias sibiricus. Classification (NCBI taxonomy): domain Eukaryota; kingdom Metazoa; phylum Chordata; class Mammalia; order Rodentia; family Sciuridae; genus Tamias; species Tamias sibiricus. The sequence continues at coordinate 28,858,460 of CM046673.1, forward strand.
TGTATTTCCCATGCTTTGCTCTGCCACTTGCTCTGCAAGAGCAATGAGGGTCTCTTTCTCGGGGTCTTCACCTTGAGAACCTAAAAAGACTTCTAGAGGCCAAGGCCATGAAAATGTGGGAGCTCCCCAAGACGTCAGACCCCAGAACTTTCTAAATCACTCATACTGAGTAGTCTGCCACCAATTTCCAAAAATTCAACAAAATTACCATCTAATTGTTTCTACTAGCTTATAGATCAAGCAAATTCTGGTACAAGTAAGTGGATTTCAGCTCTGTCTTTCCCAATTTCAGGGCAGCATTTTGCCCTATAATCTCAGTTCTCCAGTAATTTAAAAAAGGTCATTGATTTTCAGTTTGTTAATTTTTTTATTATTATAAAGACAGGAGTGACAACTCCCAAGCTTTTTACATATCAGAGCTGAATACAGAAGTCCCACGGTGGTTTATTTTAAGACATATAACACTTTACATTAAGGAGTATACTCTTCCCTGGAGACAATGCCGTGCGTACCACCATGAAATCCCAGGCCTGATCCTGAGCTAAGTAACCTGGAAAAGAACCCAGGTCTCCACACGTGCCACTTTTTTGTCCACTTAAGTGACAGGGTCTTTATTTGCCAATAAGGACATTCACTCCTCCCAAGCTTCTGATGCCCACCACCAAGAGGCACATAGCAAATGGCTAGTCATTCAAACAGTAAATAAGTACACTCGAACTTCAGCCTGAAAAAATTCATTCAGGGAAGCCTCAGATCTTTCCTAGGGCATCTGCTCCAACTGTGAAAAAATTCCCTCTTTTATAATGCTGAATTATTCCTCTCTGTAACTCAGTTGCCCTAATTCTGAGCAAAAGCAGCTGTCTAACATCCCAATGGGAACCCTTGATAGCTCCTACGTCACATTTCTTGATTGAACACCTCCTTTTCCCCTGGCTGATCCCTATATGACCTGGTTTCTATTCTGGATAATCCCTTTTGGTGACCTCTCCTTTTTCCCTCAATGTTCCACTTATGACATCACATCCAAAATTAAATGCCACCAAAGATATTAAGCGTTGTGGATTAGTCCCATATGTAAATGAGGGTGCTGAGTTTCAGACACTTTCTTTCTCCTATTCATGACTATAGGACTTGTTTTGTGGTAGCTTGAGGTTTAATTTCCATGTAACAGAAATAGGTATCATGTTGCTGTGTGAATTACCTTACAAAGTTTATTTCTTTAAGTAATATCTAACAATACCATGACTTTCATGGTTATAATCCTTTTCCTGATTTTGGAGAGAATTTGGGGGTAGAAATCTTGATAGAGATCTGACTTTGCCTTAAAAATATTCTTTTGATTATTGCTGCTTCTTCTTTTTTTATTTGCTAAGAGGAGTATTTGTTACTGTCTTTTTCAAATTCAATTTCATAAACCAATTCAATAAACAGTTATTTTTCTAGGCCAACGGGGCTAAAAATATTCCCCAGCCCATCGCTTCACAAAATCCCTTTGATTTTAATGAACTCAGACAGGAAGAATCAAGAAAACAAAAGCATTAGTCGGTCCATCATCTGAGGTTTGCTCGTGGTTAGCAGCCACTCTTGGATTGGATATCTGCCCCCTGGTGGTTTGTATGAGAACTCTCTTAGGTATTTCCAGAGCCACTGCCCGATTCAAAGATCCTCTACTAACTTCTGTAATTCATTCATTTTGTTCATTCATTTATTCATTCATTCATTCAGCAAATAAACAATTTCATACTCCAATGAATGGAAAGATTCTTCAAGGGTTATTTATGAATAAAGCTTCCATGACGAAATTGGCCATGTTTAGACATCTCCATAGTCAGTGAATGAAATGATTAGATTCTTACGTTAAACTATCCATACTAACCAATCAATGTTTTAAAAACTGTTTTATATCTCAATTTCGTCTGGCTCTAAAATGATCTGCCTGGATGGTTCTTTCTTATCCAACACCCATAGATCTGCCTGAATCAGCCTGGTGACTCGATTTTTCTTTATGGGGATTTGTCTATTTGACCTCATCTCTTTTGTGCTTTTCGTATATTGGAGATTTTTTTCTCTTATAACATCTGTTATGTTTAACGTCAGTAATTTAGGGAATCTTATTACTCAACTGGACTATAAACTTCTCTCAGATGGGACCATGTTATATACCTGTACTTCTTAGCCCCTTACTTACTTCGATTCATCTACTGTCAGTATGCTCAATTGGGTAATTAAAATATAAATGTAAATATATAGAAATATTTTTGCTAAAACACACATGACAAAGGAATCCCTGTATGAAATAGAATTCAGGAAATCTATGAATTCAGATGGGGTAAATAGATGTTTTCACTCACTTCTCAACAATTTGGCCATTTGTTCCAAATATACATTTAAACAACAAATTGTGGCAGCATTAGCAGTGTCTATTGCATTGTAACCAATAGAAATAATGTATTTCCATATTTTGTTGCAGTTATTAAGAATATTTCAAGATATTATTTATTCTCAACTATTTCCAATTGTTATTTCTTAGATCCATTATTAGCTCTTATTATTTAATGCACCAATAAGAGGCAATTATATTATTAATTCAGATAGTTACTTCCTCAGTATTTGATAAGTATTTTTCAAAGTAACTACTTTTCTTGATAATCTTAGGTGTTTTATTTTATTTTTAAAAAGATCCTAGGAAAGTAGGCTATAGGCTTAAATGGACTGAAGAATTTTTCTATGGTGAAAACAAAACAAAACAAAACATTAAGTGTATCTAGCCACACAATTTTCATGAAGATCTGATGAGAAAGAAAATCATGATGTCAGTAAAACCTAAATTCAGCGTCTATCTCCTCTATCTTCTATTTCTTTAAGGTTTTACTCTTTGACCTCTTTGAGATGTCCTGTATTCATATATATCCATCATCCTTTAAAGAGCAGGAATGATTCTGACCTCAGTCATTGCTTCTGGTGGCATATTGATTATCCTTGGGTGTATCACCTAAGAAATTGCCACTCCCAGGAGATGCTTTCCTTTCTGTCAGAGAGTAAAAGATAATAGCACCATTTAAAGTGATTTTTTTTTTTAAATATCTCTATGTTTTTAAGGTTAGGGTAATATTTTCTGTAAGGCTCAATATGTAAACAAATTTTTAGAAGTTACGTTCTAACCCAATAGTATTAAACCTGGGAATTACTATTTTCTTTCCGAGTTTCAAGAAGTTTTAAAGTTAAAACATACTTTTTTTTACCACTATAGTACAAGGAAGACATCGTATGGTAACCACTGGGCGGAGCATGCCCCATTGGCAGAAAATGATTCTTCTAGGGCATCCACATTACTTAGGTCTATGGGAGAGCAAACAGGAACAGAAATACAACAGCAAAATTTTGGAAGAAAATGCTGCAAAGATTGATTTTCAAAGGAAATAATGCTAAGTGAAGTTAGCCAATCCCAAAAGAATGATTCCTTTGTTATGATGATACTGAATTATAATGGCAAGGGAGGGGGATGAGAAGAACGAAGGGATGTTAAATTGAACAAAGGGGGGATGAGGAAAGGGGATAGGAATAATGGCTGAATGAGTTAGACATCAGTACACTAAGTACAGGTATAAAAACACAAATGGTGTGAAAATACTTCATGTAAAACCAGTGACTTGATAAACTGTGCTCTTTATATGTAATATGAAATGAATTGCACTCTGCAAGCATGTATAACAAATTAGAATAAAAAAAAAAAAAGCTTAGACATAAAAACCGAAAGTTGATTGTTGTATTGGTTCTTATATAAGAAAGTGAAATTAAAACATGGGTTAGCATGAAATAAAGGGAACATGTATCACATCCTGATGTAGGGTCATATCTCAGCATGGGAAGTCAGGAACAGATCTTGAATACTGAGATACATCATCAAGAGAAATTTTTGCCAAGAAATGAATTTAGAGCATAACTGGAGCTACCATGGAGAGGAGAGGCTATGGGGAGACAATGATGTGGAATGAAATGCAACTCTAGAATCTGAATATGATGGAAAATAATGAAACAGAAAGAAAAAAAAAAAGGTCTCAACTTTTCAAAGTTTACCAAAATACATCTTTAATTTTTATGTTTGTTTATCTACTTTTATTTTTTAGAGATGACAAATTCTTCTTTACTCACTCTGGGCACCAGACTCTTGACTGTAGTATCCCATTAGGAACCCTATTGCTAAGGATACCAAATACAGTTCAAGACAAAATCTACAGAAGCTGGATGACATCAATAAGACCTGTTAAGAATGGTTAAATTTCCTCTAATGACAAAGTTTGCTACATGTACTTAGGAAACAAATTATAAGGGTTTTCATGGGGTTACTTTCCTGCTACCAATCACTTATGCATAAGTTATAACGATTAAATGAAGTGAAGGGTATAATGCTTGTATTATTCTAGACTGGATGTGATTCTGGAAGTTCTGTGTTCTCTTCCTGTTCTGGAGCATCTGTTTTTGTTTCAAGATATTTATTGTGAAAACAGTTTTGGCTTATGGGCTTATTCAATGTACCATATCATTCCATTTATTTTATTTTTTCTCAAGAAAAAATTTAGGGGTTGGTGGGGACTAAGAGAGAAAGTGGCTGGGCTCTGAGCAATAGTGCTATTGGTGGTCTAGAAAGAGTAGCTGTGTTCCAAATATTGTCTGTAAGTTAGCCCTCAAAGATAAAGGACGTTTGGAAGAGCCAAATGGCCTCCTTTAGGAATGGTGACCTCTAAGTTTTTCTCTCCAAATCCATTGTCCTCTAAAACCAGAATGGTTGAGTCCTTTCTTACTGATTTCCCTCAAACACACCTTCCCCCAGCCACTCCCACACTTCAAGCTCTGGTTCTATAGCCACAATGCAGACACAGACAGGAGTCCAAGGATGGAGAGGTCAAGGGTTAAATAGACCACATGTTGGCTGGGTGTGGTGGTGCACTCCTGTAATCCCAGTGGCTGGGGAGGCAGGATTGTGAGTTCAAATCCAGTTTCAGCAACTCAGTGAGTCTCTAAGCAATTCAGAGAGACCCTGTCTCTAAATAAAATACAAAATAGGGCTAGGGATGTGGCTCAGTGGTTGAGTGCCCCTGAATTCAATTCCCCGTAACAAAACAAAACAAAGCACATGCTATGTGGATGAAGAAGTTAAACCTTGTGTGTGTGTGTGTGTGTGTGTGTGTGTGTGTGTGTATGTGTGTGTAGACCCAAGATGGAAGAGAGGAAAGCTCTCAGCTCAGAAGGGACTAGACGAAGTGTAATCCTTTGCCCATAAAAGATCAATCACTGTTGGATGTGGACATTCAGCATTGGTTTCTACCTCTACCGCTATTAAAAAACACATACAGCTTTATTCAGTTATAATCGTTATATAATAAACTACATGTGTTGAAATGTAGACTTTGATAAGTTTTGAAACTTGACTACACCCATGAAACAATCACCCCTCAATATGTCTTGTGGGGGCTTTGTAACCTCATTCTCTTGGCCTCCCCTGCCAGCCCATCTCTGTACCAAGGCAAACACTATCTGCCTTCTCTCACTATACATGATATTGAATTTTCTTTTTTTAAAATTCTAATTGGTTATATATGACAGCAGAATGCATTACAATTCGTGTTACACATATAGAGCACAGTTTTTCATATCTCTGGTTGTATGCAAAGTATATTCACACCATTTTTGTCTTAATACATGTACTTTGGATAATGATGTTCACCTCATTCCACCATCATTTCTAACCCCAAGCCCCCTTTCTTCCCCTCCTACCCCTTTGCCCTATCTAGAGTTGGTCTATTCCTCCCATGCTCCCCATCCCTATCCCACTACGAATCAGCTTCCTTATATCAGAGGAAACATTAGGCATTTGGTTTTTTGAAATTGGTTAACTTCACTTAGCATAGTATTCTCTAACTCCATCCATTTACCTTCAAATGCCATGATTTTATTCTCTTTTATTGCTGATTAATATTCCATTGTGTATATATACCACATTTAAAAAAATCCATTCATCTACTCAAGGGCATCTAGGTTGGTTCCACAGTTTAGCTACTGTGAATTGTGCTGCTATAAACATTGGTGTGGCTGTATCCCTGTAGTATGCTGATTTTAAGTCCTTTGGGTATAAACCGAGGAGAGGGATGGCTGGGTCAAATGGTGGTTCCATTCCCAGTTTTCCAAGGAACATGATATTGAATTTTCTAGAATTTTATATAAATGGAATCATAGAGTATGTTTGCTGTTTGAATTGGCCTTTTTCACCTAACAAAATTATTTCGAGATTCATTACAAATTGTTATATATAATAGTTCATTATTTGATGGATGAATAGTATTCCATTGAATGGCTCCATTACAGTTTGCTTATCCATTCACTAGTTGGTGGACATTTGGGTTATTTTCAGTGCTATTAAAAATAAAGTTTCTCTGAACTTTTTTTGTACAAGTCTTGGTATGGACATATGCTTTCATTTCCCTTTCATATATAGCCAGAAGAAGAGAGCATGCATCATATAAATGGTTGGGACTGATCTTTTTAAGAAATTCCCAGCTGCTTTCCAGAGGGATAATACAAGACCTTTAGTTTCTCCCTTCCTCATTAACACCCGATATGAAGTCTTTAATTTTAGTCATTCTACTTGATGCCTGGTCATTTCTCATGGTAGTTTTAATTTTCATTTCTCTATTGGCTAATGTTGACTATTTTTCCATGTGCTTATTTGTAATCTATGAATCTTCTGTTCAAGTATTTTGCCCATTTAAAATTACCATGTAGGTTTTGTTTGTTTGTTTGTTTGTTTTTGTGGTTGTTTTTAGGCACCGGGGATGGAACTCAGGGGGCACTCAACCACTGAGCCACATCCCCAGCCCTATTTTGTATTTTATTTAGAGACAGGGTCTTACTGAGATGCTTAGCGCCTCGTTTTTGCTGAGGCTGGCTTTCAACTCACAATCCTCTTGCCTCAGCCTCCTGAGTCACTGGGATTATAGGCACGTGCTGCTGTACCTGGCTACCATGTAGTTTGTTTTGTTTTAAATATGTTTTTAGTTGTATGTGGACACAATACTTATATTTTATTTATTCACTTTTATGCAGTGCTGAGGATCAAACCCAGTGTCTCACATGTGCTAGGCAAATGCTCTACCACTGAGCCACAACCCCAGCCCTGCCATGTAGTTGTAATTGTATTTTTCTTGATATTGAGTTCTGAGAGGTCTTTGTATAATTTGATACAAAATAATTCACAAGATATAGGATCTGCAATACTTTCTTCAAATCTGTGGCTCATCTTCTCATTCTCTCTGCAGATCTTTGGAGTTCTTTTTCTCTATATTTGTTTTTGAAAATTTAAATACATTACCTGTTAACCCATGGATAGTTGGCAAGCATCAGTGTTTACTTCTGACAATTCTTCCATTGTTTATGGGCTTGGAAGGGTTTTATCTCTTCCAAGGGCAATTAAAAATCATATTATGAAAAATTTCAAACATATGTACAAATAAAATAATCAAATAAATTCCCATATGCTCACCACCCAGATTTGACAATTTTAAGGAAGTGCTATACTTGCCTCTTCTATTTTTTCTTTTATTTCTTTGCAGAAGTATTTGAGGGGAAAAAAAACCCCAACTATTATATCATATTACTCTGAATCATTCACTGTGCATCTAAAAATTATTGACACTTTGTTACAATGCCATTTGCAAGTCTATGTCTAATACCCATTCATTGTGAAATTTCCCCAATTTTCTCAAAATAGATCTCTTCTGACGAATCTTTTTTTTTTTTTTTTTTTTTTTTTGGCACCGGGGATTGAACTCAGGAGAACTCGACCATTGGGCCATATCTCCAGACCTTTTTTTGTATTTTATTAGAGACAGGGTCTCACTGAGTTGCTAAGTGCCTCACCATTGCTGAGGCTGGCTTTGAACTCGCTATCATCCTGCCTCAGCCTCCCAAGTGCTGGGATTACAGGCGTACGCCACCGCTCCTGGCTCTTCTGACCAATTTTTATGGGTCAGATTGCTTTAGACATTTCTCTTAATTAAGGTGTAGAATTGGGTTTTTGCTTTTTATGACAGAATGTGTGTGTGTGTGTGTGTGTGAGAGAGAGAGAGAGAGAGAGAGAGAGAGAGAGAGAGAGAGATAAAAATGAATCGCTGCTGTATTCTGTGATACACTTGCAGTTTCAGAATGAATGTTTTACCTGATAAGAGTAGAATTTGGGTGGATCACTAAAGTCTCTGTCATGCCTGGGTTTTATACAATGCACTTGAGAAAATTTGATAGTCTTGAAAAATACTATATTTACACTCAAAAAAGAAGATACATTCCTCCCTTAATCTGCTTGTGGTGTTATAATAAAAACTTCATATATATTGGGTGGCTTAAATAATAGAAATGTATTTCTCACCGTTCTGGAGGCTTGGGAGTACAAGATCAAGGTCCTGGCAGACTCCTTGTCAGGTGAGGGCCCAATTCCTGGTTTGGAGCATCTTTTAGGTGTGTCCTTAAGGATGGAAAGGGAGAGGAGCTCTCTAAGACCTCTTTTTCAGGGCATTAATCCATGTAAAAGAATTCCAGCCCTCAAGACTCTAACAATTCCTCAAAACCTACCTCCTAATATCATCATACAGGGGCATAGGTTTCAATATGTGAATGTGGGGGAGACAAAAACACTCAGCATAATCGCAATTATAATTAGATGACTATCTAAAGGTCCTTTAGTTTTTGACTACATGCATGTTCCAGGGATGTCTATTAAGAATAGTTGCAGAATTTTTATGCATTTAAATATGAAGTAACAATATTCTTAGTGCTCAGTTTTTTGTTTTTGTTGTTGCTGTTGTTTTGTGCTCTGTAGCACAAACCCAGGGTTTTGCATATACTAGGAGGGTGCTCTGCCACTAAGCTGCACACCCTGCTTGGCATTCAGCAATTTTTAATCACACTCTGTTTTCTTCTATGGGTTTCTCCCTGGAATATATAAATTTTTGGATAACAGTTGGGGGGGGGGATAGAAGTAAATTGTCATTACTTTTCCCCTTTATTTATCATGTGTCTGATTTCAGAACATCCTGACATTAACCAAACTATGTCTTTTCAACTCCATTCTTCTCTGTTAACCATAAATACGTTAAAAACAAGGAAAGGGTTTGGAATAAGTTGACTATCCATTACAGGAGGCTTCCACTTTGCCTGGAGGCCTTTGTTTCACTCTAGGATAATGCATTGTAGAAGTACTGAGACCAATAAAGCTATGACTCTCTTTTATAAAGTGGAAGGAACACAGATTCTCTAGTAGATTAGCTTTGGGAAAAATATATGCCTTGGATGGTTCATGTACTCACGCTGGTGTCCAAGTTTGAAGAAAACAGCTCTTTCCACAGCAAAGATGTAGGAAAGAAATTAGCGTAGTGTTTGGAAGGGGGACTGCAGTTTTGCTCTGCTTGGGTCAGAATTTATACGACGTAAGGTCTGAAGCCTGAATTAGAAGTTGAGCAATCACTATCAAGAGGGTCTTCAACTGTTAAGGTGAGATTGCAGTAAATCACAGAGTCTATCTTAAAGCAGGAGACAGAAACTTTTTCACCAGCTGATGGTCTGGATCCACCAGCTGGCGGGCCAAGGGGTAGGCTGCTACACCCTTGACCCCCTCCCAGGGTTTGAATACACCTTTTATAGTCCAAAACCATATTTATCAGAAGTGGCTGTTGCTATGATTCAAAACCATAAACAAACATGAGATCTAAAATCATAAACAGAAAAGGGAGTGGGCCAAAATGTCCCTAGTTGTGTACAAGTTAAAGAATGGTTACTAACATCTAGACAATCAATCTCTGACAGGGTGCATTGTCCAAAAAACAAAACAAAACAAAAACAAACAAACAAACAAACAAAAAACCGAGAACCAAAGAGAGAAGAGAGAACACTTTTACATTGTATAAGAATTGCCATTTTGTGTTGCCACACATGCTATGCTAAGCAATTGTTGATGGGGACAGAGGTGGGGCTTTCCGTGGGAGAAGCATTTCTTACATGATGTGGAGTCTTAGGGCAAAATGGAGTCTGTTTGGTCATTGCCCATATAGCATGCCCCATAACACAACCAAATATTTTGCCCCTTGAGTTAAATTCCCAAGTATGAGATGAAGATATTTAAGTCTCTTACAGCTTTAATTCTCTGACTTTAGTTTGAATGCTGCAGTGAAATTCAGGATTGGGTGGTGGTGTCTGGGTAGGTTATGAAGACACTTGAATGTCAGAGAAGGAATTCTAGATTTCTAAGAGAAATAATTGTCTATGCTCAAAAATAGCAAGGCTCAAATGCAACAGAAGGGATTTGGGGATTGTAGTTTGTTTGGTTATCCAATCTCTGGTCCTATCCACTAATGTGAGAAATTGAAGAAGAGGTAAGGACGAATTCTTATGTGTTAGAACATATATTATTTAATATCCATTCAATAACCCAAAAAATACAAAAATGTAAGTTATTTTTATTTTCCAGCTTAGAAAACAGATTAAAGGGTCAGTAAGTATGTTGGTCAAGGTCACCATAATTAATTGAAAGAACCAGGACTCTGAGTTAGAGGTGTGCCTTGCTTTAGACCCATGGTTTTACAACAGTTGATTTAGGTACACTGTGTTGACCATGGGTACATGAATTTGAAAGGTCCTTGCTTTGTATTAAACTCTTTTAAGTGACCTTTAAGTTTTAAAATATATTATTTCAATTTAACCCAAAGGCATTATAAATAAGATCTAGGCAAGGTGCCTCCTGTAAGCTTTAGGAAGCAAAAGAAAGGTAATTACTGGGAAGTTACACACTCAAAAACACCAAACTAAGGAAACATTTAGAATAACACTGAAAAGGTTATGTCCCAAATCATTACTTGTATTTTTATATCATGTAACTGACTATTGAAGCAGTCTGTATTTGACAATCTTGCACCTAACTGCAAGCATTTGCAAACAGATTTCTTATTTTACTGTTTCCATGACAACACATGACATTTTTTGTATGTTTTCCAAGGAAGGAAAGGTAAAAATTACTCTCAGTGTTAAATCAAACTTTTCTCCTTCTCCTCACCTATTTTATTCATAGACACTTAGAAGGCACAGCAATTTCATGTTCCTTTCAGAATTTCAGTGCTGTTTTTTCTACATTAGTTGCAGATTATGATTTCAACTGCAATTCCAATATTTTTGTAGAGAAAAACTTCCCTTAAGTTTGTTCTATTCAACATGCAATAGTTATTCTAGAGATGTTCCACAATTATATTCATTTTTCTGTATCTTTTAAATTTGTAGTAGACTCCTTACTGCTCAGTGTGGGTGTGGCCCTCCATTTGCTTTGCAGAGTTTCTCTTCTATTTCCTATCCCAGAAAATAATTAAAAGGAATCAATAACTGCTTTGGAAGGAATGGATAACTCAATGAAGAACTATTTCTGAAGTCATTTTTTATTTGAAAAATGAGTCTTTTTTTAAAAATTTACCTTATTTATTTTTATGTGGTGCTGAGGATTGAACCCAGTGCCTCCCATGAGTGAGGTGAGCGCTCTACCGCTGAGCTATAACCCCAGCTCATTTGGAAAATGAAAAGCTTCTTTTAGAGTGAAACATTTTGATGATTAAACATGATTGCTTTTGGGGTGCAGAAAATACTTCATATTTATTGGGCACTAGTAGATGTCAACAGCAGGTGTGGGGGGAGGTATGTACAAACTTGTACATGGACGTATTGTCATAGTTTCAATCTGAATGTCCCACAAAAGCTCAAGTGTTGATGGCTTGGCTCCCAGCTGGTGGTGCTACAGGGAGGTGGTGGAAATTTCAGAATATGGGGACCGAGTTGGAGGAAGTAGCAATGTGTCTTTAAAGGACATATTGGGACTCCAACCCTTCCCATTCTTGCTTTCTGATGCCAAGATGCTGTGAGGTGACCATCTTGGCTCCACCATGTTCTCCCCAACATGATGTTCTGATTCACACAGGCTCAAAGCAATGGAGTCAAACAATGAAGGATGGAGACCTCTGAGACCATGAGCCAACATAAATCTTTCTTCCTTGTAAATTGATAATCTTAGGTTATTATTAATCACAGCAACACAAAGTGAACTAATAGACACATGCGTATATGTATTCGTCATTTAAATCTGTCTATCTATACAGAGAGATTTATTTTAATGAGTTGGCTCATACATTTGTGGGGGCTTGGTAAATCTAAAACATGTAGGGAAGACTGGTAGGCTGTGGCCCCAGGGAACAGTTTGAGTCCAAAAGTGGTCTGTTGGCAGAATTCATTCTTGCTCAGGGAAAGTCAATGTTTTGTTAACACTTTAAGATGATCAGATGCCCACCTACATTAGGGAGGGCAAACTGCTTTACTCTAATTCCACTGATTTGAATACTAATCTCCTCTAAACACTTCTTTGTGGAATCTTTCAGAATGTTGTTCTACCAAATACCTGGGCACTGGGATCCCGCTGAGCTGAACAGAAGGTTAACCATTACAGCCACATCATGCCAGGCACTGTGCTAGGGACCAGCTTTCTAAAGATGGCATTGAAGAACCAGTACAGTATGGCAGTATCTTTTGACCTCAGTTTCTAAGAACATATCCAGGCATGTTTATGTTTTGACTACTAAGGTATGTCAGACATAGTTACTGCTCTGGGGGAACTGTTATATTTCCAGAGCCACCAGGAATTGTTTTATATCTTAAACAGACTGAATTCTTTGATATCAGTAGTTGGTTAACATTGGAGAAAATATTGCTTAGAATGAGTGTGTAATTTAATACTATCTCAAGAACTTCAGCACAGTATTTATTATTTGATTTGAGTATCACAACAGTCCTTGACATGGCAGATATGAAATTCCCTTCCTCTTTGATAAAAGGAGCTGGTGGCATTGTCAAATAGGAAGTAGGGATGTCCCCATTCTCTCGCTTCTCAACTCCTGATAGAAGTTCTTGAAGTGGGCCAGGAGCAGTGGCACATGCCTGTAATCTTCGCATTTCAGGAGGCTGAGGCAGGAGGATTGCGAGTTCAAAGCCAGCCTCAGCAAAATCAAGGCACTAAGCAACTCAATGAGACCCTGTCTCTCTATAAAATACAAAATAGGGCTGGGGATGTGGCTAAGTGGTTGAGTGCCCCTGAGTTCAATCCCCCCACCCCACAAAAAAAGAAGTTTTTGGAGTGGGACTCATTTCCTCAGAGCCACACAACTTTGTGGGAAGAAGCCTAGGCTTGGATTTATTCCTACCTGACTTTAGCACGTGCTATGCCAGCTTCTATAGCTTGGTGTCATTGAGTGTATGTGTGGGTGGGGTGTGAGTGTATGTGAGTGTATGTGTGCATGTGTGTGTGTGTGTGTGTGTGTGTGTGTAGAGACAGTGTCTATTTCTGCTTTCAAAGCCAAACTTAGAGAACTTGGAACTAATCTCCTCTCCAGCCCGTTCTCTGTGGGCTGCCCTAAAAACTGCTTTCACAGGATTATTTCCCAGCTGAGTAGTTTCCAAATGTATATTTACTAGGAACAAAGATTTTTGTCCTGTTTCTCAGATCCAGAATAGAATTTCAAAGCATGGAAAAACAAAAGGAATGAGCAACAGGGTGATTAAGAAATTTAAAGGGAGTGGGAAGAAAACCGAGATGGCAGAGGAAACAAAAACAGAAGGAAGTTTTATTTATGTCTTTGTTTCTCTCCAATTAACACTTCCAGCCCCTCTGGCATGCAGGTGCCTGACACCTTCTCATCACCCTACAATTAGCTTTTCCTGATAAAGAACCTGGCTCCTTCTCCAGAAGGAACACATTTTAGTGCAGAGGCAGGGACATGTGGTGGAAGGAGCAGGCATTTTGAGGACTCCTTAGGACTGCTATTCGGTTTACATGTAATTATTGGAAAGCTATTCAACCATCCAGAACCTCTGTTTCTTTATCCATAAAATGGGATTATAATAATTCATTCTCAGGGTTCTTCTGAGCAAGGTGGGGCATTTGTGTGTAGCCCAAGTAGTGCTCCGTATATTTAACCCCCTTTCACTTTAAAAGAGAAAGGAAGCCAGCTATTTACAACATTTTAAAGACCCTAAGAGATGAAGAGAATAATTCTAGCACCAAAGCTTTTATTCATAGAAGTGGCCTGCTATCCATCCCCCCCTCCCATCACACTCTCCCTTGAGGACTCACCTCAGATATACCCAAATGAATCCATCCACTTAGATACACAGAGATAGGGCTTCCTCAAGTACTACTACTTTGGTCTTATCTAGTGTTTACCCCAATAGAAATAAATACTGACCACTAGGAAGTCTTCCAAGCCTGAGAAAAACTGATGCACTTGAAGAACTTCAAGATTTTCTGTGAAGATACAAATTTTAAGAGTGTGAAGTTCAAGATGTTCTTGCCCATAGTAGCATTTAAATGATCCTTTGGTCAGGGCTATGCTGCAAATGGTTATGCTGTCCTGGTAATAAAGAAATGCTAGTTTCCACGTGGTCTGCTTTTGCATTACCACATCCTTCCCATTTTGAAGCTATTTGTTTTTCCCTGCTTCCCCGGGAGCTATACCTTTTTAAGCAATGGAAAATTGTTTTATTTGTGACCATTAAGTTCACATAATCCAAGCACATAGCAATATTGTAAGACAGTATAAAGGAAACCTGTACACCCTTGCAGCAGATTCAGAAATTGTATTATCCATTTCTCTCTCATTAGTTTTCACAAATATTTGAGATTGATTTGGAGATTGACATTTGAGATTGACCTGGTCCCTCTTCACCACTAGATGCTTCAGGATGCATTCCTCAAGCACAAGAACTTCCTATTACATAACCCGAGTCCAGTGTACGACCATCAAAATCAGGAAATTTAACAGCAGCATCAAACTAGCATCTAATCCATTTCTCATAGTCAAATGGTAGCAAGTGTACTGATAGTATCTTTCATAGCTTTAAATATTATTTTTCTGGATCAGGATCCAATCCAGGATTATACCTTGCATGTATTTACTTATCCATCATCTCCTTTAATCTGGAGCATTCTCAGCTTTTCTTTGTCTCTCTTGACCTTGAGGCTGTTGAATTTCCCTTAATTTGAGTTTGTCTGGTATCCTCATGTTTGGATTCAGGTTGTCCATTTTGGGGGGGGGGGTGGAGAGGGACAGGAATATTCCAGAGTTAATGCTCTTGCTTCTCCATGCATCACATCAAACGATACATGATGTGAGTTTGTCCCTATATCTTATTCACTTTGGTCTACTGCTTAAGGTCCTATCTGCCAACTTTCTCCACTGCAAAGTTACCCTCTTCCCCTTGTCATATATGAGGAGTTACTTTGACTTTGACAGCATGTAAATATTTTCTGTGTCAGCAAACATACACCCACTAATTTCAGCACCTACTTAGGGTTTTTAAACTCCATCATTTCTTCAACTTTTATTAGTTGCCAGTCAACTAAAAGGAAGAATTATCCTTATTTATTTGTTTGTCTAGTCTATATCACTGCAAATTCAAGGATTCCTGTCCTGTTCAATGGATCATAATTCATTGCTATATTTATTTTGACGCTCATATTATTCCAGATAGAGTCCATTAAACTGCCTTTTTCTTCACTGTCACAAAATTCCTGAGAAAAACAGACTAAAGACGAAGCATGTGAGTGTTTGCAAGTATTTATTTTACTGAATTCACCATGCCTCAGCTTTTATCTGTACAATGGGGGAGAATGTTCTCACAGTACAGTTTTGAGGATTATAAGACATTTATTGTGGTGGTTGGCATGGAATAAATGCTCAATAATAACTATCTATTACATTAGTTTGGTTATTATTGGTTGCATACGTTTGGTAAACATTATGTTACTTTTGTTTCACAATGTATTGTAGCTGCCTGATGCTGTTGCTTGCAGCTACTACGCCACAGGAGAAAATTTGGAGGCAGGATGAAAATGAAAAAAGGTCTTTTCTTCTTCTTCTCTCTCCAGCTTCACCAACCTCTCGAACTCTAACAGCTCTGACTCCTTTCAACCAGTAACCTTCTTCTTCTTCCAACCTCTAACCAACCTCACCAACATTTAGCTTTAACAAGGACAAGTGCTTACAGCTTGACCTTACAGGTGCGTCACCCAGTGTTCACGGGCATACAAAGATTCTTTGAATAATGTATGAATATCAGGTGGAACTTAAACATCTTTTATGGCTCTCAGCTAACCGCAATCTTAGCTATCTCCTTGATTAGGGCTCCTTCATTTCCCCACTTTTGTTTTAAAAGAGGGGATGTTCTAGGATGTCCATGTTCAACCAACATTCTTACCCGTCATTGGATAATCAAGGCTGTGCCCTTGACTCCTGTCTTAGGTTGATATGTCAGCCACATTAGACTGTCCTGTGAGACTGTGCCGTGTCTTAGGTTGTCCCCCTCTGGGGATCTTACCCGTCATAGGCTAACCAGCCATCCAATCGAGCCCTTCAGGATCGACCGTGTGTTGACTAACAGCCATCCAATTTTGAGGAGATGCTGCGGCTTTAAGGCGACAAGCCTACTGCTGACGAGCCAAGTTTCCATAGTATCAAGTTCTTTAAACAAATCAGCTGCCCTAAGTTTCATCAAGTAACGCACTGAGTTCTCTAGACAAATACCCGCAAGGCATTGTCCCGTAATGTCCCAAAACAATGAAAAATCAAAATGTCCATAAATTATAACACATTGATCCAGGAGGCCCCATGCATGCAGAGCAGAGGCCGCACTGCTGGTGAGGTTGTTCGATGCTTGAGCAGCAGGGATGCTTGCAGCGACCATGATTCCTGCAGCTGTAGCAGCAGCCGTCTTTTTTATGTCTAGACACTGCCACCGGCAAATCTTCAGGGCCTGCTACCTAAAAACTCAAGCATCCATTATTAAGGGTAAGACAGTGCTATTCTAGCACTGAGTCAAGAGGTGAGCTGTCAAACTAAAAAAATAGAATTATTAGATTAGAAAAATAAAGTTGCTCTCTGCTCACACACATTGCTGCTTAAGCTCCCACAAACATAAGCTGGCAAAATATCACATTCAGAATAAATCAAAGAAAAACTGAGGCTGTTTACTGCATTAAAGATAGATTAAGGAAAAGCTAAAGGCACTTAGAAGAATAATTTGTTAGCTGGAAACCTTGAGTCTCAGCATACACAGCAATCCTATACCTGTTGAAATAATTCAAATTAATCAGCTATTAAACAAATAAAGTCAATTACAAATAAACAATCCCAATGTCAAATACCGAAATATCAGGTTATACAGCATTAGTCATATTCATAGCTGAAGAGAAGTCCCAGAGACACCTATAATTCAAAATTGATTGTCACTTTAATTGATTATCTAATTAGAATATTCTAAACTTAAATGTTATTTGGATCCATGTCTATCTATCTATCTTTTTTTTTTTTTTTTTTAATAAAAAAGGTCTTGAAAACTCAACAGGTAAGGTTCTTTGTTATTTTCTAATTCACATTCAGGTTGTCCCTGAAGAGTCACTAATTGACTTTCAGTATCAACTGGAATAGCTTCTTTCAATATTTTGTTTTTAACCATGTCTATTGCCCCATGCCTTGAAATGTCCATTTTCTTCTTATTTGTGCCAGAAAGTAATTTAGAATTCAAGGAATCTGAAAAGTTATTCAGTTCTTCTGTTTTTTGATCAAAGAAGTTTACAACTTTACTTAATGACGCTTTGGAGACACTGATATTTTTCCCACTTGCAGTCTGAAAGGATATATCAAAAATACCACAATCTTTTATATTTTGCTCCATTTTATCTGCAGTTAACTGTTCTTTATTGGAAAAATTAACATGACATGTTTCTTCAGCTTTCACAACTTCCAAACAAGTTAAATCTGATACACTTTCTTTAAATTGTGTGCTTCCCTCCTTAATAAACTAGCTGGGTAGCTTGAGATCTATATTGTGCTGATCAGTACATGCAAAGTCATTTTCATCTTTATGAACAGAAACTGTATCATTTTTACTTGAATCACTGTGGTCAGATTCTTCTAATTTATAAGTATTTCTCTGGTCATTAGCACATTTATTATCATCATTTTCTGTGTTTTTCATGTAATTTTCAGTATTTTCTTCAATCAAAATATGAGTAGTCATTTCAGTATTATTTTGTAATATAAGTTGGCATTCATTATCTTTTTTTACTTATAGTTTTATCATCATTATGACTTTCTATCTTAAACATTGAAACTATAGAATCATGACATTTACTTGAAGAGAAAGTTCTGGGATCTACTTCCGCATAAGTCTCCTCTATATGTTCATGCATTTTAACTTTCAAAGACATATTTAATGTATTGAGATGTTTAGTTTGTCCATATAAATCGTTGCTTAGCCTGGGTAACACCCCAGTCTCATTAGAAACAACCTTTTTCTCATTATTATTCAGAGAATTTTGCATTTCTTCACACTTTGGGACAGTTGTTATCTCACATGCTAATAATTCAAGCCTTTTAAAGTCCTCTCTGTCCTTTTTCTTTTTTGATTTCTTTTTGTTCTTTTTATTGGAGATTGAGCTCCCAGAATCGCTTTTTGATTCCTCTTTACTACTACTTTCGTAATTCCTAAACGGCTTAGTGGAGGAGTCCTTACTTTCACAGTTATTTGGCTCCTTCTTATTACTATCACTTTTACCAGTATCCTGAGTTTCAGCTTCTAAGGAGAGTACATACTCCTCAGCTAATTTCAATAAGTTTCTGATGGCTTTTGCAGCTCTTTCTTTTGAATTTACATTACTACTCTTCTTGCTGGTCTCAACTAAGTCAGAGGCTATGCTTTCTTGTTCACTTTCCTCACTATCCACTGAGTCCGCAATATTGAAAAATTCATCCACTGCTTTTATTATCTGACTTTTTGTTATTTTCGCTCCCATTTTTTAAATTTTCTTATTTCTTACCTGCCGGCCGAATTCCCCATACAGGCCACCACTTGTAGCTGCCTGATGCTGTTGCTTGCAGCTACTACGCCACAGGAGAAAATTTGGAGGCAGGATGAAAATGAAAAAAGGTCTTTTATTCTTCTCTCTCCAGCTTCAGCAACCTCTTGAACTCTAACCGCTCTGACTCCTTTCAACCAGCAACCTTCTTCTTCTTCCAAACTCTAACCAACCTCACCAACATATACATTTAGCTTTAACAAGGACAAGTGCTTACAGCTTGACCTTACAGGTGCGTCACACAGTGTTCATGGGCATACAAAGATTCTTTGAATAATGTATGAATATCAGGTGGAACTTAAACATCTTTTATGGCTCTCAGCTAACCGCAATCTTAGCTATCTCCTTGATTAGGGCTCCTTCATTTCCCACTTTTGTTTTAAAAGAGGGGATGTTCTAGGATGTCCATGTTCAACCAACATTCTTACCCGTCATTGGATAATCAAGGCTGTGCCCTTGACTCCTGTCTTAGGTTGATATGTCAGCCACATTAGACTGTCCTGTGAGACTGTGCCGTGTCTTAGGTTGTCCCCCTCTGGGGATCTTACCCGTCATAGGCTAACCAGCCATCCAATCGAGCCCTTCAGGATCGACCGTGTGTGTGTTGACTAACAGCCATCCAATTTTGAGGAGATGCTGCGGCTTTAAGGCGACAAGCCTACTGCTGACGAGCCAAGTTTCCATAGTATCAAGTTCTTTAAACAAATCAGCTGCCCTAAGTTTCATCAAGTAACGCACTGAGTTCTCTAGACAAATACCCGCAAGGCATTGTCCCGTAATGTCCCAAAACAATGAAAAATCAAAATGTCCATAAATTATAACACATTGATCCAGGAGGCCCCATGCATGCAGAGCAGAGGCCGCACTGCTGGTGAGGTTGTTCGATGCTTGAGCAGCAGGGATGCTTGCAGCGACCATGATTCCTGCAGCTGTAGCAGCAGCCGTCTTTTTTATGTCTAGACACTGCCACCGGCAAATCTTCAGGGCCTGCTACCTAAAAACTCAAGCATCCATTATTAAGGGTAAGACAGTGCTATTCTAGCACTGAGTCAAGAGGTGAGCTGTCAAACTAAAAAAATAGAATTATTAGATTAGAAAAATAAAGTTGCTCTCTGCTCACACACATTGCTGCTTAAGCTCCCACAAACATAAGCTGGCAAAATATCACATTCAGAATAAATCAAAGAAAAACTGAGGCTGTTTACTGCATTAAAGATAGATTAAGGAAAAGCTAAAGGCACTTAGAAGAATAATTTGTTAGCTGGAAACCTTGAGTCTCAGCATACACAGCAATCCTATACCTGTTGAAATAATTCAAATTAATCAGCTATTAAACAAATAAAGTCAATTACAAATAAACAATCCCAATGTCAAATACCGAAATATCAGGTTATACAGCATTAGTCATATTCATAGCTGAAGAGAAGTCCCAGAGACACCTATAATTCAAAATTGATTGTCACTTTAATTGATTATCTAATTAGAATATTCTAAACTTAAATGTTATTTGGATCCATGTCTATCTATCTATCTTTTTTTTTTTTTTTTTTAATAAAAAAGGTCTTGAAAACTCAACAGGTAAGGTTCTTTGTTATTTTCTAATTCACATTCAGGTTGTCCCTGAAGAGTCACTAATTGACTTTCAGTATCAACTGGAATAGCTTCTTTCAATATTTTGTTTTTAACCATGTCTATTGCCCCATGCCTTGAAATGTCCATTTTCTTCTTATTTGTGCCAGAAAGTAATTTAGAATTCAAGGAATCTGAAAAGTTATTCAGTTCTTCTGTTTTTTGATCAAAGAAGTTTACAACTTTACTTAATGACGCTTTGGAGACACTGATATTTTTCCCACTTGCAGTCTGAAAGGATATATCAAAAATACCACAATCTTTTATATTTTGCTCCATTTTATCTGCAGTTAACTGTTCTTTATTGGAAAAATTAACATGACATGTTTCTTCAGCTTTCACAACTTCCAAACAAGTTAAATCTGATACACTTTCTTTAAATTGTGTGCTTCCCTCCTTAATAAACTAGCTGGGTAGCTTGAGATCTATATTGTGCTGATCAGTACATGCAAAGTCATTTTCATCTTTATGAACAGAAACTGTATCATTTTTACTTGAATCACTGTGGTCAGATTCTTCTAATTTATAAGTATTTCTCTGGTCATTAGCACATTTATTATCATCATTTTCTGTGTTTTTCATGTAATTTTCAGTATTTTCTTCAATCAAAATATGAGTAGTCATTTCAGTATTATTTTGTAATATAAGTTGGCATTCATTATCTTTTTTTACTTATAGTTTTATCATCATTATGACTTTCTATCTTAAACATTGAAACTATAGAATCATGACATTTACTTGAAGAGAAAGTTCTGGGATCTACTTCCGCATAAGTCTCCTCTATATGTTCATGCATTTTAACTTTCAAAGACATATTTAATGTATTGAGATGTTTAGTTTGTCCATATAAATCGTTGCTTAGCCTGGGTAACACCCCAGTCTCATTAGAAACAACCTTTTTCTCATTATTATTCAGAGAATTTTGCATTTCTTCACACTTTGGGACAGTTGTTATCTCACATGCTAATAATTCAAGCCTTTTAAAGTCCTCTCTGTCCTTTTTCTTTTTTGATTTCTTTTTGTTCTTTTTATTGGAGATTGAGCTCCCAGAATCGCTTTTGATTCCTCTTTACTACTACTTTCGTAATTCCTAAACGGCTTAGTGGAGGAGTCCTTACTTTCACAGTTATTTGGCTCCTTCTTATTACTATCACTTTTACCAGTATCCTGAGTTTCAGCTTCTAAGGAGAGTACATACTCCTCAGCTAATTTCAATAAGTTTCTGATGGCTTTTGCAGCTCTTTCTTTTGAATTTACATTACTACTCTTCTTGCTGGTCTCAACTAAGTCAGAGGCTATGCTTTCTTGTTCACTTTCCTCACTATCCACTGAGTCCGCAATATTGAAAAATTCATCCACTGCTTTTATTATCTGACTTTTTGTTATTTTCGCTCCCATTTTTTAAATTTTCTTATTTCTTACCTGCCGGCCGAATTCCCCATACAGGCCACCACTTGTAGCTGCCTGATGCTGTTGCTTGCAGCTACTACGCCACAGGAGAAAATTCGGAGGCAGGATGAAAATGAAAAAAGGTCTTTTATTCTTCTCTCTCCGGCTTCAGCAACCTCTTGAACTCTAACCGCTCTGACTCCTTTCAACCAGCAACCTTCTTCTTCTTCCAAACTCTAACCAACCTCACCTGGTTATATACATTTAGCTTTAACAAGGACAAGTGCTTACAGCTTGAGCTTACAGGTGCGTCACACAGTGTTCATGGGCATACAAAGATTCTTTGAATAATGTATGAATATCAGGTGGAACTTAAACATCTTTTATGGCTTTCAGCTGACAGCAATCTTAGCTATCTCCTTGATTAGGGCTCCTTCAATGTATTTATGAGATAGCTAAGTAGATTAGCTATAACGTTAGGTGTAACTATTAGTTGAAACTTTACATGAATAATCTGAAGATTGGGGAAAATAAAACTTTCTCAAGCAGTTAGCTGGTGAGTGGCAGAGGCCACAGACTCCAGAGTTCCTATGCCTCACGGAGACCACAGCCCCAACATAGCCTTCCTGCCTGTAGCTCTTGAAGGCATATGTGGGGTCTTCTGTTAAGCCAAATGCTTCTTTCTCTTTGGTGTGGGGCAAATTATTTCTTTCTGGGAAAGAGGAAGTGGGTTCGCCTTAACTTTGAAAGTTCTAATCAAGAATGAAATGCCTGTGTAGTGACCCTATGTCACTCCTTTTGTCCCTGTCACTGCTGCTGCCACCAGCCTCTCCTAGGTTTAACCTGATGGCCCACTGCCTCATGTGCATGGAGTGCTTCCAACATTCTGTGTGAAGGTTTCTCTCAGGCACTGAAGGTACCTACTTCACAAATACAGCTTGGGATTTCGAGGGGTTTACTTCCCACGCAGTAACTCTTGACCAAAGGGCATGAGAATGCATGGAAAATGCTTCCTCTTCCATCTCCATGTGGTCAGTCTGGAAATTTATTCTGTGGGTTCCTCAAGGGTACTGGTGGGATTGAGCTTCAATTGCCCACTCAAGAGGTAAGAACAATTCCAGAGTTTTCTCTTCTGATCGTTCACTGTCCTTTTTCTTCCATTCCATTTCCTTGAAATCACTTCCAATATGAACTCCCTTCATACAAATCTTAAAATAATAAAAATTTAACCATGGATCTCTTTAATTATAATATTTTTTTTTGGTATAGACTTCATTCTGAAATAAGATTTGTGAGTGAATTTCTAATTAAAAACCTACTGCATATATTTAAGGTTCACACCATGATGTTTGGATAGACATAGTAAAATGATTAATAGAGTTAAGACAATTTGCACATTCTTTACCTCAACTTTATTTGTGTGTGTATATGACAAAAGCACCTAAAATGTACTTTCATAGCAAATTTCAGTATATAATATTACTAATTAGGTAATATTAATAATACATAATAATAATGGTAATATTATCACATCTAGTCAGTAATATTATATTATATACAGAAAACATGTTAATCCTTGTTTCAGGCTCTGCTTTTCAGGGGAAACCAATCTTCAGCTTAGCCTCTTTCATGGACATGAATGTAATCCTTTCTCATTTGGGAGCTAAACTGCTCATTTATGAGGCACTCTAATCAAAAACTGGTATTAACCTTTCTGCTGGCATTGGCTTTCTGTCTGTGCAAAAGTAATTTTTTCACCCATTTAGCAAATCTTTGTCATACTATTCCTACCACGGCACTGACCTGGGGATTCAGGAAAGGTAGTACCTGTTCTCAGACACTTGAAGAAGGTGTGAAAGAATAGATATGCAGATTTACCAAAATCAGAAGAATGTGCTTTACTTATTCTAATGTATATGTTCTTGGACAATAGTGGAAGGATTTCCTTTCTCCAACTGAGGTTTGGACCTTCAGGGCAATGTTTCTTTGTAGCTCTTCATGTAGCTACCTCTTTTTCTCAGTCAGTGATTCTCAAATAAAAGGGAGTATCAAAATAATCTGGAAAGGTTAGAACACCTTCACATACCCCCCCCCCCAGGTGATGCTTACGTTGCTATTTCTGGATTGCATTTGAGAACCACTGATAGAATTTTTCTGATTCAGTAGTTCTGTGTGGAAGCCCAAGAATTTGCACTATTTTTTTGGGCACTGGAGATTAAGCCCAGGGGTGCTTAACCATTGAGCCACATCCCCATCCCTTTTTGTATATTTTATTTAGAGACAGGGTCTCCTGAGTTTCTATAGGGTCTCACTAAGTTGCTGAGGCTGGCTTTGAACTTGCAATCCTCCTGTTTCAGCCTCCCAAGCTATTGGGATTACAGGCATGCACGACCATGCTCAGCTCTAAGAGTCTGAACTTTTAATAAAGTTACCAGGTGATGCTTACATTGCTATTCCTGGACTGCATTTGAGAACCACTGATAGAAGAAAAAGCAACTCATTGTACTTGGCTCAGTCCATCCTGGAGGAATCTTGAAAAAACTAAAGAAGATCATGGCCTTTATTCCTCTTCTGCTCACATACAAACGTCCTTGAGACCCATTAATTTCACCACCTAGAAAGTTTTGTTCAGGCTCCTTTTCTCTCCCCCTACCCGCCTCTTTTCTCCCCCTCATGGTGGTATTGCATGTGCCCCATCCTCACACTGACCTGGACAAATCCTTTTTGTGATTACAAGGCATTCAATGAAGCTTTCCTTGTTATTCTTCCAATTCTAGGTACACAATCTCTGTGACCACTACCCTTTCATGTGCTTCAACTTTAACAGGGAAATTAGTGGAAGACTTTGGAATGGGCAAGAAAATATTACTGAGTCCTGTATAACTCTCCTCATCAGGATGATTTCCCATTTTCCTTATTTCTGAGCTATTTTAAAAATACCAAAAAAATGAAGAAAACACAATAATGTGAATTATTTGTGTCCATAAAAATGTAAACTACTTGTATTTGGTAGAGGGCGAGAGATTATTGCCTACTGGAGAGAGCTAATTTTTATCTATTTGTAAATCCATTTCAGAAATCTATCATGTATCCATTCTGGTTTGAATACAAAGTGTCCCCTCAAAGCTCCTCTAGTGCAGGGATGTTCAGAGGTAAAATTATTTGATTGTGAGAGCTGTAACCTAATTGGTCCATCCTAATTTGAATGGACTGATTGAGTTACTAACTTGGGCAGGATATGGTCACTGGGAGCATGCCCTGGAAGGCTGAATCTTCTCTGGGGCCCCTTCCTGCTCCCTCTCTCTGCTTCCAGACCAGCATGAGGTGAGCTGCTTTCTTCCACCAGGCCCTTTGATCATGATGCCCTATCTCAACTTGGGACCAGGGCAATGAACTGGGCCCTCTATGGACTGAACTTCTGAAACTAAATCGAAATAAACTTACCCACCTCTAAGTTTTTCTTATCAAATATTTTGGTAACAGTGATACAAAATTGACTGAAACATTCTCTCTGACTTGCTGACCTTTGAACTCTCTGATCAACTGTACTATCTCAACTGGTTTCTGCATTAATTAATAAAATATGGCCTTTCAATCTTTTACACATATTCAATTTTGTCTGTATAAGAGAACCATAATGATGCTTTCTTTTTTTTTTTTTTTTTTTTTTTTTTGTGGTACCGGGGATTGAACTCAGGGGCACTCGACCACTGGGCCACATCCCCAGCCCTTTTTTGTATTTTATTAGAGACAGGGTCTCA
Organism: Tamias sibiricus; assembly: GCA_025594165.1. Taxonomy (NCBI): domain Eukaryota; kingdom Metazoa; phylum Chordata; class Mammalia; order Rodentia; family Sciuridae; genus Tamias; species Tamias sibiricus. Next base: position 28,884,224 of record CM046673.1, read on the forward strand.
CTGAGTTGCTAAGTGCCTCGCCATTGCTGAGGCTGGCTTTGAACTCGTGATCCTCCTGCCTCAGCCTCCCAAAGTGCTGGGATTACAGGCGTGCGCCACCGCGCCCGGCTCATAATGATGCTTTCTTTTGAAATGTATCTGTTTATGATATCAATCATCCCATTGAATTCTAGGGACTCAGTGATACCTACAAGCACTCTTCCCTGCCTTGTATGAGCCTCTGAAATTCTGAAGCCTCATTATATATCTTTATAACCTCAGATTAAAACACAGTGCTTATACAGTGGGTTTAAGAAAGCTTTATTGGGTATAGTAAACAATATTGTTTAGGACAAAAGATAGAAGTATTACTCAGCGGAAAAGGAAGCAAAATCTTTTCTACTCAGAATGAACAACAAAAGGTCCCAAGAGAGGAAGTGGTGCTACAACATAAATGGCTATGGCAGGAAATGAGAAAGGTAGACACCATGCACTTCTTAAGGCTTTTTAATAACTTGTGAGAGAGTGGGCCTTATCCAGAGTGCATCAGCTCCTGAGGAACCGCTGAAGCCTTTTAGATAGCTAACCTTACATCAGAGAATGATCTAAAAGAAAGCTATGGATTTGCAGGAGAGAAAACTGGTGACAAACTATTACAAACCTATTGTAGCAAATACACTGAGAAATTGTATATCCCAGCTTCAGAAACCCAAGTGTTATTCCTGCCTGAATGATCTATTTTCCTAGCATCACCATTCCTCTTGTGTCATTTGGCTCCAGGAATGGAATAATTTGGGGTATGAATTCTGTTTCCATAACTGTGTCCCCTTCTCAAATCTCTCCCTGGATGGGAGCCACAGGGCTCTGTCTTTAGTGGATACCTTCCTCAGGCTGTGCAGTGCTAGCTAGGTTCTCCCATGGGAATGCCCATCTGACAGGACCACACCCCCATGGAGATCATTGGTTGCCCAGCCGCTCATCCACTTGCGGACAGTCCCTCTTTCTCTACTTGTTCTGCCTAAGTAGCTGGCCTTAAGTCTTCAGCATTGGTCCCATCTCTGTACAACTAAAGTTAAGACCTTGGTCCCTTCCCATCAATTCAGTAATGGGCCATGTTTCATAAGAGCCAACAGAGCTCATATTTCCCTAACTTTTATTTTCAAATGTGATTAACATTGTTGCAACCAAGTTCATATTAACAATGGTGTATGAGTCAAATCTTTAGCTAAAATTGCACTTCAGTTTATATTTGCACCTAAATGCAATTTTAATGCAAGTTTGGATGCTATTGTTAAAAATGAAATTAAAAAAGGAGATGAAATAGGAAGAGTTGAACTGCTATATTGACTGAAACTGTGCGATGAAGGAGAACAAAATAAAGCAGTTATGAAAAGTTACTCTTTTTCCCCTCTGAAAAAGAACAATAACATAACTGAATTAGATTGGCTGCTGAAAATTGACTTAGCAATTTTTACTTCTATTATAGTTTCATATTCTCACAAAGTGAAATTCTATTATTTTGTTATTATGAATCAAGACAGAAAAAATAAGAGCAAAATGTATCCCAATGCTTTTAGATCTTAGGAATTTTCCACTTAATATTTGTCTTCTATATGTCACATCATACTTACATTTAGGACTTAAAATCAATTTTTGATGACATAAGCTGACATTTTATATAATCACTTCTCCAAGTTATATAGTCATACATAATATGAAAAATAATCATTTGCTCATGTGAACCATATCATCATACTTACCCCTAAAACAAGCTCTGAAATTTGGTTTTCTGAAGCTTTACTTGTACTCTTGAAATTTTTGCATAATGCTTCAACAATGTAATATGAGAAAGAAAAAAAATAAGATTTTTTAAGTTGATAAAATTGATTCGAATATCTGTCAGGAAATATTTTGACAAACTTTGATTTGTCTCTCAAAGTTTTGAAATCAATAAGCAACGATTCTAAATAATTCATATTTTATTATATCCAGATAATACAACTATAGGCTTTTGTTGATTACAAAAAAAAAAAAAAAAAAAAAAAAATCCCCAAATCAACACTGCTGGCAGAATTTTTGAGGGGAGGAAGGGGAAAAGATAGACCTGTAACTAACATAGAGTTTGCTGATTAGAAAAGAGAGAATAAAAATAAGAATTTTACCCAAGTTGGGATAATAATTGGCAAATTTCCATTTAAATGTGAATGGAAAAATTAACATAAATTTACATGTTTCATGCAATCAACAAAAGAATGAGAAACTAAACTGTAAACAGGAATATTAAAAGCAAAGAAAGACCAAGCCATGCCTAAGTCAGACCTGCTGTTACTCAAAATGAACATTATTCTTCTGAAATTTCATTTTTTCTCTTTTGGGAGAAATGAATTGGGGTATGAATTCTGTGCCAGGAAATGAGGGAGCAAAATAACAAATTTAATATTCATAACTACATTGATGATGACAAAGCTTCATTTTATTGAAATTTTCCCTTCCTAATGGCACCCAAAAATCAAGTTAAGACAGAATCACTAAGGTTACTCTTTATTGATGGAGAGACTGAAACATAGTAAAGATATTTCTTGCTTCTAAGAAGTGTGTTTTATGCAATGCTTGAATCACTGTTTACAAAAGTATTTCAGAGAGATTTACAATAAGAGCAATCTCTTTAGCAACCTGTTTTCCTTTTTTTCTTATGAGTTTACTCAGTTGATTTGAATTTAAAGTATACACATTACTAGATGAGAACTAGTCATTGAGGAGATGCAAAAAAGTATTCAATATTCTAGGTGTTTGGGATTTGGGAATTCTAAAGTGTTTCTTCTCTTTTGATTCATTGCTTGATGATACTTTGTAAAAGTTTATCATTTTGTTTATTCTCTGTCAAATAGAAAGGCCTATATATTGATATAGAATATCTAATATACAAGTTTCTAAATTATATTTCTTGCTGAGTCTGAATTCTCTCTGTTACGGTTGACAACACAGGTCATAGGCAAAAGATATATCTGCAAAAAGAGAACATTTTACTGCTACAATAAAAGATCTCATCCTAAATAGCCATTGAATACAGGTACAATACTATGGTGAGAAAGTGATTTTCATTCAGTAGAAACCATGCTTTGAATTCTGATGTTTTCCTGACCTGGCTATATATGTGGTTTGATTTCTCTTGTGAGGTTGGACAGTGGCAGTGAACTGAAGCTACTTAGTCAGCCGACGAATCATGAGGGTGGGCAACTGATATTTCAGTCTACCATGTTACTATACTATAACATTGGGTAGTTTGGGTGTACTAAATGCACCTTTGACAATAGATTTTCAACTTATGATGGGTTTATTGGGACATAGACATAAGCCTTATTGCAAGTTGAAGAGCATCTATGGCAAGAGGGAAAGGAGGCAAGGAGTACTTCCAAGATGCTTAGCATTTGCTTTCTAGTCAGTCACCAGCAAGAAGGAAAAAGATTGATTAGAACACTCTTCCTCATACTCCTTAACTCGGCTCAATAAGAAAGTCTCCAAAAAGACATGCTTGACAAGGAACTAAGGAACTAAGGAGCAGGTCGGCTAGGGAGCCATCTATGATGAGGTCACCCTGGATTTCAGGGGTCAGTTACCTCCCTCAAAATACAACTATGTGATAGGTAAAATATAAATATTCACTGCCACAGAAGCTTACCATATTCTCATGTAAACATCAACAACATATCAAACAAACAAGCAAAAAAAGATCCCACTAACCAGTACAAATCCATCTCAACTGCTTTGGCAGTACGTGTGTGTATGTAGCTATAAGCTGTATTATCAACCCCTAAATCCAGTCAATGGACAGTTCACTGGAATAATCGTAAGTAACTGAAATTCTGAAACAGTGGAGAATGACAAAATTACCAATAAAAAGATTTTACTATCTTTTATATTAGATTGCTTTTCATTTTATTCAGGCTTTACACACACATACTTTTGAAATTGAAATTATTCTAATAATCCCTTGTAGAATTAGTCCAAGACCTTGATTGCAGATGCCCCAAAGCTACTTCTTTCAGAGATCCTTATTTTTAGAAAGCATCCTGTTCTTTAACTTTTTGAAATTTAAATTTTATATGTAGTTTTTTCTGCAGAAGATAAGGATTTAGCTCTCTGAAAAATTTCACCCTTGTCATTCTCTAGCATAATAAAATGGATTACTGGGTTAAATTTATATTTGAGGCTTGAATTTATGTCCATGTAAATATGTTTCATATCTGAGTGAAGATGATAGAATAGAAATGGGTTGGAAAATTCTACAATTTTCCTTACCCACTTTCTATCCTAAGGGATGCCCCCTTAATTTGGAAAAGGCTCAAAGTAACCCTCTAGCTTATTGAAAGCAAAGAGGGAGTGTGCACTGGGAAGAAGTAGAATGATGAGTTAAACCCTGATATCAGCCAGAACTAAATCAGGCACGTAATATCATACTTAAATAGAAGGACATTTGTGGATAGTGGATAGAAGAGTGCTTTACATGTAAATATTAAATGACTTCTAAAATTCATTACTGAATTTTATACATTTAAAGATAGTTTTAAAATTAATTGTTGGCTGTATCCCTCATTTTTAGAAAGCTTTATTTTAAAATAATTTACATAATTTAAAATTTACTTGTTTAAAATGTACAATTCAATGCTTACTGCTTTACAATCATAAAGTCTATAACATGATCATCATTTCAAAGAGAAACCACCTAGTTATCAGCTATCAATCTCTATCTACCTCTTCTCTCTCACCTTGGGCAATCACTAATCTACTTTCTGTATCTATAGTTTTAGACATTCTGGCCATTTCGTGTAAGTGGAATCATACCATGTATGGTGTCTGTGACTGACTTCTTTCACATAGCATCATATTAGCATCATATTTGGGGGGCACAGTAATAGTCATAATATGTATCAGTACTGAATTATATAGATATGCCAATTATATAGATTTCCCATTAATATTTACATCTCACTCATTCTCATCTGCAGACATCTTTTCTTTGTGTGTGTGTGTGTGTGTGTGTGTGTGTGCATGAAAATTAAACTAGTGTTCACAGCGTGTATCTGGTAAGAAATACCCAGATTCCAGGGCCAACAGAATGGAGAGGCAAGCAAGAACCTACAGTGATGGCAAATGTCAAATCACCATTCTAGGAAAAATATTATACATGATTAGCCCTAGTTGTAGGCTACTTAGTGATAGACGGGCTTGGGCTAATGGACCACCTCCCCCATGGAAATTTCCATGAGAAGCAACCTTGTTTCATTTTCCCCACGCAGGAGCCAATAGGCTTAAAGGTCTCCCTGTTCCCTGGGCAAAGAGCCAATAGCGTTAAAGGTCACTCTGGTACACCCTGCACCAGAAATCCCTACTTAAAACTCTTGCCTGCCCGGAGCTAGTCACAACAGCTCGTCCCTGCTGAGAGGAGACAGCCACTGCGACAGCTCCAGACCCACCATCTCCAGCCAGATGGCAGCTGCCCCAGCCGACAGCTCCATCCTCCAGCCCAACGGCAGCTGCCTTAGCTGACAGCTCCAGAGACCACAGCCAGCGTGATCAGGCACCCACCTTCTGCTCACACACTCCCTTCTCCCTGACTCCTCTCTCCCACCAGAGCTTGCACACTCCCCTCTCCCTGACTCCTCTCTCCTGGTACTTTTTCTACCTCCGACCAGCCATAAAGGCTGGTGAATAAATCTCTTTGGCTGCATGGTTGTCTCTGGTGTGATTTTTGTCCTTCACTTAGGACCACTTTCCTTTTCTGATGTAGGTTATAAGCAGGTAGCATAATTATGGACAAAATAGGAGAATCGGGATTCCATTTAGATATTTTTTCTAAAAGTAGAAAATTGTGCTCTCAAGGTTCTACCTAAATCTTAGTGTCAACATTTTTCAGAAGAGATACCTTTTAGAGTCCAAAAAGTACTAACCAAAAATGTATTTAAATCTGTTACTGAACCTCCTAGAGTTGGATATATATGAGTCTTGTATTCCTCCTCTGCTCTTTTAATATATTAAATTGGACTGTTGGACCTTTAAAGATGGCATATGTACAATATTAGGTAGACACAGAGTAACATTTCTCTAGTGGAAAAATAAGATCTCTAGTCATATGTAAGTACCTTTTTTTTTTCTCAGTAGTTATAAATTATACACTGACATTTAGCAAAAAGGCCCATCCATGGAGGTAATTATATATTCTAAAACAAACCCTAGAGAAAACATAAGGTAGGATTACATTGGAAGAAATAGTGCAGGTCATGTAATATACTTAAAATGTTTAAAAGTGTATTATTTCTGTCTGCTTTGTGACAAAGGCACCAAATTTTGAAGAAAACCATGTGAAGAAAACTATGTACATCCTTAAAACTAGAATATTTATTTCTGTATTAATTACATTTTCCTTTTTTAATCAAATATTTTATTCAGCATTTGTTTGAGATGGCTGGACATATTAGAGAATCCAGCAGTACACAGAAAAGTGAGCAGCCAAAAGGCCTTCCGTCTGACATCTTATGAACCAAGAAGAGTAATGCAGTCAAGTAAATGATAATCATTCAAGCTATAAGTTAATAACTTGTCTCTACAAGAGGATCTAATGATTAAAAAAGAAATGGTGAGCAGATCCAGGCTTGGGTGAATTGTTTTTCCTTGATACCCCATGTTGATTTTTGTCACATTGCCCTGTCTCTATAACACTATCCATAGTCCATCAAAGACTGAGTGTTGTGCCTGGAACTAAGGACAACCTAATAATTTCTGATTATTGTTGGTATATCACCACAAGGGTTAAATTGGCAAAACAGAATCTTGTGATTCAGATGCTTATCCTACAGAAAACTTTACCAAGGATAAAAAGAACAAAACAAGAATCACATAAACATGACATTCTTCTCAGGAGAGATCCCAAACCATCATAGTTTATATAAAATGTCCCCTTCTCCTACTCTGGGTTGAGATTTGGCCTCACAGTAGCAGAAAACATTACTATTATTATGTATGGAACATTGTTCTCAGGGGAAACTGTCTGGATTTAGGGCTTCTCAGTATATATTTTCCCTTAGTCGCACACAGAGAAAGAATCTATGCAACTTCTTTCTATTCTTTAACCAACCAGGGACCACAACTCCATAAATTCTGAGTTTATTTATAATAAACAATCTGGATGACCAAGAACATACTGCTGAAGAATTTTAAAGGTATGTTCCCCTGTTACTAAACTCAATCGGAGCAGCAGACTGTTTACTAAAGGGTCTGGTTGGTTTCAAATATTGCAGTCACCAAAAGCTATTTCCTTGCTAGAAGATATCATGATTGATTTCTTAAGAAGATTATTTATAAATAGGTACTGATTCTCATTTGACTCCTCCTTGACGTTTTTTCTTTCTATGTCTGTTGCTTCTTTACAAGTCTCAATGCTTCCATTTTCACATTTATTAACAACTATTTTTCCTGCTTTACTTTAGAATCCATGTCACGATCTGAGATTTAAGATTAGAGATATTATTCTGTTTCTTCTACTTTCCTGTGGATTTCTCACACTGAAGAACAACATTCTCCAAATCTTGGTGATTTCTAGAACTTGCTTATTCATGTTTTCTGAGGATTGATGGCCAGCTGGAGCTCTGAGGAGTTTGGCAGGACTTGGTTAATTTTCTAGACTATGTATATCTTCCCATTTAGCATGCAAGTTGAAGAAGAAGCCACTGTCTGGGTCAAGCAATGCTCATGGTAGAAAGTAAATTGATTATCTGCCATGTACAAGCTGGAGACCCAGGGGAGTTTAAAGGTCTGAGTTTCAGGAGGGCCGATCATGTAAGTATCAATCTGTGTGCAGGAGATTGATTTACCAGCCTGGAACAAGGGAGAGACAGAGGGAGAGAAGGGAGTGTGTATGAATGAGAATATTGTCTCTTTCTCCACCCCTTTGTTCTGTTCAGTCTCTTAAGGGATTGGATGATGCTCACCCACAATGAGGACAGTAGTCTGCTTTCCTCAACATATTGACTCAAATGCTCATCTCCTCTGGAAACACTCTCACAGACACACTCAGAATAATGTTTAACCAAATGTCTGGGCACCCCAGGGTGCTGTCAAGTTGACATATAAATTAATCACTACAGAGGTGGCTAATGACATACTCCCTCACAGCTACATGACAAGACCCAAGTCAGAATGGCAGGGAAGCAACCAAGGAGAGAGGAGTGAACAAATAATGCATCATACGTGTCATAGTTTCCAACTTGAGGATCTCTCATATAATTTAAATTTGTTTACATCATTTTACATGGCAATTTAATGTTTCATTCCTTTCTAAGCTTCAAACCTTACTTTTGAATATGTGATGCTCATTAAGGTGCTTTATGAGTCAAGAGGCTGTCAGTGACAGAGACTTTGAATTATCTGTTTTTTTTTTTTTTTTTTTTATTTTGTGGAATAGGGAGTTCTGTGGAAATACATTAGGTACTTCTTTGAAGCATGAAGAGGTATATTTCCTTTGGTTTGGATTAATGTTTTCTTCCTGACATCACCTTCCTTTAATATATATGTTCTACGTATAATATGTTTTATGTATATATATATATATGTGTGTGTGTGTGTGTGTGTGTGTGTGTGTGTGTATAATTTTAAAAAAATTCTGTATTAACATATAACATGTGATGAACTAAACAAACAATTCCTCCTTCAAGTTATTTATGTCAGGCATTTTTTCATAGTGATGAAAAGATATCCCACCCCTTTGTTTTTACCCTTTTTTTGATAGATAAATAAAATCTTTGCTAAACATATTAATTCAATCACAGACTTGCTGGCTTGAGTTTAGTATATCTCAACTTAGCTAGTTTAGCCTTCCAATGATGCTGCCCTCTAGTAATTCCCAGTGAGAGCCCAGTGTCCTGATCAGGTTCTTTCACCTGGTTAATCCTGAACACTAATCATGGTGTTCTCACTGCGTAAGATTGCCCAAATCTCTCTTATGTTCTCAGAGTCATTGTTAAATCTGCTTTATACTTTTGGCTGCATAACTCATCAGAATTTAGCACAGGGGCCCAGGAGAAACCTACCTATTACATTTCTTTCAGTTCTTTACCTCTGCCTTCTCATTTTGATCTTAGCTCTATACACGTCTAATTTGTAATGACTCCAACCCTGAACTTCTTTCAATGTTTCTACTTTATATATACACGTGTGTGTGTGTGTGTATGTGTGTGTGTGTTATAGATGGCCAAAATACCTTTATTTTATTTGGTTTAATTTTTATGTGGTGCCAGGGATCGAACCCAGTGCCTCACGCATGCTATCCTCAGCCTCTTGTCCAGTGAGAATCAGAAAACAACCCTGAGGAAAATTCCAACTTCTGATTGTTTCTTTATTATTTTTAGTGTCTGTCTTCTCAAGGATTTTGGTCACTTAAATTATAGCTACCTCAGAATCTCTCTACTGTCATTAAGATAGATTTAAAAAAATAGTTTATCTGGGATCTTTTTCTTCCTGTGAGAGCATTTGCTCAAGCAAATCCATCTTAGCATGAAGATAGATTTCCTATGTACTTTAAAAACTATAATATTAGTTTCTCAACTCCAAGCCTTTTTAAACATAGATGCTGACTTTGAAAAGGTGAAGCAAATTACTCTCAGTAAATCCTAGAATTCTGTATGAGTGAAAGTTTGAAAGTACAGACATAGTGGAAACTGTAGTGTTCTCTACCTTATCACTCAAAACATAAGAATCATTCAAAACAAAGAATTGAGCTTTATGGTGAATCTTATCATGCCACTAAAAAGTGGTTAATACCTGTGCTTCATGGAATGATATTTCTTTAGGACTTTTTTTTTTTTTTTTAATTTCTTACTAGAACTTGACAACTGTGTAATCTAATTCTTTCCTTTATATTTTCTTACTGAAAACACAGAATATATAGGAGTTTAAATTAAATTTCTCCCTCATTTTAAATCTTTGGTGAAGTGAGAATATTCAAAATTTGAGTTTATATTGTCAAAAATTCCCCAAACCAGAAGAAACTATAGAAAATGCCATATTGGAGAGGTCTTGAGCCACGAAAAAGAAAATACATACTCATACTCACTACTTTCTTTAGGATACTTATATTTAAGGTTCAAGTTATCCAGTACATTGAAAAATGAATGAACAAAAGTAAAACCACAACAAACTTAATTGGAAGATAAGAGTCAACAGAGAATAAAAAAAGAAACTTCTTAGGAACTGAGGGAAAGTTGCCAAGTACTTTTTTTTTTTTTTCTTGAAAGAAAACTCATAACACAAATTTCTAGAAGGATCTGCAATTTAAGAAGCAATTAAAAGTGTGAAATTAGCATTAAAACAGATAAAAATTATGAAACAAAATTTCAGAATGAATTAATGCACTTTATTAAACAATTATAGCTATGAAGGGAAAATGCAGGAACTCACAGAAGACAGACAGATAAAAGGAGGTTATGTCTGGATTTTAAAAGAACAAAACAAAGTATGTCAAACAAGACTGATAGAACTCAGGAGGGATAGGAAGAATAATATATGTCTTTAATTTGCTCATCAACAAGTACTACTATGTTTTGCTCTTGGGGAATGGAACATTTGAAAGCAGTAATATTCTATAAAAATTTCTGTGATAATGGGAATGTTCTATATTTTCGTGGTTCAATAAAATAGTAACTAGCCACATGCGGCTGTTGAGTACTGGGCATGTGGTTAATGTGACTGAAGAAATGAATTTTTAGCTTCATTTAAATTTTAATTAATTTAAACATAAAATTACATAGCCACATGGAACTACTAGTTGCCATCTTGGTTAACACAGTTCTAAAGTTTTCCATTCTGACTGTGGATTTTTCTGGAAATTACGTTAGGTATGGCTTATGCCTGTGAGGAAGTATGGTCCCAAGCTTCTGAAATGACTCATATTACTCTTTTCTAAGTTAAATAAAGTATCACCTCTCACTGCTCCCTCCAACCAATTGTGAAAGAATTGAATTAGATAAATTATTTATTTTTATTGTCTTTCTTTGTATCTAACTACCTACCCACCTACTAATCTCCCATCCATATATTTTTCTTTCTTTCTTTTAAAATTCAAACTCTTCCTAGTCCCTATGTCTAATTTTTACCAATGCATACCCTTGATCCTGAGAGTTTTCCCTGCTCAGCTACAATTCATCATCCTCAGCTCTAATTTCTGTGCATCTCTTGGGACTAAAATATCTTCTTCATTTATACTTGCTCCTTGGATATCCTTGCTTTCTGATTCTCCTTTCTTAAATCTATTCCTATTCTCAGTCCAGAATTTCCATGTTAACTGAAGTAAAGGGAATAGGGAGAAATTTCTGAACCACATAATTTCTGTGGTTCAGAAATTATGAAAAGCAACTGAACACCTTAAAATGTAGTCCTTTCCCTAAGCTGTTCCAATGGAGCAGATCTGGCAACACTATAGGGTGTTTTCACACAAGACATTTGGTTCAAAAGCATCATATTCCTGTGTGCAGTGACAGCTTCACTTAGCCATACACTCTGGCTAGTAAACCTCAGATACAAATGGGAATGATCACCACTCCTACCCAAACTAGTCTGGCATGTCACTCACTTAGAGACTATTTGGGGCAAGTTATTTAATGTTTATGGACCTTTATTTTCTCAATTAAAATAATGGGAGAATCATTACAGTTTTAACTACCTTTCTGAATATAGCCAAGAACAGTGTAAGCAGTAAGTAAATCTTTATTAAATGTAACATTGTGTTCTTTTTAATTTACTCTATTTTGAATGTATAGATTCCTTATTTTGTCACTCATGTAATTTATCCTGTATAGGAACCCTGCTGAATATTTTTATTTTTATAATTATTTGAAATATTTCAGTACTTTGGAGACATTTACTTTCTGAACACAATTCCCACTGGCATGTGTGCTAGTAAATTAAAAATGTAATTCCTCAATTTGTGATCAGGTTTTAAGGGAACATAGTATTCTTCTACAGGTAATCTTACAAATTATTCATCATTGAGGTTACCATACCCTCTCTAGGTGATACCTAGAACTGTTGGGAAATACTCATTTTCCTCTGATTGGGCTAGGAAATATTCTATAAGTAAGTTAAGGGAAATGCCAGACCTGCTAATCAGGTTGTTAATAAATCTACACAGATATCTGAAAGTCATATGTATTGTCTAGCTTTGACTTCCAAAGATTCACAGGTGAACATTTGGGTTGGTATGAATGTTACTTAACTATTACTTAAAAATTCTGAAGATAAAATTCCTTAATTCCTGCACATATTCAAATATAATTGTTGCATCAAAATTAGGTTAGTTGAGAATAATAGAGATTTGGGAAGGTTAAATGAGCTAATATACACAAAGCTCAATAACTGGCATGTAAGAACAAAATAAATAAATAATATGTATTGTATTCTTGGAAATAATCACACATAATTAACAAAATTATCATCTTCTAAAATAGCCTTCTTTTTTGAAAATCAAGTTAAAAATTTAAAGATTTTTTTAAAATCTAAGTTCATATGTCATAAAAGCCAACCAACTCTCATTAGTGGTAGAAGCTGATTATTTTATCATGACTCTGAGTATGTGCTTCTACTTCTTAGATAGAAGTAGCATAAAAAATACATATTGAGGTTGAATATAAGTCTGAGAATGGCATTTTCATATAAAAGGGAACAAAGAGCATAATTTTCCAGAATGCACTATAATGGAGTTGTTAGGATAACGAGCTTTGCAGCCCCAAATCAGGTTCAATTAGTTCCCTTTTAAGCATTCAAAAGGTGAATTCTTACCTGCCTATCCATGCAAGCCATGCTGGGTTTTGGTTACATATTCATTATTCCTCTTAGGGAAGGGACAGCATGAAAGTGTAATAGCAAATGTGTAGGTGAGTGGGTCTGGGAACATGGTGGCATTGGCCGTACTTTATGACAGGCAAAGGTTTCAACGTGGTGTGGTACTTCTAGACTTTCTTTGGTTGTCCTTTGTATCTTGATGACAATTTCTTATGTCTGCACTGGTCCAGAACATGTGAAACTGTGAGATTTATCCCATAATTCTATGGCTGCTGCATTTACTTTTTATTTTTCCTTTATCTTTCTTTCTTTTTTGTTGTGGTTGTTGTTTGTTTCTGTAGCCAGATTAATAACACTTCCAACCATTGCATGTTTCTCTTCTGGAATACCCAAACGCTAAAATCAGATGTTACCTTCTATATCTTAATGAAGTCATGCATCCTAATTTCTACTTTATTTCTGACTCTGTAAAGCATTTAATTCGCTTGTTGGTCATAGGTGAGTTTTTTTTTTTAAATTAATTAATTTATTTTAATTAGGTATATATGACAGCAGAATGCATTTTGATTCATTGTACACAATTGAAACACAACTTTACATTTTTATGTGAGTACACAATGTAGCACCACACCATATGTGCAGTCATATGTAGGGAAATGATGTCCATCTCATTCTACCATCTTTCCTGCCCCCTTGCACCCTCCCACCTTGCCCTCCCTCCCCTTTGCCCAAAGTTTCTCCATTTTTCCTGTGCTTCCCCCTCCCTGTTACAGATCAGCATCTATTTATCAGAGAGAACATTTTGCCTTTGTTTTTTGGGGATTTGGCTTACTTCACTTAGCATGATATTCTCCAACTCCATCCATTTACCTGCAAATGTCATAATTTTATTCTCTTTTAATGCTGAGTAATATTCCATTGTGTATATATACCTCAGTTTCTTTATCCATGCATCTATTGAAGGGCATCTAGGTTGCTCCCACAGTTTAGCTATTGTGAATTGAGGTGCTATGAACATTGATGTGGCTGTGACCCTGTAGTATGCTGATTTTAAATACGTTGGGTATAGACTGAGGAGCGGGATAGCGGGGTCAAATGGTGGTTCCATTCCAAATTTTCTAAGGAATCTCCATACTGCTTTTCAGATTGGTTGCACCAATTTGCAGTCCTACCAGCAATGTATGAGTATGCCTTTCCTCCTCACATCCTCACCAACATTTATTGTTGTCTGTATTCTTGATAACTGCCATTCTGAGTGGCGTGAGATGAAATCTTACAGTAGTTTTGATTTGCATTTCTCTAATTACTAGAGTGTTGAACATTTTTTCATATATTTGTTGATTGGTGAGTCTTGAAGAACACGGAGGGAGTAACCCAGTATACCAGTTTGTTCCAGCTACAAAGTGTCACACATTAGGCAGCTTAGACAAAATAAATGTCTTGTCAGATAGTCTGGAAGCTGGAGTTCCAAGGTCAGGTGTCCTCAGGGTTGATTCCTTCTGAAGGCTCTAAGGGGAAATTTGTTCCATGTCTCTCACCTAGTTTTTGATGTTTTACTGGCAATCTTTGGCTTTTCTTGCCTTTTAGAAATATCACTGTGATCTCTGTCATTATCTTCACATGATGGTCTCTCTGTCTCCAAATTTCCCCTTTTTATAAGAACACCAGTCATATTACATGACAACATACTGTAATGACCTTATTTTAACTTGATTACCTCAAGACTCTCTCCAAATAAGGCCATATACTGAGGGACTGGGTATTGCAACATGTGAATTTCAGGAGACACAATGCAACATGTAACTGTCAATCATCCTGGTTGAGATTTCACAGCACAGCCAACCTATCACTGGCACATTACCCTTTAGACCTCAAGCTACTGGCTGAATTTCTTCTTTGTCACTCTCATTGTACTGTTCTCATCCCAGGGAGGGCCTTTAAGAGTCTCTACCTCTACCTCAGTTTATGTAAGAATTGCAATGTTCTTGTCCAATATTTGCTTTTTACATCATGTTAGCTGGTGTCTGAAATCTTAAAAAGGTGAAAGGATAACATCTGTTTTAAATACAAGTTTGAATATTCTGTGAGTTTTAAACAGTGCCATTTTACTGGAAGTTCTTTTCTGAGAACCTATGACTCAGAAAGTGTGACAGAGGTCTCTGCTAATGTGGCCCAAGTATTGCTAATTCTTCTCTCTAGTAATGAATCAACCCCTCTATAGATATGTACTTCAAAAATATCATATAATCTTCCTTTGGTGAATTTCTCAATATATTATTTAAGGGGGAAATAATTCATCTCTCAACTGCCCTCCTTTTGAACTGAAACAAAGTCTCATTTAAACAGAGACTAAGTTAAAATATTTTCAATTCTCATTTGGTATCTGATTAGGACTTCTGGCAGCTATAAAATCTGTGATGTACTGGAATCCATGTGTGGATCTGCTTAGTTGGTGTTATTTTAAATCTACCACATCAGATAATTATGCATCTGGCTCACTTTCCTTTGTAGAGCATATATTCTTTGAATAAAGGTCCCAAATATTTTGCATGTTTATATTTCCCTGCATCCCAGGCACAGTAAATACTTACATTGATATTGTGGGCATATAGGAAGTGTGTGTGTTAAGAAAGTGGTTGGAAGCAATGCTGAAGTTGTCATTTACATTTCCCTCTTTTCTCCTGCCTTCCCAATCCTTTCCCAGCTATCTATATTGATGTCCACATCTTTCAGAATTCACCCAATGCTTGAATGAATAATTACACAAAGCTATGTAAGTTGCACAGCTTCATAAATATTGAGCCTGGAGTGATAAAGGGTTGTTAAATTGTGGTTGTCTAAATTTCACTTAGCAAAAAGGGTAATGGCATCCCTGTATTTGTATTTGACTCATATGTGTCTTTTAATGTTAGACTCCAAGCAGGAAAGCACCCATCTAATCAAATGTACTTTAAAGCATAATTCCAATGGTTAATTAACGTAAGATTACTGATTGGTCTTCAGCCAGAGAGACAACAGCCCTGAAGAGTCTGAACACATGTGTGGATAGGTTAAAGACAGAAGGAATGTGATAAGGACTGTCTAGTAAATCTCCCTGCTGATGGTACAGCATGAATCCAGAAGCAGATAGTCAAAGTAGATAATGTTCCATGCAGAAAAAGCAGGGGACAAACACTCTCAAGCAGATATAAGCCTATATATGGAAGAAAGGCTATTTTTCTAGCCATTCAGTTGAGGACGTTAAGTATTTCCTAAGTGAGAAAACCAGCTTCATGGCAGAAGTTATGACGTGTCTCTTGCAGTGTAACTGCATGGTAAATCCTATGCATGTATTTCAATGTGGCTCAGGTGTTCTGAATAAATCTTTCATCAGCCCAAGTCTCAAGTTAATAACTACACAGCCTTAGTATTATTCTATGTAGATTTCTGAAATAGATGGTTCTTCCCTGACAATTAAAATCAAACATTTTATGCTCACAGGAGGTAAAATCATGCCCATTAAATATGTTCACATTAAGAAGATTTATTTTGACTAGGTGTTTCGCTTGTCACATTTGCATAATGACAGTGTCATCCAGGCTGGCTGTGCATACACCTCTGCAGTCTGTCAAACATGCATGGTCAGAGGCAGGCCTACAGGAAAAGGTCCAAGCACTGTCATTCATACTTTAAAAAGCAACAAACAACAACAAAAAAAACCTTCTCAGATAAAGGATGGGTTGCCAGGCACCATTTAATGCTAAATATTTTACAAAGCCCTTTCATATGCCTCACAGTACCATGCAGCTGTTACATACCATTATTCTTCTTATCATTTCTATTGTTACTAATGAGAAGGCAACTTCCTTATACTTTCACATTTTCCTGGTAATCATTTCAAATTCTTCTTTCCCAAATTGGTTGAATACAACCTCAAAATCTAGTTGTTTTGGAAATAGCGTTTTTCAAATTTTTGGACCATGATTCATGAAAAGAAGTTGTTTTTGCATTGTGATTCAGGATACACATATACCTAAAATAGCTTCAGGCAGTCTTAAGAAGCAATATCCTTATGTATTTGATATCTGATTATTTTATGCTGTGCTATTCTACTTTCCTTCATTCATTCTACTCCATTCTATGTTGACATTTAAAAAACTAGAGTCTGAAAAAATTCACTAAATTAGGTGATGGCTTTCAATTTGAAAACCAATCATTGATCTTTTTTTTCCTCCTCGTACAGTTCTCACTTCTTCACATAGACTAAATTATACAAAGTAAAAAGGTGAGGGAGATTATGTTTTTAAACTAGGACAAAAATAAACATTAAAGCACAGCAAACAATATTTTTGTGGATATATAAATGTGTTGATGAGCTAAAAAAATTATAATACTCTGGTAGATTTTAGATTGCCCTCTGCATTGTGATGACCAGACAACAGTAAGTTCCTCTCTACAGTAAGTGTGAATGCTCATTATCTCCCTCATCTGGGAAGGACATGCTTGTTCCTGGTGTAGGCAGACATGCTTGTTCCTGGTGTGGTGTGTTATTCTTTGACAATTTAGTATTTAATCTCAAGGATTTATCATTCTGATTCATGTTCACCAGTTGAGGATGATTGGGAACGAGGGCCTGACAAAGCACTGTGGTGATGGATTGTCTTATCTGTTCAAGGATATGGTAAAAGTAGTTCTCCTAATGGTTTGATTCAGTCTGTTACATAGGTGCCTGTGTTTGATTCAGATTGGTTTTCCCTTTTCTGTTTTCAGTAAAAAGAGAAATACATTATGCCTAGCCAAGGCATATGGGCAGTTAATTTCAAATTAAAACTCAATATTTCACAGTGACTGGGCAATGGGGCTTGATGCTAATACAAACTCAAAATATGAAGGAAGTCTTTAAGTAGAGAGGAGGTAACTGCCTTGGTCCTAATTGTTTTTTTTATTAAGAGGATGTTAGGAAAGAGATTTTTATATTGAGCTCTCCTTTTAATCCTTCCATATAGACTATGGATTAAGATGTTCTCTTCATTTTATAGCTATTGTTCCTCTCAAAATCTTACTAATGCTGCTTACATTCTTATCTGGAGTAACATCCAGGAAGATGGTGCAGTAAGAACACTAAGAATCTGTCTTTTTCCCTCAAAAAATTATTATACTTGCAGAAACTGTCTGACATAACTATTTCAGAATCATGTAAGCATGGCTGAAAAATCTTTGCTCTTTGGGTTAATTTTGGCCTCTAATATGGCAATGGCTATTCAACCCCAGCCCTCTGGTAGGCAGACATGCTTGTTCCTGGTGTGGTGTGTTAAAGATAGGATGTGCAAGAAGGACTTTGTCCTCCAAATATCAAAAGTTCCATGTTCTGATGACTGATGGTTGCTTCCAAGCAGTCAGGTTCAGGCACAGAAGCTGTATTCCACCCTTATGCAATATCCAAGATATTTAGAAAACAGCACTTGTCTTTTATTCCTTCATCCTTTTTTCCCCCCTCTTGGAAACGAGACATTTAAGAATCATGAAATTCAAAAGCAACCACACCTATGAGGACATTTAGATTGCTGCCATGCTTGTCCAGGGAAGGATACAACTCAGAAAAGTCCTGAGAAAATATTAAGCTTTTACCTCAGCTTTTAATTAAGCTGATTCTTAGCACAGAGACATCTTTCAACAATATAAAATATGGCAACCTTTAAGGAAAGGGGGTGATCTGATTTCTAGAGTTAGCATGCAAGATTCAAAAGTCCGGTTTTCAATTAAAACAAAACAAAACAAACAAACAAACAAACAAAAAAAAAAAAAAAAAAAAAAAAAAAAACAAGGCATACAAAGAAACAGGAATGTATGACCCATCCAAAGGAACAAAATGAATCAACAGAATCCAGCTCTGAGGAAGTCCAGATGTTGGAATTAATCAGCAACAATGTTAAAATAACTATCTGAAAGAAGTATGGAAGGGCTAGGGCTGTAGCCCAGTGGTAAAGCGCTTGCCTGGCATGTGTGAGGCATTGGGTTTGATCCTTAGCACCACATAAAAATAAATAAAGATATTGTGTGTCCATCTACAACTAAAAAATATTTTTTTAATAAAAGGAAGTATGGAGATGTAATAGACAACTTGGATGAAAAAAAATAATGTTGCAGGCTCATCTTATATATTTTTTGCCCTAGTCCTAGAATCAACTATTTCTCCAAGGAGCACTGGTCTCTTTCACCAGGAAATTGTATTATAAACTAAGCTCTGGGTGCTCAAAGTACTCATTTCTGCTGAGTGCTGTCATTTTAAGACCCACACAATTGACAAAACAAACAAACAAAGAAACAAACCCTTAAGTGTATTTATATTAACTTGTGCATATGTACATATTCTGTAAATATTTTCATAGATAATTTTCTGTGTCTATGTTAAGGTAAACATGAATTCATACTGATGTTTCTCACTCTAATCAATTATCAAGTGAATCCTTACTTACCTGTAAACTCCCATTTAAACAGTGAGAAACCTGGCTTCTGCCATCCATCTACTTAGTTGTTTTATTCTATAATATAGGTATTCTAGGATATTCTATACAGAGATATCCTAGAATACATGTATAACGGGATCCAAATTCTTAACCTGCACATCCTTGAGAAACAACCATGTCAACTAAAGCATAATGCTCATGCAGAGAACATTTGCCTTAAGTCTTACAGACTTCACTCATTTTCAAGGTTTTAGATCAGCATATTTTCTCCAAATCCCCTTCAATAAGTTTGTTACATACATCTGTAATATTCTCTTGTCACTGTTCATTCTTCTCTGAGTATCTCCAACTTTCTAAAATATTTCTTAAATTAACATACATTAAAAATGTACTGTTTGTGATGTAAAGTTCTATGAATTTTGTTAATGGCATAATGACTTGTTATACACCATTAAAAATATCATACAGAATAATTTTATTACATGTAAAATCCCTTGTGCTTCGCTTTCAAGTTCCTACTTTCTTTGGCAGTCCTGTCAATGACTTATTAATTTACTGTCTTTATAGTTTTATCTTTTCCAGAATGCTATATAATTAGAATAATGCAATTTGAAATCTTTTAAGGCACTTAAGTTTCCTCCATGTCTTTTAAAGGTCTCATAGCTGATTTACTTTTATTGCTGAATAGTATCCATATCATGGCTGAACCAGATTTTATTTTATTTTTTTAGGCATTCACCTGTTGAAAAGCATCTTTGCTGTTTTCAGTTTTGATTATGAATAATACTGCTATGAACATTCATGTGTAGGTTTTTGTAAGGACATGAGTTTTCAAATCAATTATTGCAGGATATGGTAACAATATATCTGACTTTGGAAGAGCAACCAAACAATTCTTAAAGTAGCTGTGCCATTTTGCATTTGCACCATCAATGAATGAGAGATAATCTAGCTCTGTAGTCCTACTAGCATTTTTCTACTGTCATTGTCAGTGTTGTGGATTTTCAGTGTTCTAAAATGTGTACCCCATTATTACTTTAATTTACAATTCCCTGATATATGGTGAACATCTTTCAATACACTTATTGTATATCATTTTTGGTGTAGTATCTCTTCATATATTTTGCCCATTTGAAATTTTTTGTTATTTTCTCATTTTTGAGGCTTAAGAATTTTATGTTCCATTTTAAATCCAAGTCCTTTGTTAGATGTGTTTTGTAAATATTTTCTTGTATTTTCATTGTGTCAAAAGTTTCTTTCAAAGAGGGAAAGCCTTTTCATTTTAATAAAGCCTAATTTATTAACTTTTTCTTTCATGGATCATGTTTTCCCTGTCTAAACTCTTTTTCAAGTCCAAGGTGACCTGTATTTTCTCCTTTGTTCTTTGTACATGTTTTATGTTTTATATTTAGGTTTAAGATTCATTTTCAGGTAATTTTTATAAAAGGTGTTAGGCCTGTGTCTAGATTCATTTTTTTCTTGTATGTGAATGTTCAATGGTCTCAGCACCATTATTCAAAAGATTGTTCTTGCCCTATGAAATTGGTGTTGCTTCTTTGTCAAAGGTTAGTTTACTCTATCTGTGTGGCTCTATTTCTGGGTAATTGTTCTGCTCTAGTGTCTATTTTTTTAGACAGTACTGTGCTGTCTTTTTTACTGTACCTTTTTAGTCAGTTTTGAATTCACTTCATGTCAGTCATTCAAACTTTGTTGTTGTTTTTCAGTAATGTTTTTGCTATTCTGGTTTTTTTCTTTTTCTTTTTTTTTTTTTTTTTTTGTCTTTTTACATAAACTGTTAAATATTTTGTGGATATATTCAAAATAGCTTCCCAGGTTTTCACTGGGATGCCATTGAATCTATGGATCAATTTGAAAAGCAAATAACATCTTTAACATTTTTGAGTCTTCCAACCCACTAACATGGAAATCTTCTCCATTCGAATGGATTGTTTTGGTTCATTTGGACTGATATAAACAAAATACCTTAGACTGGATAATTGATAAGTAACAGAAATTTGCTGCTCACAGTTCTGGAGACTGGAAGTTCAACCTCAAGGTCAACAGAGTTGGTGTTTGATGAGAATGGTCTGCTTCATATGTCCCCTCCTTGCCATATCCTCATACAGTAGAAGGGACAAAGGGTCTCCCTCAAGCCTATATCGTAAGAACATTAATCTAATTCTTGAGACAAGAGCCCTCATCACTTAATTGCCTCACTTAATTGTCCCACCTCTTCATATCATCACTATGGGGGTTCAGTATCAATGTATGAATTTGGGTGGGGAGACACAAACATTCAGACTACAGCCCAGATCTTCTGTGATATTTTTCCTTAGAGTTTTCAGTTTTATGCATTTATATCCTGTACATATTTTGTTTGATTGATATCTGTTGGGATTATTCCAGGAAGTAAGTGGGTAAGTCGTTAAATGTTAGAGTGTGGGGAGAAGGGAATCATTCTACAGTCCTGGGACGAAGTCTCAGCATTTCATCTAGTTTGTGTCTCAGGCTGTGGCCTTCACAAGAGCTTCTAAGATTTTCCTCTTTCTTGGGGGAAACAGGAAGGCTAGTGGGAGCTGGTGGTGGCTCATTTCCCTTCCTCTATGTCAGTTAAGACTCTTGAAAGTCATTTCCATTATTAGTGCTTCTGACATTTGTTAAGAAGGATGTTCTGAGTCTATTTTAAAATGGTTGTTTTCCTCCTCCATCCTCCAGTAAAACAAAGGATTTTCTTGGCTTTTCACCATAACAAAACTGGTGGTGTTCCTGGAGGTAATACTCACTAACATATGAGCCCTATAAGATGTCTTTCAGAGTTCCACTCTCTAGCAATGTACCAAAAGTTACCATCTTGGTGTTCCTCTGGCTTCAGCATCAGTAGGTGGATCTTAGTGGTGATTTTCTATTTTTATTTTTATTTTTGTCTCTCTCAATTTTAGGAGACTGGGCCCTGTGACCCCAATTTCCCAGTGGTTCCAAGAAAACTCATCAATACTCAATATGCTCAGGGCAAGAATTACAACTTCCAAGACCTCTTGAATGTCACAGATGAAACCTGAGGATTGTTTTAATTTTAAGAAGATTTTCAATATAAAATTCATTTTATATAATCATAATAGTGCTACTGAGTTTTTTGATATACTATTCTGTCAATTTTGATAAAATTATTCAAAGAATTTGTGCATTTCATATAGGTATAAAGTTTATTAGTATAGGCTTTTCATAATATTCCCCATTGTGTTTATAGTGTCTTGTAGCATTTGTGGTATTATCCCTTCTTTTGTTTGATGTTTTGGTAATTTCTGCCTTTGCCTTTTATCTCCTTAAGCATTTGTTTATCAATTTATTATTTTTTTAATGAATTCAGTTCTTTTTTACATTTCAATTCAATTGTTCCATTCATTTTTTGTTTTAAATCTTTGTGTCCTAGTCTGCTAATTATAACCATTCCATCATCTCTGTTATTTTTTATTTACTTTTATTCCTGCACTGTTAAGCCTTCTTTTATAATTTTGTTTAGAGACAGGGTCTCGATAAGTTATGTAGGACCTCGCTAAGAATGCTGCATTGTCATTAGAATTTTCATTTGAAGAATAGTAAATTTTATTCTGGAAGACAGTTACATTACTGGTTGTTTAGTATGATCTTATCAAGCCTTCCTAAGAATAAGTTTGGAGTATTTCTTATCCTTGTTTTGGGGTCAGAGTGGCACTACCCTTCAAGTACCAAATTTCTGGGGGTTTTAGTGAATTCTCAGTACATTTAATTAGATCTCTCCACTGTACCTGGTTGTAACCCCAATGGTTATGGCCCTGTGTGATTACTGGAATCTCTGCTTAGCTCACACACCACCATTACTGGATCTTTACTATATCTCACAGAATACTGCTTTGCACATATATAGTTGAATATATTTTCAACAAAGCAAGGCAACTTTCATCAGACTATGAGGCATCTTTCTCTGAGTATCTCATCTATTTTGTATCTTTCAGAAATTCCAGCCACTACTTCAGCTCCTCACTATGATCTCTATTTCCTCCACTAGCAAGCCTACTTTTCTGTTTAGAACTCATTTTCTCCTTCTGCGATTTCTTGAAAAATTCCCCAAGAAAGAAAACTAGCATGAATGTGGAACTAATCTGTTTTCCCCTTTCACACATGGATCAGGGTCTTGTGTTGCTCTCTATTACAAATACCTGTACTACATATATTTTTATATTTCATAATTATTTACATGTGAGGGGAGCTGGTGGAACCAATAATTCACCATGACTAGAATCAGAAGAAATAGGTGATATTTGCTTTTGAAAAAATCTTTCTATATGAATTTAATCTTAAATTGATTTCTAAAATATATTTTCATTAAAATGTTATTGATTTTAGTATTGCCACTGAGATGTTTATCTTCATGCATGGCATCAGCTAGGATATAATTTCATATTTTACCATATGGATAATTAATTATTTCTGCAGCATGAATTCAATATCTATTTTTACCCTTACTTTTCTATCCTTTACAGTCTTTATGTACCTAGGCCAAAAGGAGGAAGATTCAGGCTTTCCAAATATAAATATTAAGAAAAAAATATGGTCCCAAAATACTAAGTAACCACCAATATATTACTTTTGCAGCTTTAGGATGTAATAAATAAAAACGAATGGAAAATGAAAATGTTTATTTCCTGCAATTTCATAAACCATAGGCATCATCCCAAGAATGTCACACTTAGCATTTTATTTCCTCCAGGCTTTTAAAATGATGTTTAATTGCAATGGTGACCTTCTGCATAAGACACTGTTTACAAGTGTTAAATTTCAAATGGGAGGTTTCCTGGTTTTCCATAACGGGTATCTAGGGAGTAGCATATAAAATCCAGGCAAAGATTTATAAAAAAAAAAAAAAAAAAAAAAAAAAAAAAAAAAAAAAAAAAAAAAAACTCAGATACTTCTGTTAACAGATTTTTCACCTACCTATTCCCAAGGTTGTAACTAGATTTAAAATTCAAATTATTTCAGAATAAAATTGTTATTCATAGTGGTATTTGTTACTGTTTTGTTAAAACATAATTTAGAGGTAATGGATAGGACTATAATATTCTTATCTACTAATGAGTATTAGTTTTATTGAACTCATCTTGATAGCACTTATTTAGATGCTATAAACCTTTAACAGAAATTAGTTCTTTGGCCTAACTTGACTCTTTGGAATTTTACTTTCAACTCTCTTGCCCTGACTTGTGTGTGTACGGATAGATAATATATCTCTCCATAATTTGTTTCAAGGAGAATTAGAATGTGTCCTGAATATGTTGAACTTTGTATTAGATGTCAGAGTTTTCTATGGTAGACATCCACCTAGTGGCTGAAAATTTTGGGGTGGGAAGAAGGCCTCATATCACTGACTTCCCAATAGTCCATGTTCTCCAGGTCTGTGGCATTTCTCTGAAATATCCACAATCATGTATCATCTCTTGCTATATCATGTTTGCCTTAGCCATTCTGAACACACCAACAGATTAAAAAATAGAGTGAAAGAAAAAGTTGAAATATTGGCAACACCTGGAGAGGAATACTGGGCTGAGATACCATGGCTGATTTCTAGCAAGAGTAGTGGAAAAATTCAAGAAAGACTGCAGAAATGGACTGTGAACCTACAGTAGCAGGATTTCTAGTTATTTCTCACCTGCTCACCATCAGCCTGCCTATTCCTATTTGTAGAGAAAGACATAAGGAACATTTTTTTCATATATTTGTTGATCGAATGTATATCTTCTTCTGAGAAGTGTCTATTCAGCTCCTTAGCCCATTTATTGATTGGGTTGTTTGTTGTTTGTTTTGTTTGTTGGTGTTAAGTTTTTGGAGTTCTTTTTATATCCTGTAGATTAGTGCTCTATCTGACCTGCATGTGGCAAAAATTTTCTACCACAGTGTAGGCTCTCTCTTCACTTCATTGATTGTTTCTTTTGCTGAGAAGAAGCTTTTTAGTTTGAGTCCATCTCATTTATTAATTCTTGATTTTATTTCTTGCACTTTAGGAGTCATGTTAAGGAAGTTGGGGCCTAATCCGATGTGATGAAGATTTGGTCCTACTTTTTCCCTCTATTAGGCACAGGGTCTCTGGTCTCATTCCTAGGTCCTTGATCCACTTTGAGTTGAGTTTTGTGCATAGTGAGAGACAGGGGTTTATTTTTATTTTGCTGTATATGAATTTCCAGTTCTTCCAGCACCATTTGTTGAAGAAGCTAACTTTTCTCCAATGTATGTTTTAAGGAGACTCTAACCCTTCACATTAGGCATTTCTATCTCATAGCTGAGGAGAATCTGCTTTTGCACCTTGATTTAGCTTTCATGATGGACCATTTTGAAATTCTCAACGAAAAAGTCAACGAATGCTAAACTCGTAGTACAAACTAAGACAACACATAGTTTCTGCTTTTCAAACTCAGACATATATACATGAAAAATGTTTATGGTTTCCTTTGGTTACATGAAATTCTTTTTGAAAACGAGGGTGAGCAGAGCTTATCATATCAGCTACAAAGTCTGAATTTGATAACTTCTAAGAGAAAGAGAGAGCGGCTGTGTTGGTGAAAGTTGAAGATTCTATGTTTACAAAGAGGCCAGAGAAAATGAAATAAGAACCACAAATGGAATGTCTGCTTGTCTTTATTATGATTCTACCATCCTATGGATGTGTTGCCCCCCCCCCCCCCCCCCCCGCCCTGTGACTTCTTACCTTGTTTTCAGCAAAGTTAGAGACATGTTTGGGATAAATATTCAGAGGAACATACTTTAGAAGCATTTGGTAACTAGTTCAAAAGCACATTGAAATGTATGGATACAGTCTTTAAACTGCCTGAGGTAAGTAATATGGTTGGATGAAAGAATTTTCTCAAGTTTTTGATGGAATAAAAGATTTGTGTAAAAAGCAAAGTGGTTGCTTGCTAATCCACTTGAGAAATTGCAACTGAGTCTTATCAGATCAAGGTGAAGTTTTCTGATTATTTCTGATTTAGTACTTTCATTATAGAAGTGGCAAATGAACACATGTAGAAAAAAAAAATCTGTTGACCAAGAAACCAAGAAAACTAAAAAACAAACAAGCAACCAAAAAACTGCTAATAAGAAGTTTATTATGAATAAAGAAATTTAAAGTATTTTAATCATTTTAAGTACCTGGCAAAATGATGTAAGACATTAGAATATTTTTCTGAAAATGTAAAAAGCTCAATCATTGAGGTTAAATAAAATTGTTGCTGTTCTGATTTGAAAGGGAAGTATCAGTTTGAATCATTTAAGTATATACATAAACAAATAGGTATGTTCACATATACACACATGCACACAAACACACACACACACATGTATTTCTCAGATATGCATATGAAAACAATAAATAGGGGATATAGCTATGTGCTGAAAAAATATTTAGTTTTCATTCATAGTTGAAAATATTACTGCTTTAGTCAGCTTTGCATTGCTATGACCAATATACCTGACAAGAATAATTTAGAAGAGAAAAAGTTTATTTTGGCTTACAGTTTCAGAGGTTCAGTTCATGGTTAGGCAACTCCATAGCTCTTTGCCGAAGGTTAGGCAGAACATCATGGTGGAAGGGCATAATGGTGTAAAGTAATTCAGAATATGGCAACCAGGAGGCTGAGAAGGAGAGGGAAATGCCAAGAGCAAAATATAAATCCCAATTGCATGCCCCCAGAGGCCTATTTCCTTTAGCCACAGCCACATCCTACCTACCTACAGTGGACACATTAATCTAGTGGATTAATCCACAGCTTAGTTAACAACTCCCATAATCTAATAATTTCACCTCTGAATATTCTTGCATTGTCTCACACCTGAGCTTTTGGGTGATACCTTATATCCAAACCACAATAAACTGTGAATTTCATTTATATTTCTCACATATATGTATTTCTTAACTTTTGATACTTAAATAATGACCAAACCCTAACTTAGTTCAGTTCTGGGACATAAAATATATGATATGTTCAGACCATCTTTTTGGAGCAGAGAGCAAGAAAGCTCCAAAGAGTCTCAAAAGATCTCAAAAATCACAATGAAGAGGCTTTCATGACAAAAGATGGGAAGTAACGAACATGATGGCGATGGATTAAAACACATTGAATATTTTTTAAATCCACAAGGTCATGTATTTCAAAAATAAAATCCCAATGACCAATATCAGAAGTTGCTAGGAAGCATTATATGAAAAAAAATCATAAACAAAGGGAAAGAATCAACATTTATTTCACCCCTTCTTTATGAACTATGTCTCAATAACCAAATAGTTGATGAAGGAAAGTTCTTAGGAAGTGATGCAGTTAACACAGGAAGAGAGGATGACAGAATAGATCAGCCATGCTTAGCAATCCACAATGACTGGGGATCCTAGCACTAAAACCACTAAGATTTCCTAAAGAAAAAGCACACAATGACCAATAAAGCAGTTTTTTTGTATTTTTTTAGAGTCAAAGCCATTTCTGATGAAAATTTTAAATTTAAAGAACAAATTTATAATAAGAACCAATTTATAATATGGTACTATGTGGGTACAATCAGTAAAACCCTGACTATGGCATACAGGATATTAATCTAATTTCCTCAATAAATACACTGAAAGAAAAGATACAGAAACAGAGAGCCAAAGAGGGAGAGAGGCAGACAGAGAACAGGGCAAAAGAGAAGAATATAGGCTAAGACTTTATAATGTACACTGTGATTCAGGCAAGTGACTTATTCTAATTAATTAATTAGATAATGATGAGAATTTGAACACTAACTAGATATTTGATTGTAATGAGATTTTTTTTTTTTTTTATATACCAGGGATTGAACCCAGGGGTACTTAACCACTGAGCTGCATCCTCAGCCCATTTTCATATTTTATTAGAGGTAGGGTGTCTCTGAGTTGCTTAGGGCCTTGCTAAATTGCTGAGGCTAGTTTGAACTCATGATCCTCCTGCCTCAGCCTCCTGAGTGTCTTGGGATTATAGGCATGCACCACTGTGCCCAGCTTATATTGAGAAATTTTTACCATTGATGTTCTGCTTTGAGGAATGAGAACTGAAAGACAAAACTAATTTGCTGGTATTCATGGTGAAGAAAGCTCCCTGAACTGGAAATCAAAAATCTGCTCTAGGTTTCATTGTTACAGTTGTTAAATTCACTCTCTATGTGATCTTAAAGTACTTAAATCTCCATTTCTTGTCTGTACCTATCTTTTCATACATATCATTGCCACTAAATTGATTGTTTTATCATGACAGCCCTTTGTGAGATAGCATTGTTTCAAATGAATAAAATCCTTTTAAGTGCCTTTTCCTTTTTTATTCTCCCTGACCCTATCCTTCTTTTTTCTTCTTCTTCTATGATTTGCTATGTAAATCCAGATCACCAGTTTTTTTTTTTTAGAGGATAAAGAAAAGGTGAGGAACACTCTTACCTCCAGAAAGAGGCACAATTTTAGCTAAAATAAATATAGTATGGATGATTATAGAATAATATAGAAGCAGTTAAGGGAGAATTTGCCACTAACAAGAACTGAGAATCACAGAGTAGATTTAGCCTAATAATGTTAATGTATTCTTCTTGTCTGCTGAGGTTTCTATAAATAAAACACACACCAGGCACAAGGCACATCCTTCATGATTAGCCTCTCCCTCTTGACTTACTTCATCAATTGGTGCCATCAGACTCTTTTGAAAGTCATTGCTACTGATTAAGAGAAATGAGCTGGCTCCCTCTCATGTGGCTCACAGAGCTGGTAAGAAGGTGGGAGAAACAGAGAAACAGGCTCTGGAGTGTCTACAGGAGCAGGTGGGTGCTCCTTATCAGGTGAAAAGAGACCCAGGATTTCCAGGGTGCAATGGAGTGACAGCTGCCATTTGAAACCCGAAATGGAGGTTTCTGGGAAGAGAACTAGCCATCCCAATGCCACTCTCTGGTGTGTATGTGTGTGTATATGTGTGTGTGTGTGCGCACATGCTCTTACACACTCTGTATATGAATGCACGAGGCTTGTTTATGTGCTCAATCAGATAATAATCATATACCCTAGACTTCCACTTAGCTTCCAACATTCCTCTAGGGTACATGATAATGTGAAGCCTGAAGTAGCCTGAGCCGTGCTAAGAGAAGGTGAGGCTAGCCATGATTAGAAGCTTCTACACAAAGTAGGGAGATGGAAGGAAAAGTTCTGCTATCTGACTTCCAGATTCATTACCCAGAAAATAGGTCAGGAATGCTTCAACTAAATTGGTACTGGTCGTTAAGTTGAGCCAAGTACTATTTCTACTGTCTACTTTGTTCTGAATTCCAGCAAAGTGAACAATTCAAGTTGCACAGGAAATGAAGCATGAGAGAGGATGGCTAAGGGTCTGTTAAAGAAGAGAGGGTCCCCCCTCCCTGCTTTGAAACGATTCAGTGGTAAATTTGTGCTTCATTTGGCACATGTGCAAGATAATATTTTAATACTGGAGGCCTTTGAGTATGATTTTCATAAAGAAAAATATCTACTGTTCATTTCACTGCACTTAATATTATTTATAAAATATGAGAAAGAGTAGAGGGAATGATTATAAAGAAGAAATGCAGAAGCTATAGCTTTTGGGTTCTATAGTTCTTAAGGAAATGAAAAAAATGTTTTCTGGTTTTAGACATTTGCTTTTCTATTATAAACTTTTTGGAAAGTAATGATTGGTCTCTGTCATTCTTACTATTGTTGGCATGTTTTCTGCATATGCAATTGAATTATTAATGAAAAATTCACACTTCTAATGAGCACCTGCTGTCTTCTTTGGGTCAGTACATTTTTATCATTTTAAAGAACATTAATCACATATGCCAAATTAATATCTAGTTTGATATATTGCTTTCAACAAAAAAAAAACTTATTTTGAGCTATATTTAGACTTATAGAAAAGTTCTAAGAACAGTACAGGGAGTACTTACCCAGTTTCCTCTAATGTTAACATCATGCATAGCTAGAGTACAATTAGCATAATCAGGAAATTAATTCTCATACAGTACTATTAACTAAATTGTAGAGTTTATTGAATAAATTAAACTTCCAGAAATAATAAAAAAAGAAATGTCTAAAATCTTAAAAATATGCAACTAGCAATAGATTGGTTACAGTGAATGGGATTTAGTAAACTCGAAGTCAGAGCCTAAGAAATGATGCAGGTTGCATCATGAAGAAAGAAAAGGTAACATTATAGATGAGTGGTTGGGATATTATGACAGAAAATGATTCTGTGGATTCATGTGGATTCATGATCCACAAATTTGGCCTACCATAGTGTACTCTGTTGTTAGGCCTACTAGGGCTATGCCTTTACAGGACATGCACAGACGGTTTTTTTTCTTCTTTATTATTCCCTAAGCAATACACTATAACAATTATTTACATAGCATTTACATTTCATATAGTGCTAGAAGCCATCTAGAGATGATTTAAAGCTATAAACATAGGTTTTATATATATCACATATATATTTATATATATATATATATATATATATATGCTGTGACCTTTCATATACAGGATTAGAGCATCCTTAGAGTTTGGTATCTGATGAGGTCTCTGGAACCCATCCCCTTGCCAAAAATAAAAAGGTAATCATATGATACAATATCTGTGGTAATCTACTTTCATATACTAACCATTTTATTGTCTATGTGTATCCTATAACATTGTCTTGTAAACCTTAAACATACACAATACAATTTATTTTAAAGAGAGGAAATAGAAACACAAATACAAGGCCTTAAAAGCCAGAGGTAATTAAAAACAGAAACTAGTAAATATGTGGGCAAATGTGCACAAACATAAGACACATACAACAATAATAATAATGTCCAATGGGGATCACTGATTAAAAAATGAAATGGGAAAAATTTCCAAGAATAAGAAAAAATAACATAGGAGTTGGAGGTGAGTAAATATGTTTACATTTTAAGATCCTTTGTTTTCTGAAAAGATGATAAAGGTTTTTATTCTCTTCAGATATTAGACTCCCTACTCAATATGTATATGAAAATAAACTCAAGGTTAATAGAAGGCACATATGTCAAAGGCACTTCTAAGATTATACAGAAGCAAGTTTTTGTAGCATGAAAGTGTAGTAGGATCTTTAAAAACCAAGACAATGAAAGCATAAACAGTGAATGAAATTGATAAATTTAACTATATAACTCTTGAGACATATTTTTTCCAAAGATAAAGCCACCAAGTGACAGAAGGTGCTTGCTACACATATTATACCATATCCAAAGCATCTAAAGAACTTCTACAGATCAATGAAGAAAAGGTTCCCAACCATATTTGTAGCTAGGGAAATGCAAATTAAAATCACCATGCAATAATACCAAGACAATTATCAAGAGATCTAAAATTAACAATGACTAAAGATTCCAAGTATTGGTGAGGATGTGGAAAAACTAGAACTTGTACACAGCAGAAATTCATGCCTGTTCTTTGGATATTTTCTTGGTGGCATTTACATATGCATGCTTGGTTACCTAACAATTCCACTATCAGATATACACCCAATAGAAACACCTGCCTGTGTTCACTGAGGTGCATGTGTAAGAATGTTCACAGCAATAGTATATGAGTAGGCCAAAACTGTAGATAACATAAATTTCCATCACTATTGAAATGAATTAATTAGTGCATTAGGGCGCATTTAGGAAAGGAAATTCTGTACAACAACAAAAATAAACAAATGGGTGTCTTTATCCACTGACATGAATGCATATTTCATTTATAATGTTTGTTCAGAAAGCAAACAACATTATTAAAGAATGCAAGTAATACAATTCCATTTAAGCAAAATTCAAAAACAAAAGAGAAGTATATTATGTAGAGATACATGTATAGCACTAAAAATATTTTTCCAACCAAATAAACAATTGGGGTAAATTCATAATTATGGTTACCTATGGGGGATGGGTTGATAGATTGAAAACATTTAATACCAGTCATGTTCTCTTTTTTGACTTGGGTGGTAGTTATGTGAACTTTTAACTTTGCCATCATTAGTTCAACTTATATTCTAATTTTTCACATATTTTTCTTACATTTTATTTTAATGTAAAAAGTAAGATGAAGCAAATTTTAGCAGGGAGTATCAGTTGTTACAAAGATTTTGCTGAGAACATGGATGGAATTGTATGAAATTTCTTTTATCCTTTGTGAATAAATAATTGGGGCATAGAAGACAAGTGACAGTGGCACATGCCTGTAATCCCAGCGGCTCTGAAGGCTAAGGCAGGAGGATCATTAATTGAAAGCGAACCTCAGCAACTAAGCAATGCAGTGAGACCCTGTCTCTAAATAAAATACAAAATAGGGGTGGGGATGTGTCTCAGTGGTTGAGTTCCCCTGAGTTCAATTCTCAGTACCAAATAAATAAATAAATAAATAAATAAATAAAAGACAAGTGACATGTATTCATCTGATGCCATTTACAAATTTTTAAATTATAAAACTTCACTTGCATAGTAGAAGGGATGATAGCACTGATTTTGAAATCAGAGAGAGGTTTTGTTTCCCTCTACATATTTGGTGTGTGACTATGAACAAGTTACTTAACCTTTGGGTTAAACCAGTTTCTTCCTTATAAAATTAGCATAATATAATTGATCTAAAATACATGTTTTGAGAATTAATAAAGTTCACATTTACAGAGATTGCTCATGGTTGGCATATAATAAATGAAAACTATTATAATGTGCCTATTTCTGGTTGGTAGCATATTGTTATACATTGACATAAAGAGTAGTCATTCTTAGAAACACTATACTCTCTGAAGCAATCCTAACTCAAGTAAGAATAATTGCTTTTATTGTTGCATTGCAGGAACGGTTAAATCAGATGGTGGGAGCAGGTTCCTTCTAATAGATGACCCGTTAGGTAATTTTAAAAGAATATAATAAAGGAAGTATTTTCAAAAGTATAAAGAGGGTGCACAGAAACCAGGAGGGCAATTTCAGAATTCGAGGGCTAGAAAGTGCTGCATACTGAGGAAGGGTTGCTGAAACTGTACTGAGAGCTTTGTGGAGAGGGCTGGCTAATAAGGCTGTGTCCTGTGAGTGTGAGTGTGAGTGTGGGCAGCTAGCCCACAGGTGTCCTGTAGGGAAGAGGCAGAGTAATAATTAACCTGGCCTTATTCTTCTCTTTCCCTTGAATATCCTACCTGTTCTCATCATTGGAAATATTCAGATTGAAGTCCAAAACCAAAGGAATCTTCAGGGACAGAGTAAGGTTAAAATGAATAGCAGAGAGTAGCTGGAAAAGCGATCCTAAAATGACCAATACAATAGGTTCTGAGCACAGTACAGTACTTTCTATACAATTAATTTTCATATTATTGCATGGTGATGTTTGCTATTTCCACTGTTACTTTTTGTCATCATTTAGATGGAGAAAATAACAAATTGTGATATTATGCTGCGCTTTCCTTCTATTGGTGTGTCTGGAAAATTCTCAAAATGTAATGAATGCTTTGTTGAAGAGCTCACTTCTCTGTAAAAACTCTTTTGTTGTCTTCAAGGTAGGACCGAGGGGCCTCCTCTGTTGTTCCATAGAGTCTCTCAACTGAAACCCTGAGCACACTGCATCACAATTGCATTTTAAGATTATCTATCTGCCTCCTGTGTGATCTGTGACTTCTTCAAGGTCAGCTGAGTCATTATCACTTCTTAGCCCAGAGAAAATCTCCTTATCTGTCCAAGTGTCAACACTCTACACTCTGGAGGGTGGTAAACCTTTCTGTCACTAGCAGGGATCCAACAAAGACAGCTATGTCAGGAGTGGATAAGGCCAGGAAGAGAGGCTTAGGTGGGGTAGTAAAGGGTCACCATCAGCCCCCCATAGTAGGATGCATCAGAATTTTGTGTATGAGTTGGGATGGAGTGAAAGGTGATGAATGTAAGCATGCTTTGGAAAAATGCTTCCTGGGTGATGGAGGCCTGCATCTATAAGGGACATTGTCCACTAATTACATAATGCATAATGTACAACCATCGTTCTTTGCTGAATTGATTCCCCTGAATGTACAACTTCTTGGTATATTATTGTCATTATTTTTTAAATATACAGAGAGATAGAGAGATTTTAGAAATTTGCTTCCTTTTCTGTTCTGGTAATATATAACATATTAAATGCTTTAATTTAAATTTGTATCATGCAATTGACATGAATTTTTTCTTTACTATCCAGCTCAGAATGACAATAATTCATTCATGGCCCTTTTACTAAAGTTTGACTACTTCTATGCAGTTTGATTTTAAAGCATCCATATGATGAAACACATAGGAAAGGATACTGGCCATTCAAAGGTAAAATTTGTAGAAAAAAAGAAAAATCATCTTATCTTTTTATGAATATTTATTACATATCTACATATCTGTTTTCATTTCATATATCTGTAGTCATTGTTAATATACTCACAACATATATATCAACACATAAATCATGATTACTTTGGTAACTATCAT
This sequence comes from Tamias sibiricus, assembly GCA_025594165.1. Taxonomy (NCBI): domain Eukaryota; kingdom Metazoa; phylum Chordata; class Mammalia; order Rodentia; family Sciuridae; genus Tamias; species Tamias sibiricus. Next base: position 28,919,002 of record CM046673.1, read on the forward strand.
CTATATTTTCTTTTAATTTTATTTTGAAAATCTATATTTTGTAAGTAGAACAAAATAAAACTGTTAGTTGGTTTATAAAGTCTGGTGTAGTGTTTCTAAAAGGCACAGAACCGATTTAAAAAAACAGCAAAAAAGAAAGACCAATTGTCAATGTATGTCTAGAATGTTGAAGAAAAATATTGTTTGGTATTAAATTATCTTCCCAAGAAAATATAATAAACTCACTTTAAGACTTTTCTTTGTTTAGGATTTAGGTTGCATTAACAATTATTTGTGACACTTATTACAGATGGTAAAGCAGACTTTAATCAAGGGAGTCATGGTGATATGACAAGTGGGAATTTAGAGCCAAAAAGCAGGTTGGGTTTCCATGGATGGAAAATGAATAAGAAGAAATGTTGAGAATAAGGGTATTTCTGAAAATGTTCAATATTATTATCAATTAGGGAAATGCAAATCAAAACCAGTGAGATTATATCTCATTCCAGTCAGAATGGCCACCATCAAGAATACAAACATTAGTAAATTCTGGAGAGGATATGGAGAAAAAGGAACCCTTTTACACTGTTGGTGGGATTGCAAATTAGTACAACCATTACAGAAATCAGTGTGGAGTTTCCTCAAAAGGATAGGAATGAAACCACCATATGATTCAGCTATTCCACTCCCTGGTATTTATCCTGAAAAATTAAAGGCATCTTACTACAGTGACACATACATACCTAGGTTTATAGCGGTACAATTCACAACAGCCCAACTAAGGAACCAGCCTATGTGTCCATCGATGGATAAATGAATAAAGAAAACTTTATTCAGCCATAAAGAAAAATCAAATTATATCATCTGCAGAAAAATGAATGGAACTTGAAAATGCTATGTTAATTGAAGTAAGCCATACTCAGAAAGTGAAAAAAGTCTTTAAGGTTTCTCTCATTAATGAAAGCTAGAGAGAAAAAAGGTATGTGGGGGACCTCAAGAAAATCAAGGGGAGATCAGTAGAGTAGAGGAAAAGGACTTACTGGGGAATGATATTGATTGAATTATGTTGTTATGTCATGTACAAATATGTGACAATGAACTCCATCCTAATGTGTTATTATAATACACAAATATAAATATGGAAAAAAAGAATAAGGGGATTCTGGCTAAACTGATTTGATAGGATTACTGAATATCAGGGTCAGATACCAAGGGTGGGGGTAAAATGACTTAACAACATTCTTTTTTCAGATTCTAGGAGGAAAGAGAAAGAAGACAACATAGGGCCTAGTGAGAAAGGACTTTGAGGCCTAGTCAGAAAAGACTTGAGGGTGCCTGACTTGAGTTTGGTTAAAGAAAGAGTCTTTATCCAGTGCTATGAATGAGAAAACTGAATCCCTAGCTTTACCACAAGGAAATAATAGTTATTTAATTAGTAACAATATTGCTCCTTGTTTCCCTTCCCTGATCCATCCCTTCCTTCCCTTTTCCATGTTGTTCAACAGCCAATCTTAAGAAACAAGATATAAAATAGGGAGGGTTGGCATTCCTCCTAAGATGTGGCGCTCTTCTAAGGCAAGTGCTGTAGGTGGTGAGGACAGGGGAGAGAAGCACTCTGGAATCAGTGTTCATAGAAAGTCACAACTTTTCTTACATTTTTCACTGGATCAGAATGTCAGAAAAGCAAACAGGAGGGTAGAAGAAAGTTCCTCTGTTCAAGCAAAACAGTTGCATGTGAGATGCTCTGTGCATCCATTTGTTGCCCAGTTCTAGATCATCTACACAGGGAATCAAGCCAGTGGTAGAGTATAGCTGCTCTATATTATGATATTATTAAGCTCAGAAAAGCTCTCAGGTTCTAATTTAAAAAAAAAAATTCCACATATGTAGGAAGAATACTACAGAACAATGGATATGACACATTGAAGACAAACCTTTTAGTTAAAATGATCAACTATGAGATCTAGGAAAACATTTTAGACTTGGAAAATTCAGTATCCTGGTGCTGAAGTCAAGGTCTAATTTTGGATAGGATCAAGGACTATTTTGATTTTCCCACTCCAAGCTGGGTTGCTCTGAACAAGTTACCTTATACGACGTGTCTCAGATTCATAATGGTAAAATGTGGACAATTATCATACTTAAAATTTAGGGCGGGGTTTGTGGCTCAGTGGTAGAGCGCTTGCCTAGCATGTGTGAGGTGCTGGGTTTGATCCTCAGCACTACATAAAAATAAATAAACAAAAATACTTAGATTTTATACTTGTAGCATCAATTATGTCTGTAGATATAAAGTCTTCAAGGTATAGTTAGCTAAAAATAAGCTTATTATTGTTCTTCTCAACAGGTGGCAAATAGACAATGTTCACAAGGGAAGTTTAGTCTGAAATACTAATGGAGCTAAGTAATATAAAGGAAAATATCTAAAACCAAAAATACAAGCACTTTCTTCTAAACTTAATATTGACTTAACAGAGCATCCAAATGATGTTGATTAAAAGTGAGTAAATGGCATTCAGATTGAAACTGAGAGACTCTTGCAGAATATAGAAGAAAACAGATAAGGTGACTCGATGACAGAAAGTAGCAATTAGATGATGAAGAACAGAAATCTAACCCGTAGAAAGCTGGAGTTACTGAATAAGAGACTTGAAGGATTCAAACACAGAGCTTGAAAAGTGTCTCAATGAAGAAAGATGTATGAATATGGAAGGATCCACCAAGCATGCTCAAAAGTGATGAAAAGAAAACTCACTTTTCTAGAATTAGTCATGTCAAATGTTTGGATTATAAAATTAAAAGGAAATTACACCATATTTGACATTGACTAAAGATGAAAAATCTTTTGAACTTTTCTTCTGCAGTGCTTTAAATGCAATGGAAACAACACAGGTATTGATGATCTTAAACTTAGTCAAATTATCTTTCAGATGCTAAAGCAATAGAAAACATTTACAAATATGTAATGTTACCTGAACTATTCTATTTATTCAATATATTTAAAAAATATTAACATCAATGTGCTGAGAGATTTTTTTTTTAAATACCACATTAAGAAACCTGTGACAAAAAAGGATTAGTGGGTATCAAAATTAATTTTGAAAGATTTGGGTTCAGAAAACCAATGAAAATATAATAATCACAATTAACAATTAATTATTGAGAAATTTCTGATTGACAATTACTATTCTTAAAACTTCACATGCAACAGTGAGCAGAACTGAAAACAAAGTAAATATGAAACAAATTATATGTCATAAAATAAATTAGTAAAATACTTAGAAACCCCAGGTGATACCCACAAAGACTTGGAGCAGAAAGGGGAAATATCTTAATCCGTAGATGAATACTCAGAAAAGTTTCTATGTGATATTGCTAATTAGAGAAAGTTTATATGTGATATTATAATTATTAATGAGAAAGATAAATAATTTCTTTCAAATTTTTAGATAGAATAAAAGATATTTTTAGGTAACAGAAAATAATAAACAATGCAGAAATGTAAAATGCAAGAATCAAACACTAGAGTAATAGGAGATGAAATGTGTGAATTACAAAAATAAACTTAAATGGCTTAAAAACAATGAAAATCCCTTTCATATTGAATTTTTTTTAATTGAAAAAAACTAAAAAAGAAATAAATCAACAAAATGTGGAGCCTAAATGGGATCCGTGAAGAGACATTCATGGAAAAAACTGGTGAAATTCAGTAAATTCAGATATTTTACTAACAGAATTGCACCAATTATATAGTTTTGGTTTGATATCTATACTATGGTTATATGAAATATTAACATTAGCAAAGCTGGGCACAGAGTATACAGGAACTTTGTACTGTTTTTGCAATCTTTTCTTCATATCCACAGTTATTTAAAAATGATCTGAAAAAATATGTATGAATACATAGGAACAATGGAACAGAGATTACCAGAGACTAGAGAGCAGGAAAATGGGAAGAGGTAGGTCTGAACTGAGATGTAGGCTTGCAACTGAGGCTCTCGTTAAGTAGGATGAAAAAATGTAGAGATATGAAGCACAATATGAGGGTTATACTTCCTCATATAGTACTGTGTACTGGAACTTTGCTAAGGGAGTCAAGTTTAGATACTCTCACAAAACAAAAAATAAACAAACAAATAGATAAATAAATAAAAAGAAAGATAAGCATGTAAAATGGTGGCTAAATTAATTTGCTTGCCTGCAGTAACCATTTCATACACATATCCATGTACGAAAACATCTCATACACTTTAAAATATACAATAAAAATTTTTAAAAAACCAAAGCAAAATAAATAAAATTTCATCACTGAAAAAATTAAAGGAAGTGGGAAATGAAAAGTAGTTCAACATTTTACAAATCAAAGGCAACTAGAGTGAAAAAAGTTCTTTCAGGTAGAAAAAATTCTATAGATACAAGAGGGGCATTATTTATCCACAAAAGGAATAAGCCACCAGAAATACTTTGTAATTTTGAATCCATATGTACCTATTGTTATAAAAATCAAAATAAGTAATGCAAAAGTTAAAGAATTGTGAAACATTCTCAGAAACTGATAGAAATATTTAAGTGATTTTAGTAGAATTAAAAACAGAAAGTATACCTTTTGAAATAGGCATAATAAGACCAGAGTAAACAAACTCCCACTAAAAATATTTAAGAATTAGAAGAGTCAAGAAAGAAGAAGATGGCAAATATAAAGCATAATATATCTGTTTTATCACAAGTAAGTTCATCTGCCATTAAATGGCAGACTCTCGTAATGGGTAAAAAATAAAATCCAGTTATATTCTGAGAAATGTAAGTAAATAAAATGAATGAAGCTGTAAGGTAAAAATACTAAAGGTATAAGCAGAGATGTGTCAGTAATGTGTAAACATAACATCATGTTGTAATATTTCTATTAGCTTTAAAAAAATCTGAGGCAAAACATTGTAACTTTCTGAATTATTGATGTGTAGAATAGCTTTACATAAAATTATTTTCAGAAATATAATTGAAGTAGAAAATTATATAAGATCATTATGCTATTGAAAGATGACATAATAAAAGCTCAACAACACAAAGCACAAGAATATAAATCACGACATATGTACTTTAGTTCATGAAAAACACACCCACTTCCACAATATACACACAGGGTCTATACAGAAGTCAGTAGAATTTGCAACCAGAGAAGTGACTTTTTGTTAAAGATTCGTACTCTCCATGTGATAACTCAGGAGAAGAGTGCAGACTTGCTGGTTTAGGAAGGGCGGCGGGGATTCACTAATCCAACTAACTTTCACAACTGTATGGACGGATGGTGGAGTAGATTCCAGAGCCAATGTTGCATCTTTCCCTTCCCAATGACTTCGAAGAAAGCTTGTATCACATTACGGCAAGAATCATGCTAATAAGCAAGTACTTATCCAGGGGGTATTTAGCAATGTCTGGACATTTTTGCTATCAAAACAGGGTGAGCCAGTGGTGTTGCTTCTGGTATTGGGTGAGTGGGGGTTCAGGGACGATGCTAACCATCCTTTGCACAGAATAAGGCCTGCAACAACAACAACAACAACAAAAAATATTGGCTTCAAATATTAATAGTGCCAAGGTTAAGAAACACAGATTTTAAACCAAGGTACTTTTAAAGTCCTGGCACAAACTGAATATAAATCAAATAGAAAGAATTCTGTACAAGGTCGTAGCTGAGAAAGAGAGAGAGGGAGGGAGGCTCACTATGCGTTTTCCACTAGCTCAGGCACTTTTGAGAGCAGATATCAAGCAACCTGTTCATGAAAAATGAATTTCCTCTTTGAAAACTCTTCAATATATTCTCTTCGCGTGTGAAAGAACTTAAGAGAGTTTTGATCAAAGTGTACGAACCTTCAAAATTGAATTTCAGTCAGGTGGAGAGGAAAGGCTCAATGAAGCTACTAGCGGATCCCACTTACAAATACACTTTTAGAAACTATTTGTTCATTCATTTATTTGGTATTTATGTTTCAAATTTCCACTGTGTGCACTTCCAAATCTTTTGATTTGAGACATGATCTAGTCTAAATTGGGGGAAATCGGGACACAGATGTTGGTTAGGTTACTAAACTAATCCCCAGACCTTTTTAAACTCAAGATTGACCTAAAGTTTAAGGCTGAACTGAGCACATAAATAAGAATCTATGTATTTTTTGTAGCCAAATTGAGAATTCAGACATGGGAAAAGAAAATCATTCATATTAAGCATTTTTCAAATATGTCTTACTGTATAAAGGCTCTAACTGTAGCCTTACAACAACCCAGTGATATAGCTATTATTAATCCATTTTACAAATGAAGGACTTGAGGCTCAATGGCATGAAGTCCTCTGCCTTTGCTCACAGAATTTGGATGGTGGTGTTGGAATTTAAGCCCAGGCATAGGAATTTGAAATCTAGGGTCAGTGATCTGCCTGCTACTCCGTCATCCAACATAATTTTCTTAGGAAAAGAATGCTTCTTTCCTCACTTCTACACTTGATTTAAGTATAAACGAAGACTTCTCAGGACCAGGGTCTAGGGCATATTGGGTAGAAGAAGAGAGGAGTTCTTGGTTATCTCAGGTTGAGGACTGATAGATAGGCTTGGGCCGATGGGCCACCTCCCCCATGGAAATTTCCATGAGAAGCAACCTGGTTTCATTTTCCCCAGGCAGGAGCCAATGGGCTTAAAGGTCACCTTGTTCCCTGAGCGAAGAGTTAATAGTGTTAATGGTTGCTCTGGTACACCCCCCCCCCCACACCAGAAATCCCTACTTAAGTCCCTGCCTACCTGGAGATCAGACACAACAGCTCATCCCTGCTGAGAGGAGGCAGCCACTGTGACAGCTCCAGACTCACCATCTCCAGCCCAACAGCAGCTGCCCCAGCCACCAGCTCCAGAGACCACAGCCAGCACGACCAGGTACCCACCTTCCATTCAGAGCTTGCACACTCCCCTCTCCCTGACTCCTCTCTCCCCAGAGCTTGCACATTCCCTCTCCCTGATTTCTCCCCATATTTCTTGTACCTCTGACCAGCCATAAAGGCTGGTGAATAAATCTCTTGGCTGTATGGTTGTCTCTGATGTGATTTTTGCCCTTCAAAAACCACCTGTCTGCTTACTGATGATAGACTTTCTGATCCTCCTTATGTCTTAATATTGCCTGTATAGTTTCTTCTTTGCCCCCTGAGATACTTAGAACTGTTTTTAAATTCCAAATATTTGTGATTTTTTATATTTTATTTGTGACATTCAACTTAATTGCATAGCTGCCAGAGAATATGATCTTTATGATTAATATTACTTTCATTTTATTGTATAGTGATTCTTCAAGTACTATATGACCAATTTTTATGACAAGTGTGGTTTCAGAATAACTGTGTATATACACATATTTTTTAAGTGTGTTATGCATAGAGATGCTGTATTTGTAAGATTGCATTTCTCCATCATTATGATCCTTATTTCAGCTGTAATCCACTACTGATCACTGCTGATATGGTGGTAATGTGTGTAGAGGGGAAACACCTAATAACCTCATGATTCTGAGTCTGTATCTCTAGATCGTGACTTTCACAACAGTGTCTCAGTATTTTTTTTTTCCCCAGTAGTTTAAATTTTGGATAATGGTCTTTCCCTCAGGTCGGAAAAAGATGGAGTGAAGTATTTTGCCTACCTTTGTAATTCAGAATGCTCTGGACAAATTTCAAAATGATAACACTTCTCTGTTCTCTGCCAGAAAATCAAGGAATTTTTTTTCTTTTTTGATTCTCCACCATGAAAACTTGGTGACGCCCCTGGAAGCAAACTGTGATAATGTGGTATCCCCTGAGAATTGTAGTCTTAAACTAGTCTTTGTTGAGCCTCCAACAATTTGTTAAGATGGCGCTTTATACATTCCTACCCATTTATGAATCCAGGGGATTATGTCTCATATAGCTGAAATTTGGCTGAGATTGGAACATGCTGAATATATCACCGTTTTTGTATAATTTTTCTGCTTTCCATTTTAGTGTATTTCAAATTATATATCATAAACTTTTAGACTTAGAAAGAACCTCACAGCTTAATTTCTGAACCTAATCATCTTATAGAAGAGAAAAATGGGAACCCATGTATGCCACCTTACTAAATTCCCTCCCCAAACAGAATGATAAAACAAGGTTTCCTCTCTCCCATCTTAGTAATATTGGTGTTCCATACAAAAAGCTCTTGGGAGCTCACAGAGTCAAGAATCTGCTTTCCATAACAAGTCAATAACAAATTTTCCCATGAACCTTGCAAAACCAAACAGAAGTGGTGATACACTCCATTTTTTTAAAATTTCATGAAAGATATCTTGTTCAAAAACAATACTTTTGAACAGGATTTTACCGGATGAAATAGTCAAAAGTACTCCCTAACCATAAGAATAAAATCCCTTTAAGCATATCTTTACAGAGGACAAATATTTTATTTGGTATTTATACAGTTTGACATTACCCATAAAATTACAAATACTAATTACCGATTCATTATGGGATATTTTTAATTCAACAACAACAACAACAAAAATCAAATAGATTAACTAAAAACAAACTTAAATGGTTCCATGGTGGTTAAATGGTCACAATGATTTTAACCACATGTATATTGCATCATAGTCCAGTCTAATTATTTGGCAGCTTGTTGCCTCAAATTTCATAAAGCTTAAATAACAGAGAATTAATTTTTAATAGACTACTATTGCTTAACCTTATAGTGATAGATTTTACTTTCAAATCTGGCAGGTAACTCAGGATACTATTTGTGAGTTCCTGGGTTTCCAGATTATTTGGAAGTCGGAGAAAGGGTATGGACAAGGGTATCCAGGCTCAATCCTCGTTATTAAAAAATGACTCAATTTCTAAGACTGAAGGAAATAACAAGGAGGGAAGCAGGAGCAGTCAAATGCAATTCTTTTAAGATCCCAGTAGAGCTACATCTTTCATTGTCCAAACAACCTGGTTGTTTAAAGAAGGATGTTCACCATGAATCAGGACAGGAGAAGATGAAGTAAGGTGGTCAACAGAGAAGGTGCCTGGGTCATTGAACAGATATGTCTCACATTAATGTGCATCTGCCTTCACTTGCACCAGATTTATAATTATTTCCTTGGTGCAGTGCCATTCGACTGCCCACAGAATTTTACACATTATTCATCCATCCATGAATTAACTTGCTGATTTCTGAAATTCTCACTTTTAAAAGATTGATTTGTTTTGGTGTTATGCAAATTCCATTACCAGTTATTCGTATGTTAGCATGAATAATTATAGCATCTTCATCAAGATTGATTAACCTTTCCACTTACCAGGGAGAAATGCAGATACTCTGGATATATAACTTTTATTTTACTTTAGCTTCTAAAGCTCTATAAGCTAAATACAAGACAAGTAGCCTAATAGCTGGATTGACGGGAAGGTGAAAAGAAAGTTGAGGCTCCAAGGTCTATTAAGGTCTATTAATTTGTTATAAAGATGATTTAGGGAATCATAAGTATTTATTTTAATTTTATTCTTAATATTTTTATACTATATAATCACCCATTAAAGTGTTCCATAATTTGGTTTTAGACATCTTTAAATTCTCCAATATAAAGATGAGCCCAATGATAGGGTTCAATTTGCAAATACCTGTATCTTTTTAGTATTTATTACCTGTTATGTAGACTTCTCCTTAGAGATCTTTTAAGATTTATAAATGCATATGCTTATAACATTGACTAAGTTGTGAGTTTAATAATTTTGGTATTAACCATGAGAGTAAGATGGTAGAAAAGGAAATTTAGGAAACTTAAGGTGCATAATATAAGATATATATAAATCAGATTCAACCAGAGAAGTAAGAATAATATGATGTACATGACCATATGCCCATATGTATGACATGATACATATGCTATACACACACACACACACACACACACACACACACACACACACTCACACACACACAAATACATATACAGGCAGTTTCTGACCCATATCACAATGATTTAGCATATGATTTTGCAATATGCATTTAATGGAAGCCATACCTCAAATTTTGAATTTTGATCTTTTGGGGGGCTAGTGATAATGCATTATGATGCTTTCTTGCAATGCTAGGCAGCATAAGTTAACTGAGGTTCCCCATCAACCACAGGTCATAGGAGAAAATAACATTCCACAATATACTGTGTTGTTAAGCTAGCCAAACTTACACATTTTGTTTAGACATATTAAGTGCATTTTCAATTTATGATATTTTCAACTTTTAGTGGGTTTACTGAGTAATAAGTCTAAGTCAAGGGGCATCTGCCTGCCTCTGTGTGTGTGGGTGTGCGTGTGTGTGTGTGTATGTGTGTGTAAATATATAGTCATATTAAATAATATATGTATATATACATATATATACATTATTTGTGTATATGCTTTATATGTGTGTGTATTTGCTTATTTATTTATTTACAACAGAGATTGGTTTGTGTGATTATAGGTATGGCTAAACAAGTCCAAAATCCACAGGGCTGACAGTCTGTAGGCAATGTTATATAAGCAGTCTGGAACCTGAGGTCAAAAGCTGCAGCTATTTAGTCCACAGAAGGTCAAGAAATTATTTTAAACAGAATCAGATTGATAGGCATGGTCTGATGCAGTTGATCACAGCTAGAATATTTTCTATATCTTGGAGAAGTCTCAGCCAATATTTTAAAAGCTTCTACCAGATTCAGGCAGACTCACCCATATTACACCTTATTTAAAGTTAATTGACATAGGACTTTAATAATCTATAAAATTTCTGCACAGCAACACCTAGGTTAGTGTTTACTTGAACAACTAGGGACTATGGCCAAGCTAAACTGGCATGTCACAGAAGAAGTCATCATAGTGTAAAAGTGTGGGAGGCCATAGTGACAATCACAGGCCTGTCTTTACATAACCACTAGGGACATGAAGATTCTTTCCCATATGTACAACTCACTCTCTTTGCTGGGCTTTTAACATTTCGTTATTATTGAATCCACTAATAAGAGTAAATACCCCACTTGCATCACAGTAACCTCTTATTACTTTCATTTTAGTTTTCCCCCATTATTTCACATACCCCTTCTTCATTAAGTTGCTCACCTGATCAATTATCATGTGAGCCCGGGCAGCCTCTGAAACACTAAAGGCAAAACTTTTTCACAACATAACTGATCATCAACTCTTGTCACCAGAAAGCAAACACACAGACTCTCTTTGCTAACTCGATAATGTGGGAGTCATCATAAAACTTTCTTTCATTCCAAAACCCCTCTCCACACTTAATCATTCACCAAATGGTCTTGAATCTACTCATACTTTTCTTTTATATTTTCTAGTTTTACCCATCTCTAAATTGTGCTGTGGAGGGAAAAAAATAAAGATTCTCAAGCCTCACAACAATTTATACATTATAAGGAGAACAAAAAGACAGATGCATAATTCAAAAAGTACAATAATGGAATATATCTGTTAGAACAAAGGAATAATCTAGGTGCTGAAATAGAATAGCTACATAAACATTGTGATACACAGGAAAGTAAGGCGTATAAAAGCATATGCATACCTTATCTTGCATATCAGTCTGTAATGCCTGTTTTCTGTTAGCATTATTTGAAATTATTAAATACAAGCACTTTCAATGCATTGCATTTTTATGTGAACTCTAAAAATCAGATTTCTCACAACAGCAGCCCATTATTGATTAAGGAGAAACTATCCTAGGTAAACATAAACCAGAACCCTGAGTTAAGAAATTTACCCATGTCTAGTAATTGTCACTGATGTGTTTTTATATGCATCCTTATTTAGGTTCACTTTTTAACACAATTTTTTTAATGACTTTCTACCAGTCATATTAAAACCTTACTGAGTATACAAACTAGAGGAAGGATTCTTTAAAGTTTCTCCCCATATTTTCTCAGATGCTCAAGAAATCTTTCTTTTTAAATATATATCATACAAAAGATCCATGCTAGGTTAGAAAAGGGGGGTAAGAAAAAGTAAATCCTGGGCTGGGGATGTATGCAGCTCAGTGGTACAGCACATGCTTAGGAAGTGTGAAGCTCTGGGTTCAATTCTCAGTCCAAAAAACCAACCAACCAACCAACAAACAACAAAACTTACTTGAGGCAATAGGGAATGCAGAAAAGGAAAAGACATTTAACTTTTTGCAAAGCACCTTCTATGTGCCATTCAACTAGCATACCTCCTGTGACATTTAATTTTTACAAAGCCTTGTAATGTAGTCATTACCAACCCTATAAATGAGGAAACATAATAATGTAAATTGGATTTACTGATCAAATACACATTTTTAAAGTTACTATTGATCATGTAAGGACCTGAGTTCAAACTCCAACACTGAAAATAAATAAACAAATAAATAAGTAAAATTACAATTGCTGCTTATGAAGCTACCCTAACTTAGAAGCTTAAGACAACAATGATTATTTTAATATATATTTCAGAGATCTCATGACTTTGGAATTTGGGAAAACTCATCTGCATTTTACAACTGAGATTATAGACTATGGTTAAGCATGATATCTGTGCAATAAAAATAGATGAATATAGTTATAAAATGCAAATACTTTACGCTAAAGACATAGCTTTAGAGTAAAATTATAACATTCTCTGACAAGTATCTCTATCATGTATGCTATCAAGAATTTTATTAAGCACAAAACAATATTGTTTCTCAAGGTATTTTTTAATCTATGGTTAAAAAAGAAATGTGTGAAGAGATGGATTAGCTAGATACATTGTGTTCAATATGAAACAGATGTAACAAAAAAGATCATTGAAATAACTTGATGTGACAAAGAGATTAGGAGAATACATGAAAGGAGCAAAATGAAGACAAATTAACAGTTATGATTCATTGAACTTGAAAGCAGGACAGAATTGGTCTATGAGTTTATATAAGAAATTAAAATAGTAACTAAAGAAGGCAAAGATTTGCCATTAGCATTAAAATAAGAGGATTTGTTAAGAAGTTGTAGCCATGTTAATTAAAAAAACTACCCCTTGGGAAAGGTGAATCTTTAGATTTGCTTAGAAAACACACACCCCCAAAATTACTATCAGGATATGGAGTCCTCATTATAACATAATGAAAGGAGATAGAGATGCATATATTTTATCTGGTTAGAAAATTTTGTGATTGATGCTGATTAAAAAGTATAAATTTTGTATATTTGCAATTGGTACATGTAAGCAATTATACATGGATTACTTTGCAATTACTTTTCTACTATAAACAACTGGAAAACTAAGACACCAAATGGAATGATAGTTTTGAAATGCTGGATCATGCAGCCCAAGATTGTGATCATAATAAGCAGAGAGACAAATGAGGTGAGCCCTTTGATTGACCCAGAATACAACTTGGAAGCAGTTTTTGCCTCAAAGTATGGATAGGAACCCAGAGATTAACAATCTTGATGAGTTAAGGACACAGAGCAGAATTCATAGAGCCTGAGGTGGTGAGAATTTTGAAGCAGAATGCCAGAGGAGAATTCTGCACAGACAGTTCCAGAAATCTGTAGTCTAAAAGAATTTTGGACCAAATACTGATTTTTCACATAAATGGGGCTCTGTTTTGGGTGTAGTTTGTGTTCCCCAAGATTTCACGTGTTAAAATTTAATACTCAATGAAAGATTTGAAGAAGTGGAAACTTAATCAGAGTGTGATGTTTAGAGTTGAAGTCTTTGAGAACTGAGCAGAATTAGACCATGTCATTAGGATTGGTTGAATCCTGGTAGTTGTGTGATAGAGGTGAGAGAAACCAGAAGACACTGTAAACAACTGGAAAACTAAGACACTACATGGAATGGTAGTTTTGAAATTCTGGACACACTCCTAGTCTCTTGCCATGTGGTGCCCTGTGCCACCTTGGCATTCTGTCAGCAAAAGGTCATTGACAGATGTGACCTCTTGACCTGGGACTTCCAGAACCATTAGCAAAAATAAACAGCTTTTCTCTCTAACTTACCCAATGGTATTGTGTTGTTGGCAACATAAAATGAATTAATATAAATGGAGTGAAACTCCAGGTACTATGGCAATAGGTGCCAGAGGGCAATGGGCAAATAATTACTGAATATTGTACAAGTGAGGAAAGGGCTCTTATCACATGATATCAAGAGAAGAGACTTACCTCATTAAAACAAACAATGGGTATGGAAGAGTCCTTAAAGATCTACTATTTCAATAACTTATATATATATATTTATATATATATGTATATATATATTTATATATACACACACACAATGTTATACCATATATGCCTATTATACCTATAACAATATGTATATAATGTTATATCTGTATTCAAGAACATCCTACACCCATCATAACAAATCTTAAAAGCAAATCTCAAAAGGACCACCAAATTATTTTGCAGTAACTTAATATTTATGTCAGGGGGAAAATGTCCATTATTCTTTAAAAGAATACAATAAAATGCAGCATAAAACTCAAAACATAAAACTCACATCTATTGTCCAAACAAAACCATGTAGGAGAGAAAGCAGAAAAGTATGATCCATACTTGGTTGAAAAATTGATTAATAGAAACAAATCTAGAAAATATAATACTCAGTGAAATATAAGTACATTAAATCCATATTATAAATGTGCTCCAAGAAAGTGAAGGAAAATATGCAGATAATGAAGAAAGAAATGGAAAATACATTGAATACTGAAATTAAGCTTGAAATAAAAAAATAAAATGACATTTGGAAAATGTCAAAAAATTAAAATTAAATACTATTTTTTTTTTAAAAACATGGGTTCAAGAGGAAGTTTCAAGGGTATTTAAAACAAAAATTGAAAGAAATAACCTAAAATTAAAAAATTTCAAGATTTGTGTCCCAAGCTAAAGCAGTACTTTATAACAAATGTTTAGAGGGAAGAAAAGTTTCACATCAATATTTTAATGTTAAGAAATTAGGAAAGAAAAAATAAACTAAAACTAAAGTAAAAATAAAGGAGGGAAAATTAAAAACAGAAATAGCAATCAATAACTTTTGAAATAGATAACCATTAAGTGAATCAATAAAACAAAAAGCCAGTTCAAGAAGATCAGTAAATTGATAAATCTTTGTAATCAACTCAGTAAGAAGAAGTGAAGATGAAAATTGCCAGTAATGAAAAGGGACTTCATTATGGATGCTACAAATACTTTACAGAAACAAAGTGTATGCAGGATAATATGAACTATTGTGTCAATAAAAATAATTTAAATGAGTTAGATATGTTTCTTGAAAGACATAAGCTACCAAATTTCCCTCAATAGAGAGAATGAACCTGAATAATAACATAGTCATCAAAGTTAAAAAGCTTTCCAAAAAGAAAACCACAGTTCTAGATGACTTCATTGGCAAAGTCTACCAAACATTTAAGGAAGAAAGAAAACAAATTTAAGTAAATTCTCCCAAAAAATAAAGAAGAAGAGGAAGCAAACTTTCCAACTGGTTTAACGAATACAGCATTATTCTTATACCTAAGCCAGAAAACCACATTGAGTTAAGAAAAGTACAAACCAATACCTCCTCATAAATGTAGATACAAACCTTTAAAGTACAATTTTAGCCCATCAAATCCAGACATATATAAAGCAAAAAAAAAAAAAAAAAAAAACAAACACAATCAAATAAAGGTATACAAATCAGAAAAAATATGAGTGTGATTTACCCTAGGAATGCAAGGTTGACTTAACTTTTAAACATCAATATAATTCCAATCCCAAAAAACCAAAGGCTGAATGTTTTATCTAATATGCGGATGATAATTCACAATGTGGGGGGAAGAACAAAGTTACCTTAGATTAATTAAGTAGAGGGGAGTGAAGTGAGGGGAGTGGTGGGGATATGGAGATAGGAAAAATAGTAGAATGAGAATTTATGAATTTTATTACTTTATGTATAAATATGACTGTATGACCAATGTGATTCTACAACATGTACAATCAGAAAAAATGAGAAATTATACCCCATAATGTATGATACATCAAAGTACATAAATGCATTTATTCTACTGTCATGTATATCTAATTAAAACAAACTTAAAAATCAATGTAATTCACACTAACAAACTGGAAAAAATAAACATAGTGATGCATTTATTACATTCTGAAGTGTTTATTCAAAATATTAGGAAATATAAACCTACCAAAGACTTCATACATGAATGATCATAACAACTACATTTGGAACAGCCAATAACTAGAAAAAAACCAAAATGTCCATGAATCGATAAATGGATAAACAACGGTGGTATATCCATACAATGAATTGCTACTGAATGATACATTTGATCAAACAATTGATAAGCCCAATAAAGACAATAAACCTCAAAATAATTATCCTGAATGAATAATGTTGTTTTAGCTTTTTTACCACTGGACCAAAAAACCTGACAAGAACAATTTTAGGAGGGGGAAAGTTTATTATGTGCTCATTATTGCAGAGGTCTCAGATGGCGGGCTCCATTACTCTGGCCCCAGGTGAGACAGGACATCATGGAAGAAGAGTGTGGTAGAGGAAAGCAGGTCAGGACATGGCCACTAAGAAAGAGAATACTTGACTCCCCTTGCCAGGACAAAATATATACCCCAAAGGCACAACTCCAAAGCCCACCTCCTCCAGCCATACCCTACCTGCCTACAGTTAGTTACCATAACCTAACTGATTAGTTTATCATAATCCAAACCTTTCATATCTAAGCTTTCTTGTATTGTCTCACACATCAGTTTTTGGGAGATATCTCATATCTAAATCATAAAAAATGTGGACAACAAAGAATATATATTATATAATTCTACTTTTATAAAATTCTAGAAAATACAAAATTATTTTTAGTAACAGCAAGCAAATCAATGGTTGTCTAGAGATAAGGTGCCAAGGGAAGTCTTGATTACCAAGGTAATGTAGCTTTGAAGATGATGGACATGTTAGTTATTTTTATTATGGTGATGGTTTTACAGTGAGATACATGTGCTGAAACATTAATTTTTCCACTGCAAATATGTGGAGCTTTATGTTCACCAATTATATGGCAATTTGTTAGTACAATAAAATAAGAAAATTTGAATTCAGATCTTGACATTGACAAAGTATAACTCAAGGCAAACACACTTAAATATGATGAAAAAGAATACATTGTACTTCCAAAAACCAAAAATGACAATGTATGCATTTATGTTTATATTTTCTGAATATATATGCACCAAATATAACAGCAACCTCCTGTTAAAGTAGAAACTACAGAAGACTGGATTAGAAAGAGACACACATTAAGAAACATATATTAATAAGTTATTGTGAATTCAAACAAATTACTTGATCAAAAGAAAACAAGGCAATTGAAGAGCTACATAGCATAATCAAGAAAGAGAACATTATGAATTTGGGACTCTGAACTGGGGATGTACCTTCTTCTCAAGTACACCTGGAGCATTTGATTGGCTGAGGGCTATTCCTTGTGGAACAGCTATGAACTGTGATCATCCAGCTCGCACTGGAGCTGAGAGATAGGTAAAGTTGCCCCAAAATGGTAGGGAAATCTTATGTTTATTAAACTTGATTAATTAAGGGATCAATTGTAACATCACTTATAAAGTAGAAAATTGATACCATGTGCCTTCAGTTATGGTGAAATAAATTGTATACAGAACTAAGCAAGTTGTTTTTTTTTTTGGGAAAAAAGATGGTTAAGCGGAATCTAACAAGAAAATAATCAGATAATATTCAGATGAATGCTCTAATGGACAACTGTCCTGACCTCTTAAAAAATACAAATATGAAAGTAAAATAAGGGATCTACATTTCCATTTGATAAGTATCAAAAAATTGAAGAAGACAATACCAAATGAATGATTATAGCATGGCCCTTTTTAAATGCAAAACAGTTATGAAGAACATCTTTGGATAACTGAGAAAATTTGAATATAAAACATATATTAGAAAAATTTGAATATAGAATATATATTATAAAATGGTCATGTATTAGAAAATTATTTGTGTGTGATAGTTTGTGTTATGGTCTTACTGTTAGAAAATATATGCAAAATTATTTAGCAAGTGTACAAAACAACTGGAATCTCACACTTTGCTTTTGGGAGTATAAACTAGTACAATCACTTTTTTTTTAAATGACCAAAGCATTTTTTTTCTGGGTATGTACCTAAGATAGTACAAACACCTTAGAAAAACATTTTGGTGCTATCTAATAATAAGCATTTACAGTAATTCCACAAATTATTATGTGATCAACTTAAATATTAAGGTATTTGCTAAAAGATATGTAGAAGAATATACATAGCAGTATCATTGCTTATATCTCTGACAGGAGTGGTAAAAAGACAGGAGGGAGATTTTAATTGAATTTATAACATAAATAGTCTGAGGCAAATATGGCAAGATTTTAACACTTGGTAAATTTGAATGGTGATTATGTGAGTTTTGCTACATATTCTCTACAATTGAATGCATATATGAAAATCTTCACAAGTAACTAGCAATATGATGTCAAATATAAATAATTGAATGAATTACATCAAAATGGTTTTTAAATGAGTAGAATTTTTATGTTTCTCAATTTTTTGAAGATAAACTTGCATTTATTGTATAATTTCAAAAGGTAAATGAAATGCATACTTTCATATACACATTTCTGTACTAGATATATTTTGAAAACACTACTAGAGAGTGGCTGTTCAGAACACTAGGAAATATTATCAATTAAGTGAAATATGTTTGATCGATTTCTTGAAAACTAGGTAGTTTTTCTAGGTTTGCAAGGTGCATCCTAGGGAAATGGTGCATGACACAGGTAGTCCTTGGAGACTTGAAATAATGCATGTGGTTTATAGTGTAGTTAAGTTTATTTCAGGCACTCTGCTATCTGAATATCTATTATCTGTCTATCTATTTATATCTCTTTATCTATCTAGCCATCCATCCATCTGAATACTAACTAGGTTTGCAACATTTCAGAAAAATAGCCTTCCCATTTTACAAAACACTAGTGCTCATTCACTAAGAATTGGTGTAGATTTAAAATCATCTCAGATGGACTCCAAACTTGTACCCTCCATTTATGTGGCTTCCCTCAAGAAGAGCATAGCATGCGCCACAGATCAGAGAAAGACTAAAATGAGTAATAAGCATCCTCTTCCGGTAAAATTTGTGTGAAGGTGGCAAGACCAGCCAGACAAATGGAGAGACAAAATGAGTCAGTGGAAAACCTGTCAAGATTTCCACAAGGTTACAGGAAATGACATAAAGCTTTAAGGACAGTGGTTATGTCTGTGCCACAGAAAGATGACAACAGGGGCACTACTGAGGGAAGCCTGGAAAAGTGTCTCATAGGAGGAAAAAGAGCATTTAGGGCTTTGTTACCTAAACTGAAGGAGTGAAGTGCTGTGGATGAAAACACAAGGATATTTGTAATGGCAACCATTGACAATAACATATAAGAATAAACTGGAGGTAAAAATCTGGTCCACATTTTAATCCAAATGTAATGGTGATATCTCCTATAAGGTTAGCAATGTGGATTTTTAGGTTAAGGGCTGGTGAAAAAGATTGCAAAAAATAGTGATATGGCTGCCTAACCATGCTGCTTGAAGACATTATGTACTGATGAAGACTCTTTCATGAGAATCAAATTGATGTTATGATTTTAGGGATTTTCACATGTCTCCTAGAACGTTTGATGAGATCACCTTTCTTTCTGAGCCTTTGAAGCATCATTTACCCAAAACGATTATATACAAACTGTCTTTTGAACATATTTTGATGGCAGATGCCTCAATATCCATATTCTCCAACTTTAATAATGTGATAGAGCCATCTAACATTCATATTCACATGGGTGTGTCTGGCTTTTCTACTCTCTTTGCATTTCTGGGATCCTGCAAGAATTTCTTCCCAGTGGGTCATGGTCAGATGTGGAAGAGTATTACTTGTGGGGTAGATTACTTAATTGCCAGTGGAAGATGCTCCAGTGCTTTCTTCCTCTTACCATAGTGATTGGCAAAATTCTTTTTTTTTTTTTTAAAGTGGGTCTTTTTCTTTTTATCTTTTTTTAGTTGTGAATGGACATAATACCTTTATTTTGTTTATTTATTTTTATGTGGTGCTGAGGATCAAACCAAGTGCCTCACACGTGTGAGCCACAAACCCAGCTCCTTTAGTGGTTCTTTTTAGTTATATATAACTCAGCTGAAAAATGGGTAGAAAATGCCTCCCTTCTCCTACTTTTACCAGCTATTACAAAAACCCAGTGGTATAAGTACACAACTTGGAATAGATCTTATTCTAATTAGGACCCCATTGTTACGGATGTACATGATGGTGATGGTGGGGTTCACCGTGGTGTATTCATGTATGTCCATAGGAAAATTATTTTAGATTCATTACACTGTCCTTCATTTATCTATCTCCCCTCCCTTTCCTTCATTACCCTTTGTCTTCTTGATGGTAAACTCAGTGTTAGCTTGTGTTCCTGCATAGGAACATCCAGGGGCTGAGCACCCTACCAACTCATTGTGAATTTCTAGAAGAAACAAGAAATAAAAGCTTAATTTTGGAAGGCTCCACAGTATTGGAATTTAACACTGCAAAATCTAGCCTATCCTCATGGTCACAGCACAAACCAGTTTTTTCTGACACTGGTAGAACCAGACATGATGCTGCCAACCCATGGAAAGAGTTCCAAAGTTGCATAGATGGAAATTGCAATTTGTTGGATCCTTCCAGAAACAAATCAAAATTTTCTCCCACTTCATGAAAGAGAACTGCTTTAAAGGTGTTACTAACATGTGAATTGTCTATATGGTGTGTCTGTCGAGAAAACTGCCAGTGTATGCATTGGATCATAAATCTTCTTTTATGATGCATCACGATTTTCACAGTAATATTTATAAATATGCATTAATAACATTTATCTTATATATAATTTATTAAAATTATATATTTGTCAATAAAATTATTATATAATATCAATTTTTTATACTAGTATATGTTAGTGTATACTTTAATTTTACAGTGGTACAGGTGATAGAGAGGAAGAGATGGATGTAAAAGTTGTCTTAATGATCTACTACTGACAGATGAATTTAATAAACAAGTTGTGGATGCTTAAGCTTAGTAACTTAGGAGACTTAAATAGGGTCACAGCTGAAAATATGAAGCATACCACAAGATGGACACATTTTAAGAAATATGTGATTTCATTTTATTTAGATAAAAATAGTTAACACTGAGTATACCAGCTGTGGTCCTAAATGTTTTACATGTATGAATGCACTCATTTCTTCCAGAACAAAGATGTGGGTCATTGTACCAGCCCCGGTATGCAGGTGAGAAAGCTGAGGCACAGAGAAGTAATGTGTTCATTCTCTTATGAATCCAGGTTTCTATTATAGTTCTGGGCATAAAATAGAAATGAGTTTCAGTTTTGGCATCTTTGGCATTTGCCTGGTTTTCTGTCTTGCTCTAGCATCTGAAGAATCTTAATATTCAGAAATTTGATTTCCAGACTGGAACCTCAGTTGACTCAACTGAAAAACGGGTATAAAATTCCTCCCTCTCCTCCTTCCACCATCTATTACAAAAATCCAATGAACTCGACTCACTTAACAAAACGAAAAGCATAGCATGAAGAGTATTGGAGAAGCCACAAGATGACTTCACACACTACAGTAACTCAACTCACAGGACCAGAGGAGAGTGAGAGTGAGGTCAGGGTGCAGAGTGATTCATCTGGAGAACAAAAGCCAAAGGTGAATGATCAAGAACTTTCAAAGTTCAGAAAAATAAATCTAGCTATTTATCTAATAGAATACCATCAAGTGCAGGAAGATCCCGAAAAGTACAGAAGGCTGGAAGAAGTCATGTGTGCAGTTCAGAGACCAGAGTCCTGGGATCAGGGTTCCCATGAGCCAGCAGTATGGGTCAGGATATCCATGTGTACAAGGTAGACTGAGCAAGTGGAATGGTGAAAGGAGATTTTTGCAGCTCCCGTGATCTCATCCAGGGCGAGCCAAATTAAGTATGCTGGGGGGTGGGTGTTGTGGGAGAGGCATACTGCTGGAATTTATGTTGTGGGATTCAAGAAGCTAGATGAATTTCATATCTACATTCATTTCCTTACTGAATTAGGCTGTGAATATAAGAAAAGATGATAACATGGGGGGAAAATGAGACACATAAACTCTCCCAGTGAAGTTGGCTACCTGAGTCTATGTTAGAATGAGTGAATGGAAGCATAAAATGAGAAATAGAATCCTGGCACATAGAGGTCAGGCTTACCCAAATACTCTGGCTTCTCATTTAGAAAGCAAGAAGAGATTATTTTGTAGAGAGACAAAACAAATCTGCTGAGGAATTTTTAATGGGAGGTGCAAGCATAATAGTGTCTGATATATGGAGGAAAAAAGGCTTCTGCACGATTTCTGTAAAAATTGGATTGAAAGCTTTTAAGTATGGCAAGATTATCTATATCAAGTAAAGAAAAATGAGGCAAGAATTCCTGGACCAGTTTAAGGAACTCAGTGATAAGGGGCAGATGAAAACAGGTAAACAGATAGCATTCATCCAACAAGGTCAGGAAAAGCATGTGAGGATGTTTGAAAAGGATGCTGATAATCAGGTATTTCAGAAAGACTTGGGGAATAACAATAAAAAGAGATATTCAGACTGTGACAGAGAAGATAATGTGGAGAAAAACAAGTGAACAGGAAATAAACAAAATATCAGGCTTTAGTCCCCTGAGAGGCAGTGACTTTTTCTCCACAAAGCAGAACTATGCTTCCATTATATTCTGGATTTCATTTCTTGAAGAAGGTAACATGCTCTGTTCTGTAAGGGACATGAAGAGGAAAAGACATAGCCACAAACTATACAACCATGCTGTTGGGGAAACAGGTTGTGGCCAACTATGAAGCAAGAAGGAATACATTTTAAAAGTGTAAACAGAATTGTTGGAAGGAGTGTAGAAAGGACAATTACTTTTTACTTGCGGTAATTAATTAATGGTGAAGAAGCTACTTGAGCTCGGTTTTAACAGGGGAGCCTTATGTCCAATTGAGGGTAGGTTGCTTGTTTGAGGGCATAATAGAAAAAAGGTTGAGAAAGCAGCAAATATTTTGAGTTCATTATCACCTCTTCTTTTGATGGAAACAAGGAATACTAGTTCTGATGTGACTCCTTGGCTTTTGAGAACACAGCAAAAGCAGGGGGCTCTCTCTGACCTTCTGAGCTTTTCCCTGAAAAGGTCATAAAACCTAGGAAGGTCACTCTCTGACCTGCTCCCCACCCCCCCCAAGCCCTTCCTATGAAGGATGTCCTGCCCCAAGCCCAGAAGAAAGCAATGACAGCAGAGACAGAGAAGAATCTGAGCAAACAGTAAGTTCCTCCCAGTTTTTTACCATTAGCTCATGCCCCATTTTTATCAAATCATACTTCTAGACAACTGTCCATTCTTCATCACACCTGAGCAGAACAACACACAATTTTCCCTGGGTCTTCAGGTCTTCATTTCTGAAGAATCCTGTGTCGTGTAAAATTTGTATTAAATGAATGTGTATGATTTTCTGTTGTTATTCTGACCTTTGTTATAGGGGTGGTACCCATGAACTTTGCAGTGGGTGAAGAAAGAACTGTTTTCTCCTCTATGCACAGTTGTTTTATCTGGATAAAAATGAAGACAATAACTTTCATATAAATGGAAAATGTAGGACCATGGGCATCACAGAGTTATTGTGAATGGAAACTACATCAAAACATAAAACAATAGATAACTTCCAAATAAGTCTATTGACCAAAATCATGGGCCTGTATTTGAATCCAGGTCTCCTCAGTTTATTACCTGTATGAGCTCAGAAAGTTACTTCACTTATGTGATCTTCACTTCTCTATCCACTAAGTCAGGACTAAAAATACATATGCCATAGTATTGTGGTATAGAATAAAGGCAGTAAAGAACTTAGTATTAGTATAGCTTCTGACAATTATAAAGTGCTCAGTAATGGTAGCTTTAAACTCTCAGAGAGACCAAGTTGAATCAACCTGAGCAATGGGATATCCCCCACTTATATTGTTCCTGACTCAGCCCCAGAATTCATTTTCCATTACTTCAAGGAGCCTTTGTCCCTTTGGTGCAAAATGATGTTCAGAAACTACATTTCGTTGTCAGGTATTACATCACTGAAACATTATCTATTCAGCCATCCTTCCATCCTTCCTTTCTTCCTATGTTCTACATATACACATATATCTAAGTATAATCAGGATCAGAATATCCAATAAATTGGTTTTCAAGATGGTGGAATAGAGAAGTTCCTGTTCCTGGCTGTTCCATGGTGTGAAACCAAGAAAGCAGAGAGGCAGCTTCTCACAATGCAACAACAACAAAAAGCGGGGGTGGGGGGACTTAAACTGGAATTTAAAACTGGACATTCAAAGCAGATCAGGGACTCAGGAGGTTGGGTATAATAAAATAAGGAAGAAATCCACAGCAGCCTGGCAGCTTCCAAGGCCAAGCCTGAAGCACAAGCGGTTCCTCCAAGAGCAAAGTGGAAGGATAAGGGAATTAAAGGAAGCTGTGTTTTTGGGAAGCCTGAGGCATGTCTGGGTACAGAGCATTTAGAGATCAAAGACATTGCCTGACAAACCTGAAAGGTGAGCTATACAATATCCTTGCGATGGAAAGAAACCACCATCTCTCCAGAAGGCATGTGGAGGACAAAGGAAGGAACTGATTTGAAGCCTGGCCACTGAGGGAGCTGATTCCTGGCAAACCTGAGTCTGGCTCAAAATCCAGGCCTAGTAAACACACACTGCACAACATAGAGTGTGCTTAAGTGACCAGGAGAAAATCAAACATGGAGAGAGTTTTACACAGGGGACAACTGGTCATGAAAACCCACGCAGCTCTACCGTTCCTCCTCCAATCCAGCTGCTTGTGGGAGATTGGAGACTGAACCTGAGACCAGGAAATGTGGGGTCCGCAGGTGACGTTAGGGGTCTAAGAATTGGCTCCCCACCACATGAGTGGAATCCAGAGGAGATCCCTGGGTACCATCTTCCAGCAGGGACCAGCAATTACGAGACCCTGGAGGTGTGCTAATTTAAAATCTCTAGCCTAATTAGCCTTCAGTGAAGAACCTGGTGATAGAGGGGCTACCCTCCCCCCCCCCCCCCCCACAGAGTTTTTCACATCCTGAGAGAAGCAACCTTGTTTCATTCTCCAGGCAGGATGTTTCTTCCCTGGACAGGATTTTCTTCCCTGGACAGGATGTTTCTTTTCCCCTGGCAAGAGCCAATAGGCTTAAAGGTCGCCCTGTTCTGTGGGCAAAGAGCCAATGGCATTGGGGTTGCTCTGGTGCACCTCCCACCAGAAATCCCTGTTCGAGAGACTCAGAACACACACACAGGGACACACACATCAGCTCATTGCTGCTGAGAGGAGGAAGCCACTCAGACACATCAGCTCGACCCTGCGGAGAAGAGGAAGCCACTGCAACAGCTCCAGACCCATCGCCTCCAGTCGACGGCATCTGCCCCAGCAGACTGCCCAGACCCATCGCCTCCAGTCGACAGCAGCTGCCCCAGCCTGCAGCTCCAGACCCACCGCCTTCCAGCCGACGGCCACTCCCAGCCGACAGCTCCAGCCTCCAACCAGACAGCAGCTGCTTTAGCTGATAGCTCCAGAGATCCTAGCCGGTGCGACCAAGCACCCACCTTCTGTCCAGAGCTTGCACGCTCCCTTCTCCTTGACTCCTCTCTCCCACCAGAGCTTGCACACTCCCTTCTCCCTGACTCCCCTCTCCCAGCACCTCTTCGACCTTCGACCAGAGCACCTCTTCTCTGGTTTTGCTACCAGCCACAAAGGCTGTTGAATAAATCTCTTGGCTGCATGGCTGTCCCTGGTGTGATGTTTTGCCCTTCACCTGGAACCTACCTAAACCTAAACCCCACCTCCAGAAACTTCGCCTACAGGATTACCTCTCTCATTCCAGCAATCCAGAGGGTAGAGCATCACGTTCAGATGACCCCACCTAAAATTGCTGAGAAGAGAAGCTAAGAATCTTTTGAACTCCAATGGAAAGAATTCTTTTAACTTTTCATCAACATTTTTTTTCTTTTTTCCTTCTTCCTTCTTATTCTTTTCTGTTTAATTATGACCTTAATCATACATAGACATTCCTACATATTCATATTTTTTTCTCATTTCTGGTATTTTTGAAGCCAGTTATTTTTCACAGATAAGTTTTTTGAGGACTAGTTGTTATGGACCAGGCTATATGGGCAATGACCAAACAAACTCCATTTTACCCTGATACTCCGTGTCATATAAGAAATGCTTCTCCCATGGGAACACCCTGCCTCCATACCCATCAACAATTGCTTAGCATAGCATGTTTGGCAACACAAAATGGCAATTATTATACAATGTAAAATTGTTCTCCTTTTGGTTCCAATTTTTCTTGGATGAAGTACCCTGCCAGAGAAGGATTATCTAGATGTTAGTAATCATTCTTTAACTTGTACTCAAATAGGGTCTTTTTGACCCACTTCCCCTTCTGCTTATGATTTTAGATCTTATGATGCTTGTTTATGGACTTGAATCATACCAACAGCCACTTATGATTAACATACTGACATGATTTACTTGTGATATAAAAGGTATACTCAAACCCCTGGAGAGGGTCGAAGGATGGAGACTTGCAGCTGCCCTTTTGCCCACCAGTTGGTGAATCAAGGTTCTGTCTCCTGCTTTCACATAGTATGTTTAATTAGTATATGTTAGTTTGTTTTGTATTCTTTTATTTTTAATTTTAAAAATATTTTTTTACTTTATATATGGACTTTCCTCTTACCCATCTGTTTTCCTTGATTCTCTTTCCTTGGCTAACAGCCAAACTCTAGTGTTCTCTCTTTCAGATGGGACTGGAGACTATCATGCTAAGTGAAATAAGGCACTCGCCAAAAACCAAAGGCTGATGTTCTCTCTGATATGTGGATGCTGACTCACAATAGATGGGGGGGGGGGTGAGTGGAGGTTCACTGAATTAGACAGGAGAATAGGGCAAGGGAGGGAGAGTGGGAATGGGAAAGACAGTAAAATAAATGGACAAAACCTTCCTATGTTCATATGTAAATACATTACATTGTAACTCCACCATCATGTACAACCACAAGAATGGGAAGTTATACTCCATGTATGTATGATATGTCAAAATACATTCTACTGTCATGTATAACTAAAGAAACCAAAAAATTTAAAAAAAAAGAATATCCAATAAATTAACCACTTCAATTGACTTGCCCACAGAGGTCCTGTACAAAAATATATAACAAATATAGTAAAAAAGATCTCACTAAAATAAACACATGGTCACTTAAAAAGTAATAAGCAAATAAAAAATAAAATATATGAGGATGTAAAGGTAAAACCTAAGCTTTCATCATCAAGATATATTGTTATTTTCCACATCTAAAGATCTATGAATCTACTTAACAAATAAACACAATTAATTAAAGCTTGGGAAATTATGGTGATAAAAAGACAATGAACAGATTGATTTTTAAAAAATATAATCCAGAAAACAAATAATATTTATTGTTACTCTTTACTAAAACATCCAAAAAATAAGGTACTGAAGAACACATTTAGCAAATGAAGCATAAGACCTATTTTGAGGATATAAAACTGTTGAGAAATATTTAAATAGAGATATAAATCATGTAAATGAATAAAAATACTCATTATATAAACATGCCAACTATTCTTTAATTCAATCCATAAATTTGATGCTATCACATTATAAATCCTAACAGAATCAGATTTGTGTGTTAGGTTCTTATTCACTATAGGGCTATATAATATATATCTAAGTTCAGGAAAACATAATTGTTACATAAACAAGAGTTTATATTGGTTTGTTTGCTTTTGATCTTATAGTTCATTAATGACTTAACTATACAATTTGCTCAGTATTAAGTAGTAGCTTGAACTATATGAAATTGACACTTTTGTTTTTCAATTAGGTTTACTATTGGCAATTTCATATGGCAATTTATATATTTTGTTACAAATTATGATATATATTTTGTTACAAATTATTGTGAATTAACAAATAAAAGTTTTTTAAAGTCCAATGTGTTCTGTGAATATGACACCATGCAAAATGAAAAACAAAAAACAGTGCATTCAGGTAAAAAATGGAACTTTTAGTTCCACATCTTCATACTTAACCTAGTAGAATTATGGTTTCTTTCTTTCTTTCTTTCTTTCTTTCTTTCTTTTTTATTCCAAGTTGTTATAAATGACAGCAGAATGCATTACATTTCACATTATACTTATAGAGCACATTTTTACATATCTCTGGTTGTATACAAAGTGTATTCACATCATTCCTGTCTTCATACATGCACTTAGGGTAATGATATCCATCTCATTCTACCATCTTTTTTTTCCCACCCTTTTGCCCCCTCCTTTTCACTCCCTCCCCATTGGCCATTCCAGTGTTCCTCTAATCCTCCTATACTCCCTGTTCCCAACCCCAATGTTAATTGGCCTCCTTATATCAGAGAAAACATTCAGCATTTGGCTTTTTGGGATTGGCTAACTTCACTTAGCATTTTATTCTCAAACCTCATCCATTTACCTGTGAATGCCATGATTTTATTCTCTTTTATGGCTGAGTAATCCTCCATTGTGTATATATACCCCTTTTTATTTATCCATTCATCTACTGAAGGGCATCTAGGTTGGCTCCACAACCTAGCTATTGTGAATTGTGCTGCTATAAACATTGATGTGGCTGTGTCCCTGTAGTATGCTGATTTTAAGTCCTTTGAGTATAGACCAAAGAGTGGGATAGCTGGGTCATAAGATGGTTCCATTCCCAGTTTTTCAAGGAATCTTCATACTGCTTTCCATATTTGCTGCACCATTTTGTAGTCCCACCAGCAATGTATGAGTGTGACTTTTTTTTCCCCCCACATCCTCTCCAACATTTATTGTTGTTTGTGTTCTTAATAGTTGCCATTTTGACTGGTGTGAGATGAAATATTAGAGTGGTTTTGATTTGCATTTCTCTAATTGCCAGAGATGTTGAACATTTTTTCATGTATTTGTTGATTGATTTGTTGATTTCTTCTTCTGAGAAGTGCCTCTTCAATTCCTTGGCCCATTTATTGATTGGGTTATTTGTTTTTGTTTTTGCTGTTAGTATTTTTGAGTTCTTTATGTATTCTAGAGATTAGTGCTCTATCAGATGTGCATGTGGTAAAAATTTATTCCCAATTAGGAGGCTCTCTATTCACCTCACTGATTGTTTCTTTTGCTGAGAAGAAACTTTTTATTTTGAATCTATCCTATTTATTTATTGATATTAATTTTTGTGCTACAGAAGTTTTATTAAGGAAATTGGGGCCTAATACGACATGTTGGAGATTAGAGCTTACTTTTTCTTTTATTAGGCATAGTGTCTCTGGTCTAATTCCTAGATCCTTGATCAACTTTGAGTCGAGTTTTGTGCATGGTGATATAGGGGTTTAATTTCATTTTGTTGCATATGGATTTCCAGTTTTCCAGCACCACTTGTTGAAGAGGCTATCTTTTCTCCAATGTACATTTTTGGCTCCTTTGTCTAATATAAGATACCTGAAATTATATGCACTAGTCTCTGTGTCCTCTATTCTGTATCATTGGTCTACCAGTCTATTTTGGTGCCAATACCATGCTGTTTTTGTTACTATTTCTCTTTAGTATAGTTTAAGGTCTGGTATGGTAATGCCACCTGCTTCACTCTTCTTGCTAAGGATTGCTTTAGCTATTCTGGGTCTCTTATTTTTCCTAATGAATTTCATGACTGCTTTTTCTATTTCTATGAGGAATGTCATTGGGATTTTTTTGGAATTGCATTAAATCTGTATAGCGCTTTTGGTACTATGGTCATTTTGACAAAATTGATTCCGCCTATCCAAGAACATGGTAGATCTTTCCATCTTCTAAGGTCTTCTATAATTTCTTTCTTTAGTGTTCTGTAGTTTTTATTATAGAGGTCTTTCACATCTTTGGTTAAGTTGATTCCCAAGTTTCATTTTATTTTTTTATGCTATTGTAAATGGGGTAGTTTTCCTCATTTCCTTTCACAGGATTTGTCACTGATATATAGAAATGCATTGGATTTATGGGTGTTGATTTTGTATCCTGCTACTTTGCTGAATTCATTTATGAGTTCTAGAAGTTTTCTGGTGGAATTTTTTGGATCTTCTAGGTATAAAATCATATCATCAGCGAATAGTGATAATTTGAGTTCTACTTTACCTGTCTGTATCCCTTTAACTTCTTTCATCTGTCTTATTGCTCTGGCCAGCGTTTCAAGTACTAAGTTAAATAGAAGTGGTGAAAGAGGGCATCCCTGTCTTGTTCTAGTTTTTAGAGGGAATGCTTTCAATTTTTTTTTCCATTTAGAATGATGTTGGCCTGGGGCTTAGCATAGATAGTTTTTACGATGTTGAGATATGTTCCTGTTATCCTTAGTTTTTCTAGTGTTTGGAACATGAAGGGGTGCTGTATTTTGTCAAATGCTTTTTCTGCATCTATTGAGATAATCATATGATTCTTATCTTTAAGTCTACTGATGTAATGAATTACATTTATTGATTTCAGTATGTTGAACCATTCTTACATCCTGGAATGAACCCTACTTGATTGTGATGTACTATATTTTTGATATGTTTTTGTATCCAATTTGCCAGAATTTATTGAGAATTTTTGCATCTATGTTCATTAGAGATATTGGTGTGAAGTTTTCTTTCTTTGATGTGTCTTTGCCTGGTTTTGGGATCAGGGTGATATTGTCCTCATAAAATGAGTTTGGAAGTGCTCCCTATTTTTCTATTTCCTGAAATAAATTGAAGAATATTGGTATGAGTTCTTCTTTAAAGGTCTTGTAGAACTTGGCTGTGTATCCATCTGGTCCTGGGCTTTTCTTGGTTGGTAGGCTTCTGAAGGCATCTTCTATTTCATCACGTGAAATTGGTCTGTTTAAATTGTGTATATCATCCTGCTTCAATTTGGGGATATCAAAGGATTCTATAAATTTGTCAATGCCTTTGAAGTTTTGTATTTTATTGGAGTACAAGTTTTCAAAATAATTTCAAATTATCTCCTGTATTTCCATAGTGTCTGTTGTGATATTTCCTTTTTCATCACGTATGTAATACCTCCCTTTTCTGATTTTCATCATTGTTTTTCATTTCATCACATATGTTAGTAATTTGAGTTTTCTCTCTACTTCTCTTCATTAGCCTGGCTAAGGGTCTGTCAACTTTATTTATTTTTTCAAAGAACCAACTTTTTGTTTTGTCAATTTTTTAAATTGTTTATTTTGTTTAAATTTCATTGATTTTAGCTCTGATTTTAATTATTTCCTGACTTCTACCACTTTGGTGTTGGGTTGTTCTTCTTTTTCTAGAGCTTTGAGATGTAATTTTAAGTCATTTATTTGTTGACTTTTTCTTCTTTTGAGGAATGAAGTCAAGGCAATGAACTTTCCTCTTAGAGCTGCCTTCATAGTGTCCCAGAGATTTCAATATGTTGTGTCTGTGTTTCTCATATACCTCTAAGAATTTTTTAATCTCCTCTTTGATGTCATTTACAACCCATTGTTTATTCAGTAGCATATTATTTAGACTCCAGGTGTTGGAGTAGCTTTTACTTCTTATTTTATCATTGATTTCTAGTTTCATTTAATTATGGTGTAATAGAATGCAGGGTAGTATCTCCATTTTTTTTTTTAATATTTGCTAAGAGTTGTTTTGTGGCATAGCATATGGTCTATGTTTAGAAAAGAATCCATGTGCTGCTGAGTAGAAAGTGTATTTGCTCATTGAAGGATGAAGTATTCTACATAAGTCAGTTAAATCTAAGTTGTTTAATGTATTTTTGAGTTCTATAGTTTCTTTGTTCAGCTTTTGTTTGGAAGATCTATCCAGTGGTGAAAGGGGTTGTTAAAGTCTCCAAGAAATATTGTGTTGTGGTCATTTTGACTCTTGAACTTGAGAAGAGTTTGTTTGATGAACATGGATGCTCCATTGTTTGGGGCATATATTTTTATAATTGTTAAGTCTTGTTGGCTTATCGTTCCCTTGAGCAGTATGTAGTGTCCTTCTTTATCCCTTTTGATTGACTTTATCTTGAAGTCTACTTTATTTGATTTCCTCAGTCCATGTGAATGGTAGGATTTCTCTCAATCTTTCAACTTCAGCCTGTGTATTTCCTATGAGATGAGTCTCTTGGAGGCAGCATATTGTTGGGTCTGTTTTTTTTTTTCCTAATCTGCTAGTCTATGTCTTTTGATTGGTGAGTTTAGGCCATTAACATTCAGAGTTATTATTGAGACATGATTTGTATTCCCAGACATTTTTGTTTATTTTTGGTATTTAACTTGACATGGTTTCTCCTCTGATTGTTTTTTTTTTTTTTTTTTTGTGGTACCGGGGATTGAACTCAGGGGCACTCGACCACTGGGTCACATCCCCAGACCTTTTTTGTATTTTATTTAGAGACAGGGTCTCACTGAGTTGCTAAGTGCCTCGCAATTGCTGAGGCTGGCTTTGAACTCGCAATCCTCCTGCCTCAGCCTCCCAAAGTGCTGGGATTACAGGCGTGCGCCACCGCGCCCGGCTTCCTCTGATTGGTTTTTCCTTTAGTGTAATACCTCCCTCTTCTGATTTTCATCATTGTTTTTTATTTCCTCTTCATGGAATATTTTGCTGAGGTTGTTCTGTAGTGCTGGCTTTCTAGTTGTAAATTCTTTTAACTTTGTTTATCATGGACGGTTTTTATTTCATCCTCAAATCTAAAGCTTATTTTTTCTGGATATAAGATTCTTGGTTGGCATCCCTTTTCTTTTAGAGCTTGGTATATGTTGTTCCATGATCTCCTGGCTTTGAGTGTCTGAGTTGAAAAATCTGCTGTGATACGAATTGGTCTCCCCCTATATGTGATCTGATTCCTCTCTCTTGCGACCTTTAAGATTCTATCCTTATTCTGTATGCTAAGTGTTTTCATTATAATGTGTCTTGGTGTAGATCTGTTGTAATTTTGTACATTTGGTGTCCTGTAAGCCTCTTGTATTTGTTTTTCCAATTCCTTCTTCATGCTTGGGAAATTTTCTGATATTAACTCATTGAAGAGATTGTGCATTCCTTTGGTTTGAAACTCTGTGCCTTCCTCTATCCCAATTACTCTTATATTTGGTCTTTTGCTGCTTTCCCATAATTCTTGGATTTTCTATTCATGGTTTCTTAGTATCTTCACTGTGTGGTCAACTTTATTTTCAAGATTATATACTTTGTCTTTATTATTTGATGTTCTTTCTTCCAGTTGATCTAGTCTGTTGGTGATGCTTTCTATTGTATTTTTTATTTGGTTAATTGTTTCCTTCATTTCAAGGATTTCTGACTAGTTTTTTTTTTTTTTTCAGAGTTTCTATCTTTTTTCTGAAGTAATATTTTGCTACCTGTACTTGCTCTTATATCTTTGTTGTAGTAGTCAAATTTTGCCTGTATTTGCTCATTTAGGTCATTCTTTGATTCACAGATCATTTTAATTATGAACCTTCTAAACTCCTTCTCTGACATTTCATTAACTTTGCTGCATATGGGTTCTGTTATTGTAGTATCCTGGTTTGTTTGGGGTACTTTCCTCCCTTGTTTTTCCATGATGTCTATTTGCCTTCCTTTCTTGCTGTATAGATCTGAGATATTACAGTTTCTATCCTATATTCTTGTAATATCCTTTCAGGTTGTCTGCGCCTCACCTTAATGTTGGGCTTTCAGAACCTGCAGGTGTCCCTTGATGTTTGCTACTGCAACTAAAGGTGGTGTCAGCAGTAGTGGAGGTAATTCGAGATAACAGTGAAGGTGCCCCAAGATGAATGTGATATCTTCCAGAGATGGGGCTGGAAGGGTGGGCCTTATAATGTCTTTGGGATGCCTGCTCTGAGATGTGGCTGCTTTTAGGCTCTGTCTGTTTTCAAAAGGTAGGGGCTACTGCATGGGGAAGCCTATGGCTATGTCTGCAGTGTCTCAAGATGGAAGTGGGTTAGGCTTGTGCTTCCAGGTGGGGGTGTGGTAGTGGACTCTGGACCTACCCTGGGGCTGGGTCCCACGCAGATTGGTGTGGGCCAAACTGGTTGAATCTGAGCTCCTGTGGTGGCCTGCTGTTTGGAAGAGGTGGTCCTCTGAGTGGAGGTCAGTGAGGCTGTCCTAGGCCTGCCTGAGTTCTGCGGGTGTCAACTGGGCTGTCCTGGGCCTGTCTGTGCTCTGGTGGAGGTTGGCGAGACTGACCTGAGCCTGGCCGCACTCAACCAGAGGTTGACCTGGGGCTGGCTGTACTCAAGTGGAAGTCCTCCTGGAATTATGGTTTCAAGTAATAAGAACAAGGTTTTAAAATTTCCTCTAGTCTAGTATATATATTTCTATTCTTAATTCTTTCTTCCCCATTAACTTTCCATAAATTCTCTTAGAAATGAAAATATACAAGAAATTCTGAACAGTGTCTTCCCATGGTGGGCTGCATAGGATAGTAAAGCAATTCTCAATTGGATGTATTTTCTTTATATAACATAAAGAAGTTGGGGAGAACACACCCATGAATGTCACTGGTCATTTTGAGTACATGATGCATTTTTTCTAAATTTTCTGCAGATTCATGACATAAAGATGTATATGTTTATGTAAGAACTACTCCCAGATGCCCATCTGATCTACATATCAAAGTAGATTTGTAAAAACCCAATTAAATGTTGTGATTATATATAGGAGAATGTTAACTTTTAAATTATTCCCTTTTTATATCGTCTCCAAAGATAATTTTTAAGAAGTTACACTAAATTTGATACCTCCTCCAACAAATTCAGTATATTTTACAATAATGACTCCTTTTTGGAAGAAAAACAAAGTTCTACCATGCGAGCATGAAGGCAAATTTGTTTGGACAAATATTAGTCACATAAACTATACCTATGTAAGCATGACTGGATACCACTCTATAAATGTTAGCATCATTCTGCGTTAGAAAGTTGGACATGAGATGAGCATCCATACCTAATGAGCACAGCCCCGCTTGTAGAAAGCACAATTCTTTTGTTCAACCTAAATTATATCACTAAATAGCTACATACCATTGCTAGGCCATTGCTCTTCTTCTAATGGCTTATATAAAAGTCAAAGACAACATTCTTGTTTTTTACTTTGGCTCAATTAATATTACTTGAGATTCATAAGAAAACATGCTCTAAGTTTGCCATGGTTCATATATGAGGGCCCCCTCCAAAAGCTCATGTATGAGACAATGCAAGAAAATTTAGAGGTGAAATGATTGGATTACAAGAGCTTTAACCAAATCAGTGCATTGACCCATTGATAGGTATTAACTGCATGGTCACTGTAGGCATGTAGGATGTGGCTGGAGGAGGTGGATCATTAGAAGCATGTTTTAATATATATATACTCCATGGTGAGGGAAATCTGTTGCTCACTGCTTCCTGGTTTTATGTCCTGAGCTGCTTTCCTCCACTACAATCCCTCCACAATGATGTTCCGCCCCATTTCGAGCAAAGAACAATGGAGTCAGTCATCTATAGACTGAGACCTCTGAAACCATGAGTACCCAAACAAACATTTCCTCCTCTAATTGTTCTCATCAGGTCTTTTGATAACAGCATTGAAAAAAAGCTGAGTAAAACAAAGTTCATTGCTAATTCTGTCATGATCAGTTTCCAAGGTTTAAGTAAAAACAGTATAGTCTTCTAAATGTCCACTCAAACTCACTGAAATATTTTAATTTTAGTATCTAGTTTTAAAATTCTCAAGACCTACTTGTCACAGGTTTTACCCAATATCCTTTGTTGCCACCTCCCATTACTCTTTTAAGTGGAAGTAAAATAGTTCTCTATCCCACATCAACTTTCACCATTGACTACCTATAGTCAGTGAGTGTCAGAAAGGATTAAATGGAAAATTTCAGAAGTAAACAATTCATAAGTTTCAAATGCTACACTGTTCTGAAGAGCATGATGAAATCTTGAAATTTTGTGCTTTTGAGCTCCTTCCTGCTACAAAAGTGAGTCATAAAGTGAGTGATAATTTTATTTCTTCCTTTCCTATTTTTATCCCTTTTATTTTCTTCACTTGCTTAATTGCTCTGGCTAGACTTTCTAGTACTATATTGAATAGTAGTGGTGAGAGTGGACATTTTTGTCTTTTCCTGGATTTTAAAGGAAATGCTTTCAGTTTTTCCCCCTTCACTACGATTTTGGTTTGGGGTTTTGCATAAATAGCTTTTATTATGCTAAGGTAATTTATCTCTACTGCTAGCTTATTCAGTGTTTTTATTATGAATCAGTGCTGAATTTTGTCATAAACATTCTCTGCAGCTTTTGAATAGACTGTGATTTTTGTTCTTAATTCTATTTATGTGGTTAATTGCATTCGTTGATTTGTACATGTTAAGTCATCCTTGAAATCCTGGAGTAAAGCCAAATTGGTAATCATATATAGTCTTCTTAATATGTCATTTAATATCACTTATTAATATTTTATTGAGGATTTTTACATCTAAGTTCATCAAGGATATGTGTCAAAGTTTTCTTTCCTTAATGTGTCCTTATTTTGTTTTGATATGAGTGTGATATTGGCTTCAGAGAATGAACCTGGAAGTGTTCCATTCCTTCCTATTTCATGGAATAATTTGAGGAGCATTGCTGTTAGTTTTTCCTTAAAGTTATGGTAAAATTCAGCTTAGAATCCATCTGGTCCTGGGCTTTTCTTTGTTGGAAATGTTTTTATTCCTGCTTCTATCTCATTGATGGATATTGGTCTGTTTAGGTTTTCTATACCCTTTTGAATCAATTTTGGTAGGTCAAATAGGTCTAGAAATATATCTATTTCTATTTAGTTTATAAATTCATCGGAGTATGTTTTGGAAATAACCCCTAATGATCCTCTGGATTTCTGTGATGTTCATGGTGATTTCTCCTTTTTTTTTTTTTTTTTTTTTTTTTTTACTTCTGATTTTACTAATTGATTTTTATCTCTTTTTTATTAGGTTAATTTGACTCAAAGGTTTATCAATCTTGTTTATATTTTCAAAGAACCAACTCTGTTTCATTGATCCCTTGTATTTTTTTTTTTAATCTCTATTTCATTGCTTTAATTCTAATCTTAACTATTTTCTTCCTTGTCCTGGTTTTAGAATTAGTTTAATTTTCTTGTTTTTCATGGGCCTTTGAGATGCATCATTTTGTAGATTATTTGGGATCTTTCTGATGTTCTTATGTAGGCACTCATTTAAACTTCCCTCTTAAAACTGCCTTCATTGTGTCCTAGAGGTTCTGGTATTATCACTATTTTTGTTTGATTCTAAGAATTTTTAAATTTCTACCAGGATTTCTTCTATCACCTATTCATCATTAAAAAGCATATTGTTCATCCACATGTGTTCATATATTCATATTGTGTGTGTGTGTGTGTGTGTGTCTGTGTGTTTGTGTGCTGATTTTTAACTTCATTCCATTGTGCTCAGGTAACATACAAGGAATCATGCTGATTTTTTAAAAAAATTGTTAAAAGTTGCCTTGTGGTCAAAAATATGTTCTTTGCTGGGTACCTGGGTCTCAGGAGCCTCCTAAGAGTTCTCATAGGGCCCAGAAGCCAACTCTCCACAGGTCTGCCACAATGTGCATTCCACAAATATGGCCGTCTTAGGCTCAGTCCCTGAGTATAATCATCATGCCTGCCTCCTCAGCTGGTCCTTAAGGCCCCAGAATCAAATAGAAAGAGAGTTGCATTTCCCTTCATATCTGACTTGAATTCCTCTGGGTAGAATTTTCTCTGTGGCTAGTTCACTCACATTCTTCTAGGTATACTTTGGGCCACACAGTAGGCTTTTGCACGGACAGTATGACAATGTTTCCTGTGATCTTCAAACGGCAGCATGGCCTCTCCTCCACGTAGGTCCTGCTTCACCTCTCCATTGCCACTTGAGAAACAAAGCACTCTTCAAATATCACTTCACTGTGCAGCCTCCACATCAGCTAAATGTGCTTTTCTGTTCCACCAGTTTTTTCCATGACAAAATTTGTCTATTCTGTTGCTATCTCTCTGTTTGTCTTATACCTCTGCTCTGTGGCCAACCAGTCCCTATAACTGGTTTGGCTCCAGTGCACACTTTCTTGCGCTTCGTTAAAGGCACACAAAAATTTCTGAATCTTTAGGAATCTCTGTTTGATATTTTCAGTTAATTCCCTCTTTCACCCACCTTGCTGAGAAGCAGTATTCCTGTCTCTTGACTCCTGAGCCATGGAGAAACTGGAATGCCACCTTCCACTCAGTGGCCATCAGGAAACTATTTATAATGGTCCAAATCTGGAAATAGCATCAAACAGCTCTCAACAAGAAAATAGAAATAAATTTTGGTATAAAATAAAATGTTATTTTGTTGCTGCCTGAAGCGATGGCCGCTTGGAGCAACAAAGCCGTGGGAATAAGTTCAGAGGCAGACTGGAAACAAACAGGCTCTTTATTCTGCCAGCTTCTCTCTCTGGCTCCAACAACACCCCGACACACCGTCCACGCTCCTCCAACAACCACAAAATGGCACCGACGATGACCCACAATCCCCCGGGGCCAAGTCTCGTGAGATCATGCAAACGGCTCCGGCCCGATCCACAATGTCCCGGGCCAAGTCTCACAAGACCATGGAAGGTGGTAATGCTTATGGCTCACAGCTAACTGCAATCTTAGCTAATCTCCTTTATTAGGGCTCCTGCATCATTTAGTAATGAAAATTAAATCAATTATTGATACACAAAACAACATCAGAAAAAATATTTTGGGGGGGGTTACTGGGGACTTAACCCAGGAGTGCTTAACCACTGAGCCACATCCCCAGCCTTTTTTAATTTTTATTATGAGACAGAGCCTCACTACGTTGATTATAGCTTTACTGAGTGGCTGAGGCTGGCTCTGAATTTGTAATCCTCCTGTCTCAGCCTCCTAAAGTGCTGGAATTATAGGCCTCCACCACCATGCCCAGTTTGTCGGAGAAATCTTAAACTAATTATACTGAGAGCAAGAAGCCAGACCAAAAAACAAATTCATACTGTACAATGTCATTTATACAAAATGCTAGAAAATTAAAATAATATATGTGATAGAAAGCAGATAAACTTGTTTTCTAGGAAACAAAGGAAGGCATAGGATGGAATGACAAGTGGGCATAAGTAACGCTTTGAAGTGATGGATACAGTTATTGTCTTGATTGTGATCCTGATTTCATTTGTCTTGGTTTGATATTAAAAATTTGAAACATACTAAATTATGCAATTTTAGTGTCTGGAGTTTGTTATATATTGATTGTGATTGAATAATGTTGTTGTCTGAAGCGATTGCCGCTTGGAGCAACGAAGCCGCGAGAAGAAGTTCAGAGGTGAACTGGAAACAAACAGGCTTTTTATTCTGATAACTTCTCTCTCTGGCTCTAACAATGACTTTAACACACACCACACACCACCACCAAAAAATCCACACTCCAAATGGCGCTGACCCGATCAGCAATCTCGGCCCAAGTCTCTCGAGATCCCTGGCCAAGTCCCGTGAGACTACGAAAGGCGGCGACACCCAAACATCTCCATGGCCCGTAGTCAACCGCAACCTTAGCCATCTCCCCAAACAGGGCGCCTGCACAATAAGACTCTTACAATTAAGAAAAAATGAGATTTTATCTTCTTTCTACTTCCTAGTGAATGAATTTTAGTGACAAAATATCCAAAATCAGCTTTCTTCAGCCTAACCCCCAAAGTTTTTCTTTTATCCAGGGAATTCTCTAATAAATGAATATTTGGGCTAATACCATATTAAACCTGTTACTTTTAGAGCTAACTATTTGGATTC
The DNA here is from genome assembly GCA_025594165.1 of Tamias sibiricus. NCBI lineage: Eukaryota > Metazoa > Chordata > Mammalia > Rodentia > Sciuridae > Tamias > Tamias sibiricus. Next base: position 28,958,999 of record CM046673.1, read on the forward strand.
TATTCACTTTGAGCCAGAGACAGTGCTGAATGCTTGCATCGACTGAGAGTCCTCATTTCTACAGGGAGTAGACAAAGAGTAAATTAAGAACTAGTTTAAGTTCTTTATATATTCTACAGGTCAGTGCTCTATCTGACCTGCATGTAGCAAAGATTTGTTCCCAATTAGTAGGTTCTCTATTCACCTCACTGATTGTTTCTTTTGCTGAGAAGAAACTTTTTAGTTTGCATCCATCCCATTCATTAATTCTAGATTTTAATTCTTGTGCAATAGGAGTCTTATTAAGAAAGTAGGAGCTTAATCCAACACGATGGAGGTTTGGGCCTACTTTTTCTTCTAATAGACACATGATCTCTGGTTTAATTCCTAGGTCCTTGATCCACTTTGAGGTGAGTTTTGTGCACAGTGAGAGAGGTTTAATTTAATTTTGTTGCATAGGGATTTCCAGTTATCTTAGCACCATTTGTTGAAGAAGCTATCTTTTCTCCAATATATCTTTTTGGCGCTTTAATATAAGATAGCTGTAGTTGTGGGTGTTAGTCTCTGTGTCCTCTATTCTGTACCATTGGTCTACACATCTATTTTGGTGCCAGTACCATGCTGTTTTTGTTACTATTGCTTTGTAGTATAGTTTAAGGTCTGGTATTGTGATGCCACCTGCTTCATTCTTCTTGCTAAGGATTGCTTTAACTATTCTGGGTTGCTTATTTTTTCCAGATGAATTTCATGACTGCCTTTTCTATTTCTATAAGGAATGTCATTGGGATTTTTATTGGAATTGCATTGAAACCTTACAATGCATTTGGTAATATAGTCATTTTGACAATATTGATTATGTCTATCCAAGAACAAGGTAGATCTTTCCAGCTTCTAAGGTCTTCCTTAATTTCTTTCTTTAGTATTCTGTAGTTTTCATTATAGAGGTCTTTCATGTCTTTAATTAAGTTGATTCCTAATTATTTTATTTTTCTTGATGCTATTGTAAATGGGGTAGTTTTCATTGTTTCCCTTTCAGAGGATTTGTCACAGATATACATAAATGCCTTTGATTTATGGGTGTTGATTTTGTATCCTGCTACTTTTCTAAATTTATTTACTAGTTCTAAAAATTTTCTAGTGGAATTTTTTGGGTCTTCTAGGTATAGAATCATATCATCATCAAGTAGTGCTAATTTGAGTTCTTATTTTCCTATCTTTATCCCTTTAATTTCTTTCATCTGTCTAATTTCTCTGGTCAAAGTTTCAAGTACTATGTTAAATAAAATTGGAAAAAGGGGACATCCCTGTCTTGTTCCAGTTTTTAGAGGGGATGCTTTCAATTTTTCTCCATTTAAAATTATGCTAGCCTGGGGCTTCACATAGATAGCTTTTATGATGTTGAGATATGTTCCTGTTATCCCTAGTTTTTTAGTGTTTTGAACATAAAGAGGTGCTGTATTTTGTGAAATGCTTTTTCTGCATCTATTGAGATGATCGTATGGTTCTTATGGTTAAGTCTATTGATGTGATGTATTATGTTTATTGATTTCCATATATTGAACCAACCTTGCATCCCTGGGATAAACTCCACTTGATCATGGTGCACTATCTTTTTGATATGCTTTTGTAATTGATTTGCCAGAATTTTGTTGAGAATTTTTGCATCTATGTCCATTAAAGATATTGGTCTGAAGTTTTCTTTTTCTGGATGTGTCTTTTCCTGGTCTTGGAATCAGTGTAATATTGCCCTCATAGAATGATTCTGGAAGATCTCCCTCTTTTTCTATTTCCTGAAATAAATTGAAGAGTATTGGTATTTGTTCTTCTTTGAAGGTCTTGTAGAACTTGGCTGTGTATCCATCAGTCCTGGGCTTTTCTTGGTTGATAGTTTTTTGATGGTGTCTTCTATTTCCTCACTTGAAATTGATCTGTTTAAATTGTATATAACCTCCAGATCCAGTTTGGGAAATTCATATGAAAAATCTTAACACACACACACACACACACACACACACACACACACACAAAAAATAATAACCCAATCAATAAATGGTCCAAGGAACTAAAGAGACACTTCTCAGAAGAAGATATACAATCAATCAACAAATACATGAAAAAATGTTCAACCTCTCTGGCAATTAGAGAAATGCAAATCAAAGCTATTTTAAGATTTCTATTCACTCCAGTCAGAATGGCAGCTATTAAGAACACAAACAACAATAAATGTTGGAGAGGATGTGGGGAAAAAGGCACACTCATATATTGCTGGTGGGACTGCAAAATGGTACAGAAAATATGGAAAGCAATATGGAGATTCCTTGGAAAACTGGGAATGGAAACCCCCTATGACCCAGCCATCCCACTCCTGGGTCTATTCTCAAAGGACTTAAAAACATCATACTACAGGGACACAGCCACATCAATGTTTATAGCAGCACAATTTACAATAGCTAGGCTGTGGAACCAGCCTAGATGTCCCTCGGTAGATGAATGGATAAAGAAAATGTGGTATATATACACAATGGAATATTACTCAGCAATAAAAGAGAATAAAACAATGGCATTCACAGGTAAATGGATGAAATTGGAGAATATAATGCTAAGTTAAGTTAGTCAATCTCAAAAATCCAAATACCTAATGTTTCTCTGATATAAGGAGGCTGAATCACAGTGGGGTTGGGATGGGGAGCATAGGAGGATTAGAAGAACACTAGAAAGGTCAATGGGGAGAGGGAGAGGAAGGGAGGTGGCAAGAGGGTAAAAATTTAAAAAAAAAATGGTAGAATGAGATGGATATCATTACCCTAAGTGCATGTGTGAAGACATGAATGGTATGAATATACATTTTGTACAACCCTAGAGATATGTAAAAATGTGCTCTATATGTGTATTATGAATTGTAATGCGTTCTACTGTCATATACAACATCTTCAAATAATTAAAAAAGGATAAAAAAGAAATAGTTTAAATTAAGAACTAGTTGGCCAATGGATACAAAGTAGCACATGTGTAGGATGAACAAATATAAATATCCAATTTACAATAAGGAATAATATTTTTTAAATTGTATTAGGAATTTTCATTAAATAACTAGATTTTAGATGCTTTTGTGACAAAATAACTAGATTTTAGATGCTGAGATTATATATGTTAACCTACTTCACTATAGTAGCCACTTTATTGTCTATATGTATCTAATGATATTATGTTGCAAACCATACATGTACACAATATTTTTTAAAATGGGGGTGAGGGGAAAGCTCATAGAAATACACTTATTTGTGCAAGAGCACCAACCTCATTATGGGGAATCATTTATTTTTTAAAGTAATCTTTTGTTTAGCTCTATGAATAATCCATATGTGGTTTTATTAGTGGTTTTCTAAAAGTAAGAGCACCTATAAACTCCCAGAAAAACAACAGTTTTAGCAGTGCTCAAATGTAGCCATAGTTAACTTTGTATGTAAATGGTTTGTTTGATTAGAAACCTCTTGTTCCTAGAAGCCAGTGTTAGTGGATGCTATCAGTGACCCACTCAGCTCCCACTTAGATTATTGCACTTATCTTCCTGAAGCTCTGAATTTTGGCTGATAAAGGTTCACACTTCCTACTTTCTCTGGTTTAAAACTTCCTTCTAATGAGAGGGAGGCCCTGGCCTCACCAAGGAGTCCTTTGGTCAATATTTATATAAGAGTGTAAAAGAGGACCAATACACTTAACTCTGGGTGGGATGAGTTTTGACACAATTCCTCCTTCTACTAGAACTCCCAAGGAGATCAGAAAGAATATAGACTCTTGCTAATATCACTTGGTTCTTAGCTTCCCTTACCCTGTCCTCTTTTTTTCCTTTCTTTCTTCCAAACACACCTTTCAATTTATCACATTAAAAATAATTCTTGTCTCAGTTCTTGCTTTAAAAAAATCCCACCTAACCACATGTGTAATATGAAATGTAATGCATTCTGCTGTCATTTATAACAACTTAGAATAAAAAATTTTAAAAAATCCCACCTAAGATACCATGTCAAGGATAACCAAATTCAGAGTTCGCTGGTTTCAATATGATTTGTAAAACTTTCTAATACTGCAACAAAAATTCATTGCAATTTGATAGTTTTTAATGAGTCTTCTCTTGTACTAACTTTTAAGCCCCATGAAATTGAATTTAATTTGCTATAAGGTGCTTTTCAAGAGATAAAGGACTCTCTCTCTCTCTCTCTCTCGAATGGTAAACTTTTTAATAACTAGAAAATTACCTGAAAATATGTTGACTAATTGGGCATGGTGGCACACACCTGTAATCCTAGCTACTCAGGAGACTGGGGCAGAAGAATTGCAAGTTCAAGGCCAGCCTAGGCAATTTAGGGAATATAGCTCATTGATAGAACTTCTCCTGAGTTCAATCCTCAATGCTGGGGAAATAAAAGCATTTAATACTATTTCTTCACCAAGGATGTGTCTGTTGGATATTCCGTACTACAATTTTATCATGAAGTTTATAATATAATCAGGTATTTGCCAAACTTATAAATAATGGCTTATCTTCTTTTTATACTGTCTCACAAAACCTAAGTCCCTTGCAATAAGATTGGCTATATCATTCATCTAAAATAATGGGATGATGTTGTGATTATTGACCAATAGTTTGAAATCTGTTTATGTCATGCCTCTAACTTTCTAAATTACTACTTTTAAAAAAATATCACTTGATGTTTTACTACTTCAATTTCCTTATCACTAATTGGAATAAATTGCAAAACTAATTTGGTTTTCATTCATTATATTTTATATTTATAATTATACTAATTATATCTTAATTGCTACATAAATTTTCATCAAAGTACACATAATTGTTCTTAAAATAGTAAATGTTCCAGGGCATATAATGAAAACAATATTGTTTTTTTCCCTTCTGATCTTTAACATTTTTTCTGATGGCAACAATTTTTCAAATCATAGCTTAGCATTCAGCTAATTATCTCAATAGGTAAATAATATACTGTTTTTCATAATTTTAGATGTTGTCAGTTAAATTTCCTGAGAAGACATATGTGAAAACGTAGTAAAAATGGTCACATATTAATTATGGAAACTAGATCATGTGGTAGATGGGGTTTCTTGTAGTATTCTACATTTTCCCCATAACTAGAAAAATTCCATCCCCTAAGTATAAATTCCCTTAATTTCTTAGGAAAAGCCCTTCTTGGAAATTCTAGGACTCCTTTAATATTGGCCTAGTTATCTTTGGTCTACTGCCTTGTTGACATTCTAGGACTTCCTTTCATTGCTTTTTCTGATTGGATTCAATCCTAAATCCCACCACTTTCTCTTTTCTGACTTCCTTTCATTGCTTTTCTGATTGGATTCAATCCTAAATCCCACCACTTTCTCTTTTCTGTTTTACTTGTGCATATTCTCAGGCAATGCGAAGAAAACGTCTGTAATATATCTGCATAATTCACTGAGAATTCACCTGTATTTTAGAATAAAACATTTTCTACTAGAACATTGAATGGCGTTGTCAGACTTCATGTAATTTTGCTGATAAGTTCAATTCCATTGGTGTCTTCGGTTCTTCTGCTGATACCTACTTTCTTCTGTCCAAATCCTTCAAATGGTTTCTATTATCCCCATGTTTCTGAATGATTGAATGTATATAAGTGGGGATGTAATTGCCATAATGGCTTTGGTCACTCAGTGGACCTCTTCAACCAGAAGATGTGTGTCCTTACACAGAAATTCTTTTTTTTTTTTAATTTTTATTTGTTTTAATTAGTTATACATGACAGTAGAATGCATTTATGCAGTGTGATATATCATACATAGATGGGACATAATTTCTCATTTTTCTAAGTGTACATGTTGCAGAATCATATTGGTCATGTAGTCACTCTATATACATATAGAAACAATGTCTGTTTCATTCTACTATCTTTCTCATCCCCACATCCCCTCCCTCCCCTCCCTTCACTTCCCTCTATCTAATCTAAATTAATGCTATTTTTCCCTACTGCCCCCAGTCTTATTGTGAATTAGCATCCACATATTAGAGAAAACATTCAGCCTTTGGTTTTGTGGGATTGGCTTATTTCACTTAGCATGATATTCTCCAACTCCAACCACTTACTGGCAAATACCATAATTTCACCCTTCTTTAAAGCTGAGTAAAAAATAATAGTTTCACCCTTCTTTAAAGCTGAGTAATATTCCATTGAGTATGTATACCACATTTCTTTATCCATTTATCTACTGAGGGACACCTACATTGGTTCCATTGTCTAGCTATTGTGAATTGAGCTACTATAAACATTGATGTGGCTGTATTACTGTAGTATGCTGATTTTAAGTCCTTTGGGTATAAACTAAGGAGTGGGATAGCTGGGTCAAATGGTGGTTCCATTCCCAGTTTTCTGAGGAATCTCCATACTGCTTTCCATAGTGGTTGCACCAATTTGCAGTGCCACCAACAATGTATGAGTGTACCTTTTCCCCCAGATCCTCGCCAACATTTATTGTTGCCTGTATGCTTGATGATTGCCATTATGACAGGAGTGAGATGAAATCTTAGAGTAGTTTTGATTTACATTTCTCTAATTGCTATAGATGTTGATCACTGTTTCATATATTTGCTGATCGACTGTATTTCTTCTTCTGTGAAGTGTCTGTTCAGTTCCCTAGCCCATTTATTGATTGGGTTATTTGTTTTATTGGTGTTAAGTTTTTTGAGTTCTTTATATATCCTAGAGATTAATGCTTTATCAGAGGTGCATGTGGTAAAGATTTTCTCCCAATCTGTAGGCTCTCTCCTCACATTATTAATTGTTTCCTTTGCTGAAAAGAAGCTTTTTAATTTGAATCCATCCCATTTATTGATTGTTGATTTTACTTCTGATGTTTTAGGAGTCTTGTTAAGGAAGTCAGATCCTAGGCCGATGTGGTGCAGATTTGGGCCTATTTTTACTTCTGTTAGGTCTCTGTTCTAGTGCCTAAGTCTTTGATTCACTTTGAGTTGATTATTGTGCAGGGTGAGAGATAGAGGTTTAATTTCATTTTGCTACATATGGATTTCCAGTTTTGCCAGCATCATTTGTTGAAGAGGCTATCATTTCTCCAGTGAATGTTTTTGGCACCCTTGTCTAGTATGAGATAACCATATTAATGTGGGTTTGTCTCTGTGTCCTCTATTCTGTACCATTGGTCAACAAGTCTATTTTGGTGCCAATACCATGCTGTTTGTGATAGTATAGCTCTGTAGTATCATTTAAGGTCAAGTATTGTGATGCCTCCTGCTTCACTTTACCTGCTAAGGATTGCTTTAGTTATTCTTGGTCTCTTATTTTTCCAAATAAAAATCATGATTGCTTTTTCTATTTCTATGAAGAATGCAATTGGGATTTTAATAAGAATTGCATTAAATCTGTATAGCACTTTTGGTAGTATGGCCATTTTGATAATATTAATTTTGCCTGTCCAGGAGCATGGGAGATATTTCCATCTTCTGAGGTTTTATTCAATTTCTTTCTTTAGTGTTCTGTAGTTTTCATTGTAGAGGTCTTTTACCTCTTTTGTTAGATTGATTCTCAGGTTTTCCTTTCTTAAGCTTTTGTGAATGGAGTAGTTTTCCTAATTTCTCTTTCAGTGGATTTATCACTGATGTATAAGAATGCATTTGATTTATGGGTGTTGATTTTATATCCTGATACTTTGCTGATTCATTTATTCTAAAAGTTTTCTGATGGAATTTTTTTGATCTTCTAGATATAAAATCATGTCATCAGCAAATAGTGATAGTTTGAGTTCTTCTTTACTTATTTGTATCCCCTTAATTTCTTTCTTTTGTCTAATTGCTCTGGCTAGAGTTTCAAGGATGATGTTGAATAGAAGTAGTGAAAGAGGACATCCTTATCTTGGTCAAGTTTTTAGAGTGAATGCTTTCAATTTTTCTCCATTTAGAATGATGCTGGCCTTATTTCTATATATCAGTGACAAATCCTTTGAAAGGGAAATGAGGAAAACTACCCCATTTACAATAGCATTAAAAAAAAAAAAAACTTGGGAATCAACTTAACCAAAGATGTGAAGGACCTCTATAACAAAAACTACAGAACATTAAAGAAAGAAATTATGGAAGATGGAAAAATCTACCCTGTTCTTGGATAGGCAGAACTAATATTGTCAAAATGACCATACTACCAAAAGCACTATACAGATTTAATGCAATCTCAATCAAAATCCCAATGACATTCCTCATAGAAATAGAAAAAACAGTCATGAAATTCATCTGGAAAAATAAGAGACCCAGAATAGCTAAAGCAATCCTTAGCAAGAGGAGTTAAGCAGGTGACATCATTATACCAGACCTTAAATTATACTACAGAGCAATAGTAACAAAAACAGCATGGTATTGGCACCAAAATAGGCTGGTAGACCAATGATACAGAATAGAGGACACAGAGACTAACACATATAATTTCAGTTACCTTATATTAGACAAAGGCACCAAAAATGTACATTGCGGAAAAGATAGCCTCTTTCAACAAATGGTGCTGGGAAAACTGGAAATCCATATGCAACAAAATGAAATTAATCCTCTATCTCTCACCATGCACAAAATTCAACTCAAAGTGGATCAAGGATCTAGGAATTAGACCAGAGACACTATACCTAATAGAAGAAAAAGTAAGCTCCAATCTCCAACATGTTGGATTAGGCCCCAAGTTCCTTAATAAGACTCCTGTAGCACAATAATTAATATCAAGAATCAACAAATAGGATAGATTCAAATTACAAAGCTTCTTCACAGCAAAAGAAACAGTGAGGTGAATAGAGAGCCTACTAATTAGGAACAAATCTTTACCACACACACGTCAGATAGAGCACTAATCTCTAGAATATATAAAGAACTTAAAAATCTTAACAACAAAAAAAAACCCCAAACAACCCAATCAATAAATGGGCCAAGGAATTGAACAGAAACTTCTCAGAAGAAGATATACAATCAATCAACAAATACGTGAAAAAATGTTCAACATCTCTGGCAATTAGAGAAATGCAAATCAGAACTACTCTAAGATTTCATCTCACATCAGTCAGAATGGCAGCTATTAAGAACATAAACAACAATAAATGTTGGTGAGGATGTGGAGAAAAAGGCACGCTCATACATTGTTGGTGGGACTGCAAAATGGTGCAGCCAATATGGAAAGCAGTATGGAGATTCCTTGGAAAACTGGGAATGGAACCACCTTATGACCCAGCTATCCCACTCCTCAGTCTATATCCAAAGGACTAAAAACAACATACTACAGGGACACAGCCACATCAATGTTTATAGCAGCACAGTTCACAATAGCTAAACTGTGGAACCAACCTAGATGCCCTTCAGTGGATGAATGGATAAGGAAAATGCGGTATATATACATAATGGAGTATTACTCAGCAGTAAGAGAGAATAAAATCATGACATCCACAGGTAAATGCATGAAATTTGAGAATATAATGCTAAGTGAAGCTAGCCAATCTCCAAAAGTCAAATGCAAATATCTCTGATATATGGAGGCCAATTCACAGTGGGGTTGGAATGGGGAGCATAGGAGGATTAGAGAAACACTAGAATAGCCAATGGGGAGGGAGGGGATGGGAGGGGGCAAAAGAATGAAGAAAAAAAAAAAAAGATGGTAAAATGAGATGGATATCATTACCTTAAGTGCAAGTATGAAGTCACAAATGGTGCGAATATACTTTGCATACAACCAGAGATATGTAAATATGTGCTCTACGAGTATAATATGAAACATAATACATTCTACTGTCATTTCTAACAACTTAGAATAAAAAATAAATTTGAAAAATAAAAAAAGAATGATGCTGGCCTTGGGTTTAGCATATGTAGATTTTACAATGATAAGGTATGTGCCTACTATCCTTAGTTTTTCTAGTGTTTTGAACATGAAGGTGTGCTGTATTTTATCAAATACTTTTTCTGCATCTATTTAGATGATCATATGATTCTTGTTTTTAAGTCTATTAATGTGATCAATTACATTTATTGATTTCCATATGTTGAACCAACCCTGCATCACTGGGATAAATCCCATTTCATCGTGGTGCACTATCTTTTTAATATGCTTTTGAATGCAATTTGCCAGAATTTTATTGATAATTTTTGCATCTATGTTCATCAGGGATATTGGTCTGAAGTTTTCTTTCTTTGATGAGTCCTTGTCTGGTTTTGGTATCAGGGTGACATTAGCTTCATAGAATGAGTTTGGAAGTATTCCCTCCTTTTCTATTTCATGAAATACTTTGAGGAGTATTGGTGTTAATTCTTCTTTGAAAGTTTTGTAGAACTCAGCTGGTCCTGGGCTTTTCTTGGTTGGTAGGCTTTTGATGTCACTTTCTATTTCATTACTTGAAATTGATCTGTTTCAATCATGTATGACCTCCTCATTCAGTTTGGGTAGGTCACATGTATCTAGAAATTTGTTGACATCTTCAATATTTTCTATCTTATTAGAGTATAAATTTTCAAAATTGTTTCTGATTATCTTATGTATTTCAGATGTGTCCATTGTGATATTTCCTTCTTCATCTTGTATTTTATTAATTTGAGTTTTCTCTCTTTTTCTCTTCATTAGCATGGCCAAGGGTTTATCTATTTTATTTATTTTTTCAAAGTACCAACTTTTTGTTTTGTTAATTTTTTCAATTGTTTCCTTTGTTTCAATTTAATTTATTTCATCTCTGATTTAATTATTTCCTGTCTTCTACTGCTTTTGGTGTTGATTTGTCCTTCTTTTTCTAGGGCTTTGCGATGTAGTTTTAGGTCATTTATTTGTTGACTTTTTATTCTTTTAATAAATGCACTTAATGCAATAAACTTTCCTCTTAGTACTGCCTTCATAGTGTCCCAAAGATTTTGATATATTGTTTCAGTGTTCTCATTTATCTCTAAGAACTTTTTAATTTCATCCTTGATTTCTTCTACTATCCATTCATCATTCAATTGTGTATTATTTAGTCTCCATTTGTTACTGTAGATTCTATTTTTTTCTTATCATTGATTTCTGATTTCATTTCATTGTGGTCTGATAGAATGCAGAGTATTATCTCTGTTTTTTTTTTTTTTAATTTTACTAAGAGTTGCTTTGTGGCATAAGATATGGTCTATTTTAGAAAAGGATCCATGTGCTGCTGAGAAGAAAGTATATTTTCTCGTTGATGGATGGAATATTCTATGTATGTCTGTTAGGTCTAAATTATCAATTGCACTATTTAATTCTATAGTTTCTTTATTTAGTTTTTGTTTGGAAGATCTGTTCAGTAGTGAGAGAGGTGTATTAACATCACCCAGTATTATTGTATTGTCGTCTGTTTGACTCTTGAAATTGAGAAGGGTTTGTTTGATGTACATTGATGCTCCATTGTTTGGGGTATAAATATTTATAATTTTTATGTCCTGCTTATATATACTTCCCTTAAGAAGTATGAAATGCCCTTCTTTGTCTCTTCTGATTAACTTTGGTTTGAAGTCTACTTTATCTAAAATGAGAACAGAAACTCCTGCTTGTTTATGCAATCCATATGAGTGACAATTTTTCCCCATCCTTTCACCTTCAGCCTGTAGATGTCTTTGCCCATGAGGTGAGTGTCTCTCTCTCTCTCTCTCTCTCTCTCTCTCTCTCTCATACTGGGGATTAAACTCAGGGGCACTCGACTACTGGGCCACATCCCCAGCCCTTTTTTGTATTTTATTATAGAGAGGGTCTCACTGAGTTGCTAAGTGCCTCACCACCACTGGCTTTGAACCTGTGATCCTCCTGCCTTACCCTCCCAAGTGCTTGGATTACAGGCATGCGCCACCGGCCGGGCTGAGGCGCATCTCTTGAGGACAGCATATTGTTGGGTCTTGCTTTTTAATCCAATCTGCCAGTCTATGTCTTTTAATTGATGAGTTTAGGCCATTAACATTCAAGGTTATTATTGAGATATGATTTGTATTCCCTGTCATTTTGATTCACTTCTGGTTTTTTATTTGTCTTATTTTCTCATTTAGTTGAATGTCCCTTTAGTGTAGAACCTCCTTTTGCTGGTTTTCACTTCTCTTTTTTCAACTTCCTCATGGAATATTCTGTTGAGAATGCACTGTAGTGTAGGCTTTTTAGTTGTGAATTTTTAAAATTTTTGTTCATCATGGAATGTTTTAATTTCACCTTTAAATCTGAAACTTAATTTTGCTGGATAGAAGATTCTTGGTTGGTATCCACTTTCTTTTAGAGATTTAAATATATTATTCCAGGACCTCCTAGCTTTGAGGGTCTGGGTTGAGAAATCAGTTGAGATCTGAATTGGTTTCCCCTATACACATTTTGATTTTTTCTCAAAACAGCCTTTAAGACTTTATCGTTATTCTATGTGTTGGTCATTCTCATTATAATGTGTCTTGGTGTGGGTCTGCTGTAATTTTGTACGATTGGGTCCTGTAAGCCTCTTGTATTTGATTTTCCATTCCATTCTTTAGGTTTGGGAAATTGTCTGGTATTATATCATTGAAATGATTGTGTATTCCTTTGGTTTGTATTTCTGCTCCTTCATCTATTCTGATAATTCTTAAATTTGGTATTCTCATGTTATTCCATAATTCTTGGATGTTCTGTTCATGTTTTGTTTTGTTTTGTTTTTTAATTTTTATCATCTTCTCCACATGTTCAACTCTACTTTCAAGAATATATATTTTGTCTTCATTGTCTGAGGTTCTGTCTTCCAAGTGGTCTAGTCTGTTGGTGATGCTTTCTATTGAATTTATAATTTGGTTTACTGATTCCTTCATTTCAAGGATTTCTGCTTATTATTTTTCCCCCACTATCTCTAACTCTTTATTGAAGTGGTCTTTCACTTCCTGTATTTTTTCTTTGATTTCACTCCTTATACTATCTTTTACTTCACATATCAATTTAACTATATACACTCTGAACTCCTTCTTGGATATTTCTTCCATTGTGTTATCAGTAGTTTCTGTTGTTGAAGCATCTTGGTGTGTTTGGACCACTTTATCCCCCTGTTTTTTTCATGTTGTTAATGTGTTTTCCCATCTAAAAGTATGGATCTAAGGCAGGATAAATTCTACCCAGTAGACCTATCGTGTATAGTCTATAGTACAAACAGAATATTTGCTAAAACGACTTACAATTTCAAATAGTGGATGTGAGAACAGAGGTAGTGTAGTATGCAATATTCATGAGGAAAGAAGAGAGAAGCTAGAAGTAAAGGTTCATAGGAAGAGTTGAAGAGAAGCTGAAAGAGATGGCTGTTGGCTGAAGAAAATTTGGAAAGAAGAAAATCGATAAGAGAGAGGAAGAATATGAACAAAGAGAAAACATTAAAGACATAAGAATCCAACAAAAATACAAAACACCATTCATATATCATTGTCCTCCACATACCGATGCATTAAAAACATCCTTTTCCAAATATGGTAGAGATTAGTGAATCAAAAAATAAAATAAAATAAAATAAATCTTGCTGGAAAGTCAAACTGCCTCTGTCAGGGTTCAACAGTTTCTCAACACTGTCTCTGTCTTCTCTCAGGATCACCAAAACCAGATCAACCCTCACAAACCCAGTCTCTATCCCACCAATTTGGGCTTCAGATACCTCAGTCTCTGCCACAGTGCAGTCTTAAGATCTCAATGCTGCTCCTATTTGCAGAGAGACCACCAAGGATACCTTCATGCAAAGAAACAACCCCGAGATGCAGCAGCAAGAAAAGGGCCACAAGTATTCTCAGCAGGAAAACCCCAGGTTCCTCCAAATCTGCAAGTTCCCCCACACTGGACCTGCAGGCCCCAGCTGGAGTCCCCAGACAGAGGCTCTTGTGGCTGTAAACCTACTAGCACCCAGGCTCCAGGCTATGGTTGATGTCCCAAAATAGGTGCAGCCACGTGCAAGCAAACCTGGAATCTCACCTGAAGCAGTCTTCTAGGTGTGGTAGTAGCAGTAGTGGCAGTGGTTGATGGCAGCAGGCAGTGGGTCAGCAGTAGTGGTGTTGGCAGCAAAAACTGCAACTGCAACTGTGGGGGCAGCATTACTAGGCAATCTCTGGGGGTCAGCAGCAGCATCAGCTTCAGTTGCAACCAGGGCAATGGTTTCTTCTGTGGCAGCAGCGCCAAGAAAGAAGACCTCCAGGCAATCTCAGGCTTGCATCAGTGGAATCAGAGGCAGCAGCAATGGAGATAGTGGTGCAAGCGGTGGTTGATTGATAGGAGACTTCCAGTTCCTTGGCAGCAACCTCGGAGGTAGACTTGCAATTAGTGTCTGAGGAAACTGATGCCATGCCTGGAGCAGCCGCAGCGGCTTCTGCCTAGAAATTCTTTTGTAATTTTTCTTTAATATTTCCCATCTCTCTTTCCTCAAAATTCCTGTTTATTGGCTAATGGATCTTCTGGGCTGTCCTCTGATGTTGTGCTAGAACCTGAAATGTTTCCCATCCTTGACAGATTTGTTTGACTTGGACTTCTAACCCCTTAACTTCTCATGGGTTGATTTATTTGTCAAGCGGTTTCTTATCTTCCAGGAAGCTATACAGTGATGTTTCCAGGACCATTCCATGAGTGAGGGCAGAAGCTGGCAAAGGGCCAGGCTAAATTTGAACAATGTGGCTTTTGCCATATTCTGTTGGCAGCTTGCTTGAGTATGCTCACCCTTTTCCATCTCTTGAGAGGAGAAGCTGTGAAGAATTGATGCCATTTTTTAACGTCTCACAAAAAGTAAAGTTTAGTTGACACACTTAGGAGGATATGTTCATGTTTAGGTAACAATGAAGCAAAAGGTCCAAAGAATCCGAGTGGAGGACCAGGATGAGGGTTTACTCTCAGCAGAGTCCTGATTTTTTTCTCATCACTTAGTGTCTTCCCACTTGATATATGGTGGGAGGTTAGGAAAAGTGAGCTTGGTAACTAAGTCCTACCTGCTGTTTTTGTTTTGTTTTGTAGTCTCAAATTCACAATGGTGATTGTCAATGGTGAAAAAATATTAAAAGAAGACTGATATTTCTTAATATGGGGAAACCACGTAAAACTCAAAACTCAGTGTCCATAATGTTTTTTTAAATATATATTTATTTGTCTTAGTTGTACACAATGCCTTTATTCTTACATGGTGCTGAGGATCTAACCCAGGCCATGCATGTGGTAGGTGAGTGCTCTACCACTGAGCCACAACCCCAGCCCCCATAATGTTTTATTTGAAAACAACTGTGACTATATATTTATGTATTATCTATGCTTTTAAATAATGGTTTTCTATCTACTGCTTTTAGGCCACAGTTTCCAGATGTGGGCAGTTACAAAAGAAACTGGAAGCCTACAAAACCTACGTTGGGTACCATTGGCTTTTTCCAGAGAAATTTTGCCTTCACCTAATTTATGATACGTTCCAAGTGTTTGGAGTTGGGGGTGTCATCCATGCAAAGTTATAGAGAAAAAATAAAGAATCACCAGGACTGTGAGAAATGAAGTTTAACATGCAGAAAAGCCAGTCCTTAAGAATCACCCATGAAACATTAATACTCTGATATAATTAATTATCTAAAAATAATATTGGTAAGGGAAAATGGATTCCTAAGATTTCTTTCAAAGCCAGCCTCAGCAATGGTGAGGCACTTAGCAACTCAGTGAGACCCTGTCTCTAATAAAATACAAAAAAGGGCTGGGGATGTGGCCCAGTGGTCAAGTGCCCCTGAGTTCAATCCCTGGTACCAAAAAAAAAAAAAAAAAAAAAAAAAAAAAAAAATTTCTTTATTGGTAGGCCAAAATAGAAAGTACTAACATACTTGCCATGGAATTAAAAACACACACCATGAAGGGTTTGATTTCACTTTTTTTTTTTTTTCATTTTGATTAGAATAAATGGCTTCCCATGGTGAGATTTAATGTTTTCAAAATGGAATGCCCAAGAGCCTGGAGTCTCTAACCAGACCTCAGATAAGTTTGTTTCTGAATCCTAAGAGAAATGTAGTGGAAGGAAAGGAGGAAGATGTCAGAAGGGTCAAGGTGACAGAGCAGAAAATAAGAAGTTGACAGTGAGTAATAAAAATCTAATTTTTCCCATGAATTAAAAACGAGAGCAGAAATTACAAGTAGCAGCAATATTGAGAACTTAAATGACTTTATGCTAGGTCTTCCAGACCCCTAAAATGAGAAGTACAGCATTTTCTAACACTCATTTTTCCTTTTCCATGCCACTGTCTATTGTAGCCTTTAAAAGGCTCTCCTGTCATTTCCCTCCATTTTTCACTAAGCTATTTATGTTTCATAAAATTAAGTGTGGTCCATGTAGAAAAATTCAAACATGCAGAAAACATAATAGAAGCAAATTTAATTTCTTAGTCTTTATTATCATCAGGATACCACATCTAATATTCTGTCTTACTTAGTTCTTTCTTTTATTTTTAACAATAAATGCTTGTGTTTTCTGATGTTTTTATATGAATTTTAAGGTCTGCCCAATGTTCCATCAAATGTATTTTACCATATTTTAGAAATACATTGTCTTCTTTTTGTAATTTTTTGTTAACATTTTCAGTATCATAAATAACAGCATTGTGAAATTTGACATAAGGTCATATTGTTGTATTTCATTATTCCTCAAGAAAGAGGGGAAGGTATTTGGTACACACCACTCTATACTTGAAGGTGCTAGACTTAGGATGCCAAATAATTTTCTTTAAAGACCTTGTCTTTTTGTTGAGGACTAAGGTACCCCTCTTTGGAATAGAATAACTCTAGGGATTACTGAACTCCTGAAATACACAGCTCTGTGGATTACATTACAAAGGAGATGCAGCCTTTCATAGCAAGTCCTGAGGAGATAAACAGAAAAGTTAACTGAATTTCACAGAGTTGCAAAACAACATATTTCTATGATTGAAGAAATTTACCTCCACTTTTACTATGAGGCAGATTAGTATCTCAGTGAGAATTGAGATACGGTTTTGAGGAAAGCTAACCAAATACTTAGATTTGTTTTATAATAGAATTCCAAAACAATCAACAAAACACAAACACATGTTCCAATATGTTTGATTCCTGGCTCAGCTGGGGACTATCTGGGTGTTCCCGAGGAAGTGACTTAATATTTTGGCACTTCAATTTTCTCATATGTAAGAAGAAATAATTGAACTTGATACCATTTCAAGACCCCTCAGACTCCTTTTAAAAAGCTATCATTCTTATTACACATTTATTGTATGTCATGCATATTTATATTTTTTCCTTCCAGAAAGCTTTCAGAGGAACCTACTTTTTAACTCGTGACTGGATTTGGCTGTAAGTGCAGCCATAATGGAAACCCAATCGCCCTTCTTCAATTTCTCCCCAAGCAACGTACGTTTCATAGGACTACATTTATATGCTAAAGGCAAACTAGTGGAGTAAAAATCTTCATGGGAAAATGAACATAGGTTTCATCATAACTTTCAGATCTCTTACTAGAAGCAAGTAGCATTATCGCTCCCTCTACAAGATGACAGGAAAAAATAGTATTTTAAACTCAGTTTGAACAGAAACTCTTTAATGGTGTTGTTAGAATTTAAATAGAATTACTAAAGGAGCAATAATGGAACATAAATATGTGAAATACCAGACCAATATAGACAATAGACATTGTGACTAATTATAAGTGGTTTTTTTGCAACCAACTTAAAAGGAAATAATTACAAATTTCCTTACTGTAAAAAGGAACATGTATCAAAAATAAAGCTACTCATTTTTTTCCTATTAAATCCAAATTAACCACACACATAAGCATTATTTCCACTAGCAATTAAACAGAAAATAGCTCATATTTCAGTAATTCAAAAACATAATATTCAAAAGCATTACAATGAAGGCCCTTTAAAGCTTTTGTCTGGCTTCACAGATTGTTGATGTTCTATTTTTTTCCACATAAATTAAGTGAATTGCAACCAAAGATAATCTTGTTTTCCTTGTTACTGTCTATCAGCACTAAGGAATGTCATCAACTGAAACTTAACAGTCCAAATGTCCATGAAGGGAGCTTCCTCATCACCAGGTCTGCCAGGGAGTCACATGTAAATTACTGATAGACTTGTTTATATGCAGATGTTATGCCATGTACACTCATAATGGGTACCCTGCATTATCCCTTTCTAAAAACACAACATGTTATTCAAAGTAAGAAACTGAGTTTTGGCTTACCATAGATCAAATATGTCATATCATTCAAAGTATCTAATGAAGTAGATACTTATTTCCACAGCAAATTCACCATAATTAGAAAACATTTGAAACACTTTTTAGAAAAATATGGTCCAATGGCTTCAAATTCTCCTTTAAAGAACTCCAACCCACATATTATCCTTACCACCCCAACAGTCTTGCATATCCTAGCACCCCTTTTCTTCTCTACAGTAGGAAGAATTTGAGAATAAGTCTGCAAACCATTTACCATGCCCCTATCATTTTACAGAACAAAGGTGAGCTTCAGGTAGCAAAGGAAGCATTTCAAAAACATCCTCCTCCACAACCCCAAACTTAGTATTTCACACTCTGCAATTCCAAGCGCCTTCTAGCATTTTCCTCATCCTCCTGTGCTTTCCTCTGCCTCTCGCCTGTCTGCAATTTCTCCCTGCCCTCTTGTCAGCCATTCAGGTTACACTTTGATTTTTTAAAAGTCCTTCTGTTCACAGGAAGATTTTAGCCTCAGATTTTTGCATTGTGCAATTTACATGACAACACAAACATGTAAATGCTTTTATGAAAACATATGATTACACCGAAATTCGGTCTGGTTGTTTCCACGGAACGCCTTCATTTAAGATAATAGCCCCTCCTTACTGCCTTTTAGTGATTATAAATAGGAAACTATCAAATCAGTTTCCCTGCTTGTGTTGCTGTTTGGCAGCACTCAAAGAAAAAACCTCTTGGGTCCTCCCTTAACCAGGAATAAAAGAAAAGAGAGCACTGCCCCCTAGAGGCTGCTTCGGGGACTCACAAACCTAGTGGCAGACGTGTGCAGTCCGCATCTGCAGGACTGGAAATACCGGTGATCGCTCCACAGAGAGTTTGCTACAATTTAGGAAACCTGGGAAAAGATTTTTGTGAACGAGTATCTAACCCGCATCACATCTGCCCCCATTTATCATGTAACTAGCGCTCTGCTGCCACCCCATCAGGGAATGAGTTCTAGGAGTGCATCAAAGAGGATGAACTGTTAAGTGTCATTTCTGAGCCACAGTATGGTGTTCAATGGGAACCTCTCAAATATCCACCTTAAATTGTAGTGGCCCCATATAAGGTGTCATGGAAACTTTCATAAACATGGTTATACTTCAACACAGGGATGAGTGAGTAATTTTTTAAAAAAAAAAAAAATTCTAGTGGGCCAAATGCAGGAAGAAAAGTTGAGCAAGTCTGCTTACTAGGGGGGTGGGGGGTGGGGATCTCTCTACTATCTTGTCACAAAATGTAACGTCTACAACTCTGCTTTTTTTCCCCTTCCTTTCCGTGAATTGTAAGGGATTTTTAATTTCCAAAAATCATTCCCATCTTTCAAATAGAAAAAGAGAGAATAGAAAAACATAGGCTAAAATAACAACTTCCCAAAACAAAACTGGAAAAGAATTGGGAATACAACAGAAAAAAGAGCAAGTTTAGGAGGGGAAGGATGTGTTCCTTCCCATGGACACCATGCTCCAAAGTCAGTAAACTGACCTGTCCCAGTTGCAAGTCTGTTATTTTTAAGCAAAAGGGGTTTAGGTGGAACAACATGGTTGAAAGAAGGGTGTTAAGGCTGCATTTGCAGATACTCTACATGAGACTGTTAACTGTCAATCATCGAAGTCAAAGAGGGCCAAGGTTGTTTCCCTTTTCCACCTTCCCTTCCTCCCTCCCTTCCTCCCTCCCTCTCCCCCACTCTCTCTCTCTCTCTCTCTCTCTCTCTCTCTCTCTCACACACACACACACACACACACACACACACACACACACACACACCCTGTATAGTTGGGGATTTGCTTCTTTGCAGAGAATATCCTGACTGCTTCATTGAATCTCACATCCTGAAACTCAGAGCTGATAATCAGGGGGAATTAGTTAGCCCTGATTTCTGAAAATCTCTGAATTTGGCAGGATTTAAAGAAATGAGGCTAATCTGAAAAGGCAGAGGTAGCTTAAGTTCACCTTAGTGCAGAGCTCCACCTCCTGTTCTGTCTGGGTATGTTCCCTAGCAGTCTCCACCAGCTGGGGGCTGCTCCACACACCAGAGCAATCAGAAAACAAGCCATTCCATAGCCCCCGTGCAATGCAGATTCTTGATTGTTCTACTCATTCGCCATGGCTAAAAACGAATGGGATTTGTACTGTGGTGGGTGCTGATAACTAAAAGAGAAAACACTCACTGGAATAAGGATTTGCATGTTTAACCTGGAGAAAAAAATGATTGCCAGAAATTTTATTGAGATGATTTACTCTTTCACTTAAAAATTCAATTTTGTGCCACAGGAAAAGCAGCAAGGAACCTTTCTCTCAGCTTTGTAAGATCAATGAGTTGATCTTGTTGGAAGAGCATCTTCTTCCCAGCTCATAAACTGAACCAGTTTGGTTTGCTTGACTCTGTAAACCCCTTTCTATGTTGATTTTAACCTTATTCTCCCTTGGTGCTCTGCCTTTCATTACAAAAGGAGTTTAAAGGAGAGGAAAATGAAAGGGAAGGTGTTTATTAAAGACAAAACTGTTGAGGGTCCAATATAGAGTTACAAGAGTGGATGCTGGTAGACAAAATTACATTTTCCTTTTTCGTTATATTGTAAGAACAACTTTGTTGATGACAACTCAGTATTAGTTTTTGTTTGTTTGCCTGCTGTACCTTGTTTTATTGGAAAGTCAAGGACTCAGTAAAATTAACCAACCTTAGCTCTACAATTATACTAGGGTGTTATATAATATGAAGCAAAATACATTACATTGAAAAATCTAAAAATTGAATCCTATTCTATATTTAAAACCATCTGATACTGGGACCTTAGACTGTTAGCACCTCTGAGGAATTTGTTATTCCCCAGGTAAAGAAGCATTGTCTTAAAACTTTCCTTTCATACCTGAAAATATTGTTATTGTCTCATCTATCAAAAACATGCAATACTTTAGATATATTTCCTATGATGTTTATGAGAATGGCTGTGTTTATCTATATCCTAAGTGTAAATATATTTTGCATCAATATAGGTTAATCATTTCTATATAGAAAAAAATCTTACAGTGGAAATCTATGGGCCTTTATCCTTTTGACTGGCCTAACTCATAAGCACAGCTTAACTTATTGGTTTCCTGCATTATAGGGCACAGTGTCTACCCCAGACAGGAATAACATGCTAATATGTCTTTGCTGCTATAGTTTCCAGAAGACTGAGGCAATACAAGAAACTACCACATTGGCATCACCCCTTTTAATCACTGCATGTAATCATCCCAAATGCCCTGAAATAATTTGAGTGTATGAGTAAATATTTCATATCTTGAACACAATTAGTGTGAAATATTAAACAGAGAAAATTGTTTATTGCATAGTAAAACAAATATCCTGAGTCAAATTACTTTTCTTGAAAATTATCATCATCAACTTACAAAGGCAAACTTGTATCCACATAGTTAGCGAAATCATTTAGCCATGTAATCAGTTAGTTCTTATGTTGATCCCCAATTCTCAATATAAGAAAGTGTTAGGGAAAGCAAATGTTATCTATAATGCTAGCAAATTTCAAAGAAAAGGGTTTTAAAAGGAATACAAATATTTGAAATAAAGTTGAGAGTAATTCTGAGTTTGTCCTCCAAATCATTTAAAGATAATTGCCAAAAGAGAAGTCATTAAAGATTAGTGTGTCCAGGAATAATTAATAATGTGAAAATGACCATGGTTAGTGGAAGGGAAAAAAAAAACAAAACAAGAAACACAACCAGTGTACAAAATTCTGTGCTGCATGGAAAAATTCTATAAAACCAACGTGGTTTATAGTAATCAAAGGTAGTACAATTGGTTATAGGAACTTTTGATCTTTAATATATTTTCTTGAATTTCTTTAAGAATCACATTACTTAAATCAGAGAAAATAATACATGATATCAAAATAAGGTATGTAAAATATTTAATGATATTCCATAATGCAACTTTCTTTCCTTTTCCCTTCCATTCTTGCTCCAGCTATTTTGGGGCTGCCAGTGAATCATGACTTCATGGTTAGGGTGTCTAAACACTTAACAAGGCTCCCTTACATTGTTCTTAACTACAAGCAATGCATGCATTGCATGCAAAAGTATTAAGAGACTTAGTTTTACTCTCTGTCACTTACCCACTTGTGCATACCCTTGTTCTAGTTCTGAGTGTGACTTCTCACCTGCTATTGGACTTTTACATTCATCAATAGAGCTCACATTCAGGAGATGATTTTTCTTTCTTTCTCCAGTCTGTTCTAATGTATCTCTCTGCTCCTTTATGCTCTTTCTCTCTAAAGAGACTATAAACACATCCAATTCAAACCTTAAATAGGGTGCTTTAGATGGTCATCTCTCACCTTGAATTTTGCTTTATTTCTTTGCAAAAATCCCCACATCAGAACCTTTTACACCGCTTTGTTTAGCTTATTCACTAGAAATAGTATGCTATCTTTCTACCCAATAAGGTCATGACAGTTATAAAATCTTGCAAATAATCCCTCAAAGTGTTCCATAGCACTCCAAAGTCTTTTAATTGATTGTGCCATATAAAGGTTACTGGATTTAGTTTAAATTTCTAAGAATAAATAACTGATAATAGGCAGTTGATTCTAACTTTTTTCTTATTAACTTACCAAGTATCAAGAGACCCTAGCCCACTATCAGAAACCCTAGGCAAGTTTGAAGTTTGACATTTTAAATAAAAACAAAATCTATTTTCTATTTCCCAAACCAGCAAGAATATCTTTTCTTTTGAAAGGTCAGCTTTTAAAATATTCTGATAACTTGCCAATTGTTCAACTAACCATCTAAAGGAAAAATTATTTAGAAATATTTATGTCATCTAGGTGCAGACTCAATAACAATTTCACTTTACAATTTTCTTTCGTGAATATTCTCCTAGGGTGGAAGAATAAGAAGAAAAAGAGGTTAGAGAAAACTCAAAGGGCAGAAGGCACTAACTTTCATATGATGTCTGCTAATTTTTAAAGGTATTTACATTCCTACTAATAGAAGATAAATAGAACAACTATTTTTTAATAATTGTTATTGAAGATAAATAGAACAACTATTTTTTTAATAATTGTTATTGAAATTAACAATAAGCAAGCATCTCTATTTGCAAAGGTACTTCCACATGTACAATCTTACTTAACATTCAGAGCAGCTACAAGATGTCAATAGGGCAAAAGAAACCTCTTAAAAATGGGTCTGTTTTCCCTTTACTTTTTTTCCACAAAGTTCCTACATGTGCTTGCTACCAAGCATGGGAGTCACTGCTACCTTGTTTGCTCTTGACTGAGGCTGTCTTTATTGAATATCCATCATGAGTAGATAAAGGTTATCACCAAATCAATTCAAAATAGAAAATTTCTGAGACCTTCCAAATAAAAGCTTTTGCTCAATGTTAATATATATAGTTTAAGATTTTTCATTTGAGTTCCAAAATGATGATTTGGAAAACTACCAAGGAAAGAAAGAAAAGATAAGTGCTTTCCAGTGTGAAAGCCAGAAAGAATCCTTAAGACAACTTAAACATGATTTTTAGCATTATATTGAAGTAAGTTAACCTTATTTTGACTGATATGAGTGAATAACACTATCTAAACAGAAGTGATGGGGGGGAGTGAAAAATGAAAGACAAATAAAAGTATGTTGAAATTGTTTTATCTAACATATGTAAAATTGTTTATTTTGATAAAAAGAGAAGTGTACAGTTTTTGTTGATATAAATCTATTCTTAATACTTTCACCTAAATGCTAAACAAATATCCAAGGAATATTTATACTAATGGGTTTCTAATTACTAACTTGTCTGGGTTACGCTCATTATCATGAGCTCCAGATAGAAAATTCAACTTTGTCTAATCTCAATATAGTAGGCTCCATCCCTGGGCTTCCTATTCTAGAGGTACCAGGGATGGACATCATCATCTAGACAATAGCACCACATACAATCATTATATTGAATAACGCCCAAGTTCAAGATAAATACCACCCAAGTCTTATGAGAATGTTGTATAAAAGAGCTAAGAAGAGAACTTTCAACTGTAGCATGTTTCTGAAAGATCAGCATTTTGATTTATTTTCATATAAGCTACTTTAAACCTGAAAGGGACCTGTAAGTGGCTAGCCTAGACAACACTATGAAGGCCTGGTCCTGAGTGGGGACTATTCCTTGGTTAGAACTTGATTATTCTCTTGGGTAGCACTTCTTTTCCACTGCTCTATATGGCCCTTAACTCCGCTCTGTGGAGGTTGTTCCTTTACCATTTTCCTCTTTAGCTGTCTCTGAAGTGAGTATTGGGGACACAAATTCTTACAGGGTACACAGCTTTCTCATCCTGGATTCTACTCATAATGGGTATATATCCAAGACTTGGTCACAAAACTTTAAAATGCAGCCTCATGTAATCACCTCAAAAAACGACAGATTCCTTATCCATTTTATTTCAGGTTTCATATATCATTGATCTTTTGAGGAATAAGGTTTTCATATAACATGTACTTCTTTGCTTAAGGCCTTATTATCTCTCTAGCTATTCTGGAAATGCTGTGCCCGTATTTTCATATTTGCTTTGAGGCATCTTAATTCATTTGGATATTTTAATACTAAAGGTAAAGTGCATGTCTTTAATTTTCTTTATTCTAGCAGATTAAATTTTAATGGGTCTCAAGACTTTCTTCATTTTATCTTTTACATTTTGAATCTAAAAGCAATCAGCCATTCTGACTCTACATTGTCCCCAATTTTTGAACTCTATTTATTCCCTTTTATTTCTACTTTTAAAATAGCCGATTATTTTAACTAGCTCATATCTTTCTTTTAATTTGGTGCCAAATGTATCCAATTGCTGTTAGTTTAGTTTCCAAGTGGTCTACCTATCAATATATTATAGATTACCATTTATGGTGTATTTTTTTTTTCATGTTACAGCTTCCATTTCCAGACTTTAACATCAGTTTCCTCATGACTCCAAGCCAACTTGCTAAGCTAATCACACTGTGTTAGGATTCTCCAGAGGAACATACCCATCGAATATAGATTTATAATTTAAGAGGGGATTTATTAGATTGGCTTATGTGATTAGAGGCTGAATCAGCCCACAATGACCATGCAGGCTGAAGATGTGGGGAAGCCAGTAGCGGCTCATCCTTAGAAACTGGAAACCTCAGAATACTTAGAATAAAAAGGACCAATAGTACAGCCTGGAAGGTCCCTGGAGGGTTGCTAGTGGAAGTCTAAATTGAAAGGCTATATATTTTGAAGTTTGATGTCCACAGGCAACAATAGCAAGAAAAAATGCACCACTCAGAAAGTTTAGCATGCACTAGCAAGAGCATCCCCCTTCCTCCTCTTTTATTGCATCTGGACCCCTAGCCTATTATATGGTGCTATTGATGTTCAGGGTGGGTCTCCTCAACTTGATTAATTGACTTAAATGCCAATCATCCCTGGAAACAGCCTCACAGACACATCTACAGAGTATGCTTTGCTGATTTTCTAGGCATCTCTCAATCCAGTCAAGTTGACAATCAAGATTAACCATCACACCCACATATCTTGTGTTGTTACAATGGTGCTATCCTTCTACTACTCCATTAGTTAGGCCAAGTGAGGTGATGCTTAGATTTGAAGGCCAAGGGTAAGCTATGAATTCCATAGCCTAAAATCAGATATATTTATGTTTTTGCCTTAGTGGATATGTCCTAATTTTTTTTTTTTTTTTTTTTTTTTTTTTTTTTAGTTATAGTTCAGAGTTTGTGGGTTGACTTGTGGTGGTTTTCTTATGTCTTTAAAATTTTGCTCGATGTTTCAATTTTTCAGTGGATTTCAGGATTGAGAATTTGAGTGAAAATAATTTTATTCAGTCAGATCTAATCAGGTCTCCTGGCAATAAAAATTTGAAGACACAGGGTGGGTATTACATCTCTTATCTCCCATTAATTACTAGGAAAGGAAACACTTCCCAATCATTACTTGGTTCTTGCTTTAATATAAAAATTTTTAAAAAATTAAAATAGTATATTTATATGATAGTTCTCCAAATCCCACATAAAAATTAATAATAGAGTAACATATATAAATACAAAGATAAAGTCAACAAGCAATGTGGTAGCAGTGGATTGGAGATTTCAACACCTCTTGGGGAAATGGAATGCAAATAGGACAGTGGAATGTCTCTTCTCGAGAGTCTCTTAGAGAAATAGAATGGAAACACTAAGTGTCTGCAGAAGAAATTATTTCTGATGAGAATTTGACTTGAGAAGTCTTAAAATTTAGAGGTAACTGGTGCCACAAACATTGGAAGTGATTCTTGGTGCTGAAAACAGGAAAATTATTTGAAATTTTATATATGGAGTGCTTATTTCTCCAAGTATTCTTTCCCACTGCACATGGCCAATTGATTTCCACCTTCTCCACTTCCTACCCAAAGCAAGAGACCCAGAGGGTTAATAAAGAGAAACACTGAATGGGGAACAACAAGAAGAGTGGAGAATGGAATAAGACACATAGTTGGAAATGGCATTAATTAAGAGCATGACTGCACCTGTTCTCTTTCCAGACTGTTAGCATCCAGCTTTGTACATCCAATAATGTATTGCAGAATTATCTTGTAGAGAAGACCAGTTCAAACAAAAACACCAACAGATCAACAGAAACTGTCATTCTTTTTCAAAGCCCAATTGCTCTGTAGTGAGTTGCATTAGTAAATAAATCTTCCAGGTGTGTAGTGTTTTACAATTACCTATTTCACAGCTTATGCTTAAATGAAATTAATAATCAGGGACAGTCACTTTTCAGGTAATATATGAGAAGAGATTCTAACCTGACAAACGGAATCTAAACAAACAAAAATATGAAGAATGCAGAGGAAGCAGAGACCACGAAGAAAGAAAAGGGAAAGAGAAATGATGACAACATCATCAAAACATCTCTAATATCCTCATGGAGACGATAGGACATTGTATCTATAAAATTAAAACATCATATGATTTTTTAAAAAAAGCTACCAGATAATAATCTGAATTTTGTACATAAGAAACAATAAAAATTACTTAAAAAGAAGAGGCAATTCCAGGAACGTGAGCAAAAGACACATGATATAAATTAAATTATAAGAAATAACACAAGTGATCAAACTACATAGTAAATGTTACAGGAAATTAGAATACATAGTAGATATGTAAGAAAGACAGAACAGGGTAAAATGGGAGGGAATTAATAAATAACAAAATATTCTAAGATTGAAAGAACCTGTCTACCATAATGAACAGTAAAATAATCCACTCCAACCAATGCATGTCAATATAATATTTCAGAACATCAGGAACCAGGTATAATTTGGAAAGATTTTATGGCTAAAATACAGATAAATTTGAAAAGATCAGAAACAAAAGATTTCAGACTTTTTGGTAGCATTATTGCAAAGTAAAAAAATAAAATGTACCCAAATCTCTGATTATAAATAATGTTCATCAGAGAATCCTATACCCAGCCAAAGTACTCATAAATTTCAGGTTAAAACAGATATCATGCCAGACAGTAAAATCAAATTTGCCTTATCTTTCTTCTTAGGAAATTTGGTGTCCTACCAATAGATATGAATAAATAAAGCAATAAGAAAATAGGGTTCAGAAAATAAGGGATCAATATAAGATCATGTGGGACAATTCTGGGACAACATGTACAGCAGCATAGGGTAAAACCAGTCCAGAACAGAGCAAGGTTGCCTTCAAAGAGAAAACCTCTAGGAAAATAAAATTCATTAATTGATTTGATGAATTTGATTATGGAAAAAGGGAAATATTCTAAAAGAATGTATAATCTGTAAATAAAAAAATTGTTTTCAATATATAAAAATAATCATATTTCACCAATTGTAGTAGACTATTTAAAATATGCTTCACTAAATGTTCATTATTGGCAGTAATGAACATCAATAGTGAATACTGGTTTAACCAATGTGTATAAAATAACTATATGCAGATAGAGGGAAAGTGGGTAAGGTGAAATATGTTTCTGGCTAAGTTCTAATACATCACAGCAATAAATTGATAGATCATATCTGAATGGATCAGTCCATAAATAAACATTATTTAGAAATATCAAGATAAATTTATTAACAAATACCCAACAGAGTTGGACATTTTTGCTCTTACCAGTAAAATTCAGAAATAAAAAAGTAGACCAGCTGGGTGTAGTGGTGCACAACTCTAATCCCAGCAACTTGGGAGGCTGAGGCAGGAGGATCCTGAGTTCAAAGCCAGCCTCAGCAACTTAGCCTCAGCAACTTAGTGAGGCTCTAAGAAACTTAGTGAGACCCTGTCTCTAAATTAAAAAATAAAAAAAATACAAAAAAGGCATGGGGATGTGGCTGAGTTGTTGAGTGCACCTGGGTTCAATCCCTAGTACCAAAAAACAAAAACAACAACAACAAAAAAGTAGACCAATTAGGTTGGTATTGTTTTCACATTCAGCTATTTATAACAACTTAACTTTTTAAAACACAATTTTAAAAAATGAAATGTAAAATATACAAAATCCATACTTTTGCTCTTTAGGAGGTTTGTTTATCATTCCCCACACCCACCACCAGTCACTTGAGAACTAGTCTCATTTTTGTGCTAGGATTTTGTAAAAAAAAAAAAAAACTAAAATATTTTAGCACTTATACTAATGCTGCCATTTATAATTTAAAGCAGAAAGACAATGATTCTCATTAGAGGAAGAATAGATCTATTTTTGATGAGCTTAAGTAAGTTGCTAATTCCTGCCAGGAGCAATGGTATGGGCACTGACAATGCATAAATATTAATGTCCTGAGAGGCCAGGCAGCAACCGCAGAGTGGAAATCACTGGGAGTAATGAGAAATAACACTGGTAATAAAACATGGATAAAATGACGCAAAGGGTTTTAAATGCCAGGCTGAAAAGTTGACTTTGATCACCAGCAAATCAAAATCATCTAGGGATGTTGGACATCAATACAAAAAACTCTCTGCCTCTCTTGAATATAGTCCAACCCTCTGAGAGAGTCATGCTAAATGTTCAAAAATGTAATAGAAATCATCGTTTCTTCTTGAATCTCTCTAAGCTCTAAACATAGGGCTCTGTGAAGATCTGTCTCTTTTATACATGACATACCTTTCAGATATTTTCCACATTCAAGGAATAAGCTTGCCCTTAACCTGCTGCTCTGCTGTGGTCTTACTTGGTGACTGACAGCAGGTCAGCTGTTTCAAAAGGTAATGATGCTGTTATCTATGGTCAACATAAACATTCAGAGTTATGAGAAGCACAGCACCATAAAGCATAAAACTTGCATAACCCTCTGTGTTTGGATGTGTCTGCCCACAAGGGATCTCTCAGCTCCTCACCTCTCCCTTAGCCCCTACCTCCATGGAAATTACAGAATCACTGGCAAAAGGAAATTGAAAACATTCTGTAACAGCAAAGAGAAGTTTTTAAAGCAGTCACTGTTCCCAATCTTCTCAACATTAACTGCACTAGTGGCAAAAAGGAATAAAATTGTAGGGAAAATATTCAGTGTAGCCTGACATAGGTTTCTAAAAACAGAAAATGTCCTTGAACTTGTGATTTGTCTTTTTAAATGATGGTCATTTAACTCCATTACATACACAATTAATATATCCCTTTTTGTTTACCTTTGAAATAATTTACATTATTCATCAATTACATTGTACATTTGACTTTCTCTTAATTCTTTCTAGGAACCTTGACAAATTGCTGCAAGTGTCCTATTGGCCCCATACCTGTGATTATTCCTCAACACATATTGCAGGTCTCTTGTGGGGGCTGAGGAAGCACATGTGAGCTGGCACTTAGATGCTGGTTCTGAAGGCAGCCCCCAGCCAAGACGATGTTAGGGTTTTAAATAGTGGGACGTTGCAAAAATCACAAGTCAAGCTTTCTGCATTTTAATTAGGCCACTTTGAAAAGCAACTCTAGTCTCTGTCCCTCAGTTTCCTTTCTGAAAATGCAACACTACTTTGCCTATAACACTAAGGAGCCTTTAATAGAATGAAGTATAAAACAACACATCAAGTACAAGGCCAGTGGAGGTGTTCAGGGATGACCTTCTATCCTGTGCTGGACCCATTTCTTTGACTCCTAATTTTAATTTCTCTAGGGTGTTTGAGGCTCTATCTATCAAGCCTCCTCTGGAGGCTGAGCCTTATTCTCAAAAATCTTTGCTTCATGTCCTTGTGCCCAATTTGCTGTAATAGAGAAGTTTCTCAGCAGTCAGGAAATTATATAAAAATCCTTTGATGTGAGAATAACCAATATCATCTATGTTTTAATACATGAACAGGTATAACTTTAATGCAATAAGTTACTTTTTTACATTACAAGAAAAATAATGATAGTCATCTTGTTTCATAAGGATCTTCCCAGCAGAACTACTGTTTATTTGTATGCACATATGTGTAAAGGTGCCTAGGACCATGCAACATAGATACCCATCCTGGGAAAAGATGACTGGAAAGAGTTTTGAGGAAGAATAAAGTAAAGCCATCACTACTGAACTAAGCAGTGAAACCATCAGAAGCAGCACTTTGCAATCAGAATAGAAAATCCTCCACAGCATGGGAAGCACAACAGAATAAAATAAAAAATAATTACCCTTGCAGGTTTAATTTAAAATATTCATCAACACCTCTGTTTCTTTACAAAGTAATTAAAATGCTACAAATTCTTCTTTGCTAATGCATATATGCAGAAAATAGAATGAAAAGGCTTTGAAAGGAGACATGTGTTTCAACAGATGAAAGTGAGATTAAGGTAGGAGGTCCTGCCATGTGTTCTGGTTCAATGCAGTTGCTGAGGAAAAAGTGCTGATATTTGAAAGCTGCAGGAATCTACGTCTTAGAAAACCAGACACGGGGTCTCACAGGCTATGAAACTGAATACCCAGATCCCAACAGGTGGATAGGCTGAGGCTGTGATGAGCTATTTAATCTTCTGTGTTTAACACAGGAACCTAGGTAGCCTGCACCAATAGATGGAGCCATTCAAAAACTAGCAAATGTAAACGAGAGAGAAAAAAGCAGGGAAAAGGAAGAGCCCAAAAGATAGGAAATGACATTTCCAGAAGAACTGCAAACATACACACATGCATGTGCACACACACACAAACACACACACACACAAAACCTGTATCTTTGAAATCAAATATCTCGTTGGCAAAAGTTAACCTAAGAGGGACAGAAAAGTTTCTTCTCTACTGTTTCTTAAAGCAAATGAAGCCTTTCCTGTTGATAATGAGCTCAGTGGGGGAAAGTCTCCAGCTTCAGTTATGGGCCTGGATATATGTACCTCTTCTTGAAGAGAACTCACATTATGATGCAGAATTTGAACCTGCCTGACTATGATTAACTCAATCTGTTCTTCTTTGTTTCTATCCCAGTCAAATTCATCCTACTTGGAAACCAAAATTAGTCTCTATCTTCTAATTTTAATGAGGTAATGAGTCTAAAATCCTCTTCTTCATGTTGACCTGCTTCTTGATATATATTCTTTGTTTTTCCCCCTGGATGTTATTTTAGTTCTTGCATTTTCATTGTTAAGCAGATAGGATAATAAGAATTATATAAATATATAACTTGTTGTTAGTCAACTATTGCATAAGCATTTTCCATGTTCAGTTTTTATATTTACTTGTATTGTTTATAAACCTAGTATTCTATTCCATCAAGTATTTATACCAAAATTTAGTTAAACATTCCCAAAGGTCAAGAATATGAGTTGTCTCTAATTCATCACTAATATAAATAACATGTGGAGAATGAGGAAGATGGCTGAATAGAGGAGGTTGCTCTCCTGGCTGCTCAGTGGCATGATACCAAGAAAGCAGGCAGCTTCTCTGAAAGGTGGGTGCAAAAAAAGCTGGGGGTGGGTCTTTACTGGGAATTAATACTGAACTTCCAAAGGAGATTGGGGACTTAGGAAGTTGGATATAATAAAATAAGGAAGAAATCCCCCAAGCCACCACCATCGCCAGTGCCAGCTGGAGCAGTCCCCCATGATCAAAGTGGAGGGATAAGGAAATTAAAGAAACCCACATTTTTAGGAGACCTGTGGCATGTCTAGGTATAGAGAGATCAGAGATCAAAGACTTTGCCAGACTCACCTGAACAGTGTGTTGCACAATATCCATGTGTGAAAAAGAAGCTGCATCTCTCCCAGCTGCCCTTGGAGGACAGAGGAAGGAACCATTTTGCAGCCACAATATGGGGACCAGCAGCTGGGGAAGCCAATTCCTGGCAAACCTGAGCTGGGCCTGAAATACAGGCCTGGAAGACCCATGCTACATGACATAGAGTCTGCCTAAGTGACCAGGAAAAAATCCGACATGGAGAGGGGTTTACATGGAGAAATATGAGTTGTGGAAAGCTCTGGGCTCCCCCTTCCCCCTTGAGTCCAGCAGCTCACAGGACCAGCTGCTTCCCTCCCAGCCAGGAATTTGAAAGGGTGGGGGTGGGGTGATTGAGTTTGGAGATGGGACCCTAGAGACCAAAAAACACCAAGGGCTCTGTGTGTGACTAAGGGCACAAAGGACTGACTCCTCCACCACATGAGTGGAACCCAGGGGAGATCCCTGAGGCACAGGCTTCCAATGTGGACCAGCAACTGCTGGGCCCTGGAGGTGTACTGATTTAAATTTTCTGACCATTTGCATTCAACAAAGAACCTGGAGCTTACCTAGGCCTATAACCCACCTCCAGGAGCTCTGCCTATAGGATCACCTCGCACAGAATGCTTCAGATGCTGCTGAGAAGGAAAGCTGAGAACTTATTGAACTACAGTGGAAACAATTATTTAACTTTTCATCAAGAACTATTTTTTTCCCTTTTCTCTGTTTAATTGTGAGATGAATGGTCATGGACGCCTACACATATTTGTCTGTTGGTTTTTTTTTTTTTTTTTTTCTAATTTCTAGCATTTTTTTGTAGGCAGTTATTTTTCATGGCTCATTCTTTTGAGGGCTAGCATGTTTGATTTGTGTATTTTGGTTTTGTTTTGTATCTTTTATTTTTACTTTTTTTTAAAAAAATTATTTTATATATATCTTTTTTCTCTCACTTATCTATTATCCTTGATTTTCTTTCACTCTTTAATTCTGCTAATAGCTAATCTCTATTGTTCTTTCACTCTTCCTTCAACTTTTTACTTTTATTTTCTCTCTTCCTCTCTCATAATCATCACATCCTACATCTCTTCTGTTCTCATC
This sequence comes from Tamias sibiricus, assembly GCA_025594165.1. NCBI lineage: Eukaryota > Metazoa > Chordata > Mammalia > Rodentia > Sciuridae > Tamias > Tamias sibiricus. Next base: position 28,992,462 of record CM046673.1, read on the forward strand.
CTGTTCACCATTTGAAATTGTAAACCTTTTGCAAACTTACTGTTTGTACTATGGGCAATAATTTCTCACATCATTTCTGTTGATTGTGACAATTAACCTTGTAGACGTCAAAGCATGAAATATTTGGTTTAATGCTGTATACTGTTTGCATTGGTTGCTGTAATTATTTGTCTCCCTCTAAACTGTGAGATACTAGAAACCAGCAGAGACACTATAAATCCACAGGGTAGAACTCTACTGCCTCAGATCCATACTGATAGGTGGGTAGACAAACAAAGAGCATGAAAACGCAAAGGAACAAACCAACCCAAAGGAAAAAAAAAATACTTCAATTACAAAATCCATTGACAACACAGTGGAAGAAATGTCAGAAAAGGTGTTTAGATAATTCATAATTAAACTGATCTGAGAGGTAAAACATGAGGTAAGGAGTGAAATCAGATAGAAAACACAGGTAGTGAAAAATCACTTCAACAAAGAGGTAGACATTCTGAAAAAAAACAAGTGGAAATTCTTGAATTGAAGGAATAAATAAACCAAATTAAAAATTAAATGGAAAGCAACATCAGCAAACATGACACTTGGAAGATAGAGCTTCCAGCTCTATCTTATATATATATAATCTTGGGGAAAAAAGTAGACCATGCAGAAACGATGTTATGAGACCATGAACAGAACTTCCAAGAAATATAGGATAACATGAAAAGGCCAAATATAAGATTTATCAGGATAGAAGAAGGCTCAGAGATACAAACAGAAGGAATGAACAATATTTTCAATGAATTAATATCAGAAAATTTCCCAAATGAATGAAATGGAAAACAAATACGGAAGGCATACTGGACCCCAAATATACAAAATTACAACAGAGCCAAACCAAGTCACATTATTATGAAAGTGCCCAGCATACGGAATATGGATAGAACTTTAAAGCTGCTAGAGAAAAGAGGTCACATTTAAAGCTAAACTAATTGAGATCTCAGATGATTTCTCGATCCAGACCCTAAAAGCTAGGAGGTCTTGGACTAATATATCAAGCTCTGAAAGAAAATGGATACCAGCCTAGAATTCTATACCCAATAAAATTAAGCCTCAAAATTAACAATGAAATAAAAACCTCCCATGGTAAACAAAAATTAAAAGACTTCACAACTAGAAGCCTGCCCTATAAAACATACTCAATAAAATAATTAATGAAGAAGAAATGAAAAATAAAATTGAAAACCTGCAAAGGGAGGAACTAGGCTAGAAGAATAGTCAATCAAAGGAGAAAATTTTCCAAATAGTCAATCAAAAAAGAAACTAATTCAAATTAAAACCCAGAAATAACTCAAAATTACAGGGAATAAAAAAATCATATCTCAATAATAATTTTGCATGTAAATAGCCTAAACTCAGAAATCAAAAGATATAGACTAGAAGGTTGAATTTAACAACAAGACCCCACAATATGCTGTCTCCAGGAGAGCCAAATTATGGGTAAAGACATCCATGACTGAAGGTAAATGGGTGGGGAAAATACATATCATTCACATGGATCTCATAAACATAAACATGCAGGGTATTTTTATCCTCATAACAAATAAAGTGGACTTCAAGCCAAAGTTGATCGGAAGGAACAAAGAAGTTCATTTTATACTCTTAAGGGAATTATATATCGACAAGATATAACAATTGTAAATATTTTTGCCTTGAACAATGGAGCATTTAAGTACATAAAACAAACCCTTCTCAATTCAAGAATCAAACAGACCACAGCAAAATAAAACTGGGTGACTTTGATATTTCTGGATAGATCTTCATAACAAAAACTAAATAAAGAAGGTATAGAACTAAAACATGCAATTAATAATTTAGACTTAACATACAAATATAGAATATTTCATCCATCAATGATTGATACACTTTATTGTCAGCATTACACAGATCATTTTCTAAAATAGACCATGTCTTAAGCAAAAAACAACTCTTAGCAAATAGAAAAACAAACTAGAGATAATATCTTGCCAGATGATCACATTTAGATCTAAACCAATTGAGTTCTCAGATCACATTGGAATGAAATTTCAAATCAATGATAAAATAAAAAACAGAAAATATCCTAACATCTGGAGACTATATAACATGCTATTGAATGACCAATGGATAGCAGAAAAAATCAGTACTAAAATAAAAAGATACTTAGAAGTAAATGAGAATAGTTACACAATATATCACAATCTCTGGGACACTATAAAGGTGGTTGTAAGAAGAAAGTTAATTGCATTGAGTTCATTCATTAAAAGAATAGAAAGTCCTCAAATAAATAACCTAACATTACACCACAAGGCCCTAAAAAAGAAGAAAAAATTAATACCAATAACAATAGAAGAGAGGAAATAATTAAAATCAGAGCTGGAATCAATCAAATTGAAACAACAACAACAACAAAAATTCAAAAAGCCAAAGAAACAAAAAGTTGATTCTTTAAAAATAAGTAAAATTGATAAACCCTTATCCAAGCTTACCAAGAGGGAGAAAAACTCAAATTACTAAAATTCATGATGAAAAAGGAACATCACCATAGGCAGTACTGAAACACAGATGATAATCAGAAACTTTTGAAAATTTATACTCCAATAAAATAGAAAATCTTAAAGATATTGGCAAATGTCTACAGACATATAACCTATCAAAATTGAATCAGGAGGACATATAAAATTTAAACAGCACAATGTCAAGCAATGAAATTGAAGATGCCTCAAATTCTTCCAACAAAGAAAAGCCCAGAACCAAACAGATTCTCAGTCGAGTTCTACCAGGCCTTCAAAAAAGAACTAACACCAATACTCCTCAAATTACTCCTTGAAATAGAAAAGGAGGGGACCCTTCCAAATTCAATCTACAAAGCTAGTATCACCCTGACAACAAAACCAGGAAAAGACACATCAAGGAAGGAAAACTTCAGACCAATATCCTTGATGCATAGATGCAAAAATTCTTAATAAAATACTGGCAAATTACATATGAAATCACATTAAAAAGATATTTCACCATGATCAAGTGGGTTATCTGAGGGATGCAAGGTTGTTTCAACATACAGAAATAATACACATAATTTATATATCAATAGATGTAAAGACAAGAATCACACGATTATTTCAATAGAGAGAGAAAAAACAATTGACAAAATACACCATCCATTTATTTTCAAAACACTATAAAAACTGGGGGATAGTGGGAAAATACCTCAATGTTATATAAGCTCTATATGTGAAACCCAAGACCAACATCATTCTAAATAGAGAAAAATTGAAAGTATTTCCCCTTCTAAAACCAAACAAGATATGGATGACCTCTTTCACCACTTCTATTCAACACAGTCCTTGAAATTCTAGCCAGAACAATAGGCAGAGGAAAGAAATTACAGGGATACAAATAGGAAGAGAAGAGCTCAAACTATACTTATTTGCCAATGACATGATCCTATATTTAGGAGACCCAAAAACTCCTCCAGAAAACTTGTAGAACTCATAAACAAATTAAGCAAAGTAGCAGGATATAAAATTAACACCCATAAATCAACTTAATTCTTATATATCAATGATGAATCACTTGAAAGAGAAATTAGGAAAACTATCCCACTCACAATAGCCTCAAAAATAAATAAATAAATAAATAAATAAATAAATAAATAAATAAATAAATAAATAAAATACTTGGGATCTAATCTAACAAAAGACATGAAAGACCTCTACAATGAAAACTATAGAACACTAAAGAAAGAAATTGAACTTAGAAGATGGAAAGATCTCTCAATATTCTTGGACGGGCAGAATTAATACTTTCAAAATAGCCATACTACCAAAAGTGTTATACAGATTTAATGCAATTCCTATTAAAATTCCAATGACATCCTTCATAGATATAGAAAACAGACCTTCAGTTATACTATATAGAGCTATAGTAACAAAAACACCATGGTATTGGCACCAAAACAGACATGAAGACCAATGTTACAGAATAGAAGACACAGAGACAAACCCACATAAATATAGTTATCTCATACTAGACAAAATCACTATAAACTTACATTGGAGCAAAAATAGCTTCTTCAACAAATGGTGCTGGGAAAACTGGAAATCCATATGTAGCAAAATGAAATTAGACCCCTGTCTCTCACCCTGCACAAAACTCAACTCAAATGGATCAAAGACCTAGGCATTAGACCAAAGACCCTGTCCTACTAGAAGAAAATCTAGGCCCAATTCTTCATCATGTCTTAGGAACTGACTTCCTCAACAAGAGTCCTAAAGTACAAGAAGTAAAATCGAGAATCAATCAATGAGACAGTATCAAACTGAAAATATTCTTTACAGAAAAGGAAACAATCAAAAGCATGAAGAGAGAACCTACAGAATGGGAGAAAAATCTGCACCTCAGATAGAGCATTAATTTCCAGGATATAGAAAGAACTCAAAAAACTTAACACCAAATAAATAAATAAATGACTCAATCAATAAATGGGCAAAGGAACTGGATAGACACTTCACAGATGAAGATATACAATCGTTCAACAAATATTCAACATCTCTAGCAATTAGAGAAGTGTGAATTGAAACAACACTGAGATTCCATCTCACTCCAGTCAGAATGGCAACAATCAAGAATACCAGCAACAATAAATGTTGGTGAGGATGTGGGGAAAGGGAACACTCATACATTGCTGGTAGGACTGCAAATTGGTGCAACCATTCTGGAAAGTAGTATGGAGATTCCTCAAAACACTAAGAATGGAACCACCATTTGACTTGGTTACACCACTCCTCAGTATACATCCAAAGTCGTTAAAATCAGTATGCTATAGTGAAGCAGCCAGATCAATGTTTATAGCAGCTTAACTCACGATAGCTAAGCTATGGATCCAATTCATCTGTGCCCTTAACGGATGAATGGATAAAGAAACTGTGGTAGGGTTGGGGATATAGCTCAGTTGATAAAGTGCTTGCCTTGCATGCTCAAGGCCCTGGGTTCAATCCCCAGCACCACAAAATTAATAATAATAATAAATAAAATAAAATAAAAATAAAAAAGAAAGAAACTGTAGTATATATACACAAAGGAATATTACTCAAAGGGAAAAAAAAGAATGGCTATATGAATTTTGCTTGTACATGGATGGACCTGGAGATTACCATGCTAAGTGAAAAATGTCAATTTCCCCAAAACAAAGTCTGAATGTTCTCTCTGATATGTGAATGCTAGCACACAAGGAGGGGGGTGGGGAGAATAGAAGTTAAGTGGAGCAGACAAAGGGGAATGAAAGGAAGGAAGGAGATAGGAATAGGAAAGACAATAGAAAGAATTGGACATAAATTTCCTATGTTTGTATATGAATATATCACAGTAAATATCCACATAATGTACAACCACAAGAATGGGATCCTAATTAAGATAAAATATACTACTCCATGTGTATATGATGTCAAAATATACTGTCATGTATATCTATAAAGGACAAATAAAAAATGTAACACTTTGTTATAGTATAGAAATTTTAAAAATCTTATACTACTCATACAATAGATATTTGTATGAAAAGACAAATAATGTAATAAAATGTAAATATTTTACGATTCTTGGTGTTTACTACTGATTATTTGCAAAAAATTCTATTAATTTACATTCCTTTGAAAGCATCTGCCTATTTCACCATACCCATTAATCTCATTGCTCTTTTTCTTGTTAATTTCTAAAATGTTGTAATAATTTTTTTGGTAAATTCTAGTAGGAAATAAGGAAAGCAATTCTACATAATTATTTGCTTTCTACTTCAACTTAAGGGAAACTACACACTTTCTTCAAAAACCAAATTCAATTCTTGCTATTCAGTAAAGGTCCCAAGATCAGCCTTGCCAATTCTGAGAACCCCCAGCTAGGAACAGCTTTACCACCTCTCTCTCCTCTCTCCTGGTACTTATGAGACATCCTACCTTTCAAACAAATATGTGATGGTATCTTATCTTATGAACAAACTCACATAGTATTTTTTTCTCACAATTTTTTTTTCCAATTCCCATTTATTTTTGGCTCTTGGGGCAATGTCATCTTTTCAATACGAAAAAAAAAGCAGCTCTCACAATTTTTAATGTTCTTTGAGGCACAGAGTAAGTGCAGTGAATACTTGTTAAAGACTTTAAAAGAAATTGAACTAGGCCAGGTGGAGTGGCACATGCCTGTAATCCCAGCTGCTCAGGAGGTGAGGTGTTAAGCAATTCAGTGAGACCCTGTCTCTAAATAAAATATTAAAAAATAGGGATGGGGATGTGGCTCAGTGGTTGAGTGCCCCTGAGTTCAATGCCTAGTATCAAAAAAAAAAAAAAAAAAAAAAAAAAAAAAAAAAAAAAAGAAAAGAAATTAAAGAGAGAAAGAAATTGAACTAATCCTATGGAAGATTTTTTTCCCCCCCGAATTTCAGATTATACCATTCTAATTATTTTTGATGAATCCAACTTATGGTTGCAACTCTGCCCCTGAATCTTTCTTTGTCTTGGGATGATGCAATTAGTTTTTCCCTTTTTTTTGCCTCACAAAAACGAGTTAAGAATCAGAAAAAAATCTATCGAGGATGCCTTTTTTTTTTTCTTTTTCTTTTTTTGGTCGAAATTGTCTATGAAGAGCCTTTCTCAGCCAGCGTGTAGGTCTTTTGTAATGAGACAGGATCAGGAATGAAATAAATGCCTTTTTTAAGAATAATTAGCCAAGGTTATTATCATGAAAGGAAGAGTCAAAGTCATGTTAATGTCAGATTAGACTCTATGACACTAAGAATAAAATTATATTAATTCTGTTGAGGTAAGAAGTATTTAGCTAATTCAGGATAAATGGTCCACAGCCAATGTTAATATGGATATAAATACACTAAAATATAAAAATGAAACCCTAGCCCACCATTTCCTTCAATACATGGCCTTCTAATCACCAACCAAAGGGCACCAGGGACCACACTCATCCTCTATGGAGCCCAAGATGAATGGGCAGCGAGCGGAAATGCTTCACTTCCCGAGCAGCTGGGACTACAGACATGTGCCACTCCACCTGGCCTAGTTCAATTTCTTTTAAAGTCTTTAACAAGTATTCACTGCACTTACTCTGTGCCTCAAAGAACATTAAAAATTGTGAGAAATAAAAGTACTATGTGAGTTTGTTCGTAAGATACCATCACATATTTGTTTGAAAGGTAGGATGTCTCATAAGTACAAGGAGAGAGGAGAGAGAGGTGGTAAAGCTCTTCCTTGCTGGGGGTTCTCAGAATTGGCAAGGCTGATCTTGGGACCTTTACTGAACAGCAGGTGTGGCTGCCTTCTGAGTCAATAACAGGTTATAAGATGCAAGGACTTAGGGCTAAACTTCATGGGTATGTGAGTGAGTTGAAGTGTCCTGAAGGAGGCAAGGAAGGTGGGAACAGCAAATGATCAGGACTGAAAGGAAGGCCAGGCGAGGGCCTAAGTTGAACAGATTGAAGGAAAAGAAGGAAATCTTTCTGCTCTTTCCTATGAAGGTCCAAAAGGGTGAGAGTCCCCTCTCTAACAACTCATTCAATACAGGAAGAGATCCTAGGTAAAGTCTCAAATTGCCAACCCCATTCTGCTTTGGGATGACAGCTTCAATACCTTGGTCATAGAACTGCTTAATCCCCACTGGAGTTGAGTTTTCAGTCCCAAGATAACAGGTAAGAAACACTACCCTCACTGGGCTATCATGTAATTCTGATGTCCTGGCCTCCCCCATCTGATTAGGTGGGAATATAACAGGAAGCAGGGATTTCCCCAAGTCTGAAAAAATCAAAAGGCAGTTTCATTGATCTTTGCCCTATCCTTATCCAAAGATTAAAATGAAACAAAACAAAAATCACCAACCAATAACAAACAACTAAATATGGAATTGAAAGCATGGGCTATCATTCCCAGGTTGTAATAACTGCTTGTTTTTGCAGAATTTATATTTAACCTTTTTTATTTTCAAGAAACTCAGAAAGCAGAGGATATTCAGAACAAATTGTGAAAATGTCGTTCAACACTTATGGTCCTATCTTTTATCCTCCCTAAGAGTAAACACCTAAAATTTGATATGCCTAGTTACATACTGATTATAAATATAAATATTAGTAAATTTACTAAAAATGTCATATATATTGTTTATGGTTGTATATTTAATACAAATATCATATAAAATTTGTATCATTGAAATAAGGCTTTCTAGTCCTTTATAAGTATTGCATAGTATCCCAAAATAGAAATAGTGGAAATCTGGTCCTTGGATTATACTCACTTGGTTATAGTTCTTTTCTGCTTCTGATCATATAGATATTTACCTTGGCCATTTCATTGAACTTACTCATGGCAATATAACAAGTTATGATCAATGAATTTTGAGTGGAAGTGACTTATGTTGTTACCGGGATGAAACATTTAACTGCCAGGGAATGATTGCCTTCCATTCTTTTCTTTCTTTCATGCAAGCTTGAATTAATATGGAGATGCCACACTATCAAAGCAAACTAGACAGATATTAGAGGATAGAAAGATGGCTAACCATTCTGTCCAGGGACAAAACATGTGGCAGAACTTTGACCTGGAGGGAAATAAACCTAGTGAACCTGCAACTCTAGTGAAAATTTAATTTAATTTGATGTTTAGCCAGATTTAGTAGACAATGCTTGACAATTCTATAGTGATTATAAATAATAAAAAAATTGACATTATTTACTGTATGTTTATATTTTATAATGACACAAAGATTTCTCAGGTTTCATAAAGAACTTTGATGAACAGTTTTTTTGAGTGGACCAACTACCCATGACCCCATTACAACTACCTCTATGTAGTTCCTTCCCACTTTGACTCCACACTTGTCCATGTGACTTTCTCTGACTGATGAGCGTTAGTGTCCACTAAGGAAGCAGATACTTGATAAGCTCTTGAATATGAATATTTGTCCTTTGGATTCCTGTTGGAGTCCAGCTGACATTGGTAAGAACTCCAAGATAGATGACCAAATGATTGAAGGTCACATGAAAAGACTTGGAGAAAAGGAGGGCCCATATTGCATGGGCCAACCTCAGCCAAGCTAGAAGTTTGATTCTGACAAGGAGAATTATACAGCTGAGACCAGTTAACGCACAGAAATAGGCAAAATAATATATCATTGTTTTAAGTCCTAAGTTATGGTGCAGTTTACAACAGATGATTAAAACAAGAACTGCATATATCTATCACCATTTCTTTTATTCCAGAGATTAATATGAAGATTAAACTTAAATTCATATAGATTTTATTGTGACTAGTTACATTTTTATAAAAAAAACTAATTGTCATGCATTTTATATTATTAAAATTCATATATACATAAAACACCTTTAGTGATTTTAATATAAATGTTTTCTTTTCCAAAAATCTTTAAGAATAGAGTAAGAATAAATACAAAAAATAAAATCACATATTAATTCTCAAATGAAAGGAAATATATTTTTGTTAGACTATAGCACATATAGAGGTCGGATAAAAGTCAACTCGTTGTAGGGTCATAGATACAAACAATTATGCAATTCTTTTTTCTTTATTCATCTTGTATTTCGTTATAATATTTTTCTTGTATGGGGCTACAGCAGAACTTAATCTGAAATAAAAGGAGGTTAACTTAATTCTTTGTTATAATTGTTTTTGTGTGTTTAGTATTGTTGTAAAGGTAAATATGACTACTTTGTAGTTTATAAATTACAGTTGCACAACAAAAATGTACCTATTTTGATTGCAAATATGTGGGTTCTTTTTTTTTTTTTTTTTTTTTTTTTGGTACTGGGGATTGAACTCAGGGGCACTCGACCACTGGGCTATGTCCTCAGCCCTTTTTTTGTATTTTATTTAGAGACAGGGTCTCACTGAGTTGCTAAGTACCTCGCCATTGCTAAGTCTGGCTTTGAACTCACAATCCTCCTACCTCAGCCTCCCAAGTGCTGGGAATACAGGCGTGCTCCACAGTGCCTGGCTGATTCCAATTTTTTGAGAGAGGAAGTATATGTATTTCCATTGCTTCATTTAAGTTTTCTGAGTTTAAGTTCTATTCTGTAGGAGATATTATTTACATTCATTACCTTCCCAATGAGAGTTCATTTGTTCAAAATTTCTCACTGTTTGCAGTTCTTTAAAACAATGAGCCCTTGTGTCAAAAATAGGTCATGCTCATGAATAATCCAATTAAGTAAGACATAAAATATTTTCTCTCTCACTCTTTGCTGAATTTAAGCAGGATATGATGACATTTAGAGACAGATTAGAGCAAGAAGATCTTTCGGAGATAAGACAGCAGAAAGACACTGATCACTTTCAGAGTTAGGGGACAGAAGGCCAGGTTTTAGTTGTGTATTTTGTAAAGGAAACAATGAAACTTTCAATGGCGAACTACGATTATAGCCACGGTGAGCTGGTTAATATTCTCCAAACCAGGTAAAGCATTCTCAGGTCATTTGCTGAATCACCAGAAGTTTGGTTCTTCTTCTGACATGTTCCAGGATGTGAACACCCACAGAAACTGAATGTTGGCTTACTAGGCTAAGGTTCCCAATGCATGCTGCCTTTCCTCTTAAGAGATATTAACCCAATAAATCAATGGACTCATTCTTTGATATTAGCCCTCATTGTGGCCTTTGTGTGCCTTGCTGCCATGAAAGAGTAAAATGCATGCCATTAAGTTCAGGGGACATCTTCCAGACCTCTTTAAGTTAGATCCATCAGTAGTGTCCAGTACCATTAGCCGTAACACCACTTGCATACCTTCTTCTTCCTTGGTTTGATGTTATACTTTATTTATTTATTTATTTTTATTTTTTCTTCTTTCATTCCTCCTTCTTTATCTCCTGAGCCAACTTATTCTTGTCTGACTTTTAGAAAATGGCCATTATGCTTGGTTCATGCTCTCTTTCCCTCTGAAATTGGACACTCATTACTTTCTGCTACAACTACTCTGTAGGAACAAGTTCCAATTGCTTATCAGTAGTGCAGAGTCTTTGGATGACTATATCCAACTGCACATAATATTTATTTGAATGTCTCAAGGACATCTCAAAAATCAGCATGTCCAATCTGAACTCTGTGTCATTGTCCTACTATATAATCATCTTCTAATGATTCCTATCTTAGTGAATGAACCCATATTCTATTTTATAATAGAAGCCTGAATTTTGAGAGAAAATCTTAATAACTGCTTCTCTTCATCCCCATTTCTAATTTTTAAACACTGATGATTTTATTCCCAAAATATCTTTTTGGTGTAGCCACTTTTATTAATCTTGGAAGCTACTACCTTCACCAAAGGATCCTTCCTTTCACTTGCATTGCAGTTTCTTCTAACTGCTCACTTTGCATGTGTCCTTGTCCTTCAATCCATCCTCTGCGGAGTAATAGATATGATTATATCACTTCCCTAACTAAATCATTGTGTGCTTTCCAATGGATCTTTGAATAAGAATTCAAACATCCATACCTTGTCAAAATGGTGTGGTGATTAAGAGTAGGGCTTTGTATCCAGAAAATGCCATCAGTTAAAACCTAGTTTCTTTATTTGCTACTACATTCCTAGAACTAGTTACTAAGGCTATGGTTTTTTAATTCATACCCACATTTGGGATATTTATGAGGATGAATTAAGATACCCTTAGTGCCATCATTTCCCTTTTCTCTGGCCACATTATTCTTAGCTCTTCCAAAGAACTATAGCCTTAAAAAAAAAAAAAAAAAAAAAAACTTTAGAACCTTCATATACAATTCTCCTCCTGCCTAGAAATCCATTTTCTTTACTTAACACTTCTCCATATTTAATACTTTAGTTCACATTTTTTCTTTCTTTACACAAAACTTTCCTGAGATCTGGTAAAAATTATTCCCTTGACTTGTCCTGTGTACCCTGTAGCTATTGTCAGTGGTGACTAAAAAGCTCATAACTATCCTTCTTCTCCAGAGAATTGACCTAGATGAGTGTTTCTCAAATTTTATTATGAATCAGAATCACCTGAAGGGTTTGCTTTTCATTTTCAGAGTTTTTGACATCGTACATCTGGAGTAATCCCTGAGAACTGGAATTTCTAACAAATTCCAGATGGTAATGAATGGTGTTAGTCTACAGATAATCTCCTGAGAATCACTGTCCTAGGCTAAGCTAAGTCCTCCTTGACCAGGAGGTACAGCACGATGACTGACAGAGAGCAAAGGATGACCCCTTCCTACAAGTTGAGACCAAATCTGAGGTACAATTCCCATTGCAGAGCTCCTTATGGTGACCAGCTAAGGCTAGACTCCACCTGACATGGGATCCTTACCACATCCTGGTCATTATTACCCTTCTCCAGGAAGATATCTTCAGTAAAGCACGTGCAAGTGCATCCCTCTCTCAGGCTCCATTTCTGAGAAACTCAACTGAAGACTCGTACACAAACACACACACATACAAGTCAGCCCTCTGCATCCTGGGGCTCCACCTCTGTGGATTTGACTGAATATGGGTTGAAAATACATGGGAGAATTTGCATCTGTACTGAACATACACAGACATTTTTCTATGTCACCCAAACAATACAGGATCACAAGTAGTTACATAGAATTTACATTATATTGTGTATTATAAGTGAACCAGAGATGACATTAAAAATATAAGAGAATATTTGTAAGTTATTTGCAAATATTATGTCATTTTGTATAAGACGCTTGAGCATCTGTGGATTTTTGTACCCATAGAGGATCCTGAAACCAATCCCCTCTAGACATTGAGGGACAATTATATATACAATGTGGAAATATAGGAAAGTAAAATGAGCACATATGTTAACTTTTCCCAGGTAGGAATGCAGATTTCCTTAAAAGAGGATTAGTAGGAGCTTCTTAGGGAGAAGAAAGTGTAATTCTCCTTGAAGGCATGGGCACAGAAAAGATGCATCCTACAAAAATCTTAAAAGTTTATCAGTATCATTTTTAACAAGCCCCAGAAGCCCTGTTGTACCTGAGGCCTGAGAGAACTTGGAATGGCCCTATCTCTGAGGTACTATGCTGTCATTTCATCTAATGAGACAATCTGTACTTTCCAGGACCTTCCACAGTAAGACTCTATAAATTCTGCATCAGGCAGAGTGTGGAGTCGTCTCTTAATGGCCCCAACAACTACCATTTCACTGTCTGGAATCTGCCAATATGAGATAATGTTGATAAACTGCACAGCTTTCTGCCAACAATAAAACTAGAGAGCAAACGGAGTTTAAAGGCTGCAACTAACTTTTTGTTGTAAGCAAGGCCAGAGGACACAGAACTAGGAGAATGAAGAGGCCTCGGTGGCCCGTTTCCAGAAATGGGCTATGTCCCATGTGCCCATCTCTCTACAATCAGTGTCATCTTTGTAAATCAGAATTAATGGGCTCACCTCTCTTCCTCGAGCAGGTGGCAGTGCCTTCCTTGGTGGGCTAATGTACCTGGAGTGGAGGATGGGGCCATCTGGACTGCTGCCTGGGAATCAGGTTGATGCTGAGGCTGGACCATGGGGCAATTAGCAAGGCCCTCCTCAGTGGCTCTGGGTGCACTGGAGCACCTCTCGCCTGTCTCTTCCTCCTGCCGACACGACAATATGCACTTGGCTACAGTAACAATGAAGGGATGTGATGGACCAGGCCATCTGGTATGCTGGTAAAAATAACAACAAGGAGGTCTCTGCATAGGTAATCAGACCGATCAAGAGTAAAAAGAAGTACCTGATGCCTGGAGTCTAGGTGAATGTATTTCTGGATTTACACATTTTTAACAATAGGGGGCGTTAGTTCCCTATGTTGTCTGTGATTTTTATTGTGCTTTGCTAAAATCTTAATCCCATTCTGGTTTCATCAGGTAGTTCTGCAAGTGAAATTTGCATGTGGGTGCTGTTACCAGTACCGTTTATAGTCCTCGAGTAACTTAAATAAAGACAAATCCGGCTGATAATATTGCAGATTACTGTTCCCACATCTCAGTGAGAAAAAGAATGTTTGGCATCCCAGTTTAGCTCTCAACAGCCGCCCTGAACAAAGGTATAAAAAAGAAAGCAAATTCCCTTTTCCTCTCTCTGAAACATTTCCCAATTCTTTCCCAATTTCAACTCTTTCTGAAGACAAGGAAATACTTCACCGTCTGCATTACACTGGGAGGAGGGAACATCATCTGGAAGCCCATGCCACTCAGCTTTTCACCTAGGCCTTTCCTCTCAGAGTATTTGTCCATCTAGTTTTCCCCCTCATCTTTCTGCTACAACAGCTGTAGCAACTCACATCCCAAAGTATATTAATCTTACATCTGTACTGGGTAAGAGAAAAATGACTTTAGTCCACAGAAACATCTTATCACTAGATACAAAAGGTAGAACAGCCATGGGTACATTATCAAGTCCTGATTTTGAATATTGAATTCAGAACTTCCTTGGGAAACTTTCCAGAAGGCTTAAGAGGTCCACCGTGAAGAAAGCTCTGTATTTAGCAGTTCATATTGAATGTGATCTTGGGGAAAGATATAGAACACATAAAGCCTCTCTTTTCACACTATTGGGTAAATAACTGGTACATTTAAAAGTAATAAAACTTTAATGAAAGTGGAATCAAGCTCTAATGGTGACCCCATCAAAGGAAGATGCATTCTTTTTCTAAACTCCTCTTTCAAAAATTTAACTGAAGTCTCTGGTTAAAGACGATTATACCCCAAGATGACTTAGTGAATGAAAGGAAAAATAGAAGCAACTCTTCCTCAAAGGTAGTTATTTTTCCTCCCCAATCTTCCTCTCCAAAACCAAACCCTAATATTTTTCTCAGCATGCTAAACATAACTAAAATGTTTATCATGGTAACTTTCCTATCACCGTTTGAGGCAGTTTACAGAGGACTACTTGTACTTTATATTCACTAACTGTTATATATTTGCTATGAGCTCAACAAATTACATTCTAATTTAAAATTTTTACACACAGCAATCCAAAATGATAAACAATAATTTCCTGCCCTTTGAACAGGAAGTGGAGTCATTATGAAAAGTCTTATCTGAAAAAGGAGGAGCAGCTTCTGGAATGTCAGAGATTTTTCTCTGTGAATCCTCTCTGAAACAAGTCATGGTAGTAAATGTCATGTTAAAAGAATATGCGGCTTGCTTTTAGAAGTCTATTTTGGTTATTTTCTCTGGATTTCTTTCATGCTGTTTTTTATTATAAAAGAGTGCCTTGCTCTGTACGGAAGGGGGAACACCTCCCTTCCCCTTTCTGTTAATGGAACATCTTTCCATCACCTTGGAAACAGCTGCATGTGATGATTTGTGTGGGGCAAGGTAAATGTTCCCCATACACACTCCTTCCGGGCCTCTGAGTGGGGCTAGTGAATAGGACCTGCCACTGTTTCCATCATTGGCAAGGGTCTCTTTATTGGAAAATAGAGAGCGGGTAGAATTTGTTGAGGGCGATTCTTCTTTCTTGAGAGGATGATAGCATGACTAAAATTATGGAAGCATAAAAGCTGCAGGTTTTCTATAATGGGCACTGCTCAGTATTATTAATAACCATGCACCAGGCACTTTTATGTTGGCAAGTGGCTTCAATCATTTTTATCACGTAATAGCTGTAGAGGTTCACTGAGCTCTTCAATCTCTTCGCAAGATTGGGTCCCAGTAACACATAGAATTTTAAAGCTGGGAGGAAATTCCCAAGGCTTATTCAAGAAATAATCTTGAATTATTAATTTGAGAAGTACTTTACACACACACACACACACACACACACACACACATATGACAGTATGTATCAATAGAGATATACCAGGGAGCTAAACACAGGCATCTTACTATCTCATTTAATCTTACAACAAGAAATATGCTCTTATTCTAGCCTTGTCACAGATGAGGAATATGAGGTTTAGAAAAGTTATGGAAGGAACTTGTGATAAATTCTTTGTGAGATAAGTGGCAGAGCTGGTGTCCGATCTCAGAGCCCACACTCTGATGAGCAACCACCTGTACTAGGAAGGAGGATGCTCTGTGTTCTTGAACACAGCTCTTCTCTCAGACGATCCTTGACTCACAGGTCCAAACTCAGTACTTGTGTTGGAAGCAAAAGGCAGACTCATGTGACCACTAGCTAGAGATGAGGACTCACAGCTCTTCTCCAACCCTCTCCCAACTGCCACCATGCATCCTCAGCCACACAGATCTTAGGCATTGCAGGGAGTAAAAATAAAAAGAAACGCCAAATAGAGCAACAGAAACCAATAAATCTAGAAATCTACTAACCAGGACAACAAAAGAAGAAAAAAGGAGAAATGTTTGAGAGCTACTTTGTCTGCTAATAAACAGACAAAGTTCTGATAATGTTGAAGAAGAAGAAAAATAAAAGAGAGAGAAATGATATATGACCATTGATTTAGAAGGGACTAAGCACACACACACACACACACGGCACACACACACACACACACACACGGCTATCTACAACTCACTGGTACATTTTAAAAATCTTCACTGAAATAGTTGATATCTGTGCTAATATAAAAAATGACAAGAGGTAAAAGACCTTGAAAATCAAATATACAGGAAAGAAAGCGGGCAAAAGTTTAAGGGAATTAAGGTAAAAACCATTAAGCTCTCACTACTTTACTGGTGAATTTTATTATGCCTTTAAAATACTTCACATTCTTATTTTTTTGTGTGTTTTTCAGAATGTGGGAGTGCACATGTATTTACACGGATATTGGGGGTGCTTATAACTTGCCACAAACTATCTATACACATCTAATATAAACCATCATGTCTATAACAATCTCATAAAGTAGGTACCATTTGATCTCCTTTCTTACAGATGAGGAATATGTAAAGCCATATGACCAAGATAAGAGAGTTAATAGTACAACTGGATTTCTAACCCATATCAGTCAAATTTAAGACCCTAGATTCTTGACAAGCACTTTAGGTTGTTCCAGAAGATAAACTGTAAGATTACTAAGTTTCATAAGATAAGCATAGTACTGATGCAATCATGTAATGGATGATTATCTCTAAAGAAAAAAAATATTTCAACCATTCTCAGTTTCAAATATTGAAACAAAAACCTTAAATAATCTATTAACATACCAGTTATGGCAACATAAATAGTATACCATTGTCATGTATGTATATGGAAATATGCATATGTATTATGAAAATATGTCATGTATGTTTATGGCAATATATTTTAGGAAATATATTACATGAATGAATCAAAGGAGAAAAATCATATGAATCATATCAATTAAAGGTGAAAAAGTTATTTATAAAATTAGTTTATAGTTTTATTGTTTAAATATCTCTTATTATAATATCAGATTCTATTTATTTATTTATTTATTTATTTATTTATTTATTTATTTATTTTTTTTGTGGTACCAGGGATTGAACTCAGGGGCACTCGACCACTGGGTCACATCCCCAGCCCTTTTTTGTATTTTTATTTAGAGACAGGGTCTCACTGATTTGCTAAGTGCCTCGCCATTGCTGAGGCTGGCTTTGAACTCATGATCCTCCTGCCTCAGCCTCCCAAAGTGCTGGGATTACAGGCGTGCGCCACCGCGCCCGGTGGATTCTTAATGTTAAGATGCTAAAGATATTTTATTAAATATAGGAACAAGTAAGATATGTCAATCTCCCCTGCATTTGTTTATACTGTTTTTAGAAGTCCTAGTAAATGTAATTTGAAAGTTAGAGTGGAATTTTCCATAGTTATTTACAGAAGCTCCATGTGAAAATCCAAGAGAAGTTAGGTAATGATGATGAGAAATTTAAAGAACAATTCAGTACGTTTAATGGATAGAAAGTGCCATTAAAAGAATTCTGTATCTGCCGGTGCTCATTAGCCAAATGTTTACTGAGGCCATTTTTATAATTCATAGTACTATTTGAATATTCTCATTTCACAGGCCTTTTATTTTTTTGGTAGTGTTTATTGTCATTCTTTAAGCACCTTGGTTCATATCCCCTCTTATTTTCTTAAATTCTGCCATACTAGAAAAACTCCTTAAGACCCTGGCTATTTTAAACGGACGTTGGCAGAAATAATAATCATGTGGCCAGCTACCATGTCCTCCTTGGGAATGTGGAGAAGATATCATTAATCAGCCATGGCATCTTTTTTCTAGCCCAGATTTGGTCTCTGAATCTTTCTCAAAAGAACTGGGGGGCTGGGATTGCGGCTCAATCATGGGGCACTTGCCTAGCATGTGTGAGGCACTGGGTTTGATCCTCAGTACCACATAAATAAATAAATAAATAAATAAATAAATAAATAAATAAAAAAATTAAATAAAGTTATGAAAAATATATTTAAAAAAAACTCTTGTTATCTGATTGATAGCATTTTATGAACCATGAACGTTATATTCCTCCTAGTACAGGGACTTTGCTTCAGTTTCTGGTGTATTTCCAATTGAGGAAGGATGGTCTTCAGCATTCCATATCCCCTCTAACTTGCTCCAAACTCAATTTTGTTGAGTCTTGTCAGAAAGGCCAATGGCTATCAAGTGCAATCTGTTGGAAAGTAAGTCCTTTTGGACATGGGATTAGCACAGGTTGTGACAAATTGATTCAAAGGGAACACCAAACTTTACTCCTGAAATATCTGTAAACTGTAGCCTTAGAATGAAAAGTTTGACAGTTCTTTTATACCTAAAGTGTCAAAGCAGTTATTGCACCAAATGTCTGTAGTTCACAGTAAAACAGTCATTTTCAGCTGGCAGCAGTATCAAGAGCTCAACTCAGACATTTGGGAAGGTCCAAACCTGATTGAAGACAGTTAAAAAAGTACCAACTGGAAAACAAAACCAAAGGTAGAGTCTTACATGTACTGTGTGGTGAGAATTGGTGTAATTATACAAGAAAATAGCATGGTTTGGATGACAAAGCATGTATGATTCAGACGACAAGGACACAAACTCATTGTGTATCTCAGGATAGAAGCATTAAACAACTGATAAAGAATTATGGTAGGCACCATGGCGTTAAAATACATTAACAATAAAGTAGATAGGCATAAACATGCTAGTGCACAGTGTCCCAGTATTTGCCTTCTTGAAGAATAGAGACATCTGGAAGCTGGAACACAGCAGTCACTGATTTAAATCCTGCTAGAGACTCCCATTTGCATAAGGAGGTACTAAACTAAAGAGTTTTCTTTAGTACTATCAAGTGTTGAGGAATCTGACCCTGACTTCTTCCACCCCCATGGATGTCTTGCTTATTCCTACCTCAGGGATTCACTGGAGGCATTCTGATCTCAGGACCCCACTGCAAATCCCTCCAGACTCCAGTCACATAGACAGCTGCAGAGTTCTACGTGTGTCCTTGAATAACCTTGGTTTGGTTTGAGAACACAGTCTTTCTCCACTTTAAAATTGTCGCCTATGATTTTCTTTGTTCTAGAATGTTCTTCCTCTACATGTCCATCCTTTGCTTGGCAAATTTCTTTTCATCCTGATGTCTTAGCTGATGTTTTACTTTCTTAGTAAGGCCAACTCCCAACAATCCAACCCCTCTACCTGGTTGTTCAGACCGTTCTTTATTGTCTCATTGTTTTCTGTGCTTTGGTTTCACAGTAATAGTTTAAATGTCTAATACCTGTTTATTTTGAGTTTCCACAACTTACTTTTGTGTCTTTTTGAGAGCACAAGTCATGGTTTTTTATCTTATATGCCAAGTACCTAGAAAACTCCTTGTCAAAGAGATCTAAACTTAATAAAACATTAATGAATAAAAAGTGAAAGAAGACATAAAACTAAAGATAGTGACAGGCAGCATAATCAATAGTATAGTAGAGATAAAGAACAATATTTACAAGAACTCAGAAGAGTGAAAGGTCACTTCTCAGTGGAACAATGGAAAACACTTCATGAATTTGGTGATAACTGAGATACAAGAACAAATAATACTTGGACCATGAAAATGTACTAATGTTGAAAGAACAAGAACTACGGAGTCCAACAGAGCTCTGCATTTAAAATAAGTTGTGTGAATTTGAACAAATCCCTAAATGTGGCCCAGTTGTTTCAAATATGAAATTGAGGCTTTAAAGATTAAAGCAAATGAGATAACATTTGGAGACATTTATTCAGGTCCTGGCACAAAGTAATAGCCATTATGAGATACTCCTCAAGGACATGCCTCCAATGACCTAAATCCTCCCATGAGGCCTCACAGCTCTGAGGTTCAATCATCTCCCATTAGTGCCACTGTGGGGACCAAGGCTTTAACACATGGACCCTGAGGAGCACTCGCCCAAACCATGGCACTTCCAAAAACAGGAAATGGGATGAAAGAAGAGTGTGAGAGATCCATAGATCCAATATGGTGCTACCTTCCTCTCACACATAAATTCCTATCTGTATGTCCATGTATACATATGTGTATATCTCTACGTGCATCTATTTTTATCTCTATTTTTCTCTATATTTCTAAAGTTGTCATTAGAATTTTAATTATTATAGCCTATAACACACAGTGCTAAGGGGAATTCTTACAATGTGTATGAATGTGCGCCTGGGTTTATCAGATTCTGAAAGTCTGATCTGTAGCTCAAATACCATGAGATTCTAATCATAGCACCTCATCCTCCACTGATACTCAGACAAATACATGAATAAGTATTTTCTGAATGAAAAAATAAATCAGTAAATTAAACTTTGATCCTTATTCCCAATTCTAAGAATTTATTGTAAATAAGAAATTCAAAATATGAGGAAGAAATTTTTAGAATTTTAAAACTTCTGAAGACTTTAAGATTAATTTATAATACTCATAACATGGCAAAAGCCAAAAGGCATTACCATCAATTAATGGTTAGTAATATTATGGCATGATCACTTAATTGAATATAGCACAATCTTTAATAAATGAAACTTATACAATTTATAATAATGTATGTTAACTCTGAAAGAAAAAGGCTATATACAAGATTTTATATGCAGAATTAGTATAAGTAAAATAAAGTAACAAAAAATTACGTAGTGGAAAAATTATAGAAAGTAACCCAGTTCATGTTGACAATGGTTTTCCTTAGGAGATGAACCTGAGTACGATTAGTTGTTATATTTTATATCTCCCAAGTTTCTGAAACCTCATTAATAAGCATGAATTATTTTATCATAAAAATATCTTCTCTACAAATCTGGGTCATCAACAAAAATGCAAATTTCTGAAGTTTACATTACCACCAAGAAAGCACTTATATTTAAGTGTGCATTTCTCTTCAAATTTCTGTGTGATTCTTGTGTTACAGTTTATGGAGGGACTTGTAAGAGACCCTCTTCCTGGTCATGAAACATTGAAAATGCTGGGTTAAAACAGCCTGAGGGCATTTTTTAATGTAGTGCTTTTCAGGGCATTTGATATTTTGCAAACTTATTTGACTACTGGACTTACTTATGACATTTAAAAAATATTTCCAAGTCCTTCTTAACCCTAGCCAACTTTCTGATGTGTCATAATAGCAATGCAATCCAATACAACCATTTGTTGAGTCCTTACTACATTACATATAGGATATAATGGTGAGGATTTTGCATGCATAACCACATTTGAAACTTGCAACAATTCCTAAAAGCAAGTACAAAAAGACAGGATCTGGAATCCAGATCCTACTTCCCCTATGACAGAACAATGATGCTCTGACATGCTAATAAAAGTATTATATAAAAAATATTCCAGATGAAGATTCCCTGGATGCTTTGTCCCCTTCCTATAGATTCACATTGTTGTGATCCACAAAAGAACAGAATTTTAATGACTTTCACTTACAATGAAGCCAGGTCACATCTTTAATCTTCAAAACAAATGTTTAAACCAAAGAATATTTCCTACATTAATTTATTATCTATGTTTGAAGTGGAAAAGGGATTTGAATACCTTTGGAGATAATGTGATTTGTGCTCTGGATAGGAAATGCCTTATCAATCATTTAAACATTTTCCTATAGCTCTCTTCTAGATGTTCATTGCTAGGATAGAATGAATAAATGTAAGTACAATATGAATATAATGGCTTTTGTATCACAGTGAAAGACACATGGTCATATGTGGCAGGAACAAAAGGTAGTTTTAACCCTTTCAAAGCAGCTGAGAGGAGACTGCCAGCTCTGACTGGTTGTCATTTCTCTGTCATTGCACTTCATGGGTGTGTAAGTCTTAATCTGTAAAATTAAATCTGTTTCAGTTTAGCATAGTAGAATGGAAATTTTTTTTAAAATTCTACTTAAATAAAATCTTCATATATATATATGTATATATATATATATATATATATATATATATATATATATTAGTTGTAGTTGGACACAATACCTTTATTCTATTTATTTACTTTTATGTGGTGCTGAGGATCAAACCCAGCGCCTCGCACATACTAGGCAAGCTCTCTACCGCTGAGCCACAACTCCAGCCCCTGAACACTCATTTTAACTCCCCTAAACAGATTGTTCTGAATAAATGGCACTGCTGCACAAAGAAAGGCACAGTTTGAGCCTTCAGCATTTTAGTGAAAGCAGTTTACTCTGAAACCAAACAATGTAATGACCCAGTAGAATCTACTTGATAGACTGGAGATGTACCATAATTCCAATGTGGCATGGCCTGGCTTGAGCCATGTTCTGTGAATATTCTCTTAATGATCAGTTGGGATAGGTCATACAATTTCATCAGAAATGTATTAGGAGCCGGGTCCAGGGGCACATGCCTGTAATCCCAGCACATGAAAGGCTGAGGCAGGAGGATCACGAGTTCAAAGTCAGCCTCAGCAATGGTGAGACAGTTAGCAACTCAGTGAGACCCTGTTTCTACATAAAATACAAAAAAGGGCTGGGGATATGGCCCAGTGGTTGAGGGCCCCTTAGTCCAATCCCCGGTACAAAAAAAAAAAAAAAAAAAAAAAAAATGTATTACGGATGAACATAGACCCAGGTAGTAAAAGGGTAAGGGAAAGAGTTTGCATAGGCTTGGAGCCAGGTAGATCTGGGCCATCTTTCTGTTCCATGGGCATCTCTTGAACAACAATTGAAGCTACTGTTTCTTCATGTGTGATGTTAAGAATTATGTAAATTAGATTGAATATGATTATGTATCTGAAATCAGTGGCATGTTGTTAGGTACATAATAAATATTAAATTCCCATGCATCTTCACAAATGCCTCTAACTCTCCAATTGTGGAATGGGTTGCATGGGTTTCAGAAAAAGCTGAAAGCTGGGTTGTCACTTCTTCCAGAGCAAGGCTCAGCATTCTGTTGAATCTCAAAAGGCACAGTGAGACGCCATCAGCCCTTAACCAGAATTAATTGGTGGTTGTTTGGCACCTTTAGCAGGTTTGCATATAAAGGAAAACAAAAAGAAAAAGGAAAGGGAGTAAAGTGGGAAAGGATGATAAGAGAAGAGATAATAACATGAGAGACAGGGAAGGAGATGTGAATGAGGACGAAAAAGGAAATATGTTAAACCAAGGAGATCCAGAAAGCCAAGGATAAAAGTCCTCCAGGTACCATGTAAGACACACAGCAGAATGCACAACTGGGGTCACCTGTCCTGTGTTCTTCACCTCACCTCTGTGACTAATGGGCATTGATATTGTGAATGGATATTACTAATTGATGGACATTTTTAGTGAAAGTTCATGGAATATTTTTTAAACTTTTCTCCAGGTTCCAAATAAATAAGTTAGTTTTACAAGGCATAAATTCAAGAGGCGGAAATCATTCAGAAAATGTTTTTAACAAAACTTGGTTTTCCAAAATCCCAATGACATTCCTCAGAGAAACAGAAAAAGCAGTCATGAAACTCGTCTGAAAAAATCAGAGACCCAGAATAGCTAAAGCAATCCTTGGCAAGAAGAGTGAAGCAGGTGGAATCACTATGCCAGACCTTAAACTATACTACAGAGCAATGGTGACAAAAACAGCATGGTATTGTAACCAAAATAGTCTTATGATATAGAATAGAGGACACAGAGACAGTCTTACATAAACATAGTTATCTCATGTTAGACAAAGGCTCCAAAAACATATATTGGAGAAAGGATAGCCTCCAAGAAAAAAAAATCATTTTATCATTTTCTTTTTTATTCAGGGTCACTGAAAGTTTTCTTCTATTCTTCATCAGAAATACTACAAAGTAATAGACACAAGTTTTATCACATTTTGTTGAATATGAAGATTGAGGAATATATTCTTTTTCCTTTCTAAAGACACATTGATGTCTCCTCTGGGCATGGAACCAACTGGGTTCTCTTGGGTCATGCTCTTCTAGTGGCAGTATTAAGATGTATGTGTTCACAGATGAGAGAAGCAGTGTAATGCAAGCTTCTAATTATTAAGAGATGGTGCTTCATATTTGAAGTTTCAATTTAAACTTAGACTACAAATAACACATTGTTCCTAACAATGTAAAGAACCAATGGACTCTGAGACAGAAGTCTGCATTCACACCCAGAGCTCCATGAATATACTGTGTAACTTTGGTAAGTCACTTAACATGCCCGTCTGTACCTTGTCTTTACAGAGTTACATGGAATACAAATATGAGTTTAAAAAGATTAAGGAGTGATATAAAAATATTTGACTATAAAGAGTCTGGATATTTTTTAAATTGATAAAAATTTAACTACTCAAGTATTCAGATACTGTCAAATTTATGTGAAAAAGAGAAATGAGTTTTATTTTAAAATGTCAGTGTTTATAATACATTTAAATTTAAAAGTTTCATTAAATAGCAACTATACAAATCCATGAAGGTATGGGAGGTACATTGTTTTTCAGAATTATTTTAAGGGTTGAGAAAACACAAACTTGGAAGACCATGGGTGTGTGTTCCTCACTTCCTGAGTTAGAAACTGAAAAGTTAGTTTTGGGGTGCAGCCATCATTGGGATGGCATGAAGTATACCTAACTACTATAATATGCTGGGCATGGTGATGTGCACCTGCCGTCCCAGCTCCTTGATAAGCCAATGCAGGAGGTTGGCTTGAGTCCACAAGTTGGAGATCATTCTGGGCAACATAGTGATACCCCATCTCAAAACAAACAAACAAACCAAAATGCTAGAGTATTTTTACTAAAAGTTAATGTAAGTTATCATTAGCATCTGCAAATGTAAATTTCCTAGTAAGAACTGACATGAATTTATATGAAATCACAAATAAGCTAGTGGCTCTATTCAGTCACGAGTTTCAGATACAGAAAAGCAAAACCAGAAATCTAGAGTCAAACTCCTCTCAAAAAAAAAAAAAAAAAAAAAAAAAAAAGTTTGACAAAAACATTGTACATTCCACAGATTTAAAGTGATCATTGAGCTTCGTATTCTGAAAGCAGCGGAGAGATCAAATTATGCAACCTTTTCAAGCTCCACATGAATGATCTGGCACTCTTTTTTGTCAGCTTCATTCTCAAACTTATATATAATGACAATCTAAAAATTGATGAATCATGGGTCATATAATAATTGTCTTTTCACTGGTAACAGAAAAAAATGTGTTTCAAACAACAGGATTTTTGAGGGGTTGTTGATGAGTCACTGTTTGACATCACCTCCATCTCGAAAGAGATTTCTATTTCTTAATATCTAAAAAATGAACACATTCCAAGTGGAAAAGAATGACAGCCATGAGGTCATACAGAGGGCAACTTCTGCACTTTTGCAGGTCTGTCTCAAATGTAAGGAGGTTTGACTGCACTGGTAAAGAGGAAGATGGAAAATAGACTTCCAGCTGTTAGTGGTGGAAAGGCGAATCTAAATACATTCACTAGAGGAACAAGTTTCATTTCCCTCCATCTAATTCTGATAAAATAAGTTATTCACATATGGAATGAATAAAGTAAAAAAAAAAAAAAAAAAAAAAAAAAATCCTGTAACTCAAAATGGACAGTGAAATGGCCAAATTTCTTTATGTTGATTTTACTTCCTTTCTTCACTTGAATCAATGATGATATTACTTCAATGGTTATGTTTTGTAGTTTATGAAGTTTTTCACTCTTTTTAAATTGATCTGCATAATAACAAGGTCTAAGTATCTCTATTTCTACAGATGGGAAAACAGAACATTAGATAGGCAGAAAATTTTTTCTTAAGGATATGTAGCTAGTAAATTTAAGACCTGGTCTATCATTATTAAATTCAGGAATTTTCTACCAAAATAGACTGCCCACTTTCAAAATGGGACATACGGAGCTACCGCCCAAGAGCCCAGTTTCTTCCGAAGGTTTTTCAGTCCCTTTTGCTCTGGTTCTATACCCAAGATTGTCCATCATGTTACAGCCTCAATGTAAGGTATGAGAGGGAAATGAGATCTCTGTACCCAGATTTTAAGAACTAGAGCAATGTTATCAGAATGGCTTTGGTATTTGTTCAGTCTTTTGGAAAGTACTTAAAATTTTACTGTGAATTCAGTTAACTCAACTCCAACAAGCAAAATATTTAGGAAATTAGTTCGCCTGTTGTCACCCTTTAAAAAATAAAAGCATTCAGTGATAGTAGGGATTTTGTTTTACACTCACAGTTTTCTACTTTCCTTCTATATTTAGTGACTTCACTACATGACATAGTCAATGAATTATTCTTAACTATGGGCCAGACCTTCTGGTTGCTTTTTTCAGACAGAGACAGATCAAGAATGTTTGCTGCCACTGATAATCTAGGAAACAGGCTGAGTAGCAGCAATGCCACCAGTTCCCAGGCTTTCTCTCAGTAACTGGGAAGCAATCATGTCATTTGGTTCAGGAGATATTTCTAACTTCTAATACACTAATGCACCTGGCACTAAACAAACTTCCAGGGATTAGTATTTTAGGGGAGGGGTAATGATAATCACAATTTCAATTTTTGTGTTCTCTTGTAGCACCATCCTCATTCCCAGATCGAATCCTTTCCAATCACTTGATATTGTAATATTTAAACTTGAAAGGTGGACATACCTAGCTGAGAATGCTCTTAGAAAAAAGTGACGAGGATTGGCAGATGGTTGTGAAAATTATGTTTTATCCATATTGCTAATCACTCTTTGGCAAGCAGGTGCAATGATGACTTGAAATGAAACGTGGTGTCCCAGCCACGTGGATCAGACTCATATAAAGGTGAGTTTCTGCTCTCTGATGGGACAAGAAAGAAGGGAGGAGGCAGAGAGAGGAGAGGCCTCAGGCAAGGGCATGGTAGTGATTTGCAAGGATGAAAACTAAACAGGCACTCGTTGAAGTATTACACTGTTTTCCTAATCAAATATCACTAAAACTTTAAGAAATCAGTCATTAAAATGTTGATGACAAAGTAGTCAGAGTCTTTCAACTATAGGAAGGAAGAGGAGGACAAAGAAGAAAAAGGAAAGGGTGTCGCTATAAAATTAACTTTCAAAGATCATCAAACAGATGTGCCAAAATTCCCCATTTCACTTCACCTCAAGGAAGTGACTCACATTTCATAAATATGTACAGTTAAGACAAGTGAATAAAAATCTTTAAAAAAAAAATGTTCCCAATGGAAATGCTAGCTGTCTTGTGGGATCATTATCCTTTGTACATATTATCAATTACCGTCCCGTATCCCATAAACACGTACAAGTAAAATAATCATAATTAATTTTTAAAAGAAAAAAAGAGAGAGAGAAAATGACCATCCCACTGGGCTCTTCAGTTTTCCTCACTTCTGAAATGAGAACACCGTGAACACTGGTGCATTGACTAAATAAAGCACCAGTGTCCCAGCCACGTGGATCAGACTCATATAAAGGTGACTAAATAAAGCACCAGTGTTCACGGTGTTCTCATTTCAGATAAAATGATAGAGCATGGTCTCTGGATCCAGGAAGAAGGAGCTTCAAATTCTAAGTTTGCCACTTACTAGTTAAGAAAAGGAAAAGCAAAGTCTTTAACATGTGTCCCAGTGATCTCATTTCTATACTGCAGATACTTAACAACCCCTTTTATGGGACAGATTGTGAACTCTAAATCAAACAGTTATGCCAAGTGGACACTATAAATCCAGGAATGTGATAATTTTTAATGAAGATTAGCTCACATAGAATTTCACTCTATCCCAATCTTAATTTAGTAGCCTGCAAGGTTTTGAGTATAAAAATGGAAATTAAGTAGACTTTTTTTAATTGTATGTGTTTTAATTTGTCCTAATTAGTTATACATGATAGTAGAATGCATTTTAATACATTGTACACAAATGGAGCACAATTTCTCATTCCTCAGGCTGTACATGGTGCAGTCATACTAGTAGTATAATCCTACATGTGTATAGGGTGATAATGTCTGTCTCATTCCACCATCCTTCCCATCCCCACAGCTCCACTCCTCCCTTCACTCCCCTCTGCACAGTCCAAAATTCCTTCATTCTTCCCTATTCCCACTCCCCACTATGGATCAGCATCCACTTATCAGAGAAGACATTTGGTCTTTGGTTTTGGGAATTGGCTTATTTCACTTAGCATGGTATTCTCTACTTCCACCCATTTATGGGCTAATGCCATAACTTCATTCTTCTTTAAGGCTGAGTAATATTCCATTATGTATATGTACCATATTCTCTTTATCCATTCATCTGTTGAAGGGCATTTAGGTTGGTTCCATAGTTTAGCACTTATGATTTGAGCTGCTTAAACCCCTTGAATACACACCCTTTCCCCTCCCTGTGAATTACCTGATGCCATACTTGATTTTTGTCATCCTATTCAGACTTTCAACAACTGTAATGTTTATCTATCTCTTTGGGTAGATGGGTTCTGACTGAGTTAATAAAACACTCATTCCATTTCTCCCATACTCATTCATTTACAATGTGCTTGTGCTACTATTTGGTTCTGGGCATATATCAAATTGTGTGTGTGTACCAATATTTATTGGTTATTCATACAGATCAACTTGTCAAGGTTTTGAAGAGTGTCTTAAGCATACATAAAAGGTTTCAAAACTAGGCCGAGACAAAAGATATAAATAATTTTTATTTGGCAATGTAGAATAACAGCCTATTGGAAACCATAAAGGATCTGGGTGGTCATGTTGTCCAATGTCATTTTCAGCTGAGGAAACCAAGGTACTAGGACATAGCACAGCTTTCTCTGGTTATAGTAGTTATAACCAGACCAGGATTTTGAAATTTAGAGTCCTCTCACTTAATAGGAATGAAAGAGAAAGGATAAAACTAAGCAGTCCTTGTAACATTTATCTTTAAAGGTCTTCAAGATCATTAAAAGTTTAACCCAGCTATCCCACTCCTTGGTTTATACACAAAGGACTTAAAATCAGCATACTACAGTGACACAGCCACATCAATGTTTATAGCAGCTCAATTCACAACAGCTAAACTATGGAATCAACCTACATGCCTTTCCACACATGAATGAATAAAGGAAATGTGGTGCATATGCACAATGAACTATTACTCAGCCTTAAAGAAATATGAAATTATGGTGTTTGCAGGCAAATGGATGGAGCTGGAGAATATCATGTTAAGCAAAATGAGCCAAACCCAAAAAAACCAAAGGTTGAATGCTTTCTCTGATAAGTGGATACTGATCCATAATGGGGGGCAGGTAGGGAAGAATGAAGTAACTTTGGATTTTGCAGAGAGTGAGGGGAGGGGAATAGGATGTGAGGATGGAAAGGATGGTGGAATAAGATGGACATTATCATCCTATATACATGTATGATTACTCTACTGATGTGACTCTGCACCATGCACAGCCAGAGGAATGAGAAACTATGCTCCATTTATGTCCAATGTGCCAAAATGCATTCTACTGTCATTTATAACTAATTAGGACAAATTAAAACTTCCAAAAAAAATTAATAGGGAGGCTAATTACTCCCTGCTTTCAACCTTAAGGCTGTATCACAATAGCTCTAGCTAGAGGAAGAAGTGAGGCAGTATCTTTGGTCCTAAGACAGCCCTTTGTGGTTCTTAGATCAGTGCAAATTTCTTTAGAATAGACCCCCTAAAAAGATAGCATATAGTAGAGTGAAATGATTTCATGCATCGGAGTTCAGAGGCCTAGCACTGTTTGCTTTTATGTGATTTTTAAGAAAGAGTCACAGGGTGCTATGGTTTGGTGTGGTTTATTCCACATGTTCTTATATTGGAACTTGGTCTCTAGTGTGGTGATGTTGGAATATGGTGAGGCCTTTAAGAGACAAGTTTCAGTGGAAGGTCCTAGGTATTGGAGGTGCTGTCCTTGGGGAGATAAAGGTGATTCTTATGGATCTCTGAGCTAGTTCTCTTGAAAATAAGTTGTTGCAAGAGAAAGAACATCCCTGAATTGCTCTCTGGATTCCAATCTTACAATGTGATTCTTTCCTCCCACAAACACGCCTACCATTGTGGTGCCATATGTCATGAGGTGATGTAGCCAAGGCGGCCTTTGCTAGAACTGGTGTTATGCTATTTGAATTCTGAGCCTCCCAAACTGTGAGCTAAATAAACCTCTTTTTAAAAATAAGTACTCAGGCTCAGGTATATTGTTATAGTAATAAAAATGGGACTAATGCACAGGATGTCTGTTTTGTCATACCACAAGGAATACTAATAGTGCCTATATTGTACAATTAATTTAAAAAATCAGTGAGAAAATGCAGGTTAAGTGTTTATCTAGTACCTACAACTAGAATGCTTTTAATAATTGTTTCTGGGGCTGGGGTTGTGGCTCAGCGGTAGAGCGCTCGCCTAGCACGTGCGCGGCGCTGGTTCTATCCTCAGCACCATGTAAAAATAAAAAAAGGCATTGTGTACAACTAAAATAAATAAATAAATAATTTAAAAATTAATTGTTTCTTCCCTTCCACTGAGAAGTGCATAACAGAGAGAAAATGAGTCCACACTTGGAAGCTTGAGATTATGTGCTAGGGCAAATGATGGAAAATCCAGGCCGTTTCTTCATGAGCTTGGAATGAAGACAACATAATGAATTAACTCTTCCTTCAGTGTTTGTTCCAACATCAACCTCCAACTAACTTGGAGTTTATCCCCTGTGGTTCCACACTAGTGAGACCCGAGACTAGGTACATTATCTGAGTTTACATCTTTATGCAAAGGAGCCATGAGCAATGGGATTCAAATTTGGGAAGTCTTTAAGCCCCAGGCAGGAGACCACACCAGCCTTCCTCTATATATTCAAGTATTTATGTATTTATGGACTTATGTTTACCTTTGCTTCTCTAAGTGGGAGAGAGAGATTGAAGAAAGAAAGAGATTGAAGAAGAAAAGGTAGGACAAACAATGACAATTGGTACAGGTGGAAACAATTACTCAAGAAAATATGTATTTGGAACATGTACTATCTGATTTACTTTTCACCTCAGTATTTAAAATAATATTCTTCACATTTCCCAGAAAGGTGAAATCGCTTGTCCGGTATGCAACCAATATAGATTAGAGCTGGAATTAAAACCCAGGCCTGATTCTTAAGTCCATATTATTTTTACTATATCCAACACATTACTAACATAATTAAGCCACGATCAATACTAAAATAATCTGAAAGCAAAGAGAGATTAACTTTCACCTGGCTATGAGTTTATGCAAAAATAACTTGGGAGAGAGCCTTTTTCAGTTACGACCCAGCATAAAAAATCAAAAAAAAAAAAAAAAAATCACATGCATTAATAATGTTAACTGGCTATTTATTTCAGCCCTACTTAATAATTGGTGGTTTGGTTTCAACTAGACTAAGGTTAACTGAGACATATGTTTAACATCTAGGGAGGTTTATTAGTATAAGAAAGAAGGAAAAGAAATATATAGGAGCAAAGAGTAGGTGTTTTTTCAGTTCATTCTATACGCTTGAAATATTCAGAAATATTTTAAAGAACCATTAATTCTAATACTCAACATTTCTTTCACGGAACCCTGATTGAGCCTTGACTTATTTGCTCAGATGTTTGTAACAAAAGGATCATTATGTTCACAGCTCGAGAACAATGCCTCCGCTTCAGTTCCGATTGTCATCCTCGCCCCTCTGCGCCCACCCCAGTTTAACTTTCACTGTTCATGTTCCTAATGGCAATCTTCCTCAACTCTGCCTATGAACTTAAGTGAAGGAAAATTTATGTCAGAATGTTCTGCTGACATAATGTACATCCCAGGAGAGATGCAATTTACAAGGTGGGAAAGGAATGCATGAAGAAAAATGAAGAGAACGAGGCTGCTGACATTCTGAGCTTCATAGACCATATTAAAACCTCTTGAACTCACCGAGTTTCCATGTCAATCTTCCTCTTCAATTTCTTATCAGTTCAGCCAGCTCAGGCACTCAAGAAAGACTCCTGTAGACTCCTACCTGCTTATGGAAGAATCCAGATGGCAAGTGACCATCGCTCTGGGTGTGTGTAAGTGAGATTTCAGAATAACAGAGGATCAAATGGTTCTCTGAGAGTAATAGCAAGTTCCTTTGAGAAGCTTAAAAACAGGGAAGGTCTCCATGATGAGGGAGCACTAGAGACAATTACCATTGTACACTTATTTAATGAGGCCAGAGTTATCTTTAATATTCCTTAATCAAAAGCATAAGCAACCTAGACATGAAATTGAAACTCTTTAAAATCCATACGAGAAAAACTCCAAAAAATTTTTCCATCATAAAATTTGACTTGAACAAATGGAAAAGTAGCATGTCCATGGTTAGAGAGACCCAGAAGCATATCAGTTCTTCATAAGTCAATTTACAAATTTGATGGGATCCCAAAACAATGCATAATTCTCTTTTTGAACCTAGACAATCTGAAGACAGTGCTATCCTTGAAGATAAGAATAACTAGAAAAATTCTAAGAAAGAAGAACAATTTTGGAAACAAATCTACCACATTACAATGCCTCCAGAATTAAGTCATATCATATTGGCTCAGGAATGAATGTAAAAAATGAATCAAACAAAAAGTGAAGTTCTCTGCTTGTACTAGACAAAAACATTCACTGGAGAAAAGATAGCCTATTTAACAAATGGTGCTGGCAAACTGGAAATTCGTATGTGGCAAAATGCAATTAAATCTCTATCTCTCACCCTGCACAGAAATCAACTCAAAAGTGGATCAAAGACTTAAGCACTAGAACAGAGACCCTGCACCTAACAGAAGAAAAAGTAGGCCCAAATCTTCACCATGTCAGCCTAGGATCTGACTTCCTTAACAACACACCTAAAGTGCAAGAAGTAAAATCAAGAATCAATAAACGGAATGGATTTAAATTAAAAAGCTTCTTCTCAGCAAAGGGAAAAAAATCAATAATGTGAGGAGAGAGCCTACAGATTGGGAGAAAATCTTTTCCACATGCACCTCAAATAAAGCATTATTCCCTAGGATATATAAGGAACTCAAAAAAACTTAACACCAAAAAAATGAATATTCAATCAATAAATGGGCTAAGGAACTGAACAGACACTTCACAGAAGAAGAGATACAATCGATCAACAAATATATAAAAAAAATGTTTGGACTGGGGTTGTGGCTCAACGGTAGAACACTGGCCTAGCACGTGTGCAGCCCGGTTAGATCCTCAGAACCACGTAAAAATAAAGGCATTGTGTACAACTAAAGCAAATAAATAAATATTAAAAAAATGTTGATCATCTCTAGCAATTAGAGATCTTAAAACTATACTAAGATTTCATCTCATTCCATTCAGAATGACCATCATCAAGAATACAGGCAACAATAAATGTTGGCAAAGATGTGGGGAAAAGGCACAGTCATACCCTGCTGGTGGGACTGAAAATTGGTGCAACCACTTTGGAAAGCAGTATGGAGATTCCTCAGAAAACTTGAAACGGAACCACCATTTGATCCAGATTTCCCACTCCTCGGTTTATACTCAAAGGACTTAAAATTGGCATACTACAGTGATGCAGCCACATCAATGTTTATAGCAGGTCAATTCATAATAGCTAAACTATGGAATCAAACTACGTGTCCTTCAATGAATGAATGGATAAAGAAAATGTGGTATATGTATATTCAATGAAATATTACTCAGCTTTAAAGAAGAATGAAATTATGCCATTTGCCAGTAAATGGATGGAGTTGGAGAATACAATGCTAAGTGAAATAAGCCAATCCCCCAAAACCAAAGGCTGAAGGCTTTCTCTAATATGTGGATGCTAATTTACAATAAGGGGGAGGGCATTATGGAAGAATAGAGTTGCCTTAGATTAGGTAGAGGGAAGTGAAGGGAGGGGAAAGGGGAAATATGGGGATAGGGAGTAGAGTAGAATGAAACAGACATTATTACTTTATGTATATATATGACTGAATGACCAATGTGATTCTACAACATGTACAATAAAAAATGTATGATATATTAAAGTGCATAAATGCATTCTATTTTCATGTATAACTAATTAAAACAAATTATTTGCTTTGAAAAAAGTAAAGCTCTGAAATAAATACAAGGGCATAGAGAATCTTAATACATAGCAAAGAAGAAATTTCAAGTTAGTACAGAGTGGACAGACTTTTTAATAAATGATGTTGATTTAATGAATAGCTATTAGAAAAAAATAGGTGAATTTTTATATACCAAAAAGTTCCAAATAGTTGAGAGAACTAAATATTTTACAAAGATAATAAAGTACTAGAAGATAATGAATGAATTTCATTGTAAAATGAAAGAGAAAAAGTTTTCTATGATTCAAAAATTTAGAAAGTGTAGAAAACATTGGCAATTTCAATTACAGTACAAAGCTAAAAAGCATTGACAAAGCCAAGTGAAAAATAAGAAAAGACTGGGAAAATCTATATAGATCTATATAAAAGAAAAAACAAGCTTAAAAATTCTAACACATAAAGGATGAAAATTAAGAAGAAGAATACTAAGAGGAAAATGGACAAAACTTATAAATAGTAAGTTCACAGAAAAATAATTTAGGATAGCCCAAAAATATATAAATATTGCTTTTATTGATGACAAATCTGTGAACTTTAGTGCCTCTAGCATGTTCCAGAATAGTTCTAAATCTGTTAAAAATTTAAATTGTTGGACTGGGGGTGTAACTAATTGGTGATGTGCTTTCTCTGCCTGCATGAGACCCTGGGTTAAATAAGTACTGAAAGAAAAAAAAGTATGTATATATAAAGCACCCCTCGGTTAAATTCCTAGTACCAAATTTAACCAGGAATTTAACCCAGAGACAAAGCCATGTCTCCAGCCCTTTTTATTTTTATTTTTTATTTTTGAGACAGGATCTTACTAAATTCTTTAGGGCCTGCATAGTTTACTGAGGTTGGCCTTGAACTTGAACTTGTGATCCTCCTGTCTCAGTCTTCTGATTTGCTGGGATTACAGACATGTGCCACCATATCTGGCTCTGAAAACAAAAATTAAATTGTTTAAAAACATTTCAAAAAAGAAAACTGTCAGCCCAGATGGTTTTACTGATTGATTATACCAAATATTTAAGAAATCAGTAATAAGATTTATACAAAATTTCTTCCATAAAATAGAAAACAGTTTTTAAATTATTCTTTGAGTCAGTGTTACCATAACAATAAAACTAAATATATTATAAGAAAATTACAAATCAATATCTCTTTTGAATACAAACACAAAAATCCTAGACAAAATGTCAGTAAATCAAGTTAAGTAACATCTAAAGAGGGTAAATGTTACAACCAAGTGGGGTCCATTCCAGGAACGCAAGATTGGTTCAATATTTCAAACTCATTCCTTTCATTTAACAGTATTAATAGGCTTAATAAGAAATCATACGATTTCAATAGTAATAGAAGAAATTTGAACCAAATTCAACACTGTCATCATTGTCAACAACAACAACAATAATAGTAAACTCTCAGCAAACTAGGAGTAGAAAGTACCATCCTTGGCCTCATAGAAGTAAAACACAAAAATACCTATATCTTATTTCATGTTTATTGATAATCACATGACACTGTTGTCCACATCATTAGTCATTAGAAAAATGCAAATGAAAACCACCTTGAGTACCACTTTACAACAATGAGGAGGGCTATAATAGACAGATGCTCATGGGTGGCAAAGATGTAAAGATACTGAATGACTCAGACACTGATGACTGGCACGGATAATGGAACAGATACTTTGGAAAACAGTATGACAGTTCCTCAAAATACATATTTTTTTAGTTGTAGATGGAAACAATACCTTTATTTTATTTGTTTTATTTTTATGAGATGCTGGGTATCGAACGCAGTGCTTCATGCATGCTAGGCAAGCACTCTACCACTGAGCCACCACCCTGGCCCTCAAAATATTAAACATAGAGTTATCATAAGACCCATATTACACTTCTAGTGTAATACCCAAGAGAGGACCTACGCCCACACAAAAGTTTGTACATGAATGCTCTCAACAGCATTATTTTTATAGCCAAAGAGTGGATAAATAAAATGCACACTATACAATAAATATTATTTTTACCAAAATTTTGGTTCATTAAAAAATATGCAAAAGTATTTGCTTTGCCATATACAAGAAATTAGTAAAAAAAAAAAGACAGAATAAAACATCCTATTCATAACTACCACCACAATGATAAAATATACAATGAAAAAAATTTTAAATGCTTTTTTCCTTGAATGTTTCAATATTTAAAGAGATATTTGTTCCTAATAAGCTATTACATAAAAAAATGTGAAATGTTCCAATTTTCAAAGACTTTTTATTTTTTAAAGAACCAATTAGGCTATGTTTGGCATTAAAATGCAAAAATAACACAGAAAAATTCCAAGTAAAGTTCTTAAAAATAAGGAGGAAGGACCAGTCCAACTGGATTTTAAAACATAGAAATGGATAATAGTTGAAGTAAATTGAAACCAATGAATAGTCTAGAAATAGATCTAAGCACATGTAAAAATTTAATGGTACAGATAGCATTTTTAAGTCATTTGCAGTTCTATAAAATAAAAAAAAAAACTTAAATATTAACTTAAAAAAATTTTTGGTTCTGGGAATTGAATCCAGGGGCACTTTTACCACTGAGTCATATCCCTTGTTCTTTTTATTTTGTATTTTGAGACAGGATCTCACTAAGTTGCTAAAGGCCTTGATAGGTTGCTGAGGCTGGCCTTGAACTCACGATCCTCCTACCTCAGCTGCCTGAGCCTCTGAGTGAGTGCCACTATGCCATGCCTACTTTATTTTTTATATTAAAATAATTTCCAGGTACTGAGTACCAACTTATAGATATGCTGAGAACAAAATTATAAAAGTTTTAGAAGCAAACATGATAATTTTTAAAAATAATTTTGCAGCTGAGATGCCTTTGTAAGAATGGCAAAACACTCAGAGCATTCAAGGATAAAGATATATATGCATATTAAAATGTTCTACAAAAAGTCAAACCAATTTTTAAAATATTTGATTACAAGTAAGAAAGAACTAATTGTCCCATAAAAAGAACTCTAGTTAATGGGAAAAAGATTCATACCCTAATGCAAAATAGAAAGTCAAATGACATATATTATTAAAATAAGCTTATCTTAAATTCCCTCAAATATAATTTAAACTCATAGTGAGGGAGTTATTTTCACCTGTGGGATTTGGTGACCCCATCAGGTCAAAACCACTTTCCTCTAGAGAAACAAGTGTTCACACACTCCTCCCTGTCACTCAGAAGGCATAGGACCCCTACCAATCAGGTGCTGGCTCCTAGAACATCATCTCTTGAGTTGAGGCCACAGGGTGATAAGAAAAGTTTGACATCATTTCATCCTGGGGCAATTGCAGAATGGTTGGTTCTGCCACAAACTTTTTCTAAGGTTCTTGCTACCCAGCCCTCTGAGTATGGGTTCTGCCATCTTCAAACTCCTCTTCCTGGTTCCTTCATCTGCCTGAGACATCAGTGGACCATCAAAGAATTTTGTTGCTTAAGATAACCAGGTTTAGCTACTCTGGAAAGCAATATGGAGATTCCTCAGAAATCTTGGAATGGAACCACCATTTGGCCCAGTTATCCCACTCCTCAGCATACACTAAAAGGACTTAAAATCAGCCTACTATAGTGACACAGCCACATCAATGTTTATAGCAATTCAATTCACAATATCTAAGCTATGGAACCAACATAGGTGCCCTTCAACAGAAGAATGGATAAAGAAAATGTGGTATATTTACATAACAGAATATTACTCAGCTATAAAGAAGAATGAAATTATGGCATTTGGCCAATAAATGGATGGAACTGGAGACTATGATGCTAAGTGAAATAAGCTTATCCCACAATACCAAAGGCCAAATGTTCTCTCTGATATATGGTTGCACCACACAATGGGGTTGTGGGAGAATAGAAGATGATTGAATTAAACAAAGGGGAATGAAGGGAAGGGCAGGGCAGTGGGAATACCAAAGACAGTAGCATGAATCAAACATAACTTTCCTACGTTCATATATGAATACATGACTAGTGTAACACCACATCATGTATAACCATAAGAATGGTAAGTTATGCTCCATGTATTTATAATTTGTCAAAAACATTCCACTGTCATCTATATCTAAAAAGAACAAATTTAAAATACTCTTTAACAAAGATAGCCACGTTTGCGTTTTTTTTCTTTTTTTTTTTCTTTTTTGCTAGCATCCAGGACTTACGATAGATACATAAATAATTGTGTATGTGCAAAGATGAATGTACAAGACTGTTTACTGAAATTTTGTGTATAATAGCTTGAATTTGAAATAAAAGCACAGATTCCATCAGTTTAAAATTATGTAAGAAAAGACAAAAAAGAGAAAAGATAAGACATTACTTTCTAAAGTAAGTAAAAGACAGTTTTGGAAAAAACTAATCAAACCTGAAGGATAATGCAATAGCATTTATTTATGAGGTTGGCAAAATAGTGGGACTAACCCAGGATTTTGAGCCAGAATAGCTAAAGTTTGAAACCTGAGAGTTTATTAATTATTTGGCTTGAAGACAGACTCACAATCACTCATGACCTAAGACTATAAATTAGAAATGAGAAAACTCAACCTCTTTGTGATGAGTCATGTCCTTCATTCCCCACCCCAAGACAAGTTAATAACAATGCACTTTCTCCTTAAAAATTACTTTTTCTAATCAGAACTACATTTTTACCTTGAAGTGGTATTACTCTTGTCCACAACAAAAATTTCAAATGATAGAGGGTTCCATGGATTTGGGGATTGATCAAAGTAAAAAGATACGAATAAGAGTTAGCATTGATTGGCACACAAGTGTTCTTGAGAATAGTTTGGACATGCATGTAATTGGGGGTCTGTTACAGCAAGAGCCTGTCCAGAGGCTGGGGCAGTGGAGTTTTTTACTCAGAGGATGTTTTAGTCAGCTTTTTCGCTGCTGTGACTTAAAGACCTGACAGAGGAGGAAAAGTTTATTTGGGGGCTCATAGTTTCAGAGGTCTCAGTCCATAGATGATGGGCTCTATGCCTCAGGGCTTAAGGTGAGGCTTAACATCTTGGCAGAAGAGTATGGAGGAGGGAAGCAGCTCACATGATATCAGCAAGTAGAGAGAGAGAGAGAGAGAGAGAGAGAGAGAGAGAGAGAGAAAGACTCCACTCACCAGATACAAAATATATACCCCCAAGGCACGCCCCTACCCACCTCTTCCAGCCATACCCTAATCACCTTTAGTTATCATTCCATTAAACCCTATTAGGGGATTAATTCACTGATTGGGGTAAGAGTCTCATAACCCCATGATTTCTCCTCAAAACCTTCTTGCATTGTCTCACAGATGAGCTTTTGAGGGACACCTCATATCCAAAACCATAACAGAAGGGTAGAAGGACAGGGAACTCCTGGGGAGAGGAAGACCAGAGAGGGAATTTACCTGTCCAGGTGGTCTACTGTGCAGCAGGACAGGATCTTTATGGCCCCGGGGATTATTTTATCTATGGTTAGCAGATGTTTACAGGGTATGCAAAGCAGGCAGATTCTATTTAAATGACATACAAGGTTCTTTTTGGACTATATTTAAAACAATGTGATGTGTAACAATTTGAGTTTGGTGCTATAGCGAAGAAATGAAGAAGCTGGATCCAAAACCCAGAAGGCAGCTTTGGCTCATTTCTACAACACAGGTTTTAGAGGGATTGTATGTCTTACCTGTATAAAAGTAAGACTGTATTAGAGTCCATTATTGTGTAGCTTTTGTGTTCATTTGTGATTCAGAAGACAGGAAGACCAGTTAGCTAAAACAATTGGAAATATTTTCTGCAAGAAAGCCAATAAGCATTGCAAGTTGGACAGTGTCCCAGCCCAAGACCACTGAAGCATATAAAGTGTGATGCCTCCTCCCAGGGCATTTCTCAGTCTGTAATTTATCACTGCAACTCACACACACACAAAAGCGGTAGGGTGAATGCTGTGAGGTTAATTTCATTTGGCATTTTGGTCTTCTGCTCTGACCTGCCATGATGTCAGAGCTTCCCAACCTCCTTGCTCAGCTTCTATGTATGTTTAAATATTACAAATGAGAAATTTGAAAACCTCCTCTTTGTTTATCTGCATCATTGACTACAGGGTGAGGAAACTTACTAGCACAAAGTAAAAATTCTAGAGTTTTTCAATGATACCAATTGAAGGTGATTCTCTTGGCACAAAAAGAACAGGAAAGTCATTGCAAAAAATAGATAGAGCTAGTCAAGAATATCAGCTCTGGTCCCTTGAGCTACAATGTCCTATCCCAAACAAGGCTTCTTAAATTTACCCTGGTTTCATTTGAATATTGAACTTTGTTGCTTAGTTCATTTCCTAATCCTATACCTGATTTTTAATATATCAACTTTAATAGGGTATTTTACTTCCAAATTCACTCTATCTTTAAATAATATTAAAGATCACTTATTATTCCAGTATCATTTTTAGGCATGTATTATTTTCACATACTTAATATTCTATTTTAAATTTAAATACCCTGTGTAAGTTGCAATAATTAAAAGTTTTACTCTGAAAAAGTTTTTATTCCTTTGAGCCCTGATTACATGAGTTGGCCCATTCTGTAGATTTGCAAACCAAAAAAAAAAAAAAAAAAAAAACCCAGATGTACTAAACGTTTAAAATGGCTTCCTGGTTAATTTCAAATACAGTAACTACAAGTCACGGCTGCTCTAAAAGTTTCACGTAGGTGATAATTTTCTGCACAGGGTGTTAAAAACTGCTTTATAATAGCAACTCCCACAAAGCCTCTTCAGTTATATGGGCTTGGTAGTGTTTTATTTTAAACACCCTTTTGACAGGTGTATTATGTAGTTATTATATTTTTCATGCATAGAACATTCTTGACATTCACTTCACTTGTAGTTTTGTATTAGAAAAATAAAAAGTTCAGACAAAAACCGTCTTCTTGGCTGAATGAGAAGGAAAGGGAAGTCCATTTTGTGATGACTCTTGGTATCACTGACCTGAATTAAAACAAACCCCAGCTTCATTCAGACAATTTTTTCATTCATTCAGGTACCCACAAGCTCATTCATTTGTGTTGCAGCCATTTAGTACTTTTCTATCATACCATGTAGCCTTGTGCCACATTAAGAATACATAAAAACAAAGCCTTATTTTGTGACTGGAAAAAGCACATCTTCTATAGGAAGCAGTAATGCAAATGAGTGATTACGACAAAGCTTCTGGAAAATGTAG
The DNA here is from genome assembly GCA_025594165.1 of Tamias sibiricus. Lineage (NCBI taxonomy): Eukaryota > Metazoa > Chordata > Mammalia > Rodentia > Sciuridae > Tamias > Tamias sibiricus. The sequence goes on from CM046673.1 coordinate 29,034,117, forward strand.
AAATAGCATAGAGCCAAGTGTGGGGATTCCTGTGAGCCAGGAAAAAATCTCACATTTAGGGTGTTTGGGGTCAGGAATGTCACCATTCACCAGGTCAGTGCAGACAACAGGGCTCCAGACTGACCCAATTGCCTGTGCAAAGCCAGGGGGCAAGGAGGTAGGTACCTGGGGAGGTTGGGAACCTGAGATGGCTCAGTCCAGCTGAAGAAAATAGTGAATGTAGGCCAATGGTTCCATCTGAATGATGCCTCCGGTTACCAGTGTTGAGTTCTGTTCCCTCAATGTTGAAGTATGAACATTAGAGAAGCATGCTGAGGCAAGCACATAAAGCAGGGTTTATTTAGAAAGGGGTAACAGAGACTTCTCCCGGGAGGGGGAAGGGGGCCATAGCTGGTATCCTGGTATCCCAAGAAGGGAGGTGTTGTGCCTTTTTTTTTTTTTTTTTTAAATATGTCCTAGGCTTTCTTTGTTCTCCTGCTCTCTTCCCTTCATCTCTCTCCTTCCTGTGTACTAGGCCCAGGAGATGCTTGGTGGAATGGCCAAAAGGTAAGAAGCAGATGGACCTGGGAAGGGCCTGATGGAGCAGCCCAGGACACATTAATTAACAACTTTATAATTCCCTGTAGGGAGGGTCAATTCCTAGGACAGGTGACCTTAGCAACAGGTTGGATCAGGGGCAGGTTCTTTATAAGGGTGGAGGAAGGACTCTGAAGGAATTAACATTTCAGCCTCTCAGGGGGCAGTCTCCAACTTCCTGGACTCACTCAAACTGGCCTCCTTGATCCGACCTAACTAGATTTACCTATCTATACTGACTGCCTGTCTAATTCTGGCTTCATGAAGAGTCAGTGATGTCTGGACCACGGAAGACTGTGTGCCTGTGAAGCCAGTCAGGTTCCAGGGCTGCAGAGACAGAAGGAAACCAAGAAGGAGTGTACAGAGGCTTTCCCTAGCTTTTAGGGCTCTTGTCATACATGTATAGTCATTCTTCCTGTTTCTTTTCTTTCTTTTTTTTTTTTTTTTATAAGTACCATTCAGATCTTTAATCATGCATTTAGGATAGTGATATCCATCTCATTCAACCACCATTTTTTCCCCCTTTCCCCCCCCCCTGCTCCCTCCCTTGCCCTCCCTTTCCTTTGACCATTCTAGTGTTCCTCTAATCCTATGTACCCCCATCCAATCACACTGTGAACTAACCTCCTTATATCAGAGAAAACATTTGGTGTTTGGATTTTTGAGATTGACTAATTTCACTTAGCATTATATTCTCCAACTTCATCCATTTACCTGCAAATGCCATTATTTTATTCTCTCTTATTGCTGAGTAAAATTCCATTTTGTATATATACCATATTTTCTTTATCCACTTATCTACTGAGGGACATCTAGGTTGGTTCCACAACCTAGCTATTATGAATTGTGCTGCTATAAACATTGAAGTGGCTGTGTCACTGTAATATGCTGTTTTTAAGTCTTTTGGGAACAGACCCAGGAGTGGGATGGCTGGGTCATAGGGTGGTTCCATTCCCATTTTCCCAAGAAATCTCCATACTGCTTTCCATAGTGGTTGCACCATTTTGCAGTCCCACCAGCAATGTATGAATGTGCCTTTTTCCCCACATCCTCTCCAACATTTATTGTTGTTTGTGTTCTTGATAGCTGCCATTCTGACTGGGGTGAAATGAAATCTTAGAGTAGTTTTTATTTGCATTTCTCTAATTGCCAGAGAGGTTGAGCATTTTTTCATGTATTTGTTGATTGATTGTGTATCTTCTTCTGAGAAGTGTCTTTTCAGTTCCTTTAATTCATCTGGAAAAAATAAGAGACCCAGAGTAGCCAAAGCAATACTGAGCAAGAAAAGTGAAGCAGGGGGCATCACCATACCGGACTTTAAATTATACTATAGAGCAATAGTAACTAAAACAGCAGGGTATTGGCACCAAAACAGAAGGGTGGACCAATGGTACAGAATTGAGGTCACAGAGACTAATACATATAATTTCAGTTATCTTATATTAGACAAAGGTGCAAAAAATGTACAGTGGAGAAAGGATAGCCTCTTCAACAAATGGTGCTGGGAAAACTGGAAATCCATATGCAACAAAATGAAATTAAACTTGTATCTCTCACCATGCACAAAACTCAATTCAAAGTGGATCAAGGACCTAGGAATTAGATCTGAGACAATACGCCTAATAGGAAAAGTAAGCTCCAATTTCCAACATGTCGGATTAGGCCCCAAGTTCCTTAATAAGAATCCTGTAGCACAAGAACTATTACCAAGAATTAATGAATGGGATAGATTTAAGCTAAAAAGCTTCTTCTCAGCAAAAGAAACAATCAGTGAGGTGAATAGAGAGCCAACTAATTGGGAACAAATATTTAATACATGCACATCGGATAGAGCACTAATTTCTAGAATATATAAAGAACTCAAAAAACTTTACACCAAAAAAAGAAAATAACTTCCTGTTTCTTAAAGAAGCCAAACTTGCTTTTCCCCACCCCCTGCATCCCTGACTTACTCTTTCTCAGTTTTTCTTTTTGTCCCCCATGGGTTGCTCCCACGCCTTTTTCAAATCTCTGCCCCAAGCACCTCCTTAGAGAGTTGTGCCTGTGTAGTAAGCAAGGAGCATCTATTACCTAGTATCCATCGATGATTTTTAAAAATTTCTTTAGTTGTGCTTAGCATTGCTGAAAATTACGTAAGAAATTATTATTTTATTTATTTATTTTTAATTTTTTTTATTCTTCACTGAAGGGTAGAACCTTTGAGTTTTTGCTGCCATAGCACCAGTAACAAATAGCATGTAAATCAAGATGAAAGTCAATAAACTTTTACTGAATGCCCAAAACAAGGAAGGAATATATTTTGTATGCATGTGAACATGCATGTAGTTCTTACAGAATCCATCAGAAACAAGTGTGCCATACAATGGCGATGTGGAAAAGTCATTGAACAGTGCCCTTGACCTCATTTCATGCTAACTTCAACCAGGAGAGGGGTTGGAGAAGGGCTCTTTACTGACACAAAGTAATGAGGTCTGAAGAAAGAACTCTCTGTGCCTGAGGACTTCTGGGTTAGGGAAATGGCACCTTCTAACCCACCATCTTCCTTCAAAGGGTGACAGCCCTAAAAATAAGAAGAGATTCGATAAGCAAGTGGTTTGCCAACTAATTTCTTTCCCTTAGGTACTTTGTTGAATTTGGTCTGAAATTAACAAAGGAATTGCTATCAGACGATCTGGCTCTGGCCATCCTAGAACAGCACATTTTTCCGTATCACCAGTCAATCTTATCTCTAATGGCTATAGCAAAATCCTTTGCTCCAATAACATGTCAAACTTACTCCCGAGTGCAGACAGTTTGCCTTAATCAAAGTGTCCATCACAGAGGAAGAAATGGTTGTTCAGACCTGTGTAGAGTGCTACTGAATCAGCCCCCTGGCTTTCCTGAGGTTTAATTGACAAATAAAAGTTGCATATATTCAAGACATGCAACCTTTTTCACATATGCATATATTGTAAAGTAATCACCACAATCAAACTAGTTAACATATCCAGCACCATTTTGTGTGTGTGTGTGTGTGTGTGTGTGTGTGTGTGTGTGTTGAGAACACTTAAGATCTACTCTCTGCAAATTTCAAGTACACAATACATTATGTGATTATTAACTATAATTACTTCAGTACTTATTACTGAAAGTTTGAACCCTTTGATCCAAGACTCCTCCACTTCTCCCACCTCCACCCTTTGACTCCCTGTGTCTGATTCTTATAGCTGACCAATTTCTGATTTCTAATGTCTCAGAGAGTAGCAAGTGCACCAGTTGCTAAGTCAAGCAGAACGGCATTGCTCCCAGCACTGCTGCCTACCAGCTACATGACCTTGTCCTTAATCCTTTCATTCACTTCATTTGTGAAATGGGGAAGAGCAGAGGTGAATTATAATAATACCTAACACATGGAATTATTTCAAAGATTTGATGACATATGCACACTTATAGCTATACTCAAGACATAGTAAGAGTTGAGAGAAGGTTGAAGGTTATAGTATTACTAGGTCTTTTCAGTAGTGCTATTAATCAGGGGAATAAAGCCATTAGACATGGCTAAATAAATAAGGTCTTGGCAAAACTCACCTTGGATCACCTGTTGCCTTGCCATTCCATGAAGGACCATCCTTACTACTTTGCTACTCAGAAGGATGAGGGCTGAGTGCCAGAGGTGTCACACTTCATCCTGTAAGGCTGTTAAACTGAATTCTACATATGCCACACAGTCTATCTTCTTAAATAGGTTTTATTTCCAACAACCCTTCCAAGTGTGTCCCAAATCCCTCAGGACCCTTTTCATGTGATGCTATACCTGACAACTGCTCATTAGCTTCTGTAGATGTAAAACATACTTTCTTGCTCCCATAGGTATATAAAAGGGACTTCCAGACTCTTGCACTCAGCTCAGAATTTGAACATTAGTTTCTACATATTTTCTGCTGCAAGAACTTTAACAAAACCAGTGGTAAAACGAGCCACCAATTTTTTCCCCTATTATTTGAATTAAAGGATGTTTCTAGCAGTTCTAGGGATAGAATCAATGTTCAGCTGACTTGTAAACACAGGTTTATCATGGAAATAAATTACTGCACAATATAAATGGTAAATACTGTTTCCTGGATTCTCTGACCTTGTTCTCATCAATGTTGAGTACAGAACTCCAGTAGAGAGGAGATCTTAAACTTCCCTTCTCTTACCATTTCCTCTGTTCCTTATAGAAGGAGAAGGAAAGGAAGAGGGAGGAGAGAGAGGGAATGAACATCAGCTTTGCACTGTTCTGATTTATGCCGTCTCCCCCGTGTGTCTCCTGATGCACCAAGCCTTGTGGTTCTGCCTGTCCCATCTTCTGTCTTCTGTGATACCCATAGAGAATGATTTGGTGGTCCAGGGGAGAAGCTGTGCCTCCTATTCTGTTAAAGCAATCAGTGAAATGAATGAATAATGAGCAGGAGTGCATTAGTGACACTGGTGCTTAATGAGCTCCATCATCTTTCCTGCATATCCTTAATTTCCACAGCTTGCTAAATAAAAGTTTATTTATGTTCTTTAGTGCAAGATAATTTCCACAGATGAGTTTTAATAAAGTGAAAAGAGGTGTGGGGAGAAGCACTACAGGAAACCAATGAAGGCAAAAATGAAAAATAGGGAAAATAATACGTCTTTATTAGGGATCCCTACTAAGAAACTCCTGAGTGTGAGAACAATTCACCCTCACTAAGAAGAATTATTACTTAATGTTGATGCATTCTTTCTTGAGCATGGGAGGTAGGTACGCTAGCTACAGGGCACTTAAAAAATAGCTGATTGTTGTCATTGATACTTGTTCCTCTGCTCTAAACTTCAGCTGCAACTCTGTCTTTCAAAATCAATTCTCCAGCCCACAAGTTGTGCATACTTTGGCATCACCTTATGGATTACCTTCCCACATTTCCACACCCCTGCATCTGAAAGGGGCATCTTTTGTCTGCTGTGGACACAGGATCACTATGTGTGTTCCAAGCTGCCACAGGACCCAGATCTATGTAGAGCATCTCTGATGGAACACAGCAAAGTCTTGAGACTGGAGCAGGTTTGTTCCTGAATGGCAGAAAAGACCTGTGCGTGTTGCTGAAAAGAAGGCTGTAGGCTGGTTATTGAAAGCAGATACATATCTTATGACTTTAATATAGCTTTGAGAAATCATGGTGCACTATCCTGCAGCAGTCAGGGAACAAAAGGAAAACATAACAAAGGGAAGGAATGGAATAGGGGAAAAACCTAGACCAAAGGCCTACTCAGAATCTTGCTGCCAGGAGCAAGAAGAGATCAACTGTGTAACTGCTATTCTTGGGTTGACTCTGAAGACAAGGATGGAGATTTGAACATCATATTTAGTAGCGTGTAGGTTATTAAAATGTGTTTCTATGGGGTAATGGGGACATCCCTGATTAACATGTATAGGACACAATGCAAAGAGATGAATTAGAGAGAATGACTCTTATAATCTGTGAAAATGCTTTTGATAAATAGCGGAAGAAATAAATAGGGCATAGCTTGAGAGGACAGTGTGTTCAAGTTGGTTGTTTTGTTTTGTTGCACTGGGAATTAAAAACAGGGCACTCAACCACTGAGCCACATCCCCAGCACTTTTTAGAAATTATTTTATTTAGGGACGGGGTCTTCCTGAGTCACTCAGTGGCTCGTTAAATTGCTGAGGCTGGCTGTTAACTCGTGATCCTTCCTATCTCCGCCTCCCAACCCACTGGGATTACAGGCATGTGCCACTGCACTCAGCCAAGATAGGTTTTTAATATAGAAGAAATAACATCATATTCATCTACTGATATGAAAAACCTAGAAGAAGAGGGAAATTGAAAATATTTGAGAGAGGGGAATATTCTGGAGTGTTAACCCTGTGTAAACAAGGGGGGTAGAGGGAGAAAATGCTTTTAGAAATGGAGGCAGATAACTGATCTATTGTGACATGAAGGAATACAAAGTATCCTATAGAGATGTTGCTAAACATGTAGGTGAGTTATATATATGAGTCATGAGACATTTTCCTATGATTATGCCATTTTTTTTTTCTGTGAGTTAGGAAGCAATATCATCAACCAAGAATAAAAAATATGAGTGAGATTTTGGAAAAGAGAAGAAAAAATATGAGATAGTCCCCTTGGACAGGAAGAAAATTAATAATATGGTAAAATAGAGTATGTTCACCAAATAGTATTAAAGGCCTATTGGGATTGATGGTAATTAATGTGAAGTTAGATTGGCCAGCAGGGTGTGTCTTTATCCTGACCTCGTTTAACTACACAGGTATGAACGGAGCACTTGGAGAGTTAGGTTGAATTTGGATTCTCATTAAATTTTACTTTACTATTTTATACTGCATTCCATATTTAATTGATTATAAATTCTTGTTCAAAAATAAAAGCAATATAAAAAGGTATATATGAAAATGTCTTACTTCCACCCCTTTTCCAATCCTATCTACCTTGTTCTTTTCCCCAATTTAGTCTTTAAAGATAATCATCTTTCTCTATGTGTCCAAGATCTTTGTTACTTCTCACTATCCCAGGTCCAATTTTGACATCTTAAATATAACAGGACAATAACATTCTGTGGAATTCAAGGTGATTATGAACTCTGGACTACATTTCTACAGAGAGCAAGTTAGTTTAACATAATCACATTTAAGAAAATGAGGCTTAATGGTGTCCCTGAGAAGCAAAGGTGAGGAATTTCAAATTGTATTCCTAAATTAGATTTCATAAAATGTCATTTGCATGTCACTAGTTCTAAACTATGTGACATAAGTTTTGTTAATTGTCTTAAATAAACACACAACATTTGGAATGTCATAGGTCATTAACTTCATTAACTTCGCTAATAACCCAAAATCAATATGCCACATCACTTGTTTTTGTATGGACCAAATTTAAGTAAGAATGTGATAGAAATCATCTTTTAACTCCCTGATGGGGACAAAGATCTATTAATACCCCCAATCATCCCCAAATATGTGATACATACTGTTTTTATTGGGAAATGTAGGTTTCCAAATGTTTTCATGATAACTTTCTACAATAAAAACCTTTATTTCCCCCAGTAAAAGAGTCTACACAAGAAATCTTCCAGTTGTCAGTTATCATGAAATACATTCATTTTGGGTCTCTGGATCGCATAGACTCACAAACGAAATGAGCTTAAGCAGAGACTCTACTTATCACCTGACTTCTGTAAACCCCAGCTCTGACCCTTAATGCACAGTGACTTTTGGAGTCTTTCTTACTTTCAGAATTGATATTAATTACCCATAGAAACTCTAGGTGTTTCTTTTTCCAAGGGCATGGCCCCTAGTTTTCAGCAGCTGGTTTTTCTGAGGCATGGTCTATAGTTTTATAGTAAACTTGTACAGTGCTGCAGCAATTTCCTCACAAAAGCATCAATTTTACCTTCATCAGGCAACTCTGGCTGAACTGACAGTTCTGCAAACTCAGAAAAAGCCCACACATAGATATGGAACAACATTATACACACCAGACTAAGAATTTTGTGTTCTGGTAATTCAAATAAAATAAGTTAGATATTCTCATCTCTTTCATTTCTAGGAGAATAGTAATTAAGAAATTACTAACACCAATCCCATGTAAGTCAAATCACTATGACCACTCCTGTAAATTATATATACAGTAAATATATAACTTTGTCTTCAAAGACTAAGCACTACCACATGAAATATGCCATTCCAGGATCATATTTTACATGACATAATGCAACCCAATTGCATTATTCATCTTCAAATGTCTTCTCTGTCCTGCACTGAACAATCACCAAAGATATTTTTAAGAATTCTGGTGCTTTTCTCACCAATGTATCCCTTAGAACTTCCTTAAAGTAGTATTCTCCCAGTGGGTATGATTTTCACATTTAACTCCCTATTGTTGTAATATTTTTTTTATTTGAAGTTGTTGTATATGACAGTAGAATGCATTACATTTCATAATACACATATAGAGCACATTTTTACATATCTCTGGTTGTATGCAAAGTATATTCATACCATTTGTGTCTTCATACATGCATGTAGGGTAATGATATCCATCTCATTCTACCATATTTTTTAAAAATTTTTACCCTCTTGCCCCCTCTCTTCCTCTCCCTCCCCATTGACCTTTCTAGTGTTCTTCTAATCCTCTTATGCTCCCCGTCCCAACCCCACTGTGAATCAGCCTCCTTATATCAGAGAAAACATTAGGCCTTTGGGTTTTTGAGATTGGCTAATTTCACTTAGCATTACATTCTCCAATTTCATCCATTTACCTGTGAATGCCATTATTTTATTCACTTTCATTGCTGAGTCATATTCCATTGTGTATATGTATACCACATTTCTTTATCCATTCATCTACTGAGAGGCATACAGGCTGATTCCACAGCCTAGCTATTGTAAATTGTGCTGCTATAAACATTGATGTGGCTGTGTCCCTGTAGTATGCTGTTTTTAAGTCCTTTGGGAATAGGCCCAGGAGTGGGATGGCTTGGTCATAAGGTGGTTCCATTCCCAGTTTTCCAAGGAATCTGCATACTGCTTTCCATATTGGCTGCACCATTTTGCAGTCCCACCAGCAATGTATTAGTGTGCCTTTTTCCCCCACATACTCTCCAACATTTATTGTTTTTTGTGATCTTAATAGCTGTCAATCTGACTGGAGTGAAATGAAATCTTAAAGTAGTTTTGATTTGCATTCCTCTAATTGCCAGAGATGTTGAACATTTTTTTGAACATTTATTGTTTGTATATCATCTTCTGAGAAGTGTCTGTTCAGTTCCTTGGCCCATTTATTGATTGGGTTATTATTATTATTATTATTATTACTATTATTATTATTTTGGTGTTAAGATTTCCTCTATAGCAAAAACTACAGAACACTAAAGAAAGAAATTAAGGAAGACCTTAGAAGATGGAAAGATCTATCTTGTTCTTGGATAGGCAGAATCAATATTGTCAAATGACTATATTACCAAAAGCATTATACAGCTTCAATGCAATCCCAATCAAAATCCCAATGACATTCCTTATAGAAATAGAAAAAGCAGTCATGAAATTCATCTGGAAAAATAAGCAACCCAGAATAGCTAAAGCAATCCTTAGCAAGAAGAGTGAAGCAGGTGGCATCACAATACCAGACCTTAAACTATACTACAGAGTAACAAAACAACATGGTACTGGCATCAAAATAGACTTGTAGACCAATGATACAGAATAGAAGACAAAGAGACTAACGCACACAACTACAGCTATTTTATATTAGATAAAAGTGCCAAAAACATACATTGGAGAAAAGATAGCCTCTTCAACAAATGGTGCTAAGATAACTGGAATCCATATGCAACAAAATGAAATTGAGTCTCTATCTCTCACCATGCACAAAACTCAACAAAAAGTGGATCAAAGACCTAGGAATTAAGCCAGAGACCATGCGTCTATTAGAAGAAAAAGTAGGCCCAAACCTCCATCATATCGGATTAGGCTCCTACTTCCTTAGTAAGACTTCTATTGCACAAGAATTAAAATCTAGAATTAATGAATGGGATGGATTCAAACTAAAAGGCTTCTTCAGGAAAAGAAATGATCAGTGAGGTGAATAGAGAACCTACTAATTGGGAACAAATCTTTACTACACGCAGGTCAGATATTGTTGTAATATTTGTTACAAATGAAAAAAAAAGTTACATAAATCATGGAGCCAGGAAGTGGCAGATGGAATTAATATCCAGAAATTTGACACTGCCCCTGAGTACTGTGGCAGTCTCTAAAATACATGTCACTAAAAATAATTACTTGTTAAAACTGAAGAGAAGTTCACACGAAACAATTCTCTATGCTTTCAAGTAAATTAAGGAGAATATGGATTCTCAAAATATTTGTAATGTGAAAAGACATAAGACCAAATACAAGGTGGTATTTAGGGAGCTAAAAAGGGAAGTGATACAACTCAGTTAATAGCTGGAAGAAAAGATAATCCTATTTCAGAAGTGAAAGCAGCCCTAAGGAAGTAGAAATAAATTGCCAAAAATTCATGATCATGGAGAATGATTTAGAGAAATATGAAAAATAAAATAAAAAGAATCAAATAGTTAAAAGTAAATAGAGTTGGCCGGGGTTGTGGATCAGTGGTAGAGCACTTGCTTCACATGTGTGGGGCACTGGGTTTGATCCTCAGCACCACATAAATAAATAAAATAAAAATATTGTGTCCATCTACAACTCAACATTAAAAAAATTTTTAAAGGTTAAATAGGTATAATATGATGCAGAGAAGACAAAGAACATATTTGCATAAATGTTATACTAGAAAAGAGACTAAAACACTTAGAAATGAAAAATATTAAAGACAATGTTATTTCAATAAAATGTTTATCTACAATCTTCTAGGTTTCTTGCCCCTCGAAAATTTTGTATGATATTATCTCCATAAATAAGTACTGTGAATAAATTAATAAAATCAAGGATGAGGAGATAATTCTATGGAGATACAGAGGGAGAAGAGAAATGAAAAGTATGTATCATGGGAAAAGCACGTTGGTCATAGGTATATACTCAAAGCCACAGACATCCCTTAGGCCAATGCATCCATTAGGATTCTGAAAACATTAAGAAGCCCACCTTCCCCATTTTTCTCTTAAGTTATTAATTATTTACATAATTCAGAACCCAGGAATAGCTTCAAATAAGCACAATCAACTGATTTTGAAAAAAAATGTCCAAAACAATTCAGTGGAGAAAATGGCCTTTTCAAAAATTGGCTTTGGATATCCTTGGAAGGAGGGGATAGAATTTTGACAAAACCCTCCTACCATATGCAAAACTTAATTCAAAGTGGATCATAGATTTAAACATAAAACTTTTACATGAAAATATAGGGAAAAAATCTAGGATTTGGAAAAACTCTAAGTTGTGACATCAAAACAGTGATCCTTTAAAAAACTCAGTACATTTTATAAAAATGAAATGTTTTTGCTCTGTGAAAGTCACTGTTAAGATAATGAAAAATTCACATACAGACCAGGATAAAATATCTGCAAATTATATATTCAGTCTAATATCTAGAATTTGTAAAGATCCCTCAAACTCAACAATAAAACTCAAATAAGCCAATTTGAAAATGTATAAAGAATGAAGAGAAATTCACAGAACTTTCACTGTCATCAGGAAAATATCTGGTCTCTCGGCTACAGGTCTGTGGGGACAGAGGGCTTGTGGCTTTCTATCACTACTGGGATTAGTCCAATAGCCATTAGGTAGCCAGTGGACTGACAGAAAAGTCTACTTATCTCTAAGACAGTGGGGTTGGAAGTACATAGGTCAGAGAGAAAGACAAAGAAAAATAATCAGATGCTATGAGATGGAACTGCTAGGAGAAGACAGATGGAAAACTCTTTTTAAAAATCATCCAAGTGGATTGAGTACAGCAGCAAACAGACTGCCTTGCTCTGTAAAAGAGGTTCACAATTAAATATGTCCTAGGTTAACTGAAGAATGGGCTGGTCATGTAGCTCAGAGGTAGAGTGCTTGCCTCGCATGCATAAAGCCCTGGGTTCAACCCCTAGCACCTTCAAAATAGAATGAAATAATTAAGTAAAAGGAAAGAAAAGAAAAACTGTGGAGTAAGATAAATAGAAACTGAAAATCATGAGGAAGACCTGGAGTTTTAACATGTTAACATATGCATTTCAGAAGGACAAGGGGGAAATAAAATAAAGGTAATAAATAAGCAATCAAGGAAAATTAACTTTAAAGCAAAAAAGATCAGACTTCAGATTCAACATGTTTAGAGACTAGGTTAGATTAATCAGAAAAGGCACAGTCTTCAGGAATTCCTAGTAAAATCTGTGATCAGTAAGGATAAAAAGTACAAGTTTTCAAGTCAAAGAATGAAGTGCTTATAGAAGGAACAAAAAATCTGACTCTTTTCACTTTCTTCACTGTGAAATACGTATTTAGAAGCCAATGGGAAAATGCCTATATATATATATATATATATATATATAGGCATATATATATATATATATATGGTATATGTATAACATTAAAGGAACAAATAGAGCGATTGGAACCAGCAGGCTCTAAGTTCAGAAAGATTGCATTTGACAAACACATCTATATTTGTATCTCTATCTAATTGTTAAGGAATTTAAAGAATTTTTAATTATTATAACTGAAACCACCTGTTTTACCTGTTACCTGGTATACTGATCACTGAAATGACATGTTTCATAAAAGAAATAGGTAGAGCTTGGGGATATTTATGGGATGAGAAAGCAGGGTGGCCCAAGGCATAGGGAAAGGTGATTGGAGGTGGAGTCATCAGTGGTCTGTGCATGCATAATCAATCTTCATAGTCTTCATAGGATGCACGTTCAGAAAATGGCAGGGTTAGCATGATTTGAGGGTGGAGTTTTGGGGCCTTTGATGTCAAAGGCCTGTCTGATGCTTGAGCAGCCTCAGGTGAAGGGTCAGTGGTTTCAACCAGTTTGAGATATACAAAAGTGGCCTCCATATTCCTGGAATACAACTTAGGCAACTGTTATACTCATGACCCTATGTCGGAGGTGTTATCTATAGCAAAGCTAGTGGGAAAATGATGATCTGTTGCTTGGCTACTTGACCTCCAAAGTTGGTGATGTAAAATGTCAACAAAAACCAAGTGTAGCGCATTACATCCAGGGGTTTATTTCAGGCTTTCCCTTGATTTCATAATCCATGTGTCCCATTCTCTTTTTAAGGAAAGTGCCTGAAACATACTCCTAACAAACAAGCACATTAGAGACTTGATGGGGAAGACAACTGGTAAACCTGAGATGAGTATATATAGATAAAAGCAAGGTAGTAGCTGTGTTGGTTGCCAAAGTATTAATGCACTTCTATACTGTTTGGTACATAGCTACTGATGTGATCCCTGATATGATCCCTGAACTCTCCTTCAAGCCCTGCCTCTTGCCTCCTGGACTCTTCTCAAAGATCCTCTGGGCCACCTCACTGTCCAACAACTAAAGGTTCAATGTATAGATCATTAGGAGGCTTCAAGGTTTATAAATTTGTTGTCATAGTGTAGTGGCACCCCCTCCTCTACAGAAAATCTTAACTAAACTTCTCCAAAAATCTTCACCATTTAGGACTGTCAGCAAAAGAGTCTCTACAAAAAAGTTCAATGTAGGTAAACTTTCTATTTTCCTTTTGCTCTATTACTTGGCCACTGTCCTGGAAGAAATCAGCCCTCCAGGTGCTGGACACCCCTTTACTTGTTTTTCACAAACATGTATCCAGTATAGTAATTTGTAGAAGTGTGTTTGCAAGTGCAAAATGTGATAACAAAAAGACAAATTCTTTCACAAGGCCTCTGGCCTTGAGCTGGAGCTTCACAGAGATATCTACATTTCTAAGATAAGAAAAGTTACCAGTTGGGCTCCATGGTAACAGCTGGCAAGGGGAGGAAAGAAGGGAGAAGAAGCTCTCCCCTTTTCAGGCGTTGTCCTTGAAGGATTAACTTGCCCAGAACAGTGAAAGAAAAACCTGCTTTTATGTGAACTTCTGTAAAGGGTAAACTTCTGAGCCTCTCCCCTTATATGCTGGGTATAAAATTCTGAAACTACCTGAACTTGGGGTTCAGGGGATTAATTGATTACAGTGAGAGCTGTACCCTCTGAACCTGGCTGCAACCAAATAAAACTGTTCCCTGCTATCTTCTGTCCCTACAACAATAGAGCTGTTCAACTATACATCATATAATTCTCATACTCTTTGTGCATCATTAGATATATTCTGTCCCATTTTGTCTTCTGTCTTTCACTCTCAGATTCAATATGGGTTAATCTGTTTTTCAGTCTTCTTAAATAAACAGTGCTTGCCTAATGTAACTGGAATTGGTTTGTGTGTTTGCCAACAGAGATCCCTAATTGATATGCCCATAATTTCATCACCCAGAGACAAGCTCTGCTGTTCCACTGATTTATCTGCTTCTAGACGTAGAGACAGATAAACATAGACATAGATTAAAAAAAATGGAACCACACATTTGCTATTATTTCAAACCACCTTTTGTGTATGCTAAAAGTAAACATATTTTTGGCTCAATAAATATTAATATACATGGTAATTCTACATGATGGGTGGTTTTATTTCACTAGTACTCTGTTCTTGAATATTTTAATTTACCACCAGTGTGTTGTTTTTGTAAACACAATAGTGAGCAAAACTCTCAGTTTGTGCAGTTATAATACCTGAGACTGGGTAATACATGAGCAATAGGAATTTGTTTTTTCCCCAGTTATAGAAGCTGAATAGTACAAAATGGCAGGTTGGGTGTTTGGGGAACAAGGCCTCTTTCTCAAAGATGGCGCCATCTAGGTTTTCCTCACATTGCACACAGAAGGGATGAAGGGCAAAAGAGGAAACTAAGGCTGTGTTCTTATATAGCAAAAAAGCAGATATAAAATGGCCTAAGCTAGTTCCCTTCACCCCTTCATAAGACACTTGTCCATCAAGCACTTATCCCTTCCCCAAGGGCCCTACCTCTTAGGTACCACCACAGTGGGGATTGTTTCAACACTTGGATTTTGGAGAATGCACATTCAAACCACAGAGATCCTTATATTCATTTAAAATTGTGTTCCTGAATCCATTTCTTGCAAGTGGAATTTCTAAGTCAACTATAAATATGAACAATTTTAAATTATTTTTAAATTATTTGATACACACAGTTGATTTTTCCTCAGAAAACTGATTCCTTAATATTGCTGTTAGTAGTGACTTAAAGATCAGGTTTCCTCATTCCTTCATCCATTAGCACATCATTTGTTTAATAATCAGTAATAGTTTCTTTTCCCAGCTTAATTGGGTAAAAATAGTGTCACATTAACTTAATTTGTATTTTGGAGTTGGAAACCTCAAAAAAATATTTTCTAGTTTGAGATGATTATCCTTTCCTTCCCCAATGATTTGAAATGACCATTTTCCATAATCTAAATTAGGATAAATATTTGGTTCCAATCTACATGTATGCTGTCCCATAAGGAGGCCACTAGCTAAATATAACTATTGTAATTTTAATTAATTAAAATAAAATTGAAGAAAAAATTCAGTTTCTCTGTCAAACTCAGCACATTTCAAGTACTTGAAAGCCACATGAGAAAAAGGGCCAACATACTAGATTGCAAAGCTATACATTTTCATCATTACAGAAAGTTATATTGTATAGTGCTATTCTTGAATTTCTATTCTGTAATATGTTTTAAAATTAATAGACTTCTATAATATTTTAAAAATTAATATGTCTATTAATTTAAAGTCTTTTGAATAGGCCTATCTTATTAATATCTTTTCTTCAGATTCTCTTGGTATCTTAGTCCATTAAGTCTATTATAGCAAAATATGATAGACTCATTAGTTTATAAACAGCAAAAGTATATTTCTTTTTCTTTTTTCTCCTTTTCTTTTTTTTTTTTTTTTTTTTTTTTCAGTACTAGGAATTGAACCCAGGCATGTTCTACCCAGATCTTTTTGTTTTTCATTTTGAAACAGGATTTGCTAAGTTACAAAGGCTCTCACTAAGTTGCCTGGGATGGCAAATTTGGGATCCTCCTGCCTCAGCCTCCTCAGTTGCTGGGATTATAGTTGCATGCCACTGCACCCACCTCAGAAATGTGCTTCCTAAAGCTCTGGAAGCCAAGTCTTATATCAAGGATCTGGCAGATTAGGCAGCTAGTGAAGGCCTCTTCCTTGCTCAGCGGGTATTTTTTTTTTTTTTTTTTTTTTTTTTTTTTTTGCTATTATTGCACATGATAGAAGGGCCATGAAATGTCCACAGCTGCTCTGTAAGGGAACTAATCCCTGTCCTGGTTGAAACATCTGATTAAACTGGTGTTGGTTGAGGGTCGCACAGGCCAAGGATGCTCTGTTCTTATTGGAAGTTCATTAGTTTTTATAAAATAAATGTGCCTCAGCTTGTTTTATATCTTTGGCCAATTTTCAGAGCTGTTTTTTTTTTTTTTCTTTTCTTGACAGTTTTGTCCAGCTCTGTTGTTGCTTTTGAAGGAGGGGTGTTGTTGCTCTCCTTGCTCCATCGTGGTGTAGTATGTGATCATTACAATTATCACAAGTATTACCTGAGACAGTGAGGTCTCCTCTAGTTTGGGGATTTACTGTGTGCATGTGCCTCTTTGGAAATCACAGATCCAGACAGATTGAGGAGAGAAACGCTTAGTTTAACAGAGCTTTATTTTGAAATTTCAGAGAGGCAGCAGCAACTTGTGTGTGGGGTGTGGTTTATAAGGAAGTAGAAATGGGAGTTGTCATTAGCATCACCTTCTCTTTTGAAGAAGTTCATTTTCAGCACTTACTGTGTCAGCAGAAGGTTAGCTCAGGCAGGTACCTTATTTGTTTCCTGGAATAGGATTTCTCCTCACTGTTTCCTTTCTTCCTTATAATAGGGTGAGAAAGAAACAGAACAACATGGACATTATCCCAAATAGAATTTGTAAAATATTCTTCTGTTGGTGGCTTTATTTACATTATTATGTATGGGAACTTTTATTGAGATTACTTATAATATATTCATGGAAAAAATATGCAGCAAATTGGAAATTCATCCCAGCAACTGAGAGAAATTTCTGTGAAAGATTTCTTCATATGTGTGTATGTGTGTGTGTGTGTGTGAGAGAGAGAGAGAAAAAAAAAAATATGGATAATCTAAGTTCTTGGGAAGTATATTGGTCAGCTTTCCCTCACTATAATAAAATGTTATAATGAAATATGTAGTCTGCTTATGAAATAGAAGTTTAATTCTCTCCAAGTTTGGGAGGTTCAAAGTCCAAGATTGGGCAGACCCCATTGATTTGGTCCCTGGGGAAGATGGCAGAAGGCAAGATATGGTGGGAGTGGAAAAGGGGCACATGGTCACATCTCCAACTGGATGAGAGAGAAACAGAGACCTGGGTCTTGCAGTCCCCTCTGAGTACATGCCTACAATGACCTAAGGACTAGTTCACAGGTTTTAAAGGTTCACAGCACCTCCTAATACCACCATACTGGAGACCAAGTCTTTACATGGACTTTTGAAGGACACTCAAAACATTCAAACTATAGCAGGAAGAAAATAAAAGGGCCACAGAATAATCCCAGTTGTACTTCTGACTTGTGCCAGCAGTGATGAAGAGCGAGGAGATGGTAGACACTCAGAGGTCATTGGAAAGCCAGATCCTGAGAATACTTCTAGGCATACTAAGATTACTACAGATACTAGGAAATTCTAAGGTAATGCTTACTCCTTGCTTCCATTATGCATGGATGAGTTCTCTTTATAAAGAATGAGATCATTTTCATACCTGGACCCTGGTGTCATCTCATTACTTTTTCTCAGAGTCATCTTGCTCTGCCCCACCTTAGAATCCTTGACTCAGTTTACTTCCTGCCTGGGTATGGTCTTCTTTCTTCCCTACTTGCTACTAACCTAACTAACCTACTAATCTAAGTCCCTGAATTCTGGGCAAGAAAACCACATAGTCTGGAATCTCAAGGGATCTCATGGCATTCCTGATTTAATGTTCTTCACTTGTTTGGAAGGGGACAACTAGATACAGCTACTAAGAGAAGCCAAGTTTTGTAATACAGGATGAAGCGGGTGAGGTAGAGATTTAAGTTAAGAGGTGTCTCATTTGACTATGAAAGAAGAAACTAGATAATTCTTAGGAAGTACAGAAAAGTCAATGGTTTGGTGGTGTTATTATTGTTGCTTTTGCTGTCTTAAAGGGAAAAGAATCCTAGAATGTAATGGCTAAAGGAGCTCATAGGGGGATGATATCTGACATCTCAGTCTCTGAAATAACCAACTCATTAATCCACTGAATTGAAGGGACTGAATATCTTTGCTGTATTTTATAGAATGAACTAGAGTCAAAGCAACACTGATATCACAAAATTCTTATTTTTTCTTTCTTCCAAACCATAAATATGAACACAATATTTATTTTTATTTTAGGCTCTAGGGACAAATTCAGTAAGTAAAATCCACTTAGATAGCAAAGATGTAAACACTTGTAGTGTCCTCATTGTCAATGCTTGAAAGAGGAGGTTTTAGTCACTTTTTATGTCACTGTGACCAAAATACTGGAAAAGAACAATTTAGAGGATTTAAAGTTTATTTGGGGCTCATGGTATTAGGGCTTTTAGTCCATAGACAGCTGACTCTATTGCTCTGGGCAGCATAGGAAAATTGTTCAGCTCATGGTGAGGTCATGAGAGGGGGCGTCCGGGATAGAGCTGGGGCTGCTGGAAGATGCACCCTTTCAGGCATGCTCCCAGCGACCCACCTCCTTCAGCCACATCCCACCTGTCTGTAGTTACCTCCCAGCCAGTCCATTCAAACTAGGATAGACCGATGAGGTCACATGTCTCATAATCCATTCATTTATTTTTGATCATTCCTGCATCAACAGAAGCTTTGTGGGGATACCACATAACCAAACCATAAGAGGGGCCATGTTTCCCACTTAAACATGTAAAATCGCTATTACAAATAGGTGAATTTATTCAGCAATTACATTTTCTGTTTGGGATTTTGCATTCTGCTGGACTGCTTGTTCTCCTTTCAGAGAACATTTACCAACCTCTGTGTGCTCAGACTACCGACCCTACCATGAAATTCACCAACTAAAGTCAGTGCCTTGGTCACCTACACTGTTGGAAACAGACAGCAGCAAATAATTTTAAGTTCATTGGCTAATAAATGTACTATTAATGGATCAGAAAGACAAATGTACTCAAACTGCAAATCCATGCACTTTCATAAGAGCTCATTGTGAGGGTGAGGCTAAGTTCAATTTTCAACATGATATATAGAGAGCATAATTCTTATGACATGGACATTTGTACACAATACAATTGAGTTGCAGTAACAGGCATCCAAGGGTAATGAGGTGATTTTCCCATTTTGTAAGCTAAAACTTTAGAGAAAATATTGTCCTCCACTTGCTGCTACAGCGGTTCACAGACTGTGAGCCACCACTAGGTCCCCGACAGAGCACAGCCTTTCTGTCTGAGACAGTTTCTGAGAAGCCAGAAAATTCTCATTTGGACAGGCTCATTTGTTTTCTATAGTGAACTTCCTGATTGAAGCAGGGTGTTATGGTTTGGATGTGAAGTGTCCCCCAAAATTGCACATGTGAGATGATGCAAGAAGGTTCAGAGGAGAGATGATTGGGTTATAAGAGTCTTAACTTAATCAGTGAATTAATCCCCTAGTAGAGATTAACTGAGTGGCAATTGAAGAGGTGGGGTGTGGCTGGAGGATGTAGATCATTGAAGGCATGGCTTTGGAGTATATATTTGTATCTGGCTAGTGGAATCTCTCTCTCTCTCCTTTCTGATCATCATGTGAGCCACTTCCCTCTGCCACACTATTTCGCATGATATTCTGCCTCAACTGAGCCCGAGAAATGGAGCTGGATATCTATGGACTAAGACTTCTGAAACCCTGAGCCCTCAAATAAACTTTTCCTCCCCTAAAATTGTTCTGGTGGGGTCCTTTTAATTACAGCAGCAAAATGCTAAAACACGGGGGTTTCATGTGTCATGACTCATGAGACACCAGTGCTCCAAAAATTGTGCTTCCTCAACCTCAGAAGATGGGTCTCCAGAGCCCTCACCCCCGTATTCAACCAGACTAATTCTTTTTTGGTACTTTGCATATTGTAGATTTCTGACTTAGACTTTAATATTAAAATGCATTTTATTATTTAGTTTGAAAACCACTGATTTTGGTTGAATTAGACTTGAAGCAAATCTACCAAAGTGCGTGATCATGTAGGGTAAGGGGGGAAAAAAGAAAACATACTGGAGGCTATATACATCTTAGCTAATGGGGGAAAGTAGCAGAAGATGGGACATACATTGTATGCATGATGAAATATGAAAACAACAGAAGCTACTAAATTAAATAATTCACGATTACATCTTTTTAATGAGTAAGTGAAAACAATTTTTTGATGCCTACACTTATGGAAAAAAGTTGGGAAAAAAGAAAACAAACAAAACTATTGATAGGAGAAATTGCATGAAAAGAAGGTAATGAAGCTTGATTCAGTCTTCTAAAATGTCTCCAGAGCCACAGGAACCCCAGAAAGTCACACTGTGGAAGACGGACAGTGATGGCCTGAAAAGCCTCTGAAGACAAAGACTCATGAAATGATGGGGACAAACAAAGCCAGTGTGTTCATCTTCTGCCTGAGTGGCAGAGGGAGATGAAGAGGTAGTAACAATGATGCTTCAGAGTCCCTACCATGCACCAGCCTATCAGAGGGCCTATACCTAATTTTGTATTAAATATAATCTCCCAAATTTTATAAACCTAATAGAAAAGCCCAAAGTGCCCCATTTCTAGTCTCCACTGCAGACCCTGCCTTTTCTTTCTCCTTCCTCCTCTTCCTTCTCTTTTTCTTGTACTGCTTATGTCAAAAGTAAATACAGCTGGGTGTGGCGGTGCATGCCTGTAATCCCAGTGGCTCAGGAGGATTGATAGTTCAAAGCCAGCTTCAGCAAAAAGCAAGGCGCTAAGCAACTCAGTGAGACCCTGTCTCTAAATAAAATACAAAAAAATAGGGCTGGGAATGTGGCTTAGTGGTCAAGTGCCCCTGAGTTCAATTGCTGATTCGAAAAATAAAAGTAAACACACTACCAGTGTTATCTATCTAGTTGGGTCACCCCCAGAACTTTGCTTGGAGAGGTCATGAAATATCTGTATTTCCCAAGGATCAGCGAAGAGGCCCATGGTTTAGCTTTTACGCTCCTTATCATTATAAAACAAATGCTGTCTAAATTTTTCACAGATGCAATGGGAATGGAGGGGAGGTGTTTTGAGTGTATGTAAAACAATATTGTCCATACATTGATAGTTTTTGAAGTCAGGCTATGGATACTTGAGGTTTTGTTACTTTCTTCTATCCACTGTTATACACATTTAAAGTTTCTCATGATAAAATGTCTTTAAGAAAAATAAATAAACAAATGCGTTAGGGATTGCGAGAATGACTTCCCAACAGCGGTTGCCAAGAAGGAGATAGCATTGTCTTCATCTAGATCCCACACAGGGGTGAAGGGGGTTCATCAGGGTGCTACAGCCTCTCCAACTTGGGCATCTTATTGAATCAATTACCAGTTTTGTTTTCTCCTGTGTGCCCAGAAAGAAAATCAGAAAGAACTACAAAGCCTTTGTAAAGGACATCAATGGGTCAATGGCCAGATTCACATTTATCATCATGAAGATTGATCACTGTTCTACCTGGGATTGCACAAGGTGCTTCTGAAGCCTGTATCATTGCCATGTTCAGGCAGCTTTTCAGCATTCTAGAGACCAGGAAACCCCAATTGGTCCCCCGTGGAGTCTTATTACTACAGTCAGTTATCTAAATAAACGTGTAATGTATAACCTCCAGCCTGAATTACCTATTTTACAGCCTGTTCCAGACGAAGAGATTCTTTTTTGTAATTCTATCAGCTGTGGGTAAATTGATGAAACAGCTTATGTAGCTCAGTAATTAAGTGAGCTGACCTCTGAGGGCAATGAAAAGCATCTGGAAGCGTCCAGCTGATTGAGGAAAGTAGGTGTAGATGTGACCTGCTGGACTGCAGCTGGAATTCACAGACTTTACTGATGGTATCATGGGTTGCTACTTTCTCAAGGCCTATGCCTGTGTCAGCAAGAGGAGCAGCACCAGGGAGTCTGTTAAGACTGCAAATCCTTGGACCTCATCCCAGACCCACGGAACAGAATCTGCATTGAAAGATCCTAAATGAGTTACACACATAATAAAGTCTGAGAAACTGGTTTGAGATGATCCACCCACCCCCACCACCATCCTACCTGAATTCTGAGCTTGGCATTGCAATCTGAGGAAGAAGGACAGTATGTTAGTATGCATGGGCTCTGAAATCAGACCAGAAAGATACAAATGCTACATAAACCTTTACCAGTCATGTGACATTGAGCAAATTGTCAATGTCTGTAGCTTCAGTTTCCCAAACTAAGAAGTGGCATGGTAATATTATTTTTGTCATGGGATTGTGATATGTGTGCCAAGCTCAGAGTATATTGCCTACAATCAGCCACTGATAAAAGTTCACTGTCACTCTCACTGTGATTTGAAGATTTATATATTGAAGGCACAATTTGGGAAAGCAGATAATGCTCTCTGCTGCAGACCTGAATTATTCCCTGATATAATAATTGGGTCTTTTGTTTGCTTTCTTCTGGCTCAACTTTCTATAGGAACACATGGACTCTGTCCACTCGAATCCTAAACACTCTTTTTTCCCTCTTAATGTGACCGTGGGATTAGTTCATTTTTCTATCAAGACTATATTTATTTATTTGTTGAGTTTGCTGCTTTTAAAAGTAGGCCAAAGAGAAAAAATCCTCTGTTCTCTGCACATTTCATCTGCAATTCAGCAACACAAAGGCATTCTACTGGACCATCTCCACATTCAGGTATCTCAAAGGAGCAGACACAGAAAGGGAAACCCTAAAATGCATTTTTTAAACAAACTATTCTAATCAAAATTGGGCTAATTCAAAAATAAAATTTCTAAAGCTCATAAAAATAATTACTTTTGGAGCCAGAAAGGATGTGGGAAAGTCCCCTCACAGGTCTCAGGGGTTGAGGAACCATGATGTTCCATATGAACAGAATCCATACAGAACCATTTTCCTTCCAGTCCCAAATATTTTTTTAATCCAATTCCTTCATACTCCCTCACCTTTTCAGAAAATAACCGAACAAATAAAAGAACTTTTGACAATAAGAAGAAATTGGGCATGCGAAGGTGAATTTCAACTGAGTACAGATGAAAGAATTCTAACTAATGATAAATGAGAAATTTTACCTAATATACCTTTCTATGTGTTCTTTTATTCTCTTGCAAAATGGGTAAAATCATGTCTACTTCCTAAGTTAGAAATAAGATTTCTATTATAAACATGGGAATAATTGTAAACGTTAAAGCAGTTGTGTATCAGTATGAGAATCTCCTAGACAGTTTGTGACACACCTCTACCTGGATCTCACTCCCACAGATTTCCCATTCAGCAGATCTGGAGCCAGAGGTAGGATGGGGAGCATTTAAGAATTTGCATTTCTAACAAGTTCTCAGGTAAGGATGATGCTGATGTTGCATGTCCATGCATGACCTCATCTTATTAGCAGTGATCAAGATCATATTTCACATGTTTCTTCCATTCTTTTTCTCCTTTTTACTGTGGAAAATAAAACTAAAAAGAAAGGATCTGGGTGTAGTGGCTCAGGCCTGTTTCTAGTGACTCAGGAGGCTGAGGCAGGAGGATCAAGGCCAGCCTCATCAACTTAGTGAGTCCCTAGTTGAGACACTGTCTCAAAATAAAAACATAAAATGAACTGAAGGTGTGGCTCAGTGGTTAAGCATCTAAGCATTTTTTCAATCTCCAGAATCAAAAAAACAAAACAAAACAAAATGAGAGCCCACGATGTCCCAGCTAAGGCCTTTGTTAATTGTTAGCTTTCATTAATTTTTACATGTATTAGTTGATTTTAAACACACGTTCCTGTGGCCAAGCCCACCCCTTCCCAGGATTCCAGTATAGTGGGTTTAGAAGCCATGTGGTGCAAAGGAAGAAAGGAGCTGCCAGGGGCCAGGCTCTGGGAATTCCTTCTTTGTCACCCATTCTGCTATGTTTTCTTTGTCAAGTGACTTAATCTTTCTATGCTTTTTTTTTTTCTTTTTTTGCAAGCTGGGGATCAAATTATTATATCCCTTTTAGGGTTTTTTGGGGATTAAATAAATAAATACAGGGAAAAACATTTACAACAAGGCCTGGTACTAAGAGTGTCTTAATCCAAGACAGGCATGTTTGTTGCTATGAGGAAAATCTCAGCTGTCGGGTGCTTCTGTTTGAATGTTAGCAGCATTTCATGCTCATGATTTCTATATGAGTTATGCTTGGTTTAGACAGGTGGAGTGTCCTCCCTTTATTCACAGAAATGGAAAAACAGAGGTTATTTTGCCCAGACAAATGACACTGTCAAGACTTTTTCTCCAGGTTGAACCCACTCAAAGCCCAGAGATCTTTTTTGTCAATTAAATGACAGAAGCATGCATAGTTCTGGATCATAGGGCTTGATGACCTCTTCAAGGCCCTTCTTCCCCACTTCCCAGACACGCTTCTGAAGGCACTGACTGCCCATGGAGCTCTCTAAAGGCTTTATCTTACAGTATAGCAAAACAGTTATTAGGAGGCTCAACCATGCATATATTTGTGGAAACAAAATCTGATGTGTTAGTTTCTATTGAGAGCTACTCTTCTCATTGTAAAATGCCAAGGTGTGAAAGAAGGTCCTAAATGAGAAAGGTGGATATATATTCAGGCTGAGAACATTAAAATAAGAATTAGGCATAGGAACAAAGAGTTTCACCTTGCACAATAGTATTAGGGATTTAACTTGCAATGTTATTAGTAGAAATATTTCAAAACAGGATCCACATTCATGAAGGGAGCCTATATATACACATTTCCCTCTTTTCTCCTAAGGACCCATTGAAATATAAATAAAGGACTCAATTAAAGAATAGACTCATGCTACCTCAGAAAATGGGGAATGCTGGAGAAGATGCCAGCATGCAAACAATTCAATTGTTGAAATAAAATTTTTAAAGAAGCCGGGCGCGGTGGCTCACGCCTGTAATCCCAGCACTTTGGGAGGCTGAGGCAGGAGGATCGCGAGTTCAAAGCCAGCCTCAGCAATGGCGAGGCACTTAGCAACTCAGTGAGACCCTGTCTCTAATAAAATACAAAAAAGAGCTGGGGATGTGGCTCAGTGGTCGAGTGCCCCTGAGTTCAATCCCTGGTACCAAAAAAAAAAAAAAAAAAAAAAAAAAAAATTTTTAAAGATTAAAAATGGATGGAGTCATGACAGATATAGTAGTCATAGGAACCACATTCTGCAAAGTGTTGGGAGGAGCCAGGAGAAAGGACCAGAAGATATCTACTGGAGACCTCCTACAGGAGTCTGGACTTATTGTTGGGAGGAGCAATAGGGTTGCAGCCACAGTCATGGTAGCAGAGGTATCATGAAGCACAGAGAATTAGGAAGCAACCTCATCACCCCCTACCACCACCTCTCACAGAGTGAACTCCTAGGTGTTAAGAGCCATCAGTGGGCTGTAGTGGACTGTGTTGCTCATTGTAGTCTAGTGAATAGGATAATCTGGCATCTGTGAACTTCCAGTGAACATTTCCTCTGGTTGACTGCCCAAAGACAAGTGAATTTCTATTCCACTCTGCACGGGATATGGGGTGACCTGCTACAGCTGCACAGCCCCTCTGAGATGGGTGTGACCTGCCAATATGCCAATCAACCTGCTGACTGCAAGACATCACCAAGCAAGACTCCACCCCTGAAACCTTATCCACGCCTTTGATGTACACCCTTAAATAAATAATGGGAGCCATTTTTTAATTGTCTAGCTCCAGCTCCTGTGTGGACTGGACCTATCAGGCCTCTGTCTTTAAAATTATCCTGTCTGGTTCTTTGTCTTTTGTTCTTCAGCAATTAT
This sequence comes from Tamias sibiricus, assembly GCA_025594165.1. Classification (NCBI taxonomy): domain Eukaryota; kingdom Metazoa; phylum Chordata; class Mammalia; order Rodentia; family Sciuridae; genus Tamias; species Tamias sibiricus. Next base: position 29,060,299 of record CM046673.1, read on the forward strand.
TCTAAGGAGGCTTATTTCTCCAAGCAGGGAAGAATGCCCTGGCAAGGTACTGGTTACCCACCAATATCTAGGCATTTTTTGAAAAGAAGAAAAAATAAACAAACAAACAAACAGTTTCAAAAGGGAATTGAATAAAATGACTATAAAAAAACTAGGGAATCAATGCTTCAGGGGGAGAAATGCTCCTCATTTTGGCATTTGAGTTATTTGCATCATGAGCTCCAGCAGAATCTTAATGGATAATTGGGATCTCCTGGTATACCAAGAGAAAGGATGATAGAGGTAAGATAGGAGAAGCACAAGAACACAATTTTTAAAGAAGAAAGAGAAGAGAGGGAAACACAAAGGAACCAACAGAAAGAAGCAAGTTAACCAAATAGAAAATTTTATTCTTGAGAGATCTTTAACCTGGGACTCCAAAGGGTCACAAGGTAATAAGTACACTGGATAGGCAGACCCAGTGAGGAACCTAGAATTGGTAATACCTTTGGTGCTCTGCCTTGTTAGAGCTCCAACAGCAAGCTTCATAAAAAGAAATCACAATTCTAAAGATACTGAAAATACAGGAAATTCAAATTTGTAAATTCTTAAATTGTATAAAGAAAAACATGTATAACATTCAATGAAAAATTGACATATCCAGAGTGCCTTATTTTAATACATATCTCAGTTCAGCTGAGATTGTGAAAGAAACAGTTTTTAAATCATGAGGTCTTATTTCCTCAATAAAACAAAATAAGGAAAATTTGTAGAATCCGAAGGGAAGAAATAAATGATCCTCATTCATTCTGCTATGAATACTAGCTGTATTAGAAACTCCAGTACTTATTATAATATTTAATATGTTAAAATACAAAACAATTGTTTTTCTATAATCCTGCACTAAATAATTAGAAAATAACATTTTTAAAGCCTATTTAAAAGAGAAAAAGATAGCATACATCTAACAAAAATATTTACAAGAAAACTGCAAAGAAATGCATACAACTACTGAGAGAAACTGAAGAACACACAAATAATTAGAAGGACATGCCACACAGATTATTTAGATATCTCACTACTGAAAAGCTATAAATTCAATGTACATTTTCAGTGAAATCCCAAGTCATGATCTAAGGCAGAATTTTGGTGGAAACTGACAAAGTGATCCCAAACTTTGAATGAAATTGCAAATGATTAAGAAACCCAAGGTGCTCTTACATATGAAGAACTGGGTGAAAAGATTTCTGCTCTACTGGGTACTGTAAGTGCAAGTGCAAATTAAACATAAGAGGCTTAATTCTCTTTGTTGAAAATAAGGGAAGAGACTTCTCCTCCCTCCCATTTCTTACAGTATTTTCTTTTGTAAACTTGTAATTATAACTGTGTGTAAATCATTTTTCAAAAGCCTCTTGCCAATTTTATAACCCACAGTATCTTTCTCAAGGACCTGGGACCCATCCCTTTGAAATGCAAACATCAAAGGATGTAGCATCCCTGACTTCTTGGCTTCCTGGCTTCAAGCTGCAAAACCACCTTCTGTTTAAAGATATGAGAAGGCTATTTTTCCTTTGTACAGAGCCAATTAACTTACACAGATGGTCACCGGATGACTGGTAAATTTTGAACTTTGTGTAAAACAAGGTGCAGCCAATTCTTTTTACTTGAGAACTAGTTATTGTTTATCTTGAAAACACACATGTAATGGGTTGTATCTGTTTGGCTGTAGCAAAGGTTGGAGATTTCTTTCTGTTTTCATCTCTTAGCAGATTGTCCATGTGATGTGTATCACATTCTGGTCAAACGCATACTCAATAATAAAAACGACTTTTTTCTCTGTTACCATTGTGGAAAGGTTGTTCTGGTCTGGGACCTTTCTGTTTTTCACTAGATTTCTCCAACATCACAAGTTATTATAAAGCTTTAGCAATTAAGGAAGTGTAATATTAGCCTACAGATACTTAGGGAATCCTCCAGAATATATCATTCAAAACCAGACACAGACATAAGGGTCTTTAATTTATGATAAAGTCTATCCTATAGAAAAAAAATGTAAAAATGAACACAGTTTTTAGTATATAATGTTGTCCAGAGGAATATATATATATATATATATATATATATATATATATATATGTGTATAAATATATATAAATTTGTCGCTCCATCATTCCATTGCAAAAATCACTTCTGATGAATTGTTGGCTAAATGCAAAAGGCGAAATAATTAATCTTCTAGGAGATAAAACATGAAAACATATGATAATATATTGATATTTTACCATGACCAATAAAAAAAAGATAACAATTACAGTGAAAAAGACTGATAAGGTGGATTATAGATAAAGAACACTTTTTCACCAAAGATTAAAGCATTAAAACATGGAAGTTATTTTTAAGATATATAACTAATAACTAGCTTTGAATATATGAAGAAATCATTTAAATCAATAATAATAAAAGTCAGACAACCTATTTTTAAAAAAAAAATGGCAACAAACTTAAATCTTAATTTCATGAAAGAAGATATTTGAATCTCCATATGGAGATTCCTTGGAAAACCGGGGATGGAACCACCCTATGACCCAGGCATACCACTCCTGGGTCTATTCCCAAAGGACTTAAAAACAGCATATTACAGTGACACAGCCACTTCAATGTTTATAGCAGCACAAGTCACAATAGCTAGGTTGTGGAACCAACCTAGATTCCCCTCAGTAGATGAGTGGATAAAAAAAATGTGGTATATATACAAAATGGAATTTTACTCAGCAATAAAAGAGAATAAAATAATGGCATTTGCAGGTAAATGGATGAAGTTGGAGAATATAATGCTAAGTGAAGTTAGTCAATCTCAAAAATCCAAATACCGAATGTTTTCTCTGATATAAGGAGGCTAGTTCACAGTGTTGTTGGATGGGGGTACATAGGAGGATTAGAGGAACACTAGAATGGTCAAAGGGAAGGGAGGGGAAGAGAGGGAGCAAGGGGGAGAGGGAGGGGGTAAAAAAAGAAAAGGTGGTTGAATGAGATGGATATCATTATCCTAAATGCATGATTGAAGACCTGAATGGTACAAATATACTTTGTATACAAACAGTTGTATGTAAAAAGATGCTATATATGTGCATTATGAATTGTAATACATACTACTATTATAAAAAAAGATAATACTATTACCCCCCCCCCAAGAAAAATCTGTATCAAATATTGTATTTAAATCTTGGGAGGTTTCTAAATGTTGGATGTTGGATATAAGTTAGAAGCATAAAATATAAAATAATAATGTCCAATAAAAAAGAAGATATTTGAGATACAAATAAATATATCAAAAGACCTCAATCTCATTGGTCATTATGGAAATGCAAATTAAAAAGACAATGAGATATCATTATACACTCACTAGAATGATGAAAATTTAAAAGACTGAGTACTTCAAATTTTGACAAAGTTGTAGTTTCTTTTGAACATCCACTCACAGCTGTTAGAATTACAAAGTGGGATAACCTCCTCAGATAATTATTTAGTGTTATTTACTGAAGTTTAATGTACATATACATTAAAATTCTATTCCTGGTTAAATAAATACATATGAAAGTGTATGTACTAAATTTCGCACCAAAATGCATGCATAAGAATATCCATAGCAGTGTTCTTCATAATACTCAAAACTTTGAAGTTGAAAGATGTCTCAAAGTCTATCAACTTTAAAATGAACCAACAAGCCATGATACATATTCATACAATAGAGTACTTTTCATACAACAGTGGAAATGACTATCTCACATTTACATATAACAGTATGGATGAAACAAATATAATATTGAGCAAAAGAAGCCAGAAACCATAGAAGTGTGTGTATGTATATGTATACAGAATTTAGCATATGTTTTAATATTGTGTATACATAAATTATATCATATAATAATTATATAATATGTAATAATTATATATTGTATAATAATATATAATAATATCAAAATAAATTAAACAGGTATTGATATATAAAATTATTATAAAATAACAAAAATTAATCAAAGTGATAATCAAACTGTTATCAAGCTCAAAAGCAGTAGTAGAAACCAAAGCAAGTAGACAGAAACATGGGAATATAGGGTTTTCAGCTGGTTGGGCATGGCTGGTAAGAAGAAGTCAGAGGCAGAGGGCTCTGAGATACACGGGGAGGAGGGGAGGTTTGGATATCTCTATATCTGAGACCCTGGATCCAATTTCATGAAACACATGGAAGAAGATTATTAATTGCACATGTTTTTGTTATTCTCTACTAGTATGACAATAAGAACCTAGTCACAATAATTTCTGTGATTAAAAAAAAAAAGTCACCCTCATTCCAAACTTACAATAGAAAACACAACATAGCCAATTTGATAAGAGTCAATTTTTATGGTTATATGAAGGGATAGCTATGATTCCTAGGGATGGTCTTGGTGAACTAGCCTAACTCAGCACAACTTATTCTGAGTCAAATGCACTGACTTTGGATATCTTGCAGACTTAAACCAGTTTTCACATATTTTAAATTTCAAGACAAGCGTTTTATAGAACTTGTAGTCCATGTCTGTTTCATTTGTTTTGCTTGTAAATCTTATTTTTAAATTCATTTACTTTTCATTTGTTCAGACTCACTGAATTGTGAATGGTAAATTTAAAGACAAAACAGATCTAGACTGTCCCCACCAAAAATTGACACTCTAGTAAATGACATCTGAATAAATCATTACCATAGCCATGTAAGACAATAAAATAAGCCTTTCCTCATCACTCTTTGTTTCCACAAGCTCTCCCTGCTGTTCCTAAAGGACATCTCTTGCATTTATTTCCTCTCCAGTCTTTACTCTTCATCCTGTATTTCTCTGCTCACTAGCACTGCCAAGGATTTTTAATGTAACTTTGGAACTGGCTTCATGAGCTGATAACAAGAATGTGTTTCCTCTTCTGTTTTAAATAATGTTTTTTTTTTATCTTGTTTTATATTAGCTTCAATTTTCCTGAATTGTTCTTTCACTTTATATGAAGATCTTGAGAGACAATCGCCTAATTTTAGTTAAAGAAAACCCCAAATACAATAGATTCTCATGATACTTGTGTAGTGGCAGCTTTTTCAGAGAATGTGGAAACTTAGTAGTTCATTTTAAAGAAATTAAAAACTAGACAAGTATACATAGTACATTAGATAATGAAAAATATTGAGGAGATTTGGCAGCACAAAAAGACATGTTAATGCAGATAACTTTTTTCTGAAATCAATAATCACTGTTAGAAAACACCAGATTAGAATCTGATGACGTGGCTGATTGTGGACCCCATTGCTGGTCAGAGAGGAATGCATAGTATCTGTTTGCTTTCTCTGATCAGAAGCTCCCAGCTACCAATGTGTTCTTATTGACCTTGATCTATTTTCCAATTCCCATGCTCGCTTGTGTATGTTAGAAACCAAGTCACTTATCTGCAGTCAGCAATTTGTCTTTACCAGTTTCAAGATGCTTCTTCAACATTCTGATCCTTAGAGTGTGAAAACCCAGAGGATGATGATATATGTGGTAGCCAATAGGAACCAATTGGATCTCACTTGAACTTGATCCTTTAGGGGAATAGAGAGGCTAACTTATACACACACACACACACACACACACACACACACACACACACACTTTTGCAGGGTCACCATTTCTCAGGAACAAAACAAGCTAAAACAATGTCACCTTTCCTTTCAATGCAAGTTCTTACAGTTTTCACAACTCTAGCCATCTGTATTAAAGCTATAATAGTTGGAGAATGGAGGATGTTAGTGTTTCAAAAATAGTTTACACCAATAAAATGTAGAACACTCTTTTTATCCCCTCACAATAAAAGGGAGAAAGGAGTGCAGACTCCAACCAGTGGACAAGGATAATATGGTGCCTTATTTGTTCCTAAGAGGGGAAAAAATCTAAAAAACAAACAAACAAACAAACAAAAAGAACATTTCTGTGAACTTTTCCAGGAAAGCTAGAGAAAAAAAAAAATACTCTTACACAAACATAAGCTTTGGCTGATCCTAGTTTATACCTACTGGTTTTGCTGTTCCTTTGCATGAAATGGTCTTCTCCTGGGCAAATATAATTGCTTTATTTTAATTATGTCGCTTTGCTTTCTTTTCACGCAAGGGTCTTTGAGTGACAGTTTGATGGATTTTTTTAGAATTAGGTTCAAGTGAGTCTAGTAAGTTAATTGAAAGGGCTGTGCATTTTAGACCACCTGTATCTCAGCTGTCTTAGAGGTATAAGCATGTCAGATAGTCAACTGGGTTAATTTGTCTTATTTCTTGAAACCAAGCAATCAATCAAATTTTGTAGACTATAAAAGGAAAATGCAACATTTAATTGGAAACTGAGTAAAGATGGAACCCTTAAATTACAGTGTGGCTTTTACTTGAATGCTTACAATATGCCATCAACCAATGAAAAGCAGAATTTCGAAGGTATACTATTCGCAGCCTAAAATTATGGGAATGACCTCTGGCTAAGAATGGAGAAGTGCCTTCTTCAACATCTAATAACCAGTGCTTGAAGAATGGATGAACAACTCCCACATATGCACATTTGGAAGGCCTTTGGAGAACAAGTCTGGACTATACTAAAGGAGTTAAGAGACATTGCAATTGCTAGAAGTAAAAAATATTTCTGTTAATAAGGTCTGTGTTGATCCTTGGGCTGGAGTCCCATTCCTACAAGACACATTCAGAGTTAGGTACACTTACTCTCAAAAGTGCCAGGGATACTGGGCTCCAAGAAGTGAATGGAACTGAGACAATATGATAAACTCTTGATAAAGAATAGAATTTCAAGGAAGGGTTGGTATCTGAGATTGCTCATGCTTCCCAATAACGCCAAAAGACAGCAGTATCCCACATGATGTGCTTCAAGAAATCAAAGTACTGGTAAGTTTGTCCCCTTTTCGGTTACCTTTATTTCATAGAAGCCAAAATAATTTTTTAAGGGGAATAGTAAATAGAATACTGCTCACAAAAAAACACGTGTTTTTTAAATAAAAAAACCAAGATTTTTAAAATATAAAATTAAATAAATATGTCATAGATTTCGAGTTCTCTTTATTGATAGGCATATTGATAAAGCTCTATCTAGAATGTTCCTTTTATTCACTGTTACTTTGCACAAATACCACTTATATTTGGTATGATTTTTAACAAGTCATAGTACTGAATTTTGAAAACACATAATTGTATATAAGAATTATTTTACTTTCTCCATTTGGATATGTGATGACTGGTGTAGTGATAATCTTTGTGTTCTGACCTTTGGCTTCTTCAAATGGGAAAGTCCAGAACTAATTGTGTAGAATGAATGTAATATCCGCAACCCTCAAGGACATACTTCAGTGAGAAAACCCTGGCATTTTACACCTGATTCAAGGTGGAAATTCCCAAGAATTGGGAGCTACTCTGGCTAGGAATGATCCGAATAAGAAAATAAAAGGGATTTCAATTTCTTTTTGAAAGTGTTTTTACAGTACTAAATTGTAACAATTTTTTTTTTCTTTTAATCATTTTCAAGTATGGCTCACTTGTTACATCCACAATTTTGTGCAAACATCACAACTATTTCCAAAATTTTCCAATACCTCAAACAGAAATTCTGCCCATTGAGCAGTGACCACTAATTTGCTTTCTCTTGATGTGAATTTGTTTATTCTACATATTTTATGTAAATGGAATCATACAATATTTGTCTTTTTGAATTTAGCAAAAAATTTAAAAATGGGAATCTGGAAGGTGATGTGGCAAGATGGTAAAGATAGACTGAAGCCCCTTTGGAGAATACTAATATTATCTAATACTCCTGATCAGTAGTTATATGTCAGGTACAAGGGCCATGTTGATTTGCTTAAGAAAAGATAGGACTATCTACACAGCAGTACTCATTGCAATCAACTCATGATTAAGCTTTCATTCAACTTTTATTTTTCAAGATCCTATTGCCACAACAATACTGCCTTCAATAAGCTCTTGGAAGGTGCCAGTCTTGTCTGCAGCTAATTCTGGTGCCAAATACTCTATCACTCAGAGCTCAGTTGTAAATAACAAAAACACCCTTGATAGTTTAAGCAGATACATAATGTAATACACAGAATTAAAAGCTTACAAAATTATTGGAAGAGCACAGAAAGCCGACTCCTGGCCAAGCTTCTAGGTTTGACTCGGAAAAACTCAGCATACCAGCTCCTATAGGAAACTGCTTCCAGGAAGCTGGGAATCAAAAACAAAAACAAAATAAAACAAAACCTTCCAATTTGTAGAAACAAATTAGCTTAGCTAAGATCTGGATAAAAAAAAAGCTATCACTGGAACTATTGCTTTTAGAAAAATATCACCATATTTGTGATCTGGGTTACCAGAAATAGCAACAAAATTTGTTATCCCCAGGTCAAGGATGCCTCCACTGCAAAGCAGACACCACACATACTGCCTTCTTTTTTAAGCTTTCTTTCAAATTCTAACCCGAGAAAGTATGTCTTTCTGATGGAAATCAAATTGTATCCAGACTCTTTACTACAAGGACAAGTGTAACTTTCATTTTTTTTCATTCTCTGTAGTAGAGAAAAATATTCTAGAAAGTTTGGAACATGATGGATAGATAAATCTGCCATGTCCCCTGGAGATGCTTACTCTAGCCATACACAATGTTAAGAAGAATCTGTAATGTATACAAAAAAAGGTAAACTTTTCTGTTATTTGCACATACACAAAAATAATAAAATATTAACTGGAATTTGATCACAATGATAAGATATTATATGGTACTGAACCCAGTAAAGGAATCATCAGAGCTAGGTAAGTGATATTTGTTTAAGGATTGTTTTAAAAGTTGTTGTTAATACCTAAAGACCTTAAGCTACCATGTGACATAAACTATTTAAGACAAAAAATGGGTTAACATCTTAAAAGTGTGTGTAACTTGGATGTAAATCAGTGAGTGAAAATTAATGTACTTTTGTTTTCCTTAAGGTATTTGAAAATCTGTTTGCAGAGGAACTTCAGAACTTTCAAAAATATATCAGTAAGGTACTCTCTCTTCCCTTCTCTAGTAGTTTCCCTTCTTTTGTATAATCTTTTTCTTTTATTCTAGATCCCACATATGAGAGAAAACATGCAATACATGTCTTTCTGAATCTGCTTTATTTTGCTTCCCACAATGATCTCCAGTTTCATCCATTTTTCCTGCAAATGACAGAATTTTGTTCTTCTTTATGGCTGAATAATAATCCATTGTGCGCACATGCACACACACACACACACACACACACACACACACATACACACACCACATTTTTTTTATCCATTTAATTCATTGATGGGCATCTAGGCTGACTCCTTAACTTGACTATTATGAATACTGCTATTATAAGCAGGGGTGTGAAGGTGTCTGTTGTGTATGCAGTGCCACATTTGACAAGCATTATGTTCCTTAACTACCAACATTCTATGCTTAAACCTTTATTCACTTGTCATCACATCAAAATCATAATGTTAATCAGCAGCCTTTAAAAATAGTCTATCTTGTTCATAAACATTTGCATTTTTCCCCATCTCATAGTTTCCCTTCAATTTATTTTTTATTTTTTTTAATTTATGTATTTGTTCTAATTTATTATACATGACAGCAGAATGCATTTCAGTTCATAGTACACACATGGAGCACAATTTTTCATTTCTCTGGTTGTACACAAAGTAGAGTGTAAGAGCCCTAACAAGGAGATAGGTAAGATGGTGGCTAGCTGAGAGCCATAAGAGGTGTTTCAGTATTTTCACCTGATATTCATGCATTTATCTAAGAATCTTTCTATGCCCGTGAAAACTATGACGCACCTGTAAGTTTGAGCTGTTGACACGTGTATACTCTTTAAGGCAAAAAGTATTTAACTGGATGAGGTTGGCTAGAAGTGTGGTTGGAGTTGGAGAGGTTGTTGGAGCTGGAGAGAGAAGTTAGAAGAAGCAAGAATAAAGAGCCTATTCATTTTCCAGTCTGCTTCCAAATTCTTTCCCACGGTATCGTTGCTGCAGGCGATAGCTGCAGGCGATAGCTACAGGCGGCAACAGTAGAGTCACACCATTCATGTCTTCTTACATGCACCTAGGGTAATGATGTCCATCTCATTCCACCATCTTTCCTACCCCCCTTCCCTGTCCCTTCACCCCTCCTTTGCCCTATCCAAAGTTCCTCCATTTCTCCCATGCTCCCCCAGCAGCCCCATTATGGATCAGCATCCACTTATCAGAGAAAACATTTGGCATTTGGTTTTGGGGGATTGGCTTACTTAGCATGATATTCTCCAACTCCATCCATTACTTGCAAATGCCATGATTTTATTCTCTTTTAATGCGGAGTAATAGTCCATTGTGTATATACCCCACAGTTTCTTTTTCCACTCATCTATTGAAGGACATCTAGGTTGTTTCCACAATTTAGCTATTGTGAATTATGCTGCTATAAACATTGATGTGTCTGTGTCACTGTAGTATGTTGTTTTTAAGTCCTTTGGGTATAAGCCAAGGAGAGGGATAGCTGTGTCAAATGGTGGTTCCATTCCAAGTTTTCTAAGGAATCTCCATACTGCTTTCCAGATTTGCACCAATTTGCAGTCCCACCAGCAATGTAAGTGTGCCTATTTTCCCACATCCTCACCAACACTTATTGTTGCTCATATTCCTAATAACTGCAATTCTGACTGGTGTGAGATGAAATCTTAGAGTGGTTTTGATATGCATTTCTCTAATTGCTAGAGATGTTGAGCATTTTTTTATATATTTGTTGATTGACTGTATATCATCTTCTGAGAGGTGTCTGTTCAGTTCCTTAGCCCATTTATTGATTGGGTTTTTTTTTTTTAATGTTAAGATTTTTGAGTTCTTTATATATCCTGGAGATCAGTGCTCTATTTGATATGTGTGTGGTAAAAACTTGCTACCATTCTGTAGGCTTTCTATTCACCTCACTGATTGATTCTTTTGCTGAAAAGGAGCTTTTCAGTTTGAAACCATCCCATTTATTGATTCTTTATTTTATTTCTTGTGTTTTAGGAGTCTTGTTAAGGAAATAGGGGCCTAATCCGACATGATGGAGATTTGTGCCTATTTTTTCATCTATTAGGCACAGGGTCTCTGGTCTAATTCCTAGGTCCATGACCCACTTTGAGTTGAGTTTTGTGCATAGTGAGAGATAGGGGCTTAATTTCATTTGCTACATATGGATTTCCAGTTTTCCCAGCACCATTTGTTGAAGAGGTTATCTTTTCTCCAATATATGTTTTGGGCACCTTTGTCCAGTATGAGACAAGTGTATTTATGTGGGTTTGTCTCTGTGTCCTCTGTTCTGTACCATTGGTCTACAAGTCTATTTGGGTGCCGATACCATGATGTTTTTGTTACTATTGCTCTGTATTATACATTAAGGTCTGGTATTGTGATGCCACCTATTTCACTCTTGTTGCTAAGGATTGCTTTAGCTATTCTGGGTCTCTGATTTTTCCAGATTAATTTCATGATTTCTTTTTCAATTTCTATGAGGAATGTCATCGAGATTTTGATTGGAATTGCATTAAATCTGTATAGTGCTTTAGGTAGTATGGTCATTTTGACAATATTAGTTCTGCCTATCCAAAAATATGGGAGATCTTTTCATCATCTAAGGTCTTCTTTAATTTCTTTCTTTAATGCTCTGTAGTTTTCATTGTAGATGTTTTTCACCTCTTTTGTTGATTCCCAAGGGTTTTTGTTTGTTTGTTTGTTTGAGGCTATTATAAATGGGGGTAGTTTTCCTAGTTTCTTTTTCAAAGGATTCGTTACTGATATACAGAAATGCATTTAATTTAGGGGTATTGATTTTGTATCCTGCTACTTTGATGAATTTATTTATTAGTTCTAGAATTTTTCTGGTGAAACTTTTTGGATCATCTACATACAGAATCATGTCATCAGCAAATAGTGATAGTTTGAGTTCTTTTCTTATCCATATTTTAATTTCTTTCCTGTGTCTAATTGCTCTGCCTAGAGTTTCAAGGACTATGTCAAATAGAAGTGGTGAAAGAAGGCATCCCTGTCTTGTTCCCATTTTTAGAAGAAATGCTTTCAATTTTTCTCCATTTATAATGATTTCAGCCTGGGGCTTAGCATAGATAGCTTTCACAATGTTGAAATATGTTCCTGTTATCCCTAGTATTTCTAGTGTTTTGAACATGAATAGGTGCTATATTTTGTCAAATGCTTTTTCTGCATCTATTGAGATGATCATATGATTCTTATCTTTAGGTCTATTGATGTGATGAATTGCATTTATTGATTTACGTATGTTGAACCAAACTTGTATACCTAGGATGAATTCCACTTGGTCACGGTGCACTATCTTTTTAATATGTTTTTGTATTTGATTTGCCAGAATTTCATTGAGAATTTTTGCAACTATGTTCATTAGAGATATTGGTCTGAAGTATTCTTTCTTTGATGTGTCTTTGTCTGGTTTTAGAATCAGGGTGATATTGGCCTCATAGAATGAGTTTGGAAGTGTTCGCTCTTTTTTTTATTTCATGGAATAATATGAAGAGTATTGTTGTTCGTTCTTCTTTGAAGATCTTGTAGAACTTTGCTGTGAATCTGTCTGGTTCTGGGCTTTTCTTGGTTCATAAGCTTTTGATGGTATCTCTTATTTCATTACTTGAAATTGATCTGTTTAACTTGTGTATACAGTCTTGATTCAATTTGGGTAAATCATATGACTCTAGAAATTTGTCAATGTCTTCAATATTTTCTATTTTATTGGAGTGCAAAATTTCAAAATAATTTCTAATTATCTTCTGTATTTCTGTAGTGTCCATCCTGATATTTCTTTTTGCTTCATGGATTTTAGTAATTTGATTTTTCTCCCTTCTTCTCTTCATTAGCATGACTAAGGTTTTATCAATTTTATTTATTTTTTCAAAGAACAACTTTTCATTTTGCCAATTTTTCCAATTGTTTCTTTTGTTTCAATTTCATTGATTTCATCTCTGATTTTAATTATTTCCTATCTTCTACTACTTTTAGTGTTGATTTGTTGTTCTTTTTCTAGGGCTTTGAGATGAAATTTTAGGTCATTTACTTGTTGACTTTTTCTTCTTTTAAGGAATGAACTCCATGCAATGAACTTTACTCTTAGTATTGCCTTCACAGATTTTGATATGTTGTGTCAGTATTCTCATTTACCTTTAAGAATTTTTTAATCTCCTCTTTGATGTCTTCTGTAACCCATTGTTCATTCAATAGCATATTATTTAGTCTACAGGTGTTGGAGTAGCTTCTATTTTTTATTTTATCATTGATTTCTAATTTCATTCCTGTGGCGTCTCTCAACCAGGAATCGAGCTGGGTTCCTCCCCATTAATTCGGGGCAGTTTGAATCTGAGTTCTTCCTCGTTTATGCAAATGAGTTTGAGCCTGAGCTCCTTCCAGTTAAATGCCCGGAAGTTTGAACTTGGCTCCTCTTTGCTGATGAAATGTCACCTTTATGCAACTATAGAGGAATTAACTTTGTCTGTATATGCTCTTGCACTTTCCTATCTATGTGTATTTCTGCTGCATGGCCACCAGGTGTGAATATATTTAATTATCAAAAATGAAATCAGTTCTATGGCCCTGTGGAATCTAGCCAGAAGCTAGCTAAACCAGCAAAATAGGTTTGTTCAGCTAAAGATTAGCTTTTGCAAATAACCCCTCTCTGCAGGGCGCAGCATTACCCATTGTTTAAACTTCTCTCCATTGAAAAGCTAATGGTCTTTTTGTGTGTCTATAAAGGACCTTTCTTTATCCTTTAGTAAATTTAGGATTTTGACAACCATATCTCTTTTCTTCCTGAGCCCCAAAATAAAGAGTTATTATAGGGACACAGTAGAAGCCAGAAAGTCTAGGCCCAGTTGAAGTTTAAAGAAGATAATAAGGCAATAAAACTTTATAAGCAGGTGTGCCTAGAGTTGAGGAATTTTTTAACATTAGTTTAGATAATACAAGCTTTAAGGTTTTTAGAATGTTCTCTTCTGCCTATAGATAAGATTAATCAGTAGTATGTACTTAGGATAAATATTTGGTTTTCCCCTGATTATACGACCCTGGAGTTTCCTGAAATTCTTTAATGTAACCTCCAATAGTTGGAATGTGAATTGCTGTGTTTGCTGGGATGTATAAAAACCATGCTGAGAAAAGTAAAAGGAGGAGAAGGATTTTTGCAACCTGACTCCTGTGCATCCTTTCCATTACGCTGACTTTCTTCGCCAGCCTGATCGGATTAACCCTTTTCATTACTGTGGAGGCCAGCCCCCCTCCCCCCGAACATTCCATTATGATCTGACAGAATGCAGGGTAGTATCTCAACTCTTTTGTATTTCTTAATAGTTGCTTTGTCACATAATATATGGTCTATTTTAGAGAAGGATCCATGTGCCCAGAACCAGATTCACAGCAAAGTTCTACAAGATCTTCAAAGAAGATTGAACACTAATACTCCTCATATTATTCCATGAAATAAAAAAAGAGGGAACACTTCAAAACTCTTTCTATGAGAAGAAAGTGTATTCACTCATTGATGGATGAAATATTCTATATATGTCTGTTAAGTCTAACTTATTGATTGTATTATTGTGTTCTATAGTTTCGTTGTTTGGTTTTTGCTTGGAAGATCTATCCAGTAGTGAAAGAGGTGTGTTAAAGTCACCCAGTATTTATTGTCTTGTGGGCTGTTTGACTCTTGAAATTGAGAAGAGATTTTTTGATGAACATAAATGCTCCATTGTTCGGGGCATATATATTTATAATGGTTATGTCATGTTCATGTATGGTTCCCTTAATTCCCTTAAGCAGGATGAAATATCCTTCTTTTTCCCTTTTGATTAACTTTGGCTTGAAGTCTATTTTATTTAATATGAGGATGGAAACCCATGCTTGCTTATGCAGTCCACGTAAGTGGTATGTTTTTTCCCAACCTTTCACCTTTAGTTTGTGGATGTCTTTTCCTATGAGATGAATCTCTTAAAGGTACTATATTGTTGGGTCTTTTTTTTAAAATCCAATCTGCCATTCTATGTCTTTTGATTGATGAGTGTATGTCATTAACATTCCTGGTTATTATTGAGACATTATTTGTGCTTCTGGTAATTTTTATTTATTTTTGTTTTTTAACTTGACTTGGTATCTCCTTTGATTTGTTTTTCCTTTAGTGTAATACATCCATTTGTTGATTTTTTTTTTCTCTTTGTGTAATATTTTGCCAAGGATATTCTGTAGTGCAGGCTTTCTAGTTTTTAACTTTTGCTTATCATGGAAGGTTTTTATTTCATCATCAAATCTAAAGCTTAATTTTGCTGTATATGATTCTTGGTTGACATCTATTTTCTTTCCGAGCTTGGTATATATTATTCCAGGTTCTTCTTGCTTTGAGAGTATGGGTTTGAGAAATCTGCAAAGTTCCTAATTGGTTTTCCCCTATATGTAATCTGATTCCTTTCTCTTGTGGCTTTTAAAATTCTCTCCTTGTTCTGTATGCTAGGCATTTTCATTATAATGTGTCTTGGTGTAAACCTGCTGTGATTTTGTACATTTGGTGTCCTTTAAGCCTCTTGTATTTGATTCTCTAGTTCATTCTTCATCTTTGGAAATTTTCTGATATTATTTCATTGAACAGATTGTTCATTCCTTTGGTTTGGAACTCTATGCCTTCTTCTATCCCAATAATTTTAAATTTGTCATTTTCATGTTATCCCATAATTCTTGAATGTTCTGCTCATAGTTTCTTACCATTTTCACCGTGTGATCAACTTTATTTTAAAGATTATATATTTTGTCTTCATTGTCTGAGGTTCTGTCTTCCAAGTGATCTAATCTGTTAGTGGTGCTTTCTATTGAGTTTTTAATTTGGTTTATTGTTTCCTTCATTTCAAGGATTTCTGTGTTTTTTTTCCCCAGAATCTCTATCTACTTAATGAAGTAATGTTTTGCTTCCTGTATTTGCTTATGTAGCTCTTTATCGAAATGATATTTTGCTGCCTGTATTTGCTAGCTTATATCATCATTTAATTCCCAGAACATTTTAATTATGTATATCTTGAACTCCTTCTCTGTCATTTCTTCTGCTGTGCTGACCATGGATTCTAATAATGTAGTATCTTAGTTTGTTTGGGGCACTTTCTTCCCTTATTTTTTCATGTTGTTTTTGGGTCTTCCCTTCTAGCACTCTAGTTCTGAGGTGTTACAGTTTTTACACTATAAGTTTATACTGTCCCTACAGGGTTCCAATACCTCTCCTTTAAGTGGGAGATCAATATTAACAGATCCAAATACAAATAATATACAGCCTTAAGCCAAATAGCTCCTATTAAGACATATATGGTTTTGTCACAATATATGGAAATGGTGAGTTCACTTATTATCTACAATATAAACAGTAGGTTTGCAAAAGGGTCTACAGTTTCTGATGATGAACAAAGAGAGAACCAGGGGTGGGTTGTAGGATGAGATGTTAAGGATGTAGGAAGTGAGAATACAGAGTTATGAGATCTTAGTAAGTTTCAAAGAGGAATCAAAAGAAGTTGACTAGTAGCAGAAAAGAAAGAAAGTGATTTTGGGGAGACAAGCAAATGGGAAGACAATAGAGAGAGTACAAAAAACAAACATCAAAATTAAGAAAAATAAAAAATGTAAAAAATAGGATATAAAAGAATATACAACACAACTGTAATATACTATTCAGACTTCCCAGTCCTCAGTAGCCTAATCCATGAAAAGTACCTGGTTTTGCAAGTGTTAGGAATGTAGGGGTGGGAAAAGAGAGAGAGAAAAAAAAAAAAAAAAGAAAAGAAAGTCCGAAGGAAAATTAAAGGATTGTTTCTATTGGAGTTCAGTATCTTTCCTGCTTCCCTTCTCATCCATTAGGTGGGGTTGCCTGTTGTTTGCTGGTATCTCCACCCTCATGATGGTGAATGTTATTAGGGTGGTAGGATTGGTTTTAGGGGCAGAACTCCTCAATATGGTGGTATAGCACTTGCCGGCCCCCACTGGGAGACTACACCCCAAGGATCTCCTTTGGGTCCCGCTCGGTGATGTGGGTGTCTGGTCTTATCTCCTTATATTGCCTGTAGATCTCACAACTCATGGTCTCTACTTTAGCCTCTAAACTCTATCTCACTCACCCTCTCCCTTTCTTTCTACTTCCCAATCAGGAACCTCTTTCTCCAGAGGCCTTGTGGGCTGCGTTCTGGGACCTCTGCACACCTGTCATGGAGAGCTATTTTGTGTCCGGCATTTCAGGACCAGGCTTTGCAATCTACAGACTGGTCACATAGCTGCAAGCACTGTGAAGGTTAGTGGCTTCAGGGGAGAGCAGGGAGTTGGGGACTATAGATACCTTAGTATTGCTTCTAGGCCCCAGCCAGTGTCCCAACCTGGGAGTTGCCCCAACTAAAGATGGCTATGATGGTAGCAAGGATAACCCAAGTTGACAACAAAGGTGCCCCAAGATGGAGGTGGCTGCTTTCAGAGATGGGATGTGGGTCTGGCCAGGTGGTGGCGTAGGGCAGCGTGTTTGGAGATGCACTCTGTGGTATGCAGTATGTGGCTGGCAGCTGTATCCAGACCCTGTCTAGCGTCCCCAGGTGCAGGTGACTATGGCAGTAGTTGCAGTGTCCCCACGATGGAGGTGTCAGGGGAGCCCCACACTGATAGATGGGGGACTACATGGGAGCAGCAGCTGGGAATCTTGCACAAGCACTGATGCTGAGGGTTCTGCTCAGCAAGGCAGCCAGGGGTACTGCACAGACACTGAGGCCAGGCTACTCATAGGAACGTGGTGGTTGGGATTCCTGCTGGTAGCAGCTGTCAGGGTCCTCCAAAAACTCACGAGAAAGAGTATTCCCACTGCTTGAATCACAGGTTACAGAGTGACAAGGAATGCCGCCCCCTCTAGCCGGCCATCTTGGATCCCTCTCCCTTCACTATTTTGCTTTATTTTTTGGCCTCTTGCTTTCTCATATACAGTTTAAACTTGAGCTGTCAATTTCTATTAGTTAGAGTTGAGCTTTCCCATCCATGAGCCTATGTTTCTCCTTTTATTTAGTTTTACTTTACTGTTTTGTTTTAAAAGCATAATTTTATCCACAGAGTACTCTACATCTTGTGTTTTATTCATACATATCTTATATGTGGCCTAAACTTCTTGAAACACTATTTCTGATAATTAAATTATAACCTTCCTTAGCTTCTCACTCATCAAGTTGTTGGTAGCTTTGATTTCATTTTAGCTGATGGATAATTGATGGAATTTTAAATTTTTAGTGGTTTTATGCATTTTGTTTTCCCAAGCAGTCAGGCTTCCCCCCCAAAAAAAATATTTTAGCGATCAGGCATAATACTGTAATAACCCACTGATAACCATGAAAGAAAATGGTGGTGTTTGAATAACAGAATAGCTTTCCTATAATAAAAGTAATCTGTTCTATAATAAAAAATAACCATCCTTTGGTGATGTTTAAAATGTCAGTCATTTTGTGACAATTTGTATGGGGGAAAAAAATGAGAATCCAGGATTGTGAGTTTTGTAATCCAGAATGAAGATGACACCCGAAAGCCCATGATTTTCCACCTTAGTGTGTTGATGAAGCCCTGTGCCAGGTTCCACTTTGTGGCTCTGCCTGTTTTCAATCAGTGTTTTAGTCTGATGCCTCTGGAACCCAGAATATAGTACTAGAAAGATATTTTGGTCTTTAATGGTTTCCAAATTTCTACATTGAGAAAACTGAAGGAGGAAATATAAAACATCATTGTTTGGGTCCTCATTTCTTCATTCTCATTTTAAAATACAAAATAAAATTAAACCATGCACCAGGTACTCCACATTGTGCCTTGGGCTATTTCCCTCTCTTATTTCCCTTTCCTTTCTCTTTTTCATTGATTCTTCCGTGTACTGAAGCATTCTCAAGTACAGTTCTTCTGGTTTAGAACTTTCTTTTTGACCACAAGTACAAGTTCTCAGACAATTCTGTCTTCTCCTCCTTCTGGAAATAGCTAATTTGGTCATAAATTATTGAAGTTTGTGGCTAAGATGTCTAAGTTCATTTGATGTTGTGGATCCTTCTCAGCCAGGGTTTAAAAATAAATTGTTAGATGAGGAATATAAATAGAATTATGTACAATATGCTTAAATTAAAGGAATTTCCTCTAACAGTACTAGGGAAACTACCACTTCTTTAAGACTGAATCTTGCTCAAAAATGAAATTCAACTTACTGCTTTCAATGCTGGTTTCCCCCCATGTTAAGGTGGTTCTAGAGAGTTAATAACTGTAAAACATCTGAAACCAAAACCTAATCTAATATTTTATGTTGTAGAAATTTAGAATACAAGGAAAATAGAGAAAGGATATTCAGCAAATATTCAGTGTCCTTGGGAATTAAAGGAAACTTTATTCCCAAGAACAGTTTAAATCTAGGTGAAAATTTTAAACTTATTCCAGTAGTTTCAGTTCATCTTAGAATATAGATCTCAAGCCAGGCATGGTGGCGCACACCTGTAAGCCCAGCACTTGGGAGGCTGAGGCAGGAGGATCACGAGTTCAAAGCCAGCCTCAGCAATGGTGAGGTACTCAGCAACTCAGTGAGACCCTGTCTCTAATAAAATACAAAAAAAGGGCTGGGGATGTGGCCCAGTGGTCCAGTGCCCCTGAGTTCAATCCCTGGTACTATATATATATATATACACACACACATACATACATACATACACACACACACATATATATCTTTCTATTTGCAGTATCAATACAACTCAGTAAATTTTTTGGGGGGTGTGCAAATCCAAAATCCAAACTAGAACAATTGTGTCTTTTTCATTTTCTTTTTCATTTTTAAAAAATACAAGAAAAACTTAGAAAGTGATTTTTTTAAGTCAAATTTACCAACTCCATTATTTTTCTAGTAAAGGTCCAACTTTTAATGTTGTATTTCTATCCTTATCTTCAGCCAATATTTACTGAGTGCTTCTTCTGGATTAGGTACTTCTCTGGGTACTAGCATTAGAAAGAATATTGAGACATAATTTCTTATTCTTGAGAGGATGCAGTTCAATAGGTGAAGAAACATACAACTTATGCTCCTGGTTTGTGAGTGACACTTTGGAGAAACTCATCTCATGGTATTATAAAATAAGAGCAACTCAGGAGACACTCAGTATGCTTAAAATTATTTTTAACATTTCACAGCATCTAGCTAACCACCACTCCAGGTTCTGCTGATATGATAGTCAACCATAGTCCCAGAGTCTACTGGGAGAGATGGCTATCTAAGCATATTATTGCAATATCATATGAACAAAGAAGCCATTTACATCTCAGAACAACCCAGGCAAAATTTCATAGAGCAGGTAGGATTTGAATTGGTAGAATGAAAATATACAATAAAGTCAGTAAAGGCAAGATTTTACATAAGAACATTTTATGGGAAAGGGAGAGAGGTAAGCTGGGAAGATCACGAGGACCAGACCCATGTACCTTTTGTATTATTCTGAGAAATTACACTACATTTTACAGAATGATAAAAAGTGAATGTCTAGTATGGATGAATTGACCAGACCAAATAGAATCAATTCATAGAAAGCCTTTTATAGCCTCTTCCAGGTTTGTTCTTAGTTTTTTCTACCATTCAAATTATTGGCATGATCTTGCTCAGTAGTCAAGAATGACAAATATCAATATATTGATTGGGCAAAAACTATTAGCACTTCAAAATGATTAATTCATTCAATAAAGAGATAATATAGATGAATAAAGAAAGCCCTGTATTTCAGCATGCTCACCACTGGATTAAAAAGCAAGAAAGACATTTACTCATTCACTCATTTAACAAGCATTTGTTATATTTAACAAGTATGAGGTTATGTTTTTAAGTAATGATAATATGGCAGAGAAAAAAAAATAGTTTTTCTGCCTGTAAGTGCTTATAAGAGCTTATATGCTGAGTCAAAGAAACAATAAATATATAAACAAAGTAAAAGAATACATATGTAAAATAATTGTGATGGGGCAAACGCTAGTTAGCGTGCGCGCGCGTGTGCGCGCGCACGCGCACACACACACACACACACACGACACAAAGGAAAGAAAATGATTGGAGAGGTGTAAGAGAGGCTACTTGAATATGGGTAGTCAGGAAAGTACCTTTAAGAAGATACTTGAAATTTGACTTGAAGTATTGAAAAGAGTCACCCCTACAAAGTTCTAGAGAAAGAGTATTTCAGGCAATCATAAAATCTAATATCCTAAGGGGGAACTAGCTTAGCAAGTTTGCAGAACAGAGAGAAGGAACAGAAGCTGGAATTTAGCAAATAAAGGGGAGAATTTTACACGTGTCCATCAATGGATGAATGGATAAATAAAATGTGGTATATATACACAGTGGAATTTTATTCAGCCATAAAGAAAAATGAAATTATGGCATGTTTTGGTCAGATTTTTTCCACTGCTGCAACTAAAAGATCTGACCAGAACAATGGTAGAAGAGGAAAAGTCTGAGGGCTCACAGTTTCAGAGATCTTAGTTCATAGAAGGCCAGCTCGATTCCTCGGAGCTTGAGGTAAGGCAGAACATGATGGTGGAAGAGTGTGGCAGAGGAAAGCAGCTAACATGTTTATCAGGAAGCAGAGAGAGTCTCCACTCTCCAGATACAAATATATACACTCTTAGCCACGCCCCCAATGAACCACTTCCTCCAGCCATACCCCACCACTGCCTCCAGTTACCACTCAGTTAATCCCACCAGGGATTAATTCTCTGATTAGGTTAAGGTTATAACCCAATCATTTATCTCCAAACCTTCTTGCATTGTCTTACACATGAGCTTTTGGAGATACCTCACATTTAAACCATAACATGGCATTTGCAGAAAAATGAATGGAGCTAGAAACAATCACGTTAAGCGAAATAAGTCAAACTCAGAAGGTCAAGGATTGCATGTTTTCTCTCATATATAGCTAGAGAGGAAAATAGAAAGCAAAGTTGGGGGTGGATCTCCTAAAACTCAAAGGGAGATCAGTAGAGGAAAGTGATCAACAGGTGGGTAAATAGGAGGGAGGGGGAAAATGCTAGGGAGTCATATTGGCCAAATTATATTGTTATATTCTGTGCATGTACAAATATGTAACAACAAATCTCATCACTATATACAAGTAAAATACACCAATAAAATGAGGAAATTTTTAAAAATTGTTATTTAAATACTGTTATATCAAAAAGAAAAGAAAAAGATAACAAGCATTCGCAAAGATGTGAAAGAAAAGGAACTTTGTACACTGGTGATGGGAATGTAAAATGGTACAGCCTCTATGAAAAACTGTATGTAGGATCCTCAAACATTAAAAATACAATTATATGATCTATCAATTCCATTTCTGAATATTTATCTAGATATTTATTCCAAAAAATTTGAAGTTCAGAACATAAAGCAATATCTGCACTCCTATGTTCATTGCAGTATTATTAACAATAGCAAAAGTATGGAGACAACCTAAATGTCCATAGACAGATGCACAGGTAGAGGTGTGCTACATACCTACTAGGGAAGGTTATTCAGCCTTTAAAAAGAAGCAGATCCTGTCATCATGACAACACGGATGAACCTAGAGGACATTCGTTAAGTGAAACAAACGAATCACAGAAAGAAGAATATTACATGATTCTATTCATGTGAGTTACCTGAAATAGCCAAACTCAGATAAAGAGAGTATGATAGTGGTTATCAGGGACTTGTAATAATGAGAGAAATGGGGAATTGGTCTTCAGTGGGTATAAGCATTTCACTGATGCAAGGAAAATAAGTTCTAGAAATCTGCTACTGTATAATATTGTGCCTATTTTTAACAATGTATTGTTTAAAAATGAGTTAGCTATATAAATTATCAGCTAGAGGATATAAAATTACACATTTGGTTTTGCAAACAAACATTTCATAATATATTTTAAGAAGTAAGTGGTGAAATTAAACCATGCTTAAGAAAAAACCTACTATGACTATGACAAGGAATATTTGAAAAAAAAATACTTCCAAGAACAACAACAACAACAACAAAAAAAAAAAAATATATATATATATATATATATTTGTTGAAGCATATTAAAGGTGACATTAAATGATAGATTGAACAAAGAATAGACAGGAAGAAGTGTTCAAGGAAATGATACAAACTTCAATGGTTAGAAACCATAAACATGAAAGGAATTAAGATAGAGTGGAGGTAGGATAGAAAGTATAAAATATATCTAATCAGGAAATTAGGGCCCCAAAAATTGGGCAGTGGAATATATAGAGTAAAAAAAATGTTCATGAATTTAATTCACAAAACTTTATACTAAGAAAACAGAAAAAAAACTCAGTCATAAAAAGCAATAAAGAAATCCACATCTAGACACATAACAGTGAATATGTGTGAAACTCAATAAAAAGAGAAAATCTCAGTAACAAGTGAAAAAAGTGATTGTCTAAAAGTAGAAATAAGACAGCTAATTTTTTTCAGCAACAAAAATAGAACTCAAAAACTGTCAGTGATGCCATGAAAGTACCGAAAGAAATCTCAAGTTGTTTAAAGAAGATAAAATAAAGATGTGTCAGAAAAACAAAAATGAGTTTTCAACCCAGACAACTTCATTAAAAGGACTTCAGCATAAAGGAAAATAATCCCAAAGCTACTCTACAATGCAAAAGGAATTGTGAGCAAAGAAAATCATGGGAAAATGTTAACAAGCCCTGACAGTATAGAAGTATATTTTTAATGTCTAATTACAGGGTTACATAAATACAGAAAACATGTATTTTTAATTTCTAATTCATATGGAACTAAAAACAATACAAGTTAAAAATGGATGGTAGTATATGGAGTTACAATCATCTAATACTCATTTATTATCTGAGAAGAATATAAGGATATTGATTTAAATTTTTTAAGTCATAAACATTAGAAGTTCAAAGCAACTGCCAAAGGAATGTGCAGTGGATTTGAAATGTTTAAGTCAGTAAAGTAAGACAATGAAGAAAGAAAGAAACCTCAAAAAATTAAAAAGAAAAATTATGAGAAATTGAAGAAAATATTAGTTATCAAAATAATAACAATTTATTAAAATAGTCCATCAAAATATATAGATTGTCAGATTAATAACCAAGAGCATTGCTACATGCAGTGAACAGAGACATATATAAAACATTAAAACAAAAAATACATAGTAAAATAAAGGGAAAAGGTGTATAGGGTGTTTATGGGCTAATTAATTTGGACACACCATCACATAAAGCTGTGAAATGCTTCTGAATTTTGGCATGACAAAATAAAAATATCCAAGTTGCTCCCTGTAAGTGCAATAATAAAAATAAACTGGTCAAAACCAAACATTTTAATCAGATTTAGCCAAAGGCTTACAACAAACTAGTCTTTACTCTTAAAAATACTGAACTAAGTCGGGTTTAAACATAAAAACATTTTCAAAATCAAAGGAGCAAAGACATTATTAGCAGGCATAAATCATGGGGAGGAGAGATATCACAAATTTTATTCAGGCAAGTTACTAAATAATAACAATTGTGCTCATGTGAGCCTAGTTACAATATGTTATCTAAGGTATCTATTATTTAAGAATATATTACAAGATGTTCAAGAAATTGGAAGTGTGACCTATACTCACTATAAAGAGTATAAATAGAAGCTGTTTTGAGTGTTCTCAGATATTGGGTTTTGCAGACAAATAATTCAAAAACATTTATTATATAAATAAATAAATGAAATTACTTTTAAAAGAAAATATGACAGTTGACAAATAAAAACCTCAGAGATAAAATGTATAAGACAGATTAGAAGGTTGAAATTACAAGTAAAATGACAAATTTGCTACAAGGCTTTAGCAGCAATTTGAAATGACAGGGAATTAATAAAAATAATAAAATTCAAGATTGACAGAAGTGATCTAATCTGAAGAATATATATGAAATAGATAAAAATAAGAGAACAGTTTCAAAGACCAAAACAAAATCAAACATATCAATGGACGTGTAAATCGTTGCCTCAGAAATAAAGGAAAGAGAAAAAGGACAGAAGTTAATATTTTAAAAATACAAACAACCGCTGAAAACTTTCAAATTTATGAATATTATCCATAGTACAGTCAGCTCTTGTGGTCACATTTTCTACATCCCTGGGTTCAATTAATTGCAGATTGAAAATACTTTTTAAAAAGCCTCTATACTAAAAATGTTCACTTTCATCATTATTTCCTAACTATATAGCATAACAAACATTTACATAGTATTTACATTGTGTTATGTATTATAATTAATACAGAGATGATTTATAAAATATATAAGAGAATATCTATAGTTGATATGCAAATACTATGTCATTTATCTAAGAACTTGAACATCTATAGATTTGAATGTGGAGGGATGATTATACTAAGAAGCTAAGAACTACCTAACATTTTATACCCAGACAGATCACAGTCAAACTGTTGAAAGTAAAAGATGAGATCATCATTGTGAAAGCAGCAAGAAAGAAATGACTCATAGCCAGAAAAACAGATGACTAATCACTGACTTTTCATCAGAAACAATGAAGTTCATAAGACACTGGAATGATACAATCAAAGTTTGGAAAGAAAAAGGAAAATGTCAATCAAGAATTCTATAACCAACAAAACTGTGCTTCAATAATGAAGATAAAATAGACTTTCCCAGGCCAGCAAAGATGAAAATAATTGTTGACAGCAGATCAACCTTAAAAATAACAAAAGAAAAACTTATTTGGTTGAAATGAAGTGACACCAGATGATAACTTGTATCCTCAAGAAGTAGGGAAGAGAAATAAAATCTAAAATAATGTGAATAATTATAAAAAATCTTTATAAACATTATTTTACAACTTATGCTACCTCCTTTAAAAACAAGGTGATATAAAGCAATGATTGTAGCACTGCATTGTGGTGTATAACATATAGATTTAACCCCTATGACAATGAAAGCAAAGAGTATGGGGAAGACAAAGAGATGCAGTCCTGCCTCATTGTATGGCATGAGTACTTTCTGATAAATGCAGCATTAGGTGATTTTGTCCCATGAACATCATAGAGCTTACTTACACAAACCAGGAGGGTTCAGATTCATCACCCAGTGTGGTCTTTTGAGACAGTAGAGACACAGTAAACAAAACATATGAGTCTGCTTCCAATGAAGCACAACATACTGTTTTCAGTAAGCTTTTCTTATAAGTAGAAGGAATCCATGATAAAATAACAACAAAATACAGTATAGTAAATGCATACACCAATAACATAGCTGTTTATTACCAACATCAAGTATTATGTACCGTGCATATATATGAAGAAAGAGAAAGTTCAGAAATGCATGTATTTGTTCAGCAGAATACATGTATAATGGTAGCTTTTTCTGTAATAGAAAAAATGAAGCAAAAATATTAAGTCAAAGAAGGAAAGGCAGGAAAGAGAGAGAGGAGAAAGAGAGAAAAATATCCATTAACAAAAACAAAAGCATAAGTAAACATTAAATGTTTAAGTTGTGAAACTTCAATTATTGTGTAATATAAAATAAATGAACCACAAATAAGTGCTAAAACATGATTAATCCTATAACCATATTGACTGAAAATGTAACTGGGCACAAAAGATAATGCACTTAAGGACTCCATGTTCACAAAACATGCAGATTAAGCAAGTGTTAAGTTTTGATAATGTTACTCTTTGGATATGAGTGAAGGAACAAGATGAGGGTATGAAAGTCAAGAAATATTCTATTTGTTGATCTAAGTTGTGTTGGTGTGTGTGTGTGTGTGTGTGTGTAAGGATGTTTTATGATTATCCATTAAGTACTATAATGTGTTTTGTATTATTTGGGGTATATGCAGTATGTTTCACTATGGGTAGATAGATGATTGATAAATAGATTGATATTAAAACTACAGAAGTTTGTTTTTAAATCTACAACATTCTTGATAACAAGAGAAGAAACTGGTAAGTAGAAAGGGACAGAAATTTTTTTTTATCACTTTATCTACTAATACTGTGAAACTTTTCAATCTTTCCATCATTGTAGGGATTGCTTTATTTCACAGATGATACATTTAAGAATACTATGTGTCATATATACACATATATAATGTATACATTTATTTTATTTTACTTTATTGTCTAGAGAAGTCTTGCTGTGTTGCCCAGACTGGCTTCAAATTTAAAATCTTCCTGCCTCAGTCTCCTAAGTAGCTGGGATTACAAGCACATGACACAACTCCCAGTTTAAAATACTATGATGTTATATTTGAGGACACATTGAAAGATATTTTATGAGTGTGTTTTGAGATGGAGTCTCACTATTTTGTCCAGCTTGAAATCTTAAGATGCAAAATTACTTTTTTTTTTTTTTGGTCACATTTTAAGGTTTTTGTTTGTTTGTTTGTTTGTTTGTTTAAATTTAAGTGCATAGAGTTGAGTTAGATACATTTCAGAAATCACTATAATCCATAGTGCTGAAAGAGTCTTTTACTTGAACATTTAAAAATTTCTTTTATTCACTATGGAAATCAGTACAGAGTCCTGAAAAGACTAGGAATGGAAATACCATATAACCCAGCTATACCACTCTTTGGTTTTTAACCAAGGAAACTAAAATCAGCATAATATGGTGATACATGCATACCCACGTTTATAACTGCACAATTCACAAAAGCCAAATTATGGAACCAGTGTAGGCATCCATCAACAGATAAATGGATGAAGGAAATGTAGTAAATATACACAATAGAGTTTTATTAAGTCATAAAGAAAGAAGATCAAAATTATGCTATTGCAGGAGAATGGGTAGAACTTGAGAGCATTATGTTAAATAAAATAATCCAAATTCACAAAGTCAAGAGCCATATGTTTTCTCTCATATGTGGAAGGTAGAGAGAGAAAATTAAACAAAAAGAAGTTGAGGGGGAGGGAAACTCATGAAAATACAAGGGCGACCAGTAAAGCACAGGAAGAAAACCAGGGGTAGGGATAAGGGAGGGAAAGATGAGGTACTGGAGAATGAAACTGATCAAATTATATTATGTGCATATTCAAATATGTAACAGTGCACCAATTCAAAAAACTCCTTGTGTTTTAATTTTTGCTCCAAGTATCCATACTATTTTTATTTTTTTACCCTCCCTATTTCAAATTTATCTTTATGAAAACATGCATCTTTTTCTAATGCATTGTATTTTATCGTAAGTTTTTATTTTACAAAAATGTTATTATTCTATAAACTTTATTCTGTTTTCCACTCAATAATAAGCATTTAAGCTCTGCACAAATATCGTATGCAAATTTCTCTGCTACAATTTAATCTTTTTTTTTTTTTTTTTTTTTTTTAAGATGGACTCCTAACAATCCTCCATCTCCCTACAACCAGAAATAACAGTGGGAAGAACAAAGTCTTCTTTAAAGATATATTTTTGATTTTTATAACATATATTTGTGTCACAAAAACACACAGAAATGTTTGACTGATTTTTTTATAAAGGTGCAAAAACAATTCAATGGAGGGATGATTCTCTTTTCAATAAATGGTGCTATAGCAGTTGGATTTCCATAGGTTAAAAAAGTGTGTCTTAACTTAAACCTCAAACCATGTATGACAATTTACTCAAAATAGATGACAGATTGAATTTAAAATGTAACGTTACATTAACTTTAAATCTTTTGGAAAAATTTACTGGAGAAAATTTTCAGGGCCCAGGAAAGAGTTCTCAGATTTGATATGAAAAACAAACCCCATAAAAGGAAAAAAAATGATAAATCATATCACATAAAAATTTACAACTTTTGTTCTGTAAAAGATCTTGTGAAGAGCTTGAAGACACATTCTACATACTGGCAGAAAATACTTGCAAACCATATAACCAACAAAGAACAAGTGTCTAGAATATAAAATGATTCTTTATACTAACATTAAAAAAACAAACAACCCAGTTACTAATGAGAAACATATATGAATATACATTTCACTAAAAGTATACAGACATGAAAATCATGTGAAAAGATGTTCAATATCATTAGTGATTAGGGAAGTGAAAGTTAAACCCACAATGAGGTCTCACTACATACCTATCAGAATAACAAATTTAGCAGTGATAACATGGCATTTTGATGGGTTTGTGGAGAAACCAGATCACTCGAGCATTGCTGTTGGGAATGTAAAATGACAGTTATTCTGAAAAAGAATACACCAATTACTTACTAATTGAACATAGTTCTTAAAATTAAGCATGTGCTTATCATAAACTCAGCAATTGCATGTTTAGATTAGAAAAGCAAAACCCATGCTTACAATAAAACATGCTTTGAGTGTTCATAACAGCTTTATTTGTAGTAGTTCAAAACTGTAAATAACCCAATGGTGAATAGTTAAAAATACTACAGTACATACATTCCTTGGAATATTATCAACAATAAAAAGAAACAGATTATTTATGCACACGGCTTAAATGGATCTCAACATTGTTGGGCTGAGTAAAAGAACCTCAGAAGGTAACTATTCTGGGCTGAACTGTGTACTCCCCAAATTTATATATTAAAGTCCCAACCTCCAGTACCTCAGAATGTATTTGGAAATAAGGTCGTTAATGTGGTGATCGCGAAGATTAGTGTGGGACTTTTATTCAATATGACTAGTGTCCTCCTAAGAGAAGCAAGAGATACCATGGATGTGCTTGCACAGAGGGATGGCCAGCTGAGGACACAGCTGGAAACTCAGAATCTACAAGTCAAGGGAAAGCCCTCAGCAGCAACCAAACCTCCAGACCAAATTATAGAGATGGAGAATATATTAGCGATTGCCAGGAATTAAAGAGGAGTGAAGGAGTGACATCCTATGGAAGAATTGCATGGTAGGTACTTGTGATGAAACTTTGCTGCATCTTGACTGTGGTGGTCACAGGTAGCTAGCATGCAATAAAACTGCAATGAACACAAAGATAAGTAAATACACTCACAATGAGTGCATGTGAGACTGGTAAAATCTAAATAAAGTGGGTAGATTGTATCAATATCAGTTTCCTCATTATGGTATTATACTATAGGTAACCAAGATGTCACATTTCTGTATTACTTCCTACCATGACACATGAATATACAAATATCTCAAAATAAAAATTAGAAAATCATAGAAACACAGTGAGGCCTTGCATGGTATCTTCTTTTAGAGAAGATTTGAATTTATTTCTTTCAAGAGCCTATAGGATTACTACAATCCACGGTCACGTTAGACCAATCTCAAGGACTAATACAAATTAAAGCTGAGATGTCCTTGAAAATCCTCTTCTATTTTTTTAAATTTACCCTTCCTATGATAGAGCCCTTTGTGATTATCACCAAGGGATTAGCAAGCAACCTTACTGCTACATATATATATATATATATATATATATATATATATATATTTTTTTTTTTAAGTTGTTAATGTACCTTTATTTATATATGGTGCTGAGAATCTAACCCAGTGCCTCACGTATGCTAGGCAAGTACTTTACCACTGAGCCACAACCCCAGCCCACTGCTTGGTTTTGTAGTAAAATTTTATTGGAACATAGACACTCCCATTTATGAATTACCCACAGCTAATTTCTTACTACAGGGACCGACTTGAGTAGTTGCTGCAGAGGTGGTATAGCCTGCAAAGACAAATATATTTGTCCTCTGGTCCTTTACTGAGAAGGTTTTCCTACTCTTAATTCTAATCTTAAACCTGGATGGCAGGCTTGCAATCCAGTTTTTATTCTGACGAAACAGAGGATGCTGTTGTATAGTTTAGCTTCTCTGTCTCAACCCCCTTAACCCTCTGCTCTTGCTCTCCTGAATTCTGCATAGGGCTTTAGGGGAAAAGTAGTCTCAACTAATAATATTATTAAATCCCTAGATTTTCATCTTATTCTAGATTTTCATTTCTGGCAATTCTTCACAGTCCTATAATTAATTCAATGTCTACAAGCAGGCTTTATTTCCAGTGATCCTAATTGTTTCCAGAAAGAGGATTGGTCTAATTTGCCTGGTCTGCCATTACCAGAAGCAAAAATCAATAATCTTCCACTTAACAGTTTTCAGAGCACCTAATAAAAGTGAACAATCTCCATTAACCGTGTAAGCCCAGCTTTCCATATAAGCATTTAGGTCATATCCACCAGAAACAAACAAATTGTGTGTTTCACCATTTACTTTGGCTTTTATTCACCTGATGACCAATTGTAAAATATGAGAATCATTAATTGAAGAAATAGTTATTGGATATCTATTATTTATATGCGCTGCTGTAGAGTAATCAGAAAGAGTAAGATCAGGAACTTCCAGGTTTGGAGGCTATTTAAGCAGATAACTAAAAAGACAGTCAGAGAACTAGCTTTAATAGGCTTCAAAGAGATACTTGAAAGAAACAGGAAACATGAAGAATGGAATGGTTGGGTGAGCAGAGGTTTCATGGTTATAAAGGGCAGCAGTAAGAAATTCAGGAATATGGAGCTCCAGCAGAGAGGCATGAGTACAGGAGCAAAGGCATCCAATCAGATGCTTAGAATATTATATATATATATATATATATATATATATATATATATATATGTTTTTTATTTATATATATGTATATGTTTTTTTTCCATTGGCTGGTGGTCAACACTGATCCCTTTATAATGGCACCTCCAGATGTTTTGGTGGTCAACACTGATCCCTTTATAATGGCACCTCCAGATGTTTTGCACTATTTTGGTGCAGACTTTCATCTCAGAAAGTGTTTCCATGAGAACCTGAATTCAGTCAGACTTTTTTTTTTTTTTAACACAATTGGATGAAAGTATTCCATTCAGGGTATGTGATAAAGCCCTCAAAAATTCTCCCACTGTGAATTTCCAAGCCACAATTCATTTATAGCCTGGAAATAGTAGCAAAGAATGTACAGACATTCAGAGAGCAGACATAATAGTGTAACACTGTCATTATTACTAATAATTATGAGAAATGTGGTGGTATCTAGGTGCTTCAGTTCTACTTGCTAGTATCTGTTCAATCCTATCCATTTGGTTGCACCTTGACAACCTTATAAGAAATCCAGAGGCAAATTGTTTAAAAACAATTTAGAGAATTTCCATCACATTCTGAAATTCTTACAGCCTGAAATGTATTTTATTAGTACTTAGGGTGTTACTTCAAAAAGCAAATATCAGGTAGACCATATGGATTACTGTTTTCCTTCAGTCATGGGGACCCAAATCAGATATGGGCATTTCTAGTCCACAAGGCAATTTGATGAGCATCTGAAATACTCCCTCCCTTTGATGGGACATAGCTGCACTGATGTGTGGTTTGGGGAGTGATCAATGAAAACAGGATGATAAAACTGTGGGAAAGTCTCCATGGGATGATGCTTGCCAGGGGAAAATTGGACGGGATTTCAGCTGCTCCCTACTTTTTTGGTCAGATGAACTTGTTAAGTGCATAAGTGTGTGATATCCCTGAAAGCACTCTCAGATAAATTTTAGGAGTTATGGATGTGTCTGGGATGCAGCTCTAGAAAAGGCACCTGCTTTTGCTGTTTCAAAGCCTCACCCTGATGTCCAAAAAGATCACATTTCCAAAGAATTCATAATTTTCCCTTTAATGTAGAATTGTAAGCAAGCAGTAACACTAAGGATTGGAGGTCTAATACTAATACCATAATAACTACAATTATTAGTATGGGCCAGGTATACCTTATGTGAAATATTTTGAATAAGAGCTGTTTCAGATTTCAGAGTGCTTTGGATTTTGGAATATTTGCCTAGAATTTACCAGTTGAGCATCACCAATGCAAAAAAAAAAATCCCAAATCGTGAATGATCTGAAACTTTTTGAGTGCTGACATTGATTTTAGATTTTGGGATTTGGGATGCACAACCTGTACTACTATTAATATTAGCTGACATGTGTTTATAATAATCCCTCAGGCCAGAGTGGAAAGCACATTAATGAATGTATACTCCGGGCAAAATATGACAACTTGATAGAAGTCTGTTTTCCCTTGTTGAGACAGCCTATACAAAAGACCTGGCTCATATGTAGTATGTTCCCAGTAATTGTTGCTGAGTGAATGAATGAATAAATGAATGGGCAACAGTTAGAACATGTCAAGTACTTTTGCCACATATCTATCATTCATTGTTTGGTGGAATTTGCATGAGTTAGAATTGCTTTGAAATTAGGGAAATATGTGTTGGGATCCTCTGTCCACAATTTATTAACTAGATGACCTCAGGAAATTTAATTAATCTTGCTAAGCTTTAGTTCCTTCACCTGTAAAATTGGAAAATTATCCATTCCGTACAGGGTTGTTATGGGGATAAAATTAAAGGAAACATAAAAGAACTGTATCTATTGTCTGGCACTCATATAATCAATCCCTAATATATGGTAGTTATTGCTGTCAGCTTTTTTTTTTAAATAAATCAAGTCCTCCCTTTCTCTATTGGTGGTACAATTGTATGCCCAGTGATGCAAGCCAGAAATCCAAGATTCATTCTCATTCTTTCCTTTTTGTCAATCTGTCAGACAAACCCAAACTGACCCCACAAATTCACTTTTTACTTTTTCCATCTTCAATATTACTGCCATGGCCTCTGTCACTGCCATAGGTCAGATCTCCATAATGTCTTGGCTTATTATCAGAGGCACTAATCTGATATCCTGTCTCCTATTTCCCACTCTCAAACTCTCCAAACAATTTTTTTAACAGGTGCAATATAGTCATTTAGAAGTGTACCTCTTTCTCCCCCGCCCCCTTCATTGTCTGTCTTAACCAGATTACCATTTTAGGAATTGCTCTTGATAATATCTTGTTGAGTTAATGCCAAGATCATCATTGTTCTTTGAATGCAAAGGAAGAAAAATTAAAATACATACATTATTCTTTGCTCTCCCATCATAGATCCATCAAAATGGCCAACATGGCTGGGGATGTAGTTCAGTGATAGTGTGATTGCCTGGCATGCATGAAGACCTGGGTTTGATTCCCAGAATAATAATAATAATAATAATAATAATAATAATATGGCAAAAAGACCAACATAAGCTGACAGAGTTGTAAATAACATTTCTTAATTCTCATAGGCTTGCAAATGCTACCTAGAGCAAAGGATTTGCCTCAGTGTAGCTAATGCTAGAAAACAGCTACTTAGATCAGCATAAAGCCTACTCATTAATATTGTAGGATGGTACTTAATCTGGAGACCTTGAGTAGAATCTTTGTGCTAGGAGATGTGTCAATCCAGATTGGGTCCCTGTGGTTAATTTCAACACACTGCTTATGAGAGCAAGGTAACTATCCCTTTTACATGGGTCAAATATGAGCATTGCTAAGTGGAGTATCTGGCACCACTTAGACTGAGTGGGATACCTGACCAAGTCTGTATTAGGCTCTTCAGATGTTTCTCAGCTATATTTACATTTATTTCATGCCTAGAAAAGACCTTTTAGAAAGAATGACTAGTTATAATTTCCATGTGATGTCTGGGCCCACAAGTCTATCATTCTGGCATCCCAACAACATTGTCAGTATTAAGAATATATTTGGATTCAGAGTTTCTTGATTCCAAACCAAGACATGCATATTTTCTTTTTGGGGGGAGTGGGGGGGGGAGGGGGAGGGGTTGTGGTTACTGGGGATTGAACTCAGGAGCACTCTAACACTGAGCCACATCCCCAGCCTATTTTGCATTTTATTTATTTTTTAAATCGTTTTTTAGTTATAGATAGACACAATATCTTTATTTTTATGTGGTGTTGAGGAACAAACCCTGTGCCTCACACGTGCGAGGCAGACGCTGTACCACTGAGCTACAGCGACAGCCCCATTGTACTTTATTTAGAGACAGGATGTCATTGGGTTGCTCAGTGACTTGCTTTTGCTGAGCCTGGCTTTGAACTAGCCATCCTCTTGCTTCAGCCTCCCAAGCCGCTGGGATTACAGGCGTGCACCACCACACCTGGCTGCACATTTTCTTAAATGTGTTACCACTGTGTATTTCTTTGCTTCCTGTACATGCTGGATTCTGTTGAGAATCCAAAGTGGGGATAGAAGACGGGTATTTTGTAACTTCTAGAACCTAAAGAAAAACACATTTCAAGACAAAAGCAGATTGATCTGTGTCTCCCTAAATGAGAAATCACTGGAAGAATGACAGTTGCACACACAACGAATGACCTTCCAAATCTACAAATGTTAACCTTCTCATATTCTTATTTGAACTCTCACCTCATCTATATGGTCCATACTTTGAGAAAACTTTCTTTCCCACTGACCAAAATATGATACAAAAACCTGTATTTATACCTACTCTTGCTCCTTGGAGAGTTGTATCAGTTGGAATTATGATTTGGATCTGAGATGTGCCCCCCAAATCTCTGTGTCAATGCAGGAATGTTCAGAGGGGGACTACGTGGATGGTGAGAGCTGTAACCTAATTAGTCCATCCTAGGTTGAGATTGGTAACTGTAGGCCAGTGGGGCAAGACTGCAGGAGGTGGGTCACTGGGGCTGTGCCCAGGAAGGTGCATCTTCCCTGCGGCCCCCTTGTCCTCCCATCTCTCTGCTTCCTGGAAGCCATGAATGCATCAATGCTCCTCTGTACTCTTCTTCCATGATGTACTGCCTCATCTTTGGCCAAGAGCAATGGAGCCACCATTTATGGACTGAGGCCCCTGAAACCAAATTCTTTTCCTCCTCTTGATTGTTCTTGTTAAGCATTTTGGTCACAGTGTTGCAAAATCCACTAACACAGGTGGTAAACAAATATGCTTGGGTCATTTTTGTCCAATCATAACCCAGAGACCCAGAATCAGTGGCATCAAGAAGGCTACTATTACAAGTGGTGCTCTGGGAATTTGTATTCCATTTGTATTCAATAAATACAAATAAATTTGTATTTATTTCCAACTTCTGACTAAAATGAGAGTGAAGGGTTTTGTTCATCCTTCACAGACAAGATGGACACCCTCTGACAATGGGGTCCAGATGCTGACACTGCCAACACCATAGGCACACCAGGAAGGTAGGAAAAAGCTTTTCACTAGCATGATGAGACTCTTTGGGGAGAGAGCCCAAGGAGGCTCATGACTTGTCTGAAAATAGCTTGAGAGATCAGGAAAAGGAGACTTGCTTAGAGGTTTTATTGTGGTTTAAGGACATAGTTAATCCTGTATGTGGAAGAGAAGGGGACACTTGGAAATTTTTAAATTAGTTTGCCTAGACCTGGGACAGGAAGAGCAAAAGGCTCAAAAACTACCATCCAACATTAAGAAGGGGAAAATCAGATTCTTTATTACATAAAGGAGTTCAAAAGGTGTAAAATTTTGTCTAAAAGAATCTGAATCAGAATATCAGTGAATGAGAAATTCCAACAAAGTGATGGAAAATATAAGTAAGGGGGAGAAATTTGTCAAAGAGAATAAAGACAGAAGTTTAAGTGTGTGCAGAAGTGACAAGGATGTGGAAAGGTTCAATTCCTTCTGCAGACTTCCAAACACTGGAGAGTTCAAGGCACCTGCATCATAAGGGGTTGGAAATGAGGTTCAAGGATGCAAATGGACATTGGTTGAAGTCCTTAAGTGTAGACCTTCTCAGGGAACGTTCTTCTCTCAGTGGACCCCTTTTGCCTGAACCACTTCAAGCATTCTCAGGACTTCCAGTATTACCTACATGTTCATAACTCACAGACCCATAGCTCCAGTTCTGATCTCTCCTCGAACCTACAAATCTAGAGAGCTGCTTGCTAAAGATGTTTACTTGTATGACCCAGAGGCAACTTCATCTTCAATTTCACTACCCCAATCAGAATTAATCTTTCCTTTGGCTTGCTTCAGATTCATATTTCTTGTTCTCAAAAGTGACTTTACAATAAATAGCCATCTTTTGAGAACCAGCGAATGTTCCTTTTCTCCCCCACGTATCTCTAGCTTACTTCGCAGTTTTTTGGATTGACCTCTATTTTATGCATGCTCTGATGTTCTAATATTGCCCTTGATGATTCATGTTCCTCAACACTGTAAGCTCCTTCAGTGAAAAATAGCATCTAATTCAGAGTATCATTCTCATGAATTTGGCTAAATGCAAAATAAACACTATAATAAATATAAAAGGTATTCCACAATCTCAGTTGTGAAAAATGGCACATTCCTTCATTTTGTTAAATCACTTGAAGTAGGTCTGAGATCACCTTATGGTTCAGCTGGTAGATAAATTCACTCATGAGCTGTAGGAGTCCTTCCCCTTTTCAAGAATACTCAGACTTTATGGACAGACTCCTTGCATTTAAGAATGCCTAAGGAAGAATTTTCCATCTTTATTAGATGCTTGATAACACTGATAGGTGCAACAGTCCTAGTATTTATAATTTTATGTGGGAGAAATATTCAACTATTCCTGGACCAAATTAGATCATGGAGAATTTTGACACGAGAAAGGCCACACCACTGTTTTTTATTCCACTTTTTTTTTTTTCTACACTTTATGCTCTTTTGTCACCCTATAAATGATCTTGTCCCTTGAAGGAGCTCTGAAGTAGAAGAAGGTGGATGTCTCCCATTCATAAGAAAACTATTGACCTTGTTTCTTCCCCAATCTTATGGAACCCCTGAAACATGATCCTCTGCCATGCTTGGCCCATCTTTGTGTTCTGCGTCTAAGGAACTTTTTCTTCTTCCCATCCCAAAACAAAAGACGCCATGCACTGCTACATTGGGAGTGTCTGGCATTGACTGGTTTGAGTGCTACATATGTCATGAGCTGCTCCCAGCAGGAGGACTTATGGAGAGATGATTCCTCTTATCATGTTGCACCTATTATAATAATTTAAACACAACAAAAATGATAGCTCAATCAAGCAGCATTCTACTTATAGAATAAATTGTGAAGTCTGTTTATGAGCCACAAAGAGCAACTCCATTAAAATCAATAAAATAGTTTCTGATACTGTATTTGCATTGTTCACATAGTTATGTTTACTGAGATACAACAAATGCCTTTCAAATTTCTTGATCAGGTGCCTTGAGGCTGACCCAAGCAGATCAATGAGAATTAAAGGACAGATGATAACCAAATCCTTTTGTTTTGTTGTGATCATAGGACCCTTTCAAATAGATCTCTTTCTCATTCCTTAGTTATTCCTTCAAAACAATATTTTCATGATGTGAAGTACTCTTCAATATAATAATTAATCTTATATCTTATGCCCTCTGCACCTAACCCTCACATACATACTCACACACACATACTCATGCACACACACACACACACACACACACACACACACACAGCTACCATTAATGGCTGTTTTTATTTCCAGAATTATACCTTTTACCACAGTGTTTTTCCCCCCATCAAATAACAGAATACAAAACGAACGACAGGAATTTGACAGCAACTGAAAAGAACAAGAAGTGACATTAATTCATGAAACACATTTGTACTGCACAAAGATCAAACTGGCAAATGTTCATGTAATATATTCAGAGGAGGCTAATTCTACCTTCTATGCAGTTTTCACATTTAAACAACAACAACAAAAAAAAATGGAAATGTGGTTGGATTGAATTTGCTCTTTTACTTTGTGCCTCTGTAAAGGTAAAATGAAATATTTCTTTTAAGAATATGTTCCTGTTAGGTTGATGTAATCATAGATAGTTTTGGTTTTATGCCACAGTTAAATTATATTTATGTTTATACAATATATGTGCATAAACAAATATTCATCTCAATTCTCTATATTATTACTTTTGCTCTTCTATCTCTGCTTTATCTTCTTTTTCTCCATGCATACACAAATGTGATAAATATATATGTATACACATATATATACACACACATATATATGTATGTGCATGTACACACACACACACACACCTGCATGTTTTATACACACAGGTGATTAGAGTGAAGTTGACATTGTATTTTCCACTTTTTAAGTAAAACTCAAC
Organism: Tamias sibiricus; assembly: GCA_025594165.1. Taxonomy (NCBI): domain Eukaryota; kingdom Metazoa; phylum Chordata; class Mammalia; order Rodentia; family Sciuridae; genus Tamias; species Tamias sibiricus. The sequence goes on from CM046673.1 coordinate 29,099,365, forward strand.
TTATTTTCATGTAGATTATTGTTACTCCATTTTACAAAAGAGAATAAGACTCTAAAAGAGTGACTGCCATGACCTGGGTGGTATTAAAGTCACAGCATTCACTAGATTCCTTGATGTGATATGGAGGAGAAAATTAGGAAGAGTAAGAATTCTTCCCTTTCAAAATAAATCCAAGATACACTATAGCTCATAGAGACTAGGGTAAAATGAAAATATTGTTTCTCTTTACCAGAAGGATGGTAAAAGCCATTATCAGTTGGCCTTATAAAATCTAATGAAGCTGGATCACTATCTTTGTGGTGTTGTTGTTACCTATGAATAATTGGGTTTTTTTTTCACCCTCAGAAGAAATAAGCCTAATGATAAAATTCCTTGATCTATCTTGATTTGAAAGAAAAAAATATCTGGATTTCTAAAACAGGATGAGAAAAGAGTCATGCCTAAAAGGTATAGTTGATTTAAATCAGTAAGATGAAAACAGTTAAAACTATCCTGTTTATCTTTTTAAAGCTTTTAAGTAAACTTAAATATATTTTTGATAAAGAAGATAATTTTGAAAAGAAACCATTAACACCTCACAGAACCTACTTTTACAAAATGCTCAGGTTGATTATACTGCTAGACTACACCATCCGGGAATTGTTTGCTTTTAAGCAAAAGGAAATGTAGTGGAAGGATAGCGTAGTACAAGATTGTGAACAGAATAGAAATTCCATTGCTTTTGTCTGTGAGATTTCACATAAAAAATTTGTGATAGGTGGATGAAAAGCCCTCACTGTTGGTAACTTAGGAAATGGCTTCATTGTTGGCTCTCAAAACCCACTTCTACAAGACGGACAAATACACTGTCGTTGAAGAGAAAGGAAAAGCTAAGAGGGTTTTAAATAATTCTCAGTGGTTAAGAACATGAACTTGCCCTGCTTGTGTTGCATCCTCATATCGAATGTCAGCTAAGTTATCGAACAAGAAAAAGGGAAATTTCACTTTAATTTTATCATGCAGTCAAATGAGAACAGTTAACAACATAGAAAGAAAATAACTTACATACCACAAAGTAGAAAGACAATATTTATGGCAAGTCCTGGAAAAGCCTGATTGTCAGGAAACTGCCAGAATTCGATCTTTGATGGCTTCTCGGAATGAAACATTTCATGATGGGGCAAGAGGGTCACTCAGCCACTGGAACTGCGAATGTGAGAAGACATTCTGAAGTGGCCAGTTGCTCTATAAAAGTAAATTTTCGAAAAATTTTAGAAAGTTGAAAAACAAGACAATATCAGGTTTGGTCCTAGGGAGGGAGAAAACAACACAAATAGAGGTTTGGCTGGTGGCAGCGACTAGGAGCCTCAATGCACAATGAATCATCTGTTATCAGCTCTAAAAGATCCATGTGAGGGTGATGTTTGCATTTTGTCTTTACAAAAGCCCATCAGAGTTTTTTAATCTTCCACTTGGGAAATGAAAATTTTAAAAATCTGAATATAGAGGCGAGGCTAAAAGATTTGAGCCCATCTGCAAATTCTGTAAAGGGCAGTAATCTTGACTTCAACAGAAACTTTGTTCTCTTCCTTCTCTGGTCCAGTTTAATTCAGATGTGGAGTTTTATGAGAAGTTTGATCCTACAGGAGGTGTCCTAGACATCTCTACCATAATTATGAGAGCCACCCTAACCAATAAGCTCAAGAATGCCTCTCAAATGGTCTAGTCCTATCCAAGGTAGATTGAGTAGAGAGAAAGCTCATCTTCCCAGACCCAAGCTTTTCTTTGATCTAGTCTTGACTTCTTATTCTCATTCCAGAGAATGTTTGAAAATAAAGGACCAAAGACATAAAGCTATTTTCAGGTAAATATACTAAAGCACTCAGGGTCTCAGGAGGCTGAGCAGGAGGATCCCAAGTTCAAAGCCATTCTCAGCAATTTAGTGAGGCCCTAAGCAACTTCACAAGACCCTGTCTCAAAAAGCGGGGAGGGCAGCTGGGAATGTGGCTCAGTGATTAAGTATCCCTGAGTTCAATTCCTGGTACAAAAAAAAAAGCTAAAAGCAATAAATACATTTACCTCATATTTTCCCTAAATTCCATTAAAATGGCAGTATAAAAATAAAGATGTGCACAATGTAAAGGAATAAAAACATGAAATTTGGGAATCAGAAGATAACCATAAATATAATATGCTAATTCAATTAATTTTGGAAGGTGGAAATAATATGAACAAGTGTCATCTGAGCCAGTATATCTGATATCTGAAGGTATGCAATGGGGGAGCCATTGAAGAGTAAATTGATTCATGCCATAGATCCCTGGAAAGGCTCAGAAATTGTCTACCACATTCCAGAGCTAATGTCAGCCTGTCCTAGAAGATGCCAGCCTTGAATTCCTGCACTGTTGGAATTCACAACTATAAAAGGTTTGCAACTGTTGTATGTAAATAAAGAGCACATGTGAAATTGAGTATCAGAATTAAATGTGGTGGTGTTACATGCTTGCCTTTCAGTGATACACCCAAACAGGTGCCCGCTGAGTTGAGCCTATGAACATCAATCAGCAGGACTCATAGCTGGGACCCCAAGATCCCTGACACCAGTGTGTTATGCTGACAAGATTCTGCAGCTGTCAGAGTATCTGGAGCATCTGATGCTTGAAATTGCATTCCATGAATTTTCACTGATTGATAGATCTTTTTGGAATGCCTTGGGATTTATTTTTAATCACATAGTATTGTTCCATATTCCTTATCTTTTAATGATGATTTAACTAGCTAAACTTCAGAAAGGGAGCACAGAGTACACTGGAGCAAGTAGCAGTGACTTCCTCTCATATAGAGATAGAGAAGCACTCAAGTATTGTAAATTAGATGACTCATAAAAGACCTTAATGTCGCAGATTCCGAGAAAAGATAATACGTTCATTTGTTAGTTCATATTATTGAGTGAATTGATGTCTTGGGAACCAAGTTAAATACTGAACTTAGAGGAATAAATAAGACAGCCTGCCACATGATGCTCTCATACCTCTAGAGGAAAGACACTCAAAAAGTTGTAGAAGAGAAGCATGTCAAAAGGACAACTAAAGTGCATAGGAGCTTGCAAGACTTCAAGAGGCTGTATTTGTCTTCAGTTTTTAAACAGGAGTATGAAATTTACCTAATGGCAATTTTGTGTGTATGTTTGTATGAGATAGGAAAGGAACACAGAAAAGGGACCTCTGTTGTGAAGAATGCTTAGGAAGTACTGTGCAGAGAAGCATAGGGACATGAAATTAGCACTTTGCTCATTTCAGTGCATTCTTTTGGCCCAAATCATGGTTATGCATCTGGAATAATATATCAATAATAATTTGAATTTTCTGAGCCAGAGAGGATGGAAAGACTCTTCTTAAAGAATGCTAGGAATGAGAGCCATCAATAAGTTAAAAATTCATTTAAAATAATGATGTCCAATAGTTATGTCAAATTCATTTAAAATAGTTATGTTAAAAGACATAATAACTTTTTTAAAAAAATTATTTTTGCTATAAAAAGTAGAAAGAGTTGAATGTTAAGAGGCAGAGAACCACAAAATCCAGGGATGGGTGGTCTTAAGCTTCTGTTCTTTGGACAGAATGTGTGTGGAGCGGGGAGAAGTCCTCTGAAGAGCTTAAGTTAAGAGTGACCTTGGAGATGATCAAGTACAGCTTAATCACTGGCTCCTTCCTATAAGCTAAAACCTGCTTTGGCCTAGAAACAAGCAGACCTACAAGTCCAACATACCCCTGGTCCTTCCTTGATTGACTTCTGTACTCTCGCTGCTCAATTTCTATTCAATAGTCACCTTCTTCCTCCGTTCATTTTTTACTTCATTCCTTATAATCTGCCCACTTTCCTACTTCTTCCTCCAGTTCCCAACACTCATACCTACTCATAACACCCATTACCATGTAATAAACAAGCTCAAACAAAAATAAAGAATAGCTTATTGTTTATCACAATTCTGTAGATCAGGAAGTGGGGCATTGCTCAGCTAGATCTTTCTTCTGCTTCCTGTGATGCTGACGGAGGTCACTCAAGTGCCTACAATTAGCCAAGAGCTCAGACAAGACTGGGGTGTCCAAGATGGACTCAGGATCTCTCTTCATATGTTCTCATTCAGCACTCATGCTCAAACTTTCTCAGAACATGGCGGACAGGGCTCCAAAATAGAAGCAGAAAAACTGCTTGCTCTTGTGGCCTGGGTTTGGAAATTCCAGGATGTGACTTCTTTCCATTGATCAAAGAAAGACATAAAAGCTATAGTTCCTCATATGAGCAGAGGTGCTTACGTCAAGGAATTATCTCCACCTATCTGGAGACTCTCTACTGAATACATTCTAAAACAAGAAGAAAAAAAAACTGATCTCAGGAATCACAAATGGTATGCTTACAAATTGTAAATCTCTTCTAAGATTGTATTCAAGATTTTTTTTTTTTACATTGTATCAATTTCCTAGGACTGCCATACCACAGTGCCACAAACTAGGTGGCTTGACACAACATAAATTTATTATCTCATAAATCCAGAAACTAGAGGACCAAACTCAAGCTGTTGACAGGACATATGTCAAGACTCCTTCTTTGATTCTGGTGGTTTCCAGAAACACTTGGAATTCATTGGCTTATGTGTGTATGACTCTGACCTCTGCTTGTCTTCACATGGTAATCTCCAGCATTCAAAGTTCCCTTATCTTTTAAGGTCATCAGTCATGTTGAATTGGAGTACATCCAATGACCTTATCATCATTTGATTACATTTTCAAAGACACTATTTCCAAATAAGGTCACATTCAGGGGTACTGGAAATTAAAACTCTTGACATTTATTTTTTGAGGGGGAGCATGACTCAACCCATCACACATTTCACCAGGAGAAGTAGCATTAGGATGTTAACATTAGCGGTAACTGAAAATGTTTTAACACTTTCTTCTGTGCCCACATTTTGGTATCTTTTTTTTTTTTTTTTTCCTTTTTAAAGTTACTCTTGAGAATTGAGATAGAAGTTTCTCATTTTATATTTCATAGTTCCTCGCTTGGTGATAAACAAATTACAAACACCCATTGAATGTAGTTGGTTCTGATTAAGTGGTTTATGAGTTCATGTATAAAACGAAGAATGGGATCATCCAAATCACAGCTGCATAAATACATAAATATACACATGTAAAATCCTACGCAGTCGAAATTGTCCAAGAGAGCAGTCACGGAGCTTAAGTTCAAAAACACACTATGGATTCTAACATTGCAACTAGAGTCTAGGTGCATCCTGTCAATGTTTTGTGTTAATGTTTGATCCAGCAGTACTAGAGCATAATTGAAAAATAAATATTGTGTGTATGCAATGAAAAAGTGATACATGCAGCATTGTGAAGTGATTAAATCAACCTAATGAACAAACTTATGCTTACCTTAATACTTTAATCTCAGGTTAGAGTGTTATCACTATTCCAAGGTTTGAGATAAGGCATAAACATTTTTAAGCATTCCTTCCATCCCCCTTAATTTTGGAAGTGATGTATACTTATTTTAGAAATTTGTAGAATACAAAAATGGTGCCGAAGAGAAGGAATTGCACACAATTCAATTATCTAAATGCCACTTCCTTAAATATTTGGGAAATTTTCTTTCTAGTCTTTGGTTGCTGTGGTTTTAATGTCATTCCCAATATTCACGTTGGAATTCAGTTTTCATCCTGATGTTATTAAGAGGTGGGACCTTTTAGCGGTGATTGGGTCATGAGAGATCTTCCCTTATAAGTTGATTGATGCTGTTTTCTTGAGAACAGGCTCCTGATAAAGGGGAAAATTTGGTCCCTATCTCTCTCTCTTTCCCATCCTCATCTCTCTCTTTTCCCCACAATACACCCACTCCACTCTCATGCTGTTTTTCCATATGATGTCTTCTGTTATGTTTTGATGCAGCAATAAGACCCTCATCAGATACAGCCTCTTGATCTTAGGTTTCCCAGTCTCCAGAACACTAAGCCAAAACAACTTCAATTGTTTGGTTTCCCCAGTGTGGAACTTTGTTATAGCAGTACAAAATGGACTAAGAAATACAGTGTTTTCATTTTTATTTTCTATATAGCTGTAATAGATTAGACCAGGGGCCAGCTAACTATGGCCTGCAGGCCAAATCTGGCCCACCGTCTGCTTTAGTAAATGAAATTCACTGGAACACAGCAACACCCATTTTTATATTTCACCTTTGGCTACTTTCTGAGAATCAGGTTCGCTGTGTACCAGTTACTCTACCACTCACACAAGTCTGCTGAGACAGAAAACTCAACAATTAAGTAGATCAACTTGATTTCTCACAGATAGGGAGCAAGTGTCAGTAGACGCCTAGGATTCATGATGAGCCTGCCCTGTAAGGATCAGAAAGGCTGCCCATGCAGGTGGAGTATCATCTGCTAGGCCTCACTTTGCGTCAAAGCTGAGGTTCCCTGAAAGCATTTCACTGTGTTTTTCATGGCCCTGGGGGCTACTGGTCTACTTGTGCTAAAGTGTTGCCAGACATTCTGCTCTAGCAGAGCCAGGGACAGAGCCCAGGCTGATCCATTCCATTCTCCCTTATATCAGGATGCTGCAATTCCTGACACATTCTAGTTATTCTGAGAACTACAATGAGGAATAGGGGAAGAGCTGAATCACCAAAGCCATCTGGGGACCTGTCCTACACTTGCATGCTAAAATGGCAGAGTCGAGCACTAGTAACCAACATTGTATATGTCCAAAGTCTAACATATTTACCATCTGGTCCTTTCATGAAAAATTTGTTTCACCTCTGAATTCAAATGTAAGATCCATCAGAAATGACTGGGAGTCGTCTTCATTGATCTTTGCTCTTATGAATCTTTATGTAATGTTTGACACAGTAAGAGATTATACACATTTGTTAACTATTTGTATTATACTTTATAATACCAACCCCATCTTTTCACCTTACACATCACAGACACCTCTGGATTTTACTTCATAGTTGGTATACTTCAGGTTATTGTCTGTGCAATATTTCAAGAGGCATGGAGAGAGTGGAAACATGGACATTATAATAGAAGAGGAACAGAGTAAGCTCTTGGCAGACGTTTAGGTTATAATCTTAACAACCCTGCTAGGTGAGAATTCTAATTTTTATATTTGAGGAAAATAACTTCCATGGTTGTTAAATAATTTGCTTGAGTGTATTTTTCTTTACATTTAGACATTTTTTTTTATTAACACTATTTTAATAAGACAGTAGGGAACATTACCACATCACACGTGGGGCCTTCCATCTATAAATTCATTTCCATATGACACGTCACCAGAAGTGCAGTAATAACGTCAGTTTTCTTAATTCACACCGTCAAGTTCTTTTTCAAAGACACATGTACATTCACTCATTATTGATCTGATGTTGTTTTGAGACTCGCCTTCATAAGAATCAGCTTGTTGCTAAAGCACACATATCCCCTAAAACAATCCCTGAATTATTAACCAGAATCTCATGAGAATCAATAGTTTAATACATTTATAAACATATTTTCCAGGTTTTGGTGATGATCAATGGTGATTAGCGTTTTAGGAACCTGATTTTTGTCTGAGCAACAACTTTGACATTTGAATGGTCTGATATTTAGAAACTCAAACTGTCAATCAGCCAGGAGGATGGATAACAAAGAGCTTGAATTTCAAAACACATGCAGTTTAAAGTCAGGTAACTGTTTCCCAGTGGTCTCTGTAACTTCAGTTCCCTGTGCTACAACTTATTGAAATCAGCCCAAAGACAGACTCCAACCTTGGAAAAGGAGCTTTATTCAGACATCAACAAACCTCAGGAACAACAATAATCATACTATTCAATCCCAATGTGTTCAGCAAACACTCCCTTATTTCCTGTCTGAAAAAATAAACCCTATTTTCTAATATCTCTTATCTGGTTGTGTGTGTGTGAAATCAGGCATGCTCACCAAGAGTAGAAAGATGGAAGGGGTCAGGTTCCCAAACTTGGGGTTTGGGTCTAGACTTAACTGTGTGAGGGGGAACAGAACACATGCGGGGATGTCAGGGAGAAACAGAGACCAAATAGAGTAGAATCGGGATAATGTTCTTGGTTCAATTTCAGAGATGATTAACTGAGATTCTTTACGCGATAGTTCCTAGAAAGTACGTGGAAGAGGCTCTGTCCTCTCTCCTCAGAAGCAGGGAAAGAGCATGGGCTTAGGTTAGTCTGTACTGATTAGTGGTGTGACCTGGGCACCTTCCTTATCATCTATGGATGGAGAATATTTTGATCTGTTTTACACGGAGACTGTAGTGGGTGAGGCAAGTTACAGACTCTCAAAGGCAGCAACGTGTCAAAACATGGAATTTATTCTTTTGAGCAGGAGTGGCATATAAACGGAGAATCCAGGACTGCTCAGAGAAAGTTCCACTTACCTCCTGTGGTGGAGATGATAGCTCCAACATCCCAGGCAGTTACACATCTTTCTACCTTGTTCACAGGTACAGCTCTGTTGTTCTACCTGAGTCAACCTTACCTCACTCGCCATCTGTGGGATACACTTCCTGAGATAGCTTTTTCAGACCAGCCTACATAAAATCCTCCTGTTTCTTCCATCCTGGTTTCCCATCCTGATATCTTGCCCATAGTTTCCTACATCTCTCACCATCTTTTTTCATCATTTCATATCCAGACAGTATGCCATTATTAGTGCATAGCACTGCAGTCAATCCCTGGGATCTCAACAGTCCTCAACAAAGCCGGGCTGGGAACGCTAGTATTTGCGGTGGCAAGTATAAGTACTGGCATTACTGAATCTCTTTCAGACACTGTTATTGGCTCTCTCCCCATCTTTTTTATATTCACTTCTTAGTGTCTTAAAGGTACACATGGTTCACACCTGAGATTCTCTGTCTGCAAGGCAAGCAAAGCAGACGTAGCTTTTGGAGGGTTAATGTTGAAAAAAAGAATCTGGGGTATTTTTCCCACTCAGCTCCTCCCTCACTGGTTGAGGGATAGGTGGGACAATCACCTAGATTCCGTGTCTTTGAAAGAACCATGCTGAGGTACATTCTACACTTTCTCTCAGAGTCCTTCCCCCACCCCACAGGATTGAGATCTAGTTTTCCACAGACAGATTGCCCACCTGGTAGCATATAGCATATCCACCTTTCATTTCCTTCTCATCTAATCTCACTCTCCCATTCTCTTCCTGGGGTCACATCCAACACTAAATATTTGCTTTTCAATCAGTGTCTTAGGGTCTTATATTGACGAGGAACCTAATGAAGACAGAAACTACCAGCAAAGTTGGACAAGAGACCCACACTTGCTCAGAAGGCCAAGTACCCTCTAACCCAATTAGTCTTGGCTCTAGTGTCTCTGAGGCCATGGTTTTCCTGTTTTATGACTACAGCATTCAGCACGAGGCAGGCATTGGGCTGGCGTGTAATTGATACTTACAGAAATAATGGTAATATCACCCACAGAAATAATTACAATAGGAGCTGCAATTTATTAAGCAGTTTTACCATGCCAGATAATCTGCCTAGTACTCCATTCATATTAATTCACTTAATCATCCCGTAAGTCCTGCATAAGTACCTATTATTATTATTATCCCTGTTTTGGAGAATGAGAAAACTGTGGTTTGGTTGTTAAGTGGTAGAATGATGTGAGGCTGGCTTGAGCTACACCCATGACCACTGCACTTCAACTGCCTAACACGACTTGTAATCATCAATGGAGAAGAAGAGATACTAAGAACAAGTGGCAGAGCTTGCTCCTTCTTTCCTATCAATCAAAGGGTATGCAGCTAATAGAGTTTAATGGATAGGAAGCACTGCCTCATTCATGGGCATCTAATTATCTTGCCCTCTGAGAATCACCCCTAGAGCTAATGAAGAAGGTTCATTTCCCAACTCTGTGTTCCTCACCCTGGGAAGGATATCATGCCATCAGGTAACTGCCTAGTAGATAGAAACTCAAGGAAGCCAGTCTTACAGGAATCCAGGAATAGTAGCCTACATACCTGGGGTTTGATTCTGGCAAAAAATACCAAGTAGCATTTTGATTCTGAGTAAACTAAATGATCCATTTGGGGTTTTCTATCACTGCAGATTAAGGAGGTTGAAGAACTGGCCCTGCACAACTGTTTATGGATTTCTGGGTTGATAAAATTCCTCACCAAAAACCACTTTTGGAGAACCACTTCTTCCAAGCCTGTTTCTCAGGCCTTGGAGACACAAATGTGATTTTTTTCTCCCCTCCTGATATTGCTGTACCCCTTGGTGGGGTTTCATGTAATTATCAGTCTATACCTTTCTAGAACTTTGCTGTTGAAAAGCCAATGCTGTATTATAAATGGCCTGTGGTTCTCTGATAACTCATGCATGTTTATATAGCTTATTTCTGTAATAATCTGGTCTTAATCACCTTAATCACCTTGTTATTTATGCAAACCTCTTTTCCTAGCACTGCTTGCAGTCAAAATTGGGTCTAAAGCATCACTCTTTGATTAGTGCCTATTGATTCCTTGAATTCAGTAGAAATCCATAGAAATCCACAGAATTTCTTTTGGCAATTTCAGTGTGCCTTTTTATTGTCCCATCACAAGTGTCCAGGTTCTGTTACTGAGTGCAGAATACACCATTGCCGTGGTCAACTTCCTAAGTGACCCTATTCTCACTGTCATACCACCTTCAAAAAATAATAAGTGAATTTTAGTCTGAAAGATGAGAGCTATTCTTTCTAAGCGTTCTGAGTAGTGACTTGGCAGGGGTTAAGATGATAATTTTTCTTTTTTTTAATTTAGTTTTTTCCATTTATTTTATCTTATTAATTTTTAAAAATTTTGTTCTAATTTGTTATACATGTCAAGATGATACTTTTGTTAGACTTGGAATCAAACCCAGGCTCTGACTCAAGCTATATGCCCTATATTCTCTCTGAAACTGAAGACTCTTTATTGCAAAATGGGGATAATCACTGCTATTGCAGAGTTTGGCTGGAAAGATTAGATACTACATACTAAATGCTTAGCACCATGCCTGGCACGTAACTGCCTCCCCCCAAAAATGACATACAGCATTATTATTACTACAACTACTATGAACTATTGAATACAGTACTAAAGGTGGACTCTCAACCTGCAATTGCTGCCTCAGTAACTGGAAGCATGTTAGAGTGTAATTTTGCTCAGAAACAAAGACCATATGCCTTTAGAAATAATGAGAGTGCACATTTCAGATGAGCTCTGATTGAGGGACAAGAAGAAGAAGAAATCATATTTTTACAAATATAAGGACATAAAGTTAGTTAGCTTGTGTTTCCAAAGGGCCCTAATGTTATCTTGTTTTGTTCAGGAGATGCAATTACCTTGCCAAGGAAGGTAATTATCATTGTTCATTTTGATGTGGAGTGAGAAAGGGGGAAGAGAGGGAAAGGAGACGGGGTGGGTAGGAGAAGGCAAGTGAGCTGCACAGGCTGCAGATGTCAGGATGCAGCAACAGCTACACTGCTGTGCATTTTGCTCTGCACCAAATACTGCAAGGTCTTCCTAGACGTTTGGTAAACCCATACACACTCATAGAGGATATTTTATTTGACACAGAAAGAAAAAGAAGCAAAGAACTCTCCAGAGTGTCAGATACATGGATGGCTTCATCTAAGAACTCAGGAATAAAATGACAATTGCAATTTTTGGTGAGTGACTTGTTTTTTCAGCTTCACAAAGTCCATTTTTCCCCCTGACTGATCCTATTTTCAGATAGAATCATCACATGTCTAACTGCAATTGCCTAAATTGAATATGTGTGACTCACAGATGTGTTTACATAGTATTCTTTCAACTCCAAAGACCAAGCTACTGATTTTATCATCATCTCAGGGACTCAGCCACCTCCATCAAACATCCAGAACTCATTTTTTCTCATTAAGAAGTAAAATTACAGACCACCTGTGCCAACGATACCTATTACTAGGGAAAAGGTGCACGAACTGCAGAGTTGGGGAAAGTGGCTCCCAGGCATTCAAAAATAATGGCTTCTAAGTCTCACCAACCTGAACCTTTTGTTCCTGTATCTTGTACATATCCTGCATTCCTGTGTCACAGGAATTTTTCCAAAGCACAGTTCAGATCCACCACTGCACAGCCAAACAGACATCTCTAGCATTTAGTCTCTCAAGAAGTGATTTGCAAAGATAGCACTTGAACTGACTTCTATAGGATTGGTTGGATTTCTGTATGTTGGGGCCAGATGGAGATAATTCAGGAGAAGGAAAACAGCACAAACAGAGAAGGCAGGTTTTTTTGGGAATAGCAATTCTACATTGTTGAAGAACAGTATCTTTCTGGTCAAGCTAATATTGCAAAGCTAACAGATTTACTTTTGGAGGTTCTATAATTAGATCAGGCTAGAAATAGATAGTTGATTGATAGATAGAATTAGATTTTAAAAGGAAGGGAGAACAAGAGAAGGAGGACAGAATGAGAAGGAATGAGAGAAAGACAGACCCACACAGAGAAAAAGAGGGAGAGAGAAAGAGGGGAGGGCAGGGAGATATAAAGAAAGAATATTAATAAAAAAGAGGACTTAGCCAAATGAGTCCAAGATCGTGAAGAAAGTCTCGGAGTACGTCAATATCCATTTTACACTATTCTCTATAGATCAGGTAGGTATTCATGGTTGTTAGAAACTGGTTCCTGTTTGAGAGCAAGACATTCTCTGAATTATTTCTTTCAATGTTTTCTTTCTTTTTTTTATTTTTATTTTTCCTAGTTGTAGGCAGACACAATACCTTCATTTTATTTATATGGTGCTGAGGATTAAACCCAGGGCCTCACACATGCAAGACAAGCACTTTACAGCTGAGCCATAGCCCCAGCCCCATTCTTTCAATGTTTTCTAGTTAACCTTATAACTGCTACAAAGAAAAGAAAGAGTAGGAAAATATTTGAACATCATGTAAGAACTTATCTAATATGTGAATTTCAACCAAGAGTAAAGTTTCTTGCAAAGGGTCTCTCAGTTGTTCAGGATCACCCTAACCCCACCTTTACTAAAGCTCTGCCTATGTGAATTCCCATTGGCCCCTGCATTTTCTTACCCTTGCCTAGTCCTCCAATGTCATGGAGCCTCACAGTCTGCAGCTCTGGCCCTGGGTTCTTGGCAGCAACTATACTAGTCTTCTCGAGGTTGCTAAAACAAGGCAAGCTCAACCCTACTTAGAACTCTTTCCCTCCTTCCTCTCTTCGTTGGAGATCTATTTTCTCCAGCTTGATGAGACTAGCCCTTTCTCTTAGTTCAGTTTTCATCTGAAATGAATCTCCTAAGGAAGTTTTCCCAAAATATGCAAAAGCTATAGAGTTGGGGAACATGGCTCCCAGGCATTTAAAAATAATGGCTTTTGAGACTCACCAACCTGAACTACTACCTTTTGTTACTTTGTCTTGTACATATCCTGCATTTTATGTCACAGTAATTTTCCCACAGCACAGTTTAGATCCATTACTACACAGGCCAAAAGCAATTATTCCCAAAGAATATGGAAATGGAGGTAAAATAACAATATATTGAGAAACCTGATGGACACTACTTCAGCCAGGTGATCGAGGTTCACACTGAGGGCAACAAGTCATGCTAATAAAGGTATTCTTGATATGATGCAATTAAAATGGCATTTTTCCTTGTGATGGCCTCCTACATCCATAGTCCCAGACTAACCAGAACAAAAACACTACATAAATTCCAATGAAGGAACAAGCTACAAAATATCTGAACATCAACACTCAAAACTGTTAAGGTCATTAAAAAAAAAAAAAAAAAAAAAAAACAGGGAAAATTGGAGAGACTGTTACAACAAAAAAGGAACCTAGGGAGACGAGATTACTAAATTTAATATATCCCTAGATGTGATCCTAGAACAACAACAAACAAAAGTCGGGCAGGTAAAAACTAAGGAAATCTGAATAAAGGATGGGCTTTACTTAATAAGAACTTACTAATTCTGCTTCCTAATTGTGATGAATATACCAGACCAATGTAAGATATTAATAGTGAGAAAAATGGAATTTTCTGCATTATCCTTACGGTAATTTCTATCACTCTAAAATGCTTATAAAATAAAATTGTATTTGAGAAAATAGCAAGCCCTGTGGTAGCTTCTTTTTGGGAATCAATATGAACGCAAGAACATTAAAATCTTAGAAGTCCTCCAAGCATAAGTAAATGAAGCAATAAATAAATAATTGAAAGCATTAGCACTAACCAAGGGATTCATACCTTTGTGCTTCTATATTTCTACCTGCTGTGGCATCTTTTACCATGTGCTATTTTTCCCTAAAAGTTTTCATACATGCTCACTCTTCCCTGCCTCCATGTCTTTATGTATGATGCTTTTTGAATTTAGAATAACCTTCCCCATGAACAATGAAAAACCAAACTATACCAATCTCTTCATGCCAAACAAGAAGGCTGCATTGTGTTCTATTAACTTGTTGGTTATCTTCCATCCAAATCTTCCCAGGAAGCAGTAAAACTCCTGATTCACCATAACTGCTAGCTTTTCTCATAGTATCCTCATAGGACATGATCTTTTACCCCATTTTTTTTTTTTTTTCTGTGTCTTGTTTTTCTACGAAAAGAATCATTTCTTTCTTACTTTTTTTTTTTTTTAACCAAACCTAGGGCCGCATACATGCTAGGCAAACAAGCGCTGTACTACTAAGCCATATCCCCCAGCTGAGAAGAATTTCTATTGCCACACCACCCCAGGCTGACTCATCTTTATATTCTTTTACAGCTCCTTGCACAAAACAGAGGGTTCCTTGCATGGTATTATCTGATAAAGTACCTGCTGAATTTATGAAGGAAGAAAACCACCATTTGATTCTATTAGATTATACAGATATTCTCCATTGTGTCTTAATTTCTAACCATATATGATAGATAGACCCTGTGAGATTAATTTTACATGAACAAGGCAATTGATGTCAAAGGAGAAAAAAAAAATCAACATGGATTTCACTTCTGATTTTGACACATGTATTTTCTTGGGCCTCTGGGCATCAAAGCCTCCCCTGAAAGCTTTGATGCATCACTTCATCACTAATGAAGATCTTCTTCAAACCCTCCATGTTCACACATGCAGCTTCCCTTGAAAGATCTGAACAAAATGTCAATTGCTTTCTGTTCCAGTTCATCACTCAAGATGCCTGACAGCATCCAGTTTTAATGAATGCCACCAGAGTGCCTGGTCCCTGTAAGGCAACTCTCTTCCCTCCTTGGCTCGCGGCCCACACTAACACTGCTTTGATGATGTGGATACAACAGAGTCTGTCGAACAGATGTAATCACAAGCTACCCTCCATTTAGCAGTCAATCAATTTAGCTGACACCATGTCCTTTTGGCTAGCTGTGTATATACTTTTAACTGTTCTTGACTGCCTGTAAAATTCTTAACCAGATTGATCTGTTTTTCCAAACATGTGCCGTGGTTATGTTCCTCATTTCACCATGCGAAGCTTTTTAAAAAGTCACATTATTTATCTGAATCAAAGTAAATTTCATTCTTAGCCTGCATTCATATGGGTGACATGAAATCTAAGCTTAATCATATCTGAGGACTTCCCTTTCTGTGAGCTGCAGAAAATCATTGAGAATTATGTAGCCTAGGTTGGGGATATGGAGAGATGGGATTGGGAGAGGATTTAGAGATAAGTCCATCATGATAATCTCTTAAGTGATACTGAGGAATGAGGCTGGTAAATTATGTGATGTGCATGTGTGAATATGACATAATGAATCTCACTATTATGCATAATTATAATGCACCAATAAAAATAAATTTAAAAATAACAAAATAAAACTGGGCTTATTTTCTAAGAACCTAAAGTAAATAAAATAAGTAAATAAAACTTTTAAAAATATGTTCTATTAAAAATTCATCTCTCAAATATAGATGGCTTCCCCAGGCTTTTCATCAAATGGACATCTTAAGAGGTAACTCTCACAGTTTCTCAGGAATAACTAAAAATTTGTGAAGTTAAGAGCAAAATAAAAATGCAGGTACCCCTTTTCAAATTTATTAAGAATTTTAAGATGGAGAATGGCAGAACTTTAACCACGTGAAGGAGCTTCTAAACATGGGGCCATTTATGGGTTGCATGCTCATTAAGCCTGTCCTGCTACCACCATTCTTCATGTTAGAACCTGCGGTCATTGCTAGCCAGTGTTTCCATGTTCCTGTCACCTCCTCTGAGGTTGGCTCTCAATGGAAAGAGGTCTCTGATAATTATAGGACTCCCAAAACCCAATAACTCTTTTTTAAGCTACAAATCTTCCCTCTACATTGGGTAATTTTTCTACTCTTTCTCCAAACAGAAATCAGCCTTCCTCTTGGACAATCTAATACTTTATATTGTTGAAGTTTAGGTTGTGAATAAAAAATACTCCTAAATCTTGTCTTGGACCTTGGGAAGGTGGTAGTTTTCTAGGATTTTGTGACGCAAAGTGAGCTGCCAGCAAAGGCATCACCTGGGAGCATGTTAGAAATACAGAATCTCAAATGGTTCCACTGAGTCAGAATCAGCATCATTATGAGATCCTCAGCTCCAGGATCCAGTGCATGTCTAATTCTTCTTGAAACAGAGGGCAGAGAAGGGGAAAAGATGGCTAATTATCATTGTATTTCATTCTGTTAAAAATACATAAATTAATTTTACTACCTAATATTGGTCATTAATTAACAACAGGATGGAGCCCCTACTCTAGGGCAGAAAGTTGCAAGTTCAACTGCTTCTTAAGTCCAGGAAGATAATCTAAATGAGGGAAGCTGTTGGTGAGCCAGCAGGGACTTCTGCTGCTATGCAAAGGTGTGAAACTGTTCTTTATACAACTGCTGCAACAAAGTATCATGGTCCTAGCTATCTGGATGCTTCTCAAAAGAACATTGGTTTTGAACTTTACTTGAAATCTGTAGTGTAACATTTCAAAAACACTTCAATAACCAAACAAGACATATCTTAAAACGTTTAGCTGAAGTGTGATCCCTCATGTACAGTTTTGCAATAGATGTGTAGGGTAAGCCTTTGGAAGGGAGTATATAACAAAGGATTGAAGTCTTATCCACTTCTAACCTTAAACAGATTATGTGGAATCCTTTCTTCTTGATTCTCTGATTCATAAAATCTAACTATTGCTATGCATTAGGCATGTGCTCTACTACTGAGCTACATCCCCAGTCCATATGAATTAGGAGAAATGGTATGTATGCCAAGAGCTGTGAATTTCATGGGTAAACATTAGAAAATTGTTCACAAAATTGTCTGATTATTCTCCTCCCCATGTCCATGCTCCCCATAATGTAATTTCGTTGCTCATCCCATCAAGTGAAGACTATTCTACTTCTTGAGTGTAGTCTGGTCCTGTGTTTCTGCTATGGCTAGTAGAATGTGATGGGAATGACATTATGTCAGTCCTGAGCCTTAATTCTTCCTCTTTTGGAACCTCCCTTGCTGCCATAATAGCCTACTTGAAGATAGGAGAACTCTTGGGGAAGACACTATCTATCCTAGTTAAGGCTACCTGGGGCATGTATTCCCCAGATGATCCAGAAGATGATCATGCAGATCCATAAGTGAGCCCAGCTGTTACCAAATAAACCTCCCAGATGAGTTTCAACCAAATGTCCCAAAGTATAATTTTCTTGTATTAACCTTATTAGATTTTGCTGAACTTGGATCTGAGGGATGACGAATTTCAACATGTTAGGAACATCTTGTTCATTTACTCCTTCTTTATGGCATCTCCTTGTCCTCTTCTTCCGGGGCTACCATCTGTGTCCTACACATTTCCTATGCTATTTTGCTCTTTTCATCAGTTGTGCCTTTGTCCTTAAATTTTGTTATTTCTTTTCTGTATTTAATTCTGTCTTCTTTCTGTTAAATGTCTCTTTCTGCCCATTCAATAGTTCTCAGTCACATTTCTTTTTCAGTTCTAGAATGTCCACTTGATTTTTCTTTTTTTTAGTAGATTCCAGATTTCAGTTGAAGTTCTTGATCATTTCAACCATTTAAAAATTGTACATTTTGGTTGGAGGTGTAATAGTTCAGTGGAAGATCACTTGCCTAGCAATCAATCCCCATCCCCACCCCACACACACACACAAGAATCAAAAACAAACAGAAAACCTACTTTGTCTAACTTGTTTAACATGGTGGTTATAAGATTTTTCCAATAACTCAAATATAATAATTGTCTTTTGGTTTACTTCTAGTATCTGATTATTCTTTTTCCTCCTTGCATATCTTGTGTTTTTAAAAAGTTAAGTTGGGGATTCTGTATTAAAAATGTAGAGATTAGCCGGGTGTGGTGGCGCACGCCTGTAATCCCAGCACTTTGGGAGGCTGAGGCAGGAGGATCGTGAGTTCAAAGCCAGCCTCAGCAATATCGAGGCACTTAGCAACTCAGTGAGACCCTGTCTCTAATAAAATACAAAAAAAGGGCTGGGGATGTGACCCAATGGTCGAGTGCCCCTGAGTTCAATCCCCGGTACCACAAAAAAAAAAAAAAAAAAAAGTAGAGATTAATTATAAATAATTTTACTTTTTCTCTCTGACAGAATAATAGTGGAATAAATAAATTTTAGAATGAATAAATATTAAGACAGAATGCAGCACATAGGAATGTTAGTCCTGTTCTCAGCATGAATGTTCAAAATTTACCCTAAGTGGTCTCAGCTAATATTAAATGCTCTCTATAGTCTGAGTAGCTACAAGATTCACAATTTAATGCTTTCTTAATGGTACATAAAAGAACAAAATCTTGTGGAAAAGAGAGCAATAAACCATGTTTAAGCTTAAAAGTCTCTGAGAAGAGAAACTCAAGTCTGAAAGTTTTAACTTGTTTGGGGTTGCAGAAATTACTCAGCAATGTCAAGTTGGTTTTATTAGTGAACATTGGTAGCTATCATGAATAATAATCAAGACCCTTAAAAATCATATTCCATTTTGAAACCCCTAAATATGATTAATTCATTTGACTTGATTTGTAGCATCTCCTAT
The DNA here is from genome assembly GCA_025594165.1 of Tamias sibiricus. Classification (NCBI taxonomy): domain Eukaryota; kingdom Metazoa; phylum Chordata; class Mammalia; order Rodentia; family Sciuridae; genus Tamias; species Tamias sibiricus. The sequence goes on from CM046673.1 coordinate 29,118,419, forward strand.
GATCTGTTTTATTTAGTTTGTTCTGCTAGTATTTAATAAGCGTCTAGTAAATACTATTTACAGCAACAATAAAAATAAAGTTGAATGTTAATTGAATTCAACTGATTACAAAAGTACCAGCAATGCTTACTGTTCAAAAAGTTCTGAGAAATCCAATATTCCTTATCTGAACAAATAAACCAGAACCTGAAGTGAAACACACACACACACACACACACACACACACACACACACACATTCTTTTTTTTTTTTTTTTTCATAAATACAGTTTGGCTGTGTTTATACTGCTAAGAAACTCATAGGTTTAAATAGGTGGCCCAATATCCAGGTGACTACAGGGAGCAACATTTCTCCTAAGACAGGCAAAATAATAATAATAATAATTATTATTATTATTAATATTAATATTCTAGCAATGCTTATAAGTATTCAAATTATGTCAAAATATGACAAAGTATTCAAAGCTCCAAACATTTATCTTTTTAACAAATAATGTTTACAAGAACAGTAAGATATTTGTCACTTACAAAGGTCCACCAAATTCAGAAATGACACAATAAAAGTAAAACAAACAACAAAACATCTTTTGCTATGCATATCTTAAAATAATGTTTAATTTGAAAGATTATGGATTCAGGAAGGTATGGATTTTGCAATCAGGTATTCAACCATCTGTTTTCAGTGAAACTATTGCTTTCACATTTTTTTTTATTTTCAGATCTATTTCAAGCTTCATATGTAAATATATTTTCTGTTCTTCATTCTCTTCTCCCCAGAATTAATCACTGACCTGAATTTAATATTTATCATTCACATGCATATTTTATTATGTTTTAATTACACTCTATCCATATTCATAAACTACACACAGTACTATTTCGAATGCTTTCAAAATTCTTTAAGTATGATATCTTAATATTTATCTTGTTTTTGTGTATTTCATCACAAATTTATCTTTTCTGAGACTTTTGTATTGAATGTGTGACTTTAGCTAATTTGTTATTAGTGCATTGCCATCTTTCATTGTGTGAATATATTAATTCATACATTCTCCTACTTATAGGCATTTGGGTCAATTCAAATTTCTCCTTTTTAAAAACACTACCCCTCAAACATTCTGGTAAGCATATTCTTAATCCTCTGCACAAGAAGTAATCTGGGGTGTTTTCCTTCCATTGGAAATATGTGTTACTGCATGTGCTTACCCAAGACTACCACACCAACTTACAGTTCCTCTGGTTGTGAACAAGATTTTCCATGGCTCAACATCCTCACCCTACACATTTATGACAGCATTGTTAATTTTTCCTAATGTGAAAAGTGTTATAGTATCTGGAATTTTAATTTTTTTTCATTTCCCTGATCATTAGTAATTGATTATTGCGATGGTTTCAATGTCTGTTCTAAGATTCATGTTGAAATTTAATTGCCATTATGACAGTGTTTAGAAGTGGCACATTTATTTATGCATCCATTCATTCATTCATTTTGTGTACTGTACTGGGTATTGAACCCAGGGGTGCTTTACCATTAAGCTACATTTCCAGCCTCTTTTATATTTTAAAATTGAGACAAGGTCTTGCTAAATTGCCTACTCTGGCCTCAAACTTGAGTTCCTCCTGCCTTGGCTTTCCAAATTGCTGGAATTACAGGTGTGTGCCACCATGCCAGGTGAGGTGAGACTTTAAGAGGTGATTAGCTCGTGAGGGTGGAGCTTACATGGATTAATGCTGTTGAAATCTTGGTTGCTTATTTGGAGTGGACTTTTTATTAAAATAATTAGTTCAGCCCCTTTCTTTCTCCAGTGCTCTCTCTTTCTGATCTCCTTCCTTCCTTTCTCTCTCTCCCAGTGTTAGGATATAACACAAAGGTTCTTACTAGATGTACCCCTTGCTTTTGTACTTTGCAACTTCCAGAGCAGTGAACTGAATTAACTTCTATTCTTTATGAATTTCCAATCTATGGCATTCTGTGATGGCCTCAGAAAGAGGTCTAAACAAGAACAAGCATTTGTTTAAATGTTTTATCAGCCTTTAAACTTACTCTTCTGTGAATTGATTCTATTCAATTCTTTATTTTTCTATGGAATTACATGTTGTTTTGTTGATTTGCAAGTATTCTTTACATATTTTGAATATGTGTATTTGTTTATGCATATGTATACACATCATATTTTCTGTCAGTAGTTTCTCTTTTCACCTTGTCATGGAGACATTTTGTAGAGGAATTTTAAGTTTTATGGCAATCAAAATTTATTAGTAATTCTGTTCTTTTTGTTTTTCTCTAAAAAAAAAATCAATTCATAACCTGAGGACATGAAAACATTCTTCTATAGTTTCTCTTACCACTCTTTGGCTTTGTTTTTCATATTTAGGATTTTAATATACCTTACACTTATTCTTGTGTACCCGGTGAGATAAAAATCTAATTTTATTTTTCGTAGAGATCAAACATTGTCTCACTGCCATTACTGGATTAAGTATTTTTTTTTTTTTAGTTTATAATGCATTCTTTTCATATTTTGAGTTTGTTTTTAGGCCCTTTGTTTCATTGCTATGAATATATTAATTTATGAGTGTGTTAGCACTATGAAACCTTTATTGTACATCCATATAAAATGCTTTGATGTTTGGTAGGGCAATGCCCTTATCTTGTTTGCCAAAATTCATTTGATTTTCTTAACTGTTCATTTTTCTAGATGAAATTCAGGATGCAATTTTGAAGTTTCTTAAAAACATATTTTTATTCCTAGTTTCAGATATAGAGAACTGATAACATATTCAGCTATATGGTTCCTTGAGCTACCATAAGAAAGGACCAAAGACTGAGTGACTTAAGCAACAAAAATATATATGGTCATAGTTCTAGAGGTTAGAAGGCTAAACTTAACGTGTTTACTTTCCTCTGAAGCCTCTGTCCTTGAGTTGCACCTGGCCACCTTCTTTCTAGGTTCTTACATGGGTATTCCTCTGTGTGCATGTGTCATGATCCTAGTTTCCTCTCCAATGACACCAGTCATTGAACTTGAACTATCCAAATGACCTTATTTTACTTTATTTCTTTAAGATCCCTATCCTCAAATACTGTCACATTCTGAAGTACTGGAGATTAGGACTTCGGTATGTAAATCTGTGGGTAGAAAAGCTACTGCTTTCCTGCAAGATGATAGAGGGAGCAATGTGGGCCAGGGGATGGGTTTGCTGGAATGGATATATTATGAAAGATTAGAAGACCCATCAGAGATGGGAGGGCCCAGAGGACATCATGACATCATGACTCATCATCAGGATTGTGCAGGTGAGAAGGGTATCAGTGTCAGTAAGATCAGTGACGATTTTCTCAGGCCTTCCTCACAGAGGACTTAATAGCCATTGTGTTAGTGAGGATCTCCCTAACACACACACACACACACACACACACACACACACACACACACACGTATATTACATACTGCAATTAGCTCATGCAATTATGGAGGCTGAAAATTCCCACCATCTGCAAGCTACAGACTCAGGAAAGCCAATAGTAAGAGACTCCAGTAAAAAACTAGAGCAGTTCAAAGCCCTGAGAGCCAGAGAACCAATGATATAGATTATAGTCTGAGTCTGAAGGCCTGAGAACGAGGGACACTGCTCTCAAGATATGGACTATGATATCAATAACACGTGGGAAGAATTAGCTCACCTTATAAGACCCCTGTAACACAAATGAGGGAAAAATGGTTTTGTTGTTCTTTGAGTACTTAAACATTTTGTTGCTTGTAACATCAACCAGTTATACAGCTGGTTAACACAGAAATGAAAACCTGTTTCTAAATGATAAAAGATCTTCCCAAACCCCTCCTTTTATACACAAATCTCACTGGTTTTAAATTTTAAAAGCCAAAAATATCATGCCTGGCCCCAATGTAAGAGAAGGTAGTCTGTTTCTCCAATTTTTCACGCAGAGCTCACAGGCTGAAGGGAAACACCTTCACTTCTCAAGTGAAAGAATCCTCTTAAGAGAGGAAAGGGCATCTCACATATCCTGAATGGAATTCATTTCCCATCACACCAGAACACGCTTCACAACCCTAACCCCATGGAGACAGGAACTCCAGGGGGTTCCAAGGAATTCTAAAAAGGTTCTGTAAGTGGCATCTATCAGCTGTGTTCACTATTTTAAAGACACGACATGGTCCCAAATAATTAAGATCCCAACATTGGATAATCTACAAAATAACGATGAATTCTTGATTTCTTACGTTTTCCTTCTAGGCTTGGGGAAAAAGCAATATTAAAAAAAATATGAACAGGAATAAAATAGGAAGTTCTTTAAATCAGCCCCCTTATTTACTGGATCAAAATGTCATTTTTTTATTATCCCAGGTCCAGTACGCTTTTTATAATTTTGTCAAGATGATGAAAGAATAAAAACATTTCACAATTGAAATTGGTTGGTAAGAACTACTTACAAAAGGAAAACTGATTTAACATTTTTTGAAGTATAACAGTCATACAAAAAAGTGGGCAAATCCTTAGTGGAGAGCTTGATGACTTTCAATAAACTGAACAAATGTAGGTAGTCAACACTTAGATATAAGATTAGAAAACTCAGTGTCCCACTTACCACCCTCTAAATGTAGAAGCTATCTTGACTCTATAAGCATAGATTACCTGAACTTTTTTTCAATGAAATCACACAGCATATGCTCTGTTGTACCTGTCTTCTACTATCTAACAATATGTTCACAAAGTTTATTCATGCTTTTGCATGTAGAAATAATTCATTTGTTCTCACTGATATATAATTTTCCATTGTCTGAATATGACCTAAGAGTGTATCCATTGTACTGTTAAGGTTCATTTGAGTCATTCTCTATTTTTTGGCTATTACACATGGTGCTGTTGTGAACATTTTTGAGTACATATTTTGTTGAATGTATGCATCTTTTCATTAGATATACAAATGGGGTTGCTTTTGTAGATGTCACCACTTTGTTTCCCAAACAATACACAAGAGTTCCTAGTGTTTCACTGTTGGCCAGCACCTGATATTGTACTTTCTTCTTCTTCTTCTTTTTTTTTTTTTACTTCAGTTATTCTGTTTGGTGACTCAGTAGTAATGTTTCATATCATGTTAATTTGGATTACCATAATAAATAATGAAAGAGTGCATCTTTGCCCACACTTATCAATCATTTGGATATTTATTTTATCTTATTTGAAGTATATGTTCAACTTTGTCCATTTTCTATTATCTTTACTGCTTCATTCTTATTGACTGTAGAATTCTTTGTGGTTTATATGTAGTTATACTAGTGCTTTGCCATTTGTATGCATGATAAGAAGGTTCTCTTAATCTATGCTTCCTTTTTCAGTATTTTAATGGTGACTTTATATTTAGTTGTTAATGGACCTTTATTTTATACATTTATTTATATGCGGTGCTAAGGATCAATCCCAGTGCCTCACACATGCCAGGCAAACTCTCTACCACTGAGCCACAAACCCAGCTCCCAATGGTGGCTTTTGATGAATATGTTTTCTTAATTTCTGAGAAGTTTAATTTATCCCTTTTCCCTATATCATTAGCCTTTCCATTTTTTCTTTTAGAAATGTCTAATTATTCTAAGGTCCCAAAAATATGCCTTTATACTTTCTTATAAAAACTGTCTTATTTTAATTTTTACATGGAAACTTGCAAAATATTTATAATTGATTTCTTCATGTGGTATAAGGTAGGAATTGATTGATTTAATAATAATACCACATACATTTGAACATTTATAAATGAAAGTTTATAAATAACTGAACTGTCTTAGTAATAACAAAAAACAACTTATACTGTAAAGAAAGGGTATGCTAATTATCAAAGTGGAACTAAGCCTAAACTATGTTCAATTTTAAATTTTTTGTTGAGGTAGTTACAATAGTTTGTAAGAGTCCAAACTAACTTCAAGCCTCCTAGTATCCAAGGTAAAAAGTGAAAAATGATGAGTAGCATAAACTTTATTGTATATTATGACTGGTATCCTTATAAAAGTGGAAGGAAAAAAACAGACAATGTGCACACACTAATGGACCGTCTGAAGACAGGGACAGATATTGTAACTATGTGCCACAAGTCAAAAGAAGCCTGAGGACACTAGAAGACAAAAGACCTAGGGAGATCCTCCCCTGGAGTCTTCAGAGGAAACACACCCTTGACAACACCCGGATATTTTACTTCAAGTATCCTAAAACTGTGAGAATATGTTTTTGTTGATTTAAGTCACCCGGTTTGTGGCATTTCATTATGCCAGCCAGAGGAAATTGAGACAGGGTTTGAGGACAAGATTAAACAAAATAATAATAAAAAAATAAAGAACTGTAACCTATGTTCACCTGCCTTCCCAGAGGCATTTCTTGGTTTCTGCCTTTATGACTTGGCCACTCCATATGAAGTGAAGCCCACACCAGGGTGTGTCCATCCCCCGCTTGGTAGTGTGGGACTTGTATACATGTGTACATAAGGCTGAATAAAAAATACTGCATATTCACTGCAGTGGACACACCCAATACAGACAAGGACTAAGCATGAAGAAGACATGGTGGAGCTGAGGGAAGCTGAGTAGGGTGTGAAATGATGCTTTTCCCAAGAGAGTTAGGGGACAGCAAAAGCAGAAAAGAAGTCTTGAATGATGGATTCAAGGCACTTGGCATAAAAGAAAATTTAAAATATTCCTTAAGAAGGTATACGTTTCCAGAAAGGACCTTAATGGTGAGTTTCAGGGAATCTTCCAAGCCTCTTAGTGCATCTAAAATAACAGGTAACAGTACACAACAAATTGACTTAACCTCTGTACATGAAAACTGCCCGGGTAATATGGCCTTTCCATTTCCATTTACAATGTAGAATTTGAAACTGCAGATGTTAAAGGACTTTCAAAAATGCCACAGCATGTGTACAAGTGTATGTGTGCGGTGGGGGGATGGTATTCAAACTCCCAACTTCTGATATCAGGAAGCAATGCTTTTAATATTCCACACCAATGCACTACGGTGGTCCTATGAAGCAATGACCCTATCATGCATCCCCTTGCTGAGTAATATAGACTGATCAGCAGCTACTATTTCAGGGGGAAAAAAACAAACAAACAAACAAACAAACAAAAACTACCTACTAGTCTTAAGGAAAGTTTAAATTAGATTAAATGCAGATAAAATATTTTAATAAGACTCAATATTAGATATAGAAACATGTGCTTGCGTGTACATATGCACATGGGCATCTGTATATCAAAAAATGTCCTTAGACACTGTCTGACTCAGAGTGGATAGTCTACTACTGTGGTCCCCTACATTCTTCTTGCCTTTTTTGTTAGTAGTCATACACACATATGTGCATGCGCGCGCGCGCACACACACACACACACACACACACACACACATACAGAAAGAGGGAAGGAGAGAATATAGATGTCCTAGTCCTCTGGTACAGAGCAGCTAATTCCCTGATGTAAACAGACTCACTGAGTCAGGTAAATTTCTGGTGTGAATGACACACATGCCTGGTAAGGCAATAAATCATAAAATGATCCTTCAGCAGATTCATCTGCAAGTGTTTTCATCTACTCTGTTTTAAACAACTCTCTTAATGGCATCTCACTGTTTCTCCCTCAGGAAATTATTTCATTGTATAATTGCCCTTGCTTCAAGTGAAATTTTCTTAATGTCCAATTTAAATTGCTTCTTTTTTCAGTCTCAGGCCATTGCTCTCTATTACATTACTATTAAGTACCTGAAGTAATTCCTTTCTCTTTTCAAAAGGATGAAATTGGCTTGTACATTTCATTTGGAAAGGTGGCCTCATTCTTCTAGAACAAAAATTTTAAACACTTGACAATGACAGATGATCATCCTCTTTCTGGGGTAAAAGCAGGTAATTCTCCTGCTTCTAAGTTTTCACCAGGTTGGAAACAATCACAAGACTGATACAAGTCACTGAGAATATACCATGTACACAGTGTTTCTGTCAACCACCTCCTCTTTTACACAAAGGGAAGAAATGTTTGTGGAGACAGAGGTGCCCACTGATTTTCTTTCTCAAAACTCAGAAGAACAGCTACAAATTCCTTATGAAGAAAAAATAAAAATAGAACTACAAGAAGAAGAGGAGAGAGGAGGACACTTATGGTAGCATCATGGCAATACAAACCATGATGTTTTCAAAGCTATTAACACAGTAAAACTTTTAGGGCACAGGGTGAGCAATATAACACTAGGTTTATCCTGCATTTCAGTTTCAGATCTATTTCTGTGGGCCGTTTATGTGAGAACTCTGGATCCTTTAGCTGGGAGCAAGATTGAGAACTTAACAAAAAGTTACCCTGTTAGAATGCCAGGACTTTTGTACATCTATGTCTTCCCTCCTCCCACCCCCATGGTTCTCCCCACTCTCAACTTCTGTGTGTCCCCTGTGTACTTCAGACACTAAAGGGGTGAGACACTGGGCATTCAAAAAGTGACTCTTCAACAGGGTGCTATCCAGCCAGATTGGGCTGGGTCTGGGCATCATCCGCCCAGACACCATCATTGACTTTCATCAAATCTCCAACCTTGGCTTTCCATCAGATTCAGATTGGCACTCACCCTTATTCAGATTTACATCTCCTTCAGTTTGTTTAGTGTGTGACCTCCTCTCTCTTCTCTTTCAAATTGAATAAAGCAGTAAAATGAATCAAATGACAAACACAAATATCAAATCATTCTCGGGGGTTTCTGCTGTCAGGGAGATGGTTAATCTTTAGGGGAAGCCTCATCATGCCCAGTAGAAGAACCAGTTACTGGTTAGGATACTTATCAAGAGGTGATTTTCCTCCATAGAGAATAGTATCAGATGCCTCTCACCCCCACTGTGAACACAGTGCTCAGAGCAGCAAAGGACCCAGCTCGAAGAGTAAGAAGCTCTTGCCATTGATGACATATAATAGCAGCAAATCTTTTTAGAAGGAAGATTGGAGGCTGCAAAGTCCCACTGAAAGTGGATAAAAATTTGAACTTGGAATAAACACTGAAGCTGAGAACTATTGGGAAATAATGGGAAAACATCTAGAGAAAACAACCATTCTACATAAAGAGGAGTTTAGACCCAATAGCATGGGAAGAAGGAAATAGTTCTGATTTTGTGTGGAAGCAGCAGCATCCATGAGAGTCAAGGAAAACACATTCTAAGTGGTAACACAGAAGTGTACTCACATTTTTTTTTTTAACAAGGGGGAATGGGAAGTTGATATCAGTTTTCATTGCATATTGTGTATTGATACTAAATACATTGTGATGGAGCCGTGGCAGCTTCCCATGCTGTCTCTAATTTCAGCTCAGTCTTATTTTACCCTGAGAGATTTTACTTATTGTGCTTAGTGATGCAACTTAAGATAGGGCTTTTGCTCTGATGCAAAAGGTTATGTCCTAGGGAGAAAAATAAGATAAGCATCTCTAAAGCTTTTCTATACATGCAAAGTCTAGAGCTAGAACTCATTTCTGACATATCCCAATAATGTTAATTATAGCTATAGCTCAGTGGCAAATCTTAATTATTATTGTGCTCATCATTGGTTTCTTAATAAAGAGCCTTTTCAAGTCTAATCCATCGTACTTTTTGAAGCATACACTTCTTTATGAGCCATAGCTGTGATCACATTACCTTGTGTTCAAAAGTTTTCATAAGCCACTCCTTGCTTATTAGCTCTGCCTAGCATTCAAGTCCATGCCAACCAGGGTACTCTGAATTTTTTAGGATTCATCCCTTTATTCTTGTTAGTCACCTTCCATCCAAATCTCTTGTATTGTATTTTGCATTTTTATGCATTTATTTCTTTTTCTTTTAGGCATTTCTTCTAGCCAGGGTTATGACCCACTCAAGACTACCCATCTCTGCATGCCCAATTCCATCATTCCAACATGGTGCAGAACAAAACCTTCATAAAACTGTACTGAAAATCATCTTTTCCTTCTCTCAACTCCTATTTCTGTGCTATTTTTCAGATGACACCTATGACTAACTTTTAAATTATTTTTTATTTATATACTGACATAATTTATTCTGAAAATTCCTGAGCATCTTAAAAGATTAGGAGAATATAATGCTAAGTGAAGTAAGACAATTCCAAAAAACCAAAGGCCGAATGTTTTCTTTGATATGAGGATGCTGACTCATAATGGTGATGGGTGGGGAGCATGGGAGAAATGAATAAACTTTAGATAGGGCAAAGGGGAGGGAGGGGAAGGAGGAAGTATATAGGTGTAGGAAAGAGGGCAGAATGAGTTAGACATCATTACCCTAATAACATGTGTGAAGAAATCAATGGTGTAGAAATACTTTTTGTATAACCAGAGGCTTGAAAAACTATGCTCTATATGTGTAATATGAAATGAATTGCATTCTGCCATTATATATTACAATTTAGAATAAATAAATAATTTAATAAAAAAGTAAAGACTCCAGAGACTGTGATTCAAAGTCTTGAAATTAGTTAAGTATGCAATAAAAGCATACTGAACAGAGTAATGAATAAATCACTCTTGTTCCCTTTAACACTCAAATGGAGTGTTACAGTCATTAGAGGCAAGTAGTCCATATGTTTTATACCTGCATGACTATATAATAGGAGGTATCAAGTTCTTCAATACTAAGAATCAAAAAAATAAAGATACAGAAAGCCTGGAACTATGACAATTCCCTTCAGCTTCAGATATCCATGGAGGAAACACTTAAACAGTGCACAATAGAGTAGTTGCCAAAAAGGGCTCTAGTCAGAAGTGGGATTGTGGCACTGCATTCTGATGTAGAATGCTGTTCCTATTGAAATTAAAATAAAAACTAAATTTGTACTACTAGTTTAAGATTTTTTACTATAATTTTAAAGAAATGTTCCTTACAATATTAGTCTTTATATCTATTCTGTGAACAAAGGATATTTTATTCTAATAACTTTTGAGAAACTATGCCAATTATGTATCCTTTTTGGAAATTCATGCTATCAAGTGATATATTAAAGGTTTCCAGAAACCAGATAGCTTTTAAAAAGATCGGTTAACCTTGATTAACCTTGTCTCTCAATTGTAATTGCTCTTGGAATAGTCTGCTTCATATTACAATGATAAATATCCCAATAAAAAAATCTTCCATGAAAAATATTTTAGAAACTAAACTTTCTACATTTATATAAAATATTTGTGCACAAAGTGATCCTTGGGCTACAAAACTCAAAAGATCCACTTTAATTACAGTTGTTAGGTTGAGGTATTTACCATATTTTACTTTTGGTTCATAACTGATCTAGGTGCCTGAGATCTAAGTGCTGGGGCACAGGTGAGGGTAGACCTGCAACTTTGTCCATCTGACTCTTCCAACTATGTTTATAATTAATGACATCATCTTATTTCTATACAGCTGGGTAACATACTCTCTTGGCCACCACATACCCTATGGGACTATATTAAAACAATAACATGATCATGGCTTAAATTCATTGGCATCCTAGTTAGAATATTTAGTTCCAACAATTACAGAGTACCCAAGAGAAAGTTTACAAGAATAAATCTAAGTGTTTTAAATGTATTTGTACCCTTGTTTTGAATGGTGCCACATAATCAGGATATAATCAACTATATAACAACATTTTGCTGAATAGGTGAATGCATAAATCATTCTTTTACATTCCTGTAGAGGTATAGATCATTAGAGATAACTGTAACTATTTATGTATTCATATATCTAAGTACCCATATATCTGTCTATTGGATTATAAACTGAATAATCTGCAATTAAAATATGATCATGATGAAATTATTAGCCAACATGAAAAGAATTGAATGTTTTCTAAACAATAAATTCTGAAAATGCTTCACAAATACAATTACATTTCTACCGAGTCATCTCGAATATTCTAATGCAAGATAACTGGAGGAATAGTGTAGTGTTTGGAATATCATAATGTTAGATATAAATATTTAGTGAAAATAGGGAAGAAAGCCTGTTCAGAAATAATATTCAAATGGGCTTATTACAATATTAAATGTCTAAATATGAAATACCACCACACATGGGTTAGAGTGGTCAAAGCGAAATAAGCTCTGTCTTTTTTGTTTGTTTGTTTCCATCAAAAAGAAAGCTCAGTAATTCTAAGGATTATTAAATAAAATGACAAAATTTCCCAGAATTTCATTGAAAGAAGATAAATATTAAAAAATATGATATTCAATCTCATATGTGGATCATTGAGTTTGAGACCATAGCCAAGATCAGAAAGCCAAAAAGAGAATATATTATTCATGTTAGCCAAACCCCTCTTTACATTAGGGGAAAATAGTATTTGTGCAAACATACTGTCCTTCCTCAAGTCAACTCTGGTGTTTAATGGCTCAATTAAAAAAAATAGAATATCCTTTTTATAACACTTGATCAGGGATTATTTATGCTGAAGAAATAAATAGACTGAGATTTGGAAAAATGGGACAAATTTTACAAGGAATGAAGGTAATTAGAGTATTTGTAAAAGTTCCCTTTAAAAGGAAAAAAAAAATGATAGTATGAAACTAAGGGATGGGAATCTGTTAAGTAGAGTTTTAAACTGCTTACCTCCACACATAGCTAAACAAATGAAAATGGCAAATCAAACACGGAGAGTGTGATAATATACAAAACAATGTGAATTTTCCAGATGTACTTTCTAGATGTGTTCAGCTATTGGACATAGTGGTCTCTGAGCAGGGAGTATAAAACACAAAGCTGTCAATCATTGTGCTATGATAGTAAAGTGAGAGCTGTGAGGTTTTATTTCCCAATTAAATATCTTTCAGAAGGTTCAGACTTCTGGCAAAATTTTTCAGAGGTCATCATAACTCAGTTTTACCTGAAGAATCTATAAGGAATTAAACATGTTGGGATCAGATAGCCACAGGCTTTTTCTAAATGTCTTCACTAGTGTTCTAGGTCTTTATGACTAAATCATTGCTGTATTTATCTTGGTTCCAGGGCAAATATGAGCATCTTTGAGTTACTGGCTCACTGTCAATACCAGAGGCACTTTCCATTGTATGGTCTGATGTAACTGATGGAAATAGACTGTGTGTCTTCAAATTTCCACCTAAGCAAAGGTATCTTATTTTCGAGGTACATGGTAAACTCCAGTGAAGGGAGAAAGGGCTTGTTACAGTTCTTCTGTTACAAATGACACTGATTTTCCTAGTTGGTTAAGTATGGCTATATGAATTCAATAGTGCTATAATACCATTTGCAAGTTACATGCTTCAAAATGTGACCTTGATGAGTGAATGAAATGGATGCTGTCTTATCTTCAGGATCTGTATAGTACTATGAGAAGAAACTGCTATTGATTGTTTACTTATAACACCTCCTAATGTGATGCTAGTTCAGCTGCAAATGCCTAGAACACATTTATTTTTCATGTACTATTCATAAAATTGTCTTTGAAGAAGATAACAGCAACACATCAAAAACATATTGAAAGAGAGAGTGGATCAAACTGGTGGTAAAAACATGACCTTCCTCCATAAGGTCAAATAGTTTTATTTTGGTTAAACACTACAATACAGTATATATGCATTAAAAAAAGAAAACTCTATAGTGTATATAAATTATTCCTTCCATTCATCAATTCTTCTTTTCTTTTCCATTACAGCTTTGGTACAATGTGGTTCAGTATATAATTTTTTAAATACTTTTAGCATCACAAACTCAACACAAAGTACAAAACTAATCCAAATGAGGGATATTATAATCTACACAGTGGTGTTCAGTGGTAGGAGAAAATCTTACCTTGATGAATTCATGTCACTAGCTAAGCTATAAAGGCATACCTAGCAGACATGACAGAAATATGCACCATTAACCAGCTAACATGTGTATTAGTCTTTGTTTATTTTTTTACAGAATACCAGCAGCAATCGAGTGTTGAGTGAATACTTAAGTCCTCAGCCAGTCTTCCCAACTTGCTCCTCTTCCCTTAAAGGCCATGAGTAATAGCTGAAGAAACAAACCACAGCCAGAGCTCTCAAAATTTGACTTGCCAACCGGCGTTGCTCATACTTGCACAATTTGTCCTGCAGCTGGCCGACATCACAGGGACAGTGCTGGAGGGGCAGTGTGGACCAATCAGCCTAAGGTTGTTCTGAGGGTTTGGCGGTGTAACATTACAGTAAACAGGCATTCCAGTGGCCGGGAGTGACCCTTGAGCTGCCTGGTTAGGTAGCATGATTGGCTGTTGGTAGGACTGCTGGGGCAGTCCTTGAGAACCTTGCGTCATTGGCACCTGGAGAAAGACACAAGCAAGAAACATTTGTGAAGAGGCTATTCTGATGTGTCAATGAGTAAGATGGTGTCATAAAACGTACTCAAGCTTTTGAGTTAGACCTAACAGGCTACTGATCCAACTTGTGCCATTTACCAGCTATTTCACTTGGGAAAATTCACTTATTTTCTCTGATTCCCTAGTCCAGCTGGATAAGGACACCTACTTCAAAGAGCCACTGAAGGACTGCAGGAATGGTACAGAGTATCTGGCATGCAGTAGATGCTCAGAGGGTGTTAGCTCTGAGCTTCCTCCCCTCCTTTGTTGATGTTCTCCAGGTACTATAGTCTGAACCTCCAGGTACCACAGTCTGAATCATGCTGGATTTCTCTCAGCTTGGAAAGCATGTATTATTTCTGGTTTTAAGGCAAATGAAGTGGCTTGGAGTCTCCCATAATAAGTGGGGCTTTGTACCTGATAGGCTAAGGTAGGTTCCACGGAACCAGAAGAAACTGATGCAGCTAAATTTAACAAAGTACTGCACTAACTTCTTCCTGTGTATTTCAGGATACAAATGTCTACTTCCAGTCTATTTCAAGATATAAATCACAAAAGGGTCCATAACACATTTGAAATACACGATTTAGTTCAGTCTGGAAAATGCAGTTGTTAAACCCATGAGTGCCCTTTAAGTAAATCTGAGATATCATTTGAAAATCTCTAATAGCTTAAAATCATTATAAAATAAAATTTATTAAAATAAATACAAAAATGAAAATTCATCATGAGGACTTTCTATCAATAAGTAAAATTTCAATAAAATGCCCCAAAGTCTTCACAAATAGAACTTCAATGAATTTTCTTCCATGAATAAGAAATTAACATGGAAACAAATTTAGCAGGGCATTCAAATTCCTTGCCTTTACAGAAACAGGTTTCCCATTTTCAACTTGCCTTTTATACTCTTGATTCAAAGTCAACTAACAACAGTAGTAGGCCAAGCACCTGCCACCCAGCCAATCACCCCAAACAGGAAAGTACACACAGCTTCTACTTTGGCCCAGTACTATTTTGTAATCCACAGTTTGCCAAGCAGCTGGTGTGCACCTGATAAGAAGACATGGTTGGGTAGGAGACCATTACGCTTTGCACCGGAGTTCCTTGTTGGCTGTTCATCACACTCTGACTCTGTGGTGGCTGCTGCACTCCCATAAGGCCTTGGAATCCCTGCTGACCAGACAAGACTGGCTGATAACCTGTGAGGAAAAGAAAAGTGAGCTTTTGAACTGGTGGTGCCAGGAAGAACACTGTGATGCTCCAAGGAGTAAGAACACTTGTTCACAAAGCCATCTTCAGCATCTCAACCTCTGTATCATGAATGTATTATCCAGATGTTAATTTCCTTAAAATTTTTCTTTTATTTTTACAAGTAGACAAGATTATAGCTCCAAAAAGTTCGCTGACATTTTGATAGTTATGCAGAATGGTCCCATAAGCACATGCGATAATGGTAAATTCTCATGACACAAGGACAGAGGTCTCTCAACATGAGTTGGTTGCCATAAATTACACCTCTCATATTTGGCTTTTTTTTTTCGGGGGTGGGGGGTTCAATGACATTTGGAAAATTCGCAGTTTATCAAGTTTTTTTTTTAATTAAATTTACTCATTCCCCTATTATCCCACTTTCCTGTAATTATCTTATTTCACACAGAGACTACCAAATAGCCTATTAACTCTGGATCACTTTTGTTTTTTCATGTCTTAGTGAATGGAATGACCTCACCACCCTGAGTAAATAAATATCCACTGCCTTAGACAAAAGGGCAACAGCAGGTGAAAGGTGTGCCATGCTTTCATTCTGCTTCACCACCAGCTCCTCGAAGAAAATTCTGGTCAAACACTCAATAAGTGACCATGTACTAATTACATTAATCATGTAGAATATACCACTTTAGAATTTCTGTTTGTATCCTTCTGGGTGGGTCAGTGGTTAATTTCCTTTTCTTTCTTTTTAAAGTGGATTGGAATTGATTTGTTTCAGTTATTTTAATTGTCACAAAGAGTGGTTTCAAATGCATTTTTCTTTTTTAGCTGTGCTGTGGATTGAACTCAGGGCCTTGTGTGTATAGGCAAGTGCTCTCCTTCTTAGCTATACCCCCAGCCCTAAGAAACATTCTTAAAGAAGGCTGTGAAGTGTGTTTATAGATATTGGGAAGATTGTTATGATTTAGGTGAAAATGACATAGTGATAGAGAAATTAAAAATAGGTTCCCTTCATGGTATGAAATAAGGTGCTTCCAGAGCTTACAATATTCACCATACTGTATAATTGAGAATAAGTAGAGCTGCTGTCTTAACACAGTCCTCTGAGAAAGGACAATCTTTACAATCTTAGACTCTTTTTTTTTTTTTTTTTTTTTTTTAACACAAATACTAGGCTAAGTTTCACAACCAGATTCTAAAAATGAAACACAAGGTTAAAAATCACTGAAGCAATATGCAGCATTAATAAATAATATGTTGAGTTCATGTGAGGGTTTTAATTTTATATTGAAACAGGATAAAATTATAGTCTTTACAGGAGAAAATATTTTGTTCTTGTTTACTATATAAAATATATATTTTTATTCCTTCCAGAAATATTGTGGAAACATGGCTTGCAAATAGTTACTGAATTAGCAGACTAGTTCAATCCACCAAATGAGTTTGAAGCACAGTATCCTAAGTATGGAATACCTGAAAGGGAAAACTTGGGGACAGGCTGGTTGTATTGGGAGACCTGTACAGAAATATGGAAGACCTGAAAGGGAACACTTGGGGACATTTTGTCTGTATGTATAATGGGGAGGTAAAACCAGTAGTCACTTTAAGTCACCCTTTGCCCTTCATTATGTGTCACCTTATTTCACATTCCCATTAATTAACACAATTCATTCTCACAAAAGTTTTGACTTACTGAGTTATGCCTTATAAAGGCACCATTTATTATCAATATGGTTAAGGATAATGGCTAACTTCCCTCCAGCTCCATTCTGACCATAGTACACAAAGCCCAGCAGTATATTTAAGTCTAAAAGTATTAACCCAATGTGCTATATAACTACAGTGTTTACAGTTTATACAGTAAAGAAAAATCAGCAGACTTTGTAATAAAAATGCAACCACATTATTGCAAAAACTACCACTCTGAAGCCCTCATATGCAGAGGTACTTGAGAAAAATTTCTTTTAACATTAATTGCAAAAAGCAATGTTTTTTCCTGGTTCTTATTCTAAATATTTCTATTTCACATAGCCAATTGCCCTGAAAAAGTATGAGGCTATTTTGCCATTTCATTATGACATTATTCCAAACCACATCAAGTGCTTTGTAGCATGAATGATTATGTACATATATAGCTTGGTATGGCTGAAACTTACGACCAACAATCTAACTTTCCATTTAACCCTATAGCAAACAGCAAGCAATATAAACTCACTGTCAAGTGCACGACATTGTGACTATCATAAAATCTCATATCTGGCAAAAGAGTCAAAGTACAGGTTGAAAAAGAGAAATGTCTCACTATTTTGGGGTTGCGTGTGAGGATATAGCGAAAACCCAGTTGACCTCAATGGATCTTTTGCAAAATACACACAACCACTCAGCAAACCTAGAGAGAAGAGGAAAGAAGAAGAGAACAGAGGGCAGGAGAGGAAACAGAAAATGGGGTGCCCCTGGGCTGGGGTTGTGGCTCAGCAGTAGAGTGCTCACTTAGCACATGCAAGGCCCTGAGTTCGATCCTCAGCACCACATAAAAATAAATAAATAAAGTAAAGGTATTGTGTCCAACTACAACTAAAAAATAAATACTAAAAAAATTTTAAAAAGAAAATGGGGTGCCCCAATGTCTCAAAATTATTTATGTATTTGCTTAATGAATCTTTACATCCTTTCTCAGAGTACTTTCATTCAAAAGTAAACTAAGGTGGAAAACAAGAGATTCTTTTATTACACCAGCCTCTATACCAGAATGGTGGTGAGAAGAAAACAATAGAGATGTTAAGAAAATCACACAATCAGAGCATCTTGGGAAGAAGAGGAAGCAAACATCCAATAACATTCAAGGAGAGAAAAAGCCAGGAGGTTGGGTGGCCCCCTCCCAATAAAGGCATAGAGCCCAGGAGACCAGGATCCCTCTCTGCTGTGAACACAGACTCAGCTGCACTTGCAGTGTCTCCCTCCGTGGCCTCCTCTGCCTGATGATTTGTGAGCTTTAATATTCAGTTATGCATAGCAATGGACTACCAGCTCAGCACTGGGGTCCCACAGTAAACACACTTAAGGCAAATAAGGATTTATGTGGGGAGCAAATACTCTCCAATTTCAAGATGAAAACCTAAGTGTAAGGAAAGTTCAATTTATATTCATGAATCCCATTCATTTCTCAATTTACTCTCCAGGCAAGAAATTTACATCTGGTATGGTTTAATTGGGGCGGGGGGAGCAGCGCAGGGGGGATGCTCGTTTCTTTAAATTATGTCAGGGAAGGTAAGTTGCAGAATGGTCCCTAAGACAGGAGGCAGTCTGGAATGTGAATCTGAACCCTTGTCCTGAAATAGATAAATAGAAATGAGATAGCTGTGACCTAAGAATGAACCAACAGTGTCTGCCTGGGACACTGCATACCCCAAGGCAGAGATGGCAGTGCTGGTGGCAACCTGCTTATCTTGTCTATTCAAATGAGGAATGTGTTCTGGTTTGTCAATTCTTAGCTGTGAAATGACAACTTTTTCATATTTATTGAGGATTAGCAAGATATAATGCATCTTACAAAATAGAGACAGCAATAGTCTTGTGCCTTGTAGGCTTGCTAAGGAGATGATAAAGACATTAGCTATTTTTATTATTTCATTCTCAGTCAAGATGGATTCAATTTTCAAGTCACATGTGTCATTTATTTTCTGAAAGTAAGAAGGTTAGGAATGGACAAATGCCTACTAGCAAATAAAGAATGTACTCTGCTGGAATGGAGAAGCTATAAAATTTAAAATGTCTGCATTGTATAAATCTGAAAACTGAAGGGTTTCTGCCAAAGTACAACTGTTGTTGAACACATTTCTCTTGATGTAGCCTAATTATGAAGAGTCACAGTCTATACTGATTAGGCAACATAAATTGGTAAGATTGTGACTGACATTATTTTAGCTCTTATTGAAGAACTTTGTTACAGATACAACATTTTGAGAAAAAGTGAAATGACAAAGTAGTAAGCTGTATTTGAGAGTTTCTGTGACCCCTGCTGTTGTTGGTTATCGAGGCTGAAGATCAGGAAAAGAAGAAACAAGAAAGTGAATTTCTTAAGAAGTTAGCCAGTACTTGCTCCCCCAATTCACCCAAGCAACTGTAAGTTACATCTGTGCTTATTAAATGAAGAATTCTTAATATTGCAGAATGTCTTTTCAAATGATTAGATTTAATAAATCTTCTTAATACAAAACTTGTTTGTCTTAGATGAACCAAGGTACAAATATTTCCCAAAGTTTCTAAGGAATCATCAAACAGCTTGCTTCTGGATTCAAACCATACTTTGTTCAAGGTTTGAGGTAAAATTACAGTAGTTCAGCAAATTCTTGAGTGTGGCACAGCTGGTAAAGAATATGAAGAAGAAAAGTGTTTATCCAGGACTGGGTTCTCCTTTTGCTACAGTTTTATAGTTTGTGCATTTTGCTACTTTCCAATATCCACCTGGTTCTGTTTCTTGGCTTCCAACCAGTTCCCGTACACTTTCATCAGCTTTGAAGATTTACTATTATAAACCAGCCATATGTGTCAATCACTGACTGTAAGCCAAACAGTGAATTAAGTGATTTCACAATGACAATCTAGAGAAGCAGTCACTATTGCTAAATTCCTTTTATGGAACAGAAAATTGTAACTTAGAAAGATGTAGTAACTTATCAAGGTCACACAGCTACTATACAGGAAAACTAGAATTTACAGTGTGGTTTTCTGACTTTGGTGCCCTTGCTCTTACTTACTGAATGGACATACTAGTTCTTATTCATTCTTCCAACTCTCACACCCCTAACATAATCTCTTTCATGTGGCAAGTATTCAATGACTATTTATTGTATTAACTGCTTTCTCAATAGGTAACAACAATTAAGTAAAGAGGAAAAGAAGTATGCTTAACAGTTAGTTGAACAGGATTCTGATAGTATTAAAGAAAGAATGGAAATCAAAGGTCAAGAACAACTTCCCTGTGAAAACCAACTCATAGCACTCAATAATTGTTTTAAAATCTAGTTACTCAGATAGTGAGACACCAGGCAAATAGGGTGAAGAGTTGGGGGGCTTCCAAATGGATTCCAGTTCTTTGGTTTACTTTATTAGCATCAAGTTATCTGGTATTACAGATACACAGGTATATCTGATATACCATTTCAAATAATGGCTCTCCTCACAACTTTTGAACAAGAGAATGCATATTTACTCCATTTTTTCCTTCAAAATCATCTTTAAAATCTTGAAACAGAAGGTAAAAATAGCTCAATTCTATATGAACCAATTCAGTCATGTGACTCTCCTAAGAAAACTGGCTATCCCTAGGAAATTCACTTGACCTTCAGAAACAAAGATTGTTCATCGTATTTGGAGGATAGTAATAGGTGAGGGAAAGAAGATTAAACAGGGACTCTACAAAACAACTTAGGGTATCAGACGAGGGCCTAGAACAAGCTCCCCCAGGCCACCTGCTTGCATTTCAGAATATAGATTGCTACCTACAAACTGCTAATTCTGTGAACACTATAGGTTTGTTCCCAAACCCCAAGTTTTATTTCACTACAAAGGCACTGGCTATAGGGTGGGAAGTCCTTCAGTTTCATCTGCTTATACAGCTATGGTGTTCCAGGTAGCTTCAGACAGGGTGAGCAGATACGTAGCTTGATATCCTAGTATCCATATGGTTCTTAAAAGAGAAATCACTGCCTTATACCTTAATGAGGTGGATTTGGGGAAGTGGCTTTTCCTTGACTGAAGCTCGTTCCTCGTGTAAAGTAGAGGACAACCTCAGCAATTCCACTTACCTGGAGACCATGGGCCCTCAGACACCAAAGAAGCTACCTGATTTCATTAGCATGCCCTAATCTCATACATACCCCAGGTTATAATTCCCAGGAATAGCAATGTAGGTCAAGTGGGGACAATTTTGAAAAAATTGGTGTGACTCTTTTGAGGCACTATGATTCTAGGCTAATATCCCAATTTATAAGACCCCAAACCCTAAGTAGGACCTTTAAAACAAGAAAGCAGCATAGACAAGGTTGAAAGACATTTTATTTTTAAATATGTTAAAGATACAGGATCTTACACACGTTAAGATATAGGCTAAGTATACCTAGTTGGGAAATCATAAATAGGTACTCTTCTGTTTTTATATGTGAGGTAAAATTGTAAATAATGGTTCTGAAGATTCAAAAGAGGGAATGCAAGAAATTGCTTTTTTTCCCCTCCTGCTGAAGCCAATTACAAGTTCTTTCATCTTTGATGTAAATGCCCGCATTCACCTTTCGTATCGGCAGTCTCTGAATCCATCCTCTTTCTTTTCGTCAGCATTTATTATTTAGTGGTTTTAATTCCTTAGGAACATGCAGCAGAATGGCCTGCAGGGAGCCTGCCTGGGAATGGAGGTAATGCAGTCCACGTCCCAGTGAAGACCAGTCCATCCTAATGAATTTGAGGGAAGCTGTGACAGGCCCTAAGTGGAACCAGCCTTCCTGAAGCATTAGTTTTTCTTCGTACTTGCTCTTTTGCTCATTAGCTTTCACACTGCACAGAGTGTAATTCTTAAAAGCCTCTTTACTGTCCCCTGAGAACATCCATGCATGGGTCATTTTCTAATGGCAGTACACATCAGACGAACCATCCTATTACTGCAAGCTCGGGGGCCTCTTCACTGCAATTATACCATCCTGATCCATGTTATCACAAATACAAAGCTGGTTTTCTTTCTCTCTCTCTCTCTTTCTATTTTTTTTTTTTTTTAAATCAGGGCAAACATGAGAGACACTGTTAAATGACTAGAGGAACGGATCATGCACGGAATTTCAATGAGTGCCTCTCAGGGAAGCAACATTGAATTCCATTTTAAATGGAAGAGGCCGTCATATTATTGAAGTAATTCTCTGAACTTTCCTGGCCCATAGTGCTATGCTGACAGCCAGAGAGCTTCAACAACCCAGAGGGAGAAAGGCTGCCTGAAAGACTCACAGACATTTTACTTTCTTAATTAGGTTGAGCTGCTTAGAAGAAAATGTGATGTTCCTGCACCTCGACCAGCAGTGTTAATTATGGACATACTTAAAACCCACCTGGGTAGCAGGAAACTGCTGCTGAGGTGACACAAGGAACTTTTCCCCAGATCATGCTTGGGGCAAAGTCAAGATGGAGATGGCTGTAATAACTGGCTCCAGCATAATAACCCCCCTGGTTGTTATTTCCATTGATGAATTGCTATTGACCAGCTGACTGAAGCATGATAATCATGAGGTCAAAAGTCACAGGGGTCAACATCACTGTGATCAAATTACTGTCACTGTTGCTTGGCTACAGGGTATAACCCAGCCCTGGCCAACTATCTCAAAATAAGTGCTACGGTCAGACTCAATCTATAGAGATCTACCCATCACTACAAGGGGAAAACTATTTCATAGGCAACAGATGGTGAATCAAAAGTACCCTTTTTACATAAGGAAGCCCCATGCATCATTATGCCCAGTCAAACATAGCTATCTCCTTAAATTCCATACTGACAGGATTCTTACCCAAACACTGTTCTAGTGGTAGATTAAGCAGTAATATCGTTCTAGTGTTAGAGTCTACTGGGAGGTGACATCAATGAGCTAGGGCAGAGACAATGCAATTATGAACTAAGGCAGAGGTGGTAGGAATGAGAGAAAGGACACCAAGAGACATTCAGGATGTGACCTGTCAGAAACAGGCATCTATGAGTCCTAACAGTATCACACATTTGATGGACATGAAAAGGACTAATTATACTGTAATCATAATTATTAGTGCTCTACAGGAAAACTGGCTATTTTAAGAGAAAGAAAGGGGGTGGAAGGAAGGAAGGAAGGAAGGAACGAACGAAGAAAGGCAGGTAGGCAGGCAGGACTGATATGTAATGCTTGCTAAATTTCCCTGGTGTAAATTTTCTCACCATAGCTGATTTCAAACAACAAAGAGCTTAACATCCAAGTTGGCACAATACTTGATTTTTTAGGAGCTGGGTCTTTTGAACTAGCATGAGCTACCTCTGACATGCCTCTAATAGTTGACATCAATCAAATTTGAATTCATTTAAATTTTTGTTCTATTGGTCTTTCCTTCTACAAACTTTATTGGTGGTTCTTTGCTACTTTGTGTAAGAATGTCTGAACGGTCAAGCACAGTGTTTACACTAGGGGTGGCAATATGCCCTAAAGAGAAACTGATGGTACCATGGGATGGAACAAAACTAGGATCATGTCTTAGACTCTCCAAACCATTGAGTAAGCAGCTTTTACTTCAGGAGCAGATACCAAATGGAGGCATAAGGCACAACCATCTTCAGATACTAGGCTGAGAAAATGAAAACTGAAGAATGAAAGGAGGTAAAAAAAAAAAATTGGAAGAGCCAGAAGAAAATAGTATCAAGAAAGAAAAGGAAGAGGAGGGTTTCGAAAAAGGGAAATAGGACAATGACTAAGACTGTGGAACTGCCAAAGAAAGAAGAGGACCACAGGTTCAAAAAGTACTAGTGACCTTGACAAAACCAATGCAGGTGGTGGGCAGCCTGTCAGCAGGAGGGAAAGCGTTCTCGTGAGAAGTCTGAGGATGAGGAACAGTGCCAGGAAAAGAACTGGGCAGAGCCAAAGGGCACGTGGGGTGGTTGGGATCTCATGTTTTGTTTTAACTTGGGATGGAGAAAATATTAGAAGTTTTTTTCTTTTTCTTTCTTTTAAAGAAAATAAAGAGGGAAACATTAAAAATCTGAGAAAGGGTAGGAAAATCTGTGAACCTGTCATAACATGTTCAACATGAAAGAGCTGAATACGAACAAGAAAGTCAGCATTTATGGGGCACAAAGGTACACATCTGTGATCTCAGCAACTTGGAGACTGAGGCAGGAGGATCATAAGTTTGGACTAGGGATGTAGCTCAGTGGTAAAGCAACCCTGGATATAATTCCCAGGCACCCCCAGCCCCTAAAAGAAAGGAAAGCTGGAGGACTTGATTAACAAAGATTCTTTATCATTTTTCTCCTCTGGGCTTTGTAAGCTCACAGACTTGCCATTCCACTGCTATAGCCCTCATTTGATCCAGCAGTAAAGTGTCTTCTCTGCCAAACTGGTTGAAGATAGAAAACAACTCAGAGAGCTTATTATGATCCACAGCCAAATGCTAGAGCAAAATTCTAAGATAGCAGAAGACAACTTCTGACAAGAATATGAAGTAAAGACACTCTTATTTATGTTAAGAACATGATTAACATTCTATGATCCACACGAAATGGCAATGACCCAAAAAGTTTTGATTAAAGACGAATGAGAATGCGCATGGTCCAACAAACTCTCCATTAAAAATTAATAGGCAGGGGCTGGGATTGTGGCTCAGCGGTAGAGCGCTCGCCTCGCACGTGTGCGGCCCGGGTTCGATCCTCAGCACCATGTACAAATAAACGCATTGTGCACAACTAAAGCAAATAAATAAATATTTTTAAAAAAATTAATAGGCAGGATCCATTGATAGAATGACAAGCTCTATTCTATCTAATCAAATGGACAATCACAAGAAATTCCCTTGAAAGCAAA
Source organism: Tamias sibiricus (assembly GCA_025594165.1). NCBI lineage: Eukaryota > Metazoa > Chordata > Mammalia > Rodentia > Sciuridae > Tamias > Tamias sibiricus. Next base: position 29,143,535 of record CM046673.1, read on the forward strand.
ACAAGCATTAGTAACCTATTTCCTTCTACATCATGCACACATATTCTTTGAGCTCATATACAAAATGTTAAGCACTGATGTTTTCAGGATATAGTTTCTTCTGATTTCTCCTTAAGACCCAGATAGATATATATCAATCAGTTTTGAATTTCAGGATACTAAAAATATTAAAGGTCAACTTTTTGAAATTTCACTGTAACCCAGGAACAACTGACTGGCCCTAGATTATGTTTTATATAGCGCATTAAAACCTACAGCAACAATATGCCTGAGCTTGATATAAATTTATGTGTTCTACCAATATCCAATATTTTTCTAGGGTGGATTCTAGGCTAACAATTTTTAAAGTTGTGATTATAGTTAGAGTTGGACAGCATGGCTTCTGATTTCCCGTTATTCTGTATTTTCATTGGTATTGCAACAGATGACACCCGGCAAAGCCCCAGATGATGTCACAGACCCAAGCAAGAGTAAAGAGATACTTTCTGTCTCCTTACATAAGCAAATAACTTAGGATCAGTCTTGTTAACAGCAATAAGGAAGATGTTTATTCTCACTGTGTAGAGAACTGTTATTTAAAAGTGCTTTTTATCTGGACTGAGGTAACACTCAGAATGTCTGCAGGTTTGTCCACACAAATAGAAATGTGCATATCTTTTCAGCTGGCTGGAATTGGAAGCTATGGTCAACACTTAAATCAGATTTCATATTAATTAAAGTGGAAGTACAACAGAAGGACAAATGGTCTGTCCTGAAGATTCTTCCAATCAGTCCTCAAGGGCAGACTGTCTTTACCAAGACAGCGCAGTTCCTTTTTATAAAAAAATGGCTTGCTCCGGGTAGTGAGAGAAATGATTCAGATCCTTCACTTGTTAACTTTACCCTTCACCCCAAGGCCTTCAAGGGTAGTACTTGCTTTCCATCATGGTTAAGAGTGCTTTATATGCACTCAAATGGAGCTAGAGCACTTTGAGATGTCAGGGATTTGTCACTGCCTGAGGTTCCTCATATGGCTGCAGGGGAGCTCCTCCACAAGGCACAGCCAGTTCCCTAAACCCTCTGGAGGAGAAAGCCCTCTGGGCTGGGACCCCTGCTGTCTTCAACAAGGTCAGATGATGCAAATCCAGAGTCTGTAGGAGCTGAGCCTGGGCCTCACATTTTAGCCTTATTGGAACTCCCCTTAGTCTCTGAAGCAAGTGCTATTCAAGGCCAATCTGTGCGCAGTGAGGTATGCATGCTGCCTTCTCAGAGTGCTGAAGCCTCATTGCATTGCCTCTGCCTCTGACTGTCTACTTCCTTTCCCAGCTGGAACGTTTTGTCCTCTGGGGTCAATGTTTCTGAAACCTAAGGGCCCACTGAATGCCAAATTGCTGGGTCCCCACACCAAAAGATTCTGATTCAGTAGGTTTGGATTGGGGTCTGCAGGTTTGCATTTTTGACAGGTTCTTACATGATGCTAAAGCTGCTGGTCTCGGAACCACATTTTGGGAACAACTGCTGAGCCTTTATGAAGTGGGTACACTTATCTGGATTGAGATCACAGTGAGAAGTCTCAATAAACACGTCTTCCCTGAAAACCTATTGTTCAATCCATGTATTACCTTTCCCCTCACAGAATAAGCAACAGGGTCCAGCAAATCAGATTCTATGGAGCCCATCTTTTCTGACTTCATTTTAATTATCTGTAAAAGGGACACAGTCCTCTGCCAAAGAGTATCAGGACAGGCTAATGTCCCTCTTGTGAAACACATACCACTTGGCTGGCAATGGCCGATAGATGGAATTAATCTTCCTTTGTTCTTTGCATGCTCTGCTCACCTAGTATGTCTTCAAATCTTATTTTATCACCTTTTTTAGTCCTACTTCCAACATGGACTGTAGCCCTCTAGAAGACGAAGCCTATTTAACACATCTCTGCCTGTCCTTGTATTCTACATTTAGTGCCTCATAACAGTCAGTGATAATGTTGATAAAGAAATCGCCTTATCTCTTTCACCCCACAAGCATCCTGCAAAGGGACATAATGGAAAATAAGCAAACAAACACAAACTTGAAGGAAAATAATGAAGAAGCAATGCACAGTGAACAGAGCCTGAAGCCCAAGGCATGAGAGGCAGCAGAAGGAAAATGATTTATCATCATCACAACAGAATAAAGAAAACTCTGGGCAGGCAGCAACTGTTTTCTCTTGTCCTCCTTGACTCTGGGAAAAACTCCTTCTAACAGCAAATCAAGAGGACACAGCATAGATATTTAATTCCACGTCTCTTTGCTGGGATGAGGATGATGATATAGCACCAAAGTTGGAAAGGGAAGGGAAAATGCATCTGAACTGGATTCTGGCTGATATTCTCACACCAGTGAGGCATTTGGGAGACCAAACCTGGTTCTTGCAGCCTTGTGCTGTTTAGGGCATAACTGACTTTGCTGACCAATGGTTGTGCTCCCTTTGACTGCTTTAACCTTCATCTGACCTAAAAGCAAACAGGACGCCTGGACTCTCTATGTTCCTTCATATACAGTCCTTATTCATTGCTTATGACCTTATTCTGGGGTCTCACTAAGCCTGTGTCATTTGGCCCGACAATTAGCAATGGATCTGGAGATATCCTGGTCCAATAAGCTCTGGGTGATGAAGCTGAGGGTCAGAGGACCAAGAAAAGAAAGCTACCTGCACAGGATCACATACAGAATATCTCATAAATCAAGGACTAACTCCCCATTCCTACTAATTATTTCCCCAATGTACATGTCATAAGGCTTCCTGCAGACTGCATGGTTGGAATGTTTTTGTTTCCTAAATAATCACTCCAGGAATTGTGTTGCATTATTTTGGTAACAGTCCACAAGAGCTTCAGAATCAAACAAAAATGCCATTTCCTTTTTACACATATACCAGTTATGCTGTGGTTATCTTATTATTACTGGAGCCTGGAGAGGATATCTGTACTCATGAATTGGAGCTCACCTATTCTGCTTCCAGTAGTTGCTGATAAACTCTTCTACAATAACACAAAGTAGGGCATAAGAAGAAAATAAAGAGTTTGGGAGGTTCAAGGATCTTATAATCAGTTGCAAAAAATGGAATCAAACCATCTTTTTGGAAATGGTTAGCTAATTGTATCCCAGTGTTTTCATGTATATAGTAGTAGCTATTTCCCAGCAGAGAACATTCTGAGGATACCATGTCATGGATTAATACAGACCACACTTGTACTAACTCAAACAGGAAAAGCAAGCTTTCTCCTCCCTTCAACCAAGCAATATAATGATGTTCATTAATGCACTTTATTGTACTCACTGGGTACCATTATTATTCTCATTTTACAGAAAACAAAAATGAAGCACAAGAAACAAGGCAGATCATTGAAGGCTATGTAGTCTAGAAGTGCCAGAATTAAAGACACAGGTGTTCTAGTGATTTTGTTCCCATTTCCTCAGGGTCCATGCCACAGAATAGAACTTAATGATCCAACTAGAGATATTAATAAAGGGAGCTTTGTCAAATAAGTATGCAAACTAAGAGTCCAATAAGGGAGGGAGACACCCAGAGTCTAACAGTTGTGAACCCTTTTCTCCCCTAGGCCTGCTGGGATCAGGAGAGAAGCCAGTGGTACCAGAAGGCAGTGAGACCTGAGAGGAGGGGGCTCTTGCCAGAACCACCACATTTTAAGGCAGGGACGGATCAGTTAAGAGACTCAGCTTGCTCTTTCTCCCTCTGCCCTTTGATCTCTTGCTATAGAAGCAAAATCGACCATTAGCAAAATCGACCTAGAAGCCACAGAGCAATGTCACCTGAGAGATCCAGGCCATGGGGTCAGGAAAGAAGGCTAGAGAATGTCTAAGTGATGTGAAGACAAGCAAATAGAGTAACCAGCAAGCCCCTTCCTGTTAAAAATTACAGAAACACATTCCTACCTCATGGAGTGCATCCCCAAGCTACTGGGCCAATTTGCTCAAGTGAAGATGCTTTAAAAAGAGTTGGATAATGCTTCATTCGATTACTGTCTCTTGCTTTTATAGAACTTTGTTCCCTTCAGAAATGATCCTTTGTAACACCCGATAATATGTCAGAGTATGCACTTAGCATGACTGCTTCGGCAATTAAGTAAATGTTAACTCTCAGATTTATATGTCATTAGGTATTAGGGTGGAATATTTGACTCATTGCCCTAATGCTTGTCTTTCCATTTGGAGGAAATGGCAATGTTTGTAGGGAATTGGTAATAACTTAGAAAGTACTATTAAATAATGTCACTGTTTAAATATACTGTAGGGCAAGGGGGGAAAAAAGTTAAATTATGATTCAACTCAAGCAGTACTACTTATTTTGTTGAATTTGACATTTTCTTTCCCTGGCTGTGGAACCAGATGGCTAAGATCGAATGGATAACAATGAGTGAAGCCTATTTCATGGAAAATATATTAACAAAAAGGAAGAACTAGTTTATTTCTGCAATGTCCCTAGCTGGTCCTTGCATTCTGGAAGCACATTTGCTTTAGAAAATGCTATGCTGTAATTAGTTTCATGTGTAATTAGTTTCATGTTTAGTATATTTAGACATCATTTGTTCAAATATTCAAAGCAGCCATCGGTAAGATGAAATAGAATGAAGGAACACCTAAATGAGACTTAAAACAAGTTTCTGGTGTTATATCTAAGAAGTTCCTGTTTCTAAGTGGAAACATCACAGGCTTCATAATCAGACAAAGAAGAGCTCTTTCCACCCACTGTGTGACTCTGGAAAATCGCCTAATTTTTTCAAGCATTTTTTTTTCTTGCCTAAAAACTGGGAACAAATAATTTCCAAGTTTTGTGGGCTTTTGTGAAGGTTAGGTAGATATTGGGTAATGTGACTTGCTCAATACCTGGCATTTGTTACCACCACATGGTGCTCAGTAAATGGGAGAATTTTTCTCTCTCCAGAATTATACCTTACATGAAGAACAATCAGGAATTCCTAGCAACAGGATGGACAGACCACACCTGCTGCAAACAAACAAATGAATAAGAATTTTGGAACTGCCCCTTCTAGCTAACAACATCCTGGCTTCAACACACAAAATATCCATAAGAGCCAAGGCCCAGTCATTAAATGAAAGACACATGGAAGGGATAAGGGCCATGCAATCAATGTGCTTTCCTGCCCTTGAATTACATAGAAACTGCAATCTCTAGTAGCAAATGCAGCAGAAGCAGCTCTGAATGTGAAGGCAGAAAAAAAATGCTTGGTACAGCAGGGAGTAGAAAAGGTAAGCTGGTTGTAGCTAGGGAGCAGATGTCCGGGTAGGAATCATTTGGACAGGCACTTGGACCCACATGCCAAGCTCTAGAAGAACACTGATTTCTGGGCTGTAACTTCAGGGCAGCCAGGCTGCTGTATTCCTTAGAGGCTGCAGCCATGAGTATCACCAAGAACTCAGAAATTTGAGACTTCTTCTTGCTTGCTCATATATAAGAAACAAACCCAGTTCTCTTCTGTGTTCGGTCTCCTAATCAAAGCTATGTTTACCCTATCAGTGTCCTCAGGCAAAGGAGAACTCTCCTTCGTCTAAAACCACCTCAGAATCAAAGGTGGTGAGTATACTCTGGATTGAAGCAGGTGCCTTTCAGTCGTTTAAATGGGGCCCCTGTTATCACATCAAAGACAGGATACAAAGCAATGGTCCCTGTCCTCTGCTTCCCTTGGCAGCTGCTCTTGCTAAGGCTCATCTCCTAGCTTGTTAAACTACTACAATGCTTCTTAGCACCTAGCAGACCTGGGTCTCTTTCAGACAGTACAGAAAACCTTCCACTTCACAAATATTTTTACCTAACCAACCATTCTTTTCTAGTGATAGATAATTGAGCAAGTAATTTTTAAGAAAACAGCATAATATTTTCAATTGATATATTATGGATTATATTTTAGTATTACATATGGACCAAGTATACTTCTTCTCTTTTAACACAAAACACGACACGATATTTAATTTACCTCCTATTTATGTTAATAAAATTATGATTTGTGAACAGATATCTTTTGGAAAGTTGGTCTTAGAATTCAATAAATAACAAAATGGACATTAAATTAAAGATATATTTAAGTGCCAAGATAGACCAAGCAAGCTTTTTCACTTGATGTTTGGAATGCTATGCTTTATGCATTTAAAATGCCAACTGGCTAGTTTTGATGATTTTTGTGTTTTGTTCCTAATTTATGAGATAAGACAAAAGGATTCATGCTGCTCTCTGTAAGTAGTTATCCAAAAAATAAAAACACGTTATGGATTATAGATAACCTTTATTCTTTCTAAACAAAAAGCCAAGTTGGAATAAATGTCACTCTATTAAATGTCCTCTATTAATCTTTTGAATGCTATTTATTAATTTTAATTGCTAGCTCTTATTTAATACACAAGATAAAATACATTGCATAAAATGGAGATTAAAATATATCTCACTTATAACTTTTTTTTAAGTAACAGAGGCAAATTTTTACATTGGTGATAAAATGTGCTCTTTAATGGAGATGCTCTAGGGTCATTCTTTTCACTCTCAAATAGGTATGGATTCAGATGACAAATTGTATGATTACTCTCTATATAAATATGCACACACATATACATACATTTATGCACATATGTGTATGCGTATGTATATACATGCATGCACACATACATATATTTTATGATTATAGTAAAGATTTCATTGAAATGAATTTAGAAAGTATTGTTCGTTTTGTATTCCTCATAAATTGCATTGGTCACTGATTTCTATTTTCTTTAACCAGTTGTTCACCATGCATGCAAGTTGAAGAACATTTGCCTTAGAATTAAAACTATTTCAAACAGTTTGGCAGCTAATTAAGTTGTAAACAGTGCCAAAACAAATAATTGACTGAGTCATGGAATACATGCACATCTAATTTGTATTTTGTTAGTTAATTTGCTCAGAGTGCACCTTCAAAAACCAATTTTTGGGGGGCTGAGGTAAAATGGATATACTAATTTGATATATGAATCTTTAAATTGAACAGAAATTATCAGAATACACAAGTTAGAAAGTGCTACTTAATAGCCAGGTGTGGTGGCACATGCCTGTAATCCCAGCAGCTTGGGAGGCTGAGGCAGGAGGATGGCAGTTCAAAGCCAGCCTCAGCAAAATCGAGGCAATCTAAGCAACTCAGTGAGACCCTGTCTCTAAATAAAATACAAAAACATAGGGCTGGGGATGTGGCTCATTGGTCGAGTATCCCTGAGTTCAATCCCTGTTATAAAAAATAATAATAAAACAAAATAAAGAAGGAAAGTGCTACTTAATTTCCTCACTAATTTATGAAAAGGGGTGAAATAGGCAATAAAATAAAGGGCACCACTGAGAAAGATTATTGATCAGGGGCACAGATATTTAATACTTACAGAGGAAGATGAATCACAATGAAAATTTGATAAAGTGTTGAACCCTTTTCTAGTCTATTGTATTCAGGTACATACGAAAAAGCATTTTGCACAAAATTTTTCAGATTTTAGGAACCCCAGAAATCTGGTCAAGAAATTCAGAATTCAAAACCTCTGGACAGGAGAGATGAACAATTCTCACTCTTTAACATTCAAATATAACATAATTCAAATGGAGTCTACTTCTCAATACACTGATCCAGCAAGATTCTAAGTATTTTAAAAAGGTACAAGAGAAGGAGGGAGGGCTGGAGGAATTCACAAGGAATACATTTACATTGATAAAGAGCAATTCCTGCTACATAGACAAATGCAAGCATTCACTCAGAAAAGACAAACAAATACCTCTCTAAGATATTTCTTGGATATTTGTGAATTAAATATACAAAGGAAGTTACCTGATAGGATCATACCAAAATTTGAAGTATAATATTTAACTTTTTTTCATTTAGTAATATTTCCGGCCATATTTTTTAAGACTTTCTCACATGGAATCATTCTGAATCTGTTATTAAGTCTGTAAGCACATTTTGGGGGATGTTCTCCATCTTACCATAGGAATATTCATGAGGAATATTTAAAGTAGCAGTTAAGTTTTTAGACCTCACTATTATCATGACTTACAGCAGAAGCAGAATGCAGACACTGCCTTATGAAAGTGTTTGATGAAAATGGAGATGTCATAATGTCCTTACAGAAACATCAGCTTCATTGACACTGTCTTGGTAGTGATGTCAGAGATTGGTAGTGATGTCAGAGGACACAAAGTGACCAGTGCTTGTATTTAAATAGATGTAGCCAAAGATGCGGCATAATAATGAGTTTTCTTATTAACTTACAAAAAAATATAAAGCTGTTTCTTTTAAGAATAAAATTTTAATTAAAAAAAGTTGGTATTTCAGCAGACAGGGGCCCTTGGAAAGCTCACATGATGAAATTACATGAACAATAACTCCTAAGTGGCCTGGCATTATTAAGGAGATCATGATGAAAGACATAATGCAGCAGCTTAAAAATAAATGGTTACAACTACATTACCTCGGTATGAGAGAGAGCTGCTATTTGATACCTAACGCCCATTCTAGTACATCTAATGACGTCTCAGTGGATGCTCACGCTGCATCCTAAGACTGCTAAAAATATTTTTGGGGGAAGAAACAAGTTTAATATCACCCCTTCTCTTTCTCTCCTTCTGTCTCTAGGCACCAATTGTGGAATCATGAGAGACAATGTATTATAAAATAAAGACTCAGCTTTTGAAATAGATTCCTTGTATATCCTGGACTAATTACTATCCCTTGCCAAATCTCCACTGTCTGTAAAATGGAGACAATGATACAATGATAGCCTCAATCTCATGGGATTTGGGTCAGAATTGATTGATTGGATACCTTTTAACACACTGGCATCTAGAAAACTCATGTTGCTTATGATTATAATTTTTTAAGACATGACTTGAAATGAGAAACTTACTTGCTGCTAAGTGTTTAACAACCCCGGAGTTCGCCGAGAAGGCATCATACTCTGTATACACGAAAAAAATACATACAAATATGCAATATTTGTGTATAAATATATGTAATGTAAATAATATATAATACATATTATATACACATATTATACATATATGTATATACAATTTTTTGTATCAGGAATTGAAGCCAGGGGCACTTGACCACTGAGCCACATCCCAGCCCTTTTTTACATTTTATTTATAGACAGGGTCTCTCTGAGTTGTTTAGGGCCTTGCTAAGTTGCTGAGGTGTCTTTGAACTCGAGATCTTTCTGCTTCAGCCTCCCAAAGCTGCTGGGATTACAGGCATGAGTCACCACGCCTGGCTGGCAATATATTTTTGACTCAGTTTCAAGACATCATTTTGAGTACCATGAATAGTAAGAAACTCAGCACTTACGGTGAAGATGTGGGTAAAGGAGCCATTTTCTAGAGCACAAAATTCTTTTTATCTCACTTCAATAAAAACTAAAATATCTGTGAAGATCAACCCTCTGTAGGCAAAAATAATTGCAAACTAATAATGCCAGATTTCTTTACAGGAGTGCAGCACTGGAAGGGGAGCTGACCCAGGCATTGGCAGGCTCCTGCACACCAAGGCTAGCATCATTCCATCAACCCAGGAAAAGCCTGGACAGCTGTTTTCAGGCATCTAAAGCTTTTTAATTTAGTTGTTCCTAAGAGATCTCTGATCCATGCACACAGATGATTGCCCAAAATAAAGTAAAATAAGGACAGGAGGATTATATCTTGTAGAGTAAGTTCACTGGACCCAAAAGAAAAGAAAAAAACAAATCATGATGGCTTTGAAGAAAGTAGAGTGGAAATGTGACAGAGAACCTGAGACTTTGGGGTCCACCCAGGAGGATGCTGGATCAACTGTGAATGCAGAAAACCTACCCGGCTGCTGAAATGAGGATTGCTGAGCTGACCACAGACCAACTGTTTGGCAAACTGAATTTTTACTCAGTTGTATGGCTCTGAGCAAGTCACTTAGCCTCTTTTGGCATCAGTTTCCTCACCATCAATATGACTCTAAAGCTACGTTCTGGGCTAAATTGAATTAGGTAAATAATAACACAAATTCCTTAAGCTCTGGAAGATAGTTCTTTTTCTTTTTTGGTACTGTGGATTGAACCCAGGGATGCTTAACCACTGAGCCACATCCCTGTCCTTTTTTATATTGTATTTAGAGACAGGGTCTCACTGAGTTGCTTAGGGCCTTACTAAATTGCTAAGTTTGTCTTTGAACTCAAGATCCTCCTGCATCAGTCTCCTAAACCACTGGGATGACAGGCATGAGCCACCACACCAGATGATATTTCCTATTTAAATATCCTTTTTTTTTTTTTTTAAATTTCATTTCTACAAATAACTAGTGATGATACTGGAGACTTCAACAGATGCCCCCAAATGCTTCAAATTAAATTTTTCAAATTCATCAAAGTTTACATTTCTAAACAGGTGCAATAATCAGTTGCAGCCAAAATTAGAACAGCTACATTTTGCTACATACAAAGATAATATTGAGTGTGAACAAAATTTGATATTATATTGTTTAAAAAGAAAGAATATTGCTTGATGTGATTTAATTTTCTTGAAATCTGTTAAAAGTCAATCTATACTAGAATGACTAAAGAGGAAACCAAGCCAACACCAAGTAAATAAATAAACAAACCTCTTTATCTAAACCTGTTATAGTCCAAAGGCCTTTAAATATATATATTTTTTTAAATATTTATTTATTTGCTTTCAGTTGTACACAATGCGTTTTTAAGTGGTGCTGAGGTTCGAACTCGGGCCGCGCACGTGCTAGGCGAGCGCTCTACCGCTGAGCCACACTCCCAGCCCCTTTAAATATATTTTGTTAGCATACATGACTGTGCAATAATTTTAAAAGTCACTTTCCCTTTCTCTTGATGATAAGTTTCTTAAGAGACTGCTTCTGTATTGTCTTTGTTCAATCATTCTCACTTTGTTTATTATAGCCACCCTGTAATACAATGCCTGCACACAAAAGATGCCAATAAATGTTCTGTGTTAGCATTGAATGAATGTTGACAAATAAAACTGAATTACCTCCGGTGTTATACAACATCATTTCTATTTTTTTATTTTTCTTTTCTCTCTCTCTCTCTCTTTTTTGTTCTTTTGTATCAGGGATTGAACCCAGGGCACTTTACCACTGAGCTTCATCCCCAGACCTTTTTATTTTTTTATTTTGAGACTGAGTCTCCATAAGTTGTTCAGGGTCTTGCTATTGTTGGGGCTGGCCTCAAACTTACAATCTTCCTGTCTCAGCCTCTGGAGTCATTGGGATTACAGGTGTGTGCCACAATACCTGGTTTATAACATCTCTTTTTCTAAAAAACAGAACCTGGAGGCTGCAAGATAAAGCAGCGATGCACATCAATGTGCATCTGGGCCAGGAAAACAGACCTCTAGGCCAGGCTGAAAAGAAGCACAGTCCTCCACTCTTCTGAGTTCCCATCCTGGTTAAAAATGACTCCTGGTCTTGGGTAGAGGTAGTTCCCAATAAAAGCAAGAGAAAGGATATTCTTTCCCAGGGAGTCTCGGGTCACAGAGATGAGCTTTATGGCTTCAAGCAAGGCATATAACCTATTGCACCTCAGTATCTCCAGTTTAAAAATGAGAGTACTGAATGACTCCTTCAGCTCCATCAATTCATTACCTTAATATTCTGCCAATATTTATGGGCATTCTCCTGCTTTACTTTGAAATTTCAAGTACTCTCTATCGACTACTAATTCATTCTATTTATCATGCCAATCAGCCATCCACTGATCAATATGATATATTACAGCAATGATCCCCAACACCTCCTCCCATTGTAGCATACATTTTCTAAATGACACAAATGTCTATTAGGTGATAAAGAATCATGACATTGGCATACAGTCAGTAGGCTTCTATCTAAAATGTTAACATTCTATATTTCATTCTTCTGGCAGGCTACCTACCATACTCAGAACACGATAAGCAAGATGGTATCAACAAAGGTTGGCAAAGTCTCTGCCCACCAGAGAAAGTTCATAATCAAGTACATTCACATTTCAAAAGCCTGGGTGTAAGACATTGATTCTCCAAGTTTTCTAAAAATGTGGCAGCAACTGTTTGACTACAGTTAATGCTGTTTGTGGTAGAAAGAACTACATGCTATTTCAGAATGATCTATCCCCAGATCCTTGAGATAAGAGGCCACATTTCCAAGAGCAAAGACAGCCTGCACTCTAAAAGCATCAAGTGCTTCCCAAGGCTAAGAATACTGAGCCATTTCAACAATCTTACTGAAATATACTCTAAAGAAGTACCATGGGTAAAACCAAGTACTCTTGCTTTAGTGAAAAGACAAGAAATGAGAAAAAAGGAGTGATTTTTAGATATCTGAAGGATTAAAGATGTTTCTTTTATAAGAGAATTTAGAAGCCTAGTGTGAGGCTATGATGAGAACCACAGCATCATATGAAATAGGTTCTTTTAATCCCAGAGAAAATTAATTTTTTTTCTAAATGAGTATGTTATAATGAATAAATGTGGAGAGGAGCTTTCTAGCTGCCTTTGATTTACCCTGAGGCCATGGGTCTATTAACTGCTACAATATGGCAACTTTAGGTAACGAGCCACCTGGATTGCAAAACTACTTCTTTGTGGGCTCACATGTCCCCCACACTCCCACAAGAGTTTTATACTTTTTATTATTATGGTTAGGGGTAAATTTTTGTAGGTTTCCATTCCAAAATACCATATGCCCTTCTAAACAATTACTCTACACTACATTTCCATATCAAATTGCCTTTTCTGTTTCTTAACAAGATGGTATGGCTTTAGTTGGGAATGTGCTCTCTTATGCGCAGGTAACAGTTGGGGTGGAAGAGATATTTCCTCAAGTATATCATTTTGATAATCACTTACTTATACCCCCTACTTATTTCCATACCTTATACCCAAAGGGAAAATTCCTTTATTCTAGCCCTCTTTAATATTTGTAACATATAACATTCCTAATCCTTTACTAACCTTGCTTTAAAAATAAATTTAGCACTAAAAAGTGTCATGCCAGTATTTGAAGAACATACTTTTTGATAACAAATAGCAAGCATTTTATGATAAAATGATTACAATAACAATACTGTAACATGGCTATAATTTAGAAGAGGATGCAGGTGGCTTTTGGTGAAGAGACAAATTAGAGGGAGTTGCACCCAATTAAGCACTTAAAAATGTAAAACTCAACATGCTAAAATAGAATTTTTAGCACAAAGCAAATTTGTGAATGAGAGTCTTTATGCAAACGAATTTCCTCCATGAAGTCATGCTTTTTTTTTTTTTTTTTTTTAATTGTACAGTAGTCATCCTTTATCCATGGTTTCACTTTCCAGTTTTTTTTTTTTTTTTTTTGATCCATAGTCAACTATGGTCTAAAAATATTAAGCGGAAAGCCCCCAAACTAAACAATTCACAAGTTTAAATTGCTATGTTGCTTTTCTTGATAAAATCTCATACCAACCCACACTGGCCTTTCATTCTGCATATCTGTGCTATGTAAGCTACTAGCTCTTTAATAGCTTGGCAGCTGTCCCAGGTATCAGATGGACTGTGGCAGTACTGCAGTGCTTTTGCTCAAGTAACCCCTATTTACCAAGCAATGGCCCCAAAGTGCAAGATTAGTGATGCTGGCCATTTGGATATGCCACAGGGAAAATACAACATTTTTTCTTAAAGTGAAAAAGTAAAATATCCCAACTCAGTAAGGAAAGGAAAAAAAAAAAAAAAAAAAAAAACCATATGCTAAGGTTGTTAAGATTGACAGTAGGAACAAATTTTCTAGCCATGAAATTGTGAAGAAGGAAAAAGAAATTTGTGCTAGTTTTGCTGTCACACCTCAAACTGCAAAAGTTATGGCCACGGTACGTGATAAGTGCTTAGTGGAGATGGAAAAGACGTTTCATTTCTAGGTGGGAGAGATGAACAGAAAATGTGTTCCTATTGACAGCAACATGTTGTGCCAGAAAGCTCTGAGCCTCTATGAAGACTTCAGCAAGACACCCTCTGTGATGAGTGACACCATGCCATTTACTGCAGTAGGGCATGGTTGCATGTGTTCAGGAATAGGTTTGGGGATAGAAAGAACAAAAATGACTGGAGATATTTTGTCTGCTGAGGGATAAGCTGCTGCCACATTTCCAGCAGAGTTGAATTATTATGCCTGATTTATAAATTAAACTTTCTCATAGGTGTGTATGTAGAGGGAGGAAATATAATATAGAGAGGGTTCAGTGCCATCTGTGGCTTTAAGCATCACATCCACAGGGGTCTTGAAACACATTCTCCACAGACAAGGGGAGGGACTACTACATATCTCTTTCCTTGCAAAGATAGACTGTTATTAAAGTTTATGACATTAGCAAAAAGCAAAGGTTGGTTGTAATTCTCTCCTTTCTAATGAGTATTTTTAAAATAGGGGTATTGGTTTTCTGGAAAAGGACACAGATTCCATAGATCTTACTGTTCTGCTATGTCATACATTGCTAATGTCACATATTTTGTGATAATGAGTAAATCTACCAAAATGAGAGTACTCCTTCTGCCTACTGTTTGGAGCAGAATTTGAAGACTAATTAAGTTCTAGAAAGCAGGAAATCAGTTCCTTTCCATGGACTAAAAGAGAGAAAGAAAGGAGTTGAGAATTTGGGAAAGGGAGGAAATAGGAAGGAGTATGTCCAATGCTATATGCAACTACAGTGAACAAGCTGAGCCCATGTCTCCAATCGCCTTCTTGTTATCTTTTACCTCCCCCACACTCATGTGTATATACTTATAAACATACACATTCATATACATACATACTCACACACAAACACACATACCCATAAATACATTTAACACACACACACACACACACACACACACACACACACACACACTCAGAGGGATCCATGGGGCATGAGGCAAGATCTGAGCTTAGTGGGGGTGTCTTTGCTTGGGTTAGGCCTCAGGAGAACAAGGAGGCAGAAACTCTACAAATGTGAAAATTAAAAGATGAAAGTCATGAGATGGTTCTGATTGAACTAGCGATGGAGAGAGGTGAGATGCTCAAAGGACAGTGATGCCTTAGGACCTGGAATTTGAGGGTAAGTATGGGATGAAGACCTAGAATGTGGGACACTGTTGTAGAGACCTTGAAACCAGGTATGCAGGGGAGAAGTTACAGAATTTTTAATCATGGCTATTGAGTGATTTTATATAAAAATAAACAGCCATAGCAAACAAGTACATGAAAAAGCCTAGGATTCCACAATAGGACATACAAGTTCTGTTTCAATAATAACTATATAAAGAATTAAATCTAATTCAAATATTGCAATGTGCCTGGGTGTAAAGCTTGGTTTTAAAACAAATAAATTAGTTTCTAGTTATAAAATCCTGGCTTCTTTACAGACATTATTTTCTCTGCTTAAAATAAACTATCAGGCAATTTTTTAAAAAAAAGTAGAAAGTGATGGAAAATTTGTTTATAAACATTTAGAAGCTTTGAGTAAAGCCAATTAAAAAAAAAAAGCACACTTATTGTCCATCATGTTGAATGGAGACCAGAAACAAAATTAAAAGTAGATTATGTTTTCACTAATGGGAACTTCATGTATGGTGTTGTTAAATAGCATATTTTTCCTTTCAAGAGTCTAAAGGATTCAAATCAGGCACATTCTAAATCCAGGTTTGGATACTGTAAGATAAAAGAAAAAATTGAAAGTTCATCCCAGAAATCACTTAAGGCAAATAATAGATTCTGCAGGTCGATTTATTGGAATGGTTGTCTATAGAGTTGACAATAGAGGAGGATGGTTATATCAAACATCAGGTTTCTCCTGCATGGCAGAACTAATGGGAGCAATTTGTACATAGTCCTATTTCTTTGCAAACTGTTTTCACTGAAGTGCTACAGCACTAAAGAGCTAAATGAAATTTAACCCCCATTGTAAGCATTTAATGCTCATATCATCACAGTAATAATAAAGAAATAAATTGCTACTATAAAATAAGCAGGATAAAAAGTGCCCATTTCTTGATGAGCTTACATGATTACCTTGGAAAACTTCCTTGCATCTAAATGTGTGTGTGTGTGTGTGTGTGTGTGTGTGTGTGTGTATACACACATATATAGAAATATATAATAAGCTTCTTAATTTTATTTTGGGAAATGGGTTATGATGCATTACAATTTACACAAATAAAAGTCTTGGAGAGCATTTCTTCTACAAAGCACTAAGATAACTTATTGTTCTGGCAAATGATAAAACTGCTTACAGTGGCAGCTGTGATTTATTGAAGCAATTCAAATACACTTGGAAAGTATATTAGCTTTGCCTCTGCCCACAAAAGGCGCATTCGAGCAGGGTAGGACACTCCAATGATAAATTACAGACTAGAACCCAGTGAAGGCAATTGGCACATCAAATGCCTAAAGGCTCCAAATCCCCAGGAGAATGTATATTCCATGCTAATCCCTCACATGCAGTGCTATCCAGGGCATGCAAAGGAACTAATTAGCACCTGTTGGTTTATTTTGTGACAGTTGTTCTCCTTTTTTTAAATAACAAAGCTTCCCTTGCTTACATCAATAAAGGGATAGGCCCCTTCATATTGCATTCAACATCATGTTAAGCATGTGTGCCATTAGGACCCTAACCAGTGGAGATTTACAATGTATTTCCAGAGTGCAACTTGGCAGAGCTATGACCCTGTATTTTACCAAATGAATAGAATTCAGAATGCTCTGTTTCCTCCTCAAAGGATCAGAATGTGACTCTAACTCTGTGACCAAGCATTTAAAACCCAGAAAGTTAAATTTCTAATGGAAGACTACTAAATAGAACTTTCTACTGCATTTGCTTCTGGATATCCCCCAAGTAGTAGAGGAGACTTGGAAAAGGTTGTCTTCAGAATAACTACTCTTCTCTGTACAAACTCTGGTATCCAGAGCTACATTATTCATCAGACATTGCTCCCTATGTGTCTGCACTAAGTACCAACAACTTAAATAAGCAATTTACTTGCATACTGCATTTTAGCCTTAACGAGTCAGTGCTAGGATTATCTCCATTTTACATATGAGAATACTGAGGCACAGAGTGATTAATTGATTCAAGGTCACACAGCAACCAATGACAGAGATCTGAACCCAGACAAGCCACTTCCTGACTTTTCATGCTTAACTATTCCATCATACAGGATAAATTATTTATATGTAATAATTACTGAGGCCAACCTATTTTAAATCACTAACTTTTGTCTTTTCTGCCTTTCTCATTTTTCAGCTCAGTAGGAGGAAGCTATGTTCAATTTAATTTAATAAGCATTGAAAGCACTCTGCTTTCATTTAATTTACATGTCACCTTTTTATTTCTTGGAATGCTGAGTTTTGTTCCTTGGCAAGAAAGCACGTGTGAAATTGTATCAGAGTTCTACCTCACAAGGAGACTCACTTACTGATTCCAGTATACTGATGCTGCACTTAGCCAACAAATGGAAAGACCAGGGCAGAAGACAGGATTCAGTTAACCACACATTACAGCATTTCTGCAGCAAACCCCTTGCTTTTTGTTCTTAGCTAAGCTTCTTAGCTATCACTCAGAATCAATCTCAGACACGTTTCTAACAAGCTTTGTTATCATTCTCTCAACCCAAATCACAGTGGAAGAAAAAAAATGGGAGCAAGGCAATCCTGCTTAGAATTTGACATTTTGACAGATGAGAACTGGCAAAAAAGAATTGTGGTATCAGGAAAAACTAACACTTGACCTTTGAAAACAGAACATTCTAACTGCAGAAACCACCATGATACATGTATTCCGCACGAGTGCATTCATGTGTCTGTCTAAATGTCTGTCTGTCTGTGTAGTTTTTAGAAAATTTTTGACTTTGGTATTAAAGGCTCAGTGTTTGGGAAAAGCTTTGTCATATTTGAAAACGATGTAAATCACAACAGATCTGAATGGACGAATGGTAGAAATGGCTTTAATGCAGAACGACCCCTGGTCTTTGTCTTCAAGCATCATCAGATTTCTGCCTGGTCCTATCTGGGGCTCAATAAATCTTGCTAAAATGAGTAAATGAATGCCAACCTGAAAAAATGGTGTGCTGCTTTCACTTAGAAACTAAGCTAGTGCAAACAGAACTCCAGGTATAAACTTCTTTGCTTACAGCATTAGATCAATGCTGGCTGTAGCGCTAATCTTTTTAGACTCCACCTACTGGAAACACATTTTATCTTGGGTTTCCTTTCTCATCACTTGAGAATAAAAAAAAAAAAAAAAAAAGTATGCATTGGTTATAGACAGATTACTTTTCCCTTGGAATATTTTAAAATATGCCCTGTAAAACTACAAGAGAAAAAAAAAAAAAAAAAAAAAAAAAAAGCAACAAAATAGAGCACCAGACTTTTGCTGCCAGCCTGGATGGATCATGTCCAGGGGCACTAAAGCGCAGGAAGAGGCAGTGCAGGAGGGTTATTCTCAAAAAGAAAGTAATCTTTATGAGAGTGATTACCATTTAAAGAAGCAGCATCTTTGAAGGCACAAAGGTCTTAGGAGTAGTTTATAAGTAGCTTTGCCTTATAAATAGCCAAAAACTGCTAGCCAGCTATCACCTTGTTTTTCATGTACTTTTTCTGCATCTAACTGCCCACCTACCTCTGAGTGGTAATCATCTTTTAATGTATCCCTGAATGTAGAGAAAGCAAACACTGTTGTATCACATAGTATTTCTGGCAACTGAGATGCCTTTGGAAATGTGGAAGGAAATGTGCGCCTGATTGGAACCCAACAGTATTCCGGCCAACATAAATTCCTTTGAAGGTAGAGGAGGAAATAAAAATCAGAAGAATTTTCAAAGCAGATTAGCTTTAAACTAGTGATTTTTAAATATTAATGGTATATTAATTGCTTGAGAATGCATTTTAGAAAAACTGATCTGTGTGTGCATTCTATCTGTTATATTTGGGGGTGGGGAGCTTATGAAAAAAACTGGAAAAACACACCCTCCCCATAAATACTGAGACCTTGGGAAAGGTGCTGGCCAGCTCTCCTGATTCAGGAAGATCCAGTCAAGTGTATTTTTATAATCCCTTTCTATGTGTCCCTCAATCCTAATGCAGGTGGAATATCCTTAGAGAAACAAGGATTAAGGAATCATGAAAGTGCATTTTTCCCATGGCTAATTTACATCATATTATCACACTGCCTGAGGAAGATTCTAATATTCAGTGCTGTGATGGGCTATTTAATTTCAAAGGCTTTAAAGTTTCAATCTGCTTTCACAAGTTCTCCCATGTACATAATATAGTACCAATCAATCAGTGAAGTTCATCTCAAGTTCCTTTAAGACCAGCAGACATCAAACTCCCCACTGATTTATTTTTCTACTTCCTGCTTAACTTCCATGCCTGTGAGCTCCCCAAATAAAGCCATCTGTGGTGATTTCACAGAAGCTCTGCCTTCCCTGGAGCTCTCACAATCCCCACACCCAACCGGGGCTTCTGCTACAAATCTAAGCAGAAGCAGCCAGATGGCAGTTGTCATGGTACAAGTGCTGGCTGTCACCACTAGGCAAAAGGACAGAATTCGAGTAGCCAGGCTTCAAGACAGCTCCACAAACGCTAAGGGCCACCAGTGTGAACTGAGACAGGAGGACAGCGCTGGGTGGTGCTGAGAGCTGGCATTACCGATCTACATGATTTACAGTCACTATCCCCACAAACCAACAGCAACCATCACAACAATGAAAGGGGAAAAAGGTTGAAATGCAAGCTTTACAGTGTCTTTTTTAGTTTGCTTTTCACAGTAAACTAAAATAAACCCTGGTATGCCATTTTCAGGCTTCTAAAATGCATAAAATACGCATAAACATACGAGGTGATGTTTAATTTATGCCATCTGGTTCCTAAAGGTATAACGTGATCCTTATAACATTAGTGTGGTTCAAAATGGGAAGGAACACAGGATCACTGTTTCTATTCTGCTTAACTCAAGCTGGTGATAAAATAACCCAAAATGCAAATTCGCTGACATTATGAGAAACACCTGGCAAAGTACATTGGTTTCTTGCGCTTAGTGTCTTTCTTCCATTCTCCAGCTTATGAAGAATAGGTAGACAGCAGCAAGCTGAGGAGAGGAGCTGAAGAAGAAATCAAATTTGCCAATGCCTTGACTTCAGACATCTAGCTTCCAGGATGGTGAGAAAAAACCTTCCAGCTAATTCACACACCAAGACACAAAAGAAGGAAACAAACAAACCAAAAAGAGAAAGAGAAGCAAGAAAAGGAAAGGCTGAAAGGCAGTGATCAATTCTCTTATCTTTCTTAGGACTGCTTTCTAAATAAGAGACACTAAATAAATCATCAAACTCAAAATTCCTAAAGTTCCAAGCTGAACTAGGAACTGAACTAACTAGGAAGAGCTTTTAGGAGGTTCAATTAACTAGAAAGAGAAAAGAGCATCTAGAGCACTTTAAACCTCCTTCACTGGCTGACAGGCTCAACAGCAGAAAAATTTAGAAACCAACAACTATATGTGCATATTCCCCATCATGGTACTGAGGCAGGGAAAGGGAAATATACAGGTAAGAGGGATGGAATGATTAGAAGGAGATTGAGCTTTGAACTCCAACTGATGTGGGTATATTGATTTGCTGGGACAGAGTAAGAGCTTAGGGCTTAAAATCACATCAGTTGATCTCTCTACTTACTGAATGATGTCCCTGGAATTGGACTTTAGCAGATTCACCTATTTATATATTCACATGTCTATACTCATCTCAGCATTTTTCAAAGGGGAGGGAAGTATTTTGAACTCATGAGGGCTTATTTAGAGACACACTTAATAAGCATGTCATAAAGACTGCCAAATTAATACGTTAATTTCCATAGAAATCACCAAACATGCCATTGCAATCCTGCCAGAGTTTAAAAATATTTTATGCAAATTTCAGAGACTGAAAATAAATGTAAAAATAAATGCTACCATTTAAAATCAGTTCATGTCAACAAACACATTCCTTCCTGCACACATGCACACCTACATACACATGTGAACACACTTCTTAAATCCCAATTTTCCTTTCTCTACTTAAATATCTATGAAAGATCAGCTAAAGACACTAAAGAGAAAATCCCCATTCCACAACTGGACAGCTTTCATTAGTAGAGAAACAAAGCAGATGATTTGTAGTGGGTCTTACAGTCAATGGCTAAACCAAGGAACACCTGCAACTCTTGCTCCTGGGTGGGTTTTGTGCCTGGTTCAAGGATGCTTTCTTTGAAGAGCACTGGGGAAGCAGGTAGGGAGCAAATTTTTCCTTGGTGGGCTTCTCTTCCCCACTACATTCTTGTTACCAAGGAAACCATCTTTGGTGTAGCATATTCATAGAGGCACTTGGGGTAAAATTAAACTCAAAGAGCATGAGTAACTTAAATCATGTCATTTTAACAATGAGAGTCAGTGGGGGGGGGGGGGAAGCATTTGACAGAAGGTAGAAAAATGCTCTGAAATGTCCATGAAGTCATCTCTGTTTGGGGAGAGAAGGAGCGAAGCCATTAATTTATTATGAAATATTTTTAATCTAGAAGTTGAAGATACACAAATGAGAGATTTTATAAGCCTTAGTTCCTCTATAATATATGCTTCTTTAGTGGAACCTGAAAAAGCAAGGCCTGCATAGAGAAGCAGGTTGTGACTGCTATCACCCTACAAGACACTGTTGGATATACAGGGCTCACCTTGCGTGGTTGTTGGATGAATTTGGTTATGACCTAGGCCTCCCAGTGCTATTTATTTATTATAAGGTCAATTATTGCCATTAAATGTCTGTCAGTATTATAAATGGAATTTTAAAATTTTCCAGTTGCTGCTAATTTGATTTCTACATATTACCCTTGTATTCTGCAGCATTGTTAAATTCACTTGTTAGTGCTAGAATCTTATTTGTAGATTCCTTAGAAAATTTTTCTGTACACAATCATGTTATTTTCAAATATGGTTCTGCTTCTTTAAAAAAAGCATCACAGAAATGTTGGAAGAAGCAATGCACATGCAAATATAAATTAAGTTTTGAATAAATAAGAATGGTGTATTAATAAGGAAGTGGCATATTTGCTCTTATTACACCTGTTGGTACCTAGAACATGAATATTCAGGTTCAAAGATAGAAAAAGAATAGACAAAATAAATAAAAATTCATTGTTGCATGAGAGTTATATGTCTTTAATTTTCACAATTTATAAAATGTTCTATTATACAAAAATAACAAAGCAGAAACTACCATTTGGATTGTCTTTTCTTTCTCCTTATTGTTACTGCATTATTAGCTAGGTGGGAGCTTTGCTTCTGATTTACTTTTAGTCCTTGGATTGTTCTCTTTGGCTCATCTCAATCCCAAAGTCTCAGGTGATCAAAAGTTGGGCCTTTCCTATCAGGCAGAACTAGTAGGTTTCAGATAAGGGAAATCAGGTTTCCATCAAGATTCACCAAAGGTCACCTCAAACATTCTGACCTGTGTATCATAACAGCACACACTGGCTCATACTGCTTATGTACAGATGAGTAATTAGAGTGGGATCTGTTAATAAATTATTTTCCTTAGGAAACAAAAATATATGCAAATCCACTTAGAACTGAGCTTGACACACTGTATATTCTTGTAATCCTTTGAAATGCATGCTTTACTACAGCATCCTACATTCAGCAAGGTATGTTTTCAGCTCTATCTGGCCCTTCTTTATGCATTTATATTTTATCCTCAAAATAGTCATGACCTATAATGGCTCATAAAAGGTGCAATGGTGCTAGACCTACTGCAAAGGAACTTTAAAATAACAAAGCAGTAAGAGCATTTGGGAGAACGTTAAGAATGCAATTTTAACGAGTCTCTAGGTGCCTTTGGGGAAATGTTGAGGGAATCCGGGAAAATGTCATCAGGCAATTATGGATTGGTGGGGAGTCCTCGAAGGGCATCAAACTCATCTTTGCAGCCAGGCAGGATTGGCTGACAACTATGAACAGTACCTGCATGAAATCACAGGGGAGGCCATTTGTGGCTTCGGGATTTGGACAGCAGTACAGGTGTGAAGCCCCTTGCACTTTGCTAACACTCTCCAGGTGAAGAGATGCACAAAATGTCTCTGCCAGGGAACAATTGCTCTGCCAACAGATTCAATTAGTGACCCCACTTGTATGTGACACTCATAAGGCTCTGAAGTGGGTGTGCGAGTCACAGGTTTCTTTTAGAATTATGTTAATTCAAGGAGGCGCACAGGCAGTGCTATAACCTTCCTCCTTATAGTGATCCTTGTCTGGCCCTCAAACTGTAACATTACTATGTCACTTATTTGGAAAAAAGGATCCATGCTACTTCAGACCTGGAAGGATTGATTAAAACATTGATCCTTTGCTGATGGCCAGGAGAAAGGACACGTTAGGATGCAATGAATCAATTTAGAATGCAAGTGAGTCATGCTGATTCAGTTTGCTGAATTTATATGTATCCCTGCAACAAGAAGCCATATCTGAGGACAGTGGAAAGGAGAGAATTTTAAGGAGAAAGATCTTTCAGTGCCACGTATTCTAAGGTAGTGTCCTTTAAGTTTAGTGATTTGCATACTGCTTTCAAGGCAAAATTACAATGCCACCAAAAAGTTTAAGCAAAATGAGTCCCTTGGAAGTGACAACTTAAAACACCATCCCAAAGCCTAACTACTTTTCTTGAGTTCTACTGCATCTCTGAATTTGGGAACCAAGATAAAAATAATGCTACACAAGATTTCCTCACTTTTTTTTTTTTTTTAAATCACTATTGTTCTAAGTAAAATCCACAAACCCAGGGCCAACCTCACAGTGGCTTCAGGGTTACCCAGGTGAACAGGAGTCCTATCTCCAGAAGGGCAGAATATCAACACATCTCTATCATCCAAATGTTAGATTGTGAATGCCTGTGGGAGAGTAATGTGCCTTGTCTCATAACGAAGAAGACTGTCTAGGTGTAGGATTTGGGAATTGGGAGGAGGTAGAAACTAGAAACCATAAGGAATTTAAAATTATATATTTTAAGTTTAAAAATATATATTCCTAAAAACCTGAACTGATTTTTTTTTTTTTTTGGTACTGAAGGTTGAATTCAGGGGTGCTTTACAACTGAGCCACATCCCCAGCCCTTTTTACTTTTTTATTTTTGAGACACTCTCACTAAGTTGCTTAGGGCCTTACCAACTTGATGAGGCTAGCTTCAAACCTAACATTCTCCTGTCCCAGAATACATTTAAATATATATTTCTGAAGACCTGAACTGAACAAAGATCTAGGTAATAAATGAGAGCAAAACTATTGGCAAGAGATTAAAAACAAAACAAGACAAACAAATAAAACTAAGGGAGAAAAAAAGAGAAAAGGAGGCTCAAAACTTCATTTGGTAAAAAATATCCTATCTTTGAAGAAATTCTTTGATTAAAAAAAAAAGTCACTAGGCAAACCAATTCTTTGAATAAGCAGCTTGGATTTGTTGAGTTTTTCTGAAGCATTTATTATTCACTCTTATGAAAGTTACATCAAAACAATAGGATTTTCAAAAAATATATTTCTATTCTTGATACCTTTCTTTCCTTACCGTCATCCAAAATCTGACTCCTTCCTTTTTCTTTCTTTGTTTTAACAAGATACTCTTTCCAATTTTCTGTTGTTTAAACAGAAAACAGACGCTGCTATGATTTGTCTTCCCATATTTACAGAAAAACAGAAATATGAATCATACCAGTAGTATTTAATGGCATAACAAATGAAAATGTAAACACCAAAAGAGACATAAAATATAATGTGCTAAAGCAACAATTTGCAAACATGCTGAATAAATTCCTTTTATGATACTTCCTAAGGGACAAAGAGAACCTGGTCATGTACATGGTTTGGGGAATACGTAGGTTTGATTTAAGGAGAAAGAAAAAGAAAAATGTAACATGAATCCTATTATTCCTCCTAATAATGTTAACCTTCCTCTTAATCCCAGTGTAATACTTCTTATTCTCATTTTTGTAAATGTAATAATTACACCAATTAATGAAAGAAACACATGAACGTTTCCATAGAAACCTTTCCCAAACTAATATTTTCAGAACAGCCTGTTCCACAAGGATTTATCCATGTGACTCCCCCTGATGTTAACAAAAATCAGATAGACAATTAAATCTTCATGTAACTCTTTGATAACTTACCCTTCTGCTTCTGATGACATAACAATACAGAAAGCCAAAGTATAAATCACTTCCTGAGAGCTGTCAGGGATAATAACTTTTTTGCATTGCTTCTCTAATCGCGAACACATTATTTTCTCAAATTAAAACATATATATGTGGATTAAGAGATTTTTTTTTTTTTTTTTTGGTACCGGGGATTGAACTCAGGGGCACTCCACCACTGGGCCACATCCCCAGCCCTTTTTTTGAATTTTATTAGAGACAGGGTCTCACTGAGTTGCTAAGTGCCTCGCCATTGCTGAGGCTAGCTTTGAACTCGTGATCCTCCTGCCTCAGCCTCCCAAGTGCTGGGATTACAGGCGTGTGCCACCACACCCGGCTAAGAGAGATTTTAAATGTTAAAATATATGGAAATTATATTTAGCATAATTAAACTAATAAATTATTTTTAGATCATCAAATCTTGGGAAAAGCAAATTAAGGTAGAATCCCACCACCTACAAACTAAAGTAGGTTACTGGCAGAACAAGGAGCTTGCATTCTTTTTTTGGCTCTGATGCTCCCTCTCCCCATCTCCACCAACCCCAAGGGATAAAAACCACGCCAATTAATATCATAAACACAGTGAATGAGACAAGGGATTTCTGAAGTTAGAATCTTTCTCAATCACACTGACAATGAGTGCTTAATAAGCCAAGTGAAAAAATATAGGATCTACCTTACTCAACTGTTCTGGTTAAATAAATTTATACATTCCATTAAGGTACATTTTACCCCATCCCAAATGTGTTCCAGAACAACATTAAAAAGGCAATAACATTCTTTCTTACTCTTCTTACTCGGAGCTGTTAATACCTACAACATGCTAATACAATAGAAATACCACTTCTACAAGAAGAAATAAAAAAGTTAAACACATTACTGTTGATTGAACTTCTGAACTTCTGCACAGACCTATCAGGAAGGGAATTGTGCCTCTGGTCTATTTCCAAGTATCCATTGTTTCACATTCTAGAGAAAACTGGAGGTGGGGAGGTTGGGGTAGTTGCTCAGTGGTAGAACACTTGCCTAACTCATGAAAGACCCTGAAATTGATCCCCAGAACTGCAAACAAATAAAAATAAATAAGAGTAAATGAAAATGATTGAAGGCAGAGGGGATTAGTTTTCAGGACCAGGTTATTCCTGCCATTCTGACCCTTGAAATGAGTTTCTATGGAAGCATTAGTACTTTAAAATTGCAGAAATCCCCAAATCATCAACTATACCAAAATCCTAACACATTATACCCCTGAAAGTGGCTCTAAGGGCATGGGATATATTCTTTGGGTGTTTGAACTTTAAAAAATGTGCATATTCACTGTAGATGTGAATTGACTTGTTAGGCTGTCATTCTATTTGATCACATAACATTTACTTGCAATTTGCTCTTATTTATATTTGAATTGTATGGCTGAGAGATTTTCTTTTATCCTTTTAAATATTCATACAATCACTTGAGCCAAGGCACTGTATTTTCCTTAGGGAAAAGATAAACCAATAAGAGATATGGTGAAAAAGAATGTACTCTTTCCCCCTGACTCTGCCTCCCCACACTCTCCCTGCATATGCCCAAGTGAAATTATCCACTTTCAATAGAATCATGCTATATTTATCTTTTCTCTCAAAATTCAGATTTGCAAGCATTAATATGTTATTCTCAGTACTTACTATCTACAAAGATATACTGACTATGAAATATTATTAGAATTGTGTCTAAAATACAAATAAAATAAAATCAAGAATGAATCTGAGTATAGCTCTCCCTTTACAACAACTTATACTATCTGACCCTGGTGAGAAAGGATCTGTTTGTTGCATGACATCAAGACTCTAGGCCACATGTGCATCACCTGGGAGCTTGCAGGACATGCAGAATCTTAGGACCCATCCAGAACTACTGCATCAACTACTGCATTAATATTCATTTTAACAATCTGGATAGTTGATATGCATGTTAAAAGTCTAGAAGCACTGGCTACAAAAATCCCCATGTGAGGGGTGAGGTGGGGCATTGACAAGCTCTTGTGAGGATTCTTCAGAGGTCTACAGTTAATGCGCATGTGAAAAGGGTTGGATGGAGCCAAATAGCTATTCCTGAAGAAATGGAAGGTGTGTTTGCTCTATGGAACAAAAATCTAGTGGCCTATTTTAAAGTTTGTATTTTCAATAGGTTGAGATACTCCAACCGAACAATCTTTAATGAAGAAGTCTCTACACGCAAATGGTTTCTTCCAATATGGAGGTCTGAACCAACAAAACCTGTACCTTAAAGGTCAGAGTGTCACCTGCAGATTCCTGGATTACATTATTCTATGACAGCATTACCTTCTAATAAAATAAATCAAACAAATCTACATTCTCTGACCTGGCATCTTCTGCCCTCATCATTCTTCAAGAAAAATAAATAAATAAATAAATAAATAAATAAATACATATGTGTATTTTATACACACATATATACATACATATATAATGTATATATATATATATATATATATATATAGAGAGAGAGAGAGAGAGAGAGAGAGAGAGATCTTAATTCATTTCTTAATTCATTGCCACCTTCTTTATCTGAATCCATTTTCAGTCTGATTAACTGGACAAAGAGAAGGCCTATTGCAAAGCTTCTTCACACCATGTTCTCTGTCAAAAGAAATACAACAGTTGGAGAGTTGGGCAATCTCCAGCTCCTCTCTGATGAAGAAGGACGGGGATAACATATTTCAAAGTTACTGAAGTATTATTTCTACTCTTTTCATCTGCTTTTCTTATAACTTATATGTGTTAGATGGTTCTCAGCTCACATATTCAGAAGTAGATTGTCATAAATTGGACTTTTATCAACTGTCTGAGTAAGCTTGTTGAGTTTCCAGAATAGGCATTTGATATTAAATCTGTAAGCAATGAAGTAGCAGAAGCCCCCTTTCTGGCTCTGACAAGAGAGACTCCATGTTGGGTAGGAGGCTGGCCTCCTAGCCTCAGTTTCCTCCTTTAGTAAAATTAAATATTAACACTTTTTCATACTAGTGATGTCTCACAAAGGCTGCTGAGTAGACTGTGAGAGAAATCCACATGAGGTTTATCTTAAATGTAGGTGAAAAACATGAGAAAAGAAGACTTTCACCACTGTTGTCTTCTCCAACTCTTGTATTTTGCTGCAGCTTAGAGTATCATTTACTCTGCACAGACTTGAGAGGAATGGGGCAGTAATGCATTCAACAGGCTTATGGAAACCTTACAAAAGCTGGTTGGGGTTTTGCAGTATGAAGCATTTTTAAGATTCCTTTTCATGGTTTCCTCTTGAGCTACAATTTGAAGAGTAAAACATTTTCATGGGAAATGCTCTATGAACTGGGTTTTGCCCCCAAATGGATCATTCAGCAGATACTTGTGAGTGGGAGACGGTGGGTCAGGAAAGGAATGTTCTGAAGCAGAGGTGAGAAACATCTCCACAGTCCTCAAAAACCACACCAAATGGCTGGCTGCCATTGAACCCTAACCTAGTTCTTCCTCCCCTTTTCTGCTCTGCTGTGCAGACGTCATATCTTCATATTGATCCCCTCTCATGACATTCAAGAACACTGACACTCCTGGTCTGACAGGAAGGCAGAACTGTGAAGCGTCTGTTGTAAACCATCATCTTCATTATTCTTCTACTTCTACCTAAACCTAGAGTAGTACTGCTGACACCAAGCAGCAGTGCTGAAAGCCTGGCACTGAGGGCTGCAAGCAGCAGCTGACAGGAACTGCTTGCCTGACCCTACTGCTCAGAGGGCCTCTACTTTTCAGATGAACTTGGTGGATCTGTCTAACTTCTTTTAGGGCATATAACATTTCTTATAAGCACCACATGATAAAATGTTCCAAATAACCTTAAAGTTTCTCCTCCATCCTTGGACTTCAGAGACACTAAGGAAAAACTTTGCCTGGAGATTTATTTTAGGACTATAGGTTTTATACTTGGGGTTGTGAATATTCACCTTTCAGTAACAGATAAAACTAGTCAACAAAAATAGAGAGGGTATGAACGATAAAATGAAGCAACAGGATCTAACTGATCTGTAAAGACTTCTATCCAAAACAGCAGAGCATCTACATTTTCAGGTGTTCACAGAATATTCACCAAGATAGACCATATTCTGGGCCATAAATCAACCTCAACAATTTTATAAGAATTGAAATCATACAGAATGTGCTATCTGACTATAAGAGAATCAATCTACAATTAATACCAGAAAGACAACAGGAAAATCTCCAAACACATGGGCATTAAACAACACACTTCTAAATAATCCATGGGTCCAAGAGGAGGAATCAAAGAAAATTTAAATGTATAAACAAATGAATGAAAATGAAAATATAATATGTCAAAATATGGGGGATAGAGCTAAAGCTGGACTGAAAGAGAAACTTGAAGCACTAAAAGTTTACATTAGAAAAGATGAAAGATCCAGAATCAATCATTTAGCTTCTACCTGAAGAAAATACAAAAAGAATAGCCAAACAAAGCTAAAGTGAACAAAGTGAAAAACATAATAAATAAATAAGGATAAGAGCCAAAGTCAGTGAAACTGAAACAATAAAATAACAGTAAATTGATTAAAGGGCTAGTTTTTAAAAAAGATCAATAAGTAATGAATCCATCAAGATCAACAACAACAACAAAAAAGAAGTTGAAAATCACCAATATCAGGAATGAAACAAGATATCACAGGATATTCTGAAGCTTCTAAAGAGATAATAAAAGAATACAACCATCAAATTTATGCACCTAAATCCCAGAATTAAGAAGAAACGGGCCAATTCCTTGATAATCACAATCTATTGAAACTCAAAAAAGATGAAATAATCTTAATAGTCCTATAACCATAAATAAATTGATTTATAATTTAAAAGCTCTAGAAACTATCATAAAATTTCAGTATTTGACCACTGACAGAATCTATTGTCAGACAAGACACTCTCTATTCCAAGTCTTTTAAAGCCAGATTGATTTAAAAACTACAGGCATGTTAGCTTTATCCTGGCAACTGTATTTCTTTGTAGTCCTGGGTTATAAATAAGTTTCTAATAAAGAAATTTCTCCCCTGTGGGAAGACCTGATAATATCAGATTGGCAACAGACAATGTCTTCCATTAGAGATATTTCTATATTAAAGGTTTTTAAATTTCTTCACATATGTAGCTGCAATTTCCACATATCACTGCAAATCTGTCCTTTGATTTCTCCAAAATTTCTTAACATCAGTGGCATTTATTTATAATCATCGTCAGGTTAGGGGTTTTCTTTCTCATGCATAGGACTTTGACTATGTTAATAAGGTCAAGAGAAGAAAATCACCAAAAGGAAGAAACATGTCCCCCTACTGCACCTCAGTGTACCTTAAGTGGACTCTTTAATCACTTGCAGAGTATCCAGTTTCCTTCATAAAATTTTGTTGTCTATAGTTTTAAGCCTTAGGAAAGAAGTAGTAACTAACAGAGGTTTCGATTCTGACAAGAATGTAGCAAAATGAAGAAATGCTTTCATAGCAATTAAATAAAGATGGCAAAGACTGCCAGGAAGCCCACTGGGATTAAAATCTCATTTGATTTATTTTACTGGACATAATTTTGTCCCACTCAAATACTGAATCATATGATAGCTAAGGATACTCTGACACCAGCTGGTGTCAGTACCAAAGGAGGATGGGACAGGGTCAGATCCCAGGATGCAAGACTGCAGAAGACAGGAGAAGGAGCAATCAGAGTATCTCTGTGGGACAGTACCACACTTTGACTAGTCTAGAGTTTGACTAAAAGACAGAGGAGGCTTATTTATAAGTTCCTCCAGAAAAGACGATTTTTACCATGATCGAAAAAGGCTCTTTCCTCTATGAGATAGTCCATGTATTGAATTAGTTCCATAAATAACTCTGCCATACTCTGTTGGAAAGTCTCTGTTGCCTTCACTAGGCTGAACAAAGAGCTTCCACACCTGTAGGACCCACGGCATCTATGCATTATCACACAGCCATCGTGGGAGCTCTGTTGCTTGAATTTTATTAGCAGAGGGGATTCTCTGCAAGGTTGGGGATACCACCTGCCTTCCCCCAAAGTAGTAAATTCAGCCCTGCAATGGAAACTGTGTTGGGACTTTGGACCAGATAACAGGTGTCATGATCACAAAAGCCAGAAAATCAAAGGTCTAATTTTGTCCAGGTGTACTGATATTGTCACTTCTGGGGAAGACACTGTTCAGGAATCATTTCCTTTTTCTCACCTCCCCACCCACCACAGGCCACATTAACTACTTCTCATGTCCTTGATGCCTGAAGCATTGCCATCGCTTCTATATTGAGCTGATATTGCTGCACAATGCATTCCTATTACAGTGTCATTGTCATTCCTTGGGGATGGCATTTTCATGGTGATGTGTGCATTGGACAAGTCAAGGCCACTCAGGGGTCACAGAATATAGTTGGGACCAGTTAGGTCTTTCTGAAACCCAAGGAGGAATTTCTGCAGCCCTAAGTTCTCCCACAATGCTTTACAAAAGAGAAAATGTCATGCATATTTTCTCTACCATTGTCAGTCATCAGTGAAGTTAGTGGAGAGGAGAAACAGTAATATAGGATTCTGGGGGAAACTCTAGAGTTGCTCTCAATCTAATTCAGTTGCTCTGCTAACATATTCATCCTACCTTCACAGCCCCTCACACAGATCCTTAGTTCATAGGCTTACTGGATTCTAGCACGTTTGTAGCCTTTCTATGATGATGTTCCACAAGTCTGAAATACTTCTCTAGACAACTGTCACACCATGGCATTAAGCTAAATCAAAATAAGATCATTACAATGAGATATCTGCATCTTTCCTCTCCTAAATGCACTGGTAACTAAAAGGAAAATTCTCCATTGATTCTGAACCAAGGTGTAGGAGATTATAAATTAACTTTTTAATAAACATCTGCAGGAAAAAAAAGACAGTTCTGAATGCAAGCAATATATCTCTATAGTCTGCAGCTAAACTGAGAGATTGGTTGCCACCAAAATGATAGAATAACATGTTCCAACAATCAGAAAACACTGCCAAATGCTTTTCTTAAAATAACTAATAGTTTGAAACCATTTTTGTTCTTACAACACCAGTATAAAGTCCATTCTGAGGTCAAATATATTCTTCCCTGAACTAATACAGTGTTGAAACAAGACAAAATCTGGCTGGCTGCCATAGGTTTTTGTAATTCTCCTGCAGACTTTGAATAGATCATAAGATGAATTAAAGAACATACAACTATCTACAGTATAAGGGATTTGATTCTTTCTCTGCTCTGACCAAATGCAAGCAATGTCAGCATTAGTATTCTTAGGGTGTCTGTGATTGGTACTGATCTTTGGCAAAGATTGTGGGTTTTTTCCCATAGCTTGTACAAAAAATGGTACATATCACGTATATGTTACATACACATATCAGTACATATTACATGTGCATACACATATATTCGGTGTAGCAATGTGATCACAGAGCAAGCATTCATGAGCAGCAGCAGGGAGCATGTGATCTTTAGGGTGACCTACTTACTGAAGGCAGCTTCTCCCAGTCAGGTGGTCTTCAGCATGACAATTAGCAGTTTTTCCCACAGTTTGGTCAGCAGGAAGGACACAGCGCTCTGCCTAGCTCAAGTCACTCAGCCCTGCTGGGTTTCTGCTGCTCTCTGGGTAACGGCATTCCGTTAGGAGTGTGACACAGTAGGGAAAGAGACCGGTTCACTGTGAGACCTGCTACTCACTCTCGTACAGTGTATCGGCCCCCCTTCCCACTGCACAGTGGCTGCCGGGCCCTGGGCAGGAGGCACGTGGCCCTCGTGAAAGTGAACCACGGAGTCAGAGTTCCACCAAGACACACGCTGCTTTGTTGGTAGCTTTCTTCTAGAGACAGTGCTTTTTAGGACGGTATCAAAACAACCTAATTTGGTTCCCTAGCCTTAGGGACAGGGGAAGCACTCTCTTTAAGTTAATGAGAAAAAAAATATATATGAACTAGGAAGATAGGGATGTGGTTGGTTCTCTGCTTTAAAATAAACTGAGAAGATCCGAAAATAATTTGTGGAGACTGTATTCAGCATGCATGCCCGAGAGGCTGGACTAATGTCTGCCTCACCTCCTTCTTGTGCCTACTTCTTTTGCACACGGAGTTAATCAAATGCTCTGATGGCTTCTCTGGGGAGGGGAACATGCTGACTGAAATCGCCACACTTGGGCACTGAACCAATGAGTATACCTATGGAATTCACCGTGAAAACAACTGGGCCAGAGCACAGAATGCAAAAGAGACTCCAAGTACCTGCTTGCTGTGCTGCCTGTGGCATCTGCTGACCCCTCTGAGCACTGTACTGAACCGAGGCCATGGGCCTGTACTGCTGCGTGGCTGAGGTAGGGTACTGACCAGACGGGTAATAATAGACAGGCATCTGGAAGACAGGGAGGCAAAAGCAGAGAATGAGAATCAAACATAAACCTTTTCTCACATAAAACACACTGCCATCTCTGATGTCACGTGATTGAAGTAGATTGTAAATAGGGGCCACCATAAACTTCTGCCTGGACTGTGTGTATGGGCATGTGCCATGTGCATGTTCTCCTGTGATGAGGTGGAACCCATTCTCCAAGCTGAGCTGGTTCTGGGACCCACTTTGACCAGTGCAATGAGACAGAAAGACTTGTTAAGCCTGAACCTCAGGAAAACTTGTAGCTTTTTCTCCTTTAGGGGACGGACCCAGCCACCAGGCAAGGAAGTCCAGGCTTTCTGCTACAGAAAGAGGACATGTGGAGACCAGAGGCATCATGACTGACAAGATACCCTCAGTTCCGGGCATGTGCATGAGCCCTAGTCAAGTCACCTCAGTCAGTACCATAGGGAGCAGAGAGGAGCCGTCTGTGATGAGTCTAGCTCAATTGTTGACCTAGACATGAGCCATACAATGTTTTTTTAAAAAGTCTACCAAAGCACTTTGCAGAGTGATTTGCACATAGCTTGAATCTGTAAAATTTATGTTAAATATAAAAGGGGGAATATGTAAAAATATCATTTATGTCACCCTCTGTAACTTCCTAATGACTGAGTGTGAATGAAAAGCTTCTAATTACTTCCACTGAAATAAAGTTATCTTCTGATCTGGAAGGACTTCTTTGCCTGCCTCAGGTCATTTATAGTAAGGCTACTTTCTTACTGATCTTAGTTAATTATTTTCCCTCTTCAGGCCTCAGACTTTTCTCCTATCATCTTCTCTAAAAGTGAAAATGGAGCCAACCCCATAGACAGCTTACAAGTATTATATGCACAGAATAAAATTATGAACCAATTATTTGGGAACTGTGATTTTATGGCTATTTTATTTTCCGATTTGCTCATGTCAAATAGGAAATACTTATCTATTTCAATCTTGCTATGGAAACATGTAACATATTTTCTTCCCTCAGGATAAAGTAGGAACAAAATATAACAGAATTTTTGTGACTCTTGTTCTGCAATTCCATGAAATCATTACTATAATTCTGACTACCAAATAATATGGATATTCAAGGGTAATGGGCTGAATGAAGTTAAACAATCACTGGTCTGTGTCTGGTAACTGTTTTATTTATTGCATACATTGTTAATAGTAACTTGACCCTTTTTGGTAAGACAGTTTACAACTATATAAAAACCTAAATAATTCTGGTGAACTCATACATTTTAGTTTTGCTTTGGTGATTTGTGGTGCAATGAAAGATTACTCAAATTATGCATCACATTCTCCCAATATTAAAAACAACTACTAAATAATTCATTCATCAGCATTATATTTGCATTTTTTAAAGAAGAATAGCATTTCATTTCTTAAGAAGAGACTGTCTTCGTGAAATATATGCTTCTGAACGTGATATCCATTCCTTTGCTTCCCCTATTATGCTCAAAATGAAATGTAAAAAATACCTTCAAGGTTAAAGAATGGAGTTCAAACACTTCAAAAGTTCCTAATGAGCACTAATGATTTGGATAAATGTCAAATTTCATGTAAACCTTTTAAAAAGCTACCTTTTAACAAGTTGTACTGGGAAGTTGGTCACCTCTGTCCAGCACCTCTCCATAGTCCAGCAGAGCACCACCCTAAGGAATGAGGACCTCCATCTATGTGAAGAAAGGGGCACTTGACCCACCCTCCTCCATTCTCAGAGAGAAAGGAAAGTGAACTGGGGTAAGAGGAACATTTTGAAAGATCAATATGAAAGGTTCCAAAGAAGAAAGGGGCAAGAAATGTGCTTAAAGCTAGTCCAAAAGAATGAAATGTTCATTTTCAACCAACCATATTAAAATATGAAGAATCCAAATATGGATGAGAATAGGAAAGACATAAATTAGAGAAAGAACTATAAAAGATAAGCACTTCTCCCATTTTCCTTCTTCAAATTCCTCTTTTCCTTGTCCATGTGTTTCCTATTTATTCTTTCTAGTGGGCATTCAGAAAGCACATAGAAGTTAGAGAAAATTGTCCTTCAAGGTTGTTCTCTGTACAAATTGAATATATTTCCATAAACATCCATGGGCTGAGTCCCAACTGAGTTGTTTTCATTATTCTATAGTTGGGTAACTAGAGTTTAAACTGTTTACTACATTGAATGATACTATGTGTTATAACCTATACCTATATCTGTGGTTCTTTAAGAAAGATGTTCATGTATGTCCAAACTGATCATGAACTATGAATCTCTCTTTTGTCTCCCTTCTTTTCTATTGTTTAAATCTGCTGAAGACAGAATAGAAGTATTTCTGTCTCAGACACACCAGAGGTTTTGAATTGTCTTTGCTTTTGCTGTTCACTAATTTTGAAATTCCTTCATTGGGGAATGACTTTTTTTTTTTTTTTTTTTTTAAGTCTTCAATTAAGCACTCTGCCAATTTCCTCTGACAACTGAAATGGGTAAGGACACTGAGATACTATTTAGTCTATAAGAGCTAAGCAATTTTTCCAATAATTAAAGTTGAAGTATTTAATTTATTAGTAAAATAATTAATACATTAATGAAGTCCTTTCTCCTGTAACTGAAAATTATTTTACACATCTCCTTAAATCCCACTAGGGAAGAAATATTATTGAGACTGAGGATGAACTATTAATTAATCGCTCAAAATAAAGTGAACAACTGAGTGAAAATCATTTCATGGTAAATGGGTTTTGTGTGGCTGGAAGACAAAATAATTTATTCAAGATGTTAAAGCAGTGAAACAAGTGATACAAAGGTGACACTGCACTTTAAACAGCTCGTCCAATGTGATGCTTCATAATCAGGGTGGAATTTGCTTGGGATATGTGTGCCTTGAAAATGGACCAGAAAATGCCTCTGTGCATTTTACATCTTGACAGTAATCACTTCCAATATTCTGCGAGGGATACCCAGGAGAGCACCAGAGATGTTTTGTGGTGAACAGTAACACATAATCAGTCTTTGGGAAGACAGTAGAAATCAGTGATCTGTGGTGTCTTACATGCTCAAGTCAATTAAATATGATTAATGGCTACCTGTGAGAGCAAGCGTGAGCTCTGCTTCCCCTCGGGGAGAGGAAAGGACAGTAGATATTGGTTTAACTTCCTCCTTTATATTCATAGAGGAGCTCCTGCCTGGAGCATCAGATTAGCTCCGGAAAAAAATGCTTGTGAATTGATAAGAGGGAGAAACCACATTTCCTGAGCAGCAGGAAGAGTGGGTTCAAGGTCCCCTGGGGACAGGCCTTCCCTTCCTGGGCAACCCCATAAACAGGGCATCACATTGAAGCAGAGGCTTTTCATGGTCTCTGTGCCAGCAGCCTGAAAACTGGGGCCATGTCGTGCCACGGGTGGTTGGGTCAGTTTCCTTCAACTTACTTTCTGAGCCCTGTGACTGTGCACAACCAATCAACAGAAGAAGCAGAAAGGGAAAGACAACTTGACCTCAGAAGACTTTCTACATGGAAAGACGGGCCAAAGTGCAGGTGGGTCAAAGTGCAGGTAGGGGAAGAGCATACCCACCTGTGCAGCTGGAGGCTGTTGCACAAATCCCTGTGGGGAAGGAGGGGGCTGAAGAACTTGCTGTGAGATGGGAGGGCCAGAGCCAGAGAACCCCCCTGTAGAAAGCTGCTGGCCTGTAGAGGCGATGACATAGCTGGGCTGCTGGGTTGGCTGGGGCAGGAGGGAGGACGGGTAGACAGGACCCGATGGTGGCTCGGGAGTCTCTCCTGAGGACTGACGGCTCAGGTTCATCTGGCTGAACTGTGTGGCCACATCATCTCTCTGCCATCCCAAGACAGGGAGAGAATAGGAAATTAGGATGATCAGCTTGGTAATGAGAAAGTCACACTGAGTCACACACAGGACACACACTTATAATTGGAGGAAAGAGAGGAAGTATGAATTGAAAAAAAATAAAGGAATAATTCAGTCAGAACATAAAAAAAGACCATTGCATGAGAAATCAGGCTTTAATCATCCTAAGAACTGTAGATGGTAAACAGTTTGACCCAAATATCCCTCTCCAATGCAAGCAAAGTATTTTTTCTTAATTGAAGGCTCAGGATCCTCAGGATGGTGCTGCAGACAAGGTGATGATGCTTGTCATGCTAGGTCCTCAAGGGTCATCTGGTCTTCCCAGCAGCAGTCATGGATCTGCCTTCTGGAGAGAGCCAGACACTCCTGTATTCATCACCACCCACAGCTGCTGCAAAGGTGGAGCCAGGAGGGAGTCACCAACAGGTTGGGTGGGATTACATGCCTGTATTAGGGAGAAGTCCTTCATTGTCTGGGCCTGAAATTTAGGGATAATGCTCACCCCTTAAGCTTCTGCCCCAAAGGCTGCAGTGAGGGTAAAATGTAAAGAAACTGGGGGACTGGCAACCAAAGCGAACACCTGCATCAAGAGCATAGGCTGAAAATGGCTATGCTACCATCTTGACTTGGACTTTGAGATAGTCCCTAAACCATCACACCAAGTTCATGTTTCTCTCTGTTCTTGACTTGAGAGCCTTCAATTCCTTCTTAGCTAGTAAGCGTTTTTTTTTAAAAAAATACGTACCAGATTATTGAATCAATTAACATAAGACAGACAGATAACAGAAAGGAAATAAGAGATATCTTACAGAGATGGGTTGCATTGTTCAGGGATGAGACATTCACATACAAACCCCCACCTCACCATCAGCCCAGGACACCCACCCAGGATCAGCCCAAGCTGCACAGGAAAACAGCAAACCAAGTGAATGAGCTCTCCCAGGGGAAAAGCCATATACATATAATACAGTACCATGGGGAAGTGCTGCGTTGGAGACACAGGCAGAAGATGCTGGGGAGGAAAAGAGACTGCCGGATATTGCACTGACTGGGAGGGTGCCTGCAGCCCCTGGACAGACTAGGGGGAAGAAAAAGCTGATCAGGAAACAGGAAAGCATAGGAGTTGAATCCCACAGGAAGTAACTGCTGTCCCTAGGTCCTCGAGGATCAGTGCAGCCCAGGGAGGAGAACCAGCCACCAAGGGAAAAGTCAAGGCCATGCAGACCAGGCTGAGACAGCCTTGAGGGAGGCTAGTTTGCACAGAGGGAACACTCCTTGGAGAAGTTAGTGATGTACATTTGATGTTGGTGGTGGTTAGATTCTCTAGTTCTAAAAGTATTGCCCAAGGACAATAAGAAAAAAAAGTAAAAAGAGGTTCATTCTAGTAGCCTATCTAGAATGCTTCAGGTTCCTGTGGCTATGTCCACATGTCTCCCTAGGAAAGGAGGCAGTTCTGCATCTTTCTAAGAGGCATGAGGATAAAGAGCAATTCACTTGGAATTGATTGATTTTCATTCCTCTCATTGATAACGAGTGAGTTCAATACTGACTCTTTGCAGACATGAGCATTGGATCTGTGATGGAAATGGATAAGCAAGATGATACAAAGCCTGGATGGCATTATGAGTTCAGTCTGTAAGACAGACACTCCTCAATACATAAAAACAGCACCTAGACCTAAGAAAAAACATTTTCATTTTTCTCTATTACCTGCTCTCCCTCTGCAGGTACATGCATTGGAGGGGGTACACATTTCTATCTAAACTTCAACATCAGATGAAATTCTGTCAACCTGCAACAAAGAATGCTAGACTGACAGGTGTTACTTATGAGTGTCATCCTTGGAAAATATACCTCCTCCCTGGTGCACTGCTGCTCTGAAGATGATGCAGCCTTCATTTGGGAGTTCTTCCCCTCCCAGGCTTCCAGCAAGCCCCTCACCTGAGTGACCAGTGGGCCTGCCATCTGTGGCTGGGGTGGCTCACCTGCTGCTGAGGCTGCGGAGAAGGCTGCTGCTGAGGCTGCTGCTGGGATTGCCCCACCATCGTGCTCCGCAGGGGCTGCTGGCTGGCGGGAGGGTTGTATATTGCAGGAGTCCCATCGGGATTCACAAAGGGCTGACCTGAAATGGGATCAGAGCTTGAACCAGCTGAACTTCTCAACTGGTCCCTGACTGAAAGAAGCACTCTGATTGATACTGCAAAATTAGCCCTAAGTAAAGGTGCAGGATGGTGGGAATCCAAACACCATAACCTTCACCAGACTGAAGGTTTACTGTTTGTGATCCAAACTAGCTTGGGTTAGATGACAGTGTAAGCCCATTGCAACTTCAGAAGCAGAAAATAAATTCACCATCTTCAGGGAGCTTTGCCAGAGCTCAGTGTACCTGTGGACAGTGGCATCCAGTGGAGAGACCTGTGGAGAAGCAATTTTCACAGAGCCCACGTGTTGTGCTGCTGGGTACCTCACAGCCATCAGTGAGATAACACACACTGAGGGGCATTGCTGCTTCCCATTTACACGACTTCAGCTACCCACAGTCACAGTTATTTGACCATACACTTATTTTGCTTCCACTAAGCCTTGTTGCCAATTCAGAATCATCATCAGTTCCACAACTACCTATCCAACAGAACATAATGCATCCATTTGCTCACTTCTCTAAGTGGACACAGCAGCAATTTACAGGTTTCATATTTTAAAAATGATGCATGATAAACTCATCACAGAATCATCTTGCAATGGAGCTTATATATATGTATTATTTTGCCTTATGAAATAATGCACATTTCACTATAACTATTGCTGCTACTAATAATATTGCTTTATATTTAAAGATTAGTTTTTTTTTTTTTTTCATTTGCAAAATAGTATCATCTCAGCCTCATGATGATTCTGTGAGGAAGAAAGATAACCTCTCTGCTTTTCAGAAAAGGAAATGAAGGCTCACCAGAAAGAGTTCAGGAACAGGGAGATGAAAGGAGGAGAGAAAAGAGCAGCAAATGGTAGAGAGGGGAAAGAGGAGGTAAAGGAGAGAAGAGCTGATTTCCAATGTGATAGGCATCTTATATGCACCATTTCAGCTCTTCCAACAACCCCATAAATATGCAATCTCATATTCAATTTATTCTATTTTTTTCCTGAGAAACACATCATCATTTCCATTTTAGAGATTAAAAAAAAAAAATTAGGCCTCAGAAGGACCAGAGAACTTATACAGCAATAAAAAAAAAAAAAAAAAAAAAAAAAAAAAAAAAAAAAGAAGAAGTAAGTGAGAGAACCAGAAAATGATTTAATCAACAAGACTCCAAAGTCCATTCCCTTTCTGTTACACCAAAACAACTAAATTGAATTATCTAAGTATACATAATGAGTACCTGGCACAAGAAGAAATCATGGGGTTGGGTAAGAAATAATCACAATTGGAAGTTATTAATGAAAGCATGAGAAGTTAGAAGAGGTGCAGGATGTGCTTCAAAGGGGAATCTTACCCAGTGCTAGCAGAAGGAGAATGAGAAGAATTAGAACATGGGAAATGTACTGAGAAATTGTAGAGCTGCTTGTGAGCCTTTTCTTCCTCTTTCCATAGCCCCTGAAGCCGTACTGGAAAGGAAGACAGGAGGTTTGTCTACCAAGTGGAACTCACAGAAATGTTCTCTAGAAAACTGAGCAAAATGCCTGGAAGGAATAGGACCCCCAGACTGGGGCTGCTGTTTCTAAGGATGGCCTCTACATCTCAGCATTAGGCCAATGCTGCAGACAGATGCCAAGGGCAAAGCCTTTCAGTCCATACATTGCTCTGAGGCAAAGGGCCCACATGAACATACTTATCCAGGGTTAGCAGCATGTGATGGCAAAGACAATAGCCTGTTCTTTAATAATATAGATGAAGAACAATGATGAATCAATGGTTATATGAGAAAAATAGCAACAAAAAGGGATGAGGAGAGAAGGGGCAAAATCTAAAAACTCATCAAGAAGAAACAGAATATTCTAGAAAAAGGATGTACACAAAATCAGTCATAAAAGTTATCTACTGCATAATTCCATTTATTACATATAAGATCAGGCAAAACTAATCAATGGCAATGGAAATCAGAACCATGGTACTACTGAAGTGGCATGAAGAAATCTACTGGAAGACTAGGTATGTTTTATGACTCATTCTGGGTAATGTCTACACAGGTGTTCACATAATACAAAAATTTACCAAGGCCTAACACTTCCAATGGGTGCAGGTCACACACTCTACCTATGTGTTTTATATCTTAAGAAATTAAATTAAGAAAGGAAAATGGAACAGGTTGGGGAGGCAAATACTGAGGCTGCAGTAACACCAAAAAAAATAAAATTAAAAAAAAAAAATGCTCATGGGTAAAGAGCAACAGATTTGGTAACCAAAGTGTAACAGGAGTTTAGCATCCTCCATTATTACCAAAGAATTTGAGTGCATGTATATTTGTGTGTATGTAACAAGAAGTTTTAAACACTGCATATTTATGAACATGAGTATAAGGACTAAGGAAGTTCTGATAATAGTTTCATGACCACAGCAATGTTCTGTAATGGGAAAATAAGTGTACCAGAAATATATTCACAGAATGATGACTAAATCTAGAGTTATTTTTTATGTTCTTAATATTCCAGGCACTTGTTTTCTCACCACTGACATTTAATTTTAGCTACCTTTTATTGTTTTACATCTATTTCCTTTCTTAAAAAAATAAGTTTGTTCTAGATGCAAAACCTGCAATTCATTTTCTGACAAAGCCAGTAATTTGGGAAAAGATAAAATGTACTTCATTTTTTAAAAAATAATGCATCAGCCTATTTAGTGCTCTAGTCCTTGGTTTTCCCGTTCTTGTTTGTTTTGTATTTAGAAAGACAAAAGATAAATTTTAGATACTTCGATTTAAAAAATATCTCCACAGCAATAAGTCTACAATTTTATTTGAATTTATTGCAAATTCAGTCTTGCTCTGTGCTTACACATGCAGGTATACACACACACACACAAGACAGAAAACATAAAGAAAGGATATTTACTCTGTGGCTTTCAATTTTTAAGAAATATGAATAATGACCTATAATAATTAGGGTTAAAAACATAAACCCAGCATATTTGGATGTCCTTTTTGATAAATTCTAGATATTCTGCTTGAAATATGATTAATATTCATATTATCAGCAGAAGAGAGAGAAGATTCTAAATAATTGCACAAAAATAGTACTAAGGATTCTCAAGCCGACAGACTGCAGGTACTTCTGGAAAGAAAAGGTATACATGATGAATTTTTTATGCTCACCAAAGAAAGGCAAAGAAAATGGGGGACCTGGGAGAAAGAAGATGGATGCCTGAGTAAAGAACAAAAGCCATTTCTTAGGAAACCTGGGACAGGTAACTATTGGTTTTCAAGTCAGGCAATGACAGCCTTTCTACATTCTATGATTTTTACCAATCCAGATACAATTTACAACTGAAATACAAGCAATTAGTTTGAATGACAGTTGCTAAAGACTGAAGGAGAAAGAAAAGACTAGTGGGGCTTGGGCCAATTCAGACTAGAGGAGGTTTTCCTGTTAGAAGCAGCAGGAGCAAACCCAGGAGGCCATGGTAGGTGTGCTGGCACAGGTCAGAGAATCCAGTGAAAGAGGAAGCCTAAACACCTTGAGTTCAAAGCACAGTGAGAGAAAAGTATTAAATGCAGAGTACTCATTCCTGTCAAAAACATGACATTAGATGAAAAACTGCTCCACAATCCACATCAGCATGTACAAGGGTAGCAGACTGTTATTTATTTCAGGGAATCAATCAATCAATAATAAATGACGAAATATGCCCTTTCCTTACAAGGAACTTACAGATATGCTGCTAACAAGGAAAGGAACCTGGGGCAATCCACATAAGAAGCACAGCAGTCATATGATCTTGGTTCCCAACACCAAAGAATTTCTGCCACGTGCTTGACAGAAACTTATGTAGGGAAGGGTGAGAGCTGTGGTTTCTGGGAGTTCACATCAATGATAGTGAAAAATGAGTCCAGCCCAGAGGAGGCCAACTGCCAATTTCAACAATAGAGATCATATGAGAGATTAGGTAGGTACACATACTTACATGCACACCCCGCATATGATTGACATCTGAATATAGATATAGCACATTCGTATATACACATGCACATGCCTATTTTCAATTTATAAAAATAAATACATTATAGGAAGAAGAAACATCATAACTCACCTTGCATCTCACCACTCAACTACATTATAAAACACAGTAATACATTTTCCTTCTGGTCTAGGAATATTTAAATGTCTAGCATTTGTCAGATCAGACAAATGTGTGTGGAGAAACCGTTCAACAGTGTTATTATATCCTTTTCCTTAGCTGAGATCCTTTCAAAAGAGATATTTTGATAACAGCTCTAAGTGACTCCATCCAATGAATAAGAATTGGGACTTGGCACCAGCAGCACTCCATTTCCTTTTTCTATAAACAAGATTATAGATGATAATATACACATACCCATGCACAACCATACTATCATTACAAATAATATTCCTGCATTATGCCCTAAAAATACTCTATTGAGCCTTTTTGAAACACTCTGTAATTTTGCTTAAAACAAACCACTCAAAACAAATGTTTAATGTGTGCTTTTTTCTGCAAGTCCTCTACCTCAATTAAAAGTAGTAGAATTTAAGCCAACAGAGTCAGACCAGACTTTGATCAGTGCCCAGAGTAATGAATACCATCCTGGTCTTCTTGTAATTTCCTTTATAGTGCTTACAATAATCCAAATAAAATAAAAGCAATCCAAAAATCCTCCTCAGAAGTGTCTAATCTGGAGCTTTCAAATGGTTTTCAATAAAATGACTATTTCCTTCTTTTCCCTCAAGCTTATGGCATTTTCAAAATGTTTCAATCAAACACCATGCTTTGAGAGTGTACCATATGTTTTATGAAAATTCGGCAATTATTCAAGTCACTACTTTACTATAGTTTTTGTGTTCTCTGAATTTCCCAATTACTAGTAGAACTATATATGCAAGAAGATGAAGTCAGATCACTTTTATGAGATACTCAACCAGTGTTGCATTTTCAAACTTAGATAATTGAAGAAACACTCTGGAATGATCTAAATTCAACCCTGGATCTATTTCAAAATGGTTCCATTTTTCCCCCACAATTGCTAATAAAGTCCTCTCAGGAAGTGACTCATCAATGCAAGCTTTGTAAGCCAAGGATTCTCTACTATAGTGCTGCTGACATTTTCAATCAGATAACCCTCTACTGGGAGGGGCTGTCCTGTGCCTGTGGGGAAGATAAGCAGCATTTGTGGCCTCTACCTACTAGAACCAGTAGCATCCCTTCCTCCTTATGTCATGATAATCAAATGTC
This sequence comes from Tamias sibiricus, assembly GCA_025594165.1. NCBI lineage: Eukaryota > Metazoa > Chordata > Mammalia > Rodentia > Sciuridae > Tamias > Tamias sibiricus. The sequence continues at coordinate 29,188,508 of CM046673.1, forward strand.
TTCAAATGCTGCCAACTTTGCTTCCTTGGGGGCATGTACAAAATTGCCTCTTATTGAGAAGTTTCCTCCACAAAGCAAATGTTCCTCAGTTTTCCAAAAACAATTTTCTAAAAACGGTCTGGGTCTATTATCCCTAAAATGCATAAAACTTTGCTCTGTTTTCATCTCTTTTTCACTGTTGCTATTTTTTTATTCCTCACAAGAGCTGGGAGAAGTTCTAAGGTGAGAGAGCTACTTCTATGTATAAGAATCCACTGTGTCTCTCAATGGATTCCTCAAGTTCCCAGAATATCTTTGGATGCAAAGAACTGTTTTGACACAACATAGGCTGACCAGGAATTAGGTCTGAGAAATACAGGGTTTTAATTAGTATACACCAGCTCATTGCACTATGGTCTCTGATATTTCTTCCCAGGAATACATGAGAGACACCATGGTCAGGGAAAAGGGGACAGAGAGAAAATTGGATCTTCTGCAAAGTTTCTGTATTGCTATAGATATGGAAATATAAATGAACTGTAGACCTATCCTTCCTAAACAAAGATGCTACACTGCATTCATGCATCCATCTCTCCTACTCAGGTATTTTAAGAAAAGTTATGAGCAAATTCATAAATTCAAACACAAGAACAAATCACTGATAATCTTGCATCCCTGTTAAAATAGGTCATAACTAACCTGTGTGTGGATTAAGAAGGATGCTTCCGGGCGGGATGCCTGTTGCAGCTTCAAGTGGAAGGAGGATGTAGCTGGTGCTGCTGGGAGGGACCTGGCCCCCCACTGCATTCTCTGGATAGGGCACACAGCCAGGAGATCCAGCTGCCATGCCCGAGACCAGGGGTGTGCTTTGGAGAGGTGGATGGGTGCGGGACAGCGATCCTGAAGAGCCTGCGCTGCTGGAAGACTCAGAACCTGGCACAGTGATATGAATCAACAAGTCATTTGGTACACAACACAGAGGAGAGAGAACATGGATCTTTGTCTAAAGGCTTACTTCTCTATAATCCATCACTAAAGTAACTGAAGTGCTTGTTGCAGGACAAGATTAACTAATGTTTTAACTAAATTTTGGACCCACATTACATTGAAATCATTGCTATATATTTTTCATGGGTCTACTTTCTGAGAAAAGAGGCATTAAGATGAGCAATCTCAGCTCTCAGATTTCTTACAAAACACTAGGGTAATAAATTGGGAAATGGTATTTGGAAGCTCTGAACTTAGTACTTGTGAATTTTCATATCCTTGAATAACTAATGGCATATAGATGTCTCACTGAGTTGCAATGGTAAGAATAACATGAATGGGATGGAGGTTGGAGACAATGCAGCTTAAGAAGGAATCTTAGTACATCCTGAATACATGCATGGTTCTAAGTACTATTTCTCCAACACCTATACAGCTAAGTTTTGAAGGGGGATAATGAGGAACAACATTTTAAAATTTTTAAAATAAAATATTTATTTTTTTGCTTTTAGTTGTACACAATGCGTTTATTTTTATGTGGTGCTGAGGATCGAACCCGGGCCTTGCTTGTGCTAGGCGTGCGATCTACCACTGAGCCATATCTCCAGCCAGAGGAACAACATTTTTCTCCAATACATGAGTAGAAAAACTAGATCATTCCTCTTTTTGTTCCATATGTGAGTAGAAAAACTAGATCATTCCTCTTGGGAACATAGCATGAAGGAATGAACAAATCTAAAATGAGACGGATATCATTTTCCTTATTGCATGATTGAAGACCTGAATTGTACGATTATACTTTGTATACAAACAGTTGTATGTAAAAAGATACTAAATATATGCACTATGAGTTGTACATATTAAAAATTATATAAAAAAAAGCAAATAGCATCTCTTTTTTAAGAAATGGAATGGGTTAGGAGAATATGTACAGGATTGAAAGTCAGGGAGATGGATAAGTCAAGACACTGACTCTTTCTAACCAGCTGACCATGGAAAACTTTTAAACTATTGAAAATTAATTTTCTTTTACAGAATGATGGTACAACATAGAATTTAAGGATTTACATAAAAAAAAAAAAGATGGGAGAAAGCAAATGTTGGGCTTGGTATAAACAGACGATGGGCATTATTATTACTGTTAACAAGATATATTTAAGTGCTTAAATTTTGTACTGTATTCCACATATTTGAAGAACTCTTATTAACAGAGCCAATGGCTGGAACAAGGAGAATTTGGCCTTCATAACGACCAAGCATCCTTCAGTTGTGATTGAATATTCTTCGGGTACATAGAAGAGTACAAATATTGGGGATATTTATGGATTTCCAAAATATGAAGACAACTGGGACAATGTGTAGAATCCACCAAGTAGAAATTATCCCTAATCATATCTTATCTCCCTCCACTGTAAACAAAGAAAAAACATCTGTCATATCCAATGTCTACTGGGCACTCCCTGCCTTTCAATGCAGCAAGAGCCAAACAGCTCCAGCAGCATCAAACATAGCTGTTCTGGGCACTAAGTATTAACCAGAGCATTAGAGAGAAGATACACTAAACAAAATTCCCATTATTGTAAATTCAAACTGACAGGTGACTTGGATGATATCATGGTTTGCAAAATGTAGTAAAAACATTTATTAAATCATCCCACAACTATTGATTTGTGTCATTAAAAATGCATTCCTCTATGTCATAAAAGATCAAAAATACAAGCAATATTTATCATTATTTTAAAGATTCTGAAAATACCCTCTTAGCTTAACTGGAGACTTTTTAAAATAAATGAAAAGTGATAGGACTATGACATGCAATTGCAGAGAAGAGGGGCGACTGGAAAGTCAGACAACTTTCAAGAAGGAAAACAGTAGTATTTATCAAGCACTTAGTATATGTAAGGACCTGGATAAACTACTGCCTGTATAGACAGGGAAAGTGAACACAGAGAAGTTGATAACCTAAGTTAGCTCATAGAGCTAGATAATGTCAGAGCTGGGATTTGATCTAGGAAGACAGCCCAACCTTTCATGGTGACTCTGCACTGCCTCCCCAAAGTGTGCAGGTGTATAACATGGGAAATCACAAGTGTCCTCAGGTGGGCATTTTCTCTGCTTTTCCCATGACTTGGTTATTAATAATGATAAAGCTTTAGGTTAATTCAGGATGCTACCTCTGAGTAGTTTAGAATGCTCATGAGGTTCTAAAAAATATACAAGGAGAAAAATAAAGGATATAAAATAATATCTAAAATGCTAAGCATAGTTTTGAGATCACAGCACTGAAATTATGATTCACAGTCTCATTGCAGATTGTGGTGTTTACTTATAAACGTGCTATGAAATAATACAACAACTTCCTACACCCAGATGCTTAAAGTCATGTAACATTGATTTCAGTTATCTCCAGGCTGAGGAGTTAGACATTGAGAGGAGCTGGGGCCAATGAAGCACCTTCCAAATCTGAGTTGAGGCGTGGCTAGGGCTGGCTTGGGTGTGTGTTGGGGGAGGTGCATACAGAAAATGACCAAAGCCAAATCCAAAGAGTGAGTTCATTTTGGCTTCAGAAAAAATGATCATCAACGGTTAATGACAATATTTTCCTCTGTCACTTGGGAGAAAAGTAGCAGCATCAATAGAAAAGAGCAGGAGATAATACAAATGATTTAATGTTGTAGGTGGAAGGAAAAAAGAAAATTAAAGTTGAATTAAGTTCTCAACACTTGAAAGCTAGACATAAAACCAAAGTTCCTCAGAGGGTGGCTCAGCAATAAACATGAAGCTAAGGCTTTTTAACTGGCCTTTCAGTTTGGCTCATAACAATCTGTGTCTGCCTTGTAAGCAAGCATCTTATCACCTGGATTCTGTAGAGCAGTAGTCTACTTGCAGCCAGCCCAGCTTTAATGCTGGATGTGTTAACAATAATAATAAAATGCAAAGATTGGATGTATTCAAATGGTTAAAATTAATTGAGATTGATATTTAAAAATTTTAGGATTTGGGGTGCTAAAAGTTGAAAGTGATGGCCTCAATCAGTATATAAATGGTATGTCAGTACTTAAATGGTATGTCTACGCAACAAGCAGGGTGCTAATCATTCCTTATGACTTGTCTAGTTTAATTTTGACAGCAACTTCATTTTGAAAATGAGAGCTGATCCCCAGGTAGGCTAAATGTATTTTCCAAGGCTCATGCAGTGTGTGGTGGAGTCCCAGTTCAAACCCTGGCAACTGGACTACATGGACCAAGTTCTAAGTCTCTAAGTCATTCATTCACCATCATGTCACTTATGTGAGAGCCAGGGTCTTGGCCAATCAGGTACCAAGTACCATAAGACACAGAAATTTGATGTTAGCATCAGATAGAGCACCAGTCTCCAGGATATATAAAGAACTTAAAAAACTTAACAACAAAAAAACAAACAACCCAATCAATAAATGGGTTAAGGAGCTTGAACAGACACTTCTCAGAAGACTATATATAATCAATCAACAAATATATGAAAAAAAGTTCAACATTTCAAATAATTAGAGACATGCAAATACAAACTAGTCTAAGATTTCATCTCACTCCAGTCAGAATGGCAGTTATCAAGAATACAAACAACAATAAGTGTTGGCAAGGATGTGGGGGGAAAGGCACACTCATACATTGCTGGTGGGACTGCAAATTGGTGCAGACAATCTGGAAAGCAGTACGGAGATTCCTTAGAAAACTTGGAATGGAACCACCATTTGACCCAGCTATCCCACTCCTTGGTCTACACCCAAAGGACTTAAAAACAGCATACTGCAGTGACACTGCCACATCCATGTTCATAGCAGCTCAGTTCACAACAAACAAACTGTGGAACCAACCTAGATGCCCTTCAATAGATGAATGGGTAAAGAAACTGTGGTATATATACACAATGGAATATTACTCAGCAATAAAAGAGAATAAAATCATGGCATTTGTAGGTAAATGAATGGAGTTAGAGAATATCATGCTAAGCAAAGTAAGTTAATCCCCAAAACCAAAGACCAAATGTTTTCTCTGATAAGTATATGCTAATCCATAATGGGGGGTGGGCATGGGATGAGTGGAGGAACTTTGGATGGGGCAAAGAAGAGAGGGGGGAGTAGCATGGGGGTAGGAAAGATGGTGGAATGAGACAGACATCATTACCCTAGGTACATGCATGATTGCATGAATGGTGTGACCTACTTTGGGTACAACCAGAGAAGTCAAAAATTGTGCTCCATTTGTGGACAATGAATTGAAGCACATTCTGCTGTCATGTAGAACTGATTAGAATAAATAAATGAATAAATAAATCGGATGTTAGGGCAGTTTAGGATAGGGGAAGGGAGAATACATCAGAGTGGCTAGGTGACTCAGATGAACTCTCAAGAGAGAAACAGAAGAAAAAGGGGAAATGGAAAAGGAGGGGAAAAGAGATCTCTAGGTGAAGAAAAAACCCAAACCAGGAGGAGTACCGGGCTGGAAGGAGCAGCATGAGCTGATGGGGTGGGGATGTGCTCCCTAGGGAAGAAGGGTCCTGGGTTTTAGTTTATCATCTGCTGCTTTCTAGCTTTGTCTTCTTCAGGAAATGATTTCTCAGGATACTTTTCTGTAAAATACAAGCCCCATGATAAATACAAGGGGAACAGTGAAAAGAAGATGGCTTGAAGTTTCCTTTACTTGACCAAAACTGAGAAACTGAAGCAGGTTCCTTCCAAGCAGAAGCCCCTCATCTCACCTTTCTTAGAGCATTTCTTGTGCCTTTAATACATAAATGTCTCCTAACTTTTCCATGGTCATCCCAGTGCTTAAAATCTCTTCCATTTTGATTCCAGTGGAGTCGTTTTATCTCTCCTCTGGGAACAGCCTTAACCCTTATTGTAATAGCTATCAACAAAGTTTTCATTGCTTATTTAACCCATGCAGTACTACTTTTCTTTAAGAAGGAGCCCAAACCACAAAGTTTTTTTGTTTTTTTTTCCTGAATTAATAATTCAAGAAAATATTTCCAGATCTGGGCAGGGAGGGTGTGGGCAGAGTTCAGTAGAAGAACCCATGGTTTCCAAATTACAGAAGAAAGAAAGTTTATCAGCATAGTACTTATTAACATAATACTAGGATACATTAGCATAGCAACAAAGATAAACCAGAAGAGGAAGTGGGGGAAAAGATTAGGCACCTGTACTGTATGCAAAAACAGGATGTAGACAAGGAATGTGATAACAGAGAGGACACTGTGGCATCTGGAAAACAACTGGCCATGGCACACAAAATTATTAAAGCCAAAGGACATCTGGTATCTCTACAAAAGCTATTTTCAAAGTGTGATTGTTCAACAAAGAGCACCAGCTATTATCCAGAAAGTTAGACATGCACATTCCCGGGCCCCACTTCTCAGCTGCTGCCTCAGAATCTCTGGGGCAGGATCTACAATCTGTGATTTAACAAGTCCTTCAGCTGATTCAGGTGCAGCTAAATTGGAGAACCCCTGTTCCAGAGTGAAATGGTGGGTGATAATAAAACAGTAGTGTTTGATCAATAGAAGAAGAAATCAATTCAGTCCTATTTCTCAACCATATTGCCATTACCAAGAAAAACTGAGGTTGCAGTACAAGCATCATTCAAGTGCTCTTCCCAAGGAGGATGTAATGGCAACATGACCTCCACAGATGCATGCCAGACATGTGGGAGACAGCCTAGGCCTCAAGAGGATGTGCTTGTACTTTCAGTCCTCTATAACATATTTTCCACTAAAATGTAGGAAAGCATGCTTCTGACATGGAAAAAAATTCTCATTATTACCTATTTAAAGCTGAAACCTATGTAATTAAAAGAGGGGAAGAGTAACTTAAATGTCATACTCCAGAATCAGTCTCTGAATTTTTTTTTTTTTTTAAAGTTTGCAATTCTACCTGAACAATGAAGTAAAGAAAAAGAAAAAGAAACTTGTGCTGTTCTGAAGCTCTGTGACAGCAAAACTGACAGCTTTACTTCATAAAACCATCTTGGGAAATTGTAAGTTTGTTTTGACAACCTATCTTGAGTTCCTTTAAAAAAAATTTTTCCCCCTTTCCATGCCTACACCTTGACAAGCTTTCAAATGGAGACACTTAAATTAAAAGGGGAAAAAAAATATATCTTGAGCACTTACAATCTCTAATCATTCTTCAAAGAACATGGCATTTTAGCATTCTTGAAATGTATTAAAATGTTTCCAAAGAGCTTTGCTAGGGACGTGATTGGGGGTTGGTGCGTGGAAAATGATGATTAATTTTAAAATCTTAAGAGCTCTTTTGGTGAGCTGGTATTTTTAAGTGCACTATTTAAGGTACTTGGTTTCTGCATTTTAAGGTTTAAAAGTATTTAACCTTTCTTAGTTTACGAGAGCTCAAGAGCACCACAGTGGATTTTCTTGACTTGAACTGCTGCAGTAGTGGGATATGAGAGCAATTAATTAGAGTAGGAAATCAGGAACTCAACAACTGGTGAACAGTATTCACAGGAAGAGAGCATAAGTCCCCTGGATCTTTTTAAGAAGCACCACATAAGTATATTATAGTGACTGTTACTAAGTGCTAATTTTCTTCTTACATGGGAAAACATAGGATAATTTTGTAGGAGGAATTTGTCAACAAAGTAATCATGTTAAACCATCAGCCTAATGAAAGGCTTTTGCAGAATCCCTTCCTTACCTGCCCTAGCCCAAGTGCAAAGCATGGTGGGTAGCCTGTGTCTGAACTCCAACCGGGGTTCTCCATTCATCTTTACCATCCCTGCTCAAGCTTCCACTCACCTGCAACCCCAGGCACAGGAATGTTCCCCCAGCATATCCTAACACCCAGGGAAGATCACTGAATCACAGTTCTCAACTCCCACACCTAGTAATAGTTGGGGAGTCTGCTTTTTGAAGACAAAACCAAGCGTCATGCTTCCATCAATTTAAAGTTGGGTCAAGTGAATGATTCTCCTGGATCTCCCATCATCACCCACCTCCTAAAGACTGCCCATGCTAACTTGAATGGTGTACCTAACTCAAATATCACTATTTCCTAGGGCGGTGATGTATGCCTCTAAGTCCAGCCACTCAGAAGGCTGAGGCAAGAGGACCACAAGTGTAAGGCCAGCCTGGGCAACTTAGTAAGACCCTCTCTCAAAAAACAAAACAAAACAAAACAAAAAAAAAAAAAAAAAAAAAAGAAAGAAAGAAAAGAAAAAGAAAATAAAGAGCTGGGAATGTAGCTCAGTGGCAGGGCACTTGTTTAACTTTTGTGAGGCCCTGGACTCAATCCTGAGTACCACACAGGTACTATAATGCTACATATTTTTGCAAGGGTATACATATATCTATATTACTTTATATATTTATATCACTATATCTATATGTATATATCTATATCCATCTATCTATGTAAAATTTTTTATTTGGGAAAAAAATCACATAAAAACAAAGGCATGTACTCAGAAAATCTAAACCTCCCTAAGACTCACATAAATGCAAAACAGGCATGAAAATAATAAATGGCAATAATAAAAATGAATGAGTGTTTACTGGGTACTTACAATGTGCCAGGTATTATTCAAGTGACTTTGCATATCTTTATGCTTATTTAGCCTTAATAATCTTGCAACATGGAAACTATTATTTCCATATCTCAGCTGAGGAAACAGGCACACATAGGCAAGTGACTTACTCAGGATCATACTGGCAATATGTTAATCCAAGAACCAAACCTATAAATATTCTAATATGGGTAGCTGTAAAGAATAAATCATAGTATTCAATTGAAAAACAATAGCTAACTTTAGTCGTATAGTTGCTATGTGTAAGTGCCATGGTAATCATTTTTATGAAAGTGATCTAATTTGAACTTCAATTAAGTTTACCGGGAAAACTTAATAAGTAACTGGATGTAAATGAAGTAAATTTCAAGTCTACTGATGTGGGTTTGAGTAATATTCTATGATAACCTACATTTTATAGATAAGGAAACTGAAGATTAAAGAAGCTCAAGAACTTGACTTAGATGCATAAGAAGAGGCAGTAGCCTATTAATATTGTACCTTCTAATTGCCTAGAATGTGATGTAATCAATGTAATTGTTATTGGTTAATTCAAAGAGAGAAAGGTGTTAGGAAAGGTTAGGTAGCATCCCAAAATAGCAGAGGACATAAACCCATTCAGTACTAACTACCTGTTTTGGACAGCTTCCCGGAACTCCTGGTACTGGATGTGCTGTCACCCCTGGTCAGCACCGTGATGCCCCCAAAACTCGCCGTCTTGGTCATAGTGGGCTTCAGATTGCGGTTGGAGCTGTCAGAGTCTGTGCTGCTCCAGGCCCTCTGGTGGTCCGACCACTTGAGTTCATTCTCCGAGCTGCTCTGCCGACTCCCAGATGTTCTCCCTGAGCTATCTCTGTTGCCCCTGGAGCATGGCCACCAGAAAGATGCACAGGAACAGAGTTTCAGTGCACAAATGGGGTGGGTGGGCATAGATGGGGCCTTTCTTGGAAGAGTCATCTATGCAAGACCCTTCTTGATAACCCTTTAATTAAGCCAGTGGCTCCCCCAAACACTGCTACAAGTGCCTTGATGATGTATAGACAGATAACACATCACATATAACACACATGTCACAAACAGAAAAAACAGACCTAGGAATGTCACATGATCCTTCTGCCAGGGAAGGAGAAATAACTAGAAAAACATGGCATAGAATATAATTGTTAGCATCTCTTGCAGAGAGGATATGGGGATAAGTTCTCCTGAGCCAAATCAACAATGTTCAGAGGTAATTATAATTTTAAATGATTCTAAAAGGAATTCCCACTAAAGAAGGGTATTCTTTTTTCTCTGTTTCTTCAGCATTTGATAATTGACTTTGAAAATCCATATAGGTCCAGAGAAGCTATTTATTAGACTGTTTTACAACTTTATGATATATATATTATGTATATATATGAACTCACAAAGGATAGGACAGACAGCACAGAAGTCACAGAAATTGCTAACCCATGGTAAGAATTACGCCTGATGAGGTTTAGAGGAAATAGCCCTTTAATCCTTTTCACATAGAAAAGCCTGTGAAAACAATAGTGTCACCATACACTGACTATACACCATACACTGACAAGAAGCTTTCCAAAGGGGTCAGTGGACATACCAAAAATATCTTGAAGCGAAAGATCATACTTGTTCAGAATTCAAATAGTTCAAATGTACTAGAGGTGATCCAATAGCCAAAAGTGAATTTTGAAGCTTCCAGAGTAATTTAAAGAGTATGCAAAACCACATATGTTTTATTTAGAAACTTGATAAAAACAATTGCATTTTATTGGTTTCCAATCTGCTTAAAAAGTAACTTCATTAAGATTTCTGACACTTTCTCTGAAGATGGAAATAATACATTAATAAAATATCCTAAGATTCTTGTAGAGCATAAAGAAGTGAAGGGTACATGTATCATGGGCAATAAATATAGCCCTTAATTTCATATCAGTATAAAATGTGATATATTCAAGTCTTGAATCCAGTCACACAACTGTGACCAAGAGCTTTGTTAAAAATATTATTTTAAAGACAATAATTTTATTGCTACTGAGATATGCTAGAAGTATGCATAGCTCATTTAAACACTCACCAACTACACTCTGCAGAAGGTGCACAGAAATTTAGGTTTTGCTTCAAATAGATCCAAAAGATAATAAAAATGAAATACCTAATCTGTGACAGGAACTTCATAAAGCAAGGGGAGAAAGTGAAACAGAAAATTCACAAAACAAAAAACATTTTCAAGAACACTGGATTGACACTCCATGCCCTGCCAACCCCCATCCCCAACCCCCATCAATGTTTCCTTACATTCTCTGTTCTCAGGACCTCAGGTCCTTGTTTAGAAACAAAAATCATCTGAAAAAAGACCAGGCTGCAGGAGGAAGTACCTTCAGCAATGGCCAGGCAATTTTAGTTCTTACATTCCTTCAAAACATAAGAAAGCCATGGGAGATAGGATATAGAAAAACTGCCCTTTTGAGAATTTGATGCTCTATTCCTGATTATTTTTCTTTCCATGTCCAAATTTGACTTCATTCTTCTCATTCTTCTCCTATATAATCCTGATTATGTTGCCCCTTCTTTGACAAAGTCCGGCTAAATCATTACTTAGCAATTATGAATTCACTGGGCATATGAGAATAATCTCTTGTAGTTAATTTGGAATATTTATTATAGAAAAACACTGGCTTGCATTTGGGATGGTCCCTAACCTCAGTATGTAGGATACATCAGAAGAAGTGAGTAGTGAACCCTTGTTCCCATCACTAGTTCTGCTTCAATATGCCTCTCCCCATGATCTGTGCACATCCACGTCAGGAATCCAGACTTATGGCTGAGAATTTCTTTGCAAAGGAGGTGAGCACCACTCTTCCTGGATGCAAACTCCAGTGTTGTACTCTATATCCTTCTAAACTGGTCACATTACTTGGTCAATAAGACAACCTGAGGTTTTCTTAGCTTTATTAGTTTGATTACTGACTCAACTCATCATCCCAAGCCAAGATCTGTGCATTTTTAAAATAAGCTGCTGCTTTTTGGAATTAGTATTAATAAAATTCAAAATAGCATCTGATTCTATTTTATGGTTACAGGTATTCACACACCGAAACATTTTGTACTACTCTATTCATTGATTATTTAGCCCAACAATGGCAGGGTGATGTCCTGAATTAAATTTCATATCTGTTCAAATGTGGAATCATGGACTTTATAGAAAAACATGTCTGACAGGTGTTTCCCTTTCCCTCTTAAATTCAGTGCTGGACCCCTCTAACTGGAATCTAGGAAAAGAGTAGGAATAGAATATACAGTCATGGGAGATGGCCCTTTCACAGGCATCCAGAATTTAATCCTAGGATAGACACAAAGCACATACTCTAAATTCTGTTTCTGTGCTGATTAACAACTGATGTGTCCATTTTATTACATTTCTGAACATTGTAATTTTTTTTGCCTAAATTATGGATGATGTACCCTCTGAATTGCCTTCACAACTATATAGGTGGCTTTGTGCTAAGTTGTCTTTCTGAGTTTCTGTCCTTGGTCATTTTGGTGGGTGATGGAATCTATGTTTAGGATGGCTGACCTAAATATAGGGCAGCTCCTCAAGGGGGCAGTTGGGGCCTGTCTAAACCTAACATCCTCTTGGGGGTGAGATACATGTTTTTATCTATATTAGCCAAACAAATTAAATCAGTGTAATTGCAAGGGTAATGGTAAATTTTATTTTTTCTCTAAGTTTTCAGGAAAGAGATGCAGGATTTTTTTTTTTTTGCCCCAGTGTAGAGGAACCAATTACTCTAATTTTACAAAATTCAGATTTAACTGCAAAAAGATAATTTCTGAGCACCCAATTTATCTATATTTCTTAGTATTTTCTTTCTTCTTAATTGGAAACATTTTTGGTTTTTGTTTTTGCCTCTTCTGCAACCGACAGAATATCCAATTACTTACAAATGTGTTAATGCACTTGATAGGCTGGTAAGAAAAAAAAAAATGTGTGGTTCCTCTGCTTTTATGGAGCTTTCATCTGAACACAGAACTTTAAAATAATTTTTTTCATCTTTTCCTATTATCCTACACAGATCTCAATTTAAGTAGTTCACTATAATTGGAAGGAACATCATAGCCTCCTTTAGAAATAAAATTTGTGCTTAAAAATACATTTGAATATTATGAGGGAAAGTAGGGACCTAAAAATTAGTTAACCAAGTACTCATCATTGATGTATTTTCCAGTGCTGGAAGTATGTATTCAATTTTAAACTATCAGAGAAATTTTAACTTGGTATAGTTTGTGAAAGAGTTTGGAGATGCTAAATAAGTGTGCTGCCAAAGTGAGTCCTGAAACACACAAAATCAGCAGAAGAACCCTGAAGAACCACATAGGAAGGGGTAACTTTCTAGTCCCGCCTCTCACACGATCTATATGATATCACACTAGCTGGGTAACACACTCTGCAGCGAGAGCACTGAACATATTTTATTTCATGAACAGAAATATTTTACACTAATACACTTATATTTAACATCAATTCTGCCACATAATCTGAAAACACAGTTTAAAAAAGTAAACCATACCAACCGAAAGAGCTGTCTTTTCTTATAGGTCTCATTGCATATGTTACTGTCTTCCAAGAGCCTACTGGAAATGAAAAACATGGTTTTTATGATATAAAACCTAAGGATACTAAATGTCTTATGTTAAATGGATGTGTACTCTGATATAGCACACTTTTTTTGTAAATTCCCACATACTATGATCCATTTGTGCGACATTAAGTTTGTCATAATAAAATTAATGGCAATGTGACAGGATTAAGACTGCTACCCTAGGAAGAAGGCACAGATGCCAGAAAAGAGGGAAGGAAAAGAGAGAGGAAATACAGGAAATGGAAGAAGAGAGGATAATGAAAGAAATCACTATAAATATGATAGAGATTTAACAAAACGTACAAGTAGTGGTTTTTTCTTCAGGTAATATTAAGTTATTTTTATTTGGGGGGGCATAATGAAACATTGACATTCTAGAGGCAATTTTTTTTTTATTTTTATAGGAAAGCTACTCAATTATAGGACAATCAAGACTTCACATATGCAATGCATATGTATGATCTATTCTTGTAATGTTGAATAGAAAACAACTGATGAATATAATTAGGGTGTAAGGTAGGAGAAATTACTGGTTAGAAGATTAGGGAGTAAGGTTTCCCACCCAAATGAATTGCAAATGCTCACTTAATTTTATTTTTAATTTTTCTGGTATGGATATAGAATTTGGAATGCTTCAGAATCATCACCAAAATGTTAATGCTCCTGGATTCAGTTTCCCTGAACATAGGGAAATTTGCCTAAATTCTGTATAAATCATCTTTTGTTTTTTAAATCCAGAGCTCATATAGACTTATTTTATAATTTTGTCCTTAAAAAGCAATTACTCTTGTGGAGGGTTCAGTTACTTGAAGATTTCCAAATGTAATAGTGTTTTTTTTTTTTTTTTTTTTTTTTTTTAAATCAGCTATCTCTAATGCCCAGTTTTAATTTATCTTGGTTCTGGCAGTGAACTGGTCTCCATTTTAACCAATTTTAGAGGGACAGTCATTAAGCCAACACCTGAAATAAAGTTAACCAACACCTTATTTATGAATACCATATTTCTAAATCAATTTGTGGATTTTATAACATTTTAAATGTGATTAGTACTGTTAATATAGATTCCTTAATTTCTCCTGAATATCTGCAATTAATTCAAGGGGACACTTTAATATCTATGTCAATTTAGGTCCATTTTTAAAAGGTTCTTTTAGAAAGATGTATGTTAAGTTTGAAAAATGTCTAGCCTCATTCCGAAGATATATATTATAAAATTTCACAACCACCTCCCTCCACTAACTCCCAAGACTGGTGAACTGCTACATCTAGACAGGTTTTCTTCTCTCCTTTCTTCCTTCCTTTATTTTTGCACCAGGGATTGAACCCAGGGGTGCTTAACCACTGAACCACATCCACAGCCCTTTTTATTTATTTGTTTAATTTTAATATAGAGACACAGTTTCACTGAGTTACTTAAGGCCATGTTAAATCACTGAGGCTGGCTTTGAACTTCAAATCCTCCTGCCTCATCCTTCTGAGCTGCTGGGATTATAGGTGTGCACCACCATACCCATCTCTAGATGAGGTTTTCATGTTAGCTCTTTATGAAGATGAACTGATAGTTAAGAATGAGAAACTTAAAGTAATATTATTGCAATTATTATTTGTACAGCTGTAGAATTATAGGACATAAGTGGCTAATAATACCAAATAAAGTACTTTTAGCAGCCTGCTCAATAAGCCAATGGATCTGCAAATTCCTGTGTGGACTCAACATCTCTTCTTTTTAATGCCTGGTGAAGATAACAGGAATTCCACCTGATTGACACAGGATTGAGATTAAGTAAGGAAACTGTTTAAGCCTCTGTTTGAAAGAAACTGAGAGAACTTTTTCCCCAAATGAAATACTCTTTAGACACGCTAAATAACAGATGTGAATATATATATGTGTTTAGACATGTTAAATAACATAAGTGTGAATATATATGCGTGCACACACAGATATATGTATTTATTTATACATATATTCAAGCACACACTTATATATGGAATATATATATATGTGTATATGGGAATATACAGGACACACATGACAGACTGTTCTTCTAATGACACAAAAAAAATAAAATTTCATTTTACCTGTTTTCCACATAAAGGCTTTCTTGGGAGCAAACTGACTGAAAAATAAAAGAAAGGCATTGTATCAGATGTTCTGGATATGCTGAGTGGGTCCCAAATCCTTTCCTGATTTTAAAACTACTTTTCCCCTCCTAGGGGAAAAGAATTAAGAAAAATATGTACAAAAGATGGAAATTAAAAAAGGAAAAAATATAGGTTAGTGTTAGAAGAGTCAACGATTTTCATGTAGCACAGGGGACATCTCCAGGTTTTCAACAGATTGAGCCCCATTCAGCTTCAAGGTCAGAAGAGAAATGTGAATGAAATATCTGGAGAAACCCATGACCACCTTTGGAGTCTGTGCAGCGAGTGGTTTCCTCTGGAGCTGCGGAGGTACAGTCACCAATAGAAGCCAGGGGAACAATTTCAAATCAAGGCACAGCATGCAAACTTGGATGAATCCACCTAAGAATGGGAGAAGTGTGAAGCCACAATTCTGCAAAAACTACCTGGCAACTATAAACTCTCACAAAAGAAAGAGATTAACCACAAGCCTCTCAAAATTGTAGAAATGCCATCTAGCTGTGATCATAATAAGTAAGGAGGACAGAAGACAAGTTTTAATGAATCAAAGCTAATTAGGAAAAAAAAAACTATCAAACTCATCTGATATTTCTTAGTTTTGCACATAGAAAACCAATGACTTTATTTTTTTTGATTCTGTTTGCCTAGCATTCATTTCTCTCATCTTGTATTTAATATACAGTATGGGGAAGATAGAATTATGTTAGAATTACATGCTGGGGAAAGGTGAATCAGATTAAACTTAAACAAGCAGAAAAAGAGAAGTCTAGGCAAATTATGGTGCTGGGACTGTTTAGGAAGCAACACAAGACCATTTTCAAAGTATTAAATTTCTAGACATAAGTATATAAGCACCATATTATATGTAGATTTTCTAAATGATGAATAAGTGACCTGTTAAAGGGATAAATGGAAACATAGCTGGTCTATTTTAAGATACAATAAAACTGAAGAAATACTAATGACCTTTCAATGAGCCTTGAACTAAAAGATGTTGCTAATGTAACCGCTGCTCAAAGAGGCAAGCAGGATATTGGTTTCTCCTTTCAATTTGCTATAGAAATCATTTCCTTCCACTAAGCCAAAGGGGATGGAGTCAGACATGGTGTTTTGCTCAGTAGTCTGAGCATTCAGTGAAGATATCTCTAGAATCACGTGTTTGAACCTTTCTGTGTTGAAAAGGTATCCCAAATCTCAGGTGTGCAAAAACTTTATGTATCAAAAAGCAAAAAGAGCCAATTAAAACACGTATTTTCAGAAAATATTTTTTTGAAATTCGACATGTATATGTGGAAAGTGAGACAAATACAAATGATGTGCCATCAACATTATTCCTATAAAGATTTTTTAAAGTAAACTAAATATCCTACCCTCTTTATTTCTGTTAGTTGGGTTTTGTTACCTACCAACTTGATTCATAAGTATATAAAAGAAAGTGAGGTCGTTTCAGGTATATATTATGGGGTCAATACTCTTCTACTTCTCAGCTCAACTCAGTTGGAAAGGGGGTCAACTAAATTTATACTATTCTGCCTGGGACTGGAATTATTGGGAAATCCACTTTTCAGAGGAGTTTTTAAAAAACATACTGACCTCTTCAGATTTGTGAATCTAATAGCATTTGGGAGGAAATTAAGCAAATCAAACTTTTTGAATAAAAAGTAAGACTTTCAAACTCTTTGAATAAAAAAGCAAGTCAAGGATAACTTTCCCCAAAACATAACTCATGAGTATTTTTCTGATTTTTGTGGAAAGGTCCTCAATAAATCATCTCATCACCCTTTACCACATTTTCATAAATAAGACATAGATAGTGATTGGCTGTGATTCAGTAGCTGATGAAAATAAAACTTTTTTTAAAGCAGTATTAATAACTTGCACATTTAATAGCAGAGAAAGATAAAACTGTCACAGTAATTAAGTGCAACATTCAAAGCTGTCACTTATATGCATTCCCAGATATAAAAGGCTCCCTTCTCAAAAAAGTAGAAAAATGATTTTGCCTAATGGGTTACAGAGTTCTCTCCCACATCCCGCCTCCACCTCTGGTGGCACCACATATCCTTGCATCCCTTCTCCCTGGAGAGGGATCTCAGCTGGTGATGGGAAGACCTTGGACGAGCTCCTCCCTAATTTCCAATTTATACACAGATGTCCTCTGCCAACCACCCTCTAGGCAAAACATAACTTTCCCAACTGTGTTGCTTTAAATTTCCCCCAATTTAGCAACATCATACAAAATTAACCATTAAAGAAGCTGAAATCCTTGCCAAAGTAAAAGAATTGGATCTCAAATATTACTGACTATAAAAACATGCTAATTTGTTATTTGAGGGCTAAATTCTTCTTCACTCTGACTGAACATCTATTTACCTCTCAAATAATTAATAAATGTGTCTGATTTCAAGATACTCAAATTTCCAACCTGTATTTGAATTTTTTTCTAGAAAACCACCAAAGCAACTTGCATTTTTGATTATGTGCCTGCATATAAAAGTGCATACACACACCCTCACACTCTTCACACACTCACACACACCTTAGACACCAAGATACATTTGGAAAATACACAAAAACATTTTTAATTTTAAAATAAATTTGAGTTTTGGTCAAGTTTAAATACTAGAAAGTATTTCTCATCTCACTGTTGCTTCAAGTAGCAAAAAAATTTACATACGCTTTTTCAATATTTAAACTGGTTTGAGTAACTCTGCTACTTATAATTACTGAAGAAAGCTGGCTTTGTTGGCTCAATTTTTAAATTATGAGGAAACTAAATTAAAGATGAGCTAAGAAAAAGATTACACTTCTACAATATAATTTCCTTATGCTGGATCCTTTGCATTTGTTTTATAATTGTCTTAACTTATTTATTATCTTATGAAAGAATGATTCTGTGCCTCAACAATTTGAGCAGTGATCAGTGATCACTTGGGAACCTAGAAATGTACAGATGAAAGTCCTCTAATCTGTGCTATCATGATATAAGTGGCGAGGGGGATCTGTTATTATATGTGTTATTCAAAAGTTCACGTTGCTATGCTACGTCCTTGAGAATTTATGTCATAGGATACAGTACTGTCCCATTCATACAGGGTCACCCCCAACACTCCTTGCCTCTTAATATTTGTGACCTTATGTGGGACCTCCGACATTGTTCTCAGGTTGGTCTGTGTGTCCAATAGACTGTGGCAGAAAGGAACATACATTATTGCTGAGACTAGGTCATACAAGACCATGGCTTCCATCTTTGGATGTCTCTGTTTCTCTCTTGAATCACTTTCTCCAGGGGAAGCTAGTTACCATGTCACAAAGACACTAGCAGATTGTGGAGGAGCCCATCTAGTAAACAATTGAGACCTCCAGGCTATTGCCAGTGAAGAATGGAGGGCTGCCAATAACCGTGAGTATATGAGTATGGACACAAGCAGTTACTCAGTCAAGCCTTGAGACAACAGCAGCCCCAGCCTCCAGTTAGAGACCTTGAGTTAGAACCACCCAACCTGACCCACAGATTATGAAACCTGACTCTCAGATTCCTGACCCACAGAAACTTAAATAAGCATTTTTTGTTTGTTTGAAGCTGCAAAATTTCCAGATAATTTGTCACACAGCAATAAATAACTAAGGACCTAGTGGTAATATGCCGAAGTATCTCTAGCAAGTTGTAGGTTCAGGGAGAAGGACACTGAACATATTTGGTCCTCCTGAGGCTTTTAAGGCTTATGAAAACTGGTGGGAATCTAATAAATGACAGGAAATTTTTCCTTGGAAACAGACATACATGTTCATGCACATAACATCTTATAAGTGATATCAGAACTTCCATGTGATTCTGGAAACCCTTCTGTAAGTGTATTTTCTACATAGGATACAAATTTTAAAGCTCTATCCTTTGATGTCAGGTTAAAAGTAGTGCCAGAAACAGGATGGTGCCCCATTTAAATTATTAAAGCAAGAAATGGTTACCAGAGAGCCTACGAAAGCAGCTCACATCTCTACGTCTGCAGAGGGAAGAAGTCACATCATTTGAAAGAAGGCTACCAAAGGATGTCATGCAATGGAAAGGTTAAAGTTTTGCCTTGGAATTTGAGCTTTTTTACAATTAAGTCTGCTTTTACTTTTCAAAAAATGTGAACAGGGCTGGGTGTGTAGCTCAGTCAGTGTCAGAGTGCTTGCCTATCATGTGGAAGGCATGGGTTCAATCACCAGCACTTCAATATAAATAAATAAATAGAGCATGTAGCCACAAAACCTTTATATAGCCTGCTATTGTTTAACCTTCATCCTAGGTCTCTAGCTGCTAATTTCTTTAGCAGGGTTGTAAGGAAGTCAGCATAAGCAAAGTTGTGCAGACTCTTGCTCCCTGAGTTGACCATGAGTGCTCAGGGACCTGAGAATCACTAAGTGAAGTAAGCAGCACAAGCATAATCCTCAGCCAGACAGCCATCTGCAAGAGTGCTTTCTTGATACCTACCTCTGTGATAAAACTTTAAAAAACATAATGCTGCTATGCATTATGTCTGCCGTCACTATTTGTTTCTCAGTATAACAACTCATTCACAAATCACCTGACATGCCAGAACCAAAGCATGAGGAAAAAAAGTGTGTGTATGTGTGTGCATGAGAGCAGTACTGCATGTAAGAATAGAAGAATAAAAAATTAATTAGCTGCCAGAAAAAAAAAAAAAATTCTGTCTGTGAAGGCTTTAGGAAAGAACATGCTGCCACCCAGCCTACCGCAGGTATTCTTTCCCAATTGTGACAAAATTAGATCCTCTCATCACTTCATTCTTGTATCTAGCAAATGCAATGAAAAACCCACAGTGTGTCAGACTATGCTTTGTCCCACCAAAAATTATGCCCACAGTAAAAGCCTAAGTAGCCCCTACATCTGCAGAATCTTCTAGAATTGTATGAGGCCCTCCAGCCATGGAGAGTTCCATCTCATTCTAACACTCTCCCAATTTCAGAGTTCTGGGACAGATTACTCATCAAAAATTCTATTTTAGTGTATTCCAGAAAGGTTGGGATTGGTTCAAATGTGAAAGATATGCAGTTGGAAGAGGCTGAATTGCTCCTGCAGCCTTAGATGAAGGAACGAGCACTTGCAGAAGGTCACAGACACTGGCTTGGCCTGAAGCCACCAAGAACAACAGTCCTTCTCTTGCTTCTATGCTAAGCACTGATGCCAAGCTCTCTAGGCTGGACTGTGTGGTCTCTAGGAGCAAATCATCGCAGGAGTCAAACACTTCCCCCGCCTAGGTAAAGCTGAAAGCCTTGGCCATGGAGGGCGCTACAAAGGAGCTCACATCTTCCCTTCTACAAAGGAAAGAACCCACAATATTTGAGGAGGCCCCAAGTGATTTCATGGAATGAAAAGCTACAGTGACTACTTGCCCTTTTAAGTTCCTTGCATTTAAACCAAACTTTCATTTGTTTACTTTTTATTTTTTATTTAATTCAATCGCATTTTCTCTTGGCCATAGTGTGTAAAGGCTAAAAAATATGCCTGTCACATTTTCTTTGTGAGGATTTGAACAAAAGAAATTGTTTTATGATTATTTCCTTGAGAGACTATTCTCAGATCGGAATGGATCTGAAATCAAGGGGAAAGATGAGTATGATTATCTAACTTCAGGAAAATGAAGTGTCCATATTTTCTAAGGACTCAGAAAATACTCTGGATATTTATATGTTTCTATGTATGTATGTGATCAATAGGCTGCTTTTTGTGATTCTTTCCGCTGCACAATATTGGTATTTAAAAAATACACTAACAGGTGATCTGCTGCCTGATATGGATGTGAAGGTTTTGCTTCAAATCTGATAACCTTCCTTGGTACTGAAGGTCTGTTTTGTTGACTAAAATTAGACCTCTCTTCCCCTACCAGTCAAACCCTAGGAACACACCCAGACCCTTGGCTAGTTTTCAATCACTTCCCTGAACCAGGTCCTCTTTCAGAAACACCTCTGGTTTGCTGCAGTTCGATTTGTTCCCTGGCTCCAGTCTCCTTACTCCCTACAAGCTCACTGTCTGGAGAATGAGGCTGCCTTACTGCTGATGGAAGGACCACACTAAAGAGGCAATTAAAACAACTACTCACATCGTGTGCAAATATTCTCTCCCTCACTCTCTGATATTCCTCTTCTCTCTCTTCAATTGATTTACTTCGTCTGTCATCTCTAAATGGATGCATTCTGTTTTGCTGAACAGAAAAAAGAAATCAGGAGGGTTATCTAAGTTGAGTTGTTAGAAATCTGCAGTTAAGCAACTGTCAGCTAAGAATAATAAATGTTCATTTAAACAAATGGAGCATGACAAGTCTCACTCCCTCTGGCCCCTAAGGAGGTTGTTTGGAGTACATGTACCATGTGTGTGCGTGGCATGCAATGACTAGAAATGTTTGCTGCTCCTGGTTGCTGCCTTGCTGGATGCAAGTTGCACAGGTGCATCTAAAATATACAAGCCTGAATAGATCTCGGGTGTTCAGCCAGTGCAGGTATGTGGTAGCTCACTAGGGATGGATTCTGTCTCCCTTGCTAACCTGGATGGTCACACTCCTCAGAAGGAGGCAGAACGTTTATTAAAAAAAAAAAAAAAAAAAAAAAAAAAAAAAAAAAAAAAATGAGGAAATGGCTAGTTCAAGGTGACTGAAGGAAGAAATGGCTTTGAAAAGTTCAGGACTAGACAAAGAGCAAGTGAACAAAGAGTGGGGGATAAAGAGGAAGATATGGACACTATCTCTTTAATTTGCATTTTTATTCACTCAATGACTGATTCTGTGAATTGCATCTGGCATAGGAAGAATGACCTCAGGCTTATAAATTAAATCTAACAAAAAACCTGTTTATTGATAAGGGTCAACAGAAGAAAACAATTCAAAGAACCCAGCATGAGGAGTGCTCTTCATTCTCTCATCTGACCAGTTCCTGCATCTCAACTACCCTCCTAATTTTCGCCATCCCTGACCAAATGTTCTGCACTGACCACATTCACCCATCCACACGACAGACACCCACTAAGTGCACCACGCAGGCACATGTCTCATGGGCAACACGAGCCACAGTGTAGCTCGGTGGTGGTGGGAAGAAACGAGATACAAATGATGAACAGGTTTCAAAAAAGTGCGTCAGAAATGCACATACTGGCTTACAGTGACTCACAGAGAGTAATTAAAATAACTTAAGATGCATATTGTCTTACCTTTAAAAAATTCTAAAGCAAAGTCATTTTCAAAAAAAAAAAATCTATTTTGATTGTCAGAGACAAAAAGTATAATTGTAATGGCATTTAGCTGACTTTCTACTGTGCTTGTTATCATTTAAAATTTGTTTTACTTAGTGTTCTTCCTAATCACCCTGGACCCCACACCCTCCCCCATTTAGAGAAAAGATTTGGTAAAGTCTCTTTACCCTTGTCCGAGTACCATAATTGTCGCTACTCTAGGACATCACAATGTTTTGTCACAAACAATACACAAAGATAAAGTTCTGCTACACTTCATGCAAAACGAGCAGACAATTTACGTGGACCATAAAACATGGGCAGGAGAAGGGGTGGGAGACTAGAACATGAACTCAAGTCTTTTCTGTGAAGTCTTATTTTAGGATAGTTGCAAAATCCACCTGTCCTCACCATAACAAGGTTTGTTCTTTACAGCTACACCGGTTGATCATCGGTCCGTATTGAAAATCCAGCTCAATTTGTGCACAACTGAAGGACAAAGCTGTAGGGAGTGGAACGACTGCCAGAGTTACACAGACATCTGGAAATGCGACTGACAAAGCTTTTCCCCACAGCTCGTAGCCTGTGGCACCCCGACCCCCCCAGACATGCAGCAGGAACTGCGCCAAGCACCACCCATGCAGCCCAACACAGAGCCATTGCTAAAGCAACCAGACACAGTTTTTGGCTACCCATTGAATGCCAAAGGGGGAGGCAAGGGGAAGCCAGGGGTTGGAGAGAGGGCAGTAGTATCAGAGGCAGGGGAGGGCTGGGAGGCGGGGAGGGGACAACAGAGGAAAGACAAGAACATCAGTCAGCCCACCTTCAAAAACAACAACGTCAGCCACTCTCAAACTTGAGAACCAACCTGATTGTCTTCTTTATCAATACTAGAGTTATCTCGCTTCAAGATAAACCGCTTCTGGGATTCTTCACCTTTTTCATCTTTTAAATGTTCACAAAACCTTTGCTCTGGTCTGCCAGCAAAGTAAAACATATCAATAAAAAAAGTTTTCCCCCTGTTTAAAGTTATTTCTTAGTGTTTTCCCCCACCGTGGCATTTAACTTAAAAAAAAAAAAAAAAAAGGTTTAAAAGTCGTTCCAATATTAGAGTTGCTGGCAATATACAGGCAGGTATTCTTCACATGTTGCTAGAATAACCTTTTGTTGTTTTGAACTCAGAATCTTGGTTGCTGCATGCTGATCACCATAGCTGAAGTTAAAGAAAAAAATTTAAAGACCTGCACATTTATAGTATATAGATGTTCTCTTTAGTCATTTTGTCCTCCATTGCTCCTGAATTCAAACAAATTCCCACTCTCATTCTCAAATACACAGGTTTAGTACATTAATCCACCAATGTGTAGAAACTTGGAGAATACCTCTCATGATATCTCAAGAATCTTCTGGATCTGTAGCAAGAGTTGATAATTTAAAAATTGTTTGTCTTCCTCCTATGACAAACGCCCTGGAATCTGGCTCAGCTAGACTCTGACATTCTTGACATGTTTGTAAATCATCTCAGTAATTGGGGAAATGAGATATTTAGTTTAAACAACTCAATGACTGATTTGTATAGGGAAAACATGCTCCAAGCAGTTACACACTATTGATTAGTCAATTGATTTTTTTTTAGGTTCTCTTAATCACTTGGTATTATTGAAGGGAAGGGCTCCACTTCTTTGTTAATTTCCCACGATGTCACTGTACACCAGAGAACTCAATGAATGGCTTGGTCTTGGGTTCATCCACAGAGGAAGTGCAAAAATTTTGTCCCTAGTTTAGAAGCAGTTGTAATTAATGACTCTCGTTAAAGAGTCTCTGTTATGTCTGATATATTACTTCTGAAGCTTAGCGGGGTTTTCTGTCCCTGCTGGGTTCATTATTCCTATTGTTTGAGATGGGTGACCAGTAATTAAGAAAATTTCATCATTTGATTATACTACAAAATAAGCAAGTATCACTTTGAAAACAAACAACTAGCTTAAGTGTATAATTCAAACTTTGATGAGATACTTTCTTTTCTTAAATACGTGTATATAAATTATAATAACATTGATGAACAGGTAATAGCAGAAAGCTGGAATAATACCAATTACAGTTTCTAGAGCTGTTTATAATTGTTGCAAAGTGGTGCCACTACCTTGTTCAATCCTTATAGTAAAAGCTTGATGCAGTAAAAGCAGATATTTTTGGCCTCTTTTAAAGACCAGGAAACCATCCCTCAGTGATTCTTTTGACGGTAAGTTTATAGATTGGCCCACTAAGCCACAGGCGTCCAACAGCCTGGTCACATCCTCACAGACACTCTGTTCAGTCCCTTTCTAATTACACCACGCACAGTGAGCTGGAGGGCCTTGAACCTCAACTTACAGAACACAAACCTCTATCATATTACTTTCATGAACAATGTGAACATTCCCCACCCAACTTAAAATGTAATAAAATGCAATACGCATTCTGGAATTGGAAATATAACATTAAAAATTACAACATAAGGAATGAATAAAACTGCACTTTATAGTAAAGGAGCCATGTACAGTAAAGAAGTAATTCATCATTTGGGTAGAATAGTCCCAGGATACTTCAATCACATGTATTGGCAAGTCTGACAATAGCATTGTGTAATTGTGTATAGTTTTGGGTCACTCTAAGTGATAAAAATTCTCCAGAAGTTTCTTTTTCAAAAATATTTATACCTTGTTACATAATTTTTATAGCAAATAAAATTAGGATGTTGACTTAAATAAAGATGTTGGTTGTGTCAAGCTTAATTAGGTTTCTTCTAATGTCCCTGGGCTCTGCAGGCTGATAAGCTCTAGTGAATGAAATGATTTGTTTACATTTACAGGTCTTTTTTTTTGTCTATTTTTTTTCTAACATTCTGTAATTGTTCATATGGAATAAAGTGGTCTGAGAATGTGGAATTTTTGATTTATGACCATAATGTGAATTAATATGTTTTAGACTAAGTCTGCTTCAAGATCAATAACACTAGTGTGTGAATTCAGGATGGCCACTAGAACTAGACTTTAAGTTTCATGTGCACAAGACTTTGTTTTTTCATTTTTGTGTTTTGGGTCCTGGGGACTGAACTCAGGGCTGCTGTACTACTGAGTTATATCCACATTCCTTCTAATTTTTTTTTTATTTTTTATTTTTTACTTTGAGACAGCGTCTCACTAAGTTGCCAAGGCTGGCCTCCACTGTGATCTTCCTACCCCAGTCTGCCCAGTCACTGGGATTATAGGTATGTGCCATCACACCCAGGTGAATCTTGTTTTTTAAAATATTTAATCCGTGGTGCCCACATTCATATGTGTCACATGGGAAGCATTCAGTCAAATGAATACATTAACATATGAACAAATAAAAATTTAGTACAGCTATTCATAAATCATCATAATTCAGGGAAAGATTAAGAGAGCAAAAGAATAAGATATGAGGATAAATTCTGTAATTATAAAACAGAACAAGAAAGAGTTTTTGGTAAGAATATAACTTAAAATTTAGAGAATCAAGGGCCAGGCATGGTGGCACACGCCTGTAATCCCAGTGGCTCGGAGGCTGAGGCTGGAGGATCAAAGTCAGCCTCAACAATGGCAAGGAGCTAAGCAACTCAGTGAGACCCTATCTTTAAATAAAATACAAAATAGGGCTGGGGATGTGGCTCAGTAGCAGAGTGCCCCTGAGTTCAGTCCCCAGTATTCTCACCCCCCCCCCCAAAAATTTAGAGAATCAAAAAGATCTTTAAAAATTGGGTTTATGTTTTATGTGAACCAAATGTAATCATATCATAGAGATATAAGTATACTTAATATATGTTCATGTATTTTAATATATTATTTGTATAATATATATTTTATATATTCATATATTTGTATGAATATACAGTACATATAAAATGTTATTGTATGTATATGTATTATTGTTTTTAATCTGAGAAGATCTTGAGAAAGAAGAAGGCTGGAAATGAGAATCTTAACTCTCCTAGTTTTGGAACATCTCAATTTAAAGTATGTCAGGAGAGAGCTATTTGAATATGATTTTTAAAATCCTATTTCCATTTTCAATAGTTCTGTTTATTTGTTTTTCAGTGCAGGGTATATTTAGGAAAAAATACATCAATTACATAACCAAAAATTAATCAGAAGTCTTGTTCCAATCAATAATGCAAATATTTAAAACAAGAATATTACTTCCTCTGATGTAATTTATAAAATGTGCATTCTCAATAACTGCTTTGCAAATATCTTATTTAAGGTTTTTTTTAAAAAATCAGAAAGCAGTAATTTAAATTACAAACCCATCATGTTTTTTCTGAAAAATATTTTGAATGATTATAAAGTCACCATTTAAAGTTTATTTAAAAAAAAAATCAAGTAAACTTAGTAATATTTTTCCAGGTTGGTTTTATAGAGAACTATTTATGACTCTAGAGCTAAATTGCTTTTGGTTTAAGCTCATACAAACTAAGGTATACAACTGAAATATTGCAGTGATTAAACTAAAAATTACTGATAATGCACCATTATATTACAGCTTTTAAAAATTCCTTTTACAACTAATTTAACACCACAGCAATATTATTTCTGAGCCATAAAATGAATGAAACTAAAATAATGTATTATAGGCCTTTATTTAAAAGGGTAATGAGTTACTTTTAATGTATTAATGTGGGAACGTAACTAAAATTCTCAAAGCTACAAAAGGTCATGGTATTTATTAAATCGATGATGACTGGACTCTACTAGGTGTCTCACAACCATGCATCATACATGCCTAATTTTTCTTTTCCTGGTGGAGTTTAGCCTATAGGGTGTTCTTTCTAGCTCTAAAATTCACAGAAAACAAATTAAATGCTTATTTTATATGGAAAGTAGTTTCCTCTTCTCAAGGTAAAAATGTATTTTTCCACAATTCATAGCACATATCTACTGTGAAACTCATTCTTCACATGAAGTGAATAGGACTTGCATTTCCAGTCAGATTTTTTGCATTCCTAAGAAGTCAGAACTAACTCCTTACTGTTCCTTAATTAGACATAGCTCATGAATTGAGAAACAGGGTTGCTGGTGAAGATAATCAAACTCTGTCTTCTAATCAATCAATTCCAATTTTAGTTAGATTTATTTCCCCTGGAAACTTGAAATAGATGAATACTCTTATTATTTTAAATCTTTTTTTTTTTCAGTCATGAAGTATCTTAAGTGGTTTACCCAACCTGATAGGTTCCTGAGAACAAATTTATTACTTTTCTTCCAAATCGTTAAGTTTGATCCCTTCCTATGTCCACACATAATGAAAGAATTTAATTCTAAATATGTTGGATTTCAAAGAGAAGTCTTTGAATTTCATTCTGAGTAACTGAAAGTGGTCATTAATATGCATAAGTATCTCAACAAAGAAAAGTTTCTGCACAGAACAGAAAAAAAACATTTGATGGTAAGACACTTATCAAATGCAATTTTGTTGCCAACATATTAGAGAAAACTACATGACACTATTATCTTAATCCTTTGGAATTTACAATTAAACGTGTCTAAAATTTTGGCATAATTTTTTGAAAATAAAAAGAAAATCCTATATTCTTCTTAAATAATTTAATCTCACCATTGCCCTTATCAGTTTATCATTTTATATCATTTCAATCTCTTTTCAGCGTGACTAACCCTCAGATATCTAACATAAAAAGTGTTAGTAACCAGCTTCTTTAATTAGCATGTTTTAAACTCATCTTTCTGATTTTGCACATCTTTTCAAAATTTTATTGTTCTCTGTTTCTATAGTATAATGCAAAGATAAACAGAGACAGGTAGACTAACAAAAAGCACCTTGACTCTCCTGTACCCAAGACTACTCATGAAAGATATTTGCACAGGGCATTGAAAGACAACAAAGGACTGTAAGACATCTCTTAAATTGGTACTATTGCTCTGGAGAACAATTTGATGTATGGATTAAAGGGTCTTAAAAATGTGAATTTGCCTTGACAAAGTCATTTTATTTCTAAGAATGCAAAGAAAATAGTAATAAATGATGAAGATAGTGTTCCACTGCTCACAGCAGCAAAACAGTGAAAATCTATAGTGGACTGGGTAAGAAACTGAATGTGCAAGAAGCAGTATGCATTTATATCAAATGATATCCAATAATATTGACTAGCACATAAAAGCAATTCATAAAATCATAGCTATACCTTGATCATATTTATGTCAAAACTATAACATATATTAATAATAAAATAATGTAAGCACTATGTATGTCTAGATGGTGAGATAACAGGGATAACAGGAAACTTCTCATATTTTATATTTTTGTGATTATTATAATAAACATCTATTTCATACTTACAAAATAATAAAAGCTATTAGCTCAGAAAGACAGGAAACCAATTCAATAACTTAATAGTGATTTATACCTAATCACTGGATTAAGGACAATTAAGGTACTTTCAACTCTGAATACTTAGAAATAATTCTTCCATAGTATTATTTTACAATAAGATAAAATGAGTATTTAGATGTTTTCTTTTGTCAAAGCAATCCTTAATCTTTCTACTGTACTGTTTTTTTGGGGTTTTTTTGTTTGTTTGTTTTTAGAAATCCCAGATTTAATTTTTCTCCCTGCTTCTAGTCTTGGCTTATTCACATCAAAGCTTTCTAGTGTATGTAAACTCTTCTCTTCCTGCACAATCACTCTCTTAATTACTATGTCCTTCTTTATCTATATACATAGAAATGTGCATTTACTAATGGTAATATTACAAACATAACTAAATTATAGTATACAAACTGAAGACCTTATTTTTCCTCTCTAAAGGAAAAGACCAAATAATAATGACATAGAAAGTGATAAAAGGGCTAAGAAAAAATTATGATTACAAAATTTGAAAAAGTGAAAGAAATCACATCTGGAATATCATATTCTAAGATCTGGAATATCATATTCTAAGTTTGTGAGCTTGGTTATTCATGAACTATATTGAGCATGGTATTGTAACACAACCAAACAGGCATACCTTTCAGACAGATCTACTTAGCAATCACATTTCTCCAATTTCGCCTACAAATTCAAAATTTCCATGAATGAAAAATAAAGTCTGTGGTAGAAAAACCACATGATAGAAAAGCAAATATTTAAAATGAACTGTGTATTATTTTACATGAAATAGCAATAAAGCAGTGTGCACAATCTAGTCTCAATACAAAAACAACATCTGATATATGCCCAAGTTCTTGCAATTCTAAAAATATTTCAATCTATCCCATAAGTGCCAAATGATCTGTTAAAATACTTGCTATTTGATCAAATCCTCAATTTTAGGATTAGTCTATGAGTAAGATTTAGGATTAGCCTCTGACAACTTTAGGCTCCTTATACTTTCAAAAACTCCCAAGTATTTTCTAAGTAAGCCACTGAACAAATAATGGAGCCTTACCCCACACATGTGACATTTGATTCACTGCACATTTGTCCACTTCTCTCCTGGTGCTAACTGGCAGAAGGCACAGCACTGGGTACATTGCATTCACTTCTCACTTTCAGCAGTAAATTGATGGTGAATGCTTTCTATATCAGCACCAGTGTATTTTCTTGAAAGTTTCTACTTCAAGCTTTTCCCACCAATGGTAATAAAAACTGGCTAAAAAGATGAATTAACTAACTGCCTTTCTTTAATTTTTCAATTCTTCTAAGTGCAAGTTATGTGATACATTAAAAGATAATAGCATGAATATATCCAATGGCTCAAAGCTCTTTTCTGTAAAAAGTAAAACGAATGCGGCAAGATCATGTGAAATGAACCTGAATGAGCATACTCTATTTAACTTAGCAATAGCTTCAATAATTAGCATGCTCTTAAAAATACCAGCAGAGCCAGTGACTCTGTAGGCTGAGGCAGGAGGATGACAAGTTCAAAGCCGGCCTCAGCAATTTAGCAAGGCCCTAAGCAACTTAGTAAGACCCTGTCTCAAAATAAAAAATGAAAATGACTGAGGATGTGGCTCAGTGGTTGAGCACCCTTGGGTTCAATTCCTGGTACAAAACAAAACAAAACAAAACAAAACAAAAAGGACATAACTTTGAGAAGCAAGCCTAACAAAAGTTTTATCATTTCAGTCTTATTGTGAGAGTTTTTGCAATTTATGTAACCTCCTTAAGGAAGAGGTATTGTTTATTTGCTTTGTTATGTAAAATAGAAAGTCATGATACTTATATAGATATAAGATAATGCAAGTAAACTATTCAGCCCAATGCAGATAAAGCATTTAATAAATGTTAGAACCTTATCTTATGCTGTTCAGGTTTTTCTGAGTAGGCAAAATCTAAAGGCATGCCAATAAATATTGAACCAACATTTTCATTAGTGTTAATTTTAATCATGACAGATCCAATCTCTACTATAATATCCAAATAATGGTTTGATTCATGTGTTTCCAAATGAGGCAAAGTTTTATGAAAGTAATGTTGTCTTTGGAAACTACTAAGTACAATTACTGTTTCTTAGAATGAAAGGCTTTTTGTTTATATACAATAATGTTGTACAAAAAGTATTCCATTGAATCTTACATAGGAATATAGCATCTCAGTTTGCTGAATAGGTCCAGAATTGACAGTTCTGTTTAGTTGATAGAAAATTACCCATGGTGAGGTACTAAGCAACTCAGTGAGACCCTGTCTCTAAATAAAACACAAAACAGGGCTGGGGATGTGGCTCAGTGGTTGAATGCCCCTGATTCTGAGTTCAATCCCTGGCACCCCCCCCCCCCAAAAAAAAAAAAAAAAGAAAAATTACCCATTTTAGAGGATGCATAAAGAAATACTACTTTTTTTGTTTTACTGGTTTGGAGAACAGAAGGTAAGAAGTAAAGATGGTGAAATTGGGAGATGTGATCCTTTGGGAATACTGTGGAATCTGAAACGACTGAAGTTGGAAGGATAAACTGGGATAAAAATCACTGGGTAAATGTTTGCTTATCTTAGTAGACTCCAATTAATAGTTTGAAGATTCATTCCAAGCATCATAACATGTTATTATTATGTCCTTGTGTACAACTAGTATTCCCTAAAACTTCCAAGGTACAAGTGTTAAAATGGCTGTCAACTGTGAAGAGATAGAAGCAATGAGGGAAGCTCTCAGGTTCTGGGCCTAATTCTTCCACCCACAGAAGCAAAGCAGCAGATTGAGAGAACCAGGTCACCATAATTTTGATCAGTCAAGAACTATATTACACTTAGGATAATATCATATGCATGGTGAACCTTTATCTAACAGTACTAAACTGTATAATGCATATTACCCATTTACACACTTGCACTCCCAGACTTGCAAACACCATCTACTTTTTACACTCATACACACACATGGTCTTAAGGAAAATTATCTTGGCTTTGCAAGTTAACAGTGAATAGAACATGAATATATTGTATAGTGATTCTTCTCATCAAAGCATAATACTCACAGTACTGAATACCTGAGAAATACTTTTATGCATGACATAGTTGAAGAACATAAAGTTGGGCTTCATCTCATTTCTAAATATGCCAAGACAATTTTTAGTTCAGAGTGCTTTGTGATTATGGAGGTTGTCTCTTTTGGTATTATTGGGTTAACTATCCATGTTAGTATCCATGTTAGGTTAATTTGGTTCTCTGCATAATTTTCAAAATAAAAAATTGCATATCCGTATTTTATTTTTTTTATTTTTTTTTAAATATTTATTTATTTGCTTTAGTTGTACACAATGTGTTTTTATTTTTACGTGGTGCTGAGGATCAAACCCGGGCCGCGCACGTGCTAGGCGAGCGCTCTACCGCTGAGCCACATCCCCAGCCCATATCCGTATTTTATAACTACCAATGGGTACCAAAGAGTACTAGAGTACTGCTTGATTTTCTTATTGTTTGTTATCATTATTTGAGGGCACAGATTCTACTAACATTAGTTCTCCTTTCCTTGACCAAAGAATAAGAGTCCTGACTAAGACCTTGGTCTACTGACTAGGTAAGATCAAGACTTGAATCTCTGTTTTATCCTCTGTAAAATAGCCTACTTTTATCTAGAATGTTGGGAGCAAAATAAATGAATAAATAAGCAAGTGAATAAATACAATGTTAAATATATCATTATTCCATAAAAGAACTCTTAAAAATAAATTAAGGATACTATGTTACATGCATGTTTCATTTCCAAAATTAAATAGTAAATTACATATTTACACCAAAAGGCCCATAAATAATTTCAAGCGGAACAGAATATAAAAAAACTTAATTTTTCTCCTCATGGCATATTTCCGAGATTAACTTCTCTTATCTATAGAATCTCATATTTTCTAAGGTAAAATGGAATAATAATATGGAGAAAATATCATATCTGAGGAAAATGATATGAAGTTTGCCTGACATTAACAGTAAGTCTCACTTTGAGCCTGAATATAGATTAAAGAACTAGGTATCTTTACAAAAAAATGATAAATGTTGAATTGACAAATGTGTTAATTACTCCGATTTGATCATTAAACGATATATATTAGGTATCCCAACATCACATTATATTGCACATATATGTATATACATATATATTGCAATATATTGCACATTTATTATGTGTTAATTAAAAAAAAAAAAGAACTATGTGTTTGGTCAGTGAATAAACTTCATGGTTTTCCTGAAAGCAATGTGATTCTTAGGTTTCTGTCTGTCTTCTAGTCAGATGATTTTCAATGCCATTCCTATAAAAAAGTGCACAGTAAATTTACCATGTTTAGAAATGACAGGATGCCAACCAACCACTCACAGATTTCTAAGAGGCACTTAAATAAATTGATGTTTGGTCTTCTTCAGAGGATTATTAAGTGAGCATCCATATCAGGATCTGCTCAGTTTGTTCACAGTGCTACTCACATTCCTAGACAAAGGGAAAGAAATACAACAAACACGGGAGGAAAGAATGCATTTTTTAGTTTTGTTTTGTAAATGTTTTGCTTTATTTTGATATAAATAAAATCACCTGCAGGGAGTGAAATGCCTTAAGGTGAAAAAAAAAAAAATCCCATTTTAAGTCTAGCCCCTACAGGAAAAGAACAGAGCAGATGTTCCTTTGACCTTGGTATGTTACATTCCACTCTTGTATTCTGGGTCTGTCAACTGAGTGGAAGGTTCCAGGAACCTTACTTTAATGCAGTAATTATCCATCAGTTCAGGGATTCTTAACAAAATCAATTTATCTCATTTGCAAATATTTACTAAGTAGCTCCATTAATTGTCTTTTCTGGAACAAACAAGCAGACTGGGGCAGTTACTATGCAGTACTCAGCACTCCAGGAAAACACCCAGAGAACATCCAGGCTCCCACTTTCCTGGAATCATGAGGTTGTGTCCTTAGACACCTGCCCCTTAAAATGCAACCCCAAGTCAATGCCTTTGGACCACTATTCTTGCTTTACAGTTTTGGGAACCTGTAACTAGTCTCCTCCAGTGGATCTGCTATTTCCGTTCTTTGCTCTGCACTCTTAAAAGTAGGGGATTTAAGGCAATGAGAGTAGGTGGATGTAAAAGACAAAAGAAAAAAAAATGTTCAAGAGATGACAACTTTTTAACATGAAAATTACCTGGGACAAGTTAAACAGTTGCTCTGACATATGCAAAGACATTTGGATACACATGGGCTTTCATTGCCTGTGGCTAATCTTGGCCTTTCGGAAAACACTAATGCAAGTGGATGGTTTCTAGCCTCCAAATGGTATAATCTAAGTGAGTATCCTACCTCTGGGATAAAGAAAAGGAGGAGAAGGTGAAAAAAAAACATCTAATAGAAGAACAATCAGCCTCTTTGTGCTAAACACAAGGGAAAGAAAAATAAGTAGAGAGAAAGTTGAGATGAGGGGTGAGGAAGAAAGGAAATACTTCAAATATAAAAAGACATGCATATCTGTGGCACAGAAAATATTTTAACAAAATCAATATTCATATTTCTAGCCTCAATCCTAAATATAAAACATGCAACAGTACAGAGAGTAAAGACATTATCAATATCATTTGTAGTACTAAATTGACATAGGCCCTAATACCTCCAACCCTAGGTTTTCAAGGGCCCATTGGATGTCACCATCTAATCTGACAGTGAATAAAGAATTCCAACAGTAATAAATAAAAGATGCCAGAAAACAAAACATTTAATGCAATATAGGGGGGCTGGGAATAACTAAACGTGAACAAACAGAGTGTAGAGAGCCTCACCTTAGGGGCTGCATTTGTTACTCCAACAAAATGAAAGTCAATTCTGATGAGCATGTTCTTGAGCAATTAAGACCCCATTTATGGACCAAAAGGTGTGCTTGGAGGCTATAGGTCCCTTACACTCAGCTGTCCTTACTCTAGTTATCACTGAGAACCAAGGAGGTTATAGTACTGCAAGGGCAAGTGTCTCAAAAGTGTTATCAGTTTGCTGGTACCATCTTGAACAGTCTCTCACAAGAACACAAATATTATTTCCTGTTCTCCAGGGATAACCTTAACTCTAGCCTTAGGCCTCATTGATGGCAAAAGCCAAACTAGTCGTTCTACACCTGGTCATTCCTGCTTGGATACATCCCACTCATCAGTAGTAGATTAATCCATCATGTTATGTACATCAACCTTCATGTTCTACAGTTTTAAGAGCTGTTTTCCTCCAGTGTCCCCTCCAGTCTCATGTGAACTTTCACTGGACCTGACCAGTTCATTCTCTCTACATTTGTCTCCAGGAAGTATAAAATCATAAAGTCCCTGGAGTTGAGGGCAAATGATCAGGATTCTATTCTCATCTCTAGCAGTATAATTTGGTTAATTCACTCACTCTCCCTCAGTGAATTTTCTCTTCAATAATGTTGGAAAAATTATTTTGCAAAAAAGTTCTCTTCATTATATGACTATGAGAACTAAATACACTATCCATACAGAATGTCCACCTACGTGCTCAATAAATGTAAAAATCATCATAAATTTGTTTGTACCTAATACCCCCACTTTCAGTGTATCCCTCTCCTTACTATATATATTTAAGTCTTAACTCTCCTCAATACCCTTGTAAATGCCTACATGAGCCATTAATTAGGTGAGTTGGTAGTCCCCACAAAAATCTGTTTTTTTTTTTTTTTTTTTTTTTTTTCTAGTGGGTATTTGATGCAGTGTGCTTTTCATCACACAATCATTCCCTAGATACTTGCTAGGTGCCTACTATGGGTCTGAAAGAGTTTCACATTTTTCAGCTTTTAAGATAGTAGATTCTGAAGTTAACAGCCAGTTTCTGTAAGCAGAGTCTAAGACTCATGGTGACAGAAATCATACCTTGTAGTTTTTTGTGTAACTACAGAGACTGAAGTCTAGATGCTGGGGTATAGATTTGTTGATAAGTTGTAGTTGCTAGAAATGTTTTCTGTCTGGAAAATTTTGTCTGTGTATACAATAGGACTTCAGCTTTCATCAGAAAATTCACAAATGCTCCCACAACCCTGACTATATTAACCGAAAACCTCTAGTGACTCTACTGCAACTATCTTTCCATATTTTCTTCTTGTTTTCACTTTACTGATGCTATTATGGATATGGTATGAAGCCACAGGGAGGTCAATTAGGTATCTTGTGTCATTAATTTTGTAATAACACAATGAATAAATTCACATTCTATACTAACTTTATTATTATTATTATTATTATTTTTATTTTGGCCTTTTCATTTTTTGGGGAAAAAAGTAAAATGGAAAAAAGTGAGGCTTAAATTTAATACATGAACCCCCTCAACCAGTCACATATATAACAAGTACAGAAAACCCTGAAAGAACTATCAAATTGCCGGAAGATTCTATTATACACTAATTGCACTGAGTTGAAATTTAAAAATATCTCAATAAAAATGATAGTTCTTCAATTTCTGTTTCTTATGAGACAATGAAGGACTTAAATTGTTGGTAATCCTCTTGAGGGTTTTGCTTACTGTTTTTGAGATGGTTCTCTTTAAGAAAATTGGATTCTTTAAGAATTTTTTTTTTTTTTATTAGACTCACTGGTTTAGGCTCCAGTCATGCTAACCATTGCTCCTCTGTAAGCCTCAAACAGAAACCCAGTTGGTAGGATTAAATGTAAAAATGTACGTGGAAGAAGGGGAAAATATCCAGTTTAATGAATAATTGTAGGTAATGCTATTTTAAGTAAGAGATGTTATCAGCTGAGAAGTATGTCCTGAGACAAATTATTTCCATCATGAAAGGGAAAATGGATTATATCTAAGTAAGTTCAGAAAATGCTAGAAATCAATTAAACACACACACACACACACACACACACACACACACATTCCTCATACATTTGTTATTATAACCTAAATAGTTAAAACTTCATGTAAAACTAGTTTCCATGAAAACCTAAACCTTCTGAAGTCACTTTCTCTAAGTACTCATCTAGAAAAGCATTATGTTGGGAAATAAATCATGACCAATATTTAGCTGATAGTGTTATAATTATTTATGCATATAAGTCAGAGAAGCACCATATATACAAATAGAGTGTTACTAAAGAAGAAAATTTTAAATTATAAAAGAATATTTTACCTCCCCCAAACTGTTAGCTGACTTTTATATCCTCAACTGACATTTTTGTTGAATTTCTCCAAAATCACAGTGCCATAATATATGCATGTCCGTGTATTTGTCTTGCAGTAACACAAATCTGTATACATTGAAAAGGTATTCTGTAAACACAAAACTAATAAGAATCCATCTGAGAAATTCCTATCCCTGCCTCCTTCCATCAAATAAATGAAAATATTTCAATTCAATAATGTGTATAAAATAATATGGTTCCCATTAACCATCACATGTCAATTGCCTTGATGAGAGAACACTTAAAATTTTCAGAGAATCCAAATCACACCCTCCAACCAATCAAAGACAAAACAATGACAACAGCAATAACAAAAATCCCGAGACACCTGGGCCTTGGATAGCATGTTCTGAAGGCTCCATTCCTACCTTCAATTCCACTTTCAATTCCATGGCAATAGAATTTTAAAATCCAACATACAAGTTTCCACAAAATGTTATTTTCTCTTCACTAAAACCACTAAGATGATTCAGGTCCTGAAAAAAGTGACTTGGTACTACTTGAAAAGGAGCATTCAATTCATCTTCTTTTCTTATTAAGAGGTATCAATTATCTCCAAATCACCTCCAACTTTACCCTTCTTCCCTAATAGCCAACCAGATAAAAGATGGTCAGAAGTATGGTCGGAATAGAACAGTAGGAGTTGACAGTTATGGATTGAACACTGATGGGCTCAACTCTTCAGAAAACACTTGAAAGCCCATGACATGTAGCCTTCTGTCTTTTTTTTGTTTAGGGATGATTTAATTTACAGAAGGGTGAGTAAAGATGGAAATACAAGAGTAAGGAACTAGGTCAAGACTGAGCCCTGGCATTTCTGCTGGAGCTATCACACCTTCAAGAGATGCTTTTCACTCTTCCTGAATTTATCAACATGTGGGGTCTATTTTAAAATAGCCATTAAAAAAACAAAAGCAAGCAAACAAAAAATGCTGGCATTCTTTAAGAAGTGAAGAGAACTAATATTACAATGTTTTTTTAAATTCAGATAATCAAAGTTTTAAAGGACAAATTATAACCTGTAGTGTTACTTGGAAACTTTGCAGGAAATATATGATTTAGAAAAGAATTGGCTGATAGAAGTCTCCAAAGTTATGAAAACAGTCTATATGTACTCTATGCAATATGAGCAGTTGAAATGTGGCTAGCCTACAGGGAAAACTAAGTTTTTAAAGTTTTAATTTTATTTAAATTTAATTATTTGAAATTGAAAAGTAAATAGTTACCATGCTGAACAAAGCAGCTTTAGTGTTATTGAAGGTTAGCAAGCAAGCTTAGCAAGCCTTTATACAAGGCTTAATATTCTCAAAAACTATTCTACAAACATGTTTACTTATATTCATGACTGTGATTACAAAAAGTATAAATCATAGATAAATCTATCCACCAGGTGAAATTATATCAAACTTAGTCTACTTAATCTGTAGGCTTTTACATGTGTCCTTATGGCCTTATAGAGAAAGAGAAAGAAAAAAAAAATTAAAAGGAGGTAGTTAATTTTTTTTTTTTTCAATCAGCACTTCCCTGCATTATGGTACATGAAAACCACAGGCCAAAACAGAATGGAGAATAGAAAACATCAACAGCAATACAACAACAAAAAAGAGCAGAAGTATTTGATGGAGAGGGAAGATGTGAAGGATTAAGGAACAGTGACCTTTAACTTCCACTACTGTTCAAAATATGAGGCACACACATCAACAATCAGAGTGGAAAACTGATAAATTTTAAAATGTGTTTTGTCAGTAAAATAGAATGTAACCCCAGGACTCGATAATTCTGAAGCTTTAAGAGCCCTTAAACATTATCCACTTCAAACTGTCCAGCATATATTTAAGTAATTTAAAGCCCAGAGAAGTGAAGTGTTCAGTGT
The DNA here is from genome assembly GCA_025594165.1 of Tamias sibiricus. NCBI lineage: Eukaryota > Metazoa > Chordata > Mammalia > Rodentia > Sciuridae > Tamias > Tamias sibiricus. The sequence continues at coordinate 29,227,563 of CM046673.1, forward strand.
CCCTGAGATAATAGCCAAGTGTGGTCCCAGATCTCCTAGTTTCTACTCTCCAGTGTGACTTTCCCTCTGCCTCTGCTGAGCACAGACTGATCCTTGAGTCCTATCTCTATCCCCACTTGTCCCAACCCCAGTTAACAGGAAAAAAAAAAAAAAAAAAGAATATTTTAATCATGATACTCAGCTTGACACAAAAGCTCCCTTCACTACCATGGTTTTCCTAAAGACCATGCAATTTGCACAGCTTACAAAGCACTGTGTGGAAAAATGAATTATAAAAGAGAATATTTTACATTGGACAGTTAAAAGAGTTTAACATGACTCTTGTTATAGAAGTGGCTTGTACTGTACTCAAAAGTTCCATTGGTAAAAGAGAGATAGCTCCAAATTTCAAAGCAAATTAAATCTCATCATTATGCTTTTGATGACTCAACAGGACAACAAAAAGATACTAAGATGAAATCAAGTGATTATTTTAAGAAGAAAAAGCAAATTGTCACCTTCATTTTGGACATAAAACTTAGATCTAGCTCAGTGAAACTCTCATTTTGCAGGAGAAAAAACTGAGATGGCAGATTTTAAATGACAAGTGCCAAGTCATACAACTGGTAGGTAGAATTAGAATTTATAGGCAGGATTTCTGTCTTCAGGTTCAAAGGGTTTTATTACCCTGGAAACCACAATAAGATATATGTCAACAAATCAGAAAAGGGGAAATAGGACCATTACTCTGTACATGTCATGGTTTTTAAAAAGTCTTTTACTTTCAATTTGAGTTACACTTGGACATAAAATTTCCCATGGATTTGTATGTAATTTCAAGGAGTATTGATAGAAGAAAATTATGTTTCAAGAGCTATGTAAAAGATCAGGAAATAAATTCACTTTATTGCCTGAATTTTATAAACTTTCTTGGATCTCAGATCATCGTCTACAGATAAATGCCACACTACTACTGATAAGAGCAAAAGATAAAGAACACTGCACATTTTAAATGTCATGTACTTTGAATTTAATACTGCGCTCTTATAAATGAACCCATAGGAGAAAAAAAAGAAAATGCTAAATAAATACAGTGATGGGGCTTACATTCTGGTGCTGCTGGTTTTGTTGATGATAACAGATTTTCCTGTTTGATCCACATTATGATCCAATCCAAAGTAAGCTGCCACCCGATGGACAAGCATCCTCTGATATGATGACATCTGAGGGAACTTTTTATAATGATTACTGAAACAGAGTTACGAGAAAAAGCGGAATCAGCATTTTCATTTCTTGTCCACAGCACATTTTTACAGGTAGACACACAAAACTATTTCTCTTTCATCCAAACCACTAAGCCTTTTGCTTTCATTTCTGGCATTACTTAGTGTCCTCATTTCCAGGCAAGATTTCCACTTATTATAGATGTATTGATTAAGCTACAATACGTATTATTGTTTCATAGTTGCACATTTCTCCTGCCAAAGAGAGCTTAGTATCTGTTGGAAATTGTTCTATTTTTGTCCATGATACCTTATCAACAGAGCCAGGCAGAGGACAAATGGTATGACATAATACGTGACTGCAGATGCCTATCTGGAGATGTGTCATTACCCGGTTTGCACTGAAAGCAGCACAATTATTTCCAGGCATAACTGACTGCAGCCAGCTGGAGCCCATTAAAAAACTATAATAAAAATGAAAAGGGTCTCTTCGTGGTACAGCTATTCTATGCTAATCGGTGGCCCCCTGTTTAATAGCCGTTTTGTCAGGAATTTAACAAGCAGGAGCATGCATGGGCCAAGCAACAATCCCCATCAGCATATGACTCCCAACTCCAATAACATCTCCATTTAACAAATCAAGAAACACATTAAACAATGTTTTATCCCTAAATCTGTCCAAAATGAATAATTTAATCCAAATATCCAACTAAGACACATCATCAAATCAGCCAGCACTGCCATTTAACGTACTTGTTGTCACCAATGAAATCAATAATTTCCTGTTCCATTTTCAAGAGTATCATCCTGTCCCTGCAAAAGAAAAAAACGTTAAAATTAAAGTTTTTATGTAATTTCCATATCCCAATAATGTAAATAGTTAATTAAATGCATGGAGAAGATTATTTAAATGCATGTGGTTACAAACCTACACCTCACTTTTCTTAAGAACATGCTGACCATTCACTTACATATTATTACTTTTTTGCTCCAGATAATTTTTTTCTCATTTGTTAAATCTTTAGTAGTATCTAAATTTTATAGTCAATGTTAATGTTGGCATTCACACCATGAGGACCATAAAATATAACAAATAAAAATGTTTTAAATTACAGGAAACTGAAATATAATAGAGCCCAAATATTGGATTTAGATAGGTATAAAACTGCATTGAAACATAATTGGTTTACTTAATAGTAATAATTTCATTCCTTATTTTTCCCTCTTAATCAGTTATTTCTTTTTGACCTGGAAAGTTAAGCTGATAAACTATCATTTATTCACTAAATAACTACTCGGGAGTTAAATCCATCAATAGTAACCATGCAAACTTGAAACAGGTAAGAAGAAATGCAGGAGATAGTTTAAGCCATCAGGAAAGGCATCTGCATTGTACAACTGTCTTTTTAGAAATATCTGGATAAATAACTCTGTAACATTTTATTTGAACCTTCCAAAAATAAAGAGGCTTGCTTAATAATTTACCTGGAATTATTCTTTAGAGTGTTAATCAGAAACTCGTGTAAGTCTATGCCTGTAGAATCTGTGTATTCTTGGCTGCAATCTGAAACAAACAGAAGGGTGGAGTTGTAAGAAATGGCAGGAAGGTGGGATAGAAAATGCTCACCCAGCCCACCTCCTTTCTGCTCAGGTACATTATAGTTGAAGCTATCATTATGAAAAAATATGTTGCGTAACTAGCGACCTGGCAGTGTAACATCAAAATGAAAATAAGATTTGGAGATTGAAAAGAACCTGACTGTGGAAAGACCCAAACATCATGGAAGGGGAAGTGGGCACAATCTGGTATTGGGAGGGCTAGAGCCAACTATCACATGTTCACTCTTTGTTGACAATAAGCCAGGCATAGCCTCCACATCACAGAAACTCCCAACCTCCAGAGAAGACTCAAGAGCTTGAGATTTTACAGAACCCTTTCCTCTTGGAAAGAAGAAGGTGAAAAATGAAAGTTCTGTTACAAGACCACCTAAATATTAATCAATACAAAACACAGGAGGGCACTAAACATTCCCAAGTCTTTCAGGTCTTCTGATGCTGGATAAAGCTTAATTTCCATAACCACTTCAGAAAGATGAGCTTCTTGACTCTTGGGTACACCTTGAGTTTTAGATATAGAACAGCAGAGAAGAGTGTTATAAGCCAAAATGTTGTTTGATATTAGGAGTGGTTGTCATTCCTCAGCAGATCACATGCCCAATTCTTTTTCATTTATCTTTAAAAAGTCTACTGAAAGGTTATTTATGTGTTGCATTCTTCATTTCAACTTTAGTTTTATTTTGTACAGTGCTATGTATGGCAATAGTTCAAAAGCCTGTAGCTTTAGAATGAATTACTTTTGGGTTTTTTGTTTTGTTTTGTTTTAGGGAGAGGGAACTGTTAAAGTAGCATGTGTATTTTTAAAAATGAAACATCATGTGACAGTGTATGGGTGCAGAGGCCAAAATCATCTGTTCCAGGTAAAATGTGAATCAGGTATTCCATGGACATACAGGTCTGTACTTGGGAGATTACCTCACTGACTGACAGAATCTGGTTGCCATTTGCCTTTTAAGATAAGCATGAGGGTTAAGATAGAAAACTAGGTATCATCACTGTTCACCACTCCAGGTTAACTGGTCTAATCAACCTGAATTTAACAGCAGATTTATATTTACTCCTTTGTATAGCTTGCAATTGAAAACAGGAGATTCAAATGTGAATACAAAGAATTACGTGATCCAAAAGTATTCTAACTACACAAATGATAGACCATGAACAGAAATAAAATCAAGTTCACATCTTTTACACACACACACATACGTACATATATAAAATTATATGCAGAGCCTGTCAGGTGGTGAATATGCATGTGCTTTCTAGAATGACTTCTAGAACTATATATGTGCCCAAATTGAGGAAATTAAGGAAACATTTTCACATTCACCTTTTGATAACATTCTGATCTTGGGTTTTTCAGAGGTTTTATCTTTGTTTTTATCCTTTTCTTTTTCTCTCTCAGAGTCATCTTTCCTAGATTTATCCTCCTCTTGCAGGCTGGGAAAACTGGAAAGCTGTAAATGAATTGATTCCTGTTGGGGAGAAAATATAATAATTTAGGGCCAGATTTAATAATCTGTCTGGTTTCCATTTTGCATAGAGGTTATTAAGTACAGAAAAATGAAAGCCAGGTGCAGACTTTTTTTTTCTTAAATGGTAAAAAAAAATTAAACCTGTCAGAAAAATAATTGCCCTTTAAGGTGAATTGAACTTCAGAAGTCAAGGGGAGGTCATGAGAAACATCTAGCACTGAAACTTTGCCTCATGAATATTAACCTTAACTAAGTTAAATTCCTGCAGATCACAACTCTTATTTTCTCTACAGGCTTATTTTTAACTCCCTAGGAAAAATTCCTTCATCCGTCAGGTTGCATCAGAACCACTGTCATGTCTTGAAAAAAAAAAAAAAAAAGGTTTCTGTAGTTCTTTTGTAACTCCTTATAAGGAGAAATTGGCACAAACATAGACAGACAGATTTTTATGAATCATAATTACAGATACAACAGACATAAAGAAAGCCCCCAATAGCCAATTTACAATAAACTCCTACTTTACAATATACAATACTCCTACTTTTAAATTTACAATTTACTCCTACTATGATAAATCAAACTTTATGACAGCAGGAATCCCAGGTATGGATTATCATGATTGTTTATAAATGCCACCAATAAGTCATTATAATATATATTTACAATAAGCATTGCCTTTTAGAAAATGTAGCAAGTAGAATTACATTTTTCATAAATTGTATATAAATACTTAATTGTTTTTTCATTTTAGTATCAGCTAAATCTTTCCAAAATATAAATAGATTTTCTTGAACCTCTCTTGCTTTGTATAAAATTGACCCTTTACAGTTTGGGAGCTGGATTTTCTCTCTACCATTTATTTTGTGCTGAAAACAGATCATTTTGCATTAATTTATATACACCAGTGGTTTGTTTGATAGTATGTTCATTGTTTTGAAGAAGAATAAGCCACATCACGTTTATTAGTTTTTTGAAAAATCTATGTCATAATAGGAATTATGACAAAGCAGCCAACATGAAGCCCATTTGTTCTTATGTAAGAGATCACATGGTGGGAAGCTTTCTTCCAGGAGTGACATTAAAAATTTATGATGTAGGGGAAAAAAGTATTCCCAGTGACTAATAGTGTCTCTCATGGCAAAGCAAGCTAATGCTCACTTTACATGTGACTAACGATGCTGGCACCTCCTCAAACTGTGACCAAATTGGTATTCATAATGGTTCTTGGCAAATATGGCTAACCTAATAGGCATAAAACGAAAGACCTCTAAAGCCAAATCTCTTTTGTTGGGAGGGGCTCCATTGTGAACGCCTGGCTAGAACAAAGTCACCATGCTTAGAAAAACAACAGACAAACAAAACATAGAGGAGGAAATAAAACATGCTCTCCTGATAAATGTTTATCTCATCTGGTTTTTTTGATTGCTACATGTTTATCCTGGGGGAGTTGGATATACATGAAATATGTAAAATGAAATGTAATTTGATTATAGAGCCTTTCACAACACGATTTTGGGAAAAAATGTCTTAATTGACAAAGGTTCAGGCAGACTGGAGGGTAATGATTTGCTTCTACTTGTTCAGGAAAACACTGGGACATTTCTAGCTAAGGCATGACTGAGGGCTGTGACAGGGAAGAATCAATTTGCCAGTTGATTAAGGGGGGAAACTGTGGATTGGGTAGCCTGGCCATGAAAATGGTCTCATTACTTTTTCAAAACCAACTGAAACATTTAGCCTCTGTAAGCTTGAATCTAAAATCAAAGAGGCTTGGAAATATATTATAAATGCAAGAGCAGAGGCACATAAAAACGTTCAATACGAAAAAAAAATGTACAAACTGATGCCATGTGTTGACAAATACTATACTCGGAAAAAAACTACTTTTCTATACATAAATATGCATTACGGTGTTGAAAGAACACACAAAAGTGCTTTAGAGTTGGTAAAAAACAATCTGTTATTTTTTAATATTTTTATTGATATACTCAATAATAAAATACAAGTGTTAATAAATACATTGGTACAGGATAAGTTTATATCCAACAACAGTAAAAGAATGATTCAAGTTGCAGTAATACACTGATAGGTAAATAGTATAACATTAGAAAAGCAAACTTCTTTTAACTTAAGGACAGACTGAACCATCAGGTATGGGTCTGAGATCAAGTAATACAGGTAGCAAGAGTCTTTTCCACACAGGAAAATGAAGGCAGTTTTCCAAATACTGTGAATGTACAAACATTGGGGAAGCGATACAATCCATATACTGTATACTTCTGCCATTGTTCTCTGGGTTCAGTCCACACATTTTGCTAGTGCCGGTGATATCTAATGAAGGCTGCATATAAACTCAAAGATCTGCTTCTTTAGTCTCTAAAAAGGTAGCAGGGCCACTTGCTTATGTGTGTGTCTGGGTATTTTCTATCAGCCCCCTGTTCCCACCACTCCTCAGCTAGTCAAAGAAAAGCTTGCAGGCTCTAATTCTCTCCTACAAGCTAATCTTGTTTTCTGAGCTTGAAACCTGCAGGAACAAAGCACCGTTTGCATCTGATTTCTCTGCACCAATCATAAGGAGAAACTAGATTTAGGTCCAGGATGGCACTATGATACAGATGATGTCTTAAAAAAAAAGTCTTCCTGTGCTTTGTCCAATGGGACAAAAAGCAGATTGAGTCTATAGAGGCTGTTCTCCTCTGCCTGGCACTAGGAGTAGGAGACAACTGGGGCATTACTTCTGCTAGGGTCTGTCATTCCGCAGAGTTAACACATATCATGTGCAGTACATTATAAGCCATCAATCAACATTTAATAATACAAGCCGTGATATTCACATTATTCCCCTCTTTCAATCTCCATTAAAAATAGAAGCACAAATAAAATGCTGAAGAAAAGCCACACATTTCTCAGAGCCCAAGTAAAATAAAGCAGATGTATGAAACATAGTAATGGCCACTGAATGATAGCCTGTTCATGCCTTATGACATGAGTGGCATGTTGAGAAAATGAGGCTAGGAAAAAAAATACTCTTAGGACAAATGTCTATAAGGAGTTTATTTTTGGTCCTTTTAAAGAAAGTGCTCTCAATGCTCTCTATGTCCATGAAGAGAATTTAGAGTATTTCAATTAAAATGAAGAGAGAAAAGCAAAACAAAACCAAACAAAAAAAGTAATGACATCTTAATCAATTTTTCCCTCCCCTGGGCTCAGATAAATCATTTTAACTTTTGTCCTGACTGCTCTCAGCCTCTTATAAAATAAGCAAAATTTCAGCAGCAAGACTATTTTTATAAAAGCTAATGTGCTGCCTAAAGGCAAACAAAAATAAATATGATGTGAACTTTTCCATTTTGTCATACAAGAATTTTGTTGAAATCTAAATTTTTGGAGCCCAATAATCTTGCCTTAAGGAGCAAAAATAAAGTTTAGGAGATGCAGCGAAATGTTAATAATGTTAACTTAAATTCACCATCAGCTCAGATTCACTTCTGGATAATTTTTGCAGTATTGAGCAATATCCACCAAAGCCCGTAAAGTATGTCTTCAAAGTTCAATGCACCTTAGTCACTATTTCACAAGTGTCATATGAGCCAACAGTTGTGTTTCTTATAGGCAAGTGTTTTTTGGGGAGCTGAGAGGTAAGACATCTCCAACAAGGAAGGAGACAGGGTACTTAGGGCTATATTTGGTTCAGCCTTATCAAGAGAGAGCCTTGGAGGAAATTCAGCACTACTGTGCTTACTTTTTTATTTAAGTTTTAATCTAAATTCTTTTGAATTCCTTTCCATTTGCAGTTTTCAGAGAGTCTGGAAAAAAACAAACGTAATACTCTGTGATAAGCTTTTAAACTATTTTAGAATGTCTCATAAACAGGGGTTGAAGCAAGAAAAGTATTTCTTTCTTCAGTTGTACTCTTCTCCCCCAAAACACTGTTCAATGTCAAATTAATAATCATGCACACAGAGACAGGTCTAGTTCATGCAATTCAAGATAGTGACAGGGATTATACCTGATCCTGAAGGCTTTCAGCTCCTGGTCTGGCTGTTGACTCCTCACAGAGACTGCGAGTCAGTTTACCTTTTCCTGCTCCTGACTGGGGGGTGGGGAGAGGGGGAAGAAAAGGGGAGAAGGAGAAATAAAGAAAACAAACAGAAAGCATGCTCAGGCTGTCAAATCATCTCTAGGTCCACGTGACATTCCCAAAATTTAAAAAAGTAAGTTCTAAGTCTGTTGCTCAGTACTGTCTACATCTAGGCAAAGCATCAGACGACGCTAGACTGCGAGTCAGTTTACCTTTTCCTGCTCCTGACTGGGGGGTGGGGAGAGGGGGAAGAAAAGGGGAGAAGGAGAAATAAAGAAAACAAACAGAAAGCATGCTCAGGCTGTCAAATCATCTCTAGGTCCACGTGACATTCCCAAAATTTAAAAAAGTAAGTTCTAAGTCTGTTGCTCAGTACTGTCTACATCTAGGCAAAGCATCAGACCTCTCTGTTGATGGGGATGGAGGTAGAGGAGAAGGTAAATGGATGCATGTAAGGAACAATTTTAGCCAACTGTGCCCATTACATTGGAAACACATGAAGAATGAATTGCTGCCATGTCATGCAAATATTAAGAGAAAATAGCTGATAAAATTAACTTCCACTAAAATTATACTCAGAGGGATTTGACTGAGAAGATGCTTAAATGATAAAGTGTACTAAATAGCAGTACCTATATATTTTAAGGCAGAAATCAGCTGGTGAAACTAAATCATCTACTCCAAATTTTATTTAAAATAAAAACAAAACAAAAGACTATGTGTTTTGTAAAGCACCATGAAATATATCTGCAGGTATTCAAACTCTAAATGCTGGAACTAAAAAGAGCATACAGAGCAGGAAAGAAAGAGACATGTGAACATGATCACATTAAAAGCAGACAGCACCAACCCTTCTGCGACCCACCACATCTGCACACAACTGCCTTGAGTTGTTAGCAAATCCTTTAACCCCAATGTGAAATATACAACATCCACACTATGGCTCTATAGAGAATCTCAAGAACCCTACCTTGGATTTTCTTCTCTCTTGATTCTGAGCTGCCAGCCGCCTCTGTGTGTTAGAAACAAGAGAAAAAAGAAAAAGAAAAAGAACAGTAAACAGATAAGCAAGAGAGAGAGAGAAAGAGAATGAGAGAGTTGAAAAGAAAAGGCATTACTACCAAATAGTACAGAATACAACGACAGTGACCAGGCATTCCAATTACCAGGGAGAATTCCTGCCCTAGCTCCCAGCTTCACCAAAGTGTTAGCTTTCAGCTAGCTCTCTTTTCAGCAAATACAAGAGAGGAGTAAAGCCAGCCTTGATGTTTTTCGGCCAATATGTGATCTCTGCCTTTGCAAACTATTGGTATATAAAGAGTTAACACTTTCAAAGTTTAGTTCAAAGGAAATTGATATTTACACCCCATTTGCAAATACCCTTCGTATTCTCTCTACCAAATCTCTTTCTCCTATAAATCTTAGTGTATTTAATTATAACAAGTGTCCACTTCTTTCACTCACTCCCAGTCTTACTTCCCCTATAGTGTTCTGACTCTAGCTGTTTGATAATAAGATTTAAACCTTAACATTCCTATGAAGGTCAGCAGAGCTATGTCTTTGACTTTTCTCAGTCAGCTGTGCATCAAATCTTCATCTTTCCATAGAATTGCAAGCCCATTTTTAAAACTCAGAAAGCCCAAAGGTATCTCTGGAGACACCTGCAGGTATCGCTCAAGGTGATCTAGCAACTGGTCTTGGGATGATGTGTGCAAATTCAGTAATTAAATATGTTCCTTAGATATTTTTCATTTCAAAAGGCATTTTAGAGTATAGTTCAATCAAGAAAAAAAATTATTCATAATTGGGAAAGGAGAGGATTAGCGTTAAAGATTTCCTAATCATTTAACTAGTCAAACTCTTTTTTTTTTTTTTTTTCAAAAAGAAGAAACAGATCTTCAAAGTATTTTAAAAATGAAGGAAGAAAAAAGCACACAGTGGTATGAGTAACAGGGTCTCTCCATGCTTACCTGCAATTCCAATTTCTCTTCTTCATCCAGACTTTCTGATTTCACTATGCCATTCTCTGGAGCGGCTGTCTCCTGCTCAGTCCTCCCTTCCTCCACTATCGCCTGGTTCAGGTCTCCTTGCTCAGACATTCTCCCAGATGCAAATTAAAATAACAAGGTTTGGTGCCCTAGGAGATTAAGATATCAGAAAATATCGTCAGTGCAGCTAAAGTATTGACTCTTATTGTTGAGATATTTCTTTTCTCCCTTTGTATTCAAATTCACATGAACAACTCAGGCATCCCCATCAATTTTGTATGAAAAGGAGGATAAAATGAGATGAAATCAAGTGCCCAATGCATACATAAGAGGCAGATGCGGTTGCCCCATCCACACCCTTCCGCACACATGCAAGCACACTTGTGATACACCTTGCCATCAAAACAGATCCACTAATCTTAGATGGAGACATATAACTCCCACACAACTACCAGTGCCCATGCCCTACTACAAAGTGGAGGAAGAAAATGAGAATAGTTCTCCAACTTCTGAATAGCTGAACTTCAACTTCTGGGTCAAGAGGTGGGAATGATGTTCTGCAGCATCTCTAAAATGACTCGAAAATTATTTTCAAGTTTCAACCACAGACACACTTACCTAGTACAAAGAATATAGTATACTCTACAAGGGGCAAAAATCAACTGAAGAGGTAATAATTCAGTATAAATATGGGATCTAATTTTGGCAATAAACCTTTTAGGGTCAATATTTCCAGGCTTCAAACTGACAGCTACATTATTAAAAGCATAAGCCCTCTCCCAGACTCCTGTCAGTTGCTGGTGCTGCAAGATCCTGCAGAGGAAGTCTCTGGCAGGCAGCTCTAATGAAGCTATTGCAACTCAACTCTGCTACTCCAGGCTCATATAAGTCTAGTATACAGACACTGGAAATGGCTTTTCAAAGTTAAAGCCTGTTATTATTTTTTTTCCTCCCTGCCTCCATAAAATTCCTGACACTTCCCCTTCTGATGTGCTGTCAGATGAGGCTCATGAATAATTTAGCACTTACTTCCTCCTTATTTTTTAAGCAATGAGAAAGGAAAAGATAAGGATAGAAGGAAGGAAGGAGGGAGGAAAAAAGGAAGGAAAAGTGGAGAGAGAGAAAGAGGCTATCACGGAGAAAGTTTTTTTTTTTTTTCATAAAAATTCCCAAATAATGACTGTACAGTGATAGTTAGTATTGGACAACTCAGTGTTTTGATGTTTCTTTGAAAGTGTTTAATTACCATTTACTAATTCAGTGGTTTTATCTCCAACTGGAAATAGGAAGCATAAGAAAAATCTACACCATAGCAATTTTTATTGCAAATTTGCTAAAATCTACCATGAGAGAACAGATGGGATATAATGATATCTTTAAAATACACAGGCTCATTTGGCAAAGGATTGTGGGAATGTAAAAGGAAAAGTTTTCCTAAAGGACAGCGTTTTGAGTCTGTAAGTGACTAATGATCAATGCTTTCAAGTTTGAAAAGGTTTTAGGATCCAGTGCATTTTGACAGATTTTCTCATATCTTACTGGTACTCAGTATGTGTGGTTAACAAATTAAAAGTTCTGTTTCCCAGTGGCAAACAGCTTGTTTCTCAGTGTATTGAGTAGGGGGAGGAGAAAGAACTTTTGTTGCCCTAACTCATTTTTCAGAACATTTCAGTAAAAAACAGATCATGACCAGATTTAAAATAGAGTGAACAAATTGAGCTCTAATTTTCCAAAATACAAGCCAAACGAGCCTCTGATATTGATCTCGTCTATCCTGGTTACATTCAGTGAAATGTTCCACAAGAACAGGCACATTTGTGTCATAATAGTAAAATACAGATGAGGTGACAGTCAGAGAGGACCTTTACCTTTCACGCAGAATTCCTGCTGTAGGTCTTGGTGACTTACTAGCGGCTTCTGTCGTTCTACACCGGGAAAATCCACACAAGTGATCAGAGGCAACTGGCGTCCCATGTCCCCATTAACAGTTCAGAATGCCCATCTCCATGCGGTTCCCTTACACAGTTTGACGCATCATCGTCAACCTGAAAAAAGACGAAAAGTAAATAATAATAACTGCAATAATCATGGTAAGGTGAAGGACAAAATAAATAAGACTGGTTTTCTAACACTAATGACCAGCTTCCAGCAAATCACGTTCACAGCTTGATCCAGCTCCACCTGTCTCAAGCTGCCTGCTTCTTCTCTAATGAAGGCTACAGCCGGCTGTTCAAGTCAGAGCGGCACCCACGCAAGGAGCTAAAATTAACAATTGCATTATGCACCGAAGATTACTCACTTCAATTTTAACCTTTTTTAGTGAAATCTCGCACTTTGTGTTTAAAAAAAAAAAAAACAAGCTTGTGTGTTTGCCTCAATGAGAACCAAGATCAACCTATGAGCAATGGTCTTGCCTCCTTTTTTAACCCAAGTCTTTGTCTTAATTATAGATTAATATGATATACTTTAATTCTGCTTCCGTGACTCTTTGTGAAAGTTACCTTAATGAAGCATATTTAAAGATTATGATTTAATGAAGCATAGTCTATAAAGTTTTTTTTTTTTTTTTTTTTTTTTTTTTAAGTTAAGAAATAAACAAAACTTTCCTAATGGGCATGACTGAGAGAGCTCTTTATACTGCACTTACAGTTCCAGAAGAATTCCTGATATCCCTGTTGCGTGGTGAACACAGTCTATCCACACCCCTCCCTCCCCATTAGGATTGCTCCGCCAGCTGGGCATTCTGTTTGACAGCGAAGAAACACTGTCAGAAGGATTCAAAGATTTGCAAACTCCAAATCTGTTGAAAACAATACATGCTATAATGTGCACTTTCCTTTGCTCACAACTCCTACAGGAGCAACAGCAAAGACAGCTTGAATGCAAACATAGAGATGGGCTCCTAATAATGTTTGCCAAAACCAAGCCGTATCTCTTTCCTCTTGCTGTAACTACTTGGGTACACACCCGCTAACTGCCAACGGCAGGCACACCTCTTCCATCTTATGCCCATCTGTGAAAACCCTAACTGCCCCCCACAACACTGTTATTATATAGTCTGAAGTTTGGAAACCCTCTCTTTCCCCTCCTTGCCATCACTCCTCACAAGTTTAAATGAGCATGGCTGGTTCCTCACAGAATTTTACTGTGGATGTTCTAACAACACACTGGGTTGTGAAGCCAATTATTGTGCAAGAGGAAAACAACTGTTGAAAATACAATCATTTATAAAGGCAATAATTTCTGGATTTATTTATGCTTTATCAAGATGAACAATTTGTCTTTAAAACATGCATCTTTTGTTCTTAGATATCATACAGCTATCGAAAGATAAGCAAACATGCAATTAGAACAAAATGGATTGCTAGTCAACAGTAATTTGAATGTTTCAGTTTTGACCAGTTGAATACTATAACTGACACTCAATATTAAATAGAAGTCACCATGTCTTAAAATTAGGATCTATTTAAATAACACGCCCATCACCTAATTTTTCTTAGAAGAAACATCAGCAATCAGTGGAATTACCAAATGCTTTTTGGATTCTGTTTTCCTTTTCCCAAGTCGAATGGAGTTATCAACAGTCATCACAACCCCTTTGCCTTCTCTTTCTGACTCTCATATTTGTACAGTGGCATTTAATCCAGCAGGTGAAGGGCAATGCAGTTTGAAATCTAAGCCTTAGATACATGATTCCAGCTTCAGTAGGAGGATGCAAGATATAATTCTCTCCACAAAGAAAGAACAAACTGGTATTCACATAACTAACTTCAAGCGCTAACAGCCTGGGTATATATATGTGTGCGTAATTACCAGGACAGGGTTTTGAAATAGCACTGAGCTCTAAAGTCAGCGAAGTATTATTCTTGCATGCCTGAATCATAAAGTCATCATTTACCAAGATAAAAGAGAATATGGGCATATGGGAGTGAGCAGAGAGGAACATATGGATCACAAATATTTTTGTAACTGATTAAAATTGTTCTCTTTGCTAAGAAAGCCGTGCCAGGAAACCAGCCCTACTCCAGCATTCTGTTCCCCAAACTAGCCCCACCCTTCCACAGCCATTTAATCTCCATTTGTTCCATGTTCTCTCATTTGCACAAAGGACCCGAACTATATTTAACAAATATTTTTTCTGCAACGTTTTGTTAATAGATACTATGACCAAATTTTAATTTTTAGAGTTGGAAGGATGGAAAGGGGAGGAAACAATATACAAATACACAAAATAATAGTTACTGTAGTTCTTATCAATAGCAATGTGATTTTAACCATAATTTGGGGTTTATTATTTGATAGAGGCCAAAAATGGTTTTCAAGAGAAGCCACAGGAAATTGATCAAAAATGAGGCTGGCTATTTACAATGAAGACAATGAGTAAAGCAATTACCCTTCCATATTATATTTATGCTGTTTCTTATTTCCTTAGCTTACTTTAGAGTTGAAGATAACAACAATTAGGATTGTGGGGATAAGATAAAGAGGAAAAGAGGAAGATGAACCAGTGCAAAGCCCCAAATATTCTGTCTTCACCACCGACAGACTATGTCCTACTTTTGTGCTTGTATCATATGTTAATCACTGTACTGCCACGTAGGCAAAGCAAGATCAGGATTTGATTCAAATTCCAGCAGGGATTTAGTTCTCAGGGTGTATCTAAATGGGAAATTTAGGCTGAATTCTATTTGCAAGTTGTGAGAGTCAATTCATTAGTCACTTTCTACACAGTACTTACATTAAAAATTAAAAAGGAGATGACTAATCTCATCCCAAATCAGTATAGGTACTTTATGATAAAACCACACAGTCGAGATCTACTTATTTGGACAATTAAAATGTTCCTCTTATATTTTCTTCTTTTTTAGCAGGTCACAGTTCTGCAAGTGAAAACCACTTGCATATTGCAGTTACAGTAGACAGTTTTCAATTTTTCACATAAAATACATACACTGCAGAACTGTATAACCAGAATAGTACCCAGTCTCAAAAGAGTTATTCTGCTAACATTTAAAAAAAATGTCAAACCTGTAAAGTTAAGTTTAAAGAGAAGAAAAACGAAGATATTGAAATGTAATCCCTTCAAAATGAAAGCAACAATGAGTACATAGACCATATCTTTAGCAAGGTGTCAAAAAACATTAAGGAGAAATTTTCACATAAATTAATTTCCTAAAGAAAATTTCATCTTTCAATATGTGTATAATAAATACTCAACCATGAACACTAAATTTTAATTAAACTCTTTTTGGTCAAACAAATACACAAACATTCCATAAGATTCTTGAGTCATCATGAAAATAATAAAACAACCAGAACACTATTTTGGAGGAAGAACCCAGAAGAAAAATCCTTCATTTAAGAAAACAAATGTGGGGCTGGGTGTGTAGCTCAGTGATAGAGTGCTTACTTAGCTTTCACAAGGTACTGGGTTCTATTCCCAGAATTAAAAAAGAAATGTTAACATAGGATTTTATGTAACTTGAATATATTACATAAACATTCTTGTTTAAGCTTGGTCAAAGAATTGGGCAGTTTAAAAACATAAAGTAGCTCATATGTAGAATTTCACATTTTTCTTTCATTATAATAAACCTGAATAGAAAAATCACATAGGTCAATATTTAGCACAATTACAACAATGACAAGAATGAATGCCAGCCAAAGCTTTGTACAAAACAGTAGTTCCATGATAATATGAATGCTTCAAAACTGAAGAGGTCTGATGTCAATGAAAACATCTGAAGCAAAAAGGTCATGTGCCAGTGTTTTATTTCTTCATTCTTCTAACAAGTACAAAGATGTTCTACAGTAAGACATGATATTCAGGTCAAATAATACAATCTCCCTTTGAAATTTTTTTTCTTTCTTCCCAAATCTGACATGAATAAAAAATAAACAAATCAATATATGCTCCAAAAGATCAAGGCCAACAAATGATAGTACAAGAGGGAAAACTGGTATTATGCTTTACAAACTTTCCTCTGATTATGGATGACACATACATATACAAACTAGTTCTATGCTTTGGTTAGTACTTGACTGCATAGGTACCCATTAAGTTGTATCATCTTCTTAGCAGCCTTGTCTTTGATAAGATAAGCTTTGCTAATTATCCATATAATGTGGACCCCACAAGATAATAGAGATTAGGTAGGGGAAATACAATGTTCAGAGAACATTTGCACCTCAATTGGAGTCAATGCACATGGGGTCAATGTGCCTCACCAAAAGACAGTAATAAACACTATCAACTCTATACATGGTTTTGTCCATAGCTTACTCTTGACATAGTTGAAAGCAGTGCAAATATCTGGCTATCATTAATCTGGGTGAGATAGCTAGATGGAATGGAGCACCTAATTGGTAGCATATGAATGACTTGCCCATTTTTTGTTTATTTTTATTGCATATAAAAATATGATCAAAATCAATGACACAGGGATAGGGGCCAATGGTCCTCATGCCATGTTACAAGGTAAGCCTCAACTATCTCTGAAGGCTAATGCTGTTTTTAGTTTGACTGAATGACCACTGGTACTAGTCCAAGGATTTTAAAATGGCCTCAACATTCATAATCCACGCATTCTAATCACTACCTTACATTCCATCTATTAAGAGTCCAGCCATGATCTATCCAAACGTGGGGGTGTTGCCATCAACCTCTGACCAGGTATAAGCTTTTAGAGTGAAAGTACACACAGAACCACAGAGGTGCAAAAAACCTTGAGACCAGCTTGTGTAGCTGACATCAAATACGGTGACTTGGATGAGATGTTACATTAAAAATTAACAAAGAGATGACTAATCTCATCCCAAATCAGTATAGGTACTTTATGACAAAACCACACAGTCGAGATGGTAGATTTTTGCCCCAGATCTACCATAGGGTGGTAAAAAAACAATCATTTTGACTGAAGGCCAGAGCTCTTTTCCTTTAATGATACCTCTACGAGTAATCTAGACCATACTTACCTAATAGAAACAATACATTTTCAAGATGTTGCAAGAGAGATCCACACATTTGTTTTCACTGGATCACTATCTTCTTTCCCTGAGAATCAGCTCACAAATACGGAACAGAAACTGCATGAGCATATCTTTTGATAATGCCATGTGTGTTTCTGCCTTGTTTTTATCCCCAAAATTTCATGGACATACTTGGGCCTCCAGACATTTGCTCAGTCTGTCTCTGAAAATCCTAAAAACCCACACATCATAGCCATCAGAATGCCCTAAAAATGTCTGCTATCTGCCCAACTTTCTCTTTCCATACCCAGAGCTCATAGTGCCTGTCTGTCCAGAGGCCACAGAGAAAACCACATAGCTACATGATTCCCACGTTTTGTAGAAAGCCATGTTCATTTTTTAATATGAAATAATTAATTAGACTTTATACTGGTGCCAGATCACATGTAATGCTGAGAAATGAGCATCTCCCTAATCGTTAAAAAAAAAAAAAAAAAAAAGGATCTCGGAGGTAAACAGTAGCCCTTGTCATCCTAAGTGTAACTAAACCAAATTTCCCAAGAATTTACAAATGCAGCTGGAATCTTGTAGACAATGCTAAAACAAAAACGTTCTTTAATAGTTAGATCTTACAGGAATGCTATCTAGTTATATACTTACTCTGGGTTATTTCTCTCAGTTTCACTGCACTGTTTTCTTCTACACTAAGCATCACTATTGTAGACATGAGAAGATGCAATGATTCCTTGAAATGAAACTCTTGCTGAAGTCGTAGACCCTAGAACTTTTGCATTTTAAGTTCAGTTTATTTCACTTCAATGCAATTTTTAATTTTTTTCTTTTTATCTGGATGCCAAGGAAATAATCCATTATTTACTTACAATTCTTTATATTGGATATATCGTGGGATAGAACAAAGACTAATCACAAAATCCATGTCTTCCACTCTGGTTTAAAGGGTTCAAAAATATAAAATTCATCAGAAAAGGGAGAGGCATTTTTAAGAGGGAGGAGAAATATTAATTTTAAAAATAATCAGCATGTCTGACAGGAACTCTTTTCTCCTTCATTTCTACAAGAAGTAAAAAAAAAGGCATCTGTCATTTCAAAACAATGAAATTTAGCAAATGTGATGCAGTCACAGGAGCCAGAGTGGGAGCTAAGTGTTTGAGTTATTAAAACCTTCTTCATAGAAAAGAAGAAAGGTACAGGCATTTAGATAAAATGAATAAAAGTCAAGAAAAAACTGATGAATTGCTATTTTGTTGGACTTTTGAAATGGCCATGAATGTCATTTTTTTTTCCAATATATAATTTAAGAAAAATAATTTAGGGGAAATCTGAGGTTTCCCATGAGGTCTCTTGTTTTCCCTACATCATCCTAAGTACTTATCTGGTTTTGGTACCATAAATGCATGTGTCATGTCTTTCAGTTGCCTTTTCAGAATTACTATTAACAAATCCATCACTATTATACCTACTCTAAAGGAGTTAGCATAGAAGTTTGAATTGTTTGCGTTCCTTTACCCCCCACAGCAAAAATAATGAAAGGATTTTTTCCCAAGGACCAAAGATAAGGAAGGGCACCTCCCCAAAATAAAAAAGCAAAACAGAGGTGGAAAGGATCTGGGATTGGAGAAGAATGATGTAGGAGGTGAGCTCTACTCCCCAAAGGGAGGGAGAGTGAGGGCAGAGAGTGGTTAGCGGAAATGGATGTATGCTGCCATCCCAAGTGGAGCATGTGGGATGCCAGAGAAACTCAGAGAGAGCTTTTAGTTACATCTGGTAGCTCGAGGCTATAATTTTGTGTTAACATCTAGATAGGAAGCTCTTTCTACAAAATTCAGCAACCACACCAATAAAGCAACAAATACCTTTTATTGAGTGCTTACTACATGGGAAATTTTGGACCAAATGCTTTACATAGTTATTGTGTTTTATCCCCACATCAACTGCATTTATTTGTCACCAGCCTATGGTGAGGAAGGCAAAAAGCTTCCTGCTTGCCCTGTCTCTTGAGTGTTAAGTCAGCTGGCTGATTGCTCCTTCAATCACTGGATCCCCTGGGGGCTCAGCAAGGCAGATGAGTCACTGTTTAACAAAGTAACAAATTTTAAGTAGTGAAAAACACTCTCTCCCTACTATTATGTAAGCCATACAATCATGTGGATTTTTTGCCTGTTTTGTCTAACTCTGTATTAAGCACTGAGAACTGTGCCTGGCACAGAGTAGGATTTGTTGGCTAAGTGAATGAAAGGAGGAGCCATACTGTACCTGGACACCAGTAAGTGATGGCTGGGTCACTTCACTAAGCTTTTGCTTCCTGCAGCTAAAAGCCAGACATCTGATCACTCAGAGACCTATTAACCAATGTGGCAAGGATTAAATTTTCCCTTAAATTTAACCAATAGCCACCAGAGGTTACCCATTCATGACATTCTTCTGTTTGCATGGATCTCAAAATATTTTGGTCTGACTAAGCTCTGTGAGGTTGGGCCTATCCATTGAAAAGAGAACTGAAGTCAGGCTGGTGGCACACATTTGTAATCCCAGTGACTCGGGAGGCTGAGGCTGGATGACTGAAAATGTGAGTCCAGCCTCAGTAAATTAGGGAGGCCCTGAACAACTTAATGAGACCCGGTCTTAAAATTTAAAAATAAAATTAAAAAGGACTGGGGATGTGGCTAAGGGGTGAAGCACTTCTGGGTTCAATTCCCAGTACCAAAAATAAAATAAAATCTATAATATAAGAGCTGAAGCCTATTTCATGGGCACCTACTTTGTGGAATATTTTGTGTCCCTAGCTAGGAACTGATAAAGGAAAGAGGGTGTGCTTGCAGCTGAAAGAGCTAACAGACTGACAACAGAAGTCAACACAGGAAGGTACTTGAAAGCAAAGCAATCCAGAGGACGAGAGCAAATAATGCAAACACTGTATGTCGCTGCCAACATTCGACTTAAGTTTCCTCAAAGTTTTCTTGGTGGTTAATTTTTAAAAGCCATCAAAAGAAAGCTAATGAGTAGAACTAACAGAAAACGGGGACAACAGGAAAAAAATATATTATCATTAAGAATAAAAGGAAGGCTCCGAACCCCGGAATCAAAGTTCCCCGAGCCTGAAGGAACCTGTGCTTGCGAGGGATGGTATCCACCGACTGCAGGGTGGATTATAATTAAACTGCCCAGACATCTGGGCCCTGTTCGTACCTCTGGGAGAAATTATTTCCTCTAGGCAGCACTTCTCCTCCTTTCCCAGTTGTGCTCTTGTTAGCTGCTTCATGAACTTACTCTGAGTGTCCTTTCTCACAGGACCCCCACCTGGCTGTCACCCCTGCTCTAAGGACAAAGGACGCAATGGCGCAATGGTCTTTGTATGGCACCGCGGGGGACTGCACATGAGCATTACACCCACCATGCATGCGCATCACAGCCTTCTTAACCACGGAGCTTTCCACCTCTCTGGTGTTTTTCCTTTTTGTCCACACTACCTAAAAGAATGCTACACGCGTACACGTTGATACCACTGCAGGCACAGCCATGAAAACAAAGAAGCCCCTGTGCTGAGATCAACATATTTGCTAGACAATAACTTAAGTGTCCAATAAACGAGTCTTACTATCCTCAGACTTCCTGTAACCAAGTGAGCTTGAAATAGACATGGATGCATTCAACATTGGCCTGTTTATTTATTTATTCTGATGGGTAAGCAACATTGTGATGAAATTTTCCTCACAATTAAACTTCTATAAACCTATTCAATAGGGCGCACGCCTGTAATCCCACAAGAGGCTGAGGCAGGAGGATTGCAAGTTCAAAACCAGCCCCAGCAGTTTAGCAAGTCCCTAAGCAATTTAGGGAGACAGAGGGCTGGGGTAGTAGCTCAGTGGTTAAGCACCCCTGGGTTCAAACCCTGGTTGAAAAAGAGGGAAAAAAAAATTGTGGATGCAAGTGAATAACAACAACACAACTACCTCAGAACTCAGAAAGGGTGCAAAAGGGAAAAGGGTCTAGTTCAGACCTCAAGTGTTTAAGGAAGGGTAAGTGTCCCATTGGATGCCTCCTTTCCAGGAAGACAAGGAAAGCAGCTGGGAAATGAACGGAGCCATGCACCTTTACAGAGAAGACTTGCAGAGACTCTAGTAGTAGAAAACAGAAACCAAATAGGCGGAAGACTGTCTCTAAAGCTTTTATTTCTAAACATGGAGAGTTTGGATCAAGTTTAAATATAAGCTTTCTAAAGAAATCTTCCAGATGACGAATGTCAACACTAGATTAAGTTCCCTGGACATCAGGGTATGTGTGTGGAACTTAATCTACGCCAGTTTATCGAGAGAATGAAAAGAAAAACATTTTCAACAATCTCACAACACATTTGCAGAAGAATCTATGTTTTTCCAGTATGCCCATGGTTTAGCCAGAAGATAATTTCCTACTGAAGACATCTGAACTGGTGTGCATCTGTTTGTGTTTGGCAGTCCTTGGGCTCTGAGGCCATATGTGGCCGTACTGATTGGACCTCAGATGCCATGTTTGGATAGTAACCTATGGGAAACATGTGGTTGAAAGACAGGGGCTATAGATAGAAGTAGGTCCACCTGATGCCTTCAGGGTCAGAATTGTAATCATATGGCCACTCTGCCTAAAACAGATAATTGAGCATAAAGTTGTCATTCCCTCCTTGCCCTATACCTGACTTTTTGTATTTTTTAAATTAATACATTCTTGCTTGAAGGGACATTGAAGGAGTTGGTTACATTCAAAATTGAAAAGCATCACCAGTGAATGTCATCTGCCTGATGGACTCTCCTCTGAGCAAACTTTCCAGCCAGATCCTGCAGTCTTGAAAAAAGTGGAATTAAGGAAAATGGTGTTTGCTTTCTGCAGTTCTCCTATTATTAACTAATTAATACCAACCATTCATATCTTATAATAGCTTGCCAGGTGTGGTGGTATACACCCGTAATCCCAGCTACTCAGTGATTGAGGCAGGAGGCTCACAAGTTCAAAGCCAACCTCAGTAACTTAATGAGGCCCTGTCTCAGAATAAAAAGAGCTGGAGATGTTGCTCAGTGGTTAAGCACTTCTGGGTTCAATCCCCAGTGACTCTCTCCCCACAAACACCCTAGAAAGAATACCTGGTATAAGTTCTGTGAGTTACGAAAGGAAGTGAGAGAAAACAGGTTCTCCTACCATTCTAAATGAAGGAACTGGCAGAAAGTACAGCTGACATCAGAAAGCACAAGGTCAAGTCTGGATGTAGGTGTACAGTCCCATGACCACTGAAGGAAAACGGTTGTGTTCAGAAATTTCCCCAGAGATTCCTGATGATGAACTTGAAGATTTAGGGCTTTAATTCATGGATTCCATAATGCCTATGGCAAGGGCCTAGAAAGGGCTTTTGGTTTTGTACAAATGTGACATGAAAAGACAAAAGAATCTTAAAGTGAACTTACTTTTCAGAGACTTCAATAGAATAAAACTCTTGATGAACCCAATGCAGACTGACATTTCCAGAAAAAAAACCCAGGAAGCTAAGTCAATCACTTTGATTTTTCTAATGTGCAACCTTGCTCTTAAAAAGCAAATGTGATGTGGCATCCCTGAAACCAAGGATACAACCTGATCTCTGGAATTGGGGTGAATATCTGTTATTACACCAAAGAACAGAAACAGAAAGTGTAGTTGTTAAAAGTTTGCAGGAGTGTGTATCCAGGCTACAGATATGGAAAATTCCAGGGTGAGATTATCTAGCAAAGAATTAA
Source organism: Tamias sibiricus (assembly GCA_025594165.1). Lineage (NCBI taxonomy): Eukaryota > Metazoa > Chordata > Mammalia > Rodentia > Sciuridae > Tamias > Tamias sibiricus. The sequence goes on from CM046673.1 coordinate 29,250,654, forward strand.
ATTTATGATTTGATATATCACAGAAATGAAATATCTGTCAATCTTATCTGGTATATAATACTCAGCTTTTGAGCTAATGGCTTACTTGTAAAACCTTCAAGATTTTAAATATAGATAAGAAAAGTCAGTAGTTGCATTCATAATGTATAGCAAGACGTTTTCCAAAGCAGAATCATTTTTTTGTTTATTGGATATGGAATCCTTAATACAAAGCCCAAGACCTAAATGTGGATAAAATTTATATGATGATAAAAATTCATAATTGTTCTCTACTTATAATGATAAAAAAATGAAAGAGGAAAGGAAGAAACAAACCAATGAAAGAAGAAGGCACTCGCTTGCAAAAACAATATATAAAAATGAAATATGAAATATTGGGAGCAATTTGTGATGAAGCCTGTAATAAAATTTATTTCCCACAAGTAGATATAAAACTATGAAAACAACAAATCATTCAGGACTTTTTACTAGTACCTAAAAGAGAGAAGATTTTATAATTATAGATAAAAGATATGATGGAAATAGCATTGTCCTGTATTTATTATAGTATGGTATATAGGGAAATGTGCTCTATGCTTTGAACAATTTTTTTTATTTCACTAAAAATGATAAGATATAAAGAAGATAAGAACACAATGAGATCTGTGACCTCACAAAAGTTATCTGCATGACGACAAGAAGAGTAATTTGAATCTAAAAGTTCCAAATAATCCTATTCATGTTTACATAAAAGACAACTTTTGGCCTTACAATGCATTATTGGTATCCTAATTTTAAATGTTTGTATGTGTGTATATAATTTGTGTAATCTGAATGTCAGCTATTTGCAAATGTACAAATGTAGGATTCCAGGTACTTGAAATCTCTTGTGTGGTCCAAAACTATCCTTTCAGTCTGGAAGGTTCTATTTTCAATTTTGGAAGTTCTGGGTCCCTGCAGGTCATTCTGTAGCCTGACTGCTCTTCCGGGGCTTGAACATGAGCAGAAATGTCATGTCCATGTCAGGTCAAGATTGCTCTAAACTTCAGAGACCCTGGCAGGAGTGAGGGGAAGAGTAGCCAGCCCACAGAACATACCTGCGATGGAGTCCACCAGCAATCCATTGGGTTCCCCAAGATGGCAAGCTTAAGGCAACCTACAAAAGTGAAAATAAATGCTGTCCCTCCAACTGTGCCCTACTTGCTTGGCACTCACACATGGGTTCACTAAGCCAATTTTGGAACATATTTCCTTTAAAAAATACTCTGATTTAAGCGAAATCTACCTTATGACCTGCTTTGTTTTCTTCATATGGCTGGATGAATGACCTGGGTTTTCTTGCAGACTTTATGGCATGGTAACATGATTAGAAATTGGCTAGAAAATTTAGGAAACCTCCTCATATAAGGTATTATGGTGCAACATTTTCATATATTTTCTTTCTTTCCCCAAGGTTACCTATGCAAATAAAATGTAAATTTACTCCTTGGGTTGTTTCTGTTGTATCCGCTGAAAATGCAATTGAACATTTTAGGCATGTCTCTAGCAGCTTTTAAAAGATAATTGCAGGACTGGCCTTTTCTTAAAATAAACACTGGAACAAAGGTTTATTTTCTAGCTGGCAATAATAAGCAATTGATATCCTATTCATCACCATGGCCTACATAGTCTCTATAGACATCTTAATATAACCTTTTTTCACAAACAAGTTCCTATGCATACATATGCATAGAAATGTATATACATATTTATATAGATGTTTTATATATATAGGTGCAATAAATATAATATTTATTAATATAGCTTTCCTTCAGAAACAAAGTCAGAGATGCCTTGCAATGAAAAGTAGCAAAGTTTTTTGAGGGAAGAAAACTGTCAATTTCTTGGGAAGGAAGTTTGTGTTTTCCCTTTGACCAATAGACTTGATGTGTTCCTTTTTTGTTGTTTTTGTTTGTTTGTTTCAGAAAGGAAGTGCTGCAGGTGATGTTCAACTTCACAGACAAGGTCAAGTCACAATTACTTGTACCCAACTGCTAAGCTAGTAGGATCCCAGGTTATAAAGATCTTTCTTTTAAAATAAGTATCTCTTAAGATTGTATATGTTGTCCAAAAGTCTGCCCCACTGCTGACTTTCAAAATGCATTATTTTGGAGTGATGCTATATGCACACTATTGCAAATTTTTAATTGTAAATTGGCATAATTTATAGTCCTATTTCAGAAAGATCACACATTCTTTTAATTAGCAAGAAGGAATATTCTGCCAGGCATGGTGGCGCACACCTGTAAGCCCAGCACTTGGGAGGCTGAGGCAGGAGGATCACGAGTTCAAAGCCAGCCTCAGCAATGGTGACGCACTTAGCAACTCAGTGAGACCCTGTCTCCAATAAGAAACAAAAAAGGGCTGGGGATGTGGCCCAGTGGTTGGGTGCCCCCTGAGTTCAATCCCCAGTACGAAAAAAAAAAAAAAAAAAAAAAAAAAAGAAGAATGTTCCATGCCTTTTTCTCTTATTTTAATTCAACACCTCTCTACAATGCATAAAGAAGTGAGCAAAGCTATATATGGAGCCCAATTTCCAATGATCATTAAAAAAAAAATTGCCATTTCTTCAGAAAGAATGTGAAAATTATTTATGTTTTTCTCACAGAAGTTGTTTAAAAACAAGTTTTTAGTGTACTAAAACAACAAATAGACTGTCTAACTTTTGGCAATTCTTTGTCAAATTACTTAATGAATTAATAGATAAATTTAACCAGTCATGAGATTATAGTGCCTAAACAGAATTTAAAACCACAGTGATCTCATTTCCAAACTAACAATTAGTTACCAACCATCATTACCATTATCACTGCCATAAATCACATTGGTAAATAAAGCTAACTTCACTTTGATAAAATTTGAAGTTTCACATAAAAACAAAGTTAAATGCAAATATAAATAGAGAGTGTAAAATAATCCAGTTTTAGGGTGGAAGAAGGTAAGTCATAGAGACATTAAGTACCTTTAACTCTAAGAAAGGATCAGAGAGAGTTCAAATTCTGACAGGCTGATTCCAGAACTTCAACTTTATCCATATGCTTTCTTTTTGTTAGTGGTGCTAAGGTCTGAAACCAGAGCCTTGCACACACTAAGCATGGCTTTTACCATTGAGCTACATTCCTCCACAGACTTGGAATGAAGGAGGTGACAGTCACAACATGCCTGTCAGTAAATAACAAAGGCATGACAGAATGACATCAGAGGCAAGTCAGGTCAAGGGATTCACAGGATAGAGTTGAGGTCACAGGTATATTCAAGGCTTTTCAAATGAAATGTTTTAGTCATAAAACGATTAAAAATGGACAAAAAAATTAATGAATTCAGATTCCCATTTGCAGCATTAATCACTCAGTGGAGCATATTCATGGTTGTAGTGTAATTACTCATTACATCAGAAAATAAGAAAGTAAGGACAATGCAAAGATTGGTTAATAAAACTAACAGTTAAGAATACTCACATTTAATCAAATGTACAATGAAATGAATTTAGTCTGTGAAAAGGTATATTTTAACTAAATGTCAAAGACAAAACTAAGGTAAAATACACTACACACAAACTACATAACTTAATAAAATGCCAAAAGAATCTCAAGACTAATTAAATAAACATTTAAATTTTCATAAAATATGCTCTGTGCTTGGACTAAATATCAAAATCAAAACAACTCAAATTCATTAGCAAGGAAGTCAAGAATAATTGCAGGTATGACTGAGCTAAAATTTCTTAATAATTCAAGGATGGAACCACTGACTTGAATTTTTTTTTTTTCTAAGCTTACTTTCCGCTGTACAGAACTAATCAAAGAGATTTTCAGATAAAATTAACAGTTCTGTGGGGTAGTGGGGACTTAGTTAAAAAGAAATTAAATTATCTTCTGTTTGAATACAGGGAACAGTACGTAAGTGACAACTATAATCTTTTGTGGCATTCTTCATATATATTGTATATTAATCTACTTTACTGAGAAGTCCCAAATAGGTTTGTCACTTTTAATCAGCTCCTGCCTCTAGCCACTGTTCCTTGAGTAGAAAGGTTGGAGTTAAGGGTCTGAAGAGAAAAGAAAAGACCAGTTGCTAAAAAACAATAACCTGGTTATTTTAGAAAACATAACACATGCATCCTATCATTCTACCTTCCAAAACTATTAACGAATAGGATAAACTTCATACCTTCATATATTCTGCATGCACCATTTAGGAAACTCATGAAGGCATGAATAGTTTCATGAAGAGTTGAGTAGTTCATTAAGTAGCTTTTCAGCAACAGCAGAGCTTTTGAATGGGAGGATCCTTTCATGAACTTGTGTAGTATTTACCCAGAGCATTCTTTTCTTGTTTCTCCAATAAAGGAGCTAAATCCCAAATGGCTGATATAATTTCTTATCTTCAAATGGATTTGCTTACATTATATAAAACAACTAACTCTATGGTCAGTCATTTTAAAAGTCATTACTTTTTTGCTATATAGAAATAGATATATACAGATGTGTGTATATCTAAGTGACCACTTTGATTCCGTAGGTATTTATAGAGAACATAATTTCCCACTTATTTCAATTTTTTTTAACTTCAGAATATAAATTCTCATAATCTGATCTGAGAGATTTATTATATCATTAACACATTTTTTTAAAAACAAGCTTAAGGGCTGGAGATATAGCTCAGTTGGTAGAGTGCTTGCCTCGCATGCATGAGGCCCTGGGTTCAATCCCCAGCACCACACACACACACCACACACACACACACACACACACACACGAAAAAAAGTTTAAGCTAAGAGCAATGCATTGTCTAAAATGACATATCTATATGCATAAGTCACACAAAAACATGGATTCTGTTCTTCCTGCTGCCAGTCTAATATTTTTCCCAGCTGTTTTCATGCATATGTAGACATACAAATGTAAACTAAGTCACGTTTATATTAAACTTATACACTCTGGGGGCTGCGGCTGTAGCTCAGTGGTAGAGTGCTTATCTAGCACATGTGAGGCACTGGGTTTGATCCTCAGCACCACATAAAAATAAACAAGTAAAATAAAGGTATTGTGTCCATCCACAACTAAAAAAAAAAAATTAAAAAAAAACTTATAAATTCTGAGTTAAGATATAGCCTAAGATTTACTTTTAAAAGAATCCCTTTAAGACCTACAAATTCAATCACTCCAAAGGAGTGAAAGTTTTTGTTATTTTCAGTGATCTAAAATTTTTCAAATAATTTGAGTGTCAGAGAACTGTCACTCAAGTTAGGCCACACACACACACACACAACACACACAAACACACACACACACACACAAAAATAGCAGGTGCATTAAGTCACTCAGAATATGCAAGTGACACTCCTCTGAGGCCCCTCCCCAAATGCCAGATCAGGCCACATAGCAGCCTGGAGTCTATTCCAGCTCTGAGAACAGAGTAGCAGCTGCTGGGACTTGGCTGCAGCTCAAGTCTCAGCTGTATTCTTGGCCTCCTGCCTCCTCCAGGCACTTACTAAGGGCGCATGACCAAGGAAACAGCTGAGCCCCCACCTCAAAGAGGAAATGCAACAGCCGCAACCCCCACCACCACCTGCTCCCCAGCCAAACAACCAACAAAGTCCTGCTCATTCCACAAGGGTGAAGTGGACTGCTGATTCACTCCTAGGCATTCCAGGGCCTTTCACACTGAGTACAGAGCCCAGTGAAGACGTGGTCTAACAGGGTTTGGGAGGGCATCCCCATTGCTTTGACAGAGCCATCAGTGGACCTGAATTGTAGGGAGTCATAAGTGATTTAGATGTTCAAGTAGCAAGGTTCTAGTTAGATCCCAAACACTGCTTTAGACATTTTACAATTTCCCTCAGATACTCCTTTCCTAAACAGAAATTTTGATTTGGGTTTCATACTGGAACCCCCAAAATTGCCAAGACCCTAAAAGGCTGATCAGGTGACTTTCATGCTCTCCAAGTTCCAGAGGAGACTCCTTAATTATATAGCAAAAGCAAACACCTTTGATGCCTAGCATCTTTATTGACCTGTGACTTGGGGCATAGCCTTTTTGGGTGCCATGTGACATTGAGATAGCCTCAGACATCAGCACACAGTCCAAGTTCAAATCTAGTTCCCATAGCCTAGCCAAGCCAGGATAGTGGAAATGTGAGCGGTGGCCCCGGCACTGCTCCGAAGGACTGTGGGGGTGGGCATGCCACTTCCCAGAATCACAGCTCTGACAGCTTTAACTGCAGTCACGTCAGTGCTATTAAGAGACATTCCTGACTTCAAACATTGTGAAATCTCACCCCGCTCTGAGAGCACACCCTTCCGGCTCTGTCTCTGATCAACATGGAAGCTGTGCCTTATTCTATTAAAAATTCTTCTGGAACAATAAGGGCAAAATATTGACACTCTGTGGTGCATACATTTATCTCCATTTTGTACATATTTTGAAAATTTCCATGATAAAAAGTTATTTTGGATTAAGTCATTGTCAGATGATTCCATCCAGGTGGGAGAGACCCTCATTTGTAGGCAAATGATTTATTATTTCCAGGGATAACGTGAGAGACCTGAGAACCTCTTATAGATCATAGGTTCTTCGGAAAAACTGACTGACATCTAATGAAGTTTTTTATCCCTAGCAGTGATAGATGACAATTTTTATTCAACAGTGGGGTTGAGCTATATCTGAGCCAAGGTATCAAGGACAATCTGGTGTTAATTTTTTATCTTCCTAGTAGACTTCAGGTGTTGGGCACCCATCTCCTTTTGAGGACTTGTTGCCTCTTGAAGGACTGTCTCAGCTGCTAGAGCTGTGTCACCTCATGCCATACCCCTTTCTAGAGTAGTCCACATCTAATAACCCAGTAACTCTTCAAGCAGGGCCTGTAGGGCCTGGTCATCTCAGTCTTGAATGGGAAACTCTGAAGGCCAGTGACAATAAAACCCATGTTAAGAATCTAGCTGCAGAGGTCCCTGTGGGGTTAGCAGATATTAACCTCATCTTTTGGCCTGAATTGTAGCTCACCTTTCCCCTCTCTCCATCTCACTCCTCTCCCTGCCCCTCCAAGGTGTTGATCCCAAGAACTCCCCTTAGTGAATATCCTGTGCTCTAAATTCCAGCTCAGAGTCTGCTTCTTAGAATCCTACCTGCAACACCTGGGCCACACCTTTTTAGAAGGCTGAAAACACTTTGCATTGACAATAAAGTCCATGTTAAGAATCATTGTCTTTAAACCACCTCGACCTCCTCTAAATCACCTCTCAAGCCCCTTCTATCTCATCACTTCACCAAATCTTGCAATACTTGTAAAGATACGTGTACACAGTATGCACTTGTTTACCAAGCAGTAACTCTGGTTATTGGTTCATATGTGGCCACATTTAATTCTTACAAAAAGAAAAAGAAAAACTATAATTTTCCTCCAAAGTTGTGAATTCTCATCTACACATGATATGTGATTCTGTTTTGTATTGTTCTGTTTTTTTGTTGTTGTTGTTTTGTTTTGTTTTGTTTTTTTTTGTTTTTTACTTACTTTACTTCTAACTCACAGAGGGCAATATAATGCTACAAAAACTTTAACCCCAAACTTAAGTATGGCTATTTGCAGTCATCTCTAAAAATTTCATCTCTGATTTAAATCTCAAAATCACCAGCAGCTAATACTATGTATGTCACATAATAGGAATTCAAGATATCATGATAACATATTAATTAGTACCTATAAAATGTTAATCAGCTTATATAAGTTATCCCATTTTCCTCACAACCTTTCACAGTTAGTTATCTTTCACTGTTTCTCTTTTGCACATGGGACAACCCAAACTCAGTGAAGCTGAGAAACTTCCCAAGGTCATATAACAAGTCAAAAGGCACCAATCCTGCCTCACTTTCTGCTGGAAAATATGCATATATGCATTATTATTGACTACCTAAAATACTCTTTGGAGGGAAGAGGTAGGACATAAAAAAAGCTCAATTAGAACAGAATAATGTTGATTTTTTGAAGTTTATGGTTGATTATAAAGTATTTACAAATGTTCTTATTTCTCCATGGTGCATTTACTTTCAAGTTTTAACAATCCTTGTAGAGCATGTACATAGCCTCTTCAAAATGCTAGTAAAGGAATGGCCTAAACAATTATAAGAGCAGGTAACACATCATGCTCCTACGTGCTTAGCGGGACTCTATGGGCTTCCCTGGTAAGGATTCAGAATCGCTTTATCTCTTTTCCTCTTTGTGTCCCATTATTCATTCATGATTTCTGTCTATGGATACGCCTGGAGGTGCTCAAGTGTTAGCATCATGAGTCATCATTCTCAAGAGCGCAGTTCAATAACTGATTTTCATGTACGGCAATGGATCCAAAAAAGAATATTAAATTCTATTCCATATTGATGTTTTACAAGGCTGAGGATATTTGTGTGTAAATGGGACAAGGAAAAACATTTAGTATCTTGGAGGATATGGCTTTAATTGTCTAGGCAATCCATGTGCATGTGCTCATGTGTGTAATCAGACCTTCATAATACCACTGGAGTTGATAAGCAATTATTTATTCAGCTGCTATTTGATGCAAGACCCTTTACTAGAAAGTATGAAGGGTGCAAAGATAGAGATTAGATATTTCTCGATAGCACCTGCACTCAATAAATGTTTAATCTGCTGAAAACAAGGAGTTCATTAATTTAGCTCTTATTTCTTTGTTTTCAGTAAGTGCACCAAACAAAGAATTCCAAACAAATCTTGTCAGGTAGTTCACTAATTTTCAAAGAAAATATTTAGATTAGGCTCATGCATGATAAAATAAAAAGAGAAAAGAAAGGAAGAAAAATATTATTTATCCAATAATATGAACAAAGTATTACCTTACAAGTAAGAACAGAAACATTTACTCAAAATCCTTAGTTAAGGGCTAGCAATTCTCCATTGGGGTCTGACAATTACCCATTGAGAACTTTGAGCATGAAGTTAAATCGTTATCTTAACCTGTTGTTACACACAATGAAGAGTTAGATGCAGCCATTCTCCTGCCCTCCCTGAGAGTCCAAGTATGGCTTTCCATCCCAGATCTTTCTCCTGGAATGATATAGTGCAGATCCCAATGGCACAGGCTACAGTCAATATCCACAATGATTTAACAGAGCAAAGGATCAAGGTTAAAGTGGGGGTGAACCCCTAGAGTATGTATGTAGCAGCAGAGCAAAATCAGAATTCAGACTTCTCACATTTCAAAGAATCAGATCAGAATCAGAAGTCAAAGCCAAGAGTAAGCACAGAGAGAAGCAGGACAAGCCTCGATCCTGTGATGACCAAGCCAACTATTTAAAGATGTCATTTGGCTTTTTTTCCCAGAGGTGTGAATAAACTAACCACCTGTATTCCCTGAAGAAAAAAAAAAAAAATAAGTGCAAATACTTAAAATAATTTTGGTCATTTAGAGGTGACACCTTATGATTATTTATTAAACCACCTCTTGGATTGCACTCAGTCAAAAAAGGGGGAGAAAAAATTCAAGGTCCATAACCTGAAAATCCCTGAGAGGGATGCCAGCAAGGCTTGTCAGGGCTAGAACACTGCTTGGGTCCCTGGCAGTGTGTCTCATGCTCTCCCTATGCCAGCAGATGGTGCAATGCACACCTGTGACACTTGTCTCAAAACAGCTCTCTGATGTTTTTATTACAAGAACTTACGTGAATCTTTACGCACTCAGGCATCATCCTCCATCCACACTCTCCTCACTGAGCTACTCCTGAACCAGCTAGGTCTTTAGGTATAAAGACGGAAGCTCTGAACCAGGTAGAACCATACCCCAGCCACCTCCTTTCTCTGAAGGTATTCTTTTTTGGTAAGAAATCTATCTTACAACTTGTGACAGATCACTGCTTTAGACCTGGGTGTTAACCAACAAAACCAGATTTAGAAGTTACCTTTTCCCTGACAAGTCCCCTGGCTGTCTCCCACCCACTCCCCATGGTCTGCTCCTCTGGCTTCATATTGATGCTCCTGTTAGGGTACACCTCACTACTTCAGCACCAATCACGGAGATGTGAAATTACCTCACAGTCAGTCAAGCTTTAAGTTCCTCGAGGACAGGGATGATACTTTGCTTATTTCTGGTGCCAAGGATACAAAGCTGTCTGGGATATATTAGGAAATGAAGAAATATTCCTAAAATCAAATTTATTCTATGAATGTCTTCGAATCATCTAAATCAGGAAAGGTATATCAATTTTCCAGTAGTTTAAAATATTGACCAACTATATTTATAGTATCATATTCTAAAGTGGTCTTTCTCTTCTTCTTCTCTAAAATAGGTTTTAAAAGGATAAATAAAATAACCTGAGTTTGTATGCTAGGATTACATGAAAAATACAACTATACAACTTGTGTCAGCAAAACACCTTTTTTTTTTTTTTTGGTACTGGGGATTGAACTCAGGGGCACTCGACCACTGGGCTACATCCCCAGCCCTGTTTTTGTATTTTATTAGAGACAGGGTCTCACTGAGTTGCTAAGTGCCTTGCCATTGCTGAGGCTGGCTTTGAACTCGTGATCCTCCTGTCTTAGCCTCCCAAGTGCTGGGATTAGAGGCATGCGCCACGCGCCCAGCAGCAAAACACCTTTTAGGTATTCACTGACCACCTTCTTCCAGAAGTGCCTTTCTGAGACAAGTGAATATAGTTTAGTTAATGACTGATACCTATGATTTCCAAAATAAATTATTTGTATCGTCAGTAAGTGCTTACTGAGTGATTAGAAGTAATTCTCGTCTTCCAAGAGTACTGACTGGGATTTACTCAGGGAAAGAACACCATATTCAGATCATTGCATTAAGATCACACAGCTGAAGATCAAAATAACATAGTCATGCCAGATGGGTTCCTTTCTACAAATCTGAGATAAGATAGAATAATTGAAATTATATGTAGAGCACTGTATTTTAAACTGTAGGTGTGACTTGTTAGTAAGTCATGAAGTGAAATAATTGGTCATTACCTCAATGAAATTAATGGAACACAGAAGGGAGCAGAATGCATGTAGTAGCATGAAATCAAATTAGAACGGAATATGTAAGAATTAGAATACATTACCCATGGTAAGGATATGATCTAATTTGTAAAATAATTATTTCCTATCTACTTGTGTGTTTATGGGTGTGTTTGTTCATACGCATGTGTGATCATTCCCAGGATTTCACATCAAAGGTATTCCTTAAGATGAGCTTGGGTCAGAGAAAAAGTTTCTGGAACAGATCACATCACATTTTCATATCTGCTTGAAGAAAAGAAATGGAATATACATAACTAATGTTTCGATTACCAAAGTCAGCAAGAGAAAATATGGGCTTCGACGGGGTTCCCACTGTGAAATCCAAACATTATCATGAGATTCAAAGATCTTATCATTTAAATATGAGGATTGATGCCTCTGATGAAGATAGAGCATCTTAGTTAAAACAAACAAATGATTATCTTGGACAACAGTGTAAACAAGACCCTAATTCATGAAGCTGCTAATTGCTCTTCCCAGCTGCGGAAGGCTGGCTGGTGCTTCATCTCTCACCACGCATCCTGCGGGAGAGTAACTTGTACACTTGCTCCCAATATTCAGCATAGCACACGTCCAGTCACCAGAGCCTAGGGCCAAAGAGGGCTGGTTCATAAAAGAACATATGTAAAGGGAAGCTACTTAGAGCACCAAGTGCTTCATTTTATAGATATATAGTTACCTCTATGGCTGCACTGGAATTAAGCTCATAACTAAATTACTTCTTCACAAGTTTTATGGAGACGTCACCAGAAGAATCTTGGGAGCATGCTTTGTAGCCAAGGGAAAATGAGACTGTACATCCCGTTTTCAAAGTGAATCACAAAGTTAGTATCTAGATAATGATAGCCACAAATTCCCATAGCTTTTCATATTTAATTCAACTGAAACACAGAAACATAATTCCATGCCACAAAAATGAGAGCTTCCATGTTTTCATATATATTTTATGTGCCAAGTGCCAAAAGGAAAGAACGCTTCATACATAATGTTTTAATTCTCAATACAACTTATCATTCATGCATATTAAAGAAGGGGAAAAGGAAAGGAAAGAAAAAAAGGTGAAAAGGGAGGAAATAAAAAGAAGAAAGTTGAGATCCAGAGAGGATCAAGTCCCTGCCCAAGGTCAAATGGTACTGACATTCTTCACACACAGTTCTGAAATCCAGTACTCTGTTCACTGCCTTCAATTTACGCATTTGGAATGTGTTCATCAAGAAGTGAATTTACATAGTACCCACTGATAGTCATGGTGACTTATGACAGAAAGACCCCAAACCACATAATTACACCTTTTACCATAAGAAAGTATCGTGTCTGCTATGCCCAGCCCAAAGCATCAATTGAAGTTGCTTCAACCATCCCACTGAAAGACAAAAATGTATATTCAGTACTTGCTTCTGTAGCAATGTTCTCAAAATCCCTGTTACTATAAAATGGATACATGATATCTAGTCTAAGGCCAAAACTCACCCCATCTGGGAAAGGACTCTTTCTAGGGTTCATAGTGTCTCACCTTGACCACCATGCTAGGATTCTTCAAAATTACTTTGAAGACTGAGGCAAACCCTAATTTGGCATAACCTCAACCCACAGCTGTCATTAAGGATTGAGCTGTCTATCTCTGAAGCCAACAAGCAAACAAAAACAGAATTGCTGTGGGAACACCACCAGAGTCCAATAAGTGAAGAAGCTGTTTTGCCTTGGAACTAAAAAAAAAAAAAAAAAAAAAAAAAAAAAAAGAAAAGAAAACCTCTCTATTTTTAAGATTTAGAGCATCCTTATTTCACCCTGTCAGGTTCACAAGGTGAAGCAGAGAAAGGATAAGGAGATGGGTGCTTCTCTACAGTTTCCAGCCCCGTCCTTCATCCTTCTCTGCTCACCCAAGGTGGTTGGATGACAGGCTTACAGGTCAGGAGCAGCATTCTAGGACCAGCTTCCTCTAGGACAAGCTTCTTTTTTAACCAGGGGTTGCTCAGCTCTGACTCATAGGAGAGCAGCTTCCTGGTTTTCTAAGGTGTAAGCACATACAGGACAGAAAATACCACACAGTAGGGCAGTCCAACGTGTGTGCCTCCACAAGAGCACAAGTGCTTCCAGTACTGCCAGGCATGTCCCTTGGCCCTTGGCTACAGCTCTACCCATGTGTGCCCACACTGACAGATCCAGTAGCATCCTATGCGATTCCAACACTAGAATTTGAGTGCACTGCCCCACTGGTACAAGGTCAGCTCTGCACAAGAATCCAAGAATTGTCTCAGGGCTGGTGGGTTATGTGCAGACTGAAATGCAAAGGTAATAAAGATATCAGTCTGCTGCAATAGGAAACAAGACAGACTAAACACAGAGAAGGGGTTACAAACAGAGGTGGTTAACTAAACACAAACAGAGTAAACTAAATACAAACAGAGTTGGTTAACTCTCAAGCTGGACATCTGGGGTTTGAAGTCTGACTCCACCACTATATCTGAACAAGTTATGAAATGTCTCTGTGTCTCCGTTTCCTCATCTGTAAGTAGAACTAATTAAGTCCCTATCTCATGGAAAACTGAGAGAATTAAACACTCTAATATACATAAACACTCAGAAGAGTACTTCCCGCAGAGTTGGCATTATAGATGTATTTGTTTTTTGACTATCTTTCACCAAGAAAAGCAAATGCATCCATTCAGCAATATTACCTTAAACTCAAACTAAGAATTAAAATGCTGGCATTTCTGGAGACCCTGACCTTCCAGACTCTTCTCTATCAAGACTCTGTCTTGAAAAGTCATAACTACATCAGAACAGTGTGGGTCCCCTTTGCAAGCCCTGAGCTGCCATCACCTGGCTAGGAAAGCTGTGGAGGCTGACAGTATCTGCAGGCTTGAGCATTTATGTGACAGGTGTCTGGATGACGGTTCCAGGGTTGTCAGTTTTTCTCAGCTAGCCTCAATGAGAACAGCAAATCATCCTCTGGAAATCATTTTGAAAGCAACAAAGATCCCAACGAAGGATTCTAAGAAAGATAACAAATGAAGAAATAGGGATGACGTATGTAAAGGCTATTTTGGGTGGACTTTTCCAACTTCCAAAATTTACTTACATGGGCTCATAGAGATCACATTTTTTTTTCTTTTGCTTGAAATTAGACATTTTTATTCATTTATATAAGTGGATATTTTACCCCACATCATGGTGCCAAAACAGCTACCTGGTATAAATAAAAGATGATATAATTCAGATTTTTTTAATTAAAAAATTTTCACATGACAAATTTGACTTGTTGGGGGTCTGCACAATTCCATGAATTTTAACACCTGTGTAAGTTTGGGCAACTGTCACCACAACCAGGCTGCAGCACAGTTCCGTCACCCCAAAACGCAGCCTCCTGCCATCAATTTACAATCACACACTTCCCTTTGTCATATACCCTGGAAATCACTAATCTGTTCTTTTTTTTAATTTTTAAAAATATTTATTTATTTACTTTAGTTGTACACAATGCATTTTATTTGTACATGGTGCTGAGGATCGAACCCGGGCCACGCACGTGCTAGGCGAGTGCTCTACCCCTGAAGCCACAACCCCAGCCCACTAATCTGTTCTTTATTACTACAGTTTTATCATTTTGAGATGCTACACAAGTGGGATTATGCAGTCTATAGCTTTTTAGATTGGCTATTTCATTCAGCCTATTATCCTTGACAACCATTTAAATTATTGCAAGGATGAGTAGCTCATTTCTTTTTTATTGCTGAGTCATATTCCACAGTCTGAATGCACCACAGTTTATTCATTCACCTTTCCAAACATTTGGGAAGGCTGTTCTAAATTTTTGTCTACGGATATTTGTGTTTACAGTTTTAAACTTCACTGCTCGTCAATTTTTTTTTTTTTTTTTTTTACCGGGGTTTGAACTCGGGGGCACTCAACCACTGAGCCACATCCCCAGCCCTATTTTGTATTTTATTTTAAAGACAGGGTCTCACTGAGTTGCTTAGCACCTCACTTTTATGGAGGCTGGCACTGAACACATGATCCTCCTGCCTCAGCCTCTGGAGCTGCTGGGATTACAGGTATGAGCCACTGCCCAGCTCTCATTGATTTTTAAAAAGAATTTATTGATCCTTAGAAGATACAATTTTGTGGATTAGGGATGATTATCCTATTTCCATGGATTTTAAAATCCCACACTGTAAGGAAAAAATTGTGTTGTCCTGGAATTGCCTGAAACAGAGGCTCCTAACGATCTGTGTAGTGGAATCAGTAATCCTCATTTCTTCTTTTAAGATGCTATGCTTGAAACACAATGTTAAATGAAAGTAGGTTAAAAATTATTTTGAAGTTAATTTTGAAATTTTACATATCCTTTTAATATTTCAGATTATGAAACATCAATTATGCAAATCCATATTCTGACAAGAAGGTTTACATTTTAAATAAGTGGTTTTTAAATTGTGGTCCACGGACCAGCAGCAGTAGCATCACTGGGAACTTATTAGAAATGTACACATGTGAGTCCCATCCCGCATCTATTGAGCCAGAAAATTCTAAATTTTAAGAAATACTCCATGTGATTCCAATACCCGAGCAGTTTTAAGGACCACTACTTCAGGGATGAACCCTCTTGTGTGATACAAAAGAAAAGAGTGCCACAGTAGGAGGGTTCCCCTTGAGATGGCACGAGAAAATTCACACTCATTTCTTCCTATGATAGGCCCAGCTTATACAATAGAATGGCTCATTTGTGTGAAAATAGGTGCCCTGGATCACCAATTGGCATTCATAAGACAGATTGTAAATTTCACTTGGTCGCTAGGGCCAAGCTATGGAACAAGAGCTGAATGTGCAGAAGTCTCTGAGTCTTGATTCAAAACAATAAATTCCTTATGTTTCTATCTGCCCATGTTACCAGTGCTGATGAATGAAACCAGGAATACATTTAGGTTTCCTCTCTTCATGGACTCTGTCCTGTAACCCTGTCCTTAACAAAAAACTGTCCAAGAAGTGAAATAAATGAATTTCAAAGGAAAAGGAAATAGAAAACCAATTAGCCTGGATCATACCATCACTGATCTCATAATGACAGAGATTCCGCTTTTTATAATATGATTCAATGTTATGATGTAAAATCCATATATAACAGGAAAATATACTTATTAATTTATGTATCAGGTTTATGTATATATTTACTTATATATCAATATACGAACACACATATTTATCAAGGAGTATGCATATTTATTTTCTGCTGTTCTGTTCTCACTTTAGAGAAAGCTTCTCAGCAGTAAAATTGACGCTAATTTTCAGGTTCTGGGTCAAGGCTTATCCACGTAAAGCTAGCCAATGCACATGATGAATTAGGAAAAGAATTTTGGGGCAATGTGTTCCCTTGCATCATATCAAATGTATTGATAACAAATAAATTTATATTTACTGTGCATAATATCTACATGATTTTCCATATCTACAAGCTAACTATATAGGTAAACAAATAAGATTATTTTGGTAAATAGTTTCCTTCAAGTTATGAAATAAGCTTGACATGTGATTAGTGGAAATTAAACATTGTCTTTAAATTTCTTGGTTCAAATATTTTGACAAAGTCCCTACCTTTGACATATACTTAGTAAACAGGTTTATTGCATCTACTATGCTTAACTTTTATTTCAGGATAGTGCTAAAACTTCTGTTAACCTCACCACTTCCTTTGACTGAGAAACTGACTCCTTGAGGGTAGCAGGAAAAAAAGATCTCTCTGATCTTGTACATCTGCCAAAAGCAACGGTCACCCTCTGCCAAACACACACAGAAAGCTCAGGCAGAGGAGTGTGCATGAGTTCCAGGTGTTTGGGGTTTTCTTGGTAGAAAACAAATAGAAGACAAACTGGTGAAAGTTCAAGCTGGCTAATTCTAACCAAAGTTTCCTAGATGATTTCAGGATAAAGGTATCAGTTAACAGGAATACTGTCATATTCAACATCGTAAACTGCATATGCATGTTTTGGCAGATGAACTGAAAGTAAGTTCATCTACCTGGTAATAATTCTTCTCCACAGGACAGAAGACAGGCCCTGGATGAATAGTGCAGCACTTTTATTCACAGAGGAATAGCTTAGAACACAAATTTGAAGAGAAGGTAATGTGCCTTATGTATAAAGAATGATAGGGCGCAGTGGTAGAGCATCCACTTAGCTTGTGAGAGAGGCCCTGGGTTTGATTCCCAGCACTGGGGGAGGGGGATACAAAAAAAAAAAAGAAAGAAAAAAATGTACTTGAAAACCCAAACCTTGTGAACCCATCAGAAAAAAAAAGGGGGGGGGGGAATGGAAAAGTGATTTTTCTTTAAACTTCACTCATTATATAATATACATCTCCAAAACCATTTTCATCTATTTGCTCAAAAAGGTTTTTTTTTTTTCCTGAAAAATTAATATTTTTCCCCTTGATCACTTATCACTGGGAATCTTTTTTTTTTTTTTTTTTTTTTTTTTTTTTTTTTTTTAATGTGAACCATTGGCTTGCTTAAACCAGCAGCATTGCTTTGCATTAAGTTGAGTGGTAAGGGCATATATAGATGTAAATGCAATAGAGTGTTTTTTCTTATTATTTTACTAAATTATGTAATACATATTTTAAGTCCTCAGAAAAATAAAGCAGTATCTAACTTGCCTTAAATTTATTTTATTTTATTTTCAATTATCCATGGTCCTTATAGCCTTCTGCATTTTCAAAACAAATAATGATAGCAGCACATAGCTAAACTGTGGAACCAAACTAGATGCCCTTCAGTAGATGAATGGATAAAGAAAATGTGGTATATACACACAATGGAATATTACTTAGCAATAAAAGAGAATAAAATCATGCCATTCGCAGGTAAATGGATGAAGTTAGAGAATATAATGCTAAGTAAAGTTCGCTAATCCCAAAAAGCCAAATGCTAAATGTTTTCTCTGATATAAGGAGGCCGATTCATAGTGGGGTTAAGACGGGGAACATAGGAGGATTAGAGGAACACTAGAATGGCCAATGGGGAGGGAGGGGAAAGGAGGGGGCAAATGGGTGAAGAAACAAACAAACAAAAAAGATGGTAGAATGAGATGGATAGCATTACCCTAAGTGCATGTATGAAGTCACGAATGGTGTGAATATACTTTGTATACAACCAGAGATGTGTAAAAATGTGCTCTGTAAGTATAATATGAAATGTAATGCATTTTGCTGTCATTTCTAACAACTTAGAATAAAAAAAATTAATTAATTAAAAAAAAAAAGTAAGTCAAAATGAAAAAAAAATGATATTTAATTTCATTGCATGTATCCCTACCTGCTTCAATTCCCCCCCCCCTCTTTTTTTGTGGTGCTAGAGATGAAACCCAAGGGTCTTGCACAAGCTAGTCAAGTGCTCTAATACTAAGCTCTGCCCCAGCTGAGTTGCTTTGTCTTAATGGATAATTAGTTCATAATGTAGGGAAGCAGAAAGGAGCTAGCATTTCTAGTACGTCACAAGTATTTTCCATATGAGAACTTAAAAGAAAAAAAAAAAAAAAGCCCCCCTCCTCCTTTTTTTAAGTTAACTTGGCCAAGTGAAAGGTAGAGATGGAATTCAAACTTAGATCACCTTGACTTCAAATCTAATCCCTTTCCAGGATGGCAGGATAGCAGGAGAAAGTGTGTCAGGACAGATGAGATCAGGAACTGATAACACAAGCCACCCTGCCTGGCACAAATGCAGCCATAGTACAGTCTATTATACATGCAGACTAATTTCCACCCACTTTGCACCTGTTTCAAAAATTAATTTCCATTATCTCCCTTCCCTGTCTTCCCCTACCCTCTGATTCTCCATTCCTGATCTCCAGATTAGATCATTTAATTTGTTTGTGTTCTTCAAGGCAATGCATATTAGAGGATAATTCTTATTGCAAAGAAAAAAAAAAAAAAAACTTTAAAAGATATGTACATTTTTTTTCTTTTTTCCTTAGACAAATGTGCCACAACAGAGATATTGCCACTGCTGTGACCACAACCAAAAGGCAGAACAGTTAGGACATAATATAGGTACACAAGGTTTCTTCCACACAGGAAGCAGTTAATAAATATCACCTAGCATTTGCAGTGCAAAATAATAAAACAAATTATTTCTCAAAAATAACAACTCCATAAGTAGCTTCTGATCACAAATGAGCCAAAGGTAAATTCAGAATCAGCAGAAGAATACTGATTTTACTTATCACTCTCCCTGTGGCTTCAGCAAAAGATACAGACAGGACTACAGAAATCTTGGATCTCTATGTTAATAAGAATTTTTGCCTGAAGAAACAAGGTAATTCAGAGAGCAGAGGTAGCAAGCCAAGTAATTCCCGCAGAGCAGAACAAATGGTACTAATGACCTAATCAATACTGAAATAAGTACAGATTTCCACGACAAATGGCCACAGGTAGTTATCCTAACAAGTTCAGAAAAACATTACATTCCTTTCATTTAGGTCTTCTTTACTATTATTGACGTACTTCATCAAGAATACCTAAATGCTGGCTTTCTGTCAACTCAATATATTAAATAAGTTCGCCAAGACTTGGAGTGAAATATATTAGCCCCTTCAAGCTTGCAGATCTGGGTCTGTCTCAATGCTGTAAATTCCTTGGCCAACAGAACAAACCATTTGATCCTTGCTCAGGCCCAAGGATCTAATCAATAAATGATGAAACAAGCAATATCTTCTCATCTTTTCTTAAAACATCAAAACATCTATTTTCACAGGCAGGTCAAAACAATGAGGTAATGTTTTCTAGTGATTTAAAGAAAATTGATTTTAGAGTTCTCTTCATAGATCGGTCTTATGGCTCTAATTATACAAATGACTCTCTGCTGGATATAGTCCTTGGTTTCTCTGTAGTGTGAACAAGTCACAAGTCTACCATATTTTATTTGAAATAATTTCTGGGTCTTGGATAACAGTTCCAAATTGCTCCTGGATGGGTGCTAAGACTAACCTCTTTATGCTATTACTAGATGCATCTTAGAAGGAGGCCTCCTTAATCAGCATTAGAGCCAATCTTACCCTGGATGAGTCACATTAACAGATTATGAAATGTTGCATGGAATTTTGTGTAGACAGAGAATTCTAAATCATCCATGCCCAAATCTCCTTTTCAAGTCCCTACTAACCATGTGGCTTATAAAATGTCCTGCCTTGCTATACACGCAAAGAGCATCTTTAGAAAGGATGGCCTGGGCTCCCTGTGCTCACAGATGGGCTTGCCCCACTGAATTACTGACTGTCATGTAAGTACTTATCATGTGAGGTGCGGCTATGCTGAGGATGGTCTCCAGTTACTCATGAACAAAGTACCAAAGACAACTCCTACCTTGTGAAAACATTTCCTGAGAAGGACTTTATTTATGTGAGGATGACAGAATCAAACTGAAATGGCAATAAGGGAAAAACCAGCAAAATGATGAGCACCAGAAAAAATAATAATAAATTAATGCCTAGCCTTGGGTCAAGCACTTTATATTTAGTTATAACAACAATCTCATTTTAAAAATGAGGCTTCCGATGCTCAAAAGGCTTAAGAAAGGTACGGGTAACTTGCAGACTAAATCTCAGCCCAGGCCCAGGAACCAGCATTTTTTTAACTATTCTTGATAAAAGCAACTTTCTAAACACTTTGCTCTTATTTTTGTAGCATTGGTCCTTATTTTCAAGGCTGAAGGAAAAAAAAAAGCATAATAAAAATTCATGAACAATACAAAAACAAGCAGATCCATGATCATTGTACAAAAATGTCGTTATTGAATCATAGCAGTGATAAACTGGAAGGGATCTCAGAAATCATCTGCTTGCTTTAAAAGTAACTTCTAAAAATAGTTTATTTCACTGTACAAAATTTCAGAGCAAGGTGACGGGTCATGAACCAGGTTGGGGTAATAAATCCAGATACTTCTCTGTCTTCAAATACCCAAATCTTTTCTCTTTTCTAATAGAAAGAACTGCAGCACTTAAAAAAATAATAAAGTAATCCTTCAGGTGACCTACACATCAAATGTTTTACTCCTCTGTGGTTTTCCTACAGAACCACTTATAATTCTATCTCCCTTTAATCACATGCACTGTTTTTTACTGAAAAAAATTTCCAGTTTCCTTTTTTTTTCAAACACACAATATAGAAATTCACAAATTCATAATCCCAACACAATTACAATTAATTGTAGCCCTAGTAAGTAACACGGTAAATATATAATTCTTTGGGATCAACAAAGGAGAATAGGAATGGGATATCATAGTCCCAGGTACATAATCTTAGCTGACCTTATCTTTCTCATTAGAGATGCACCTAACTGATGGTTTTAGTTTGTGGTCTACTCCCATCAATCCAATTTTTCCCACAAAACTTACCAGTGCTGCTTACTCTTTATGTTTATTTTCAGGGAAAAATATGTTTCTACCTTCAAAGTATACTCTGTTGATTTTACTAATTAACTTTATTTGTTTAAAAGAAGATTTTTTTCTAACTTGTCAAAACCAATTCATATTGCTTTGCTGTGTGGGAAATTATCTGTCAATCATTTTTGCTTTTCCTTAGACTCTCATTCAATCCATTGTTCAAAACATTTAAAATGTATTCCCCTCCCCTAGATGTCCACAATATCCTATATAGCAAGGTTTCCCAAATATTTGGCACAAGATCCAACACACAAGAAAGTTTCCATAAATATTGGAAAATAAGAATGAATGAATAAATAAATGATAAATATCTGGAGCCAGGATAAGTCTGGATGACTATCACACAAAAACTTGGCTGACCTTGCAATTTAGTTTGCATGGACATTCCCTTACTCTGATCCAGTGTGTCCCTAATACATTCTGCTGGCTGTCCTGATGAAAACACCTGCTGTAGTTTTCTACATATTCCTAAAGTCTGTCATTCACAGAGAAGAAAGAATGTGCTCCTCACCTCTCTAAAATAAGGTTTTGGATTTGGGTTTCTTTAGAAATGATTGAGTGGAAGATCATTCAGTCACTACACTTAGTGTTTCTGAAAATGTAGGAAACTAAGGCAGCAAACCTTTTTTTTTTTTTTTTTTTTTTTTTTTTTGGTACCAGGGATTGAACCCAGGGGCACTTAACCACTGAACCACATCCCCAGCCTTTTTTTGTATTTTATTTAGATACAGAGACTAGTTGTGCTTAGGGCCTTGCGAAGTTGCTGAAGCTGGCTTTGAACTCAAGATCCTCCTGTCTCAGCCTCTGGAGCTGCTAGGTATTTCACTTTTCCTCTCATCTCTATCCCTTCCTTTCCAACAAGATTATTTTTACAGATATTATTTTTATAGATATATAAAAACATTATCCAGTTCTTAATGAGAACTTGCGTCAATTATGTGGTTTGCCACTTAAGTCGGGTTAATCTTAACATCTTTCCCATGTAGCAGGCAAAGAAGGGCTACTCTCCTATCATTTGGTGAAAGCTGTTCCAAGACAGGAAGGGGTCTGAAGCCCCTGATTTGCTAGTATTGTCTTCCTGCTTTCCCCCTTACCCTGCCTTCTAATTCAGTACTGCCTACTTGCCCAGTCCCTGAGAGGAGTGAAGTCTTTCCACACTTGCTGAATCTCTTTCACCACAGTGAATCCCTCCAAAAGTACATATCCAGTGAGGATGAGAAGCTTCCAACTCTGTGTACCAATGATGTGAAAATTTCTTGTGAACTTACCTTTGCCTTATCCTGTCTTTGAAGACAGCAACAACTTTGAGTGTTAATTGTAATTTCCCTCCACATGAATAGAAAATTGACACATGTATTCTGCTTAAGTATACTGAAATTTAAGAGGCCTCATTATTTCCATAGACCTCCTCTTCATCGCCTGAGATCTGAAGAAGAAACTTCTTTGTAGGAGGCAAAATAATCTCTCGTGCAGTAACAGTGCTACATATAAGGACATGTCTTTGTTCTTTCAGAAAGATGAATGTCAAATCTACTTAAGCTGAAATTTCAGGGAGAAATACAATTAAAACTTCACTTAGAACTTTTATATCCTGAATATTAGATGCCATCAAGAGTATAAAGGTCAATTTTTAATTCAATGAATGTTGATAAACTATCTGATACATGGAAGCATATACTAGCCCAGAAGTGCTAAGGACAGTGAAAAAATATATTGGGGAATATGCTTTTGGGACATGTATATTATATTGATTCGAGCTCTTCCCCTCCCCTCCTCTCTGGATGTATGCATTTTTAAAAAATTGTTTCACAGCAAATATTTTGATAGCAAAGAAGCATAAATGTATTCTTGGATATCTGAGAATGTTCATGGGCTAACTTTCTGATGTGTATGAGCTCCCAAAGAATGGCTGACATCCAAATTATAAGAGAAAATGAAATGCAGGGATCTGATGCTTTTACTGCTTTGTCTGACTGACCTTCTCCTGTGCCAAATACTGCTTGTGGGTCTCCATTTCCTGGTTGATAGGGAAGGCAAATGTTTAAACCCCAATTATGAGAGAAGTCTCTTCCCTCCTCCAGCCATATTCACACAGGCACAGTGCTGACTCATTAAGCAAAATTATATGCAGATACTCTAGGATTAGAGGTCAAATCACCTGCTCTGTCCAAACAGCTCACCCAGTTCTCAGAGACAGGAACCAAAGCCTTCTGTGGGAGTGTCAGGGAGCCCCTCTGCAAGCCGACAGCTCCACTTGCTTTGTCAAACAGTAGAAATCATTTCCACCTCTCAAGCCACCCTGAACATGCTACTGGCTTCCACTGAGTAGGGCAGGATTCAAGGTTATTGCTCTATCAAGCCTTAAAGATTTGGTTATTTAGCCTTCCCATTTAAATGTTAGAAATTATACACATAAAATGTCCTGGAAAAATAATAGCTATATGTTCACTTTCAGACAACTCTGAGTTGGCTGTTTTGTTTTGTTTTGTTCCCCTTATAAACTAATGGAAAGATAAGGACCTTATTAGACATCATGATCCTTATATAATAAATACCTCTGAGATTAGTTACTGATTTGGCCTTTGATTTTTCATAGGCAAGGAAAGAATCAAGCTAGTCATCAACTTTAACCATCAGATTTTGTATAGGGTAGCAATGGGAGAGAGCTGTACTTTAAATTACTAGAAAAATAAAATTTTAAAGGGAGATATATCTTATTTATGTAACAAAATTAAATCTCTCTCTAAAGCTTTTTATGAAAGTATCATGGTATCTGTTTGCAATAATACCTACATGTCAGGTGATTTTGTTTTTGCTTTGATCCTGCAAGGTAGATCTCATTCCCATCTTAGAAATGAGAAAATTGACAACAATGAGGAATTAACTAAATTGCTACACTTGGAAGTAGTAAGTTGCTTAGATTGGACATTGGACCAATGCTACTACACAATTTTTCCTGCAGGAACTATGAAGCATAGAGGTTTCAAGTCTTGGCCCCTGAGGTCACACTATTAAGTTATTTATTTGGACCCAGAGGGCAGATACCAGGACCAAATACCAACTCAGGTGATGGATTTCATGTTTATGGAGGTAGGTGTGTGGAGAAGTGAGATTTGGACACACCACATTTTTTCCTCTAGCCCTTTTATTTTAATACAAATTTTGAGTATTTCTCCAATACTGCAGAATTTCATGGAGGCCTAGGCACCACCATGATAAAGATTTTCTTCGTTTCATACAGAGGTTGGCTGCTCATTCTTGGGTGAGCTTCCATCAGACCTTTGGGATATAACCTCTCCATTAGGGTTTTGTTTTATATGTTTGGTTTTTGATGGTGTTGATGGGAGATTAAAACCAGGATCTTCCACATACTAGGCAAGTGCTCTACCCAATGAGCTATATCCCCAGCACTTTCCATTAGTTTTAACCTGAATTTCAATTTAAAAATAAATTCAAAACATTTGTCTACAGCTTCCAACATCATACCTGACAAACAACACTATGCAATCATTTGTGGAATAAAATAATCCCCTCTTGGAAGATTGTTTATATCATTGTCTTAGGTGACATATGAAATTTTTATAACGTATAAACTCTGTCAAATTAACTATGCATACTTTTCCTCTTCTTGACGTTGAATAAAGTCACTAAAATAGAAGTCATCTATAGTTATGAATAAAGACAATACTTGCAATAACAATTAAAAATTAAGGCATTCAGTTAGTTGTTAAAGGGCTAACAACCAAGGGTAAACCAGGCCAAGCAGGTCACTGCAGCTTGTACATGCAACATGATAACATGCTGTATTATTTTATCTTTCCAGATCTCTGTGGATGATTATGCAAAAATTTCAGGGTTGGAAAAAGATTTCAATCTTTCAAAGAAAATGTGTTATGATCAAAGTTAAATTAGCACAGGAATGAATAATGAAGAATCAATAATGCCAGCTAGTTGTTAGTGGTGGAATATGTGAATTTAGTACAATACTAGTTGTTTGGTATTATCCTAAAATTCTTCTAACATCAGCTTTTTTAAGTAAATTAAAAATAAATAAAGTATGAAAACATAAAACAATATAATGTAAGTGTATTAGGTCAATTGTTCCTGTAGGTCAGGTAAAAGAAGCAGGATCATAGATATGACTGCAGAATCCTGATAATTAATTTATTTGGCAGAATACAATAGTAATTTCAATATAACTATGTGCTACACTGGCTTAAGGAGTCATGATTTGACTATAAATTGAAGTCTCCTTTCTCTAAAATAAACAAATAAACAAGGTGCCATTTTTAAACAGAGAACATTTTTTAACACTCATTTAAAAACTTGTTCTAAAGAAGCCATGAGTAGTCAAAGTTTGCAAATGTTGCAGAAATCTTGATCTGTCACATACTCACATGGAATCTACTTGCTTTTTGTCAACAGTTTTAAAATATTTATTTATTTATTTATTTTTAGTTTTAGGTGTACACAATATCTTTATTTTATATATTTATGTGGTGCTGAAGATAGAACCCAGTGCCTCATACATGCTAGGCGAGCACTCTACCACTGAGCCACAACCCCAGTCCCTGTCCAACAGCTTTCTGATGATTAAATTCAGTTTGATGCCAGCACTACTGGGATTTCCACCAAAGTTATGTACATATTAACAAGCAAAAGGGTAATAAAAAATATACCAGTATATAATATTTTGTTAAAATAAATATTATATCTTCATATGAGGGTTTTTATCTTGTGGTTTTAGAAACATAACAAACTAAAAAAATCAATTCCATAGCTTTTTATTTTCCCCAATAAAACGTAAACAGGAAAAGTAGTGGGATTTCAGTGAGTTAACCCGCCCCTCCTCCACCTCCTGCTGACCAGTGACCTGATTTTCCTTGATCTATGTAACAAGGTGGAGATCATCTGAATGCATCTTGAGACATTGAATGCAAATAAAAATAGTGAATAAATAGATGATCCCTAGCCCCTTTGATTTACATATCAAGGGCTGTTTTATTTGGACTTGTGGGAACATGCAACTTTTAAAAATTGATGTTTAGTTTTGTTCTTTAAAGACATTGAAATATCATACCTCAGTTATTTATGTTGATTCTTTATCTCAGCTAGATCAAAATATATCAACATTAATTAATTTTTCTTCCCCTTTAACATCTAATTCTTATGGATTGCCATGTGTTGAAGTAAGTGTTGTATCTGGGCAATTAGAAGGAAATCTATTAAGTATTCCCTTGGGTTCTATTTTTCAAGAGATGATTCTTGTTCTTATCTCAGGTATTTAGTATGTAATAAAGAAGCAACCAACAGTAAGCAAAAGTACAAGAATGTTCATCCATTAAGAATTCTAACATTGAATTTGGTGATGTCGCCACTGAGTTTTTCTTTTTTGAGGCCCCTATCACAAGGAATTAGAGAGAGAGAATGGGGCTTACCTAGGTAGATAAGCTCTGTAAGTCTCAATGAAAAAGCTGCAGAAAAAAAGATGATCTATTACACAATGTGAATCTGCATAGAAACCTATCCCACAATATGCCAAGTAAACCTCTATAAAATTTTCCAAAATACTTGAAATATAGAGTGATGCAATTGCTGTACTATTAAAAATCTTCGATTCTGTCTCTAAACTAAACCCAAATTTTATTTGCAATTATCTTAAAAAACCAAGATTATTATTTACAGAAGTGATTTCATTAACAAAATCATAATATTTTGTGTGTTAACCCAATGAATTTCTAAATTTGGGAATGTGGAAAAAGACCTTTTTTCGAAAAAGCATGATGAATACGCCCTTTCTTCCTCTACCTGGAGAATATGAAATGATTTTCAGTTGCTAGATAAGAGGAACAACTGTGAAGTTCTTAAATGCCATCTGCGTCTATGATTGAGGAATAATTATGAATATATGCCTTCAGTGAGACAATTTTGAACTAATTCTTCAGCATTTTAATAAGTCACAATTGCAATTTTATCGTAATTTTGATTATAAAACTCATAAAAATCTTATAAACCTGTCGCGTTGTCATGTATATCAAATGGGGGTTATAAAAACTGCCAGAAACTTCCTGTTTCCTAGGAAAAGTGTGTAGAAGAATTTAAAATATTGATCTATTAGGACCACAGACAATGATTAACATTCTCACCACCTGGCAATAATAGAATCTATGCTGGCAGCTAGAAAAGAAGAACATTAGGATGCTAAGGATTCAAACTGAAAGCAAACAGACAGTTTGGTGTATTCAAGCCAACCCCTTTGTTTTTTCAATATCCCTTCTATTGTCCCAATGTAATTATTTCAATTCATTTTTTGTTTTGCCTGTATAGCTTTTCCCCTAGGCACAGATATGTCCCAGTAATTTTAGAAAGAGGTGCATTCAAAATTTTATATGGGCATTTTATAGCTTAAGAAAATATTTCCAGACCACAGAGGACTTTGAGACCACAAGATAACAATTCTACTAACATTAAAAACTACTGAATGAAACTGATACTCTGTCTCAAGTACTTTATTCTTTATCAAGCTTAATATGTATACAATTGCAATACTTGAGAGACCTTATTTAATGCTCATAGGAATGAAATGGCTGTAATGTAAAGCTAAATATTAAATACTTCAATATCAATGGCCAAGATTTCTTCAATATGAGCTAAATTAACCTAAATAATAATGCTGAGGCACTTAAAAAATTATTTGAACTTAGCATAAACAAGCCTTAAAAGACCTAATACTCAGAAGCAAAGAATCCCTGAGAAAAACAAATTCAGTCCCATGTATGTCTTGCTAATATTTATTTTCACCTTTAATGGTCCTTCATCATTTACTTATATCACTGCTTACATCCCATTTTTCATATTTAAGGTGAAACGATAGATTGAAAAAAGAAAGCGAAGAAATGAAGAGGTTCTGGAACTACAGATTTCTTAAAAAAATAAAGATCCTTTGTCTTAAGAGAGGAAGTGTATGTTTTATAAGTATTATCACTGACTTAAATATGTTAGAAACTTCCCATGTGATATACTGCATTTATATGGAAGCCAATTCTTTTTGTGATTAGAGATTCACGAATTCCTAAGCACGCTACCACCGTGTGGTACCAGTTAGAAAAATGCCAGTACTTACCATCTGAAGAAATGGCTTTCAGAGTCGACCATCATTTTGGAGCCCCACACACATTCTTTCCTAACCTTGTCACAAAGCAGATCTGAATTACACTGACTTATATGCAAGGAGCTCATTTGCAGTTTCCGACCTCATGGACTTCAAACTGTCTTCTTGTCCTAAGGAATTCTCACTCATATTCATGCCTGGCTATGTTGCATGTTGTGTCTTCAGTGGCTGACTCATTCCACGATTTGCTCATGTAGCTTATTATTATCTTGTCCACAGACAAAATGCACATGGAATTCAGATGAGGATGCCCACTGTCTTGAGAAGCTTGAGAAAGGCTATCAGCTCTACGACCCAAATAGCATGACCACAAAGGGAAATAGGATGGCCACTGTGGACTATTGCCCCCCCACCCCAGAAGGACTAAGTTGGAAAGGCAAACAAAAAACAAACAAAATCACAGTATCTCCTTGTAATGTATTTCCCTTAGTAGTTTATTTGGGCAATGATTTTTCTCACACACACACACACACAGGCAAAAATCAAGATCAACTTTGTACATCATTCTAATAGCTTCATTAATAAATAATTATATGACTTATTTCCCCATTTAATATAAACTGCTCACATTCTCTCATGCTTATTAATTTTGAAACTACTTAAGCATTTTGTCTAATTAGCTTCACTTGGAACAAAGAAATAAACTGATTATGGCATGTTGTTGGTATGAAAATGAACAACAAAGACCTTTCTGATTGAACATTCTCACTTTCTATGTGAAGAAAGGTGTTTTGTATATATGCAAACGCTGCAGACAGGTGGCTTCTTGTATCTGACATACTACAATGTTAAGATATTTTCCCCCTCATTATAACATTCCAAAAGTTATCAGTGCTGCCTCTGCTATCTACATTTAAAAAATATTTAGCCTTTAGAAAGATAATCCTTGGTGTTTATCTCCAAGTTGAAGACAGAAAATAACCCAAATATTCTATCAAGTTCAAACAAAACTTCCTGTTTCACTTAGTTGCCATGATTCTGGACAACACGTCAAGTTCATAAAAGAAAAACAGTTCACAAGGCAGAACTTTAGGTTATCACTGTACCTTAAAAGATGTTAGTTATTTTATTCCCAGAATGTTCTGTTAGCTCCAAGGCATCCACTGGAACAATATTTTAGGAATTTGAAATTATTTCTCTACTTTTCCTATCCAAGATTCTAACACTTGTACTAAAACTAGTAGGCATGCAGGAACTCTTTCGTTAGCTCTCCTTCAAGTTTTAAGGAACTCAAATTATTGAGTCTTCTTTCTAAGAACTAGTGAAGAGGATTATGGAAACACATCAAACTATTCATGTATAATTTTCTCACTAAAACCAATCGATTTCCATTAATACAATATTAGGACCTGATTAAAATTACCTTACCCAGCAGCCACTCTACCTTTCCAAATGTCCTTCTCCAGTATCCATAATCACACACTGCTCTCTTTCCTCATGCTTCTTTTATTGCTGAGTGAGGTGCTTGCTCCTTCATTAAATAGCATTAAAAATAGACTGCACAGAAGTCCCCAGTGGAGCATGCTCTAACAGGGCTAATGCCACAGTTCTCAAGGTAACCATACTCAATTGGGATCTAAGACAGAAAGTCACTGGGAGATCAGCAATTTGCAAATCTAATAGCATACACAAACCTGTCTGGATCTGAGCTGAACGTTGTAAAAGAGAAATCAGCATGTAGTGAAATTAAGCCACTAAGAAACTGAAAGTCAATTCCAGGTGCCTTATAAGTTTCTTTAAATACGCCTCACCCAAACAACGTACTCTGTTAAATAAGCATTCATCTCCAGAAACTTAGTTATCCTATTCATCGAATGACATCAATCATGCCCAGAGAATAAACTGAGTCGTGTATCTGTAACAGTCCAAATGTTTTTAAAAATTGCATTTAAAACAAATCATAATAGCATTGACAAGCAAAGATAGTAATAGATTATTCTTTGATACCTTTTGTTATACAGATGAGTAGCTCTCCAAGAATACACCTAAGCTCATTGTCTACACAATTGAAATATTTTGTTAGTCAAATTGATAAGAAGTAAGATAATGTGACGACAAAGGAAATACAAGATCAAACACAAGCAAATACATACCTTGAAAACCTATATAAACCTGAAAAGTGTACACAATCTCTTACATGCAATCCCACATTAGGAATGCAGCAGAAGCAATTACTGTTAAAATAGTAGATTACTTCGCTATTTGAACAAAACACAGCTAGAGCTCTGAGCTTTCAAATGACTGTTTTCCATGAAAATGACATTACCTAAAATCCTATTAGGACATGCAAGCTCTGTGGTAATACAAATACAGGGGATCAAAGGAAGAGATGCATTTATTTTAAAGTGTGTGTCAAAGGTTTTTTGACTTTTACTAAATAAAAAATGATTTCCTGTCATCTTCACTTCTGTTTACTTAAAGCAACCATAGCAGATGAGGAAGAGGTGAGGATCCTTTAAATTTATTCTGTTTTTGAGCACGATTTTATACAGATTCACTTCAAATTTGGGTAATGTCATTCTTATTTGGAGAACCTGAAGAGTTATACCAATACACTTTAAAAATCAAAAATCAAAATGAGTTTCTACACTCTAAACACAACCTTATGAAAGTAATTTCTACCAGTTTTGCACTGCACTGAGCTTCCCATGCCTATAAATTTCAATCATCCCCTCTGGTTCTCCTTTTAAACTTGTATCTTTCAGAAGGTGATCAAATACTAAACCCGAGCAGTTGACACTTCCACACCAGCTTTATTTCTATGCATAAACACTGAGTGAGTCAATTCCTCTTCCCAAGAAACTTTTTAAACAACTGCCTACTTCAACTCAATTCTACCACCATTTCTACAATAAGACAGTAAATTGGGGGTTGCAATCAAACAACATCAAGAGTGTAAAATTAAAAACCTCTTGGGAACTCAAGACCTTAGTCCTGCCAGGACAATAATAAACTAATTATAACTCTACCTTTTCTATCGCTCTCTTTCAAATGAATTAAGAGCATCCCAAACTTTCTATGTTGAAACCTACGTAAATGACTGGAAACTTCTGTGATGAAAAACATTGTCATTTTCAATTTCCAGCTTTCCCCTTCTGCCTGATTTGGGCTGGTAGGGAAGCTCACCCATCCCTTCACCAAACACGGAAACACAATACATGGACAACACCACCAGCTTTCTACAAACACAAAGAAGAAATGCAGAGGAGAGACAATTCAAAAGAAAAGCACGGTTATATGGCAGAAAGAAAGAAGAAAGAACCCATAAAAGGCGTGCACGTTCACGTCGGAAGACTTATTACCTTGACGAACAGTGGATATCCCCCCAGCTTCTTGGTGTCTTGGTTGATTTGATTTAGTTTTTGGCTTTTATTAATATTGTTGTTTCTTAATGATTGATTTGGCTAGATTGGTTTTGTTTTTTGGCTTCCTTTTCTGTTGTTGGCTTTTTTTTTTTTTTTTTTTTTTTTTTTTTGGTCGATTTATTTAACTGCTAGTAAGAGCTTTCTGCATAGTGTGCTGGGATACCCCGCACAGCTGCAGCAGCCAGGCTGGGGCTGCAGCGACTGTGCTGCCTGGGGCTTGCGCGCCCGCTGCCCCTGCGGCTGATCTGCTCCCGCTGCACTCAGGGCGCCGCCGCCGCCGCCGCCTTCTCTGACCCGTTGGCTGCTGAGAGTGAAAGTGCCCCGGCCTACTGCCTGCTCTTCTGTCTGTACTTCTGTCAGTCTGACCCGCTGTTGGTCAGTCTGGCAACTCAGCGCAGGATTCTCGCCTTGCTGCGCTCTGCTCTCGAAGCTGCCACTCTCTCAGAATGCCAGTCTTTGCGTTGATCTATCCTCCCCTCAGAGTCCCTTGATCCCACCAGCAATGCAGGGTCTCTCTTGCCGTCTTCTGTGCCTATACTGTCTCCTACTCTGAGCCTCTGGCCACTTCCCTTGGTCAGAGGAGGGCGTCTGGAGAGAGAGAGCACACGAGTGTTTCTTTCTCTTTCTATCCTCTATTTCTATGTCTGTCTCTGCCTACTGAGTCAGCCAGAGTGTCTCTCTCTCTCTCTCTCTCTCTCTCTCTCTCTCTCTCTCTCTCTCTCTCTCTCTCTCTCTCTCTCTCTCTCTCTCTCTCTCTCTTTCTCTCTCTTTCACTCTTCTCTCTCACTCTCTCTTCTCTCTCTCCGTTCCTCTCCTCCCTTTCTCGGCCTGTCTACTTGCTCCCACCTGTCCGTCGCTTTTGCCAGTCCCACTCAGAGTCAGCCAGCCTCGATCGGTCCCACGGTCCCGCGTCCCCTGCCCGACCGCCTCGGTCGTCTGTCCCTCGGCCGGTCCGTGCCCTCCCACGCGGCTGGCACTGTAGCCGGGGGCGGCGCCCTGCTCCTCCCTGCAGCCGCGGATGGGTCCGGTCCCCGCCCAGGCTGAGGGCAAAGCGAATGTTGCACGTGGCCGCACAGTTGCTGGGGCCTGAGACCCGGGTTTCTTGACCCGCCACACCCGGGAAGTGGCAGCGGCTGGGTGTCTGTCAGTGCCTTGGGCCTTTCTGCTACCGCGTGCGACCAGAGCTGGCCAAGCCCGAGTGCAGGCACCTGCTTGGTGCTCCAGGCGCTCGTAGCGCTACCCATTCCCCGGACAGCTCTCCGCGAACCCCAAGGCAGGAGACAAAGCGCATGAGCCACGCGCGGCAGCGTGAGCATCATTAATCAGAGAAAACTGGCACGTTGCCCCCTGCCCCTCCACACCGCCTCCCCGCTCCCAGCCTGCAGGCGCGAGTTCCCGCCCGCCCCCGATGCACGAGCTCTCCAGCATACCGTTATTAGGGGTGCCTCCTCGTCTCCTGGGGACACTTGGGAAGCCTTGCACCGTTCCTTTCCTTCGGCGCTCACTCTCCCGGGCAACTCTGCAGAGACAATCCCACAATAATAACGCCTCACCCCACCCGAATGAATCCGTAGCCTCAGAGTTCTCAGAGATTCTCAGCTTTGGCTTTGAGCAAAACCAAAAGTCCGGTAGCGCGCAGCGCCAAGTGTTCTGCGTGTGGGCGACTGCCCAGACCGCTGCCCGCTTGAGTGCTGATTTAGAATCAGCAAGGTGCCTTAGAAATCCGGGTAGAGTAGGGGGCAGAGTAGGGCTTGGGGCAGGGAACAGAGTTGACACCTGAAGAAATAAAAGCCTTGATTTTCCTGTTTGTTTTGGAGATGTACTGTCTATTTTTATAATCTGTAATCATTTTGTTTTTTATTGTCGCCGGACACACTTTTTAAAAAAGAAAGGAAGGAAGAAAAACCGCGCAGTGAAAGAGAGTAAATAAAATTTCCGGCATACCGCCCACTCCTCCTGAGTGACTGTAGAGCCTACTTTTCCAACATTGTAGTTCACCAGACAAGATACACCACTCTAGCTTTCTGCCCCCGGCTGATATCAAGGCATTTGATTGTGGGCTTCTTTGCTAGGTTATTATTAATGTGCAGGAAAATTATAGTTGTACACTCCTGCATGGAATTGCCAAAGTTCATATTGATGATATCCAGCAATTCAGCTTCTGAAATGTAGACACTGAATAACTATGAATCCAGTGCAATAAACGCCCATCCCACAATAAAATGAAGAGGAGAAAAAATCAGTTTTACCAGCTACAATTAGTATGCCCCTGAAAAGACAACAAATAAATAACTAGCATAAAACATGCCATGAAAATATCTATATCTTTTGTTTCACTTATTGACACCCACTCCTAATGTCAGACATTATAAACAGATTTATTAAGAGATGTGCCTTCCACATTGTTATGAAATCATGATTTCCACAAATGGTTTTGGGCCATGTTCATGTTCACATATGCAAAGTTATTGATTTTCAGTATTAATGTATGTGTACTTCTAGAAAATGTAACACAGTAGAGTAAGGTTATACTACACCTTGAAGAATAGTTATTCTTCAATTCTTAGAATTTTTTTCCTTGAGATTTAGCTCCTGCTAAATGAATGAATCTACTATGTAAGGTATCAGACACACCAAACCTAAAGAATTCAGGACCATTATCCATCTCCATCATTCCTACTCAGTCATCTCCCAAAACATTTTGGTAAGTATTTTTTTCAGCCATATAAAATTTAATGGAAAATTATTAAAAGTATTTTGAATTTGATTCCCTTTCCTTCATGTCAAATCACATTCTGAAAATGCTGCTTGTCTACATGGGAAATTGTGCCAAGCTGTGCTGTGTCATAAATACATATGATTGACAGCACACGGAATATTTCTTCTGGATGTGACCACAGCTAAGCATCTCCTGAAAGGAGGGACAGGTCAACAATTAACAGGAAACTTTAGCAGCTTGTAGTGAACACAGTCTTTCTGCAAGAAATTAGATCCCACGCTAAGAATTTACTAAACCAATGCAACTCAGTCCTATAAACTGGATTAGAAATAACCACTGACTGGTGAAAGGAAGAACTCAGTATTTTTAGTACAAACTCCAGTGACAAAATAGAAGAACAAAACAATATTTCCAGATCTTAGCAATGCGTAGATGAACTTTTTGACAACATTTATTGCAGTATCTCATGGAATTTAAGCATTGTTTGAAAAAGGAAAGCATCCCAAAGAATAACATTACTTTGTTTCAACTAAATTTTCTACCTTTTCATTTTTTTTTACCTTTTGTCAACAAATTAGAAACTCGAGAAGACTTGAGTTTATTTGAGGTCTTATGGATAATTAGCATTTGGCTATCTATTTTTAAAATTGTGTGTCCCCAATGTGGGGCTAAAATATACCTTGGGGAATATTGGGCAGACAGTGAGCAATATGCTATTATTCTGGGCATTCGGAAAGTGTTTCTTATTTCCTTAAGTGATTTGAAACAGGTACCATGCTTTATAGCCTGGCCTGACATTTGTGAACTACTCATTGGTCCTCTGGGTGACAGATTCACATTGTCAATTTCAGATGATACACTGAAAGCATCCTAACTTTAGGGATGGGAGGTGGTCGTGTGGGCAGAGGAAGATGCTGTTACTGTTGATCTGAGGGCTTTTGAGCTTATGTGGCATCATGTTTGAAATGAAGGAGCACACATGTAACCAGGTAACCCCAGCTTGGGGAGTTGAACTCACCTACACACTGGCAAACATCTAAGATTGTTGACAAGCTCCTTTAAAACACATATTCCCCCAAGACACTAAATTAGTGCCCTTTAATGAAGCTCCCAAATTGGATTTTCAAAATAAGGCAAATTGCTAGAATAGCCCTGCTACCTTTATAAGCACCTTTTCAGCTGAAGCGAGAAGTAGAATTTCCATGCTGTTGAGCTTCCATCATTCCTCAACAATTAGGCTGAGAGGAACTCCCCTTTAGGGCATACTCCCCCACCACAATAAAGGCCCACAAATACGCTAGAGATACTTCTCATTTGCCCTGTTTCCAACAAAACTGTCTAGGGTCTATTAAATACAGTCTTGGGTTTAAAGCTTTGCAAATGGGCATGGTACAGAAAGGCAGGGGGAAAAGATGGGGGTGGGGGGAGGGCAAGATTAACATTTCAACCAGAAAAGTTGAGAGCCCCATTCTTATTTTGTGCTAAGCCAAAATAACTCAAAAACACATTTCAGAACATCAACAAAGAATGTTACATCACGTATGCATCTGAGCATGAAGAAATGTCACGATCAAAAACAAAGAGGACTTGGGAGACTAGAAACCAAATGTTCTGATGGCACAGATCCCTTGGTGGCAGCTATGTCTCCTCTGCAGTCAGCTGTGTGCAGTATAAGAAAATTATCTCATGAACTCTTAGAGTTCTTGCAGGCAGACCACAAATGAACACTGGCCTGTACGTGCACAAAGTGTTGTTTTGGTTTAAGGCAAACCGAGAAATTTCCTTTAAAATGAATGTGTAGTACTTTCACAGAGATGCATCTGAATTAGAGAAGGGATAATAAAAAGAAACAGGAGGAGCCAGTTAAAGAGAGGTTTAGGAAAACTGTCACTGAATATCTGAGCAACAAAAGACAAGAAAGGCTGCTGACTAAGTTGTATATTTCTTTTCATCATTTCTTGGGAAAGATATATAGTCGTTCAGGAACATTCTTAGTATTATTTTTCTGCTGGGCCCCAGAGCACTGTGTTTCTTCCTCTGCATCCATGCTCTAAGAACTCTGCAGCCTTGGTGTGGCCTAGGCATGTGAGACAGCAGCAGAGCACCTGACCTTCCTAATTGCAGAGTGGAGGTGGGTGCAGTGTGCCCTGCAACAGGCCTCTCTGCCTGGCCTGTGTTCGGACTGCTTCTGCACAAAGTATTCACAATCTCCCATGAACCCACAAAAGATGATTTTGATTATTTTTAAAGCCTAGCCTACAATTGAAAGTAAAAATGAAGAAGAAATGTTAGGAGCATATATGGGGAAAAGAGGTAAATGGCATAGCCCTGAAACACAAGGAATGATTGGAACTTAGCTGAACCACAGCCCATAAGCCTGCCTTTCATATGTTCCTAGTCCTGGGATCACATTTCCTTCTACTGTGGACCCTGTTCCCTTGTTTATACAAAGGAAGATAAGGGTCACCAAGTTATTCAAAATCTGGAACAACATATTTGGCTTCTCAACAATGAGATGATATTAGCAGCAATAATAAAACAACTTCAAATTATATTTAACAGATACAGGACATCTGTATTTTTAATTGTTTTTCTCTCTTGTGGTTCTAGGGCTTGAATCCAGAGCCTGGCCATGCTAGGCAAGTACTCTACCACTGAGCTACACTCCCAGGCCACAGAACGTCTGCATTTTTATACTGTTATCTATACCTTAAAGTGAGGGGTGTGTGTGTGTGTGTGTGTGTGTGTACTTGCATGTGCACACTTTTGTGTGAGGATAGTTAATATTTCAAAAAGGTACTTAGATTTTACTGGAAGCCCAACTGTAGGACAATATCCAGCATCCAAAGAAGAACAATATGCAGATACATAATTCTGCATAAATGTACAACTTGTTCTCCAAAGCTACTCTTTAAAGAAAGTTTCTTTTTTTCTTTTCAAAATAAATATACATTTACAAAATGTATAGAGACATTTGGAAAAAGGGGATATCAAAATATAAAAAGAACAAAATAAAAATCTCCCAAAATACTACCACCCAAACTGCCATCACTTCTGTGCTTAGCCAATCTCTATGCATATATATCCATAAATCCATAGATATTTTGCATATATGGATTATAGGATACATGTTACTTTATAATCAATTCTCCTACTTTGTGTTCTACTCTTTACTTTAGAATAAGTCATGATGGTTTTTTCCATGCTGTTAAATATATAAATATGTTAATAACAGCACAGCAGCTTATTAAGTCCCGAACATGTATATGCCATACATAAATAGAAGCTATTGGTAAGCATGGTGTGCAAGTTGGGAGATCCTTAAGGCAAATCCTTAAAATTTGAATTTTTCATTCAAAGAGTAATTGTATTTTATAGTTTTGACACAATAGATTTAAAGACATTATATCAGCTTCAGAACATATTTTGTTTGGATTTTTAATTTATTAAAGATTTGACTCTTATGTTAAGGAGTTGATGGGCTTTTGTCTTCCTGGCATAGATCATATATATATATATATATATATATATGTACACACACACACATACACACATACTGGTAAAAACATTTTGAAATGTATTTTCTGTTTGTTTTAAATGAATTGTCTTAAATTAAGGTAAAAACTTTTTTTTTAAGGAAAAAGAACAAGACAAAAAAATCTGTGAGTTTACCAATTCCCTTTTTACTTAAGCCTTTTCCTTTGACCCAGACCCAACGTCTATAAAAATGGTAAATATTTAAGGAAGCTGAGTGAACACTTTCAGGCCAAGAAGTTACAATTTGGTGAACTAAGAATTTGCTGTCTTCTTCCGCTCTAGGAATTAAATAGATCCCTGGGAATTTGGAGGGGCAAACTTCCAAATCATTGTTTTAATCCTCCTCATTTGTGTACCATTTTAGCCAGACAAAGCCAAAAGCACTGATTCAATTTACATTATCATCTATTTATTCCCCACTCCTAGGAGGGGTGTAGAAACATATCCTCAGGAATACGTTAAAAAACTGGATACCTCAATGGGAGAGAAAGAATCAAATGTGCATTATTTGATGAACTATTCATAATTACTTTCACCTTGGTACATGAAATTGTAATCCTAGGCTCAGCCTTATCCAAGTCTTATTTCTGTCCTGGTCATAAGAGTCAGCACACTCCCTAGCCTATGCGTGAAAAGCTCTCACCAATTAAATGTGCATGCAACAGATATGTACAACTTATGAGAGGTTGAAATAAAACCTGTATGAAGTTCTTCAGGTATTTTTTGACCTGCCCATGGTGACAAATGACGTCAAACATCCAGATAATCTAGTTTATAGGATGATAGAACCTCCATTAACCTGGATACCTGAATGGACTATATAGAGACAACTTCAACAGTATCTCCATTAGAAGCGTAAATTAAGTGAGGAAAACAAATACTGCAGTTTAAACCACAGAGATTTGAAGTTGCTTGTTACTGTGGCACACCTCTCCTGTTTTATATGCTCTCTACTAATCCAATGACATGGGAGTGAGAAACATTAACTGTAATAAACCAAACCTAGTCTTTGGATTCAGAAAAATCACAATTTTCATCCTGAATCTGTCACCAAATTGCTGTGAGAAGTGAACAAGTTTCTTGAAACTGTAAGCTTCAGTTATTTCTTTTAAATATCTAAAATGTAATGAAGACACTAAATTTTCATCAAACCAATACCACACTGTTCTGATTACTAACATTTTAAAATATGGCTTGATATCTTTCAAGGAAGACCCCATTGTTTTTCTTATTCTTAATATTGTTTTGGCCATGTTTTTGTTTTTAATCTTACTTTTACATTTCCATTTGAATTCTAGGAATAGCCTATAAAATTTCATAAAATGTCATGCTAGTATTTTCATTGGCATTCATTGAAATTATAGTTGGATTGCAGGAAATTGGTTTTATTTGCTATTATCTTCCAAAATGTAAATTGATTAATCTCTCTTATTTTTGGTAGGTTTTTGA
The DNA here is from genome assembly GCA_025594165.1 of Tamias sibiricus. Classification (NCBI taxonomy): domain Eukaryota; kingdom Metazoa; phylum Chordata; class Mammalia; order Rodentia; family Sciuridae; genus Tamias; species Tamias sibiricus. The sequence continues at coordinate 29,290,378 of CM046673.1, forward strand.
AAATGTCCCTGATTATGTATCCCTGTTATTTCTAGTTATAACCTCACTAATTTCCAAAGTTGTTTAATTGTACTATCTCTTATTTATTTTTATTAATATTCTCAGAACTAATATTTTTATATTAGTTCTTCCAAATAGCAGACTTTTTTGAAAAAAAAATTTCATTAATCCCTATATATTTATCTTTCTAATATATTACAGCTGGTCAATTTTTATTATTTTATAGGATAATAAGAAAAAAAACTTATCCCATTAAATTTGAATGTGTCTTTTTTATTATATACACTTCAAATGCACATTTTCATCTTAGCATGTATTTGCCACATAGCAAAGGTTTTACCATAAAAGATTTCTTATAATTTGGTTCTACATTGTAATTCTCATTATAAATCACTTTCAGCCCATGGGATATTTAGAAGATCTTTCTGCTTTTAACAGTTAGTTTAAAAGAAGTCTTTTTTTTTTTTTTTTTTTTTTTTTTGAGGGAATGTTCCTTAATTATGGAGTTTTAATTTTATTTCATACCAGTCAATGATTTTGATTTGTTGACATATCTTTTAGAATCTGGGAAATGAACAATTTCTGTTAATAAACCATGTGTTCTTAAAAACAATGCATGTTCTCTTAGTACAGAGTTCTCTGTGAATCTCTTACTTCAAATATATAAAATTAAGCTGTTTATATTATTTTAAAAATCTTTTATTGTCCTATCAGTTCTGTCTGCATTGATCCACCAGTCTCTGAGAGAATAGTGTTACGTTGTTCTATTGTTACTATGGAGTTATTCATCTTTTTTTCTGACAATCATTGCAATTTTTGCTTTCTTCCATTTTGAATGGTTTGTTAGATTCAAAGCTATAAATAATGTTTCCATGATAGATTCTGTTTTTCCTTTTTTTTCCCCCAAAATTTAACTGTCTTTACAACTATCAATGTCTTGACTTTAGATTTTATTTTGTTGAATATTAATATAGAATCTAGAACATTTGGGGCTAGTAGGTGCTAATATATGTCCCTGTAAAAATGTTTGTATTGTACTTGTATTTTTCTGTATTATAGTTATGCTTCATTTAAACCCATACAACTGTTTGCCTTTTAAAAAATTTAATCTCAGGATTAGTTTGGATTGATTTGTTTTCATTTATCATATAGTTACCCAAAGTGAAGTCTCTTCTTCTTATTCTTAATTAAATTCTTTATTTATTCTAATTTGTTACACATGTTTGCAGAATGCAATTCATTTCACATTACATATATAAAGAACAATTTTTCAAGTTACTGGTTTTACACAAAGTATTTTCCCACCACTTGTTTCTTCATACATGTGCTTAGGGTAATGATGTCTAACTCATGCTGTTATTCCTATCCCCTTGCCCCCTCCCTTTCCCTCTCTCCTCTTTGATCTATTATTTCCTTCATTCCTCTTATCTCCCCTCCCTTGCCATTATAAGTCAGTATCCTTATAACAAAGAAATCATCCACCTCTGTTTTTTTTGGAATAGGCTAACTTCACTTAGCATTATTTTCTCCAACTCCATCCATTTATATGCAAATGCCATGATTTTATTCTCTTTCAGTGCTGAGTAGTGTTCCATTGTGTATATATACCAAAGTTTCCCCATCCATTCATCTACTGAAGGGCATCGGGATTCGTTCCACAATTTAGCTATTGTGAATTGTGCTGCTATAAACATTGATGTGGCTGTGTCCCCGTAGTATGCTGTTTTTAAGTCTTTGGGGTATAGACCAAAGAGTGGGATAGTAGGGTTGAATGGTGGTTCCATTCCAAGTTTTCCAAGGAAACTCCATACTGCTTTCCAGATTGGCTGCACCAATTTACAGTCCCACCAGAAATGTATGAGTGTGCCTTTTTCCCCACATCCTTGCCAGCATTTGTTGTTGTTTGTATTTTTGATAGCTGCCATTTTGACTGGAGTGAGATGATGATTTGATTTGCATTTCTCTAATTGCTAGAGATGTTAAATATTTTTTCATATATTTGTTGATTGATTGTATATCATACTCTTCTGAGAAGTGTCTGTTTGGTTCCTTGGCCCATTTATTGATTGGGTTATTTGGTTTTATTGGTGTTAAAGTACTTGGGAATCAACTTAACAAAAGAAGTAAAAGACCTCTACAATGAAAACTACAGCATGCTAAAGAAAGAAATTAAAGAAGATCTTAGAAGATGGAAAGGTCTACCTTGTTCTTGGATAGGTAGAATTAATATTATCAAAATGACCATACTACCAAAAGCACTATACAGATTTAATGCAATTCCAATCAAAATCCCAATAACATTCCTCATAGAAATAGAAAAAGCAATCATGAAATTCATCTGGAAAAATAAGAGGCCCAGTAGCCAAAGTAATTCTTAGCCAGAAGAGTGAAGCTGGTGGCATTACTATTCCAGAACTTAAATTGTATTACAAAGCAATAGTAACAAAAACAGCATGGTATTGGAACCAAAATAGACCAGCAGACCAATGGTACAGAATAGAGGACACTAACCCACATATCTACTAACCCATATCTACTAACACATATCTACTAACCCATATCTACTAACACATATCTACTAACCCACATATCTACAATTACTTATATTAGACCAAGCCACCAAAAATGTACACTGGAGAAAACATAGCCTCTTCAACAAGTGGTGCTGGGAAAACTGGAAATCCACATGTAACAAAATGAAATTAGACCTCTATCTCTTACCGTGCACAAAACTCAACTCAAAGTGGATCAAGGACCTAGGAATTAAACCAGAGAACTTGCACCTAACAGAAGAAAAAGTAGTCCCAAATGTCCATTATGTTGGATTGGGCCCAATTTCCTTAAAAAGACCCCTATAGCACAAGAATTAAAACCAAGAATCAATAAACAGGATGGATTCAAACTAAAAAAATTCTTCTCAGCGAAAGAAACAATCAGTAAGGTGAATAGAGAACCTACAGAATGGGAGCAAATCTTTGCCATAAGCATATCAGACAGAACACTAACCTCAAGGATATGTAAAGCACTCAACAACCTTGACACCCCCCAAAAAAAATTCTCTTCTTTTTTTTTTAGTTCTAATTTTTTTTCCTGTTTGATTTTCCTCATCCTCCTTTATTTTGGGACTCATAATAAATATGAATTCTAGGTTTTTTTGCCACAAAATTATCTCATTTCTTTGCACAGTTTAATTTTCTCTTATCTCACTTTGCCATTTTTCTTTTAAGGAGGGTTAGTATTCATATTAAATCATTTATTAGTTTTTAACATCATTATTTCAATAAGTTAAACATACATTTTTTAGAATTACTATTTTTCTCATTTTCCAATGCTATATTATGTGTTCCTAAATTCAGTTGCTCTAAGGTTTTACTTTCTGGAATAGTCTTCACCTATTTTAGGTATTTCAGGAAAAGTTAGAATCACATAAATAATATGCTAACTTCTTATGAATCTCTATCTTCCAGAAAAGTATTAATAAAAAGAAGAATTATCGATATTAAAAATCTGAGTTCACTGACTTTTTAAAGATAGAATTTAAGAAAGCTTTTCTAATCCAACAATGATTTCCAACCTGTTTCTGTTTTCCAGTTCTTCCTGTGCTAAAGTTTTCACTTTACATTTCTCAGTACTCATACCTTTTGTGTTCCGATTGCTGGTATACAGGTGTGCATTTTATTATTCAATGCCTTAAAAACAAAGGAACCTTTCCTGGGGATGTTGTCAGGTACCTTTTTATTTCTTTAATCTCACTACATGACAAAACAGGAGACAGTGGATGCATGGGTCTATTGGAAACAAGGCAGGGTGCCACTGTGGTGCTGCACACTGCCATGTTTTCCACAGGCATTGCAATCCCTCTGCTTTTAGGAAGCCACTACCTTTGGAACTGAAATCTATTTGAAACTCCTTCCTATTTTCTCAGCATAGGACTTGTGTTGTTTCCTCAATCAAATTTCGTCTTCAAACTGTTTCCTTTCCCACAATTACTGATGCATTAATGACACTCTTTTAATTTTTTTCTTTTCAGCTTTGTCATTTGTATGGATTTGGACCAGAAGAGGCTTCAGTGTGCACTTCAGATACCATAGTAAAAGGAACTATTTTTTATAGTTTCAATGAGCTATGAATACGAAACTTAAAAATCACTTTCTCAAAAAGATCTGTATTCAGTATGACCTATATTTACATACTGGAATATACTACTTTATCCATAATCTGTCCTTGGAAAATGTATTTGCATGGTTGCTCTATATTAACAAGGGTAAGGGCAAAAATTTTATATATAGTATATATTCATAAATAGGCATACATAACTAATACATACATATCAACTAATATAATATTTATATCCTATAATGTATATTACATATTTTATGAATTTTACATTTTTATATATGTTAACATGTATGTTACATATTAGACAGTGTATATTATATATACTATATATGAAAGTGTCCAGATTTGATAGCTGTGTAGCTTCATTTTCATCTTCACAATTGTTCTTTTTATTTATGTTAGCCTGTTTCTTAAAACATGCATCAGCATATGTATGCATGTATACTTATGTAGTATATCACACACCTATGCTATAGCATACATATTTTGTATGTCATATATTCACATTAAAATATAAAGTATATGTATTACATATTACATATTATAATTCATATATGGCACATCCTTTCACACCATTAAATGCTAAAAATGATTATAATATGTTATGAAATATAGTGTATATGACACAAATATATAATACATATTGTATATATACAAATATATATATACATATGTGTATATATACACAAATATATATTGTATATTATAAATATATATATATACATATGTGTATACATATACACAAATATACATGCATATGTAAAAGCTTCTTGCAGATTCTTTTGATGGCAGAGTAGCTTATTTTCTCTTAGTGTTTAGAGAGTGTAATAAACTTTTATTAATATATAGTCTTAAATCTATCCAGAAACAATACATGTTCTCTTTGGCCTGATTAAAAACAACTTTTTAAAAAATAGATTTTCAAAAATTTTCAGACACTATAATTTTTAGTTCTGAATTTCTGTTTTATTCTTTTTTAGTGCCTAGGGGTGTAGCACAGTGGTAAAGCATTTACTTAGCATATGCAAGGCCCTGAATTTGATCTCATCACAAACTGGAAAAAAAAAAAAAAAAAAAAACTACAAAGAAAAAAAATGTTGTGGGCTGGGGATGTGGCTCAGTGGTTGCTTTGCATGTGCAAGGTCCTGGATTGAATCCCCAGCACCACAAAATTCTTACTTACTAATTACAAAACCATAACTAGGGCTGGGGTTGTGGCTAAGTGGTAGAGTGCTTGCCTCACATGTGTGAGGTTCAATTTTCAGCATCCCATAAAAATAAATCAATAAAATAAAGGTCCACTGACAACCAAAAAAAAAAAATCATAACTACTTGTATCATGATGGTCAGCCTTCATAGCTTTGTTGTTGTTTTTTTTTTTTTTTTTTTTTTTTTTTTTTTTTTTTAGAATGAGTAACATCTTATATCACTTGAAATTATTTCATGGACCATGCCATGAGAATTTTATAACATGGAGAATCTTTACTGTCATGGTTCAAAGACCAATGCTAATATTTTTGTTTAAGCAAAAACTTAATTTGATTGGGCTCAAACCCCACACTCAATATTTATGTCAGCAACTGGAATTTCAAATCATCCTTTTTTCTTCTTTAATTGGACTGCCTGCATTCTGTCCAGTGCTTGTATGGTCAGGATCCACCAAAGATTTAACCTGAGCTTATAGACAGAGGGCAGGACTCCTAGTGCCTGGCTATGGCCTTTCTGGAAATCTGCCCTAACTTTTAGGTGGTCCTCCAAGCTAGTAGCCAGCAGGGTTTAGCCTACTGCTCTACTCTCCTCCATAGGTAGTTTTAGTTGCCATACATGGCTCAGTATTGATACTTCGCAAGCTGAAGACCATGAAAATGTGTAACTCAATCCCTGATGATTCTTTGGTTCAAGGATGATCTCCCTTCCAAAAACCTGTTGGTTTTTATTCCCCAAAGTTGATTGTTATCTCAGGGTGGTTTGGTTTGTCAGGAGCTTACTTAGCCACACTAGAAACAAGACTCAATATTCCTCTGAGCGGCATGAAAGAAGAAAGGAAAACTGAAAGACAAAAGAGAACAGTGTACACATAAGACACTGATTCTGAGAATGGGGGAGAGATATCATCCCCAGGTTCTCCTGCTTATATCCTGTTGTCAAAAATGGTGTTGAGCAGGGATCCGTATGACACATGCTTATAATCCAGCAGCTCAGGAGGCTGAGGCAGGAGGATGGCAAGTTCAAAGCCAGCTTCAGCAAAAGCGCAGCACTTAGCAACTCAGTGAGGCCTTGTCTCTAAATAAAATATAAAATAAGACTGGGGATGTTGCTCAGAGGTCGAGTGCTCCTGAGTTCAATCCGTGGTACCCACCCACCCCTAAAAAATAAAATTATGTTGATCACCATGTCTATACCAAAGGGAGCCTAGGCATTCATTCACATGGTTTCCTTTCTGTCTTTCCCAATCAAGAAAGACTAGAAAAAGAAAACTAAATCTGGTGTTAAGTAGGCTGACCTGCCTATCTGTCACTGTCTCCATTTTAGTTTCTAAATTTATTGCATGCATCATGTTCTTTATGAAGCTTGAAAACTGAATCCTTCTTTCTGAAACACAAGCATATTTGATTCAACCAATTCTGACTTGGATACATTTTAGAGAATAAAGTTTGATAAGGACAGAATAAAAGCTTCTTAGCAGCTCTGAGGCTTGGATAACAGCAGAAACACTTAAACTCTGTCACTAGATGCATATAAACAGGGAAACTATTTCTCAGGGCTTTCTGAAATGTTTTGTGCATCTCCCTGCTGGATCTATTCACTAATTCAGGGTGGATAAAATCTAAGCTGGTTTTTCTGTTTAAGATAAAAATGTTTAAGAATACTTCTTTGTGCTCAGTGGTTATTAACCACAGTGCAACATATTAGAGTACTGCAGTCAGTTGCGAAACATGTTGTAATTTGTTACAAATGATACTCAGGTATCACAATTTTTCAATTGCTTGAAACATGAATCCAATTTGGTGTTATTGCTCTAATAACATCATTAAAACTTCCTATATTCGAATAACTTTACTTGAGTAGAAAGAAAAGAGGTACATTTAAAAATTTTTAAATGTGGGCTGGGGGAGATGCTTCATCCTTATGAAACATTGTTGACATATTTCATACAAAAGATAAAAATTATATATGGCAACTTTTCCTGCTTAAAAGAGAATACAACAAGTCCCTAACCTAAGAAGTGAAGTTTTTAAGTAAAATAAAGGCAGGAACAAGAGGTCTTAAGTGGATAGATGATATTTGACACCAGTATCAATAAGAATATAAATGGAACAGCATTATTACTAAGCAAAGAATATTGGGTAAGTAAATATGATATCCCACATGTTACTTAGGTGTGATAAGGAAAAGGTCATGATTGGAAAGAAAGCAATGAAAGTATATAACTCATCCAGAATCTACAGGACTATTAGGAGAGGAAGAATAGTGTTGAACCAGACCAGAGAGCATTTAGGTGGAAAAAATGAGAAAAGGCAGCACAGTGAGATCATCTTGGGAAGAACTATTCAGTTAGATGCACGTTGGAGTCCCAATGTTAATCATTAAACTGTCACAAAGGGAAGATGCAGTATTCACCAGGGGCCTCAAACACCTTTTACATTGCTGAAAGTCTCATTTGCCTAAAAGCAGTACACCTGATAAATTCTTGATGTGCATTGCTCACAATTTCATTCCTTAAGATGTAGAAAATGAGAGACAAGGGTTTAATTTCATTTTGTTGCATATGGATTTCCAGTTTTCCCAGCACCATTTGTTGAAGAGGCTATCCTTTCTCCACTGTACATTTTTGGCGCCTTTGTCTAATATAAGATAGCTGAAATTATATGTATTAGTCTCTGTGTCCTCAATTCTGTACCATTGGTCCACCAGTCTGTTTTGGTGCCAATACCATGCTGTTTTTGTTACTATTGCTCTATAGTATAATTTAAAGTCCAGTATGGTGATGCCCCCTGCTTCACTTTTCTTGCTCAGGATTGCTTTGGCTATTCTGGGAACCCTTATCTCTCACCATGCACAAAATTCAATTCAAAGTGGATCAAGGACCTAGAAATTAGACCAGAGACAATACGCCTAATAGAAGAAAAAGTAAGCTCCAATTTCCAACATGTTGGATTAGGCCCCAAGTTCCTTAATAAGAATCCTGTAGCACAAGAACTATTACCAAGAATTAATGAATGGGATAGATTTAAACTGAAAAGCTTCTTCTCAGCAAAAGAAACAATCAGTGAGGTGAATAGAGAGCCAACTAATTGGGAACAAATATTTAATACATGCACATCAGATAGAGCACTAATTTCTAGAATGTATATAGAACTAAAAAAACTTAACACCAAAAAAGCAAATAACCCAATCAATAAATGGGCTAAGGAATTGAAAAGACACTTCTCAGAAGAAGATACACGATTAATCAACAAATACATGAAAAAATGCTCAACATCACTGGCAATTAGAGAAATGCAAATCAAAACTACTCTAAGATTTCATTTCACTCCAGTCAGAATGGCAGCTATCAAGAACACAAACAACAATAAATGTTGGAGAGGATGTGGGGAAAAAGGCACACTCATACATTGCTGGTGGGACTGCAAAATGGTGCAACCGCTATGGAAAGCAGTATGGAGATTTCTTGGGAAAATGGGAATGGAACCACCCTATGACCCAGCCATCCCACTCCTGGGTCTATTCCCAAAAGACTTAAAAACAGCATATTACAGTGACACAGCCACTTCAATGTTTATAGCAGCACAATTCACAATAGCTAGGTTATGGAACCAACCTAGATGTCCCTCAGTAGATGAGTGGATAAAGAAAATATGGTATATATACAAAATGGAATTTTACTCAGCAATAAGAGAGAATAAAATAATGGCATTTGCAGGTAAATGGATGAAGTTGGAGAATATAATGCTAAGTGAAATTAGTCAATCTCAAAAATCCAAATACCGAATGTTTTCTCTGATATAAGGAAGCTGGTTCACAGTGTTGTTGGAAGGGGGTACATAGGATCAGAGGAACACTAGAACGGTCAACGGAAAGGGAGGGGAGGGAGGGAGTAAGGGGGGGGTGGAAAAAAATTGGTGGTTGAATGAGATGGATATCATTATCCTAAATGCATGATTGGAGATCTGAATGGTACTTATATACTTTGTATACAAGCAGTTGTATGTAAAAAGATACTATACTTGTGCATGATGAATAAGTAAATAAACAATAAAAAAAGACTAATGAGCATGAACATTTGAAACATTATTATAAAATTATATAATAAAAATCTTAAAATTCACAAAGAAAAAAAATAAAAGCCTTTCTGAACTCTAAAAGAAAAAAAAAAAAAAAAGATGTAGAAAATGTTTATCTTTGGCCCAATTCCATGCTCTAGGGAGGAATTAATTGACAAAGACAAAGCTATGACCACCTTGAGGTGTGGTGTATTGGGCTCAGTCAGAAATATTCTCTGGACTTCAAAGAGATGGACATATAAATTTCACAAGTTTCAGGAGGCTGAGGCAGGTGGATCACAAGTTCAAAGCCAGCCCTAGAAACCTAGTGAGGACCCAAGCAAGAGCCTGTCTCAAAACAAAACAAAACAAAACAAAATGTTAAAAAGTGTGTTGGGGGTGGGGGTGGGGTGGCTGGGAATGTGATTCTATGGTTAAGGTCCCCTGGTTCAATCTCTAGTAACAAAACTAAAATTTAGAAATGTAATGAACACAATCTCCATGGCCTACATCTCTAAAAGAAGAAATATTGTTAAGAAGTTTGGACTAATTCAATGAATAGAATATCATTCCACTGATAAAAGTTGGTAGATATTAATGTGACCACCCAGGCAGCTCTCAATAGAGTCAAATTCTAAAACACTATGAATCATCCTGTACGAAAGTAAATTCAAAATGGATCAAAAACCAATCAATAAGAAATTTTGCAACTGTTTGAAAAAAGAAATAGGGGAAACAAACATATAGATAACAATTAAACATATAGATACAGAATAAGACTCCTATAGATAAGAGAAAGAATCTATACATGGAACGGCATCAAATTAAGAAGATTCTGTACAGCAAGGAAACAACAGAGTGAAGAGACAACTTACAAAAAGAGAAATTTTTGACAGCCACTCCTCTGACAGAGTACAATGACAACAAAACCCCCTCAACATTAAAAAAATATGCAATTAATAAATAGACAAATGAACTGGAGACACTTCTTAAAAGAAGTACAAATGGCCAACAATCAAAATAAGAAGTGTTCACATTCTTTATCCATCAAGGAAATGCAAATCAAAACTACACTGAGATTCCAAATCACTCCAGCTAGCAATAAGAATATACATAACAATAGTGCTGGTAAAGATGCAGGGGAAAAAGGAACTCTTCCACACTGTTGGCAGAAATGTAAATTAGTACACCAGCACCATGGAAAACAATATGGAGATTCCTCAAAAAGTTAAAAATAAATCTACCATAAGATCCAGCTCTACCAAAAGAAGGTAAGTCCAAATATTCTAGAGGTATATGCATGCCCATGTTTATTGCAGTACAATTCACAATAGCCAAGTTATGCAATCAGCTTAGGTGTCTATGAACAGATGAGTGGATAAAGAAAATGTGATGTATCTACACAATGGAGTTCTATTTGGCCATAAAGAAGAACAAAATTATGTTACTTGCAGGAAAATGGATGAAACCGAACATAATAATTTTAAGCAAAACATGTCAGACTCAGAGAGAAAAGTATCAATATTTTCTTTCATATGTGGAAACTGGAAGGGAAAAAACAGGCAAAAAAAGGGACACTGAAATTAGAAGGGAAACCAGTAAGGTAGAAGATAGGGTCAGGGGAGGGGGAAGAGGAGAATGGGAGAAGTCTTGGGAGCAAAATTAATCAAATGAATATGCCACAATGAAACACACCTTTCTGTACAATTTAATATGTACCAATTTGTTTTTAAAAAAGGGAACATGACCTGAGGATGGAGGAAAATGGTAGTAAACACATGTGAATGTGATTTTGAAGCTGTATGTTTTAAAGGAGTAACTGCCTCAATGTGTGATGCCCTGGTTACATGATACCCAGTTTCTGCTGTGGTAAGGCCTGGAAACATCTTCTCTAGGGTTGGTTGTAAGATGTCACTAGAATAATGTCAGTTGTTGAATATTCTTCTCTCAATGACATTTGTATGTCAGATAGCTCAATATTTGCTTCTGATATTCAGCCTTTAGTACTTGCTTGGGAAGTTTGCTCCCTGAGATAAACCACAACATATCTTTCAGTAATTTATCCTTACAAGGAAACATCTTCCTTCCATATTTAAAGGAAGAGCTCAGAAAATGTGGCTTTTCCTTCTGTCTGTAGGTTAAGAGGATTTTGTACCACTCATTTATTTAGGAAAATGAAAAAGTTTCAATAGGAAAATGGGTGCCTTCAAATTCCCTATACAGCATTATTGTAGACATCCCTTCTTGCTGATTGCAATGGACTGAATGTGTAGTTCCAACATTCATATGCTGAAATTCTAATGACCAATGTGATGAGGAGATCACACCATGGGGTGGTAATTGAATCATGAAGTTGAAGCCTTCATGAAAGAGATTGTTGCCCTAAAAGAGATCCCTTAAACCTCACTTGCCCTCTTTCTGCCATGTGCGTATACAATAATAACTTGGCAGTCTAAAGTTTGGAAGAGGGCCCTTGATAGAAACTGACAAAATCAGTGTGCTAGCCTTAGATTTCCAGCCTCCAGAAATGTGAGGAGCAACTTTCTTTTGCTTATGAGCCATCCAATCTACAGTTTTTTGTTATAGCAGCCTTCAGGGCCTAAAACATTAGCAGCTCCACCATGCTTCCTCTGTGATTATTAAGTTCAACACCCCTCATGATACTATGATACTGAGAGCCATGGCTGCTATTCCACAGCCTCAGGCCTAGTATGATATTGGCAAAACTCAGTGTTCTTTTTCTACACTTCTTTTTCTTTCCATCTCTAGCATTTATATGTTCCTGCTTTTATTTCTTTATGTAGCTCAACACAATTATACACCAGTAAGAAAGCCATGGAGCATGATCTTTATTAAATAATAAAAAAAAAGTTAATTCATGTAAAAGATTTTTCCATTGTATTTCAGTTTTAAAAAATCAAATATCTGACACATAGAAAAGAACCTATAAAATATGTATGAAATTTGATCACAAAAAAAAGCTCTAAATCCACTAACCAAAGTATCTAGAAAATTACCTAGAATATTATCAATACTGTTGAAATCTACCTATGAGACCCTCCAAATCCTATCTTATAGGGTCATTGCCAGATGTCCTTACTGTCTTTGCTTCTGTTTCATCATGTCCCCTTCTCAGTGGCTATTAGTCCTAGATATGTATGTATCTCACATCAATGTTATTCAGATTTGTTTCTTTTCAGATTTTTATGAAGACTCTGAAAATGCATATGTACTGCATGGAGTCGCTTCTTACCTGTGAATGCATGGATTTATTTCTGGGGTGTACTCTGTTATGTTGTTCTACGTATCTGTTTTGATACCAGTAACATGCTGTTTGGCTGCTATAGCCATTGAAGCCATGTAGTTAATGCCTACAGGCATTTCATTTTGCTCAAGTTTATTTTGACTAGTTGGAGTATTTATGGATTCTTATGAATTTTAAGATTTTTTTTTTTTACGTCTGTGATGAATGCTATTGTTTTTATGATACTGGAGATTGAAAATGGGGCCTCATGCATGTAAGTATGTTTTCTACCACTGAGCTATGTTATCTACCCTTCTGAATATTTTTTCTAGGGATTTCACTGAATCTGTAGATCATTTTGTGTAGTTGCAATATTTTAATGGTAATAATTATTTTAATCCATGAAAATGGGATTTCATTCCATTTATTTATGTCACCTTCAATTTATTACATCAGTTTTCATTGTAGACATCTTTCACCTTATTGGCTAAATTTATCCCTGATATTTTTGTTTTGTTTTTGTTTTTTTTTAAGCTTCTGTATGTTGGGATTGTTTTCATGATTTCTTTTTTAGGTAGTTCAGCATTAGTGAATAGAAATGCTACTGATTTTTGTATGTTGACTTTGTATTCTGCAAATTTATTGAATTAGTTTTAATGGTTTATGGTAAACTATTTAGGGTACTCTATATATATGACCATGTCCTATATAAGCAGGGAAAATTTAACTTCTTCCTTTTCAGTTTAGATGCATTGTTTTTTCTTGCCTGATTGCTGTGGCTAGGACTTTGAGAAGTGCTCAGAGTGGGCATCCTCCTGTTTCAGATCTTCAAGGAAAGGCTTTCAAATTTCCTCCATTCAGTGTATAAGCTGTGAATTTGTCAACTGTGTCCTGTACTATTTTTGTTTACATTTCTCTTATTCCTAATTTTTTGAAGTTTTTATCATGAAGAGATGTTAAAATTTGTCAAATGACTTCTTTATTTACTGAAAAAATCATATGCCTTTTGTCTTTTATTCTGTTAATGTAATGTGTTAAATTTATTGATTTATATATGGTGAGTCATCATTGCATCCCTGGGATGAATTCTATTTAATCATGATTATTATCTTTTTTAAAAAAATATTTTTTAGTTGTAGATGGACACAATATCTTTATTTTTATTTATTTATTTTTATGTGGTGCTGAGGATCAAACCCAGGGCCTCACGTGTGCAAGTCAAGTGCTCTACCACTGAGCTACAACCCCAGCCCTGAATGATCTTTTTAATATGCTGTTTGGTTTGATTTGCTAGTATTTTGTTAAAGATTTTTGCATCTATGTTCATCAGTGATATTGGATTATAGTTTTTCCTCCCTTCCTCTCTCCCTCACTCCATCTTTCCCCCTTCCTTCCTTCATCCCTTCCTCTCTCTGCCTTTCTTTTCTTCCTTTCTTTGTCTGGTTTTACTATCAAGGTAATGCTGTCCTTATAGAATCAGTTGGAAAGCTTCTTTCCTTTGCACTTGTTTGTAATGGTTTAAGTAGAATTCATATTAGTACATTAATTGGTAATGTTTGGTGACTGTAGCAGTGAAGCCATCAGGTCCTGGGTTTTTCTTGGATAGCAAACCTTTTAAAAAATTATTTCTTTTCTACCTGTCTGACATGAGTTTGTGAGGAGCCTTTCTTCAGTCAATCATGAGGGGGAGGGTAGTCTATCATCTTATAGTGATGCCATCTTGACATGGTCTCAGTGACAGGAGACAGGTGAAGAATATCACACCAATTCTGAAATGCTTTGGCAGAGATATGGCATGCTATAGTTCTGCCCACAGTCCACTCACTGGTCATAGCTAGTCATGTGAAAAAGGAATAACAAGGGGGATTGGGAAATTTGCTGGAACATGGATATTTGGAGAGAAATGTACTGTCTACTTTATTGGTCTTATTATCTTTTCACCTGGTTATGACAGATGTCTGCTCTGGATCCCAAGTTTGAGAGAGTCTAGAATTTTGTACAAACACACACACACACACACACACACACACACACACACACACAGGCCACACACTCCTCTCAAAGAATACATGTACTTTATTATCATTCAGATCAAAAACTGGTACAGTTTTTGAGTCACAGCTCTAAATCGCCATACTCCTGACTAACACCATTCCAGATTCCAGTCTCTTTAAGTCTTTTGCCCTCTGACCTAGAAACAGAAAACAGCTGTTTTCCTAACCCATGAAGTGTGCTGCATTGCTAAATATGAAGCTGGACACTGTTTCAGGATGCAGGTAAAATCTGGGCTGTGGAGGCACTTACATAAGAGAAAAAAACAAATGAATGAACTTGTGAAATCTTTTCTCTGGGTGTAAATTTAATGTTTTTAAAAAGTCTACTGATATATGTTCCCAATATTGCCAAGTATCTGTTTGGTTACTACTCATGCTCTTTACTCAATTAATGGTTCCACGTGTATTTATTTATTAATTAAACTATCTGTGTGTAATTTACCATGTTATTTGCAATAGTGATACTAAGTGGCTCAGAAATGTGTTGCAAAATTAAATTTTATTAATTTTAAAGTTTTGTTTGTGTGTGTACATGTGTATGTATCAGTTGTTAGCTCTCTTCTCTTTATCTTTCTATATATATTTCAGATGCCAGATAAGATATAGAATACCTACTTAAATTTGAATTTTAGAATAAAAATGAATAATATTTAGAAATAATTACATTTCATGAGCTATTTGGGGAATATTTATACTAAAAATTATTGCTATTTATCCAAAATTCAAATTTAATTGTATTTCCAGTATTTTTATTTGGTCAAATAATATTTAATATTCATATTGGCAACTAGATGGACATTTAAAGCTAGAATTGTGAGAAGTTTTATTCTGAAAGGATTGGAGATGATTTATATAAATTTCAAAATACAAATGTTAATCAAAGTCTTAACGGGTTTTTATTAAGATTTATCTTTTTTACTTATTGATTTTAATAAAAATTGATAAATACTTTAGGAAAAAATTAACAATCCTGAGAACACATGCCCTACATGTTTTCTATTGTTTAATTTTTTTTTCATATTCTAATTTTCTGTGCTTTGAGTATTTTTTCACTTTGTTTTAATCCTCATATCACTATTGTCACTAGAACACAAATTATAGAAAAAAACTTTATAATAACAACATAATTATTGATTTTAACTGAAAGAAATCTCCCTGCTGCTCAAGCATCAAACAACCTAACCAGTAGTGTGGCCTCTGCTCTGCATTCATGGGGCCTCCTGAATCTATGTGTTATAACTTATGGACATTTTGATTTTCCATTATTTTGGGACATTACGGGACAATGCCTTGCGGGTATTTGTCTAAGAGAACTCAGTGCGTTACTTAATGAAACTAAGGGCAGCTGATTGGCTTAAAGAACTTGATACGCTATGGAAACTTGGCTCGTCAGCAGTAGGCTTACCGCCTTAAAGCCGCAGCATCTCCTAAAAATTGGACGGCTGTTAGTCAACACACAGTCGATCCTGAAGGGCTCTATTGGATGGCTGGTTAGCCTATGACAGGTAAGATCCCCAGAAGGGGACAACCTAAGACACGGCACAGTCGCACGGGACAGTCTAATGTGGCCGGCATGTCAACCTAAGCCAGGAGTCAGGACAGCCTAGACTCCCATGACAGGTAAGAATGTCGGTTGCACATGGACATCCTAGAACATCCCCTCTTTTAAAACTAAAAGGGGGAAATGAAGGAGCCTATAATCAAGGAGATAGCTAAAGATTGCGGTTAGCTGAGAGCCATAAAAGATGTTCTAGTTTCCACCTGATAGTAACACATTATCCAAAGAATCTTTGTATGCCCGTGAACACTGTGTGACGCACCTGTAAGCTCGAGCTGTAAGCACGTGTCCTTGTTAAAGCGATATGTATATAACTGGGTGAGTTTAGTTAGTGTGTGTGGGAAGAAGAAGAAGGTGGTGGTTGGAGTTAGAGCGTTTTGAGTGATTGCTGGAGCCGGAGAGAGAAGAAGAATAAAAGACCTTTTTTCATTTTCATCCTGCCTCCAAATTTTCCTGCGGCGTTCGTTGCTCCAAGAGGTTTCCGCTTCAGGCAGCAACAGAAATCCACAGATGCAAATTTTATACATTGATTTTAAAAAATATGCTTCTATATTATTACTCATTCAAACATTGTTGAGTAATTAGTACCTCTAGATATGAGCAAAAATTATTAAATTCAGATGCTGAATACATTTTTTATGTTTAGTCATACAAATACATCAATAGTATGTCTTATTTTCCCTTCTTCCCAAACATAAAAGATACTCTATTGTCACAGGAGACAATCTCCAATACCAAGGAACCAACACATTTAATTCAAAGTCTACCATTTCCTAACAATGTATATAGCAGGTCCAGAAAAAGTTCTAGAGAAAATTCCAGAATTCTGTTAGTTCAAAGAGATTATTTGTCAAGCTGGGAACCCAGCCTGATAGGCAGAAGTTGGACAAAGAGAGCAAAATCCACAATAAACATTTCCATTTGCAAAGTGAAAAACTGGAAGGTACACTGAGTCATAGGTTTGTGGGAATTCTGAAATTCTTCCAATATTCTTAAGGTCTTCTACCTTCTGGGAGCAGATAATTATTGAGGTCTTAGTACTTCTCTCTGAGAGACGTGACCTTGTCTCTGCTCTTGAAGTCTCTAAGAAATGCAGTCTGGGGGGTTCCTCTTTATCCACTTTCCTCCTTGTCCCTCTGGGTGGGTTGTGTTGCTGTCTTATTTTGTCTTCTACCTACAGAACTTTGAGTTTTAGTCTCAAGTTCTTCATTTTTTTTATAGTAACTATTTTTTAAAACTTATTTTTTTTATTTTAGTAAATTCCATGTACTAATGACTGTACTCATAGTGATTTTTCAAACTGAGATTCTTTTATTCCACTCCTCCTCCCTTTCCCCTCACACCCAGCCCCACAGCTCTAATTCTCCTATTTCCAATAGAATCTGTGCAAAAATAGGTGTGAAGCCAGACTTTTTGTGATCTTTTCCTTGATGTACATCATTCCTCTGGAAAATTTTAACAGTAAATATATAAGCTATGCCTTACTTTGACTTTTTACTTACATCATTTCAATCAAATGATCAACTTTATAGGGCATGTTTCCATTTAAAAAAATCTCTCTATAAGCCAATCTTACCCAGAGTCTAGAAGCAGTCTGCTTTTCCAAAATAATGTTTCCAACATTTCTATTTGCAAATCCGCCAATTCTATCTGGATTTTGTCTCTTTCTTTTAACCCTTTGCCAAAGGGCAACAAACATATAATATTCAACACACACTACTAACATGTCTGTCTCTATCTTCTCTCCCTCCAGCCTCAACATTTGTAAGGCATATATGATTTGCTTCCTAGGTTACTGCAAGTAACAATTTAAACAAACATTTGCCATCTCTCTCATGTCTAATATCAGTTTCTTACCACCTGCTGTCTGATTGCTAAGTCAATGCCTCCTAGTTTGGGTTTTAGTTACCTCAGTCTCTCTCTTCTGGTATACATTTCTGCATGATTATTCATGATAACACAAGGCTATACTTCAGATTCTTGTGTCTGAAAAGTAGTGGCCAAGGCTATTTAACTCCACCTCCTACATAATGAAGGAAAGGAAACCCAGAAAATCCACATCTCTCTGTTTGTCAGGGAATGTTCCCTAGACTTCCTTATGGAGACACCCTAAGAAACTGCTTCTCTTCAGTACTGTGGCAGGCAGATCTGTTTTGTACCTCATTCAAGGTGTTATTTTGAAAGATGGAATGTCAAAGTCTGAAAACTACCCAATATGCAATGGATTAGATATCTTAATTTATATACTGGTCTCCTTTTATTGAAAATCTGCCTTGATTGCCCAAGGCAGAGTTACTATCTCCTCTTCCAAATTCCCAAAGCAGTTTGTGCATTGTTGTTTTTCACCATACACCCACCACAGGATTCAATTACCCACTTCTCCTTTGGGTTGCAAGTTCCTTGAGGCAAAGGTTATCTTTTCTGTTGTTGTTGGCACTTAAAAAGTGCTTTGGACATAATGAGCAGCCACTCCATGTAGAAAGAATTAATGAACACAAACACGAAGAATTTGTCTTAAGTTTCAGGTTGGAAACAAAATGGTAGGACTGGGAATGTCAGTAACCTTATTTTCTTCCTTTTCCAAAGGATCTCATTTTTTTAATATTTATTTTTTAGTTGCAGGTGGGCACAATACCTGTATTTTGTTTATGTGGTGCTAAGGACCAAAGCCAGGGCCTCACACATGAGAGAGGAGCCTTCTACCGCTGAGCCGTAGCCCAGCCCCAAAGGATCTTATGCTTTTTAAACAAGTCCCTAGTAAGGAACTGGCTAGTAATTTAAAAATAAATACTGATGAATTTTTATCATTTAAAACTCATTCATACCCATTATGAAGAATCCAGGGTTAAATAATTTTTCCAGTGGGTGAGTTCTAAAAAAAATTGATTATAACTATAAAGGAAGAAATTGTTTAGGGAGGTTATGTTAGTACATGGTACTTCTAGTAATGATGATAATAATAATAAAATACCTGGATGTGAAGGGAGAAGCAGTGCAAAAGACATGAAAGATTTATTAAACAATAGAATCGAATTTGTTCACCTTAAGAGGTGAAATTTCCTAAAAATACCTATAAACATTTTGAAAAATTATGAAAACTATCAAAAAAGTTGAGATGAAAACATTTATTATTATATTTCAATTTTAAGCAATAGTTTTGGATTCTGTGTTCGTTCAGCCAAAAGAAGAAATAGGCAATTTTGCACTTCTGCTTTGATTCCCTAATTTTTATTTACCACTTAGTAAACACAAAGAAATGATTTTCAAATCTAAGTTAGACAAATTGTTTTACTCAGTATCAAGTTTTACTAATAATGTCAATATATAGGAATGGAGAGGTCAAGCAAAGAAGAGAGGTGCCGGATACCCTGCATAGCTCCTTGGATTTTTCCTGCACTTATGAGACAAAGGATCTTTGGACCAGATTCACATATGGGACCTCTCACTGAAATTTATTGGACTCTTACACAGTGAAAACTCTTGGGTCTTAAAACCCTTCTACTTTGTATTCCAGATAGTTGCACAGTTTCTATGATGTTCTTTGGTGATCGTACTTCATAAATTCATTGATACTGGTGTTGTCTATCATAAGCAATCTTAATTCAGGGATAGTTCATTAAGAGTATTCCATAGATAAAGACCTTAATTTGTAGAAAATTTCTTAGTCTATTTACCAAAGGATTCATTTATCAATATGTCCACAAGACGATAAAACTGGGTCAACAACCTTCTTTCTTCAGCAGCAACCTTCTCCTACTAAGTAGAGATACATGAATTATAGGTCAGACATTTGAACTTCTTTCTCCACATTAACATTCTGTATCTCCATTATCAAAGTATAAATTATTTATATTCTGTTCAATAAATAGAATTATTTAATAATATTTTGAAGGACTCCATTTACCATCATAGCTTTTCTAAGGCTGGGTCATTTATTTTGGTTTATCTCTTGGTTGTCTGGATTTTGTCCAGTAGTTATTTCGTAGATAAATTTATGCCTTGAGATCTTCTATGTTTAATAGTGTTGGCTTACTTGTTTTGAATGACTTGACTGAAAAAATATTGATTTGATGTTTTCCTTCAAACCTAGTAGAAACTGTTCAATTTCACTTTCGTACTTTGACTTGCTGATGTTTTCAGGAAGGATTGCAAACTGTGATCAGTTGGTAGCAGTATGTTCGAGCAGTGTATTCCAAGGTAGCATCTGGACTCCACAGGAAGGAAGACCTTGATCAATTAGCCAACTCTGGCAAAGGCCCAGGAGAAAAGAGAGATGGCAAAAGTACCTTTGCCAATCTAGCTGAAAGTGTAACCTTTACCAAGGCTGCTGATACTGCAATAGATAGTTTTTGGATGAAAAATGAAAATTCATTAGGATGCAAAAGAATCCCTTTCTAATGATGGAATTTTGAAAATGGATGAGAAATTTTAAGCTGAAATGAGAGAATTCATGGGATAAATTGTCGAATCCAAAAGGAGAAAATAATAAAGCTATCAGAGTGTAATGACACAATTAACAAAAATGGTCTAATAGCTTTTTAATAATACCTCATGTCTTCCAAAGACAAAGTATATGCTCTTCTGAAAGACATGGAACATTATAAATATAAATAATATGTAAGGAAACAAGAACCTATCTCTAATTTAAAAAAAGAAATGCAGAATATTTGTTATCCCTGATGAAATCAAATTAGAATCAATAATATGTTAAGGGCTTATGCCCTCTAAAACATGTTAGGAATTAAATTATATGCTTTTAGATGATTGACTTGCTAAGCATATAATAACAGAAAATAAAAACTATTTAAAATAAAAGATAATTTCATGTCAATGGAAGGTAGCTTAAGCCTTGCCTAGAGGGGATTCATTGATTGATAAATGATAGATTGAGTAATTGAAAAATGATTATCTAAATATCCAGTTGAAAAAGAAAGATAAGTATAAAGTTAAACTCAGAATTAAAAGAATATAAAAAATTAATATTGAATAACTTTAATTTTATTATTACAAAAATTTTTCCCCAAATAGCTGATAATTTAAAAATCCAACAATTTTCTTAGAAAAAGATAGTATACTAATAAATACTCTTCAGACGCAAATGGGGAGCCTTGCTTCATGCATGAATTCCCTTTCTCTAATTCTAAAATGTGCTATAGCTTTCTACAAATAAGTGTAGATTTTTGAATAAATGGATATTTTAAAGAAAAGTACAACTTTGGAAAATTAGACATAAGAAGAAGTTGAGAAGCCTAAAAACAAACAAAATGTTACCCATTAATAGAAGAATCTCTAGGTCAATCATCTTCCTTAAAGGAACGTCTAGAGTGAGCAAGATGGGTTTAGCGCCAGATCCTCCAAGGGCTGATACAGTTGCTTTTCTAATTATGAGATCAATTTTTACATCACTCATTTACTTTAAGATGTATGAAAATGTAATTTAAAAGCAAGCAAACAAATAATCAAATAAAAGTGAACCAATCTCTAACATATGTCTGTCCCTCTTTAGCCTCCCTCTTATGGAAATACAGATCTTCCTCTCTTTTATTTGGAGTTAGAAGTCAGGCTCTCTAAATCAAGACACAAGGAAGGAAGGCTGTTCTCAGCATATCTCTCTTGGACCAAATGTTGCCCCTTTATGGATCTTTTCTCTTCCTCTTCCTTCTCCTCCTCCTCTTTCTTCTTCTCCTCTTCCTCCTTCTTTGATGCCTTTGATGTGCACTGCAAACAGGTTTCTCTCCTACATTATGTGGGGGAGGTTCAGCAAGGTACAGAGGTAGGTAAACAACGTCCTTTGCCTACTGACACATTCCCTAGGGATGATCCTGAATGTGGGATACTATCTTCTCAGGGTGGGTTGGAGAGGTTGTCAAAAATTCTTTAGACCCCTGAATAATGCTACTCAGTGCTGATGTTTTGAAATGCCTTAGATTGTCACACCTGTTCTCTTTGCAGAATCCAAATTGTCACCACTTGAGCTTCTCAGGAGTCAGAGTCTGAGCCAATTTAGTGTGCAGAATGTTCATTAAAGAGAGCTCTTGGGTTCCACTCCTATGGAGGGGAGGAACAGGATTACAGGGTTGAAGGGGAAGTGGAGTTACAACACAGGCATGATGTAGTTTTAGCTAGTGCTTCTCGCTCCCCCCATAAATGGAGAGCTCTAGAACTAACATTTATTGAACATTTATTATGTGCCAGTGACTATTTTAACTGCCTTACATGCATTAAACTCTCTGAGTATTTGTCTTCTTGATTATAGGCAATAATACCTACTGAGCAGCTTTTCAATGTGAATTAAATGAGCTAACTTATTAGTTAAATCTCTTTGCATACAGTGGGCTTGACACTGATGTCAGTTTATCCCTCCCTCTTCCCCGTCATGTATGAATAATTCTAGATCCCAAAATATATGGATTGCTCTGCCAGCCTTGATCTACAATAACAATAATGCTTATAATAATAGTTATTATAACTCTCACTTATTGAGGGTTTACCATTTTCCAGTCAGTGTGCTAAGCCTGTTATACATATATATAGACTCATTGAGTCCTCAAGATACCCCTGTGTGGCAGGAACATGATCCCCTTGATTCTGTGCTGCCCTAAAAAGAAACACCAGAGGAAAACATTTCTCTTCTCAAACCATCATCACCATTTATCACTCCCTACCTTTGAACGAACACACACACACACACACACACACACACACACACACTTGCACACACAATTTCTTTATCTTAATTCTTTCTCATTGTTTTTACAATTCTCTTCATTTTCTTTCTCCTCACTTCCATTTCTAGACATGGTTAATTTTTCTTTTGTTTTATATTCTAAATTATTTCATGCTCAAAAATTACAGTGCTGCAGAGAAAGTAAAATATCCTCCCCTTTGCAAAGCACAGCACGAGTGGGAATCCTGCCATTGAACAGTCTGTCCGTGTTCAATTTTAGCATCATATAATTTCCTGCATAATTGTTTAAATGTCCTCATTCTCATCCCTGTCGCTCTCCCCACACTTTGCTATTTTTTAAAGAAAGCATCCAAACTGCATGTCTGGTGCAACAGGGAATTTCACAGAGGAAAAATGCTAGCCTGCATCAGATGTCTTGACTTACTGCAATCCCTAAGGAAAATCGGCATGCTCCCGAGATGGACATCCTCCAGGCTGCCACTGCCTTTGGTCACCTCTCTTCTCTGCCAGCCGCCTCAAGGCCAGGCATGTGAAAATTCCTCATGTGTTTGTGTCATTTGATTCCCAAATATCACATAACCAAAAATATTAAAATAAAACTGCTCATAACATTTTCCTGAGTGCCATCTGGGCCCCACTGGAAGCTGACACTATCTGTCAAACCCAAGATAACCACTTTTTCCCCTCCTTTGTATGTGTTAATGTTTGTCATAATGGATTTCACTTTAATGTCCCAATTACATTTATGACATTCTTTCAACCGAGTGGCACTAATGACTTTCATTATTATTTATGCTCCTCCTTAATTATAAGACTCTCACCTCTCTCATTACACACACTCCTTCATAACCCCCTCACTTGCATACATGCTCTCTGGTATGAGGCTAATGTGCCTTGGCTTCCAATTTTAGAAAACACAATGATTAATTACTCCTGTTAAATCATCCTACCCTAGGGTGATCAGATTGGCAAAACGAGAAGAAGAGCCAGATTGTTGCTCCAGAAGGATTTCCCAGGACACCTGTCGGAAAGAAAAAAAAAAAAAAAAAATTAAAAAAAGGTGAAACCCCTAACCTCCAAATAAATAAATGCACAGCATCCATGCTTGTCTTGGCCTTGGGATCAATCACAAGGAGAAACAATTTTAAGTGAAAATAGATCATTTGTTACAAATGCCCTGTTTTGTGGATAATGATAGTGACTCCGGGAAGTGTCTAGAAACCAGACGTCCTGCCATGCCATACAACACTTCTTCCATCAATTAAGATGTCTCCAGAAAGAGTTTGCCTGCTGCAGCATATTGCAAAAAATTGCACTAATACTTTCAGCTCCTCCATCAGGAGATGAAATTCCTTTTGCATGCCTTAAATCTGAGGTAGGCTTGTGATTTTATTTATCCAAGAGAATGTAGCAGAAGCTTCTTTGCATTTGCTCTAAGCCTGGACCTCAAGAGGTCTCCCAGCCTCCACTCTGTTCTCTTGGTATCACCATGATTTCCATGGGAACAAATCCAGGTTCTCCATACAGATAGATGCCTCAATTGCTCCTGACAGCCCAGTCAACTAACCGGATGATTAGAGATACTTGAGCAAGGCCAGCCAACATCAGCCCAAACTATAATACACCATGCAGCCAAGACCAGTCCATATTGCCAATCTGCAAAACCACGAGTTCAGGAAACTTTTGTTGTTTCAAATGTTCTTGAGTGTTTCATTGCACAATACAAACAAAAGGACATATGTATCAAAGAAAATATGTTTAGACGTGGAGACTGTGATGAAGGTTGAGGAGAAAACCAGCCATGAAGGAGAACTTATTTTGTTTCAGGTACAAAAAAGTGAACTCAGCAGTCAGAGAGAGAGCTAGCTAGTGTTCACATCTTTATCATTTTATAAATGACAAAGACTTGGCGATCACAAAAAATCAGACTAATAAAATACATTGTGCAGGATCTCAGGGGAGAAAGTAAAGTTCAAACCTATTGGACTATATGGTCCAATGCATATCCAAGTACCACACTTGCTGCTTTGGCAAATAGACTAAGGCGATCTCATCATCTGAAGAAGCGTGTCCTGTATCCCTTATTTTTTCCCCTCTGCTCCAGCCAGGGATGGCCAAAAGAGCAGGGAAGGCATGAGGTATAGCAGACCCTCTTCAACTTTGTCTTGGTTGGGAGGCAGAATCACCCCTTCACATTCCTTTTGCAGGAGCTGATGAACTTGAGAAGAGTGAGAGGCAGCTGCTTAAACTATAGACAGTGTCACATGCAGACAACCATAAATTTTGTCCAATGCTATAGTCAATGTATAAAAGTCATTTGTAAAGATGTATGAGTAACAGGAGCTGGGTGTCTGTTGAAAGGGCCAAAGATTTTTTGTTTTATCTTTGTTTCTAACAGTCCTCAGAATCACTGGCATTGTTATATTGCCCCTTTGCTCTTTCTCTGTAGAACATTTTCCATCTAAAATCACACTGTTTTAAAAGACTGAGTGCATGCTCACTTCCCCTGCCTCCTTTGCTGAGAAACTGAAGAAGACAAATTCCTCTTCTTCTTTTTTTCACCAGAGAGTAAACCCAGGGGCATTTAACCACTGAGCTACACCCCAGCCCTTATTATTTATTTATTTATATTTATTTTGACACAGAGTCTTGCTAAATTATTTAGGGCCTTACTAAATTGCTGAGGCTGGCTTTGAACTTGTGATCCTCCTGCCTCAGCCTCCCAAGTCACTGGAATTGCAGGCATGACCAATGTCCCTGACAAGAATCCCTTTTACTTAAACAAGTATGTGCCCATATTTCATTTAAAATAAACAAAAGTGGAAAGATAACAATGGTTATTTACAAAGTTACCAAATAATCTTCTTTGAATTAAATTTCTTCATTATTTCATTTTGAATGTGTTTATTCTGAGGTGGTTCAATTTTTAAGTATGTATCATTTTGGGTGAACTTGAATTAGTTTACCACTTAATAATTTATTCAAGCTATTTCCTTTCTCTTTTGGCCTTTGACTCAGGTCTTAATCCTGCTGCTATTTCAGTGTGGGGCCCTCAGTCCTGATCCCTCTTTATAAAAATATGGAGATAAGCTGTTTGATAAACAGACACTCCAAACTCAAACTTTGTTTTGTAAATAAAGGCATACCTGCTTTACCTATTTTGGATGGGTGTAAATTTTCTAATTCAAACATTATGAAGTGAGAATACATACGTGTGTGTGTGCGTGCACGCACATACAATATACATATATGTTGATCTTTTCCAAGAGATCTTTACAGTTGTAATTTTGGAGACTAAAATCTTACTCCAGCAGATTCTTACTGTCAGATATTTATATATGGAAAGGCAATGGAACCAAAGCATTGACTTTGTTTCTAAAGGTTTTTCCTTGGAACTTTGTGGTCACGTGATAACTGTGAAATGATTTTTAAGCAGAAATATACAGAATGCCATTGGTGTGAAGATACACTGCTCACCTAAACTGCGGTTACTGATGAATCCTTTATGTAATTCTTCCACAATTGAGGTCATCCTGTCCCTGTAATAAATAAAATATCACAAATTCTTCTGCACATGAAGTTCTTAATTCCAAGGGGGGTTTATAAGTCAAAACATCTCTGGAACAATAATCCCAGTGTCAGATCCTGAGGCCATTGCCTCACAGTCTGCAGTAGAATCAACAGAAAAATCTTATAAAATGTCTGATCTCTTTTCACATCCCAGGAAATTTTAATTTATTGATTATGGAATGAGATAAAGATATCCAGATTGATAACACTTTATTCTTGACAGGCTCTTGAGGTTCTGAGATTCATTGTTCTGCACATTGTCTCAAGTGAGGAGATGAAGGGATCAGATGAACTGTATTCTAAGTAGCCAAAATGTCATTCTTGACTTTGTGCCCTGTCCCTGATACTTATTGTTAAAGGGACATAGAATACTAACCATGGTAAAGTGGAAGGTAACATGAATCTTGGGTAACTATGACAAGTCTTTGAAGTGTGACCTTGAATAATCAGTTAACTTTCCTGAGTATCCATTCTCTCGCCAGTAAGATAATGATTTTCACTATCTTTTATCAGGTGACAGGTGTCCTTGAAGCTTCTTCTGGGTCACCACAGCTGCAAGTCTAGGCAGTGTCTGAACAGAGCAGGCCACACAAGGGCTCCTCAAGTTGAGCACTCCTCTTTGATCCGTTTACAATGTTAAATAGGATTGTGTCTGGAGAAAGGGCTTCAGAGATAAAAGTCTGGACAAGATGTCTCCCAGGGCCATTCTGGCTCTGCTGTGCAGTGGTTCTGTACAAATAGCCATTAAAAGGAGAATTACCCCAGAAGAGAATCACTTGAGAAGTGAGGTTGATAACACAGTCAGACCTGCAGTTATGGAGCAATTAGTAGCCTTTCTGTCTGAAAGACTTACAGCAAAACATGGTTTCCCATTGATTTCTGTAGCTATTAGAATTAACTCCCAAAGCCAAGGAAACAAGCCCGGCAATCATGATTAGAACACCATAATTGTTACCCTTTACTTGTCATGCTGTGCCTCTGTTGTTATACAAGGCAGAGCACTAAGCGTGATGTCTCAATAATAACATCTCATGGCCCACACCACCTCAGTACTCAGAGACAGATGGCTTCAGATTTTGGGGCCACTCCTACTCATTCTTTCAAGATTTTCCTTCAATGCCACCTCACAAGTGAAACCACATCAAATCCTGCACATCTTCTCCGAGAGAAGAATGAATCATTTACAAACCTGAGTTTTCTATGCATCTAATGGGAATCGTAAATAAAAATATCAACTCATTAATATGATTTCCTCTCTGGGACAGACTTTTCTCATCTTGAGGAAACACCTAAGTACTCAAATAATAACCTGTCACATGTTCATTTTCAGTTTAATGTATCTTCCTGTGCCATCAGACTGAGTGCCATCTCAAGTTTAGCAATTTTTTTTTGTTTGAGGAATAAATGAATGAATGAATTTCTTTAATTGCCTTCCATGTTTTCCTCATTCTCCCAATTCCCATAAACTCCCTTGGCTCCTAATCACGGGTAATAGTGCTGATTCAAACACTCATTTAGGTGGTGATCCAATTAAAACAAAAGGTACTGAATTATGCATGGGCAGACAACTCACTCATTGGATATCTACCTTCCTGGTCTTCAACTTCCCTAGTTTCTAGATACTGCAGGTATGATGAAATGCTCTGGAGCTGGAATTTCTTTCTGGTTCTATCATAGTATCCTTTCTCCCCCAAAGCCATATGTCCCCAAAGCTTCAGTTTCACACTTGTCCTTTTCCAGAATTTTCAGATGTTTTGTGCTCAAGAAGTTTAGCCTTCAAAAGCTGTCATCTCTTTAATGACATGAACTCTGCACCCTTGATCCATACAGCACCTTAAAAAGTAGGTCTCGAACATCTGCACTGGAAAATATGCATTGTTTCTAGAAATTTTATGCTTTGAACAGGAAGAGGGAGATTGGGAAAGTATGCAGAAACTGTAGTGCTGTCCATTATCATGAAGGAGTTTTGTGTTTACAATGTGAAAATAATTTTAACTTGTAGGCCACGTTTCAGTGTCTGTTCTGAACGCCTATCATTTTGACTTTGGGCAAGTCCCTTATAATGTCTAAAACTCAGTTTCTTTATCTATAAGTTATAAATAACAATAGCATTTGTCTACTAGTGGTTTTTCACTATTTAACTTGATGTACATAAAGCACTGAGCATTGTACCAGAGATTGTTGTGAGTATAACAAAAGAAATGAGCTAAGATATTTAGATACTTAAAATTATCCTTTGGCTCTTAATGTACCAAGCTCTAAAAATGGGTTTTTAATGCTAAAGACTTTTTTTTTTTCGTTTCTGAGATAAATCTTGATGTTAAAAACCAATTTGTGGGGCTGGGGTTGTAGCTTAGTGGTAGAGTGCCTGCCTCACAAGTGTGAGGCACTGGGTTCAATCCTCAGCACTGCATAAAAATAAATAAAGATATTGTGTCCATCTACAACTAAAAAATATATTTTAAAAAATTTGTGATTTGCTTGGATTTGAGATGCAATGAGAAGGATCCTAAACAACAGTAAAAAGGATACTGTAGATGATTTATAAAAAATGGCTGCAATTATTTGATTCCTCATATTAGAGCTGCTTTATAACATAGCTTGGCTCTTCACTCCAGCAAGAGATGGAAACTTGGGCTGGGTTAGTGACCTTGTTTGGACCATATCATGCAATAGACATGAATAAGTGTCAGTTTCAAACTTGTGCCTTAATGTTTTCCATGCCTTAGAAGACTGCCTGGTCATTATGAGAACCATCATGAATATATAGGCTGCTGGAAGATAAGAAGAGACACATGATCCTATTGCCTTCATACTACCCAGTCCAGCCTATTCCTAAAGTGGAATTATGCTGAAGAACTACAGCTAACAACAGATTCAAGAGGGAAAAGTCCAGCTAAAAACAGTGTTCACTGAGCCAACACAGGCAATATTGCCAATACACAGAATTGTGAGCTGAATAAATAGTTGTTTTAAGTCACTGGGTTTAGGGGTGTTTTGTTATGCAGTAAGAGTTGACTAAGACAAAGAATATGAACTGTTGGATCTGCCAGTCAGATGCCTAATAATGGTCTCTATTCTGCGTAAGTATAAATGATAGTATATTGTTTGACATTTTCAAATATATATTGAACTGCATTTTTCCCAATAGTGAGATAGTCACACCTTCCCTGTGAATAAGAAAGGACAAGCCATTAAGCATAGGAGTCATAGTTTGGGCTATAACTCAAATCTTATTCCAATTTTAAAAATAAACTCCAGGTTACTGTAAAAGATGGAGAGATCTTCACAATCATCAAACACACACATCACACATATGCAAATGCACTTTCAGCTTTGATTCTTCATAAAGTCCTTAAGCTCTTTCTAGTTAGATCTGTAGGGCTGCAGAGGAGATTTTTTATTATAATATATCATAGCAGAGTAAAATGGAAAGGAAAGCACCATTTAAGCTTTGTTATCCCGTGAATCATAATTCTTCCATACCACAAGCTTTCTTATTGGCCTTAGCTTTTGAATGACATCAGACAATATCCACAGGCCACATTTTTAAGCCCAGAAAAGCCTCTCTTTTAGACCTTTTATACAAAAAGTGTTAAATTTGTGGTTTTCCACCCCCATTATCTCTCTCCCTTCTTCCACCCCTCTCTTCCTCCATTTATCTTCTCTTTCTGTTTTCCTCTTCAATGTACATTGCCCATCGCATTTGTAAAGAAACAGCTTTGTTGATCGCCCACGTTCCTCTGTTTTGAATAAGGCTGCACACTTGGTGAAGCCTAATTTTCTTAATTAGTGCATAACCAGAGAGTAGAACAAGAAGGCCATGGGCAATATCTTCCAGTCAGCAATTCTACGCATAGTCAAAGAAACACTGAGTGGGAAGAAGGTCAAGGAAAAAAAAAAAAAAAAAAAAAAGACTAAAAGAGTTACAAGAAGATATAAAAATGGCATAAGAAAGAATGAAAATTCCAAAGGCTATGAAATTTATACCCAAGATAATTTCAGATGAAAAGAGTATAGGGAGGTAGAGAAAACACTTTAAAACATATTTTACTTTTGGGATCAAAGAAAGCAATTTGTAAAATTCCCTCTGACCTATCCGCTTTTAAAATGACTGTAAAAGTATGTTAAGTACTATACACATTAACTAGTAGTTTGATCTGTACTGATGGAGTTCAGTGGGAATTAAAAGTTTGCCTCCCTTCTGTCCCCAACCAGTTTTACTTTCTAAAAGTCAACAGAAACATTCAGGTGATCAACATTATAATCCAATGGGGAAT
Organism: Tamias sibiricus; assembly: GCA_025594165.1. Classification (NCBI taxonomy): domain Eukaryota; kingdom Metazoa; phylum Chordata; class Mammalia; order Rodentia; family Sciuridae; genus Tamias; species Tamias sibiricus. The sequence goes on from CM046673.1 coordinate 29,321,155, forward strand.
TTTTCCTTTCCCTTTTGAGTTGGTCTGTTTGATACTGACATTGTATCCCTCATATTCTTCCCCCCACCACACTTCTTCATTTCACTTTTTTTATTTTAAATTTGGAGTTCACTTAAGAATTTTTTTCCAAGAAAACTAGCCTTCTCAAGATATTATTCTTGTAGTTCTATTTTCTCCTTCATGATTAGTTACTTATCTGTACTAGATTATTCTTGTTAGAATAAAAGCATTTTGTAAATGTCCAGCAATATGGAAGGAAAAACAATCCCAATGCTTTTTTCCTTGGGCTGTCACTTGTCTCTGACTACTTTAATATCACAATACTTACGTATTCCAGGATGTTGCCTCAATTTTTGTATTCTCCCTACTCTCTAACGTCCTTAAAAGGTCCATCTTTGCCTCTTGCAACATTTTTTCCTCCCTGTGAATATCACTGACTTAACCTCCAGCTTAATGCAATAGTCAAATTTCCATTGTTTCATTTACTTTTCTACCAGCAGCACTTGACCCACATAGTCACTCTTGTCACTCTTTCTCTTGAATCTTATCTCCTGGCTCCTCTTACTCTTCACCTGCATAAATACTTTCTTCCCAGGTTCCTTTGTGGGCCCTCCTCTTTTTGTATTTGAAGTAGGCACATCTCAACTTTCATTCCCTGTCTGTACTTTTTCTCCTGTGATCTTATCCCATCCTGTGATTTTTATACTCCTGATTTATTTCTGACTCTCATGAACTCTAGATTCACATATCTATCATCTGAAGGATAAACTTACTTGTAGAATTCCTAGGTTCAAAACGTAATTCTTAATTTATCTCTGAAAGTTGATTGTCCTCAAGACTGTTTTGGAGTGTGGTCATATGAGATTATGACTGAAAATAAAGTGTACATACAATCACTCATGAAAATGATTGTACCACATACCTCTTATTGTCTTTTATTTCTGATTCTCCCCTTCTCTTCTTCCTCCTCAGCCTCCTCCTTAACCTCCTCAGCCTCCTCTTCCTCTTCTTTTACCTCATTCTTCTTCCATTCATTTAGCACTTCTGTTTGCCCTGAAGGATACCTGGTTCTTGTTACTCTTTACAATGGTTCGTTGAGTGATGGGGGAGAAAAGACCCATTTTTATATCACATTGTCTCTTTTTGCCTCACCTTGGCCTCATTTTGCTTTCTAGAATTTAATAACAATGAAAATAAAATAATTGATTAAAAGGAAGAGATGGAGTAACTTAGAGAATGCTTATATCCTCTTCAGGGGATAACTCTTCAATGCTTTGCAAGGACAAATCAAATAGAACCTCCAATCAGAATACTCAGTGTTGAGTCTTGCACAAGTTTTATACAGGGAATACTTCTTAAGAAGAAGAATTATACTAAACTAATTGAGAGACCAAGAGAAAGACTGATACATCTTGTATTTCTACTAATTTACTTAATACCTGAACGGGTGCTAGAAAACAGCTGCCTGGATGTTTTATCAACACTGAGAACCACACTTATGCTGCCTGGAATTTTGGGCTGTCTGGAAACAAAGACAAAAAGATTTCTATGTTTTCTTCTAAGAGTGTCAAATTTTAAGTATTTTATAATTTCAGCTCTGACATTTAGGTTTATGATCCATTTTGACTTAATGTTTGTATATGGTGTAGTGCAGGTGTCCAGTGATATTCTTTCAAATTATAGATCCAGTTGTTCCAGCACCATTTGTTAAAAGGACTTATTCTATCCCCATTCAGCTGTCTCGGCACCCTTGTTAAAAATCAATTGACCACAGAAAGATGCTAATATTTCTAGACTTGCAATTCTATTTCCTTAATGTCTTAGTCCATTCAGCCAACTATCACAGAATACCATAAACACCTTATAAATAACATAAAGTTATGCTATAATTTATAAGTGGAAAGTCCAAGATCAGGGCATGAGGTAATTTGGTGTCTGGTTAGGGACTGTTTTTGTCTCATAGATGGTGACTTCTGGCTGTGTCACAAATGATGAGAGGGCAAGGAATTTCTTTGGTTCCTTTTGTTTTTTAAGGATATTGATCCCATTCATGAGGGCTCTAACTCATGGTCCAATCACCTTCCAAAAGCCTCAGCTTCATGTCAGTAAGTAAGCTTCAACATGTGAGTTTTGGTGGTGCATAAACATTCAGACCATAGTAATTAATCTATAAATCTATTATTTCAGAACCATACTTTTTAGATGATTTTACTTTTGTAGTAAGTTTCGAAATTGCAAAATTGCCAAATGTGAGTTCTGCAACTTTCAACTTATTAAATCTATAAATTCTTATAGATTAATTTAGGAATTATTGCCATTTTAACAAATTAAGTCTTCAGGTATGTGAGCTGGATGCTGTTCATTTACTATCATTCAAAAATATTTTGTAATTTTCAGAAATGTTTTATAATTTTTGCACCTCTCCTGATTTATGAGTAGTTTTTATGTTATTATAAATGATTTTTTAAAAAAATTAATTGTCAGTTGTTCGTTGCTACTGTATATAAATACTATTGGTTATTGTATATTCATCTTATGACCTGCTACCTTTGTCAGTTCTCACCATTTTTTAGTGTAATTCTTGGGACTTTCTATACACTAACTCATGTCATCTGCAAGTAACTGATTTCATTCTTCCTTCCCAAGATGGATATCTTCATTTAATTTTCTAGAATGTTCAGTGGTTTTTAGTGTATACATAGATTCTCACAATCACCACTGGAATCAATTTTCTAATATTTTTATCACACTCCACAAAACTATGTACCTATTAGCAGTCATTTCCCATTACCCCTGCCCAGGCACCTGGAAAACACCACTCTACCTCTATATAGACTTACCTATTTTGGATATTACATGTAAATAGAATTGTATGTTATGTGTTTTTTGTTACTGCCTTCTATAACAGCATAATATTTTCAAGTTTCATCCATGTTGTATTATGTATTAGTATTTCATTCTCTTTTATGGCAATACAGTATTCCAGTGTATGGGCATACCATATTCCATACATCCATTTTTCATTTTATAGGAATTTGGATCACATTCTTGGTTTTGCTATTATTAATAATGCTTCTGGAGAAATTCATTCAACTTTCTTTTTTTTTTTAAACCTAATTTATTTATTTTTTTTTTTAATAATTTTTAATGTGTACAACTCATAGTGCATGAATTTACCATCTTTTTACATACAACTGTTTGTATACAAAGTATATTTGTACAATTCAGGTCTTCAATCATGCATTTAGGAAAATGAAATCCGTCTCATTCAACCACCTTTTCTTTTTCTTTTTTTTTCCTTTTCTCCCCCTCCCTCCCCCCTTGCTCCCTCCCTTACCCTTCCTTCCCTTTGACCATTCTAGTGTTCCTCTAGTCCTCCTATGTACCCCTCCCATCCAACAATACTATGAACTAGCCTCCTTATATCAGAGAAAACATTTGGTACTTGGATTTTTGAGACTGACTAACTTCACTTAGCATTATGTCTTCCAACTTCATCCATTTACCTGCAAATGCCATTAATTTATTTTCTTTTATTGCTGAGTAAAATTCCATTGTGCGTATATACCACATTTTCTTAATCCACTCATTTACTGAGGGACATCTAGGTTGGTTCCACAACCTAGCTATTGTGAATTGCGCAGCTACAAACATTGAGATACCTGTGTCACTGTAATATGCTGTTTTTAAGTCCTTTGGGAATAGACCCAGGAGTGGGATGGCTGGGTCATAGGGTGGCTCCATTCCAGTTTTCCAAGAAATCGCCATACTGCTTTCCATAATGGTTGCACCATTTTGCAGTCCCACCAGCAATGTATGAGTGTGCCTTTTTCCCCACATCCTCTCCAACATTTATTGTTGCTTGTGTTCTTGACAGCTGCCATTCTGACTGGAGTGAAGTGAAATCTAAGGGTAGTTTTGATTTGCATTTCTCTAATTGCCAGTGATGTTGAACATTTTTTCATGTATTTGTTAATTAATCGTGTATCTTCTTCTGAGAGGTGTCTTCTCAATTCCTTAGCCCATTTATTGATTGGGTTATTTGTTTTATTGGTGTAAAGTTTTTTGAGCTCTTTATATATTCTAGAAATTAGTGCTCTGTCTGATGTGCATGTACTAAATATTTGTTCCCAATTAGTTGGCTCTCTATTCACCTCACTGATTGTTTCTTTTGCTGAGAAGAAGCTTTTTAGTTTAAATCTATCCCATTCATTAATTCTTGGTAATAATTCTTGCTCTACAGGATTCTTTTTTTTTTAAATTTTTTAATTTATTTGCTTTTAGTTGTACACAATGTGTTTTATTCAATACATTTTATTTGTACGTGGTGCTGAGGATCGAACCCGGGTCGCCCACGCGCTAGGCAAGCGCTCTACCGCTGAGCCACAATCCCAGCCCTACAGGATTCTTATTAAGAAACTTGGGGCCTAATCTGACATGTTGGAAATTGGAGCTTACTTTTTCTTCTATTAGGCGTACTGTCTCTGGTCTAATTCCTAGGTCCTTGAGCCACTTTGAATTGAGTTTTGTGCATGGTGAGAGATAAGGATTTAATTTCAATTTGGTGCATATGGATTTCCAGTTTTCCCAGCACCATTTGTTGAAGAGGCTATCCTTTCTCCACTGTACATTTTTGGCACCTTTGTCTAATATAAGATAGCTGAAATTATATGTATTAGTTACTGTGTCCTCAATTCTGTACCATTGGTCCACCAGTCTGTTTTGGTGCCAATACCATGCTGTTTTTGTTACTATTGCTCTATAGTATAATATAAGGTCCGGTATGGTGATGCCCCCTGCTTCATTTTTCTTGCTCAGGATTGCTTTGGCTATTCTGGGTCTCTTATTTTTCCAGATGAATTTCATGATTGCTATTTCTATTTCTTTGAAGAATGACGTTGGGATTTTTATTGGAATTGCATTAAATCTGTATAATGCTTTTGGTAGTATGGACATTTTGACAATATTAATTCTACCTATCCAAGAGCAAGGTAGGTCTTTCCATCTTCTGAGTTCATCTATGATTTCTTTCTTTAGTGTTCTATAATTTTCGTTATAGAGGTCTTTCACCTCTTTCGTTAGGTTGATTCCCAGGTATTTTTTTTTTTTTTTTTGATGCTATTTTATTTTTTTTTTAAATAAATGGTGAGAGATAAGGATTTAATTTCAAAAAAATTCCTAGAGGTAAATGAGAACACAGATACTTGTAAATTGGGGTAGTTTTCATCATTTCCCTTTCAGAGTCTTTGTTGCTGATGTACAAAAATGCCTTTGATTTATGTGTGTTGATTTTGTATCCTGCAACTTTGCCAAATTCATTTACTAGTTGTAAAAGTTTTCTGGTAGAGTTTTTTTGGGTCTTCTAGGAAGATTATCATGTCATCAGCAAATAGTGCTAATTTGAGCTCTTCTTTTCCTATCTGGATCCCTTTAATTTCTTTCGTCTGTCTAATTGCTCTGGCCAGAGTTTCCAGTACTAAGTTAAATAGCAGTGGTGAAAGGGGGCATCCCTGTCTTGTTCCAGTTTTTAGAGGGAATGCTTTCAATTTTTCTCCATTTAAGATAATGTTAAGCCGGGCGCGGTGGCGCACGCCTGTAATCCCAGCACTTTGGGAGGCTGAGGCAGGAGGATCGCGAGTTCAAAGCCAGCCTCAGCAATGGCGAGGCACTTAGCAACTCAGTGAGACCCTGTCTGTAAATAAAATACAAAAAAGGTCTGGGGATGTGACCCAGTGGTCGAGTGCCCCTGAGTTCAATCCCCAGTACCACAAAAAAAAAAAAAAAAAAAAAAAAAAAAAAAAAAAAAGATAATGTGATAATGTTAGCTCGGGGCCTTGCATATATCATATATAGCTTTTATAATGTTGAGATATGTTCCTGATATTCCTAGTTTTTCCAGTGTTTTGAACATAAAGGGATGTCGTATTTTGACAAATGCTTTTTCTGCGTCTATTGAGATGATCATATGATTTTTGTCTTTAAGTCTATTGATGTGGTGTATTATGTTTATTGATTTCCAAATGTTGAACCAGCCTTGCATCCCTGGGATAAACCCCACTTGATCATGGTGCACTATCTTTTTGATATGTTTTTGTATCCGATTTGCCAGGATTTTGTTGAGGATTTTTGCATCTATGTTCATCAAAGATATGAGCCTGAAGTTTTCTTTTTTGGATGTGTCTTTGCCTGGTTTGGAATTAATGTGATATTGGCCTCATAGAAAGAGTCTGGAAGAGCTCTCTCTTTTTCTATTTCTTGGAATAGTTTGAAGAGCATTGGTATTAGTTCTTCTTTGAAAGTCTTATAGAACTCGGCTATAAACCCATCAGGTCCTGGACTTTTCCTTGTTGGTAGCTTTTTGATGACATCTTCTATTTCTTCGCTTGTAATTGATCTGTTTAAATTGTGTATAGCCTCCACATCCAGTTGAGGCAAATCATACGACTCTAGAAATCTGTCAATGCATTCAGTATTTTCTATTTTATTAGAGTACAAGTTTTCAAAGTAATTTCTAATTATATTCTGTATATCTGAGGTGTTTGTTGTGATATTCCCTTTTTCATCACGAATGTTAGTAATTTGAGTTTTTTCTCTTCTTCTTTTCGTTAGCATCGCTAAGGGTCTGTCAATTTTGTTTATTTTTTCAAAGAACCAACTTTTAGTTTTGTCAATTCTTTGAATGGTTTCCTTAGTCTCAATTTCATTAATTTCTGCTCTGATTTTAATTATTTCCTGTCTTCTACTGCTCTTGGTGTTGGTCTGTTCTTCTTTTTCTAATGCTTTGAGGTGTGATGTTAAGTCATTTATTTGTTGGTTTTTTTTCCTCTTAAGGAATGAACTCAGTGCAATGAATTTTCCTCTTACTACTGCCTTCATAGTGTCCCAGAGATTTCTATATGAAGTATCTGTGTTCTCATTTACCTCTAGGAATTTTTTGATCTCCTCTTTGATGTCTTCTTCAACCCCTTGTTCATTCAGTAGCATGTTGTTTAGCTTCCAGTTGATGGAGTAGTTTTTCTTATTCCTTGTTTTGTCGTTGATTTCCAATTTCATCCCTTTATGGTCCGATAGCATGCAGGGTAGTATCTCTATTTTTTTTATATTTGCTGAGAGTTGCCTTGTGACATAATATATGGTCTATTTTGGAGAAGGAGCCATGTGCTGCTGAGAAAAATGTGTATTCGTTTACTGAGGGATGAAATATTCTATATATGTCCGTTAGGTCTAAATTGTTAATTGTTTTAAGGAGGCTTAAAGTTTCTTTGTTTAGCTTTTGTTTGGATGATCTATCCATTGGTGAGAGAGGTCTGTTGAAGTCCCCTAGAATAACTGTGTTGTGGTCTATTTTACTCTTGAACTTGAGAAGCGTTTGTTTGATGAATGTAGGTGCTCCATTATTTGGTGCATATAGATTTATGATTGTTATATCCTGTTGATGAATGGTTCCCTTAAGTAATAAGAAATATCCAGCTTTGTCCCTCTTGATTAGTTTTGGTTTGAAGTCTACCTTATTTGATATGAGAATGGAAACCACTGCTTGCTTCCGCCGGCCATGTGAGTGATAAGACTTTTCCCAGCCTTTCACTTTCAGTCTGTTGATGTCTTTTTCTATGAGGTGTGTTTCTTGGAGACAGCAAATTGTTGGGTCATTTCTTTTAATCCATTCTGATAATCTGTGTCTTTTGATTGGAGAGTTTAGGCCATTAACATTCAGGTTTATTATTGAGATGTGATTTTTATTCCCATCCACTTTTATTTGAATTGTGGTCTTTAGCTTGATTTGGTTTCTCTTCTGGTTGGTATTTCCTTTAGTTTAATATCTCCCTTTGTTGATTTTCATTATCATCTTTCTCTTCTTCTTCATGAAAAATGTTGCCCAGCATGTTCAGAAGTGCTGACTTTCGAGTTGTGAAATCTTTTAACTTTTGCTTGTCGTGGAAGGTTTTTATTTCATCTTCGAATCTAAAGCTCAATTTTGCTGAATATAAGATTCTTGGTTGACATCCCTTTTCTTTCAGAGCTTGAAATATGCTATTCCAGGATCTTCTTGCTTTTAAGGTCTGGGTTGAAAAATCTGAACATAGTCTGATTGGTTTCCCCCTATATGTGATCTGCTTCCTTTCTCTTGCAGCTTTTAGTATTCTCTCCTTGCTCAGAATATTAGGCATTTTCATTATAATGTGTCTTGGTGTGGATCTGTTGAGATTTTGTTTGTTTGGTGTTCGGTATGCCTCTTGAACTTGGTTTTCCCATTCATTCCTCAAGTTTGGAAAATTTTCTGTAATTATTTCGTTAAATAAATTATTCATTCCTTTGGCTTGAAACTCTGCCCCTTCCTCTATGCCAATCACTCTTAAGTTTGGTCTTTTTATGCTGTCCCATAATTCTTGGATGTTATGTTCTTGATTTCCAAGGAGTTTTGCTGTATGGTCTAAATTCTTCTCTAGAACATATATTTTGTCTTCATTGTCTGAGGTTCTTTCCTCCAAGTGGTCTACTCTGTTGGAGATGCTTTCTGTTGAACTTTTACTTTGGTTTATTGCTTCTTTCATTTCTGGAATTTCTATTTGGTTTCTCTTTAGAGCCTCTATTTCCCTATTGAAGTAATCTTTTACTTCCTGTATTTGTTTTTGGAGTTCTTTGTCAAAATGATCTTTTGCCTCCTGTACTTGCTCCCTCATCTCATTTTTGAGTTCATTCTTAAGTTCCCTAAACATTTGGCATATGTAATTTCTAAATTCTATCTCTGGCATTTGACCAACTGTGTTTGCCATGAAATCTACTGATGAGGAATCTTGATTTGATTGTGTCACTTTCTTCCCTTGTTTTTTCATGCTGCTTGTGTGTCTTTTCTTCCTGCACTGTGGGACCTTGACTGTTTCGATTTTACCTTAATGCCTTATGTTGTTCCTGTAGTACAAAGCTATCAGCTCCCCTTATAATTCCTTTACACTTTAAAACCTAACACTTTCTATTCAGCAAATTCAATTTTGATCACAATGTACAGATTTTGTTAACCCAGATATTATTTTCAATTTACTCTGTACGCTTCTGATGGGGTTTTATAGCTTCAAGTATTGGATACAGAGGTATTATGTTTAAGAAGAAGGAAGTGTCTTGAATTGTTCTTTCTTGGAAAGTATGAAAGGAGAGTTCTATTGATGTGTTTTACTGGAAGTGGTTTAGTATCAGTAGAAGAGAGAAGATAGAGAATGGAGTTGACACTTAGGTGGAGAGACCCATTTATATATAAAGTATATATATATATATAAAGAGAGAAGAGAGAGAATCAAGAAAATGGAGAGTAAACTATATATAACACCTCTTTGCTATCCAGTTCAATTGCGCTGTTTCTAGAAATCCCAAATTCTGCATAAAGCTTGTTTTTGCCTCTGTTTAGTATGCACTGGCAGGGTGCAAATATGAAAGATGAAGAAGGAAGAAGAGATGCCAAAGTGAGAAGGAAGAAAAGAAGGAATGAGAAAAGGAGCAGAAGCAAACAATCAAACACACTGATAATCAGTGCAAAAAAAAAAAAAAAAAAAAAAAAGCAAAACAGAACAAAGCCAAAAAAAGAAAAAGAACAACAAACAATCTAACAAAAAACCCCCCAAACCAATAACACAAGCAGACCAACCAAAAAAAAAAAAAAAAAAAAAAACGTCGAACCCCAAGTCTCAAACAAAACGGGCCCTGGGAAGCCCCCCTCTCTTTTCCCTTTCCAGTTTAAGCCAACTGCATTGAACCACGTCCAGATAGTCTGCGACCCTGTTAGTGAAGTCAAGTCTGCACCCTAGGCCAGTGGCTGAATGGCTCAGGGGGAAGATTGGCTCAGGGCGGTTGAGTGTCAACAGATGAATGGCACCGGGAAGGGGACCCTCCAGAAGGCACCCTTTCCCCACGCCCACCCACAGTTGTAGCTTCTTGTGACCACTGGGCTGGCCTCAGACACACCCTCCCCTGCTGGTTACCCGAGTCTCACCCAGGTGTGTGCTGCCTTCAGGGCGCTGGGGCTCCCTGGATGTCTGCAGCTGTTGTCTCCTCCATCTTTTCCCCTTTGTCTGGGTCAGCCACTGCACTTCTCAAAGATGGTGGTGTTCTCCCATTCAACAGCAGCTCCGCAGACCCTTGTGTCACTCCAGAGTGTGCGGGATAGGCTTGGCAAGCAGTGCGAAAGAGCTCCACGTGGACACCGCCCACGCCTCTAGGCCTCTTTTTATCCCTCCTTGCCAATGGGTTTCAAAGCCGCTGGGTGGATCCTCTTTTTGCTGAGATGGTATCAGCCCCTGCATCTGAAGCCCAGACAGCGCTGCTTCGGGCTGTGGACCGCTGCGACTCTGCCTCTGCTTGTTGTGGTCCTGTAGAACCTTGTATTTCGCTGTCCAGAGGTGCAGGAATGTCTCGGCTCCCTTTCAGTTGCAATAGAACCACCAGCAATGCGCTCAAACTTCCCACTCCACGTCCTTCAGCAGCTGCGTCCAGAGAGCACCTCCCTCCTGTCGGCTATCTTCCCTCTCTCCTCAACTTTCTGATTGTAAATTTGCTTTTAATTATTTTGATTATATACCTAGATGTGGAATGTTATCATATGATACAATTATTATATAATTAGTCTTTCCAACTTTTGAGAAATGAAGGAGCCCCAATTAGGGAGATGGCTATTGCAGTCAGCTGGAAGCCATAAGTTCCACCTGATAATAAGTATGTATGTGACGCACCTGTAAATGCACGTGAGGCACCCGCAAAGCTAAAGGTATATAACCGGGTGAAAGCGGTCGGAGTCAGGAGAAGAATGAATTCACTCAGTCAGTCATGCAGTCGCTCGGTCGGAAGAAGAGTTCGGGTCAGAGAAGAAGAAAAGAATCAGAGCGGCCAGAACGTAGGCAGAGCGGTTACAGAAGAGAAACCAGATAGAAGAAGTAATTCCTGGTCAGAGTCAGGCCGAGGCTCCCGAGGAAGAAAGAAGAAAGAACAAAGAAGAAAGAAGCTCTAAAAGCTAAGCTCTCTCTCTCTCTAAAGAAGAAATCTCTCTCTTTCAAACTCTCTCTCTTTCTCTCTAAGCTCAAAGAAGAAGAAGAAAAAGCTATCTCTAATCTTTCTCTCTAAGCTCTTTCTAAGAAGAAGAAAAATCTTTCTTTCTCTCTCTAAGCTCTCTCTAAGAAAGTAGAAGTAAAAGTAGTAATAGCTTTACTCTGCCTCCGAGTTTTCCTCCCGGGTTTCGGTACCAGGTAGCTTACAGAGAAACTGCTAAACTGTTCTCCAAAATGCTGTTTTACATTCCTACTAATGATGCCTGAGGGTTGATATGATGTATCGCATTAAATAATTTTGGATATTAAACAAGTTTCATTAGTGGGATAGATCATAATTGGTCATAGTGTATAATGTACTTCATACATCATATTTGGTTTGTTAGTATTTTTTGAGGATTTTTACATCTACATTCATGAGAGATTTGTATGCGGATTTTTTATGATGTCTTTCATAGCTTTTGGTATCAAGTTAATACTGATCTTATAGCCCTAGCTGGAAAGTAGTTTCCTCTTTTAATCTGTTTTTTTTTTTTTTTTTTTTTGAAAGAATTTGTGAAGGCTCAGTATTAATTCTTCCTAGTTATATTTTTCTAGGAATTGATATATTCACTCCATGGTATCTAATTTTTGGCATATTATTAATTTTAGTCTTTCCTTATAGTTTTTTTATTATTTTTTATTTTTATAGGTCAGTGTCACTGTTCATTCTTTATTTTCTGATTTTAGAAATTTGTGATTATTCTTGTTTTCTTAGCCAAATTAGCTAAAAATTTATCAATCTTCTCAATTTTTTCAAATCATCAAGTTTTGGCTTTTCACTTTTATTTCATTTTTTATTTTATATTTTATTAATTCCTAGTCTAATCTTCATTACCCCATTTCTTCTGCTTACTTTAGGCATGGCTTAATCTTCCTTTTTCCAATGTATTGATCAAGTTTGGTTATTTTTATTCGTTCATCATTGTGCTCAGATAAATAGTTTCTTCTAAGTACTGATTTAGCTTCACTCCCTAAGTTTTTTCTGTGGTACATCCTTATTTCATTTGTTTCATAGTATTTTCTAATTTTTCTTGTGTCATCTTTTTTGATTCATTGATTGTTTAGAGTGTATTGTTTCCATTTATTTGGGAATTTTCTCAATTACTTTGTTATTGATTTCTAATTTCATTGCACTGTGGTTAGAGAAGATACTCTGTGTTGTCAACCTCTTGCACTGTGTTTCGTGGCCTAGTATATGATGCATTCTGGAGAGTGCATCATGTGCACTTGAGAACATATGTTCTCGTGTGGTTGCATGGCAAGTTCTATGATGTCTAGTTAGGCCTCTGGTTTGCAGTTTTCCTTCCTTTTCAATTTTCTACCTAGCTGATTTACCCATTGGTAAAGGCGGGCTATTAAGGTGTCCAACTATGATTGTTGAAATGTCTATTTTCCCTTTAATTCTGTCAGTTTTTGTGTTATGTGTTTTGGGGCTCTGTTAGAAGGTGCATATGTATTTACAATTTACCTCCAGTAACTATTTTTTGAGAAATTTAAATCCATTCTGTTTCATGTTAGAATAAGCCTTCCAGCTTTTTTATGGCTTCTTTTTTCCATTATACATATTTTATGTCTTTTACCTTCTACCTAATAACATAAGGTTTATGTTAATCTTAAGGGTATATACTATAGATATCACATAGTTGCATTTTCTTTTTAAATCCTATCTGACAAATTGTGCCTTTTGGGGCATTTAATCTAATCATATTCAATGTCATTGATGTGCTTAGATTTATGTCTGCCTTTTTTTTAAAGTTTACATAATTTTTGTTTTCCTATTCCTTGCTTACTATTTTATTTTGCATTAAGTAAATTAGTTGAAGTTTAAAATTTTAATTCCTTTAATAATTTTGTCCCTGTTACCTTAAGTTATATTCATGGATTTATCATGGTAATTCCTTGAAAGACATTTCAGCTCTTCTGTAATTCCTTAACTGCATCTTTGTGCTAACTCTCCCTAACCTTGCAATGGTGCTAATGTTAAAAGATGAGGGAATCTGGGTGCCTGAAAAACAGCAGTGTTTGTGTATCTGCATCTACATATCCAACAGCTCATAAGCAAACAGACTAACATGGAGGAACTTGGCTGGTGTTATGTGAGGAGGTTTATGTTCAGGAGTCTTTTAATTTACTCCCATTTGCCATGCTTATTTGACATGGACCTCTTTTAAACCGGCTCTGGTCTTTACTCATGTACAATTAATTTCCCTGCAGCCAGGGAACTTTCCAGTAGCAGTAAGCAATCTGTAAAAGTAAACTACTAGATATCTTTTGTTTTCCCTTGTTCTAACTGAAAAGCATTGACAAACTAATGAAAGGCTTTATCCTTAACATAAAACAACAATTTCCATAGCTCTGAGGATACAGGCAGTAAGAAAACAGAAGTATGCTGCAAAGATTAGTGTGGTGGGGGGAAAGTAATGAATAATGTAATAAGATCTTAAACTGGATTATCACACCAAGCTAGCTTGTCAGAACACTGGGTGGTTTATTTGACAATCCATCTTCCTCAGCAGTCTCTGAGTCTGTGTTGGCCAGCCTCATTAGAACACCTCAGTGTAGCTCCTGTCCAGCATTCTTATATAGTTAGTTCATGCCAAAAGATGAAGTGGTAATGGGCCAATGCTTGAAGCCACAAGTAACATAGCAGGCTGCATCCCTGTCCACATAGACAAGAACATACTGGCTTGGGGTCATCATCAACAACAACCACAACTTCCATTATAAACATTTATTTCACCAGAGAAAGCATCTTAAGCACTCTTAGAAAATTCCACTAAATATTCAAACAGCAGCAAATTGTTCTGGAGTAATTAAGATTGCATCTGTCTAGGCCCATAATAAATCACAAACAAACAAAACTATGCAGTCAGACTATCCTGTTACTCTAGCAGCATCTAAAATCTAGGGTGTCAGTATCATGGCATACACATACTTTCTGAAATATTTATATACACAGTAATATTTTGTGAGAAAAAAACATCACCCAAATATGCCAAATCCCTCTGCTAGGCATGCTAAGTGCTTAGCAGAAAGAGTAGAGGAAGGTAACAAAATTTACATAGAAAAGAACAGTCTGAATAGAATTCATTCGAAGGTCAAGGGACTCAAATTGTATTTACTTGATTTGATCAAATTGGAATATGTAAGTCTGATTCATGAAGCAAAAATTCATTCTCTTTGGGAATGGCCAGGTCATCTGATTCTATCCTGCTGAGCTTTGTGTGATTCCTGAAGTGAACAGTCACAGGTGCCCAAATGGCAAAATCTTAGGACAGTGGTTCATCCAAGATGTGATACAACCTTACAACCTTCTTGGGTGTTGTGCAGGGGTCGGGTGGGGGAGGGCTAACAGTGCAGCTTTTTAAAAAGACACACACACACACACACACACACACACACACACACTCAGAATCCAGAAAAATAAAGGGCATTTGTGTTGGTCCAGGGTGAATCACAGGCAGATCTGGCGTGATCAGTGGAGACTGATTTCTCTTCTGTAAGCCAGCGACTGTCTGATTTGGGTTTTATGGCATAGAACACTCTCCAGACTGAAGTCATTAATGCCATTCATGATAATATTTCTGATGAATTAGTTAAAAAATAAAAAAAAAAGTTCTGCAGAAAGTATGTGTTTCTATCTATCACTTTGCAACTGAATTTCTTGTAATGAATACATTTGAGATGGATTCAAGTTAATTTTACCTTATAACATTTACCAAATTATAGACATCTTAATTTATTAAATTTCTGTAAAAATTTGACTTTACCTGTGAAGAACTGAAACCTCTAATATCTTTGTTCAGTAATGTAACAATGAAGACTTAGTCAAAGAAACAGAACTATTAAGATCAGGCTATGCCAATATATGTCTGTTTGGTATTTTCTTGAGATAGGATATATGGAAGCAAATACTTTGAGCTTCTACATTCTGAAAGGATCTATGTTATACATTTGTATTTAATTTGTGATTTATCAAAATGTAGGACTTGAGGTTAGAAATAAATCTCCACCTTGGAATTTTGAAGGCTTCATGTTTGATCTTTTAGCTTCTGATGTTCATGTTGATGCTAATGTTATTCTCATTTTAAAAACATTTAGCCTGTCACTTTCCTTGTGTGTGTGTGTGTTTGTGTATATTTCTCCCTTATCTCTGGTGTTGTGACACACACATGTTGTGTCTTTACTTGCTCATTGTTCCAATGGCCAGTGGGTTTACCTACTTACCTCCCTCATTTGGGGGAAATTTTATTGACTGCTTTCTTCTATTTGATTTTTCTGAATTAATGTATTAGAAGTTCAGCATCATGCATGATATTATAATAATTTCTCTCTTTGTTCAATTTAGGGGGATATTCCTTTGAACTGAACTACCTAACTTATTTTGATTATATTTTTAAACATATTTTAGTTGTAAATGAACCTTTATTTCTTTAAATTTATTTATATGTGGTGCTAAGAATTGGACCCAGTGCCAGTGCCTCACACATGCTAGGCAAGTGCTCTACCACTGAGCCATGATCCCAGCCCTCATGTTGATTATTTTAAGGTTTTCTATTTTTCATTTCTTTGAACTCTTCAGTGTACACTGATTGCTCCTTTTATTTTTGTGACCTTATTTCCTCTTCTTTCATGGATATAATATCTTCTCTATATCTCTGGAAATATTAATGACAAAGTCTTACTTTGGACATGTTATTCTGCTTCCTGTCCGCCCCCCCCCCCTCCCGTTTTCTTTGACAACTTTCTATCTCTTTTGTGATATCTTGATTGATTTATTTTGCTCCATTCTCTCTTGCTAATGTTGAGGCATTCAGCACATGTTTTCGATTAATAATTGCCTATTCTTATTAAAGATTCAGGCATGAGACTGCCATCTGGAACCTCTGTGTGAGTGGTGAAGGGAGAGAGGATAGACTGGGCATTTCCAAGTAGTGGCATTTCCAAGGTCAGGATGAAATATTTTGCTCTGCCTTAACTGTGGAGGTCTGAGCCTACCTAACTAATTTCAGGCAGTTACTATTTGTAGTTTAGCACTGTATTTAATCTCCCCAGACTCCCTTTTGTTCAGTTCATTATAGAAATTGTGTGGGCCTGGTTATGTGGGGCCTGTAGGGGAGCTAAGGATCAAACTACCTTTCATATAAACTTTAAAACCATCCTCCAGGTTTATAGCTTTAACAACTTTACTAAGTAACATTAATCCTCACTGAGCCATTCTTCATCTTCCCAAAGTTAGTTCTTCTGTCCCATTCTCTGCTCGGTTTGTCTTTGCCTTGTATTTACTTTAGTGGGAGAAAGGTAAATATGTATTTGTTCTATAATTGATTCCTGGAGGGGTCTTGGTGGGGTCTTTCCATCACTGCATATTGTAGAGACTGTCTAAGAAAACTATGGCTATAAACTACAGTCAGACACCATATGCTCATGGATGTCTAAGTACAGAGAAACAGGGTGACACTTCCCCATCTTTCTTCCTTTCTCATAGGTGGCAAGATTGAGATCACCACTCCAATCATACCAGTACAGAATATACATCACTTATAACAATTAATTATTCTGTGGCATAAACTTCCACTGATGAGACAAATAATTCGTTAAACATATTGAGGTTATAAGTGAGATATATAAGAACATTCAGTATACCAGGACTAAGGTTGGACATGTTTTAGTGTGAGGGTTGAAGGAACTAAGGTTAACAGAATCACAGTGAGGAGCCGTACAATCCACATCGGGACAATCATCAGATCTACAAGAAGAAATCTGTACTTTTTATGTGTTGCTACATAATAAACCGACTCCAAAACTTAGTGCTTAAAGAAAAAAAAAAGAAAGAAAGAAAGAATAAACATGTGCTGTGTCTCACAGTTTCTGTGTGTCAGGAATTCAAGATTTGATAGGGCAAGTGCTATTTCAGGGTTTAATGTGAGGTGCAGTTAGGTGTGGACTAGGGTTGCAATAATCTGAGAACTTGGCTCTGGCTGGAGGATTGGATTCCAACACAGCTCACCTGCATGGCTACCCATTTGGTAGTGGTGGTAAACAGAGGCCTTGGTTCTTCTCCATTGTGGGCCTCTTGAGTGTGCTCACATAATGGCATTTGTTTTTCCCCAGAGCAAGTAATCCACAAGAAGAAAGCAGAAGCCCACAGCAGGCCTTCTTGACTAGTTTCAGAAGTCGTACTCCACCATTCCTGACAAGTTTGAAGAGACTACCAAAGGTGTAAGTAAATACCAGGAGATAAGGATCTTTGTGACCAAAAGAACTGACAAGAACAATTAAAGGAGGAAGTTTATTTATGGCTCACATTTCAGAGGTTTCAGACCACAGATGGCCAACTCCATTCCTCAGGCCCAAGGGAAAGTAGGACATCATGGCAGAAGAGTATGGCAGAGGAAAGAGGGTCAAGACAAGGCACCAGGAACAGAGACAGAGAGAAAGGGAGTGGGAGGGAGGGAGGAAGAGAGATTGAGAGAGAGAGTTCTTTTTACTACCACAAAACATAAACCCTAGAGGCACACCTGCAATGAATGGGCCATTTCCTCCAGCCACACCCTACCTGCCTACAGTTACCATCCAGTTAATACCTAATCAGTGGATTAATGCAGTGATCAGGTTAAAGTTCTACTAACCTAATCATTTCATCTCTAAACTTTCTTGCATTATCTTACATATGAACTTTTGGGAACACCTCATATCTAAACCATAACACATGTGAAACCCATCTATGGGTAGAAGATTGATATGGAACTAACAGGAGGAGTGGATGGGATTAAGGGTTGCCAATAAGTCCTATTAAATAAGGAAAGAAGAGCAAGTTGCAAGGACCTAGAGGCAAAAGCTAGTGGGATGCCTAATAATTTAATATGGCTGAAAACATTATGGATATAAATCATGGCGAGAAGGGAATCTAGAAAGGTTAGCAAGGATCAGGTTGTAAAGTTTTCATTTTCTGCAGAGAAATCAGAAGGTTGTTCAAGATGTGGAAGAACTCTGATGGCCAAGGACACAGGCATATTAAAGTTGAGAAAAATGGTTACAAAGTGGGAGAAAACTCAGAAATTGTGTTTTCTTCTCCATACATTGTTTTTATTTGTGCCTTGTTTTGCTGTTAAAAATTGATGGGTATTCTGAAGTAATAAGAAGAGTCTTTGAAAAAAATATAATCTTAAATATTTATGAATTACTTAAGCCTTAAGAAATGCACCCATAGGAATGTTGTGATGCTGTTAAACAGGTGTGAACACATTTTATTAAAGTTGAAATATGAAACCTCTGTTTCTCCAGTGAGGCCAGCACTTATTTTTTGCTCACTGGTTATCTCAGTTCCTGTTCTGAAAAATGAAAGGACCATCTGACTTGGAATAGAGTGGAATGAAAAAGCACTGAGGTTCACAGAATCACCCTTTGGTATTATGATGAGATTTAGCATGCTGAGAGTATCCACATAGAGGATATTTTTTGCCGTGGCAAATGTATGATTTTTTTCACAATATCTGTCTCCTCTCTCTCTCTCTCTCTCTCTGAAGTGATCTCGAAAGACTCAGTTTACATGTTATTTTCCAAGTCAGTATGTGGTTAAATGGAAAGTGACGAAGGAAAAAGCCTGGTATGTTCTGGTCTAGACTCTGCCTAGTCTGTGACCTAGGCAGGAGAATTTTCGTTACTTCCAAATTCTTGACCCCTCTCAGGTGCCTCAGAATTCCTATCCATTCCTGTCAGATCATGATTTGTAAATGGAATGGAGTGGGAAAAGCAGTTAATTAAGGTTTGAGCCATAGCCATGTCACTAAGGACCAGCTCAGGTAACCTGTCCTAGTTACTGCTTCATCTTTTAAGTTCCTTTTCAGTGCTGTGGCAATCTGTGTTTCTATACTTTGCATACCTCCTCTGGCCTTGGGGATGCAATGATGTTTTCTTGTGTAAGAAACTCTATTAATAAAGACTCCGTGATCACAAAGTCATCCAACATGGGTGGTTATTATCTATTCAGAGACGATTGAAATATCTGCCATAAATTTTAAAAACGAAACTCTAGATTATGCAATAAGAAGAGTTCATTTGCAAAGAGGCAATTTATGCTAGGAAGAAGGCCTCTGATTTTAATTCAGGTGTTATGTTTCTAAGGTTTACATTGAGTGCAGGGAGGTAGAGAGATAATGACCTTTCCTTCCCATATGGGAGAAAAGTTGAGATTTAGTATGGGCATATCTTTTTCTAAAAATAAAATCTAAATTTTTCTCATGGTCTGTGATTTTTTTCTTTCTCTTCTTAACTGGAATTTCCATTATTTGATGAAATCCTTTAAGTAAGAGGCTGTTTATATTAAAATAGTTGCTGATGAAATTTTCATATATTCAGAGGGAAAAGAGAAGAGACACGGAAATACCTATTTTCCTTTAATGACATAGTGTCAATTGGCTAATCTGTTCAGCTCTCTGGCAGCATGGAATGCAGAGAAAAGAGTTCCTCAGAGTTTATAGAACAGTTACTTTTTGACAGGTGTTAGAGGATGTAAGATACAGCTTTTGAAACACTGTGCAAGGAGTAAAGCTGAAGGTTGGGCCTTGATTAGGGGAAACTTGGGCCTCTGAAGACCTGAGGATGTTATTGGGTGAAAAAAAAAAGAGGACACTATTGATCAGGCTTGATTACTTTACAAGTTTGCCTTGAGCAGACTCACAAGAGCTAGTGTAGATGGCTAAAGCAAGCAGCTGTCAGCCCAACTACTTTCTCTGATCTTGCCCACAATTGCTTTACAGCTGTGCTTTCAAGATGTAAATCTTTGTGTGATGTTATATTCAGAAAGTCAATTTATAATGGTACTAAAAAATGAATAAAATAAAACTAAAATACACTAATAAATCCAAAACAGTCATCTCTGGGAATATAGATTATGTTTAACATAATCAAAGAGATAGACTCAATCACACTATGAAGAGAATTTTCAGATTCGAGGCAATCTATTTTATACTTTCTGAGTCAACAAAGGAATCTACCTTAGGCTTCAGAAAGAAAATTCTAGAGAGCCCATCCCAACAAAATATTAACTGTACCAGTGAGGAATGTACAGCTGAATGTTAAAAATAAAGATCTCTTCATTATTGCATGAACCAAAAGACATTTAGTCATCTGGAATGTTTTATAGCAAAATTGCAAATATAATCTCTGTAAGAAAAGGTAGATTGCTGAAAATATATCCAAAAATATTTTAATAGATTTTTTCCTAACTTTATCAGAAATAAATACACATTGCTAACAACTTCAAAAGTACAAGAAATATTGAGAAGAAAATAAAAATCACTACTACTGTCAACAGTATTGTGGTGTCTTATTCTTCCTCTAAAACAATAAGTTTAAATGTATAATAGATAGTAGGGACTAAACCATTTGTGTTTTGTAAATTTGTTTTTCCCCCCAATACTTGATAATAGAGCTGATATAAGAATAGAGATTCCTCTATAATGTCCTTCCATCAACATCAATAGCATTGAAGTAATCCAATTCCTATCATGAAGTCTCCAAATAAGCATGATTAACATTATCTAAAATATTTCTGCCATTGGTCATGTGTTTCTGAGAAAGTGACTACATGACTAGTAGGTTTTCTAGAGAAGAGGTCTGCTACAAAAGCTATTTTGGCCATCACACTCCATCTCACTATGAGATTCCCTGGGATGATCTGAGACTCTGCCAACAAGAAGGCCATCATCAGATAGGGGTCCCTGACCTTGGATTAGAACCAAGGACAAAAATAAAACTTGTTTCTTTTAAACTTACCAGATCTGTGTATCTGTGTATTTATAAACAGAAAATGGACTGAGAGACCATATCCTGGCAGTGACAAATTAATCTGCCATGAACATGGGAGAGCAGGAAAGGCTTCAAGACAAGAGATTTCATTTCCTTTGAATATACACATAGAAGTGGATTGTTGGAGCATGTGGTAGTTTTATTTTTAAGTTTCTGAGGAAATTCTAGATACTTTCTAGAGTGGCTGTACAAACTTGTATTATCACAAAAAATCTACAGGAGTTTCCTTTTCTCCAAATTGTTTGTATATCTGTAATGTTTTGGTCTGTTTGACAATATCTATTCTAATAGTTGTATGATGATTTTTCACTGTGACTTTAATTTGCATTTCCTTGATGGCTAGTGATATTGGACATTTTTTAATATACCTATGGACCATCTATAAGTCTTCCTTTGGGAAGTATCTATTCAGGTCCATTGCCTATTTTTAATTGGGCTATTTGTTTTCCCAAAATTGAGCTTTTGAGTTATTTATGTATTTTGGATATTAACTCTTTTTCAGATACACAGTTTACAAATATTTTCTCCCATTCCATTGGTCACATCCTTACTGATTTGATAGGTTCCCTTGCTATGTGGAAGCCTTTTGGTCTGATGCAATCCAATTTATCTATTTTTGCTTTTGTTGCCTGTGCTTTTGAGGCTTATCCAGAATATAATTGCCAAGACAAATGTTGAGAAGCTTTTTCAGAATGTTTTCTTCTAGTAGTTTCTCACTGTCTGGTCTTTCATTCTAAGCCTTTGATTCATTTTGAGTTTTTTTTTTTTTTTTTTGGTGTGTGAGATAAAGGTACTATTTCATTTTTCTGCATGCGGATATCCAGTCTTCCTAACACCATTTATTAAGAAGATTTTTTCCCATGTGTGTATTTGTGGTATATTTGTTGGAGATCAATTGACTGTACTAAGCTGACTTACTTCTCAGCTCTCTATTATGTTCCATTACTCAACGTGTCAGTTTTTGTGCTGTTTAGGTACTGAAAGTTTGCAATATATTTTGAAAACAGGTAGTAAAGCTTCCAGCTTTGTTCATTTTGTCCAAGATTATTTTGATTATTCTAGTTTTTTTTTGTAGTTTCACATAAATATTAGTATTATTTTTCTATTTCTGTGAAAAATGTCATTGAAATTTTGATAGGAATTATATTGAGTCTGTAGACAATTTGGGGTGGTATGAACATTTACAAACATTGATTTTCTGGTCTTTGAAAAGGTGGTATCTTTCCATGTATTTGTGTCATTTCCTTTCACTATTGTTTTATGGTTTTCAGTGTATAGATCTTTTCCCCCATTGGTTATTGATTTAAAAAAATTTATTTGTTGTTGTTGATGATGCTGTTGTAAATTTAAAAAAAAATTAATTTAATTTTTTAAATTATTGTTAGTGTAAAGAAACACAAGTGTTTGTCAATGAATAAAAATGCAATTTTGTTATGTATCCTGCCCCTTAATTAAATTTGTTTGTTGGTTCTAACAGTTTTTTGTAGCATTTTTAAGATTTTAGACATATAAATTGTTATCTGCAAAAAGGAAAAATTCTCTTATTTTTCCATATTGGATGCCTTTTACTTGTTTTTCTTGCCTAATTACTCTGGCTAGCACTTCTGGTACCATATTTAATAGAAGTGGTAAGAGTAGGCATCCTTGTCGTTTTACTAATCATAAAGGAATGGCTTTCAGCTTAACACTATTGAGTGTGATATTAGTTGTGGGCTTGTCACACACAGCCTTCTTACACTGAATTACATTTATTCTATAATTAATTTGCTGAAAGCTTATCATGAAAACATTGGATATCATTAACTGCTTTTTGTGCTTTTATGCACAGGGCCAGCTTGGTGCCTTGGTCTATGAGGCATTCCTAGAGTTTGGGTCTACATGGGCAGCCCAGGTGCCTGAGATTATAGGATTGACCTGGAATGTGGATTCAAGTGGGCCAACCTGACACTAAACTTCTTTGCGGTAGATTTGGAGCCTGGATCCCCAGGTGCAAACCTGAATCTTGGATCACTGGGGATTTATTTAGTTTGGGATCAATCTTTGAGCTTGTGTAAAAAGGCCTGACTGGTGCTAGGACAAGCCTGGTGCATGGGCCCATAGGGATCAGCTTGCTCCTTGAGTCCATGGCCTAGGGCCAGGGTCCACTAGGGTAGACCTGGAGCCTGAGCCTGCAGAAATGGGCCTGGTTTCTGGAGCCTCAAGCACCATTCTGGAGCAAGGTTATGTATGCCAGCCTTTACTGGGGTAGCTTGGAGCATAGGTGTACAAGTGTTGGCCAGGAATTGGGGCCAGAGGACTTGGTTTGGTGCTGTGATGGCCCTGTGCTGTTTCTGTCTGTGACAGCTGGCCTGTTTATGGGTTTCATTGGGACAGACTGGTGCTAATGTCCAAGCGAGATTGGCTAGTCACACTCCTTCTCTCAAATAGAAGGGTAACTTTCCCTGAGCTGCACCTCATGGGCTTATGGAAGGAGTGATATGGAACTACCTTCTTTAATGAATGTTTTTTCCTTTATGCTCTGCCAATAGAGATTATATAGTTAATCTCTCACCTGGATTCCTTAGCTTATGTGAAGGTATTTTCAAGCCTGAATGTTTGTTCAGATCTGTGTTTTGGTGAGGAGTATGAGAAACTTCCATTCTGTCTTCTGGTTGGTGTTGCTCCGGGACTTCTCCCTGGAGTCCTAGAGTCTTAGTCTTCTTGTCCTTCATACCAGTTGTTGGAGAATGTGTTCAGAGAACGGTCATCTTTCACAGCAATTATAATGAACAAATATTTCAATGAAGCCAAACATACTTTGTTTTCAGCCTCCTGAATGCAAAGTTCTCCCTCTGCTACTCAACGATAAGGCTTTGTGGTCCTTACTTCCGATGTTTAGTAGGAAGGCTGACCCACCTACAGATTGGTATTGAAATGTGATACTACAGGACAGAGACCAGGTCATTAACTCATAGTAAGAATCAGTGGCGAAAAATAATTGACTCACTGAATCATCTGCATTTCTAACTTCTCTTTCTATATTAGCTCCCTATCTTAGTTTAAAGATGTTTGCTGTAGAATATTTTTCTTGTTTATTTTGATTTGTATTTCTCTAAGAATCATATAGAAAACACTGGCACTGAGTATCATGTAAGACAACTGCTTTGAAGAAATGTAGTTTGTTAAAAAAAAAATTGAAAATAAATAAGTCTAAATAGTTTTCAGTTTATTGCCCATGTGGTGACTTGATCCTGGTGAACTGATGAACAAAGGCAGTTAGTCAGGAAAGCAGAACTTTTACCTAGAAGCTTCTCTCATTTTAGAAACAGGTATGTCAAATAGCGTGTGTGTGTGTGTGTGTGTGTGTGTGCATGTATATATATATTCCAGTTGACTCATTGAATGAAAAGAAGGGTTAATTTGGTCTGTTTTTTAAAAAATTTAATTAAAAAAAATTTTTTTTTTTTTTTTTTTTTTGCACCTCACTATCCTATCACATGAGCAGCTATGGCAGCTATGGCACAAGACTTCTGTGTTCAGGTTTCTTTCTGGCATGTTCAGTGACATTCTAAAGTCCCATACAGTCCTTAATAAATAATACAACAGAAGAAGTCGCTGGATACCCAAAGAAACATCTACATCTGTGGGGGCTGACCTATGTCATTAAAACTTGCATGTGAGAAAAGGAAAAGCTTATAAAACACACCTAATTGATGTTCCCCAGAAGGCAGAAGCTCTACCTGACATCACAAAAAAAAAAAAAAAAAAAAAAAAAAAAAAGTGAAACTGTAAAAATGCAGGCTTCAGGAAAATATTGATGAGCAACCCCTCTATCCTTACCCCATATTTTGATACAGCTTTCATAAGACATTGCTAAAATATGTCATGCTTGATGAAGTCATTCAAAATTGCTGCCAAGTCCATCCACCACCTTGCATTTCTCACTTATATTTTAATTTTGTGCCCCTTATCTTCTCAAATCAGCAAGATTTTAAAACCACTGGGTTAGTGAATGTTAGGGGATTAAAATATTTGTGAATGATACACAGTGCATGAGGCAAAGGAAATTTATTAGTATTCTGCTTCCATTTTTTTGAAATCCACCATTAATAGAGAGCAAACAAATCTCAAATTGCATCTCCAGGTAAATATAAAATAAGGGGTTGGTGTTGTGTGTGTCTGTGCTCACTATGGCACTAAATATTTGGAATTCTACAATGACTGTAGTGGATAAAGAACAGAACCATTCTGACCCCAAATCACCTTGGGTATTACTGAAAATTCCATGCTTTCAGAGCCTTCCATCTTGAAAAATGACATTCATCTAAAACTCAAAGATAATGGCCACTTCTATATGTTGACCAGCACAGCTATAATATGTATATCATGATCTCAATTCCAGGTACTGTTACTAGGGTTTTCTTTCTTTGAGGAATTGTCACTGAGGGGGACATGGCTATGGGACTGTCTTTATGGCCTATCAGATGAATCCCAGGAATCTCTTTGATTGTAAGTAAGATTGTGAATAAAAGGCATTAGACAATACCAATGAATGATAAGCCATGATGATTGGCCATCAACATACCCAATTCTTTATGGCTATAGATTACTAAGATTGATTAACATTACTCCAGTGTTTTGCATTTTACTTAAATTTTATATCCAAATTTCACCTCATCTCTATAAAGGAGGTAGTATTGATATTCTTTCAAATGACAAGAAGAAGGTATTCAAAAGTTTAGTTCACTTTTCAGGTCCTACAGGAAGGATAGAATTCACAACTTGTATCTTCTAGTTTAGGCCCCTTCCCCAGACAGCAGTGGTAGCATGAGGAAGAAGTTTTCATAACAAATTAATAAATGGAGAACATACTTTCCATTACACACTTGTGTATAATATGCCAGTCCCTTGACTAATATAATCCTATAAGAGTCCACCATTTCTTGAAAATGGTGCCTGCATAGCTCAAGATTGAAAGGAGTTCCTAGGATGGTTTGTAGGTAGAAATGGAGAATTGGTTCTGAGCAGTCCCTAGCACAATGATAAGGCTTCAGGGATCTGAGTGGATGAGAATAGGAGATCTCAGGCCTCATTTTACTAACCTCTAGGTCAGGCAAGCCAAATCCCCTTTTGGGTTATAGTAAACTTCTACTATGGGTCTATGTGCTGTTAGGCATTTGGAAAATCCAAATATGTTCCTCACTCTTTTTCATTGGGACACTAGTTTATAGGCCTCATTATCCAGAGAGAGAAAATGAGGCATAAAATGCATAATAGACTTGTTGAAGACCTCACATTGGTTGAACTGATTGTAGAAATTCAGTCATTAAATGCTATATCATGCCCATGCAAAATCTTGCTGGGTTTCATTTAGAACTAAAGCCTGGCTTGGCCAAGACTGAATGCAATGCCTACTATTTAACGATCTGTGCAAAGGCTCTGCTGCTTTCCAGACTCCACCTATTTAATCTGTGCTCCACCCCCCTCCTTTTCATTTCAGCTAGTACCTCCAACACTGAAGACAGGAAAATGAACTTGTAATGAAGCCCATGAACCCCAGTGAGCACCAGCTGTCTCTAGAGAGTATTTGAGAGAAAACTATGCAAGCTTTAAATTGTTCCTCAGAATTTAATTATTGAAAAGCACTTGAAAATCTTGGTTTTGGGATGCTATATACTCATCAATGCATTTTTATGACTTCACACAAAAGCCATTCTCAGGAACTGAGCAAAGACATTAAGATGAGCCTACATAGTGAATTTTTGTGATGTTTTATTTAACAAGCATTTATTGAGAGCTCAATAGGTCCAGGAAATGGGAATGTAAGGTATAAAGGTATATCAAATTTTCATGTCCTCAAGAATTTTACAATTGAAGGAAAACAAAATAATTTTGGCATGATGAGGTATATACTATATTGATTATTTAACAGAGTATATTATTATGGAAAACAAAACACAAAAAAGAGACTAAGGGTGTTAAAAATTTCCCCCACCACCACCTACAAGGAATCAGCTACTGTTGTGGTTCTAAAGTCTGGTACAAGAACTTTAACTGGGTAAAGGGAAGGAAGGCTGTAAAATTTTTTAGATAAAAAGGCTGAAGTGACTGACAAGAAATGTTGGGTTCACAAAATCTGACTATTTCAATAACTTCAGAAAATGGCAAAGAAAGCATGCAAACACACAGAAGTACATTTTCAAAATCCGGGGACAGCTCTGTGACCTTAGGGGTCCATGGAAAAAGAGAGAGAGAGACACTGGAATTTTTTATTCTTATATAGGGGACACACAAGGGGAAGTTCCATGGAACAATTTATTCCCAAAAGGGCAAAGGGGTAGGATTACAAAGGAACAGGTGGGTGTAATTCAACCCCATTGAGGGACGCCCACTCCTGGAACCACACCTTCCTTATCAAGTGGAGGTAAAGCCCAATGTATTGCAGGGTGCGATAACTCTTCAGTACCCTTTACTCAGGACTTAAAGATATGCACATAGCTTCTGTCCACAGGGGCTCTTGACAGAGGGAACAACAGCCAGGAGTGCTTTTAACACCTGGTGCCATGCATGGTGGGATGACAATAGATATGGCAGTATGTCTGTGGTCAGTATCATGGACCAATTAGAGATGCCCAAGGGACAGATGGTTGAGACCATAACAGACCAGGAGCAGGGTTCCTCTTTTCTCTCCTGCCAACATATAAGTTCCCGTTTCTTGTATACCTAATGTTAGGAGGAAGGAGCCCTTCACAATAACTCAGAATAACTGGGTATTCTGTCATTCAACCAGAAAGGGCCTCTATAAAGATTAAATTTGTTTAGAAGAAATAAAGAGGAACATTGCTTTCACTTGATATTTAGTGCTATATCTGTTATGATTATATGTAACTTGTGGGGATGTAGAATAAGGAGCAATTAGCAAGAAATGTGGGAATAGAAAGGAAACTAGCACTGCTATAGAATGGCCAACATTACCATAGGTAATCTCTACATCATACTCCAAAATGGCTGATTGTTATCTTGACTTCCAGGTTGTTAGCAGCAGACCCTTCTAAACCCTGAGTCACAGTTCAGGAGATTGCTTAGTTACTTTTAGGTGGTATCTTTATCTGAGAAAAATATGTACTTTTTCTGGATAAAAAATAACAAGAATTACTTGTGCTTTCTTGGGAAGTCCAATTCAATTTCTTTTCCAAGGGATGAGATTGGAACAGATGACCCTGTAGGTCCTACTGAGCTCAAGGGTACAGGACAATTTTGTGGCAATTATAGTGTGTAAGCAATTTCTTCAGTAACGCTTATAACATTGCATAGCACAAACCAGCAAAAGCTGAACTCAGAGTTTTCACACCTGTTTACAGAGATTTCCCAGTAGTAGGAGGCTGGGATAAAAGAAGTTTAGACATCCTTTCATTCATCAGCAACCTATTTGTGCCATCTCACAGATATACTAGCATCACACTCTATTAGATTTCTTCCGGCCTGCTCCAACTTGTTCGTTTTCAACTTGCAGTATCAGGAGTATGTGTTTACATTTCCCTTCTAACTTTTCTAATCTAACTTTTCATGGAAATTCTCCACTGAACCAAACAGGGATTCTTGGTTGCTAGCAACAGAAACCTCCTTTAGTATATTCAAGCAAAATGAAATCCCCTAGAATGATATCAGGAGTTCACTGAACTAATGATAGATTAAAGAAGCAATGCAGAAACCAAAACAGAAGAAGCTCAATTGCAGTCTCAGTTGGTCAGGCCACATACATAGTTACAGAGTGAACTTCAGATATGTCAATCTTTTAAATTTTAAATTCCAGGGAAGAAATTCCCAGTTGGCCTAACTTGGGTCACATGTTCACTCTTACTAGAGCAAAGCCCCTAAAGTTACTGACTTTAAGATTGATTTTAACAGACTTATTTCTTCAAAATGAAGTCAGGGTATTATTTGGAAAGAGAAATGGATGATAGCAAAAAGAGAATTACTGTGCAGCTTTCATCTCCTTGGCCTTTGCCAACCTGTCCATCTTCCTGTCCTGCTATCCAAAATACCCTCAGCTTAACGTTCTTTCTATTCTTCAGACTTGGCACATCTTTAAAGTTTCAGATTCTTCTCATCATGCGAGCATTCTATATTATAGGATCATTGTAAAGAACAAGAAAATGCAGATGAAGGGCATGGCAAAATGTGTCTTGAATGCTGAGAAAAATAAATATTAGATGCTATCCCAACTCAATTTACTCAAATATAATTTTTGGAGGGGGGTCTTTAGATTCTGAATTGTGCCAGAAATATCTGTGTGGGCTCCAGTGAAAGCAGGAGACTGATCAGTGGAATCTTTACTCTCTAACGGTTCCATGGTTATTACTACCTTTCATATCCTGTCTTACTAGATACCAGTCATATGGGTCTCTCCTTGGGCAAGAGCACTTGCCTCTGAGTCAAGTCAAAAAGAGAAAACGTCCTTAGGATATGTGAGATTAAGCCGGTGACTGATTATTTAGAAACAAAAGAAGTTTGGGGAAAAGATTAATGCATTGGATAGGACTTGGAAGGACTGGTGAATAGTTTGAACTGTTCATCATGTATTCAGCCACCTTTCTAGTCAATTTCCATTCAAAGTCAGCACAAGGTGCTGCTCTTAGCTGCCTTGGTTTTCCTCCCTTTTGGCTAAATTGGGAAGATTAAGGTGGCTCTTCCCTCAACCCAGTTCCTACCACATTCCTAATAAGCACTACACCTGAATAAGACACCCCCACTGAATTGCCCTTAGATTCTAGTTAGCAATGAGAAAGTGATCCAGAGCTCCAGAGTGAATTTCTGTAAGCCCTGGTGGAACAGAGGTCTCCATCAGTTCGAAGTAATTTGACATAACAGGATAGCTAGGAATGGCGAGTCTTGAACTAGTTTTAATCAGACTGTTGATATGAGGAAGAGTCAGCTAGTTTTAGACAAAGACTGTTAATATGAGGAAGAGATACCAAGGAGCAAGCAGAAAGCACTCAAGAATTTTGCAATAAATACAAGTTAATCAAGCACCCCTTCCATTCTATGTCTTCCAATTTTGGCAAAATGACTTTCCACAACGGTTGTTTCCAATCAGTCACCCCAATTCATTTATTAAAAACTTCACCTGGGGGGGGCTGGGATTGTGGCTCAGCGGCAGAGCGCTCGCCTAGCACGCGGGGACCCGGGTTCAATCCTCAGCACCACGTACAAATAAAACGCATTGTGTACAACTAAAAGCAAATAAATAAAAAAAAAATATTTAAAAACAAAACAAACAAACAAAAAAAAAAAACTTCACCTGGGGTTGTGCCCCTACGACATCACCGAAACTTCTCATCATATGAACAGTGACTTCCGTGTTCACAGTCCACTATCTAGTCCCCGTCTTTACTGTACTCCTTTGCTGTTCCACTCGGCATTTTCCATTCCCATTAAAAGTACTTCTTGTTCTTCCCTATTCTAAATTTGGCCTCCCTGGGTTTGATGATAGGCACTTTTCTTTGCTTTAGTAATTTCACACATTTCCAAAGCTTTAAAATGTCACCCATGGGTGGAACACAACGGGAACGATAGATTTTACCATAAAACTCTCCTCCGCATGCGCATGTTATCATTTGGAAGTCACACCTGCACTGCAATTTAAATAATCCAAAATGGAAATCAAAATTTTCCTATTTTCTTTCTCATGTTTATTCTCTTTCTAGTCTTTCCCATCTAGTTAAATGGCCTCAACACACAGTCTGTTGCTTAATTCAAAAACCTAGGTGGCTCCTTTTTCCCTGTACGACCAGTCAAATACACAGGTATGTCCTGTCAATGTTACTCATAATTTTTTTAATCATTACCTTTTTTTAAATGCCTTTATTTTATTTATATTTATGTAGTGCTGAGGATCGAACCCAGGACCTCGCATGTGCTAGGCGAGCATTCTAACACTGAGTCACAACCCCAGCCCCTGTTACTCATAATTGTAAGCACAAACAATAGAAACGGGAGCAGACCTCACAAATCAACAAGCTGTCTTTATTAGGTAGAGGTGGAATACCACATGGCACATTTTCAGGGGAGGAAATGGCAATTGGTTATAAGAAGGGTCTGTTTTTTATAGGTTTTAATGAGAGTTCATCATAGCAGAATGTTTAGTGTGACTTAATCATTAGAGACTTGGGCAGTCAGGAAACTAGTTGTGCAAGTTCAAAGTCTAAATCAGGAAAACAACTGCAAAATCTCAAAAACCACCAGGCATGGTGGCGTATGCCTGTAATTCCAGCAGCTTGGGAGGCTGAGGCAGGTGGATTGGGAGTTCAAAGCCATCCTCAGCAATGGTGAAGTGCTCAGCAACTCAGTGAGATCCTTTCTCTAATAAAATACAAAACAGGGCTGGGGATGTGGCTCAGTGTCAAGTGCCCCTGAGTTCAATTCCCGGTACAAAAAAAAAAAAAAAAAAAAAAAGAAAAAGAAAAGAAAACAACTCCTTGGAACCCATTGTTACCGGGATGAAAGTCCAGAGCCCAGAGCCTATTGCTTGCCTTCTTTCTCTCTGGTGGGTTGTTATTCCATATCCTTCAATAATGATACCCCAAATGTGTCCAATTTGCTCTGTTTCTACTGCCAATACTGTCTGAGGCATTCTCATCTCTCACCCAATACACAAAGTATGAAGATGAATTTATTTTTCTCTAATGCAAGTTACTGTCTTATTGCTAATCTTGGGACAAACTGAAAATTTGTCTTCCAGCCCACAAAACACTTGGATCCTTCTTGTCCTTTGAGGCTTCCTCCTTTTAGCACCTTAACTCCCTTGGACTCACAGATGCCTCTAACATCCTCTGTGTTCCCCCAAACCATGACTTGTCATTCTGGTTGCCCACAAAGCCAAGCAGGGTTTCATATACCCATACTTTGGCTTCCATGAAATTGAGTCAACTCTAAAGTAGAGAAGGACCATTCTCCTAAAACAACCCTGTGTATGTATAGATAGGAAACTGAAGACTTACTAAAGCAAAGGCATTTCAATAAAAACATGTGATTTGAATAAAATGCCATTTTTAAATAATTTTATGAACCTTTGTAGAATGCTGCCAATGGGATGTAAAAACAAGATCAACTATCTTTGTGTTTAATATGTTTCAACAAAGGAAAGGGGACTTCAGTAATGGATATGTTTACATAGAATCAAAGATTCAAAATTTGATAGAATAGAAATGTAAATGTGGAATCATTGTGTTCAAAGTTCATGCTTTGCAGACAGAGCTATTTAACTTCAGGGACTACTGGGCTCAGAGCCTCACAGTGAGTAAATGGTACTCTGGGTCTAGATTCCTGGTCTCCTGGGGTTACTGCTCTTTCCAAAATGCCTGTCTACGTTGCAATTTAATGTTACCAGATTACTTTACAGCACAATAGATGCAGAAGATAAATATTTAATAATGATAGCATTTATTGTTTACTTCAACTTTCAGGGCACTGTTCTTAGCACATTACATATGTTAACCTATTTTTCCTTGGCTTTTATTTTTACAAACTAACAAAATTATATGCATTTATTCATGCACAATATGATGTTTTGAAATATTTCTTTATCATTGTAGATAGGCTAAAGCAAGCTAATTAACACATTCATTGCTTTGTTATATTAACTTATTTAATTCTTGTAAAAACAGAAAGATATAAGTTAAATTGGTATCCAGATTTTATATATAATGAAACAAAATCACAGAGAATTTGTTATATTGTGTAGGGACAACATTGGGAGTTGACATTGCTGGTCAAGCTAGGATTTTAAACCACCCAATAATTCTAAATCTCAAGTACCACTGTATACTCCAGTGAGAATTAATACTCATTTCTAAAAACGAGTGAATTCTTATTTATTATGTAGGACAATTTAATCCTCTTGACTTCACAGACTGTTTTTCTCCCTGTACTTTGAGACCAATATTGCCACAGCCAAACATCCTGTCTTTTTGGTTTTGTAAATAAATTGTTACCTGCTTTACAGAGAAATGTAGACTTAGGGAGTAGAGGCTGCTGCTACAGTTAAATAACAGCTTTTCTCTCTCTCTCTCTCTCTCTCTCTCTCTCTCTCTCTCTCTCTCTCTCTTCTTCTTCTCTTTCTCTATCCTTCAGCTACTATTCTTATAATAACTTTATCAGGGAGAGATGTTCAGCCAAATTTTAACAGAGGAAGAGGGAACTTTCAAAAGGGTAGAAGACTTGTCCTGGCTCAGCCCCACAGAAAATGGAGGAACAATTTTTATTTTTTATTTTTTAAATTTGTTTTAATTAGTTATACAAGACAGTAGAATGCATTTATGCACTTTGATATATCATACATAAGTGGGGTATAATTTTTCATTTTTCTGATTGTATATGTTATAGAATGACATTGGTAATGCAGTCTTATATATAAATAAAGTAATAATGTCTGTTTTATTCTACTATCCTTCCTATTCCATAATCCCCTCCCCTCCCCTCCCTTCACCCCCCTCTACCTAATCTAAAGTAACTCTATTTTTCCCTAGTGGGCCTCCTCACCCCCAATGTGAATTAGCATCCACATAACAAAGCAAACATTTGGATTTTGGTTTTTTGGGATTGGCTTATTTCACTTAGCATGATATTCTTCAACCCCATACACTTACAGGAGCAGGAGTTTGATGTCAGGGGCTAGATCCTCCTTCCAAATCCTGTGTTTTAAAAACTAACTTCGACTCTGATGTTTTTAATCAGCAGTTTTAGATAAAAATTTCCATGTGTGCTCTCATAAATGTGCACATTTTCTCATTCCTTCCCTCCTACTCCTCTTCCATGTACATGTGTATATAACCTTTCCCAAATAAATTTTGTAAGAAAATAATTCAAGAGTAAATTTTTAAATTTAGAATTTCTGAGTTGAGTGCATTCAGAATCACTGATTCTTTACAATACTTATCTTTTTAAGATAGCAGTTAAAAAATCTTTATTATTTTTATGTAGACAACTCCCCAAATGTTTGCTTCAACTTTAAAAGCCTTATAATTTATAGTTAAGATATGCAATCAACAAATGGATCCATTATTGTTGCAAAAATAAAAATAAATGATGCAGAAGTGGCTCACCCCCACCCACAGCCAAACCCGCTGTTTCCCAAAGTTAGATCTGTTTGGCATATTGCCTTCCAAAGCTCTCCTGGGAGCTTTTAAAATAGGCATTTACACACACACACACACACACACACACACACACATAATTGCTCACACACATATCCAGTTAATATTGTGTGGCTTGAAAGTACTAATTTTGCTGTTTTTGTATCAGTAGGATCATCCATTAGAAATGTTTTGTTTTTCTTTTTTAAATCAGCGTGTGCCTTGGAGACCTTTCCATATCATTTTTGTACAGAGTTTTCTTCCACCATCTTTCTCCAAGCTGATAGCCAGAGGCCTGCTAAATATTACTCCTCCAACTGCCAACAGAATCCTCAAAAACATAATGATGATGGTTACTTTTTTACTCAAATCCTTCTGATAATTTCCCAATGCAACTACAACAGAATCCAAGTTCCTTACTGTGGTTTCCAAGGTGCTGCATGATCTGCATGTTCCTTCCCTCGAATAAGTCTCCACTGTTCTCCCAGTCTGTCCTTCTTGCAAATCCTTTTACAAGGATTTTGTTGCATTGTTCATCTGACTGGAATTCTCACACCACCCTGCTCAAGTGCTCATGGCTCTGAAAGCCCTTCCTTGGACCGTACCTTTGTATCCCCTCCATCTTTTCACCTCATTATGTTTCGCTTCAAGGAATTTCCCATCAACTAGAGTTGGTGCTACTTATTAATTTTGTTGTCTGTCTTGCCTATGTGATGTCAGCTCTAAAAGCACAGGGATATGTATCTAGATGCAAAGACTGAATGTACACATTCATGAAGTGATGATTGGCTGTATGATTCAATTGCAATTTTCATAAATGCTGTGTAGTATCCCACTGTGTGTACTTACTTCATTAGTTATTTCTCCTTTTAACATATTTATCTATTTACTTTTTATGCTTTTACAGGCAAAACTACAATGAACTTCAAGAGAGTGATTACTTGGAGGGAGGAAGAGACTGGGTGATTGTAATGGGACAGGAAGTGAAGGAACTATTGCTTGATCTGAGTGGTGGTTATGAGAGTATTTGCTTTATAATAATTTGCTAGGTAATTTTTTGTATCTTTATTCTGCACCTGTATTTTAGTTTATAGTTAAAAGGCAGGAGGAGAAACACACACACACACACACACACACACACACACACACGCATGCATCTACACACACATAGAGAGAGAGAGAGAGAGAGAGAGAGAGAGAGAGAGAGAGAGAGAGAGAAGGAGGAGAGAAAGATGGCTTCCAAGTCAAATAGTTGGTTCCAACCCAAAACTCAAAATTATGGGGAATGAAAGAGGAAGAGGTGAGCTCAGCATACACTGGGCCTCAGTTTACCTATTCACTAGAGTTAAGATATTGCCATTATCTCTTTAATCTCTTTAAAAGGACCATTTGCCATGTGGAATATCCATTTCAGTACTCTCCTTATTTTATGGGTGAAAGTCAAAGAACCTGAAAATCTGAGGTATTGGTTGCTCAATATGGTGGAGAAAAGCAGTTCATGAGGTAAAGGGGATTTGAGCCAGTGATCGAAGGCACATGAATACCATACTGGTGTAAGAGCAAGCCTGCAGGGTCTTTTCCATTGTATCTTCCTAAATCTAACTTTTAACAACTTAAAGTTTTCATCAGTTACTGATAATAACTCCATCTATTTGTATGTATTACAGCTCATCCTACTTCACCTGCCAATGAAATACCTTTGACATAGAGAGAATTCTTGACTACGAAACAACTCACCGATTCATCTTGGGCCTAATTCAGTCAAGTTCATTAGCAGAATGTTAGGTACTGAGGTGAAACTCACAATAGTTCACCAAAAAGTAGTTAACAGTGCTTGAGGTAAGTCACTTTTTCTCACTCAAAACGAGTAGCTTGATCTCTAATATTCCAACTATAAATACATACTTTGTGTAAGTGTTTAAGCTATGATGTTTAAAATATGAATGTTTCTAATTTGAGAAAGTTTAGGGAGAAATATATGTTGACAAAGATGTAGTTTCCATTGTGTGTGTGTGTGTGTGGGGGGGGGGGGGGAGGATGTCTCCAGCCCAACAACAGGACACTAATCCAGACCCTACTAATGCCCTACTTTTAGAAGTAGAGATTTAGTCTGTTATTACTATTAAAGAGAAAAAGCTGCTGGAACCAATCACATCTTTCCAGTGTTTTTAAATGGTAAGAAAATATAATTGTATGTCTTGATGTTATTGTTATTTATTGATTTATATCCTATCCTTCACAAGATTAAAAGAACTTCAAGCAGAATTTCAAGTAACTCAATTCCCCTCCTCAGACTTGCTTATTATTTTTCTTGCAATCACTGGTTACAAAGGTTAAGTACATATAGCTTTGCATTCTTTTTGATGTGAGAATCAATCCACTGTCTTCCACTGAACCAGGCTTAGAGGAAGCTAAAATTCAAAGTCCAGGCATACACTCCAAAGTGAAGTACTTCCCCAAGTTGTCATTTATGTGATGGGTATTCTGCTGAGGATTTAAATGAAGACAAGACTTTATTGCTACTGCAAGTGATTCTTGTAATAGAAAATAACTTTCCTCTTGAAGAAAATAACACTGTGGATGTATATTATAAACTTGTTGGCTTTTCTTAGACTGTGAGCTCCTCAAGGGCAAGGTCTATAACATTCACATCTCGGTCGTCAAAGAATTTCATTCTGACACACAGTACATGCATTGTAAATAGTTTTTGAACTGGTTGCTTGTGCATTCTTTCTTGATATGGAAGAATTTCAAGTCCATAAACAAATGGCCTTATGCACATTTCATTTCATTCCTTCACTTAACATATATTTGTATTTTTTATATTTGTTAGATATGGCATTAAGTTAAAATGTAAACAGAAATAAGATACATCCTGGCATTAAGGGAAAAAATGTCAAGAAATAAGTACAATAAAGTAACAGATGGAAAATACTTGAGCAGAACCAACACTGTGAAAATAATTTTGAGGCAATGCTTCTGTGTAAGTTCAGCAATGGTAAACTTCCTAATGTGTGTTTTGGAGTTCTGCATTAGGTACCCATGCAGACAGGCTTCTGTGAGGGATGTTAGAGAAGTGAGGGCTGGATATGCAGTTTGGGAGGAGACTTGTCTGGGGTGCCACTTGAAGTCCCAGTGCTCCCAAGTGAGAGTGGGTCAGGAGGAGAGTGGATTCTTTGGGGAATACCCAGAGGTGAAGAAGAGTAGGACAGGAAGCACTAGAAGAAAAGGAAGAGCTCAGTGTAAGAGAAGTCAAGAGAGACAGGACTCCCACGTTGAGAGGCAGTGGTTCAGGACACTTTCATGTGAAAGGGATCATGGGAGCTGGTGACTGGTTGTAATGGTGACCTTAAGATCCGTGTTCACTTGGGGGTAGAAGGATAGTAAAATGAATCAGACATTATTATCCTATGTGCATATATGATTACATAACCAGTGTAACTGTACAACCAGAAGAATAAGAAGTTATATTCCATTCATGTATGTTATGTCAAAATGCATGCTACTCAGGCTGGGGTTGTGGCTCAGCGGTAGAGCACTCGCCTAGCACATGCACGGCCCGGGTTCGATTCTCAGCACCATGTAAAAATAAATGCATTGTGTACAACTAAAGCAAATAAATAAATATTTTTTTTAAAAAAATGCATGCCACTGTCATGTATAACTGATTAGAACTAACAAAAAATTATTGAAAAAAAAGACCAGTGTCCACTGATTTTTGGGGACAGAAATAGAGTTCATACAATCTTATATTGAGTACCAACTGGATCATCATCCAAATATCATTATGTTAGAACCCTTGAGCAGTTTTATGGATATTGGCCATAAATAACTGGCACTTTAAAAGTATAGGAAAGTGTAAGGAATTTGGGAAATCAATTTTTATACTACAGGTCCAAGGGCAGTTATATTATTACAATTAATGTTGGTCTCCTTCACTAAAATGCAATCTTCATGAGGGCAGGATGTGTGCTCCTTGGCTCACCTTGTGTTCCTAAGGCAGCACTGCCTGCAGGATGAGTTATAAATAAATAATAAAGTTGGTTGCATGATCTGTACATTCTTTCTTTTATGCTTGTTTGTATCCACATGAAGGATAATTTCTTAAAACATACCCACTACAAGTCAGTAGTTCTTGAATTCTAATTTTATTTCATTTTTCATAGGAAAAAAATGTTTTACGACTTCAGCAAAGTTCAAAGACTAAAATACAGCTGCCATATTTCCTCCTATTTATACATCTGAGGGTGTCTTTTTGTTGACCTCCCCCATGTTGAAGCTCTGCAATGAAAACTATGTTCTCTCAAAACTTTGTAGGTATCATATCCTTAGAAGTATTTATGCTTATTCTTACCATTAGAAGAAATTATAGAGATGGTTGATGTAGAAGCACAACTTTATTTTAAAAATCAACGTATATTGATTTATTACATAAAAACAAGAAAAGAGACTGTTTCACCTCTCAGGTCAAGTTCTGGAGAACTAGTGCTTAGGCTGTGTGTAGAAGTGATGTATTGAAAAAAGTACCACCAGGAGAGAGCTGGGTAGCAGAACTGGGAAGCACAGGAAGGCCATCAAGGGCATAACCTCAGGTGGAATTCCATGAGGTATAGTTGCAGCCTTCTCACAGGAGAACTCAGGGGTATAAGTTGGGCATCCATTATCCAGGTCCAAAGCAAGGGACCTGGGCTTCCATACTCCAACAACTGTCATTATCTAGGAGTACCCAGAGGGATGAGATCCCCAGACACTTCTGGCTGTCCACTCCTGTAGGCAAACAGACAACGTTAGTCTGATGACTGTCCTCTGACAAGGAGTCACAGGTTCTAGCTTTGGCAAGTGGAAGTACAACCAAGCTGGAGGGTGCAGGAATTGAGAGCTTTGGCAAAGCTTTAAAGAATGCTTCTGTATTAAAAAAAAAAAAAAAAAAAAAAAAAAAAAGATGGATACCTGGCTTGGGAACACATATGAGGCATGTTCTGTGGGATGGTAATGGCTAATGCTATGGTTTGAAGCTTGTAACAGAGTGAGTGATCTTCTCTGGTAGACAGGTCCAATGACTCGTGGCTTAGACAGCAAGATCAAACCCCGGTTGTTTCTCTAAAGCTGGTGTGAGTCCTAGAATATCAAAGGAGCCTGACTCAACCAGTGAACCTGCTGTGATTCGTCTTTGCAGGGAGCTGGCCATTTGTGTGGAAGGATAGAAATGAAGCTTTACGTGGCAGGCAGCTACACAGCTCCTGATCCTGGGCAGAGAAGGAGAAACAGCTAAAGGATCCCACACATCCTCTCTCCACTTCTCCCTCCTATGACTTTGGACATAGGTATCATATCAAAGTACTTTTAGATATATTTTTTCATGCTAAAACTAGAACCTTTTCTAGTTTCTGATAGTTACAGGAGATTGCATAAATATCTGTTTCTGCTTCCTTCCCAAAATGCATTAAATAGGCAAATGAAAATAAGAAAAGATGTACTCAAGCAGAGACAAAAAGAATGAGAGTGGGGACAACAGGGACATGAGAAAAGGAGGTGCAAAGCAGGCAGAGTAGAGGTCACTGGCATGAGTGGATGAAGCTAAAAGTCAAGTGTTCACAGAGGAGGAAATGAAGGGCACAGAATCTTCCTGCAGAGCCAAAGAAAGGCTTGTCCACTGAAGCAAAAGACCTCAGGGGGCAGGAAGCTGCACTGGTTCCTGCCACACACAAATTGAACACTGGGGAATTCACCTGAATTCCTTGCACAAAATGGCTAGTCTACTCACATCCCTCCATCATCCTCTAAAGCTAACTGTCTCTTTTCTATCCATAAGAGCTTGGAGGTGGATTCTCTGTAGACACAAAGCTATAGAAAATCTGGATCCGTGGAGAACGGATTATAATGAAACAACAGAATGGAAGTTTGTGCTAGAAGCTGCGAAAGGGAGATTCTGCACTGCAATGAGAAGCAGAGATGTGTAACAGACTTCCAGAAATTCAGCAAAATGGTATGGAGAGAACACCTTCTCAGGTCCTTCACAAGCAGATAAACATGTTTATGTATTCATGCATTGTTTGGATGTTTCATAATACATAAACTAATTCACATTGCTAGCTATTTAGTTTATTTTAAGGGTTTAAGATTGCAGGTATGATCATTGCTGTCCTATGCGATATAAATTTCCTCTATCATACTACAGTGGGCAACTTTTATCATATTGTTAGAATTCTTTCTTGGAAGCAGAATGAATGTTTTTTAAAGGAACTTAAAGTATTGAAATATTTTGATAAATCCTAAGAACTGCCCTTCTAAAAAGTTATTCAGTTTAAAGTCTACTATCCAGTGTTTCTTTTCCTTTTTTTTTTTTTTTAATTTTTTTTTATTAGAGACAGGATCTCACTGAGCTGCTAAGTGCCTCTCCATTGCTGAGGCTGGCTTTGAACTCGCGATCCTCCTGCCTCAGCCTCCCAAGTGCTGGGATTACAGGCATGTACCACCACGCCTGGCTCCAGTGTTTCTTACAGTGTAAATATATCCATTTCTAAAAAGTTTACAATATAATATATAAAAATGGCCTAGCAATCTCAATTGGCAGCTGAAATGGAACTTTTATTTTTGCTTTAATTCTTATTTTTTTCTTTTGCCATTTTAAGATTTTTTTTTTCTCCATTTTCTTATTGTGACTTCCAGTTTTCTTTCTTTCTTTCTTTCTTTTTTTAAACACAATGCTGCAAGGATTTTAACACCTGCTTTGTGTATATGCCAGGCATTTTCTTGGTTTGTTTATTGTTTTTTAATTTCATCAAGTCATCATTGGATGTACAGAAAATGAAATTTTATTTTATGAAATTATGATGAGACTATAACTTAAAAAGTAAAATCAAAAGAACCATAAAGCTTAGAATGGAGGATGAAAGTGGCCTTTCATCCTCTTCTTCTCTCCCATTCTTATAATTTCTTCCAACATTTTGTAATTTCTAGTATTTTTGTTGTACTTTTCCATATTTTAAAACAGATTCTTAGGGTACTACCTCACAATTTTCACTGTTACACATGATCTAATGATTGCCTATTTTGAATATGGAAGAGGAAATTTTTTTTTTCACATTTTTCTTAAATGCCTACTCTGCTTTCTCTCCCTCATCCTTAAACACAGATGTATCAGAGATTTTTTGTCAAATCAATAATTAGCATTTATAATATTTTGGCTCTATTTTTCAATTAATCTATGCAGTATATTAGAGTAAGATTTCCTGTCTTATAAACTTCTGCTTTGATAAAATTAATAGTTGTTTTAATTTTTGCTGGCAGCTCACATGTCACCAAATGTCACTAACTTACTCTAAATTCTTTTGTAGATGGTCTAAACTTCAACTAATCCTTCAATTCCATTTCCTTTACCCCTACTTTCACTTCAAGAGATTTCTCTGGT
This sequence comes from Tamias sibiricus, assembly GCA_025594165.1. NCBI lineage: Eukaryota > Metazoa > Chordata > Mammalia > Rodentia > Sciuridae > Tamias > Tamias sibiricus. Next base: position 29,362,563 of record CM046673.1, read on the forward strand.
CCTCTACTTTGTTTGATCCAAACTAATTACTCTCTAGACTTGTCACTTTACTGTCCCAGGACAATTTTATCCTGGCAATGTGCTATCTCATTAACAATGCTATTGTTATTATTTGGTTAATCTTTTATTATAGTGGAACATGTTTCCTGGAGAGTGGCAGCCTGAGCATTTTTTTTTCTTTTGTCAATTGATTTTCTTGTTTGTTTGTTTATTTATTTATTTATGTCAATTTTTCATTACCTTGTTTAAGTATATTTATTTGGGGGAATTATTTTTAAAATTGAATTTAGAGAACCTTAAAATTTTGCTTATTGTTTTTTGAAAATCTTTCTCCTGCTTTTTCTCTTGTATAAGTTTAGCTGCATGGCTACACAATTCCAGATTGACATTATTCTGAGATTTTCAATCTATTGCCCCATTACTTTCCAACATCCAATGTTTATTGTATGAAGTACAGTGGAAAATTATGAGTTTCTTCCTTTTGTGTGTGGACTGTCATTTTTTTAAAATATTTTTTTAGTTTTCAATGGACATGATACTTTTATTTTATTTATGTATATGTGGTGGTGCTGAGGAACTAACCCAGTGCCTCACATGTGCTAGGCCAGCACTCCATCACTGAGCTACAACTCTAGCCCTTGTCTTTTTTTTTTTTTTTTAATTCTTGAACTTTAAAACTTTGTCTTTAAACCAAGTGTTATGAAAAATTTTCAAGTGTATATCTTGCCCCTGTTTGTTTTCATTTATTGTGCTTATAACTTCATGGGGGGGGGGTGGTTAATCTAGAAATCCATTTTTCTTTTTTCTTTAAACATTGTCTTATTAATATGTTAATAAATTACTCCTAACTTCTTTATCTGATTTTTCTTTTAGGAATAACTTGAATATTATACTCCTGGATGGTATCTCTATGTGTCTTTTTTTTCTCTATTGTTCATTTATATGAAAGGATCATATTTACCAAAGTTCCTATAGATATTTCATGCTGTAATTTTATTAAATATTTTGCACTACTTTTTTTTTAACCTTTCTGGAGATCCTTCATGTATTTTTCTTTTTGTAATATCCTTTTGTTTTTCAAAGATGCAACCACCTGCCATTCAGAGGTATCAAATACAGCATTGTTAACTGTTTTTATTCCTGCATCATCTGGAGTTCCCTTTAGTCTCCTCATTACTATTTTATTTTGTCTTGTTTTGCTTTATTTTGTAATAGTTTATAATTTCCCTAAAAGGTCTAGTGATCTGCTCCTCTCTGTTTACATATAAAATCAAGTCACTAAAAAGTGTAGCATATGCACAAGTTTTGTTAACAATGAACCTCTTGATCAGGGACCTCCTTGATACTTTTACCAGGGTCTTTTCTATTGGATTGTTTCTTATCCTGTGTATATAATATTGTGTCATTCTTAAAAATAAAAAAAAAATACTAAAAAATTTCAATGTGTTTCATGTAGTTTCTGCATTTTTAATTTCTTATAATAGAACTTATTTTTTTTAGATTCAATGTAAATTTGAGCAGAAGGCACAGAATTTTCTTATATGGCCTCTTCCCATACATGTGTAGAGGTTCTTCCATTATCAACATCCCACACAAGAATGGTGCATTTATTACAATTGATAAACCTTCATTGACATATCATGATCATTCAAAGTCCAGAGTTTACATTAGTGTTCACTCTTGGATGAGTTTAAACCAGCATCCATAATTATGGTACCATAGAGAATGTCTGAACTGCTCTAAAAACCCTTTGAATTATACCATTTTGTACTTCCCTTTTACCTAAACCCTAAGAAACACTGATATTTATATTATTTCCACATTTTCCCCCATTTTCCAGTTTCTCATGTAATTAGAACCACAGAGTATGCAGGTTTTTCAGATTGACTTCTTTTGCTTAATAGTATGCATTTAAGATTTATTCATGTCTTTTCATAGCTTGATAGTTCATTTTTTTTTAGCACTGAATAATAATATTCCATTATTTGGATGTACCAGAGCTTATCCACTCATGCACTGGAAAGCATCTTTGTTGCTTCTATGTTTTGAATAAAGCTGCAATGTACATCTGAGTGCAGGTTGTTGTATACACACAAGGTTTTCTCCCTTTTGTGTAAATATGAAGGAGCAAAATTTCTGAAACATATGGGAAGATGAGGTTTGGTTTGGAAGAAATTTTCAGGCTGTCTTCCAAAGTAACTGTACCACTCAGCATTCCCACAGCAGTGAAATTGAGTTCCTCTTGCTCCACCTCCTCATCACCATTTGTTGTTGTTAATGTTCTGAATTTTGGCATTCTAGTACATATATATATATATATATACATATATATATATATATAATATGTATTTTATTGTTTTAATTTGCGTTTTTCTGATGTCATATGATGTGGAGGATTTTTAATTTGCTAATATGTCATTTGTACTGTTTTTATCAGAAGTCTGTTAAGGTCTTTTGCTTATTTTTTTAATTAGGTTGTTTTTCTATGTTAAATTTTTCTTTCCTTTGTATTTTGAATTCAAATTCTTTATCAGATGTTTTTGAAAATGTTATCTTTAAGTCTGGGGATTCTCTTTATGGTCCTTAACAGTATTTTTGAGAGAGCATAACTTTTTAATAAAGCCCAGCTTATCAATTGTTCTATTGTTACAGATCAAGCTTTCCGTGCTTTATCTAAAAAGTTTTTGCTAAACCCTAGGTCATCTAAATTTTCTCCTATGTCATCTTCTAAGGGCTTTGTAGTTTTTTTGTTTGTTTGTTTGTTTGTGTGTTTTACAATTAGGTCTATAATTCATTTTCCACTCATCTTTGTAAAGGATATAAACTTTGTGACTGCAATAATTATTTTGCAGGTGTATGCTCAGTTTTTCTTGTACCAATCGTAGAAAAGACAGTCTTTTCCCCATAATATGATTTTTTTTTTTTATCAAGGAACAGTTGGTTATATTTATGTGGGTGCATTTTTAAGCCATCCATTCTGTTCTATTGATTTATTTTTCTATTCTTTACAAATACTACACTGTCTTCCTTACTGTGGCCATACACTAATGTTGATGTCAAGTAGTGCCTTCCTTCAAATTTGGACTCCCCTTTCAATATGTGTTTGCAATTTTGGGCCTTGTAGTTCCCATAAAATACTCCAGAATAAGATGTTAGAACCATAACTTGCTGGGATTTTTATTGGAATTTCACTAAATATAAAAATCAAGCCGGGGAGAACTAAGTCTCCCTGTCTTTGATTTCTTTTATTGAAATTTTGTAGTTTACTTCATATAGCTCTTATACAATTTTTATTAGCTTAATACCAAACTATTTCCTCTTTCCGGGTGTTTAATGTAATGGTATTGTTTTTTTAATTACAAATTACATTTTTTCATTGCTGGTATATATGAAACTTATTGACACTTGTATAACAACCTTGCAACCTGCTGCTCTTCAAACTGTTCCAAGAGTTTGTCAATTCTTAATTGATTTTCTACAAAAACAATGATATCATCTGTGAACAAAGACAATTTTATTTTTCTTTCTCAATCTATATACCTTTTATTTTCTTTCCCTGACTTATTGCTTGTGCTACAACTTCTAGTGCAATGTTGAAAAAACACAGCTGAGAAGGGACACCTTTTCCTTGTTCCTGTTTTTAGTGAGAAAGTCTTAAGTTTCTTCCCACTAAGTAGGATACTACATATAGATTTTTTTTTATTTTTGTAGATATCCTTTATCAAGTTGAGGAAGTTTGCATCTATTTCTAGATTACTAAAAAGTTTTATCATGGAGTAATTTTGAAGTTCGCCAAATGCACATTTTGGGCATCTACTGATGTAATCATGTTTTTCTTTTCTCCTGTAGTCTTTTATGACAGACTAACTTATTTTTTAACACTGAACCAGTCTTGCAATACCTGTGATAATTTTGGCCATGGTGTATCAGACTTCTTATAAATTGATTCAATTTACTAATAAAAAATAAATTTTAACTGGTAAAATTTCCTCCAATTCTGTTTGCTTAAAATTTTTTTGTTTATGTTTCTTTTTCACTTTTGAAGTGTTTTTTTTTTTTTTTCCAGGATACAGAATCCTAGGTTAATAGTTTTTTTCTCTCAACATTTTAAATATATCACTTCATTTTTCTTAGAGCTTACACAGAAGTTGGAAATAATTCTTATCTTTGCCCTTCTATAGATAAAGTACTTTTTTGCTTTCTGACTTGAAAGCATTTTTTTCCTTTACCTTTGAATATGATATGTCTAGGTATAGTTTTTCTAACATTTACCTGGCTTGAAGTTCTCTGAACTTCCTGGGTTTCTGGTTTGGTATCTGACATTAATTTGGGTGAAATTCTTATTCATTTTTGCCTCAGATACTTTGTCTCCTCCTTTTATTCTGTATTGTATTTCTGGAATTCTGTTATTTGGATGTTACACCTTTGTCCTGTAGTTCTGTGACCTATAGTTCTTTGATGTTTTGTTTTGGTTTTGACAATTTTTTCCTCTTTACTTTTTGGTGTTTGAAGTTTCTCTTGTCATATTCTTGAGCTCAGAGATTCTTTCTTCAACCTTGTCCTATCTACTAATTAGGACAATTTTTTAAGGCCATTTTTCACTTTTTTTTTTTTATGGTGCTTTGGGTTTCTATCATTACTTCTTATTTCTTTATAAGGCTTCCTTTTCTCTTTTAACATTACCCATTTGTTCTTATGCATTTTCTATGTTTTGCATTAAAGCACTTGGAATATTAATAGTAGGTTTTTTAAAATTTCTGGTCTGATAATTCCAACATTTCTGCCATATATGGCTCTGATTATGATGATTTAGTCTCATCCTGTTGTGTGTTTTGTCTTTTGATATGCCTTGAAATTTTATTTTATTTTTTTTTTAAGGTAGAAATGATGTATGGGATAAAAGAACTGAATTCATTGGTCTTTATTAATGCTGTGGTAAGGTGTTGAGGTAGAGCATTCTATTTTCCTAGGTTAGCTCTCCTTTTTTCGGTGAGTCTGTGTCCTTGGACAGTGAAGTTCACCTTGGCTTCTCAGATATATATTTTATTTTTTTTCCTCTTCAGATGGGGCAGGCTAACTGAGGGAGAATGCAGATATCGGAATTAGGTATTTCCCCCTCCCTCAGGTAAATTAGGCTCTCTAACACAACCCCAACAGATTTAGCTCTGCTCAAAAATACTTTCTCTTTAGTGCAGATATTATTTAGAAGAATAGAATGCACTGGCATATTTAAAGATTGTACTTTTTATCCTCCCTCTGTTGAAAGTTAGAGGGGAATTTTTTTCCCCTGATATTCACTATGAGCACTAGGTAGACCTCTTGTAGGAGAAACCTACAAAAATGTCTGCAATCCCCTTCTCAAGATGTGAGGTGTCCCACAAAAGCTCACATGTGAGAAAATGCAAAAAAGGTTCAGAGGAGAAATGATTGGGTTATAAGAGCCTTAATCCTGATGGCATTAACTGAGTGGTAATGAAGGTGGGTAGTGTGTGGCTGGAGGAGGTGGGTCATTGGGTAATTGGGGGCATGTCTTTGGGGTATATATTTTGTATCTGGCAAATGGAGTTTCTCTCTCTCTCTCTCTCTCTCTGCTTCCTTATTATCATGTGAACTGCTTCCCTCCACCATGCTCTTCTGCCATGGTGTTCTGCCTTACCTTGTGCCCCAAGGAATGGAGCTGGCTTTCTACCTACTGAAACCCTGAAACTGTGAGTACCCAAATAGATGTTTTTTCTTTTCTAAAATTTTTTTTGACCTGTCTTTTGGTCACAGCAACAAAAATGCTGGGTGATAAAATGTCAATAGTGATAATATTTGCTGGTTACTGTTCAGGTTTCTTGGCCTCAGCACTGTTCTCTGGAAGGGTCCTACTCCTGGGTTTATGCTTTGGGAAGTTTTGGTTCTTTAAATCAACCTGTGTAGTGCTCAAATTTGTTGACTTTTCAGGTTTTTAATTGTTAGGACAGAATGGCACATTATATAAGTCCTTTTTTTTTTTTTTTTGGTACTGAGGATTTAACCCAGAAGTGCTTTACCACTGAGCCACATCGCCAGCCATTTTTAATTTTGAGACAGGGATCTCCCTAAGTTGCATAGGGCCTTCCTAAGTTGCTGAGGCTGGTTTTGAATTTACAATCCTCCTGCCTCAGCCTCCTGAGTCACTGAGATTACAGGAATGCTCCACCATGCCCAGCAACTTGTAAGTTCTTTATATGTCAAACCAGACACTGGAACTCTGGCTACTTTTTAAAAATTTCCATGTGTCTTCATAATTGAAATGGATTTATCATGAGTGACATATAGTTGGATATTATTTTTTTTATTCACTCTGACAATATCTATTGTGTAATCAGTATATTTAGACCATTTACATTTAAAGTGATATCAATACAATGGGAGAAGTATCTACCATATTTGTTATTTTTTTCTATTTGTTGCCCTTGTTCTCTTTTCATTTTCTCTTTCTTCACCTTTTATGCATTTGTGGTTTAAATGAGCATTTTTTTAAAAAAATGAGCATTTTATATTGTTTTATTTTCTTTCCTTTATTAGCATATAAATTGTGTTTTCAATTTTGACCATTTTCAGTGGTTGCCCTAAAAATTGCAATATGTATATTTACTTACAAATAATTCAAGTCCACTTTTCAAAAAATATTTAGATTCTGTTCATAGAATAACATAAAATTTCTAATACCAATCTCCCATCCCTTGTATTATTGCTGTCATTTACTTATACATAAACCTACATAAGCTGCTATATTTTCACTGTTTATAGAACATGCACTGTTCTGATAATGATAATTTAAAGCATCTTCCATTTAGGAAATATATATCAATAGATTTCTGAAGTTGTAATTCCTAAACAGATACCTCATTCCCCAAAGAAGCTGCCACAAAATAGTAGTGCTCATTGATCACAGTGCAGGATAACTCTAGGATTAACATCAAATACACCATGGACTACTGGGAAAAGTAAACAAGGTTGACCATGCTAAGCCTGGAAAGCAAGATGCGCAGAGGACAAATTGTGTGCATCATGGGTTCACTCCAGTGTTGTGGTCTCTTCAGGAGAGGGCACCAGTGGAAGGCTTTGCTGAAGATTCCATGAAAATGTCCTATGAAAAAGTGGTGTGAAATCATGATTCCTAAAGGAAGAAGCTGACAATGGTCCTTGGAGATATAGATCAATTAAGAATGCTATGGTATTATAAGTACCCAGAATTCAACCATTATTAATTAACAATATATTCTGATTTAATCTTAAAATGAATAAAAGTGAAAACAATATCAACTAATAACATTAAGGGGAAAATATTCTGGTATGTCGGGTGTAGATTTCCCCCAACCTAACCCCATCCAAGCACGTGTTGAAGCGATGCCTAAAATAACTAGAACTTTTGGTACCACAGCTGTCCTTTACATAAGAAATAAATAGGTACAGACACTGATTTATTTCTTACCCCAGTGCATTTTCCAGACTTGTGTATAGTTTCTTACTCCCAGTATATTTTCTAGTTGAGTGAATTCTTCAAAGATTTTTTTGTATTGTGGAAATGGACATATGTGGTGTTTATTTGTGCTACAAATAAGTATTTTCTTTCAAGTAGGGAAAGGAGTGGGAACCCATTTACTTGTTCAAAAGCAATTCAATTTCCTTGTTGACTGTCAAACAAGCCAGGGATGAAATTGATCAATTTCAGAAAAGTAATGAAAAGAATTGGCTAGGGATTCCAAATGGTCTATTTTAGAAGAAAATCAGTATGTAGATATACTTCTAGCTAATGAAATTATGGCTGAACTGGATACAATATTTTGATATCAACATCATTATTAGAAAAATACTTATTGGGTTTCTTAAAACGTACAGAAAGATCTGAGTTAACTTTCTTTGTGGTTCTTCATATTCTGAGGTCCTCATGTAATACTCAGTCTCCCAGTTATTTCAGATGGCTTCTGTACTCCTGATGAGATTTCTCTTGGATAAAAAGTAAACTTAATTTATATGTGTCAACATATAGTGAGGTAAGAAGAGGTGCTGGAAATAGAGAGGCAGTCACCAACAACTGGGCAGGGGAAATATTTTAGGGGTTTTGTTTGGGAGAACTTCTGACCACATTCAGTATATGACAAAACAAAAATAGCAGGTGAATACATTGTACACTGGATCATAGTAGGAGATTTATTTTCCCAGGTGTAAATTTGAGGTCATGAAAGGTCTTCATGTAGTTTGAGGAATTAACATTTATCTTGGAAATATTTATATTGTTGATTATTTCTAAAGCTAGAGATTGAAATTATAAGAACATGACCTTATATTGCATTACAAAGATTCTTCTATTGCTGAAATTGAAAACAGGATTGGAAATAGGATTGATCAATAATCAACGAGAGACAAAGAAACCCATTTACCAAGGGTTTGCCATATATTTGTATAAAAAGGAAAGAGACAGGGTAGATAAGTTAGGATAAGTTTAAAAAGGGAGAGTTTGCAGGAACTGTGAACATGATTTGCTGGAACAGGAAGACGTGAAGATAATTTGGCTCTTGGTGATTTCCTCTGATATCTGGATACAGGGTCCCTAGGACTCAGAAAGTCTCATTTCTCATTCCAAGAGTAGTGTTCACTAGCTGTGTGATAGAAAGCAGCTACTTAAACACTAGGATTCTTGAACACTTCAGCTGATAAAAACAGGGAGGTGTATCAGACCAGAATATGCCATTTCCAGTGCTCATTCAGGTACTCCATATCTGAAAGAGAAATCACTATTTAATCACAGAGTTCTTTTCTACTGGATATAAATGAAGTTTCACTATTGTGAGAAACAAGTTTACCTGCCCAACCCCAAAGAGTGAACTAAGAGACATGAGCTATAGCAAAAAATGTGAGGCTTTTACTGATGCTCTTGCAAGATCTGGTGTCTGGGAGAGCAGGCACCCAAACCAGTATAGTCAGCATTGTATTGCCTAGTGCACAAACTCCCTGCTCCAGTTCCTCATTGGCTAGGTACTATGGGGTGTTCAGTCTTCCCAAACTTTGCCTAGGTTTTACCATCTCCTATTGGATTATTTAAAGAAATGTACCTTTAGTTGTCTCCACCTCCCTTAGTTCTCTTGTGGAGGGAAAGCCTTCTTGGGATAAGGGTCAGGTCTGCCCCTTTCCCATCACCTCCTGTTTGTCAAGGGGCTGTAAATCTGTCACACTCGAGTATTAACTGCTGGTAATCATTTGTTTTATGTCCCCTTTGGCTATTTTCTTTTCACACCTCCAGTAATTTTACACTTAAAGCTAAATACTATATTTTGAAAACAGACAACTGGACTTTCTATTTCTCACAACAATTTTTATCAATTAAACTCTCTGGACAACCACTACCAACTGAAGGAATTCTGCATTCACCATGAAATCAGTTTTCAATGTAGGAAATAGATGTTTCCCAATATTTCTTATGGTTCTAGTGCTTTTATCCTCTGGCTTCAGAGGTTTTAGTTTATGCAAACAGAGGGAGAGACTATCTTTTGATGGAAATGAGGCAGTTGAGAAAGGAAGTGGGGCAGAGGAGGAAGAAGAGACTGAGTGGGTAGAGCACGCTTGTACTGGTGGATATTTGTATTGGAATGTCATACTTGAATATACTTCATTATCTTAGCTGTAATCTTTCAGGAAAAGATAAGAATGCTCATCAGAGCACAGACTAGGTAAAGATCAGAGAAACACAAGTCAGCACACTGGGAAACTAATAAGAAATTAATGTCGAAATAAGTAGGTACCAGAATGGAAGTTCTCTTGTGAGAGAAATGAACATTATCTTTCCCATTTAGAATAGCAGGGAGGAATCAGGCCACTGTAGTAAAGTGTAAGGGTAACATGAGACCAAGTGGCCAAAATCACAAGCATTCAAATTCAGAATCCCGCACATTACAACAATTCATAGAGATAAAGACTGTCCTTCACCATTTAAAGTCCAGCTGTGATGCTTCTGGTCTGAATTAGTTTTTTTACACATATTTAAATAACTGGTTAGTAGCCACAGTTGGTGCCCATCCCAGATGTATTCATTTCCTAACTGTACAAGGGTTTTGGTTAATGGATACACATGCATGCACATGTACACACACACACACACACACTCACAGTTCTATTTTTAATTGCCTGTTTTTCCCAGTGAAGAAAACTGAAGTCAACAAGATTCCAATTTTGCTGCCTGAAGACTAATGTCTATTATACAGTATACAATTATTGCAATAAGCTATTTCCCATAGAGGTCTTTACAACCTGAGTGGGAATGAAGGTGATATACAAGTGGAATTAGCTGAAGTTTTCTGATCTTAGGGAGACTTTATGTCAGTGTAAGCAAATTCCATCTCATTTTGCTTTCATTAATAAATTCCTTCCCTATATTTATTTTTTATGAAAGAAGAACTTTAATAAAAAGTTTTATTAATTTTATATAAATGTTAATTGAAGAAACTAATGATCCAGATATTACATGTTTATTTAATATATGCCAAATCTTTTAATTATAAGAAATGTAACCATGTAACAATATAACTAATAAATTGAATTTCTAGTTATGATGTCAAGTGATATTACCTTTTAAATTGTAGGATCATACTTTATTTCGTCTACATACATGGAAGGCATTTGTCTCTTCTCATATGGCTTGACTCTTTAATAAAGTCTTCATTATTTTATCAAATTTTTATATCTTCCCCATCATCCTTGGTGTTTCATAATGCTGGTGGTTTTAACTTTTGTTTAGAAGTAGGTATGAAGTTCCTAGTGATTTGCTTTTTCTCTCCTACTTCTCTCTCCCACTTTAGGACATGGCTACACTCCTCATGAATGACCTCTGATCAGAATCAAAGCTAGTTTCACCAAAACTCTTTTCTCCTGGGATTTCATGGAATTGTTTAATTCATTCAGATTCATTATGTACTGTTATCCTGTCCCTCCATTTCTTCATGTGTCTCTAGATTGATTATCATCAGAATCAGGAGACCAAATCTACAGATCCTAATAGTGAATGCATTCCTTACCTTGATACTCATTGGATATATATGTATATATAGGAATGAGATCGATAAAATCATGTTGTATATATGTATGAACATGTAACAATGAATCCCATTCTTACGAATAATTATAACACACCACTAAAAATAAATAAATATAATTTTAAAAAAGAATTTGCTGTCACTATCTATTAGCTAAAGCATCTGCTTACAAATGTATCTGGGCGTCTTCCATGTTCTCCATGACTCTCCTTATATAGACATATGTCTCATTACTTTTCAGAATGAGCCTTGCAACTGATGACAACATATTTTGTTAACTACCTGAGTCAGGTATGCTCTATTTGCATTTCTCTAAAGGTTTCCTGCCCATCTCCACACACTTGTTACCCATGGGAGGCTGACCTGCTTGGGCTAAGAAACAGGTCTTTCATGCTCATTGGTTTTTCTGCTAGTAGGGTTTGGCCAAAAGGAGATCTGATAATGTATCAGAGAAATGGAGGTTAGAGAAGCTAAGGGTATATGATTCCTATATTCCTATGATGCAGTTGCTTCTTGTCTTGCGCTCCCTCTCTCTTTCTCTCTCTCTCTCTCTACATATATATATAGATAGATAGATAGATACAATATGTATGTACATACATATACATACATATATGTACATATATATGTACATATGTGTACACATATATAAATATATCATATGTGTGTATACATATATATATGTATATATATATATATATATATATATATATATATATATATAAATTCAAATTACCTCTCCTATTCTTTACTCATTCACACCCAGGGTGGTAACAGAACTACTGGTACTAGCCTCATGCCCTTGTGTTAGCCCTTGTGATCAGCCTCAGCTTACACATCAGTTGCCCGGGTTGAAGTACATTCTCTGCTTTTGCTTTTGGGGGGTCTTTTGCTTTTGGGGGTCTTGACTGATGCACTACTCTTCTACAAAGTGGTTTTTGTTTTGTTTTGTTTTTTAAGAATTTTAGGTGGACTCTGGTATGTAATGCTAATGAATTTATGGAGTATACAAGATGTTGGACTATATCTTAAGAGCAAGTAGTATTATGAGACCAAGAAAGGATTTAAACAAGAGCATGATTATATATAAGATTCAATTAGAAGAAAATTGCTTTGGTATCAATAATTGATTGATAGACCCGGGTAGTTAGATTTTGCTGTCTTTGAGGTAAATGACTAGAAAGAAGTGGATTAAAGGATTTTTGTACCCCCTGATACTTACACAAAGAAGACAAAATCTTTGGCTCACTTGAAACCTTTCACATGGATCTTTATAGCAGCTTTATTCATAGTTGCCATGAGTTGGAAATAAGCCAGATGTTTGGGAGAATGGATCAGTAAACTGTGAGAAAGGGAATGTTCTTCACCACGAAACAGAAATGAACTATCAACCAGGAAAAGGCATGGAGAAACTTAAACACACATTGCTAGGTGAATGGAACCAGGCTGAAAAGGCCACATACTCTATGATTCTAACATATGTCATTCTAAAAAGTACAAAACTATGGAGACAGTGAAAGGATTGGTCGTTGCCAGGGAGTAAGAAGAAAGGAGAAGTGAACAGGTAGAGCAGGGAGGGTCACCAGAGTGAAAACACACTGTAGAATACAATTATGCTGAACACACATCGTCATAATCTTGTCCATACTCATAGAATGTACCATGCCAAGAATGGAACTTATGTAAACTGAGAACTTTGGGTGAGCGTGACGTATCAAGTACAGGTTTATCAATTATAACAAGTATCTACTCTGATATGGGATATTGATAACAGGGAAGGCTGTGTGGGGATCAAAGTTATATGGATTTGATGAGGACTTGTATGTCTGAAATAAAGGTAACTAGGTATTCTTGGAAGATAATGACCACTAAAAATTTTTGTTTCCTAAACTTTAGAACCCATGGGTATGTTACCTTACATGGCAAGAGGGAATTAAGGTTGCAAACCAGCTACTGTTAAAATATCAGATTTTAACAGGGATTATCAGAGCAGGCTTAATGTAAAGACAAGGTTCTTTAAGTGTAGAGAAGGAAGGCAAAAGCATCAGAGTTTGAGAAGGATTTGAACTGACTTTGAAGATGAAGGAGCAGGCCATGAGCCACCTTTAGAAGCTGGGAAAGTCCCCGATATTTATTCTCTTCCAGAACCTCCTGGGGGACGCTGTCTTGCCATGCCTTTGGTTTTAGCTCAGAAAAACTCTTTTCAGATTTCCAACTGCTGGAAATACAGGTTAGAAAATCTGTGTCATTAAGCCACCAATTTTGTGAGAATTTGAAACAATAGCAGTCAGCAACTAATGTCCTAGGTTTCTTCCTCTCACAACAAAATGAGGAGTGGAATTATTTATCAACAGAAAGCACATCAAAAAAGAGGCAGACTTTGGGAAAATATTTACATGTCATTGGAGATATCAAATAGGTATTTAATTGTATGAAAATAATTTTAGGAGTATGTGTTTGGGAATAATATTAACTTTTACAAATTACTCCCTTATTGCATGCTGGAAACTCTTACATGCATGTGTATGTATAAAACTTAACTACCTTGTCATGCCCTAATACCACTCGACCAAGCAGAAGGCCTAGAGAGGCTTCAGATCCTGCAGCTCAGGGGCTGCTAATTCTAATCCTTGATCTCCTTAGAACAGGGTTGTTTCAGTCAACTTTTTCACTGCTGTGACTAAAGGATCTGACCAAAACAACTATAAGGAGCAAAAGTTTATTTGAGGGCTCACGGTTTCAGAGGTCCGAGTGGATAGAAGGCTGACTCCAATTCTCGGGGCTCAAGGTGAGGCTGAACATCATGGCGGGAGAGTGTGGTAGAGGGAAGCAGCTCACATCACAGTGATCCAGAAGCACAGAGAGAGACTCACTCTACAGATACAGACGTATGCCCAAAGCCACGCCCCCAATGAACCACTCCCTCTAGCCACACCCATCTGCCTCCAGCTACCACTCAGTTAATCCCATCACTTATTAATTCACTGATTAGGTTGAGGTTGTAACCCAATCTTTTCTCCTCTGAAACTTCTTGCATTGTCTCACACGTGAGCTTTTGGGGGATACCATTTCTAAACCATAACATGGGCCTACACCAACATACCAGGACATGAAATGAAAATTTGCATTGTATGGTTGTAACTGAAGGGTAAGGAAGGATGAAACTGGAGGAGTCCAGGGACAAACCTTGAGAAGCAACATCTGTTAATGATCAGAAGGAAAGGAAGTGTCTATAGAGGGGACCCCGGTATTCAGAGATAAGGAGCATTTCCAGAGCAGTTGAACTCCCAGAGCAGAGGGAAATAGAGGTTTATGAAAGGACATGCCTAAAGTAAGGTTACTACTGTGGCAAATAGGACAGGGATTCAAAATGGGCACTTAATTTCAGTTTGGCTGATAGCAGCAGGACACTGCCCTGTGTCCCATCTTTTTTTTGTGGGTGGTGTTGAGGATTGAACCCAGGACCTTGTGCATACAAGGCAAGCACTCTACCAACTGAGCTAGTTCCCCAGACCCCTGTGTCTCATCTTGGCCTATACTTTATGAGTCACACATTATTTTATTTAACTATTGCAAAAAATTTCACAGACACCTAAGAGGAGACCTCCATCTATTATATAAAGAAAATATTAGTAGTTTTTATTTTTTAGTTTCTCTATTCTTTCTGAAGAATTTAATGAAATTCTGACATCATGCCATATCATCCCTCAAATTATCAATTTGTATTTAGGATGTGTAAAGGCACTTTTTTATGGAACCACAATACCATTGTTAAATGTAACAAAATTAACAAATCTTTTATTATAAAATAACACCAAGTCTCCATTCATATCTGCCCTGTCATTTCAAAAAATATCCTTTTTTAATTGGCTTATTTAAATACAAACAAACTTTTAGTCTTTATAAATAGTAAAATATTTATGAAAAAAGTTTCTGATTATTTTATTTGCATTTACTTGCTAAATGAAATAAAATGTATTTTTTCATCACCATCTGACATTTCTGCTTTCTTTTTCATTGTACTGACTTTTCATGTTTTTTGTTTTTTATTTACTTTTCTTCTTCTCTAGGGAGCCTCTGTCTCTTACAATCTCTGAAAATAATTTGTCTGAAATGTATTTTTATCTCTAACTTTATAAATATGAAGATATCCTTATGTAATATCTTTAGTTGTCATCAGTATTTTTACAAAATCTTTCTTTAGTATAAACATTTTAAATATTTACTACAAATTGAATATTTTCTGGAATTCATGTTATAGTTAGAAATGCCTTTCCCTCTCAAAAATAAGGCAAATAAATCACTCATGCTTTCTTTGAGTTCCTTTGAATACTTAATTATATTTAATATTTTAATATAGCAGCTTTTTAGTTGAAAGAGTGAGAAGAGTTCAGTATTTCTTTTTTTTTTTTTTTTTTTTTTTTCCAAATGTAGACAGCTGTATCACTGGTTGGAAACAAGATCCTTATCTCATATCCAATATTTATTTGAGACTGTGTCTGAATTTTTTATTTCATTCATTTTTCTGTCTGTCTCAATACCAGCATCAAAAAAAAAAAAAAAAAAATAAGCTCCATGTAGTCTATTATCTGGTCAGTTTCTTCCTTTCTTGTTATTGTTAAAAAAAAAAAAAAAAAATCCAACTATTCTCATTCTTTTATTAATTTGACTATATTATTTTCTGAGTCTGTTTGTCCTCATTACCTTCCAGTCTTCTCTTGTGTCTCTTCCTGCACAAGCACATGCATATGTACGCGCACGCGCGCACACACACACACACACATATCCTTCCCTAACCTTAGCTCCTAAAACCTCATATACACACTAATAAACTTCTTGTACACTCTCTTGGAGCAGGGAAGGGAATAATGTTTACAGCAGTATTGCGCCCTCTTGTTCAGGCCCAGCTAAGTGTTCTGCAGTCTCCAGCCCTTCCCTGATGCAATGA
Source organism: Tamias sibiricus (assembly GCA_025594165.1). NCBI lineage: Eukaryota > Metazoa > Chordata > Mammalia > Rodentia > Sciuridae > Tamias > Tamias sibiricus. The sequence goes on from CM046673.1 coordinate 29,378,568, forward strand.
TGTAGAGTCCTAAGCTTTCTTGATGTAATGCATTGCTTATGAGCATCATTCAAAGGCATGCCATGTTCCATGTCACCACCATGACAGAAATCTCCTCTATGTTCTCTAACCAGCTATTGTTCATATAAATAAAATGTTTTAATTCTATATATCAATTTTTCTTTTTTAGGTCCCCCTCATGTGTTTTCTAGGTATGTATACATAGCATCTTCAGACAATAAAGATCTTGTCTTTTCCAATGTAATATTTTTGTCTCTTGTATACTCTCGAAATCTATTGACCAGTGTAGTCAGGCTACTATCAAATTATAATGAAATTCTTAGACATTTTTAATGTTTGCAGAAATTGTGTTTGTGTGCTCATGAGTATGTAAAAGTGAGTGTGTGTGTGTGTATGTGTGTGTGTGAGAGAGAGAGAGAGAGAGAGAGAGAGAGAGAGAGAGACGGGGAGGAGAGATCATATCAAAATTATTCATTTATTTTCTATTTTATTAAGGATATATAATCAGAAATTATTGCTGAATATTTTTGAAATTATTTTAGTAACCTTTGGCCCAATTAAATTGATTTCAGTTTCCTAAAAAATGCACCCAGATTTTATAGCTTAGCATATGGTTTACAATAAATTTTTTATTTCTGTTTCTCAGGATATGATTACTTTTATTTTTCATTAATTTGTGATTTTTTTCCAATCTTAACATCTCTTTGGAAAAGCTAGAAGTTATTAGAGTAATCATTAGCTCTGAAATTTATAAGTGAAGACTGATTTTATTATTTTAGTATTTTCTAATTCATTAATTTTCATGCTTTTTTTTAAACTTTATCTTATTTTTATGTGGTGCTGAGGATTGAACCCAGTGCTTCACATGTGGTAGGCAAGCACTCTACCACTGAGCTACAACTCCAGCCCCTCATGTGTTTCTTTTATTGTTGGTTTTCTTCTCTTCTCCTTATTGTGTTCTTTTTCTCCATGATTTTGAAAACAACGAAATAAAAAAATGAAAACACAAGTCATTTATTTTTCTCTCTTGTTGAATAATGCAAGTATTTAATACTCTATAATGTCTTTTCATTCAGTTCAAACATTTTCAGATTCAGAGAAGACTCCTGCTGTTTTGTAATATGTGGTTGGTATTTTGATTTTTCTTTTTGATTCAAATGTTGTTCAAGAGATAGCTTTAAAGTATATCCAGTAAATACATTTAAAAAATTTCTCATGCCGGGCGCGGTGGCGCACGCCTATAATCCCAGCACTTTGGGAGGCTGAGGCAGGAGGATCGCGAGTTCAAAGCCAGCCTCAGCAATGGCGAGGCACTTAGTAACTCAGTGAGACCCTGCTTCTAATAAAAATACAAAAAAAGGGCTGGGGATGTGGCCCAGTGGTCAAGTGCCCCTGAGTTCAATCCCCGGTACCAAAAAAAAAAAAAAAAAAAAAAAAAAATTTCTCATGATGTTATCATTTACCAGTTTCCGTAGTTTGAGTCTTATTTGAAGGCTTAGTTTCTACTTTTTCTGCAGCCAAGAACAACAAACAGAGCAGGATGGACAGCAAAGAGGAGACAGACAATGCTTTAGGAGTCTGACTACAGAATATTTACTCATCACTGGAAGAGGGGCTTCAAACCACATTTCCTACATGTTTTTGTTAATGATTTGTGAAGGGAGAAGTTTCTATCTGCTCACTCTGAATTTCCACTTGCCAGTACAAAATAAGCTGCAAGCTAAAGAATTTGCCCTTTTCCCCTGGAATCATTAATTATCCACAATGGCAAGTATGTTTTTCTTTTTCTTTTGTCCAAGCCATGATTTTAATATTTTCATCCATATCCTTCTTTGGGTGGCTAGCAGAGAGGTATGTGTGTGTGTGTTTATGTGTGTGTGTGTGTATATATATATATATATATATATATATACACATATATATATATATATATATATATATATATATATATATGTTTGAACCATGTACTGGTGTAAAGTGTTAGGTTTGGAGGAAGGTTGTGTAAACCCATATTCGTGCCATTATATCCTCCCACAGTGAATTCTCCCTTCTTGTTATCTTCTTCTTGGTCATCAAGTGATAACAAAGACTAATCAGGCAAGCTATGATTTTCATCATGGAAATTAAAGACCTTTTGATCCCTGAGCCCATCCACAAATTCCCTCCTTTCATAGTACAGGTAATACACCACCATCTTTTAAAATTATTGATCTCTGTCACAACAGACTATCCACTTACATGACAGCAGTTGGAGAGAACATTATGTTAAACATATGACTAATTAAATGACAAAGACTAATTGAATTTGTACTATAAAACGTGACTTAAACAATTATGAGCAAAATAGACATTGTCCTCATGCAGCTTGTGATCTAGTGAAATAGACTGACATTAACCATATCTTTACATAAACCTGGGAAAATAAGAGTTATGTTAGCTGCTAGGGAAAAGAAGTACACATTGCTTTGAAACTCTGAAATGCTGTAATATTTGGATTAAATCTCATTTGGAAAATCAGGGAAGACTGTATTGAACAAGTAAAAAATTAATATGAGTACTAATGGAATGGACAGAATTAGCTAAGGAAAAAAGAGTCTGTATGCTGAGGAAGGGTGTTTTAGCATTTCAGGTAAAGGGAAGAGAATGTGCAAAGGCACTAAGGTAGAAGGAAACATGTTGCATAGAAGAACTGTGAATACTGCCAGAATAGTTAAAATGAGCATGAGAGGGTACATTATAAGTTGAAACTGAAGAAGTGTGTTTGGGTAAAATTGTTCAAGATTCTATAGAAAATTCTAAGAAATTTGAACGTTATCTTAAAGTAATGGGGAGCAATGAAACATTTGTAAAAGAAATGGGAAGAAAATAGTTTTTTGAAAATACAACTTCGGCTGTTGAACAAATAAAAATTTTAAAGGAATGGAGAATATATCATCTTCCACAGAACACTGTGCATCACCTTGTTAAACCCCATCCATTCTTTTCAAAGTCTGGCATCTTATGATCATTAGTGCCCACCTGTCTATATTGATTACTCTAACCTTTCTTAATCCATTGATGCTTGAGTCCTTTCTATAGTTGAGATAGTCTTCATATCAATTAGGGGCAAGTTGTGAGTATTCTAAGAGAAAATTAGTTGAGAGCCTCCCAGAGTGCCTCTGTCTGATAGGGAGCTATTTTAAGAGCTGCACAGTCGTTTAGCCTAAGTTATTGGGAAGTGGAAGCAACGTCTAGGATTCCAAACTCCACATTCTCAAATTCGGCTCCCAGACTAACCCCTCTCACTTTTGACTGAAGCCAGATTAACAACTGTAAAATGTAAGCTAAAACAATTTGGAGCCTATAAATGAATTTCACAGAGAACAACTTGGTTCAGAGTAAAATAATAAAGAGCCCTTAGTTAAGTGAATATTAAAATATATCAAGCTTTCAGTCATCTAATATCACTAAGCCCAAGTCAATTAAAATAGGAAAAAAAAAAAAAAAAAAAAAAAAAAACAACTTAATGTAAAAGGACATTTCTTTTTTTTTTTTTCCAGCACTGGGAATTAAACTAAGAATTAAACCTAGGGCCTGGCTTATACAAGGCAAATGCTCTGCCATTGAGCTACATTCCCAGCTCTTCTTCTTTTCTATTTTGAGATAGCATTTAATTGTCTAGTCTAGCCCAAACTTGTGATCTTCCTGCCTCAGCCTCCAAATAGTTGGGATTAGGGGTATAGCCACTGTTCCCAACTAGGATATACATTTTGACGGTAGATGTTGATTCCAAAACTAAAACAGACCATTTTTTTGGCATACCTTAAGTTGCTTTAACTGTGTATAATGATGTTACTCTTCTTTTATATATAACCTGATCGAGTATGAATGAATGACATCATATGCATCAAAACCAAAAATACGTTTTTTTTGTTTTTTAATAAATAGTAAGAATTTACCTAAGCTTTGTTGAATGAATGCAGTTGTTTATGAATATTTTGGTGGGACTTTCAAAAAAATTATCTAAATTAATAAGTTCTGATTGTTTGAAAGAAATTAACCTTGTCCAAAGGACAATACAATACACATAAATAATCATTTTTATATATAATAAATCACTTCTGAAAAAATATTCTGCAGATGTACAATAACAAAATCCCAGACTCATACAGAAGGGAATTTGATTTTCAGTCTAGTAGGACCCAACTTGAGTTAGTTTTATTCAATGGAATGTAAAAATTTGTTATTTTAATACTTTATTAGTTAGAATTTCAAATCAATTTGAGATATATGCCCAGAGAGTTTCTTTAATTTCAGTTTTTTTTTTAAATATAAGAATACCATTGTCTACTTAGATTACTTAATTATTAGATAGCATCATTCACTCCAAAGTTCCTAGTGGCATTGCTGTTAAAATGATTCTCCTGGCTTGTGCACTGTGATGTGGTCAGCTATTCATGATCAGCTTAACTTGCATTTAATCCAATTCAACTTAAGAATTTATAGATTCAGCTCCATGACAGGACAAAGGCAAGTTAAATGGGAAAACAAAGCAAAGAAAAAGAAGACAAGTAAAGAAAAGAAAAATGAATTTTAACTTATTTTTATCTTTATCTTTATAACTACAAACTGTATTAAATATATAAACACATTTGTGGTGGACAAGATCTCTACCTGCTGTTTTTTTTTTTTTGCCTTGTGAAATTCTTTCCCCTTGATTGGATGGGACCTGTGATTTGCTTCTAGTCAATAGAGTACAGCAAAGGAGATGGGATGCCACTACCAAGCTAATGCTATGAAAGATCGTGACCCATATTGCTAGGAAACTTTTTTCACAGTCTTTGAGGGAGCTAGACCACATGACAAAAAACTGATGATGGCTTTGACAGCCAGCAAGATACAGAGAACCTCAGTCCAGTAGTGCGCGAAGACCTACATGGCTGCCAACTTCCTTATGGCCCTGGGAGTAAAGCTGTCCCCAGGTGAGCTTCAGATGAGACTGTAGCCCAGTCTGCACATCCACAGCAGCTGTGTAAGCTCCCAAAGCAGGAACTCCCAGACATGTTCCAAGACCCACACAAACCACGAGACAATGATTCCATGTTCCTTTTTGTGGTTAGGAAGTGTGTAGGAATATTCTTATACAGCCACATACAAGTAGTAAAATGTTTGGCATATTTACATAAATGCATACTTTTAATATGAAATATAATTAATCTGTGTTAGATATCATAGTAGGTTGTTTAATTTCTATTTTATGTTTTTAGAAGATGAACAGAAGTATGTAATTCAGAGGAAATTCATTTCAACACATATTTTGAGTACTTTCTAACATTCCAATCTTGTATTTCTAGAATCAGCCAAAATTAGGTCGTTAAATCTAAAAGAATAAATATATTTTGGTACAATATTATATTTGATTTTCTAAATGTTTTAAGAACTTTTTTGTTATGCGGGTAAGTGGATTTGCTATGAATTTCAAAAGCAAGAGAATTATGTGGAAAAAGGAAGAAAAGAAGAACTTCATCGTGTTTGATAGTCTGGAAAATATCTTTATTTGATATTTATTTTTTAATAACTGTGTGTCTAGGCATATAGTTCTAAATTGATTTTTTTCTATTTGTTTTAGAGATGTTATTTTTCTCTCTTACCTTTATTTTTGCTTTTTTGAAGCCCATATCATTTCTATAATCTGACTTATTTACTTCCTGCCTTTAATATTTCCATTTTATTTAGCATTCCACACTTTTCCTCCTGGGGGTGGATTTCTTTTTATTTACTGTGCTTGGATCCCTTTATGCCTTTATAATTTGAATTCATGCTTCTCCTCAGTGCTGGGATAGTACATGCCTTTCTCTAGTTGAATATTCTTTTGCTATGATTTATTGCAGTCTCTTACTATTAAACATTCAGATGCCTGCTAATTTTTTAATACCCTCTTCTTTGCACTTCTTTTAATGCTTTAATGTTTTCTAATTTAAAATAATCTTGCTGTGTTTCTTTCTGAATAATTGTCTTCAATCTATCTTCTGCTTCACAATGTATTTAATATACTGTGATATCAAATAACTTAGATGGTTTTATATTTTTATAATATGCAACTGTTTGTATACCTACATAGATGTATCTAAATATGGAAAATCAAGTTGTTCTTTTCCTTTTCTTCTTGATCTTTTTCATAATATTTTATTCATTTCTTACAATTTTTTAACTTTAATCTTTTCATCAGACTTTTAGACTGATTGATAATTAAAGTCATGTGAATAATGTTCAGATGTTTTGTATATACATGTGTATACATATATATGAATATACATATATACATATAAACAATATATATGTGTATCCTCACTCTCCTTAATTATGCTGTGATTATAGCTTGGACCTTCTGCCCATGTTTGCAAGGGCTTTATCCCTAAGGATCCTGTGTGTCCTAGGTTAAGGACTTTCCCTTCCATGTGGGGGTATATGACCCTTTTTTTTCTTTCTTTTTTTTTTTTTTTTTTTGTGGTACCGGGGATTGAACTCAGGGGCACTCGACCTCTGGGCCACATCCCCAGCCCTTTTTTGTATTTTATTAGAGACAGGGTCTCACTGAGTTGTTAAGTGCCTCGCCATTGCTGAGGCTGGCTTTGAACTCGCGATCCTCCTGCCTCAGCCTCCCAAAGTGCTGGGATTACAGGCGTGCTCCACCGCGCCCGGCTTTATATGACCCTTTTTTATGTCAGTGTCTTTTTTTTTTTTTTTTTTAAGGTTAAAAAATCACACAGGTGGTTAAATTGGAATCTGAAGCCCAGACTAGGAGAATGCTAACATTCATAGACTCTGAGTTGATTTTGCTTTCGTTTTTGTCTTCACAGAGCTGACTCAGGCTGGTATACTTTCTGTTGCCATCTCCCTGTGTCAGCTGAAAGATATTTGTCTAGTCTGCACCTTCCCTGAAGGTAGTCGGATGTACCCTGCTTCAAGAGGCAGTGCCAATTTCAGTGCCATCCTTTGGACAGAATTTCCCTCCTTTTTTTTTTTTTTAAATATATTTTTTAGTTGTCAATGGACCTTTATTTTATTTATTTATATGTTGTGCTAAGAATCGAACTCAGTGTCTCACATATGCTTGGCAAGTGCTCCATCACTGAGCCACAAACCCAGGCCCCTCCTCTTTTTTGTGGAGTGCAGTTTTCTCTTATTCCCTGATAGCAGTTATGCTGTAGAAGTAGATTATGAAATTAATTTTCTGGTTTTCAGTTTTCTTTTTATTCCTTCTTCGTCCTTGGTAATTTTCTTTGGTGGCTTATGAAGTGATTTGTGCATTTAAAAGGCTGTTATACTTTATCTAACATTTCTAGTTATTTATATGAAGAGGTTTTTAGTTTTTCTTTCAAGAATGTATAGTTTTTCCTAAAGCCTTTTACAGGTGCCAGTTTGGCCTTGCCGAAAATTGGGCTACATTGACTTTATTAGAGGTTGGCACACCATCTGAGTTCACCCTGCCTCCATTATAATGTCTTTTACAAAGTAGAATATTTTTTTCCATCCGTAAGATACTGGGCTCTCAATCAACTTACTCTGAAGAATCCATTACCACTACAGACACAAATAATAAACCTACACTGGTAAAATAATAAATCCCCAAGTATACACTATGTTTCCATTTCTATGCACTTCAAGAACAAGCAAATTTATCAATAAGGATAGAAGTCAGAATGCTGGTTACCTCTGAATTACTGACTGGGAAGAGGCTTATGGGACACTTCTCCATTGCTGTAAAGGTTTTACATCTTGGTCAAGGTATTACACTGATGTTTGTTTCAAAACTTCATCAAACTACATACTAAAAATTAGTGTACTTTGTATGCTTTATTTGTTATAACTTAGTTTACAAAACAAACAAACAAACAAACAAAAGACTATGGCCAAGGCGTCTTGGCTGAAGCAATACTCAGAACTTTTGGGGTCCCTAAATTGAGGCCTAATCCAGCTATTTTAATTTTATTTTTAGTTTAAATATGTTAACAATTTCCTCACAATAGAAATCTTGACATTATAAGAATAACCTCTTCTAAAAGTGGAAATGCAAAGTCCAGAAACATTCTGAACTTGACTAGTTTGGTTTCCATGACCAATCAAATTGGGATGGGAAGGAAACTAGTCCTATCTAGCTTGCCTGTGCCTTATGAACTTGAAGGATCTACCAGCCTCACAGATTATGTCTCCAAGGGACTTACTCTGCCCTTCTAACAGCAAATTACAGAGACAAGTGAACATTCACTGTTGATTTTTTGTTTTTCAAAGCAGACCCTGATGTTTGAACATCTATGTTGATCCGTTAATTGTCTGTGCTCCTATGAATTTACTCTCAATAATGAGCATCCTACTGGCTTCCCTTCAGATGCAGTCATTTCCAGGATGTTGATTATACTGAGTTCATCAATTCCCATAAACTACAGAAGGTTAAAGAAAACAAAACAAAAAGAAAAAACAAACAAACAAAACAAAACACTAAAAAACCCCACTGGCTTGCAATTTAGAATAATATGAGGACACTGTGGTCCACTTGAAGATTTACACTAATTATATCAGATGAGTTACTTCCTTCCAAATGGTTGTCCTTATAAGATCTGTGCACCCAGAGAAAGCACCACCATCAGTCTTTATTATGTAATTGGCAGGAGCAATAAAGTTATGAATGAAAGTGGCAGACAGCATCAGTTAAAGGAGATTTTCTGTTCTCTTGTGCATAGTTTGTGATATCAAATAACTTAAATGCTTCAAAGAGCTATTAGATGTTGTTTTGAGGTCAATTATTTGCTCAAATTTTTTCAAGATAAACCAGGTAGAAAGTCAAGTTTCAAAACAATCAACTTTTTGTTTTGGTCCTTTTGGTGAAGTCCATGATTTTCAACTAAATACCATTGCTCTTTAAAGTAACAGACACCAATGTTTATACATTTTTGTCTTGTTCTACCTTCATGCACATCTACTTTTGAAAGAAAAACATTTAGTAGAAAAGTGCAGTTTTAAAGTAATACATATCTTGCCAATTTTCATAAGCCATAGAATATTGTTTCAGTTTGTGATTTTACAGTATTGGGAGCAGCCTGATATTTCAGACTCTTTATAAATCCTCTCAAGAAAAGTCTTACAACGGGATTGGGAAGGAATAAAGTCATGGACAATGAGAAAACTGGAAATACGGAAAATATGGAGAGACTTTGGCAGTGTAAAAGGAGTGGTCTGCTACTCTTCCCTCAAGGGAAGCCCCCGTACAACTATTTATAATGAACACAGAACTACCCACTGGACCCCAACTCCTCTCATGTAATCAAACTTTTCTCTGCTAAAACCAGTCAGGGGAGTCTGGTCTGGAACTAGTGAACTGCACATTGCTGGTGGATGGAAGAGCTTGATTTATCTTTCACTCACTATGTTTCATATGGAAAAATCGAAGCATCCATCTGAGGCAGGAGCCCCAGGGGGCTGTCCAGGAAGATATCCCAGGCTGCTAGAAGGCTGGAGTTTGACTTCAACTGTATTCCAGCCACGCCCACTGCTAGAGTTTAGGCACTGTTTCAGTTCTTACGTTTTGGGTGGAATTTCCTTATTAACCTTGCTCTGATGTGAGTTCACCAGTGCTGTCCTTCATCTCATCTGTCCCTCTAGTTCTCATTCTCTTAGCATTGGTGTGCACTCATTAAAGTTTGCAAAACTAACTTTCCACACCTGTCCTAAGATGGATCTAGTGAGACCCCTTTTCAACATTTACTCCCACTATCTCTGAGTCAATTCATTTAGAGAGGAACTATTTACCTTCTGGTGGCTATTTAATGGATAGTGGGACAATGCAGAATTAGTTCTTGATAATCATTTGTCTTTATATTTTTCTACTGCTTGATGTTTATCACCCTCTCTTAGAAAAGCAAGTGTGTATTCGGTTATTAATTAATAGAGGGAGTGGTTGTAGAGTCACAACTCTGGAGCAATGCCCTCTGGCTCTTTTCTGGTTACATGGCCAACCCATGTCACATACTGAACCAAGCAGCCCCCTGGGTTCATGCTCAGTCCTTCCTCTGCCCCTAAGAGTGCTAATTATTCACATCGAGAGAATTTCAACTAGTATTAAAACCAAGCAATTACATTAAACCACTCTAAAGAGAACACTTATCTGTAACATTATAGGGGTACTTATCTTTTAAAAGACGGTACCAGTTAACAATATAAATATTTAAACAGGAACAAGAAAATGTGAAGTGGGAATATGTTGATAATATATTTCTTTTTCTTTTTTGAGAGTGAGTGTGTTTCACATGACTATATGTTTTGTTTTATTCAGGATAGTTTCACTGAAAACTAACATGTGAAATAATCTTTGGAAGGTGAGCACTTTACAAATTTATATAGTTTAATGGTAATTTAAAGTAGAATACAAAAAGATAGCGTTTATACCATCCCATTAAATTCCAATTTTGTTTAAAGATGTGTTAATTGCATGTGGTGATTCAAAAGACTATGCTGTTACCTTTCTCTCTCTCCCTCTTTCTTTCTTCCTCCCACCACACTCTCTCTATATATATGTAAATATTCATTTTACATGGGCCTATTAACAATATCTATAAGCATTTTAATGAAATTGTGATTCCAAATATATTGGGCTCAAACTGGAATTTTTTTAGCTTTTTCAACAAAGATAAAATTTACTACACTATAGGCTGATATATTGCTTTTACTTTTAAGAGAAATATTACATAGCACTTTCATACTTTTTTTGTTTGCAAAGTATATTAAAACAGGAATATTTCATAAGATATCAATCTCTCATTAAATTATTGAGAAACACTTAAATATTTTGAGGATCTTATCAGAAATGTGAAACATGTTTGGGAATTATATCATAATATAATTTATAACAGGAAATCTAAATGTTTAATTGGGGATTAATTAAATATAACATAGATCATCTACTCAGTAAAATATTCTGCATCCATTAAATTTATGTTTAATAATATATCCAATCTGGGAAATTATGACTTTATAAACAAAGAAGAATGAAAATTTAATTTTTGTTTTGTAAAATATAGTCATACACAAGCTATTAATATGGTTTGAAATACATATCAATATTGATTTAAATATTGATATTTAAATTTCATATTGATGCTTTTCTACATTTTTCAAAATCTTAATCATACAAGTTGCAATTATTTCTTAAAGAAGAGCTAGCTGATCATCTCATATAAAATTGAACTTGGAGTTTAAATTCTGAATTCACCTGTCCAAATTTTTCTATACTTGTTGATATTAAGGATTTGAAAATGAAAAAAAGAAAGAAAAAAAACCAAGGACTTTAGTTTCTGTTTTTGGTTCCAGCATATAAGAAGCATGAAAATTGTTATTCCATCCTAACAACAAGTAAAAAGCTGTAACAAACTGAAAGATCAGCAACTTTTCTTAGTTCTGTGAGATAAATAACTGGAGAACCTCAATGGTAATTATAGTGAATCACAACTTACTGGAACTGAAACCCAGAGGAGTGGGGGAAACTTGAACTGTAATTGAGAAATTGCTTGAGGATCAATGTCAATAACTCTTGATAGTTAAAACCTGCAGGGACCTTGTCATACAGACAGTGCACATTTTGTGAATTTTGCCTCCAAGAGCTCTACCTGATTCTCACAGTGGATATCAGAGAAAAATCCTCTCTCAATTCCAAGCAGAGAGAAGAGATAAAGAACTGTCTTGAAATACACCAGGACATTTTGTTTTTAACAAGATTTACCCTCAGGAGAAACTGAAGCAGAGCCTAAGCTGCTGGAGTCACATCACAGCTTAACCTACCCAAGAGGAGGGGAATGTCCAGTTGCTGCTCTCTATAGCCTTGGATGTAGTGGCAGGGAAATACACACTCCAGGCCACTCCAATCATGGAAGACCACCCAAAGAACGGGTACAGAAAGGCACGTGCCAAATTCACAGTCCAGCAAGCAGGGTGAGACTGAGACTTGAGCGGAAGGATACAGCAAAAAAGCAAAACACTAACAGAAATAAAGAATTCTTCGATGGACTATTAGATGCGACACATCTGAGAAAAGAATCTCTAGTCATACAGATAACTCAACACAAGCCTCCAAAACTGAAAAGTAAATGAAGACAGGATGGGGTGAAAAGGAAAAGAGAATAGATAAGAAGTGTGAGGTAACTGCAAAAGGTGTGATATACTTCTAAGGAAAAAAAAAAAAAAAAAGAAAGAAAACAACAGGATAAATACTTAAAACAATAATAAATGATCAGTTCACTAAATTAATACCAAACCACAGCTCCAGGCAGCTCCGATATGTCTTCAGTAATTTTTTCAAACCATTCTGTGTCTTCACTTCTCTATTTACTCTCTTTTCAAGAAAAAGGAAAAATCCTAAAAGAAACTAGAGGAAAGAATGCCTTAATTATACAGGAACAAAGATGTGAATTACACCTGACTTCTTCGAAACTGTGCAAGCAAGAAGCGAATAGAATGAAATACATAATGTACTGAGGGAAAAAAAAAAAATCCTAAGAACCTAGACTTTTCTATCTTTTGAAATTATACTGCAAAAGTGAAGGAAAAATAAAGAATTTTTCAGAGATACAAAAAATTGATTTGATTTGTTGCCAGTAGATTTTGTCCTGCAAGAAAGGTTAAAAAAAAAAAAAAATTGAGAAAGAAGGAAGTAATATTGGGCAGACACTCAGATCTACACAAATAAATGCATCAGAAAACAAATAAGTGAAGGTAAAATAATTTTTTTGTACACATAATTTCACTGACAGGTAAGTTTGTTCAAAACACAAAACTCTAGAACTCCTAGAAAATAACATAAGAGAAATCTTAATAACCTAGGGTTTGTCTATGATTCTTTTAGATATAACACCAAAGCTGTGACACATGAAAGAATTGATAAGCTAGACTTTATTAAAATAAAAAAATTTCTTGGGGGGCTAGGGATATAGCTCAGTTGGTAGAGTGTTTGCCTCACATGCACAAGGCCCTGGGTTCAATCCTCAGTACCACAAAAGAAAAAAAAAAAAAAAAAAAGAAAGAAAAAAAAAAAAAAATCTGGGGCTGTGGTTATGGCCCAATAGTAGAGTGCTTGCCTAGCATGTGTGAGACACTGGGTTTGATCCTCAGCAACACATAAAAATAGATAAATAAAATAAAGGTATAAAACATTGCTGCTCTGTGAAAAATAATTAAAGAATAAAAAGCAGGGAGTTCACATCATGGTAAAAAAATTATAAAAGACATATTTGATAAAGGACTGTTAAACAAAATATCTAACTCTTAAAACTTAACTATAAGGAAATAAACAACCTGATTAAAAAATAGGCCAAAGACTTTAGTGGATTCCTCATTAAATATAATACACCGATGGCAAATAAACCTGTGAAGAGAAGCTTCAGTTTCTATGACATCATGAATCTGCAAATTGAAACAGTGAGATGTCACCACACATTTATTAGTGTGACCAAAATCCAGAGCACAGCAACATCAAAGGCCGGAAGAGATGTGGAGCAACAGGAACTCTGATTCATTGCAGGAGCAAATGCCAAGTGGTATAGACACCCAGTAAGACAGATTGGTAGTTTCTTAGAAAACTAAAAATACTCTCACCCTATGATTCAGCAATCATGCTCCTTGGTATTATAAGAAAAAAAAAAGGTCAAGAATGTATGCATTCATAAAAATAAGTATGGGAGTATATATAGTAGCATTATTTATAATTGCAAAACTTGAAAACAACCAACCTGATTTTTAGTAAGAGGTTGAATAAACTGTGGTATATCCAGACAATGTCCTTTTATTCACAATAAGACTAAATGAGTCATCAGAGGATGAAAAGGCTTAGAGGAATCTTAAATGCATTATTAGTAAGCAAAAAAAGCATCTGAAAAGGTTATATATTGTATGAATCCCAATAGATGACATTCTGAAAAGTGTAAACCTTAAAACAGTAAAAGAATCCAATGTTTCCAGGGATTAGGGATGGTATGAATAGCTGATGGTATAGAGAATTTTTAGGCATTGAAAATACTTTTTATGTTGCTATGGTAACAGTGACCTGTTGTCATATCTTTTTCAAACCCATAGGATGTACAACACCAAAAATGAACTCTAATGTGAGCTATGGACTTCAGCTGATAATGGTCTATCAATGTAAGCTCATCCATTTTAACAATCTATCAGTCTGGGGGTAGGGATGCTGATAACGGAGGACAGAGGCCATGTGGTAAACATATGTAGCTTCTACTCAATGTTTCTCTGAACCTAAAATTACTCTAAAAAGTAGTCTTATTTTTTTAAAAGGAGAGAAATTCTGAATGAATTTATAGTTTAGATGAACTATCTTCATTATTGGCAAATTGAGATGTATAAATGGTAAAAGCTTACTTTCCATGCTGAAAAGTGTCTTGCATCCCAATCCCTGTGGATTTTGTCTAAATCAGCTCCTCTTTTCTGTTCTGATGACTTAAAAATATTCAAACTAATGACATTAAATGTAACAGTCAGCTTTTCATCATTATAGCAAGTGCCTGAGAGTTATAGAGAGCCTAGAGAGATAAAGTTTGACTCATAGTTTTATAGATTGCAGTCCATGATAGAATGACCTGCTGCTTTGTGTGATGCAGCATATCATGGTGGGAATGTATGATGGAGCAATATCACTCACTTCATGGAGGGAAATGAAAAAAAAGAAGAGCCTGGAGTCCCATAATTCCCTTCAAGGGCATGCTCCCAATCAATGACCTCTAGTCCTCTCACTAGGCTCCACCTCTTAAGCTTTCCACCACCTCCCAATAACACCAAGCCAGGGACCAAGGCGTTAACACATGGGCCTTCAAAAATATTGAATATCCCAAACAGCATCAAATCAGGTGGTTTCTTCTGTGCATCAGGAAGTTTGCTAATAGATTTATGACTCTCTTCTCATTATTTTTCACAATATATTTATAATAGTTTACCCCCTTACTGAAAAGAATACCATGCAAGATGTGTTTGCATTATCCAGGAGGCTGGATTCATCTTGCAATTAATGTCTCACACATCACTGATGAATGCAGAAAATGAAGTATTTCAATTTTTAAGGGGATCACCATGTTAATTGAAATTGTTTTAGAACAAGATAAGAAGCATGATAGCAAAGTTATTCAGAGCAGGATTTTCTGCCTCAACCTCTATTCATTATGTTACATGATTGTGGGAGTATTCAGCCATCCATTTTTAAACAAATGCTTTATGAGCCTACTTAAGAGGCATTATACTACAGTGATTAAGTACGTGGACTCTGAACTGAATTCCCTTGGTTCAAATCTGCTCTGACCACGATGACTGAGTTTCTGTAATTTACTTGTCCTCTCCTTATTTCTGTTTTCTCAGCTGTAAATAAAAAACAAAATAAAAATTCTTCTCACATAGTGTTTTACATGCATATATCTAATATCTAATATATGTATACATAGGCAGTTACATAGATACATAGATGTTATTTCATGTTAGCACAAAGTAAATGCAAAACAAATGATTGCCATGAGTCCTTCTGCGTGTTTTGAGCTTTCTTTGTCTATAGAAATGACTATTACCAACCTTAGGGTATTATTATTTCTCCAATCTTGATATGATACATGGAAAATGACAAGAGCCCAATGGATTTATACATCACCAATGTTATAATCATAATTTCACTTTATTTGCCAAAGCAATGGAAATAAGGAATTCCTAAAGCTGCTTGAGATGCAAAGATTACACAGATCCCTTCTGAAATCTGGGTTATCAATCAAAAGTGGTTTGTTGCTGACAGTTGATAAAGAGTACTTGGGCTTTCCAGAATTTACTTTTAAGGATCAGGAAATTTCAGCATGTAAATATGTGTTGGACAAAAAGGATTTAATTTTCCTTCTAGAGCCTTCTTCAAGTCTGAAAGTCACAGGTTATCAAAAAAACTTGACAATGCTCTCTTCTTTAAAAATAACAACAAAATAAAAAACCATGGCCTTTCCTTACAAAATCAAATGTTTCTCATTTGTTCTCATGCAGAGGGCCTCGCGTGGCCACGGTGCTCCTCACTCTTTGGTTCTGCTCTCCTCCCACAGCTTTCCAGAAGGTGGAAGTGGAGGTGGTCCATAGATGGGAAGAACGCTGATGAAAGACACCTGCTGCAGGGGAGAACAGGACTCTACAGGTCCCTTTAAATGTCCTATAGTGAGGCAAGCAAGTTCACTCAGAGATGGTGGAAAACAGGCTCTCCAGGCACTTATCAGATGATATACATAATTTTAGATATGTAATTTGTATTGTTTTTGACACTGTAGTTTTTGTTATTGTTGGGTATAGGTTTTTATATTTATAGCCACATCAAACCATGTTCAGAACAGAAGACTGTGTTTCAGGGAGAAAATAAGTGACTAAATGGGAATACAAACTCAGGTGTGAGGATGCTCAGGTGGCTCAGAGTTGCTCTACAACCTGGATGCTCATCCTGGAGCAGCTACAAGGTATGTGACCTTGAGGGAAGCACTCAGCATCTGTGACCCTAAGTATTCTCTTGTGTCCCAATACAATGCCTGCTTCACCTACTTGGTGCAGCTACTAGTATTATTATTTATTTCTTAAATTTGTTATTATTATTATTATTATTATTATTATTATTATTACTATTACTATTATTTTGGTACCTGGGTTTGAACTCAGGAGTGTTTAACCACTGAGCCACATCCCCAGCCCTTTTTATATTTTATTTAGAGACAAGGTCTTGCTAAGTAGCTGAGGTTGTCTTCCTGCCTCAGCCTACAGAGCTGGTGGGATTACAGGCGTGCTGGGCTCAGGTATGGCTACTATGAAGACCAGGATTGCCAGTTGAGTGTGCTTGGTATTTAATTGGGACAGCCAATTTAAAAAATTAGGCAGCAGTTGGGCTGAGATTGTGGCTCAGTGGTAGAGCGCTCGCCTAGCATGTGGGTGACCCGGGTTCGATCCTCAGCACCACGTACAAATAAAACGCATTGAATAAAACGCATGTGTACAACTAAAGCAAATAAATAAAAATAAAATAAAAATTAGGCAGCAGTTGTCCTGGATCAGTTCATGGTCTAAAATTCCCACTACCCCGTCAGTCATTGGTATTTGTTAAAAGTTTGCTATATGCTCTGGGTCTTCTGCAATGGAATACACAGCTTTGAAAACAAGGATAAAACAGATCTTGCTTCATTGGGATTCTCTTGTGCTTTACACCTAGAAATTCATGACAGCCTCTGTGGTTTGAATGTCCCCCAAAAGTTCATGTGCTAGAAGCTTGATTTCCAAATTAACAGATCGAAGGTATGTGGAGGTAGGGCCTTTCAGAAATAATTAGGGGTAAATGAGGTCATGAATGAATTCATCATGATGGGGTTCATGGCTTTATGACATAGGCAACAGGAAGGTGAAGTGACAGGTCCCCTGGATCTAGGCATGTCCTTCACCATGTTTGATCCAATAAGAAGTCCCTCACCTGTTGCCAGTACCTTGATGTTAGACTTCTCAGCCTCTAGAAGTATGAGAAAGAAATTTCTTTCCTTTATAAATTACCCTGTTTGTGATATTCTGTTGCAGTGATACAAAACAGACCAAGACAAATGCCTATTTGTAAATAAGGAGATCAACTTAACAAAGGGCGAAGGGTAGGGGGGAACACTATATCACCAATTCCTATACCTCCGGCACAAATGCCCTGAAAATACATTCCCACTGCTAGAGATCTCCCATCTCAGTGAGCCACTGTCACTGAGAACCCTTCAGCCCCTGCTCATTTGTCTCAGATTTCTCTTTAACAACAGGTGTGTGTAAAGCCAAGAGATGGTTTTATAGGATCTTGATGTCATGGATGCAGCTGCTGGAGTATAAATAAACTGTAGGCCACCCAGGGCATTTTTTTGGTCTGAGACCTAAAAAAGGGAGATTGTCCATATTTCTTAACATTTTAAAAATGAGTAGGATAATGTGAAAGCTTCTTCTGCAACTGATTTTTTTAGCATCTCAATTAATACCCCAAACTAGTAATTTTTTTGCATATCACATATGAGGAGGAATAAACTAAACATATGATGCACTGATGTAAGTTAAATCACGAAAATCACTTATTTTTGGTGGATTTTACTCTGCAAGAGTATGCCTTCTTGATCACCCTTCTTTGCTAATTCTTGAATCATGTAACCCCAAAAGGTAAAAATTGTTATCAGTTGGGCACAGTGGAGCATGCCTGTAATCCCAGTGGCTTGGGAGGCTGAAGCAGAAGGATCACAAGTTCAAAGCCAGTCTCAGCAACTCAGTGAGGCCCTAAGCAACTCAGTAAGAGCCGTCTTTAAATAAAATACAAAATAGGGCTGGGGATGTGACTCAATGGTTGAGTACCCCTGAGATCAATCCCCAGTACCAAAATATCTATATTGTATATCTATATCTATCTATTTACCTATGTTATTGCAAACATGAGACTGGTCCATTTTCAGGTAGAGGAAATCCTTAAAGCTTTTCAGGACAACAAACAAAATAATTCTCATTTACATTAAATGAGGTAGGAGAAGAAAAGATTTTACCCACAGAAAACTGTTGTGTGCATATCATTGAGGTTTATTTTTTTTCCCCTTTTTCTCAGTCTATATAGAGTCAAGTGTCAAATAGCTATGGGGACATATTCTGGGAAATGCTTCCTTAGGCAATTTCATCATTGTGCAAACTCCCAAAGTGTACTTACAAAAACCTAGATGATGGAGGTCAATCACATGTCATGGTGTTTTGATGCAATCAAGAGGCATACAAAGATGAGTCTATTGTCAGCAGAATGTGACATACTGTTTTACAGTAAACTTTTATTTATTTATTTGCTACAATATAAAGTAATGATAAAAAGTATAGTATAGTAAATACATAAACTGGTAAGATAGATGTTCATTATCATTATCAGGTATTATTTACACTACATTATTGTATGTGCTTATTATACTTTTACATAACTGGCAGTTAGGTAGGCTTGTTAATTCCAAGAACACCACAAACAAGTGAATGATTCATTGTGCTACCACTTTATGATGGCTAGGTAATAGGAACTTTTCTGCTCCATTATAATCTCATAAGACCACCGTTGTGTACATAGTCCATTGTTGACTTAAGCATTGTTATGTGGTGCATGACTCAGTGTGTATTTCTCTATTGTTGAAATTGTAAGGTTTAATTGAGTGGTGCAACTTCTAGTCTGTTAGTAATAGGAAAATTATCTATGAATCCGAGGAACATTTAAAATTTAAGTACAATCATGGTATATTATACTCTGGCACCATCCAGTCATTAAGAGTGGAAAAAACTGAATTTTAAATAACTCTTTCAAGACCTCCTGTTCAGCAGGTGTTGAAAACTACAAGTCCTTTACTGAAGAACAGAAATGATACAATGAAGTCTTAATTAGATTTCATATTTGGTGCAATTAGTTACCATTGCAAACGTAAAACTCTACCATGCAGAGTCAAGAACTAACTTGAAGTCTACAAGTCACTTTAGTTTGTAGGTCTTTGTGGATTGTAATGTGCATATAACAACTCAAGGTAACAGTGATGTGAATTCGTCTTTAAACATGTCATCAGTTAAAATTGTGCCTAATTTATCAGTTCAGAAGCAATATTTCTCAAACATGCTATATGAAAATATGAACACAGACACAATCTCACTAGCACTGATAGAAAACCTAATTGCAGTTGGGGGAGGCTTATTTGATTACTTAGGCCAGTTTAGCTGGATTGTCAGTTAAAAACACATCTGCAGACACATCTAGAATGTCCCTAACAATGTAACCAGACTTTTTATCATAAAAGAGAATTGGGGAGGTAGGTGGGTAGGAGTTAGGTAGGTGGGTAGTGTAGGAGTTAGGAAGACAATTGACATTTCTCCCACTCTTTTGCCTTGATCCCATAATGAAAAAGTAAGTAACCGGAAATTACATACCAGCTAGACCCCACTATGCACGGGTTGCTTTTTGAGACATCTGAGTATCTGTTTATTGTCTTTGCCTCAAAAGCACTTCCTATTTCCCTATGCATATTTTTCCTTTTATAATTTTTTTAAGTGAAAGAGGGGAAAAAAAAAATCCTAAGAAGTGGGTTAGGTTCGAGATGGTCGGATAAGCATCGAGTCTTGAAAGGTTTCAGCCCCTACAGTTAAAGCAGCAGTCGATGACAAGGAAGGCCTGCCCAAGCATGTTGGGGACTAGGAAGTCCACGTCTCAGAGTAATTGAGAGTGGGAGGTGGCAGCTCACAGTGATGTCACATCAGGCAATCAGAGACTCATGGATTGAAAAATACAGAATATATTTCCAATGACACATCAACTCTGACTGACTGGTTGTAGGGTGCCTAAGTTGCTGTGTTTAAAAAAGCTCCATCCATTCTTAGTAGGAAGAGTTGTATAACAAAACATCAGTGTATATCATGGGTGAAGGAGGGACAATTTCTTGTAAAGTTCCATGTGTTTGAGAACACCTAAATATACATTTGAAAATTTGACTAAATTAATCAAAGTATACACTTTGTGATGATTGTCTGTGTCAACTTGACTGGGTCACAGGATACCAAGATAGTTGATCAATCATTATTCTAGGAGTTTCTGTAAAAGTGTTTTGTTGTTGTTGTTGTTGTTATGATTAACATTTTAATTGGGGGACTTGAATAGATCATATTAACGTCTGTCTATAATGTGGGTGGGCCTCATCCAATTAGTTGAGGGCATGAATAGAAAAAAAGACAAACCATTCCCCAAATAAGAGAGATTTCTCCAGCTATCTTCAGAGCTCATCTGAATCATCAGCTTTTCCTGGGTCTCCTGAACCACCAGCTCATCCTGCAGATCTTCAATGTAGTAGCCTCCATAATCACATGAATCAATGCCAGTGCCAACAGCAAATCTCTCAAACCTTTCTCTCTCTCCCTCTCTCTCTGTATTGGTTCTGTTTCTCTGAAGAATCTTGACTAATACACACAATAATGGAAAACCATATTCTTTAAAAAAATTTTTTTTAGTTGTTGATCTAATTTATTATTTTCATTTATTTACGCATGGTGCTGAGAATTGACCCTAGTGCCTCACACATGTGAAGCAAACACTCTAACACTGAGCCACAACCCCAGCCCTGGAAAATCATATTCTTAACATCAGTTTGTGAAGAATATTTAAGCTCAGAAAATACTAATTATTTGATATAAGAAAGAAAGAATGAAAACCAATACTCTACGTATATCAATATTGCATGTTGTGATACATGCATATAAATATTTGTAAAGAAGGCTTGAAGACAATATGGTAAATATTAACAATGGTTATTTGCCTGTGTTATGATTATTGGATAATTTTGTCTTTTTAATTATTTATATTTCTAAACTCCAACAAATATACATTGCTTCTCAATCTGTAGGAAATACTATTACTTAACTTAAAAGACAGGGATCACAGTTAAAATTTTGCTGCTTGCAAGGAAGAATAAAGAATAACTCAGTTCCTATAAGAACAAAAAAAAAATGTCAAAGAACTGAAGCAATAATTTCTTCAGCAGGTATCGTATCTGAGTAGACGGTACTTAAGAAAGAAATCACTTCATCTTCATAAAAGGAACAGATATGACTTTCCCAAAAGTTGATATTGAAGAAATAGAGTTCAGTGTAGACCTGAATAGACATCCTTGCCTAAACCTGCTCTTCCTTTACATTTGGTTCAGTATTTAAATTAACATACTTTACCAAAAGCTTAACTCATGTGTGCCCTTATGTGAACCACACACACACACACACACACACACACACACTCACTCACATATCTGCTTCCGCTCCTTCTTGCCCTGGTGGTACCTGGCTGAATCTGTCTCCCTTCTCAATCTCTGACCTACCAGACTGTATGTGATGTTGCTTTCTTTTGGAATTTCATCATGACCTTATAGATTGCTGAGTATTCTATTCATTTCTTCATGATTTGAAAAGTAATGAAACCAGGAGTTATTTCTTCTTCCTTTCCCTTTTTCTTCTCACTTTTGTTCCTTGGAAATCTAGTTTTCAATATTGGAGTCATTTGCTGATGGAGTAACGAAAGTTCCCAGTTATAAATTTAAGATAAATAGCTGGGCGTGGTGGCGCACGCCTGTAATCCCAGCACTTGGGAGGCTGAGGCAGGAGGATCATGAGTTCAAAGCCAGCTTTAGTAATGGCGAAGCACTTAGCAACTCAGTGAGAGCCTGTCTCTAATAAAATACAAAAAAGGAGTGTGGATGTGGCTCAGTGGTTGAGTGCCCATGAGTTCAATCCCTGGTACCAAAAAAAAAAAAAAAAAAAAAAAAAAAAAAAATTTAAGCTAAATATTAATAAAGCCTTGCCAGGTGCAGTGGGGCATACCTATCACACCTATAATCCCAGAGGCTTGGGAAGTTGAGGCAGGAGGATCACAGGTTCGAAGCCAGCCACAGAAACTCAGGGAATCTCTAAGCAACTTAGCAAGACCCTGTCTCAAAATAAAATATAAAAAGTCCTAAGGACTTGGCTCAGTGGTTAAGTGCCCCTGTGTTCAATCTGTGGTATAAAAAAAAAAAAAAAAAAAAAAAAAAAAAAATGAAGCCTTCAGGGGTTTTGTGAGTTTTAAGCTACTAGTAAAGGGAATCATTACAAGAATTTTTGACTTTTTGATATTAGAGCACTGCTCAACACATATCTATCCCTTTTCTCTTTCTCTCATAGAAAGATTCTTCTTTTTATTCTGTCTGCAGTTGACTTTTCATCTTTCAATTTGTAACTTCTATTCTTTTTTCTTTTCTCTCTCACCTCCTTCACACACTCCATTTTCTTTGTTTCCTTTTTTGTGCTTTGCATGTAGATGAGAGAAGGGGTATAAAATGACCTCATCACCATCAAGTACCAAGGTTGGCCCCAATTCATCATCTTGCATAGATGTACAACAATTGAAAAAAATTAAAGGTACATGCTGGGCCCTGTGACACATCCCAGTGACTCGGGAGACTGAGGAATGAGGATTTTGAGTTCAAAGCTAACCTCAGCAACATAGAGAAACCCTAAGCAACTTATGGCACCCTGTCTCAAAAACAACAACAAAAAAGGTCTGGGGTTGTGGCTCAGAGGTTAAGAGCCCTTGGGTTCAATTCCCAGTACCAAAAAAGAAAAAAAAAATGAGGGCATGGCTCCTTAAGTGAGAGATGAAAAGCTCTGTCAGAGGCAGGTTCAAGTAGGAGCTTAGGACTTGGCCATTCAGGTAAATATTCGTGCTATTAAGAATTACCTATATGACCTTAAAGCAACAGAAACATATTCTCTCTCAGTTCTGGAGCCAGAAGTTCAAAATCACCTCTACTTGGCCTAAATTAAGGTATCAGCAGAGCCAAGCTCCTACCTCTAGGGAAAATCTGTTTCTCATCTTTTCTCAACTTCTGGTGGCTTTCTATAACTTTCTACACCTCAACCTTCCTACACCTCAGTTCTTTCATACATAAAGTGAGAATAATACTAGTCTATTTCTTGTAGAGTAAATGTGTAGTTTTAAATGAGTGAATATGTGATTAAATCAAATGCAATTGTTGTTTCTGTGTTTCAAAACCTGGCAAATATTAGCATAGTTTTAGCCAAACACAAACCTCTCTCTCTCTCTCTCTCTCTCTCTCTCTCTCTCTCTTTTTTTTTTTTTTTTTTTTTTTTTTTTTTTTTTTTTGTACCAGGGATTGAACTCAGGGGCACTTAACCACTGAGCCACATTCTCAGCCCTTTTATGTTTTTGAGACCAGGTCTTGCTAAGTTGCTTAAACCTTGATAATTTACTGAGGCTGGTTTGAACTTGAAATCCTCCTGCCTCAGCCTCTGGAGTGTCTGGGATTACAGGCATGTGCCACTGAACCCAACCACAATACCTCTCTTAAAATAATGTGGAATTCTGCTATATGCAGTGGTGCAGAGTCTCAGGAGCCTGAAGTAGGAGTATCTCAAATTCAAGGCCAGCCTGGACAAGATAGAATGAAATTGTCTCCAAATAAAATTAAACTTTTAACAAAGGCTGGAAATGTAGTTCAGTGAGACAGTGCTTGCCTAGCACATGCGAGGCAATGAGTTCAATAACCAGTACTGGGAAGAAAAAATAAAATGTAATGCCAATCACTCAATGCATGTCAGCTATTCTTGTGCATTGCCATTATGTAAGAAACGATAACAGCAGCAAAGTAAATTGTCTCTTGTACCTTGTCAATGACATCTGAGCAGATCTGAGGCCTTGAGCATTTTATTGGAACAAGGGTATGCAGAAGGCTGAATAGTTATCCCCAAAAGATGTGTTCAAATTGTAATCTGTAGAACCCATGGATGCTTCCTCCATTAGAAAAAGAATCTTTGATGTAATTAAGCTGAAAATCTTGAAATGGGGAGATTATTCTGGATTATCTAAGTGGTTCCTTATTTATTTATTTATTTTTATTCTAAGTTGTTATAAATGACAGCAGAATGCATTACATTTCATACTTATAGAGCACATTTTTATATATCTTTGGTTTTATACAAAGTATATTCACACCATTCATGTCTTCATAGATGCACTTAGGGTAATGATATCCATCTCATTCTACCATCTTTCTTTTTTCTTCACCCTTTTGCCCCCTCCCTTCCCCTCTCTCCCCACTGGCCATTCTAGTGTTCCTCTAATACCTCATTTTAATAACAAGTGTCCTTACAAGAGTGAGGCAGAGGGAGATCTGACAGATAAAGAGCTGGAGGCCATGGCATGTGGGGGCAGGGACTAGAATGAAGTACCACAAAGATGTGATACTAAGAACCACCGGAAGCTGAGAAAACATGAGAAACAGCTTGGCCCTGCTGATACCTTACTTCAGGCCAAGTGGTGGTGACTTGTGACTTCTGGCTTTCAGAACGGAAAGAGAATATGTTTCTGTGGTTTTAAGTCACCATGCTCATGGTACTTTGTTACAGAAGCTCTAGGAAAGTAATACAGAGTACAATTAAATTCTGGGGAGAGGGTCAAGCAATTAGGACGAGTTCCTTCCTAACTGATGTTCTAATGCCTTAGAACCCACTGGGTCTTATTTTTAGTGTCATGGATCCAATTGGCTGCAGCACTGGACCTTAAGGAAAGTCTGTGGAATTGAAAGCTGTCATTCTCCTAAGTTCCTGGAGTGTAATGATATGTGGATATCCCTCCTTGCGTACCTAAAGGCAGCACCTGCATGTTCTGTGTGTTTATTACAGAGCTGGAGCTTTCTGAGAAACCAAGGCAGCATGAAGACCCCTCTTCAAACTCTGTTTCTTGCAATCAATTCTGAAAGATTTTAGACATGTCACTCAGAGTAACAAGAATGAGTTTACTGAAGGGATAGGAATAGGGAAAGGGGACACTCTCAAGGGAGAGAGTGGGTAGGATCCAGAGAATTTCTTTTTTTTCTTTTTTGTTGGTGCTGGGGATTGAACCCAGGGCCTGTGCATACGCAGCAAGCACTCTACCAACTGAGCTATACATCCCCAGCCCCAATTCCAGAGAATTTACAAAGAGTCCTACCCAGGTCCACCTCTTCACTTTTGACTGACAGCAAGATGACATCAGACTTTTAAGTCTCCACTGTCATGGCAACTCTAGATCATCTTGGCCCCTGCTGACCAGTTTGTATTCTTAACAATGTGTTCTTACGGATTTTATGGTTAGGGAGAACTATCCTTATCTCCCAGAATTTAAGGACCTGGTCACAAAGGTCTCCCCTTTTAGGGTAACTTGGGCTCCTCTTATCAACATTATTTTGGACTTATGTTTCTCCTAGAGTGACTAGTAGTTTGCTGAAGAATGTGACATATCCTGTCCACTTAGGCCACACAAGGCTGCAGGTAAATTGCTTCTTGGAAAAGAAAGCATGTGGGGGTCAGCACAGTGGGCCCATTTTATAGAATTATTCCCTTAATCTCTTTCTCTCACCATCCTCGTTTGTCTGTTCCCTAATGTGTTGAGCAAATCACCAGCAAAACAAACAAAACAATAACAATAAACAAACAAATATCCAAAGACAACTCTAAAAATATCACGTTTCCTCTGAACCGACTGACACTGGCTTCCAGCCACACAATCCTATTCACTTGTTCCTCTATTACAAACCAATTATTACAGCATGGATTCATAGGAAAGATTGAGTTCTGATATGTGCCAGGTTTAATCCTCCTCCAGCTTGATTCTTCTGGTTATTGTCCAAGTTTTTTCCCACTTGGAAACTCTCCCATTTTGACCCCCTAAAGTTGTAAAAGGATGTGTCAAACATTTAAACCCACATGTCAGTACTGGCATTTTAACCAAGTGCCCTCTCCCTCTTCTTTTCTTTTTGTTTTTTCCGTTTAAAAGAAAGTATGAATTAGCATTTTCCTAGATGTATACGGAATGGGGATTGTTTTTTTCTTGATACAGGTTACCTATTTCGAAATTCTCCCCTAACTAATTTTAAAGTAAATAGTTATTTTGATGATTAATGGACACAGATGCTAGGAGGAGAATCCTCTCCTGACCTTGTTGGGAATCACACTATATTGTGCTATACAGCCTGTATATATGCTTGGGTAGTGGTGAAAATTCCCTTTGTCACATTGACCTCTACTGGATGGAATGTCATACCAACCTAGCTAAGACCTGGAATGTTTCTGCTATTGCCTAACACTCTAGTCTCAAACTTCAGCTAAGAAAGAAAGCACATAGTAAAAGGGCTGAGGGTTAAAAAAAGATAATGAAGAAATTCAACTGCTGAAGAAGTCTCACATCCTCATTTGAGAATCCGACTTCACAAAACTCAATAATATTGTCCGCAGTACCTGGTCCTTTGTCCACATTGAAGGATAGGAGAATATTGGGGAATGTGAGATTTCCCTTTCCTCCTCACGGTCAGCTCATCTTTCAGTTTTTTTCAACTTGTGAGTCCCATGTCACTCACAAATGTGTGGGATTCATTGTACTGTGAGGAAATCAATCCTAGGTATAAGGAAAGCATCAATTCTGCTGGTGGTCTATGTTTTTCTGCCCTATTAGCCACCTAAAGTAGAAAGACCCTCCCTTCCCACATTTTTTTTTTTTCCTATCTAAAGAACTTGCCCAACAAGGTACCTTCTCAGACTTACTTAAAAACAAACAAAAAGCAAAGCAAAAAAAAAAAAAAAGAAGAAGAAAAAGAAACCATAAAAGCGAAAGCTTTCCATCTGTCACTTTCTTTTGTCTATCTCCTTTTCCCATCTTCTCAGGTGTTTTTTTCCCCACCTCAGCATTCTACCTTTGAGGAAGGTATGCTCCATAATGCAGCTTGACTTAAATTATGACCCTGCTGCACTATTTCTTTGAGCTGCTATTTTCTCTGCCTGTTCCAGCTGCTGAGCACAATTGCTACAGCTCAATTATTAAAGAGATGCTAAAAATAGCCCAGTGCAAGGCTGTCGACAAAGAAAAATCATTCAAACACAGCAAGAGACACAACCTGGGCAGCAAGCTCTGACTGTTATTAGATCCTTAATTCTCCCCACCCCCCTTTCCCTTTATGCTTTTCTTTTCTTTCTTTCAGCAATAATAAAGTAATAGGCAGCTTAAAAGGTCCCTTTTTCTGTACCCATGGGAATTTGCATAAGCTGATGACTGCTTTGCCATTGCAATGACTCCTTATTAAAAAAGCAGTTTTGCCTTGAGAGCCACACGGCTTAGCTGCATGCAGAGGAATTTACAAGTGATCCTTTCTCCTTGCAGATGGTGTGTAAGTTCCAATCACTGAGACTTGCCAGTCTTCCAAGTGCCCCTCCTGAGATGTATCCTCTGAGCTGTTGAAATCAGTTTTCCCCCTGTGGTTGGTTTAGGAAAACAACAACAACAACAACAAAAAAAAAAAACCATATATATATATGGTTTTTTTATATAATATATATTTTTAATATATATATATATATATATATATATATATATATATATATATATATATACATATATAATAGGAATTAGAAAAATTAGAACTCGGGGCCCCGAGTTTGGAGAATTATAGTTTCAGTACTTTCTTCTCACTGCCCCCAATATACTCCTTGACACTGTTTGACACAATTACTCTGAACTTTAATTTTCATATAATGTTAACGGAATGTACTCCTTTTTTCAGAGAAAAGGGCATTCCAATGTGATTATCTTGGTGAGTTGTGATATCCTCTGTGCTCAAGTTTTTCAGTCTGAAAGTGAGGATGTGACACCAACTTTTAAGGGTCATTATGCGCATGTAATTAAAAAAAGTATGTAAAGAAGCTGCAAAAAAAGAAATTTTTTAAAAAGCACGGAACATTTCTGAGAGAAGAGTATAAATGTAATTGTTAATGGAGTCTGCCAAAATCCTGGCAAAATGAAGGAAAAGGACTAACACATGGTAACATTTTGAAAAGTTCAACTTGTTTTTCTCGAAGCATCTCAGCAGGAAAACACACACACACACACACACACACACACACACACACACTTTTTAAAAATTAATTACTGCCTGTCAACAATGAAACAAAAAAAAATTGTGAGCAACAGAATTTTATGCAATACTAAGTATACCCCCTTGCAAAAAAAAAAAAAAAAAAAAAAAAGAAGAAGAAAAAAAAAAAAAAGAAAAAGGAAATTCCTATGGTTTCTGAGGGAAAATGTATTTGCAAAGGAAAAAAAATCATTCACAGCTATCCAGGAATTCAGATAATTTATCATCCCTTGTTCCTTTTTTGAAAGTGTTACCTAAAGAAACATGGCAGCCAATAGGACAAGATAAAAACAAAGATGTCATGAATGTGGGAGACATGGCATTGGTAGGAAAAAAAGGATTATGGAAAACCAAACCTGTAAGTGTTGAATTCATGTCTTACTACTTGTTAATAATATATAAGGCAATATAAAAACTAAAAATAATTTCTGAAAAAGAAAAAATATAAGGGAAAATGATTTTAAAAATTCTGTGAAATCTTACATCCTTAAAATAAAAGTGGAAGATTAACGTAAGGAATTATAATGTGAAAAATTAATATTCAATGATGCTTATTCTTTGTGGGACTATATGGATGTATAAGGTCATTTGCTTTGATATTGATATAAAGGGTATTCAAATTAAAATAAGATTAATAACTTAAAAATCAATAGAGAAAACAATAATAAACAGTAGGAAAATTTATGAATTTTAAAAATAAAGAGGCATGGAGAAGAAAGCAAAACAAAAAGCATTAACAACAAAAGCAAAAATGAACAAGTGGGATGATATCAAACTAAAAAGCTTCTGCACAGCAAAGAAAACAATCAAAAATTTTAAAAAACAGAGAAAGAAAGGAAAAGGCAGTCTATGAACTGGGAGAAAATATTTGCTGGCAAATGTTAATATTCAAATTGTACAAAGAACTTATACAACTGGATGGCAAAAAAAAAAATCAAACAACCCAATTTTATTTTATTTTTTTAAGTTATTTTATTCATCTAGCCATTGCATTTTTAAAATGTTTTTTCTTTACTTTCAGGTGGACACAATACCTTTATTTTATTTATTTGGTGCTGAGGATCAAACCCAGGGCCTCACACATACAAGATGAGCACCCTACCGCTGAGCCATAACCCAGCCCCAAATAACCCAGTTTTAAAAACGTTCCTACAGCCAAAGACATAGCAGTGGTCAGCGGGTGGGGCTAAGGTTTTGGCTCAGTGGTAGAGCACTTGCCTTAGCATTCACAATGTCCTGTGTTTGATCTCTAGCAGGATAAGAAAATAACATATGAAAAAGTGCTCAATATCACGAATTAGACAAATATAAATCAAAACACCAAAAAGATATCATATCATGCCTGTTAGGATGGTCTTTATTCAAAAGATAGACAACAGAGTCTGGTGAGGGTATTGAGATAAGAGAACCCTTGTGCACCATTGGTAGAAATGGAAATTGCCATTAAAACTATGGAAAACAGTATGGAGGTTCCTAAAGACACTGAAAATAGAACTACCATACAATCCAGCAATCCTTTTCCTGGTCATGTATCCAAATAAAATCAGCACCTCAAAAAGATGTCTGAACTCCTATATTCATTGCAGCATCATTCACAAGAGCCAAAATTCAAAAACAACCCAAGTTCCATCAATGGAAGAATGGGCAAAAAATGTGAGATAGGTAAACACACACACACACACACACACACACACACAGAAAAATTATTTAGCCTTGATAAAGAAGATCCTGTGGGGTGCTGTGGCTCATGCCTGTAATCTGAGGCAAGAGGATCACAAGTTCAAAGCCAGCCTCAGCAAAAGCCAGGGACTAAGCAACTCAGCGAGACCCTGTCTCTAAGTAAAATACAAAATAGGGCTGGGGATGTGGCTCAGTGGTAGAGCACCCCTGGGTTCAATCCCCAGTCCAAAAAAAAAGGAGATCCTGCCACTTAAGACAATATGGACAAATTATGAATAAGAATAGATAATGGTCAGGCAATCAGTGTAATGGGCCCTCATTAAAGTTTCCTTCAACTGCAAAGAACATAACAGACTAACTGGAGGAAACATTAATGGCCTTGTCAAGGCCGTTTTCAAAGGAAAAGACTGTGAGGCTTACTTCTGGGAACATTTGTCCAACTCCTTTGTCCCAGAGCAGAAAAAATGGAAGGTGGGGATAAATTCAATTGGGAGTTACAGGAAGGATTAAAACTCAAAGGCTAAAAGACATAGCCAATGACTTTGGTACTTTTCAAGGCCCATTTAACATAGATTTTAATCATGCTCATACCCCTCACACCCCCCCCCCCTTAAAAAAACAAAAACAAAACCAAAAACACTCTATAAGCTCCTAGGCTAGCACACCAAAGCAGAGTTTCCTGGATCAGGTCTCCTCCCACATTGTGGGAGTTCTATCTCTCCTTTTCCTTTCTTACTGAAATAAATCTTAGTTTACTCTTTTCTCTGTGGTTATTGTCCAGAGATTTTATTCTTCAAATTTGTGAGACAAGAGCCGGGTGTGGTGGCGCACGCCTGTAATCCCAGCACTTTGGGAGGCTGAGGCAGGAGGATGGCAAGTTCAAAGCCAGCCTCAGCAATGGCGAGGCACTTAGTAACTCAGTGAGACCCTGTCTCTAATAAAATACAAAAAAGGGCTGGGGATGTGGCTCAGTGGTCGAGTGCCCCTGAGTTCAATCCCTGGTACAAAAAAAAAAAAATAAATAAATAAAAAAAATAAAAAAAATAAAAAATTGTGAGACAAGAACCCAGAAAGAAATTGGTGAAGCAAAGAGTTTAGTTTCATCTCAAAACTCCAGTTTCATTTAGAGGACATTATGTTAAACAAAGTAAGCCAGACACAGAAAGAAAAATGCTGTATGACCTTTCTTATATGCAGAATCCAAAAATTTTTTTTTTTTTTTTTTTTTTTTTTTGTGGTACCAGGGATTGAACTCAGGGGCACTCGACCACTGGGTCACATCCCCAGACATTTTTTGTATTTTATTTAGAGACAGGGTCTCACAGAGTTGCTAAGTGCCTCGCCATTGCTGAGGCTGGCTTTGAACTTGCGATCCTCCTGCCTCAGCCTCCCAAGTGCTGGGATTACAGGCGTGCGCCACCGCACCCGGCAAGAATCCAAAAATTTAAAAAAAAAATTAATATATGGAAGAAGAGTACAAAACAGTGGTACCATATATGAGGGTGTATGAGGGTGCAGGTTGGTGGGAGCGATATGGAGAGATGTAGGTTATAGAGTTACAGCCATGTAGAATGAAAAATCTAAGATATCTAATGGAAAATAGGAGGCCTGTAGTGAATAATAATGCATCTTGTGTTAATACAATAATAATAATGTAATTAGCCATTAAGTAGATTTTAAGGTATTCAAAGAGAGAGAAAAGGGATGATATGCATGTTAACTTACTGTAGTAATGATTTCACTATGTATATCAAGATAAACATGAAAACACTGTGCCTATTGTGATCACAAAGTATACTTTAAGTATATGTAACAACACAAAATAAGATCATGCCTATTGGTTATCACTAAGTTGTATCTGAGAATGACTTCCAGATTTAAAACAAAGACCCTCAGATTTGATTAAAAAATAAAAATCCAAACATCTTTCATAGAGAAAAGATTTGCCTAGAATCATGGTGTTTTTTTTTTTTTTTTTTTAAATCATAGAATGAAATTAGAATAAGCAAATGGTAGACAGAATTTCCTTGTCCTCTGATCCAAGGACAAAAATGAAGATGAAAATTGTTGGAGCAATATCAAACCAGAATGATTGTTTCCTGGACCACAGGTGCTCCGATTTCTTTGAATGATGTTAATGGTAGCTTCCATTCATTATGACTGAGTGAATCAGAAAGCTGTGAGGCACCAGACTCAAAGAGGGGTAGAATTCCAGGATGACAAAGGGCTCAGTAAACAAAGCTCAACTTTGGAAATTCACTTTTCCCCTCAGGGAATTTGCACATTCTTCCTGAACACTGAAAGGCTGAGAAGTTGAGGAGATGGCTGCAGTTAAAAGAGAAGCCAGAGGACCCTTCAGCAATTCCACCTGAAAAAGAAACAAAAATCACGTTTCCGGTCCATCCATGCATCTGGAGCTTGCGAGGCCAACATTGCAGAAAAATGGAGAGCTGAAAGAGTTCTTCCTATTTAACCTTCCAGAGCCATAGGTGTAGAACTTGTTAAGAACAAGGCTGAAAAGAGAGCAGCATTTCAGCAGTCTGAGTGCTGGGAACAGCCAAAATGGAGTTCAGTTCTTGCCAAGGGGAAGGGTCCCTAATAAACTCTCCAGTTTTCCTTTATGATACCTGATGGATTAAGCATGTGATCAAATCAAGGTAGTTGGAGCCTTATCAGTATTGTGACTCTGACCTGATACAAGCAATTTGCCCTCCTTTCAGATGCCTTCCAAAGGATTAGGGGAATGCTCTCTAGAGGGTGAGACTCATTCAGAACCTCTTCAACTGTTCATTTAGAATATACAGTACTCAGAAAAAGTCAGGGCCCTAAACTGACATACTACATTTTAACCCCTAAATTTATTCTTCCAGTAATTGATCCCTCTCAAGTAATCACCCCACTCTACCAAACCAGGGAACTGGCAGTTTTTCCAGCTCATTCTTTTTTCCTTTCCTCTTTCTACTCATCATCCCAGTCCATTAGCATATCCTGCAGATTTTACTCATCAATATAACAATCCCTCTACCTCTCTCCTTTCTAGTGCCCCTAGTGTGTGGTAAAACCTCATTTTTTCCCCTTAGACTGGTGCTTTCCAAGAGAAATTATCATATGAATCACACATGCAATTTTAAATCTTCAAGTAGCCAATATTGAAATATAAAGTAATGTATCCAATGATTTTTCATTTTAGCATGTAATCAGCATTTTAAAATATTAATGAGATCTTTTACATTCTCTTTTGCACTAAGTCTTCAAAATTCAATGTAGATTTTAGCAAACTTCAATTTGATTGTTCAATATTCATCAGAAGTATGTAGTCTGTCCTTTAAAGCTTGTAAATTTTTTAGTTGGAAAAGCAGATTTACAAATTCACATTATTCCAAACATACTAAAATTCTGAATTGAGTACCCCCTGAACTGAGTACTCTTCCTTTAATATTTGTATTCACAAAATATTGTATTGGCAAAATTGGTTCATGGTTTTTGAAATATATGATTTGACTTAGAAGTAAACAGTTTCAAAATTGTGAGAGTCAGGTAAATTCACTAACATATAAAAACTGTTTCTTAACATCAAGTTAGAAGCACATTCTCCATATTAAAAAGAGACTATAAAATGATCACTATTAATAAAGCATTTTTCAATCATTCTTGTAGTTTCTTACAGCCAATTTATATAATACTGTCAATTATAATTAAAATCTGAATATTAATCCAAGTTAGAAATATATATATAAAATTCTTCTTATATTCTAATATAAAATGTTTCATTTTCAATACAAATTCACATATTTTTCTAGCTGGGTCATAAATAAGCAATTACTTTCTTCAGGATTTCAAATTTACCTTGTTTATATGCAACGTGATATCAAAGAAAGTAAATTACACTGCCATTTTTGTCTTTGATATTTTGAATATTTGAATTATTCAACTCTTCACTTATTCATAAAATTCAAGCAATTTTTTTCTTTCAAAAAAATATTGTATTGGCATTCAAAGCACATTAAAGCTGTAAATCTCATTCTTGACTTGACAAACATTGGCAAAAACCATGCCATTATTGTTTTCTATTTCTATTACCATTTCCATAAACCGTTGATAAGTTATAACACTTGAGTGTTTGTATTGGTCAATTTTAATGACTACATCCTTTATGTTTTTCAGAGTCTACTGAGCACAAATAATTTTGATATGTATCATATAGTAGAAAAAAATATTAAGGATGTACCACCCCTCTTAAATTTAAAAAAAAAAAAAAAAAAAAAAACAGATTTTTTTGCCCTAACACAATTGGAGCACAGTGTGTCTTAATAGAAATCATACCTAGATGAAAATATTTTTTGATACATGTAAAAGATCCAATAATATATCTGACAAAAATTTCATATTTTAAGCCGGGCGCGGTGACGCACGCCTGTAATCCCAGCACTTTGGGAGGCTGAGGCAGGAGGATCGCGAGTTCAAAGCCAGCCTCAGCAATGGCGAGGCACTTACCAACTCAGTGGGACCCTGTCTCTAAATAAAATACAAAAAAGGGCTGGGGATGTGGCCCAGTGGTCGAATGCCCCTGAGTTCAATCCCTGGTAACCACAAAAAAAAAAAAAAAAAAAAAAAAATTCCATATTTTAGGCTGTGATTTGACAACACCCATGTATTTTTTAAATACATGAAAGTTCTTTGAAATAGCACACCCAAACCTTAGTTTGAGCAGGGTCTCTTACATTGCATGAATATATGAAAATAAAGACAAATCTCTTTTTAACATTTTGAATCACTTGATTTTTTTTTAAACGGGGTGTTTTAAGACGGTTTATTATGAAAATACTCCAAGCATATATAAAAGTAAAATAGTATAATAAACCCCATATTGCCATTACTTATTCCCCCAAACCATGAATCACATGGCAAATCCTTCTCTATATGTAATTTGAGCTACTTACCTTTATTTTATTTTCTGGGTTTTTAAATTTATTGTTATAATATGGGTACATATTCATGAGGTACAATGTGATGTTTCAAGTTATGCATACATTGAGTAGTGAGAGACAGGGTTACTGGGGTACCCATCACCTCGGGCTTTTATCATTTTATTGGAATTAACCAGGGTCCTGGGAAAACCTAAGAGCCGAAATAAGCCTTTGGAGACTAATCAGTTTTGTCAGTTTTACTTCTAGGTGTGGAAGGGCCACAGTAGTCAAAATCCAAAGAAGAAGGGCGGAGCAAGAGACCTGCTATACTTTTATTCCTGACGCAAGGGTATTTGGACGTTGCCCATTGGTTGGGGCTGACCACACAATCTTTGGCGGGAATTACTATGGAGGAAGTACTAACTTTTGAAGGGCAGCTGTGTGGCAAGAAAAGGGCAGTCCAAGGAGTTAACTAAAATGAAGTCTCTTTGGTTTGACCAAAAAGACTTGTTTCTTCCTCAGTTCCTTTATGGTGAGTACATTCAAATAGTTGTTAATCATACTCATCCTGAACCACTTGTTTTTTTGTTTTTTTTATATTGTTAAAAAGATGTTACAGTCTATGGAAAAGTGTTTAATGACTCCATCCAAGATCTTTCACATTTTGTGGAAAATGACATTTTACAAAATTTTCTAACTAAATTTCTATGACAAAAACGATAATTTCTTTAGTATGCCTTCATTTAAAAATGTTTTTTTTCTTTGTCTAAATTCCAATACCTTTTATAACTGGCCCATGTTATAATTTCAAATCCTTCTAAAACCCATCTGGAAAAATGTGAACACTAAATGCTGATTTTAGGTGACTAATTTTGTCAATTGGGTTTTTGGCCATCGGGAGGAAACTTTTCATATTCACTATGTATTTGCTAACTACAACTCCTAATATTGTCTATGTATCTTCTTTAATTATTAAAATTTAATTTTAGTCTAGTGCAGAAAATTGCAATTTCTATTCATGATGAAATTCTGACATATTTCTCCAGTCTCTTTTTTCACTTCTCTCTTCTGGTTCATCTACTGCATTGCTACTTCATAGTGAATCATTAGGGTGCCTTGGGTTTAAATTTAAAAATCTGTTCATACTTATTTTTTAAATTCAAAAGAAAATTTAATTATGCAATTATTAAAACAATAAGTACTTCAATTCAGTTAAAATTTCAGTCCAAATGCATATTGAAGGGCAAAAATCACACTGGGGACAGTCATGCAGCCAAGAGATTTATTCAATAGCCTTTGTGGCTGGTTGGAGGTCAAAGAGGTGCTCTGTTCGAGGTCGAAAAGGTGCTGGGAGAGGGGAGTCAGGGAGAGGGGAGTGTGTAAGCTCTGGTGGGAGAGAGGAGAGGGGAGTGTGCAAGCTCTGAACAGAAGGTGGGTGCCTGGTCATGCTGGCTGGTATCTCTGGAGCTGTTGGCTGGGGGGCTGCAGTCTGGCTGAAGGTGGTGGGTCTAAGGCTGGTGCAGTGGCTTCCTCCTCTATGCAGGGACAAGTGTGGTTGTCTGAGGGTCTCTCCTCTCTGCAGGGTCGAGCTGTTGTTGTATGTGAGTCTCTCGAAGGGGACCCTATATAGGGATTTCTGGTGGGGGGTGCACCAGAGCAACCCCAACACCATTGGCTCTTTGTCCATGGAACAGGGCCACTTTTAAGCCTATTGGCTCCTGCCAGGGGGGACGAGGGGGGAAGAAACATCCTGTCTGGGGAAGAAACATCCTGCCCAGAGAACAGAGCTACCTTTAAGCCCATTGGCTCCTGCCCGGAAAATGAAACAAGGTTGCTTTGCTCAGGATACTGAAACCTCTCGGAGGGAGGGTAGCCCATCTATCACATACTGTGATATATATGATCTGTAGAAAGCATTTTAAAATCACATTAGGAAGTTACATCAGAACATAAGAAAACAAAACAAAACACAATCCCCTTTTAACTGAATTATTCCATTGACAACAACTAAAGTGGAAAACTATGTGTGATTCTAGAAATGATGGATTTTTAAGGCGCTATTCCAAAATCCCCCCAAAAATCTCCTAGTCTTTTTTGAAGCAAAAGACAAAGGATTTATTATGGCCAGGGCCAAGGGAGCAGAGAGCAAACAGTTCTGCAACCCTAGACCAGGATTGATGGTGGAAAGCCGTTTATAAGGATTCAAACCACAAAGAAGGGGGGGGGAGTGGCAATTATAATCACAAAATACATTTCATTTCATAAAGTGGAAAAGTATGTTTTCTGAGACATCACACTTTTAGTACATTTTCAGAAAAATAAGCTTGCATTAGTTCCATAGTTAAAGGATATTGTAGTCAGGGTGCAAATGGGTTAGGGTACAGGTGTTAGCTTTTATGCTAGTGGGCTCATGTGGAAGGGGTCCAATTTCACACAAGGTGAGGTGCCTGAACAAAGTGGAGTAAGTCTGGCTTAATTTTCAAATCATCCCATAACAATATGTGCTTACCAGGCACATTACAATATAACAATAATATCTATGTGACACATCTGTTAATGTGGCATGTAGTACTATGGAAACAATAAAGTTGCATTTAGTGGAAAATGTTTTACACTGGTTTAGTTGTTAAGTTTAAATTAAAATTACAATGAAATTAAACTGAACATTTGTGCATTCAGTTACACAAATGGCAATTTATATGCTTTGGGACCACATATGTAATGGCCACCACATTTGGGAAGTATAGATATAAATTGCTGCAAATTAGTTTTATTTTATCTTTCTTTTTCCATTTGTCCTTTCCTCTAATTCTTCACTATGTCTAACGGTCTTTTAAAACTATAAAGGAGATCATGTCACTCCTCTGCTTTAAACCCTTTTATAGCTTATCAGCATACTTAGCAAATAATTTAAACTCTTTAGCATTTTGTCCCCAGCCTTAGGTAATATGGCCCTGCTTCTGCCTCCAACTATGGATGCTAATTGTACTCAAACCAAAATGGCTCCAGCCCTGGACTTTAACAAAGCCTGCTATAGGACTGCTTTGGTCTACTGTAAAGACTTCACACATTCTGCTTAATTATGACAGAGCTGTTTCCATCATTCAGGAAAAAATATTGATTCTGTTCTCAGTGATGTCTATACTGACATATTGTTTTCTTTAAAAATTTTTGTTTTTATTGAAACACCTGTTGCATTTCCTCCAGACATTTAGTTTTGCACAATTTTATGGCGGTGTTATTGTTAATCTATCTACTTAAAGCCTTTACCACCCTTAGGAAGAAAACCAACCAACAGTGATTAGTATGTTCAGGGTTTAGTAGATAATACAGGAATATGTAAATCAGATGTATATTTTAAATGGAGAGATGGGAAAGAAAGAATAAAAAGGAAATGCTAGAAATGAAAAGAACATCAACACTGTAACAAATGAAGAAAAACTTTTATGGGCTCATGGATATTTTCAGTAAGGCCAGGAAAAAAGTTAAGCGAGCTTGAAGATAGGACTTTAGGAATTTCCAAATTTGTAATGCAAAGAGAAGAATGAATGAAATAAACTGAATAGAACATCGAAGACCTGTAGGACGATTTTAGAAGGTATAACAAATGCTTAATTGAAATGTCAAAGGAAAAGAATAAATGAACCGAGTGTGATAAATACTTTTAGATATAATGAATGACAAGTATTCAAAATTAATGACAGATACAAAACCACAGATTAAGGTTTTGGTTATTCTGCTTAGAGAAGACAATACATATCGAAATATCATACCATCAGTATGGTATTTGAAGTGAAAAAAGATGAAGACAAAGAAAAATCTTGAAAGATGCTGGGATACAGGGTGGGCGAGAGATTTTACAAAAGAGTTGCAGCTTGCTTCTTTTTAGAAATCAGGCAAAAAAGAAGGAAGTGGGGGAAAGCCATGCCAAAGAGTGAAAGTATGTATTGGAAAAAAATCACCAGGCCAACATTCTATATCTAAGGATATCCCTCAAGAGTAAAGGAGTGTAAAAGCTTTGACAATCAAAAATAGAGACGATTCATTGCCAGCAGACCAGCCCTGAATAAAATATTAGATTGTTCAATGAGATTAAGAATAATATAGAATAGGAATGCAGAGTTAAAGAAGTATCAGAGAAGAAATAAATGAAAATAAAATAACCTATTCAGTTTTATTTATTTAAAAATTTTTCTTATTTCTTACAAGAAATTCTCATTTTATTATTATTGATCAAAAGATAACTACTTAAATGAATAATAGTAACACTGTATACAGTGATTATGGCACATGAATAAATGAAATGAAAGACATAAGTGATGGGAGGAAGAAATCAAGGCTACTCTAAGTTATCTGCACTACATCTGAAATGATATACTGTTGTTTCAAGGTTGAATTGTTTTTTTTTTTTTTTTAATTATTCTAAAAGACACATCAAAAACTCTAGAGGAACTACTACTTTTTTTTTTTTTTTTTTTTTTTTTTTTGGTACCAGAGATTGAACCCAAGGGCACTTAACCACTAATCACATCCCCAGACCTTTTCTTATTTTTTATTTTGAGGCAGGGTCTTGCTAAATTACTTAGGGCCTCACTGAATTGCTGAGACTGACTTTGATCTTGCCTCAGCCTCCCAAGCCACTGAGATTACAGGTGTGCATACCATGTCCAGCAAACCATTACATTTTTTAAAAGAAATAAAATTGACATGCTAAGAGAAGAGATGAAATCATAAAATGCCCAATTAAAGCAAGAAAAAGTTAAAAGAAGGAAAAAAAAAGAACAAATGTAACAGACTGAAACTGTTATAGACTGTTAGATAGAATTTAACAATATCAATAATGACTTTAAATAAAAATTTAGGCCCACTAATTACAATACAAGGATTATCAGGTTGAGTAGAATAAAGTGAGACCCAACTATATGTATTCTACATAATTCCAAATTTAAATACAAAGAGTTAAACAGTTTAAGCTAAAGAATATATATATGTATATATATATATATATATATATATATATGTATGCATATATATGTATATATATACCTTGCTTACATTAATAAAAAGAATAAAAAAGAAAAGCTGGAGTAGTTATATTCATTTTCAAAGAGCAGAACAAGGAAGATGAGGAACAAAGAGGAGTATTACATAATGATAAAGCAGGTCAGTTAACCAAGACGACAAAACAAATCTTAATGTTTTGCCCTAATGACAGAGTATCAAGCACATTAGATAAAACTTGATAAAACTGAAAGGAGAAATTGATAAGCCACCATTATAGGTGGAGACTTCACCACAATCCTTTTCATTAATTTTTAGATAAAACATGCAGACATTAGCACAGATGTCATAGAATTGGAGAGTATTATCAATAAACTTGGTCTAATAGAGTACATATTCCTATCAAACTCAAGTGTAAAATTCACTAAGATGAATGATATTTTGGGTCATAAAGAAACTTTTAAAAGTAACAGAAATCATACACTGTTATTTCATTGTAATGGAATTAAACTAAGAACCCATAACAGAAAGATGGGTGAACAATCTCCAGATATTTGGAAAGCAGACAATACACTTCAAAATAACATGTGGATGAAATAAAACATTTTAAGAGAAATTTCATTTGAATGAAATGAAATAAAAGATCTTATTTGCAAAATTTTGGGATGCAGTGGAAAAGCAGTGCTTAGAGGGAAACTAATAGTGTTACATGTACATACATATATTAGGAAGAAAGGTATACAATTAATAACTCAGGGTTCTCATTTATGAAAATAAAGGAGAGAAATCTAAGCTGAAAATAAGCAAATAATAGTAATAAAATCTAGGATAAAAATCAATATAATTGAGAGCAGGAACAAAAAATAGAAAAATAACCTTGAAGCCAAAAGCTGAGTCTTTGAGGAAAAACAAAACAAAACCAAAAACAAGTATATCAGTAAAACTCTAGATAGGTTAATAAAGAAATAAAAAAAAAAAAAAAAGATGGGGACACAGATTACCAATGACAGATTATATTGATTCCATGAATGTTAAAAGGATCATAGGGTAATTGTATAAATAGATCTCTGTGCTTGTATCTGGTAATTCACATTAAATGAACTGATTCTTTTCTTTCTTTTTCTTTTTTCAATTCTGGGAAGCTAAGTTCAGGGCTTTACATATGTTACACAAACACTCTACCACAGAACTCCATTCCCCAGCCCTTGGACTAATATCTTAAAGTCACAAACTATCAAAACTCACAGTAATAGATAGTTTGAAAAGTCTATCACTATTAAAAAATAAATAAATCATTAACTTTAAAACATATTCAAATTGTAGATTCACTGGTAAATCCCATCAAATATTAAAGGAAAAAGAGGTACCCATTTTTTACAATTTCTTTAAAAAAATAGAAGTAAAGGCAATAATTACTAGTTATTTTGTGAGACTAGAATTATCCTAATTCCAACCCCAGAAAAAGACATTATAAGAAAGGAGAACTACAGCTCAAAATCTCTCATAAACTTACATGTAAAAGTCTTAAACAAAATATTAACAAATCATATCTAACAATGTGTAAGAAATATGCATCATAGCTATATGGGATGTATTCCAGTTGTATAAGGTTAGTCAGTATTTTTTAAGTTCTGTGAATGCAATCCATCTTATCAATAATCTAAAGAAGAAAAATACCACATTATTTAATGGAAGAAGAATATTTGACTAAATCTAACACTAAAAATGCTTAGCAAATTAAAAATGAAGAGGGACTTCAATAACTTATTAAGGAGCATATACTAACAGCCCACCAGAAATATTAAATTTATTGGTGAGAAAGAGGCCAATATCCCTCTAGAATTGAGGGAAGTCAAGGAATTCCTCTCTTATAATCTTATTCAGCTTTGTACTAGAAGCCTTAGATAATACAATAGGACAAGAAAATGCAATAAAGGAGGCACAGATTGGGGAAAGAAGCAAAACTGTCTTCATTTGCAAATAACACAATTGTCAATGTAGAAAATCCCAAATACTCAAACTCATATAGATGATGTATTAATATATGAAAGGAAATTGCTTTTATATGGCCCCACAATGAACAATTGGAATCTGAAATTTAAAAATCAAGATTACTTACCATAGCACAGGCCCAAATTAACTACTTAAATATAAATCTATAAGTATGTACAGATTCTACATGCTGATAATTACACAACTTAGCAAACAAAGAACTAAATAAATGAAAATTGGAACCCTTAATATTGTTGAGATGTCAGTTCTCCTAGTTTGATCTACATATTCTTGCAACTCTATCAAAATACCACAAACTTTTTTGTAGGTAGTGACAAATTGATTCTAAAGCTTATACTGAAAGGCAAAAGACCTAGAATAGTAAACAGGATAGATGATCCTCAACAGTTTTTTATAAACCCATTGTAAGTTGAAAATATCACAAGTCCAAAATGCATTTAATACATCTAGCATGCTGAGCATTATGGCTCAGGAACACAGTACACTGTAGAGTACTGTGCCCTTGTGATCGTGTGGCTCACTAGGAGCTGTGATTCACTGCCCTGCCTTGCATTGAGGATATCCTACCATATATAGCTAGCCCTGGGAAAGATCAAAATTCAAAATGTTGCTTCTATTCAATGCATATCACTTTGCACCATTACAAAGTAAAAACCTCTTAAATTGATCCATTGTGAGTTGGGGACCATAGGTACTGAAGCAGAAGAATGAGTTTCAAAAGATCACACCATCTGACTTCAATTCTTACTATAAAACTACAGTAATGAAGACAGCATGGTATTGGATAAAGAATGAGAATATAGATCAACGGAACAGAATAGAGGGTCCAGAAATAGACTCACGCAAAAATAGCCAACTAATCTTTGACAAAGGAACAAAAGCGTTTCAGTGGAGAAAGCAGAGTCTTTTCAATAAATTGTGGTGGAACAATCAGATTTATGTCTACTAGGAAAAAAAAATCTAGACACAGATCTTACACCTTTTACAAAATTAACTCATACATAGATCACAGACCTAAACATAAAAAGCAAAACTGTGAAATTTCTAGAAGAAAGCACAGGAGAAAAATCTAGGTGACCTTGAGTTTAGTGATAACGTTTTAGGTGCAGCACCAAAGCATGAAACATGAAAGAAAGAAAGGGAAAAAAAAAAGTGAACTTGAAAAAAAAGGAATACTGTCTGAGAAAAAAACACTGTGAAGAGACTGAAAAGACAAGCCACGGACAGAGGAGAGATATCTTCAAAACAGGAAAACTTAATTTCAGATGGAATATTGTAATATTGAAAACTAAACACAGAAGTTTATTCTTAAGAAAAACTAATAAGGGAGACAAACTTTCTGTTATCCAGGAAAAGAAGACAAATTAAGATGGACCACATTTCCAATTAGAAAGGTGGTACGACCACAGATGTCAATGGGTACTGAACACATATGAAGCTATGAATCACCAAATGTGACTCAATCAAATATGTGTTCCAGAAAGCAAAACTAATTAAAGAAATTAAAAATGCTGCCTGTAAGTACGTATTTAACTGACTAGATAGTTCTATCCAGATGAATTTATGAGTGAATCAAATAATTTCTCTGGTACTGATAAACTCTAAAACAAAGAAAATTATGTTTTCAGTTAATTCTGGTGAAGATAAAATATCTTGATGATTGAAGACATGAATAGCATGAATAAAAGTGTATAAACAGTGTTATGTAAAACGGTGCTCTATATATGTACTATGAAGTGTAATGCATGCTATTGTTATATATACAACTTCAAATTTAAAAATTTTAAAAAATCCAAATCTAATCGTAAAAATGATTTTGTTTTTATTTTGTGATGTAGTCTAGGTATGTATATTTATTAAAGAAAAAATTTCCAAAAATAGAAAACCCTTTAGCCTAAGCATTGTGATGTATTATTAGATAATTACACAAAATTTAAAGTCAAGAATGAAGAAGGTAGGGTACAAGCATCGTAACTTGACAGTGTTCATCATGTGGTCTAGACCATTACAATCAGATATTATCATACAGTAAGTAGTATAAATTATCATGTCCTTTTATTGAACCAGTGCCGAGTGGTCAGGGAAGAGCTTGGCATATCACCTACCTATGACAAACCATGGTTACTATTATTGATGTTATTTATTCTAAAACTAAAGATAAACTGAAAATCTG
Organism: Tamias sibiricus; assembly: GCA_025594165.1. Classification (NCBI taxonomy): domain Eukaryota; kingdom Metazoa; phylum Chordata; class Mammalia; order Rodentia; family Sciuridae; genus Tamias; species Tamias sibiricus. The sequence goes on from CM046673.1 coordinate 29,422,868, forward strand.
TTAGAACCAAAAGATACCTCAGGGAGAGAGTAGTTTTAAAATGATACATAATGAAGCATAGTCATCACAGCAATAAAAAAACTAAAATGGTCAGCATAGTAATTGTGCATATCTTTCTGGAAATTACTGCATATTATTTGATATGCACACACAGCTTATTATTTGATCAATGGAAAAAAAAATTACACAAAATGCATGCTTATCATATCCTTGAATGAAGAGATCCAATGCAGTGTAGATCCTGAGTTGATTCTAGTTAGCATTTTATTGGGATTGTATTAGAAACTTGAAAAAAGTATTCCATAGTTCATCTAGAAGAAATAATTATACTAGAGCAAACTAAAACTTTTGGAATAAAAAAAAGAGTAGAATTTTACATAAAAGACAAACACTGCAGTATAATGACTATGCAGTTGAGAAATAGCCTTAAGAACTTATTATAACCACTTATATAATATGGTTAGAACTTCAAGCAATGGATAATTAATTCAATAAATTATGTTTGGATAAATTGGGGAGGTATGTTGTAATCCCTCTCTAACATCAAATTAAGTATATGTATATATATATATATATATATATATATATTAAGATACAATTGTAATAAAATAAATGTATTCAAGTATTAAAGTAGAGACATAATTTTAGGCAGTTCAAGGAATTTCATATTATGACAATAGAAGACTTAGAGGTCATAATATAGAATACTGATAGATTTTATTACCTAAAAGCTATCATATTTCTTTTAATGCAAAATAACTATGAGCAAATTAAAAAGCAAGTGACAAAATGAAAGATATTTCTAATAAGAAAAGATCAATTTTTGAGAACAAGATTATATAATGTACATACACAATCATATATTTATTTAAAAATAGGATGAGTAGAAAAAGAGTTAAAGTATTTGCAAAGATAGTTAACTAAAGTAACTATCAATCACTATTCAATTTATAATGATATTTTAAAGTAATTTTTACAAATACAACTTTAAGGAATAAAGCTATCCCATATTCAGTTTTTACCTTGGCAACAATATAACTATTGATTAGTACTTAGTGCCAGAGATGGTGTAGGGTGATGGGCAGCCTTACATTAGAATTGCAATTCAGTGCAAATTTAAGGAAATGAAATAGAAGTCTTAAAAATGTATGTACCCTTTAATCTAAAATTTCCCCTTCTAAGTTTACTTCACTAAGTGGTAAAGCAAAATATTCTTTGAAAGATTATTTAAAATAATAAATAAAAGGGAAATTCTTAAAGCAAAAGTCAATTTTTAGAGAATTACATTAAAGACTAAAGCAGCCTGTTACACGCTTTAAAACATGGTGCTATAAAAGATTTGGTATGAAGAAAAAAGTTACTTCTTATACAGTTATAGAGAAAAGAAAATGATCTCATTACATATATTCAGATAAAATATGGAAGAATATATATGCCATATTAATACATTTATGCATGGTGGTAGAATTGACCTGGACATAACTAGGCTTTTTCTGTTGTTTTTGCTCATATATTTTTATTCTTCTTTTATCCAACACTTAATTATAAGTATAATTAATGGAGATGAATTTTACAACAGCAAGCCATCACTTCGGAAAAGCTGAGGACTATTATCTGAATAAAACCTTTCTGCTAATAAATGTGCTATCATGTCTCTTGTTTATAGTATTCAGTGCATGCACCCTTAAGTTTGCAATCATCTCACAGTGACATGCTGAGATTTGATTCAACTGGCTGAGATAGAAGAGGCACAATTAAGTTCATTCATGCTCAAAATCCCCAGGGTCCCCAGTATTTAGTAGCCTGAGAATTTTACTACATGTGCTGAGTGCCACAGAAACAAGTATAGGAGCTAAAATACCTCCAGGTATGAGATCATTGTGATAGTCAGCATCCACCTTCATCCAGGAAGATATAACTTCTGTATTTCTGATGACAGCATCCATACATTTCATGCTAGTATCTGGTGTGAAGGTTTTCAGGACTTCCTTTCACTGGCTTATATTTGTGGTTTTCAGTATGGATCCAAGTCCCATCCCACCTTTATAGTAGATTGTGAAATCAATACAAATGAAGCCGAACATCATTCTTGGAAAGCAAAAATATCAGTCACAGCTCAGATTTGAAGTTTTTTGACATTTCTGTCTCTACAGTTCCCAACTGAAAATTCTGTCTGCTATAGCTTTTCTTTATTCTCTGAGTCTGTGATTAATCCTGCTGGCCACCAAGGACAGAATGAATGTGAAGAGTAGAAAGTGGCAGATACTGGGAGCAGAAAAGAGGAAGAACTTAAGACACATCATCTTCTTACTTATAATTCAGGGTGGGACATCGAATGAAAGGCTTTCAGGAGAAGGATGAAGGGGACAAAGAAAATCACTGGATCACAATTTGGGTTTCTGTAACTGATCAGGGTTTCATATGAGCCTTACACACCATCCTAGAAGCAAGATTCAAGAGCAAAGGTGTCTTCAGGATAGTGGATATGTACCATTTGACAAAGAAGTATTGGTGAAATAAACCACGTTTTAAGTTGCAGACCATTCTAGCTCCTTGTCCTCCTATGTTTCCCATAATATTTAGATAGATAAATATCCCAATTTATTTATTTATTTATTTGGTGCTGGGGATTGAACTCAGGGGCACTCAACCACTGAGCCACATCCCCAGCCCTTTTTGTATTTTATTTAGAGACAGGGTCTCACTGAGTTGCTTAGGGCCTTGCTTAATTGCTGAGGCTGGCTTTGAACTCACAATACTCCTGCCTCAGCCTCCCGAGTCGCTGGGATTACAGGCATGCACCACCAAGCCCAGCTCCAATTCATGTATTTATAATTACCAAAATGGCACCAGTAAAAGACTTATGCATAGACAATGCTGTAAGAATAAGAAAGAGAATAAAGATGATAAGCAAAATAAAGGAGAGGGGCTGGGGTTGTGGCTCAGTGGTAGAGCACTGGCCTATAACGTGTGCAGCCTGGGTTCTATCCTCAGCACCATGTAAAAATAAACGCATTGTGTACAACTAAGGCAAATAAATAAATATTTAAAAAATAAAGGAGAAAGTTTATATCAGGCGAATAACAACTCCAGGAGAACAAAGAGTTCAAATAGTTCTTCACATACCTGGAAAGAACAATGACAATACACTTTTTCTGAAAAGGGAGATCAAGTAAGAGATGATGACAAATTAAAATAAAATTATAGTTGGGTTTTTATCAAGAATACAAGTAACAATAAATATTGGGGAGGATAAGGAGAAAAGGGAACACTCATACATTGTTGGTGAGACTGCAAATTGGTGCAACTCCTCTGGAAGGCAGTATGGAGATTCCTCAGAAAACTAGGAATTGAATCACTATTTAACCCAGTTATCTCACTCCTCAGCATATATCCAAAGGGTTTAAAACCAGAATACTACAGTGACACAGCCACATCAATGTTTATAGCAGCTCTATTAACAAAAGCTAAGCTATGGAACCAACCTAGTGCCCTTTAACAAATGAATGGATAAAGAAAATGTTATACACACACACACACACACACACACACACACACACACACACACACATATAATGAATATTACTCAGCCATAAAGAATTACTTAATGACATTTGCCAGTAAATGGATGGATCTGGAGAATATCCATCTAAGCAGAAATAAGCTAATCCCCCAAACCAAAGGTCAAATGTTTTCTCTGATATGTGGAAGCTAATCCCCAATATGGGTAGGGGAAAGAATAGAAGTTCAGTAGGGTACACAAAGGGAATGAAGGGAAGGGACAGGGGATGGGCAAAGGAAAGACAGTGGAATGATCTGACATAACTTTCTTATGTACCTATATGAATATATACCACATGAATCTCACCATCATGTACCTCCAGAAGAAATTAATTACAAAAATAACTATGGGTAAATGGAAAAAAGAACAATAGAGGGAAGAGAGCAATAGGCGAGGAGAGTGAAGGAAAAGGAAAGATACTGAGAATTGAATTAGAACAAGATATATTCCATGCTTTTATAATTATGTCAAAATGGATTCCACTGTTATGTATAACTGAAAAGAACCAGTAAAGAGGCTGGGATTATGGCTCAATGGTAGAGCACTTGCTTAGCATGTTTGAGTCACTGGGTTTGTTACTTAGCCCCACATAAAATAAATGAATAAAATAAAGGTATTTTGTCCATCTACAACTAAAACTATTTTTAAAAAGAAACAAATAGAATTTTAATGTATTAGTTATACATAATAGTTAGGTCTGTTTTGACTATTCATGAATACGTGCAACATAGTTTTCTCTAATGTAATATTTCAATCCCTCAATTTTTTCTTTCTTTCTTTTTTTTATTTGGCAGGGCAGGGATTGATCCCTAGCCTCAAAAGCCTTTCTTGGATTATAAAACAAACTATGGAATAAGTCAACAAAACGTAAAGAGATAAAAATAAAGAACTCAAATATCAAAGTCATGGTAAAAAATACTAATAGTGTGCAGGAATGCATTCAAGTATTAAATAAAACTAATGCATTTTGTGAACATCGATATAAAACCAAGTATAAAGTCTATAAATCATGAAGTTACTAAAGTTATACTATCACTAACTGAAAACTGACAGAGGAGCAAAGGATGGTAGTGGCTAGTCCAAGTGTTTAAGTCCTCATTCTTATTAACACAGGGTCAATAAATCTTTCTGCATTGAAAAAAATAGAAGAATCCCAAATTTCAGATATTACCTCTGTTAAGCATTTAATTTTTTAATTTAAAAGATAGATTTAGAAGCCCATGTTCTTATGAAGCATGCATACGAATTTCAGTTATATCTTCAATTTCATTTTAATTCCTTTCTTTGAAATTTAGACCCATTTTATGTGAAATACATGTGTACAGTGCTTAGAAATTTTTTTCTATAAGATTTGTAATTTAAAAAAAGCATTTCTTAGTCAGGTCAGCTTCACTTCTTCTTTCCATGTTTAATGTTTTTCAGGTGGGTTTTGTTTATTTGCTTGTTACAGTACTGGGGATGGACAGAACCCAGGGGCACTCTACCACTGAGCTGCATTCCCAGTCCCATTTATTCTGAGGCAGGGTCTCACTAAGTTGTCCAGGATGGCTTTGAAGTTGTGATCCTCTTGACTTAGCCTCCTAAGTCACTGGGATTATAGGCATGGGCCATTGTACCAGCTTCTGACTTTAAAATATTTAATCAGATGTATTTGGTAGTGTTTATATGTTCTTTACCTTTTTGTAAAGTTTTATGAATATTTGTAGAAATCACGTGCGTATGATTCCATTCTCAAAATTCTTTTCCCTCTTTTATCTGTACATGCTCAACTATCTGTACATGTTAACGGATATCTGTAGTTTTCACTAAAATGTTGAGAGTGGATAGTTCTGTACAGTGGAGTTTTGTGTGATGCTTCCATTTTTATAGTTTGTGGCAATTTTTGAATGTCTACAAATCTTTTTTTTTGTTTTAGTAAAAGCATAAATTTTTAAAGTTAAGCCATCAGAGAAAAACATAAACTAGTGACATTTGAACCATTCCAATAAATAAATTTAATGAGAGAATATCATTTATCTTGTTATGGTTTATCGCCTATACACATTTGTTCTTAATTCAACAGATTACCTTTGACTTTTTAGAGCTATAGGAAGTATAATTATGTAACATAATTATATTAGACTTTGGTCTATTTTTTCTCAATAAACATCAGATAAAACAAATTGCATGGATCCGGACTCCTGTAATCCCAGCACTTGGGAGGCTGAGGCAGGAAGGTCACAAGTTCAAAGCCAGCCTCAGCAATGGTGAGGCACTTTAGCAACTCAGTGAGACACTGTCTCTAATAAAATATGAAAAAGGGCTGGGGGATGTGGCCCAGTGGTTGAGTGCCCCTGAGTTCAATCCCTGGTACCAAAAAACAAAAAGAAACAAAAAACCCCAAATTGCTCAGTAAACTTTTAGCATTTTTAAAAGTTCTATCATCTACCTACCTACCTGAAGTAAGGAAAAAGCAATGTGTATTACTATAACTGCTTTATCACGAAGGCTGGGAATGATTGGAGTGGGGCAGAATTCCCCTTCACCAACTAGGATAAGGTTTCAAACTTCCACTCTGTGAAAGTCCTTTTGGGAGAGTAGACTTTTATTATGGAAGAGCCTGTGGATAGAATTTTCCCATAGCTATTAATCTCTACCCCTGTCAGAGAGGACAAGGAGATTCCTCCCACATACACCCCAGACACACACCTGGAGATTCTAGTATAGTTTCTAGAGGGAAAGTCCATATTTTTTTTTTAATCTTTTTTTAAAATTTATTTTTTATTTATAATAATTACACTTCATAGTGCACATATATAGCATCCTTTTACATACAACTGTTTGTATACAAAGTATATTCGTACCATTCAGGTCTTTTATCATGCATTTAGGATAATGATATACATCTCATTCAACCACCTTTTTTTTTTTTTTTCCTTTTCTCCCCCTCCTTCCCCCCTTGCTCCCTCCCTTCCCCTCACTTCCCCTTCTTTCCCTTTGACCATTGAAAGTCCATAATTATGTGGAGGTTCTGCTAAGACTGCAGTCCTCAGAAATTTCCGACTTTCTCTTCCACACCCAGTCTCCTGCAATTCATCAAAATTATGATTAAAGTGTTCTTACTACATTATGGCTTGAGTAGATTCAGTTCCAGTAGTCTCTGCTCCACCCAAGCAAATCTTTGTGTTATATGATTCTGGATGCATCTACATTTCCAGATTTGAAGGTGATGATTTGCCTTCTGAACTCAGTTCATCGGTCCAATGAAAACCTAAGATGGGACTAATGATTCCCAAGCTCTGTACACATTGGCATTGCAGTAACCCATCATATAGCAAAAAGAATAGGAAAGCTATTCTTTCTTTCTTTTCATGTACTCTTTGAGGGGCAATGTTGAAATTGTTGTCTAGTTTTAGAGATTGTGATAATGGAGCCATAATTCATAAATCAATGAGGGAAAATAATCTTATAAATCTCACAAGCTCATGTACCCTGGTAGGTATAATTAGGACTGCCATTTTGGTCTTTTGACCACAATGGACTGTTTGCACAAACAAACAAACAAACAAACAAACAAAACATCTTCAGAGCCAAGTGTTTTGGCATATACCTGTAATCCCAGTGGCTCAGGAGGCTGAGACAGAAGGATGGTGAGTTCAAAGCCAGCCTCAGCAAAAGTGAGGCCCTAAGCAACTCAGTGAGACCCTGTCTCTAAATAAAATACAAAATAGGGCTGGGGATGTGGCTCAGTGGTTGAGTGCCCCTGAGTTTGATCCCTGGTACCAAAAAGAAAAAGAAAACACACCTTCAGAAAGAAATGTCTTAATAGCTAAGAAGATTTTAAATTAAAATATATATGCATACTTGCACATGTGAGACAAACCAAAACAACAAAAAAAGTCATGTTACATCCACTTAGTTCATGGTAATATGTTTAAACTCATGAATTGAAATGATACTTGAGTTGGTAGCACGGGAGCACGGGGAAGAGTCGATTGAACACTTTATACCTTGGATGAATTCCAGGTTCATGCATAGCTATGTCCTTTACATTATGGATGAATCTATATTTGTTCACATTTTTGTTAAATCTCCATTTCACTTTTTCTTAACTTCTTTCATGTCTGATCTTTTATATCCTTTGGCGTCTTTTTACTTACTGAATTTGTGCCTTCAGTCTCAATGTTTATAGTCTACTGCCAGTAGGAAGGCACTTGCTAACTTATCTAAGTATCCTATGGTTTAAATAAAGAAACATGTGAAACAATTCATAATAAGAAATTTTAAAAATTCAATTTTCAGTGCAAATAAATTATGATTTCATGAGGATTTTTAATTTAGGTCATTGTTTTGTTTTGGATACGAAATGTTCCCTCAGAGACTCATGTGACAACAAAGGGACATATAGAGGTGAATATGTTATGGAGCTGGGGCCTTTCAAAAAACTGAGGCAATGTGAATACCCCCTCTTCAAACCCTGATTTTTGAGACCAAATTAGAAAGATTTCAGACATGTCACTCAGAGTAACAGGAATGCATTTTTTGAAGGAATAGGAAAAAGTAAAGGGGACACTCAAGGGAGAGAGTGGGTATTTTCAGAGAGGAGAGGGACAATGTGCTTTTCCTGCACTCCAGTTTTTTTTGCTGTTGTTGTTCTAATTATGAATGCATTTGGCTCATTGTACACAAATGGAGCACAGCTCTTCATTTCTCTGGTAGTATAACTATGTAGAGTTGTACCATATGTGCAGTCATACATGTACCTAGGGTAAAGATGTGCATCTCATTCCACTATCTTTCCTGCCCCCATACACCCTCTCCACCCTCCCTCTCCTTTGTCCAATCAAAATTCCTCCATTCTTCCCATGCCTCCCTCCATTATTGATCAGTATCCACTTATCAGGGAGAACATTTGGCCTTTGTTTTTTTTGGGATTGGCTTACTTCACTTAGCATGATATTCTCCAAGTTCATCCATTTACCTGAAAATGCAATAATTTTATTCTCTTTTAAAGCTAAGTAATATTCTCTTATGTATATATACCTCAGTTTGTAAGCTGCCTGGTACCGAAAACCGGGAAAAAATCTCTCGGAGGCAGAGTGAAGCTTTTACTACTTTTACTTCTACTTTCTTAGAGCTTAGAGAGGGAAAGAAAGATTTTTAGAGAGAAAGATTAAAGCGAGCTTTTCTACTTTCTTCTTGTCTTCTTAGAGTCTTAAGAGAGAAAGAAAGATAGAGCTTCTTCTTAGCTTAGAGTCTTAGTTAGAAAGATAGAAAGATAGAGCTTAGCTTAGAGTAAGATTAGAGCTTCTTTCTTCTTTCTTCTCTCTTCTTTCTTCCTTCTTCTTTCTTCTGTCTTCTGTCTTCCTTGGGAGCCTCGGCCTAACTCTGACCAGTCATTACTTCTTCTATCTGGTTTCTCTTCTGTCTTCTATCTGGTTTCTCTTCTGTAACCGCTCTGCCTACGTTCTGGCCGCTCTGATTCTTCTGACCGACCGAGTGACTACCCGACTGACCGAATGAATTTGTTCTCCTAACTCGGACCGCTTTCACTCGGTTATATACCTTCAGCTTTGCGGGTGCCTACAGGTGCGTCACATACATATCAGGTGGAACTTATGGCTTCCAGCTAGCTACAACAGCCCTTCCTAATTAGGGCTCCTTCATCAGTTTCTTTATCCATTGTTCTATTGAAGGGCACCTAGGCTGATTCCATAGCTTGGCTATTGTGGATTGAGCTGCTATAAACATTGATGTGTCTGAATCACTATAGTATGCTGATTTTAAGTCCTTCAGGAATAAACTGAGGAATGGGATAGCTGGGTGAAATGGTGGTTCTATTCCAAGTTTTTAAAGGAATCTCCATACTGCTTTCCAGAGTGGTTGCACGAATTTGCAGTGCCACCAGCAATGTATGAGTGTACCTTTTCCCCCACATCCTCACCTACACTTATTGTTGCTTTTATTCTTGACAACTGCCATTCTGACTGAAGTGAGATGGAATCTTAGGGTAGTTTTGATTTGCATTTCTCTAATTACTAGTGAAGTTGAACATTTTTTTCATATATTTGTTGATTGATTGTATATCTTTTTCTGCAAAGTGTCTGTTCATTTCCTTAGTCCATTTATTGATTGGGTTATTTATTCTTTTGGTTTTGAGTTTTGAGTTCTTTATATATCCTGGAAATTAGTGCTCTAACTGATGTGCATATAGTAAAGATGTTATCCCACCCTGGACTCTCTCTTCACATTACTGATTGTTTCCTTTGCTGAGAAGAAGCTTTTTAGTTTGAATCCATCCCATTTATTAATTCTTGATTTTATTTCTTGCGCCTTAGGAATTTTGTTAAGGGAGTCCAGGATCTAATCTGACACAATGAAGATTTGGGCCTACTTTTTCTTGCACTCCAGGTTTATTGGGGTTCCCAGAGGAGTTACCAGAGCATCCTGTCCAGGTCTACCTCTTCACTTTTGACTGACAGCAGGGTGGTGTCAGACTTTCAAATCCCCACTGTCATGGCAGCTCTAGGTCACCTTGGCCTATGTTGACTGGTTGTAATTGGATTCTTAACCATATATTCTTACAGAATTTATGGTTAGGAGGAACTATCTTTATCTCCCAGAATTTCAGTATCTGGTCACAAAAGTCCCCTTTCCAAGGTAACATGGGTTCTTCTCATCAACATTATTTTGGGCCTGCATTTCTCCAGAAGTTAACAGGTAGTTTGCTGAGGAATGTGACATATCCTTGAGTGACATGTCCACTCAACCCAGGCGGGACTATGGGTAAATTGCTTCTTGGAAAAGAAAGCATGTGGGGGTCAACCCAATGGGCCTATTTTATAGAATTATTTTCTTAACCACGTGTTCCCACTGTCCTCATCTGTCTGTCCCCTAACAAAGTGATTAGATGATCAAAGATATAAACTAATCAGTGCATTATTTTTTTAACGGATTAATAATTTGAATGTATTGTTCTAGGCAGGTGGACTATGGATGGAGGAAGTGGGTCATTGTGGCATTTCATTGGGGATTATATTTGGTCCTTTCCTCCTTGTCCTCTCTTTTTCTTTGCTTCCTGGCTTCCATGAGCTGAGTAACTTCCCTCCACCGCATCCTTCTGACATGATGGTCTGCTTTATGTCAGTTCAGAGCAATGGAACCAGCAGACCATGGATTGAAACACTGAAACCATGAACCAAAATAAACTTTTCCCCTTCTAAATTCTTCTTGAAAGTTCTTTTGATCACAGTGACAAAAATATGACTAACACAGTAGACTCATATTTGATGTCTTAAAAATCAGTCAAGGAAATTTAATACACTTGTTTCACTTTTCCAAACAAAAACTTAACATTTAGTATTTTTAAAGCAGTATCCTAAGCAAGTATTCTTGGGGTTGGGAAGACCTTAATGATCTTACTGGAGAGTGCTCATGCAAATAGCTAAATATAATGCACAGTCAAAATAATATTGTTAGAATAACAGAAAAGGTATAAAATGTTGAGGGCTGACAAAGAAATGAAGATTAATTTCCTCTTACTGTTCTTAGAAAATGCTCCAAGATGAGGAATATCAAGAGTTGAGCTTGGAATGATGATTCAGCTTTCAAAAAGTGCAGAGTGGGTGGTGGGAGAGAAGTGAGAATTTCAGTTTAAGGAAAGATTAGTGAGTAAATAGCAAGAATTGTACTATAATGGTTAGAACACAGAGGTGTTGAATTCAAGACTAAAGGACTTTCAATTAATGCCCATGATAGCAAAAAGCATTAAAATTTTTGAAATAAATAGTCAAGTTCTCAATTTGTCTTATATGAGTTAGAATTCTAGAGAGACCAATTCAAGTGAGAGGGATAAAGTAGAGAAGAAGAAGATCAGCGGACAGATCACTAGTGAGAACCAAAACCAGAAGATTATTGACCGGGAAGCTGGTGTGGGGAATGTTTTGAAGATAAAACTTTGAACGTCAATTTGATCAAATTGACCGGCATCAAAAGTAAAAGATCAAAGTTTGGATATGACATTGAGAAAGCCACTGAAAAATATCATACATTTGTCTTGGATGTTGGTCATCAAAAAGAGAATGAAGAGGTAATAAGAGAATTTTGGAAAGCAAAGAGGATTTGTGTATGAAAAACAATTTGGAAGCATATAAACAAAAAGCATTTAGGAGCCGGGCACAGTGGCGCATGCCTGTAATCCCAGCACTTGGGAGGCTGAGGCAGGAGGATGGCGAGTTCAAAGCCAGCCTCAGCAATGGTGAGGCACTTATCAACTCCGTGAGACCCTGTTTCTAATAAAATACAAAAAAGGGCTGGGGATGTGGCCCAGTGGTCGAGTGTCTCTGAGTTCAATCCCCAGTACCAAAAAAAAAAAAAAAAAAAAAAAAGCATTTAGGGAGAGAGAGAAAAATTGAAAGCATTTACATCAATTAAGTTTAAGGGTCCCCAAATTAGCAGAATTTTATCTAAAATAAAGAATTTTGTATTTTTTTTACAAGCCTTACCCATTCATCATATCAATTTTCTTGAGACTTGATTATGGTTTTCAGTAAATCTGAATTTAAAATTGAAACAAGATACTAATGTGATTATGATTTTCAAAATAATCAAGGATTATTACATTTATTCTTTCCCCTGGCTAGTTTTATGTGTGGATCAGTTAACTGTTGTATTTTGTTAAGAAGAAGAGCTAGTGCAAAGAGAATCATGAGGATGCTTGCACAGTTTGAGTACATTGAGAAAAGATAAATAGCATTAAAGGTTGAATCTCTGTTAAGATGGAAGATCTTGGGCTGGCATTGTGGCTCAGTGGTAGAGTGCTTGCCTAGCATGCATGAAGCACTGGGTTCAATTCTCAGCAACATACATAAATAAATAAAATAAAGATCCATTGACAACTAAAATATATATTAAAAAAAAAGATGGAGGATCAAACCATTAGTTGACATCATGTTCTACTACCCTAATTTACTTGAAAATTAAACAATTTAATCAAGATTTACAGATGTATCAGATGAAACCACAGTTTAGCACAACTAGGCTGTGCTCAGTTTCTTGAGTTCCAGCTATTTGCTATGTAATATTTTACATTCAGATGAGAAACAAAGTACTTTCACATGAAACATAGCAATTTATTGCTGGCTGTATAGTCAGAAGTTCAGTACTACAGGAATTACAGGAAGAAGAGATTATCTCTCAGAAATGCTTACAGAGATCAGAGACAGTTTTATAGAGAAAATAAAACTTTATATGGGCCCTGAAGATTGATAAGGATTCATTCATTCAGTCATTCAATCACTTGGCCCATATTTGTGTACTCTGTGCTGGGGGACTGGAGGTAATTATGTCTTCCTTAAAGAAAGATTGTGAACAGTAGCTTGTGCTAAATACTATGCAGCAGATAGAGCAGTGGTGGGCCTTGATACTCAAAGAGTGGCCCAATATCATCAGAATCACTTAAGAGTTTGTTAGATATATAGAAGTTTTCTCTATCCTAGAACCCCTGAATTAGAATCTACTTTTTTTTTTTTTTTTTTGGTGGCAAGATCCCCAGGTATTCATTGTACATACCCAATTTGGAAAAAAACAAAACAAAACAAACAAAAAAACTCTGGGATAGCTGGTATTTTGTCTTTTTCAGTTTCAGATTCATTTGAACACTTACTTGAGAGAAATACTGAAATAGGTGACATGTAGACAGATAGCACCTTTCAACTCCCCTTTGCATCTAAGTCTAGTGCACTAGACCAAATCTTTACTACCTGCATGCTCAGCTTGTGAATTTTAATCTTGAGAAGATGGCTCAAAGGTGCAAGTCAGTATGAGATCATGGCTGTGGTGTAAACGAAAGCCCACTGGTTGGCCTCTGCAATCTTGGCAGCTCATTGGCTCTGAAGCCAACCAAGGGCTAGCCAATGAATACCCTTCTTATGTAACTTAAAATCATTTTTTTGCTTGTTTGGATACCTTTCTAAGTCAGTCAAGGAGTGGGCAGTACCAACAGTCTAGGGTTCATGTTGGCAGGGAGGAATCATGCTATTTGAGTTGAGTCTCTTCTCTCAGTTATTATTCTTAAGGAAAGCTAAAAATGTTTAGGAATAAAAAAAAGAGATAGAAATTACAATGAATTAACTCAGAGCTAATGTAGCTAACACAAACAAAATCTTGGCATGTGTGCTTCCACTTTTTAAAATAGTATTTTACTGTGATCAGTGTAAAAATTTGACTATGCTATTTATGAGGTATTTAAACAATACATAGATGGCAAATAAGGTTTAAAAGAATCACTCCAGATTCAATCATTGAGAAAGAGCCTTTATTAACATTTAGTATTTCATTTGGCTTTGGAAGCTTATACAAATCATACTCAAAAAATCTTTTAAATGACAAATGTAAATTTTTATTTAAAGATTTATTTTTAATTTAAAAATTAAATTTCATCATAAGAAAATAAAGTGAAATAATTGTTTGATTTTAAATATATGTGTCTTCACCTTATGTGGTATAATCCCTTAAAATATTTCTACTAGATTAAGAATGAAAAATTTAAGAATTTGGAGTCTTTTTAATGAAACTGCATATTTCAATTTTAACAGCATTAATAAATACTACAAAAGAAAGAAGGATATAGTTTCATTCTCATACTTTGTCACATTTCCCAGATTCTGATTGGTTAGTTTATTGCATTTATTGCTTTTATACGGCACAGATTTACATTCAAATTTGGTTCTGTGGTCGTATTTCATATGATTGAATTACACTGGGTTTTTGTTTTGTTATTTTGGTTCTGAGGATTGAATCCAGTGGCACTCTACTACTGAGCTACATCCCTAACCCTTTTTAAATTCTTTAAAAATTTAAGATAGAGTATCTCTAAATTTCCAAGCCTGTACTCAAACTTGATTCTCTTGCCAGATATCTGGAAAATTCTGAACTTTATTCTGGCATTGAACAATACTTTAGATAAGGATAAGGAAAAATTCACGATTCTTAGAGATAATTTGATTTCTTTTTCTCTTAAACAAATATAGATTGACCATTATTTTAAAATAGCTTATTGTAATATGCTTTACATAAAGGAAAGGTCACAAATTGGAATTATTTGGTGCAAAGAATTATCACAAAGTGAATACTAGACCAGATATGAATTACCAAGCTTGCTTGCTTGGGTATGGAATTCAAAACTCTCTCAAAAGATAATTAATATTCTATCATTTAATAGAGTTGATCACTTTTACACATTTAAAAATTAACAGAATAATTTAGTATATTCCCTTTTGTATCTGGCTTCTAAGGAAACATTCAGTTTATATTTATATTGATGTGTATAGTTTTAGTTTGTTTATTGTCATTACTGTACAGTATGCCAATTGTGTGAATATGCTACACATTGAATTGCTGATTAACATCTTATTTTAATTTTAGGCTATTTTGAAAATTATTTCATAGACATTTTGTATGTGTCTGTTGATATATGTGCATATATAATACACACACATATGTGTACACATCTGTATGTGTTTGTATACCTATCTTTGTTGAGTATGTATATAGATGTTGAATTGCTTAGTTATTGAGCCTAAGTGTGTTTGAATTTATCACACACAGAGAAAGTTTTCTTTATTTTTTAAAACATTTTATTGTTTCTTCTTAGTTATACAGGACAAAAGAATACATTTTGATAAAATTATACAAGCATAAGATATATCTTATTCTAATTACCTCATTCCTGAGGGTAGGAACGGTGGTAGGGTTCACTTAGGTATTTTCATATGTGTACATAGGAAAATTATGTTAGATTTATTCTGCTGTCTCTCCTATTGCTATCCCCCTCCCTTCTTTTTGTTCCTCTTTGTCTAATTTACTGAACTTCTCTTCTCCTCCACCTCATGGGTCCTAACATTGATATGCAAAGTTTTAAAAAGTCATTGCCAATCTCTAAATGTAGCAAATGGTGATTTTATTTAGTTTCCCCTGATATTTGAAGTTGAGCTCCTTTTCAAGAATTTACTTCCCATTTGGATATATTTGGAAGGAATATTTCTATTTATTTCTTTTTCTTGCCTTTCCTTGCCCTTCCCTCCTACTTGCTTGCTTGACTACTTTCTTTCTCCTCTCTTCCCTTTCTTTCACTTTCTTTTGTCTTTTAAATTTGATGAAACTGGGGATAGAATCCCAGGTTCCCTGTTCATATTCTTGCCTATTTTCCCCATTTGTTTCTTTTCCCCTTTCCCATTTGATTCATGGGTTCTTCTACATTTTGGATGGGAGTCCTTTGTCACTGGTTATCAAGATTTGTGTTATCATTGGATGTGCAGTGGACTAGGTTTTCTTGAAAAGACTGCTCTGCAGTGTGAACTTCCTTGTAGTTCCTGCAGCCATATACATGTGGGCTTGTGTCTGTGCTCTAATCCCTTGGTCTGTTTTCCTATTAGTTATGGTTTGGATGTGAGGTGTCCCCCAAAAAGCTCACATGTGAGACAATGCAAGAAGATTTGGAGGAGAAAAGATTGGGCTATAGTCTTAACCTAATCAGTGAATTAATCCCTCAGGGGATTAATTGTATGATAACTGGAGGTGGGTGGGGTGTGGCTAGAGAAAGTGGTTCATTGGAGGTGTGGCTATAGGGCATATATTTTGTATCTAGAGAGTGGAGACCCCCACCCCTCTCTCTCTCTCTGCTTTCTGATCGCCATGTGAGCTGCTTCTCTCTGCCAGACTCTTCTGCCATGATGTTCTGCCTCATCCCAGGAATGGAGCCAGCCCTCTAAGGACTAAGACTTCAGAAACTGTGAGCCCTCAAATAAATTTTTCCTCCCCATCCCATTGTGCTTGTTGGGTACTGTAGTCACAGCAGAAAAAAAAAAAAAAATGCTGACTAAAACTCCCTTTGCATCAGTTCTATCTTATAATTTTTTTGTAACATTGTAATAATCAGGGTGTCCAATTAGGGTCCTTGGTATCCCAAAGAATTGAGCAAGACACGCAGAAGTAACAGGTAAGGTACAGATTTACTGAAGGTGAATCTAGCACTCCATTGGGTAGAATGGAGTGGGCCTAGCTAGAGGGAGAGGCTCAAGGCCCTGATGTCTAGAAATTAGTGTCTTGTATGCTTAGCTATGAGATGTATTCATCCCTATTAAGGACCTGATTGAAGACCTTACCCCATTTACCTTACCCCATTGGTTACCTTATGATACTTGAAATAGAACATTGTTCAATTTCCCCCCCATTGGTTACTTTAGAAAACCTAATTAGAATATTGCCCACTTTACCCACGTTTTTAAATACTGAACCTGTGGTGGGAGTTGTCACAATGATGACCTTAGTGGAGAGAATTGTCATGGTAATGGGATTTGTCTTAACAGGGACTTGTAAACAAGGGCATGATTGTCTCCCTGCCTCTACCATCTTGATGTCCCTGAATTTCTACCTGAGAAAACGTCTTCATATTTTTCAGAATGCATTTTTGTCTTGTCTCTCATTTCCAGGAGGGTCTTGGATTTCATTCTCCATTTGCATCTCCATTGAAAATATAAAATCAGATTCTCAAATTTTACCATAAGAAATATGCTGATGATGTTTTGGTTGACATTTTAACAAATAAAATTTGTATTGGCATATGACCTTCAAGTACAAAAAATGTAAAATTCATAAATGTAGAACTTTTGAGACTTTCCAAGAGGGACATATGAATGTAAATACCATCCGTGTGCAAAAATATATAACATTGCTACTACCAAAGAAGATATCTCATGCTCCTCTCTAGTCACTAGCCCCTCACCCAAATATAGCCTCTATATTAGTTTAGCCAATTTTTGATTCATAAAAAGAAATAATGTAATATATATTTTTGTCTGCTCAACATTGAATATGAGATTGATCTGCATTGTGTCCTGTAGAAATCTATCATCATTGTCATAGAGAGTTCATTATGTATTGTAATTTATTTATATATTTTACTCTTGATGAGCATGAATTATTTCTACCAAGAATTACTACAGATAGTGCTGTTAAGATCATTCTTTTTCATGTCCATGGTAAAAATATGTACCTGTTTCTTTTGAATATTGTCTTTGTTAGTGTTAGTGTTCTGATGTGCGGTGTCCCCTGAAAGCTCACATGTGTAACAATGCAAGAAGATTTGGAGGAGAAATGATTTGGTAATATCCTTAACCTAATCAGTGAATTAATCCCTGCTGGGCTTAACTGAGTGGTAACCCGAGGCAGGTGGGGTGTGTCTGGAGGAAACGGTTCATTGGGGGCATGGCTGTGGGGTATGTATTTTATATCTGGAGAGTGAATATTCTCTCTCTCTTTTTCTCTCTGTGTTTCCTGATAAACATGTGAGCTACTTCCCTTCTCTTCTGCCACCATGATGTTCTGTGTCACCTTGAGCCCCAAGGAATGGAGCTGGCTGCTAAGACCTCTGAAACTGTGAGTCCTAAATAAACTTTTCCTCCTCTAAAATTGTTCTGGTCAGGTCCTTTAGTCACAGCAGCAAAAAAGCTGCCTAAAACAGTTAGCTTTTGCATTTCTATGACCAAAATACCTGACAAGAACTACTTAGAAGAGGGAAAGTTTATTTGGGACTCATATTTTCAGAGGTCTCAGTCCATACATGGCTGATTCCATTGCTCTGGGCCCAAGTTGAGGCAGTACTTCATGGGGGAACAGCCCAATGGAAGAAAGCTGCTCAGCTCAGGGCAGGGTCAGGAAGCAGAGGGAGGGAAGGGAAGGGGCTCCAGGAAGAACAAACCTTCCAAGTATACTCTGGAGGACCCACCTTCTCCAGCCATGCTGCACCGGCCTATAGTTACCACCCCATTATTTTATTTAAACTAGGATGGACTGATCAGGTTACAACTCTCACAATCCAATTGTTTTACCTCTGAACATTCCTGCATTAATAGAAGTTTTTGGGGACCCCACATATCCAAACCATAACAAGTATCCACATAGGAGTAAGACTGCAAGGTCATGGGATAGACATACATTAAATAACTATAGAATGTGAAATTTAATCCATTTTACTAAGTGATTTAATGATTTCCATTCTCACCAAAATAGTTAAACACATTACATATCCACCAATAGTGCATCTGTAACAGTCTTAATCTGACCGTTAACCATTTGGTTAATGTTTTTTAAATATTTGTTCAAGACTTACATATTTTTTCTGTATTGTTTTCTGTCTTTTCTCATGCTGGCTTATTGTTTTGTTTTATTTAAAATAGTCTCTTTGTTGTATATTCTTGACAAAAGGATTTTTGTATGTGGAGAGAGAATGGATTGCTATATTCTTCCAATTTGTGATTAGTTTGGCACTTGATGACATCTTTGGATGGATAGAATTTTAACATTTTAATGTAATACAATTTATCATTTCATTTATCATTTCTGATTAAGTACAATTTATCATTTCTGATTAAATAATCCTTGCCTACCTAAGTCTATGAAGATGTTTTTAGTGATGATTTTTTAAAACTTTTAGACTCTTTAGAAGTTTCTTACAGAAGTTTTTTTGTTTTACTTTTTGCATTTCAATCTACAATCTCCATGTAGTGTTGATTTTTCTATATGATGTGAGGTAGGGGTCAGAAACATTTGTGTAAAAAGACTTTGTCCTTTAAAATTCAATGTCATCTTTATCATAAATCAAATGAACATGGGTATAAGGATCTTTTTCTTACCACTGTGTTCTGTTCCATTCATGTGTGATTTGATTTTTCAATTCACCCTTCTATTCCATTGACCTATATGTCCTTCTTTATCTTAATAAAAACCTATTGGTTTAATCTTAAATATTAATTTTTGCTAATGCAATAATACTTCAGTCTTATTTTCTTTTTCCAGATTCTCTTGTCCTTTTTGCCTTTTTCATTTTTACACAAATTTAAAATAAGACAGTCACTGTTTTGGGGTGTGAGAGAAGGCTTGTATTTTAATTTTACTTGCAGTGAATGGGGACAATATTTATTTTAAAAGTGCTGACACCCATTCTATTAGTACATTATTTTTTCCCATCTACCTAGGTGTTTATTTCTTCTAACAATACTATTTCTAAAATTAGTTATGGTGTTCAATTTATGTGTCTCTAGATTGTTTTCTGTTTTTAAAGATTTTATTCATTTATTTAATCTCTACTTATGTGATAAATTGGTCTCTGTATAATTTTTGTAATTATTATGCTTACATCAAAGTGATGTGGCCCCAAAAAGACAAACTGGTCATTAAATCCTTTTTTCTAGAAGTGTTTTTTTTGTTTGTTTGTTTGTTTGAGATTGATTAATGACTTAGATGTTTGATAAAATTCCCTAGTGACAGTATTGGGCCTAAAGTTGGTATTTTCTCTATGCTGGCTGGTTGGCTCAAGGAACATTTCTTGAGCCTTGACATTCAGTAGATCTAGATGTAAGGTTTCATTTTTGCAGATTTGTTGTTTCCCATGTGGACTGATAATCTCTGGGTCACAGCATCCAGCACAGAGGTAGGGGAATTCTCCCAACACTCAGATTCACAGGCTATTTGAGACTGAATGAGTCTGTGGCCAAAGGTCACTTGGTGAGGCTCCATTCTGCAACTTTGCCATCTGCTTCAAAACTTCAGAACTGAAGATACTTGCACAGTTCTTTCATACATCACACACACACACACACACACACACACACACACACACAGTGTATTCCAAGATTCCGTACAAGGCAATGGCTGAGAAAGCAACAAATAGGAACAGTGTCTGTTTTATTTATTTATTTATTTGGATTTAATTATGTTTTAGGGTAAAGGAAACGTCAGGAGGAGAAATTCTTTCTCTTATTCCAATTTTATTTGAGTCCCTTTTACTCTGGTGAAAGTACTAAAAAGCTCTCCCCACCTGAAAAAGGGCAGGGATGGCCAAGAAGGCCTCATTTTTTCTGAGCGTGTCACATGACTCCCCTCCTCATTCTTCCTGCCAGGCTGACTCTGTGTATAAACCTGCCCTCTTTTCTTTCAACTCATCGTTTTTTTAAGCAAAGTAGTACACAAAGAATGGGGCTAAGGAGTCTTGATAAGGTGGCAATTTGCAGTGTTGGCCTGAGTCCCAGTCAGAACCAGTGATGGATTGTGTTAGCAGATCACAGTTCTAGAAAGGAGAATTTTGCTTGCTTTTTTTTTTTTTTTTTTTTTTTTTTTTTTTTTTTTTTTTTTTTAATGTAGGTGGCACTTTCAAAGTTTGCACTATCTGAAGTGTCTGGTTGTTCTTTGCAATTTTTTTTATTCAAAAGATTTTGTAAAAAGGAAATCTAAATTAGCTCTTTTAAAGCATTATGAGGTGCTTAAATGTCAGCATATGTGTATTTGCTATGGGTATTGAAAAAAATTTCAAGTTAACTCAAATCCTTCCCTTTTATTGCTTTCTTTAAGGAATTGAAAGGCAATCTTCAATCAATTACTACATGTAAAATCTAGATTGTACTGGGACATTTAGTATGATGTCATAAATTGTCAGAGAGTTAGAGACTGGTGATGGGAATTTTTAAACAGTCTTCCAGGTGTTGATTTATAGAAATGTATTTGGCCTTGTGGATGAAGCATTTCCTTACATGCAGTACCTAACCACAGATGCACAGAGTTATTTCCTTCCATGCTGTGGAAGCCCTGCGTGTAGGTCATCCCAGCAATATGTTGATTATCAGGTAGTTGTTGCATGTCTACTATTGGCGAAAAAGACTATGCAGGATATTATTGAGCTGGCTACTAATTTATAACCATCACCTTTTTTCATTGAACTTGTGCATACTGTATTTCCACAAAAGATACTTTGGTTTGTTTTACGATTTTTTTATAACTTTAAATATAACCAGTATAACTATTAAAACATAACCTGAAATCTGCACAGTAATAATGTCTAATATCAGAAAAATAATAAAAATCCAAGTCTTTTTAGCTTTTTAAGATACTATTAAAATAAATCCAAATATTTGTCTTGTTCACACTATACAATGAAGAAGTGAAGCAACATTTCTTTCATTCTCCACTGACTTCAAAAAGAACTTTTTAAAAAATAAGTTTATGAAAGATTTTTGAGTGTTCAGGATTAAATTTTACATAGATTTGATCAATATCCAGTATATGCATCCTAAAATATATTTCAGTGTCAACTAATGAGTGCATCTAATTTTGATGAAGAATTATATTTTTTATATTCACATATTTATGGTTAAAAAGATTGCATAGTTTTCTACTGCTGTTCAACAACTACCACTAACCCAAATTTATTCTATATAACCATCTCAGAGCTGCACTGGGGGTTCATCCTTGGGAGGTCTTACACAGTTGTCTTATGTGGCTAGAGTTGATGTCCTACAGAGATACTATTGGGCTGGATAGTTTTAACACAAGACTGGCAGATGATCTTTGCTGTCAGTTGGAAGCTCAGTATATGAAGTACCTACATGAGCCCTCTCTGGGTATTCAGGTTTCTTAGTAGAATTGCTGAGTTTTCAGAGGGAGCAAGCAAAAAGTACATGTTCTGTTAAACAGGAGTTAAAAGAGTTTGTTTCTAGGCTAGTGTTATGATTGGGAAGTGAGGTGTCCCAATCGATAAAATTATTATTCAATCAATAAAATGATTGAATTAAGAAAACTGTAACATCATCAGTCCATTGTAGTTTAAATGGTAACTATAGGTTGGTAACTATAGGCAGGTGGGGCATGGTTGAGGAGAGGGTCACTGGGGGCATGCCCTTGGAGGGTGTGTCTTTCCTGTGGCCCCTTCATCCCTCCTCTCTGCTTCTTGAATGTGCCATGAGCTGATCAGTTTTCTTTGCTCTGCTGGGCTTTGATGTCCTGCCTCACCTTAGACCCAGAGCAACAGGATTGAAATCTCTAGAACCATAAGCCCTAAATAATTTTTTCCTCTTTTAGTTGTTCTTATCAGGTATTTTTGCTTACAGTGATTGAAAGCTGACTAAAATAGCCAGGGAATTATCACAGGTTACTTCTGTATTCTATTGGTCAAAGCAGTTACAGAGCCTGCCAATATTCATGGGGAGAAGACATAAATCCACATCTTGATGGGAAGAATGTCAAATAACTTGGGGACATCATTAATCCAACACAACAGTTTATCTGAATGCTAGTATGAATCTGGCATTTCCTAAATAAATGCATTTGCAGACTGCAATGCTGAAAACATCTCTAATAAAAAGGTTAACTATACACAGGGACCTCAAGTATAGAGAGGCCATGGCTGTAATGATCATCGATCTTTCTCGTGATTTAGCCAGTTTTTAATCCATGCTACTGTGTCCTTTGCAAGTCAATTTAAACCAATTATCTGGGTCATATTTCATGACATACTTTAACAGGCATTTTACTTGATGTCAAAGTGCAGAACATTTCCTGTGTTCCCTGTTCTCTGCATGATAAGAAATGCTTTTAAGGGAACAACAGTAATTTGTTTTTAATTTAGGCAATTAAATATAGTCATTCCAAGTCTTCCCATTATTGTTTCTGCACAGGAGATATTATTTTTTATACATTAGTAACCACTCAGAACTGTTGATTTACTCTTTTCACAGTGGAAATTTCATTGCATTCATCTTTATTAAAAAATAGGGCAAAAGATTGAATGCAGTTTGCCATATTTGGGAGGAAAACTCTTTCATTTATAAATTGTATTGACCAGAATCATTTTTATCACCATTTATTAGAGAGTATCAGTAACCTCAAGAATTTCATTTCCAATTAGAACTAAAAGTATTCTTCTTGAGTTAAATGAAGAGTTGTGTCCATAAAGACATTTCTCTTTGGTTTTTAATTTTCTGTTAAACATTGTAGGCTTGTCATCCTTGGTGAGACATGGATTGTGTAGCTGTGCTGAATACTTGAATGTCCATTTCACTTTCAGCTGTAGATGATAAGGACTGTGTTTGCATCATTCTGAGGAATAGGCTTTGCAGGGAGCATTGCTCATAGTGAATGTATCTGTAGGAGGAAGAGTAAAAGTAATAGAGACTCTGCAAAATCAACTACAGACTTAAGGGTCATTTAGAAGTGAGTGTCTAATGTAGAACAGAGACATTTTACATCAGAAGCATTTACTCTCCTTGTGTGTTCTGAAGTCTCTTATATGGACTTTGGAATTTCTTAAGATTGAATAATGACTAATGAGTAAATATTTTATCAAATCAAGTTTTGATTCAATTAAAAAATAAAAATAAACTAACTACTAATCCCATTGTAGAATGGAATAAAATCTTTTAAGTCTTAAAAAAAAAAAGAACTACCTAATCTTATGAAGTTTTCTAAAAGAAAACTTGAGAGAGAAGTCTTAGAACAATGTATGTAAAATGCTTCAATTAGATTAGGGAACTTATAATGTTTTTTCCAGTACTGACAATAACCACATACAGATGGCTCCTGGTTACTACTACATCCCTGACTTGTCCCTAGAGCTGCAGGTGATAGACTTGACTTTCCGCTAGAATAAGGAAAAGTCCACTCAACCCTCACCTGTTCAAGCCAGAACTCTTGTTCTTACCAATCCCTAGTTGACCATTTGCTCTTTCCTTACTGTTCTCCATTGTAACAAACTGAACAGCCACTCAGACTACAAACTTGGAGTCAATCAGCTGTTTCCTCATGTACTCTAAGAACACACATCACATCCTCCAGAATCTAATAGGCATGATGATTTCTACAGTGATCACCCTCCTATAAGCCACCATTATCTCTAACGTGGGTTACAACAAAAATCTCCCAAATGGTTACTCGTTGACTCTACAGTTTATCCTTTGCAGAGAAGCCTGGGTGATTCTTCCTCTGCAGTCTCCAAAAATTTTCCATTGTGTGTAGGTGTCACTCTCAAAGCCTTTTCTAGCCCTGAAAGCTCTGCTGGCGTTTGACTCTCTGTGACTCCATCTTTTTCTATTCTACCTGTTTCTCAGCAGGCTGCAATTCTCCTGTCTGCTTTGCTATTCCTGGTCCTCTGTCACATATGCTTCTACCTCAGGACCTTTACATGTTTTCCCCTCTGCTCAAATGCATTTGCCTATTTATCTCATGGACTGCCTCATTACATTTGATCTCTTTATTTCTACTTTTACCACTTAATAACTGGAGTCTTTCATGATTTATTTTCTCCACAGCTTTTACCACTATCTGCCCTAATATCTGTATGATGATTATTTTCTTTTTCCCTCACTAAGCTTTAAGCTCCATAAATGCAGAGACTTTTAAATTCACTGCTAAATCCCCTATGTCTAGAGCAGCGTCAAGCCCAGAGGTTTGGAAGTTTATCCACACACACTGAATTACTTTTCAAAGGGAACAACAAAGGCCAAGACAATTTCACTGACTGCCTTAAATGGCACTGTTCAAGTGGCCACTGGGACCTGGAACTTTGCAGACACAATGCTTATCAATGCATTTGTACTGCAAGATATTGAGGTTCATAGAATTGTTTTAAAACAAGTTTGGGAGGGAAGTATTATTAGCCAGAACTTAAATTCCTTGCCATTTCCAAAACTTTGGTGGATCCAGGCTTTTCTTCTTTTCTTAGATTTACATCTTTGTTATCAAATCATATTTCTCCTTACCTTACAATAATATTTTATCTTCAACACCTTTACTTGTCTTCTACCTTTGAATTTGCTTTAGGTTCTGATGATTTTGTGTGTGTTTTTTTTTCTTCATCCTTTGTATGTTTAGTCAAAAGCTCTGCTGTCAAAATTATTATTCTGAACCATCGATTGGATTGTCAATTTCTTCTCTGAGTCTCCCACTGCTTCATGTCTTGTCCTATTCATTTTGCACTGACCTGTGTCACTCTACTTGACTCTCTAAACTGAGAAGTGAGGCTAACAAGGCATGGTCATCTGCAATTTTCAGACACATGTAGATGAGATATGGAGATGTAACTGGTGCTTTTGAAAAAGCACCACTGTGCTTCATTTTGTTTTATGTAGTATCTGGGATTGAACCTATGGGCACCCTACCATTAAGCCATATCCCCAGCCTCCCTCTTCTTTTCTTTTTTCCTTCCTTCCTTCCTTCCTTCCTTCCTTCCTTCCTTCCTTCCTTCCTTCCTTCCTTTCTTCCTTCTTTCTTCTGTTTTTAGATAGGGTTCTAAGTTCCCAAGGTTGGCTTGAGACAGATCCTCCTGCCTCAGCCTCTCACAAGCATGCACCACCATACCCAGATTGACACTATTTATAGGAGCATTGAATAATTCCTTTATTGGGGTTGCTGGGTTGAGCAACTAATAACTCAAGACAATAGAAAAATTGAAATTCCCAATAAATCATGAATAATTTTTGGGGGGGCACTAGGGATTGAACTCAGGGGTACTCACCCACTGAGCCACATCCCCAGCCCTATTTTGTATTTTATTTAGAGACAGGGTCTCACTAAATTACTTAGTGCCTCGCTAAGTTGCTGAGGCTGGCTTTGAACCCACAAACTTCC
Organism: Tamias sibiricus; assembly: GCA_025594165.1. NCBI lineage: Eukaryota > Metazoa > Chordata > Mammalia > Rodentia > Sciuridae > Tamias > Tamias sibiricus. The sequence goes on from CM046673.1 coordinate 29,448,861, forward strand.
TGTCTCAACCTCCTGAGCCTCTGGGATTACAGGCGTGCGCCATTGAGCCCGGCTATGAATAATTTTTTAATACACCTAAATACAAATATTGCAGGGAGCATAGTGACATTGAAACTCTATTTTTATTGTTTATATGAAATAACTGGTAGAAAGAGACTTCTGTTATTTTATCTCATAATTTTATTTCTTAGACACCTCTCTCCATCTTTTTAGGTGAATGGAGAATTTCCTTTTGTAAATGTCAAACAAGAGGGAAGAAGAGGATGCAGAAAAGAGATTGAAAAAATAAATTGAAAAGGTAAGCAACTACAGTGTATTGTGGGCAGTTTTTAAGACTCTGGAGTTGGGAGGGACTAGTAGCTGACAGAGCTCCTTTCTTTCTTTTTTTTTTTTTAATATTTATTTAGTTGTAGGTAGACACAATACATTTATTTTATTTATGTGGTGCTGAGGATCGAACCCAGGGCCTCCCACACCCAAGACAAATGCTCTACCACTAAGCCATAGCCCCAGCCCCTAGATCTCCTTTCTTGAAAGGCTGTGGAACTGGGTTGGAGCCGGGCTGCTTCAGAGCTCAGGTGGCAATAAGCAGACCTTGCTCTGCCTTAAACCCAACATTATTCTAGTTCCTCAGGATCTAGTGGCTTGGAGAATCCCAGGACTGGATAATATTTCTCTTAACCAGGACACCAGGTTGAGTCAATAACATCAGCACTGATGCTGTTAAGAGGTATTAAGAACTCCTGAGAACACATGACAAACTAGAGCAAAGGGGAAAACATGAAGCTCATGCATAAGATAACAGTGGCCAAATTGCAGAGGGTCCCTTGAAGGAAATATTTATTCCTGATTAATATAGCCTGTATTTATGTTAATATGAGTATAGAGGAGAGCCAATCCAAATTGTATACATAGGTCATAAAGTTAGTTTTACTTTTGATGTGCTTAAAATATTCAACACGCTCATCCCATAATATTCCTTGAAATTTTCTGGTTGGACTCATGTTCGTTAATTAAGATTAAGCTAATGCATCTTTTATTAAGCCTTCTTTGTAACCCCTTTCAAAACATCCTCCCCTATTCTACTTCTGTGACTTATATACAGATACAGAATGCTGTTCAACACTTTAATCATAATTTTATGTCATCATTTGCATACTAATTTACTTAAATGTTTTTACTGTGTACCTACTAGGAGGACTGATGTAGCCAACAAAGATACAGCAGTATGCAAAACAAATGATGATACCTCATAATGCATTCTACCGGAAGTAGTCACACAATAAACAAAATCAATTAGCAAAAATATAGCATATTCCACGGGACTATTTGTGAATTACTGACCTTAATTTTTCATCCTTCTTTATATTCACTACTTCAACTATGTAATGTTTCCATTCCTTTCACTGAAAGGGAGGAGTGAGTTTCTCTGTTTATTGTCACCATGTTTGGTGAAGCGACAACTTGGCTTTGCCCAGTAGGATGAAGCAGACATGACTTTTTCTTTAAGGATCTCCACCTTTGTCTGTTTGTCCTTCTGTACTTGTGCCATGGTACAGGTTTGAAGAACTGGCTGTATCAATCCAGAGGTTTTAGAAAAGGGGGCAGACAGAACCTCACCTGGATCAGCAAAGCTATTCAGACAAGCTGAGCAGTGATCACAGATCTCCTAATTGGCCCACACACCTGTGAATAAAATAAATATTCATTGTTTTATACCCTTAAGATTTTGTGCTGCATATTGTAGACTATCTGGGTGGCCATCCCAATGATGTTGATATTTATTTGAGTAAAATAGAAGTTGTTGAGTATTTTTTTAAAGAAGGATTACTTTAGCATATTTAACATTCAGTTAATGCAGAAACAAGAAAAGGAGTACTCATGTATGAAGACACAAATGGTGTGAATATACTTTGTATACAACCAGAGATATGTAAAAATGTGTTCTGTGTGTAATATGAATTGTAATGCATTTTGCTGTCATATATAACAACTTTGAATAAAAAAAAGTAAAAAGAAAAAACAAACAAACAAACTGTTACCTACTTGGTATCAAGATTCGTAGGTAATATGTTGAGTGCATCTTGTTTCCTTTTATTTACTTGATAAGGACTGATATTGTTGGAAGTTTGTGAAATTACTGGAAATATCATTTTTTATTTTAATTTATTTATTTGTTCTAATCAACTATACATGACAGCAGAGTGCTCTTCCATTCATTTTACACAAATGCAGCAAAATTTTTTACTTCTCGGGATGTACCCAAAGCAGGGCCACACCAATCATACAATCATACATGTACCCAGGGTAATGATGTCCATCTCATTTTGGAAATATTATTTTTAAAAAATCTAGACTTCAAAAATTTTTTATTGGTTTTGTAATACAAAAGTAATGACAATATATGTTCATATAGAAATGAAAAATGTAATTTTTATTTTAAATGTAATTTTATTTTATATTAAGCATAAATTTAAATCATAAAAAAAAGAAGAGTACTACAATAATCCAAGCAAAATGTGAATCTGATGAAGATGGCCTTAACATATTCCTCATCTTGGCTAAATTTTAGCCAGTCTTCTTCCTGACCTCCTTTTGTTAGAGCATTTTGTTTTAGACAACATGTAAATTTTTTCTCCAATCCTTTGGGAAGTAAATCTTTTAAACAAAGCCTCTACCTAATTTTACAACCAAGACTTTCTTTTTTTCATTAGGACCTGGGAGCCATCTCCTTGAATTATAATCATCAAGGGAAGTAGTGCTCTTAGCCCCAGTCTCCGTGGAGGGCAAGAACCTCAAATCTATGGGTGCTGATGAGCATCAAGTAGTAAAACAAATGCTATAACCACAGAGAAAACATTTGCAGCTTTGGGAATAACTCAGGAATAACTCTGGACACATCCTACAGATCAACTGCCCTTTAATGTCCATGTACACTTTACCATCATTTTACCCCTACACTTAAAAACCCTTATGTGAGCTTAGTCTTGGGAAAGGGTCACACTTTTATACATTTCGCTTTCAGGATTTTAGTCAGGTTCTCACACTGATGATCAGAGCAAACTCCCTTTATGCTTCCAGCAAAGGAGAGGATAAATAACCACTTTTAAATATGCTCAGATGTTCTGTTCTTAATAAAAATTGCCCTCAAGGGAAACAGTTACACCAGAACTTAATCTATGGGGGATTTTTCAGCACTAACTGATGTAGGGAAGGAAAATGTCCAAATCCAGACCAGTGTAGCCTTCAAAGCAGCAGAAGGAAGGTACCCAACTTCAGCAGTCTCCGTCTTCTCATGTTTCCTAATGTGTTAGGGTGAGGGATGATAAAACACACCTGAGAAGCACTGGTGAAGGTCATGGTCCTAGGTACAGGCTCAGTAAAGGACAAAGACCCAATCACAGAAATACAGAATACTTATTTTGATCCAACACTTCATCACATCAACTGGGCTCCTGTGTGATAATAGGGGAATACAACAGAGAGAACAGAGCTTCTCAGACAATACTTAGTAAGGGAAATCCAAAGACAACAAAGGAGACAAAAATCAAGACACCATGGGAAAGTGTAGCCTCTGGCAATCAGTGAATGGCAATAAATAAACAGTGTAACAACCTCTAGCCAAATAAAAATAAGGCCTATTTGAATGCTGTAGTTTGGATGTAGCTTGTGCCTAAAGGGTTCAGTTGTTGGAGGCTTGGTCTTTAGTGTGATGGTATTGTGGTAGAATGTTGGGGACTTAAGAACACATCTGCCGAAAGGATAGAGAACTTTAACTCTTTGGTTGCTTCCCACTCCCTGTTATGGACCTGGCCTATTCAGGAGGCTTTCCCCTGACATCATGGGAACCGAAACTACCCTAAGGATAGGGTAGGGGCTTCGCCAATACGATTTGCCCACGCTCCTTATGTGTCCCTGTATTCTTTCTGTTGATTGGCCTATGTTTTCTATAAAAGCTGTGCAACTTCCTCAATAAACTTGAGTTCCAGCTCTGACCGGGCTCCCCGGCAATATGTGGGTCTTTTGAAGGCGGGAGTGGGATTGCCAGCCGCCTTTACCTTTCCCAATCTCGCCTCTCCCTGTGGCGTGCTCTCCCGGCCTTCCCTGCTGGCCAGAGAAGGTTTTCCCCAGGCCCTGGGAGAGTTAAAAACCGCAGCAAATCTAAAAGTCCCCAGCAGTAGAGCCTTGCAGAGATAGGATGTAGCATAAGGTGGGTAGGTCACTGGGGGTTATGCCTGCAGAAGGGATGAAGGTGGTTAATGGGTTCCAGGATAGTTCCCCAACAGCATGTTATGAAAGAGCAAGCCCTGAATCTTTCTCTGGATTCCCCTTTAACCAGATGATCCCTTTAACACAAGCTCTTGCTGTGATGTGGTCTGTCATAAGGCCTTTACCAGAAACCAAACTAATGGGATCATCCTGATCTTGAGCTTTTAGCCTCCAAAATTAATCTAACTAAACCTCTTTTTGTCATAAAATACCTGCCATCAGTTATTTTTTATAGCAAAAGAAAATGAATGAAGACATTATCTTCATTCTTTTTATCCAGTATATCATGCCTGACTTGTCACAAAAAGTATATGAAATATTAAAAAAGAAGAAAGTACAACAGGTTCAAAGTCAACCTCAGCAATTTAGCAAGGCCCTAAGAACTCTCAACAAGACCCCTTCTCAAAGTAAAACATAAAAAAGCTGGAGGTGTGTCTTAGTAGTTAAGCACCCCTAGGTTCAATCTCTGGTACAAACAAGACACAGTTTGGAGAGCTAGCATGTGCACAAGTATTGGAGCCAGACCCAGAAGAAATATTTGGGGTTCTCAGATCACAAATTTAAAACTACTATGATTAATATGCTATCAGCTATAGTGGAAAAAGTATACAATATACAAGAACAGATGGATAATGGAAGAAGAGGGATGGAAACTCTAAGATTCAAAAGGAAGTACTGGAAATAAAAAGAAGAAAAAGCACCATAACAGAAATAAGAAACGTCACTGACGATCCATCAATATGCTGGACACAACCCATGAAAGGACTAATGAACTTGAAGAAATGTCACTGGAACTTCCAATATGAAAATCTAAAAATAAATAAATAATAAAACCAGAATATCAAAGAACTTTGGAAAAATTACAAAAGTATAACATCCATGTAATGAGAATGCCAGAAGGAAGAGAAAGAGAAAGAAAAGGGAATAGAAAAAAGAAAGGAAAAAAAAAAAGCAAAATGATAATGACAGAATTTCCTCAAACTAATGATAAACACCAAACTTCAGATAAATGAGACAGGGTTTCACTGAGTTCTTAGCACCTTTCTTTTGCTGAGGCTGGCTTTGAGCTCATGATCCTCCTGCCTTAGCCTCCTGAGCTGCTAAGATTACAGGTATATGCCACTGTGCTGGGCAAAATTAAAAAAAAAAAAGGAAGTTTAAAAATAAGACCCAACTATATGGTGTCTATAAGAAACATACTTTAAATATGAAGGCATATATAGTGGCCTGGGGATAGCTAAGTTAGTAGAGAGCTTTCCTAGCATGCATGAAGCACTCAGTTCCATCACCACACCCACAGGGGGGAGTATATATATGATTATACACACACACACACACATATATTCATAAAGTAGTAGAGAAAGATAGGTCATGCTAGCACTAATAAAAAGACTTAGAAATAGCTGGATGACTATCAATATCAGACCAAGCAGTTGGTAAAAAAGAACCAATAATACATTCATAAATTATAGACAGATTTATTATAAGGAATTGGGCTACATGTTTACTGAGAGTGACAATTTCCCAGAACTGTAATTGGCATATTGGAAACCAGTAGAACTGGTGGTGCAGATCCATTGAGAATGTTGGCAAGCTCAAAATGAATAGCTGATGTTTCATTGTGAATCCAAATTTAAGTACAAACCCTGTCCCAGCTGGAATGAAGCCAGACTGAAGGATTCCCTCTTACTTAGTTTTGTTGTTGTTGTTTATTTTCTTTAGGCCTTCAACTGGTTGGATGAAGCCCATCCTCATTAAGAAAGGACAATCTGCTTTACTCAATCGTTTTACTCAAATGTCAATCTCTCCCAGAAGAACTCTGACAGACAAACCCAGAATAATATTTGACCAAATATCTGGTCATTCTGTGGCCTGCCTAGTCAAGATGATGCATAACATTAGCCATCAAACAGATTTCAGAACAAGGGAAATTATCAGGGATCAAGGCATCACATGAAGGTAAAAGGGCTAAATCTCTAAACAGACATAACAATCTTTAATGTATATGCACCTACCAGTAGAAAGCATCTGTTTGCAGCACGTAGAAGATCAGTAAGGGAACCACGTCATCAATCAACTGGATCTGATTTACATCTACAGAAGATAGCTCATCCAACATTAGCAGAATACACATTCTTCTCAAGCTCACATGTTCACATTCTGAGCCAGAAAACACATTTTAAATTTAAAAAACAGAAATCATTAAAAAATGCTCTAAAAGACAAAGCAATTAGGCTATGAGTCAATAATGAATAGCTAGGAAACCCATAAACACTTGGAGAAAAGAACAACACATTTGTGAATAGCAAATGGGTCAAAGAATAAGAGTCAGGAGAAATTTTAAAACATTTTAGATTATAAAAATGAAAATATAGCTCATTAAATTTCGTGGGGGCAGTAAATGCAGCATTTAGTGGGCCATTGTAACATCAAATGCATACATTAGAAAATAAGAACAATTTAAAATTAAGAATTCAAGGTTCCATGTTAGGAAACTAGAAAAAGCAGAAAAATTAGAACAAAAATAAGAAGTACACAAATTAGAATAGAAATTAATGAAATTAAAAATAGGAAGTTATTAAGAAAATAATATTAAAAGATTAAAATGTTGACTAATCTACACCAAGACACATTGTAATGAAAATGCCTAGAATACAGAACAAGGATAGAATTTTAAAGGCCACAAAAGAGAGGAATCAGATCACATATAGGGGAGACCAATTCGTATCACAGCAGATTTTTCAACTCAGACACTCAAAGCTAGGAGATCATGGAACAACATATTCCAAGCTCTGAAGGAAAAGGGATGCCAACCAAGAATCTTATACCCAGCAAAATTAAGCTTTAGATTTGAGGACAAAATAAAAACCTTCCATGATAAACAAAAGTTAAAAGAATTTACAAGTAGAAAGCCAACACTACAGAACATCCTCAGCAAAATATTCCATGAAGAGGAAAAGAATAACAATGATGAAAATCAACAGAGAGAGGTATTACACTAAAGGAAAAAAATAATCAGAAGAGAAACCATGTCAAGTTAAATACCAAAAATAAACAAAAATGGCTGGGAATACAAAATACATCTCAATAATAACTCTGAATGTTAATGGCCTAAACTTACCAATCAAAAGACATAGACTATCAGATTAGATCAAAAAAACAGATCCAACAATATTCTGCCTCCAAGAGACTCATGTCATAGGAAAAGACATCCATAGGCTGAGGGTGAAAGGTTGGGAGAAATCCTATCACTCACATGGACTGAAGAAACAAGCAGGGGTTTCCATCCTCATATCAAGTAAAGTTGACTTCAAGCTTAAGTCAATCAAAAGGGATAAAGAAGGACACTATATACTGCTCAAGGGAACCATACACCAACAAGACTTCACAATTATAAATATATATGCCCCAAACAATGGAACATCCATGTTCATCAAACAAACTCTCCTCAAGTTTAAGAGTCAAATTGACCACAACACAATAATTCTGGGTGACTTTAACACACCCCTTTCACCACTGTATAGATCTTCCAAACAAAAGCTGAAAAAGAAACTATAGAACTCAAAAATACAATAAACAACTTAGACTTAACTGACTTATATAGAATATTTCATCCTTCAACAAATACACTTTCTTCTCAGCAGCACATGGATCCTTCTCTAAAATAGACCATATACTATGCCACAAAACAACTCTTAGCAAATATAAAAAAAGTAGGGATACTACCCTGCATTCTGTCAGACCATAATGGACTGAAATTAGAAATCAATGATAAATTAAGAAATAAAAGCTACTCCAACACCTGGAGACTAAATAATATGCTACTGAATGAACAATGGGTAGCAGATGACATCAAAGAGGAAATTTAAAAATTCTTAGAAGTGAATGAGAACACAGACACAACATATTGAAATCTCTGGGACACTATGAGGCAGTTCTAAGAAGAAAGTTTATTGCATTGAGTTCATTCCTCAAAAGAAGAAAAAGTCAACAAATAAATGACTTAAAATTACATCTCAAAGCTCTAGTAAAAGAAGAAAATCCAACACCAAAACTGGTAGAAGACAGGAAATAATTAAAATCAGAGGTGAAATTAATGAAATGGAAACAAAAGAAACAATTGAAAAAATTGACAAAACAAAAAGTTGGTTCTTTGAAAAAATAAATAAAATTGACAGACCCTTAGTCAGGCTAACAAAGAGAAGGAGAGAGAAAACTCAAATTACTAACATATGTGATGAAAAGGAAATATCACAACAAATACTACGGAAATACAGGAAATTATTCAAAATTATTTTGAAAACTTGTATTCCAACAAAATACAAAACACTGAAGGCATCAAAAAATTCCTAGAGTCGTATGATCTGCCCAAATTAAAGCAGGATGTTATACACAATTTGAACAGACCAATTTCAAGTGACAAAATACAAGATGCCGTCAGAAGCCTACCAACCAAGAAAAGCCCAGGACCAGATGGATACACAGCTGAGTTCTACAAGACATTTAAGGGAGAACTGATACCAATACTCTTCAATTTATTTCAGGAAATAGAAAAAGAGGGAGCACTTCCAAACTCATTCTATGAGGCCAATATCACTCTGATCCCCAAACCAGGCAAAGACACATCAAGAAAAGAAAACTTCAGACCCATATCTTTAATGAACATAGATGCAAAAATTCTCAATAAAATTCTGGCAAAACAGATACAAAAACATATCAAAATTATAATACACCACGATCAAGTGGGGTTCATTCCAGGGATGCAAGGATGGTTCAACATACGGAAATCAATAAATATAATTCATCACACCAATAGACTCAAAGATAAGAACCATATGATTATCTCAATAGATGCAGAAAAAGCATTTGACAAAATACAGCACCCCTTCATGTTCAAAACACTAGAAAAACTAGGGATAACAGGAACATATCTCAACATCATAAAAGCTATATATGCTAATCCCCAGGCCAACAATATTTTAAATGGAGAAAAATTGAAAGCATTCCCTCTAAAAACTGGAACAAGACAGGGATGCCCTCTTTCACCACTTCTATTTAACATAGTAATTGAAATGCTGGCCAGAGCAATAAGACAGACAAAAGAAATTAAAGGGATACAGATAGGTAAAGTAGAACTCAAATTATCATTATTTGCCGATGATATGATTTTATACCTAGAAGACCCAAAAAATTCCACCAGAAAACTTCTAGAACTCATAAATGAATTCAGCAAAGTAGCAGGATACAAAATCAACACCCATAAATCTAAGGCATTTCTATATATCAGTGACAAATCCTCTGAAAGGGAAATGAGGAAAACTACCCTGTTTACAATAGCATCAAAAAAATAAAATAAAATACTTGGGAATCAACTTAACCAAAGCCGTGAAAGACCTCTATAATGAAAACTACAGAACATTAAAGAAAGAAATTATGGAAGACCTTAGAAGATGGAAAGATCTACCCTGTTCTTGGATAGGAGGAACTAATATTGTCAGAATGACCATACTACCAAAAGCACTATACAGATTTAATGCAATGCCAATCAAAATCCCAATGACATTCCTCATAGAAACAGAAAAAGCAGTCATGAAATTCATCTGGAAAAATAAGAGACCCAGAATAGCTAAAGCAATCCTTAGCAAGAGGAGTGAAGCAGGTTGCATCACTATACCAGACCTTAAATTATACTACAGAGCAATAGTAACAAAAACGGCATGGTATTGGCACCAAAATAGGCTGGTAGACCAATGGTACAGAATAGAGGATGCAGAGACTAACACTTATAATTTCAGTTATCTTATATTAGACAAAGGCGCCAAAAAAGTACATTGGAGAACATATAGCCTCTTCAACAAATGGTGCTGGGAGAACTGGAAATCCATATGCAAGAAAATGAAATTAAACCTCTATCTCTTACCATGCACAAAATTCAACTCAAAGTGGATCAAGGATCTAGGAATTAGACCAGAGACACTAACCTAATAGAAGAAAAAGTAAGCTCTAATCTCCAACATGTTGGATTAGGCCCCAAGTTCATTAATAAGATTCCTGTAGCACAAGAATTAATATCAAGAATAAATAAATGGGATAGATTCAAATTACAAATCTTCTTCTCAGCAAAAAAAACAATCAGTGAAGTGAATAGAAAGCCTACTAATTGGGAACAAATCTTTACAACACGCACGTCAGATAGAGCACTAATCTCTAGAATATATAAAGAACTTAAAAATCTTAACACCAAAAAGCTAATAACCCAATCAATAAATGGGCCAAGGAATTGAACAGACACTTCTCAGAAGAAGATATACAATCAATCAACAAACACTTGAAAAAATGTTCAACATCTCTGGCAATTAGAGAAATGCAAATCAAAACTACTCTAAGATTTCATCTCACACCAATAAGAATGGCAGCTATTAAGAACACAAACAACAATAAATGTTGGTGAGGATATGGAGAAAAAGGCACACTCATACATTGTTGGTGGGACTGCAAAATTGTGCAGCCAATATGGAAAGCAGTATGGAGATTCCTTGGAAAACTTGGAATGGAACCACCTTATGACCCAGCTATCCCACTCCTCGTTCTATTCCCAAAGGACTTAAAAACAGCATACTACATGGACACAGCCACATCAATGTTTATAGCAGCACAATTCACAATAGCTAAACTGTGGAACCAACCTAGATGCCCTTCAGTGGATGAATGGATAAGGAAAATGTGGTATATATACACAATGGAGTACTACTCAGCAATAAGAGAGAATAAAATCATGACATTTGCAGGTAAATGGATGAAATTGGAGAATATAATGCTAAGTGAAGCTAGCCAATCCCCAAAAGCCAAATGCCAAATGTTTTTTCTGATATAAGGAGGCCGACTCACAGTGGGGTTGGGATGGGGAGCATAGGAGGATTAGAGGAACACTAGAATGGCCAATGGGGAGGGAGGGGATGGAAGGGGGCAAAAGGGTGAAGAAAAATATATTGTAGAATGAGATGGATATCATTACCCTAAGTGCATGTATTAAGTCACGAATGGTATGAATATACTTTGCATACAACCAGAGATATGTAAACATGTGCTCTATGAGTATAATATGAAATGTAATACATTCTGTGGTCATTTCTAACAACTTAGAATAAAAAAACAAATTTGAAAAATAAAATAAAATGTTGACTAACCTCTGGCCAGGCTAACTTAGACAAAAAAGTGTAAAGACACAAATTATGAACATCAGAAAATAAGGAAGGAACATCACTGTTGACCCCATAGACATTAAAGGCGAAATCAAGGAATATGATGAGCAGTTCTGTGCTCATGAACTTGGACAAAATGGACCAATTCTTTGAAAGGCACAATTTACTAAAAGTCACAGAAGAAAGTAGAGATAATCTGAATAGTTTTATCTATTGAAGAAACTGGATTGGTAATTAATAACCTTTCAAAACAGAGAGCAGCAGGCCCACATAGACTCATTGGTGAGCTTGACCAAACACTTAAGGAGCAATTATCCCAAGTCTCTAAAATCTCTTTCAGAAAATAGAGGAACAGGTGATATTTTGTAACTCATCACATGTGGTCAACACTACTACCTTAATATAAAACCCAGATAAAGATATTGCAAGACATCTACAAACCAAATTTTTATTAACATAGATGCAAAAAAAAAAAAAAAAACTTGACAAAATATGGGCAAATTGACTGTAACAATGTATAAAAGGAATATACCATGACCAACTGAGATTTATTTTGGGCATACAAAGCTAGTTCATCAATTACTATAATTCTTCATACCTATAGGTTAAATAAAAACATACGCTCATATAAAAGATGCAATGAAAAAGCATTTGAAAAAAAAATCCAATACTCATTCACGATAATAGCTCTCTGAAAGCTAGAAATAGAAGGGAAATTTTTCAACTGGTTATAGGACATCTACTAAAACTGCATCGTTAATAAAATGCTTAATGGTCGGAACAGACTTTTTCCTATAGAGGTAAGGAACAAGGCAAGAATGTTCACTCCCCTCCTTCATATTTATCACTGTAGTGGAAGTCCTGCTAATTGTGTTAATCAGACTTTTCCAATAAGACAGAACCAATAAGAAAGAGAGATAAGAGGGAATTTATTAGGGGAATTGGGTCATGTGTTTTAGAAGCTGAGAAGTCCTACCACAGGTTCAGTGCAAAATTTGAAGGGCTCAGAATAAGGCAAGCCACGGATGTAATTCTCTGTCCAAGATCAAAGACTTAAACCAGTGGCTCTTCTGGTTCTTGTGCCTTTCAAGGAAGACAGAAGACATCTTAGTTTTGGTAATTGATTCTAAAAACAAAAAGTAGTGGGTGGGGTCTGAAGTTGTAAAACTCTTAGTTGGCTTTTGAGGGCAGAAGAAATGACGTGGTCTATAAAAATCATGAGGGCAAAGGAGGACTGATCCTAGCCATTTTAGATTATTAAATGCGTTTTCATAGACATTACAGTTGTTGCTGACATTTCCCAGAGGAAATGTGCAGAATACTCTAGAAACATTTAAAAAACTACCGAACTCTTCTTTGGCTTATATTAACATGAAGGGGGAAGGAAGCAGTGCCCGTGTCCTGAGTCACTTCCCCACATGCCATCTTTGTCCCAACAAATCTAGATGATTGCCCCTCTTAGATCCTAATGGTCCCCCAGGCCTGGCTCATTGACTCTCATGATTTCTGTGTATCCTTGTTCCTTTTGCAATCAGAACGTGCAGCTTTAGGCTTTATGGTAATGTTCTGAGTCACAGTTTAATGGTTAGCCTTCCACATTCAGAGCACATTTGGTGGCAAAGCTCATTATAAATAATATCCTTTTATTAGTAGAATTGAAATTCCCATTACTTGTTACAGGTGCTTAAATAGCTACAATTTAATTAACTAATGATGCTTTTCTGAGGATAGTCAAATGGCATCTTCTAAATTGTGTTTTCATAGGCAGGACACATGCAGTTACCAGGGCACCTCTGGGGACAAGAGGGTGAGACCGTGGCACACTCAGCTTTTAGTCACAAACTACTTTCTGGCTCAGCAGGGAGAAATGTGTGCTGCACCTGGGCAAACTCTCTGGGTTAATGTCCTACCTGCAAATGTGAATTTTATCCCTGCTTTATCAAATCATCATTTTGCATCATTTGCCTATTTCATTTGACATAAGGTTTTGTATTCTCTTCTGTAACTAGGGAATTTTAGTAGAGTGCCAGAAATCGTCAGAGGAGGCCCTAATGAGATTGAGATATTGGGAGTTAACAACCTATCTAAAAGCATATTCAGTATTATTTGGAAAGTGCTGAATCTTACCAAAAGGTACAAGTGTCCTCGAAAAACAATCTCCAAAGATAATTTAATTTTTTTTTAAATGACTCTTGACAAAAGCCCTCATTTTAATAGTGAAAGGGGGACTAAATCATAAGTAAAGGGGAAAACCAAATTAAAAATCTACATAAAATTATTTGAGCTAGTATCAATATGTGTAACCTAAGCTTATACTACTTGCTAAACAATCCTTTTTACACATCTGCTAACTAGACCGAGCTTTGCCTTGATTGTGTTATGCTGGAAATGCTGGGATTGTTGGGGAATTTAAAGACTGGCAAAGAGATATAAATATTTATACATTAATATGTACATACATATAAATATTCTCACATATTAGTGCCTATATTAATGTCCACCTCTATGTGTATGAGTTTTGGATATCACACTCACAAGTGGTTTACTTAAACATCTCTTCTAGATAAAACTAGGGACTCTAATCCAGAGTCCCCTTATTTTAGGACAGGGAATGATCTATTCAATAATACATTTAATTATGCTCTTTTTTGGCTTTTGGGTGTGATATTTTGGAAGTGTATCTCTTAGTTTTGAACATTTTTTTTCTTTTTCCCTTAAATATGGGTTCCTGATCTTGAGGCTATTCTTTCTTGTTGGGTATTTTCTCCAAGAAGCTTGCCTTGAGTGACCTACCCTTTAAAAGCATCCACATCCAACTGCATTGGATATACCACAGGTTTATGTTCCACACTTCCAGCTCTCCCTGTTCTCAGGAACTTCTTGAGCTACATAGATTGTGCTTGACAATGACCAGTTTGGACCAATGGCCAGGGCTAGCACACACTGATAAGCCATACCTTTGCTGCCTTTCTATCTTTCAGGGATTCTGCTGTTTTCTATTTCTTCATATACACAACACAATTTTCTCTGCATCTCTGTTTCCTCAATGCAGCCCCTGGGAGATCTTGTGTATCTACTGTGACTGGTTTGTCACTATGATTGGCTCTTTTCCCTCTTATACTTTTACCTGTTTTTTACAATACATACACATTAACTTTGTCATCAGGTTCGGTGCTTTGACCTTAAACAGAAGGTAAAAATACATACAGACAAACAACATTCCCAACTAAACCAAAGAACTTCTTGCCTAATCATTAGACTTGCTTTACAACTTGAATATTAGGCTGTATTGGCCAGAGATATTTTTTACACAGGTTACCTCTTATAGTTTGGATCTGGAATGTTACCCAAAACTCCTACGTTAACTATTTGGTCCTCAATGCAGTGATGTTCATAGATGGGGCTCCTGGGAAGTGAAGAGATCAAGAGTGCTCTGATCTCATCAGTGGGTTAATCCATTGATGGGGTCACAGTTGAATGGACTGTACGAGATGGGGTGTAGTTGGAAGATGTAGGTCACTGAGGGCATACTTGTCCCTGGCCTCTTCTTCTTCTCTCTCTTTTTCCCTCCCTCTGCTTTTTGGCTGCCATGAGCTGAGCCGATTTACTCCACTACACCCTTCTGTCATGCTGTACTGCCTTATCATAGGTTCAGAAACAATGGAGCCAGTCGAACATGGACTTAAACCTCTGAAACTGTGAGCCAAAATAAATCTTTCCTCCTTTATGTTGTTTCTTACCCATATATTGTCCCAGTGATACAAAACTAAGTAACACAATTCCTGAGATACTATCAGAAATGGTAAAAAAAAAAAAAAAAAAAAAAAAAAAAAAAATTAATGAACAATGTTGGTTTAAATAGTATACTGGAAAAATTGAATCCAAATTAAATACACACACCCACACTCATGCACTTGTTGATTCTTAATCTGTCCCCCATGTTGTATTTGAAAGGTACAACTATTTTTACAACTGTTTTATACTGAATTTGATTTCTCTCACTTTTCATATTTTTTCACCTCATATGATCTTTTCATTTTTAAAAAAAAATTGTAGAATTTTACTTCATAATGTAAATGAATTCCAGTAACAGAAGCCCTTCAAAAAATTGGACGGAAATTCAATAAGTAGATATAATTTATCCATTACACATTTAGAATAAAAGACTAATTTAGGAAATACTCTGTTCATATTCAAAGTTATGTGGAAAATAATGTTGAGGACATGAGGGTAGAGGAGGAGTCACATCTGATGAGGGCTGATCCTCTTTCCCGCTGCACAACCCTTGACATTTCAGTTTCATCTCAAGAGTCTTCCTTCTCTCTCCACAGACAATCAATCACCATGGTTCATTTATTTTGCCTACCATGTTTCTTAAATCAATTCTTTTTTCACTTTCTTCCTGCAGCTTCATCAGTCTTGCTTGGACTATTAAACTGGGCTTCTTCCCTGCCTCCATCGCTCCATTGTCCCACCAATCCACCCACCTATCATACTTCTGCCAGGAAGATCTTTTAAGTACCCAGGTCATAAATAAAAACTCTTTGAATATTAAGGTTTGAAGTCTAACATTCAATTTCAGTTTTGTGTTATCTGGTTTTGAAATTTTCTAAATTGATCCTGTCATTTATTCAATAAGTATCAGGGAATGTTTTTCTCTGTACTCAAATCACAATAAGTTTTCTCTTATAGTTTATACTCCTGTAGACAAATGTCCACCATTATACTATTTCAATTCCTGACTATACCTTAATTCATTATGACCCATCATTCTATGTATGACATCTATAAAAACCTGTAAAATTCTATAGGACACTTAAAAAATTGATCAATTTAAATTTTTACAGATGCCCCATATCTAGAACAATAGGACATCATGGGTTAATTTATGTTTTTCTTTCTGCTTAGGGGACTCATTTCTCATGCTCTGTCAAACCTCTTACCAACTTTAGAGAATGAAGTCAAATGCTGTGCTCCTTTGAAGCTGTTCTGGAACCTACATGTTGGAATTATTGACTACCATTTAAGCATGAAGGCAAAGGCACATTTTAACATACCTAAAAAGTCTTGAGAGAGTAGATTTCCCTTGAGCTTTTTTATGAAGAATCTATTGGAAGAGTAATTACAGTCTAACTGATTAGAAAAAAAATATATAATTTTATGATTATAAAACAAGCTTCTATGGTTTCAATACAATTTGTCTTTTCCCAAACCCATATGGAAATGTAATCCCTATTCTGAGAACTAAAGATATAGGGCCAGTTGGGAACCAAGAAGTGATTGATTAGGGTTCTGCCCTCAGGAATGAATTAATGGATTCATTGATGAATGGATTATTTCAAGAGCAGCTCTGTTATAAAGCCAACTCAGCCAGGTTTCTTGGGCTCTCCCTTCTTGCCATGTGAAGTCCTGAGCTACCTTGGGACTCTACCAGCAAGAAGATCATCATCTGATACAGCCCTTCAACCTGAAAGAGAATGAAAAGCCAAAATAAGTCTTTTCTTTAAGACGTACCCAGTCTGTGGTATTGGGTTATTAGCAACAAAAAAGAATGATGATTCAAGCAGACAAAAATTAGATGCATATTATAAAAATTAGGAAAAAATTATGCTGAATACCAAAGTATAGATTAAAATGTAAGAACTGTTTGATATCATAGCATTTCAATGAAACTGTTTAATAATCTGAGACAGTCTCAATCCGAATTAATGGCCCAATTATAAGTGATCTACACATTTATAAAAAAGAATGAGGTGTCTAGTTTGAATGTAATGACATAAAATCAGCTTTTCCCCCTTTTCTTTTGAGCAACCCTCTCAAAATATCAAAGGGAATCAGAAATTAGAATGTAAATATGCATTCAGTGAAACATGGAGAAAGCTGAAAATAGGAAGCCCAAGATAAAAGGAATGACTGCCCAAAACTGTTGAACTGAACAGAGGAATTAGAGGGAGAAGCTTTTGAATGCACATCTGTGGCTGCAGAACATAGAAAAAGCCAGAAAACCACATGGCTGAAGGTGAAGAGCATAACCTGCAGGGCTAAACAGAAATTTCTCTTTTTCAAGATTGGAAATGAGGTTCTTGGGGTCATGGAAAGACTTTCCCCAGACCTACTTTCCTTCTTGAAGCAAGAGGTCTGAAGATTTTCCAGAAATAAACTAAGTTTCAAGGAAGCAATCTGTCTATTTGTCAGGAGAAAGAGAGATTTTGCCTAGAAACAACATTATAACGTACCATCTTCCTTGGCTGGGAAAAATGAAGACTGAAATAACTTACATGCATAAAGATGTGTAAAAAATAAAATATCTGTTGGGCTTGAATACTGCCTCACTGCAATTTCTCATGTTCCTTCCACCCAAAAATTGTTTGAAGAAAATACCACTATCTAAAAATAACAGAAGTAAAAAGGTCCTTGTGCAGGACACCACTCCAACCCCCTCAGATTGCTTCCTTATACTCAATCCAAGTGAAGACAAACAGTGTCACCAACAGAACAAGGGAGAACTTTGAGATCTAGGACTCATTTCTTTAACTGTATCTTGATGGCCTTGGCTTTCTCTAAGTCCATAGAACAATCAGTGTCTCGACAGCTTCCCGTTCAAGATATTCCCTTTGGAGATGCCTTTGGAAAAGTCCTTTAGGTCAGGAGATGCTCATAGTTGACAACTTTGAGGACATTTAACAATTCTGTATGACTCATATTTTCTAACATATTGGAATTTTTGGTGTGTCCATCTAAAAGCACAATTGCTCCAGGGAGTTACAGATGATTTCATTTTATTTTTCAGCATCACAAATACAGTGAGGTACAGTGCCATTCCTGAACAAATGTAATTGTGGAATAAAGTGGTGTGGTGTAAACTCTTGACCGAATTTAAGAAGATACTTCTACTGCTCCTGTAAGTAGCAAAGATTCCTGGTTGTGTATCTGGGAGCATTTGCCATTTCAAGAGTCACTGAAAAGTGTTCATTCTTTTATATTTAGGAATTCAACTTCTGAGATTTTTTTTTCTCCCAGAAGGAAATCCAAAAGGAAAAATGCTATTTGAGGATAAATTCTTATTTCATGATTTAATAATAGCAGTGAGAAATTGGAGAACCTCTAAATGGTGGGGATGCAGCAGTCTACCATATGGGGTGTGTATGTAAGAGCTACAGAGAGAAGGTGGCCAGAGGCAACTGCAGAGTTAGGAGCTGCTGGGGCAGATTGCATCCAGGCGACAATATGGTATAAAAAGAGAAACACAACAAAGGAATCGTGAAAATCCATGTGAAAATAAATTGTTCATTGTCAGGATGGGATTATGGGATGCCCGGCAGAGCAAGCAGGGGGATGGCTGATAGTAGGACAATAAGTTTAGAGATTAGGCAAGGCTGAGAAGTCTGAACTAGGTGGCCTTTTCCATATGATAGATAGCTTTCTCAAGGGTTCATATTTATGAAATTCTCACCAGGTTACAAATCATAAGGATTTGATGTGCAGATTAAAATGGCAATTTCCAAAAATTCAACTTTACAAACTTAGACACAGAATAGTTATATAATAAATCATCTTTGAGTACCTGAACAATTTCTAAATAAAAAGCAGACACAAAAAAAAACAATAGTCATGATTAACTATAATGTTAATTTACTTTTATTTAAAAAATATTTATAAAATACAAAAATATGCAAATTTCCTTGAATGGTATCTTATATGATCATTGTCACTACTTCACATTTATTCAAATTATAAAATATAGTCATTTCATATAATAGCTGAACCATCATTGGACTTCTGTTTGCTATAATTTTGTGTCTGGAAAAAACAGAGTTTGATTAAAGATGATAATTATTATAAACAGTTGACTATATTAGTTGAATAGTCACCGAGAAATACAAATATGTATAATAAATAATGGGTATGAATTTCTGCTTATAGATATATTTCAGTTTAAGAAGAAGATTGAAGCCGGGTGCGGTGGCGCACGCCTGTAATCCCAGCACTTTGGGAGGCTGAGGCAGGAGGATCGCGAGTTCAAAGCCAGCCTCAGCGATGGCGAGGCACTTAGCAACTCAGTGAGAACCTGTCTCTAAATAAAATACAAAAAAGGGCTGGGGATGTGACCCAGTGGTTGAGTGCCCCTGAGTTCAATCCCCGGTACCACAAAAAAAAAAAAAAAAAAAGAAGAAGAAGATTGATTAGGTAGGATATATATTATCTTGATAATTAGATTTTACATTTTTAGCTAAAACTAAATTTATATGCTTCTAATCTACATATGACTCAAAATATACATAGATATATTATTAAAATTTCTGCTACAAATTATTATGTGAATAAACTACAAAAGGGATAAAATGAACAATATATAGATTTTTTATTTCTGTAAAATGACTATTTTATGCTCAGATTTTCAAAGTTTCTTCTTTGTACCAAAAATATATATATTGTTTAATTTTCAGCTTATTTTTATATTCTTAAATCATTAAAATATTTCTTACTTTAAAATAGTGAAGTTTGTAATGATCTTTTTGTGTATTTTTATAATGCTATTTATAATTTTGTCTTTAGATATTTATGACTTAATCTATCAATTTGACAATGGTTCTTAATGTGCCTTTTCCAAATTTAGACCCTGAATTCAGAATAATGTATTAGCATATCTTTTACATTTAAAGTATGCATTGCTTTTCTAAAATATCTACTAAGTAACATAAAAATGTGTTCTTCACTATATAAAATAATGAATTGTAGGAATTATTACATTTGTCTGGAATTCTCCAAATTTTAACTAATTCAAGACTGTATGAAAACTTTTTTTATTTACCAAAGTTTGGTGGGGAGGCAGGGGCTGGTAACTGCAAGAGAGAGGTAATCCTTCTAGTTAATTAAGCATAAATAAAGTATTTTGACATAAGTGTTCCTTAATCATAACATGTTTTTCAAGTCAAAAGAAGTATCTTCATAATTAATCACAGTGATCAGAAAAACTTTTTTCAGAAATAATTGTTTCCAGGAATCTAGATCGACAAATCTTCTTTGTGAGATGAAAAGAGGGGTTCCTATATCATGAAGTCTGTTGATTCAAATCATCAGAAGACTATTATGTACTTTAGTTTTTTTCTTCTCTAACTCCAGGGGTCAATGAGTATCCCCCATCTAAAAGATCTAGCAGGAATAATAAATGTGTTAAAGTTCCAGTTTAGTTCTGTGGTCTCCACCAAACTTTGTGATACTCCATGCTCTGGAGATCTTCCCAGTGGTGTAACAGTCACAGCTTTTAGCTCACTTGACTTAAGATATTGTTACTCACTTTACACAAATCACTACATAGCTACAACAGGCATGCCACTCACCAAAGCACAAGTCCATAGATTTTACCTCTTTTTTAGAAGCTTCCTATGCCTTACACAGGTTTCAGAGACTTATTTGGGTAATCCTAATTTAATTCTACATGCTGACAGTTCATACATAAAAAGAAATAAAGATTGTTGGGAAGACTGTTATTTTAAAACTACATTCATACTTGAAATAATAAGCCTCTCTCTAAAACCGAATAGATCAGATGCAAGAGTTAAATAACTTTTATTTTACCTACCAGATAGCAAAAGAAAATATAGAAAATATTTATATTTGTGATTTGATTTTGGATTTGTTTACAACTTCATAATGTTTAGGAAAAAGCAAGTTTCTTGACTTTTACGGGATCCCCTCTTAAATCAGACATTGAATGTGAGAATATCTAGATGCTTCACTAAATGCAATCTATTGCTGGGAGCAGCTTAGCTGGCCAGTTCTAGCTCCAGGTCTCTCATGAGGTTGCAGTCCAGCTCTCAGCAGTAGTGCAGTCATTTGGAGACTTCCAAACTCATGTGGTTTTTGGCAGGCCTTGGGTGTTCCCTTGGCTATAGGTTTAGAGACCACTGTTCCTTACATCCTGCGCCTCTCCATAGGCTTCCAGAGTGTTCTGAAGATGTGGCAGCTGACTTCCAGAGTGAGTAGTCCAAAAGATAGACAAGGCCGAAGATGGAAGCTGGGTCTTTGATAACCTAATATCATAAATGACTGCCGTATATGCAGTAACTTACTTTTGTGCGATATTTGTGCCACACAAGTACTATATATGCTCGAGTGTATATGATAGTAAAGTATATTAAAAATAAATTGAGTAAACAATTTTGAGTATGAATTACCTTTTGTTCACTATGATTTAACTAGCTAGGTTTGTATAATTAAATTTGTAATAATGGCTGTTTAACAAATGGCTTAGAAAATTCCTGACAACAGCTCTTACAAGAGATAACTGTTCCAGAATACCTCTGACTCTGCAAGTGAAAACTCTCTATCCTAGGTCAGTTCTGATAGCTTCCTAATAGCATGTTTTGTCTGTTCTTCTAAATGTTCTGATTTCTTACAGTATATTTGGAGTCAAAATGAGTTCCCTGAACGAGGTCAGGTTTTGGTCTCAGGAAGTACATGTAGGTTCAGTGTGCGGAGTGCCAAAATAGCCAGAGGAAAATTTCTGTTTTGCAGGCTCCCAGCTCTGTGCTATTAGACTTTTTGTTCCATTTATCTGATCCTGAATCTTCATCCTTTGCACCAAAACAACCTTGCCTACCCTCTACCTCCTTGGTATTATAAGGATGAACTGAGATAAAGCAGGTGAGTTCCCTTTCTAGGTAGCAAGAAACTCCTTCACATTCATTATCATGTGTAATCCTGACAACAGCTCTGTTTAGAAGGCATTAATAATTCTGCTCTATATCAAAAGTCAGAGAGGTTAAGTGACTTGCCCAAGGTCACAGGTCTAATAAAGCTGCTCTATAAAGACGAATTAGTGATGACAGTGTTGCCTCAGAAACAATAACCTTCCCTGAAAACTGAAATCAATGGATACACATTAATTATATCAGGAAAAAGTTATTGTTGGACTTAAATACCGACAAAGCTTTTCTACCACCTTCCCTTTGTCAATGAGGTCCCTTGGGCAGATATAAACTCAGATTTAATTAAATGAAAAATCCTACACCAGCAAATCCTAGACACGCATCTCCTCATTTAGCACAGCAATGAATAATGTGATTTCTTCTGTGTTCACTGTACAGGCAACACAAGGTTAGAGGCCAAACACTTAGGTCTCCAAATGCTGCAACCTCCTCAGTTACGTGACAGATAAATTCCCATCAATGCTGGATCAAGGGCAGGATCTGTTGTTATCGCTCAGCTCATTGAATTTCAAATGGAAAAGAGTAGGCTGAAGTGGAAGAAGGGGTGTCATCTAGCATCAAACACAGATCTTTCATGAGGCATGTCGTGTGGGAGCCAATTGAGCAAAAGGAGAGGTGCATCAGGTATCTATTAAATGTGAATGATTATCCAAACATTAGTGAGACATCTGAGAAATTGTCAGAGTGTGAGTGTGGGGGCATGGTGAAGGTGCCTCCTAAATGCAGTTCTTATGAATAGATTAATAAAGAAAAAATTCCCCCTACCTGCTGCCTAGGAATGATCCTAAAATCCATAGAGATGGATGATAAGAATTAGGGAAAAAAAAATCAGAGCAGAAATGTCAGAATAGCCAGAGGGAAAGTCAGCCTTCAACAGGCAACCAGAGGCAGCCTCTCTTGAGCTTTCCATACCCCAATATTCCTGGGGCATTAAAAGGGGGCCCTGTTGGGGCATATTAATAGTGAGATTTAGTATCCAAATCTTCCTCATGACAGTGTGTATTCTGATGAATTATTTGTCTACAATTGTTCTTTTCACATAGTCCTTAGGAACACTGTTTCAGAGTAATATTATAGCAAATGCTTACCACCTTGAATCTTACATGTATATGCACATTTGTTCAGCTTATAAAGTTCTTCTGTTAGTATTAACTTATTTGACTACCACAGTAGTTCTATGAGAAAGGCAAGAGTGATATTATTAACCACATTTATAGACAAACAAGCTGAGGCTTAGAGTTCTAAGGAAATGATTTAAGGACCCACATTCTAAATGGGGTTTTTAAATCTAGAGTCAAAGTGTGCATGGCATTAAAATTAAGTCCTTAATCTATTTTGAGTTAATTTTTGAGTGTGGTGAGATCTAGAGGTCTAGTTTAATTCTACATGTGTAGATATCAAATTTTCTCTGCACCAGTTATTGAAGACACTTTCCCCATTGGGTGTTATTGGCATCTATTTCAAAAATCAATGTCCAGCTGGGCATGGGGGAGTAATACCTGTTACCCAGAAGTTGAGCCCAGAAGTTTGGGACCAGCCTAGGCAATATAATGAAATCCTTTTTCTAAAAAAAAAAAAAAAAAAAGAAAAAAAGAAAAAAAATCAGTTGTCTCTAAATGTTTGGGTTTATTTCTAAGCCCTGTATTCTATTCCATTGGTCTATATATCTGGTTTTATGATAATATTATGCTGTTTTCATTAGTATGGTTTTGTAGTATATTTTGAATTAGGTAATACCTCTTATTTTGCTCTTTCTGCTCAGTGGTGCTTTGGATATTC
Organism: Tamias sibiricus; assembly: GCA_025594165.1. Classification (NCBI taxonomy): domain Eukaryota; kingdom Metazoa; phylum Chordata; class Mammalia; order Rodentia; family Sciuridae; genus Tamias; species Tamias sibiricus. Next base: position 29,472,823 of record CM046673.1, read on the forward strand.
AAGGTCATTTTGTTTCCATGTGAATTTCAGGATGGGTTTTTCTATTTGTATGAAAACCTTCATTGGAATTTTGATAAGAAGTGCACTGAATTTGTAAATTGCTTTCAATGGTAACAACACTTTAATAATATTAATTCTCCTAATCCACAAGCATGAAATGTCTTCCCCATTCCTCCATGCCTTCTTTAATATCTTTCACCAATGTTTTACAGTTTTTATTGTAAAGATATTTCAATTTTTTGATTAAATTTATCCACAGATAAATTTTACTTTTTGCAGTTATTATAAATGGGATTTCTTTCTTGATTTCTATTTCAGACAGTTTGCTACTGACAGATGGCAGCCCTACTGATTTTTGTCTATAGACTTTGTGTCCTGTAATTCAGCTAATTATTTTATTAGTTCTAATGGGGTCTTTGGTGGTGTCTTTAGGAGTTTCAACATATAAAATTCTGTCACCTGCAAACAAGGATAATTTGACTTCTTCCTGTTCAACTTGAGCACCTTTTGTTTCATTCTTTTCCCTGTCTAGGACTTCAAGCACTATGTTGGATAAAAGTGATAAAATTGGCATCCATGTCTTGTTTTGGATCATAAAGGCAAAAGCTTTCAACTTTTTCCATTCAATATGATGTTAGCTGTGGGTTTGTTATATATATGGCCTTTATTGAGTTGAGCTGCATTCCTTTTATACCCAATTCTTTCAGAATGTTTGTCATGAAGCAATGTTGAATTTTATAAAAAAATTTTTACATCTATTTATATGATCAAATGGTTTTGGTCTTTCATTTTGTTAATATGATGTGTTGCTTTTATTGACTTGTATGTATTGAAACATTCTTTGTACCCCTAGGAAGAACATTTGATTGTGGTTAATGATCTTTTCAATGCATCATAGTTTCATTTATTTTTATTTAATTAATTATTTATTTTTGTTGCATTTTTATCTAATTTAGTAGCAGGGTAATGCTGACTTTATAGAATGAATTGAGAAGAATTTCTACCTCTTCTATTTTTTTGTAATAATTTGATAAGGAGTGATTTTAACTTTTTAAATGTTTGATAGAATTCAGCAACAAAGCCATAATCTATGATTCTTCTAGAAGAAAACTTACAGGAATCACTTCAGGATATTGATGTGAAAGAAGTTTTTTTTTTTTTTTCCTTTTGTCCCAAAAGCACAGGAAGAAAAAAAGAAAGAAAGAAAAATTGACTACTAGAATTACATCAAGCCAACAAGTTTTTGCAAAGGAAAGGAAACAATAAACATTTAAGAGACAACTTACATAATCAGAGGAAATATGTGCAGCCTACACATCTGACATAGGGTTGATATCCAGAATATATAAGGAACTAAAAAACTCAATAACCATAATAATAATAATAATAATAATAATAATAATGGGCAATGGGCCTAACCAGACATTTTAGGAGAACCTCAGAATGGCTATTATCCAAAGGACAATATGTAACAAATGCTGGTGAACATGTAGAAAACAAGGAATTCTTATGTACTGTTGGTGGAGTGGAAATGTGAATTAGCTCAGCCATTATGGAAAACATCATGGAAGTTCCTCAAAAAGTTAACAACAGATCTACTTACTATTCCCAATACTGGTTATATATCCAAAATAAATGAAATCACTCTGTCAAGTGATATCTGAACTCCCATATTTACTGTAACAGTATTCACAATAGCCCACATAATGGAATCAAATGTCCACCCATGGATGAACAGATAAAGAAAATGTGGTGCATGATGGAATACCATTCAGTCAGTTTTTGCAAAAAACTTGTATTAACCCAGAGGACTTTATGTTAAGTAAGATAAACCTTACACAGAAAGAAAAGTACTGCATGATCTCACTCATATGTTGAATCTAAAAGAGTTGAACTCATTGAAGTTGAGAGAAGAATAGTGGTTAGTAGAGGCTGGAAACAGGAAGGGGCAGTGGGGTGAGGACAGGACTGCCAACAGGTACAGTGTTACAGTTAGATAAGAGGTGTACAAATTCCAGTGATTTTTTTGCACAGTATGATGAATATAGTTAAAAATAATGCTTTGTATATCTCAAAATAAGTAGAAGAGAGGATTTTGAATGTAGTCACCATAAACAAATGATAAAATTTACAGGTGATAAATAATTACCTTGATTTGATCATCACATAATGTATACATAAATTAAAACATCACATTCTACCCCCAAATATGTATAACTATTGTGCATCAATCAAAAAATAATGAAGACAAAAAATATAAAAGAATGTGCCTGATAACGATAAGACCAAACCCAGGGCTTCTGTTCCTATGGAAAAACAAGTCAGGGACCAAACTGTATGCTGATGTATATAGTTTGGGATGGCTTACTGCAGATGAACTGTAGACAGATAAATTCAAGTTGAATCCTAAAACCAAGTTAGAAATAGAAGATACATTAACAAAACCAACCAAACATAGCCTACCAAATAAGCACCATATTCTCTAAAACAAGAGCAATCTGGAAGGAGAATTTTCCAATTGTTATATCATCTCTATTGCTTGTGCTACACACTTTTGGGCCTTGTGAATCACGTTTATTAGTGTTTTTTATTCATTTAGCATTCGATGTCTGAGGGCCCACAATGTGTCAACTATGAGCATTAAGATAGTCTTGTTTTACTGGGGAAAGAATGAATGGATGTTCAGTCTTAACTTTAACAGAAGTGGAAGAAAAGAAAAACAAAAAGGCCCTTAGAGGGAATCAGATCAGAAGAATGCTGTATAAATTCAGAGGAAGTAAGAACTACATTTAACTACATTTAAGAACTACATTTAAAAGAGGACCAGGTTAATGGTATAGAGTCAGTGATGGTTTAGTTGAGCCTTAGAAAGGAATAGACTAAATCTGCAGAGATTGCCCTGTGGGGAGAGGTGAAGTAGAGAGATTGGGGAAGAAAGGCATTTTCACACACACACACACACACACACACACTTTGGACGTCCACCAACTTTTCACCAAGTGGAAGAGTTCTAAGAACTATTTGTAAACCAGAGCACTCTTAACCTCAATCACTTTGGTTACAATGTCAGATACAAATGCACTTTGTCTTAGTGTCTCCTGTCTAGCTTCTGTAAACCCATCCTCAGCCTGCATCATAATTTTGGTTTTACACTTTTAGAATCATTTCTAATAGACATTCACCCTACTGCACACAAAGCACAAACAGTGCTGAGGTTTCCATGGTCACTGTATAAAGGAAGGCATGAGTCAAGTGCTCTCAATTCAAATATCTTGGCTCAACCAGCACCAAAGGAGCTTGAAGCATATGGTTCCCAATCTTGAAGCCCTTTTTCTGTAATCTGTTACTCACAGGCAATCAGGATTTAGGACTTCACCATTCTTTTCCGCTGCTGGTGATGACAGAAGAAAAGTGCTGTTTTTCAAGAGAGTTGTGGACAGATGTTGCAGCAGCCAGGTGGATGAGAGCCACAGTTCATAAAGCTGAATGCAGGAAAGGTGGCTCCCTGTTTCCCTTGCAATTATCCTCTGAGCGCCAAGTAGGATCTACTGGCAGACGTGACTTGGAGCACCCACGTGTATGCAATGCATGAGACCAAGTTTGTGACAGTTAAGACAACACAGAAATGCCCAGGCATATGGTGGAAACAATTTATCTCCCATTTACTTGAACGTGATCTCAGAAAGCTGTTTTCTCAAAAGGAGAAGGGGGAGATTGAAAACCATAACAATGATAATAATGATGATTATCTACTCTACTATTTTACAGATGAGCAATGTTTTAATGGAGCTATTGTACCAATAACTAGAACTTGATGGAAAAGCTAAGTAAGTCTGTTGTATTGTTTTTGTCCCCAAGGACAAATGCACCTAGCATTAAAGGATGATGGTGGGCTACAGAAAAGATGCCCATGTTACCTTTTGTCAGTTTGCTCATGTTACCTTTTGTCAGTTTGAAGCATGGGAGACATTTTTTATTATTAGTTTGTATTTATTGATTTTTCCCCATGCACTTTGGGGATTAACATTCTGGCTTTGGTTTAACAGCAAAAATGCACATTTCTCTCTGTTCATATTGCTGCTGTCCTCCCCCTTCTCTTCCCCTCTCTGTGGCTCCAGGTGGGACTCAGGGGCTGGCATGGCATATTTGTTTGCTTTTATCAATTGCAAAGTCAGCAGGAAGATGCACCAGCAATATTGGATATTAAAGACAGCTCTACAGGAACTAAGGAGAGATGATTTAACATATATAGAGAGATTTTAAGTGACTCTGATCTTATACAGTGTTATTTCATTGTAATTACTTTAGACCTATCCAACAATAATCTTGAAATCTAGGAAACAGTATCATTCATAGTATAATACACTTTAATAAATTAACAGTGCTATACTAGCTAATTGCTGTTCAGAGCAAAAATAATCTTTATCTGGTCATTTGTTTAATATGTAAGCACCTTTCTCATTTTTTGCACGCTAATATGCCAAAAAACATCTGTTGAGTATGTGAAACATCCTAACATTCAGAATTTCTCCCATTTTCCTTGACTAGTCTCCCAACAGGTTGAGTGATGGCTACACCATATTGAAAAATAATGATGGATATTAATAGCAGCCACTGTTTGATGAGTAGTTGAATCAATCCATCTCATTTTCATGTAGATTATGTTTTCTCTTTACAATACACCAAGAGTCTTACAAGGAAGATATTAGCGTTTGTTTTATAGGCAGAAAATCTGAGGCTCAGGATGCTTAAGCAAGCAAGGTGAGAGAGGTTAGAATATGGACTTGATGCTGCATCATTAAATGCCCACGTCCCTGCTCTACATGCCACACTATACTGCTTCTTATGTGCATGTGTTTATCCCATGCACATAATATATATCTCCATCTGCCACTTCAATTAAACTTTAAATGTTGAAGCATCATCCCTTGGAGAATGCAAATGTGGAAACACGATGCTTGCTGCCCTATGGACAGAATAACTTGCCAGAACTAACTACACCCAAGGCAGGTATAAGTGTCTTAAGAGGAGAACAGACAAATTGTTACATGGACTTTAGGAAGATATCTATTTTCTGGTTTCAGAATCTGGGGGTACTTTGTAGAGAATGCAATGGAATTATATTCTGGCCTAATGATGTGATTAGTGATTTTGACTATAAAACTATATCCATAGATTCTCTATCTGGAGGCTGAGGGATAAATGCATGTATTCTCAGTTTGGATGGTTTAAAAAAAAACATGAGAAAATGGTTTTTATTTGTTAAATAAGGATAAGATGAATATATTATTTTCTCTTGAGAAATTTTGCGCTAGCGTACTGTTTTGGTTTACTCTCAATATAAAGTTAAAGAATGAGCCTTGGAATCAAAAGCCCATTAACTAACTCTTGTCTCAACTTTATTGCCTCTTTTTCATAGATGCCACTCAATCTTATTCAGGGCCCCATATTTTCCCTTTTCAGAGCACCCTGAGCTGTTCCTTTGGAGCATTCATTGTGATTGGCAATAGCATAATTCATCATGATTTTTACTCGTTTTTGTTGGGCACTTTCTCCACTGGACTGTACATTGCATGAAGAAGCAGCTCTGCCTATCTCGTGCATCACTGCATCTCCCCTGCATGGACAGTTCCTAGCACATGGTCGGCTTTCATGTTGTGATTGTTGAATAAATGAAGAATTGAATTGGAATCCTAACTTAACCTCTCATAAGATGAAGTGACCTTGGGACTTTTTAAAATTAATGTGATGATCCTCAGTTTTCTTATCTGTAAAAAGGAGGAAACATAATCCATGACACAAAATAATAACAATGTTCAAGTGCTAAGCTAATATTTGCTTACTTTTTTTTTTTTCAGTGCTAGGGACTGAATTCAGGGCCAGCTACCCTAGCCCCAATATTTGTTATCTAGTATTGTCATTGTTGTTATAATTTGTAACAAACATAAATCCAGGAGCATAGGCTAAAACGGAAGTCAATGCAGAGTTGTCTATTGTGGTGCCCAGCTTCTGAAGTGACATGGTAGAGCCTCATGGGCAGATCTGTGCTAGACAGCACAATGTTGCTAAGTTGTCAATGAAAACCTTTAATAGCCCTGTATTTACGTGCCATCATGGAACTTCCAAAAATTATCTTCTGGGACCATGACCAGACCTAGTCTAAGGATTTGGTAATTGCTTTTGCTCAATCTGAGTACAATCTGTTCCACTACTTTTGAGTTATGCAAGGGTGAAATAAATACAGAGCAAGCTTGCAAGCTATATTAAAGAAACTTAAGATATGCTTTGCACAAGGATAAAAACTTTAAAAATGCCTGAACTTTCAAAGTCAAAACTTCCACCAGGAATAAAATGTAGAAAACCCAGTGGAAATATCCTGCAGTGCTTTGAAATATGATGTATGATATTATAACCACCAAGATGAAGCTATAATAGCCCCTACCCCGTATCATGAAACATGAAAATAAGGATAGCTTTAAACAATCTTCCCCACCAAAAAAGATCTGCTTCTCTAGGTATGTATGTGTATATGTGTACAAAGCCTATCAAAGCCAGTGAGACTGAAATCTAACCACATTTTTTCTTTTTGCTCAAAACCAAATGAGCAGCTCAATTTCAGGAACTTGCAAAATGTCTCCCCTTTTTCATCTACCTAAAAATGTCTTATATTTTAAGTTGCTTAGGCTAACTATATTTGTCTGCATATATTATGTTTTTTAAAAATCATTTTTTCCACTTGGTTCCATTATGACCATCATTAAAATATTTCCCAGAATATGGAGTATTTTAAGTTGACATAAAAATGATTTCAACCACAGATGGTTAAGCAAGTCAATCTCAGGCAAAATCAGAACTAAATTAATAATCTGTTAAAAATAACTTACCTTCAGGAAAAATCATGAAATCTATGACTGGGAAAATGTGACAATACCTTGATCAGTTAAAATGCCCAGGGCAAAACCTTAGAAGGTGAAATTTACCAACACATTTGAAGTTACAACTAGAAAAAGAGAGAATTTAAACAATCATAATAAATGAATAAGTTGACACAGTAATAATCAATTTTATTAATTGGACCTGACTAATCCTTTATCAATGGTAATTTAATATTGACATAAAAATTGACAGCAGGAACAATTATTTATCTTAAAATACACAAGTTTTCTGTCACTTGATATTTACACATTAATATTCTAAATTTATTTTCATATTTACATCGTAAAGAAAATTATGTTCATCTCAGGTATCGTATTTTCATGATTAAATTCCTGAGGGAGTTAACACTTGGTTGTCTGTGACTAGACACTGGAGATAAATGAATCTCAGTGTCTCTTACTAAATGGAATCTGTATTTTATTTCAAATGTGAACCTTATGTCTTAGAGTAGACCAAATACCAGACAGTAAATGACTCGAGTGAAAAGCTTCCCCATCAATAAATAGCATTACATGGGTGACAGTTGTAGTACATCTTTTTCTATTTTGTTTTTCCATGTGTATTATTATTATTTTTTGGCTCTTCATGTCTGGCATCCCTCCTTTATTAGTACTGCATTATTTAACCATTCTTTTAGTTTCCAATTGTTCTTTCTTTCTTTAGGGTGGTATGACTCTCACTGTGATGACAGTGTTTCCTTTGAGAGTTATCATTTATTTTAGTTCTCCTAGGTTTACTGGAAATTCTTGTAGAATTTCCCAGAATTTTTGCACATTTTTATAGTTCCTAAAATTTGAAAGCATTTAAGTAAGTAAAGAAAAGCTCAGCCAGTGATTCATAGGATGTTATTTTGCATTTTAATTTCTATTAATTTCAAAATAATTGATGTGTTTTAAAAAATTCAAGAAATAACACACAAGTGCCAACAATTCTTAGAACTGCTTCCTGCCTGTCACTGTTAGTATCAGCTCATGATCAATGGAAACTTCCATGCTTATTGGATTGAATGGTCATATGAAAACCATCTCTGGCTTATACTAGAGAACAAATACCATCAAAAGAGAGGAAAGAGCAAGAGGAAAGAGAGACAGAACAGCATCTGCAGGGGAAAGATTTTCTGTGTCTTTCTGATGTCTACTATGTGTCATGTGTAGGACTAGATGTATTATTTCCTTTATTCTCACAATATACTGAAGTCTGGATATAGCCTCCTTGCAAAACATGGAAAAGGCTAAGAAAATAATCAAGCTCTTTAACTTGCTCAAGGTCACCTAACCCATAAGTAGATACTGGCCTTTGTCCCAAATTTATTTATATGTGCATTTTATTTTATAAGTTGATGTGTTTTTTTATCACAAAGAAAGGAGTCTGAATGATGTTCAAAGACTGATGTGCAAAAAAGATAGAAGTAGTCAGTGTCCTTGGAAGATTATCCAAGAAACAACCACTGGACCAAGCAATGAACATTATGCATCTTGGAAAGAAACTCTGATGTGGGGCAAGAACATTTCAGCTGGCTTTTCCAGGGATTAATGAGCCATGCCTAAAACATTCCTACTGTCTCTGCCCTGATATCATGCTTACCAGATGTCTGTGGTCTAATGTGCCTTCTGATTACCCTGGAGAGATGCCTAAGTTGGTGGCCATGAAAAAGTGGGTCAATTCACAGCCGTAGAAATTAAATTAGCTTCCTGGTTTATTGACAACCCATTTGAGAGTTTGGTTAAGAAAGTCACTTCCTCTGAGTCAGCTTCTATACCTTGACAACACCACCTGACTTCTAACCAGCAGAGCTAAATTCTAGACTCAAGGATTGCAGTGACCCCATAAGAAGCTGCCTTTGAAATTGCCTTGGCTTTGCAAGACTGTATCTTGACATTATCTCCCTCACCGTCTTTCACATTTTTGCTCTTTTTAAAGACAAGACTAAAGTCTAAAAAGAATAAGTCAGAAAGGACTTTAAATCATAATCTATTTTGCTTGTGTCTCCCTTTTTATAAGCATCTTTATCACACTGGATACTCTTAATAATGATCTGTGGATGACTCTGAATATTGAAATCTGCAGGTTTGTGCTATACAATTAAAAAATATAAACTGATTCCAGACACTCAATTTTTCTAACTCTAGACCCCCAATACTATTTGTGTTCTCTTTCAGGTATCTTTCTCTGACTTTAAAGTTGACAATCCTTCCTTAATACTTTTTTTTTCTGTTTTCACAGCATCCTTTCCAGAGTTCTCCTCTTACCCTTCTAACATTCCTCTTTTGACTCTTGTGTACCTGCTCTTCTACTCTCTGGCTCTTAAATTTTGCAGTTTCCTGATCTGTTTCACTCTTCTATTTGTTCTGCAATCTGCGTGGATATCTTCATAATTTTCATGAACTCAGTTGTCACAGGTATGCTTATAAATCCCAAGTCTTTTTCTCTAGTCCAGTCCTTACCTCCTCCCATATTTGTGGGGTCATTCTGAGCTATGCATGAAAAATAATATCTATTAGAAATAATTCCAGAGATGGCAATGTCTCAAGCTCCAAATTCAGTATGCTCCAAATCTACAGCATTATTTTCATTCTCATCCTGTATCTCTTGACTATTCCATCTAAAAAAGCATTTTGGTATAATCTCTTAAATTAAAATTTTGACCTCATCCCTCTCTTAATATTCTTCCTGATGCAGAACAAATTATTTTAAATCCTGATATCTTTACCATCCAACTCTATCTAGAAGTTATCCTCTCTTTTCTATCTCAGCATCGAATGGCATTCATTCCTCCATTATCTTTCACCTACAGTATTACAATAATCTTGTAAAAGGTCTCTGCCCCATTCTTGCTCTTCTAAAATCCATCCTTCATGCAGTCACAAGAATAATGTTTCTGAAATAGAAGTTGATTCATTATAACTGTTTGAGTAAAATTCTTCAATGTATCTTCATTATGTACAATTTAAAATACAATTTGCTCAAAATGGTAGGGGCATTTTGTAGCACTTATTAGGATGTAAACCATCATCATCATTTTCAATAAGCTTCAAGGTAAAGGTAAAAATTACTGGATGAAACCATGAACCTATCCCTCTTGTTGAAGCAGACTCTTTTCTAGGATTCTTAGGCTTAAGGTTTATTTGAATTTTCTCTCTTCTCTCCAGGTATCCTTTCTCTGACTCATTGACATTATCTTCTCCATGGCTCAATGTTGAAATTTCTCAAAATTGAAGCTTATGGTCAACAGAATACTCACTTTGATTTCCTCTATGTTTGAGTGACTCAAATTTTTCTTCTCTCCTTCTGACATCTCCTTTACATTCCAGTCTCACATAGTCAAACTCATATATTTTCTGAGATGTGTTGGAGACTATGACAATGAATGGCATAACAATTCATGCACTCTGATTAGAAGTAAACTTATAACTCTTGATTCTCCCCTTTCTATAACCCCTGTCATGCAATGCAGCCCATAGCTTTGTAACTTTTCTCCTCATTCATTCTAATCTCTCCACTTGTCTCCATTTTCACTCATGTTCCTTTGATGTAGCTATTAACATCAGAACACCATGGTGGGCCCCCGTCTTCTTCCTCATGTGCTCTGCCCACAGTAAATTCCTTCCCACATTTAAACCAGAGAGATATTTTTTAAAAAGTCATCTGATTAACTTTCCGCATCTCCCAGAAAATTAATTTTCTTTCTTCAATATGGTTTCATCATATTTTCTTTGAAGGTAAAATTAATTTACAGAGATTCAAATCTATATGTGCCATTGGCTTTGCACCCCATCCCACATAAGGAATGGGGTGACATAAGGTATTAAAATTCTTGCTTTGCACCTCATTTCACCTCCAGCTACATTATTCTTTCTGCTTTGGGGTCTCCCCCCCACCTCGCCTGTCTCTGTAATAATTTTAATTCTAACAAAACTTTGTATCTCGTTTTGAGTCTTCATTCTTAGGCAACCTTCTCTCATTAAGTCAAATACCCTTAACATCCTAATTTCAATTTTGAAATTTTGCATTGATTTACTTGCTTAATGTTTGACCTATGTCATCATTCAGTAGATCATATGATTTTCAGGGCCTCAGTGCACCTATTCTTGTCCATATTTTATACCCCCAGAACTTAACTCCAAACCTGGATCCTTAAATAAATGAATAAAACTTTTGTATGGAATTGATGTTCTTGAGCCTCCTTAGCCTCTTTTATGTTCATATCTATATAAAGTCATTGAAATGGAGATAAATTAGGGGTATTTCTGGTCTGAGTTTTTGTTGTTGTTGTTGTTTGTTTGTTTGTTCTATAAATCATGAAGTGTGAGTTTGGGGAGAGAGCATTAACATCTTATTACTGGGCTTTTTGGCATTTGGCACACCCCTTTTCTTCAAATATTAAGTGCATATCATACTGACTTCACGCCTGGGAGTGCTGAGCAAAATAATGTGCAACATAAAAGCATTTTTCAGTGTCTAAGTGCCACATAGAACCTCACTGATGGTCATCGTCATCATCATCTATTACATAATCTTAGTGCTATGCAAACCTTAGTAATAAAGTCAGTAATTCCATCACAGAAATGGACAGGAGAATATTCTAAAATCTTAACTGCTTAATTGACTTAGCAGTGATTTTATGCACATAACAATGCATATGAGTAATAAATAAAAGTGTAAGTTAACTCAAGAAAATATAAATTAACAAAAGACCCAAATTAATATTTTTCTTTCTAATGGGTGTGTCAACCAAATTTTACTCTAGGGATTTTTTTTTTTTTTTTTTTTTTTTTTTTTGGTACCGGGGATTGAACTCAGGGGCACTCGACCACTGGGCCACATCCCCAGCCCTTTTTTGTATTTTAGTAGAGACAGGGTCTCACTGAGTTGCTAAGTGCCTCGACATTGCTGAGGCTGGCTTTGAACTCGCGATCCTCCTGCCTCAGCCTCCCAAGTGCTGGGATTACAGGCGTGCGCCACCACGCCCGGCTTACTCTAGGGATTTTATGTTGAAAATATTTCTCTAAGTAATCGTCTGATATTCTTGAAATCACATGACACTAATAATCACAGGGAGTGCTCATGTTGCCCCCCTAAATTGAGGATTGTGGACTGAGGCCCGAACATAAGAGAAGAGCTGCCTGTGAGGTCCTGCTCTAGCAGGAACTTGTATGACCTTGGGGAAGGCATTTCGAGTGACTTACTTTTAAAATGGGAACAACAAAGCCTTCCTCCATAGTTTGCTCTGAAGAATACAGACCAATATATATGTGAAAGTACTCTTTACCATATGGATGGTTATGACAATGTGATTTTATATGGTTTTATTGAAAAATGTCCCTCAAATGCAGCCAAGCACATTAGGTTAATTGCAAGTCAGATAAGGTAAGACAAAAGGTAGAGATAGTTTTCCTTTTCATATTAGGTGTGAAACTCAGAGCCACCTAAGATTTCTTTTGAACTTGAGTGACATAAGTTATTAAAATGCTTGCTTCACACAGTGAAAAGCTTCCCACTCCCAACCGTTTTGTCTATGAGATACATGGAACTGAGATATATGGAAGTAGTTTTCATCTGCATATTTTATGTTTTAGACATGTAATTGAACCGAGTTCTCAGTCTCTTATATCTTATGTGTCATAATCAGGTTCCTTCTATCTCTTCTGTAGCCCATAATTTATTAGCTCTCTTTTTATTACTCCCGTTTAACAGATGAGTAATTGGATTCAGGGAGCTTAAGAATCTGGCCAAAAATTACTCCTCTACAAATTAATTGCTGCATCTTTGTAAAATTATACTAACATTTGATTATTTGCTATTGTTTGACCAGGGCTCAGCATCAGTGGTGTGAGGAAGACAGAGTCCTGATCTCTCTAATTTCCAGAGCAGGTGCCTTTGCACATTCCCTTACCCATAAACCAAGATGTAATCAGCCTGAATTTTCATAATGACTCTAGATCCTTCCCAAAGGGCCTTTGTTTTTACAATTTGTTTTTCCACTTTAGATAAACTAAAATTGGTTTTCTCACACCAGGTGTCCATTGCCTTCTGACCCTCTCTCCAGGATAATATTTTTATCTCATCTTCTGGATCTAGGGACTTGGATGATACAAGAACTCTCTGTGGAGCTGTTGCTGCAAGTTCTTTCTATCCCTGCATACTGCTTAATTTTTAACCAACACGAACTTGTATTTCCCCTGTGTTGGAATACACTGTTGTTAATTTGAACAGTATATAAATAAATTTTGCTAGTGCAGAAGTGGACTTTGGTTGGCCCAGTCAGGTGTGGTCCCAGTAACCCCGGCTGGTATGGGAAGGAGCCTGCTGTAGCCAAGTGATCTGTGGAAGGTCAGTTCCTAAGAGATGGAGGCAGTACAGAGGCAACCATATCAAAGTCCACAATAGCCCCTGCTCCCTGAGGGCAGGGCATGCTTATCCTATTCCCTATTTTGCCTTCTCCTATATATTGCTATGAGACCTCCCTCAAGTTGCTTAAAGGACAGATAGTTTAGAAAAATCATTCTTTAAGTGTGGTCTGAGTGCCAGTGGGGATCTTTGAAGCCATTTCAGAGGACCTGTGAAGTCCTTCCTTTCCTAATAATGTAACTCTTGCAACTGGGATTTCTTCATACCCTTCAATCAAAATGACATATCAACAACTTGATACAGAAATAGGTCTGAGAATCTGTCATCAGATATCTAAGTCAGACTTTATATTTGTCAATACTGCTTTTCAATTTTTACTAACTTTTGTGTGGGAGAAAGTAGCTTATTCCATTAAAATAATATATGCTTGAATTAACATGTTATAGGTTTATTATGAACATTTATTTATTATGAACATTTTAAAACTGATTTAAAAATTTTTCATTTTCAATTTCTAATATAAGTGTTAGTAAATACAATCCATATAAATAGGACTTCTTCAGAGTCCTCCATGATTTTTGAAACTGAAAATGGGTCCTGAAACCAAAAAGTTTGAGAGCCACTGGACTAGGTTACTTTTATTTAACTTGAAGTCAATAGAATTAATGCTTTTCAACATAAAGATATAGGAGAACATTTTCAAGATTTAAAAATACTAGTGTGGGCAGTAAATATGATTTTTCTCTTGCACCACCTTTGGACACTGGTAGAGACCTCTCTTCTGGAGGTCTGTCCAAAAAATTCTTGAAAGCAATTCCTAAGATCAATGAATTTTATCTGTAATGGAGTTAGGAGAGTGAAGTCATATTTTCCATCCCTGAATCAATTATGCATATGATTAACAAATATAAGAACTATATTTCTTCAAGACAAAGATGCCTCTGGGGTTTAATGGAATTCACTAGGTCTTACTACAGGAGCTATTTTTAAAAATATAGATTATCCATCATATATCTAAGTGAAGATCCATGCCTAAAGCTCTAATAATGAAAATAATGACAACAACATGATCATAACTAAAATACATTTTGTTGTTATGAACTGTGTAAGTTCATGTATTATCTTTTTATTTCTTTGTATCTGTGTCTTAGATATTATTACTCCACATTTGGAAATGAGGCCAGAGAGAAGTAAAGAACATGTAAGATGATGGGATTGGACACTGATATTCTGACTCCAGACTCAAACATCATCAGAGCTAGATAGTGCTACCTCTGTTATTCTCAGATGACCAAAATGATTGTGTACTTTTATCCTTCCATCAAGAGGTAGAGTCTCCGTTTCCCTCCCATTTATAATCCATGACTTGAATTGTTCAATAAAATGTAACCTGATGTTGTTTGGGGGAGTTTTGAGGCTGAGTCTCAAGACATCTTGTACCTTTCCTCTCACCCTTGCCTTCCAATCTCTTACCTTAGCTACCCTGTGAGCAAGCCTGAGCTAACCTGCAGCAAGATGAGACAAATCATTCCATCTAGCTCATTTTTAACCAGTTAGACCCCAGCCAATCTGAAAGCTGACTCATGATTAATGGATGAGCCCAACTGAGAGCAAACAACCCTAGTCAGATCAGCAGAACTGCCCAAATGAGCCCAGTGCAAATGACAATGCACAGACTTGTGAACCTGGCAGCTGGTTATTGTTTTAAATCATTAAGTTGTAGCATGACTTTTTATGCCCAAATTAATAAATGTCAAGAGGGAATAAAAATAGGTTGTTATAATATCTAAGAAAAAAGTAAGAAAAATAAACAGGTTCTTAAACAGTAGAAAATAATAGAGATGCATACAGAATAAGTAATGTATAAAAAGCTTCAGAGCTTCCTTTTTATTTCCATGTGAGTTCCTGCCTTCACTTGTTCTTTAATATAGTTTAACATGTAAAAGAACTAAAAACAGCATCAAAAAGTCAAGATGTGTCACATTTGGGGAAAGTAATAAAAGAAGGGTAGAAGGAGGAGTAAAAATGGAAAAATAAAAAAGAAAAGGAAAGAGATTTAAACACACACCAGAAAAGCACACATCAGTTTCTCTGTATTATTTTCAGCATTTCCAGGTCTTTCAGGGTTAGCAAGTAAGGAGAAAAAAAAAAAAAGTTGCTGCCTTGGGAAGAAAAATAGAAAAGAGAGAGTTAGAGCAAATATGCTGATGTTAGGTGTGTTTGGTTATGAAAGAGCAAGAGCCAGATTGGAAAATATGGCAAAGAATAAATGTAGCTCTGTGCCCTATATATAAATCCCCAGAGTGGAATTTTACTTTGGGATGACAGCACTTGTGAAAATGGCATCTTGAAGCATAATTACTAACCCCCGTGCATACAGATAAGGCTCTTCTTTAACTGGAAACATTAATCCCCAGAGGGTCTTCCAATCTCATCAAGGCCAGTAACCTGTCTAGAATTCCTAGACACTTATGACAAATGGACATAAATGGCACAAATGACAATCTGTTGGCTTATTTCCCAGGGTCTGTTGCCTCTGTTAATTCAACTAAAACACTCAGGTGGGCGCCTGTTTTGAATATGCGCGGAGAAGAGAAATCCACTGTTCTTTCCATGGTTTGTCTTTGATCTGGTCTCCGTGGTTATGGCTGTTCTGTATTGACTCATGAATGACAAGAGAAGCACATGAATGTGCTGTGATGGAGCTGGAGGGATGGGATGACTGGAGTGTGAGGCTTGAAAACCTTTTTGACTTGCTTCTCAGCAGCGGACCATAAGCTTGAGTTTTAAACGAAGGGATTAAACAGAAGGAAAAAAAGGTGAAGCTGATTTGCTTTCTCTTCATCTATCAGGCCTGCTCTTGTTCTTTTTCCCAAGCAGAAAGAGTTGACAACTTTATTATCAGAGCTTTGGTTGGTGACAAGCTCCTACTGAGTGGACTTACTTCACCTTCAGGAGAGGAGACCATGTTCTTTCTCTTGAATCCCATGGTTGAGATTTTCACAGAATACACCCTCTTTGGGAAAGATAACCAACTCCTCATCTCTCTTTTCCACTCTCTAGGTATTTGTGAGCAATATGCTCACTACCACAAATACTTCCCACCATGTCTTCCCCCAAATAGAAAAGCAACAACTTTCATTTGTTTGTTTTTTTTGGGGGGTGACAGCATTGAGGATCCTGGTCTTCCAATCTAGATTCAGTTGTTTGTTTTCTGTGTATGTTTGTTTGCTTGTTTGTTTATCCTTCCTTTGTGGTGGGGAGTATGTGGAGAGTAAAGCAGAGAATGGATATGTTTTGAATATATTCTCAGGCATCCAAGTGTAAGTTACTTTATCTAGTCAAGCTTTTTATCAAGTAATCTGCAGTGGATTATCAGGCTCTGTACTGCATTGTAAAAGGTAAAATTACTCTCTTGAATCTTGAAGAGGTGGTTGACATGAAGGTACAGAGATTTCAGGGTCTCTCTGTAAAAAATGCAACCATAATTCTATTAACATTTTATCCCCAAAATTAAAATATATGTTACATATGATAGAGGCTGTTGTGGTCTAAATGTTAGAAGAAGACCCCTACTAGACAGTGGGGTTACAGGTTGACTCGGATAAATAACTAATGAGTTGTCTAAGATTTATCAACTTGTTCTTAGATGAGTTTGCAATCTCTTGGACTCATGACTCTTCCATAATCTATCACAATTGTAGGATAAGAGTCACTCAAGAGCTATATAACCTAAATTGACTTAATGGGAAGATTGTTTCATATTTCTTTTTTCTTTCTTTCTTTCTTCCTTCCTTCCTTTTTTTTTTTTTTTTCCTACTTAGGATTAAACCCAGAGACTGTTTAACATCCCTAGCCCTTTTAAAATTTTATTTAGAGACTGGGCCTCACTAAGTTGCTGAGGCTGGCTTTGAATTTGTGATCCTCTTGCCTTAGCTTCCTGAGCCACTGGGATTACAGGCGTGCACCACTCACCTGGCAGTTTGATATTTCCTTGGTTTACAGATTAAAAAAAAAAAAAAAAATAGCTAATCTTTTTTGTCTACCCTAATAGTAGCTTATATACTGGCAAACATCCTAGAGTTTCTATAGATACAAAACAAAGTTTTCCCAGAAACTGTCCTGGACTCAAAAATAGAAATTGCTAGAATATTATAATGCACAGAAATCTTTGCGATTATGCATTTGAAGAAACTAATTATTGTGGAGTTGATAAGACTCATTTTAAAAATGTAATCTGAAATTACAGCTTTGAGTCAAGCAAACTTTTCATAATCCATTTCAGAAAATCTTAAGTATACAATGCATTACTTTGACTGAAAAGCACCAGCTCTTGCTCTAGAGGCAAAGGTTGGCCTACTGAAATGCCAAGCTGAAGATTTGTGTGGCAAAAGGAAGTAGAAAAGTTAGAGCAATATGAGACCTGAGAGCAGCAGAGCTGTATCTCCCTTGAGCTGAGGAATCTTAAGCAGAAATGAGCACTATATTTAAATATTTCTGAACCAATTATAAAGAGAAATATTTAGGGAAAAAAAATTGATTCTATAATGTGAAATTTCCATCGCAATTAACTTTACTCTCAGAGCTAACTTCACAGATTCAATCAGAGTAAATGGCTGGAAAAGGATTTTATCCTGTAATTTCCTTCCCTCCATATGCCACAAATCAGGTTCAGTTACGTGTTAAATATCTGTATGGTTCATTTTGCTTATCCTCCTACCACAATTTCAAAGCTAAACTGGGAGTTGTGACTATCTTTGGCTTAGGCTTTCTTATGTCATTTTGTTCCTTTCCTCCCTTTATGGATCACCTACTTCTTTTAAATAGGCAAATTTACCACTTAATGAAGGGTTCACAGATTAGTATGTTGACTAAGTCCTGAGATTTAAGTTTGAGTTGTTTATTGAATTTTGTATCACAAAAGCACAGAGTGGCACATTCTCTATGAAACTGTCTAGTAGGTGGCTGGGGACATGCAGGGTCCAAGAGAATGGTTGATCTGCTCTTCACCTCAGAACCAAGTATTATAAACCATACCTAGAGATTTTGAAGTTACTTCTACTTACTTAAGATGTATGTGTTTTGTTCATTTTGGAAGCAATGGCCTTCATTCTAACTTATTAAGGTAGGAATGTTACTGCCATGTGTCATTCTTATCTTAGATAGATGTGGGGATTTTAAGAACTGAGAATGGAGGTATGCAAAGATGGTGACCTTCATAGAGCTCTGAAATATATAGGGGGAACAAATATACAAGCACACTAGTTACATTGTGAACATCAACTTCCTCTCTGTAACTCCTGTATCTTATTATGTTAGATTCTTCCCCCACCAATCTGTTAAAACCCATTCCATCAGTCCCTTGGCATTAGTGAGATCTAGGAAAACTAATGGGAAGGTAAAAATTGAAAAAAACATTACAGACAACAAGAAAGTAGAGAGGTTGGAGAAGATGGTCTACCTGAGAAGCAAGCAAAGGAAGGAAGAAGTCAATGCAGAGCTAGCAAAGAATTCTCTGTTTAGAGTCTAGCACTTAAGTGGTTTGAAGATCCACCCCATTCTTAGTACCTGGTACTGTGCTTGGCACATCTTAGACACTTAGGAAAGGACTTTGAATGAATTCTTCTAATCAACATAATAAGACATATGTAAGTCAAATTTCCATTCAGTGCAGATGAGTGCATGCTGAATTCACACCTAAATTTTTGTAACTTCATATCTTTAATTAATTGAATCTCAGGTCATTTGAAGAAGCTATAAAACAAGTATTGAATTCTTTCCCCACAAAATGCAACTACAAACTTTTGTATATCATTTCCAGTACCCATGGATCCTCTAAAGCACATTTAAAAAAATTATAATCTATTTCAGGTAGGATAGGTAAGTAATATTTTCATGCTTTTGCAATGGTTTATACTTTCTACTTTATAATTTCCATTCAAATGAAAAATAAATGCTTAGATTCTTCCCACTTACTTCATCCTACTTTATTTCTCTCATTTCCCAATTCACTAAATTGCTTTGAAATGGCCCACCCGCATGTACAGAAGTGAGATCCGCACATCAATGAAAAAGTGCTAGCATTTCTAAATATATTCCTTATATTCAATCAAGAATGTAAAGCCACCCAAACACTTAAACCAACAGTAATCTGTAGGTACATTGAATAGTTCCAGATTGATCCAATATTTTTTCATATTCTAATATATCTACTATGGTTGCAACTAATTCTGAAGGTCTCCATAAAGAAGTCCAGTATGGTAGGAAGGAAGCATTTGCAGAGATGGCATATAGAAACCCAGCTCAGCCAGAAATTAACATGTCAGAATGCAGCAGCATGCCACACTTGGGCATAATTATTTGGAAACCATAGTCAGCAAACCAAAATAAAGAATTACTTGCTGTTAGGACATTTCTACTGTTAGAGTTATGTAATGGTTGTACAAGTCAAAATTAGAAGGAAATAGAGACTTCAATGATTGGAACAATTTTAGACCAAACCATTTTGACATGCTTGACACAATCATAAATTCACATATGAATGTGTCATGTGTTGTAACAGAATTCTTAACAGAACAAGAGGAAAGTGCCTCTTGTTTGAAGTTAGAAGTCAGAAAAAAAAACTTTATGAAACAGTGTTACAAAATAATAAAGTGGGTTTACAGAAGACAGAGGTTGTCCATTTTGGAGCTCTATCAGAATCACCTGGTGAATTAAAACTCATGTATAGCTGTAGTTTCCTCTGCCCAAGACCTAGGGAGAGGGTGGATGGTAAGCAATGAACAAGCTGAGGAAGAAATCATTCATTAGGTCTTACTATGGGTCCTTTTTGCATTTTGTCTTTATCCTATTTATATTCCAATAAAATATTTTCTCTGTGAGGAAGCATAGTTTGCTGATTAAATAAATGCACCAATTATTTATGCAAAAATTATCTAATATGAATAGTGTTTTCTTCATCATGTGCTTCTATTATATATATATATATATATATAATATTCTACTATATATATATATATCTTGTGAGCAGTGGATTTAAAGGTATAAAAAGGTCATATATATATGATATAGATCACATATATATATGACACACATACATGTGTCATATATATAGCTGTGTGTGTATATATATATACACACACATATATATTGCTTATGTGCAGTGAGAGGTAGAGATTTTCAATATCAGGCATAAACTGCCCCTAGTTCTTATTCCATGTGCCCTAAGAGTTCTCCTGGCTGTTGCTCCCAAAGTTTGGAAAATATTTGTCAGCATGATGAGCTATAACTAGTATTGCATAGTCCAAATCTTAAGCTCTCTTTCTAATAAATTCTTGACCAAAATGACTAGACTCTACAATGGAGTTAGATTATTATCCACCCTCACCACCCCCCAGCAACATTTGCCCTAGGCAGGGGGCTTCTGGTAATTTCCCTAGGCTCTAAGTTCTAAATTATTTTCAGTTGCTCTGTCTTGTCTGAAACTTGCTTCTTGTCTTAGCTTAAATGCCAAGCATTCCCCCCCCAGCAACTCTTGTCCAGGACATAGATTTAATTTCTTTCTTGCTCTGTGTGCCACATTGTGGGTTAATGCTATGCTTTCTGTATCCAAGACCAGTCCTAAAGAAACTTTGCTTGAACCCAGAGCACTCACACAAGCTATTTGATTCAGTTTGATCTAACTCAGCTTAATTCAATACAATTCAGATACTCTGGCCACCTGCTTTTAGACTCGCCCTATTTTGGGACTCTTTGGTCACTAACCAAATAGAGGATAAAAGCACATTATAAGGATAAAATATGACATATCGATCTAAATATTCTGCCTCTCCTTTTTTCTCAAAGTCAAATAAACTCCCTCTATCCATTTTCGTTTTTCCTCCTAGAAAAAGCTATCAGGCTTTTAACAGTCCTTGTCGCATCAAAGGCAAGGCCCTGGTTTGAGGTATTACCAGAGATCTGACAATCACTTCAGAAGCAGAGCAATAGCACGTTTTTCCCGTGAGATTCAAGGAGCAACTTGATTTGTTTTCACATGTGTGAAAGTATATGCATGTATGGGTATTTGCTTAAAAAAAATGTCTGACATGTAGTTTTTATAACAGATAAACTCTATCAGTGTGCACCAAATTTCCTAACAAAGTTCACCTTTTAAACTCTACTCCCACTTTGTGGGCAGTGGATTTAAAGACGGCACACCCGTCTGCTCACTCTTCCATGCTCACGCTTTTGGAATTTGCTCATAACTTGCACAGGAGTAAAAACAATGAAACATCTGCCAAATGACTGCACCAGTGATATCTGATGTTGTTGTGCCAGTCACTTCCCCAGAGATGGGATTTACATAGCAACAGCCCCAGCAAGCTCCATTAAATCTCTCCTTACCCTTTCCTCAGGGTAGCCAGTGCCCATTAAGAAACCCCAGTGGTTCTGTCTACTGTTATGAGTCATCACTTGCTCTTTCAGCTGGCTGCCTCACCAGCCTCCCTTGTGCCTCGGTGTCTCTCTCGGGGCTGATGTGCATGGCCACACTTTGTTAAACATTCCACATTCACAGTGAGGTTCTTATGACAGTTGGAATCCAGGCTGAGATATAGGCTCTGGTGGCATCTTGCACCTGTTGGTGGTGAACTTTTGGCTACCATCCAGTCCACTCCTGATGACCAGTAAAGTGCTAGGACAAAATGAAATGCAACTATGTAATGATGCTTTATCACATTGGTATGTTTCTTGTCAAATATCTTTGGATAACTGTACATTCAATACTCTTACCTGGAGAGTCATTGTTCATCTTAGTTGATTCAGGGCTCCCATAAGGTTTGCAATAAAATCCTTTAACCTTCTTGACATGTGTTCTCTAAACGTATTGACCTTGGAACCCCTTACCTTGCAAGACTGCTCCCCAAACATATTCAAAGGTACACACACACATAAGCAATGTAGCACTCATTAAACAATATTCTGTGCAAATAATACTTACTTGAATTTTCCTAAAGCAGTTTTTCTTTAATAAATTGAGAAGCATATGTTATAGTGGCTGAAGCCCTTGTTCTAGAGTCTGCCAGAGCTTGTAACCTAGCAGAATGACCTTCAGCAAGTCTAAAAATAGTGACTGTCTTATAGGGTGGTTGAAAAAGTTTGATATAACAAAAGAATTAAGAACAGCATGAGTTTTCCTGTAAGCTGGCAATAAACATTAATTATTGTTAATTTCCTATGTAGACTATATATTGGGAAGTGCTAAACTAAATTATTCTTGCTAGTCACACTGTTCATTTTCTTCCTTTACAGAGTAAATTTTGGTTTCTCATTTTAAAGCTACTGTCAAAATGAGGTCTGTTATCAGTGTTAAGCCAAGGATTTATTTATTTATTTATTTGTTGGCTAGGTAACCAATGCAGTGACCCTCTGCGAACCCAACCATAGACATATCTTGCTCAGACTCTAGCTGAGCTAATAATGATGGGCAGGGAACACCAAGGCTCCACTCCTGCTGTGTCACCTGGGTTTCTCTTTCTTGGGTTTGCATGTTTTTGAGCTGATAGACTTGGGAAAATAGAGGAGGGGATGCCTGGGGTTCAAATAACCCGGAGCCTCATGCAAGTGATTTACCAGTGAGCTCTAACCTCCCCAGCCTGAGAATTCTTCAAATTGATATTAAAAATCTGGTTTTAATTGACAGATGGTAATTATATCTATTTATGGGGTACTATGTGATTTTTTTTCCTATGCATATATTGTAGAAAGATTCAACTGAGCTAGTTGACATATCCACCACCTTATCAATCTTCTTCCTTCCTTTCTCTTTTTCTTTCTTTCTTTCTCTGTTTTCTTTCTTTCCTTCTTTCTTAGAATATTAAAAAAATTATTGTTAGCATTTTAAAAAATATGTAATACCTTATTTTTTAGCATGGTCAGCATGCACAGCAATAAATCACTAAAACTCAGGAGAGATTTAACAGAGCTGTGGATGTTGGGTCTGTTGCTCTTCTAAGTCCTGACTCTGGAGAAGTGACTGATGCAACATCATCAGATGTCAGATTTAAGGGAGAGAGCCTGTTCATCTCTATTCCTTAACCCTAAATGAGATGACCTCTAGTTTTCTGTGAAAAGGAAGTAAATAAAAACAAAATTAAAAAAAAAAAAACAAATAATAAACAAACACCTTGCAAAATCAAACCAAACCAAATATTTATAATTTAAACTGCAGGATAAACAGACTTGTTCCTCCTTGGTGTTTTTAGTTCATGGTAGGAATTTTTTTTAATTAATTAATTAATTAAATTTGTTATGCATGCCTTTAGAGTGCAGTTCCTTTCATATTACATATAAAGAGCACAGTTTTCCAAATCATTGGTTTTACACAAAGTATTTTCATACCATTTGACTTTTTATACATGCACTTAGTACATTGATGTCAAACTCCTTTTGCCATTGTTTCTACCCCTTACCCCTTTCCCTCCCCCCTTTTTTCTATTTAACATTCCTTCATTCCTCTCATCCCCCCTCCCTTGCCATTATAATTCAGTATCATCATAGCAAAATAATTAATCGACCTTTGGTTTTTGGGGATTGGCTGACTTCACTTAGCATTATTTTCTCCAACTCCTTTCATTTACCTGCAAATGCCATGATTTTATTCTCTTTTAGTGCTGAGTAATGTTCCATTGTGTATATATGCCAAAGTTTCCCTATCTATTCATATATTGATGGGCATCGGGGTTGTTTCCACAATCTAGCTATTGTGAATTGTGCTGCTATGAACATTGATGTGGCTGTGTCCCTGTAGTATGCTATTTTTAAGTCCTTTGGGTATAGATCGAGGAGTGGGATGCTGGGTCAAATGGTGGTTCCATTCCAAGTTTTCCTAAGAATCTCCATACTGCTTTCCAAATTGGCTGCACCAATTTGCAGCCCCACCAGCAATGTAAGAGTGTGCCCTTTCCCCCACATCCTCGCCAGCATTTATTGTTGTTTGTGTTTTTGATAGCTGCCATTCTGACTGGCATAAGATGAAATCTTATACTAGTTTTGATTTGCAAAAAAAAAAAAAAGAAGATATATGAAATTTTTTTTTTTTTTTTTTTTTTTTTTTTTTACTCCAGAGCTTGCAAGCCTCAGTGGCAGGGTCCTTATCCAGTGAGCACTTTCAGCAGCCACTAGAAGAAGCCAGATTTAGGCATATGAAAGGAGGAGTGGAATAGTAGGGTGCTGAATATTGGCAAGCGAGGCACTCTCATGATCTGAAAAGTTTAAAAGAGTGCCAAAAAACTCAGAACTTAAGGTAAACATGATTTTAATGCAATGAATACGACATTGTAAAATTGCAATATTGTAAAATATGATGCAAAACATCTATAATAAAAATTTTAAATAAAGGCAAGATTAGTAGTACTGGATTTTCCTTCTGCCTTGGGCTTTAATGTGACTAGGTAAAGTATTATGGGATGGAATACAAAGAAGACGTGGTAGTGAAAAATCAGGTCAACAAGTAACATGAATAACACTCTCCATCAGGTTGTTTACAGTTTTTCAAGCTTACCAAATTTTAAGAAGTTGTATCTAACACTGTAAATAGTTACTGAGAAAAATTTACAAAGAGACATCTTCCTAATTGTCTTAAAGCAAGATCAACATTCAAGATTTCCCTAAGCAGAGACAGGAGTGTTGTAGAGGGAAGGAAGACTTACTAGGTACTTGATATTACCTTCCATATGACCCTGTAAACTTCAGAATGGATCCATAATTATTACTATTTGACTGGTTAGGGAACTAAGTGTGGCTGTTAAAGTCCAAACTAAATACTTCCATGGGAATATTGCTAGAATTCAAGGTAGAGCTAGTTGATTCCAAAGCCCTTTTTCCTCCACGTTATTGTGTGTGCATTTTTTTTTAAATTTGTAAGTCAGTAACAATGCAAATTCCTCTAATTTTTTTTTATTAGTGCATAATGTAAATAAATGCACTTTGCAAATTACAAAATGCTACAGAAACAAAAAGTTTATTTATTCTTTAATTAAATCATTACTTATTTGTTAAGTACCAAGAGGTCAATTATTTTTTATCTGAAATATTGTGGGGTTGTGGGGAGAAAGAACCTACCATCTGTGCTTGATGTTCACAGATTCACAGATTTTGAACACTAGAACTGGGTGCTTTCATTTCTTTTTGTGTTTCATGTTGGAAACAAAAATGCAACTGACTTAATTCTAGTATACACTGTCTAAAATTGGTTATAAAGGAAAATGAAATATTCCTTAGGCAATTGTCAAAATTTTTGCTTTCCTCTTGTGATTCAAAATTTGATCCATGGGTACAGATGAAACATCATATCTTAGCAATTTCCTCCTCCCTTTTTCTTCTTTTAGATTTTCCACTTTACTATCATAACATGGTTTCTGTAGGTTGGACGACTGTTGACATTTCTCAGGGGTATTTTTTGAAAGACTCTAGATTTCATGACAACTGGAAATCTAATTCTAGTTTCAGATGATGAGCACTGAGTTTCCTGAGTTGATGGTAAAGTTCATGCACATGGTGGGATTCTGAGAAATGCCACTCCAGTTGAATAACTTAATCATATTTAATAACATATGCCAGCATATTTGAAGTGCGGTTTTTACAATGAATATCTCTGGTAGGTAGTTTATTATTTATTAATCTAAAAACTTAAAATTCCATGATAAAAGTTTTAGTACAAGAGATTTCTAGCATCACCACTGATTATAAAGGATGTAATAGAGATTATACTCATCATATGCATAATTATGTATGTAGGGGTGGGCTCAGGTGAGAAAACCTTTGAGAGTAGAGATACACTTGATTAAGGAAAGCAAAACCGGAGTGTTCATATAAGAGAGGCTCTTTCAAATATGACATCTCCCTTGACCAAAACACTCCCAGCTGAAGAGGGTATTTGAAGTTCTGGATCCTTATGCTCTTTTAGCAAATTTACCCAAATAGGAGGAAGGACAGCAGCCTTGTATAGTAAAGCATGGGTAGCAACGTCACATGATAAATTCTCCCTATATATTCTCCATTTTTCACTTTCATGGAAGTGTATTGCAACTTCAGGCAAGCAATTTCACCTCTTCAAAGCTTCTGTCTTCACATGAAAAACACAGTTATGATCTCTAACTAATAATGTTGAGAGAACTATGTTGCTGGATTTCCAGTCTCATATACCCCCACCTCTCTTTTTATTTTGATGATACTGGTGATTGAACCCAAGGACAACTTACCACTGATCTATGTACCCATATCCCTAGCCCTTTTTTATTTTTTATTTTGAGTCAGAGTCAAGCAAAGTTGCCCAAGATGGCCTCAAACATGTAATCCTTCTTCCTCAGGCTCCCAAGTCACTAGGATTACAGGTGTGCGTCACCACACCCAGCTCAGATCTCTCTGTAGAATTCATTTCTGCCAGATAAACCTTTTGCAATGCAAAACAAGACAAAAAAATGGACATAAGACTCAGGAGGGAGACGGAAAGGATTTTGCAAACAAGTGAAATCAATAATTTTTTTAAGTAGGTAGAAATGAGAATCTGGAGACTGTGAGAAGGCTAAGAGCTAAGAAAGTGGGGAAAAGAGGTACTGGAAGTTTCTGTGTGTTTCCTTTGAGAGACTGAAACAGAGAATTGAGTTCCTTATTTCATTTTGTTTTATTTTATCTTAGACTATTTTACTTTGAAGCTTTGCATATGACCTTACTAAGGCATCTGTCCAAATGCTCTAAATTACAAATGATTATATACATATAAAGTGATTATAATTGAGCATGGCACAAAGTAAATCCTGAATAAACTTGACATTTTAAAATAATGATAACTATGATGATGATGATGATGATGATGATGATGATGATCATAATTATATCTGTAGTAAAATTCCAACAAAAGCTTCTATTTCAGCCAGTATATCCTTTGGACACATCATTAGAGACTTTTATGATTGGAGCATTTAGGGAAAATGGATATTTTTTCATCCATTTCTTATGTGGAGCACCTCAGGAAACATATTTAATTAGAGAAAATATTGGAAGAGCTTTTGCATTCCTGATGAGATGAGAAATTAGCATGGGCTGCTGTCCTCCTTCTCCCCTAAAATCAACCCTGGAGAAATTAGGGAAATAAAAGGATGAGAGGCTTGTGGGAATTGTGAGGCCATTGTCATGTCCTGGAGTGTGTGTGTGTGTGTGTGTGTGTGTGTGTGTGTGTGTGTGTGTTGGGGTGGGGTGGTGGGATGGGCTGGAGACTTGAGGCATTGAGAAGTTAGGCACTTTAAAAGCTATTTCTGGACCTTTCTCATAGAAACTGCAATGGTCAGGTTGTTAGTGTTTTGTGCTCAGTACAAAAACAACAGGAAAGAACAGATAGGGAGAAGGGTTAATGAAAACAATCATTTAGTTAATGTTCAATCATTTAGTCTCTTTCCTCCAAATCCCAGAGCTAGTCGATTACAACTGTGGAAAAATGTCTCTTCAGAATACTTTTATTTCCTCCAAAAATTTAAAGATTATCTCCTGAGTGGTAAAGTTGCCTGTGAGAGTGAAAGACAGAGAAAAATCCAAGGTCACTCTATGGGGTCATGGACTCATATCTTGCTATCAGCTGGGGTGTAGACTAAGGCCAGGTCTTTGACCTATCATGTTATCCATTATAGAGCTGGTACCCTGGTATCCTAGACACATGAAGGTTACAAATGCCTTTCTAAAAAGAAAAAGTAAAAAAAAATTACTGTTCTAAATTAACACAATAAATGTACTCCAAAACAGGAAGATATTGGCAATATGAAATCTGGAAAAGATGTCTTAAATTATAAATTAGTAGAAATATTTTGGTATTAAATACTTCATAGATAAAATATTCAATAAATGGTATAAATGCCAGAGAGGACACAGTCAAAATAGATTAGTAAGCTGAAAGATGTGATAAAAGAATTTTCTTAGAAGATAGCAGAACATGGTAAAAATAAACTATAGAAGGAACACTAGGGAGAATTAAAGCACAGTTGACAAGAACAGTATGAAAAGTTCCTAGAAGGAGTCGAAAGTAGAGGACTTTTGGTTTTAGTGACTTACTTATAACAATAAAACACGGCAGAAGTGATACCTCTTGTATCATCTCAGCGTAGGTGAAAAGACATTTTGCAGCTTTTGTTTGGATCTCTTGGCTGTCCCTTCTCCAAAGCCAATCACTATCTGAGAAATACTTAAGATAGTTTTGGTCAACAGTCCCAGGGAGCTCACCCTAGTTCAGCAGTCTCCTCTAGGCAACAGACTGACTTGGAAGTATACCTCAGCCATAGGTCTTTCAGCCACCAGCTGTTAGGCATCAGCCCCTGCCCATCAAGTCATGCTGGCTAAGGCTCCAGACATTACATTCACCATATCCTTTTTGAATTCTTGACCAGAATCTATGAGTATAAAATTTAAATAAATTTTTGCCATTATGTTTTAGAGATGTTGGTTACATAGCAAGAGATAAACAGAACATTTAGTTTGTTCTTTACCAAGAGACAATTTTTAACAGACATAAAGAAACTCAAGTAGGTATACTATATCATTCATACATTCATTATTTATCTCCCCAAACTAATCATCTATCATTTGTCAAGTACTACCCAAAGTGCTAAGAATAAAATAATGTGCAAGGCAGACACAGTTACTGAGCTTTTAAGAATAACAGCCCTTTCTGAATTGTTGGAAGAACAGAACTGATGGTAAAGTTGAAGCCTTGTAGGGCACATAACCTCCCCCAGACACACACACACACACACACACACACACACACACACACACACATACAGAACATACAGATGCACACGCCCTTGCATATAATATTAATATAGTATTACATGCCATATAGACATAGACCCTATAAATGAAAGAATAAATAAAAGAATCAAAATATATGAATATTAGAATGTCACTCTCCTATCTCAGAGATTCTATTTTTTTAAGATCTTAGTTTCATTTAAAGAAAATCTACTACTATTCATCTCCCATCACTAGAGCTTCTGTGTGTATACACACACCACACACTCACATAGTATCTTGCCTTAAATATGCATATTATCATTATGATTTGGATATGAGGTGTCTCACAAAAAAAATCTTATGTATGAGATCATACAAGAATGTTTGGAGGTGAAATAATGAAGTCACAAGAGGTTTAACCTAATCAGTGGATTAATCCACTTGAATGGATTAACTGGGTGGTAACCGTAGGTAGGTAGTAGGAGGAAGTAGGTCATGGGAGGCATGACATTAGAGTTTATATTCTGTCCCTGGCACCTTGCGCACTTCCCCACCCTTCCTGGTTGGCATGTTCTGAGCAGCTTTCTTCTGCCACTCCCTTCTGCCATGATGTTCTACCTCACCTTGGGCACAGAACTGTGGAATTGGCTGACCATGGACTGAAACTCTGAAACTCCTAAGCCAAAATAAACTTTTCCTCCTCTAAGTTGTTCTTGTCAGGTCTTTTGCTTACAGTGATGAAAAGCTGACAATTCTATAAAATAAGTTTAATTCTTTCTTGAATAACAGTAAAGCCCTTGATCCAGTGTAAATAATATCAATAATTCTCCTAAATCCTAATAGAAGATTTTTTCCCCTTAATTTTAAATCACAAAAGCATGATCCTGATCAACCATGAAGAATTCTGGAAGCAAATTCTGTAAAACTACAGGGATCCAAAACATTCTGGATATGACATTAACCTTTGAGCTTACTGAGCCCAATCCCCTCATCTTACATCTGGAGCCACTGAGCTCCAGTAGGCAGTGGAGCCAGATGTCATGCTATCAGCAATGGTGCAGAGCAAGCTAAACTCTATGAGGTCGGCTGAGGTCCTGTGTAACCCAGAGGAATCCTGGCATGAATTTCAAATCCTCTCCTCAATGCTGGCACCAGTTCTGGTATCCATATGTCTGTGAATACATAGAAGCTGAGGCAGAGAAACTCATGAGAATTGCCAAGGCCCTAGAATCCTGAAAACAGTTGCTATATCCTGTTGCCATGACAACCCACTCAGGAAAGAACCTAGGTGCCAGACTTAGATTATTATTTTTTTTTTTCTTTTTGGGTCCCAGAGGAGTACCAGGATGAGTTGATAACTCTTTTATTGCTACCTGGAGAGAAGCCTTTACTGCCCTGCACAGCTTCCAATGACAGATCAACACTCTAGGGACAATAACTGATGTAACTGTGGCTGGTTTTATTTCCTTTAGAGACAAAGGTCTCCGATGATTATGGTGCGCCATGAAAAATAAGGGACTTGTACAAGCTAACATGTCTATGAAAATTTGTGATTTCTTTAGCCCTGACTTCCTCCGTGTTTATGAGACTCCCTGCTTTAATTCCCCCCTACTTGTTTTTCACCAGAGCATCTGCTCCTTCCTGCGGAGGAAATGTTTGTACCATTCAAATGGTTGGACTATGAGTCACAGATTAAACATGAGGGACTTTTCTGAATGATGCTGAACAAGGCCTTAATTAAAAGGGAGGAAGAAGTTCTGGTGAGTGGGAACAAGTTTGGGGTGTTTGGAGCCATGCAAAGTGCCACACTCTACCTAGGAGCCACTCTCCTTCTGGTGAGAACATTATCCAAATTTAGGATGTACAAGATGCACAACACCTGAAACTTCTCAGAACTGCATCATGGTGCTTTCAGAACTGGTGTATCCCGCTGTTGGAATAAGACAATGGCTACCAACAGTCACTTTGGGCTCCATCTGTGTCAGATACTATTCTAAGTACTTGTATATTTGAATCACTAAATCCTCACAATAACTCAATGATGTAGAGAATAGAGAAGTAAAGTAATTTTCCCATGGACTCAACCTAAATCACTTACCATGCCAGGATTCAAATTTGAGAAGACTATGCTTTTAGCCACCATTCCAGCCCAGCTATGCCGACGTACAAATACTGATCCAACTGGCACTAGATGGACATCTCACACACCCTCATTATCACTTGCTCAATAGGTTACTTCTTTCATGTTATTCTCTACTTTAAAACTTCTTTGACCACAGTCTCCTTCAGCCCATATTTTATACTGCTGCCTTAGTTAATGACCAACTTGTTCTTGACTGGACATTCCAACAGGCATGTATGTATCCTCCTGTTTCCCATATTGGTTTTATTCAATCTATTTTCCACCTTGTATCCAAAGTAGTCCTTCTAAAATGGATCTCAGATATTTCTTACTCCCATTTTAATATCCTGCAATGCTTCTTCATCCTCCCTTAATCTCAGGTCTTTAGCAGTCTCTGTGTCATGCATACTTTGCCACAATTAGCTTTACTTCATTGCAGTTTTCTGTTTGTTGTAGTTGAACTGTGGCTTAATCCAAGAAAGAATTTATACTTCTTATTTCTCCATTTTTCAAAACAATTCATTGTGTATGATAAATGCAGGAAAAGGCAAAGAAAGTTGAATTAGTCATTATTGAATTCCTGAATTTGAAAGATTAGATATAGACTTCCATATTTTGTAGATGCATGGTATGTTCCCTGTTGTATTTTAAGCCTACATGTGACATTTACACAATAAAGCTTCTATTCATCTCACATAACAATTAAAGAACATGAATCTGTCAGACACAAATTATACTATTCCGGAGACAAGATATTTTCAATCACAAAACATATGGCTTTTAGTCTCCATCCAGGAATCACTATCCAAAGTATGTATTTTTTTAAATTAATACCTGCCTTTTCTCTAAGGACCCCAAACCATATTAATTCCACTGTGTGAACACTATTGTAGTCACTTTTAATACACACCATGCATTAATGCCGTGCATTATAATGCGCCTTGTTAGAGAACGTTGTTTTATAGTCTCTGTCATGATCAGCCATGTTTGTTGGGAACCATGTGTTGAGAACCATGTATTGGATGACTTAGCAAGGAATGTACACAAACTGTCCTCAGTGTCTGGAGAATTTTCTCATTTCAATTGATGGCACCTTCTTCTACCCAGCCATCTGATCTACCACCTTGGGTCTTTCTTCCTTTTCCTCAACTTCCACGTTCAAAAGCTATCCAATAGCTTAAGTAGGTATTGTATCATTCATATTGAATCCTTTTCATACTGCCTGCATAATGTTCTATCAAAGAAAATAAAAAATAAAACTTGCCATGCCGTTCATTTATTAAAAACTCTTTAAACACTCTTCATCATCCAAGGTCTTCAGCCTGGCATTCAAGGTCTCCTATTATTTAGCTAAGAATTATATTTACTGGTGTCAGGCACTGTTCTAAGCTCTTTATTAATTTTAAGTCATTGATCTTCACAGCACCCCTGTGCGGAAAGTACTGTTTTATCAAAGTCTTACTCTCAACTTTCACAAGTTTACATTCCCACTATGTTATACAGAAGTTATGTGGCTTGCAGTTCCTGAGTTTTCTTCTTATTGTTTCCTTTGCTTTGTATTTCTTCAATTTGCTTCCCATTTCATCATCTTAACTGGCTATTCATCCTTTAAAACTCGTTACAGATATATCATTTACTCTGAAAAAAAAAAAAAAAAAAAAAAAAAAAGGTATTTCTCCCTCTTTCCAAAGCTAGGCAAGAAGCTCATGGTCTGGGTTTCTATATAGCACCTTATGTAAAATCTGAATATGACATTCACTATGCTGAATTGCCACTGTATTTTTATGGACATATAATTAAATTTCCCAAGGACAAGGGTCATATTTTATTGTCTACCTTTGTATCCTACCCATTTCCAGAGGATTCTCAGTAAATACCTATTGAATAAAATGGATGTTTCCCTGAACATTCATGAAAAAAAAAAATGCATTGCAACATGACTGACCATTAGTATGAGTGACTATTAGGAGTACACAATGGACATCGACTTTTTCTAATTTTTTTTCTCATTCTAAGTAATGGGTATGTGGATATCAGGTATTTATTCTCCGTACACTTTTTATATCAGAAATACTTTGTAATAAAATAGTAATAACACATTCAGAAAACAACTGCAAATGTATTTTAATATATGCTGCTGCAAATGCAGTTTCAGGTAGAAAGGAGAAAGTGAAGATGTCTGAATTATTCGGAGAAAAAAAAAAAAAAAATCTTTTGTTGAAGCATTTCAAGGCAACAGAAGTAAGGAGGAGTGAAGACAGTGGGATCACTTAGGCAACCGACATTTTGGTGATAGACTTTGTGTTCCTAGTAGAGTTCTAATATGAACTATCATGGAAAGAGGTATCATGGAAAGAAAGAATGAGATATTTGGAGGACAGGGCCTTAGAGAAGAGATGAAAGGGCCCTGAACAATACATGGTTAGGCAGCCTGGTTGAAAGGGAAGCTAGCAGAGGGACAGTGTTTTTATTTGTTGGAAAAAGCTCCAGAGTCAAGTCAGCTCTTGACTGAGCTCGAACATAAGGAGAAGGCCCCATGAACGAAGACTTTCATCACATTTGTTTCATCTGTCACTTTATTTACTTTCTCTTGAGAATTTAAATGGAGAGAGAGATCTGAGTGAATTTGAAATTTGTTATTTTATAATGTTAAGTCCAAAGCTTCTAAGTAGTTTTGAAAAAATCATCAGATCTGCTAGAGATTTATTTAGCACATTCTAAAATGTGCCTGTTTCCTAAATTTGAAGTCTCCCTTCCACCTTAAACATTATCAACCCCACATTTGACCTTTCAAAAGGAAAATGTATTATGATTGTCACTAATATGAGTTGGGAGATTTCTATGATAAGACACGAGGCCAAAGCTTTTTATATATGATGTTATCTAATCTGCAAACATTATTAACAATAATGACCAATTCATTAAATCAGAAACTACTTATTGCTGTCTGTGATGTATAGATATTGTCCTGGGTACTGAGAATACACAGTGAACAGAATAATATCAATACATACCACAAGGAACTTGTATTCTTGTGGGAGGAAACAGACTATCAACAAAATAAATTACTATAATATATGATATAGTATGTTAGTATATTGATATAGTTAATGAAACAGTATCTAATTTTAAGTAGGATAATTAAAGAAGGCCTCACCTATATAACTTATTAAAGGTATGGACCATATGGATGTACATGTAAAGCAAACACACAGCAGAGGGAACAGCAAGGGAAAAAGCTCTCATCATCTAGGGTTTGAAAAGCAGTAGAGGCCCATGTGTCTGGAGGGTGACCTATCTCCAGAGTAGGGAGAGGAGGAGAGATGGGATTGGAGAGGAAGGAGAGTAGAGTGAACAGGGAGGAGAAAAAGGTCCCAGAAAGATGGGGAGGCCCTTAAAGGAAATTGTCCCCTTACTCAAAGTGAGACAGAAAGGTTTTGGCAGATTCTAAGCAGAGATGTGACCTGATTTGACCATTATTTTAGCAGGATCAGTGCAGGAAACAAAGGCAGAAGGAGCAGATTGGAGTTGTTGATGACTTAGACCAGGGTGGCAGCAATGCAAATTGGAGATGTGATTTTTTTTTTCTGGCATAAAATATTTTTGTTGTGATGTTAATATGAATTGATTGTCAACGTGGATGCAACTTTGAATTTTGAAGTTAACATGTATTATAATATCTTTTACCATGATGCCATTGAGTGCAATGACCTCCACTTGATGCAAACAGATCGGTGGACACTAAATTATCTTCTATGTTTTCTTCAGAAGCTATAATAAAATATTTCTCTTGGGTATGTTAAATCTATGTGTTTTGGATATCAAACCAATATCTCACCTTTAAATAGAAAACTTTAAATATAAAAGAGCCCAAGAGCCTCATTTTTGGAAATATCCTTCAACTGGGAATTATCACTCCAAAGAAAAGTGCATCAGTTATTGCTATTAGTTTCATACCATCTTGGGATGTAGATGGTAGGGTGCTTGTCTAGCATACACAAGGCTCTGGATTGGATCTCTGGCACTGCAAAAACGAACAAACAAAAACACCCTAATATCACTCAAGATTGCTAGTTGAAACTTTAAATATTCATTTTTCTCTACCATAATTACCTATTTGGCATCAAAATAATCATAAATATCAATCAAACACAAGCACTAAGTTTATTAGATAATCCTTGCTGATACATTGATCTGCAATTGATTTAGTGTATGCCTTTATATCTTCTAAGGTTAAATTTCAGAGAAAATATAAAAACCTGAATGACAATATATGTTAATATTAATAAATATATTGATGGCTTTCATAAGCATCAAAGAAATACAGTATTATATATATAGTCTATTATAGTATTATAGTACCATATATTACATACATACATATATATAGTATTATTATAGTATTATTTTTGCCTCTTAACGGTTGATGTATTAGTCATCTATTACTACAGTAATGTTATGCAACAACTTAACTTTAAACTCAGTAGTTGGAAACAGGCCTCCTTCATTTCCAATCACCTGTTGTAATTAATTGTGGGCCCCCTGATGGAAGCAGGGCTTCACACAATGGTTCTGCTTCACATTGCAAGCCTGTGAATCAGCTGGGGGGTACTGCAGCATGTGTCTTTGTCTTAAGCCAGTGGGCTGGTCAAGGGCACCTGAGATCTAGGGCAGAAGTGCAGGAAAGCAGGACCAAACTGGGAAGCACACTTCCACCATGGGTGTGGTATAGCTGGTGTCCCTACTTGCAAGAGCTGATTGTTGGTGAGAGTGTTTATACCATGGAAATCAGTGAATGTGACAACTCAGGACACTGCTCTTGACATAGTTAAACAGCTGGTTCCCCAGCTGAGCTGTTTCATGAATGGAAAGCCATACATTTTCAAATGCACCCTTCATTTGGGGACTTTGTTTGCTTCAGGGTTCCAAATATCCTACTAGCCACAGTAAAGCAGTGGTGAAATAAACTTTGTGAAATGGGCTACATCTGTAGGGAGGCTGAGGAATTGAAGCTAATAATTTAATCTACCACAGTTGGGGAAAGCACAGAGCCATATAGAGCACAGGTGAGTCAGAAGCATTCCTAACTTGATTTTTCTCAAAAGCAACTGTTCCTAACATTTCTCAGAGGAAAATAAATATTTACCAGTGACAGTTTGAATTACAAAATAAATTCTTTTAATTGATTTTATAAAATGTTCATTAATTATGATGGCAAATAAACACAAACTAACAAGAGTTGCCTGTTCATGATTACTAAACTTTAGAATGTGTAATGTGTAGTAAAATTTTATTCCATTTTGAATCTATCATATTCCACCCAAACCATGTTTCTTTCAAGATACTGCAATGTTGACATGGTGCATGCACAAAATCCTCCAAGTTTAACTCTAAAAATGTTAGTAGTTTTACTTTCCTTACATGCAGATTTGTCTGTTAATTGGAAATAGCTTTCCCAGCTGCACCAAAAATATTTTCTGAACAAAGGGAGGAGGACATCTTAAAGACTGCAGTTGAAGTCAAGGCAAACCATAATTTACATTTCAGAATATAAATGCCCCAGGGAAGCCTTCTTCCCCTGCTGCCTGGAACTTTGATTGGCACTTCAATAGAACTCTACCAAATTGGAGGTTCGTTTCAGGAAACCCATCCTCATGGTAACCAATGGCTATAATTCCAGGCGTCTGATGTGAGAAAATAATGTGTATGAGAACAAGACATTTAAAAAGTCAAGACAGCTCTGAAAGCCAATGAGAGCCAGAAAACTAACCCAAGGAGAACAAGAACATGGACACTAAGGTTTTGTGGGCCCTTATTCTGGAAAACAGATGTATTTCTATTCAAGTTAATTTTGCCTTGAAGATAGTCAATAAGATGACAAAGAGAAATTGCATATGCATTTATATAATGTGTATGTGTCTTTCATTTAGTGTGTGTGTGTGTGTGTGTGTGTGTGTGTGTGCGCGTGTGTATGTTTCATACATTTCCAAAACTCACCCCCAAAACCACCCTTTAAGAGAGGACTGTGGACTATAACCTTTTCAGATTTAAAGTGCTACAAAGTTTGACTTTTTAAAATATAATATTCCTACAAATTTTTAGATATAAAATTATAGTTTGGATACCAAAACTCTAAAATTGACCTCTTCCACTCTAAAAACGGAGGATAAAAGGAGACAAGAAATTGACTTACCTTAGAATTGTCCTTGGTCTCTCCTTCCCTAAATGTCAAAACATTCTAATCATTTTCCCCCTCTTCTCCAATTTTACAAATCTTATAGCTGAAAACTGGTAATTTCACTTTATCTGATCTATGAGTTCATAATCTCTCCGCTCAGTCCAATCTTTCATCCTGCACCAGAGTTCACCTCCCTCCCTCCATTTGTCCTCCCTCCCTCCCGTCATTCCCACATCTTCTCCTACTTTTTCCTCTTTTTTCCTTTTGTTTGTCCTTAATCATTTTACAGGGATAAAGCAATACATGGTTTTATAACTAGGAATAAAATAATTATAGGAAAATCAAAGAATTTATCCACTGATATCAGAAATGTCTGGTGTGCATGGTCAGAAAAAGAAATCTAACATGTACTCTCAAAAGTTATCAGAAGTAATTTATTGGTCTATTCTGACCCCAGTGATTTAAAGGGTAAAGTTTATTAAATATAAACTATATAACTATTCCTAGTTATTCATGGATATTTCTCTAATGGGCTTCTAACATTTACTTATCTTTCCTTGTGCCAATTTACAATGAACTAATTATTTTAGATTTAGGGTAATTCTCTTTGTTCTGCAGATGTAAATATTCTCTTATTATTATTTCTTAAATATTTTCTTGAGTTGTTTTCTCTGTCACTCCCTCTTTCTTTCTTTCTTCTGGCAGGTAAATGTTCTTATATCCTTGCCAAAAACCTTTAAATATTCTTTTAGGATTTAAGTCATGATTTATTTGGCAGGAATTGACATCTTTATAATTTTTCATTTTAGCAGCCCATACTGTTTATGCAACATTTCATTTTAATCTTATTTTATGCCTTATTACTAATAGTTGTTTTTTCTTTGTGGCTTTCATGAAATTGTGGGACTTTCCTTCTAAGAGCAAAATTTAACTATCCAAATGAGAATATATTGCATTTTCACTACCAACTAAGATACTAATAACTCTACTCTTCAAACAATTTACTTTGTTATTTTAGGGAATTATGTTAGGGGTAAGATTGCACACCCCTCTACTACCACCACAGGGGATTGAACAACTCAGGGGTTCTCTACTACTGAATGATGTTCCCAGCCCCCCACTTTTTTTTTTTTTTTTTTTTTTTGAGACTGGGT
Source organism: Tamias sibiricus (assembly GCA_025594165.1). Classification (NCBI taxonomy): domain Eukaryota; kingdom Metazoa; phylum Chordata; class Mammalia; order Rodentia; family Sciuridae; genus Tamias; species Tamias sibiricus. The sequence continues at coordinate 29,511,320 of CM046673.1, forward strand.
CTTCTTAAGTTTTCCAGGCAGTTGTTATTCTCTTATCTCATCCTCTCAGGTAGCTGGGATTAAAAGCATGTACCACAACACCAGGCTGGGATGAGCAGTTTACCCAAAACTTTTGCTAGAAGTTATTAGGACAGGAAAATTCTCTTTTAACTTGAATTGCTTAAGGAAAGGGATGTGAGCTTGGAAACGCTAGCTACCATTTACCAACATGCACAAAGGCAATGTTCCAAGAAAAAGACCACACAATAAATAAACCAGAATCCAAAGCTGAAGAGACAAAGATTGAGGATATCATTTGGAGAATTTTAACTAATTAATGCCTAATCTAAATCTTTTTGATAGACTGCTCAGTATGATGAATAAAAAATCCCCCTTTTATTCAGTTAAACCTCTGTCATTTGCCACTGAAAGAGAGTGTTTTTATGTTTAGTTTTTAAAGACAGTTATCATAAGAATAGAAAAAGGAGCATATAAATCTCAATTTGCATGAGCATAAAAACAAAAGAAACACTTCCCAACTCATTCTGTAGGGATGGTTTACATTAAAACTAATACAGTTTGCCTATTAATTGTTTTCTAATTACTTCTGACTATATATTATCAGGAATACTATATTAAACTTGCAATGGATAGGTAATTGGGAACTTTACATTGTGTCTGTTTAGTAATTTTGTATCATGGTTAGGCAAATGGCCTTTATGATTTCTGCTCTTTTGTAACTTCTAAAGTTTTTCTCTGAAGTTTAATATCACAGTGCCATATATATGCATTTAATTTCATAAAGATATGGGTAGGGATTAACATTCTATCTTCATTAGATTTAGAGATTCTTTCCTTCTTTGTTCTTGGCATATTTGCTGTAAAATAAGACCTTAATTGTTCAAATTTTTCCTATCTTTGCTTCATATATATATATATATTTTTTTTTTCTCACATGCCAGCTTTTGAAAGAGGAACCTGGAACTTCTGTATAATTATTATCATTGTTTTGGTTGTATCTCAGTGTAAAAGATATGCTACTAGGAACCTGAATATCAGGGAGGAAATTTTCTTATCATATCCCCAATTCTACTAAAATCAGTTTTGTCTGATGTTAACATTGTTTTATTCTTCAATGAGCAATTCCTTGGTATAGCCTGTGTTATGTTGCAAAATTATGGATGAATAAAAGTTCCATTTAACATGCAAGATAGACCATTTTTAATGTGACAGAGTATGACTAATATGATTTCAGATTCCACACTACAACTAATGTTTAAGAAATGATATTGCAGATTTGGTATAGCATCAGAAAAGAATACTTATACTTACTTGAAAAGACTATGAAACTTACTTCCTTTTTACAACTAAATATATTTGTGCAACAGACTGAATATTGTGTCCTCCAAAATTGGTACATTGAAATCCTAACATGAAAGGTAATAATAATCGGAGGTGGGGGCCTTTGGGAACTGATCAGGACATTAGGGTAGAGCATTCATGCTTGGAATTAGTGCACTTATAAATAAGATGTCATAGAGGTCCTTCACCCCTTCCATCAAACTGCGAACTTACTTGTGTAAGTTGAAGCAAAGAATATGACACAACAGATTGAATTTAAAAGCAGATATGAGAAACCAATTGTCTTTCAGGAAGCCAGAAGTTAGAAAAATTTACAAAAGGTATAACTATATCATCTTCTCACTAAATTCATTTTGGTTTAAGAAAATGCAGCTTTTTTTAATCTGTATTTTTAAAAATTTAATGATTTTTAAATATTACTTTAAGTTAATTACTTCATAAATGTTTTAATAATTTTTCAGTTTTAATTTTGACTTCATTTATTATCAATATATCTAACATATGAACAAATAATCTTTGGGTTTGGGTCTTTCTCTTTCTCTCTCTCTCCATATATAGATAGATTGATAGATAGATAGATACACAAACACACACACATAATAATTTTGTGGTGCTGGGAATCAAGCCCAGGACCTCAAGTATGCTAGGCAAGTACTCTGTCACTGAACTACACCCCTCAGCTCTCAATGAATTTTAAAAATATAAAATAGTTCTGTGAACAAAAATGTCAAAACTCCTAATTCAGGTAAACGCCCCTACCCTGTTTCCTTATTTTTGGTAAATACTTTATTTTTTGTTATATATATTTGTTGTGAATGTTTTCTCAAGTTTTTGATATGTTTTCATTTCTTTAAGTTCTAAATGAACCAATTGTTTAAAATTTTAATGGCATTTAATGAATATATTTCCTTTTCTCATTAGTTCTTAGGGTATCCTGTCTAAGAAATTTTGCCTGCCCCATGGAGAACAGCTATTCTGCTATGTTTTAGTCTAGATACTATATTGTTTTAGTTTTCATGTGTAGGTTCATAATTCACCTCAAATTCAGTCTTGTATATGATGTGAAGGAGGGGTTAAGGCTCATTTTAATTATATGATTATCTAGTATCTGGATGTTCCAGCACCATTTGGTGAAAAGATAGTTTTCTCCCATGAAATTTCCTTAATGCCTTTGTCAAAAGAAGAAGAAAAAATCTCTTGAGTACTGTTTTTTAATCATAAATCTTGAAAAAGCATTCAATGTAAATCTTCCTTTTTGTTCAAGTGTTTTTTTTGTTTTGTTTTGTTTTGTTTTTGCTGTCTCAAGTCCTGTGAATTTATGTATGGATTTTAGAAGCACCTTGCCGTTCTCAGTGAAAATCCCACACACTGAGATTATGTTTAGGATTGCTGTGAATCAATAGATCGATTTGGTATCTTAACAATATTCTAGTCTATGAAGATAAACATTACTTTGGGCCTTCATTTTTTCAGGGATATTTTTATAGATATTTGCATATGATTTTCAGCATTTTTATTTAAAATTTTTTTGTACTGTGTATATGGAATTTTCATGCAACTTTCTATTTTTAATACAGTATAAATTTAATTGGATTTCATTTTGACATAAAATGTCACTTTTGAAATTTCACTGATTCCAAATTGTTTTTATAATTCAGTTTTAGTTTTAAAGGTAAACAATGATGTGATAATGTGAATATCAACAGTTTTATTTATTTCTCCTTTCTCAGTCTCTGGATTTATTTATTTTTATTGCTTTATTGCACTGTCTAGGACCTTTACACATTGTTGAGAACAACAGGTAATATCCTTGTTCTGGTCCCAATTTTAGGGTAATGCAATTAGTCTTTCACCATCAAGTTATGTGTTAGCTGTAGGTCTCTCTCTGTGCCTTATGTCAGATTACAGATGATGTTTGCCTACTTTTAGTTTGGTGAGAGATTTTACTTTGAATTATTGAGGGATTTTTAAAGACATGATTTTCTACATTGGAATGATCGTATGGTTTTTTTCCATTATTATATTATTATGGTGAAATATAGTCACTTGGTTTTGAAAGTCAATTTACCCTTGTACTCCTAGGATAGATAGATCTTGTTTGGTTAAAATATAACATTTTAAAGTTGTTGAATGTGAATTGATAATGTTTTGTCAAGATAAATTCTTCATAATTTTATTTAATAAATTTAATTTAATAATATTTTGTCAGATTTGGAGTCAGGAGATAGCTGTTTTCATTTAGTGATTTACAGCTTGATTTTTTTTCCTCCTTTATTTTATAAAGGCTTTTGTGTATAGCTGGCATTAATTTCTCTGAAATGGAAGAAATAGAATTCACCAGTAAAATCATCTGGTTCTGAAGTTTGGTTTTGATAATTTCTTAAGAGATATGGAGCTATCATAATTTTTCTCCTTTTTCTTAGTTTGCTTTTTGTTTGTTTGTTTGTTTGTTTCTAAGGATTGAATCCAGAGCCTTTCCACACCTATCTGCTGAGCTACTCATAAGTTCGTTGCACCCTCTTCCTGGTCTCTCATCTCTAGACTGGATGCATCCAAGGAGCCACTGCCTCTTTTACCACCATCTCTCATAGCAGTCCTCTGCTCCATTTGTTTTGGGCTGTTTTATCCCAATCACTTGTGTCCCTTCAAAGTTCTGACTTTTAGAGAGTCTTAAGCATGGATACTCCAACTTTGGCATCTAAGATGAGTAGGCAGGAGATATGCTAAACCTTGTATATTGATTCTAACTCTAGTATTGGAAAAATATGTAAGCATAAGAATCTCAATGACAATTGATGCTAAAGAAGATGCTTTCTAATCAAAGTGGCTATTCAGCAAATATGCACCAAGATAACCACATTAGCTGTGTATGGTCAGCATCTATTTCAATTGGTTCCTGTCTGTGTCACATTTGCCATTGAATCATGTGAACATCATGCTTAACCTGTGATACCTGCAAGGTATGGACAGAAAAAAATTGACAGTATGAAAAATCTGGTCAGAAAAATAACACTCTGGAAGCTCTTGCTTTTGAAAGATGGTGAGTAGTTGTTGATATTTTGTTTCTCTGTGTGTTTGCTACAGAAGGAATCTTCTAAGGAATCAGAAGAGGTTGTACCTTCCATTTGATAGGAAACAAGATATAGGATAGATTTACTAGGAAAACATGTCTTTCCTTAATCTGTGGCTGAGTATTAACTTCCACCCAATAGAACCAGAAAAACGAGGTCATGATTTTTCTTTTCTTTCTAGTTAGCTGTTTTGACTAGCTTATAGCTTAATGCTCATATAATCTCAAACTTGAAGCAAGCCATGATCACATAAACCTGCTATCTTTACCCTGGGTTGAGATGTAAATATTAGCCAGGATTTAAAGCCTTACCTAGGATATTGCTTTCTTCTTCCAAGCTTTATCCTTTGACTTTATCCTCAATGTCACATTAATGCTATTGATTTTTTTGGGGGGAGATGGTTAGGGTCAGCTGACCATCCTTATATACATCAGCAGCAGACTACCTGGAGCTGAGCATAGCTCCATGGATTTAGGAATAAAAACAAAGCATGCACAAGTGTGCACATGCTCTCCTCCCTCTCTCTCTCTCTCTCTCTCTCTCTCTCTCACACACACACACACACACACACACACACACACACACCGATTAATGTCTCAGTGTGTTGAAGTCCTGAGCAACCAAATGAAAAGCCTGGAAATATCATTTGTGTCTGTAAGAATGAAAGCTTGAGGTCTTTAGGACACAGGAGGTGGTTAAAAGGGCCTTCAAATTGCAGGCTTGGAGATTTCCTCAAAATGCCTTGTCCACCGCTGTCTTCCTAATGCACCTTTCAGAAGCTCAGCTGTGTCCTGTAATGGTTTTTAAAAGGTTATACTCCCCTGTAAAACCTTTACCCCTTTTTCCTCTAAGCAACTATTTCTGAAAGCAAAACAAAATAGGTCTTTGAAGTGGGGAAAAATCAAACACCTAAGACATAAAAAGAAAGATTTCAAATTTGGAAGATTAATACCAACTTCAGGACTGTATTTTTAAGGACCAGCAGTGCCCAGAAAAATTCTGATGGCACCTGGAGCTGAACACTGAGAAATTAAAAACTTGCAAATGAGACACCATCAGTATGCTGATCTTGGAACCCTAACAATCACTTCCAATTGAATTTCAACTCATCTCCTCCAGCACTGGTTCTCAAATGCAGACTTGCAGCATCAACATTACCTGGGTCCTTAGACATGTTGTTCCTGGACCCCACCTTGTATATAATGAATGGGAAATTCCAGAGGGGGTCCTCTCAATCAGGGTCAATAATCATCTCCCACAGAGCTCTGATACACATTACACGTTAAGAAACCCTCTCTTCAAAAATGTCTTCAGGAAGACTGGAATCAACTCAGGGGCCCCCTCGCACTCACCCTAGGTTGTCTCCTTTTTCCCTGTGCGTATTTCAGAAAATAAATACTGCTCAGATAAAGCTGGAAGGGACTAGCAGAAATATACCAGAAACTAGGCAAGAGGGTCAGGCTTGCTAGACTGTCCCACTCTGGCCTTTGACCTGCTTACAAGTGAGAGACATGGGTTATTAGAATCTCTCTGGCTCTCTTCCTCCTGATTTTCCTACTAGATCCTGGTCTCCTCATTTAGTGAACCAACGTGAATTGCCTTCTGCCCTGGATGTCCCATCTACCTGGCCTGTTGGTTTACTCTCAAGTTGGCCAGCTCCCTTCATTTTTCCATCACTCTGTCTCTCAGAATAGAAGGAAGCAAGCCCCTGAATCTGCTGGATGTCTCAGAGAACACTTCACAGGAAGGGGAATTAATTTTTTAATTCTGTACTGTTTGCTCCCAGTTCACTTGCATTTAAAATTAGAATACAACCTCTGATGTACCTAATAAAATCATGGCCATTTCAAGAAATGTAAAAACTGAGACTGAGAGAAGCTCATAAAGCATCCCAAGGTGACACACTTCTGTAAAGCTTGATCTGGGAACCAAACCCATTTTTGCTTGCCTGTGGATTTCTTGTTGCCCATTTTCCCCCTGGTGCTGTCTCATATGTGTTAGTCTCTTGTTTTGTCTGTAAGGTCTGTACAGTATTTCTGGTTTGTAGTGACAGATGCTCAGCACTTGAAAGCTATAGGTGTTTCTGAGTTTGCTCAGTTCTCTTTATAAATGAAACAAAGGCAAATGCTTCTGTTTTAGATAGATCATGGGGAAAAAAAAGGTAAAACACTTCTTATTCACTTAGCATTTCTTTCCCTTCTCTCATATTCCCTCTGTCTTACTTTTTCATCTGCACTTAAAAAATGCCCTTGGGAAATGCCATTGAAGATGAAGGGAGGAGAGAAAGATGGGGTTTATCTTGCACTCTTTGCAGGTCAAATGTGAAACAAAGGACAAAAATGGAGCATATAAAAAGGAATAGTACTTTTTCTGCTTTAGTCATAATGTGGCGAGTACAAAAAAAAAATTAATATTTTAATTTAAAAACAAGGAGCAAAGGAAGGAATGTGATCTGATATTTTTATCTTGTGAGATAGCAGCCTAGGGAGATGGGCTTAAAACTGCACCAGGAAGGATTTCAGTATGATTATGTTGGAAAGGGTGTGGGGAGAACCTTAGAATAGGCTCCCCTCCAACTTAGGGTAGCTAGTTGTGCTTCTCCAGGAAAATGTACAGTGACTTAGAGAATTATTTCCCTGCTTTTCAACTGAGACTAATTCTTATGCTGCCTGAAAGCCTCTCCCAGATGCAGACCTTTTCCTGATGACTTTACAGTTCCTTGCAGAATATATGTCTCACAGAGTATGAATTGGGGGTCAGTCAATCACCAGCATGAATTCAAATTCTAGCCCTATTAATTTCGACCAATGCAAGTTTGAGCAAATGAGCCCACATGGATACTCTATGGCTTTATTTGCAACAGGAGAAAGATTTAATTTTTTCATATGACCAAGCTACCTCAAAATGATCAGGTATATAATTTGTGGAGTCCAGAATTAAATAAAAATGTAGAAGCACTCATTCAAAAATTGTTGAGAATTTCAAGATGATAATCAGGACCCTTCATGCAGAGCCTGTGGGGCTACTTGGGTCATACGCCCATGAAGCCAGCCTTGTGCTCTAATATCCCCAAGGTGATCCACTCTTGAGAACCTGGGGATAACATAGCCCTAGCAGACTCAACTTACAATGAACACAGGCTGATGGGTGACTGCCTGACTCTCTGTATGAACCTGCTGTGAACAGGATAAGCAAGAGTTGGAAACACCTACCCTATGATGGATATATATTTAAATAGATCTAATATATTTCAGCTTGATTTTTCTAATTTATGCCCTTTTATTTTATTATAAAGATTAAATGTAGAATATATGGCCAATTATAAAATCAAATCAGGATTTCCCCAGATATATTCATAAAATCCCTGCATGAGAATCACAAGATTACTTCTTACAAAGTGCATCCTCAGGTCCCATCTGACAACAATGAATCAAATGCTCTTTGGTTGGAACATGGTCACCTGCATTTTTTCCATGTATCCCAAGAATTTATCATGCTATTCAAGTTTTGAAATTGTTATATACCCTTATCATCCTTAATCAGATATCTTATTACATAATTTGTGTTTGTCTACAGCCTGGACATTACCCAAAAGTTGTGAATCTTACAGTGACAAACCACATTTTCCTTTTTTTTTCCTGTAACAATATGTTATTGCAACAACAATGTACAACAACACAAGCCATGGTTCATTGAAAAAAAAATTATTATATTTCAAGCACTTAATAGGCTTAGTCCCCAAATACCTTGTGAGGTAGGAAACTTTATCCCATTTTATAGGAGATAAAACTGATGTTCAGGAATGTTAAGGTACTTGCAGTTTGCATATGGCAGTTTCATGATTAAAGCCTGGCTTTCTATGGGTTCAGTGTCCAGTGATGTAGTACATTTTGGTCCTGGTCTAAGCAATAAAAATAAAACATGGGTAAAATGTCCCCATAAAGTTTTTAATTTTTTGAAGATCTAGTTGCCTTGTCCTATCAGTAAAATGTGTGTTTTGGGGGGAAAATATTTTCTGGAAGTCTTAAGTGATGGAGGAAACCTCTTGCTAAGTGAGAGGTGCTCCAGGGATGAAATTATAAACAAAATTGTTTTCTTTAAGCTAAATTCAGCCTTTCTAGTGAGTCATTTGTTACTAGTTTCTTTGCTTTTTAAAGTTAATAAATGTGACTAAAAATATTACAAAGATAACAAATACAAAAGACTCATAAAATAATTGTGAAAGGAAGTATGAGATATAAAACTGCAGGAGGCATCTTAGAAGTGAGGCACCAAAGAAAGTTTATTTGTATTGCATGCGTTTCTCTTTTCTGAATGAGCAATACAAAAAGCCATGTATGAGCTAATGCTTATTCTTTTCTTTTCAAACAAGTGGAACACATGGAAAGAGGAAAGAGAGTGTATGCAGCTTAATCTTTAGTTCGTTTCAGATTTTATTTCTATTCTTCACTATGTGCTAAGAGAGGAGACAAATATGAAACTCAACACAAATGAAATGAGTCAAACTGCCACAATCCCACATTTATTCCTGTTTTACATTATAAAAAGTCATTCAGCTGGTGTAGTGTTATGCTTCATGATTATTAGTTCTCACAAGATATACTGAACATTAGCAAAGAGTTATAATATGTAGCAAAACATTAAAAAAAACAAATACCCATGTTTAAAGTAAATGTCTGTTCTTACTGTTTAATATAAATATAGAGTTACATCACTGGTCTAAATATAATTTACTTTGAACCTTTCTTAATTAAAGAAAATCTGTGATTGTTATTTTATTTATTGAGTCTTCAATTTAGAATTTTTTCCTTCTGAAATAAGACTGTATAATCAGTGGTATGCTAGATGTGTAACAAGCCTCCCTTCATGAGCAGAAAAAATTTTGTTACACTTGCGGATTTTCACGCTGTAGATGCTCCCATGTGGCTAATCAGCATGAAGTCACTAAAACAAGAGATGGGAAACAAGGCACATGATCAATTCTTGCAAACTATTATCTGTCAGCTTCTGCACACAACTGTCCACAATTATTTTTTTAATTAACTGGAAAAGTACCCGTCCAGGTAGTTTCCTATACATTTAATTAACTTTCTTTTTTTAAGATTTTTTTCACAATACATTTATTCTGTTTATTTATTTTTATGTGATGCTGAGGATCCAACCCAGTTCCTCATATGTGCTAGGCAAGTGCTCTACCACTAAGCTACAGCCCCAGCCTGAGTTAACTTTTTTCATCCTTTTATTTCCATATGTGAACTCACTGTAACATATTTAGGTTAGTTATCAATTCCCCTTTTGAAGGACATTTGGAGTTCCCATGTCTTTGCTAATAGCTCATATTGTCACACAGCTTACCATGTACCAGCATTGTTCTATTTTTATATGAAATACTCTTTTTATTCTCTTTTATTGTGAGAATTTCCACCAGTAAGTAAGATCTTACATTCAGGTTTTCTACATATGCTTTTTTTTTTTAAACTTGAAGAATTTCTCTTCTATAGTAATCAATTTAATTTTTTTAACCATGAATACATTTTAATTTTGTGATGGTCTAGACCTGTTGAGATGTTCATGTTTTTCTCCTTTATTTTGCATACACAATGAATTGCCTTGCTATATTTGTTATTGTTAAACTAATCCCGTATTCCTGAAGTTAGAAATGACCTTGTTGCATTTTTCCATTTATATACAGCTGAAATTGATTTGTTCATTTTTGCCAAGGTATTTTATGTATATTATATAAAGGGATATTGGTTAAAAGTTTTCTTATACTTTGATGCATTTTTTTCTGGATTTGTTCAGGGTAATGTTGATCTTGTTGCCTAAGAATTGTTCTCTTTTACTGATTCCTAAAAAAGTTTATTTGAGATTGATATTTTTCTTTAAATGTTTTATTTAATTCATCTCTAAAGTCCTCCTAGCTATGTTTCAGAAAGCTTAACTAACAATATAATTTACCTTATAGGTATATAGCTACTTAGGTTTTTCATATTTTTTTCAGTTTTCCTAGTTTTCTTCCTTCAAAAAATTTATCCATTCTACCTAAATTGCACAATAGTTTGTCATAATATTTTAAACCTATTTCCCTATTATCCATGTCATATCCATAGGAATTGAAGAGATCTGCCTTTTATTTATGAAACTATCAATTTTTTGAAATATATTTTTGCTGGTTATGGACGTCAACGTTGGTGGTGTTTGTACTCTTAAGATCATCCTAACGATGTTTATTATTAACTTACATGGTTTCTGATGGGAAGGCAGATGCTCCTGCTGTATTTACACTGTTTATTATTAAATCTGCTTGCTTTTCCAATTTTTATTTAATTTTGGTTTTCAGTATTTTGACTATAACATTCCAGGTGAAATTTATTTCATATTTAATTTGTTTGTGGTTCACCAAACTTCTGAATTTATATGTGTGTCAATGTCATTCATTAATTTTGGAAAAATGTCAGCCATTACATTCTCAAATATTTCTTCCACTTAATCTTTCTTCAGTATTTCTTCTCTCTACCCTTCTAGAAATCCAATTAATAGTATGAGCCATTTGAAATCATTCTGTGATTTTATTTTCTTCTTATTTATTAATTCCTGAATCCATCTTCAGTTTGAATAATTTATTTTTGCTTTAGTCTTTTTGCATATATGATGAATTTTTAATATCAGATACTGCATTTTTTAGCTCTAGAATTATGTTTCTTAATTAATAGTTTTATTCTGAGGACAAGTTTAGAAATTTTCACAAAAATATTAAATAGAATTTAAGTTGAGTTTCTGTTTATTCCTTCAATTTCTTTCCTGGTTTTTCTATTAGTAACATTTGCATGAGTATTCTATACTTGTTGCAATTAATGAAGCAATATTAATGCATTGCTAACTTAAATCCAATAATTTTCATTAGTAATCATTGTTGGTATTGTATATTCTATATGTTTGATAAATGTAAAATTAAATGTACCCCATAATTATAGTAGTATACAGAATTAGTTTTACTGACCTAAACATTCTCTGTGTTTTAGCTATTCAGTTTTCTTTTCTTTCTTCAGAAAGCTAGAAACTATGGATCTTTTTATTCCTATGTAAGGTTTTGCCCTTTCCTAATATCATATAGTTGGAATAACATAGTATGTAGCATTTCAGATTAGTTTCCTTCACTTATCAATATACATTTAGGTTTCCTCCATGTATTTTCTTTGATACAACACTATGAGAAAAAGAACTTTATAAGTTAAACTTAAGAAAAAACTAGATATGTTGAACTTCCTTAAAATTATATCATTTATCAGATGTGCATTTTGCAAATATTCTTTCCAGGAATATGGCTCATCTCTTCACATTCTCTTTCACAAGGAAGCTATATCAGTAATGAAGTCCAACCCATCAATTTTTTCTCTCATGGATCACACATTTGGTGCTATATCTAAGAAGGACTCACCAAGCTCAAGGTCACCTAGATATCTTCTGTGCTCTGTGTGAGGATTTTGTAGTTGTGCTTTTTATATTAAAGTTTATTGTTCATTTGAGTTAATTTCAGGGGAGTTTTAAGGACTATCTATAGATTCAATGTATTTCCATAAGAACAATCTGTTCTTTCAGCTTCATTTTAACTTTCTCCAGTGCAGTGCCTTTGATGCATTTTCTAAGGTCAAAGATATTCATGTGGATCCATTTGTGGGCTCTTTATTTTGATTTATTTTTCTAATCTTTCATCATAACCACACTATCTAGGTTTCTATGCTTTTCTTTTCTTTTCTTTCTTTCTTTTTTTTTTTTTTTTTTTTTTTTTTTTTTGTGTGTGTGTGTGTGTGTTGGGGGGTTACCAGGGATTTTACTCAGGGGCACTCAACCACTGAGCCACATCCCCTATTTTGTATTTTATTTAGAGACAGAGTCTCACTGAGTTGCTTAGCACCTTGCCTTTGCTGAGGTTGGCTTTGAACTCTTGATACTTCTGCTCAGCCTCCCAAGCTGCTGGGATTACAGGTGTGCGCCACCATGCCAGGTGGTTTCTGTCCTTTTGTGACACGTGTTAGAGTTTGGTAGTGTCCTCCCTCTGCCTTTGTCCTTCTCATTTAGTATTGAATGTGTTCTGTTTCCTTTTTTCATTCCATTTGACCATCTGAATTAATTGATAAATATTTACAAAATAAATTGGTTCAATTCAATTAAATTGATTTCCATTGTATCAAATGTAAATCAATTTGGTAAGAACAGACACCTTCATGTTATTGAGTCTTCCTATTCATGCACATGAAATTTTTCTTCAACTTTTTAGAACTTTATAATCTTTCATCAGTTTTTAATTTTTCCTTATGTATAATGTATAGCATCACATATTTCATAATGTGTATTTCTATGTATTTCTCTTTGTGTTTCTTTTCTCAGCTGAAATTCATTTTATCCACATTTGTCCACTTTTTCTCATCATTTCTTTACCAAATTTATAATACCTCTTTTTAAAATAGTGCTTTTTAGAGGGTCCAAGATGGCGGAGCAGAGGAAAGAAGCACCCTGAGTCGCTCAGTGTCGTGGGGCTTAACTAATGAGAATACTGCTTCTCTGAGAGAGACAGAGGACACCTCCACAGCTGCTCTCACGCAGAAATCATGGCAGCTGTGCCCATGCGCAGGGCTCCATGCCACAGCGTTAAAGCAGGCTCCCTCCCATGGCTATTAGCCCATGCAGTGCTCTTGAGTGCATTAACAGGATTGCTATATTAGCACCAGCTGCAGAATTCCTAGTCAGAGATTCCACGTGGGACATCCAGCTTCTACCCACCCACAGGAATGCAGGCCGACACTTCTCTGTGGACTCCCTTCTGCCAACATGGGGCTCCAACGGTCCCTCCTCTGGGTGCATCCATTTTGCAACTGCTGCTTGCACCTGGAGGCATTCCACAGGCTCAGAAGACAGCCAACGATAGTAACTTTGCATGTCACGGAACTCATCTCTGAACAATGTCAACCCTGCCTGCACTCACGCTGGAAACCAACGCCACCTTGGCTCTCCTTTCTCCTCATCTTTGTGCAGGGGCAGCTCCCAGATTGGAACGCCTGCTAGACAGGTACCTGGTAGCCATCTTTCTTCTCTCCCCAGCGGCGGCAGGTAACCTGGTACAACAACTGCCTGACACAAAACAGCTCCCAGTAAGACGAGTGCGCAGTGTGGCCAGGACGCCACCCATGAGAGCTGGGTGAGAGAGATCTCTTAATTGGGAACGTGTAAGGGAGAAAGGGAGAGTGCAACAGTTTGGGGAATAACAGAGAGACCAGGAAATGGGAAACCATTAGGCAAGATAGGGAGATAGGATCGAATGCTCAAGTCATACGAGTGGGCCCAAAAAGAGACCCTTGAGGTACAGTCTCCTTTCAGGGACTGGCGGGTGCCACACATCACTTCCAGGTGCTCTGCACCAGGACCAGCCTTCTTACCCTGATCACCTTCACCAGTCAGAGGGTGGAGATAGCAGCTAACAACAGACAACCCCACCCATTGGATGAGAAGGGAAGCAGGAAAGAAACTCATCTCCAACCAAAACAATCAACAATCCTAGTTTCTTCCTTCAAAATTTTCTTTTCTTTTTCTTTTTCTTCTCCCCCTATAATTCCCTGCCCCCACATGCCTAACATAAGTGAAAACTAGTACTTTGCAGAAATTAGGATTTTGAGGCCTGGATTATCTGAATAGTATAATATAACTGAGGAGAATATTTCCTTTCCTTTCTTCCTTCTTCTTCTTTCTCTCTCTTTTTTTTCTTTTTCTCCTCGAGTTTTTTACTATATTAACATGCTGTGTTTTTCTTAATATATACGTGTGTCAGTTTTATATACTCTACTGTCTTCCCATGTACTTGAAATTTATATCCGCACATCCTGCCTCCTCAGTATATCAACTTAAGCCTCACCCCCAGATCATAGTCCACCTTCAGAAACTGTAAACACTTTTACAAACCTACTGATCATATTATAGATAATAATCAAATTTAACACTGCTGTACATTGTGACCAAACTGTAAATGCCCTAATAGCAATGAATTGTTGTATAGGTCATAATTGTTTATATTGGGATCTGTTAGCATTATACTCCCCCACAAAGGAGAGTTAGTGGAAGCCTACAACAACACTATAAGCTTATAAGGTAAAAATGGTAACCCTTGGACCCAACAGTGCCAGAAAAGAAGACACATGAGCAACATGAAAAGACAAGGGAGGAAAGTGCTCCAAACAAATCAAGACACCACAATACTAGAATCCATGGCTAGCAAAGCAGAAGAAATGACAGATAAGGAGTTCAGGATGTGCCTAATTAAAATATTCTGCGAATTAAAGGATAATATAAGAGAACAAATACAGGCAGCAAAAGATCATTTCAACAAAGAGATACGTAAACAAATACAGGAAGCAAAAGATTACTTCAATAGGGAGATAGAGATTCTAAACAAACAAACTAACTAAAAAAAAAAAAAAAAAAAAAAACCAAAAAAACAAAAAACAAAACAAACAAACAAACAAAAAACAGATATCCTGGAAATGAAAGAAACAATAAACCAAATTAAAAGTTCAATTGAAAATATCACCAACAGAGTAGATCACCTGGAAGACAGGACCTCAGACAAGGAAGACAAAATATATAATCTTGAAAAAAATGTAGACCACACAATGAAAGTGGTAAGAAACCATGAGCAGAACATTCAAGAAATATGGGATATAATAAAAAGACCAAATTTAAGAATTATTGGGATAGAGGAAGGCATAGACTTCCAAACCAAAGGAATGAACAATGTATTCAATGAAATAATATCAGAAAACTTTCCAAATATGAGGAACGAGTTAGAAAACCAAATGCAAAAAGCCTACAGGATGCCAAATGTACAAAATCACAACAGATCCACACCATGGCACATTATAATGAAAATGCCTAACATACAGAATAAGGAGAGAATATTAAAAGCCACGAGAGAAAGGAATCAGATTATATATAGGTGGAAACCAATTAGGATAACTGCAGATTTTTCAACCCAGTCCCTGAAAACTAGAAGGTCCTGGAACAACATGTATCAAGCTCTGAAAAAAAATGGATGTCAACCAAGAATCTTGTGTCCAGCAAAATTAAGCTTTAGATGTGATGATGAAATAAAGAACTTCCATGATAAACAAAAGTTAAAAGAATTTACATGTAGAAAACCTGCACTACAAAACATCCTTGGCAAAATATTCCATGAAGAGGAAACAAAAAACAACAATGAAAATCAGCAGAGGGAAGTTTTACACTAAAGGAAAAACTAATCAAAGGAGAAACCAAGGCAAGGTAAATTACAAAAATAAACAAAAATGGCTGGGAATACAAATCATGTCTCAATAATAACCATGAATGTTAATGGCCTAAACTCACCAATCAAAAGACATAGGCTAACAGACTGGTTTTTTAAAAAAGACCCAACAATGTGCTGCCTCCCGGAGAGACTCAGCTGATAGGAAAAGAAATACACAGATTGAAGGTGAAAGGTTGGGAAAAATCATACCACTCACACAGACTGCAGAAATAAGCAGGGATCTCCATCCTCATTTCAAATAAAGTAGACTTCAAGTTAAAGTTAATCAAAAGGGGTAAGAGAAGGACATTTCATACTGCTCACAGGAAACATACACCAACAACACATAACAATTATAAATATATATGCCCTAAACAATGGAGCATCTATGTTCAGCAAACAAATTCTTCTCAAGTTCAAGAGCCAAAATGACCACAACACAACAATCTTGGGAAACTTTAACACACCTCTTTCATCACTGGATAGATCCTCCAAACAAAAGCTGAACAAAGAAAATATAGAGCTAAATAATGCTATTAATAACTTAGACTTAATTGACATATACAGAATATTTCATCCTTCAAAAAGGGAATACACTTTCTTTTCAGCAGCATGTGGATCCTTCTTAAAAATAGACCATATATTATGCCACAAAGCAACCCTTAGCAAATACAAAAAAGTAGAGATACTACTCTGCATTTTATCAGATCATAATGGAATGAAATTAGAAACAATGACAAAATAAAAAATAAAAGTTATGCCAACACCTGGAGACTAAACAGCATGCTACTGAATGAACAATGGGTTGCAAAAGACATCAAGGAGGAGATTAAAAAAAATCTTAGAGGTAAATGAGAACATCAACACAACATATTGAAATCGTTGGGACACTATGAAGGCAGTACTAAGAGGAAAGTTCATTACATGGAGTTTATTCCTTAAAAGAAGAAAAAGTCAACAAATAAATGACCTAACATTACATCTCAAAGCCCTAGATAAAGAAGAGCAAATTAACACCAAAAGCAGTAAAAGACAGGAAATAATTAAAATCAGAGCTGAACTCAATGAGATTGAAACAAAATAAATAATTGAAAAAATTGGCAAAACAAACTTTGAAAAAATAAATAAAATTGACAGATCTTTAGCTATGCTACTAACAAAGAGAAGGAGAGAGAACACTCAAATTATTAACATGTATGATGAAAAAGGTAATGTCACAACAGACACCACAGAAATTCAGATATCATTAGAAATTACTTTGAAAATTTGTACTCCAATAAAATAGATAATATCGAAGGCATCAACAAATTTCTTGAGTCATATGATTTGCCCAAATTGAATCAAGATGATATATACACAATTTAAATAGACCAATATCAAGCAATGAATAGAGGATGCCATCAGAGAAGCATACCAACTAAGAAAAACCCAGGACAAGATGGATACACAGCCGAGTTCCAAAAGACCTTTAAAGAAGAACTAATACCAATACTCTTCAAATTATTCAGGAAATAGAAAAAGAGGGAGCACTTCTAAACTCATTCTTTGAGGCCAATATTACCCTGATTCCAAAATGAGGCAAAGACACATCAAAGAAAGAAAACTTCAGACCAATATCCCTGATGAAAGTAGATGCAAAAATTCTCAATAAAATCCTGGCAAATCGAATACAAAAACATATCAAAAAGATAGTACAGCATGATCAAGTGTGATTCATCCCAGGGATGCAAGGATGGCTCAACATATGGAAATCAATAAATGTAATTTATCACATCAATAGACTTAAAGATAAGAATCATATGACCATCTCAATAGACCCAGAAAAAGCATTTGATAAAATACAGCATCCCTTCATGTTCAAAACACTCAAAAAATTAGGAATAACAGGAACATATCTCAACATTGTAAAAGCTATCTATGCTAAGCCCCAGGCCCACATTATTCTAAATGGAGAAAAATTGAAGGCATTCCCTCTAAAAACTGGAACAAGACAGGGATGACCTCTTTCGCGACTTTTATTTAACACAATTCTTGAAACACTGGCTAGAGCAATTAGAAAGATGAAAGAAATTAAAGGGATACAGATAGGAAAAGAAGAACTCAAACTAGCACTATTTGCTGATGATATGATTCTATACTTAAGAAGACGCAAAATGTTCCCCCAGAAAACTTATAGAACTAATAAATGAATTCAGTAAAGTAGCAGGATATAAAATTGACACTCATAAATCAAAGGCATTTCTGTATATCAGTGACAAATCCTCTGAAAGGGAAACAAGAAAAACTACCCCATTTACAATAGCCTTAAGAAAAATAAAATACGTGGGAATCAACTTAACAAAAGAGGGGAAAGACCTCTACAATGAAAACTACAGAACACTAAAGAAAGAAAGCAAAGAAGACCTCAGAAGATGGAAAGATTTCCCTTGTTCTTAGATACGCAGAATGAATATTATCAAAATGACCATACTACTAAAAGCACTATACTGATTTAATGCAATTCCAATCAGAATCCCAATGGCATTCCTCATAGAAATAGAAAAAGTAGTCATGAAATTCATCTGGAAAAATAAGAGACCGCCGGGCGTGGTGGCGCACGCCTGTAAATCCCAGCACTTGGGAGGCTGAGGCAGGAGGATTGCGAGTTCAAAGCCAGCCTCAGCAACAGCGAGGCACTTAGCAACTCAGTGAGACCCTGTCCATAAATAAAATACAAAAAAAGGCTGGGGATGTGGCCCAGTGGTCGAGTGCCCCTGGGTTCAATCCCTGGTACCACAAAAAAAAAAAAAAAAAAAAAAAAAAGAGAGAGACCCAGGATAGCTAAAGCAATCCTTAGCAAGAAAAGTGAAGTGGGTGGCATCACTATACCAGACCTTAAACTATATTACAGAGCAATAGTAACAAAAACAGCATGGCAGCTGGGCGTGGTGGCGCACGCCTGTAATCCCAGCACTTTGGGAGGCTGAGGCAGGAGGATCAGGAGTTCAAAGCCAGCCTCAGCAAGGGCGAGGCACTTAGCAACTTAGTGAGACCCTGTCTCTAAATAAAATACAAAAAAAGGGCTGGGGATGTGACCCAGTGGTCGAGTGCCCCTGAGTTCAATCCCTGGTACCACAAAAAAAAAAAAAAAAAAAAAAAAAAAAAACAGCATGGCACCAAAATAGATCAGTGGACCAATGGTACAGAATAGAGGACACAGCGACTAAACCACAAAATTACAATTATCTTATATTAGACAAAGATGCCAAAAACATGCATTGGAGAAAAGATAGCCTTTTCAACAAATGGTGCTAGAAAACTGGAAATCCATATGCAAAAAAAAAAAAAATGAAGTTAAACCCTTGCCTCTCACCATTCTCACCATGCACAAAACTCAACTCAAGGTGGATCAAGGACCTAGGAATTAAGCCAGAAACCCTGTGTCTAATAGAAGAAAAAGTAGACCCTATCTCCAATATGTCAGATTAGGCCACAACTTCCTTAATAAGACTCCTATAGCACAAGAACTAAAATCAAGAATAAATAAATAGGACGAATTCAAACTAAAAAGTTTCTTCTCAGCAAAAGAAACAATCAGTGAAGCGAATAGAGAGCCTACATCATGGGAGCAGATTTTTACCCCTCACACATCAGATAAAGCACTAATCTCGAGGGTATACAAAGAAATCAAAAAGCTAAACACCAAAAAAAAAAAAAATAATAATAATAATCCAATCAATAAATGGGCCAAGGACCTGAAGAGACACTTCTCAAATGATGATATACAATCAATCAACAAATATATATGAAAAAAATGTTCAACATCGCTACCAATTAGAGAAATGCAAATCAAAACTACTCTTAAGATTTCATCTTACTCCAGTCAGAATGGCAGCTAGTAAGAATACAAACAACAATAAATGTTGACCAGAATGTGGAGAAAAGGCACACTCATACATTACTGGTAGGACTGCAAAATGGTGCAGCCAATCTGGAAACAGTATGGAGATTCCTTGGAAAACTTGGAATGGAACCACCATTTGACCCAGCTATCCCCCTCCTTGGTCTATACCCAGAGGACTTAAAAACAGCATACTATAGGAACACAGCCACATCAGTGTTTATTGCAGCACAATTCACAATAGCTAAACTGTGGAACCAACCTAGATGCCCTTCAGTAGATGAATGGATGAAGAAAATGTGGTATATATACACAATGGAATATTCCTCAGCAATAAAAGAGAATAAAATCATGGCATTTGCAGGTAAATGGATGAAGATGGAGAATATAATGCTAAGTGAAGTTAGCTAATTCCAAAAATCCAAATGCTGAATATTTTCTCTGCTATAAGGAAGTTGATTCATAGCAGGGTAGGGAGGGGGAGCAAGGGAGGAATAGATGAGCTCTAGGCAGAGCAAAGGGTGGGAGGGAAAGGGTGGGGGCAGGGTGTTAGAAATGATGGTGGAATGAGATGGACCTCATTATCCAAAGTACATGTATGAAGACATATATGGAGTGAGTATACTTTGTATACAACCAGATATATGAAAAATTGTGCCCTATATGTGTCATATGAATTGTAATGCATTCTGATGTCACATAGAACAACTTAGAATAAAAAAATAAATAAAATAGTGCTTTTTAATTTTATTATCAGAATCTTTGTGTTTCTGCTTCTGTGTATTTTTGTCTCTGACTATGGATCATAGGTCTCATACATTTTTGGTTGTACTCTGAGCTTAGATTTAAACAGAAATAATCTATAATGAAGTTAACATTAATTTTCCCTAAAGGAGGCATGCCTATTCCACTGTCAGGAAGAGAAAGAGATGAATTGGTCCTTTTTCTCATCTTAGATATAGAATTGGGTTTCAGCTATATGTAGCTTCAATTACTTTTATTCACATTAAGTTTTTTAAACCTTCATTGCGA
This sequence comes from Tamias sibiricus, assembly GCA_025594165.1. Lineage (NCBI taxonomy): Eukaryota > Metazoa > Chordata > Mammalia > Rodentia > Sciuridae > Tamias > Tamias sibiricus. The sequence continues at coordinate 29,531,958 of CM046673.1, forward strand.
GATCAACCTTGTTACTGGACCTCTTCCATTTAAGGTTTCTGGGATATAAACATTACATGACTATGAAGGATTGCCTCTCCTGCAATGCCACACAGTAGGGCCAACAGGCAAGCAAGGAGAACTAGACCTGTGTTTCAGGAATTTGCAGATTCCAGTATTTCTTAAAATCCCACAAAACCATTACAACTCTTAGGCTTTCTCCCTATTCTAGTCATAAGTCCTAAGAAATATCATCCATAATCACAGTGCTGTAAATAATCACATACATTAACCCATTTAATACTTAAATAACACTGTGGGTCATGTACTATTATAATCCCCACTTTAGAAATGAAAAAAAAAAATGTAAGGCAAAGAGATCTTTGGAGAGGAAGAATTTTGCTTAAAGTCACACAGGTAGTAAGTGGTTCAAATGAAATTCAAGGTCTGCAATAAGTGTGACAAACTCCCTTTCAGGACTACCCTAGGGAAATTGTTTTCTCTGGCTTAGGAACTGGATTATTAATGAAGGATATCTTGTACATGTCTGGACCTTTCTTTTCTCCTTTAAGATGTTCAGGTATGAATGATTCTTTTCCAAATAATTATTTAAAGAGGAGAATAATTTTCTGCCCCATCTCTGTGCCTTTTCAAATAATACCATATATTGCCCCATAATTCTATAGGCATCACTGAAATTGATGGGCTTATACTTCCTTCTGATCATTCTCTGCCCTACATATCTGTCTGACTTCTTAGTTCCATCTGACTTTGAGACCTTCAGTCTTAGCCCTGAGCTTGTCCTTTTGCCAAAAATACAGATCTGATTTTTCTGTATTCCAAGGCCTGTTTCACTGAGCCTCTCTATCTTTTGCTGCTGCTAGTTAGTAGAATGTCCTTTTCCTGGCCCTGGGATGTCACCTTGACTTTTGTTCTTCCCAAGCTTTTTTGATTAGGAGGACTTTAGGTGATAACAGGGCTACCACGGTATTAGTTTAGACACATTCTTTATTAAACATTTGGATGTAAAACAAAAGCTGATAAATATTATTCTGAATGCAGACTATATTAGGTTATCAAATTGTGCATTGTATGTTTCTATTCAAAATACTCAACTATGAACAGAGCTGAAGCTACATCAAAGAACACAGAACACGTACATTAAATAGTGTAGGTTCTTAATAGTACTTTACATCTCAGGCTTTGGGCAAGACTGAGGACAAATTCTAATTCAGGTTGAAATAATATCCAGAGTGCCACCACATACTAAACAATGAGTCACCATTCACACAAGGAGATACTTCATCAATATCCTTTATTCTTAAATGCAAAAGACCATCATTGGCATTTAAATAACCAATATTCACATTTTAAGGTCTCATTTTCATGACAAAGATCAGAAAATGTCACACTGTCAGTTTCTCTTTGTAAGAGTACAAGAACACGTCTCAAATATCCTGTGTTCTTGTGAGCATGTTGTTCTTAAAAGAAAAAAAATGACATCTCACATGATTGTTCTCTCACCAAAGCTGAGAGCAAGGTCCACTGAGAGTCATATGGATTTTGTAGCCAATGACCATTTTGGTGCTGAAATTACCAAGGGCAACTGCTTTGGTTGTAGATAAAATATATTTAGGATTGAAGTAACCACCTTAGCTAATGCCAAATGCAGCCCACCCTCATTCCTGTGCACTATGAAGGGCTGTCGTGCTGTCTTTTCCTTTGAAGTTCTATGAAGAGTCACATTAAGGGGATGAATGCTTCCATTTCAAGTTCCATTTAGACCACCGTATTAACTTTCTGTTAAAAGCTTTTTCTTTTCCTTTTCCTTTTTTTTTTTTTTTTTTTTTTTTCCATTTAAGCATTTTCTTATAAAATCTCTGGCTGGAAGAAAAAGGTCTTTTAGGAAACTTTTACTGAAGCATAGAAACAGTTTTTAAGTTATAAACCTTTGAAAAAGGTATGTTTTCCAACTGTAAAATATATTCAGTTCTGCCTTTTATATTGTATAGTCTTCACTCAAATACACTTTGATATAAAACTCTAGACCTGCATTTATTTTATTGATCCTACATGAGCATGGGTAAAACTTTGTATAAATTTAATATATTACTTTTTAAAATTCATATTTCTGGACACTGCAACTCTAGGCTGATGGTATTCACTGATTCAATCTATACTTTTAGGAGTGAAATGGCAGAATTGTTATTCTGGGCCACTTTCATAGTTGTGCCCTGGGCAACATTGGTAAAGAAATCTCTTGATATTGAGACCTGGTAATAGATTAGATTATGGAAAGTCTGACAACTAGTGGACAGGAAGTTTGAGAGTACCCATTATGCCCTTTTTCTACCAAATATAAAGTGTACTGTTTTGTGTTATTATAGCTTCATTCCTTTGCATGTTGAAAACTCAGGGGGATTTTTGCAGTCATTTGTGGATGCAAAGGCCTTTGGAAATTACACCATATTAAGAATTCAGAGCACAATAAGGAAAATATTTTAAGATTGATAGGTTAGTCCTGCCTTCAGAATACTTAATATATAACTAAGGTTATTTTCATTTAAGTCTGATGATAAAAGTTCATTGGTCAAAAGAGACGATAAGGGATGCTCTTGAAGACAGGGTAAATTATCAAAATACACAGACTCCAGGTCATGGGGAACCTGCAATATTTGGACATTTTGTACTGGTTGATTGGAGAGTTGTAGAAATGGAATTTCAAAGTGAGGTGAAGCAGCATATAAGCCAGTTAAGAAGCCTGGGTTTTATTGATGCTTCTTAAGTAGTGATAGAAGTGTTTTTGTCAGGAAATAATGACATATTTGAATTTTAGAAAAAGCATTCCATTAGGAAAAACCAGGGAAGGTGGATTAAAGGAGAATCCCTGGGAGAAAGGAAATGTGTAATTTAGATGGGGGAAGATGGAAGAGTGAAATCTAAGAGGAAAAGATAAGTTGACATATTTTGGAAATGAAGAATATCATATAGTTGAGGATGATTTGAAGATTTTATTTAGGTATAAAAAGAAATTGTGTGCATAATTTTCATCATATTTATTAAGAAATACTAGAAGGCACTGTAGAATACTGTACTTACCTTTTATTTCAAGTTCATTTGTCCTTCAACTTGTTAGAACCTGAACACTTTTTAAAGCATGGTTGCCTGAAAACTTGTTGAAAATTTTCCGTGAATGCAGACCTTTGTTCATGTGTTTACTAAATTGGACTTATTGGGACTGGGGATTGAACCCAAGGGCCCTTTACCACTGAGCTGTATCCCTAGCCCTTCTATTTCACATTTTGAGACAGAGTCTAAGTTTAGCCTCACTAAGTTGTCAATGCTGGCCTCAAATTTTCAGTACCCCTCCCTCAGCCTCCCAAATAGCTGGGATTACAAATAATAAGCCACTACATCCAGAGATGATATTCTTTGGCACTAGTAAAGAGTAGATAAAGGGCAAAATTTCATAAAGTCATTATTGAGTGGATTGAAAAGAAAAAATAAGAACTTTACTCATAACAATGATGATAATGGCAATATTTTTATCATACAGTTGATAAAATGCATTTCATATACATTATCTCATATGATTCTCTGTGAGACAGATAACTTTATTATTGGAAAAACTTCAGAAGAGTTGAAATAGTTGAATAAGTTTTCCAAGATCACAAAACCCTTAGGGGCAGGATGAGACTCACATTTTCCTGATATCAAGAAGTCTAACTGCCTCACCAACCAAAGTTGAAACATCATGATATGGGCAGTTCAGTGATCTTTTCAGGACATTTCAGCTTCAGCTTGGCAGAGAAAGCCTCACATTAATTGGGGTAATTCTCCTTCAATATTTTTCACAGCATTATATTTTACTAATGGCTTGTGTTTCATGCTTCTCCAGAAATGTTATCTTTTAGTAGTTATAAGTCAACAGTTGGTTTCTCTTTGTTTTGTTCACTAGTCTCATGAATTTATTCTTTTCAATGAATTTAATAGAGCTACTTCCATTGTCCCCATAGATTTCCAGGTGACATGATCCTAAACCCTACAATCAAACACTGACATTTTTTTGGTCACAATATCAATAAATACTATAAAAATACACTATTGCATAAACAATACACCACGATAAGCTAAGTTTATTTGCAAACACATTGAGATAAATAACAATGGACAGTGACAACATTTTCATCTGAAATCATTAGAAAATGTAACAGCAGTGCACATCACTATGGAACTTTATTAAGAGGAAGTTATAAAGGATTTGTGAATTAATTGGAAGATGACAGAACTTTTTAAAAGAGGAATAAGCATGTCAGTTGTACAAAAAGAGAAGGACATTTATTTCAGCGAGGGGAAAGATAATGACAAAGATATATTGGATGTGAAATTGTTTGGAAACTGGGGAAATTGATCATAGCTGATTGTAGATGAAAAAAATATTGTGGAGACATCCAGCTATCCAATATGGTGGAACTAGCACCACATTTTTTAAAAATGAAATAAAAGTTTCATTTTTTTTAGCATAGTAGTCATGTTTCCAACACTCAATAGTCATATTTGGCTAGTGGCTACCTTGTTGAATAGCATAGAATATAATATTTTGATCATTACAACAATTTCTTCGGAAGATCTCTGCAGATGGGTCAGGGACCAAGTGATAGTTTGTTAAGTTTTATATAGGAGAGTGAATGAAAACTGAATGAAAAGTAGAATGAAGTATGTCAACTTCTGTGCCATATCACTACTCCCATTTTCAGAACAATATTTTATCTGCCTTATATTTATCCTTACTTATTTAAAGATATGATGCACATTTTCATAGCACCATGACTGCATTGGAGTTTTCAATTTCCACATAGATATAGATGTAGAGCTACAGACCACACAGAGAGAGACACATAAAATCACACCATGGAACTTTCTTGCCCAAACCTTTTTTTTTGTTTTGTTTTGTTTTGTTTTAAAGAATTTCTTTTTTAGTTGTAGATGGACACAATACCTTCATTTTGCTTTTTTTTTTTTTTTGATGTGGTCTGAGGATCAAATCCAGTGCCTCACACATGCTAGGTGAGCACTCTACCACTGAGCCACAACCCCAGCCCCAGCCAAAACCTTTTAATATAAACAAAAAGGCATAAGTTTCCTGAGGGGATAAATTGGTTGATTAGTATTACACAATTAGTAAGTGGAAAAGATATCTAACTAAAGTCTTTGATTTTTTTTTTCTCCACTATGAAGAATTAGGATCAAAAGACCCTGGGATTTGGATTTTGAAGTTTTAAAATTATAATAAATATATTCAAATAACTTTTATTCTTTACCCAAAGTGTTGTGGGATCCAACAGTGGTAATGCAGTAGGACCTCAACATCTCTTCATTCTGACTAATTACACTATGTGAATCCTGACAATCTGGATGTTTTGTTCATGAATGGGGAACATATGGCATAATGCCAACCATAGAAATGTGATGGGGCCTTCACTATGGCTCTGGAAATTTTTTTTGTTTGTTTTTTCTCTTCTAATAAAGGCACAAGACAAAAGTGACATATTTTCTTCTATTAGACACGCCTGATAAAGGTTCTTGAATTTCTAACCATAAAGATGCAGCCAACATAAGAGAATGGCAGAAACGCAGAGCTATAGCCCTTTCCTTCCATACCTATGGCCACCTACCTAGCCATTCCTTGTTCAGTGATTTAAAAAGCATTCCTTATGTTGTTCATAACCAATTGGCCTAATTTCATATGACTAAGAAAAGAAGAATATAGTATTTTTCCAGTGGAGACACAAACATCTTTTACTGCACACAACAGATCATCTAAAGGAAGACATTAGAAAAGTAATTATGTGTAAAAGTATAGAAGTCAAAAAACTCGATCATTTCAAAATATGATCAGGGTGCATTAATTTTCAGGAAAGAAAAATTGTGAGTGAGTTATACCAGGTAGAGGTAGGTAGAAAAGTGTTGAATTAAAAATGAATTATGGAAAATCTTGCTTGGCTTACCAAGGGCTATAGATTCTGTTCAAAAAGTTAAACTATAAACTTTAGCAGTAATCTTCAATGATGGTTCTATGTATCCTATTTATATAACACTCATGGATCTCTTGCTAAAATGAGTTTTTGAACATAATACCTTAGTAATAAATGGTCAGTTGCAGTATGTTGTTCATTTGTCATTTTAAATATTGAAATGAGGATTTTTTACTATGGTGTTAAGAAATAGAGGTGCTGTTTAAAAGATAAGTGTAAGGGCTTAGGATATCGCTCAGAGATAGAGTCCTTGTGTAGCAAGTGAAATGTCCTGAGTTCAATCTCCAGGACCACAAAACAAACAAATAAACTTATAAATAAATAAATAGATAGATAGATAGATAGATAAATAAATAAATTAGTGTGAAAGGGTCTGTTAAACCCAAAACAGGTTCTGCAAGGGTCAGCTTGCCAAAAGCATATCTTTGTATTTCTTTTGTATTCAGTTATTCCTATATCTTCAAAAGACAAAATAATGATAAAATAAATTGCTAGATGGTCCCTATGTCTTCAGTGGAGAAGATAACAGGATTAACTCAATTAACTTTGTCCTCTAGTTCATAGTGTTCATATTTTGAAATAACAATGCCAGAAACCAGGAAAGAACACATTTAATGTTGCTACAGTGTAGATATTGAGATGTGAGTAAAATGAAAATCTAATTCATTTAAAAATTATTCTTGCTTGAGTGCAGATAAAATTCTGACTTTTAGACACATTTTCATAGCATAAGGAAATCTCTAGCCTTTGTTACCCTTTAAGCAGAAAGTGTTCCTGTCTTTTGCATTCACACTGTTATTTAGTCACTACTAGATGGTAACGAGGGTTTGGGTTTTAAAATATGCTTTTAGACTTGCTGTGCTAATAGTTGGTTCTTTGTGAACAATAGAGTGATTTTGTCAGACAGTATTTCTGAGGCTGCATAGATAGCATCTTTGGCTAAGGAGTTCAGGATTTTCTAGGAGAAACTCAGTCTCATTATCAATTCAGTTCTACTTGTTGAATATCTACTATGTGTTCAATTTTATGTGAAATGCCTTGGGGGAGCACAAAAGTAGAAAGAAAGGGGAATGGGTTAGATAGTATCCCACCCTCTCCTACCAGCCCCCCAAATTTATGTCAATCAGGATCCTCAGAACCTGACCTTATTTGGAAATATAATAACTTGTAGTTATTAATTATGTGTTTAGCTAAATTAATTATATAATTAGTTAAATTAAAATGAGTCTGTACTAGATTAGAGTGAACCTGAATTCGATGGCTGGTATATTTGTAAGAGAAAGAAGGCAAAGATTGAACATAGAAACACAGAGGATAGATACAAGAGAGAGACCATGAGATGAGGGAGGTGGAGATTAGTGGGAGGGGTCTACAAGTCAGGAGTGCCGAAGATCATTAACAACCCAAAGTTAGGAGAGAGGCATGGAGAAGAGTCTCTCTGGGAACCTCCAGAAGGACCCAAATCCCCTAATAACTCGATTCTGGATTTGTGGTCTGAAATGTGAAAGAATAATATGTCTGATTTTTTAAGCCATCCAGTTTATAATACTTTATTATGGTATCCCTGGAAAAGAAATACAGAAAAGATATCAGAATTTGTCCAATTCATGCTATAAGACCCTGTTCTGCACTAGAAATACAATTGTTTATGGAATCCTTGCAGGACTTTTTACTCTTATTTCACAGTGGAACAAACCAAAGCTCAAAAATTTGACTTCACTGTTAACTATTATGGTCAGGAGTCTGGTTCCTCTTTCTTTTGCTAAATTCATTTCCTTAAGCTCCCTGGGCCTGGATTTATTCATTTTAGAATTGAAGTGTTGGTGATTTGGGGTTGTTATGGGAAGAAGTCAAGGAGGGCTGGGGAATAAAAGGATCTTCCCAAAGGGAATGGAAAGAAAGCTGATTTTGTATTTGCAACAGGATTTGGACAGAGTGGTCCAAGAATGCTTTTCAAGAGGAAGGGGAATGGGATTCTAACTCAGTTCTGTCATCTAAGCAGTCAAGTGCTGGTGAACATGCTGAACTCTTTTTTTTCTGTGTCAGACTCCTGCATTTTTGCTTCACCATATTATAAATCCTGTCAGTATACATGCCAGTAACTGTTCTTCAATATTAGGAGCTACTCTATGATATAAGCATCCTCTTCCTCTGGGTGTGCATATGGAAAGTAGTCTCTGAAAGCTTAAATGCTTTCTTTCTTTCTTTCTTTTTTTTTTTTAAAGTTATACAACCATAACTGGACATCAGGAAATTAATTCATATGTATCTCTGACTCCAAAGTCTGTATATTCCAATGATATAATGATTTTCCTTCTTCCCCTCCACTCTTCCTCTTCCCTTTGAATTCATGAAATGATTTTTATAGAATAGGAACAACATGGAATAGGACACAAGTTGTGGAAGTTTTAATTCTTTATGTAAGTGCAGCATGGTCGCATCTTTCTCAATAGAACAAATATTTAAAATTCAAATATTGGTATGTATTTGGCATGAGGAGTAAGACATATTAACTAGGACCAGGGAAGTACTACTATGATATATCATCAAGAGGCTTGCCATTTTGCTCTGGGCTATGCAAAAGTCAACAATAATTTTTTATTTTTCTGTCTGTCCTACTAAGCTTCAGATAGCTGGGGCGATGGGCTGTGCCCTTGCTGTCATTCCACTCCTTGCTCTGGCTCTATGCCTAGCACATAACCTGTGATCAGGAAATATTTTCTGGAATGAATGAATATAGGGATGAATTAGTATGTAATATGATGGATAGTCTATGTTCTATTCAGTCTTACTGTTTGTTATTCTTCAAGCAGTTTGTAACACATATAAAGCATCTGAACAAGATATGTTTAAAGTGGAGTTTTTAAACAAATAAATTTCATTAAAATAATGAAATTATATTCAACATTTATATGTATAGCAAAAAAAAAAAAAATCTTTGAAAACGAAATATCCAATTTCTTTCTGTTTTTAACTAATTATCCAAAATACCAGGCTAGTTTTGCTTTACATTCTCATTTCTGACTGTGTATTGGTAGTCTATACATAACACAGTTAAAAGAGAAAGTTCTAGAATACATGTTTGGGAAAAAAAGGAAAGCTATTTAAGAAATAATAAAATCTTTCTGATAAATGCTTTATTTTTCTTTTAATGATTAATTTATACAAAGTAAAATGTAAATACATTTAGAAAGTTTTCTGATAATTTAAACCAGATTTCATCTGGGTAATTGTATTCCCATCATCTACTTAGGAATCAGTCTTCCCAAATAGTATTATATTAAGATAATGAGACAATGTGCATATGCAAATTGTTCAAATCAAAAATTATGTTCCTGGATACATTAAACAGAAGATATTAGAACTAATAATCATTTGACATATGTAATAGCTAGACAAATCAAGCAAAATAAATTCAGCCATCACAACCTGATATGCTAATTATCTACTGAAAAAGTGCAAGAAAAGATGGGCTACTATGCCAGTTGGTTTATATTACTTTATGGGAAATATAAAGTGGTAACCTTTTATGCAATTTTAATGTGGATAAAGCTCCAAACCCTTTCTTCTGCCAATAGACCCAAATGGAAATCTTGTGACAGACCTGATCTCACTTGAAAAATCTGACAAGATTCCAACTGTAGTCAGGCAGATTTTTCTCTCCTCTTTCCTGAACTGTTCTGCAACCTTTTTTTCTGCATTATTTCTCTGGGTCTCTTTGGTTATAAGTTCAGTCCAAAGAAGCATTTATTTATATCTCTCTGCTTCTTTATCTAAACATCTGTCTGGTCCACTATGTTCCTTTGGTCTTCGGGGATCATCTTTTATAAACTAAACATAAGCTTCCTTGAATCATCAAAAATTGCTCCCAGGAGGGGACAGAGGCCCAATCTTCCCTCCTTCCCCCATACTGCTTTGCATAGGCAAAGGGAGAAGCCACTTTCCTGTGAAAAAGCCATTGTCTTTGGTTTTTGGTTGTTGTTTTCTAGTTTTGTTTTTTTTTTTTTTTTTTTTTTTTCTTAGTATGTGGTGGAGATGTGTCAGAAAAATGGCCACCAAGTAACTGACAAGAAAGGGAAGCTTTATTTTTTTTAGTCCATTTTGTTTCAAACATTGTTCAAGGATACCTGCAAAACTCTGGGGATTAGAATTGATATTATTTTCTTTGTTGTTCAGATGAGCCAGTTGTTTGCTCTAGGTAATATAGTTAAGTGAGAGGTGTGAAATTTAAATCTTGATTGATCTGCTCCCAAACATTTTCAGTCACACTCATTTATCCAGGGATATACCTCCAATCAGGCAAAATAAGTAGTACAACATCAGGCATCTTCATATAAGGTGCTGGGACCCATAAAGCTATTGTACTGATGAGTCATTTAAAAATAATTTAATCCAATTGCCTCAATTAAAAAGGAAAACCTGGCTTCAAGAGATTTAGTGTTTTATCCAAGGTCACCATTATGACTATAACTCAAGTCTTCTAAATGCAAATCCAACTCTCACACATAATACAATTCTGTCCCTCACTTAACATTTCGTTTTGCTGTAATATAGCTTATTTCCCCCCTCTTTTCCATTTTGTTTTTGTATTTGTATCTGCATCTTCTACTTGAATTGACAGTCCTCACTGATAAAACAAACAACAAAAGTAGCATTTGCATTCACCAACCTTCCCCTCTCCCATTCTGAACAAGTCTGAAGAGAATTCCTTAGAAAAAGGGCACTTGAGATCCAACCTTGAATGAGAATAGATTGGAACAAATTGCAGAGCTACTTGGTGTTTAATTCACAGAGTGTTGAAAGATTTTTCTCTCTACTTTCAATCTCTTTTGAACTGAACTGATTTTAAAATGCTGTTAATGTCCTCACAATCAACTTGCCCGTCAGAAGTCTTTGCTTCTGCTCAAGACTTAAACAAACAACAGAAAGGAAGAAAGAAAGAATGAAAGAAAAGTAAAATCAGATAAAAATGCATAGCCACTGTACACAGAGACAGTTCAGTGCTATCCCAGCGCCAGGCACTAAGGATGCATATTTTTTCCTTGCTAGCCAATTGTGGGCCATCTTGGGAACAGTTAGCAATCCATCCATCACCATGTAGCTTGGGCTACATAAAAAGAACTCTTGCAAAGCACACCCCACCTTTTTGTTCTCCAGAGGATAAAAGATATGAAATACTTGTTTCTCTTAATGGAATTTGAATGAAGACTATTAAAAAGGAATAATCCAAAAGATATATTCAAAGACATCTTACAGGGAATTGTCAAAATCTCTCTTTTGACATTTGTCTTTTGAAAGGGTTTTTGTTTTGACACCTCACCTAAATGCATTTATCACTCATACTGAACATTTACTGACCTCGAGATCCTATTTTGAGAAATTCAGAACAGGCAAAGCCCACTCCAGAGACGAAAGTGCTACAAACAATTTGCACATGTATTAGTCTCCAGATCAAAAGATAAAGCCCAATCAGCAGTTTTCATGGTTTCAATAGATGCTAAGGGGTGACTGCTCTGACTCTGTAAGTTTATACAAAATAAATATTCTTTAAAACAGGTGGAATTTGCAAAGAGATAGGTAGAGACTGAGAGTGAAAGTGGCAGGACGAATGGTGAGGATGATGTGATGGAGTGAGGAAAAACCTGTCCTATTCTTTTTCAGGTGAGGAGCTCTAACTCTTATTAAATATTGTCTTAGGTCAACCACCTTAGAAGTAAAGCCCAAGATGAAAATTCTTGTACAAGTTATGTACCTGGGGAGAAATGGATGAGATAAGCAAGATAAAACAGGGGTATGAGCCAAATGAAAGTGTGGTCTCAGCTGTAAATCAGCATCATTCTGGTCTTATGAGAGGTTCCAGAGCTCTACTGTTCAACATGGCAGCCACTGGTCATGTAACATTGAGTACTTGAAATGCGATTATTCTGAATCGAAATGTGCTGCATCCAAAATATACTACAGATAAAGGACACAGCAGAAAAAATATAACATATCTTGTGAGTAATATTTTTATTGATCACTTGTCAAGATAGTATTTTGGAATATCTAAATTATAAGATTAAAATTAATTTCATTCGCTCAACTCATTTTACTTTTTACATGTAACTACTAGAAAAATTCCAAACACATATGTGGTTTGCATTGTATTTTTTAATGGACAACCCTGCTTTGGAATAATTATCTGGTTTAATTATAGCCAGAAATATCAGATACACAGTCATGCAAAGTCATGTATCTACCCTTCATTCCTTCTTTCCTTTGTATCTCCTTTCCTGTTTTTATTTATTGTTTTCAATTCCTTACCCACTAATGTGTATTTAATACTGAACAAGGTAGGACTGTTTTCCAGATCTCTTATTCAATTTACACAGAGGGCTGTGAGCTCAGCATCCAAACACTCAGACAGACACACCCACAAATGTATTACTCCAAGCAGAGCTACAAAATGCTCCCGACAGCTTGGTGGTGGGAAGAGACATTGGCAACAGTTCATCAAATTAAGCAGCTTATCCAAGGTCCAAAAACACATCATTAAGAGGCTTCCAGATGCTATTGTCTTTTAATCTGTAGGCCCATTTATTTGGACAGCAGGTGAAACTTATTGCAACAGGGTATACTAACAAAAAGGACCCTATTGCTTAACCATTTCTGAAGAAGTGTAGTTTACAGGCACCTGGTAGACACTTTAAAATTCAGTAACAGCTGCCAAAAGCCAAATTGCATACTACAAAATTAATATTTACATTATGTTTCATTATATAAATTGCACTGCAATTTATACTTTTTCTAGCCTGGACTCATTTTTTGGTAATGCAATAAATCCTTTGGTGCATGCTCAATTTGCAGGAGTACTTGGTGACTGTATTAATTTCTTGCTAAGAGACTGTTTTGCAACATAACTTCATCATTATGATCACCACCACCAATATCATTATCACCACTCAATGATGAGCATTGACAACATTTTTCAATGTTTTCCCATGGTGCAATAGAACATATGTAATCTGTAGGGTATTTGAAATCATAAGAAAAAAATTCACAGGTTGAATACAATCAATAGAATAAATAATGCCTTATCTCACTTTTGGAAATTTGCAACTTAAAAGAATTGAAGTAAGGCAACCATTCTAGATTTTTAACCCAACTGCGTAGCATGTTTCTGGGTAAAGGCCAAATTTACTTTTATCTTTTCTATGCTTTCAATCCCCTGGCATTTTAAAAGAGAAACAAAATACCCAATCTAGCAGAGTGGCATAATGAGTAGGCAGTTTACCAAACCCCATTGTCAGGGATAGTAAATATAACAGTGTATAAAGTGGCAGAGCTGGGAAGAAAAGGACACAGTGCCATGAATTTCTGGATACATGAGGCACCTAAAAAGTAATTAATATTTAGCAGGTCTATCAATATTTGATCTAGAATATATTAATAGTGTCTTGACCCTGTTTTAACCTTTGGAACTAGCACAATTTAATCTATTCCAGCAAAATTATAATGATTTTTTTTTTTCTTTTTCAACAAAGGATGGAAGCCACATCTGAACCAAAAAATAATATGCTATTTGTATATGCAAAACAGGTCAATTATTTGAAGCAATTACACTAATATCTCAAGAGTGATTTTAAAGGGTGTTATCTTTGCAAAGACTTCAACAAGAATTAGAAAAATCAAGCATTTTTAGCTGTAATTTTGTGAAAGGAAAAATGGACGAAAGAAATCAATCTTTAGTGTTTAATGTTTATCATTACCAAAACACAACTCTCTGATGGCTTTCTTAATTATTTTGATGATACTACTCTCTTGTTTTGCAAAAGTGATAATTTCTAAAGAAGAATTTTCTTCCTGCAGCTAGATTTTTTTACTGCTGCCCACACAAAAGCAAGTATAAAAATGAGAGCAAAGGGGACCTCCTCATATTGTTCTAGAGGTGTTTGCCTGTTGAAGAGTTCTTGGTGTTATCCTACTGATAATTTCTTAAGCTAAAACCTTTTGCTTGTTTGTCTGATTTAAGTAAACAACAGGGGTTCATATACTTTTTAAAGAATCTCCAAGGATCTTACTAACAACATTACCCCACTAAGATAAGATCAAGTAAAAGGTAGTTCTGAGGTAAGATTAGCATACTTAAATAGCAAAACGAAAGGTCAGAAAATCCAGTGACTTAACTCAAGTCTTGGAGAGACTTAATTTTAAATTTCCAGTTTTCATGTGCCAGTATGGTATTCTACTTCAGCATGACAAAACTGCTCCCATGAAGTTTAGTAAATCAATGACCAGGCCTATGAAGTAATTGAACTTCCATTCAGGGAAAGAATAATGACACAGACATTAGAATAGTTCTAGCTACTGGTCACTGTGACTCAAACTTTACCTTTGGTGTGTGAACCAACTTTACTTGTCCAGTTACATTTAAAAGGCAAGGAAATTGAAAACATAGGAAAAGATAAAGGTAAAATTGGCATTTACCCCAGAATAAGCTCTGTAGCTGGGTTAAGGTCCGGAATTGCTTCCTTTCTTAGTTCTTTTGTTGAAGAAGCCAAGGTCACTAGAGTCCTTTTTTGTATGACAACAAAAATCTCCCAATACATTGTAAGATATAAGTTCTGCCAGTCAGTTACTTCAGGAAGTATGTCCTGACCCTCAACATGTGGTCATTCCTGTGCTGGTTTACTGGGATGCTAAGCTCATATTCTAAGACAGAATTACAACACTCTTATTTTAAGTTTTATTTGTTTCAGCCTCTTTCTTTTAGAATGCAGCAAGTTTCTATTATTTCCAGCTAAATAGTCGTATGTCAGCGCATGAAAATTTCCAGTAAGAAGAAAGAGCAAAGCAGTAACTTTACATATGATTTTGAAATATCACCTTATTTGTCCAGTTGACAGGAGTGATGAATCAGGAGAGTAATGGTTAGTTTCTTTCAAGGCACATGCATGACTTCCATTGTTATGAGGTAGGAATTGATACCTTGGGATAGTTCTGAATGCACATCCAAAATCCTCTACGACCGAATACAGAATTCTCTTGTGAACATTTACACATCGTGTCAAAAACAGATTATCGGAAATGCTTTGTTTATGAAGACTATTGCAGCTCTATTGTAAAGATTTCCAAATAATTTTACTCTTGGCTCTAAAATTAGGATTCCATAATTTGTAGACCATTAAGCAAATTGAAACAACAAACTAACACCAAAAAAGTCAGAAAAATGGGTAGAACGTGACACTGTAAGTTAATTAAGTTCCACTTAATGTTAAACCTAATTGGACATTTCCATTTGGGTGCTTTCTATGAATCCACTGCCATTCCTCTTGATTAGCTCTTCACCATCTCAAATCTACTTTCAATCTGTCGTCATGGTCATCTCACTATAAGGCAAATCCAGCTATGGTTCTTCCCATCCATTGCCTCTAGGTGACAAGCTTTTTCCAACCTGTCCTTTCCCAACTACCAACTCTATGGTCTATTCTATCCTTTTTCTATTTCCATGAAATGTTTATGTTAAAGTATCTCCATGAAATGTTTTCTATAAAAACATGAAACTTTGCAAAAATATTGTTTCTTTTAGGAAGTCTATTTTTATTTTGCTCTGCCTGAGAAATGTATATGTCTGCACTTCCTGGTTGGTCCCACCTCCCTCCTATATACCATGAGCATGAATCCTTGCTTCTTTCTACCCATACATTTTATACTTTTATTATTAATTTCATTTATTTCTAAGTTATTTAATTGATTTATTCACAATTGGGTAGCCACTATGACATATTAAGTACCACATCTCTATTACTTGGCCTCAACACACTTTAGAGGCTTTTAAATCTGTGTCAATTTGAATTGACTGCATTTAGCTTCGTTATCTTTCTCCCTCATAAGTCATGGATCAAAGATGACTCCCCTTTAAGCAGATATTAACAGGGGAAATATACACCGTTGTTTCAGAAACTGATTATGCAGATTGACTCTCCTACTAAGAAATTAGAAAATTAACTCAGCACCACAGCTGTGGGACTTCATTTATAGAACCAGCTATATTTTGAAAACTTTGAAAATCTGCCAAAAGAGAAAATTATAAGATTGATCCTGCAAATGATGGTGTTCAAAGTTAAACTACTTTTCTAATGGATTTGTTAGACAGGACTTTTTTCCAGCCATACCTTTTCTTTTCTAACTTTTGATCAATGGATAACTTCGGTTTCATGCTATAGTGAATAATTTTACCTGCAGAAAATGTAAACCTATAATCATTTGTGAAAGGTAAAATCAGTCCCTGATTAAGTAAACGAGTCATGAACAGAATGCCTTTGCTGCAAATACCACAACGTCTTTCCCACATCCCCTTCTTTGGTTGAGTATTATCACTGAAATAACAACCATAATGGAAAAGGTGGCAGGGGAGGTAATGGGCACTAGTTTTTTTTTTTTTTTTTTTTTTTCAGAAACACAGTGTTTAAATGAGGCATTATTACATGAGGATCTTTACAATGTGGAGCAGTTATTCCTTAATTTTGTGATAAAATGAATATTACATACAGCAAGGTGCATATAATATCAGTGTGTAACGTAACTCACTTTTAAAAATGGAACATTCCCTTGTACCAACACATGGAAGCCCCCTCATATCTCCTTCTCATCGTAATCTTTCTTCCACCCCCAGGTAGCCATTATCCAAAATCTTAACACCATGAGTTACTTTTTCCTGTTTTTGTACACTGCAAATTGCCTCTTAAAGAGACACTTTTTTTTTTTTTTTTTTTTTCATTCTGGCCCAATTTTTCCAATACTACATTTGTGAGTGGTTCTATTTTGTTCATTCTCATTGCTCTATAGTATTGCATTGTGTGAATACACCACAATCTATTTACCCAGTCTACTCTGGGTAGGACTTTGAGTGGTATGGATGCTGGCTTTACGAATATTGCTGCTATGAATATTCATGTGCACGTCTTTTGGTGAACATATGTGTGTGTTTTTCCAAATGCTAAACCGACCTTATATTCCTGGAATAAACTACACTTTTCGTGATATATTATCCTCTTTATATGTTGCTGGGTTTTATTTTTTAGGATTGGATTTAGGATTGTTTCATTTATGTGACTTAAAGAAATTAGTCTGGAATTTTCTTTTCCTTTAATATCCTTGGGAATTTTTGGTTTTGGATTTCCCCTGGTCTAGAAACAAAAGTTGAGAAGTGTTATTTCTGTTCTCTACTCTCTGGAAGAGCTTTTTTGATACTGATATGATTTCTTCTTAAGATATTTGGAAGAACTCACAACTGAGGCCATCAGCGTCTATAATTTTCTGGGAATATGTCTAGTGACAGATTCAAGTTCTTTACTAGATAGATATGAGATAATTAAGATTTTTCAAGGTCTTCTTATTTCAAATTGGGCAATTGCTTTTTCCCTCTAAAATATTCATTGCACATAATAGTCTAAGTTAATTAGTGTCAAGTTGTTCACAGTATCAGTTTCTTTCGTACCTGAACAATCTCAGTGATGATTTAGTTTGTGTTGCTAATATTGGCAATATGTTTTCTCTCTTTATTGTTCTATGTTTGTAAGTTTTTATGAATTTAATTAGTATTTACATAGATATGAACTATCATCTTTAATTTCTTGAGATGAATGTTTCCTTTCTAATAAATTCATTTAAAATACCAATGAACAACTTTTTCCTATGAAAAAAACAATTTTTGTTTTCATTTCTTATTCTTTTCAGCTGGATGTAGAATTCTAACTATAGTCTTTTATCACTTCCAAAGGTCATTTCATACTTTTCTAGCTTCCCTTATTTACAAGATCAGTTTTATTCTTGCTGATCTTTTGAAAGTAATGTACCTTTGCTATGTGCCATCTATTATTAACATTGTCCTTTGTCTTTGATTTTCTACAGTGTGACTTGGATCTGTATTATTGGAGGTTCATGGCACTTCTTGAGTTTGGATTGATGTCATCCATCAATTCTGAAAAATTTTCAGGCATTATCTCTTTCCTATTTCTATAGCCACATTCCATCTTCTCTCTTCCTTTGAAAATGCATTTACATAATGATTAGCACATATTGAATATACTTTCTGTTTCACATCATTTTTCCCCTACCTTTTTCTCTTGAGAATCCATTTTGCACTATTCATTTATTAATTCTTTAATTCATTAACCCTACTATGTCCAATGTGTTACTAAATTTATCCATTGTCTCAAATCCAGATTTTTTTTTTTTTTTGTACCAGGGATTGAACTCAGGGGCACTTGACTACTGAGCCACATCCCCAGCCCTTTTTTTGTATTTTATTTAGAGACAGGGTCTCACTGAGTTGCTAAGTGCCTCGCCATTGCTGAGGCTGGCTTTGAACTCGCGATCCTCTTGCCTCAGCTTCCCAAAGTGCTGGGATTACAGGCGTGTGCCACTGCGCCCGGCCAGATATTTAATTTTTAGCTCAAAACTGTCCATTTAACATGATTTTTTAATATATTCTAGATTCCAATTTTTGTTTCAAGTTATCTGTCTTTTCATCTATTTCTTGTTTCTTTTTTCTGTGAATTCTCTTATCAGAATATTTTAAAGTCATGTTTTGCTTATTACACCATCAATGGTCATGTATATTATCTATTAAATTATTGATTTTTGGTCTTATGGTCTTGAAAATTTGCAAATATAGTATTTGAATATATGAAAATAATCAGAGATTCTAGATTATGTAATACTCAACTAGGCAGTTTTTATCCTTCCCTATGTTATGGAAAGAGACTGTGGAGGTTGAAGACCTTAATCTAAATTAGGTTGCACTTTGAAGCTGGAGGTATCATAGTATCAGACCTTAAATTATACTGCAGAGCTATAGTAACAAAAGTGGCATGGTATTGGCACCACAGCAGACATTGAAAGCCAATAGTTACAGAATAGAAGGCACAGAGACAAACCCACATACAGTTATCTCATACTAGACAAAGGTGCCATAAACATACAATGGAGAAAAGATAGCCTCTTCAACAAATATTTCTGTGCAAACTGGAAATCTATATGTAACAAAATGAAATTAAACCCCTATCTTTCACCCTGCACAAAAATCAACTCAAAGTAGATCATGGGCCTCAGCATTAGATCAAAAACCTTGTGCTTACTAGAAGAAAAAGTGGGCTCAACTCTGCATCATGTTGGCTTAGGAACCAATTCTTCAACAAGACTCCTAAAGCACAAGAAGTAAAATAAAAAATAAATAAATGGGATGATATCAAAGTAAAAAGCTTCTTCAAAGCAAAGGAAACAATCAAGAATGTGAAGTGAGAGCCTATAGAATGGGAGAAAATCTTTGTCACCTGTACTTCGGATATAGCATTAATCTCCAAGATATATATATAGAACTCAAAAAAATGCAAAACAAACAAACAAACAAACAAAAAAACCCAAATGATCCAATCGATAAATGGGGAAAGGAACTGAACAGACACTTCATAGAAGAAGAAATACTAGTGGTCAACAAATATATGAAAAAATGTTCAACATCACTAGCAATTAGAGAAATGAAAATTAAAACTACACTAAGATTTCATCTCACTCCAGTTAGAACAGCAATTATCAAGAATATAAGCAGCAATAAATGTTGGTGAGGATGTAGGGGAAAAGGTACACTCTTACATTGCTGGTGGGACTGAAAATTCGTGCAATCACTCTGGAAAGTAGTATGGAAACTCCTCAGAAAATTATGAATTGAACCAACCTTTGACCCAGTTATCCCACTTTTTGGGATATACCCAAAGGACTTAAAATCAGCATACTATAGTGACATGGCCACATCAATGTTCATAGCATCTCAGTTCACAATAACCAAGCTATGAACGAACTTAAGTGCCTTTCAACATATGAATGAATAAGGAAAATGCAGTACATATACATGATGGAATATTACTCAGCCATAAAGAAGAATGAAATTATGGCATTCACTGGTAAATGGATGGAACTGGAGACTATCATGCTAGATGAAATAAGCCAATCACCCAGAAACCCAAAGGTCAAATTTTTCTCTCTGATATGTGGATGCTGACTCACAATAGTTGGTTGGTGGGGAGGGAGAAGGGGAGGTTCACCAGATTGGACAGGGTGGAGTTGGGGGAAGGGAGGCAGTATGGGAATGGGAAAGATGGTAGAATGAATTGGGCATAAGTTTCCTATGTTCATATTTGAATGTATAACCAGTATAACTCCACATCATGTACAACCACAAAAATGGGAAGTTATGCTCCATCTATGTATGATATGTCAAAATGCATACTGTCATGTATATAACTAAAAAGAGCAAATTTAAAAATTTTTTAAAAAGGATAAAAACAAATAGGTTGAACTTTAGTAAATGTATACCTCTGCCTACCTTACTTTCTATGACTTGAAACTTCCTGCCACAATCAACTCTGGGAATCACATTTTAGTTGTCCACTTCCTGTAAAAACTCTTTTTGATTTTTTTTTTTTTTTTTTTTTTTTTTTTTTTTTTTTTTTTTTGTCTTCAGAACTTCCAGGACGCTCCTGCAAAATTCACTTGCTATCCAAGGTGTTCAGGCCTGTTTCTTTAGTCTGTTATATAGCCTCAACATACAGTGAATTTTTTTTTTAAAGGCATGCACTGTAGTGTAAGAGCTCTCCCTATCACTGCTCCTTTGTACTCTAGCTCTATGTAACTGGTGAAATATCTGCTGGTTTTTCTTCCTCTAGAAGATCCTTTTCCTGGAGTGAGTCACAATTGCCTGTAAATTTCACTCAAATTAGTACCTCCCACCAGAATAAAAAATTGTTGGGATCCTTAGTTTAATTCTAAATTGATTCTCTCATCTCTGGAATTTTATTCCATTAGTTCATTTTTTAACAGCTATTTTTTAACAGATGTTTTTAATATGTGAGTATTGTAATGTGTTAGGATGTTGTAGTTTCTTCAGTTACTGGATGAACCTTGAACAATCTGTTGTAACATCTGGAATTAAGTGCTCTAAACCTGATTTTTTTAATCACAAAAACATGATTTTAATTCCTAAAAGTTTAAAATTAGATACAGTTTTATTTCCTCTCAATAAATTGGTAAGGGGAGTTTAAAATAAAATTTAATTAAATTGTATTGAACATCATAATTAAAACACCACTTCATGAAGAGATAAACTCATCTTTATTATCTTTGAGTTCAGCATATGTAATTATATCTTCTTTATCATGCATAAAATTCAAGGTTTTCTGATACATACCACAATCAGGTATTGTTAAGAAGCAGCCAGTTTGTTAACATACTAATATAACCCATTGCATATTTTAATACAAGTTTTACATTTTGTTTTATTTTTAATAATATGAAATAAACAAATACTGATAAAGGCTAACAGTTAAAATTCAGACAGAAACAATATAAGCTATGAAAGCTTTATGTAAAGATGAATTACAAAGTATATATATTTATATATCCTAGCACATAATAGTTTAAGACTCTAAAGCTTCTGATAAAGATAAATAAAGTTTTCGATTTTCTTTCTTTTAAAATAGCAGGACATTCTGGTATGCTAATTATATGTGGAGTAAATGGTACATTGTTTGGAATGAACTTGGAAGATACACCAACAACCAAGAATACTTCAACTCACTACACTCTCCTTTGAAGAAGAGATAAAATCCCCCGAACAAAAGGCTGAGGAAGTTCTTCACCACTAAAACTACTTTGGAACAGATGCTAAAGGCAGTTCTTCAAGCTGAAACAAAAGGATGCTAATTGGCAATCACAAAAACATAAGAAAGTATAAACATCATCAATAAAGATGAGTACACAATCAAGTTTAAGATACTGTAATACTGCACGGTGATATCTAAATTACTTGTAATTCTAGATTCAAAATTTAGATAAAAATACTCAAAGTAACCATAGTTAAAATAACTTATTACTGTATATACAGAATAAAAAGACGTAAAATTTGAACACTGAAAACATAAAAAGAGGACAGGAAATGTGTAGTTTTTCCCCTGATACTGGGGTTTGAACTCAGGGCCTTGCACATACTAGCTTAGCACTCTTCTATGGAGCTACACCCACAGTCTTAGAGTTTCTGAATGATATAGAAATTATCAGCTTGACAGACCATAAAAACTATAATATAGTGTATGTAAGAACAAATGGTAACCACAAAACAAGAACCTATAGTAGATATACAAAATATAAAGTGAAAGGAGTAAAAGCATGCCACTATAGAAAATCATCAACTCACAAAGGAAGACCTCAAGAGGAGGATGGAACAAAAGAACTACAAAGCAAGGAGAGAATAATTGACAAAATAGCAGTAGTAAATCCTTACATACCAATAATTTTGTCAATGAATTGATCTAATTAGTTAAATTAATTAATTGTATGTATTAATTTAAGCTTATAGTAATTAAATGCTTCAATTGAAAAACAGATTTTATGACCCTTTGCTGTAAGGATTATAAAACAAACCACAAAACAGACTAATTGAAAAACTGTGGTAAGAGACAAGGTAATTATATAATGACAAAGGGAACAATTATACAAAAGGATATAACTATTTTAATATAAATGCACCAACATTAGACTGCCTATGTGTATATAAAGCAAATATTAACAACTGAGAAGGAAGACATAACAATACAATATTAGTAGGAGACTTCAATGCCTCACTTTCAATAATTAAGAGAGTAGACAGGAAATCAGTAAAGACATATGGAATTTAAGCTAAATGGACCATACAAATGTTTATAGAAAGTTTACTAAATAGCAGCCAAATACATATTCTTCACTAGTGTCTATGGAGCATTTTTCAGAAGAGATCCTATATAAGGCCCCCAAATGAGTCTTAACAAATTTAAGAAGATGGAAATTATATCAAGCACCATTTCCAAATACATTTGACAAATCTGTTATTTATTGAAAAATAACAGAAAAACTGGGGAATAGTTGAAACTGGGAAAGAAATTAAACAACATGTACCTGAACAACCGGTGAGTCAAAAAGTGCTTCAGAAGAGAAATAAAAAGTTTGTTGAGACAAACACACGTAAATACAGAATTTCAAAACTTACAGGATGTTGCAAAAGTAGTTCTAAGAGGAAAAGTTGGAGTGAAGAAGCATCTAAGAAAGATGTCACATTAGCAATCTAACTTTATACCTTAAGGAACTTGAAAAAGAACAAATGAAGCTGAAAGTTAGTAGAAGCAAAGGAATAATGAAGATGGTATCAGAAACAAATGTATTAGAAATTAGAAAACCAAGAGAAAAAAAAATCAGAAAAACTAAAATTTGGTTTATTTGAGTATATAAAAACAAAATTGACAAAATTTTAGAGTTACAAAATAAAATTGAGAGAAGACTGAAGTATAATTGGAAATGAAAGAGGAACTCTAACAACTACAAAAATGTAAAGGATCCAAAGATTTAATATGAACAACTATACATCAGCCGATTGGATAGGCTAGAAGAAACAGATAAATACCAAGATGCAGTTTTTCAATACTGAATAATGAATTTAATATTTATTTGTAAATCAGCAGTTCTGATCTGATGAACAATGAGTAAGGATATGAAATCAGTAAGAAAATGTCAGTACCTGATGGCTTCAATGTCACATTTGAATATGTAAAAAAAAATAATATAAATCCTTGTCAAACTATATTAAAAATTGTGGAGGAGTTAAAACTTCCAGAATCATTTTATGAGGCCTGCATTTCCCTAATACCAAAGTCATACAATGATACTACAAGAAAACAAAGTGACAAATCAATATCCCTGATATACATACATGCAAAAATTCTCAACAAAATAGTAGCAAAACAAATTCAACAGCACATTGAGAGGAATATTTGCCATGATCAGATTGAATTTATCCCTGGGGTGCAAGTATGGCTCAACCTATATACATTAGCAAATAAGGCTCATCATATTTATAAAATGAGGGATAAAAATTATGATCATCTCAACAGATGCAGAAAAATCATTTGACAAAATTCAACAGCTTTTATAATAAAATCTCTCAACAAATTAGAAAGAAATGTAATAGAAAGAATGTACCTCAACATTATAAAGGCTATATATGAAAACCTCAGAGGAAACATCACATTCTAATATAATGCTGAAAATATTTCATCTAAGACCAGGAAGAAAACGTGGATACACACTCATCACTTCTATTCAACATAATATTAGAAGTCTGGTCAGAGCAATTAGAAAGGGTAAAAAGTCACTAAAAGAGAAAAGAAGTAAATAAAATTTTG
The DNA here is from genome assembly GCA_025594165.1 of Tamias sibiricus. Taxonomy (NCBI): domain Eukaryota; kingdom Metazoa; phylum Chordata; class Mammalia; order Rodentia; family Sciuridae; genus Tamias; species Tamias sibiricus. The sequence continues at coordinate 29,556,220 of CM046673.1, forward strand.
TCTGTTGCATAAAAATTATCTTATATGTACAAAACTCAAAGACTCTAACAAAACACTTTTAGAATTAATAAACAGGTTTATTTAAGTCACAGAACACAAAATTAGCATTCAAAGGTAGTATTACATCTACACATTAACAACAAATGATTTTCAAATGAAATCAAGAAAGCAATATTATGTATAATAGAATCAATAAGAAAAGCATTCTTAGAATAATTATAGTCCAGGAGGGTAGAGAGATGAAACTCCTTGATGATGACCTGAAACCAACAAACCTAAAGAAGAAAACATACTGAAAAATTTCCTTGACATTGGACTTGACTATGATTTTTGAGACAAGACACCAAAGGCACAGACAGAAAAAGTCAAAGCAAATAGGCTGGAGTACAATAAACTAAAATGTTTGTGCACAGCACAGAAAACCATAAACAACATAAAAGATAGCCTCAAGAATGAGATAAAATATTTATGAATCTCATATTTGCTAGAATGTTTACAACCAAAATATATAAGGAATTCATATCACTTGTTAGAATAAAATAATTTAAAACAAAGACCTGAGCTGACATTTTTCCAAAAAGGACATACAAAACACCAATTCATTAGTCATCAGATACATGCAAATTAAAACCATAATGGCTTATCTTCTCATATGTGTTAGAATGATTATTATCAAAAAGCCAAAAGATAACAAGTGTTCTCCAGGAGAAAGGGGACTTTTATGTACTGTCAATGAGACTGTAAATTGGTGTAATCATTGTGGAAAATAGTATGGAGTTTCCTGGAAAATTAAATATAGAACTACTATGTGATCCATCCATCCCTTTATATGTATATGTCCAAAGGGCAGGGGGCGGGGAGACACTATGTCAAGAGATGTGTGGACTCTATGTTCACAGCAGAAATAATCAATGAGACCAACCTACGTATTGACAGAAACATAAATAAAATATGGAATAAATATACAATGAAGTGCAATTCAGTTTTTAAAAAGAATAAAATTCTCCCATTTGTACCAATGTGGATGAAAGTGAAAGATATGCTAAGTGAAATAAGCCAAACACTGACAAATTTACTGCAAGATCTCACTTTTATATGGAATCTAAAAAATGTAGAACACATAGAGAAAGAGTATATGGTGGTTACCAGGAGTTAGGGGTTGGGAAAATGGAGAGATGATGACTAAAGGGCACAACTTTCAGCTACTAGATGAATAAATTTTGGCTGGGTGTGGTGGTGCACACCTGTAATTCCAGTAGCTGGGGAGGCTGAGGCAGGGGGATCAAGAGTTCAAAGCCAGCCTTAGCAATTTAGTGAGGCTCTAAGCAACTTGGCAAGACCCTGTCTCAAAATAAAATATTTTTAGAAGGGCTGGGATGTGGCTTCATGGTTAAGTGCCCCTGGGTTCAATTACCGGTACTATAAAAATTTTTTTAAAAAGATGAATAAGTTCTGCAGACCTAATATTCAACATAGTGACTATAGTTAATAATGATATGTTGTATATTTGAAATTTGCTAAGAGAGTAGGTCTTATGTATTCTAACAATAAAAAGGAACAGTTGACTGAGTATGGTTGTATTAGTATACCATGTGTTACTGGAATAAAATACCTGAATGTGGATAACTTAATAAATAAAAAATGTTTATTCAACTCACAGTTGTGGAACTTCTGGGATCTACATCTGGTAATGGTTTTTTTGATGACAGACTCCTGAGGTAACACAGGTACCACATGGTTGGTAAGAGACAGGGAATACATGTGCATTCTGATTTCTTTCTCTCTTTTTATAAAGCCACCAGTATTTAATCTTTTACCCTGATGAAGTTATCCAATCAGAATATCTCCAAAATGCTTCACATCTAAATACTACACTCAGATTAAGATTCCACCCTCTTCAGACCTCACTATGGGGATTGAATTTCAACATGTAAATCCTTTTGGGATACACTCAAAACATATCCAAACCACAGCAGAATATATTAATTAGCCTGACTGTAGATAATTTCACAATGCATATGCACATCAAACATCACATTTGCACTTTAAGTGTATACAATTTTTATTTCTCACTAAAACCAGAAAATGCAATTAAAACAGAAATTAGAGATTAATATGCACAATATGCAAAAACTAATACAACTAATACAAGAATCCACAGATTGTTTCACAAATATGCACAGGTAATTCACAATAAGGAGAAATATAAATTATAAATAAACACATGAAACATTACCTAAATTCACTAGCAATCTGGAAAACATGAATCAATGACAAATTATCAGTTCTCATTCATTAAATTGAAAAAAATATATATATAAATATTGAGAATGTGTTGGCAAGAATATGAGATAATAATATTTTTATTTTCTTATGGTAGACTATTAAATTTGTTAAGCACTTAAAAGGGAAGCAACTTGGTACTAGTAATTGAAATTTAATATTTAATGAATTTAGTATTTTAAAAGATTTTTAAACATATATGTAGAATTGCATTATCCATAATATTCATATGTGCATGAATAGCATGCATAAGGTTTATTATTTCAGGTTTATTTTTAATTCTCACACTCAAGACAACTTAAACCCTTAATATGGAACCGATTTTTAAATATATAATAGCATGAGATATTATATAATCGTGAAAAAGAATACTTAATGAAAAAGAAAAACTATTCAATGCATCTTTAAGTGGAAAATATCCAATTTTAGTATAATAGATAGAATGATTCATTTTGATATTGTATAAAAACACAAGTAAAAATGTGTGTGTCTAAATGTCAATAGTAGTTATACCTGAAAAAGTATTTGGGTGAGGGAAATAGATGAGGGACTTTGATTTATCCACATATAAAAGCATTTTGTTTGAATATTTTTGCCAAGAGGATGTGTTTGTGTATTATTTTCCAGAACAATTTAGTTTAACCCAGCTGGACCAATTGACTATATGTTTTGTCTCCATCAAGGGCTGAGAAAAAATGAGTTTACCTTCAATGATTTGCTACCCCTAGCTATTTCAGATTTGAAGGCCATTTTCTTGGTCTTTTGGGGTTAGATTAAGCTGTACAAATAATCTACTTTTGAAACAATCTTCTAATATTATTTTTTCATTCTTTTATTAAGAATATTTTGGTGCCAGATTTTATGTCGTGTTTCAGTGACACAGTCCTAAATAATATACAGATTTACCCTTAAGACATTTCATGATCAAGATATTGATTCACACATAAAGGCTTCCATGCAATGTGATAATCACTCCTCAAAGTGGATAAAACACCAGAACTAAGGCTTTGCTATGGCACAACAGAACATGAAGAAATCTCTCTCTTGTGCCAGAGTAGTTCCGAGAAACAAAATTTGTCATCAGTATATAAAAATTCTCATGACTTTTTTCTTAAAATTTATATTTCCAGATTCTTTAAAATTTTAATACAACAGACAACACTAGGCTTGTTTTCTCACAAGAGAGCAATTATCTGAAGCTGAATGGTTAATGCACTCCTCTGGCAAAATTCCTAATAATTCTATGTCTGTCTGGCTGTCTGGCTCTCTCTCTCTCTCTCTTTCTCTCTCTCGCACACACACACACACACACACACACACACACACACACACACCTTGCATCACATTTACATTTATCCTTTCTTGGCATATTCTTTGTCTAAAGAAATCTCTTGCTTCTCATCAGCCACATTATTTATTACCATCTCCTCATTGGCCTCCATACATTTTTTTTTTTTTTCGCCACTTTTATTTTAGATGGAAGAGTGGGAAAACAGTGTGCTTAACTTTGGAAAGGCAGTAAATCAGAAAGAAGTTTCTCTATTTTCTTGACCATAGTTCATGTTCTTGTTTTGCATCTGAAACTGTGAGCTAAGATTAGTCACTAGTCCCATTAGGTGTGTCTTACAGAAGAAATTGCTAGGATACAGCAGAGACTCTTTCTGTGGTCTTCTCTATGGAAGTGGCCTGGCATTTATTCCTGGGTACACCTTCCAGAACTACTGGAGAGATTAATTTTGAAGGTGGTTCATCCATATGCAAAGGTGCTAAACACATTTAATTCCCTGTTTGTCATTTTTTTCAACTGACAATTGAAAGGGGCAGTGGGAGGGACAAATCTGAGATTATTTTTTTGCTTTTTCATAAGGCCATGATCCATTTCTTCCTGAAATAGTCTTCATTTAAGTATCACCAAATTTTAGCATCAGACATGATGTTCTTCCTGCCTTATACTGCATCCCAGCCAGAGTCCAGTTAGAACTTCTTTTTCAGTGGCCAAAAGTTAGTGAGATGAGACAAAGCACTTGACACCTCAACTGTTTCTGAAAGACAGGAACATGTGTCCAATAAAACTGCTAAGCTAAGAAAAGACCAAAAAAAAAAAAAAAAAAATGATGCTGAATCTGAAACATAGAAATGTCCCAAATTGAAACATTTCATGCCAACATAATGCCTCCCTTCTGTGCATGTTCGAATGTCAAATGCATACAAAGTACCTGTTTATCTGCTCACAGTCAGTCCATTTTTAAAGCCAAGCAGGAACACATTTGCTGACCCAGGGAACATAATGACATCATTACCTAATGAACTATTGCAGAATTCATTTGAATGTGGCCGTCCTTTAAAAAAGTATGAATCTTTCCAGTGATTAAAGTGATTTAGACAGGAGTAGTTCAGGGTAGACAATATTAATTTAGGAATGAGTCATTATGTTCAGTACCAGTCTGGAACCTAATGAGCTGATTCAAATTCATTTAAATCACTTGGAAAATACATACAGAGGCTGCACAATATACATAATTTGGAATCAAAGGACATTTTCTCTAAAAACCAATATATTTCAATCAGTAGCAATAAAATAAGTCCACAGATATTTTATTTTTTTCCAAATTACTGGGCTTCTTCAGTCCTGAGATTTTCTGAGATTAACTGAGACTGTGGAAGCACCTGTATCTGAAGCTTCATTTGAAAAGGAGTGAAAGAAAATGTTGACAAATAATGTCATTATTTATTTAAATGAGAGATTTGCTATCCGACATGTGGAGTCATCTCAACTATGAGAGCAACTGTTTTATTAAACCATCGTGGTATCTTTTCGAGTGTTTATGATCTTTGTTCCATTGCAATAAATCAGAATTGAAAAAATAATTGTTATCACAAAAATACATACAGAAAATTCATCCATTTTAGTAATTTTGGACAAGAACTTGAATAAAAAAAGAAATGAATATACAAAGCCTATTTTAAAAATTAAGGAGTTTTTTTTCTTCATTAAAAACAAAACAAAACAAAACAAAACAAAACAAAACACTGTGATGCAATAATAGTTTCTCAGATGTTGGTTGCTCAGGCTTGACTTTATGTTTTGTGGACTTTTCTTCAAGCTAGTCATTGAATGTTGCCTAAAAGGAAATACCTACATGAATTTTAGAACCTTGGCCAGTGAACATTGTGAAATAAATGGAAGGTGTTTGAGGGCTTCTGGGAAGCTATCTTCTCTTTCAAGAAGAAATGCAAATCTCAGATTCCCTCTCCTTTTGTAAGAGATATTGCTTAGTAGCCAGCTGTCATCTTATAACCTCCATAAAGTCACTGAGCACTAACATTGAACCAATTAGTTAAGTTGTCCTAAACCTACCCTGCCTTCCGTTTCTTGTTACATAAGGCTGTAAAATTCCTATTTCTGTATGCCAGTATCTAATGGGTTTTTAGATCTTGCAACTATAAGTATCCTAAATGATATCCAGATATTCATAAATAGAAACTATCTAATCTTGTTCACATAAATAGTCCACTGCATTGAGCAAGTTCCAGAGTGGGAAAGATTTTCTGCTGTTTACCTTCAGCATAAAGAAACTTTAAGCTTATCTGTCTTTATACTGCAGATGATTAAGAGAATACTTTTATAAATCTAAATTTAACTTTTGCTGACTTCTAGCTTCCGGTGTTAAGTTATATAAATTTACAGAAAGCAATTTTTCTCAGAGTGAAACTAATTGCACTGACCAAGAGATTAAGATAAGGTGATGCTGAGTTCTCTCTAGGCTCAAAAATAGACATTAGTTACTGCAGGAATATGAATACCCTCCACTCCCCTCTTGCGGAAAATACACTGTCACATTAGCTTACCATCTCTCTTGCTCTTTGGGATCTAACATTTCTCTTCCAGTCATGAAAAGCAAATATCCTATTGTAAATACAATGGTCTCCTTTGACCTTAGATAAGATGGTCAACTTTGATGAGTGAATGAAAAGATCCGAAGATATGTAGATATGTCCAGAACAATATCTAGATGGCTAATAGAGACTGGTCTTTACCATTAACAATAAATGTGTTAAGGTCTTAAAACTGTAAGAAAATGTAGAATTGCTTTCAATTTCTTCCACTCCCAGCTTAACACTCTTCAAGAAAAATGTGCTTAATACAGCAGTCCTGGTTTGGTTAAGAATAATGTTTGAATATTATTGTACTAAAATATAAAATTACTTAGAGTACTTTAAATTAACAGAGGTTCCTTCTCCCTAATAAGATGCATTTTTTAATAGAGGACATATGTTGTAAGAGAGACCCCAGAAGCAAAACTTGGGTCACAGATCATGTGCATTTTAAATGTTGATATACAATGCCAAATTTCCAAGCGAAAATTACCTTCTTGCCAGATTGGATGAAAGGGTTAGTTTTTGCACATACACACCATACATACATAACATTGCACATACATTCTTTTAATTGTGAATGCATTACAAATATTTAAAAAGATTTTTCATGAAGCTTTCTTTTATTTTTCCTATTATTCATGAAATTTCTTTTCATATCCTTTCCTTTTTCTCTAGATAAGTTTTTGCTTTTCTCATTAATGTAAGGTATATGTATGTTTATAAATCTAAAACTGGACTTAATCACCAGCAAGCCTTATGGGTTAAAAAAACTGTTTTCCCTGTTTATCATCTGTCTTTTGACTTCATGATTATTCTCTTTTAAAAAACAATGTAGTCATTGTTTGTTATGCTTTCTGAGGTCTTACACATTTTTTCTAATATTTTCATTGCTTTCATAAATCATTGTTTATAAGATTTTATTTTGGAGCAAGAAGGAAGGTAAATTGGCTTTAATTGTTCTGTTTTTCTGCCTCTGTTAATTAATCCATTTTCTTTCATTGATTTGAATTGCAAATCTCATTCTATGCCATTCTTCCATATTTATTTGAGTCTATTTCAATACTTTCTTTTCTCTTTTAAGAATGTATTCTTCAAATATTAAGAAACTCTTTTATTGCAACTTTATAATATGTTTTAGTAACTGGCAGGATGTGTCCTTGCTCCCTGATATTCTGACTCATTCCTGTTTCAGCATTTAATGTACAGTCAGCATTAATAGATAAAAAAATAAAATTTATTGATTAATTTAATGTTGTTTCTTTCAAGACAGGAATTTTGTCTGGCTCTAAGTTGGTCTTGTCTACGTTAATTCAAAATGTTTTTAATTTGCTTTAAGAGAGCCTTAAAATGACTTTATATAAATCCTGAATGTGTTTTGCTAATTATTTATGTCTATGCAACTAGCCAACATATTGAATTCCCCTGTTAGATCTAATTGTCTTTTAGTTACCTCTCTGGAGTACTTGAATAAATGACTATAGCAATTTGCAAATTTAGATGATTTTTTCTTTTTGTTTTGAATTTATGTAATTTAGTATACATATATTGAATTAGAGACAAAGTGTAAACCTCATGGAGCTTAAATTCTGGCAGTGCTTGTATTTGCTCTTATATAAATTGCATTGAGAGCACTCTGAGAAGTTTTTCAGTATCAGTGGTAATGAAATCCTTACTTGTCATGTTCTGTATTTACAAGAAATGCCTTTGTTATGTGGTGGAAAGCATGATGCTGACGCTCAGCCTGAATACACATCTCTGCCTGACATATAGATAGAGCATTTTAAAGTGGTGACTATTATGTTTTTATCAGAAGTTTTCAGCAGGAATGTATGTCTAATCTAATCAAGTTGCCTTTTTTTTTTTTTTTTTAACATCTGTGGAGATAATTGTTGTTTTTCTCCTTCTTAACCCTTCAAAGTGATGTAGTATCTTAATAGATTTCTTAAAATTGAACGTTTAATGGTCTCTTGAGAAGAAAGTTCATTCTCTGCTTTAAAATTTCCTCATTGTATGTATAATTCAACTAGCTTTATGTTGTTTAAATTCTTAGTATCTTTAATTGACTGGATCAAGTTCTGTTAGAAGAAATTCAAATAGTCAGCCCTACAAAGCTCTACATATCGTGGGTACTGTTTTTGTAATAAAATTTCATTCAAACCCTAACTTATCTCTCTATCCCCAATAACAATGTAAATATCACTTTCATTGGATTCTATTTTTGTAGGATCTATTTTTCATGTTTATTTTTCTTTTGGAAAATTAGAATTATTAATGTCCTACTAATTCGTTGGTTTCTACATTTTATAAGATTATTTTTCAGTGCCGAGCTAATGAGGGCATGGAAACTCTGGAACATAAGATATGGGGTTTGCACTGTCGGACCAGTTTATGTGCCACAGGCTTGCTTTCCATACCTCTATTGGAACAGGTTCTCAGCAACCCAATCTTGGATTTCTTAACAATTTCCTTGAAATGCTTCTGCTCTGACCACCTTACCTCACTACCCTACTAAAACTCAACTCAAGACAACAGAAAAACCAAACCAAGATTCTGAAATACATAACTTGATCTATGTACCATATTCTCTGTCTCATGTGTATTTGTATGTTTAGCTTTACAGTATTATCACATTTCTTTCCTTTGCATTTATTCATTCGGATTCATTTAGTTATCAGAATCTGATAAATGTCAGCTCAGCAAATAGTGTTCAAACTGATATAACCCTATCTCTCTAGTAACTGTGTAGTGAAAGATGTAGTACAGTCTATATTCTTTAGCTGCAGATGGGCACAAAAATCCCAACTCAGGTCTTTACCCCATTGACTATCTCTGTTCACTTCAGGCATATCTGCAATATATATTTCTTTCCTTACATCTTTATTATAAGGGGAAAATATATTTGCTTTCCTGAGAAAGGCAACTTCAGTATGTAGGACCTTGGCACAGGGATCTTCTTCATTCTCTGAACTGCGCATAGTATGCAATTTTAGAGATCACTTGAAGTCTTTTAATTTTTGGCAAAGGAATGTAATGTTTTGACAGAAACTCTTAAAATGGTTTATCTAGCAGATGTACATACAGATCCTCCATTTTCACTGGTAAATGTCCTTGGGGGAGATTAGTAGATAAGGTAGCTAAAATCAATGTAATCTTCTACTCATTGACTTTAGTTTTGTCATCTGTAAAAGAATCATTCTTCTCTGAGTGCTATGAGCACAAATTGGACCCCGAGACTGATTTGGATTGATTGGCCCAGCATTGGACATTTCCTGTTCACACTGTTAGGGTCCCAGATAGTCCTGTTATAAGCACTTACGTGTGTGGCTCCAAAGCTGCTAGACAATTCCTAAAATTTCTCAAAATGTTAGTGATTTCTAATTCTACAACCACATTCCTCATTTTGCTTTTCAACAAATACATATACTAACATTAGGTTAAAATAGGTTAAACATTAAATTTGTGCTTTTTAGAGTGGAAAAACATTTGAAGAAATATGCTCTTTAGACTGATGACTTTTGAAGAATTTTGTAAAGTCAAAGTATTGACTACCATGTTTTCTACATGTATGTGTATGTGTTTAGTGCCTTCTGCAATCTCAAAGTAGAGTATCATACATCAAATACATCATTGGAAACTTATCCATGAGTTGATGTCTAGGGGATGGCAAAATAGTATGTGATGTTGGATTTCACAGGGTTGCCTCAGTTCTGGAAGAAAGGTCACTAACTCCATGATCAGCTTTTATTTTCAAATGATGTTTTGCTAGGCTGAGATGATTAATGATGCTCATATGAATTTTGATGAAGTAGTTCTATTTTGTAAGTTATCACCATTTTATAGAAATGAAAGGATATCCCTTCAGAACAAAATGGAGACTTTGCTTCCTATTTACCTTCCATCTCATCTAAGTGCTCTCTGTAATGGTGCAAGAAATAAACAAAAACAAACCAAAACAACAACAAGGCAATAAATCAATAAATAAGCAACCAGATTTCTAGCATTTCTGGAGGGCATTATGCAGTTGTGATAATGGAGAGACTTTGGAGCATCATGAGTTTCACATATGCAGAAATGAAGACTTCCTGGGAAGCAGGGATAAGGTGCAACCAGAGCACAGGAACTGAGAAGCTCAAGTCAGAGAGACTGGGAGCAAACCTGGGCTGTCAAAGGATCTCATCAGAGTTGCCCAGATCATTTACCAGTCCTTACTTGATTTAAACAGTACGTGAGGCAAAAAGTCACTTCTAATCATGTCCTGCATGCATCACTAACTTCTGCAAGTTTTATCATTACAAGAACAACTGGGTAAAAATTAAGGAGATACAGACAGCAGGAAAGAAATTGTGTGTTTTATAGGACTGGAGTGAAGAGCATGTCCAGGTCCACTGGATGTGGGTAGACTTTACCCATAAGTGTAATAGCAATATCCAAGGAGCTCTTTGCTTCAGTAAACACACCTGGCTGCAGTAGCATGGAGCCTTATAAATAAAGCCAAACTATTGACACAGCTGTCACAGAAAAAGAACAGACTGACAAGTTGTAATGGAGACAGATTCCCAGGTGTTTTTTGGTGAGGACAAGGGATATAGTTGTTTTCTATAAGATTCTTTTGACAATAGAGTCATCCATCTCACCACCCATTGAATTGCTAATTATGAAAAATATTGCTATGAAGATATAAGCAAGGATTCATTCATGGGCATCACACAGTATTTCAGTTTAAATAAATAACTCAGATATTGCAAGGATAAGTTGGCTAAGATACAATGGAAATACTTACCTATAACATAGTACCTAAGTCATGAAAATAAGATGATGAATGTCTGAATAAAATAATTAACAGTTGAATTAACAGATATATGTGAAATATTTTTCCTTAATAAAATATTCCTTTTAACCATTGATAAGAAATTTGTAAAAGCATTTCTCTAGAGCCCTTAAGACAAATCTCAAAAGAAAAACCTAATGAAGTGCAATGAAAAGATAAACCTGAAAAAGAAACTGAAAAAGGATCAGCTATAAAATTATAAATCTCTGTAAAGAGTAAACTCCCCCCCCCCCAAAAAAAAAAAAAACAATGTATAATGCCTTCTGTCAGAGATGAAATCCAAAGTGAAATTGCTGAAAAAGATACAATTATGAAGACATGTGTGCTGACCATGTTCTAGGAAATGTAAAGATTACAACCTATTCACATTATGCAGGTTTTTAAAAACAAGTTTTAGTATTGGCCTAGTAAAGAAGGTTGAACTTGGTTTTGGGGTCTGCTAGGTTCTTTAGCAATCCAACTGTATTGAGATAAAGTACTTTGCTTACTGGTTTCACTGGGTCTTTTCTACATTTTACTAAACTCCAGGTTTTCACTGGTTTTCAAATTCCTCCCTTTGGTTTCTGATGTTTCTCATACTCTGCCTTAGTGCTCCAGTCCTGTTCCTCACTCTTTTTTTTTTTTTTTTTTTTTTTTCCATTTGTTTAAATTTTCATGGCTTGAAGCTAAGAGTTGCTCACAACTGCATACTGAAGAATGGACAGTTGAGAAGAATGGGCACAATTCATTTCTGTGAGTACTATTCAATATTATCACATCTGTCTTTAGAAAGTCTCATATGGCTAAAAATAAGGATTATGAATGTATATCCCCAGGCTACACAAAATTATAAGTGAAGTACATGTCTTCTTAGGAAAAATGACACAATCTCTATAAATTATATATGAAATAATTTCTGATGATCACCAATATTATTTTGGGATAATATTTGTGCTGTTTTATTTCAATTTTGAAGGTATAAAAATGATATATTTTTGCAATTAAAAATACCAACTGTGAAGAGAGGAATATATTTTCAAAGTCCTTCTTTTAACCTTGTTCCATGGAGAACATGTGGTTTTAGTTTTCCATTGATTACAATTTATAAGTCATTCAATGCATATATACCTCCATTTGTGATTCTTTTCCAGACAATCTGTCTTAGAAATCTATTCATACATTGCTTCCCATCTTCTCCCTTTCACCCACAGTATTTTTGATCTATTACTATTCTTTGCAATTCCCATCTCTTGATTTATCAGACTTTGAAAGAACCCACTAATTTCCTGCTATAAAATAAATGGGGATAAGGATCTTCTTATATCTTCCATCCCTTCTTTCTTTCCCAGTTACTGAAGACATTGTATTTTACATTGACAAGGTTGATAGAATATACATTTTGTTCTGTTAAACAGGAGTTGAATTATCTGTGCTTTGCCTACATTTTGATTTTCAAAACAGAAAGCAATAATAGCACTCATAATATTATGATTACATGCGTGCGTATCTCACTCACAATGAAATTGTGTAGTTGAAATCATGTAGAAGAAGAGGTAGTCATATATTGTGTAAAGTTTTGAAGCTATCAACATAAATTGCACTTGTATTTCTGTTACATAGAGTATTTTTTCTGGTGTTCCTATTCTTTATCCTGCTCAATTGTCATTTTAATTTTAGCTCATGCCATTATCTCTGTTAAGTTACTTTTTAATTTTGCTGGAGTCACATTCTGCAGAATGTGTTTACAAAGTATGCTAAAAGGTAATGAACACTTTAACCTCTTTCATGAATAAATCCTCTTTATTTTGCCCTCACATTTGATAAGGAATGGATTTCTAGGTTTAAAGGGGACCAATTTCCAGAATTTAAAGATGCTTTTTTCATTCTTTTTTAGACCCAGTGTTATTGAGACAGAGGATGACTGTCCGCATATTGTTTTCTTTATGAAAAAAAAAAATTCTGTTGCTCTTTAGAAGTTATTAGAATTGTTCCATTATCTTTGAGGTTATGGAATTTCAATGTATATGCATGTGGATGATACCTCATTAATCCTGCTTTCCACTCAACATGTCACTTCAGATAAATAATTGCTTCTTTATTTCCAAGGACTTCTAATTTCTTTTATTACTTCTTCCTGTCATTCATTTCTCACTGGAGGGATGATAGAATCCTTGGATAGTTCTCCCAGTGCATAACATTTCTGTCTAAAATTTTCTACCTCCTTATACTACAAATATAAAACTTAAAGTTACCAAATCATTTAATTTTACTTGACAACACCTTAAAATATAATTTCCCAGCACCCCTTTCATGTAGTTAGGGTCTGCACGACTAATACTGGCCAATGGGAAGTAGGTAGGAGCTCTGTGTCTTCTGTTGAGTACAGGTGGTGTAATGTCCAGTGGGCTTCTCGTGTCCTCTTTTCTTATCATCAGAGGATTGACAGACAACAGTGCAACTTGCATCCTTGGATGGTGACCCACAGATGGAAGAAGGTTAGGTTTCTTAGTTGTTTCTTAGATAAGGGTTTTCCAAAAGTATTGATTGACTTTCCTTAAGGAGTGAAGTTTTAGGCAAACTTGTTTTATGGCAGCTCGTTTGAATTACCCTGGCAAATGATGCTTGCAATTTTAGTCTGTATTCTCACAAGATGACTAAATTTACCTTCCAGATAAATAACTTAGTTGTCAACTTGAAAAACGTATTTATTCATCCCATTTGTTAAATCTTTTAAATGATTTTGTCAAGTATAAAGATAATTTTAAGATTTTTTTTTTATTTTCAGTTTGCTATTTTCCATTGTACTCTGTTCTTACAGTTTATGTTTGAACTCTTTCCTAGCATCTGTGAAATTAAAGTTTGGTCCTTGGAGTAGTCTCTTTCTTTGTGAAGCAGAGGTTGTTCTACTTACTCATCCCAGTCTTTCTCAGTCATTCTATACTCTTCTCTGTTATTTGTACTTTTAATTGTGAAAATCCCCTAGTTCTATACAACACAATGAAATAACAATTAAATTAGAGTGAGATAATTTAGAAAATAAACTGTAATGTTTGTCACACAGTCTTATTTGTCAGATTCCTCTCTCTTCCTGTGTCCATTTGGCTTTGGATTGGCTTTACATGTGATCATTTTGCATGCGTTGAAGTTTTCTTTACTTTTGTTGACTCAGCTCTGGGCATTTCTGGGACTTAACTCATAAATGTTACTTCTAGAGCATTAGGTAGTGATCTAAGGGAATTCTCATCCTCAATCTACTCTGAAGCTATTTGAAAATTTTTCCTGTTTTATATTGTTTTGGTTTCATACTTTTAAAGTTTTTGCCATTACAATGTACTTTAGAGAAACAATAATAAAAAGGCAGTCATTTTTGTCACTGGACCATAATTAGGATAAGGAAAATAAGACAGTATGGTGAACTAGCAGACTTTACTAAAAATTTTAATATTTTATTCACTATAGATTTTTGTATTATTTTTGGTAATTTAAAATATTACCCCAAGGAATTTTATCAAGACATTAATCATCTTGATTACAGAAACTTTGCTACCTTTCTAAAGTTTGTACCTAATGAGAATATCTCATTTGCCTCAATCTAGTCCTGGCCCAGTTAGGCTCTCATGAATGAAAAGTAGGACAATATTCAATGGAATATTGAATACTGCAGAATGTATATTTCAGAGGCTGAGAGAAATAGATTATAGATGATCTGACTGACAGCTATTGAAAACCTATTTTTGTTTTCAGAGTGTGTGGCCTACAGAACAGAGGTTATCATTTGCAGGAACTCTTATAAATAATAAAGAAGTTGATTGAAATTTACCTTGATGAATGTAACGTGAATTGTGAGTCAGCACATTTCCAGGGAGCATATATTCCCCCTTTGTCTGCCAGACATACATTCTACCTTGCTTAGTGATATGATTTAGTATTTTCTTCTTGTTTGCCTTCATTGTGACTCCAGGAAATGGGAAGCACAAGCAGATAAGGGAACAGCGGAGAGACCTAGTTCCAGGGACCCATTGCTCGACGCATCAGTTATTTGAATCAAGACTTTGAAAAATTTGGAAATGGATTTAGAAGAAAGATCATCACACAGTTCAGCCTGCTTTGTGGTGGTCAGTTCCTCCACATTCTGTGATGAAATGGGCAAAATAATTCTCTAAGTGTTCAATTGCACTTTCATCTGTTTTTTTTATCGCATGATCACAGGTGGTATGTTAATCTACAAACAAATGTTAATTTTTTAACTGTAACTTTAATTTATGTCACTTATTTGGGAATAGGGCAAAGATAATAATGTGACTATATGTTGTGGATACTTTACATGTATTTCTTCGGAACTTTTAAAATGTATTTCAACTTCATAGTCCACTAAAACTCTTAAATATCATAAGCACAGAGAAACCAGGTTTATTTACAGCTATGCCCAATTTGGGATATAAAAAAACCAAAGTTTTTAACTCAGTGAGAATGCAGGAGGAGATTAATTTAACATTACAATATCAACCGAATATTCCTCAACTTTTCCTAAGAGAACACACATGCACTAGTTAATGCCTCAAAGTTTCAGAGAACTAGATTGTTAAAGGGTCTGAGAAAATCCCCAACTCTAAATCAGAATGATGGGGAAGATGAGTCAAGTTTTCAGGACACCTGGATATCAGTTTATGCACAATTTATCCAAGCATCTTTAAAACTTTTCACTTAATGAGGCATACTATGAGGAGAAAAATGATCAGGAAATGTATGATATACTTGGAAAAGGTAGCAATCCAATTTATAAATTCTCATCCCCCAACCATCTGGAGATGCCAGATTGGCAGGGTTTCTCGTCAGCATTCTGTATATTATCTATGCTTCACAAAGCAGGAAAAGGAATCACTCAGCACTCTCAAATACTTAAAATGAAGGATTCCTTTAACATGTTGATAACCTGTCTGCAATAGTTCCTTAAAAATAGTTCTTTGCTATTATACTTAATTTAAGGGAAGAATTAGGGGTTAACAATATAATTTACATTTACAAGTGGATAATAGCAAAGATTTAAGCATGCAGCATCCCCCATTAGACCTGAGGGTGCATATTGCTTCTCTCTTCAAATCCTTTTGCCACCCGAGGCTGAGTTTAAATATGTGATGATATATATGACAGTCTAGCGAGATCCACAGTTAGTAGCTCTACATAGTAGGGTGAGTTCATTAAGTGTGTGTTTAAACATGAGCAATACATGTGGGTGAAGACAGAGTGGGCCAGTAAGTGGAATAATGGTGACTGTCAAGCATCTATTCTACCCTTTTAATAGTTTTCCTGAAATAGACTAGGACAATTTTCTTATCCATTAATTATGTGTACCTTGGTGGATCGAGATTTTAATACAAATGTGAGCTACAACCTTCTGTGAAATTCTTCTGCTATTTATATAAAGGTCATAGTATAGCTGAAGCAAAAAACCTAAGATATAACTAATAAAACCACCAAAGGATAGATTCAACTTATTCCAAATTAAATAATTGCAACAAACTGGAGAAATTAAAGAGTGGTTTTTCTGAGTGAAATGTTATCTGAAGATTCTTCAAGCCAAGAAGGTACAACATGTGATTCAATACTTGCTGACAGAAATGTGCAACTCTGGGATTTTCCACAAACTTCCAATTTTGGATTTTACCAACAGCAAAAAATAACTGGAGTTATTGCTCCAGTGAGAGTGGATCTGATTGACAGGTGTAAAAGAAATAAGAAACTTAAAGCTGGAGATATAATGCTACTTTGTAAGAAAGTGGGAGAGATTGAGAATTCCTGTCTTAGAAAATGATCCCTCTAGATCCATTTAAACAACAAAGTTGAACTGAAGGATTATGACTTTAAATGTGGGGGAAAAATTCAAACTCAAGATCTGTTTTGAGTGGAAAAATAAAAATAACAAAAAAAATAGAACCCTAATCTCTGAGCATGTGCGTATCACTTTAAAATGCTAAATTCATAACCAAGAAATCAAGAACAATAAATTGTTTCATCCTTCAAAATTGTAACTTTGTTCCGTTTTGTCTTGTTTCTAATGTTCAAGGACTCAGTTTATGTATAATATAAATTTCATTTGAAAATTGCCCTTGAATATCACTGTATATATTGAAAAAAGCTGACATAGAGTGTTTTCAATCTTTTCATAGCCTGGGACAGAAAGCTGACTGAATGAATCGTGCAAGTCAGTCTGGGAAACCCTTCTTCACATATTTTTTGGCAGGTGACCCCAGAAGAGATGGAAGAGTGGGATATTAGGAAAATGAGCTGAATTGAAAGTTGGTATCAGTTTAAATTTACCAAATTTCAACTAATATTTAGGTTGTAAAATCCATGAAAACTCAGGTGAATTAAAGCAACAAAGAACAATGAAGCTTAGCAGAAATAAAAACACTTAGTGGAGGAAGTGAAGTATAGATTTTTATATTCTTCTAGAAGCATACAGATGTTGTTATTCTTTTTAGAATGTTCTTTGTAGTATATGGTCAAATAAATATTGCTCATATAGATAAAGGTACAGAAAATCTTATGTCAAAAAAGGGCAGTTCCTTTCTTTTCCATTCTCCAAACAGTACCACTCTGACAATCTTTTTGTCAACGGTGAATGCCAGGTAACTTACACTTCCAGGAAGCACGATATTTTCAGGGCACATCTGCCTGGATCCAAGAATTATATTTTTTCTCTATCATGTACTGAGCATAGGATCAGGTTTAGGTGTTAAAAAGTTTTATGTTAGAACACAGGACATCTTGTTTTAAGAGGAATATCTTTTAGAAGTGTTGCATCAGAAAAAGAGAGAGAGAGAAAAAAAAAAGAAGAGAGAAATTTGTGACTAATTTCTCTGCAATAGTAAGGTCTTAGAGAACATATACATTCCTATATGCCTTTTTATCATCAGCATCAACAACCAAATTATTTTTTACATTATTGCCATTCATCGATATATATTGTGCTAAAAATGAGTACTTACTAATAAGATAAAGGAGAGACATAATTTTTTCAGAATCAAATTCTAAAAAATGAAAAAAAAAAAAATATCCAAGGGGTATGTGGTGAGTATAAGAGGAAGGACTCCATGTTCACCATTAAAAACCCTGCTTCCTTTTGGGTGATCCTGTTCACTGACTAGATAGTTCCAGAAAGTCTGTAATATTTCCATTCTTCATCATGTTTAAGTAAGGAGGAACATGTAGCAAAAGAAAGCTCAAATCCTGCACTTATAAGGGAAGGTAAGAAGAAAATTCAAAAGTAAAATTTGTAGAAAAGAAAACATTTGGAAGTGTTTGTATGGAGTCATGAAAGCAGATATCAGTGATGTTTTTAACAAATAATAACATGAGGAAATTTTTAAATATATGCTTTATTGAACAAGTTTGCACTGGATACCTACAATGTGACATGATAATTTCCAAAGATTGTCCCAGGAAAGCTTGCAGTCCAGCCAAAGAATGTGAACATCTAACATCATGGTAAGCAATACCATGAATGTGAAGATGGTGAGACAAAGCCAGAGTGGAAGAATTGACTTCTTGGGAATTAAGACCTAAGTGAGATGTGAAGAGAGTACAAGTAGCCCAGGTGAAGAGGGCAGAGACCAAGGACAACAGTGGGAGGAGAGGTTGTACAACTTGCTTCATTAATTCAACAGTGGGAGGAGAGGTTGTACAACTTGCTTCATTAATTCAACAGTGGGAGGAGAGGTTGTACAACTTGCTTCATTAATTCATTAGCTAGTTATAAGTTTGTATGATCACATGCTTTCTAAAAGAATTAAGTTTCCAAATAATGGTGGTAATAACCAGGGTCTCTCTAGAGGGGATCTGATGCCATGCTTGGGCTTCCAATATATACACAGGTGGCTGAAATGCAGCTTAGTTTTTATGCCTCTGGGCCCTTGCACAGAGTTGTTATTCTCTATTTTACAGAAGCAAAACAATATTGAAGGCAAGGCCCATGCATAACAAAAACTTTGGTATACAATTGCCGAGAGTGCAGACTTTGCAGACAGGCAGATTTCTGACACCAGTATGCAACAATTGGATACAATCTACACCTAATTTGCTCATCAGAAAAATGCACTATCTATGCTTCATAGGGCCATTATGAAGAAGATACTTGATGAATAGTTGTGAAGGTTAATTATTATGTGAATATTATTATTAATAATTTTATTCAACACTTAAGACTGTTCCTAGTTGATGAAAAATTCTAAACCACAGCATAACCAGCAAATGTTTTCTAAAACTACTGGATGTAAAAGTTTTACACAAAGAGAATTACTTCAAAGTGGGTCTATTTTCAGAGAAATCCAGCTACTTTAAATCAGTAATAAATGATTGTCGACTTAAAGGGCAAGTTAACTGAAATGTAATTAGTATTTTTTTTTCTCCTCTAAGGGCTTGAAACCCCTAGTTATAACTCTTCCGGTTTAGGGGAAGATGCTCATCTTATGAACAATTGATTTGGGGCTTCTTTGACAGGATAAGTGATGTTCTCTTAGGTTATGAATAATGAGAGCATATATCATCCCATTATTCTTACCTATAAATTAGGAAGTCAGGGAGAAGATTAACAAAATGTGGAGGAACTGGAAAAACCAAAAGGTAGTCAGTAAAGTACAAGCAGAGAGGTTAGAAGTAATGTGACAAGATGGGAAAGCCTTAAGGAATAAGTGTCTACTGAATTCAAGACCATTCTATTCAGGACTTCAATAAGGGCAGGTAGAGTGAAATGATTCAAGAGGCCAGTAATGAAATAATTATTCATGAAAATTTCAATAACATGAGGAGAGTGTGGTATTTTGAGTCACAAAATACTACTTTGCTATTGACAAAACAGTGTTAATTTGTGGTCTGTCTTATGGTGTTGATAATGGTATCAAATAAATGAAGGAGTGATGCAGGAATATTAATAATATACCATTATACATATTTGAAGTATTACTCATGTGAGTCTCTAGGTTAGGAACTATTCCCAATATTTGTGTGTTCTTGCACACCTAGAGTGAACTACTGTAGAAATGAAGCTTTTTCAATGGAGTGCTCAGAAGATTAAGAAAATAATTCAAAGGCTGAAGGGAATGATCTACAGGGTAAGATTAAAGGAAGACATGTACTTCATCATTCTGTTAGACAATGCCTAATGGAGGGTCAGGACTGCAAAGATATATTTCAAAGGGGTAAACAGCAAAGAAGGAGAAGAATCATTTCAGTAGATACAAAGGAAATAAGTAAGACCATTGAAAATGAAATTTTTTAAAAGTCCATGGATACCAGAAAATGATCAAAAATGTCTTATATGGGAACTTTCAAGCTCACATTAAAAAAGCCTAAGTTTTCCATCTTGACTCCATTTCATCATTGAGGTTGTCTCCAAAGACTAACATGTTTTCTGAGAGCACTCTTTCCCTGACATTGGATAGATTTTCATCCTGAATCAGTAGATTTTCTTTTTAATTCAAGCTATCATGGGAGAAAAATCATCACAAAATATATTGTTCTTTCCAAGGTGTCAGATTCTTTTCCACTTCCTTTTGTGTGTGTGTGTGTGTGTGTGTGTGTGTGTGTGTGTGTGTTTCCCCCTAACCCACCATGAACTTATTTCATAGTTTCCTTGGGGAAGACTTCTGTAAGCGTACCAGTGGAACTAATTGAAAAGATCAAATTTAATAGAATTTAAACTTACTGAAGGGGGAGATAACTTCAGTCATTTTAGTATCAGGGGAGATGAGACAAGACCAAGAAAGATTCTAAAATCTAAACTACTAGAAATGCTCTGTAAGTCTTGCAAAGGAAGATGTCTCTTCTTATTTAACTAGAAGAAAGATAGAAGTAAGTCAATGTACTTTCAGATAATTTTTTTTTTAATCTAAGGGGACATATATCAGTGCTTTTTCTAGCACAGAAATTTGATTCAGAAGTGGGAAGGAAAATATCAAATTTTTTCCCTCCCAGAAAGAAGCAACTCTGTTTGCTTCAGATTCAATAAATGGCATTTTCTTAGAATGAAGCAATATTATACTTGACATTTTAAAAGAATAATCCAGAAGTAAAATTGCAACATTGGGCAAATTTGTCTTTAGCATTGCTTTGAACGTAGTCTAATTGGTCTTGAGCCCTGTACTTGTCATTTTACATTTCTGGAGTCATTTACTTGTATTCCCCTTAGGGGTGATCTCTCTGGGCAGGACCTGCTGATAACAAGGAGTGATGCTGATGGTCTTGGTTTCCAGCTTAGAACTGTTCCCTCTGCATTTGCTTTCCCCAATGATTTGAGGAATTTTGATAATTAATTTAGTAGCTCCTTTTTCTTCTCCCCCATTACACTGACATCCTCACATGCTGCTGCTTTTGATCCTGGTATCAAAATGAACCATTCTGTGACTTTGTCAGTCAGTCTGGAAATTGTCTTGGAATTTTGTTGTGCATCTGTGCATCAGTCACCAGCTCTCTTTCTACTACAAGAAGATCTTGAACCTTCTGCCTCAAGATCCTAAACCAGCTTGTCTTTAATTCAGCACTATTGACTTTGGAGTCAGATAATTCCTCGTTGTGAATGATTGCCCTATTCATAATAGAATGTTTAGCAGCACTTCTAACCTGCCCTAAAAGATGCCAGTAGCAAACAACACCCCTTCCCATCAAACATGTCTCCAAAGACTGCCAAATATTCAGTCAGGGACAAAATCACCCACAGTTGAGAACCATTCTTCTAATCAAATATCAAGGCATTATTTCCTTTTACAGAATGCAAAGACAGGTGTCACATGATTGTCATGAAGAAATTCCATAAGCATAAACTCTCCTAAAATATGAATCCCATATTCAGTAGAATCTCACTGTCTCCATTGCCATTATGCTGCATAGCAGACTGTCTCATCCCTTTCTGCCCTTGTTTAAATGCTGCTTCTGCACCACCAGATGTGATCTGATCAAGGATTCCCTGACAACATGCTCCTGTCCAGGCAGTCAACCACAGCTGGTGCTGCTATATTGCTAATAGTCTCTCTTTCCATGGTTTCAGTCTTAGACTTTGTGAAGTCTGGTGGTGCTGCTCTCTTCTCTGAAATCCTTTCTGCATACCTACCTTAGCCACTTTGTCCAGACACAGGGAAAAGGTTCGTGGTTTCCTTTTGTGGTTTACCCCTCATGAGAACTAGTGCCAAAGTGAGCCACATCAGTGATGGCCTGTTTCTCCACCTGTACTGTGTCTGAGACTGACTAAAGTGCTTTGTTCTCTTAAAGTCTGCATTTCTGCACTGTGCTAATTGAGGAATCTGTATGACTAATAATCAGTTAATGTGCATTCTGATGCAAGATAACAAATATATGAGGACTTGTGCCTTGTATATATGCAGTTTTTGGTAATTCAATAGAAGGAATGCTAGGTAATATAAAAAAAATTTAAAAATCATTTATAATCATTAGTTTATATATTTTCTAATGATGACCACATTTTAATAAGGAACATGTTGATGCATATGGATGAGATACAGCATGTTTTATTTCTGCTTTACCAACTATGCTCACACTTTTAATTTTTAAAATAATCATTTATTCTCTTTGCAAGATCCTGTTAGATCATTTCAGTTTCATGATCAGGGGGCCAAATTTGTGCCTTAAATATAGTCTCTGGAAACTGAATATGCAGAGAATGATTCAAAGTGACATTCAGAGTGTGAAGTGTTTCAGGCAAAAGAGATGTCTGCCACTTAGAGATCTGATATTTGTGCAACTTCTGATATGCAATAATGTTTCTACTCCCCATACCATTGTTCCTCTAACACCTCTGCTTCCACCAGCAAACACTAATGAGAAGAGCTGTTGCAGTTAGCAACCACACTAGTGCCTCAGCACAATTACTAGATTTAATAACTTCAGAATTGATTAACAGTGTGTTTGTATTATGGGTCCTGCTCCAAGGCAAGGCTAATGGGGACTGGACTTTTATACCATCTTCATTAAGGAAGGTATCTTGTCATTCTGGAGCACGGGATGACACATTCAGTCTGAATTGCAGGAAACAGAAGTCTGAATCAGGCCACCCATGTCTTTGCTTAACTTCTCAACCCTGGATACAAAGAGCTACTCTCAATAAATGTATGATCTACAAAGGAATACTACTCAGACATAAAGAAAAATGAAATTATGGCATTTTCTGGTAAATGGATGAAACTGGAGACTATCATGCTAAGTGAAATAAGTCCATCTCCAAAAACCCATGGCGAATGTTCTCTCTGATATGCAGATGCTAAAACACAACAAGGGGGATTGTAAAGAATTAGAAGTATTTTAGATTAGACAAAGGGAAATGAAGGGAAGGGGGGGTGAGAATAGGAAAGACAGTAGAATTAATCAGACATTACTTTCCTACAGTCATATATGAATACATGACCAATGTTAATTTCACATCATATATAACCACAAGAATGGGAAGTTATATTCCATGTATGTAAATATGTCAAAATGCATTCTACTGTCATGTATAACTAAAATAAAACAAATTAAAAAATTCTTAAAAAAGGAAATATACGATCTATTGAGAAATAGACTAAACACAAAACACATATAGGAGAAAACTTCTGTGAAAAATCTATTAACGTGTATCCACATCCAGGCCTAGTTCATTGCTTGATGGAACAATCCATTTAACTTGAAATTGTTATGTTGAAGAAAACAGAATCAAATGGGATTTAATTTCAAAGATCATGGAATGACTGACTCTATTCTTAATGTGCCACCAACCAGAGTATTTCTCATCTTTGCAAAAGGATCCTCAGTAAAAATTTTAAAGTCTGTTGACTTTTAAATCACTTTTTATTAAAAAGACATCTTTATTGAAATATTAATAAACCATATAACTCAACCATTTAAGGTATATAGTTCAATGTTTATTTATCTTTTGGCATATTATGTTACTAAAAATTTAAATTTAAAACAAAATTTTCCACTCTTTTTTTTTTTTTTTTTAATGGTGCTAGAGATTGAACCCAGGGCCTTGCAAATGCTGGGCAAGTGCTTGACCAATCAGCTAGACTCTCAACCCCCATTATAATTGTTTTTGAGGGTATAATTCAGTGGTGTTAATTATATTTATACTGTTGTGAAACTATCATTTCTATTTCAAAAAGTTCTTGACCATACTATACAGAAAATTTATAAGCATCATGTAATAAATCCCCATTGCTCCCACCCCACTCTGTAGCCTTTGGTTAGCCCTAATTAATTTTGTGTTTCTACAAACTTGCCTGTTTTAATTATTTCACATAAGAGGAATTATACATTTTCCCTTTTGTTCCTAGCTTATTTCATGTAATACAATGTTTTCAAGGCTCATACACACTGTTAGCATGTATCAGAATTTCCTTCCTTTTTAAGAAGAATGATATTTTATTGTATGTACAGAGCACATTTTGCTTATCTGTTGTCGATGTATACGCGGGTTGTTTCTACCTTTGGCTATTGCAATAATACTGCAATGAGCGTTGATATACAAGTATCTGTTAGACTTCCCTCTTTCAAATGCCTTGGGTATATTTCCAGGAATGAAATTGCTGGTTCATATGATAATTCTGTGTTTAGCATTTTGATAAACCACCAAACCATATTCCATAGTGTCTACAACATATTCCATTTTTACCAATACTGTAGGAAGGTTTTGATTTCTCATATTCTTGCCAACACCGAGCATTTTTCTTTAGCGCTCCCTGGAAGATGTGAAAAAGCTTTCTCGGCTTTTTGATCCCACTTTCTCATAGGTTGCTGTAACTTAGGCTTTAGGTTTTGATAAGCAGATGGAACAGTAACCCAAATAAATGTTGCTTAAAGACAAATATATATATATATATAATTGAGAAAAAAGTAAAAAGATAGAATTCCAATGCCAGTGGCTTTGATTTGCCTTTCTCTAGTTATTAGAGGTGCAGAACATTTTCTTACACGCTTACTGGTCATTTGTCTCCTTTGGAAAAACTTTCTTGTACCATATGTAAATTAGCTTTTCATTTCATTTTTGAGTTATGGGAGTTCTTATATATTCTCAATAATAACTCCTTCTCAGATGTATGATTTACAAATATTTTCTCCCATTCTGTAGGTTGTGTATTCACATGAACTTGATAGTGTGTACTTAGATGCATAACAGTTTTTAATTTTGTTGAATCAAATTTATCTGTTTTTCTATTACATTCCTTCTAATAAAACAGTAGTTAAATATTAGATGACTTTAAGACTTTTATTTTCTTTACTTTGGTTTGAATAAGGTATTTTCTTTACTTTTGAGGAACATTATTGGAGGTTACTCCTATATCTGCTTATCAAAACTTAAAACCTGTGTTACTACTGTAATACCTTTGGAAACTTCAGGCTGCCTCCCATCCACATAACCCAACATTCTTACGCTTGTTTTTCTTCCACAAATATTACACACCCACACTATCTTAAGGGCTTATCACTACCTTTGACACTGAGTATAATCAAGATATATATATATATATATATATATATATATATATATATATATATAAAATATGAGGTGTTACCTCTATTCTGAGGAACCTCACAGAACAGCAGGTAGGTGCTAGAATTTGTGGAGTACTAAGCTAGTCAAACCATATATTATGACTCAGTACCCAGAAATTCTGTCCCTTTGACTCCAGGATCTTGAATTTTTCTTTCTTTCTTTTTCTTTTTTTTTTTTTTTTTTTTTTTTTTGTTGTTGTTTGTTTTGTTTTAATTGCTTTCCAGTTGTAGATGCTCAATCCAACAGTCAGTGGCTGTTTTCTACTAGGGACATTTTCCAAATGTCAGGATCAGATATTTGTTTCCAAAATACTACCCCAAGTCACAATAGGATGGGTACATGCACACCTAAAGCTTAGAATTGTCTTTGTGAGATAGACATAGTTAATATCTCAAAATTTCTACTTTATGTAATTTTCTAATACCCACCCCCTTTTTGTTTCTTTTTTGGTTCCAGGGATTGATCTCCCAGGGCACTTAACCACAGAGCCACATCCCCAGCTCTTTTTTATCTTTTATTTAGAGATAGGGTCTCACTAAGTTGCTGAAGCTGGCTTTAAACTCACAATCCTCCTGTCTTAGCCTCCCAAGCTGCACCACCACGCCCAACTAATATTCCCATTTAAATTTTTTTTTTAAATGTCAGCTTGGATATCTGAAGAGAGCAATTCTATGAACTTTATTTCAATGGTTTTTGAGTCTGTTTAATAAAAATACAGCTCCAAAATGTGAAAATATAATATTTTTAAAATCAGCATCCTTATCATCAACAATATAGACTAGCTAATGCTGCATTAGAATTAGGTTACACAAGTCCTACAGTACCATGATGAAAACTGGATAAAGCTTACATCTCTTCTGTTTCCTGCTTTGTCCCCAACTTTGCCACTGACTGGTTGGTAGCCTTTTCTTCAACCTTAGAGATCATTTTAATTCAAAGCCCATTTACCTTGACCACATTTACTCCAATGGCTTATTCATCTGTCCACTGATTAGCCAGTGTGAATCCCTTTTATGGTATTATAGTCTGTGTCAAGATCTAGGTGTATAGAAATCCATCCAACTCAAGTAATGAGGGCAGGAAGCCCTGAGTCTGCACTGCAACTTAGGATGGGAGCCAGTCCCTCCCTGTGTTGGCCCAACAGTTCCTGTCTTCAGAAAATAACAACAACAGCAAAACAGATGTTTACTTTAAAAAGTAATTCAATGAAGCAGGTGTGGAGAAAAGAGTAACTAAAAGAGGAAAAGAAGAAATCAAATGTATAGGGTGTCTTGTTGAGCTTGACAATGCTCTAGTAACTGGGGCTCAGTCCTACTGGATTCCTGGAAACAATCCTATGTAACTTGCCTCAAAATTTTTTCTTCAAAGAATTCCACTAACACCCTGACCACACTGGCTAGAGTTGCCACAGGAAGAGTTCAATCCTTCACATTGCCGTAGTTGAGTAGTAATGAGTGCCAGTGTGTTCCCATAGATCTCTAGCTAGGATTTGTGAGAACTCCCGTGGAAGAAATAAATACACCAGGCAGCTAAGACACATGTTGTCAAGTTACCCAGAACCAAGCTGTCTCCCATAGCAACGGATGGAGTAAAGGTGTGTTGTGAGAATGTGAGTGAAGTGAGTCACAGGAAGTAATGGTAGGCTATCAAATAATAGAGAAGCCCAGGGCAGAGGTCCTGGCTGAATGGCAGACTAGTGGGAACCTAATAGAGGGAATTCATGTATTAAATGTGCAGCTGAACTGTGCATGTGCACTGCTTGCATGATTCCTTAAGCCCTTGATTTTGTGAATACAAACACACATGGCCATCTAATTCTGTTTTACAAACTTGCCCTCTGCTTCCCAATCCCAGCTTTTTCCTCCCTCATGGCTGTAGGTGGCTCCTATCTCTTTAGTGTCATCTTCCAACCTTGTGACTTTTCCATTACCATGATTCTTAAACCAGCCCCTTAGAAGCACTTTGCAGATCAGCAGTATAGAAAGTGCCCAGAACAAAGAGAATACTTCTTTACTATGAATTGAAAATTTGACCACCAGCAGAAGCACAACCTCCCTGGGCCTCAGGTTCTGTATCTGAAAACACATGCTTAGATTGCAATGTTTTAAATGGGCAAAAGGGCCTAGCATGTAGGATGCTCTTAATAAATGTCAGTTTTGTTGTCTTTACTCTTTGTTAATTCTGAGGGCAATTTTTGTAGCATCCTGTCATGTTAGTTTTCAGATTTCAGTCAAAAATATTATCCAGTGATGACCCATATGACACATTCAGAGCTTCTTCAAGGGAACCAGGTAATTATAGAGCTGGAAGGAGATGTGGAGATTCTCTGGTTGTCTCTTTCATCTTCTTACTCTCATAACTTTTCATGGTCATTATTGGAATGGAAATAAGACTGGAACCAAAGGCTAATCTTTATCAATCACTAATCATCTACATTGATGGGCTGTCATTCTTGATGTTGTCTGATAGTTTTTATTTCAGGAAAATGTGTCAGCAGTAGCAAGGCAACCTGGGTAGATCCAGTAAGTGACATTTTGAGTCATCAGGTAAAATATTTTTCTAGTGTGCTAGGTTGTAAGTCTGTGTTGAGGCCAGGATAAAATGTCTGGTTAAATCAGTAAACAAGGTGAACAATGCAGATAAGTCACATCATGGAGACAGCATTTCCAGATAATCTATTACATGATTGATTTTTTGGCTTTCTGTAGACAGTCTTATTTTGTGCCTTCATGATTGCAATAAGAGGGAAGAAATCCATTTATTTTTTTGGAGGGCTATTATTACTCGAATTTAAAAATTAATCATTCACAGCCAGAAAGCCTGAATTCTTGATCTGAAAATTCTAATGGTAATCCAGCACCTAAATCTCTCTAAGCCTCAGATTCCTTGTTGGTTTTCACAAAAAACAGAGATATGAAATAAAATTATTAAATTGCTGTCTCACAGCATTGATCAAGTGAAACAAAGTCAGAAAAGTGTTTTGTAAATAGACAAATTCCTTTAACAGTACATTTTGTCTTTTCCATACTGTCATGGTTTGGATGTGAGGTGTCCCCCAATAGCTCACATGTGAGACACTGCAAGAAGATTCACAGAGAAATGACTGGGTTGTGAGTCTTAACCCAGTCAGTGATTAATCCCCTAATAGGGATCAGCTGTGGTAACTGAAGGTTGGTAGGGTATTGTTAGAGAAGGTGGGTATTGGGGGCATGGCTTTGGGATATATATTTATATATTTGTATCTGGCAAGTGAAGTCTCTCTGTCTCCTTACTGATCATCGTGTGAGTTTCTTCCCTCCACCACACTCTTCTGCCATGATGTTCAACCTCACCTGGAGGATTGGAGCCAGCTGTCTATGGACAATCGTCTGAAACCATGAGCCCCCAAATGAGCTTTTCCTTCTCCACCATTGTTCTGGTCAGATCTTTTAGTCACAGCAGTAAAAAAGCTGACTAAAACACATATATAATTGTCAATGTGTGGGTCTTATATATTTTCTAGTGGACTTCTGAAGATCTGGACTGTGTCCTATTAATCTTTGAACTACTATTAGCAAAGTATGGTCGTTGGCATATAAGGCAGACTTGTTTTCAATTTAAAAATATTGCTTCTAAGTAAATGAACATGGTTTGTTAATTTCATACAAATTTTAATGTTCTTGATGTCCCACGAGATCATGTCAAATATACTGAGAGGCCCTTCTTTCAGTCCTGTAGAAAGGGATGCCGATGAGGAGAAATGCAGCATATTCAGTCACAGCCCTCATGTGGTGCAGTGGGTGCTGAAGCCTGGGGTCACCATCTGAGCATGTTTTGTTTTTGTTTGGAGTAATATTTAGCTTTCCTTATCACAAAATGGCATAGAATGGCATAGCTGTCTTTTTTTTATTAGAGCTTAATGGTTATACACAGTGTGGGGGTTCATCCCAACAAACTTACATGTGTATGGAAATTGATTTCAGATCATGATCCCACCTTTTCCCTCCCCCCAACTCTCTCCTTCTCCTTCTTCTGCTCTACTAGATATCCTTTCACTCTTCTATTCATTCATATTTGATTGGTTCTTTATTTAATGTTAGCCTTCCTCCCCCCTTGTCTTTATCTTACTCTAGCTTTTGTACATGAGTGAAAAAATTTGACCTTTGAGTTTTTGAGTCTGGCTGATTTCACTTAGAATTCCAATGTTAATAAACAGTTTACCTCAGGTCACAATTTGTATCATCAAAATGTGCATGTTTATTATGCTGTAAGTATCTCCTCCTCATCACTAGATGTCAATAGGAACATGTCCCTTTCCCTGGTAGTTCAAATGCAATACTCCATGTTAAAATTAAATTAAAAGTAAACTTCTTAGCTTTGTGTGTGTGTGCATGTGCTTGTGTGGGTGTTGAATTTACCTCTTTTGTTCATCCTATTTATGCCACTTCCTCTTATCACACCCTTAGCATCCACGACTGCTTTGGCACCTTAACCTTGTCCACAAAACCAAATCCCTTATCTCCTGGTACAGGGACCCTGCTTCTCTGCCAGTTTAATCTCATCATTGTGGTCTAGAAATCTCACTACCACATTTTGTTTCTTTCTACCCATCACCGATTTTACCAAATTACAGTTAATGTAGTTTTGTTATTTGTGACACCTTTATCCATCTTGTTTGTGATTTCTTGAAACACAGGTGTCAGGGTATTGTTTCAGTTCATTTTCATTTTTCTTTTGCTTTTCAACCTTTCTTGTTTTTTTTCATACCATCTTAATTAGGACAGAGTTTTGCTATCAGATATATTGACTTTGTTTTGATGAATAAATCAGTTCATCAAGCTGCTTACTGAAGTGCTTTTTCTTCCCTCCCACTCTCATTGAAACTGTCATTCTGCTCCCTGGACTCCATGTCTGTGATTCTTTTTTCTCTAGACTAGTTGGCACATCACTGTCAGTTTAGTACTTTCCCGAGCCACGTGGAAGAACTTGTAGGAGTAATGTCAAATTTCTCAAAGTGATAATCTTCATCGCTCTCAGGAAATAATGCTTTAATATATACCTCCCTCCCTTTTTTCATATCAATAATCTAGTTTGTTTCATTAAAAACCAATAGTGCGGCTAGTATGTGACTTAGTGGTAAAGTGCTTGCCTAGCATGCCTGAGGCCCTGGGTTCAATCTCAGAATCATTAAAAAAGAAAGTTTACTATGTTCATGGACTTTGCTCCAATAACCTGCATAGAAACCATGCCTCGCCCTGAGAGAAATAGGCTTCCTGGTTGTACACTTTGCAGCTGTGTCAATACTACCACTGAGAATGGAAACAAATGCATTAAATGTGCTTGATACTATGTGGGTCATCACCCCCACAGAATCTGTTCTGCCACTGAATGAGCCTTGAGCATGACTGCTGGTCCTTGAGATCCATGGTGATGTGGACATTTATTTTGCAAGATAGTTTGTGTTCATTTATGGGTTAGCTCAAATACTCTGCTACATACACACACACACACACACCAAAAAAAAAAAAAAAAAAAAAAAGAGAGAGAGAGAGAGAGAGAGGCTGCTAGTGTGATAAATATCACATTCATACTCTGTCTGCCCCTTGGGTTCTTCTTAGCACCTACCTACAGAATTCTAGTTTCTATCAAAAACAGACCATTGCTTATTCATACAACACGAGGAACAGAAATGCCATTTTAGCTCTCTGAAGTTTACCAGTAACACACAAGCATTTACTGAGCACTACATGTAAGGGACTCTGCGGGACAATTTGATAGAGTATTTTAATTTTTTTCTAAGCCATCTGTTGGTTTATAAAAATTGGGATCAAAATTTTGTTTTCTAATCTACTTTCATATTATGATTTTAACCAGAACATCTCTCTCTCTCTCTCTCCTCTCTCTCTATTTTTTGTTTGTATGCTGTATGTTGAATCCTGTACTGTTTATCAAGTGTGGCAAATAACAGGAGCCAGTATTAATTACTGGATATCTGCAAGCTGAATGCTTGATACTATTTAGAGTTTTTAGGCTCACATAGATTACAAATTAGCTTTCAGTTACATGGACTATTTCAATGGTCTAAGCACACAGAGAATTGCTAAGTCCTGTTTTGGGCAAAAACTGAGTGGTGCATTGTAATGAGGACAGTGGGCCTACATTTAGAAGGGCTGAATTTAAAACCCAGCATTGGCATTTATTGGCAGAGTGAATTGAAGCAAAGTTCTTAATTTCTCTGAGCATTAATTTCCACTCTTTAAGAATGGTGAAATATCTATGTCTCTTGGATAGCTATTGTGTAAGGGAAATATAATGTACTTGAAAGTGTGTGTTGACGTGGACTGTTTAACTTCTCTTGAGGTGCTACCAGGACCATAAATTGTAGTGACTTTCTGTATCCTTGTCCCTGGCCCCAGAAGTGGGTGAATGACCAGATTTAGTCAATCTGACTGTTCCAGTTTTTTTTTTTGTTTGTTTGTTTGTTTGTTTGTTTTAGGTACCAGGGATTGAAGTCAGGGGCATTCCATCACTGAGCCACATCCCTAGCCCTACTTTGTATTTTATTTACAGACAGAGTCTCACTGAATTGCTTAGTCTTCGATTTTGCTGAGGACTTTTGCTGGCTTTGAACTCACAATCCTCCTGCCTCAGCCTCCAGAGCCACTGGGATTACAGGCGTATACCATGGGCTGTTCCAGGTTTTTTGTTCTTATGTTTTTCCCTTCAATGATATGTCAGGAAGGAGAATCTCACTGGGGCTTTTATTCTAGAACTACCTGTGAGGTCTGAAATGTGCTATTTGACATTATTCAGCTGGGATTGGATAATGTAGCCACATGTGGTTGTTAAGAAATTCAAATGTGACCAGTTAAACTGAGAAACTGTATCTTAAGCTAAATTTAATTTAAACAGCCACATTAGGTTAGTAACTACCATATTGGACATAATTTCCCATTCAACATTTTTCTTATCTTATTAATAATTTGTTCATTGGACATACCATATTGGACAAAATTTTCCATTGAACATTTTTCTTATCTTATTATTTGTTCATTGTCAGATTCCTAGATATATGTTGTAAAACTTCCTTTATCTATGCCCTGTTTAAAAATCACTTAAAATATATATTCCTTGAAAATTTTAAAGGAATTTGCCTATGAAGCTGGGTGTGGTGGCTCATGCCTATAATTCCAGCATCTTGGGTGGCTGAGGCAGGAGAATCATGAGTTCAAAGGCAGCCTCAGCAATTTAGCGAAGCCCTTAGCAACTCAGTAAGATCCTGTCTCAAAATAAAATCCAAAAAAGGTCTGGGAATGTGGCTCAGTGGTTAAGTGCCACTAGCTCAATCCCTAGTACCAGTACCAAAAAAAAACAAAAACAAAAACAAAACAAAACAAACAAACAAACAAACATAAAAACAGAATTTGGCTGTTTGGCACTAATTTTTAACATTGTTAAGTATTCTATAATTTTTGATATTCTATTTCTTCTTAAGTCACCATTTTACTTCTAACAGGTTATTTTGTCATAGCTTTTTTTCTGGAAATCATCTACTGTTATAGATTTTGAAATTTATTTGCATGACTGTGGGAATATTTCCTGATACCACTTTCCATTTACTCTCCATGATTTTTCTAAATTTTCAGTTCTCATTCTACAAACTACTTTATCTTTCTTTTTGTTAATCTAG
Source organism: Tamias sibiricus (assembly GCA_025594165.1). Taxonomy (NCBI): domain Eukaryota; kingdom Metazoa; phylum Chordata; class Mammalia; order Rodentia; family Sciuridae; genus Tamias; species Tamias sibiricus. The sequence continues at coordinate 29,589,397 of CM046673.1, forward strand.
TGACTTGTTTTATTGGTTTGTTTTCCTAAAAGTTATGTGTTTTAATTTTGTTTTTTGCTATAACCATCTTCTTTACAATTAAACCTTTGTTTTATAACTAGTAATTTCTTCCCCTTGAGTTTTCTTTCTTTTGCCTTTTTAGTACATTGATTGTTTGGTCAGCTTTTTTGCTGCTGTGACTAATAGATATGACCAGAACAATTTCAGGAGGAAAGGTTTATTTGAGGGCTCATGGTTTCAGAGGTCTTAGTCCACAGAAAACCAGCCCCATTTCTTGGCATTCAAGGTGAGGCAAAACATCACAGTGAGAGAGTGTGGCAGACAGAGGGAAGCAGCTTACATCATGATCAGGAAGCAGAGAGAGAGTCCACTCTCCAGATACAAATATACACCCCAAACCATGCCCCAATTCCCACCTCCTCCTGCTGCACCCTACCACTTCAGTCAATCTCTATGAGGGGATTGAATCACTGATTGGATTAAGACTCCTACAACCCAGTCATTTCTCTTAAGAACCTTCTTGGACTGTCTCACTCGTGAACTTTTTGGGGACACCTTGCATCCAAACCATAACAATTTGTGAATTTACTATTTCACAAAATTTCCTTATTTTTCAGTTATATAAAGGATTAAGGTAAAAAATGTTCACTTAGACAATGTCTTACTCTGTGAGTTTGGGTATATATCATTTACTTTAAAAATTAATTATAAAATTTCAGTTCTTTGCCTCAAGCTTTTCAAAGGTAATTTATTGATTGAATGAGTCTATTTAAGTTAATTTTTTTTTAATTTGTTACTAATTTTCAAAAATACTGCGAGGGACCACTGTGTTAGCCAGCTTTTCATCTCTGTCACAAAATACAGACATAAACAACTAGGAGGAGGAAAGATTTTGGTTCATAATTTCAGAGGTTTCAGTCCGCGGTCAGCAGGCTCCCAGGCAGAACATCACTGCAGAAGGTCACGGGAGAGGAAATCTTATCAGCTCATGGCAGCCAGGAAGGAGGGGGGCGGGCGCGGGGAAGGGGCTAGGGACAAGATATAGTCACCAAAGATTTGCCCTTAGTCACCTACTTCCACGACCATACCTTGCCTTTTTATAGTTTCTACCTTTTCCCAGTTGTTCATTTAAATCATTAATACATCTAAATGGATTAATTTGATGATGAGATTAGAACCCTCATGTTACAATCACTCCCCAAAGGCCCCACCTCTGGACATTGCTGTATTGGGCACCTAGTCTTGAATATATGAGCTTTTGGAGAGCATTCAGAACTAAATCATAACAACCACTTAACTTTTTGGAATGTACTGGTATGTTTCTGTTGCTTAAAAGGCAAACATTTAGAGTCATTTTAAGTCTGCTTTAAAAGAGTATCACTTTATTCTAAGAATTATTCATCAAAGTCTCTACAGTCTTACCTATTTTATTTATTTTTTTCATCTACACTTAGCTAAAAGCATTATGATGGCCTTAGTTTTTCAAATGTCATCCTGGTTTGGATCTGTATACTTAACATCAAATTATTTGATGGACAAAAAGCTTCATAACTATTATTTATTTCTATGGATCGTATTTTCATAATCATAAAGCTTACCACATTTGTCTCATGTGCAATAAGCCTGTAATTAAGCTCGTGTGATTTTTTTTTTCTCATTTAATGGTAATATCTTGAACCCTGTTTAATATTTGTTTGAATTTGCCTCATGTGTCATTATAGATACTATTTTCAAAAAAGTTGTCTTTACTATGTGTCACTTTTACAAAATGATAACATTCCATAACTTTCCACATTTAGTTTGCCAATTTATCCAGTTTACATTAACATTTTTAGAGCTAATTTTATTTCCTTTGTACCTATTTTTTTGTCATATTTGTTATATGTGCTATGTCACTTACATTTTCTTTCCTTTATGTTTCCTCTTTAGTCATTTGTAATGTGTAAAGCCTGGATTTTAGTTAATCACTAGTTGCTTTTATATTTTTAAATAATAAATTAAAATCTCCATTTTGTGGTTTATCAATATTTCAACAAAAATATCTTCCATAATAGGTGAGGAAATTGACACACCCAATTTCTTTAACTTCTTATTTTCTTCTGCCCATGTTGTAGGTAAACTCCATATTCTCTTATACAAATTTCCTTGTTTTCTTTTTATTAGGCAGGTTTTCCTTTAATACTTTCAATATATTTTAATTGTAATTTGATGAATTTTTTTTTTTACAAAACAAAAAGTTGTTTTTTTGAAAAAATAAACAAAATAGATAAAATCCCTAGCCATACTAAAGAAGAGAAAAAGAGAGAAAACTCAAATTACTAAAATATGTGACAAAGAAGGAAATATCACAATATACATGTCTTAAACACAGAAGATAATTAGAAACTATTTTGAAAATCTATACTCCAACAAAATAGAAAATATTCAAAGACATCAACAAATTTCTAGAGACAGATGATCTACACAAACTGAATGAAGAAGTCATAACACAATTTAAACAGATCAATTTTAAGTAATGAAATAGAAAATGCCATCAAAAGCTTTCAACCAAGAAAAGCCCAAGACTAGACAGATTCTCAGCTAAAGAATTAACACCAATACTCCTCAAAGTATTCCATGATTTAGAAAAAGAGGAAACCCTTCCAGACTCATTCTATTAGGCTAATATCACCCTGATACCAAAACCAAACAAAGACACATCAAGGAGAGAAAACTTCAAACCAATATCCCTGATGAACTTTGATGCCATAACTCAGTAAAATTCTGGCAAATCGAATTCCAAAATATGTTAAACAGTGCACCATGATCAAGTGGGGTTCATCCCATGGATGCAGGGTTGGTTCAACCTATGGAAATCAATAAATTTAATTCATCATATTAATGTTCTTAAAAACAAGACTCATATGATTATCTCAATAAACGCAGAAAAAGCATTTTATAAAATACAACACCACTTTATGTTCAAAACACTAAAAAAATAAAAAATAAAATAGGGATAGTAGGAACATACCTCAACATTGTAAAAGCTTTGTATGCTAAACCTAAGGCCAGCATCATTCTAAATGGAGAAAAATTGGAAGCACTTCTTCTAAAAACTGGAACAAGACAAGGATGTTATCTTTCATCATTTTTATTCAACATCATTCTTGAAACCCTAACCAGAATGATCAGACAGGAGAAAGAAATTAAAGAGATACAAATAGGTAAAGAACAACTCAAACTACCACTCTTTGCTGATGACATGATTCTATATCTAGAAGATCCAAAAATTTCACTTTTATTTTTTCAAAGACGAGATCATAAACTTGTCACCCTTTATTCAGGAATCTGTCCATTCAAGACATATTTCTGCAGTATCCGTGCTCTCTCAGATGCTAATCAAGGAACCGGGGTAAAACAGTCACAGAGGCGGAGAACACTGGACTCCTGGAACTGTGCTCAGGCAGTGGAGAGAAGGACAGTCTCCAGATAAGCACAGAAGATGTCTGATCCTAACACACATTGCATGTAGACTGTAAATGGGAAACTATTAGTCACTGGTGACTCTTCTAATGTCTGGTGTGAAGGGAGGCTACTGAAAAACACACATAATCCTGAAAGACTGATGAGAGACAGAGCATTTCAGACAGGCCAGAATGTTGTGAGGAATGAGTTTTAGAAAAGGAAAAATGCCATAGTATTTTTTTTTTTTTTTTTGTCTGTTAAAAATTATTGAGTTAGTGGTTTTAAATTTTCCTTACTATTGCATATAAGCCTGATTTTTTTCTTTTACATATCACTACATGGGCCATATATTGTGAATGTTAAGAATGTACACATTTGAAATTTATGTCTTGAGAAATTGACCTTGTTAATGTTATCAACTTTCCCTTTTTTCCCTCTGGAAATACTAATTGTCAAGAAATAACTTGGTTAATATTACTATGATAAATATTTACAATGTCAAACTAGTTTTAATGCTTATTGCAAAACATATCCTTTTACTTTCCAACTATGTGAGCCATTGAGGTGTATGTCCTGTATAATCTGTATTGAGTTGTTTATAAAAAATCAAGCTTAACAACTATGCGTTTTCATTGTTGTGTTTGTTCTTTTACATTCAATGGAAATGTTGATGTTCTTATAATTTAAAATGCCATACTGAATTATTTTAACTTTCCTATTCTGTTTCCTGTTTTTTTTTAATTATTTCCTGCCTTCTTCTGCTTAAAAATACTTCCAATATTTTATTTTAATCCTTCTATTTTTCTGTGTGTACTTAGTTATTGTATTTTCTTCCTCTCTTTCTTCCCTATCCCCATGTGAGCATGTAGCGTGTGTGTGTGTGTGTGTGTGTGTGTGTGTATGTGTGCATTTTAAGCATTTTACCTAGTGCTTACAATAAATATCATAACTTATTTCAATCTAACTCAAATTAAAATTGTATCATTTTTTGTGTCTTAGTCTTTTGGGATGCTGTACTAAAATAACATTCTTTCTGATTCCTCACATGGTGGGAAGGCCAGGCAGCTCTCTGCTGCCTCTTTTATAAGGGCACTAGTTCCATTCATGAGGATTCTGCACTATGACTTAATCACTTCCCAATGGTCTCATCATCTAATACCATCACATTCGAAATTAGTTTTTAACAAATGAATATTCAAAGGATGCACATGCATGCATATCATAGCACTATACAAAATGTGAGAAATATGCATTTGTATACATCTAACTTCCTAGGGCTGGGGATGTATCTTGTAGTAGAGCACATGCCCAATAGACAAGAGGCCCTGGGTTTGATTCCCATGATGGCAAAAGAAAATTTAAAAATTATTCACTTCTAATTCCCTACTCATCTTCTTTCTGATATTGTAACAAACTTTTTCATTTATGTGTATTACATATAACAAAATACGAAGTTACCTATTTTTCTTTGACATTTTTGTGGATACATAAAGAAATCAAAATAAAAACAACATATAGTAATTAATATTATTTACATATTTGCCATGGTATTATATTTCATTGATTTTTATACAGCATAATTTAATTTGCCTGAAAAGTATACCTGAGCATTTCTGTAGTGCAGATCAGCTGCCAATTAATTCTCTCAGCATTTGTTCATTTGAAAATGCTTTCATTTCATCTCATACTTTAAATAATATTTTCATTGCATATAGAATTATTATATCTCTTTAATTTTGGAGTTTTAAAACTTTATTCTATTGTGCTCTGGCCTCTACTATTTGTGATAAGAAATCATGCATCAATCATATCACTGTTTGTTTCTGTGCAATGTGTTTTTTTCTTAGATTTCAAAATTTTGCTGTTGTTTTTGTTTGTTTATCCTTTTAATGCTTATGTATGTTTTTCGTTTATCTGTGTAAGTTCATTCTTTTTCAACAAATTTGAAAAAATTTGCCACTATTATTTATTTTAAAATTTCCTTCAGTTGTCTTCTCTTTCCAGGGCTGCAGTTACATTTCTATGGGATCATTCATATCGTCCACTGATCATCAGCGTTCCATTGATTTGTTTTCAATGTTCTCTCTGTGTTCATTGTTTGTCTTCTAATTTATTGACTCTTTCTTCTTCCCTCTACAATTTCCTTTTAAGCAAATCAAATGATTTTTTTCAATTATTGGCACTTTTCAGTACTAAACTTTCCATTTGTTTTCTTATAAGTTTTTCCTGTCTTTGATTAGTCATTATGACCATCAGTCCTTTGAAATGTTAAACATATGTTATTGTTTACTTTAAAGATGTTGAAACTATTTTCATTCTTTTTATTAGTTTGGAGTACTTTCTGTTGTCTTTTTAAACAAATATCAACTATGTTTCTTCTTTCACATGCATGAAGTTTGTGTGTTTTATGCTGAAAATTATGGATGATATACAATTTGGAATATCAGGTCTTCCTTTGCTGGGTGATAGTTGTTTAGCTGAGAAGATGGGTTAGTAGTTAATGTTTGCATTCCTGTCAATCTTGGCTTTATTTTAACAAACATATGTCTATTTTTGATTTTTTAATTATTATTTTTAAAATTATCATTAGAATCAGCACTGCATAACCTCTTGGATATGTTCAGATGTTAACCCACAGAAGATCCACTCTGTTAAGGCTCATCGGTGTTGAAGGATTAATTTATACATTTTGTTTATCTCAATTATTAACTCCAGGGTTAACTAATATCTTATTCCTGAAAACATTTGCTTCATGTATTTTATCTGATTTACAGTTATTTACATCTAGAAGTCTATAAATACTAGCTACACATTTAGGACTCTGGATGTCTGCTTTATTCTAATTATTTTTCCAAAAAAAATGTGACTTTCAAAAAATTTATAATGATGTAATAATTGTGCATATTAATGTGGAACAGTGTGACATTTCAACACACATACAGCACACACCCTGATCAAATCAGAGTAAACAGCATATACCTTTCCGTATGTCTCTGTATTTGGAACTTTTGAGTTTCTCTATTTAGACCTTCACAAAGTATGTAGTGAGTTATCCTGGACTGTGGTCCTGCCCTGGTGCTGGGGGATATCATTTAATCCCCCTTCTGGGCTTTGCTACTTGTCATCCAACCTCCCACTGTCACCCTCCCCCAATTTTTTCCAGCCTCTAGTGATAAGGATTCTATATTCAGATCCACTTTTTTTTTTTTTTTTTATCTTCCATATATGAGCAAGAACATGTGGTGTTTGTCTTTCTGTGCCTGGCTTACTTCACTTAGTCTTCCATTTTGCTGCCAAAGACAAGATTTCATTTTTCTTTATGGCTGAAGAATACTCCACTGTGTATGGAGCACAATATAGAGGTTCCTCAAACATTAAAAGTAGATTCATCACACACAATCCAGCTGTCCCTCTTCTGGGTATATAGTCAAAGGAAACAAAAAAATCAGCATATCAAACAGATATTTGTACTCCCATGTTTGTTGTGGTACTATTCACAACAGCAAAGACATGGAATCAACCTAGGTGACTATAAACAGATGAATATATGATATAATAATACAGTGTGGATAATAATATTAATGCTTTACATCTTTGTATGAATCACAACACTTTCAAAATGTATTCCATGTTAGCCTTTTCAGATGTAGTTCACCTGTCCCAGGATATCATAGTCCAAACCAATCTTGTTTATCATCATGTTTTGAGCACTCAATAGTCCCTGGCATATACAAAGCCTTTAATAAACACTTATTCAGTTAATTATAAAATTTTTAGTATAGAAAACTTAAGAGTAAAATAGATAGTAATCAATCTTACACAATTTGAAAAATCACAATTTTTCCACACCATTGTTTGACAAGATATGGAGAACCTCATTGAACATAGTTTGTATTTTTATTTAGTGAGAGAGGAAATGTTTATAATCCTGTATCACTTTTACCATCATTTTCAGCACAGAAGTGACATGATAATTTTAATGATAGTGAAAATTGGAGGAGTGGCTATATTTTCATGAGTAAATTATAAGGTACATAATTATATGTCACCTGGCAAGGACTTCTAGCTGCCAATCAATATCCCTTCTTCCTTATTAAAAGAAACAAGTTTTCTTGTGTATCAGCATGACCAGCTTAATATGTTTCCAAATGACAGCACAGTAGGTTCTAGACACTGAAATTTAAATATTAGCTTTTTGGTGAAACTTTTACAAATGCTCTTTAAGTTGAATGGAAAGGGTACAGACTCAGCCCCTTTTGTTGCCTTTTTTTTTTTTTTTTTTTCTTTTCATTGTCCTGGAATATGTACTTGATAGTTAGAAATGAATGTATCTTGCAGTGAAGAAGTAAAAGCCAAGAGACTCTTTTTGTTCTGAAAAACATTTATGGCACAGAATCACAACTTATTTTCAAAGTTTTTATTCCAAGGGGGAAAACAATAAAAGCTCTTCATATTAAATTATTGACTTTGAGTGTGGGGTGAAGGGGAGAGAATATGTAACCTGTAGCTAAATGCACATCTCTAATACAATCTATTTAATGCAATAACATGCACTCATTAATAAAGCTAATTTATATTTACATTCACTGAAACAGAAATGTGCCTATGACAAACTTGTATTAAAATATGGGAGAAAACCCTGATATTGAACATTTTTCTTTTTGGTCTTTTTTGTTTCTTCATTTTTTGTAAAATTTTATATGCATGGATAGTAGATAGATTAAGTGCTTAATTGATCAATAGGTCTGGAAAGTAGGTGACCACTTTTGATCAAAGTAGTTGTATTTTTGGTTTTATTGGTGTGCTGCAGTATTTCTCAATCAGGGCATGAAAAATTCTTATAATCAGAGTGAAAACTCTGATGCAGGGCAGTCCAAGGAGCATCTATGATTATCAGATCTGGAAACCTGCCCTCTTGTCCACCTATACTGGATGTTGGTAATAGCTATGAGGAGTGGAGATGGGTTATGCTGAGGCTGTTCATGGGAATCATGTTTGGTCTTTGGCACCCACTTGATATCAGTTGCTTCTCTCCTCCAAAAGTCTCATTTGTTATCAAGCTCGATGTTGAAACCAACGGTGAGGAATCAGTGATACTGTGGCTCTGAGATGTAAACAGGGTTATTAAAGATAAGGTAACCACATGTACTAATCTATTTGGGATATTACTGAGCTTTCACTTGTACTTGTGTGATTATTAGTAGTTCCCCTTTTCACTCTCAAACATGTCTATTATGAACAATGAATGGCTTGATCACTCTCATTATAGTGGACCCTAATGTTCAATAAGAACTCAGCTGGAAAAACTGATATATCTCCAAGTACTAGAATTAAATTTGTCCCTCCATGACATTCAGGATGAATAGAAACACATTTCCATGGAGATTTTCAATTACTAGAAAAGTGTCTGTCTCCCTGTGAAATATACTTTCTGTTGGTGTCTCAGTGTGCTGCTATAACAAAATATCCCCAGACTATGTAATTCATAGACATTAGACATTTATTTTCTCATATTTTGGAGGACTGGGCAGTCCAAGATCAAGATATCAGCAGGTTTAGCGTCTTATGAGAATTTGATCTCTGCTTTCCAGGTAGCCTCTTGTCCCTCCAAAGATTAATGCAGTTTCTTCACATGGGGAAGGAAACAGAGGCAAGAGGGGTGTAACAGTCTATTTACATCCCTCCAGACTTTTTATAAGGGTATTATCTCATTCATAAGGGCTCTGCCTTCATTACTTAATCATCTCCTAAAAGTTTCAACTTGTAGTGCCTTCACATTATGGTTTAAGTTTCAACATATGAATTTTGGGTGGTCAAATACATTCAAATAATAGCAGCTGGATACTCAAAAGTTGCTACCACATACCTTTATTCTTGGTGTAAATGATGGGAAAGCTAGGAATTCTATCCATCTCCCTCTCACCTATGCATGAATATATCAATTTTTGGCTAATGTAAGAGAAAGTCTTCTGGGAGGATTTTTATTTTCCACTAATAAAAGAAGAAAATCATGTGGCAATTTGTTTTTATCATACTGTTTCTTATCCTGTTCCTGGATCCTGAATGCAGCTTTGATGTGTGGAGCTACGGAAGTCATCTTATGACAATGAGAATGGACAGACACACAGAATAAAAATGATATTCTGAAAATGGTGGAGAAGAAGTCAAACAAAGTCCTCCTTAGAGACATTCATTACTACTGTTTCAAATTTCAAGATATATATAAAATATAAAGCAATTTAACATTTTGTGTTGTTTAACCATTTTTAGTTGGGTGACTTGTTACTTGCCATGAAAAAAAAAAATAGTACAATAGGGAATGAGTCCCCTAGGATATATCAGGGGTCTAAATAAAGTTAGGTTTCAAATACTTTAACAACTCCACTTAAAATAAATAGGATACCTCCAAAATTATTTACTCTATAACTTGTCTTATTTTCAGTACTCTGAGATAAAGCTGTCTGATTTTGTTTCTCTAACTCTTGTCTTCTTAATGCAGCTCTAAACTATCCAGAGAACAGTCACACTGACAGCAAGGGACATCTGAGCTACACACTATCAATTTTAGAAATGGATGGAATAGAAAGAGGAATTTAATTGGCCAAACTGAGACCCATAAGTAATCAGTAGAGAGTGAAGCAAAGAATACCTGGCTAAAGAAACAAATGTATAATAATTAGGCCAATTATCCTCCATGTAGTTCATCAGCTTGTAGTGATAAAGGCTGTTAATGAGCTTTGTCTGTGACAGCATTACTTTCTAATCTTAATCCTTTTTAGGGTTATTAGCTTTAATGCTACTTGCACCCAGATAAGTTAATTTATACTAAAATTAAATTGAAAAATACCAAGTAATGATTGCTGCATTTGAGCAGTAACTTCTAAAGTTTCTCTCTTTCTGACAAAACTTGGAGGACAATGCTATAATCCCAAGGCCTTTGAGCAGGCGGAGGAGACTCAGAGTAAGACACAGTCCCCATTTAAAGGAATCACACATATCCTTGCAGACTGACACTCAGTTTATAGTAGACATTTTTTAACAAAGTGGTCGATGACTATTTTATTTACTTTTTAAGTATCAGCACACTGCATTCTGTCTGTCATCAGGGAAGTTCTCCTAAAAGGTCAGCTTTTCAAGAAGATTCACTAAGTAACAATTGCAACTCACAGTACTTACAAATCTGCACATATTTGTCAACAAAATCTTGAATATGACCTGCTTGAGCCTTATTTAACCAGTTCTTCCCCTAAGCATCAGAACAGAGGATGACTACAGCAATGATTTTCAAAGTTCCTGCAAGAATGGATTAGAACTGGCACCAGTCCCAGAGGCCTAGGGGATATGTTTGTTCTTCATTCATAGCTGACGGTTGAGGGGGTTAAAGAATATTTCTCTCAAGAACTGCAGTTGGGAAAGTTTGTTAGAGGTTGAGAGTATTCCTAGAAACACATTTATCTGATTCTCTACTTGGTTATTTATTTATTCATCAATAAATTTTTTAAATCTAGTTCTAATACACTAATACCTACTTTTATGAGTGAATGTCAAAATCTGTCATAGGTTTTTCTGTGTCTATTGAGATGGCCATGTGCCTTTTCTCCTTTATGTTGTGCAACATATTGGCTCATTTTAAAACATTTACAGAGATACAGTTTACAGATTAAATACTTGGCATTTTTGCAACATACTATTTGATGAGATGGAACATATGTGCAAACCTGTGAGACCATCATCACTGCAATCATAATGATGAGCACTTCTATCACCCCAAAGGTTCACTGTAGCCCTTTGTCATTCATCCGTTCCATCATAGTGAGTGGAGACACACAGCACATGATTTTGACACACACCTCTCAGGAACTGCTTAAATAAAAGGGAAATAAAATTCCATACTATATTTAAACCAAGTTACTAAATATAATTAGCATACAAATTATCATAACACAACATAATTTATTTTTTCAAGTTTACATAAGATATTTAAAAATTAACAATATGCTGGGCCATAATGAAAGTTTCAACGCATTTCACATAATTGAAATAACACAGATCTGGGCAAAGTGGCACACACCTATAATCCCAGCTTCTTAGGAGGCTGAGGCAGGAGGATCCCAGGTTCAAAGCCAGCCCAGGCAACTTAGTGAAACCTGACTCCAAATGAAATTTTAAAATGGGCTGGGGATGTGGCTTGGTAGTAGACACTTACTTACCATGTGCAAGGTCCTAAGTTTAATCCTCGGTACCACAAAAAAAAAAAAAAAAAAAAAAAAAAAACAGAAAACGAGAAAGAATGCTGAAATATTTCGCCACAAAAATGAAACTGTTAGAAATTCATAAGAAATAGAAAAAAATAAGCATTCAAAATAACTGGAAACTAATAACTAATTTCTGAATAGTTTATGGATTATATTTAACTAAAGTGGAATTTAAATAGTATTCTGAACATTAAATTTAGTGATGTAAAATATTATATATGAAAAAATTTGGAAAATAGCTAAAGATGTTCTTAGCCTTAGATGTATGCATTAGAGGAAGAAAGTAAAAAATCAATCATCTGAAGTACCTAAATATAGAATAACAATCCAAATTATGCTACTTAAAATAAGTAGAAGAAGAAAACAATATAAAATAAATATTTATATGATATCCTATATATGTCCTCACTAGAAAACACCTCTGAATACCACTGAAGCTAAATGCCTATGCTTTAAAAGACTACTAAAAATTATGAACTGTTTGTCAATAAGTTTGTTCATTTATACTGAAAGAAAAAATCATGTTTTTTTTTTTTTTAAAGTAACTGACACCAGGGAAGAATTGAAGCAAAAATATAACTTATAATGACATTCAAAAAGGTATGTATAAGCCGGGCGCGGTGGCGCACACCTGTAATCCCAGCACTTTGGGAGGCTGAGGCAGGAGGATCGCGAGTTCAAAGCCAGCCTCAGCAATGGGGAAGCACTTAGCAACTCAGTGAGACCCTGTCTCTAAATAAAATACAAAAAAAGGTCTGGGGATGTGACCCAGTGGTCAAGTGCCCCTGAGTTCATCCCTGGTACCAAAAAAAAAAAAAAAAAAAAAAAAGGTATGTATATATATATTTCAAAAAATAGCAATGAGTTTGAAACTTCACATTAAAATGATAGATATTAAGAACTGATGTAAGAAGAAATAAAGAATAAGCTTTTTCTATAATTATTTAATGATTCTACAATTCAGTCATTCCAACATAGACAACTGTATGCCTAGATGCCTTCAATGATCAATTCTACCAAGCAGTTATATGAAGTTTCTCAGGAGATTCTATGTGGACAGCAAAGCTGATACTTAAAACCTGCAAGGATACAGGAAAGAAGGGAAACATGGACCAATTTCTTTTATGAATATAAATATAAAGTAAAATGAGCATTTGAGACAATTTATCAGCAATTTAGGATTAAAATTACTCTCAGTAATCTAGAAATAAAAAAATACATCCTTAAACTGATAATGAGAATCTATAAAAATTTTAGAAAGAATTTCTTCTAATGATCTGTTCATTACTGGACTAAAAATCCATGTCATAACATTGAAGCAAGAAGACTAATTAAAAGATAAGCAAATTAGAAACAAAAGAAGATCATCATTAAGAGTAAAGATCCCTTTTTTACCTGGAAGGTAAAATATCTCTATAGATACATTGTCATACTAAACAACTACATTTGGCAATTTTATGGTAATCAATGACAATACACAATTACCAACTATGTTATATTGAAATATATACAAAATATATATATTTATACATATATATAGCATAAAAATAATCACATGCCTAGAAGTAACTTTGAAAGAATATATGTAAAACTCCTACACCCATAAACACACACACACACACACACACACACACACACACACACACACACACAATTATAATGAAATAAATTACAGGTTTAAATTAATGATAAATTGTAATCTCTGCTTACAATCCAGAGGATTCGATATGCTCAAAATTCCAGTTATCCTCACACTGACTTATAGTGCAGACCTATCTTGGTCATATATTGCAAAAATAGATTGTGAAAAAAATTACCCCCACAATATAGTGACATAAAATATACCAGCCTATATAACTCATCATTCTATGGGTTAACTAGAGTTTACTCACTGTTCATACCTATATGCATCTTTTACCAAACTTTATCATGGATCATTTTGCATTTTATCCCTTCTTCATCAAACATCACATAGTATTAATTGCTATACATTTTCCTATATGTTAGCTTGTCTGTTTATCTTAGCTTGTCTGCATCAAACTTCTACAGTCAGGCATCTGTGCTTCTAGCGGTTGGCTTATGAGTTGGACCACCTTGGATCTGCTACTGTATCTCCCCAATAAAAAAGTCTGAAAATGCTCTCATGAGAAAAAAAAAATGGTTCAGGAGACATAGTATGAAGTATGAAATATGAAGTCTGAAGCCATCAGACTTGGTCTGGGACAGGACCACTTAGGTGACAGGCACAGCATTGCCTCTGCTACATCTTATTGACCATGCAAGTTACAAACTTAATTCAAATCCAAGGAATTGAAACAAATCATATTTCTTGAGAAAAAGAACTACAAAATAATATTGCATAGGGTAGATTTAGGGTGATCACTAAGTATGTCTATCAAACTAGTCAGTATACCACAAAACACAATCAAAATCTCAGCAGTTTTCTTTCAGTATGAATGAACAAGCTTATTGACAAGCTTATGTATGTGTAAAATTAATAGAGTTGTGCACTTACTGACACTTTTACTGTAACTGAATAATACCACAACACATTCACAAACAGAAATGCACTAGACTAGGAAAGCTATTAAAGAATTGAATTTTTGCAGAGGAAACTGGTTGGAAGACTTATACTATACATTAAAAGAATAACTTTATAGTAATTAATACAGTGTGATATCTGATGAAGAAGGGATAAATTGGAAAATGAGACATGATAACGTTTGGTAATAGATACATACCTGTGTGAACTTTTTGTTTATCATATAGTTGACAAGTGGAAGCAGAGGAAAAGACAGTCTTCACCAAATTGCACCGGATCATTTGGAGATGTACATAGAAAAATAATGCAACATACATTATCATGGATCATATATCATGGATCCATTAACAAGGATCACATGTCATTGGTCCATACAAAAATCATTTCTGATAAAAATTTTTAATCTGAATGTGAAAAATGAAACTATACATCTTCAAATAGGTAACATTGACAAATATACTCCTTATCAAGGGACAGAAGAAGCTATATTAAACTAGAGGTAAATATCACCAACTATGGAGAAAACTTTGTGAAATAAATGTAATTATAATTAGAAACTTACATTTTGCGGTATAGGACATAAAAATTCAAGATTTCAGTTCAGAGAAGATATTTGTAACATAAGAAACACAAGAGGAATAATATTCAGTATATATTTAAAAGTCCACAAATCAATAAGCAAAGATATGTATGAAAATATCTGAAGAGCTGGGCAAGGAAAATAAAGGAAGATATTTGAATGACCAATAAATATGTGGAAATGTGCTCAACATCATTGGTCTGGGAAATTACAAGAAATTCAAGTCAGATATAGAAGCTCATGGCAGAACAACACAGTTATTGTAACTAGTAAAGATACCTAAGGAAATTGTAAAATTAATCATTTAAAGGCATTATATAACTATAAATGCAATGTGAATTAGAAATAATAATTCCATAGAATAAAGAAACGCTTCTGAGGCAAAGTACAAATCTCCAACTTTAAAAATATCTTCTCTGGGGGTATCTGCACATCCCCTTTTTTTTTTTTTTTTTTTTTTTTCCCAGCACTGTTTACAATAGCCAAGGAACATAATCCACCTAAGTTTCATCAACTGATTAATGGATGGAAAAAATGTGGTACACATACACAATGGAATTCTATTGAGACATAAAAAAGGATGAAATCCTGTCCACTGTGGCAACATGGATGGAATTGGAGCACATTAAGTGAAATAAACTCAGACACAGAAAAGTAAATACTGCATGATCTCACTGATATGTGGAATCTATAAAAAATTGATCTCTTGGAAGGTGATCATTGAATGACAGAGGTTGGGGAATTAGGGGGAGAGAAGGATGAGAAAAGTTTAACTGATGGGTAATAATTCAGAAGAGCAAGAAGTTCTGGTGTCCTATTGTACAATTGGATGATTATAGATGACAACAATGTATGGTACATTTCAAAAAAAAGGTCAAAGAAAGGATTTTGAAAGCTTTCACCATAAAGAAATGAAAATTATTTGAGGAGATAAATATGCTTAACCTGATTTAAGCATTATGCAATGTGTATATGCATCAAATGTGATATGTTTTTCCATTAGTAGTTACAATGTTATGTTGTTATGTTAACAATGTATTAAAATAAAAAAAAAATTGAAAATTGTTCAATTACATGTTGTATAGGTCTGTTATATATATATATCAAAATTAAAATTTAAAATTAAGTCATGTAATTTTAGAAGATTGTCCCCCTTTATAAATGTATTTGCTAATTTCAAAACTACTCATTCTTTCTTTATACATTTTTTAGTATATAATCTTTAAATGGTCATACTAATATGTTCAAATGGAATATTCAGTATCTGATAAATTCAGTATCTGCTATGTTTATGTATCTGATTTCACCTTTTTTAAACCATAATCTCTTCTCAGAGTGGGTTGTTTATTCATATATTTGATATTTTTACATGTTCTTTTGTTATTACTTTTCTGATATCACTCTTATGTAAATCTTTCCATCTTAAGGTTAAATTATATTTTTCCTGAGAGTATTTTTAGTTTGCCCCTTTAACTAAACTTTTTCTTTGAGAAGGCTTTCATTGAATAGGTATTTAAATTTGATCTTAATCTTTATAAGATCAGGCTTTTGTTTAGTAATTCTCATTTAGTTTTGTATATGATTGTGTGTGCATGTATGTGTATGTGCACATGTGCATATATACAACTACAAACATGCACACAGGGAAAAACACACACACACACACACACACACACACACACACTTTTTTTTTTCTTAGTTTCCCCTCCGTCCAAAGTCAAAGATGGCTCTTATCCATGTCCCTCTGTGTTGTTTTTCCTTCAGTTCACTGTAGGTGTTGGCCTTCCTAAATGCAGACTTAACATTGGGGTCTTGTATCAATCCACGTGATTACATGAGGCACAGGTTTATCTCCAATCTACCAGTAAAGCACAGATTAAAATTTCACCAGTAGGCCATCAGAGAAAGTTAGACACTGCAGGAACTATGCCACAATCAGATCTCAGTACTATTCTAAATTTGCCATATATTTAGATTTGGTGCATTTCCCTCAACGAGGCAGAGAATCTGGGACTTTAAAACAACCATATGTTCTTAATCTAATTTGGGCTGCATTTCCATCTCCACCCATTGAATATTATCTTATTTCACACTAGATCTTGCATTTTAACCAGAGATTTTTATGTATCCTGTATCAAGACAGTGCCTCTGGTCATCTAGGCCACCATGTTACTAGAACTGAAAATCCGGTTTTGTTGCTTTAAAAGTCGTAGTTGTCAAAACCAGAATTTAACATATAATTTAAAAATACAAGGGGGAAAAAACCCACAACAACTTCTATTTCTGAGTTCTGCACACTCCCTTCACACAAACATAAACTATAGTTTAAATGAGTACTTAATTATATACTGGTAACACTGCTAGAGAACTTGGCAGACATTCTACTTTTAGAAGCACTCTACATAGATTTATATATCACATTTTGCATAATGAAGCCTTCTTCCCCACCTCTTAGTAAAGCAAAGTAATAATAATGATAATAATAAGCTTCTTAAAAGAAGGATGGGGATATATCAGGACGGTTTAGCGAGCTGAGACAAGGAACAAGCTAGGGGTGTTGCAAGTTAGAGTGGGTGGTGGATACACTTCTCATGCAAAGGTAAAAGATTTGAGACAAAATCAAGAGTATGTGGTTGTTTCAAAGTCCAGATTCTCTGCACAATTGAGGGTAAAGCATTAAATCTAAACATGGCTAGGCTGGACAGCCTGTCACTGGATTGTGTCTGGAGGAGTTCCACATATGGCTGGGCTCACTTTCTTCATCTAGAAATTAAGATTTCATTTTGGGCCACTGTTTGAGAAATTGAGTACATGGGTGGGAGGTGTTTCTTATTTTATCGTAGGGTTCAAAATGAAATGATCAGAAATGGAGAACATCATACTCTGATCCTCATTTCTGTTTGGTTCCTGTTTGTAAAGAATGCTTATTGGCTTAAGAAAACCCCCGTGAGTCCTTTCATCAACACATGGGAGGAGTTAACTCTGCCTCTGTGCTAAAGTATGAGGCAAAATGTCTCCTTTACTAAATTATCTCCTATGGAAGGCTTATGCAGCATGAAACATATTTCCTTTTCATTAACTATTTCCAAAGTGACATTATGCCTGTTCTGAATTTAGCCTTTAAAACGACTGAGAGCTTCTGTCTTGTTCTTTTTTTTTTCCCCCCATGTACCTGAGATTGCCTGCAAATTGCCCTGCTACAGAGATAAAATGGAAAGTTCCTAAAAATTTAGGGACATAGTGGGGGATGACCTGCCTTGAAGACAACAAGCCACATGATTGAAGCCATTTTGTGCCCTCCAGTCAAACCCCACTGCCACTTAAACAGTGACCCCAGTCAACATGGAACAAAGGATTGCTTGTAGGAACCCTCCCAGATTCCTGACCCATAAAATCATGTGACTTATTATAACTGTTATATGGAAGTAGCAATAAATAATTGACACACCTGTTAAATAGAACTAACCTCCTTTATCAATGGTTGGAAACACAATTATTTTAGATATGGAAGTTCTTCAACAACTAGGTTGTTCAGGTAAACTAGAAACTAGAGATTAGATAATTAAAACCAGTTCCTGAGATTAGCAGAATTCAGTCTCTGCCTGGAATGAGATGATGGTGATAGATTACATGCACTTGGTTTTCAAAGCTAACGGTCGTCACTGGGGAAATCAACCTGTAGAGTCAGTGTCCCCATTATGAAGTCCATGTCTGGTGTTTGTAGATAGGCAATGTCCTCCTTTGAATGTAACTACATTCTTAATCATATATCAAGTAAGAATTTTCAGTCAGGGAACTTTGTTTGCAACATCATTGGTTTGTAAATTATCAAATTCTTTATAATAACAAATTTTGTTTGTATTAGTTCCCAATTATCAGGACTTGGGCAAGGTGTGGGGCCACCTGTACGAGAAAAGATCAGAAAACGCTCTATCACTTTTGATCCTATTGACACTCCAATCAAAACCCCACCCAACATCTGAGTCATCTTCCTGATGCTGGAAGTAGGAATCTATCAATATTTTTCCTCTTGAGCTGGCTTCCTGCTACTTTCACCAATCGGGGCAATCGGTGGAGACAGAGGAGATGAACTCTTTGGCTGGTTCATGACTATGAGAACGCCAAATGAGCAGTCTGCTCTTTAATCTGGCAACAGTAATTTGTCTAGGCAATGGTTAGATCAGGTTTACACCTTCTTTCAGTCTCCAGAATCCTGCTCAGAGCACAAGCCAGAAGTAACTTTCATCTCTCTCTTTCTTTCTCTCTCATCTCAGGGTTTTCTTCATGTGCTGCTAGTCCTTTAGCTCTCATTTAAACAATTCTCTATTCACTTTTTCTGTTAAGGCTACTAGTGTGCTTTCTGTTCCCCAGACTGTACTGTTACACAAAGTTCCACTGTGTCTCCTTCCTACCAGTCTAACAGTAGAAGCATGTACGACTTTTGGACAGTCAAGAGTATGTACACCTCCTCCCTTTTTCTCTCCCATCTTCCAGCTAAATCATACAAAGGTGCTATTGAGGACATGTGATGAATATTATATAACCACAGCATGGAAGGAGCCTGGTCCCAGACTCCCTCTCTAAACCAGAACCCCACACCTCCCACTGTTGCTGGCTGTTGGATTCTGGTAAGCAAACACACACATGCTGATTTTAAAAGTTTATAGTTACTGAGATTCTATACTGTTTATGTCAGCAGCCAGCATGACATATCCTTATTAATATATAAATATAAAATTAGTGTTCTAACCAGTTAATTAATATTATTTATAGATACTAAGTATTATATGATTATTATGTAAATATTTATGATTAACATTGGTTAATTGTATTTACACATAAGTATTAATAAATAAGTTGATACCAAAACTACAGTGTCATTGCAGATTGTTTTTCATATGCACATTGGCCCGTGATTGAATGAAGATGACAACCCATAAAACAAGCCTAATCACTCTCAACCTACGTCATTCAAAAGCAAAATATTTGATAAACCTAAAATACTTGATAAATCTCTTGCCTGCAGTAATTTGGAAGACAAATTAAGTGGTTACAGAACTGGGGAAAAGAGGTTAAAAGAGATTATTTTACCACATATTGGTTGACATTGGATCTGTTTGACAACATACGAGAAACAAAAGGGAAAGACCATTTAGAACTAGACTTGGAAGAATAAAGAGAGAACAGATATTTAAGGCTTTCTGGATTGAAAAAAATGACAGCTTCTAGGCCCTAACCAACAATAAGTGGATTTTAAGTATTGTTTTATTGGCAAAGACAAGGTGAGATTTCTTATTTTGATAGAGTGATCGGTTTTAGAAGGGGCCCTATTCAGGCCTCACTTCTTCAAGGTGGCTACTATTACATCCCACTGTATACAGGAGCCAGGGAGCAAGAAAATAAAGACTATCCAAGTACTGTTTCAAAAAGAATTGTAGGTGTGATTGCTCATGCATTAAAATGATTGGTAGTAAATAATTCAGAAACCTAATGAGGTTTTGAGGAAATTAAGTTGTCAAAGAACATTAGCCTCTTCCAAACTTTCTGTTATTATTTTTAGCAAGTCTTATAATAGACCCTTATAGGAAGTGAACGCCAAAAAGTGTGTTGGTCCTAAAGAGGACACACACCTCAATAGCAATTTCCGGAATGCCTGGGAAATAAATGGAAAAGAGTCCCTTGGGACATTGTTGCTTTTACCTAAAAGATTGCAGCTTTGCTTCTTAAGGAAGACATGTCTTAGATGACACTTCATTCAAGCTAATGCTGTTGTTTCAGTATGTTACCTACATATTATTTATTTGGCTATTCTACTAATTACTAAATGAAAGGAATCAAAACCAAAGTGTTCAGTTGTGAATATTTCCATTTGTCCCATTGATTCTGATAATTTTTACTGTAAGTGTATCAACACTTCCTTGTTAGGTAATGTAAATATTTAAGACTACTTTATCTTTCTGGTGAACAACCCTTTTATCACTATAGAATATGTTACTTTATTTTTAATGATTCTTGTAATAAATTATAGTTTCTCCAATATGTTTTCTTATTGTTTCAGCATACACACTGTATCTTTTTCATTCTTTTCATGGTCAGCTTATTGTGTAAATCACATAGATTAATATTATTTATACTATTCAATATAATTAATTACATTAATATTTATGTATTAATGATGATTCTTTTAAAAAATCTAGTCTGAAGTTTTCTGACTTTTAACTGGAAGTTTGTACCATTTGTTCTTGATGAAATTATATGAACATTTGAATTTATGTTCCCTACCTGGTATTTGATATCTGTTAACTTCATCTTTCTTTCTTCTTTCTTTCCTAAATATTATTTTCTTTTTAAAAATTGAGGTACTAGACTTTTTTTTTATTATTTTGAAAAATTCTTCTGGTAAGATTTAAGATTGAACCTTTCCATCCATCATACTAGGAATATTCTCTAATTTAACATATTTCCTTTAGTTTATTTCTAACGTAACAACTTATCCATCCTACATATCTGTTAATAGGATGCAAGTGAGGGAAGAGAACATAGGTATACTATTAGTCATCTTCTAATTCATAAATCAGGCACAAGGTATGAAGCAGTGCATTGTCATTGTCACAGTGACTGGCCCTTTTTTTTTTTTTTTTTTTTGATACTAGAGATTGAACTCAGGGGCACTCAACCACTTAGCCACATCCCCAGCGCTATTTTGTATTTTATTTAGAGACAGGGCCTCACCCAGTTGCTTGGTGCTTCACTTTTGCTGAGGCTGGCTTTGGACTTGTGATCCTCCTGTCTCAGCCTCCCGAGTCACTGGGACAGCCTCCTGAGTCACTGAGATTACAGGCATGCACCACCGCGCCCAGCCTAGTGGCCCATTTTATCTGGTATAATTTCAAGATACATATGGCCAGATTTCATGCTTAATCAAGCTCTGCTATACAACTACTGAATTTTTTTGATTACCTAGTTTAGTACGTCTTTTAAAGAAGGAAATTCATTTAGGCTGTTGTAGTTTAGAACTTCTGAGAATTTCTTTTTTTCTTTTCTACACATCTCCCAATGACTATTTAACTTTTTTCCAAGGTTTCAATGACTGCCTATTTGCTAATTACTACCAGTATATAACTTGGTCCCAGATTGTGCTCCTGACCTCCACTTATATTTCCAAAGACTTCCTACACAATCTGATTTTTTTTGTGTGTGTGTATGTGTGGTACTGGGGATTGAACCCAGGGCCTTGCAAGGCAAGCACTCTACCAACTGAGCTATATCCCTAGCCCCACAATCCGATTTTGATGGATGTAAGTACAACATTCTCAAATAAAAACTTATGATCTTTCCTTTAAACCTGCTCCTCAAACATCTTTCTATAATGAATTCATTTCTCATTTACCTGTTTTCCTTTGATATCACTGTTATGTGGTTCCTACTTTCCTTATCTATATATTCAAGTTATCTTTAATTCCTACTTCTGCAATGCTTCTGGATAATTCTCTCTCCTTTGTGTCCTATTTATAATTTATACAGGTTTTTACCACATATAGGTCATTATTTCTCACCTATATCACCTCAAGTGCATCTTAACATGTGTCTCTGTTAGTAGACTCTCCTCTCCCTTTCCAGCCTCTACTCCACCAACATCAACATCAACATCATCTGGAACTGGACTACAAGTTCTAAGGCCATATTCAGTGGGTTAGTGTTCTGGGGGTACAGATCAGCAATCTCCAGTGATTCTGATACACATTCAAGTGTGAGACTCACTGCTATACAGTAAAGATGTTATCCAATATGTCATTCAATCAATACACATTACCTTCAATGTTAATATTTTTTCCCTTTTTAAATTTTGTTTTAATTCTTTATAAATGACAGTAGAATGCACTTTGATACATCATATAAAATGGATCATAATTTCTCATTCTTCTGGTTATACATGATGTAGAACCCCATTGGTCCTATAGTATATATATATATAGATATATATATATATCTATATATATATCTCACTTTTTTAATCCAATCATCTGTTGAATGGCACCTAGTTTGGTTCCATAAAAGCTACTGTGAATTGAGCTGCTATAAACATTGATGTGGCTACGTCACTGTAATATATCAATATTTCTTCTCTTATTGAACCTTTGGAGCAAACAAGAGCCAGGATGCCATGAAGAAAATCTGGAATATCTTCTGAAATGTTATATTCATGATGTTTATAGTTTAAAATTACATACAATCTTATCTTTGACTTTTTATTACTTCTAGCATGATTTTTAAGTGGCCATGAACAACTGAATCAACATCCAAGAGTACCTTGACACCAAAGTGGAGGGCACAAGGCCTACACCAGCAGTCAACAATCTATGCCCAGACACTGCTCCAGGCACTGATGACACAGAGGTAGACGTAGGGCGACCAGCCTCTGTAGACATGGGGCACACGTGGGGAAAAGAGGCAGCTGACAATAAAACAAGCATACAAGTAAATAATGAGATAATTTCAGAAAGCCATTCATGCTGTGAACAAAATTAAGAAGATGAGATGATTGAAAGGGACTGTCAGGAAGTAGCACCCTTGGGTTAGGTACAGGAAAGGTCTTTCTGGGGAAATAGTATTGACCTGAGACTGGAGTGATGTAAAGGAACAAGTTCTTGGGGAGGAAAGGACCTTAGCTTGTGCAAACCTGTGTGGTTGGAGCAAAGTAAGTGCTGCAGAGAGATGAGGCTAAATATTTGCAAGACATCTGATCAATGATAAACTGTGTTCTTTCATTTCTACAGTGTCTCATAGAAGGAAATGGTATTGATTAAAGGTTGCTTACTATTCTTCTGTGTGCTAATGATTTATGTTTGTTGCAGTGCAAGCATAAATGATTTTTGTGTTAATGCTGAGAAAATTAAGAACTTATGATTAAAATGGAAAAAAGAACAAGATTTATATCCACCTTAGATGCAAGGTAGAAATATTAATCCTCAGACACTTCCACCTCTGTTGGGGTACTGAAGGTAAACCAGATCTTAAAAATCCCTCAAACCTAGTAACATGAGCAAGTATAAAAGAGAACAAAATCAAAGACAATGAGTAGCAATGACAAGCAATGGTGAGGGCTGATAACCTGACTATGAGCAAGAAATAAGTTTTATGAATGTATACCAATTTACTCCTGCATTTTTATGGAGGACTGTTTGCAGGAGCCCTGTTTGGGGAGATGGCTAAGATTGCGGTTGACTACAGGCCATGGAGATGTTTGGGCATTGCCGCCTTCCGTAGTCTCACGGGACTTGGCCCGGGATCTCGAGAGACTTGAATGAGATTGCTGATTGGGTCTGCACCATTTGGTGTGTTGGTTGTTTGGTGGTGTGTGTGGTGCGTGTTAAAGTCATTGTTAGAGCCAGAGAGAAAAGTTATCAGAATAAAAAGCCTGTTTGTTTCCAGTTCGCCTCTGAACTTCTTCCCGCGGCTTCGTTGCTCCAAGCGGCCATCGCTTCAGGCGGCAACAGACTGTTGGTTGTAGGTGGCTAGTGAGGGAGAGGGGGAAAATGTTGAAAAGAGAAAGATGTGTCAATGTAACAATGAAAATTCCTATTAAGAACCAACAATTTGGGTGCTCCCTTTGGCAGCACTTGCTAAACTTGGAAACACTCAGAGATTAGCATGGTCCCTGTGCAATGGTGACACACAAATCTATAAAGTGTTCTGATTTTTTAAAATGTGATAGGACTCAAGTGGATTTTTCTCTAAGGATAATAAACAAAGACCTTGAAAAAGCACATGAAAAGATGCTCAGTATCACTGGTCCTTATGGAAATGCAAATCAAAACCACCATGAGAGATCATTGCATAACGATTAAGCTAATCATCAAAAACAAATGAACCAACAAGAGAGCCCAGAAAATAACAAGTATTGGTGAAGATGCTGAGAAATAGGAACACTTGGGCTATCTCGGTGAGAATGAGAAATGGTGTGGCCCTTATGCAAATCAGCAATGGTGGTTCCTAATAAAATTAAAGATTCATAGTTTCTGACTCAGCAATTCCACCTCTGGGCATGTATCTAAAAGAACCAAAAGAAGGATTTTTGAAGAGATAGGTGCACACCTGTGTTCATAGCATCACTCTCAAAATAGCAAAAATGTAGAAGTATTCGTCACAGATGAATGGATGAAGAAAGCATGGCATATATGAGCAGCCTTTAAAAGGAAGGATATTTTGACATATGTTACAACATGGATGTACTTTGAGGATACTAGGCAAAGTGAAATAGCCTACTCCTAAAAAGATAAATGCTGTAGAATTTAAGTTATATGAAGTATTTTGAATCATCAAGTCTACAGAAACAGAAAACAGAATGATAGTTTCCAGGGCCTGGGAAGGAGAAGACAGTGGGGAATTTTTCATTAAGCATAGAGTTTCAGTTTTAAAATTCTGGACTTCAGTTGTGAAATATTATGAATATGCTTAACACTACTGAATCATAAACTTATAAACTGTAATTTTATCTTATGTAATTTATTTATTTACTGGTGATAGAACCCAGGACCTCACACATGCCAGGTTGATGCTCTGCCACTAAGCTATATCCCCAGGCCTGTTATGCCATTTTACCACACTGAAAAAGTAAAAGGACAAAAATCCTGGAGAGGAGAGAGAAATGGTTTCAACAAATCAGAGCAGAAGCTGGGAAATTTGCAGAGCTGGTAGGAAAACTAGGTATATTTAACTTGTTAAGACCATATAAAAATGTCATGCAGATTAAAAGGATTTATTGCTTCTCAGGTGGGGCAAAAAGATGAGGAGGATAGAATGAAAATCTTGCCCTCGGCAACTAGTTGGATTGAAAGACTAATTAAAAAGTGCATTTCCTGACTTTTTAAAAAGGGCAAATGCTAAATACTCTTACACAGATTCTTATTTTTCCATTTTCCATTTCATTGAGAGATGGCAGCATGAAATAATCAAAAGTTAGCAACACAGCGAGTCATGATTTAACTTGGTTTTATGATTTCCAGGCAAGGTCACTTTTGCTCTTACTTGATGGAGCTTTATCAGTCCCACTTTAAAGATAAGTAAATGGAGGGTCAAAAGATTGAAGGAATGTAAGTCATCAGAATTACTAGTGCAGGAACTGGATGATTGCCTATTCCTGTCAACTGAGTACTTGATAATACAACATTATGTTTCTTTTTTTGCAACTTCCATTAGTACCAGTCTTTTCTACAACTACATATTCTTTGGAAGTAGAGATAATAAAAGATGTCAAGATATGGGAAACAGCCTTGAACTAACTTAATCCATCTCCTGTCCTCGTGGCCCACCTAGAGATTTCATTATTTACTGCTTTCTTCAGCATGGTCTATAGTCAAAAAAGACTTCTTCATAAATGGCTGTGCTGCAGCACATGAAGGCCAGCCATGGATTTATGAGAAGACCTGGATTCATTACCCTGACCTGCCACTTGACAAGAACATCAGCATGGGCACGATGCTATCCCTGCAATTGAGTTTCCTCATCTGTAAAATGACTCCATGTACCTCGTAAAGTTTTAACAACAGTTAAATGAAGTAACATATGTGCAAGCACTCTAAACAATAAAATACCATGCAAATGTAGGCCGTAATTGTCATCCCAGGTCCCCACAAATCTGGCAGCAAGGACATTAACCAAGAGTTAGGAAACACAAAGAATACTGTCTTCAAAAATCCTAAAAACAGCATCTTTCAGTGCATCATCTCTTGAAGTAAAAATTTACAGAGGCTAAAATGTAAGGATGTTCCTTCAGTAAATTTATTTTGATAATAATAGAGAAATGTGAGAGATTCATTGCCTCACAAAATTCAATGTGTTAATTTTAGGTGTTAAATTCTTGGTGTTAAATTCTTACAGAGGAAATATTTATTTCCTTCCTTTGTATAAAAGAAATTGTAAATTAGAATCACAGACATTTCATGGTCAGATCTACATGTATATTATTTATCTACATCAATTATATAATGAAAACTTTGACCTCACGAGGTTTAGTATATGCTTAATTCAGGAAGATGAGAGGCCAATATGGATTTTAATCATTTCTCAGGGTGATTTTAAGGTCTTAAATGTTTGTAACCTCATTTTTTAATCTGTAAAAGTCGGGAACAATTTGTTCCTGTCTTAGTTTGGGTTCTCCACAAAGATTGCCCGGGGTGTGGATTTTGGTGCAGTTAGTTGATGGAGGCATAATCACAGAAAACCCAGGGGGGGAAGATAATAAAACAGCAGAGGAAAAAAAGGCCATGGGAGGTGCACCGCTGAGCTGGTTTCTGTGGTAGGAAAGTAAGGCTCAGTTCCACTGGGGATGGTTCAAGAAACCACAGAGAACGAATCCCCAAATTATCCTTACTGGGAAAGAAAAGCTGAGGTATTTATCTGCCTTCTGCAACTATTGGTTGAGGATTGCTCCCGTGTGCAGGCTGAGTGGTTTTCCAGGTCTTCCGGGGACAGTCTGGGGAGCAGGAGAGCAAGGAGACGGCATAGCATGATTTGTCAAAAGGGGCTAGCAGCATGCACTAGAAAAGATCTGTGATTGGATATGGCAGAGGCACAAAAAAATGCCTTATATTTTATTGATTAGCAGGATGACTAAGTAAATAAGTATAGGGATACTTGTATCAAATTACACATACAATCATGCATGACATTTTATAAATGGCAACTAGATCTTTCACTGAGTTAAGAGATTTGAGGATTACTAGCTGGTAGGAATTTACTCTGGCTCCTACATACTCTTTCCTTTTTTATGACTTCTCTTCTGAATTCTGTTGCTAAATATACCTTTCCATATTTTTCAAATGTGCTTGCATTATGTGTCAATATGCTCAGTCTTCCCATTAACATGTTATAAAATTTATGTTCTTTGTTTTCTTATTTAAATGGCAACCTGTTCGGAAAAGAAGGTTAAGTGTTTCTTTCAATTTTGAGTAATTGTGTGGACCTAGAAGGATCTTATACATAGGAAGCAAGGTAATGAATGCTATGCTGTTTAACATAGTTTTAAAGTAAATGTCTTTCAATTGCCCTCACCACCAAGCTTTACCAGTGTTTAAAACACACGGCCTTATTACTTCAATGAAAATTTAAATTCATAGCTCCCATTAGCATTGCAGAGGATTTCTGGCCTAGTTTCCCTGGATATTAATGGAAGTTCAGATTTTTTAATGAGCTTAATACAGGAAGAATTTTGGTATTCAAATAAACCACTGCCCCTCTCTTAGCCTAAAGCCAGAGAGCACTGTTACAAACTGGTCATGGAACTTCAAAGATGTCTAACTGTCAGAAGAGCCATGACCTATTACATACACAACAAATGCTCAGTCATTTGGGTGCATTTTTCCACCTGAAATTCTACTTATTAGATACAACTCTCTCTTGATCTCCTCCTACCTTATGGATAAATAAATCTAATTTCCTTTTCTGTTTCCTCTTTATGTCATTGTTTTAAAAAGTTTGGACACCACCTGGGCTCAGTCTCCCTTCTCTTTCAATTCTACACAGAGTCTCAGCCCCAGTCTTCTAAACTGAACTTGATGCACATGTAACCAAGTAAGTTCTCCATATGTCCACTTTGATGGTGTGGTAGATTAAAAACACAAAAACACAAAAATTATGAAGCTACCAAATCCTGCTGCCTTTGCACCCTCCTTTGCAATGTGCTATTTATATGATGATGCCATCAAGAGGATGGATCTTCTTTACCTCCTTGAATCTAAACTAAATATGTGACTTGATCACACCAATTAAATGCAGTGGAAGGTACATTGTGGGAGTTGTAAACCAAAAATTCAAAACTTTGTAGCCTCTGCATTTTTCCCTCATGCCCTCTGAGATCTCCATGAAAAATAAGAAGAAAGAAAGGAAGAAAGAATAAAAAAGAAAGAAAGTCTCCATTAGCCTGTTGGAAAGCAAGACCAT
Source organism: Tamias sibiricus (assembly GCA_025594165.1). Lineage (NCBI taxonomy): Eukaryota > Metazoa > Chordata > Mammalia > Rodentia > Sciuridae > Tamias > Tamias sibiricus. The sequence goes on from CM046673.1 coordinate 29,618,159, forward strand.
ATAGAGGGGAGATGATTCACCCCATCTGAGTTCCCCTGAATCAACCCACTCCCAATTAAGCCACCAGCCTATCGCAACTACGTGAGGCCCAGAAGAGGCCGGCAGAATCAACAGCTGAGTTCAGCTGAAAATGCTGATGCAGCAATTCACAATCAGTTAATCTGGTAAATGTTTTACTGGTTTGTTACACAGGAGTAGATGACTGATACAGGTGTTGAATAAATATGACTAATTTAACCAATACAATAGATTTTATTCCCTAAACCGACTACTTCACAGTTATCACTTTTTCACTAATTACAATTTCAATATTTTAATTTCTCAAACTGGAAACCTCACAGTCATTCTTTTTTCCCTCACACTTCCATTACCAACAAATCCTGTCAGCATAATCTTATTTCAAAAATGGAACTGCTTCTCACTATTCTCCTTTGCTTATATCCCCATTCATAATAGCATCATCATCTTTTACCAGGATTATTTCAATTAATTCCTAAATTGTTTCTTCACTTCTGCCTTGATCCTCTCCAATCTAGTCCTCTCGTAACAATAAGAACAATTTTTAAATTATTTTTTTCAATGTTTAGTTGTAGATGGAAACAATACCTTCATTTTATTTATTTATGTGGTGCTGAGGATCGAACCCAGTGCCTCACACATGCAAGGCAAGCACTCTACCACTGAGCCACAACCCCAGCCCAATAACAATTTTTAAATCATGAATTATGCCATGTCATTTCTCTGATGAAAAATCATTCAATGAAATGTTTTGTGGTTCACGTAAAAGTTAAACACACAATTATCATATGACTTGGCAATTCTATTCCTAGGTCTACATCCAAAATATTTGAAAATAGGTGTTCAAACAAAAACTGCACATGTATGTTCATGGAAGCTACGTTCACAGTATGCAAATGGTGGAAATATCCCAAATGACTATTAACAGGCAAATGGATGAATTTTGGTCTATCTATATAATGGATGCTTTTCAACCATAAGTAGTATGAAGTGCGGCCTATTTTACATCAGGGAGGAAGCTCTTAAAATTAAGTAAACTAAATGAAAGAAGCCAGCCACAAGAAGTCACATAATAGAAGATTCAACTTACCTGAAATATCCAGAACAGGCAAATTCATACAGACTAAACTCAGATTTGGGTGGTTACCAGGGGACTGGGAAGTAGGATTAGGAAGTAGCTAATTGAGGCATGCAGGATTTTTGTTTGGAATGATGGAAATGTTTTGGAACCCGATAGAGGTGGTGATTGTACAATACTGTGGATGCATTAAATGCTGCTTAATTACTCACTTTCAATGGTTCAATTTAAGTTATGTGAATTTCGCCTCCAAAGAAAAATGCACTCCAATGTTTTCTCTTGCAACTCAGATCAACAGTCACAACCCTCACCAAGTCCTACAGATTCCCTTATGATCAAGTCCTCTGCCACTCTTGCTCTCGCCCCTGCCACCACTCAAACTTATAAGCTATTTGCCAAACATTGATAAGCATTCTCTCATCTCAAGATGCCAACTTTCTTGATTTCTCTGCCTGAATTGTTCTTTTGCTAGAGATTCATATAGTTCACTTCCCGCTACTTTCCTTGATTTGTTTTTCTCCATAAGATTTATTATTAATATAGTATTACTAATATCTGTTCCTTTTATGTGTTGTTGGTCTCTCTCATGCCTGCAGTGAAGTTTGCATGGAATAGGATCTCTGTCCTGATCAACTGTGTGTCTCCAGTACCTACAACAATGTTTGACACATTGCAGGTACTCAGTCATTTACTGAAGGCATACATCTTGAGAAAATTAATATTAATGGAATGAATAATAAAGAAATGAGCTAGGTGAAGGAATCAGAATGTGAATGTATTAATCAATCAAATAAGCAAAAATTACATCTTTGGTTAGAGATACCTTTGTGCCTTGGAAAGAGCACTTTTCAAAGTAACTATTTTTAGGGCTTGATTTACCATTTGGCATTTCTACTTTTTTTTTTTTTTTTTTTTTTTCTTTCTCCTCTTTCTTTCTGTATTGCTACTAAGAGGGATGAGGAATATAAATCACTTCCTCGGCCCTGGAAAAGCTGCAGTTTAATGATAGGGAGATAACCTTCTGGAGTTGTTATCTCTTCATCTCTAATGATGAGGTTGTAATACACTAGCACAAACACCTTTCTCCTTTTGGGGGTTATCTCAGCATCAAGGAAACAAGGATCTAGCTAGCATTAGGTAGATATAAACTTCTAAATCCTGAATGAAAACAAGCAATACAAAGAGCATGCTTTGTATTCTCAAAAGAAACTAATGTGTTTTGGAGCTGGCACAAAGATCAATGGTAACATGCAGGGAATCACATAGTCCATGGCCAATATTAGTCTAGAAATAAGAGGTGAGGAGGTTAAGCCTCGGTGGAAATCAAAATAACTGTTAAGAGAAAGCAAAGAACTAGGCAGGTGATCAGGGGCTCAAGACCAAGGTGAACCCCAGGAATAGGAAGAGTGTCTTGTCACATTACTGCCCACTTTTCAAAAGAGGGAGTCTGGTAGCCACAGCCAACTTTTTTTTTTTTTTTTTTTTTTTTTTTTTTTTTTTTTTTTTTTTGTCAGTTTATAAGACTAAATGATCAAAAGTTGAGTGGGAAATTTCATTATGAAAATGAGTTCTACAGTTAGGTTGAACTTTGTTTTCATGTCTTTTCTGATTCTTCTTAGATTTGGTTCTGCCTTATTCTCCAAAATATTGTACTTATTTATCCATTTATAAAATATTGTGTTCATTTATCTAGAATATGCATAAATATTAACATTTAAAATATATATTTAAATGTGCACACATATACACATATATGCAATATTTCATATGTATAAATAAATAAATTTTATATGTATGATAACAGCTGTATTTATTTATTTTTGCATTAAGTATTTTCAGAGAATAAAAATTGGCTTCTTTACTTTTCAGGTCTACTGAACCTGTTTATAAAAGAGGGCAGTGATATGCATAATGTCAAAATATTGGTAAAACCTAGTTCCATCTGAATAATATTCTTTGCTCCTAAATCGGTGCATAATGATCTAAGCTGCCAAAAACTCTCAAGAAAAAAAGGAGCATGAAACTTCCAAAGACAAACATTTACATATTGAAGGTAAAGACCACAAAGAAAGGCTGATTTTTCTCATTTATTCTAACATTGGTCTAGGTCATTGTTCTAGGATATGTGTTGTTTTGGAAACAGGGCAGAGATGAACAGGGACAGCATTGATATTGCATGGAGTGTTTAATTTTGTTTTACTCCATTGTACTCCTCAGAAAGGCTTCGACATTCCGTGTCCTGACCACACTTTACTTCCCCACGTAGAGGTATCATTGCATTTTCTTGATCTACAAGAGGTTTAACGTCTGTTATCCTAGAAACTCAGAAGAGCTATTGAAAATAAGCATCGTTCTCCATGGAATAAGATAAAATTTTATTTTCTCATGAAATAAGCCAAAAACAAGGAAAGGCTTAATATGTACAAACCAGCCCATATATAGTAAGAGGAGTTTTACAGAGATACATACCTGGAAAAAATGCTGGAAACCATTTCTAATTGGAATGGAGAATTCTGCCTAACCTATGAGCAACGATAAGCAAAATCTACCTCAGGTTAAAGACTTGTATTAATCATTTTCACATACATCCTCTCTATTTTGTCCCTTTGTCTTTTTGTCTGCTATAGTGATAAAGATAACACATACATTCTCCACCCTATTTATGCATCTTGGGACACCACTTGCATATCTTGGTAAATCTATCAAGGGTATCAGTAAAGCCATTTGTGGCCAGGGAGTGACCGAGCTTCAAATTCAGGGAGAATGATGATGCTGAGATTTCAAAAAAAAAAAAAAATGTCTGGTGTGTTTAGTGATTCCCTTTCAATCTGGAATCTCTCCTCTACCTTTCAGACAATTAACTTTGTTTAAGTAGCTATCTAGAAGCTCAAGCTATAATTTAAAATAAGTATTGTTCTTTGCATGTGTTATTTCTCATTAAAATTTTAAAATATTTCAATTAAACAAAGTATTTCAACTATTGAGGTAGTTATGGCAATATGATGGCACTTTTATAACATCCTGCATATTAACAGAGTTTTGCCATAATCCCAGGCCCACAGCTGATCGGAATGCTTATCACCATACCACCTATGAGATCTCCACACAGAGAGAACAGCTGATCTTCCTACTCACTTGCAACACTTCTGTTGTATATGCATATTCAGGGTAATTTTTTCATAAAAAGTAACAAATGGGTTTAGTTTGACAATTCTTCCCTTGCTTTTAAATTCCTTAGAAAGAAAAATTTAAAATAAAGTTTATTAAACTCTTAAACATGTGCTAATATGTACAACAGGGAGTTTTCTTCAGGACTTAGTTCATTATTGGCTCTAGAACATATGAAAAATAACAAAAAAATTACTGAAAAAATGAAACAAAATTACTTTATCACATAACCATTAGGCATCCAATAAATATTTGGCTAAATAAAAAAAAAATGATGGGTGATTTTTTTAAAAACAAAAATTAGCCATTTGATAATATTTGATGAATGGATGAAAGAATGAATAGAGTGTGATTTTAATTTATTTCCTTGGTCAAAGGCAAAGTTCTCCTGAATTCCTTCTTTCATACACAATAACTCTATGCTATAACTTATATGTGGAAGCCAGTAACAAATATCTATATGACCTTAAGTTTACTGATGTATCTATTTATCTGCTCAACCATGTATGTGTTCAACTAATTTAGTCACTGAATAAATATGGATTAGCCACTGATGAGGCCAAATATCCTTTGGGTTATTAGGAACCAAGGAACATGAAAAAATATATCAGTGGAAGTGCAGTTTGACGTCTACTAAATTGAGAGAAAGGAAAATTGAATGTAAGCTCTTACTAGAGGCATCTAATTAATCCTGACTTTGGGAAAAAATGTCAGGAACAAGCAACATCTTAGTTGCAACATGTAGAGAAGAAGTTGTCCAGGTGAGTAGAAGGGTTGGATAAGAAAGGACGTGACAGAAGAACAAAAGGAACACAGATCTTGGCACATCGTGGCATAAAAGGGAATTCACTAGGGATATAGCCCATGTGGGCTCAGTGTTTAAACTGGATTTCTTTGGAAGTAATCCAAGGGTTTTACAAATCTTCTTGACTATAGTTTTTATACAGAAGTCTTGGGATCTTGGGGAGAAAAAAGCATCAATGACTAGCAATTAGGAACTAAGTCTGTTACTATTGCTGCTCTTATGGAATGTCAGATTTCCTAGACAGCTAGACCCATTTTTGCCTGGATAAACCTTCCTAAACAGATAATTACCCATTAGTTTCCATAATCTTCTCACCTGATCAAAATGTAACTTGCTTAATAGCCCAGAAACCTCTCTTATGTAATCTGGAAGCCTGGTCCATGACAAAAAGTCCAGGCTTCCTCTGAGAGAGGCAAGGAGTGCAGCTTTAGCAGGATTCAGACGCCGTCCTGGATAAGAGCCATAATGCACACACCCTCAGAGAAGCAGCTAATAAGCACATCTGTGATAATTTTCTGGTTAAGGAGCAGAATCTTCCAAGAAACAAAAAATTATTTGAGAATTATAGGCAATTATCAGAGGCTTTGGGTGGCGAAAGATATCTGGAGTGGTTTGGTTGATGGGAGAAACAAAAACCTGGAAGCTTATATTTTCATCAGGAAATGTTGGCCACTGAGATGGATGAGCCTCAGCTCTATCACTTGATGGGAAACTAGTCTAGGGTCTGGGCCTTGATCTGAATCTGTGAGATAACCCAGAAACTGTTCTACCCCTGATGACCTAGTAGTTCATAATTGCAGATTGAAAAGGAGCCTTGTGAGAAAGGCAGTATCTTCAACCTTCCTGTGGTTCATTGTGGGCTTGTGTACCATGCGGTCCAAAATCCCTTTTAAGGTGGTTTTAAAATGTCTTGGGAAACCCTCCCAACTTAACTTATTCCAGTTTTGCCCGTAGATTTTGTGTTCTGTTCAGACAAAACCATTGCCTTTATTCAAAATACAACTACCCATGCCCATGGCTATTGCCCTGGTGGGTCTCACCATGTTTGATTCCTTTTTCATAGACTATTTAAAATTCTACTTTCTGTAGGAAACTTGTCCCAGTGTAGTCTGCACTCCCATGAGGCTTTTGCATAACACATTGCCTGCAGTCATATTGTCATCTATATACATGTTTGTTCCCAATAACTACTCTTTTTCAACTTTTTTCCCCTATTTTAACTGTGAAGTTCACTTATGCAACATACTCCCAAGGGAATGTTCAATGTTATAAACTATTTCTTATCCTATTGCAATTATTCAACAGTTCCACATTTAGGAAAGGATGTTAGCAACCATAGTAGTGAAAATTACATTATTAAGGGATTTTTTTTTTTTTTTTTACTTTATACAATAGGTAAGTCATTGGTAAACTTGAGTATTTTGACAAATGTTAATAAATCTTTGTGATGTGCTTCTAGATTTACCCATTAGAGGACAAAGCCACCCAGAGTCAGCTGCATCTTTGCTTTGTGTTTCCATGGTCAGACACCAAGTCTGTCACATTGTAGGAGCTCTGCACGTATACGTAGAATGATTCTCTGAGTGACTGCAAGCATAAGTAAGGGAATTAACTACTTGGTTAGTTATCATTATGTTATCATTTAAAGGTATTTCAGGAACACATCAAACATCTAGGCAACCTAATGACATCTAAGTTACCATCAACAAATATTCTGAGTGATTGGACATCTGGCCTAAGCCCCAAAACTTTGAATTAAGAATTTGAAATCACAGGCTATAAAGATGCCAGTATATTATAATATATATATATAGACATGTATGCAGAGTTAAAAAACAAAAACTCCCTCATCTCTCTTGCTGATTTTCATTCAGGAAAAACAGTTGTTTAACAAACAAACTTCAACTGTCCTGCCTTGAGAGTTACAGGCCACAGCTGCATTTATGAAACTCCTGCAAATACCTGAGTCAGGGGCAGGTAGTCAGTGGTCACCCTGAGAACTGGAACAACATAGACATTTCAAAATATAGAAATGTTATCATTAGTATCAGTTCCTTTGAGCTCTTCCACTGAGATCACTGACTCTGACAGAATTTTTTTTTTTAATTGAGGACTATCCCACAAGGGTGGAACTGCAGATTTTATGAGAGGGAAGGAGCAGAATAGTCTACTCTTTAAGTCAGGCTTGTCACTGTTTATTCAACAGTGACAAGGGGTAGAGCAAGAGCAAGGTTTTGGGAACCTGCTACTGGAGTTTGTTGTCCAGACTCACCAACTCCATGATGTATGATGCTGGAATCGCTACCCAATGTTTCTGTCACTCTATTTGCAATGCCTCGGTCACAACCACATCTCTGGAGTGGAGGCCAATGGTCCTAATAATGGGTGCCGTGTGTCTGACTTTGCAAGTGTTTGATAGCGTGGAGCTCTTATTAACATGAGGGATGGTTTTATCTATATGTGAAAGGAAAATATTAACTGCATCCACTTAGAAAAATGGTGACTGTTCATCATTCAGAGAGACTTAAAATACTTGAACTAAGTGGTAAATAATGGCTGCTGTCTTTTGAGCAAAATGCAAGAAGCATCAGAAGGCCCATCAAGATGCTCTCCTGGGCTAAGTCACCAGAATCACTTCTTAGACTTCCCACACCATGGTGTTCATCATATGCACGATGAGTTATTCTTCCGAAATGCTAAATCATCACTGCTTCTTCTACCCTTTTGTTCTTTTCTAAATTTTGCAGCTTTAAGTTTTATGTCAATCAGTATTTATTTACACCCACCCTACCCACAGTTTTTCATCTGTTTCTCCCCTCCCTAGCTTAACACTTTTGCATTTGGGTAGTCCCTCTATATTTCCTGGAGAAAACCTAGAGCCTAGAGCTAACTGGAGGACTCATGGTCATTTGATTTTGGAATGCCTTCTTCTTACTCTTCTTCAGGAAGTTTTGTGTCCATTTCACTTTTTCTTTCTCATGGCATAATATGAATCTGCAGTGTTCAGGACACAGTGTTTCGCATGCTGCATATTGATTAGATAAAACAAACGCACGCGCACGTATGCACACACACACCCACACCCACCCACCCACACACACACACACACACACACACACACACACACAAACACCAACTAGCTCTTGTTGCATTGGGAGAATTTTAGTATAGTTCATCATTGTGGCTGTCACAGTGCTAAACTTCTATGTCATTTGAACTGCAAAATGCTGCAGTTCTCTAGCTATCAGAATAAGACGCTTGAGAATTCTTGAGAATTTGTATCCCCCCTTTATAAACAGTCTTCCACTTAGAGATTTATACTCCTGTTTTGACCCATTTGCCTCTTTGTAGTTTTTGTAAGTTTCCCTGACTTTAAGAAAATCATGACCATTTTAAAATCTTTTAAAATATTCATCAATCATTTTTCTAATCATAAATAATAAAGCCTTCCAACAAAACAGAATCAGTACTAGCCCATACTGGGACCATTAGTCATTTTTCTGCTTTGTCATTTATTTTCACTGCTTATGATGATCTTTAACCTATTTTCAAAGCCATGATTGAATCACTTTTCTTTAAGTCACTCTGATTAATTCTCCATGCCCAATAGGGTGACTCACCAAATCAGAAGTGATTCTGATGTACAAATGTTTGACTTTGCTATTTTCCTTTCAGTTCTTTGGTAAATTTGTGATGGAAAACTGTGATATTCACAGAGTCTGTTTTATTGTTATTGAAGACCCTTTGCCTATTTCCCGTTCTTCATATTTCTAGGGGTAACTAGACGCTTACCTTCCCAAGCAGAGGTTTCCAATCTTTTCAAGAGCCTGTGTATTCCATTTTAGCCAATGTGCTCAACGGTCTTTCATTTTCTAAGAATAAATATGCGTGGATCAGTAAACAGGTTGGCCAATCTCCTAAACAACTCAGGGTGATGTGGGTCTTCCCACGACTGCCGAATAAGGAATTACCTTATCCTCATGTTGGCAAGAGCAATTTTTGCAACGTCTTCATTACTCCCTAATTGTCTATATTTCTTTGCTTCATTTCTCTTGTTAGAGGCAGATTTAAAAAATGAGTTCAATAACTCAGCCGTTTTAGAGTCATCATTAATTTCATGCCCTTCCTCATTCATTAGTGGACCTATTTTCTTGTGGTTTTCTTTTCCCTCTGGGTGTTTTTTTGGGAAAAAAAAAAATCTCATTTAATTTAACCCTTTTGTAACACTCCATCATGAGCATGGTTGTGTCTTCCTTGGCAACAACAATTAAGATCTGAATGGAGAATGTATCTGGGTCCCTAGGTTCTTCATAATTTTTGAAATACAGGTTCTTTAACTTTTTGCTGTGGAAAAACTGCATTATTACTGACTGCATTTTAAAAGTCTTCTTAGTCAGAGTAAATTTAATAGCTAATGTCTTTAAGAGAATGCTAGAATGTTCTCTGCCTTATACAGGAAGATATTCTAAAATTAAAAAAAAAAAAAAAAAGACTATTCAAATGCCTGACAACAATTGATATTTGGGCCATTGTTTTCACTTCATCCTACATTAAACCCCTTCCCTGGATTTTTGGACTTAGTCTCATATTAGTGGTTCATTGTGCCCCAGAATTTAATAAAAGCCACAACACATTGCTTTTTTCCCTTGTGATATTTGTTAGCTTCTTAAACATTGGTACTTTTTATAATAAATGAATAAATAGAAAAATTTCTTATAGTCTGATCATTTGCATATATCAGATGTTCAACTCAATATTCCTATCAGTAGTTTTGACTTTCTAAGGATAAATCCTAAAATAAATATTTTTATGCATACCTTGTTTTCCCAGAGGGGTCAGTCATGGGTGTCTACATGAAGGACTTCCTTTCCTATGACTCATTCTTTTAAAATGTCATTTTCTTCTATTTCCTTCCTCCCATTCAAATTAAAATTGATTGTTTCTATGCAAATACAAGCATATAAAATGAAATAGAATTGGAACTGAAATTTGCCCGAGTTGAGTTTATATCCAAACTGTTCCATTTCTAGGTGTCAGCTATAGAATAGTTTACATAAGTTGTTTTTTTTTTTTTTTTTTTTTTTTTACATAAGATTTTTGAGACCGAGTATCATCTGTAACATGGGAATTGTTAGTTTCCAGCTATCATAAAGTATATTGTGAAGTTTAAAGGATGTAATCATTTATTTAGAAAAATGTATTGTGCATGGTAGATGTTTAAGAAATATTAGCTATTTTCTTTCTCTATTGTTGTGATTGTTATTTTGCTCAGTGATTTTCCTTTAGCCTGTGAGATTTTTCTTTTTTTTTTTTTTTTTTCTTTTAAGATAGTCAAATACTGAAATAATAACGAGGAAGGCAAAGTATATAGAAAATGTGATTTTCTCATTAATCTGTCAGTCAGAGAGTTAGGTTACTGAAGCATCAAATTTAAAGCTCCAAAAGATCTTACAAATATTCTAGTCCAACTCATTCATTTCCTAGATGGGGAGAAACTTCTAGAACCCCCCCAAACCCAACAGCCTCTCATCTCTAACTTTCTACTGAATCCCAAAAGGAACAATTAAGGAGCTAGAAGAGAAAGAGGGATTTCTGTCAGTAGAGGCTTTATGTTATGAGGCTCCTGCAGACTTCTCCAGTTACTCTGATAGAAATCTATTCCAAGGAGACATCAGTAATTTTCATGGAGAATTGAGTGAGTCAGACACAAATATTCTACCTCTGTAATTTATAAAGCTTTTCCATGTGTCCCCCCACCCCGCCCATCCCCCAGGGAATGTCATTTCTACAAGGAATTCCATACAATGAGATTGTTGTAACTACAAAACTTTGAAAATACTATACTCTACTAAGCTGAGCAAGTCTGTTCTCAGTTGACTTTCTGGAACTTGTGAACATTCTCAAAGAACTGTGTGCACTGACGTGTGAATAAGTGTGGGTGTTGGGGGTAGTACAGGGCTGTGTAGTTCACATAGTTAACATATCACAGACAGTTTGAGACACATAAAAATTGTGTTTTAGGCTGCATTAACTAAATAATTGACTTACCCCATCAGAGAACTACTTTAGTGAAAGAAAAGAAAGAAAAAAAAAAAAGAAGAAAATCAATGAAACAGTATTTGACATGAATACAAACATGAATAAATAGACATTTTAAAATAAGTTTTTAGACTATTAGACATTTTGGTATCATGAAGAAACTGTCACTGTCATCTTCAAATAATCTGACCACCTTAAACTTTTAAAAACTGATATGCATAAAATGGGAAGCTAAAGCTTTCACCTTTAATCGTTTGACATTTATGGAACAAGACGACAGGGTTTGTAATGAAGCACCACTGATCATGACATGTAATGTGGAGAGGCATCATTAGTTTATTATAACAAGGGGCGGATTGTCAGGCTTTTCTTGAGCTGATAAGGTGAAGTCTAATTAGTCACACAACTGTTTTTTTTTTTTTTTTTTTTTTTTTTGGGGTAATGAGCATATGCCAAGGGGCTTATTGAAAAAGTACATATTTTAGAAATCTAAAAAAATAAATAAATAAAAGTACATCAAATATCAAATACAGTTGTTTCAAAATTTCTTCTCTGAGTGGCACCTTGATTTTCACACCATAGAGCATAATTAAAAGAGCTTTTAATCCTGCAGCTTTTCTATTTGTTAAGGTGTAAAAAAATTTCCTTAACTTATATTACCTGGTACATGCCTCTGACTTTTCAGCCACAGATGTTCATAAATATAAAATGAACTTCTGTGTATTTCTGGTGTGACTGAACCAAAGCTGTCTATGCAAGAGGAACTTATTAAATACCCAATAAGTGGATCTCTCATGAGTTGGTAGGTGGGTAAGTAGGCGGTAGGTATTGTCAGGTTTCAAATTGTCTACATTCTTAAAAGTGTCTAACATTCTGCCTCCACAAATAAGGAGACACATTATTAAATTCCTTTTCGCCAGCTCTTTTCTTAGGATGAGTCTGAATCTTTCGCCCTTCTCTGACAGGATCTAATTTCTATTCTTTTCAACAGTTCTGCTGACCTCCTGTACACTCTCTCCTTGTGCTGCAGAGAGTTTCGCTTGGCTGCTGGTCTCCCAATCTCCATACATTAAAGATGCATTTATACTTTTTTTTTTTTTTACAGTGCTCTGAACATAATTACAAAAGCTTTGAATCCAGAATCAAAAAGGAGCAGTTTGATCACATAAAAGCTAATTTCTGAAAACCGCCACACACAGAGATTCAAAGTCAAAGGGAGGACAAACTTAGAACTCTTCAGGTACATCCAGGGGGGAAAAAAAATATTTTTCAAACAGACCCACAAAAAAGTTCATCATAGGCAGCAATTCAAAATTCTGGCCCCTACTACCTATTGTTTTCTAAGCCTGTTCAAGTTCTGTTATTCAGTCTGCTGAGTGTTTTCATTATAGGTAACTAATGTGCCATTTCTATTTAATGACAGTGTTCTTCCATTTCCCCTTGCAATTAAAATACATGATCGACCATTTAATTGTGAAATTTTTAGAAAAGTAATAGAGGACAATATTTAGAGCCAATGCAAATAAACAACAGGGAGGTAGAGTCAAAAAGCAACTAGAGGGTCTCCTTACTGTTATTCATAAGTATTTCCAACATACTTCCTGAGATAATCATGCCTTTTGGGTGCAGATCGAATTCTAACAGAAATTATTTTACTGTGTTTACTGCCTCATTAGCAGTTTGAGTTGCATTTGAACTCCAAATAGCAAACGTTTGTAGTCTTCATGAAAGGAAGAAAAACTTTGTGCTTGAAACTCTCTTCTGTACCACTCCTCACCTGACAACTGGACTCGTACTTCTCTGAACACTCATTTAGCTGTCACTTCTCATGGAAGCTCTTCCTTCACCTTTTGGTGATGTCAGAGTCAGTGCTTCTGTGTCCCAGTACAGGCTCTGAGCAGCCCATTATCAATCAACCCAAATAACTTTGATTTCAATGGTTTTCTTTTTTTGAAAAAAAAAATTTATTTGTTTGTTCTAGTTGTACACAATGCCTTTATTTGTACATGGTGCTGAGGATTGAACCCGGGCCGCATACATGCTAGTGAGCCACAACCCCAACCTCATTGGTTTTCTTGATAATCCCCCCCTAGAACTGTTGTGATTCTTGAATGTGTATGTTACAACTTTTAACCCATTCTCTTTTTTATATATCTTAAAATATATATATATAATACATATATATATATATATATAATGCATGTATATATATGTATTATATATATTTGCTTTAGCCATACACAATGCATTTATTTTTACGTGGTGCTGAGGATAGAACCCTGGCCGTGCACGTGCTAGGCGAGCGCTCTACCGCTGAGCCACAACCCCCTCCCTTAACCCATCCTCTTAATTCCAGTCTTTTGCATGATAGAAACTCAATACATAATTGTGGGATAAAGGTTATATCCCCAAACCGCACACAGAGAAGCATGGCAATGGGAACTACTGAGCTTTAATGATTGCAGATGGTTAAATTGTGCCAACTTGAGATGGGGATCATCTCAGGGTTAATTCCCTTTCTCAAGGTAAACTGCTATGTATCACTACAGAATTACAATGTCCTCACAGGAATAATGTCTGATATCCACAGGTTACATGGTTTATGTTGGAATATCTTTGGGTGGCTACTAAAATCAATCTACCTACCACAGTCTTCCTGAAAGCCTTCCTGCATTTCATTTGATCAACAAATATGTATCCAAAGTCCTAATGTTGGGAGCTGTGCTATCATACACCAATGCATGTTTCAATTTAACAGTGAAAGTTAATGATAATAATAATAGGTAGATAGCATTTAGGGGACATTTTTAAGAAATAAAATATAAGTCTAGATTCAAAGAGCAAACGAATCCTTTCACTATTATTCACAAGCTCTAGCAATATAAGTGTGGTATAATAGGGTTGGGGTTATGGCTCAATGGCAGGGCACTTGCCTAGTATGTGTCAGGCACTGGGTTTAATTCTCAGCACCACATATAAATAAACAAAAATAAAGGTCAATTGACAACTGAAAAAAGAAGAAGAAGAAGAAGAAGAATGATATAATAAATTATAGCTTGTTAAAACTGCCCTCCCCCTCAATACCTCTACTCATGTTTGCAGGTATGTGAGTCTTCCTGAAAGCCTTCCTGCTTTTATTTGATCAACAAATATGTATCCAACGTCCCAATGTTGGGAGCTGTGCTAAATGTCATGTCCATACACCAATGCATGTTTAGAATTCTCCATTTCATAAGAAAGGTACAATGTGGAGCAAACAATTTTAATGATCCTTGCAGATAAGGGTTTCTGGAACATCCAGGGAATGGGAAAATAAGAAAGCATCACTTTCACTAAGACAAAAATGCAAGTTTTAAAATCTTATTCATAGAGGGAAAATGGTTGAATTGAGTTTTGAAGAAAGGTCACTAATAGATAAATGGAAAAAGAATTCTTAATGTGACAAAGGCATAGAAATTAACAGCTTTGTTGTACAGAAAAACTTAATAGAAAGCTTGAAAGAGTGATGTTCTCCCTAAAGACTGGGTGAGCAAAAAATCAATAGTGAAGCTCTTCCCCAATCTCTTTTGCCTTAAGCTTTGTTGATTAATTTGGTGCCAACTTTCATCTAAATGTGAATATGGCAGTGAGTTGTGTGGTAGGTAGATTGTTTTTAGTAGCCACCAAAGTTATTCCAACCTAAACTGTGCAACCTATGAATATTAGATGTCATTCCTGTGAGGACATTGTAATTCTGTAGTGATAAACAGCAGTTTACCTTGAGGGAATTAACCTGAGATAATCCCCATCTCAAGTGGGCCTAATGTAACCATTTCCAATCATTAAAGCCCAGAACTTTCTCTAAATGAAGGTGGAAGATGTCAGAGAGATTCAGGGAGGGAACTATTCGTACATCATTGCATATTTGAAGATAGATGAGACACTCATTCATTCAATAGCCAGCAATGAAATAGGGACCTGAGATCTCCAATCGCAACAAACTGAGTTCATTTGGCAAACTTAGTGAGAATGGAAGTGCATGAACCTATGGGCCCAGCTCATTGAGATTTTGAGTTCAACCCTCTACAGAAAAGCTCAGACAAGCCTGTCTGAATTCTGGCCTACAGAACTATGAGCTAATACATGAATATAGTTTTAAATTTACCAAGTTTTTGGTAATTTGTTATGAAGCAATAGATACATTGCTGGCTATCTTAAGTGTTTTTTTAATGTAAATTTGAGAATATACAAGTGTTCAAAAATGTTGTTGATATTAATGAGTTGAGAAAATGCAGTGCATATTTCTACTTGCTTTACCCAATATCCATTCTTTCTTCATTGTTAAAAAATAAACAAATTATAGATTGTTAAACATAGCAAAAGATTACATTGTCCAATCCTCCTTGCAGGTATGTGTGGCCATTGTGACTTAGCTTTGGCCAAGTACAACCAAACACAAGTATTATGTGTGAATTCTGGACAGTCTTTATAAAAGTGAGGAATAAGCACTCTTTTGCCTTTTTTTTTTTCTTCCTGCTAGATAGTTGTATGGCTTCATGCAATGTGGTATGATGGCTTAAAATTTTGGAGCCATTCTGCAGTGTAAGGTGATAATGATATCTATTGGTACATTATAAAATACCACAAAGTTTAATAGCATAAAAAACAAACAATTGATTTTATCTCTCATTTCTACGAATCAGATGATTCTTCTTTTCCATAGAGAATCATTTGGGCTTATTTATTGAAATTCCCTTGGCAACAGGGCTGATCTGCAAAAACTATCATAGCTTACTTATTTCATTTCTGAGCCTTTGCTATTAGTTACTAAAAGACTGAGCCCAACTGGGCCCTTTTCTTTTTTCCTTGGAGTCTCATGGCCTCTCCAACACATAAATTGGATGACTTACATGACAGCTCAGGGTTCTAAGAGTAAGTGCTTCAAGGAGGAGCATGGAGAAATGGACATGGTTCTGGGAATTGTCACAAGGTCATTTCCATCATACTGTATTTTTTAAAGTAGCTGCATATTCTGCCCAGATTCTATGAGAGGGATGTAGACCTCATCACTTGATGACAGAAATGCTAAGAATTTGTGTCATCTCCTATTAGTGACCTGAAGATAAAGAGAAGAGCAGGAAGCAGCCTAGGTCCCTGAGCCAAAAGTTCCCAGACCAGCTTGAATTGATTACATTTATTTTTTTTTTTATGCTACAGAGAAATCAAAGTCCATCTGCTTAAAAACAACTGGACGTTGGATATTTTTGTATATGCATTAGAAACCGATTCTGAGAACAAGTAAGGGAGATAAGAATCGTGGTGATTTACTTACTGTATGAAATATTTGTCTTCTGGGGTTTCCCAGAGCCCTCTCTTATAACATAACAAAAACTCAATTTTATCTTAGAATATTTCACCTGCAACTTTCTTCTGGCTGGTATGTAAGAGTTAGGCAATTTTTGAATTCATATGTTATACTCATGTGATAGGCCCTTAATGAGAAGGCATCAAAAGTTTCCATTTTAATATTTAAAAAATCAAGTTTTCATGGATAATAAATAAATGAAAGGGGGGAAAAAGCTCTTGAATGAGGAAATTGAAGTGAAAATTATGAAGAGAGGCATATTCAAATGGGAGCAATGTTGGCATCAGGAGCTTGGATTTCCTAGCTCTCCTGATAATATCCTTGCTGTTCATTATATATAGTAAGTAGTTCTGGTGATGGGCAGAGAAGCCAAAATTAAGGCAGTAGTGGGAAGGTTTCCTTTCTTTATTTTTAATTTGTTTTGCTTCAAACAACATATTTCAAAGCAACATTATGTCACACTCAGTGTTTTGTTCATGTATACACTTACCCATTTGCTTTGTTGCATAATTCCACTTACCTGCACATATTTGTATTTACCTTCCACTTCCATGCTTCCACTTACTGTTACTCAAATTTGTACAGTAATGTCCTTAGAATTTCACTGAATGCATGCACATGAACTCCAATTCTCTTATATATTCTCAAATTACTTTAATCTTGCATTTATTCAGTCCTTTTCAAACTTGTTCTCACAAATACATGCTCTGGCCTAATGACACCTTCATTTATATTTTGGTCTCTCACACACAGTTTTTTACAAGACAAATAAATTTTTAAAATTAATTGATCTTCATGCTTACAATTTTCCATGTGTTGGAGGTGGTTGGAGTTGTGCTAGACATTGCTGGGAACAAACTTATTTGAAATTACACCATTTGGACTGCAACATGGAAAGATTCTTTCAACATTTCAATAAAACGACTGAAAAATTCAGGCACTGATTTGGACTTTCAAAGGGTGACTTCTGTATTATTTAATTAATAATCAAAAGAGAGAAGATTCAGATAAAATGGATTATAAAGGAACCCCCCTGAGCAATTAAATTCTAAATATTTTTACATTGACAAGCAAATGTGAACTCTGAGAATTATTAGATCACATAAAAGTAGCAATTCATTAAGAAGAAAGGGTCTGTTTCAAATAGAAGTAGTGAATAGACTCTTAAATTGTTTGATAATCTGCTTTAATAAAAACGGCATGAAACAGAATATACTAAAAATTCTTAATTTGTTGCTTATTTTCACATAATGGGATATTTTTCATATGTCTCTAAACAATGACTTTGGAAACAAATTGATTACAATTATAGTTAAAATAAGTTTAACTAATTGCATGATGAAGCCAAAATGCCTTGCAATCTTACAATTTATACATGAAATAAATTTGATGAAGTTTTTAACAATATTTCCCAAAATACGACATTACACATTGTAAAGTGGAAGAAAAAATCTTCAATCAAAGAATCTCAAAAAATGTACTGTTTAAAATACATGGAAAAGTACAATAAGAACAAATGGATTGAAACAAATCCAAGAACTAACTTTAGGATAATCCTAATCCTATAAAGAATAAATGATTATATATCAAAGAAAAGTTTGGGGAGGACCTGAGTTCTAGGTAAGAGAATAAATTAGCATTAGTGAAATATCTCCAAAGAAAAGTCTTGAAAGAAGTTTAAGAAGAAAGAAGAAAGAGGTAGAGTGCATTTCCTGAAAGTAGTATGGGATACACCAAATTTTGAGGGTAGAGACTTAAGAACAGGGGTTCAGATGAGGAGCATGGAAAGGAATTCAGATAAATAGGAACCACATTGTTCAGTGCTTGCAGATGAGAACAAAGGGTGTAATATTAAGGATAGAATTGTGAAATTGAATTCTTAACCATTAGAATTTCTGTTGTTATATCTTTCAAATGTTTCCTCACATTTTATCATTTGTACAGATCACAAAACTGAATGATTATGTGGAAAACCAAACACTATTTTCTTTACCATTGCACTCTTGGAAAAAATCCACAGCATTCTTCTCCAGCATCAGCAGATATTCAATATCATCACATTAATTATTTCCTTCTGTACATAAGTGCAAAGTGCAGAGGTGGTCTGCTACCGAACCAAATTATAGGTTCCATGTTGCAAGCTTACAAAGTCCAGTTGCCTCAACTGGTCTTATTATAATTAAGGATATTCTACACATTTATGGCCATCCAATGTCTTTAATAGCAATCCATTAGCCCATCTGTCAAATATATTGCATTGATTTTTCAATAAGAAAATGAAGAAAAATTTCAAAAGGTTAATAGATATCTCAAATTTCAATACATCTTAGAATTTTCCAAGGAACACTGACAAAAGTTACTTAGTTCTCATAATAAAATCTTATTCAAGACAACACTCAGCTACAAAGATTCTCTTCTCCATTCTCATTTTTTCTCTGCCTCTCCACTGTGGTGAAGATACCTGTGGGAAAATCTGAACCAGTATTATTAGAAAGATCACATTTACTTATAATAGTATCTTTCATAATAGCTTTTACATCATGACCCATTAGGGTTTCTTTTCACACTAGTCTGGCATGACAGTGTAATTCGCTGCTAAATTCTATATTAGCAAGGATGAGTAATAATTCAACATGATGCTAATATAGCACAAGTTTAAATTGCTAATTCAATGAAGCCTTCATTGGCTGTACATTGCTCTGATCACTGTGATTTTCTCAATAAAATATTGGAATTCTGTGAAGACAAAAAGAAACATGAAAATTGTTCCCACCTATTTTCTACTCTTGACAGAATCTATGTTTTGGGGAGGAAGTAGTTCCCCTGCTTTACTGTCATCACCACTTACCAAAGAGGATGCTCCAAAATAGTCTGAAAAACATTCCAAAGAACTTCACTCCAGGTATAGGTAATATTGATTCCTCTCTTGTTCTTTTGGTCCCTTCAATGTGAAAGTCAATAAATTAACAAGTCTGCCCTCATATTCTGAAATTCCTCTCATACTTAACTCTTTTCTCTATCCCAAATTCTATTACAATTCTTCAGTTCTTTTAAAATTGTTTAATTTCTTCCATGTTTTTATTGGTGCATTATAGTTGTACTCACTGATGGTATTTGTTGTTACATATTTGTACATGTACATAATGTAACAATATAATTTGGCCAATATCATACCTCAGCACTCCCGTTTTTACTCCCCCCTCCCACCTCTTGGTTCCTTTCCTCTACTTATCTCCCTTTGATTTTTAGGAGATCCATCCCCAACTTTCTTTTCCTTTTTTCTTCTCTAGTTTCCACATATGAGAGAAAACATATGACCCTTGACCTTCTGAGTTTGACTTATTTCATTTAACATGATGGTTTCTAGTTTCATCAATTTTCCTGAAAATGTCCTAATTTCATTTTTCTTTAAGGCTTAATAAAACTCCATTGCATATATATATACATATACACACACAAACACATACAAACACACACACAATTTCTTTATACATTTGTTGATGGACACCTAGACTGGTTTCATAGTTTGGCTGCTGTGAATAGTACGGCTACTAACATGGGTATGCATGTATTACTGTAGTAACATGACTTGAATTCTTCAGGATAAATTCTGAGGAGTGGTATATCTGTTCATATGGTGGTTATATGCTTAGGACCCTTCATACTGATTTCCACAGTAATTTTACTAATTTTAAATCCCGCCAACAGTGTAAAAGTGTTCCTTTTCCTCCACATCCACTCCAGCACTTATTATTTGTATTCTTGATGACAGCCATTCTGATTGGTGTGAGATAAAATCTCAGTGTAGTTTTGATTTGCATTTCCCCATTTGCTAATGATGTTGATCATTTTTTCATGTATTTGTTGTCCATTTGTACTTCTTCTTTTGAAAAGTGTCTGTTTAGTTTGTTTTCCCATTGATTAATTGGGTTATTTGATTTTTTTTTTTTTGGTATGAAGTTTTTGAGCTCTTTGGATATTCTAGATATTAATTCTCTATCAGAAGAATTGCTACCAAAGATTTTCTCCCATTCTATGGGTTCTTTCTCCACATTCCTAATTGTTTACTTTGCTGTGCAGAAGTATTTTGATTTGATGCCATCCCATTTATTAACTTTTGGTATTATTTTAAGCTTTTGAGGTCCTATTACCTGTGCCTAAAAGCTGGAGTGTTGACCTTACATTTTCTTCTAGGAGTTGCATAGTTTCTGGTCCAACTCTGAGGTCTTTGATCCATTTTGAGTTGATTTTTGAGCAGGGTGAGAGATAAGGGTCTAGTTTTATTCTTCTATATATGATAATCGGTTGTCCATCATCATTTGTTAAAAAGGCTGTCTTTTCCCAATGTATAGTTTTGACACCTTTTTCAAGGATCAGATGATGGTATCTGTGTCTTCTATTCTGTACCATAGGTCTCTGTATTTATTTTTATTCCAGAAAATGTAGGTTTTTAAAATACCTTTATTTTATTAATTTATGGTGCTCAGGATCAAACCCAGTGCCTCATACATGCTAGGCAAGTGCTCTACCACTTAGCCACAACCCCAACTCCCTACAATGCAATTTTTGTTACTATAGTTGTGTAGTGTAATTCAAAATCAGGTACTGCAATGCCTCCAGAGTTGCTTTTTTGGCTTATGATTGCTTTGGCTATTCTGGATCTTATATTCTTCCTAATGAATTTCAGTACTGTTTATTTTCTAGTTCTGTGAAGACTGTCATTGGTATTTCAATGGGAATTGCATTGAATCTGTATATTGCTTTTGGTAGTATGATCATTTTAATAATATTAATTCTGCCTATCCATGAACATGAGGGCTTTCCATATTCTGAAGTCTTCTTCAATCTCTTTCTTCAGTGTTCTATAATTTTCATTGTGGAGATTTTTCATTTCCTTGGTTATATTTACTTCTTTTTTTGTTGTTTGTTTGTTTGTTCCTTTGTTTTTTGTTTTGTTTGTTTGTTTTTGAAGCTATTGTGAGTGGAATTGCTTTCCTGATTTATTTCTCAGAAGATTCATTATTGGTATATAGGAACGCTATTTATTTTTTATATTGATTTTGTAACCTGCTGCTTTGCCAAATTCTTTTTTTTTAGGTATAGCAGTCTTTTGGTGGAGTTTTTTTGGATCTTCTAGATATAGGATCATATTATCTGCAAACTGATCATTTGACTCCTTCCTTTCCTATTTCTATTTTTATTTCCTTCTCTTCATTAATTACTCTAGCTAGAATTTCTAGCACTATATTAAATAGGAATGGTGAAGTTGACATCCTTGTCTTATTCCAGATTTTAAAGGAAATGCTTTCAATTTTCCCCATTTACTATGAGGGTGGCTTTGGGGTTTTCATATATCGTCCTTATGATGCTGAGGTAGATCCCTTCTATCCCTTTTTCTTCAGTGTTTTTTATCATGAAGGGGTGCTGAATTCTGTTGATGGATTTGTCATGTTGATTTCTAGTTTCATCCCATTAGAATCTAATAAGATGCAAATAATTGTATCAACTTCTTTTTTTTGTATTTGATAAGAATTGTTCTTTGGCCTAAAATATGGTCTACTTTGAAAATTCTATGTAGCTCCAACATTTCTAACATATAGGTTATAATATTACAAATCATTTTTGTGTGTTTCCACCATATTAACCATCCTGCACACACACATGCACACACACACACACACACACACACACACACACTTATTAACCTGTCACTCATATACTGAATAAATTTAGAGGCTTAAAACCTCCCCATTGCTTATTAAGTAATTTTCTGACTTAGAAGGGACTATAGAATACCAGATTATAAACACACACACACACACACACACACACACACACACACACACACAGAGAGAGATACATATTTTTTACACAGATATTAAAAATGCCAAATAAAACAGTTTCTACTATTTGTTTCTGGTGTATGATGTGTTCTGTCAGTGTAAAGTAGTGGTTAAAATCATACACTTGGAAGATAAATTTCTGAGTTCATTATGCATTGTATCCAAGTAACTGTATAATATTCATGAAATGTATTTTTCTCTTCTGAGTGAAAATCAGAACATCAAGAGTTTTTACTTCATAGTGCTTTTCCGAGTGTTGGTTCAGGTGATGTTTGTTATGTTCCCATTATGTAACTAGCATGTGGAAGATAATAAATGTTGGTCAATGAAGAAATAAGATGCCTCTTACCTTTAATACCTTAGTTAAATTGGTATGTCAAATTGAGTTAACATTTTATATGCTTGTCCAAAGTTACTCAAGGTGTGGTATTGCTGAGCCTGGGATCCTGGTCTGTCCTGCTGCACTCCCTACAATCACCCCAAGTGCAACTGCTCCCAGGTACCTCTCTCAGGCAGCCTTATACAGTTTCCACATAGGAAATACCAGGGAATCATGCCTGCCAAAACCAAAAACAAAGACATCCAACATCACAGTAGTGGAAATAACCCCCTAGAATTAACAAAATATCTTATTCAAAAAATTCAATTCTGAACACAAGATATGACAAAGAAACAAGAATATTTGACCTATGCATGGGGACAAAATAAGAAGGAAACAAAAGCTGTGAGAGGGCCCAGATGAACAACTCAACAGACAAAACTTCAAAGCAGCTATCATAAATGTGTTCAAAAGAACTAAATAAAACTATGTTTATAAATTAAAGGATGATGTGATAACAATGTATCATCAAATAGACAACATTAATGAAGCAAACAAAAATATTTAAAAAGAATAAAACACAAATTTTGAAATTGAAAAGTAAAACAACCTAAATGAAAATTTCACTAGAAGAATTAAAAATAGATTTAGAATAGGAGAGAATCAGTGAATTTAAAGAGAATTCAATAGACATTGTGCAATTTGAGTAGAAACAAAAATAATAATGAAGATGAATAAACAGAACTTAGCAAGTTCAGTACTCTATGTTTCCCAACTGTGAATAATGAAAGCAAGGAGAAGAGAGACAAGCAAGAAAAAATGTTTAAGAAACACTGTCTGAAAGTCTCACAAACTGGATGGTAAAATTCATCAAAAAATAAAAAGACAATACGAAGTAGACAAAATTGGGATCCATATCCAAACCTATTATTGTATAAATATTGAAAGATACAAAGAGAAAGTCTTGAAAACAAGAGAACATGTGGTGGGCTGGGGTTGTGGCTAAGTGGTAGAGTGATTGCCTAGCATGTGCGAGGCCCTGGGTTTGATAGTCCACACAACATAAAAATAAATAAAATAAAGTATGAGAGAGAGAGAGAGAGGAGAGAGAGAGAGAGAGAGAGAAACGAACATGTGGCTCCATAAAATGAATCCTATAAGAGTAACAACTGATTTCTCATCAAAAACAATGTAGGCCAGAAGGAAGTAGAATGAGATATTCAGAGTGTTGAAAGAAATGAAAGGCAACAGTTGTCAACCCCAAATCTTACACTTAGTAAAATTATCTTGCAAAAATGAAGACCGAATACAAAACCCTAGTTTAATCATGAAATAAACATCACACAAACTCCAATAGAAAGACATACTAGGACACATTAAATGAGTATTTATGAAAACTGTCAAAGCTACCCCAAACAAGGAATGTCTGAAGAACTGTCACAATTAAGAGTAACCTAAGTCAACATAAGAATTAATGTAATGTGTTATCCTTGATGGGATCCTGAGGCAGAAAAAAAAATTAGGTTAAAAAAAAAGGAAATCAAAATAAACTATAAACTATATAGTTAATAATAATATTATTAACATTATCATCATTGGTTCATTTACCATAACAAATATACCATACTAGTGTAAGAGATTAACAAAATATAGAATAAATATAGGTAAAACTAAACCATGTCCAGATAGG
This sequence comes from Tamias sibiricus, assembly GCA_025594165.1. Classification (NCBI taxonomy): domain Eukaryota; kingdom Metazoa; phylum Chordata; class Mammalia; order Rodentia; family Sciuridae; genus Tamias; species Tamias sibiricus. Next base: position 29,642,463 of record CM046673.1, read on the forward strand.
CAATCCTGATAGAATTTGCTGCTATCTGATCTATTTTATAATGTTAAAGGAAATACTCCAGGATAAAATGAATAACCCTGGATAGAATCAAATCTACATTAACACACACACACACACACACACACACACCACACCCATACACACACATTCTTTGGAGGTGCAGCTAAACTACTGATTAGAAGGAAATCAAAAACTTCAAATAAGCCTATAAAGACAAAAGAATCAATAATATAGTCGTTTACCATAAGACACTAGGAAAAGAAAAACAAACTAAATCTAAACAGGAAGAATGAAGCAAATAATGTGAAAATGAACAAAACAGGCAATTCAGAAATAGAGAAAAGTTAATTCATTGAAAATAGCAACAAAAATTAACAAACCTTCAGCTATTCAGCTAGATATTCCAAGAAAAAGAAAGAAAATTCAAATGATTAAAATCAGGAATAGAAGATGAGACAGAAATCTCTTTAAAAAAAAAAGATTATTAGGAGACACCAAGAACAAATGTACCATAAATTACAAAAGTTATTTGGAAAGGGCAAGTTCCTAGAAAAACACAATGATTCACGATGTAATAAAAACTATGATTAGACATGTAACAAGCAAAGTCAGGGAATAATCATTCTTTTAAAAAATCTTCCCATGGAGGAGACCCAGATCCAGAATGTTTCCCTGATGAATTTTACCAACGACATAAATAAGAATTAATAACAGTTCTTTGCAAATTCTTTAAATAAAAAATAGAAAACAATAGTTAAACTATAGAACCAACCTAGGTGTCCTTCAATGGATGAATGGATGAAGAGAATGTGATATATATATTCAATGGAATATTACTCAGCTTTAAAGATGAATGAAATTATGGCACTTGCCAGTAAATGGATGGAGTTGGAGAATATCATGCAAAGCAAAATAAGCCAATCCCCCAAAACAAATGTTTTCTCTAATATGCGGATGCTAATTAAAAATGAGGGGAGAGGGCAGTAGGGAAGAATAGAGTTACCTTATTTTAGGTAGGGGGAGTGAAGGGATGGGAGGGGAGGGGATATGGGGACAGGAAGGATAGTAGAATGAAACAGACATTTTACTTTATGTATATATGTGACTGCATGACCAATGTACACTCAGAAAAATGAGAAGTTATATTCCATCTATGTATATCAAAGTGCATAAATGCATTCTACTATCATGTATAACTAATTAAAACAAATTTTAAAATTTTTAAAAAGACAAAGAAAAAAACAAATAGAAGAGGAGTGAACATTACTCAACTCAATTGGTGGGAACATCTTATTGTGATGCTGAACACGACAAAGAAATAACAAGGAAAGAAACCTACAGAGACAAACCTCTGATGAATAAAGAGTAAAAAGCGCTCAACCAAATTCAATGACACAAAAAAAAGACTATGCACCATGACCAAGTGGAATTCATTCCAGGTATATAGGGATGTTTAAAGCCACCAAATCACTTGATCTATGAATCAATTTATCTATTTATAAATATATCAATATATCATACCAGTAGAAGAACAAAAATATGCCAATAGACAAAGAAAATGAATTTGACAAAATCCACACTCTTATGAAAAGAGCACTTCATTTGTGAAAAACCCACAGGATGATCACACTCAGGAATTAATTTAATGAAAGACGTGCAAAATTTATTTGCAGAAAGATATTAAACATTTTAAGAAAATTAAAAGAAATCTTAATGAGTAGAAAGACATTCTAAATTCAGGAATCATAAGACTTAACATTGCTCAGAAGGTAGCACTCCCCAAATAGATCTACAGATTCAGTGCAATCCATATCAAAATGTAAAGTGTCTATTTTGAAGAAATTGACAAAGTCCATCCCAACATTCTTAAGGAAATCCATAGGAATCACAAAAACTAAAATATACTTTAAATAGAAAAACAAAATGGAAAATTTACCTTCTGATTTCAAAATTCACTACAAAAATATAATAATTAAAATTGTGTGGTAATGGCATAAGAATTGACAGAGTATAGAATATAAAAGAGTCTAGGAATATTATAGGACTATTGATTTGCATCAATTCAATGGGGGAAAGAATTGACCTTTCAACAAATTTTTGTGAAGGAACAAGATATTCATATTCACAACCAGGAATATATATCCTTTCCTCACATTATACACTAAAATTAACATAAAGGGATCATAAGCTAAATATGAGACCTAAAATTATAAAAATCTTGGGCACATAATTGTAGAAAATCTTCATACCCTTGGGGTCAGCAGTCTTTTTTAGATATGGCACCAGTAAGAAAGAGAAAAGACAACCCACAGAATGGGAAAAATTATTTACAAGTTTATATAAGAAACTTGAATCTAAAAAATCTAAAAACAACTTCAGCTAAACTATAGAAGGTAAGATAACCTAAAAAAAACACACAAAGGACTTACTTGAATAGACATTTCTCAAAAAAAAAAAAAAAAAAAAAAGAATTATAAATGGCAATAAGCATCTGGGGAAAATTCAAACTCATGATCAAGATGAAAATCCAAATAAAAACCACAGTGAACAGCAGTTCATATTTATTGACAGGACATTAACAAAGAGAAATCAATAAGGATATGGATAAATTGGAATCCCTTACACTACTGATGGGAATCTAAACTGTGAAGGCATGTGGGAAACAGTCTGTCTCATTTTCTCTAAGTTTAAACATAGAGTTATCATATGGCTGGCAATTCTACTCTTAGGTATAGACTCAGGATAAATGAAACATATCCAAACAAAAATTTACTGATGGATATTGTATTCATGGTTTAGGGCTGCCATAATAAAAAAATCTACAGAATGGATTAAACAAGTAGATTATTTTTTCAGAGTTCTGGAGGCTGGGAGTTTGAGATCAAAGTGGAGTTGTTCTGAAGACTCTTCATGGTGTCTTGATGTTGTTGTTGTTGTTTTTTTTTTCCCCTGATGTCTTCACATGGTATTGCTGATCTCTCTGAGCTGTTAGTGTCCTAATGTCATCTTCTTATGACACCAGTCACATGGGTTGAGTACCCATCATAAGAACCTAATATAAACTTCATTACCTCTTTAAAGACTAAGTTCAGTCACATTATGAAGTATGAGGCATTATGGCTTCTACACATGAGGTTTTTTTTGGGGTGGAGCACAGTTCATAGCAAATACTCAAAGCAGCATTATGCATAATAGCCAAAGAGTGAATATAATCCAAATGTCTATCAACTGATGAATGGATAAGTAAATGTCGTACACCTATACAATGGATATTATTGGCAATAAAACATAATGAAGTACTGGTATATTATACAGCATAAATGGACCTTGGAAACATTATGCTAACTGAAAGAGGCAGTCACAAGTGCTGTATATTTTATTATTCCATTTTATTAAATGTCCAGAATAAGGAAATCAATTCAGATGGATAGTAAATTAGTTTTGTATGGCTGGGGGGTCAATTTGGGGAAAGGATGTGTGAATAGTTATATGTATGAGTTTTCTTTTTGTTGAGATGAAAATATTCTAAACTTGACAGCTGTAATTTTTGCAAAACCCTGCATATGTGCTAAAAAAAAACACTTAATTATACAGTCTGCATTGGTGAATTGTATAGTATATGTATCATATTTCAATAAAAATAAAATATGTTGAAACAAAAAAGTAAATAGAATGACATATAGGGAAACCAAGAAAACATGAATAAAGGACAGTGATGATAGAGGGAGACAGTTGAATAGGATTTTAAATGGACTTCTAGCAGGACAAAAGACACAAAATTTGAAATTCTGTTCTTGACATGTGAAATGGGATATCTTCAAAGTATTAGGCCAATTACCATTTCAAAATCTTCTGTTAAAATGTGGAATTCTCATTGAGATACCAGGAATTTGGGTATAAAATTATTTATCTGAATTGTCTTTACTTCCATCTCCATTGGCTATAAAAAGGAAGGGGAATTCATCTGCATATATTTCTTATGGAATACTGTAGAAATAACTATTGAAGTCCTTACAGCTAGGCTTATTTATTTACAAAATGCTGTCATCAATTTACCATATTCTGCCTAAGTGAGGTCAGCTCAACATATCCCAAACCTAAACATTACTAATGAAACATTAAAACCCAGTGTCAAATACAAACTAGGTTTTCATTTAATAGAACTTTCTGGGGAATTTTGGAATGTGGAATAGAAAGTTGTCTAATGAAAATGTTTTCTCAGATTACTATACATGAATGCGTCTCATCTACAGCTCCTCACCCTCTCCAATTTTCATCTCTATTCTTCCATACTCATAAGAGAAAACTATAATTAAAGTAACAACAGATGGTTAATAGAGGCTGCTGTTTAAATGAGGATACTAAGCTATGGGCTTTATTCGACAATTACTAGAAGAGCAAATACAAAAGACTATTCTAGATAATTTCCCAAGTTGAAAAAGAAAGCATAAGGAAATAAAAAGAGAATGTACAAATTCCCCCTCATCACAATTCTCTAGAATTTTCACCTTGGGTTTATTCTGCTTGACCTGACCTCCAATGTGACAAACTGTGTCTTCTCACTGCTTTCAAATTATTTAGAATATCAGTGGCTGACATTAATAGCAGGCAAGACTATTAGAGTATATATCAAGGTTGATTAAGGTCTCAACAATTTTTTTTTTTACACTTAGAGCATTCAAAAATACCATTTATAACTTGGGAGACAGAGGTGGGAGTGTTGCAAGTTTGAGGTCAGCCTAGGCAACTAGGCAAGACCCTCTCTCAAAATTAAACAATAAAGATGAAAATGAAAAAAGTCTGGGAATATAGCTCAGTGATAGAGATCAATCCTTAGTATAAAAGAAATTTGTAAAAGATTTTGCAAATATCAAGGATATGGAAACATTTATAATTTATTGTAAATCCACTGATAACTAATTTCAAATTTCATATAAAGCTCAGTGATGGTAAATCTTTTTACATACATATTTTTGTATCTTACATTTTGATATGGTATGTTCTTTAAATATATTTCTACAATGAACAAATGCAAAAAGTGTTTTAATTCACTTGATTTAAAATTTTCAAATGAGGGGCTGGGGTTATGGCTCAGCGGCAGAGCGCTCACCTCGCATGTGTGCGGCCCGGATTCAATCCTCAGCACCACGTAAACATAAATGCATTGCATTGAGTACAACTCAGAAGAAGATACACGATTAATCAACAAATACATGAAAAAATGCTCAACATCACTGGCAATTAGAGAAATGCAAATCAAAACTACTCTAAGATTTCATTTCACTCCAGTCAGAATGGCAGCTATCAAGAACACAAACAACAATAAATGTTGGAGAGGATGTGGGGAAAAAGGCACACTCATACATTGCTGGTGGGACTGCAAAATGGTGCAACCGCTATGGAAAGCAGTATGGAGATTTCTTGGGAAAATGGGAATGGAACCACCCTATGACCCAGCCATCCCACTCCTGGGTCTATTCCCAAAAGACTTAAAAACAGCATATTACAGTGACACAGCCACTTCAATGTTTATAGCAGCACAATTCACAATAGCTAGGTTATGGAACCAACCTAGATGCCCCTCAGTAGATGAGTGGATAAAGAAAATATGGTATATATACAAAATGGAATTTTACTCAGCAATAAGAGAGAATAAAATAATGGCATTTGCAGGTAAATGGATGAAGTTGGAGAACTAAAGTAAATAAATAAATATTTAATTTTTTTTTTTTTCAAATGAGAAGAATGAAGTTCACAAATAATATGAAATAATACTTAGTGTGCAGTGTGGAGCAGTGAAAACTAGTGATCACCTACTGAGGACAAAATGCCTTTAGATAATAAATATACTTTAATCTTTAATAATCAACATGCAAAAGCCACCTAACAGTCCTTTCCAATTTTACAAAAGTTGTCTCTTCTTGGGCACAACTCTTTCCTTGGCTTTTTACATGGCTAATTTCTAAGTCTAGATTTCAACTTATATCACACTTTTCTCAGAGATGTCTTTTCTGACCCTAGACACAGTCTCCATTCCAAGTCCAGTTACGTTGTATTGATCAATTATTTACCTTAATGTCATTTATATTATTTTGTAAGTTTATATTTTCATGCATAATTACATGTTTTGATATGTATTTCTACATTTAAATGCCATTTGTACACTGGTATGTGCCTAGGATGTAATACAGTGCTTTGCATGTAGTCAATAAAAAACACATTTTATTTGTTTCCCCAGATATTCTTGGATATATACTAGAGTCAAAGCCTTGTAGTTGTTTCATACTTGTGAAAGATATAAGGATGTACAATGCTGTGCTCCTGCCTGTAAGGATCATATAATTTAGAAGATGTTATATAAAGAATCAAAAAATAAAGCAAAAATTGAAGTCATAAGAAAAGAGAACAAAGATTTGACCTGAAACAAAGGTCACAGCTACTGGGGTACTTTTCTTAAGGGATTTTAGGGAAAATAATTAACAATTGTCTTTTCTTGGTAGCATGAGCATGTGATTTTTTTTCTTTCAGAAGAAGGCAAATAATGAGCCAGTAGACACATTTCTGTATCTGAACAATTACCTTTCCTCCCACAAGTTTTTTATACATCTAAATTGTATTTTTTTCCTTACCCTCTTACATTAATTCCCCTCCTCCCTTTTTTTGCAAAGCTGAAGTTCACATGTTTAGTGGAAATGTATAAGTATCATAGGGAAAGCTGTAAGGCAACTTGGATAATCCAATTAAAATGGCTTCAAGTCTTCACAATAATCCATAAATTATAAGATGGTGTTAATTTCTGTGGCCTTATCTGGTTCCCTTCATAATTAAAAAATGTTTAACTTCCAAATTAAGTTCATTCCATATCCATATTTCTAAATATGTCTATTATTATTTCATTGCCTTATTAATGTCCTTGCAAAACATTTGTGACACATAAAAAATAAGAATGCTGAATGTTCATGTACAATGATGTTTAAACATATTCTGATAGGCACATAAACAACCTAATATAATGTCATGTCTAATAAGTTTAATAAAGACTAATGTTAAAAATCCAAATTTTATATCTGTTTTGATAGATTCACATTTATGTATTATATTATTTGAGCTATTATAAATGGTATTATGTTTTTAATTTCAGTTTCCAAGCATTCAGTGCAATCATATAGAAATACATTTATCTCTGATTTTATATACTGTGACCTTACTGAACTCAATTATTCTAGGAGCTGTTTTTAGAGATTTTGGGGGAATTTTATGTGCAGATTATGTCATATCATTTGCAAACAGGGAACATTTTATTTCTTCTTTTTGAGTCTATCTTTTTTTCTTGTCTTATCACTCTGTTTAGAGTTTCCGATATGATCAAAATAGTAGAAATAAGAGTGGACATTGTTGCTTTAGTCCCAGCTTTAGGGAAAAAGCATTTAGTCATTTGCCATTAGGAATGACATTAGCTGCAAGTTATTGTACATGTTCCTTATCAAGTTGTGAAGTGCTGATCTATTCCTAATTTGGGGGCACATTTTCTAAATCCCACTTGTTAGTGGGATGAAATTCTTTCTTATATGTTGTTAAAATATATTTGCTAATATTTTCATGGGGAATTTTGCTTTCATGTGTATGAGGAATATTATAGTTCATTGTTTACAGTTTTCTTCTTGTATTTTCTGTGACTGGTTTTGGTACTTGGGCGATAAGTAAAGACATCATAATATGACTTGGAAGATATAACCTCCCTTTCTATTTTCTTAAAAAAATGTATAGTGCTATGATTTGGATACAATTTGAGTGTATCCCTCAAGAATTTGTGTATTGATGTTTAATTCTCATTGTGAGGAATTAAGAGGGCAAAACAATCTGACTATAGTGTTCAGAGGTAGGACTTTGGAGAGGAAATAAAGTGAAATTAAAATAGTATTATCAGAGACAGAGAGGGCATTCCCTAACATTTAAAGCAGCATAATATACCTTCTCCTCATATACATGGTAAACACACTGAAGTAGAGTATATCCTGAGCTATGAAACAAACCTTAAATATTCAAAATAACTTATGCTATACAGATTGTGATACTTGGAAAAAGTGGAATCTAGAAGTCAATAACAGAAAGATATGAGATAAATCTCCATATGACTGAAAATTAACAATAAACACATAATAAAATAATCTATGGATCAAAGAGAAGTCTCAGGGAAAATCAAATAGTATGTTGAACTCAATAAAAGCACAACTTATCTAAATATGTGAGACACAACTATCAATAGTCCTGGAAGTAAATTTATAGCCCTAAAGGCTTTTATTAGAAGAGAATAAATGTCTCAAATCAATAATTTAAGGTTCTACTTCAAGACACTAAAAAAGGAGCAAAATAAACCTCAAAAATCAGAAATAATTAAATAAATAAAACAAAAATATTTTCCTATTTAAAAAAGCAAAACATATTAGACTAACAGAGAAAGGACATAAATTACTAATATCAGTAACAAAGTGGAAGATGTCATTATAGATTCTGCAGACATAAAAAGAATTATAAGTTACTGCCATAGTCGACATACATAAATTTGACAGCTTTAGTGAAATGTACAAAATCCTCAGAACACACACTACTAACACATATTAGATGATAGATAATTTGAGGAGTCATACAGTTATTAGTGAAATTAAATTTGTAATTTTAAATCTAATGAAAAGAAATTCCTTGGCTTGGATGGTTTCACTGGAGAATCATATCAATGTTTAAATAATTAGTGCACATATCGCACGTTGTCAAAAACACCATAGCTCAGACAGGGTACGTTTTATTATAAAAAGAAATAAATAAAGGCCTATTTAGGCCCATGGATCTGGAACTCTAAGTTCAAGGAGCAATACATCTGGTGGAGGTCTTCCAGTTGGCAGAGTCCTAAGGCAGTGTAGCAGATCACAAGGTAAGACAGGGGACATTCATATGCGGGTAGATATGTGCACATGCATGCACACACCTCTGCCTTTTCTTTTTCTTATGAAGTCACCATTATTCAGTTCCATCCTGATAACTTTATATAACTCTAATCACCCACAGAGCAAGCTGTCAATTCCAAAACACTGTTCAAGAACAACAAAGTAAAGGAACCCTAAATAGTGGCCTCCACGTTTCTTACTCCAGAGAGGAAATTGACACATAAGCAAAGAAGGAAAGCTAGAATGACTCATAGGTTAACAGATTTAAATTAAAGACATCAGTCAGAATTCATGCTTAACTTAACTGAGATAGTTAAATACAGAAATATATGCACAAGATAATATAAACACATATAGTTCTTTGTTCTGTCAGCTGAGAGGGCCTAAAAGGAATACTATTCTATTAGCAATAAACAAAACTTACACACAAATCTTGCTCCAATGAAAAGAACTGCAAGTCCTTAGAGAAATTGATAGAAACAGCTGGTTTTAAAACTGGAGATGAAATAAACAAGATTGTTCCAGAGTATGTTGTAGTGCAAGGTATTAAGGAAATTCTAAAAGACAAAACACATACTTACATGGATAAGAGTATGCCACAGAAGCACAGGGGTTAACTGAAAGAGCTCTCATCAGTAAATGTGAAACAATTGGAACAAAATAAATATAAGAGTGTTGGATTATAACCCAAAGGGAAAAAAAAAATATATATATATATATATAGTTATAAATGACTGAGTAAATTAATAAATTTTACTGCAAGTACAAAGGACACATTTCACTTACAGGATTTGAAACAGTTTATGTAGGTAGCCAGCCCTTAAACAGCAGTCATAAGTCTCCACTCTTTTATGTGTGAATTGTGCATAATTAATTCCCTCCAAAGAATAGGATAGAGAGGGAATTAGAAAAAAAAATAGTAACTTTCCAATGGAGACATCAAACACTCCTTTAGTCAATTGATGGAGGTCAATCTCAAAAATGATAAACCACAGGAATGGTAGGTATCCTTGCCATGATGTGATGAAGATGGCACATTACCCCTGTGGTCTGACTTTCTAAAATTTATAGCAATAATTTGTCCTGAGACTGCTGTTGTGTCTGAGAAAGACGTAAGCCAGATACCAATGAAGAGGCATCCTACAACAGGCTTGAACAGTGTTCCTCAAAATTATCAACATCGTCAATAACCAGTCTGAAGAATTGTCACAGTGGAGAGGAGCCTAAAGAGACACAAACCCAAATTCAGTGTGGAATCCTAGCAGGGATCACCAGAAGGAAGACCTTAGGTGAGGATTAAAAAGAATGGACTTCAGTTAATACCAACGTATGGGTTATACTTGGCTTACTGTGGCAAATCCACCATACCAACTTAAGACATTAATAACAGGGGAAACCACAGGAGATATATTGGGATACTCTCTACTCTATTGTCAATTTTCATGTAAATCGAAGATGGTTAAAAAAATAAAGCCTTCCGGAAAAAAATACCTGTCAGAGAATTCTAACATCTATGTTACTTTGCTCTTGGTGTGTCTGTTAATTATCTTTTTGCAATCAAGTTATTTTCATAGGCCTAAGTATGACAGGTAATTAAAAAGTATTAACCTGGAATTTAGAGGCATGATCCAGGTCTTATTTAAATGTTCTGTTGAAACAGGATTCTTCTGACACAGCTCTGGTGGGGAAGATGTAGTGTCAACTCATTACTGCCAGCTAGGGGTGGAAATCTAGGTCTGCATGCAGCTTCCCTTAACACCCAGAAAGAGGGACTTTACTGAGTAGTGTTGAGATTTCTGAGTCTCCATCTGGGAGCAGAGGGTGACACCACAAGGTGAAGGTCCTTGTTACCACAGAGTGGTTGTGAAAGTTCTGACTCTCCACTGAAAGTGTTCTAGAACATCAATCCACTGGAGAGGGGAACTGGTTGTTCTATTCTCATGACCACCAGTGGGGAAAGACTTCTTTGCTGGCTTGGAGGGCTGGGGAAGCTGTTTGTTATTGTCTAGAAAGAAAGTCACAGCTCCCCACTCATTGATGCTCTGCCATCACCCAGCAGGAATGAGGGTGTGTGGTAGAATGTCATTATATAGGCCAAAGACAGAAGAACTCAAATATTCCTCCCCACGAGGAATGTTCAGGCAACTTTTGGATTAGAATATGGAAAGAAACAATGTATATATGAAATCCAGTGACTGTGATCATGTCATATTTGATTTGAATTCTAAGCCTTTCCCATTTTACAGGTAGAAGTAACTGGCTACTCTCTTTTTTGAGAAACAAAGTGAGGGTGACTCAAAGTCCTTACATAGAGGTGGTTCCAAGATGGGGAGGTTGTTGGCTTCCTGTTGCTTAGTTGGATACTTGCTTGGACAAGAGACAATCCTGTTGCTGGATTTGTCTGAGGAGATAAGAAGAGTAAGCTGGGTCATGGGCAGTGGGCTGTTTGGAAAGAATATAAGAATTTCCCATGGATAGAGTGGTAGCTGAACTTGAGCCATCTGGCCCTATTTAGATCTCCAAACTTGGCATCAAGGAAACATGCAGTGGGGAGTCACACAATTTAATAACTTAAGTATGCAGCTAATGAGAGAGGCAGGCCTTATGGTTCTGCCATTTAGGGGACAACAAAGGTATTGGTAAAAACGAAAGAAGTGGTCCCATACCACAGCATTAAAACCTTACATGGTTAAGTAAAGAGAAATATCAATTATGCCTACCCCCATGAACTGAACTAGGAAAGATGGGGGCAGGGGGTGGACAGAAATATCCTCTCACTACATAGTATTTTTCAGGGCAAGCTTGAGGTGTTGGCATGGAAACGGGGGTGAATGGGGGTTGTATGAATGTAGTCTATGGTGAGGAAATGAGTTTTAAATTGAGTTTGATTTTGAAGCTTTAAAGTGCACCAAATTTTAATAACTGCCCATGAATGGGTTAGATTTTAAAGCTATAACATGGTCCAAATTTTAATATCTCTGAGTAAATAGAAAACTGAAAGTTACATGATGTCATAAATGGATAGGAATGTGAAATTCAACACTTTAAATCTGAAAAGTTTAGATAAATGTGACTAAAGTCACAATTCAGTTTCTTTATTTGTTTGATTTTTTTGTCATCTTCTCATAACTATCAGTTTTGTGAAATGACATAAGTCATTTCACCCCCTAAGCCCTATCAAGTTGAGCCTCTGATAAACTAGTTACTGAATAAAAGATATTAAAGACATGGACTATTTTTCTTATTCACCATTGAGTTTGTGACTGCATGATTGTGTTGGTTGTGACAAAAGGAAGGCATGAATATATCTAATGCTGTTTATTAATATAGAAAAAAAGTTATTTTTCTTGTTCAGTGACGGCCATTGAACATAATGCTTCTATTTTCCATCCATCTTCCTGTTTACAAAGCAGACTGGAATATGATTCCCAGCCATGATTGCCATTCTCCTTGACATTTCACTTACCTGCTTTTCTTTCCCATTGCCCTGCCTTTGAGCAAGTGTGGGCACCAGGTAGTAGATCAACTTAATAGCTGGGACATCTGGTGCAGCCTGACAGACAGATTGTCTGCCTACTTAGACCCTCTGCATGAGTGAAAAACTATACCAACTTGTTTTTGAAAAGTGAAGCTGACCTGATAAAAACCTTTCCTCGGAAGACAATGTTACCTCTCTCTCAGGAACAAAACAGCAATGGTGCAATATCAGAAAGAAAAAAAAAAAAAAAAAAAAGAATTCAACATTGACGTGACAGTGTTGCCATTTGATTTTTGTTAAAAAAAAAAATCAAAATAATTTTAATGCTAATTTTCTCATTGTGAAATAATCTCAAACTTAAAAATTCTGGAAAAATAAAAATAGTACAGAGAACACCTTTCTGCTTTTTTCTTCAATTTACGTATTGTTAATTTTTTTATAGCGTAACTCTAGTATATGCTTACTATTTTTCTGAAACACTTGAAAGTAAGTTTTATACATAATGCCTCTTAGCTCTCCTACTATTTCCTAACAATAAGGATTTTGCATACGTACCTTTCATTCAGTTAAAATATTCATAAATTTCCACTGACACTGTACTTCTGTCTAACCTATCTTTTATGTTTCTCTTTTGTCAGTTGGCTTAATAATATCCTTATAGCATTTTAAACTCTGGAGTTTAATCTTCAATGAGGAGTATGGCACCTGAACAAACATATAAGATTGTGTGGAATTAATTTTTTCCTAAAGTACAGGTATACCGAAGAAAATTGGAAGTAGCAAAATGTCTGTCACATGTTATATATGCCTTTTCATGATAGTTATGAGAAGATGACATAAAAAAATCAAACAAATAAATAGAATTTAGAGAAATTTTTCTGCTCTAATCTGTCTTCTAAAAGATAATCATATTAATAGATTAATTATAAAAGTTTCTGGGTATATTTGTCCATCAAAATGTCCAACTATAATCTAAAATTCAGTTTATTATCAGGCACAAGACTGTTTCTGGCCTGTGAATCCCAGAGCCTAATGGGTCCATTGGATCTGATTTTTTTTTTTTAATCAATTGATCCAACTGATCCAAACTATCTTTTATAGTGTTTTTGGAAGAACATGCACTGGAGGAACATACCTGAGCAGATGCTAGGTTATGTTACCCATGGATCGTATAGTAGGAGCCACATCTCAAAGGTAGAGATGCAGTCTACAACAAAATAGTCACATCTTCTCCTCCACATCATCTTCTTCTCCGATGTGCCCCTGCTCCTTTTAATATGACTTACAGCTCCTCTCTATTTTCATCCCTTTGTTCAGGCCTGTGGGACATTAGCAAATGTGACTTAAACAATGACATGGTAAATGCATTGGTTGACTTTGAATTTCTTTTCTCTAGAACCCTGAAACTTCCATGTTTTAGATTCCTGGGACTGTTGCAACACTGTGCCACAAACCAGGTAGATTTTTTTTTTTTTTTTTTTTTTTTTTTTTTTTTAACAGCAGGCACTTATTCTTTCACACTTACGGAGGCTACAGGCCTGAAGTTGTGGGGTTAGCAGGACTGGTTTATTCTAAGGGTTATTTTAATAGTATTCTGTTCTTTGCATTTCTCTAGGTTCTGGTGGCTCCTAACAATTTTTGTGTTTTCTTGATTTGTAAAGGTGTCACTCTAATCTCTACCTCCATCTTCATGTTCTTTTCTTCTCCTTGATGCATACAACTTCTTTTTTATAAGGATACCAGTCACTAGATTTAGGCCTACCCTAATCTGGTATGAACTTATCTTAATGATTTGCATCTGCAAATAGCTCATTTCTAAATAAAGTTACATTCTGAATGTCAGGGTGGACAAGAATTTGGGGAGAACACTATTCAACCCAGTTTACGCCAAGTTAGGAAGCATGTACTAACCTGCCAGAAGATTCCAGTCCACGTGGAACAGAGACACACAGTACATGCTAAGACCCACAGAGGTAAACCAGACTCACAAGCATCTGCTTTGCATACGAAGGCATCTTAAACAAATTATCCACCCACCCACCCAGCCCATCAGATAACCATAGGTGTTTGAGAAGAAACACCTAGCCAACTCTCAACAGATAGTTCTGGTGAAGTGTTTTATTTCTTCATAGGAAAAACTAATGTAGCTCTGTTAGGACCTTGGGATTATGTTTGATATCATGTCAACTTTAAACAGAGACAGAGCACAGCTATAGTCTGGTTCCCTTTGCAAATCTGTGAATATCCTCTTCATAGATGTCCAATAAAGAAATGAATGTTTTAAAAGCCACTGCTGAAGATACTTCAGTATTGTTAATTAAACCTCCAGGAGAAACGTACACAAGGACAAAATATACATAGAAGCTACAACTGAGATCTTGAACATGTATAAAATTGAAGTCTAAATTTGTAATTTTTTCAGTTGAGTTCCACGGAAGCTTCTGACTGCATGGTGTCTACCTAAAAGCGTCTCAAAACCAGAATCATTTTGGTCCAAGATGCTGACGCAATGGTTGCAACTTATTCCTACTCAGTTCTTTATCACTTAAATTCTGGACTTCAGAACACTGAGGTAAAAGTATGATAAAATGGATATAGGTCTAGTTGTGATGATCATTCACTGTATGGGACAAGGTTAAAACTTTTTCTCAAAGAATCTCCAAAATAAGCCCCACTTTCAATGATCTTGTAATTTTCTACAAAAGAATATTAATGAACTAGATGACAAAAAAAGCAACAAGTAAAAAGACTATGTCAACTTTTATTCATTAATTTTTATTGACAAATCACATTTGTATTTATTTATGAGGAACAGTATTACAATTTGATACAACTATACAATGCATGATAATCAAATCAATATAACTGGCATTCCCATAACTTCAAATATTGTCACTTCTGCATTGGTAAATTTCAAACTATTTTCCTCTATTTATTTTGAAATATGTAATTAATTATAGTATATTATAGACCTGTTGTACTCTACATTAGAATTATCTCTCCCTGAACTGTGTTTTGTTATCCATTATCCACCATTTCACTTTTTCCTTCTAGCCTCTAATGACCTTTATTCTACTTTCTACTTTTATATTATCAAAATTTTCTAGCTCCACAAATGAAGGACAACATGATATTAATCTTTCTGTGACTCAATTCACTTAGCATGTTTTCCGCTTTTACTCATATTGCCACAAATGACAGGATTTATTCCTTTTATGGCTGAATTTTATACATATATATATGTATACACATATAGATAGATATAGATATGCATATATACATATATATGTATATCAAATTTTTTAATCCATTTATTCATCAATAGACATCTTGGTTGATCAATGTATTGGCTATTAAGAATAGTGCTTCAATAAACATGAGCAAGCAGGTATCTCTTATATAATTATTTAATTTCCATTGGATACATATTAATAGTGGGATTGTTGGGTCATATGATAATTCTCTTTGAAGTTTTCTGTGGAACTTCCATACTGATTTTCATGATGGATATAATGGATTTACTAATTTATATTCCTACCAACAGTGTATAAGAGACACTGCCTCCATTTCTGCGTCCTTGTCAGCATGATATATATACCTCTTACCATATGAAAAAATCAACTAAAAATGGATCAAGATGAAAAAAGGGAAACACATCAAGACCTGGGACAGGCAAGTATTTTTCATATATATAACATATAAAACATATATATGTGTATGTGCATATATATATATATATATACATATACATATACATATATATATATATATATATGTATCTTCAAAAACGCAGGCAAAGGAAGCAAACCTAACAAATAGGTTTATGTCATCTTAAGAAGTTTCTGCACAGCAAAGGAAACAATCAACAGAGTCAAGAGAAAAGCTACAGAATAGGAGAAAATATCTGCAAACTACTCACCGAATAAGGTTAACATCTAGAATGTACAGGGACTCAAACCTCTCAAAGGCAAAAAAAAAAAAAAAAAAAAAAAAAAACAAACCTGATCTGAAAATGGGCAAATTTTCTGTATTGACATTTCTCAAAAGAAGATATCCAAATTGTCAACAAGCCTATGGGGGGAAAAAATGCTCAGCCCTACTAATCAGAAAGGAAATGCAAACCTTGACGTTAATGAGAGATCATCTTACCTCTAAATGGGTATTATGGTCACTTTCATTTTGAACAACAGCTTACTTTTATTCCCTTAAAATGTTTAAGGGAAATGTTTAAAAGGTCATAACAATACAGGGGACTAAAAAGAATATCAATAATAAATGTCATTCTTCAAAATCTAATTTATGACCAGTAGCAGGAATGAGGCAGCTTTGCCAACATATCTCTGTCCTTTTCCTCCCTGGAGTGTTTCCTGGATATCTTTGTTATCTATCTTGTGGTATTGCAGTTCACATCTTCAAAATGGAAACAGATCTGTGAATATATGTTACTTTCCAAAAATAAGTCCCAGAATTAATGAAGTGTAGTTTTGACATAGTGTATTATCATTAATCAATTGGGGAAGTCCTGATATATATTTTCACACACACACACACACACACACACACACACACACACACTCTCACATCATAGTGAGATGGTGGATAATGGGTAACAAAACACCTATATGTAGGTGTATCTGTACACTTACAGATATATATGTATATATATATGTATATCTACATGCAAAATTCTTATGGGTGACTAAATCCCAGAAGGCACAGTAAATGAAATGATAAAAGAGAAATAAAGGAAAAAGAAATAAGCTTAGATGGTGGAGCAAAAACATTAGGAGGCTACCCATCTGTCTGTATGGTTTTGAAGCATCCCTGACAGGTGGCAGATACATGGCAGGATGACCTCTGGAGAGCCCCTTCTAGAACTGTGAATAAATGAAACTGAGAAAAAGCAAAGTTAATAGAGTAATTAATTCCTCCTCTGATTATGTCTCCTTAGTTTTTTTCTCCCTAGATATTTAAAATAATTATATTAAAAGGGAGAGGAAGGAGTTTTTAGAATAATTATTTCTGCATTTTGATTGGCTGTTTCTCAATACAAGAAGGAAAAAAGACCCTTATTCTTGAAAGAATGTGATTAGGAGAGATGTTATAAGAGTAATTAATTCATTGTGGTGATTGTTTCTTGTTCGTTAGCACAAACGTGGGAGAAAGGAGTTTGAAAATGACTTCGTTGAGTTTGTGTTTCTGAAATGCATTTTATTAAGAAATCTTTGAAAGCTTGACTGTAAAAGGGAAATGTTTATTGATTCCTTTGGTTTGATTTCTATTATAAAATGTAAAGAAAGTGACCATGGTTACAGTATTGTCTGCACCTTCGGGTGAATGTTCCTATTTGATGTTTCTCAAGTGCTTAAATTTGAGTTAGCAATAAGTTCATTTAGAATTTCACACTCACCTTTCCCTATACAATGGGAGAAACACAGATTGTCCATCGGGAATACTGACAGTTCTAAAAGCAAATGTGATTTAAGACGTCAATAAAATCAAGGAAAAAGTGAAACCCTCTTTTCTAAATCTATAGATTCTAACAAGTCATTAATCAAGAACAAATTTGCAACGTGCATGACAAGATAGAGTTTGTAATTGTGGCAAGATTTGTGATTTTAAGATGCTAAGTAGTATAATAATAAAAAAATAGTGATCTCAGGAGAGGTTGCTTTCATTTAGAAAAGAAATGTTGAAAAGATTGACCTGCTGCCATGATTTGAATATTTTTTTTTTCCTTGTGGTACTGAAGATTGAACTCAGGGCTTCACATATGCCAGGCAATCATTCTACCTCTAAGCTACATCTTCAGCTCTTTTTGAAAATTTTATTATGAAATGGAGTTTTGGCAAGTTGCCCAGGATGGCCTTAAACCTGTCTTTTCCTGTCTCAGTCTCCCAAGTCGCTGAGATTTTTCACATGTGCCACCATACCTGGCTGGTTATATATTCAATGTCACCCACAAGGGTTCATGTGTTGGGAGCTTGATCTTCAATGTTGTGGTATTGGGAGATGCTGTAGAATCTTTTTTTTTTTTTTTATAAAAAATTATTTATCCTAATTTGTTACACATGCTAGCACAATGCATTTCAATTCATAGTACATATATAGAACACAATTTTTCATGTCTCTGGTTGTTCACAAAGTGGAGTCACAGCATCCATGTCTTCCTACATGTACTTAGCTTAATGACATCCATCTCATTCCACCATTCCACCATCTTTCCTACCCCCATGTCCCCTCTATTCCCCTCCATCCTCTTTGCCCTATCTAAAGTTCCTCCATTCCTCTCATGTTCCGCCCCCATCCCCATTATGAATCATCATACACATATCAGAGAAAACATTCGGCCTTTGGTTTTTGGGGATTGGCTTACTTCGCTTAGCATGATATTCTCCATCCTGCAAGCACCATGATTTTATTCTCTTTTAATGCTGAGTAACATTCCATTGTGCATATATACCACATTTTCTTTATTCATTCATCTACTGAAGGGCATTTAGGTTGGTTCCACAGTTTAGCTATTGTGAATTGTGATGCTATAAACATTGATGTGGCTGCATCACTGTAGTATATTGTTTTTGAGTCCTTTGGGTATAAACTGAGGAGTGGGATAGCTGGGTCATAAGGTGGTTCCATTCCAAGTTTTCCAAGGAATCTCCATACTGCTTTGCATATTGGCTGCACCATTTTGCAGTCCCACCAACAATGTATGAGCATGCCTTTTTCTCCACATCCTCGCCAACATTTATTGTTGTTTCTGTTCTTAATAGCTGCCATTCTTACTAGTGTGAGATGAAATCTTAGAGTGGATTTGATTTGCATTTCTCTAATTGCCAGAGATGTTGAACATTTTTTCAAGTGTTTGTTGATTGATTGATTGTATATCTTCTTCTGAGAAGTGTCTGTTCAATTCCTTGGCCCATTTATTGATTGGGTTATTTGTTTTTTTAAGTGCCTCGCCATTGCTGAGGCTGTTTGAAGATTTTTTATTGTTCATTATAGAATCTTTAAGTGAGACCTAGGGGACAGCAATTAGCTCATGATGGGCATTGCTCTCAGGAGAAACTGAGATAGTTTTTATGGAATCCTGTTTAATTCTCATGGGAGTATTGTTATTAAAGAGCAATCCTGGCCTTCCCTAGATTCATGTCTTGCCATGTGATCTCATCTTCTTGCTCCTGCTCCTGCCATGATACAATGTAGATAAGGGGCTAGTACAGAGACAACACTATGTCTCCAAAACTAAGAGCCAAATGAAATTCTTTTATTTATGAAGTACCCAGCCTCAGGTACTGTGTTATAGCAACAGAAGACTAATACACCTATTAAAGATAAAGTCCATGTATACGTATTAAATATATGTATATTCAATGCATATATTCTCTATCCACCCCCCCCCCATATCCTCTCTTCATCATCTTTCTTCCTCTTTCTCTTTCTTCCTTTCCCTTTCTTGGCAGAGGTAGAATAGAGTGCTCCTACGCCCGCCCTTATTTATGACTAAAGGTGTTAATAACAGTTGAAGATCTGTTGCTAGGTTCATCTAAAACTATTCAAAGGAGAGTTTGGCTCCAGTGTAATAGGAATGCTCTTGAATAATGCCAAAGCTAATGATAAATCATTCCAGTCTAGCAGCTGTTATTATAACTTTGAGCAACCTGGTTGCCTCTGTTCTGACTCTTGCTGCTTGTTGTAAATGACTCAATTTTCAAGATTTGAGCAGATGTCAAGAGGAAAACTTGGCATATCTAGGCAAGATCTGTGCAGCTTTTTAAAACAAGTTGATAAGTCCTTTAAAAAGTACCATAGAGACCAGGTTGTGATAGCAGCTTATGCAGACCAAAAGATGGATCAGAGACCAGGAGCATAGAACCCTGGGCAGAAAAACACAGAGAGCACATTGTCCAAGAAATCATCTAATCTTGGCTTCAGCTTTTCACTTCAGATGTGAGGATGAAATTGCCCATCTTACAGTGAGTGAGAATTGAATGAGGTAAAGAACTGAGAAGTATTTTACAACTTGAAAAATTCAATGCAAGCAATGGTGATTGTTGTTCTTGCTTCTATTTTGATTAAACTGTTTTTATTTGTAAGGATTTAAAAAAATATATTCCCATCGTCATGCATAATATGCTTAGAAAGACTCAAGTCTTTTTTAATATTTATTTATTTGCTTTAGTTGTACACAATGCATTTATTTTTATGTGGTGCTGAGGATCAAACCTGGGCCATGCACATGCTGGGTGAGCGTTCTGCTGAGCCACAACCCCAGCCCCTCAAGTCTTAATTCTGCATTAAAAAAAATATTGATATTACCCCAAAACATATAACATAGGCTAAGAAAGAAATTAACTGGATGGAAAAAGAGAAGTCTACCCAGTGACTAGTATTTAAAACATCTCATTGGGGAAATCTGCAAAGAGGTCTCAGTATCTATCGATTTTTAGAAATCATGAAACTTTAGATTCAGCAATACAGATAATAAAAATTAAGGATAGATGGTAAGAGGTAAAGAACTCAAACAAACCCAGGTATCTTCCAGGTGTTAATCCAGGTAATATAACATATGCTGTAAGGAACTGCACACAATTCCCACATACACATATTCTCATGGAAGCACATGAAAATGGAAAAATGTTTCCAGTGTTTGTTTGGGGTCAAAGACCTGACTGGGTAGTGCTGATGTTGTTCCTCTGAAGTCTTCCTGAGAATCTTCAGTGTGGAGGCTCCTAATAAGAAACCAGGAGGAGAATATTGTTTTGGGAAAAATTTTCAAGTTCTAGAAACAGCAGAGGAATCAATATGAGAGGGCACTATTACAAACAGGTCTGTGTTCCAGAGACTGAAAGGATGCATCTGCTTCTGGAGGCCCGATTGCTTTTAAAATCCAGAAAGCAACACACAGAAACAAAACACAGAAACCGGGGCTAGGGTAAACATATGATTGAAAAGAACCTGCATTGAATGAAACTTGCTGAGCAGGGAAGGCCTTTGTTTCTAATTTACTCTTCTCTATCTTGTCTAAGAAAGGAGATATACAGTTTTCATGATTTCAACCACCGTGGAAAAAGAACTGGGTTCTTTCATTAGTACTTGAGTGTGTTCTATGAAAAGAAAGATGGCTGCCACTAGTTATTTAGGCTTTTAACTATTCTTTCAACAACACTCCCCACCCACTGTAAAACTGCTCATTTGCAAAACTGCTCTTTTCTTTCCTGTGAGATTTCCCAAAACCTCTACAATAGAGTTATCCATTATTGTAGGAAAGCTTGATGCACAGAGAGAAGAAAAACAACAGCACAGAAAATCTGTATCCTGACTATGGCTGAACAATAGAACAGAAGGTGTTTTTCTGAACTCTGAACAATGGGCATGTAAGGATAATTTCAGCTGCAGAGCTAAGCAGTTTGGATTGACAACAACATAAATCAGCTTTGACAATGCATCCCCTCAGCCAAGTTCACTCATTCATCCAAATTAGAAAACAGAAGCTTAGAAGCATGGTACTAGCTATTGAAGGGGAGAAAACATGTTTGGGAAAATTACTTGTGGGTAACATTCTAGACAGGCTATAAAATGATGTAGGACTTGGCTGGACAATTAACACAATCACCATTGCTTTCTATCTAGATGTATGATTTAATTGCTTGTGTGTGTGTGTGTGTGTGAGTGTGTGTGTGTGTGTGTGTGTGTGTGTGTGTGTGTGTGTGTGTGTATTTTCTTCTTAATACAAGCAGTTGTTTGAGAGATGATGCCAAGGAGAAACTAAAAATAGGCTGGGATTTACGATGCTGAGAGTAGAGTTGGGAAACTTGGCATATTTGATAGCAGGGAGAGAGAGAAGGTTGGAGAATAATTAAAAAATCTAGCACAGATGCCAAGGATTGATACTGGATAATAAATGTTGCACTAGAAACAATAGTCGCAGGTCCTTTTTACCCAGCCAGCAGTCTGTGAATAGAAGAAGAAATTCATGATATTCAACACGATATTTAACAAAACACAACCCTCCCTGTATGCCACCATTCTCTCCCATAAATGAGAACTGCAGAAGAAACACATTAAAATCTCTACACTTGCAGATCGTCACCAACAATCACCAGCAAACCACTGCAGAGCACTAGATGACTGGAGCCATGGAGCACAGATCATTACAGTCAGGTTCTTCAGGTTTCACGTATAAGACATGTTGGCACATAGGACATTAATTTTCATTGTGTGGATATCCAGCTTTCCCCATCTTTTCCCAGAGATACTCCTCAGACCTTGCATAGAAAACTACCCCCATATTCTTATTAATATTTCCAGTTCTAATTACACCCTCCCCGCTAGTTATGGAATTACGTTTCCAAACGTCAAACTAGGTCATGTCATTGATTTAGCTTCCAAAATGCCATTTAGTAATAAGTCCAACTGCTTAGTGTAGAAAACAAGAAGCTTCGTGACCTGATTCCATCTCATTTTTCATCACCGGCACTAGCATGGAAGTCAGAAGGTGCAGCACAGTTCTTAGATGCTGATAATGAGCAATTTAGAAAAATCCCCAGCTTTCAGGGTGAAAGCACACCCATATGTTAAAAAGGAAACCATACGAAGGAATAAGAGAGGAAAGATAGGAAAGGATAGAAGAAATGGAAGGAGGAGGGGGGGGAACAGATCTAAGCTAACACTATGAACTGGCACTGAACTTTTCCATTTTAGCTTTTTGATTAATAATCTGATGCTTTTTGTATCACTGTTCTCTGTTTAGAATTAAATATCAACCTTCGACACCTATGAAACCCCTATACAGATTTACAAATTCACCTCAGAGGCCACTTTCCCAGTAAAATCTTTAATTCCTTAGATAAACATGATTTTCCTTCAACTCAACTGTACTAGCATGCTAGTAGAAATTTTTCTATCAATTGTGCCCATAGTTAAATGATTTCCTAGTCAGCTTTCTCTGGTGGTTTGTGTGCCTAGCATATCTTTGTGAATTGTTAGTAAGACGAATGAGATGGTGTCTACACTGGATAATTGGAGAATGAATACTTGGTATAGCAATTTTGCTCATGTCACTTATGGCACACATACAGTTTGCTTTCCCATAGCCCAATGAACAAATATGAAATAATACTAGAGAACAAATTAGAACAGATGATTGGCAGCTCATTCTATACCTTACTTACTACAACCCATTGCAACCCCCTTCCAAGCTCATGAGTTCTGTTTCAATTTGGAATCCTAGAAAATTTGTTCAGGAAAGGAATTCGGAGCTGACCTAGCACAATGTCTTAATTTAGCAGATGTGAAAATTGTGGCTAAAAGAAATGAGGTCTTATTCCTGTTGGTGGTAGTTCAGGGTTTGGTGTTCCCTTCTTGATCCTTTCTAAAACCCTCTTCCTCTCCCGCTTGGGGAGCTTCCATCTCATCAAGAAACAGCTTCCTCTAACCCATCTTGGGAAAGATGAAACTCATCTCAATTTTTGAACTGTCTTTGTTGTAGTGATCCATCTTCTGCAAGCTCCCTGTAATCACTTCTCCATGGGCTCCACCTTGTGCTTTACCACAAGGCTCTTCTTGGAGTAACAGTGTACAGTTTTTGAGGGAGCTCTGGGAAATCACCCCAGGAGTCAGCAGGAGAGGAGAAGACTTGCAACAGGCCAGTATTTTATTTAATTTTTTTTATTACATCACTTTTCCCAACATCATCATATTAGGCTCTAAAAGTACTTAATACCTCAAGGAAACATGAGATGTAAGTAAAGAAAATAAAAGGATAATTTTTAAATAGTATAATTAGCCTGACTCTCATGAAATGCTCCACAACTAAAGCCCATTTAAAATGGTTTTTGTGGTAAGTATGTTTCAGTCTTGGTGCTCTGTTATGCTTTCTAGTTGACTCTTCCCTGTTTATTCCTTTTGTGTAGGAATAGTCTTTAGAGGAACACCAGTTCTTACCCAGAAAGGGTAATTCTTATCTTTCTCTCACAACTCAACCCAGACCTTTATACTTATATTTTCCCAAAGTCTGAATTATTCTAAGAGAATATTGTCACTGCAGTTTCATCCAAAGATGTGAGATTTTTCTGAAGATAACTGTGAAATACCTATAGTATCAGTGTCAAAAACTGCTAGATGCCTAGTAAAATCTGCTTCCCATTTCCTTCTCGCTAACTGAATTCCAATGTATTATATTCCAAGACAACATACTCACCTTACCAAAACAAAAAAACAAAAACAAAAACAAAACCCAAAAACCAACAACAACAAAAACAGCCAACAAACAAAATAAGCATTGCCAGGTGACATAAGCAAAAGCAAGTTGACCAGAGCATGCAAGAAAGGCTATTGTCATGCAGATTAACCATGATCTCAGCAGGCATCCTTTTGCTTCCCTTGCTCCTCCTTTCTTCCAGCCTACAATGCAGACGCAATGCCTGGAGGTTTTGCAGCTATACTGTGACCAAAAGTTAAGAATGTCCTCAGGAAGAACAAGAGAGGTATTGTTGTAGTCACAGCACTAATCCTGACCTTCCACTTTTGGATTCCTTGTAATTTGAGATAAAGCAAACTCTGTGTGTGGTTGAGTCATACATATTGGGTTTCTTTTACATGTAACTGAACCTTCAGTTGCACAATACATGCATGGATGGAAATAGCACAGCGAATCCAACTAATTTACATGATTAATACAAATGGACAATTATGACAAAAAAAGAAAAATTCAGATAAACTACCAGAAAGAAAAACAAAGATGGAGGATTCTAGGAGAGATTAATTTCTCACATGGTATCAAGATGTTCATGCATTCAGTCTCTGGTAACAACATGTTAACAGCAATTGAGTCTGGTTACCATCTGTAAAAATAATGAAGGTAAGGGAGGAGAGTTTCCATCACATAGACTTAAAAACCTGAACTATCATACCTTCCAGTAATTTAAAATTGCTCCAGACATAGGAGCCTCACCCATCACCCTAGTCAAGAGCCACTAAAACTCCAAAACAGGGTCAGTTAACCAATTACAATTGTTTTTTAATCTTCCCAACAGCAATACATGAAATGTATTTTTACTTCTGTTTGGCAGATGTTGTAAAGGAGTCTTAAAGCATTAGTCTTAAATAAGTATCTTATTTAAATTTTATCTAGTTATAATTTATGAATTCAAATTTATACCTGCTGGCCCCAACAATCTATCCTCCAGCATGACCTTAAAGTAACCTTGAAATGTTATAAAAGATGTGAGAAAGTGAAAATTAAAATGGTCTACTGAACATAAGGTATGATATGCTCTTAGTGTAAGACCCTGTCTTTACTACCAAAGAGATAGCGAGATAAAACTACAGAAATAGGTAAGGGGTACCAATTGATCATTTTTAAAATAAAGAGGTAATTTAATGCAGACTTCCTTTTCCCCTCACCGAGGTAATCAGACAGTGCTGAGCAAATACAATGAGAAGCCATTCCTTGTTTCTTACAGAAACAGAATTTTTCAAATAAATGCCTGGGTTTTATTATACACAAAATGTAGCTTAATAATAAATTTAGAAACTGAGGATAGTAATATGTGACCTCTGAAATAGGAATGCATAAGAGCAGAGAGTAGGCAGTAGATAAAAAGGAAATGGATCATGCCGAAGAGTTCCTGCAGAATTTGCAGAAATGGAAAAACCTATAGTGGTTATATGGGCTATTTTTATAACTAAGAACTAATTAATTGTTTTCTATAGTTTAAAATTCACAAAGGAATTTTAAGTGTGTTTTAATTTTATGCAAAGATGTCTAAATAACCTCTCTAGTAAAGTTTACGTAGTTTTCATTGAAGTGATATTTTTAGCAAAAAATTATCTTCCAATTATTTTATTAATCTCCTCAAGTATTGCATCCTTCCAGATATCAATGTAAAAATATATAGATTGAGACTACCCTATTTTAAAATTTGCATTAATGTTGAGGCTCCCATTTTGAAAAATTTTAGGAAATAAAATATTTTTTTTCTAATTAAGTTTACTACCTATTAGGTTATGATAACGGCAGGGGACAGACAGATATGAATGGTGGGAACACAAGGTTAAGGGAATAATTCTGTAAAACAGGCCCACTGTGCTGACCCCCATGTGCTTTATTTTTTCCAAGAAGCAATTTACCTGCAGCCCTGCTTGGCTTAGGTGAAAAGGTTATGTCACATTCCTCAGCAAAGCACCTGTTATTTGCAGAAGAAATGCAGGCCTGAAATAATGTCAATAAGAGGAACCCAACTTACCCTGCAGATGAAGACGTTTGTGAACCTTTTGATAGACCAGTTCCCAAAACTCAGGGAGATAAGGATAATTCTACCTAACCATAAAATCTATAAGAACTATGGTTAAGAATTCAATTAGTACTGGTCAGCATAGGCCAAGGTGACCTAGAGTGGTCATGGCAATGGGGACTGGAAGTCTGATGTCATCCTAATGTCAGTCAAAAGTCAAGAGGTAGACCTGGGCAGGACTCTCTGGAAACTTCTCTGGGATCCCCAATAAAACTGGTGTGCAAGAGAGGCACACTATCCCTCTCCTCTCTGAGAGGACCCACTCTCTCTTGGGACTGTCCCCTTTCACTTTTTCTATCCCTTCAATTAACTCATTGCAAGAATCAGGGTTTAAGGGGTGGAGTGTCTTTATGCTGCATCAGTTTCCCAAAAGGCCCCATCTCTGCAGCAATATGCATAATTTATATGTAACAATACATAAAAGGTACGATGGATGGGAATATATATTTTTTTCATTGACCACACTATCTAGAGAAATACAAAATAAAGCTGATCTTTCTTCAAATATGCAGCCAAAAAACTATATTCACATGTCCATATGATTCTTCCCTTATCATATCCTCTTCACATTCCTGTTATAATGTGACCAGTCCTACTGCCAGATCATGATCTCTTACAGGGAATGTAGTGGGACACAGGATGCTACTTGCCACCCTGTGCGTTCCAGGTACATGGACCAGGAATTGATACCTGAAACAGGAACAATCAGATCATCTCTCTGAAATCAGTCTGAGTTGATATCTGAAGTCAGCAGACATAAAGAGAGCTGGGTGCAGGCTGAGACCAGGGACTCCTGAAAACGAATTTGCAGGTTTTACCCTGTGCCAGGACATCTGGTCTGAAATCCATCCTGTGTTTCATTTGCCAAGCTGTGTTTGCTGGAGAAAAGTTAACCTTTTCCTGAGTGCTCCAGAGGCACCATGTGAGCTCAGGGTACCCGGGATAGAATAGACATGGTTGGCATCTTTTCAAAAAGAAGCGAAAAGCTCAGTGCAGAAAGATGAGTGATGCGGATGTAGAAACACACCAGAGATAAAGGACCAAATGGTGCAGAGAGAGAGGAACCAAAAAAAAAAAAAAGTGAATCTGGAAGCAGGGGAGTCTCCATGGGAGGCAGCAGTGTAGGCAGGAAGCTCTCTTCCTAATTACATAGCCAGGTAGTGCTCCACTTGGGTCGCAGCCCTTGGTTTCTGTATGTGGTAGTTTGCTAAAGCAGCCACACAGTTTCCACCTTTCTCTGTTCTTCTGACTTACTTTGTCCCATAACATATGGAAAAGGTGACACTGTGACACCTCCAGGTCCAGACCTCAAGAGGCCTGTGCACTTCTGTCCTTCTCCTTAGAGCTCTGCCAGCCACCCTGTGGACAAAGCTGGGTTACTTACTGATACTAAAAAACAGGTGGCCAAGTTGTACCCATCACTTCAGCCAAGAGCCACTAATCCCCAGAAGCAGAGTCAGTTAACCAACCACAAGTGTGTGCTGGAACTTGTCCAAGACAAAGAACAAAGCAAACAAACATCCTGCAGTGCCCAGTGCGAATTTCTGACCAGTGAAAGCATGGTATAAATCAGAGACAGGCACAGTGTTTCTAAAAAGGGCCAGAAAGTAAATAAATGAGACTTATAACTCTTTAAAAACATATAAAAAAACATCCCTTTCTCTTGGGTTGTACTGAAACTGATTATAGAACAAATCTGGCCCATGGGTTGAAAATGGCTGACCCCTTGTCTATATAAAAGTTTGATGTTTTAAGTTATGAAGTGGCTTACTTTGAAGTAGAAGCCTACTGATATATTATAAAATACTTCTGTCACTTAAAAAATGGACCTTTTCTGCAAAAATCCTCCTTTGCAGTGCAAATTGCCTTGACTTAGATTACAAATTTCAAACAACACAGTCCATGAAGAAAAAGATTCAATACCACCCTGAAATAATCAGAGACAATATAATTGGGATCTTTCAAGAATCTGTTGCTTTCCTTTATGAAAAGCTCCCATATCCCATACACAAAGGCCCCTTTTTGAAACTTGAGAACCTGACATTCAGAATGCAAACCATTCTTTGAATGATTTTTGGCACTTAATGCAGCTTACTTTCTTCCTAAATGTGATTCTTTACAACATATGCTTGCTCTGATGGAAGAAATTAGCAAAGGATTATTGCTTTCCTCAAGTCAATGAGGCTAAAAAGAAATGTGTTGCTTTTCTTTTGCTATCATACCAGTTTTATTTCCAAGACAACTTGTACAGGAATTGAATTAGTGTAATGGAAATATTACTGTAAAACTTTTCATCTTATTTGCTAGTTATACCTTGTTTCAATCCTATTAAAACTGAACTCTGACTGCATATTCTGATGTAAATAAAATCAGTGAAACTTACTAAACAAACAAAAAACCCTTGTCTAAGGAGGAAGGGTCTGCATGTGTCTGTGTCTGACAGTTACATACAGAGAGACAAAACAGATAAAGAATATTTTGCATTCTTTCCAAACTTAAAATATAGCATTTAAAGAAAAAGCAACTAGGACACCAATTCTTTTTTTCTTCAAGGTATATATATATATATATATATATATATATACTATATATATATATATATATGTTTTCAAAGAGAACTCTAGGTTTACATTGATATGACAAAACAATTCCTTATCACCTACAAATGTTTTGGTTCATTAATAGAGAGCATAACCAAAAAACAAGAAACAACCTTTTGTTTTCCAAAGCAACCAAATGAATGTTATTAATTGCTTTGCTGAGCAAGCATGGTTGTTTGTGGACCAAGAATGCTTTAGAATCAGTGGAAGTTATTTGTTTATAAGGAGTTTGAAAAACCTGAAACAATGATTTTCATCATAGAAGTGGAAATAAAGAGCTAAAACTCTTTCTAATTAACTTGGCTAGATGGGCAATACGTGGTTGACAGGACTGAGTTCAATCTTGAGTCATTTTAAGTACTAGACAAGAATAAATTCTATTAATAAAATGTTTAAGTCTATTTTACAAAATCCTAACAGTGCCTGTAAGTATACCAGTTAGAATACTGTAAATACAAGTAAATATTTTTTTCTATATATCAAACTGAAGGCATTTAATACAGGGACTTCATGCTGGAAGGTCTGATATAAGGAACTGGGAAGAAAAAGAAAAAGGGATGATTTCTGGAGTTTAGAAGCACTGATACTCTGAGTTAGGTTTTAAAAGTCTGTCCTTGTTGCTGTGTAGTTAGGGATACCATTTCAGGATGCACCAGGAGATTGCTGCCTCTTATTGTCACTTCCTGTATTCACATTGCTCATGAAAGCCTTCTATAGGAAGGAATTAACAGTAAGCCAGCAGGCAAGGAGATTAGGAAAACAGTTTGAGAAATTTTAATCTCAGCAGAAAAGAACAGGGTATAAAGAAGTTGGTGAAATATAATAGGTAAATAAACAAGCACAGAATTATCAAAATGTTATGCTCTTCTTTGAACTATTTTTTTTTTTTTTTTTTTTGTATCAGGGATTGAATCCAGGTGTGTTTAACCACTAAGCCACATCCCCAGCCTTTTTTTTTTTTTTTTTTTTGAGACAGGGTCTCACTAAATTTCTTAGAGCCTCTATAAATTGCTAAGGTGGGCTTTGAATTCAAGATCCTCCTGCCTCAGCCTCCTGAGTTACTGGGATGACAGTCACCATGCCTGGCTCTTCTTTAAGCTTTCAAAATGAACGGTCATAAATTATCTCCTTTATCGTTTTTCTTGGGAGTATGTGTCATCCTTCTCAACCTTGCTTTCTGGGCCTGGGTGCAGAGGTCTACTAGTGAAATTTTTCTTAAACCTTAATCTAGGACAACATTGAAATCCATGCAAGTAACCACGGCTAAAGAGTGAGAAAGATTGAATATACAAATTGATGATGTCCAGTCTATATACATATATATGTATATATATGAATAGAATTCTGATCCATAATCTGCAACCATTGGCCCAGAAAGCCAACATACTGTCTATGCTAATCAATCTCAGAAGTCAAACTACTATCTGTAGTAGCCAATCCAGAAAGCCAAACAGTAATTCACATATCAATCAGCTCCAAATGAACTTCATTCTTTTCTCATTGCTTCAACTTAGGACCAACTGAAGAAAACCAACATGAACTTTTTAGCCAATCATATAGGATGCCCTACTTCTAGATAGCAAATTTCCCCAGACCAGCATTAAGGCACAACCGAAACTTATTCTTTTTTTCCTATTCTAAAGCTTTTTTTCTCATCTGCCTGCCTTGAATCTCAGACAACAGCAAGTGATGGTGATTGACTTTTTTTTTGTTGTTGTAGCATGCTCTGAATAAATATTTTTTGTTTTGAGGTGTTTTTCACTTATTTTGTGAGTCAAAAAATGAAATTCATATCCAGGATTTTGTTTAGGTTTTCTTCTATAAAAATCTTGGCAATAATGATATTAATTATTAAGATGTCTCCATACCACCTCAAGGAATATTCACAAATTTTAGTGTAGGGTTTCTAAACCTGACACTATTGATATTTTGAACTAGATAAGGTTTTCTTGTCAGGGACTCTCCTGTGTATTATAGAATCTATAGGAGCATATATAGGAGCCTGTGTTCACTAGGTGTAAGTAAGAAAGACACTTTCCAAGCTGTGACAACCAAAGCTATCTCCATGCATTGCTACATATCCCCTTAAGAGAAGCAAACTCACACTCTGCTTGGCAACCACTGCCCTTGGGGAATCCTGAATGAGTTTCCCCTTAAAGATACTTTAATCTATAAAAGTGGTTCGGACTCTAAGCTAGTATGATTATGGTTCCCAAATTTTGTAATACAGTATCAACTTTATGTATTTTAGTTATGTAAAATAAGGGTGATATGAAGTTGGCATATTTTTTGTAATTTAAAAATATGCATAAATTTACAAGTCAAGATCATTTTTTTCTCCCATGCCTCACATGTCTTCCACATGTATAAAAATACAGCATAATTTGCCCAGTCAGGATCACTGGATAACTTTACAATCTTTTCTAGGTCTTTAGTTAGACCAAGACTTAACTGCCCATGGCAAATTGTGTTTACATGAGGGATACTCCATACTCTGAAGCTCCTTGAATTTCTGTAATTCATTAATTCTTTATTCATGTTTTTTTTTTTTTCTTTTATAGTGCTAAGGATTACACCCAAGGCTTTAGGCATGCTAAGCAAGTGCTCTACCACTGTGCTACATTCCCAGACCAGCCCTTCATTCTTATTTTTCAAGGTTCTCTAAGTAATCATTTAAATATTTCATGTACCATTCCAACTTAGGAAAGGAAAGGGCTTCATTGAAGGTTAACATATAGCCTGTCAATGCACTATACAACAGAATTTTCAAGAGTTTCATGTTAATAAACTCCCATAGAACCTAAGCAAATGCAATCGCTTGCACTTGTTATATTTAATGTATATTATTTTCCCACATCATCTATTTTCCTTTTCACAACACTTCATTCTTGGACTATTTATTGAGGTCCTGCTGTGTACCAGATTCCATAAAGTAGTATCTAAGAGCACAAAGATAATAAGAAAGGGTTTGTTTTTGTGTATGGTCAGAGAAACAGAATCAGCAAGATGTGTGTATGTATGTACATACATATAAGTGATTGAATGCTGATCAACCACATTATGGAGGATTATCTGATTTATTTTAATTCTGCTGATTTAAATATTGATCGTACCTAAAGAATGCTTTCACAGAAACACCCAGAAAAATGTTTGAGCAAATATCTAAGTACCATGGCCTAGCCAAATCGACACATAAAATGAACCACCACAATTCTCAAGTAACTCTGAAGACAAACTGGAAAGATAATGGTACAAAAGGTCAATTATACTTGGTATGAAAACCCTTGGGATGTGCTGAGAAGTAAAGAAAGTAAAGACAGACCTTTAAGTTCTCATGGGATAGTTAATAAAGCTATCAAGGAGGAGGGAGAGTTTGAGCTGAGAGAGTTTGAATAAGAGCATGATGTAATGGAAAGACATTTCAGTCAGAGAGAAAAGGTTGTCCCCTGTTAAATTTTGACCTGAGGTAAACTACTTAATGTCTCTGGTTTGCTCATCCATAAAATAAGTACAATAATTACCTTAAAACCTGGCATTTCGAAAAAATGGCTACTACTGGGTAAAAGTACTAAGTAAATGGTAGCTATAATTTTGATTGCTATGATTGGACTAGTAAAGTGAGAAGTCTGAGAATTTTCTTGATGAGGAAAGAGGTGAAATTTGAAGAAAGGACAGAAAAACAATTTCCACTGAATCGTTGACCATTGACATGAATAAGGTCAGGAAGTTAGATCAAATTTAATAAAGTCCTACCTAACGGTATTTTCATATGATTTAAAATTGTGGAGAACATGAACTAAAAGGCAATTCGCAGAGGTATCCTGGGGTTCCTTGTTGCCTCTGCTGGGGAAACTTGTTTTTTCTATCTCAATCTATTGGATCCCTAAGGATGCAATTCTGAGAGAACTGATTTCAAATAACAATCTGTCATCTACACTTGAGTTCGTCTTTCACCTCAGTGTCCTCATTTGTTAAACGTAGATAATAATTCCCATCTCACAGTCTGTTGTGATGATTAATTTGAAAGAATGTTTGTAAATCAAATAGCGCTGTGACTAGAGTAGAGTTACTCTCTAACTCTTTCTAATTGATATTGGTCACTCACATAGTTGGTCTTATGTGTATGCAATTGTACTTTCATCACTGCCCAATAAAACTGCTTCCCTTAAATAATCAGTTGTCTTTCCCATCTGCATTTCTGTTACAATAACCCTATTCCTTTCTGAAGCCATACATATTTCTGGCTAAATCCAGGGAGACTCATATGCAAGAAAGTACCAAAAAGAAAAGTGTGTTAATTAATTTCAAAAATATAACTCAATTCTCTAATGCACTTAATATTTTTAGATGTAGAGATAACTATTTTGTATGAGGTATTTGTTTAATAAAACCAGTATGAATTAGAGACTATTATTATCTCCATTCTGTGGAAACAGGCTTATCATAGCTTGCCTATGATTTTATTCATTTATCAATTATTTACGGAGCTCCTTTGGCATGTCAGACAATGTGCCAGGCATCGGGAATACAGAGATGAATGTGGTGATGATCCTGATTACAAATGATAGACTCTTTAGTGGATCAAACAAATAATAAATGAATAGTCAAGCTCAGGGCCATAAAGTTCATTATGGGTGTTGAGTGGGTGCATATAGAGTAGCAACCACACACACAGTACCTAGGCCACTAATGGATCATCTGGCAATAACTAGAATACAAGAACAACTGAATCATAATTTTTAAAGCATTCTATAGTTGATCTGAAGTCTATTCCTCAAAATCTGTTGCAGACTATTTAACGATTTTTTAAAACGTTTTCACAACCAGTAGCACAGTCTGCAATTAGTTCTCTGTCCTGTGTAGCTTCCACGGTTCTGAATTCTGATGTCAGAACATTTACAACACTGTGTGGCTTTGTCTCAAACTCTGAATCATTCCAGACAAGAATACATGATGATGCTGCTCAACTCTGTCACCAAACACTATGTGAGCTGAATACAGACCTTACTAAAAATATCTCCAAATTACTATTAACTTCAATGCACCCAAAAAACATGTTCATTAAAGCAATCTACAGGACACTCCAAACCAGCAGTCTCCAGACACTCCAAACCAGCAGTCTCTGGACTATCCAGGGCAAAAAAATAATCAATTTAAACTGATAGTCATCTCCACCTAGCAGATGTCTCTTGCATTTTTCATACAGTGTCAGTGCTAATTAAGAAACAAACAATGTAGAAATATTGGCTTTGGAGAGAGATTTATGAACTGTGTAAGCAAGATTTCTAATATGTGTCAGCAATAAACACATATTGAGTTTCAATTAAAAGAAAAATCTTTGAAGCTAAAAATGTTAAGAAAACTATGCAGTCATGCTGATGAGGCACATACTTACAGCGCATGTTTAAGTTTCGAGATACACTCCAAGTGATGGATGGTCCTCCCTTCCTCCACCCCTCCACCCCAGATAAACTCTACTTAACAAGCTTCTTGACCTGAACTTGATGGTGTAATTACCTCTTCTTGAAAAGAGATAGATGGATGACCATGGGTTGATCATTAATTTTGCCTAGCATTATGTGAAGTATCCGAGGGATGCTTTATCTTCTAGATTAAGATTTATTTAGCTAATAAACGCTTCTTCTGGATGCCTGTGGAAATCGCCATTTTTCTGCACCTTTCAGCTACTGCTCATCCCCAGCTGCCCTCCCTGATGGGTCACAATGGATCAAGGCAATCCTCTTCTGTATTAGTCGTCCATGGTCACTCACCTCTTTACCAAGCCACCAGAATAACTAGCTATTCATTGATGATTCACATATTCATCCAGCAGATATTCATTGAGCATATGGCAAGTACAAAAATGAAATTGTCATGGATAGAGACAGAGGAGTAATAAATACACTTTGGTATCACATGAGAATCATTAAAAGGATACACACATATTTTTTGAAGACCTATGGATTAGGTAAGGTCATTGTACGTTTAATCTTCTAAATCGTGGCACATTTGAGATCAAAATGGATGAACCTGGATATTTGTTGCAAAACAGGATTCATCTGTGCTACCTCACATATATGTTCACCCAAGACATAAAGGATGGGGAAGATGTTGACTAAGCCATAATACTTGAACTTCGTATCCAAGTAAATCTCAGGCTGTGTAAGACAGAGCCTATCATGATTCCAATTCCAGTTCCAGCAGTAGCATAGGATTCCATGCTCACACCCCCTTAATATTTCACCCACTGCTCTGTGTCCTCAGTGATATTCTAGGGTAATTTAGAATTTTAAAAATTGAGAAAGTTTTGTGGGATATGCTGAATTCTTGATGTTTGATGATTATCAAATCTGGAACACTACAAATGCTCAATACATACCTTCCAGGTGCATACCTAAAGGAATATATAGGCAACCTACCTCTAAACTTCAAAATCCCATAGAGTAGAGATGAACCAGAGGAAAACAGAGCCCCCTCAACCCCGAAGAGGGGCTGAGAAGGAGCTCTGTCTTTTATTGGACTCAGCAGTATTGGTATGTTCTTCCTGTTCTCAAGGACTCTATAAATATACTCTTAATCTCATTTTCAGGGAAAACCTCTAACATTTTCTTCCTTCTGTCTGTTCTTTATTGCAAGCCTTTAGCTTGGAATCTGCTTCCTGTTCTCCCAATACCCAGTTCTCCTTTCTCCCTACCCTATTTCTTAATTTCTGCATCCTCCTATTTCACCCTTACCTGGTTCCATTAGATTTTGTACTCCTAGGTCACAGACATGACCATGCCCAGCCTATAAGCAGAATTCCTCTCAGCTTGCCAGGTAAAGAGAGAAAGAAAGTACATGGCTATACTGCATTTTGAATTATTTTTTTGAGGTAAAGTTTATATTATGAAAAATTCACAAATCCTAAGTCTATACATTTTGATATATTTTTATATAAAGTGTCATTCATGTGATTGCCTTCTAAATAAAGATGAAGATAATTTCTAGTATCCATTTGTTAGTTAATTTTCTGTTACTATAATTAAATACCTAAGGCAATCTACTTTTCTAAATCAAGAAGTTTTATTTAACTTAGTGCTCTGGAACTTAAGAGGATGTGCTCTTATCACTTTACCTCTGGTGAAGACCTTAGTGTAGACAGCACCTCAGTGACGGGAGTGCATGTTAGAGAAAGAGATCATATGGCTGGACCAGCTTTGTTGCTGCAGCTGCTTTTTCCTCCTCCTCCTCCTCCCCCCTCCTCCTCCTCCCCTCCTCCTCGTCCTCCTCCCCTCCTCCTCCTCCTCCTCCTCCTCCTCCTCCTCCTCCTCCTCCTCCTCCTCCTCCTCCTCCTTTTCCTCCTCTTCCCTCTTCTTCTTTTAACAATTCTCCTGTGTTAACTAACTGAAGTCCTTCAAGAACTGTGTAATCCCTTCCTAGGGCACATGAATAATGACTCTCACTAGGCTATACCTCCTGAACATCCCATAATCTCTGTACCACCACATTGAGGACTATGTCTCCAATACATGAACCATGGGAAAAACAACATCCAAACCATAGGTATCCACAAAAGCTTACTTATCCACCTCCCATTATAAGTATATCTCCAAGAATATTACAGTTTAGATAAGAGGCAGGGCCTAATGAATGTGACTGATTGTGGGGTTATATCTTTATGAGTGGATCGATACTGTCTCCTGGGATTTGTCAGAATTTCAAGGGCTGGATTAGTTCTCCTCTCTGTTGTTTTTTTTTTTTTTTTTTTCTGTCTCTTGCTTCCTGTCATGTGTTCCTTTCTCCCTCTCAAACACACTCCTTCTGTGATGACATCTGCCATGTTGCAATACAGTCAGAAGTTCCTCATGAGATACCAAAGAGATGTGGTGATTTGATCTTGGACTTTCAGTGTCCAACACTGAGCCAATCTTTTTTTTTTTTTTTCTATATAATGTACCAGTTTCAGGTATTTTGTTAAAGCAATATAAAATATACTTAAGACAAATATCATCTATGTTACTTTCTGCTAGTCAAGATATAGGTAATTTCCAGGATCCACAAAGGCTTCTTTACAGACTTTCAGTATAGTTATGCCTAAAGGAAGATTGATATTCTAAATTTTATCACCTCAGATTGTTTCTGTTTCTTTTTGAATTTTGTATAAGTAGAATACATAAAAAATACTTTTTTGAGTTCTTTCACTTATTGTCATGTCTGTGAAATTCTTCTATGTTGTTGAATGTATCAGGGGTTTACTTTTCTCACTGGTCTGTCATTTTTTACATATCAATAAGACAGAATTTATTTCTTCATTCCATTGTTGTTAGGCATGTATGATGTATTAATCTCTTTATTATGAATATTCTTATAATGTTTGGGTTTTTTGTATTCATTTTCTATTGGTA
The DNA here is from genome assembly GCA_025594165.1 of Tamias sibiricus. NCBI lineage: Eukaryota > Metazoa > Chordata > Mammalia > Rodentia > Sciuridae > Tamias > Tamias sibiricus. The sequence goes on from CM046673.1 coordinate 29,680,164, forward strand.
ATATTACCAGAATTGGAATTCTCAGGTCAGAACGAATGGGATATTTAGTTGTAGCAGAAACTGCAAAGCATTTCTTCTTGTTTTTATACACCAGCAAGGTATGAATATTTCTCTTAGATTTCTATATTTACTGTCATGTTATATTTTCAGTTTTCTTGATTTTAACCATTCTGGTGAATTTGGGATAGATATCTTTTGAAGTCCAAATATGAGATTCATTGTTGTAACTGATGACTCCTCAGGACTGAGAATGAAATCTGACATTCCTTATAGGTTTATTAACACACTTATTTGCACTCAGCATTTAGGTCTGTTGTATGAAGTGGGTCGAGCTGACCAGAAGTAATTAGGATTTTTTTTAATCATCATCAGTATTTGAAGAACAGATTCAACCTTAAGTGAAAAGACATCCAAAGACACTCAAAGTAGCCTATTGGATTCCTCTGTGTTTTCTCCCAAGGTAACTAAAATGAAAGTGTAATGAATGTTTCCATCTACTCAGTGATGTTCTGAAAATAGACTTGTTAAGCATTGCAAGTGATATTACCAAACACTTTGGGTGACAGGGCAAGATCCATGTAAGAATTTTAAATGTTCATCATTTAGGAAGAGTGTTAGCAACATTTATCCATATGATCTTCTAAATACACTTTGATGTTTCCAGACTCTGTGTAAGAAAACTATCTAGGGCTTTTGAGACAATGAGTCAAAATCACCTGATAGAATTGGATAATGCTCCATTACGTGTGACTTTGGATCTTACGGCACCACTTACTTTTCATTATCCACGCAGCACTAGCAAAGTGCAAAAGAATGCCAAGTTCTAAGTTCAAAAATAAGTTTGGTCACTCAGAATAATCACAGAGAAAGAAACACAAGCAAACAATTATATTTATATGGGTGTGTGTGTGTGTGTGTGTGTGTGTGTATTATATGTAATACTTGTATATAAATGTACATATATATGTATGTATACACACACAAAGTGAATCATATTAAGGTATTCTTAATTGCTTAATGTCAGGAAAATACATAGGAGTGTATACATTTATACACATGTATATACTAAATGTATATATAAACACATATATTACATTTTATTTTTTACTAGAGCATTGTAGTTACACATAGTATTGGGTTCATTTTGATAAAATCATCTATGCATAGTCTTTGATTTACTCCATTTCAGTCCCCACTGCCTTGCCCTCCTCTCCTCCCTCCACCAGTTCTTCTTCCTCTACTCTACTGATCTTCTTTTTATTCATTGATTTACTTCATTTTGGTTTTCTTTTTTTCTTTCTTTCTTTCTTTTCTTTTTTTGTACCAGGTATTGAACTCAGGAGCACTTGATTACTGAGCCACATCCCCAGCCCTCTTTTGTATTTTATTTAGAGACAGGCTCTCACTGAGTTGCTTACCACCTTGCTTTTGCTGAGGCTGGCTTTGAACTCATGATTTTCCTGCCTCAACTTCCCAAGCTGCTGGGATTACAGGCATGCACCATCGTGACTGGCATATTTATTTATTTACTTATTTACTTTATTTACTTATTTATTTATTTGCTTTTTTACTTTATTTACTTATTTACTTTATTTACTTATTTATTTACTTTTTTACTTTATTTACTTATTTATTTATTTACTTTTGTTTGGTGCTATCTCCATGTACATAAAGGTGGAATTCTCTGTGGTATAATTATATGTGTACATAATGTGATTTTGTTAAGTTCATTCTGCATTTATTTCCCTTTCCTGTCCCTCCTCCTTCCCTCTCAGTCTCTTTCTTATACTCCACTGATCTTCCCTACATCTTTATGATATCCAATTCCCCTGTCTTTTTCTCCTATTTTGTTCTAGATTCCACATATAAAAGAAAATATTAGACCTTTGATTTTCTTAGCCTGACTTATTTCACTTAGCATTATGTTTTCCATTTCTATCCATTAACTAGCAAATACCATGATTTCACTCTTCTTTATGAGTGAGTAAAAAACTTTAGTGTGTGTGTGTGTGTGTGCGCGCGCACACACACGCACATATTTTCTTGATTTATCTATTGACAGGCATCTGGGCTCTTTCCATACTTGGCTATTGCTAATTGTATTGCTATGCACATTGATGTGGTTCTATCACTGTAGTATGCTGATTTTAGTTATTTTGGAAAAATATCAAGGAGTAGCATATCTGGTTCATATGGTGGTTCCATTGTTGTTGTTGTTATTATTATTATTATTTTGTAGAATCTCCCTTCTGCTTTCCAGAGTGGTTATACTAATTTGCAGTCCCAACAAAAATGTATGAGTGTGCCTTTTTCTTTACATCGTCATCAGCATTTATCAATATTTGTATTCTTTACAATTGCCATTATGACTAGAGTGAGATGAAAATTAGTAAGTACATTTTTATCCATACATTACCTTGAGATCATTATGTATATTGGTGCTGTGTTTTGCCCGGGCAATGGTTTTTTTTTTTTTTTTTTTTTTTTTGTGTGTGTGTGTGTGTGTGTGTGTGTGTGAAGGATAGGTGGTTCTCTCAGTGAGCAATCACCAGTCTGAACATAAGATATGTCTGGATGAGCAAACATGATTAATTCCAGGAGTAATATTTTGGAGTTAAGGTCACCTGTGCCCTACATAAAAGTCATGGAGAAAGTGAAACATAATGCATATTTAACCAACAGAAGCTCTTCTTGCTCTGTTAGAATAGCATTTGTCAGTGTTAACGAACGAGACTATGTAAGTACACCTGAAAATATTGAAAGAAAGAAAAACAAAATCTATTATAATAGAATAAGTTTTACATGAACCATTCTAATTTATTATAAAAATATTAAATCATCAGACCTACATTATTCTTCTTCTGAAACCTTTTTTTTTTTTTTTTTGAGAAACTTATCTATGCAAATTTAAAACCCAAGTACTTCAAAGAATAGTGGTGGCAATTTGGAAATATAAGTAGTCAGTAAAACATAGGACATATTTTGAACACATAAGAAATGTTGCTATCACATTAGAAGCTAATCAACTGCTTAATGTCTTTATTTCAAGTGGAATTTTTTACTTTGAGATAACTGTGTTGAAGAGTGAAACTAACTATTCATACCAAGAACAATTTACTTTTCTTTCCTTGATTGTCAGAGAATTGTTCTCAGTGGTTCAGTATCTCCTTTTTTATATTTTCTTTTTCTTATAGTGAAGCAAATTCAAAGTAATTTAATTTAATATTGTTCCCATATTTAGAATGTAAAACTTCATCAGAAAATAATATTATTGAGATACTTGATGTTAAAATCATTGTTGCAATATTCTACCCCTCCATTTGTATCCACTAGTATCTATTGAGCAAATCTGGAAAAGAAATATCTTTTGTCATGTGTAGGGGAATTTCAGAGATATATTTAAATAGTTCTGACACATATGATTATTTGCATTCTAGTACGTATATGGATTTTGAGTTTTGTGAGATGAACATTCTAATTACATAAAAAATAATTATTCTCAAAAACTTGAGGGCGGATCCAAGATGGCGGATTAGAGGAAGCCGCACTTCAGGACAGCTCCATGGAAAGAATCCAACAAAGCAGATAAATTGCCTTTCATCATATATATATGGACTGAAATTACCGATCTCCTGGATGGTTTGATTACCACTACCAGAGAGAGAAAGAGACAAGCTGTCTGCAGCGGCTGGAGCCGCGAGGCTCCTGCAAAACCGCCTGGGTGGTGCACAGGCCGTGCGAAACAAAGTCAGTGTGGGGAGACCACGCTACTACTGCAACCCCAGTCAAACTCACGGCACACCAGCGTGAAACCGGCGATAAAGACCAGCGATAACGGCCGGCGGGATTGGTGCTGGGGAACCACAGGAGACCGCGGGGCCACACACCAGTTCGGAGCCACACTCCGCCGGACGCGACCCTCAGTAGTGGGGCCCCCGGACAGAGTGGTGCAGAGATCTGCGATTAGCAAACAGGGGCAGAGTGGAGCGGGCCAGTCTGAAGCAGCGCTGTCTGCACTACAGTCACAGGTGTGGCTTCCCGGTGCGATCGGCAAGCATACGGGAGTCTGCGGAGCTGCTGTTGACTGGAAGGAGAGCACCGCCATCTTTGAAAGCTTCAGGGGCTGGTCCTGACAAAGGGAAGGAGACGGAGAGCGACTGCTGCATCCATCCAGGGACTCTCCAGCTCTCTGAAGACAACGCACAATTGGGTGAGACTTGGGTGGTCAGCAGGGGAAGGCGTTTCTGAGGCTGGCGCAGCGGCCACAGGGGGCTGCAACTGTGGGTGGGCTTGGGGAGGGGGTGCCTTCTGGAAGATCCCCTTCCCAGCGCCATTCATCTGCTGACACACGGTCCCCCTGGGCCACTCCTTCACTGAACCGTACAGCCGCTGGCCTAGGATGCAGCCTTGATTTCACTGACAGGATCACAGACTGTGATCCAATAGCAATTGGTTTGAACTGGAAAGGAAAAAAAGAGGGGGGCTTCCCAGGGCCGTTTTGTCTGAGACTTGGGGTTTGACATTTTTTTTTTTTTTTTCCTTTTCTTTTTATTGGTCTGCTTGATTTTTTGGATTGCAGGGAGGGTTTTTTTTTTTTTTTGTTTGTATGTTTGTTTGTTTGTTTATTTTTATTTTTCTTTTTTTGGCTTTGTTTTGTTCTGCTTTTTTTTTTTTTTTTTCCTTCCGCATTGATTGTTAGTGTGTTTATTTGCTTCCGCTCCTTTTTTCTTTCATTCTTTTCCTCCTTCTCACTCTTGTATCTTTTCTTCCTCCTTCATCTTTCATGTTTACATCCTGCCAGTGCATACTAAACAGAGGCAAAAACAAGTTATACGCAAAACTTGGGATTTCTAGAACCAGCGCAATTGAACTGGGTAGCAAAGTGGTGTTATATATAGTTTACTCTCTATTTCCTTGATTCTCTCTCTCCTCTCTCTTACACCAATTCCTACTCTTTTATCTTTTTTTTTTCTTTTCCAACTTACTATATATATAAATTGATCTTTTTACCTAATTGTCAACCCCATTCTCTTTCTTCCATCATCTACTGATACTAAACCACTTCCACTAAACCATTTCAATACATATCTCTTTTCATACTTTCCAAGAAAGAACAATTCAAGACACTTCCTTCTTCCTAAACATAACACCTCTGTATCCAATACTTGAAGCTATAAAACCCTATCAGAAACGTACAGAGTAAATTGGAAATAATATCTGGGTTAACAAAATCTGTACATTGTGACCAAACTTGGATTTTCTGAATAGAAAGTGTTAGGTTTTAAAAGTATAAAGGAATTATAAGGTGATCTGATAGCATTGTACTACAGGAACAACATAAGGCTTTAAGGGAAAATCGAAACAGTCAAGGTCCCACAGTGCAGGAAGAATAGACACACAAGCAACATGAAAAAACAAGGAAAGAAAATGACACAAACAAATCAAGATACCTCATCGGTAGATGTCATGGCAAGCACAGTTGGTCAAATGCCAGAGATGGAATTTAGAAATTACATATGCCAAATGTTTATGGAACTTAAGAATGAACTCAAAAATGAGATGAGGGAGCAGGTACAGGAGGCAAAAGATCATTTTGACAAAGAACTCCAAAAACAAATACAGGAAGTAAAAGATTACTTCAATAGGGAAATAGAGGCTCTAAAGAGAATCCAAACAGAAATTCCAGAAATGAAAGAAGCAATAAACCAAAATAAAAGCTCAATTGAAATCATCTCCAACAGAATAGACCACCTGGAAGATAGAACCTCAGACAATGAAGACAAAATATATGTCCTAGAGAAGAATTTAAACCATACAGCAAAACTTGTTAGTAATCATGAACATAACATCCAAGAATTATGGGACAGCATAAAAAGACCAAACTTAAGAGTGATCGGCGTAGAGGAAGGGGCAGAGTTTCAAGCCAAAGGAATGAGTAATCTATTTAATGAAATAATTACAGAAAATTTTCCAAGCTTGAGGAATGAAATGGAAAACCAAGTTCAAGAGGCATACCGAACACCAAACAAACAAAATCTCAACAGATCCACACCTAGACACATTATAATGAAAATGCCTAATACACTGAGCAAGGAGAGAATACTAAAAGCCACAAGAGAAAGGAAGCAAATTACATATAGGGGGAAACCAATCAGACTATGTTCAGATTTTTCAACCCAGACCTTAAAAGCAAGAAGATCCTGGAATAGCATATTTCAAGCTCTGAAAGAAAAGGGATGTCAACCAAGAATCTTATATCCAGCAAAATTGAGCTTTAGATTCGAAGATGAAATAAAAACCTTCCACGACAAGCAAAAGTTGAAAGATTTCACAACTCGAAAGCCAGCACTTCTGAGCATCCTGGGCAACATTTTTCATGAAGAAGAAGAGAAAGATGATAACGAAAATCAACAAAGGGAGATATTAAACTAAAGGAAATACCAACCAGAAGAGAAACCAAATCAAGCTAAAGACCATAATTCAAATAAAAATGGATGGGAATAAAAATCACATCTCAATAATAACCCTGAATGTTAATGGCCTAAACTCGCCAATCAAAAGACACAGATTATCAGAATGGATTAAAAGAAATGACCCAACAATTTGCTGTCTCCAAGAAACACACCTCATAGAAAAAGACATCAACAGACTGAAAGTGAAAGGCTGGGAAAAGTCTTATCACTCACATGGCCAGCAGAAGCAAGCAGGGGTTTCCATTCTCATATCAAATACGGTAGACTTCAAACCAAAATTAATCAAGAGGGACAAAGATGGATATTTCTTATTACTTAAGGGAACCATCCATCAACAGGATATAACAATCATAAATCTGTATGCCCCAAATAATGGAGCACCTACATTCATCAAACAAACGCTTCTTAAGTTCAAGAGTAAAATAGACCACAACACAGTTATTCTAGGGGACTTCAACACACCTCTCTCACCAATGGATAGATCATCCAAACAAAAGCTAAACAAAGAAACTTTAAGCCTCCTCAAAACAATTAACAATTTAGACCTAACGGACATATATAGAATATTTCATCCCTCAGTAAACGAATACACATTTTTCTCAGCAGCACATGGCTCCTTCTCCAAAATAGACCATATATTATGTCACAAGGCAACTCTCAGCAAATATAAAAAAATAGAGATACTACCCTGCATGCTATCGGACCATAAAGGGATAAAATTGGAAATCAACGACAAAACAAGGAATAAGAAAAACTACTCCATCAACTGGAAGCTAAACAACATGCTACTGAATGAACAAGGGGTTGAAGAAGACATCAAAGAGGAGATCAAAAAATTCCTAGAGGTAAATGAGAACACAGATACATCATATAGAAATCTCTGGGACACTATGAAGGCAGTAGTAAGAGGAAAATTCATTGCACTGAGTTCATTCCTTAAGAGGAAAAAAACCCAACAAATAAATGACTTAACATCACACCTCAAAGCATTAGAAAAAGAAGAACAGACAAACACCAAGAGCAGTAGAAGACAGGAAATAATTAAAATCAGAGCAGAAATTAATGAAATTGAGACTAAGGAAACCATTCAAAGAATTGACAAAACTAAAAGTTGGTTCTTTGAAAAAATAAACAAAATTGACAGACCCTTAGCGATGCTAACGAAAAGAAGAAGAGAAAAAACTCAAATTACTAACATTCGTGATGAAAAAGGGAATATCACAACAAACACCTCAGATATACAGAATATAATTAGAAATTACTTTGAAAACTTGTACTCTAATAAAATAGAAAATACTGAATGCATTGACAGATTTCTAGAGTCATATGATTTGCCTAAACTGGATGTTGAGGCTATACATAATTTAAATAGATCAATTACAAGCGAAGAAATAGAAGATGTCATCAAAAAGCTACCAACAAGGAAAAGTCCAGGACCTGATGGGTTTATAGCCGAGTTCTATAAGACTTTCAAAGAAGAACTAATACCAATGCTCTTCAAACTATTTCAAGAAATAGAAAAAGAGGGAGCTCTTCCAGACTCTTTCTATGAGGCCAACATTACATTAATTCCAAAGCCAGGCAAAGACGCATCCAAAAAAGAAAACCTCAGGCCCATATCTTTAATGAACATAGATGCAAAAATACTCAACAAAATCCTGGCAAATCGGTACAAAAACATATCAAAAAGATAGTGCACCACGATCAAGTGGGGTTTATCCCAGGGATGCAAGGCTGGTTCAATATTCGGAAATCAATAAACATAATACATCACATCAATAGACTTAAAGACAAAAATCATATGATCATCTCAATTGACGCAGAAAAAGCATTTGACAAAATACAACACCCCTTTATGTTCAAAACACTAGAAAAACTAGGAATATCAGGAACATATCTTAACATTATAAAAGCTATTTATGCAAGGCCCTGAGCTAACATTATCTTAAATGGAGAAAAATTGAAAGCATTCCCTCTAAAAACTGGAACAAGACAGGGATATCCCCTTTCACCACTGCTATTTAAACATAGTACTGGAAACTCTGGCCAGAGCAATTAGACAGACAAAAGAAATTAAAGGGATCAAGATAGGAAATGAAGAGCTCAAATTAGCACTATTTGCTGATGACATGATAATCTACCTAGAAGACCCAAAAAAACTCTACCAGAAAACTTTTACAACTAGTAAACGAATTTGGCAAAGTTGCAGGATACAAAATCAATACACATAAGTCAAAGGCATTTGTGTACATCAGCGACAAAGACTCTGAAAGGGAAATGATGAAAAATACCCCATTTGCAATAGCATCAAAAAAAAAAAAAAAAAATACCTGGGAATCAACCTAACGAAAGAGGTGAAAGACCTCTATAACGAAAATTATAGAACACTAAAGAAAGAAATTATAGATGAACTCAGAAGATGGAAAGAACTACCTTGCTCTTGGATAGGTAGAATTAATATTGTCAAAATGTCCATACTACCAAAAGCATTATACAGATTTAATGCAATTCCAATCAAAATCCCAATGTCATTCGTCAAAGAAATAGAAATAGCAGTCATGAAATTCATCTGGAAAAATAAGAGACCCAGAATAGCCAAAGCAATCCTGAGCAAGAAAAGTGAAGCAGGGGGCATCACCATACCAGACTTTAAATTATACTATAGAGCAATAGTAACAAAAACAGCATGGTATTGGCACCAAAACAGACTGGTGGACCAATGGTACAGAATTGAGGATACAGAGACTAATACATTTAATTACAGCTATCTTATATTAGACAAAGGTGCCAAAAATGTACAGTGGAGAAAGGATAGCCTCTTCAACAAATGGTGCTGGGAAAACTGGAAATCCATATGCAACAAAATGAAATTAAACCTATATCTCTCACCATGCACAAAACTCAATTCAAAGTGGATCAAAGACCTAGGAATTAGACCAGAGACAATACACCTAATAGAAGAAAAAGTAAGCTCCAATTTCCAACATGTTGGATTAGGCCCCAAGTTCCTTAATAAGAATCCTGTAGCGCAAGAATTACTACCAAGAATTAATGAATGGGATAGATTTAAACTAAAAAGCTTCTTTTCAGCAAAAGAAACAATCAGTGAGGTGAATAGAGAGCCAACTAATTGGGAACAAATATTTAATACATGCACATCAGATAGAGCACTAATCTCTAGAATATATAAAGAACTCAAAAAACTTTACACTAAAAAAACAAATAACCCAATCAATAAATGGGCTAAGGAATTGAGAAGACACCTCTCAGAAGAAGATACACGATTAATCAACAAATACATGAAAAAATGTTCAACATCGCTGGCAATTAGAGAAATGCAAATCAAAACTACTCTAAGATTTCACTTCACTCCAGTCAGAATGGCAGCCATCAAGAACACAAGCAACAATAAATGTTGGAGAGGATGTGGAGAAAAAGGCACACTCATACATTGCTGGTGGGACTGCAAAATGGTGCAACCGTTATGGAAAGCAGTATGGAGATTTCTTGGAAAACTGGGAATGGAACCATCCTATGACCCAGCCATCCCACTCTTGGGTCTATTCCCAAAGGACTTAAAAACAGCATATTACAGTGACACAGCTATCTCAATGTTTGTAGCTGCACAATTCACAATAGCTAGGTTGTGGAACCAACCTAGATGTCCCTCAGTAAATGAGTGGATTAAGAAAATGTGGTATATACGCACAATGGAATTTTACTCAGCAATAAAAGAAAACAAATTAATGGCATTTGCAGGTAAATTGATGAAGTTGGAAGACATAATGCTAAGTGAAGTTAGTCAGTCTCAAAAATCCAAGTATCAAATGTTCTCTCTTATATAAGGAGGCTTTTTCAAAATATTGTTGGATGGGGGTACATAGGAGGATTAGAGGAACACTAGAATGGTCAAGGGAAGGGAGGGTAAGGGAGGGAGCAAGCGGGGAGGGAGGGGGAAGAAAAAAAAAGGTGGTTGAATGAGACAGATATCATTTTCCTTAATGCATGATTGAAGAACTGAATTGTACGAATATACTTTGTATACAAACAGTTGTATGTAAAAAGATACTAAATATATGCACTATGAATTGTACATATTAAAAATTATAAAAATAAAAAATTAAAAAAAAAAATAATTATTCTGAAAAAAATGTAAGCACATCATTTGAAATGGGGTTACTTTTAAGGGATAAGAAGGTTAGAAATGTCCAGTTATATTGTCCCTAGGCCCTGAGGATGAGGCACAAAGATTTGGATAAAATATAGCAAAAAGACAATGAAGGAGCTGGGCACAGCGGGGCATGCTTGTCATCCCAGTGGTTTGGTAAGCTGAGGCAGGAATATGGGAAATTCTAAGCCAGCTTCTGCAACTTAGTGAGGGCTTCAGCAAATTAGCAAGATCTTGTCTCAAAATAAAATATGAAAAGGAATTCCTATACCAAAAAAATAAAATAAAATTAGAAGAAAAAAAAAAAAAACACTATGAAGGACCATCTTGGATTGCATATAGTTCCTGTTATCTGAAAACCTTATGGCCCAGGAAACTTTAGGAAATCCCAAGAGTGTTTCCTAGAGTGAAAACAGAAAGCCTTTTTGGTGATATTAAAAATACTGTAGAGCTGGGCGCGGTGGCGCACGCCTGTAATCCCAGTACTTGGGAGGCTGAGGCAGGAGGATCAAGAGTTCAAAGCCAGCCTCAGCAATGGCGAGGCACTTAGCAACTCAGTGAGACCCTGTCTCTAATAAAATACAAAAAAGGGCTGGGGATATGGCCCAGTGGTCGAGTGCCCCTGAGTTCAATCCCCGGTACCAAAAAAATAAAAAATAAAAAATAAATACTGTAGTAGGTTGTTTTTAAGTCCTTTGGGTAAAGACAGAGGAGTGGTTCAAATTGTGGTTCCATTCCCAGTTTTCCAAGGAATCTCCACACTGCTTTCCAGATTGGCTGCACCAATTTGCAGTCCTACCAGCAATGAATGAGTATGCCTTTTTCCCCACCTCCTCACCAATATTAATTGTTGTTTGTATTTTTGATAGTTGCCATTCTGACTGGAGTAAGAATGGAGTAAGATGAAATCTTAGAGTAGTTTTGATTTCCATTTCTCTAATTGCTAGAGATGTTGAACACTTTTTCATATATTTGTTGATTGATTGTATATCCTCTTCTGAGAAGTGTCTGTTCAGTTCCTTGGCCCATTTATTGATTGGGTTATTTGTTTTTTGGTATTAAGGTTTTTGAATTATATATATACTTGAGATTAGTGCTCTATCTGATGTACTTATTGTAAAGATTTGCTCCCATTATGCAGGTTCTCTATTCACCTCACTGATTGTTTCTTTTGCTGAGAAGGACTTAAAGAGCATACTACAGGGACACAGCCACATCAATGTTTATAGCAGCACAATTCACAGTAGCTAAATTGTGGAACCAACCCAGATGCCCTTCAGATGAATGGATAGGGAAACTTTAGTATATATACACAATGGAACACTACTCAGCACTAAAAGAGAATAAAATCATGGCACTTGCAGGTAAGTGGATGGTGTTGGAGAAAATAATACTAAGTGAAGTTAGCCAATCCCCCAAACCAAAGGTTGAAAGATTTCTTTGTTGTACTGGCTCATAATGGTGAGGGTGGGGGGATAAGAGGAATAAAGGAACTTTAAATAGATCAAAGGGGAGGGAGAAAAAGAGAGGGGGAAAGGGATAGGAATAATGGTGGGATGAGTTAGACATCATTACCCTAAGTACATGTAGGAAGACACGAATGGTGTGAAAATACTTGTGTAGAACCAGTGACTTGAAAAATTGTTCTCTAGGTAATATGAAATAAATTGCATTCTGCAAGCATGTATAACAAGTTAGAATAAATAAATAATTTAATTTTAAAAATACTATTTTTAGATGTTTTGCATCACTAGGCCCAAAGTACCCTGATATGTTTTCCATAGATAATACACCATATAATAGACTCTCTCAAGAAGGAGAAAGCATTTCCATGTGCAGTATGTTACAGCATCCATGATAATGTGAATTTGGAAAATATTCACCACCAAGAGGTTAGCTCCTCATTGCTGGATGTCATTATCACCTGGGGTTGCTGGGGTCCAGATGCATGTAGTTATGGTGGTGGACATGGTGGCGGGTAAGGGTGCTAATCCTGGATGGCATTGGTTGTGGAGATAATATCATGAAGCTCTGGCTCAGGACAGTAGAATCAGTACATGGAAAACAGAGGGAAGCACAGGGTGAACTAATGCACCCCGTGAGATAACCATGTGGCTCCCAAGAAATACCTAGAAACCAAGATAAATATTACAAACCCTTCAAACACTAGGATTAGGATTCCAAGCCCTTGAAATCCTAACAACTTCTGAAAAAAGACTTCTAGATAATTTAAAGATTAAAAATGAAAGATACAATCAAGAATAAAATAGACACATCCTCACTACCACATAGAAACTCTAGGAATGCAATCACTTAGTCTTTGAAATTAAAGAGTACCTCAGAGAATAAGAGATAATATTAAAATTATCAGAGGAAAACATCAAACTATTCTAAAAGATAAAGAACATGAAGGAGAATACATTTCTTCATTAACGAAGGGAACCTAACATAATATAATGGGGCCTTTAAGTATTTAGAGAAGGTATCTAGAACACACAATTTAACTAATCTTCAAGCACGAAGGTGAAATACAAAACATGTTCAAATGTGAAAAGATGGAGGGTGAGTACCAATCATAGAGAAACGTAGGCTACAAAAGCATATTGTATGTACTCAGTACTGTAGAAGACCAAACAAGAAGGGAGTGGATACAGGAGATGATGGTATGCCAAAAAACAGGATTCCTATTGCCGAATCTACATCTTTTGTCACTGTGAAAATAGTTTCTTCCTGTGGGGATTTTGAATTTGAAAAGAAGTAAACTGTTAGTAAAAGGTAAAATAGAAGATGGAATTGGGAGATCCAAATATCCAAATATGTACACAGTCATGATGGAACAGCATAAAGATTCAGGTCTGCAACCTCTGATCAGATGTTCTGAAATGTAAGCATTGATAAAAAGCAATTTCAAAATCTATTTTCCCTCAATTTGAAATGAAACTAATTTGACAGCAAAGTATGAATGAAACTAAAATGTGTTGATATGTATAAGTTTATTTGTCCCAAATAAGTATCAATAATGACATAATTTGTTGGAGACATATCATTGTGTGAACATGAGATATTGCTCGAGATCTTGGTCCTGGATTACATGATAAGCAATATGTAGTATGTGTTGCATTACCTTTTAAAAATTTGAAAAATGCTGAATGATAAAGATATATCTCACTAAAGTATCTGAATAAGTTATAGATTTCTTTTTTTTTTTTTTTTTTTTTGGTACCAGGGATTGAACTCAGGGGCACTTGACCACTGGGCCACATCCCCAGCCCTTTTTTGGGATTTTATTAGAGACAGGGTCTCACTGAGTTGCTAAGTGCCTTGCCATTGCTGAGGCTGGCTTTGAACTCGCGATCCTCCTGCCTCAGCCTCCCAAAGTGCTGGGATTACAGGCGTGAGCCACCAAGCCCGGCTTAAGTTATAGATTTCTAAAGTTAATTTTTAGCTTAAGTATAGTAGATACAAGTACATTTACCACTAGGAGAACTGAGAAATATAGAAAATGAGAAGAAATAATAAAATACGACAAATTTATGAATGCTAGAAATGGAAAATGAAAGAAACAGAGGAAAAACTGATGAACTGAAAGAAAAAAAAACAAGATAAAATATATCAATATTCACAATACATATGAAAAAAATACTGAACAGATAAATGGCAGAAAATCGAGTTTGGATTAAAACCCCAAAAGTTATGTAATATTCCTAAAAGGAAGTTATAACATGTAATGGCTACCTCAACTCATACTAGACAGATCCTGTGGCAGATTACAAATATATGCTCTACAAGTTTCATTTTCATTTATTTCAAAATATTTAAAATTTTATTTTGATAATTCTTCCTTGATTCATAATTTTGTTTTTCATTTGATTATTTAATTTCCAAGTATTCGGAGGATTTCTATTTATTTTATTTTCTTTCCTTCTAGTTTAATTTTATTGTGAGCTGAGAATGTGCTCTTCATTTCACTTATCCATATGCTATAACCATTAAAAATATTGCTATTATTGTTTATTAGACACTTTTCATATATCAATTAAAATAGCAATCATAGAAGATTTTATTTTATATTCTTTTTTTTAGCATTTTTCTGTTTTTTTCCCCTCTAGCATTTTTCTGTTTCTCTAGCATTTTTCTTTTTTTTTTTTTAAACTAGATTTATATCGTATTATATCTGCCTGAAGAATTTCCTTAGACCTTTTTTATTTTTCAGTTATCAGTGTTTTATTGTCTTTGCTTTGGTATTTTTAAATTACTGAATATTGTGTATTCATGCTGCATTATGTTTCAAAGATCCTGAAATGTCTGTTTTTTCTTTTTTTTTTCATTTTCTTTTTTTTTTTAGTATGTATTACAATTCATAATGCACATATATAGCATCTTTTTACATACAACTGTTTGTATACAAATTACATAAGTACCATTCAGATCTTCAATCATGCATTTAGGATAATGATATCCATCTCATTCAACCACCAATTTTTTTTTTCCTTTTTTTCTCCCCCTCCCTAGACATTACTTTTAAGGCAGTTCTGACAATGAATTCCATCAGTTTTTTTGGCTTAGGAGTAAGCCGAATATTTTCATTCTTTTGAAGAATAATTTCAAAATGATAGAAAAATAATTGTATGGTTGGTGGTATTATTCTTTCAAAACTATATTTTCATCCATTTTCTATTAGCTTGAATGGTTTCTTTTGGGAGATCTGCAGCAATTCATATCCTTTTTACTTCTTAATATAATTATTTTTTATCTTTAAGACTCTTTTTCTCTTCATTTTCCCACATTTTAAGAATGATATACCTCATTAGGGTTTTGTTTATCCATCTTCAATTGATCCTGTTTGATGTTCTTTCTCTTGCTAAGCCTGTGGTTTATTTTTTCTAATTAATTTTGGAAAATTCTTAGACACTAATTTTTCAAACATTTCTTCTCTTTTTCATTAGTATTCAAATTACATGTGTTTTACCTGTCTTGATATATCTCCTAGTCATTGCATGTTTCAATTAGTTTTGTTTTCTTTAATTCTTCTTGCCATCCATACCTTCCCCTGGCCAATGCATTCTCAAGTGATTTCTATGAAGCTTCATCTCTTATTAGTAAATGTATACCCATAAATATATTCTCACATATATTTAGTTATGTGAGAAAAGAAAAATGAGGGATGAAGGGACTGGAGAGATAAAGGAATTTTGGAAGAATTTTAATTAAAGTAGCTCTTTCTCAAATTCTCATAAGAACATGGTGGAGTTTTGGACAGAAAGATCAAGAAAGTATAAGGAAACCCTGCAACTTTGTGGTGCTTAGAATTTCTCTCTCTCTTATTGGTCTGTACACAATTTCCAAAACTTTATGAAATAGTGATTTTTGTATTTCCACTAGTTTATGACTCCAGAAGCTTCTTCTCCAAGAAAATAATCTTAATGTCTGTGTCTCTCTGACTATATCTGTATCTGTGTCTTCAGATTTGAGGATGGCGATTTGTACAACTGATCATCTGATAGATCACGGAAAATGTGTTGATTTTCTGTTCATCTAAACTTTTCAGTTGTAAAAAAAGGAAACAATAACTTCCAAGCTCTTTACATGTTGGAACTGAAACCAGAACCTTAAACCCTATATAAATGCTTTCAAATAACTAACAGAAAACTCTGGAAAGTGTAAATAAAAGGCAATATTACAGAAAGTTGACACTTGAGGAAAAAGGATGCCACAACATAATTTCCCACTTTCTATGGGTTTTATTCTAAGAAGATGCACTTAGCAGTACAAAAAGCTGCTAGAGTTTTAATTGAAAACATTCTGTTTCTCTGACCTGAAAAGCAAGAAGAGAAAGCACAAGGCAGTCACAAATATTGGAAAGTGATTTTTACTTCAGAAAACAGACACAGAGGGGAAACCTGAAAATCTATGCATAAACTCTGTCCAAATACCTGAATGTCCATCAAATGATGCATGGGCAAGGTATATTCAAGCATCATTCAAAGAATAAATAACCAGAACTGAGAATTAATTGTGACACAAAGAGACAGAATTTGGAGCCTCAGTGAAAATAAATTACCCACTTAAGCAACAACAACAACAACAACAACAACAAAACCAGAATTTGAAGCTGGGGATGTAGCTCAGGGCTAGAAGACTTACCTAGCATGAATTCAGTCCCTTGTGCTACAAAATCATCAACAACAAAGCAACAGAATTTGGAATTTCTGCATCAGAACATTCAAAATATGCTAGAACAATATGAAAATTATTCAATATAGAGAAAAAACAAGGAAAATGTATGTGCTCATTTTCAAAAGACAGAAGAGTATATAGCCAAATGCAGGAGCCCTGTTTGGGGATTGGCTTGAATTGCAGTTGACTATGAGCCGTGGAGATTTGGGCATTGTCTCCCTCCCGTAGTCTCACGAGACTTGTTGCGGGATCTCGAGTGACTTGGCCAAAATTGCTGATCGGGTCAGCGCCATTTTAGTGTTTGTGTTTGGCGTGTGTTTAGTTGTTGTTAGAACCAGAGAGAAAAGTTATCAGAATAAAAAGCTGTTTGTCTCCAGTTTGCTTCTGAAGTTCTTCCCGCGGCTCCGTTGCTCCAAGCGCTTCAGGCGGCTACAGGTGGCGGCCCGTACGGGGAACTTCGGAGCGGACAGGTAAGAACTGAAAGGTCTCTAAAGATGGGTTCGAATATAACTGAATCCCAAGTGATAGAGGCTATGCAAAGACTCCTTGATATACCTGACTCTGTTCTCAGTGAGGAGTATATAGACAAAAGTGAAAGTGATCAAAAAAGTGTAGATTCCACTGGGCCAACTGAGACCAGTAAAGAGAGTATTAGAAGAGACCCCAAAATGAAAAAAATTCAAGATATTAAAGCTATTCGGGAGTTATTGGCGAAAGCTGAAGGATACTTGCTCTCACTGGAACCTGGGCCTCAGGATATTGCTGTCAGTGAAATTAGCAGTGGTGAGGAAGCTAGTAAAAGTGATCCTGAGAAAATGAGGAAAAAAGAAATTTAAAAAGACTGAGAAAAAGGTCCGTCAGGCAGAGGAGTCACTTGTGTCCTCTACTCCCCCATGGGTGGAATCCATTACAGAAAATATGAAGGGTATTACTAGGCATTTGCAGAATAATGAAACAGAAATAAACAGAAATAAAATAAAACAGAAACAGAAATAAAAAGTCTTTCTGATCGCTTATGCGCTCTCGAGGACAACTCACAGATACATTGGGAACCGCCAGCATTTGAAAAGAAAAATGGACAGAGTGTCCATCAGTCCAGTAGATTTCAAAACAATAAAAAATCTCAAAGAGGCAGTAATGACTTATGGGCCCCAAGCTCCTTTCACGTTGAGTATGCTGGAGTCCCTTAACACCTTTAGCTTAACCCCCTCAGACTGGAAAAGTCTATGTAAAGCAACATTAAGCGGGGGGCAATTCTTGGTTTGGCGATCACAATTCCAAGAACTTTGTATAGAAACGGCTAAAAGAAACGCGGCTGCAGGGTTTGAAAACTATAATATAGACATGCTCACAGGAGAAGGGAAATTCGCAGACTTACAGGCTCAAACAGATTATGACCCAGATATATATGCTCAGATAAATGCAGCTGCCTTAGAGGCATGGAAAACTGTACAAGGACCTGGGGATCTACAAGGTAGCTTGTCAAAAGTGATTCAAGGACCTAATGAGCCGTATGCCGACTTTGCTGATCGACTTTTGAGAACTGCAGGTAGTGTGTTTGCAGATGTTGACCAAGCTATGCCATTAGTTGTTCAATTAGCTTATGAAAATGCAAATAAATGGTGCCAAGCAGCCATCAGGCCATGGAGAACTAAAAAGGATCTTTCTGTATATATACAACTATGTAAAGATATAAATGACGCCTTTGTCACAGGAAATGTGATTGCAGCCTCAATGAGAGGTGCTTCCTCTCGAAATTTCACAAAGGCTAAACGTAGATATTATAATCAATCAGGATATTCCAGGCAAAATTATCATAATCAATCAGGCAATTCTAGGCAAAATCCCAAAAGAGAAATAAGACCAAGCTCATATCGTGCCCCAGGCCGCTGCCCCAGGTGTAAAAAGGGAAATCATTGGGCCAATAAATGCCATTCAAAATTTGACATCCATGGAAATCCTTTGTTCAGGAATTCAAAAAACGGGGCACGGGGCCCAATACCCCAGGGCCCACAAATGTACGGGGCATTGCAGAAGGAGTATCCTCAAGCATCCACTCAGATGCTTCCCCGACACAATCCCTACTACCCATCCACTCCCTCGCCAGAGGAACAAGAGGAAATGCAGGATTAGACCTCTGTTCCACCGCCCGAATAGTGTTAACACCTGAAATGGGGGTTCAACTGATTCCCACAGGAGTCAGGGGACCTCTTCCCTCAGGGACTGTAGGACTTATTATCGGGTGTAGTCCTAAAAGCTTATTAGGTTTGCAAGTGACCCCAGGAGTAATAAACTCAGACTACAAAGGGGAAATAAAAATAATGCTTAGCTCACCCCAAAGTATAACTTCTGTTAATCAAGGAGATAGAATTGCTCAGTTGCTTCTCCTTCCCAATTTACATAATTCATTTAAAATGGGTATGCCTCAAGAAGGGAACAATAGAGGATTTTGTTCCACTGACTCAAGTCCCATGGCTTGCTGGGTTCGAGACTGTTCAAGGAGGCCTATGTGTAAAATAAAAATCCAAGGAATAGAAATGGAGGGATTAATAGATACTGGAGCTGACTCTTCCATTATTAATTTACGCCAATGGCCCAAGCACTGGCCTCTGCAAAAAGCTTCAACCAGTTTAAGAGGCTTGGGATATAATAACCTCCCAGATAAAAGTGCAGTAATTTTAAAATGGGAGGATGATGAAGGCCATAAAGGAACATTTCAGCCTTATGTTTTACCTAATCTACCGGTTACTTTATGGGGAAGAGATATTTTGCAACAAATGGGAGTACACCTTGCAACCAAGCCTGCAGATGTTAAATGTGAAAACCTACAGGGTAATCTTAACCATAAAAGAACTCATTATCAAAAAGTACAGAGTAATCTTAACCCTAAAAGTAATCATTGTCATAAAGGAAAAAGATATTTTTTTTCGGGGCCACTGAGAAAATAATTTTGAAAATACCATGGCTTTCTGATAAGCCAGTGTGGGTCCCTCAGTGGCCCCTATCTAAAGAGAAATTACAAGCGGCCCACCAATTAGTTCAGGAACAATTAGAAGCAGGTCATATAGAACCTTCCACCTCTCCCTGGAATTCCCCCATATTTGTGATCAAGAAAAAGTCAGGAAAATGGCGATTGTTACATGATCTTAGACAAATCAATAAAACCATGCAAGTTATGGGGCCTACTCAACCTGGACTTCCTAGTCCCGTAGCTATTCCAAAAAATTTCCATCTTATTACTCTTGATATAAAGGATTGCTTCTTTTCTATTCCCCTACATCCTCTGGATGCCCCCAGGTTTGCTTTTTCCGTTCCTTCTATGAACAATAATGGCCCTGATCAGAGATATCAATGGAAGGTTTTACCACAGGGAATGGCTAATAGCCCCACCATATGCCAAATATATGTGGACAAGGCTATCCAACCCATTAAAAATAAATATCCAAACCTCATGTGTCTACATTACATGGATGATATTTTATTGGCCCACCCTAATCAAAAAATCTTATTTAATATATTCAGTGATGTGGTAGAAAATTTAAAAAAATATGGATTATATATAGCAGAAGAAAAAGTTCAAACCAGATCTCCCATATTATATTTAGGATTTAAAATCATGGATACTTTTGTTAGACCCCAAAAAATTTTAATAAATAAAGAACATTTGACCACCCTCAATGATTTCCAAAAACTACTGGGAGACATTAATTGGCTTCGCCCTACACTAAATCTCACTACTGGCCAACTAAAACCTTTATTTGACATCCTTCGTGGAGATCCTGATCCATCTTCACCACGAACATTGACTCCTGATGCTAGGAAAGCTTTAAAGTTAGTAGAAAAAGCCATCGAAAGAGCTCATTGTGATAGATTTGATTTAACTCAACCGCTGATGTTGATTATTATTTCTTCACAATATACACCCACAGGAGTATTTTGGCAACAAGGGCCTTTATTATGGATACATTTGCCCGTCTTTCCTAAAAGTATAATTGAATCTTATACCTCCATGGTGGCTAAACTTATTCTTCAAGGACTTAAGACTTCTACTAAAATATTTGGCATTCACCCTGCTACTATTATTACTCCCTATTCATCATCACAGATTGAATACTTATGCTTCAATGATAATGATTGGGCTATAGCTAAATGCTCTACTTCTGCAAATTTTGATAATCATCTTCCTAAGTCCCCTATATTATCTTTTTGTATTAATCATCCTATTATATTTCCACAGGTAATAAAAAATCAACCTATTCCTAAGGCATTTAATGTATTTACAGATGGGTCCTCAAATGGTACTGCTACAGTAGTCACTAAAAAAGAAAATATGACTTACATAACTGCACACAAATCAGCTCAACTAGTGGAATTAGAAGCTGTGGTAAGAGCTCTGGAAAATTTTAGGGACCAGCCCGTAAACATTTTTTCAGATAGCCACTATATTGTACAAGCCGTCCCAAAATTAGAGTTAGCAGGACCAATAGCACCTCATACTCCAGCCTTTAAATTGTTTTATCAAATACAAAAACTTTTGTGGGCAAGAAAAGAACCTCTATTCGTAGGCCATATTAGAGCACATACTAATTTGCCTGGTCCCCTCCATGAAGGTAATCAAAGGCTGATGAACTTACAAAAACAGTATTTATACTTTCAGCGCTACAACAAGCTACTTTATTTCACTCCCAGTTTCATGTCAACAGCACCACCTTGCAACGTAGGTTTAAAATCACAAAGGAGCAAGCCAGAACAATTGTAAAAGATTGTAAATCTTGTATGACACATTTGCCCAATCCTCATTTCGGCGTTAACCCTAGAGGATTAATGCCCAATCATTTGTGGCAGATGGATGTTACTCATGAGCCAAGTTTTGGAAAATTGCGATTTATTCATGTGACCATAGATACATGTTCAGGCATGATTTTTGCTTCCTTACATTCTGGAGAAAAAGTTAAAGATGTTACATCTCATTGTTTGCAAGCTTTTGCTGCATTGGGCATCCCCAAAATGCTTAAAACAGATAATGGCCCCGCATATACGTCCTCATCTTTCAAAGAGCTTTGCGCAAAATTCAATATATCCCATAAAACAGGCATCCCATACAATCCTCAGGGTCAGGGCATTATTGAAAGAGCAAACCGAACACTGAAAATTATGTTATTAAAACAAAAAGAAGGAAATTGGAAAAGTCCTAAGGACAGATTGGCAGTTGCCCTGTTTACCTTAAATTTTTTAACTTTAGACTCTAATGGTTATTCTGCTGGAGACAGACATTGGAATCCACACCAACAACATAAACCTTTGGTTTACTGGAAGGATGTTCTTTCAGGTACATGGAAGGGTCCAGATCCAGTATTAATTTGGGGAAGAGGATCTGTTTGTGTTTTTCCAAAAGACGAATCCTCTCCAATATGGATACCATCTAGATTAATAAAACAGGTACCACATCAAAATGATCAAGATGAAGTTATTGAAGAATCAAGATTAATAAAAAAGGTACAAAATCAAGAGGACCAAGATGAAGGTACAGAATGATTCCCTCAAAAGAGTCCTTCAAAATATTTCACAACTTAAGTGTCATTTCTCCCGGCCGGGACAAGGAGATCTCTCTTTAGTGTGCACACAATTGTATTTTTTTTTTCTTTTTATACATTTCTTTATGTCTGTACATTTGTCTACATTTCATGTTAATGTGACGTCACAAATATATGTTTGTATGCTTGTTCGTCTGTCCAGTGTGACGTCACAAAGAACAAAGCGCTTATGAAAAAGAAAATATATATATATATATATATATATATATATATATATATATATATATGGATCCAAATAACTTTAATTCATTTTAGGTTAAGAGTATTCAATTTAGGTAAATAATTTTATAAATGAAGGTACTTTCAATTTTGATTTATAGGTGTCCCTGGGACTTCTCTTTAGCAAACAATATGACTAGTGCTATATAACCTGATATTTTGGTGTTTTGACATAAGATTGTTTATTTGTTATTAACTTCATTTGTTTAATAGCTCATTAATTTCAATTATCTCAACAGGTAAAAGATTGCTCTGTATACAGAGACTCAAGGGTTCCAGCTAACAAATTATTTCTCTAAAGTGCCTTTACCTTTTCTTTAATCTATCTTTAATGCAGTAATTACCCTCAGTCTTTCTTTGTTTTGTTCTAAATATGATATTTTTCCAACTTATGTTTGTAGAAGCTCAACCAGCGATGTGTGTGAACAAAAATCAACTTTAATTTTCTAATCTAATTATTCTATTTTGTAGTTTGACAACTCGCCTCTTGACTCAGTGCTGCAATAGCACTGCCTTTCCTTTAATAATTAATGCTTGAGTTTCTAGGTAGCGGGCCCTGAAGATTTGCCGGTGGCATTGTCTAAACATAAAAAAGACGTCTGCTGCTACAGCTGCAGGGATCGCGGCCGCCGCAAGCATCCCTGCTGCTCAAACATCAAACAACCTCACCAACAGTGTGGCCTCTGCTCTACATGCATGGGGCCTCCTACATCAACATGTTACAACAAATGGACATTTTGATCTTTCATTGTTTGGGACTTTACGGGACAATGCCTTGCGGGTATTTGTCTAGAGAATTCAGTGTGTTACTTGATGGAACTTAGGGCAGCTGATTTGTTTAAACAATTTGATATGCTATGCAATTTGGCTCATCACCAAAAGGCTTGTCGCCTTAAAGCCGCAACATCTCCTCACAATTGGACGGCTGTTAGTCATCATATATAGTCGATCCTAAAGGGCTCCATTGGATGGCTGGTTAGCCAATGACGGGTAAGATCCCCAGAGGGGGACAACCTAAGACAGGCACAGTCGCACGGGACAGTCTCATGTGGCCGACATATCAACCTAAGACAGGAGTCAAGGGCACAGCCTTGATTATCCGATGACGGGTAAGAATGTTGGTTGCACATAGACGTCCTAGAGCATTACCTCTTTTAAAACAAAAAGGGGGAAATGCAGGAGCCCTGTTTGGGGATTGGCTTGAATTGCAGTTGACTATGAGCCGTGGAGATTTGGGCATTGTCTCCTCCCGTAGTCTCACGAGACTTGTTGCGGGATCTCGAGTGACTTGGCCGAAATTGCTGATCGGGTCAGCGCCATTTTAGTGTTTGTGTTTGGCGTGTGTTTAGTTGTTGTTAGAACCAGAGAGAAAAGTTATCAGAATAAAAAGCTGTTTGTCTCCAGTTTGCTTCTGAAGTTCTTCCCGCGGCTCCATTGCTCCAAGCGCTTCAGGCGACTACAGCCAAAATGTTGAATTGGTAAACAGGGATTATGTAAACAGCTATTCAAACTGTTCAATGAAGTAAATATAAATGCGCTCAAAATTATTAAAGACAGAAAATTTAGCAAAGAAGTAGAAAATATTAAGTGAAAAGAAAAACTTAGAACTGAGAAGAACAATATATTCAAAAAATATTTACCAAATGTATTAACAGAAAGTAGACAAAAATAATAAGTGGAAAATTGCAGAAAATATAAGAGAACACATATTAAAAATAAATTAACAAGACTTGGAACTAGTGGGAACAACTTTGAAGATTTAATATAGAAATAATTGCTGTACAGAAAGAATAGGATAGAAATAGTATTTTAAGAAATACAGAACAATATTTCGCTGTAATTGAACTTGTAAAAGGCAAAAAGTAAAAATTCTTCAATGCAGGCAGAAAAAACATGAAATATCACATACAGGGACATGATTCTAAATCCTATAGACATTTCACAACATATGATGGAGGCTGGAAGACAGTGAAATACAAACTTTGAAGTGAAGAAATTTAAAAAATATGCTAGCAGGTCAGAAGTTTATATCAAATAAAATTACATTTTAGAAATAAAGACATACTAAAGATAATTTTATATGAAGAAGTTAGGAAAATTTTATAGAAAGCAAATCTATATTTATGAGGGGAAAATATGCTAAAAGAAGTTTCTCATGTTGAAAGAAAATTATACTATGAAGAAACATGAATTTTTAGAATCAAGTGAAGATAAATTAAGAATATCAGAAATTTCAATATCTTGATAAATATATTATTTTTCATGGGTATTTAAAGCAAAATTTATAACACAGTATTGTTAAATTTTAACATATGTAAATGTAAGACATGACGACTATAACATGAAGGATGTCAAGAGGTAGAAAATGACCTATCTAGTTAAAGACTTATTAAATATTTTTACAAAGTGATATGATATTAACTGATTGTGGACTTTGAAAGTTTAGGGATACATGTCTTCTTCTTTTTTTTTATTCAAAGTTGTATTTATAATAGTAGTATGCATTACAATTCATAGTACACATATAGAGCATCTTTTTTACGTAACACTGTTTGTATACAAAGTATATTCTTGCCTTTCAAGTCTTCAATCATGCATTTAGGATAATGATATCCATCTCATAAAACCACCTCTTTCTTTTTTTCCCCTCTATTCCCCCTTGCTCCCTTCCTTCCCCTCCCTCCCCTTTGACCATTCTAGTGTTCCTCTAATCCTCCTAGGTACCCCAACCTAACACCACTGTGAATCAGCCTCCTTATATCAGAGAAAACATTTGGTATTTGGATTTTTTGAGATTGACTAACTTCACTTAGCATTATATTCTCCAACTTCATCCAATTACCTGTGAATGCCATTATTTTATTCTCTTTTATTGCTGAGTAAAATTCCATTGTGTATATATGCCACATTTTCTTTATCCACTCATCTACTGAGGGACATCTAGGTTGGTTCCACAACCTAGCTATTGTGAATTGTGCTGCTTTAAACATTGAAGTGGCTGTGTCACTGTACTATGCTGTTTTTAAGTCTTTTGGGAATAGACCCAGGAGTGGGATGGCTGGGTCATAGGGTGGTTCCATTCCCAGTTTAGGGATACATGTTTTAATCCCAGATAAAAATAAAGAAATATGAAGAAACATAGCTAAAAACTAAGAGACAAATTAAATGAAAATAATAAAAATATTTCAAATCTTCCAAAAGAAGTTAGAAAATTGGGAAAAGAGGGGCAAAAAGAAGGGGAAGAAATAAAATAAGATGATATATCTAATTTCAAACAAATAGTTTTATTTTATCTTTTTAAAAATATTTATTTATTTGTTTTATTTGTACAGAATGTGTTTATTTTAATGTGGCGCTGAGAATTGAACCTGGGCCGTACATGTGATAGGCGAGCGCTCTACCACTAAGCCACAACCCCAGTGCCTTTATTTTATTCAATTAATGACATAGATTGTTGGAGTATAAGAAGATCAGATCCAAACTGCAGTTAATAATAATATATTGTATACTTGAAAATTATCAAGAGGGTGGATCTTAAAGGTTCTCACTACAAATAAAAAAGTATGTGAGATGATGGGTATGTTAATTAGGTTATTTTAATCATTTTACAATGTGTATATATGTATACATATTTATGTAGATATATATTCAAATACATATTATATTTGCATCAAAACCTCACACTGAGCACCATAAATGGATATAATTTTTTTGGTTCATTATAATGCTGGGGAGGGAGGGAATAGACAAGACCCAATAGTGTATATTCTATAAAACATGCATTTTAAATGTAAAGATGCAATTTTAGTAAAAGCAAACAAATGGAAAAGAAGGCTGAATGGCTAAATCATCATCAGATAAAATATATTTATAGGCATAGTATTATCAGAAATGAAATGCCACCACTATGGAAAACAGTATGGAGATTCCTCAGAAAACTTGGAATGGAACCACCATTTGACCCAGTTATTCCACTATTTGGTATATATCCAAAGAAATTAAAATCAGCATACTAAGGTGACTCATCACACCAATGTTTATAGCAGTTTAATTCACAATAGCTAAGCTACAGAAGCAACTAGGTGCCCTTCAACAGATGAATGGATAAAGAAAATGTGGTATATATACACAAAGAAGAATTAAGTTATGATATAAAGATGAATAAAATTATGGCATTTGCCAATAAATGCATGGAAATGGAGACTCTCATGCTAAGTGAAATAAGCCAATCACCCCCCCCCCCAAAAAAAAGGCTGAATGTCCTCTCTGACATGTAGATGCTAATACATAATAACAGGGTGGGGGGCTAGAAGTTCATTGGATTAGACAAACGGGAATGAAGGGAAGGGGGAAGGATGGGAATGGAAAAACTGTAGAATGATTTGAACATGACTTTCTTTGTTCATATATGAATACACAACCAAGGAAACCCCACATCATGTATAACCTCAAGAATGGAATCCTAATTAGGACAAGTTATACTCCATGTATGTATAATATGTCAAAACACACTCTACTGTCATGTATAACTAAAAAGAACAAATAAAAAAATATAAATAAATGAAGAATTTGTAAAATAAACATAAAAATTGAAAAAGACTTTTTTGTGTGTCAAGAAGCAATAATAATGTTAATGAATATATGTCAGAACCAAAGACTCAACATATATGAAGTGAAAGCAATTTCTCTGTCAATAGTAGGCTTTTCCTTCCCATCTCAGCATCCTGGTGATGGCACCCCTGTGATGAGTGTGGGTGGTGTAGGCATCAGAAGAGACTAGCCCTGGTTCTTCTTATGCTCTGCCCCCCAATATATGGGGAAAAGAAAGGAAGAAAGGAAACCAAGGGAACAAACTATATAATTGTTTCTCAGGTCCTGAAGTTTCTAGTCAGTCCACCTTCCTTGCAGCTTCAAGAATCGTTTTATACTTGTATATTGAGTTATTTCTAGGATTTTCAGTTGTCCTTAGAAGACATGGACAGAGAAAATGAATTTATACTGTGGCAGAACAGGAAGTCTCAACATTCTTTTAGTTCTTAAATTATTTCATCTTTGACTAGTGAGAAAATTTCTCATCAGTTCTGGTGTCCTTCTGATATGGACTATTGATGGCAGAGTCATGATACTGAATCACCCCATAAATGTACTACTTCTAAACGTCCCATTTTATATACTGATACATCCATTCCAATCATTAAGAAAAAAATTCATTGCATTTGGTGTTACATGCAACTTAACACATCCTAATTTCTATTGTGTGAAGAAACCAGACAGTGCTTTTGTCTCATCCAACTGCCCCCTCTATATAGAACACTGAAGGTCATACCATTCAAAGGACTTGCCTAAAGTCTCAGAGCATGGACTACAAACTTCAGATGCAAAATATTATGAAGATCACTTCATCAGTATTCAATGCTTCTAACAGCTATTGATAGGACTGGAAGCTTGAAAGTGATTACTAATAAATATGAAACAGAAATATAACCATTTGTACAAAAAATTAACACTTATCTGACACAAATGCCATTATTTCTTACTGAAGGAAACAACACCAAAATGGAAAGCCTGAACTCTGTATAGGATACACTCCAGTGATAAATCCTTTTAATCATTATGTAAAATAAATGGATTGAACAGTAATAAGTTAAAAAAATTGAGAAAATAAGAAATATTAAATGAGTAATTGAAATACTAGCAAAATTTTATTTGTTGAACCTCAACAGCTAAATAAAATTGGTAAGTGGAAAAAATATATAAAATCCTGCTGTCTTGAGGCCAATTTTTGAGAAAAAAATAAGTAATTGCTCTAAGAACTAATTTGTTCAGCTTTTTGCACCTTGGGATAAACTCAAAGACCACTGATCCTTCTACACTTAAATGAACACCTATATATTTCCACATTGTGATGATTCAAATATGTTTATCTTATCTTTAAACCCCTAAATAACCGTTTAAATCCAAACATCTGAGACTGTGCCACCAGAATCTTGGTATGGAAGCTTTGAGCCAAGGCAAGCTTCCATTATTCTAAATATTCTCCAAGGTAGAATATTCTAAGTATTCTCCAAGATAGCTTGGAGAATATTTAGAATAATGCTACATGTGTAGCAAAGATGTAGTAATTAATTAATTCATAATGGAATCACTGGGTGAAATAGGAGTATAGAAGCATTTTTAGGCACATAAAAACACATAAACCATAACCCCTCACTCAAATCAATAATTTCTGCCAGCAAAATAACAATATTATCGAAAAACAAAAAACAGTGACCAAACAATAAAATATATCTTTACAGCTGTTCTCAGAATACTGGTCAACTTTGTCATATAATTAGTGTTGTTCATGTTAGGTTCTGAAAGTTGTGTATGCTTGTGATTAATTTACTATCTTAAAGTAGTTCACAGTGTTTTTTCCTATGCATAAAAGCAGAGAATACTTTCATTGCAATTAGCCTATAATATCCACTCTGCCTCTAACCTTTGGTACTATTACTTGCATAATAACACCTTGAATCTTCTTTACTGTTTGATGTACAGAAAGTACATTGAAAATGTGTGTGCTTTTCCAAGATTACCAAAAGCTTGGAAGAAGGGAGAAACAGCTTTTTAAAAAATATTTTTTCATTGTCAATGGACCTTTATTTTATTTATTTATATGTGGTGCTGAGAATCAAACCCAGTGCCTCACACATGTTAGGCAAGCTCTCTCCCACTAAGTTATAGCCCCATCCTGAGAAACAGCTTTTATACACAGAATACTGTTTACTGTCACCAAAGAAAAGAACAAATAGAAAAGGTGATGACTATTTCTAGTGGATGCTCCACACAGGTCTCCTCCATAGGGTCAGTATATTCATCCCCCCAGCTGTGATGAGTGCTGTCTGCTAAAGGCTCAGAGCTGCTCTTTTGCCCAGAGATTGGATGAAAGATAGGTGTAGACAGTAACTAATGAATGATTGACATGAGGGTGAAACGGGCAGACAACTCACCTCAATGTGGGACAACTTTGTAGTACAATTCATGGTAAAGGGTATCTGTAGGATTAGGCTGAAGCAGACTACAGCCAAAAACATGTGTTTCTTGGCTGGCCCTTGACTCATCCTGTGTCTTTCACTTCCCTTCTCTAAAGAACAATCTGTCCTCCATATAAGTGACATGCACAAGAATCCCTGTCTCAGTTTATGAGAAACTTGATCGAATATAATTTTCAGCGGGAGACCTGATATGTGCCTCACACCAGTCTTTACTTCTGGTAAACTTTTGACTCCCAAGCATTATGAAACTAAAGGAGACTCTACTATATTCTAGAAGCATCCAGCCAAGTTACCCAGCCTTCCTTGATGCCTCTTGACTCAGTGGGGAAAACCAGGGCTGCTTTTGGGTCCATCAGGTGATTGACATTTTTATTTCAGCCCAGCTTGCTCCAAATGCTTTGTTAACTTCTGATTTTTCCAGAAAAGACTCTTGCCAGAGTTCAAACTCATCCTCAGCCAAAACTCAGAATCTGCAAGTCCCTTC
Source organism: Tamias sibiricus (assembly GCA_025594165.1). Taxonomy (NCBI): domain Eukaryota; kingdom Metazoa; phylum Chordata; class Mammalia; order Rodentia; family Sciuridae; genus Tamias; species Tamias sibiricus. The sequence continues at coordinate 29,710,313 of CM046673.1, forward strand.
AGGAGGAAAGCAGCAGACTGTCCTTTGACTCACCATCAAGAGATTCTCCACTGTCTGGAACTTTGATGCCTCAGAAGCTCTCTGATGTCTTTAAAATGAGTCTTCCTGTGTGTGATTGTGTGTGTGCTCATGTGTTTGTGCATATGTGTACGTGTGTGTGTGTGTGTGCACGTGCACAAATGTGTGTAATTTATTGAGCATTTGCCATTTGCTGCAACATAAATACTTTCCCAAATCTTAAAAGTGAAAGCTAGAAGCTGGAATTGTGGCTCAGTGGTATAGCACTTGCTTAGCATGTGTGAGGCACTGGGTTTGATTCTCAGCACCACATACAAACAAATAAATAAAATAAAAAAGTTCATCAACAACTAATAAAGATTTTTTTTAAGTGAAAGCTAATTTTTTAAAATCTGTTAATGTGTATTAACCTTTTCAGGTTTTCCAAATTGTTTCTTGGGTTTAATTTATTAATTCATAATTTCTAGGTAATTGTTGATTTCATCTAGATTTTAAACATATTGCAATGAAGGTTTTAATAGTCTTTGTAAATAATTTTAATGATCTATGACAGGGAAAATTAAGTTTTATTCTGTTTGTATTATTATTTGTTAACTATGTGTTTTTAAAAGTGAGTAGTTCAGCTTTATATTTGTCAGTGGTTTAGTTTTTCCTTTAATCAATCATGTTTTGTTTTTTATTTCATTGTACATTTCAAATTCTTTCTCCTCTTATCATTAATATATTTGCTTTGTTTTCATAATCTTTAGTTGTGTACTTAGGTTATTTGTTTGTTGTTGGACTTTTTTTAGAAAACCATTTTACAGATTTGTAAACAAGGTATCATAAAATTAACCTAATTCAAAGGTATAATACAATATGTTTGATATATCAACAAGATGCTTACATCTCATTACAATTTAATTTTGGAGAAATCCTTGCCCTCTAAAAAGATACCTGTATCCATTAGTAGTCACTGTCTGTTTCCATCAAATCCTAATCTAAAGCAATTTCTGATTTAATTGCTATTTCTATGGATTTTTTTTTTTTGATCCTGGAAATTTCATGTAAATGATATCATACAATAATTATGTGCACTTTAGTGTCAGGTTTAATATGCCCAAGGTTCATCCATGGTGTATCATGTATTGACATTACAGATATTTTTACCACCAAACAATATTAACTGTTTGAATGTGCAACATTTATTTTATTAATTATCAGTTAATGGGTATTTGGATTATTTTCACATTTGGGTCATTATGAATAATGATGATATGAATATTTGTGTAAAAATGTTTGTGTGGGCCTGTTTCCATTTTTCTTGGTCATGTAATTAGGAGTAGAACTGCTAGACCAGGTAGGAATTCTGGGTTTAACTTCTGAGAAACTGCCAAACTGTTTTTCAACAGTGGCGGCACCATTTTATAATCCCACTGGCAATGTGGACAGGTTAGGATTTCTCACCAGCTCTTGTTGTTATCAGAATGATTAATTATAGCCACTGTTACAGTTTAGATGTGGTGCCCCTAAAAATCTCACATGTGAGACTATGCAAGAAGTTTCAGAGAAGAAATGATTGAATTGTAAGAGTCTTAACCCAATCAGTGAATCAATCCCCTGACTGGGATTCACTGAGTGATAACTGAAGTGGTAGGGTGTGGCTGGAGGAGGTGGGAATTGGGGCGTGACTTTGGGTATATATTTGTATCTGACAAGGGGAGTCTCTCTCTGCTTCCTGATCGCCATGTTAGCTGCTTCCTTCTGTCACACTCTTCTGCCATGATGTTCTGCCTCACCCTGAACCCTGAGGAATGGACCCAGCATTCTATCGACTAAGACCTCTGAAACCGTGAGACCTTAAATAAACTTTTCCTCCTCTACAGTTGTTCTGATCAGGTCTTTGAATCACCGTGGCAAAAAAGCTGACTAAAACAGCCACTATAGTGGGTAAAAAGTAGTTACCTCATTATAGTATGATACAGTGTAGTTTCACTGCTCTGGATGCTTTTTGTATTATGGGTATTCATTTTTTCCTTCCCCTTTAATTATTAGAAACTATAGATTTTTTACTATCTCCACTTTTTTTTTTTTTTGTCCAAATATCATAGAGTTGATAGCATACAGTATGTAGGCTTTTCAGACTGGCTCCTTTCACTTAGTAATATTCATTTAAGTTTGGTTCCTGTCTTTTAATGGCTTGATTCTTCTTCCTGTATGCTATTCCTTTGTCTAGATATAGCATAGTTTATTTATCCATTCACCTATTGAAGCATACCTTGGTTGCTTCCAAGATTTGAAAACTATGAATAGAGCTGCTAAATATTCCTCTGCAATTTTTTGGGTGGACATGAATTTTTTATTCCTTTGGATGAATACCAGAGAGCACAACTGCTGAGTTATATTGTAACACTATGTTTAGTTTTGTAAGAAATTGCCATTCTGTCTTTTTTGGTGGGAGTGGGGCATACCAGCGATTGAACTCAGGGGCAATCAACCACTGAGCCACATCCTCAGCTCTGTTTTGTATTTTATTTAGAGTCAGGGTCTCACTGAGTTGCTTAGTGCCTCACTGATGCTGAGGCTGGCTTTGAACTCATGATCTTCCTGTTTCAGCCTCCTGAGCTGCTGGGATTACAGGTGTGTGTGCACCACAGAGCATGGCTTGCCATTCTGTCTTTGAAAGTGGCTGTACTATTTTGCATCCCCAACAGCAATGAATGAGTGTTCCTTTTGCATCATATCCTTACCTATATTGGGTGTTATCAGTTTTCTGGAAAACAGCCATTCTATATACAATGGTATACAGTATAGAGTGGTATCTCATTATTGTTTTAATTTGCATTTCTCTGATGCCATATGATGTTGAACATCATTTAATATGATGATTTACCATCTGTATATCTTCTTCAGTGGAGTGTCTGTTCTGAGAAACTGACTTTACTGCCAAAATGTGTGGCAAATGCTTTTAATAACATTAGGACTAAAATAACTCATGGGTATGTAGACAGAATTTCTGAATTTTGTTCTTTAATTATTGAATTATTTTTAATCTTCATTAAGGAAAGGAAAGATATGTAGTGGCTTAAAATAGAAATATGTATAACAGGTGTGTTATATACATGCAGGTGTGAAAAGTCTGACGCACATTACAGAAACGTGAATCTAGTACAGTAACCTCTAAAGCAAATCTAGTTAATGTGACAGTCTATGTGATTGAATATTACATCTCTATCTATGCATCTGGAAACCCATGTACAGAGAGAAAGCTAATTTTCATTTGAAATGGGACATGAAGCAACAAATCAAAGAACTATCTTCTTGATATACATTTTAAAGTAAGTTTATAATATGGAATTTTAGAAGTGACCATTGATTAATGAAATGTTAAATGCTTTCAAATATAGTGTTTTCTGTAGCGGTGTTTTATTCATTTATTTTTCTTAATTTGGTTTATATCAAGCCTTAATAAAAAGTTAGCATGGGGTGGTATCATTTATATTTATTAAGGAGCCCAGTTTAATCTCTACTGATATATGTATCTACCTATGATTCCCCAATTTGTTTCCAAAAAATGCTCTGTGACAAGAGATTTCTGCATTTATAATATTTGAAATGTTCTACATAGTACTTTATTGAATCATTTCAAGTATATTGGAATATTCTGATTCTGTGTATTACTTCATTAAAGGACAATTTATACCCTGTTTAACTTTACTAATCTGAGTTATTATCAGGAAAAAAATGACTTCTGATTCTTCTCTTTCTCAAAACGTACATCAGTTTGATCAACGCTTGCATAAAGAATTCACAGTTGCTTTGCAGACTATATTTTTGTAATAACAGTTTAACACTTGATGAATACCTATTTTTTGTTGTTCTTGTTTGTTGTCAGCCCTGGCCTGAAGGAGTGTCACTATGCTGGACAGTTTTTATATCTAAGTCACAGCATAGAACAAACAATCTTGGAGGAATACTGAGTCCCTAGAAGAGACAAGCAAACAGCAAATAAATGAGTAAATAAAGTTGTTGAAGGAATGGTTGTAATGTATGTTCCTCACTCACAGGAAAATCATTAGTCAGCACAGCCTGGGTAAAGCAGAATCAGTGAAAACATCTAATAACGGAGCAATTCAATCCATAACTCAGAACTTTTAAATAAAAATATGTTTTATTTCTAATGCCTATACTCAGCATTGTTGGCCAAATTTCATGGCATAGTTGATCATGTCCCTATATCAAGAATTACTAATTATGCAATAGACCAAATTATAAAATTATAATATAGAAATGTTTGCAATAGTTTTTGTTACTTACCTTTCCCCCAAAGACTTACAAGTCTATTGTGAAATACACTTAACTAATGAGTCCAGCATCCCTATCCAAAAAGAGGAGGCTGTTTGCATAATAACAGTTAAGGGACCTATTAAGAGGGGGAATAAGAGCAGTGGAAGTGGGTAAGGGAAGTAGAGAGGGTAATAGAGAAGGTGGATACAATTAAAGTATGTTATATACATGTATGAAAATGACATAATGAAACCTATTATTTTGTTCAATTAATATGTGCAAGTAATTGTAATCAACGTGAAGGTGAAGCAATAACAACAACAATAAACACTTAAGAATGGTGTTCTACAAAATAAAATGGGTGATTTCTATACTTTCACAAACAAATAGGAACAATTAAATTTCTACTTACATGTATCTACATAAATTGAAACTGAAATAATTTTAGGAAGACTTCAAATGATTTTCAAAGGACAGAGTGTGCCATTTTTACTGCCTCCGAATAAAGAGGAAAAGTAATTCATACCTTTAAATTAGCTTTGAGTAATGGTGAGGAGAGACCTGAGTGAAAGTAATTATCAGGTGCATAATCTCATTATCTTGAAATAGAAGTGAGCTGGGGAACTCCAGGTCTGAATATTAGCTTCCCAAACCTATTCATAAAGTCATATATATTGTCCAACTTTTCTCTTATATCACCAGCTATATACACACAGAAAATCATTTTGTAATGATTAATACAAGATTAGGGCACCATTATTAAAAGGCTATAGAAAAATAGATTGTGGACCAAAGGTAGTTCATGTATCCAAGGAATATGCATTAGTATGCTTCAGGGAGTTCACAAAATATGTTTTATTTCAAATTAAATTGCTTATACACAAATTCTCTTTCCTTGTTGTCCTTATTGTTTTTTAACTTAGAAATACTATATATTCAAAAGTTTTAAACATCCAAATGATCAAAAATATATTAGGTAGAAAGTAGAATCCATCTCTTTGTTATCTTCTTTTGACATATCACTTATGATCTTCTAGAAATATCCACCAGGTACATAAATAATATTCATCATAAAGACAAATGCACACTATACACTTTTTTGCAACTTATATTTTCATTTAAAATATGCCTTGAGTCTCTTTTCATGGTAATTCATATTGATCTACAGTCCATGAAAACTTGAAAAAATATTCTATATATAGAGTATAGTATCATTTGTTTTCCCAATCTTCTATTGAAGGGCATTTAGGCAATTTCCAATGGTTTTCCCTGATACATAGTGTATATGAATATCTTTGTACATTGTATTCTGTATATTCTTGAGGGTGTCAGGGAGCATTTCTCTGGGATATATATTCAAAATAAAAATTGATGGGTCAATATTTATGTGAATTTTGATCTTGAATGATAGTCTCAAGTTTTCCTCTCAAATTAATGTTATTTTTTATTTCCACTAGATCTAGGAATTTCCTCTAGCAATGGAGTGATTCAGCATAATTTTAGCATTCAAAAATTTACTTATATTATTAGGGACCATGAGAAAAAGTGAACACCTATATAATCTTTATTTTAATAATAAATATCTTCCAAATGTATTTCAGAAGTGCTGCTTAGAAATATATATATTTACAACCAGTTCACTCCATTGCATCTCTACTCCTATGGTGTTAAACACAGTCACAATTATCTCTAGGATAATATTATGCTATTTCATCACTGAAGTTTTCTATACTCCAATTCATTTGTTTTACAGTCTACCAAAATAAAAATTTCAAAACAATGTTTTATGTAGATGGTAAATCATGCATTCATGGCTGCCAACAAGACTTTCTGATTCTGTACATGCATAATAAACCTCGCGGTGAGAGGTGTTTATTTCCCCACTCCATGAATTTGAGCTGCTCTGAGACTTGGGTCAACACAAAATGGAAGAAGCAACTCTCTTGGTTCTGGATCCCCACCTGCTCTTCGTGTTCATGCTCTCAGAACGCGGCCACCACTACTCTTCTCAAGAGAGAAGCTGGGTAAGATAGTGTTCTCAACGTTTGAATAACCTTTGGAGAGAAAGTGGTGGCACAGAAAGTGATCAAGGGTGGCAAACCAACAAAGGCCGAGGACAAGTGAACAGGGCACCAAGTCAAAACAAACAAACAAAACTGTTTTTAAAAGCCATTGCAGTTGGGAGTAGTTTGTTATACTGCAATGGGTGATTTATGCATGTCATGTTCATGTTTACAAATAATTGATAATATCCCATCGTTACTAAAATCCCCAACACTCTGCATATGACCTATTGTAATGTGGTCCCTGCTTATCTTCATAGCATCAGTGCTTGCTCTTCCTCTTCTTATTCTTGTACCACTGTATTCCCTTTTGTATTTTGTCCCTTATTTGTATGTGTTCTGATCCCTGTTCTGGAATTATTTTGCCCCTCTTCTTCACATGACTAACCCTACTCACCCAGGTTTTCTCTTAAGTGAATTCTTCTTTGATCTCCCTGTTTGATGTAGGACCCTACTTTATATCATAATACAATACTGCATTTTTACTGCTTGGAAAGTACCACCCAGACAAATGCATAATATAGTTATTGATGTGTGTATATATTTGCTTCATACTAGTCATGCCCATGTCCATATCTTGGGCAGGAGTCATTCTGTGAGAGCAGGGATCAGATCTTACTCAGGACTTCATCCTTAGCAATTTGAAAATGTTTAGAATCTTTTATGTTATATAATGCTATATTTCAGATTATGTTAGTGTTTTTTGTGTGTGTGTGTTTGTGCATTCAGTAAGTATTTCCTGAGACAACGGCTACAAGAGATCCTATGCACAGCCATTACATTAGCTAGGAGGTCACCGTTTAGTTCTGTATCAAGTAATATGAGAATGGGAAAAGACCTGTCCCCGACCTCATAGGATTGCTGTGAGGATTAAATTAGAGTTGAATGAAGTCTTTAAAGCAGTTCTCAGTTCCAGAATACAGTTTCAATAAACACTGAAAAAAAAAAATGCAAGTAGAAATCATAATATAGAGGGATTGTGACTAACATGAGTTTCTCCAGAAACAGAAGCTGAGACAGAGATTTGAGTACAAGGATCTGTGCTATAGAAAATGTGTGAGAGAAGGAAGGGGATAAGAAAGAAAGAGTGAAAAACCTGAGCAAGGGAGTTACAAATGAAGGCTAGCTAGTCTTGGCTTTATTCATAGAGGACTCTACAGCCTACATTTTTTTCCATATTTTTATTAGTGCATTAGTTGTATATAATGGTGGGATTTGTGGTTACATATTTGTAATGCACCCAATGTAACAATATAATTTGGCCAATTTCACTCCCCAGCATTTCCCACCTCCCTAACCTTTTCCCATCCCCTTTCTTCTACTGATCTTCCTTTGATTTTCATGAGATTTCTGCCCCCACCCCCTCACCCCACTTTCTTTTCCTTTTTCCTCTCTAGCTTCCACATATGAGAGAAAAAATGTGACCCTTGACCTTCTGAGTTTGGCTTAGTTTGCTTAATATAATCATCTCAAGTTCCATCCATTTTCATGCAAATGACATAATTTCATCTTCCTTTATGGCTGAATGAAACTCCATTGTCTACAGCATAAATTTTACTGCAAGGTTTTCCTCACCTTTTGACAAGGGGTCCACCCAGGTGAATGAAGGTCATGACTTCCAGTGTGAATTGTCTCCCTCTATCTGAAGATACTTCTCCAAAAAAGGGGAAGGGATTGCAAGTCATTAGAAGCCAGCACACACACTAGGCAGCACTTTGGTCCAAAATGGATTAAGCAGGGCAGCATAAGCAGTTTTAACACTTACATATAACATTATGAAATAACATGGTTGTGGAAGAAAGGGTTAAATAAATGGCAAGAAAAAAAGGCATAACAGAGCCAGTCAAAGGAAGTAAACTAGCTCAAGATTCCATTTCCTAACACACACACCCACCCACACATGCACAGAACATTCTTAAAAATGTACACAGCCATCTTTGAAGTGACAGGTTTAGAATATGTAAAGGATAATGTACTTTTAATATTCCATTGAGTACAATCATAGCTACCGTTCATCTGTGGATGTATGTGGAGGCTGAGAAGTAATCTCGCAAGAAAGTTGTACAGATATTTTTGTGACCTTGTGCTTGGGATTTCATTATTACTTGGTATTATTGGGAATGATTTTTAAATACGTTTGCATCAAGATGTTAGGTGTCTTTGTACATTTCAGCCCCAAAAGGTTTGAAATATGCTTTTATGACAGCACAGAGAGATAAAAACTGAAGTACTGCCATTAGGTGCTCTTTCAAAGCAAGCACGGGGCATCATCTATTTATTACAAAGGAGCTTCTGTTGGAATTGCTGCAGAGTTTTATATTTTGAGTAGACACAAGAGGAGAATTACAATATTATGCCACTGCAAAAAAATCTTTGCATTACATATCTCAATGAATATTTGATACCTACACTTATTTTTCATTCCTGTCTCTCTAAATGCTTCAGAAATCATGCACTTTTTGTCCAAAATATTTGGAAATAACTGATTTTTCTAAAGAATTGCAGATAGTAATAATTTATTTAAAAAAATGATTTATTCTTTAAGACATTTTCAGAATGTTTATAGTACAAAACCCCTCAAGATTTATTACCACACCTTTACCTATTGAATACATTTTACTTAAATAACATTTCATTCTGATCATGAATATTTTTGTCTTGATGGATGTTGAATTAGACACAGTTTCTGATCTGAGGCTCATGATATCACCAAGGAGATGGCAGCAGAATCTGTGGGATAAGGAAAATCAAGGACCTCTCATCCAGATAGAGTGGATCACTTCAGAGGTGGGTATCGGGGCACTTTGGGTCTTGAATGACAACCGTTTTCACCTACAGAAACTTAGAAAGGAAGCTGCAGCTCCATTTTTCACGTTAAAGATGCTACAGACATGGAGTCTAAAAACCTCTGGTCACACCTCTCCATGCCAATCATGCCATTTGATCCTCTCACTCACCCTCCTGGGATGCATTTTACTTGACTCTAAAATTGAGAGGTACGCCTTGAATACCTATCGAACAGTTTCACCCCATCACTCCAGGGAAAATATCAGCCTCTTTACCTTTCACCTGCCCTCCCCTTGATTCTAAGGCAGTATCTCCCGGTAAACTCCTTGACATTCCTTAACCCACCATAGAGCTTTCCCCTGGAAACATTCCTAGGCCCTGTTTAGCAAAGGTTGTTCCTCCTGGGCGTGTGATACCAGGACTGCTGCAAGAGAACAGGGAGGTGGAATGGAAAAATTACACTTTTTTTGAGAACGTGCTTCATGCCAGGCACTGTGCAAACGACATTCACACATTTTTTTCAAATTCTAAAAACAACTTTGAAAGAAGATGATATTGCTTTTATCCAGATGAGAAAACAGCCTCTGGTAGTTAGGCATGGAGCTGGTAATCAGGAGAGTTCATCTGAAAGCCCTCTCAGATGCCGGGTTCTGCAATCTCTACATTAAAGAGTATTTGTGGTGTGGTTTTATGCTTTTTTTCCTCTCCCTATTAAGTACCCTCTTTTTATTCCTTCTCAAGATTCCACATACATGACATTCCTTTTCTTAACAGCTTGATTGAGAAATATTTCATATAACTCACAATTTTTATTTAAATTGTGCAGACTGAGCTTTTGGTGAATCCCACAGATATATGCAAATATAACCACTATCAATTTTATAATATTTTTGACATTGTCAAAACTCCTTAATTATTACTCTTTGATTATCAGCCCTCTTCCAGCTCTAAGTAACTCAGAATCTCCTATATCGTTAGGTTAGACTTTCCCATTCTGGAAATTTGTAGAAATGGGATCACATAATATGTGGACTTTTGCGACTTAGCAAACATTTTTTTCACTTAGCATAATGCTTTCATGGTTCATCCAAGTTGCAGCGTATAATCATTACTTCATTCTTTTCTTGGCTGAAGACTATTTCATTATGTGATTACTTTGGTTTACAAATGCTGAAGTCCAGCTTCAGCAAGGGGAGGGTGTCTCGATAGGGCTAGTGAAGGAGTTGGTGGGCAGCGGCGGAGAAACAGCACACAGACATGAGAGTCAGGCTGCTAAATTCTCTACTTTACTTTTCTCAGCATGGTTTTTATATATCCCAGCAAAAACAGTAATTCACATTACAGCTTTTGAAGGTTAAATTAAAGAATTTCAAGGAATTTCAGGGTCTTATAATCAGGGGAAAACAAAATATTTATCCTACGTACATACTACCGATTAATCTTATCTATAGACAGAAGAAAACATTCTAAAATTTGTATTTATCTAAACCTATACCAAAGATTCCTCAAGTCTAGGCATGCTTACTCATAAGGTTTTTACAGCTAAATTGACCTAATATTTTTTTCTTTAAACTTCAACTGGGCCTAGACTTCCTGGCTCCTTATGTGTCCCTATAATGACTTTGTTTTGAGTTCAGGAAGAAAGAAGTATGGTTGTCTATATCCTAAATTTACTTAAAAGATAAAGAGGAGTCCTTACCAAACACAAGAAGACATTTAAAGCTTTTCTATGGAATACATGATTACAACAAGGAGAAGGTTAAACAACAGGTATTTGCTGTGCTCAATGATTACAGCAGGGAGGGGTTAAGCAGTAAGCATTTGCAAAAGCTAATTCCTAACTAAAAAACTGTTATACTAGTTCAACTTAAGAATTTGTTTTTGAGCTCCTGACCTAGATTCCACAGAATAATAATCTATTGTGGTCAGTTTCATACTTAATAACTAAAGCATTATGCCTAGTGGTCATATAGGGAAAGACAAGACAGTAAGGATATACACAGACAGGGTTAACTTTCTCAGTGCCATGTTTGTGTTACATCTTTCCTTAAAAAAGGAAGAATGCTTTTGCTTCTTTCCTTTATTTGATGATGAGGATGATTTTCTCACTCAAATCATAAGGAAGATGTCACATACAAACTCATCAGTTGATGAGCATTTGGGTTTTTTTCTACCTTTTAGCTATCATGAATAATGTCTTGTAGACATTCATGCGCACATTTTTGTATGAAAGTACATTTTCAACTTTTGTGTATATACCCAGGAATGGAATTTCTGGGTTATACAACAAGTCTATGTTTTATCATTAGAAGAACTTTCAGATTGCTTTCCAAAGTGTCTGGACCATCTTGCCTTCCCACCATCAGTGTGAGAAGTTTCTGCTTTCTCTCCATGCTTGTCAACCTATGTTACTGTATAACTTCTTAATTCCAGCCACCACGAGGGATGTTTTATTTTGGTTTTCATTTCCTTGATGACAAACGATGGTGAGCATCTTTTCATGTGCATATTAGTCATTTATGTCTTTGTACAAATATTTATTCAGATTCTTTATCCATTTTTAGAAGTTGTCTTTTCATTATTGACTTGTGAGTGTTCCATTACATATGCTAGATAAACAACCCTAATCTGATAGATGGTTTGCAAATAGTTTCTCCCCATCTATATTTATTATTATTATTTTCTTTATTGTTTCCTTCAAAGAACAAAATTTTAAAAAAAAATTTAGTCTTAGAGTATTCATCCTTTTTACTCACCATATGCTTCTTTCCTTTTACTGATGACAAAAAAACTATCGAGCTCAGTGCTGGCACATTAAGTGATAAGAAAATTCTCATAAATTTGAACTAAATGAACTGGACATATCTGCATGGTTGCTGTGAAGATTCTGTGGCATAATTGAGGCCAATGAGCTTTGGAGCCACTGAAGTGCTATGTAAGATTGAAGATCAGACAGAGTTAGACTGTAACTCAACTAGAATTAACATTCAAGTTTCTGAGCGGTAAATAAAGAGTTTTTTTTCATATTTTAATTTTAGTTTTACCATTGTGCTGAGAGTTTTATCATAAATTGGTATTGAATTATATCAGTCTTTTTCTGAATCTATTGACATAGTGATATTTATTTCTCCTTTACTCTGGTAATGTGGTTAATTTCACTGGTTGATTTTCAAATGTAAAATCAATCTTAAATTTCTGAAATAAATTTCTCTGGGTCTTCATATATTTTTCTAAGTAGCTTTCATAATCTTCTGTTTAAATTACACTATAACTTGATAATATATTTGTTAATGTGTGTCTATTTTCCTGAGATATATCAGTCTCATAATTTCTTTTCTTGTAATATCCTTGTCATATTCTTCTGTTTGCATTATGTTGGCATTGTAAAAGAAGTAGGGGAGTGTGTTTTATCTATCTTTTCCCTAAAAGGTTTTATGAAATATTTCATATTATTTATTATTATTATTATTATTATTATTATTATTATTATTTTTTGGTACTGGGGATTGAACCAGGGGTGCTTAACCACTGAGCAACATCCTCAGCCCTTTTCATTTTTTTTTAAATTTTGAGATAGGGTCTTGCTAAATTGCATAAGACATGGATACATTAATGAGACTGATCTTGAACATGTGATCCTCTTCCCTCAGCCTCCTGAGCTGCTAGGATTACAGGCATGTACCACCACATGCAGCTCCATAGTCTTTCTTTCTTAAGTGTTTAGAAATATTAATAGAGTATCTATGCTATCATGAAATTGGCTTTGTAGAAAAATTCTTAATTTATTTATACTTAAGGAGATACAGGAATATTCCATTTTCTATTTATGTTTGTTTCCATAATGGCAAATCAAGTACTTTTTCAAAGATTTTGTTCTAATTCATTATGCCTTTAATAATAAGCATAAAGTTGCTCCTAGTATATTCTCATTTCTTTTTTATCTGTGAAAGATCTGAAGTGTGATGTCTTCATTTTCATTTCTGATACTGGAAATCTCCTTTATCTTAATTTGTTTTTCAGGTAAATTATTAATCTTATCAATTTTTAAAGAATCAACTAAAGTATTTGTTGACTAACTCATGCCTGTTACTGCATGCCTATTTTCTCTTTACTTATTTCTATATTATTATTTATTTCCTTCAATTTTGGGGTGTTCAATTTGTTTAAAATATTTATTTTTTAGTTGTAGCTGAACATAATACCTTTATTTTATTTATTTATTTTTACATGATGCTGAGGATCAAACCCAGGGCCGTGCACGAGCTAGGCAAGCACTCTACCACTGAGCCACACAATCCCAGCCCTGGGTGTTCAATTTGGTCCTGTTTTTTCCATGTTATTGAGATGGAGTTTTTACCTTTTATTTTAACTTTTCTGTTTTTAAATCATATATGCATTTATTATTTGAAATTTAACTACATTCTTCAAGTTTTGATATGTATCTTTTAAGTTTTTTCTTATTCAGAATTTAAAATATACTTTAAATGAATTATTTGATCTAAAGTCATTTTAGAAATGTGCTTCTTAACTTTCCAACCTAACTACAATTATGGATTTTTAAAATTATTTATTTCACTGTGTTCAGAAAAGCGCTCAGTATGATCGTCAACCCACACTCTTTGCTGCAGAGTTTACCTTTTCCTCTGCATGGTGGGTAGTATCTGTGGCTTTCCACCTTCATTCATTCCAAAGTTGAGCCATGGAGGTTAGGAACCAGGTTTATCTATATTTGCTTCTCCTTCTCCTCTTGTTTTACTTCTTTAAGAAAACGCTTCAGATAATGTTTGTTAAAGAATGATCCCTTTTTTTGATGATTTGTGTCCATACTGGAAGCTTGAGAAAGATTGTTATATATTTGTTCTTTGAATATCCCACAATACCACTATTTCCAGAGAAAGTTTCTTTGGAGGAAACTGACCATCTTCAACTTTGAAATCTGTTATGCCAGCCCCTGCAGCTGTCAAAACTCTGCTAATTACTTATCTTCACATTTGATCTGCTCTATCATATGGGCTGCTCTCCACCGATCTTCAGATTTGGCAAGTCTGTCCAATTATATCAGCTCAGCCAGGAAATGTTCTTTCTTGTCTGGAATATTAGATCATCTTTACCTGTGTCTTCTGCAGTTTTCCAAAAACTTAAATATGATACATGTGGGTTTTGACTTTGGGGGTTTTATAAGATATTGTGGAGAAAAGATGACCTCCCATTACTTACAGCAATCTACTGGGAAACCGAAGTCTCCTTTGCATTTTCTTACATTCATTTTTCCTTTTTCAACACTTACTGATTTCTGGTTAGTATACAAAGTGAGCTTAAGAGGGAGTCTCTGCCTCTCTTGTACTGCTTATAAATTGCTATGGTTTGAATGTTCCTTCCAAAACATTAAATTTCATATTGAAATTTAATGGCCATTGAAATAGTAATGAGAGGTGATCCTTTAAAAGTGAATATAGTATTGACATTCTTATGGAAGTGAGTTGGTTATAAAAGAGGTAGCTCAACCCCCTTTTTCTCTCTCACTGTCTCTCTTGTGCTCTCTTGCCATACAATGCCTTCCGACAGGTTATGACAAAAAAGTCCTGCCCAGATGCAGCCCCTTGATCTTTGATTTCCCAGACTCCAGAACTGTTAGTCTAATCATCTTCTGTTATTTACAATTTACCTACTTTGTGGTATTCTGTTATAGCAACATAAAACGAACCCCAAGATACACAAATAAATGACAGATGAAATAGTACATGAAGGTTATAATATACAGGCTCTCAAAAGGAAATAGGTATTTCCAGTGTGCCAGTAGTGAAGATGGATTTCTAAGCCAGAGTGGTAAGTGAGCAATGAAGTCAAAAGCAGCATAGAATTGGAAACAGATATATACTTTGGGTTTGGTGTGAAATATGTACAAGAAATCCCTTGAAACGAATAACAAATAAAAATCTCCCACAAATGCTGAAAAAAAAAAAATAGCAGCAACAGTGACAAGGATGAAAGCATTAGGTAGTAAGGTAACTAGAAATATCTGCATTGTTTAGCTAGGTCCAGGGCTAACCCTGGGTTTAGTAAGCTACACCAAGCCTAAGCCAGTCTGGGTGTGGGGAACTAATATCATCTACTGGTATGTGAATTCACTGAACTAAGAAATTAGCTGAAAATCATTCTTGAGCTTGTAAAATATATATAGGGATCCTATGGAGGAGAAGTCATAAGTAAAGCTCAAAACATTAATACATGAAGTATTACGATCTTCAATATCAATTCCAGATGAAAGAAAGATTGCAGAAACTCACAAAACCAAAGCACCAAAAATGTCTCTTCAGGTCATTTGTCCATTCTATAATTGAATTACTTTGTTGTTTAGTTTTCAGTTCTTTATATTTTCTGCACATGACACCTCAGTAAATGGATCACAAAGATTTTCTCCCATTCTGTAGATTGTCCTTTCATTTTGTTGATTGCTTCCTGAGTGGTGCAGAAACTTTTTCATTTGATGTAAACCCATTTGTAGATTCTCGTTTTTCTTTTTCCCTCAGTTATCAGTCTTATTATGGAAATCATTGCCTATACCAATAACTTGAAGTATTTCCCCTATGTTTTATTTTAGTAGTATCAGTTATCTAGGTCTTTCATCAAGGTTTTTGATCCACTCTAAGTTGATATTTGTACAGTGTGGGATAGTGGTCTAGTTTTAATCTTCTACATGGGAAAGATATGAATATAAACAGGAGGCATTTAGAACTCTGTATAGCCATGAACAAAAATGAGCTTCTCCATGAAATATCATACTTCAATTACAAAGAAAGAATACTAAACATTGCAAGAGGTAAATGCCCAGTTGCATTTAAAGCTAAAACTGGGAGATTAACATCAGTTTTCTTGGCAGAGAACTAAAATCCCAGGAGGATATGCATAGATGCAATTCAAGTCCTGAAAGAAAATAAGTGGAATAATAGGATCATCTTAAATATGTCATATAGAAAGCATATTTATAAATTGGATTTAAAAACAAATATCATTTCTACATAAAAGTATACATAACGGAGAGTTGGGGAGTAGGGCTTAATGGAACTGTTTTTTTCTAGATTGTTTGTTAACATTATTTCCCAGGAATACAGGAATTGATATGTTTGATACGTTTCCTCAGTCTCCACATGCTTACATTAGAAATATCATCATTTTAAAATATGGTACATGATATTTAAAATTTCCTTACTTTTGTCTATTATGACTCTGTACTCTGCAGTCTTCTTGCTGGACCAAGTAATTCCACCTACCCTCAGAGTAAGAGGGGTTCTAGTCCAGCCAAACCACTAAGCCAGAGTCATATTCTACCCCAGCCCATCTCACTTAGGGGTTTTTCCTCCTTTAGGACTCAAATGCTACTTAGAGTACAAAGGAAGAAATATAGTACTGTTTCTCTGTGACTCATTTTCCAGCCTAAATTATATCCAATTGGTTAACAGAGGAATGATGACCTTATAATATGAAAATATGTCAGTTCATACAAAATCTTCCCCAACAAGTTCATGGTTTGAAATATTCAAGGGTAAGTTTCTTCTCATGTAAAGAGAAAATTTTAACAATAGAAGACAGATTTTAAAAAGTAGACATCCTATCAAGATGGCTTCTTTTAGTACAGCTAGTAGTTGGTTGGTGTGGCAGACATATCCTAATGTGATTTGCAATTAATTATATATATATAATTTATTTCTTATGTGTTGCTGAGAATAGAACCCCATGCCTCACATGTTCTAGGCAAGCACTCTACCACTGGGCCACAACCCCAGCCCTGCAATTAATTATGTTTTTATATAATTTCCTCTCAGATGTCATTGGAATCTGTGACTTGTTTCAAACAAATACAATATGGCAAAGAGGATAGGATAATAGTTCCAGTGGTTATATGGCATGAGATTTTCTGTGCAGATGGAAGTGAGATGTTGTCCTGCTGGCCTTGAAGAAGTAAGTGAACATGTCACGGGAGGGGCTGAGAGAAGGATCTTTGGCAAGGGTCCATGGGTCCTCCAGAAGATGACAGTAGCTCCTACCCACAGGCAGTAAGAAATGGGGAACCTCAGACGTGCAATAACAGGAAATAAGTTCTGCCAACAACCATATAAGCCTGGGAGAGATCACTAAAATCCAGAAAGACTGACTGATACCTTGTTCACAGCTTTCTGAGACCCTGAACAAAGGATCCAGGTAAACCCAGCAAGTTCCAACCCACAGAAATTGAGAGATAACAGATGTGCATTGATTCAGATCCCTAAATTTATGATAATTTGTTACACAGCAATAGAAAACTAATACAATTATTTTTAGTGCCTTGAAATACTGCCACACTTTCTATCATGTTAAATTATGTGGGAACACAGGAATAGAGAATGAAGGAGCTGCAAAGACATTTCCCCCAGGATTAAAATGATTGAATGTGAAGAGGTCTACACTGTAGATTAGATTTTCTGTTTTGAAGAACTTTTCTTTCTTATAAGCAAATGACCTCAAGGGCCTCCTTCTGAAGGAAGAATCGGGAGTTCCAGTTAAAAGTTACAGAGATCAGACAGTGGAGATATTGTGAAAATGATGTTGACAGCTGTGGAGGTTTAACTAACTGCGTTAGTTTTTTTTTTTTTTTTTTTTTTTGCTTTTGCTTTGTTTTGATTCTTATTATTGTTTTTGCCAGGACTATGATTACAAATTTGTTAACATGTTCATGGTTTCCATTAACTCTATTTTTTCCATAAATCTTGCATGTTTTAATCTGCTGCATCACAGAGATTTTCCCAGAAAATACATGTATGTGGCATTGTAGCTGACATGCCTCTATTCCCTGTAACAAAGACTCAAATGGCATCACAAGCCTCAGGACACAATTATGGTCTCTCTTGGGATCCTGTTCTCTCCAGAAAGATTTTGAGTCCATTGGAGAATTAATGTCTGGTGCACCCTCTCCTGAGGCCCATCACAAATATCCAGGAAGCATGAATCCAGTGTGTGATAGGGTGATACTCAGTATTAGAATCTATAACCCCTCCTCCACCTTGACACACATTGTATTTGGTGATGGTAAAGAACCTACATTTCCATGCAGACCCACTCTCTGTATATACAAGGACTTCATTTCATTATTTATTGCCTGTCTCCTAGGGTTAACTTAAAATATTTACTCTATGTTCCCATACTGGAAAAGTTTGTGGACCTTGGTACAGAAGATAGATAACCTAAGGCCTCTATAAAACTTTCATATTCTCCAAATCTCTCGCCAGGTTTCTATTATAAAGTAAGGCATCAAGTGGGCACCTGTACTACCTAGAAACTGCTCTCTCCGCAAAGATACATTAAAGAACAAGAAATGGTTCTATTAAAGAATTGCCACACTTTTCCACTCAAGGAAGAAGGGTACTGGAAGGATTTTAAAAGTGCTATTATTTTGGCATAAGAAGCTCTTTTATCTTTGGGAAAAAAGATAACTGATAACTAGGCTTGGATCCCTATCTCCACATTTATGTTGGTTTTGCCTAAGTTATATGAGGCATTAGAATTTGCTTGTCATATAAACAACTATATCATATATTTGATTGTCACTGAAAACATATGATGTAGTTTTCTCCTAAAACAAATCAACTAATCATAAGCAATTCTTAGGCTCTAATTGGTTATTTATCTTTTGGCTTCAACAATGATTTGTATAATTTGTGTCCCTATGGATGTGACTCCACCTCCCTGAAAAATGCATAAATTGAAGAATTTAGTCACCTCTTTTCAGAGCTATTTAAAGTTACTTCTGTTGAAAGGCATTAGGTGAAAAAGGTTAATGTTAAAATAATGCAGGCAAATGATGGCTAATACAATTGAAATGATGAATGATCTCTTGAATTCTGTCTCCAGTGGAGATGCAGGGTGCTGATGAGCTCAATGTGTGTGCTGCTGTCACCTATTTGTCATAATTACAGAATAGATTTCAGGTCATTTACCTAGAAAGAGTGTCTAGAGTTTATTGTTTAAATGGAAACCTTTCTCTGCCTGGAAATCTTTCTGTGATCCTTTATCATCTGAAATAGATGAGCGCTCATCCCTGACAAATTGAATGAAGCTGTTATTAGTTGGAAAATCATATGTTCAGAAGTCTCACACTTGTTCACTGCTTTTAAATACTGTGTGGCTATTTTTTTTTTTCTGTTGGTAAAGGTGAGATGTGTGTATGCTGGTAAATGTGTTATTTGGTCTAATGCTCTTCCATGTCGTCTACCGTGTCTAGCCTTTGGCCATCTTGGGAACCAACTTTCTCAACCTAGCATGGGCTCATTCTCCCACTCTGGGAACACTGGGGTCTGAGGAAACCTTTCAGAAAAGCATAGATGCTATCTTGGAAAGTGTCAGTCACATCTCACACACCTCATTTCAATTAATGCATGATGTCTTTTCCCAGAATCCATATATTAAAAACAAAAAGCAAAAGAAAATATGCCAAGTAGATTAAAACACAACTTCCGCTCCAATTTCACTCTTAGCAGAAATCCTTATTTATATTTAACTGAAAGAAGAGAAGCAATCAGAGGAACAGGTTCACAGGCGGCTTCCATATAAACTCAGCCACCTGCACCTGGGTCCTGATGCTCTCCCTCCCCCGCCCTCACCAGGATGTGCCATCCATTCTCCCACTGAAGACCAGTCCCTCCTCTGTTTGTGCACTGGGCCTGACAACCCAGTTTTCCGTATTTCTAGATGAGGAACTCTTGCCAGCATTAAAACATGCTCTTATTTCTTCACTTGAACCTCTCTTAACATGCCTCATCCTCCAAATAAAGAATCTCTCCTCTCCTTCTCTTTGTAATGAATTCCTTGGAAGCATTGTCTGTCATGGCCATGTTCCATTTCTCTTCTCCCATTTTTTCTTGAACTCACTTCATCAGTCTTTGCTTACCCAACTGCATTAAAATTTCTCCTCTCCAGGCTACCAGTGAATGCCAGGTTGTAGATTCAGTGGTAAATTTTCAGTCCTGCTGTTGCTCCACCTACTAGTAGCATTTGATAATATAATAAAACTTTGACATTTATCCACCCTTCTCTTGGCTTTCAGGACCTCACATACTCTTCATTGCTTCTGTTTCTTCTTCGTGTACTTTTTTTTGGTTCTGTCTGCCACATTTCCCTGGATCCCAGTGTTGGAATACTTCAGTTCAGACCTTGGACATCATCTTTTCTAGCTACATGTATTCCCTTCATAAAATTATATGGATTAGAAATGATGTATGCATCAATAGCCAAATTTTTATAACCAGCCATTTATCCTCTGAAACCCAAGTGTATGTCCAGCTGCCTACGTGTCATCTGTATTTACATGTCTAAAAGACTGCACAATCACGCCTGTAATCCCAGCACTTTGGGAGGCTGAGGCAGGAGGATCGCGAGTTCAAAGCCAGCCTCAGCAGTGGCGAGGCACTTAGCAACTCAGTGAGACCCTGTCTCTAAATAAAATACAAAAAAGGGCTGGGGATGTGACCCAGTGGACGAGTGCCCCTGAGTTCAATCCCCGGTACCACAAAAAAAAAAAAAAAAGACTGCACAGTCCCACTCTTCTGACCTCTCCTGTCATCCTGCTACTTCTATAAGCTTCCTTACCTTAGCTTGTGGCAACTTCATCTTTCTCTCTGTTCAGCCCTAAAACCTTGGATCTATCTATAATTCCTCTTTCTCAGATCCTACCTCCAATGATTTCATCCTTTCTTCTTAGTGAAGGCTCACATACTTTCTATCTCCTCATCAAGTTTCTCACCATTAGGAACCTCTATATTTTCCTTCATTTTTTTCACTGATTGTCTCACTCACTTAAATATAAATTCCAAACAGGAATGGCATGTAGGCTCTTGATAACGTGGATTGAAAAATTAACAAAAAAGTAATGACTCCCTGTGTCAATGTTAGGTAATGAACAAAGCCATGTGTCAATGTTAGGTAATGAACAAAGCCATGACCTAATTTTGTTCAGGAAGAACTAAAATTCTTAAAGATCAAAAGCATTAACAGTTGCAACCAGGATAATCACGGTGAGATAATGAAAAACTACTATGTACACACTGGTAAAAAACACACTGCTAGGCATCAGTGATGATCCTAATTGTAAGTTGAAGTTACCTTAATCCTATGCATAAAATTATTAATTGTGCCCCAAGTTTCAGTTGTTAAATCATCAGACATGTTAAGCACTCAACAAATAGTTCTGGAACTTTTATTATATCATCTTTATGTGTTATTGCTAGTGATATTCCCCCTATTCTTTTCTCTCCTGAGTTAATAAATAAAACCATAATAGCACTTTTGTCTTTGTTTGATTTATCAACATGTAAATTCTGTGAGTGAATTGAATTCCTATCAGGGAAATAATTAAACAGATGTTCTTTAGAGAATCTTTCCATGCCAAAGCAGGAAATGTTAACTTAGTACCATGAGCTATGTAAGGTACAAAAAAAACCTGTGCAGTTAAACTTGTCATGCAAAGCTGTGCTTCAGCAAATTCAGTTCCATGTTCATGAGGACAAAGAAGGTGTGTCTTCATGCTTGATTCTCAGGAACTGGCACAATGTCTATCAGATCATAGATGCTCCACAACTATTTGTTAATTGAACAAATAAGCTTAAGTCATTTATCTTCATACTCTCCTACCACATGTAACTCCAGTAAGGTTTCATATTTAGATTGTGCTGAAAAAAAAGAAAGAGAAAGAGCCATTTGAAATCTTCCTGACAATCTAGTTAAAGGATGGCTAGAAGAGGCAGAGGCTTTGGTATTATAAGTTTCTAAGGCTATTATCTTGTATCATTTGCTTTTTTTTCGCATGGCAAATTTTACCAGGGTGTAACGTAGAGTCCAAAAGAGGCTGCCACAAGAGAGAATACAGAATGTACTGATATAAACAGCATATAAATTTATTTATTGATTGAACATATAAGGACAGCTTTGTACTCTTCAAACTGTGATTTTTTTTTTTCTCTCATCACAAATGTGAATTTGGTTCCTGTCATCTCCAACCAACAGGTAAAAGAAATTGTCAAAGATATCCCTTTGTTTTACGATCATGACTCAGAAGTGGTACATATAATTTATTTCACTCTCTTTTGACCAGAACTTATTCCAAAGACAACAATAACTCCAAGAGGACTATACAAACAAATACATCCAATAACTCTGGAGTCATGTACCCAGCTACAACATGGTAATTTTTTTTTTTTTTTTTTTTTTTTTTGGTAATGGGGATTGAACTCAGGGGCACTTGACCACTGGGCCACATCCCCAGCCCTTTTTTGTATTTTATTAGAAACAGGGTCTCACTAAGTGCCTCGCCATTGCTGAGGCTGGCTTTGAACTCGCGATCCTCCTGCCTCAGCCTCCCAAGTGCTGGGATTACAGGCGTGCGCCACCGTGCCCGGCTATGGTAATTTTTTTTTATATAGAGTAGAAATGCTATTGCTTGGGAACAGAGGCATCTGTTGCAATTAAAAGGTTTTACTTCACTTATTTTGCTCTTAAGTAATAATAATAATAAATAATAACAGTAATAATAGTAATAATCAGGTATCAATGTTGAATGTCAAATTTATGAAACTTCATCATTTTCAGTTTGGCTTTATTTCTAGAGGCCAGCACAATTGCAAAATAGAAAAAAAGTTGCAACAAAGAGTCACTCAATAATAACTATATTCCAAGCCGGGCACAGTAGCGCACGCCTGTAATCCCAGCACTTTGGGAGGCTGAGGCAGGAGGATTGCGAGTTCAAAGCCAGCCTCAGCAATGGCGAGGCACTTAGCAACTCAGTGAGACCCTGTCTCTAAATAAAATACAAAAAAAAAAAAAGGTCTGGGGATGTGACTCAGTGGTCGAGTGCCCCTGAGTTCAATTCCCGGTACCACACACACACAAAAATAATAATAATAATAATAATAATAATAACTATATTCCAAAATGAGGCAAAGTTGTGGAGATTTTAGAAACTGATGAAAACTTTTGGAATTCTCTAAGAGAGCAGGCTCCATAAAGTCAGGGAATTTTATTGCCTTGTTCTCTGTCAAATGCTCAGGACATAATTGTCTGAAATATAAATAAGTACATAATTAAGCTTCAATAAATAATGGGAAATGAGTTCCAAATTCACTTAAAGAAAGGATGTGCCTCTGACAAAAAGCACATGTTCATCAAAGAAGATTGGAAATGACAAAATATAGCTAATGATGCCCATGTTATAAATTTTGCTGATGTCAGGGCAGTACTCACAGTGAGTGAATGAATGATGAAATAATCAAGGCCAAAAGCTGTTCTGTGAAAGAATCAAATTTTAAACTAAGACTTTTCTGATTTTCAGGGCTTTTTTTCCATTTGTGTTAAAGTCCTGTTCCAGTTATTTTCCTGGCTACAGCTCCAGAACAGGACTACTGCAGTTCTCTTCATTCCCCATGTTTTCAAATCACTTTGGTAGTCAAGAGATCTACTAGAGGTCTGTTCAGCTTTCTCTTCTGAAATGCTAATAAATGTTCTACACTGGCCAGTACCTTACTTTTCATTTGAAATTCCTCAGTTAATTTACATTCTCCTGAATAACTACTAATTGCTAATATTTTTTGAGCTATGCAATGCCCCAGGTAGTATCCTAATTACTTTTAAAAATTAAAATGTTTAACCTATTCAACAACCATGTGAGATAAATATTATTATTTTTATTCTACTTGATGTATAAAGAAATTGAAAAACAGAGATAAAACTTAAGAGTTCAATGTCATGAAGTCAGTTGGCGGCCAGATTTCAAATGTAGGCGGCCTCTCTCTCTACAGCCAGCCCTTAATCATTATTCAGGTTGGTTTTCTTTATTTTTAGAATCCTTCATCTTATTTCTTATACTCTATCCTTTCCCTCCTACTGGTCTCTTTCCTCTCCATTTAAAGTTTGACTTTAAAATCTTATAATTTTCAGAAGATTCTGGTTAAATGGCACAAGAGAAAACACCAGGAATCTGCCTCCCCACCAAGAAGGATACAATATCAAATATAGAAACTCTGAAAACCTGAAATAATCCACAAAGCACAATTCCCCTGGGGCAAGAAGGTGAATCCTAGGGAAGAGATTGTCCTACAACCACAACCAAATGTGCTTCACTTGTGAACAGCAACTTTCCCAAATCTACCTTGTGATGCACTTTTTTTCATGTCAAATTTTCTTTTTGGTTTTTCATTATCTTTCTTTTTTTATTATTTTTGGTTATTTCCCCCACAATTTAAAATTTTCTGAATCATTTTTTGCATCATTACCAATACTGGAGATATGAATTATGCAAAGACTTTTAGAGAGCTCTGATTTGCTTTATGCATGTTTTGCAAATTTGACTCTGGGAAAGTACATTATCATAATGTTGACTTTGTGTATAAATGCTGAGTATAAATGTAAAAATGTAGAATCTTCCTCAATAAATGAAGAGGTGTGGTTTTTGTAATTTGCATTTGTACAATATAAGATTTTTCAGGATCTCAATTCCTTGGGTTAATGCATATGTGGTATTGGCTCATCATAGTTTTAGTTGTCAAAAGTCTCAGATCATGAGTGGGTGTGGTGGTGCAACCTGTAATCCCAGTAGTTCCAGAGGCTCAGGCAGGAGAATAGGAAGTTTAAAGCTATCCTCAGCAATAGTGAGGCACTAAGCAACTTAGTGAGACCCTGTCTCTAAACAAAATTCAAAACAGGGCTGGGGATGTGGCTCAGTGGCTGGGATCCCCTGAGTTCAATCCATCAGTAATAAAAAATAAAAATCCATCAAAAAATAAAAAAAGAAATTAAAATACACACACACAGACACACATATATGTATCTCAGATGTCTGTTACAGTTGGGATATTAGGTGTCCCCAAAAGCTTATGTGTGAGACAATGCAAGAAGGCTTAGAGGTGAAATGATTAGGTTATGAGAGCCTTAATCCAATCATTGAATTAATACCCTGATAGGGATTAACTGAATGGTAACTGAAGGCAGGTAGGGTGTAGCTAGAATAGGTGAGTCACTGGGGACTTTGAGGTATATATTTTGTATCTGGTGAGTGGATGGAATCTCTCTCTGCTTTCTGATCATCATGTGAGCCACTTCTGTCCACCACACTCTTCCACAATGATATTCTGCCTCACCTCAAACCCATAGGAATGGAGCCAGCTGTCTACGGACTGTGACCTCTGACTGTGAGCCCCCAAATAAACTTTTCTTCCTCTAAACTTGTTCTTGTCATGTCTTTTAGTCCTAGCAGAGAAAAACAGACTAAAATAATGTCTATACACAATTAACAATCATAGTTGAATTTGTATTTGCTTTTTGATTAACTTCTTTATTAATAAAATTCATTTGTTTATAATTATTAGACTTTTGTGACTGTCACTAGTATAGCTGAATGTTGTGCTTGTAAGTGCTATTATTTCCTATTTTATTGTGTAAAGAGGCCTGTGATGTATTCTGTCTTATTTTTAAACATCTCTCAACCCCACCTATAAAGATGTAAATAAATGTCTTTTTAATTAATTTTTGTGATACTTTTTCCAAATCTTTTGAATTTTATATTTTGGGGACCTTGATCTTTCAGAGTGTCAACTTTTAGGATTTTGATGTTTGGGATGATGTCTTTTGGGATTATAGTCCAATCTTCTTACCAAGAATACGATCATCTAGTTGAAAAATATACTTTGAAAAATTCAATAGCTTCTCATGTTAAAAAAAATATTTAATAAACTTAGGAATATAAACTACCTCAAGATAAAAGCCATTTACAAAAATCTCACAGTGAATATCATAACCATTGGTGAAGACCAACAGCTTTTCCTCTAGTCAGGAATAAGGCAAGAAAATCCACTTTCACTTCTATTAAACAGGGTAATAGAGATTACAGCCAGATCAATTAGGCAAGAAAAATAAATTTAAAAAATTTAAATTAAAAGTATTTTTCTTCACAGATCTTGCATGTAGAAATCTAAAGATTTCACATACACATGGAAAGTTAAAACAAATAAATGAATTCAAGGAAATAACAAGATCCAAAGTCAATACCCCATAGTCAGTTGCATTCTTCTGTACTCACAAAGAATAATTTGAATAGTAAAATTTAAAATTTATGTTTATGTTAGCACAAACAATAATAAAATGCTTAGTTTAAGTTAATTAATGAGACAAAAAAATCTTGTGCAATTAAAAAGAACAAAACATTGCTGAAGCCATGCATGGTGGCGCACGCCTGTAATCCTAGCACTTGGGAGGCTGAGGCAGGAGGATTGCGAGTTCAAAGCCAGCCTCAACAATGGTGAGGCACTTAGGTACTCAGTGGGATCCTACCTCTAATAAAATACAAAAAAAAAGGGCTGGGGAAGTGGCCCAGTGGTCAAGTGCCCCTGAGTTCAATCCCTAGTACCAAAAGAAAAAAAAGAAAAAAAAAATTGCTGAACGAAATTAATGAAGATATAAACAAGTGAAAAAACATCCCACATTCACAGATTGAGAGAGTTAACGCTGTTATGTCTGTAATACTCAGAGTAATCTGTAGATGCAATGCAATTTCTATAAAAATCCCAATAATACTTTTTTCCAGAAATAAGAAAATCCATTCTCTGGGGCCCCTAAATAGCAGAACAATCTGGAAAAAGAAAAATAAACTTGGAATACATACACCACACATTTCCTGGTTTCAAAACTTACTATAAATATTCAGTAATCCAAGTAGTTTGGTACTGACAGACATATAGACCTATGGATTAGATTATATGTCCCAGAAACCATGACATATATGTTGAAATATTTTTAAGAGGGTTCCCAGACCATCCAGTGGGAAAACAGTCATTTTAACAAAATAGTACATTTTAACAAATAGGAAAACTGGGCATACACATGCAAAAGAAAAATACTGAAACCTTACCTAACACCAAATGCATGAACTAATTCAAAATGCTTCAAAGACCTGAACATAAGACTTAAGACTACAATACTTTTGGAACTAAAACACAGGGCAAAGACTTCACAACAGTTGATTTCATGATGATTCCTTAAGTATGATACCAGAGGCACAAAAAACAAAAGTAGACAAACTAGACTTTATGAAATTTTTTAAAAAAGCAAGATTTTATAAAAGAGTGAAAAGACAACATACAAAGTGGGAAAAAAATATTTGCAGATTGCATTGAAAAATGGATTAGTATCCAGAATATATAAAGGACTCCTAAAACTCAACCAAAATTTTCTCAAAATTTGGCCACAGATTTGAGCAAAAGAAGATACATGAATTGACAATGATCTTACTAGTCATTAGGGAAAGGCAAATCAAAACCACAACCTCATCCTTATTAGAATGGCTACTAAATATTTTTAAAAAGAACAGAAAGTTACAAGTATTGGTGTGATTGTAGAGAAATTGGAAGGCTTTTACAATGCCAGTGGGAATATAGATAGTACAGCCATGCCAGAAAGTATGTTGGTTCCTCAAAAAAATAAAAATAGAATTACAATATGATCCAAAAATTGTATATCTGAGTATATAATCATGAGAATTAAGAGCAAAAGCTCAAAGAAATATATACAGGCCCATGTTTACAGCAGCATTAGTCATAATAGTTAAAACATATGGAAGCAACCTTTGATTCCATGAGCAATAAATGAATAAGCAAAATGAAATATATATATATCTATATATATATATGTATATATATATATATATATATATATATATATATATATATATATAACATGGATATTATACAGCTTCAAAATAAAGACAATTCTGTTATATGCTATGTCATGGATGAATGTTGAGGAAATAATGCTAAGTGAAACAATCCTATCATTAACAGATACTATATGATTCCACTTAAATGACATATGATTCCACCCAAATGTGATTTAGTCAAAATCATGGAGACACTAAGAGAATGGGGGTTTGCAGGAGCTGGGAGGAGAGATGAATAAGGATTACTAATTTTCCATTTTGCAAGATGAAAAAATATTCTTGGAATGGACAGTGGTGATGGCTGTAGAGCCATATCAGTGGATTCAATGTCATTAAATGCACCATCAAAAAGGGTGCAGATGGAAAATTTTATCCCATGCCAATTTTATCATAATAAAACAAAAATATATCATTTCCTTTAATGTCACTCTCAGATTTAGAGTAAAAATCAAGTCATAGATATCCACCACCTTATTTCTTTTTTAAACATTTTTTTAGGTATAGATGGACACAATGCCTTTGTTTTATTTGTTTTTATTTTTATGTGGTTCCAGGGATAAAATCCAGTGTCTCACATGTGCTAGGCAAGTGCTCTACCACTGAGCTACAACTCCTGCCCCCCATCACCTTATTTCTAATGTCCAGGGCCAAAATATGACTTAATAGTTATAAGTGAGCAAACTCTTCACCCATTTTCCAGACAAATCACTGAGGGGAAATTATAAAAGTAAACAAACATTAAATAAATAACCACTGTCAAAATATAGCTCCCCAAATAGGAGTCTGTCTCTCTGTCATTTATGAAATGACTCCATTTTTATTTGTAGTAATATTGGTGAAGTTCCATCCATGTGCTTTTGCTGGTTAATGCCTGCTTTGAGGTTGCTTCAGTTTCTTAGACAAGATTTGGACCTATTTGCTTCTCCTTTTCCAGATTTTTACCTATACTTCATCATCCCCTCCAATTACCTACATTCTTCCTCTTCAAACCATATCTTCTCTAAGAAGAGAGATTTCTTTCAGTCTATATGCTGGGTGTTATTTGTAAAAAAAAAATATATATATATATATATATATAAAACTATGGGCACTTTCTTTTAAAAATTAATTCTTACAGGCAACAAGAAATGATTTACAGAGCTGGTAACTAAGCAACTGAAACAAACATCTAAATAATGCCATCTTGTTAGTGAGATTTGAGAACACACTGAACATCCTCTCCTGCCCCACTAAAGGTCACTAATGCTATGCAATGACATCTTCTAATATAGTCGTCATTGCAATAATTGGGGCATTTATCAGCCATCGTTAATTCTTTCATAAGCTGACAGTTCAAAGTGTGCAAATTGTGCAGCACAGATATTAACTGGTACAAAATAGACACTAGAGAGAAAATATTGTGTCGATATTAGAGTACATTCCCCAACCAATTACCCTGGGCCATTTAGAATTCCTAATGAAAATCAATAGACTCATACTTTTCATGGAAGGAGAAATTCTTACAAGTTAAACATATTCATCCAGTATTTAGGCAATCTGTGAACACATTAACATATAATCATCTACCATCCGGCAGGTACTGGGATGCATGTGTTCACACACATTGTTTTATTTAATTCTCACATTGGTTCTATATTATTATTCTAATTTTATATGAGAAAGAAAACTGCTTAGTGAGGGATGAACCTGATATTAAACTCATGTCTGTTTGATTTAAAAGATAGGCTGTTTTCTTCTGCTGTACATTACTTCATTCATCAAATATTTATTGAT